>JAMJFZ010001390.1:3182500-6042500 GCA_026225945.1 Cricetomys ansorgei
TAAAACCTGTTATGTCTTGAACCTAAGAAATGATAGTATTAATCATCAAAATTAATCTTAATTAACACTTTTACTAAAATAGAACATTTAATATTCTTCTTATGAAAAGTAAAAATTTGAGAAACTTAAGTTATTATGAAGCCTCTCCTCTCCACAGTCCAGTAAAATATTTTGTCTTGTTTGGTTCTTTTCCAAGTTACTATATTTAAAAAATTCACATTTCTACAATATTACTCCAAAAGTACAACCCCAAATAGGAATAACTTTTGACTGGATGGATTAGTGACACATAGTTCTCATTGTGTGGAAAATACTTTTGTTTATGAGTGGGTTTTATATGTTCTATGGTACTACAACTTCTTGCCCCAAATTATTGCAGGACATAGAAAGAAGTCACATGAAGTGTTTATTCAACTTCAATTAAGTAAATGAAAAGCAAATAAGTGATCATTTAGGGAGGTGATGAAATCATTATCTCCAGTGTCCAGCAGGCTGACATTCAAACATCAGGGTAGTACCTACATGCATCCTCGTTTGGCATGGATGATGTTAAAGTGAGGCTGGAGATGAAGATCTCAGCCATTTAGGTTTGATCTCATGTGTTTAAGAAGAGAACCAGAGGCTGGAGGTGGTGACACCTGCCTTTAATCCCAATAGAGGCAAGAGGATCTCTGTCAGTTAGAGGCTACCCTAGTCTGTGTAGTGATTTCAGGACACTAGGACTAAAATATATAAACCTTGTCTGAGGAAGAAGAAGGAGGAGGAGGGGGAGGAAGAGGAGGAGAAGGGAGAGGAAGAAGAGGAGGAGAAAGCCAGGCAGGATCTCTATCTTTGCTTTGGACTTTTCACTTGAAGATAGAATGCCATATATCTTTTCAAAATGATATCTTTTTTTCCCTTGGTTTTTCAAGACAGGGTTGTAACTCTGTTGGAACCCCGGGTATCCTGGAACTCACTCTGTAAACCAGGCTGGCCTCGAACTTACAGAGATCCATTTGCATCTGCCTCCCAAGTTCTTGGAAAAGAACTTCCATGCAACTTCCACTTGCACGGAAAGCCATGCACCACCAATGGCCTGGCTAAAAATGATATCTTTATTTATATCTACAAGGCAGATATATGTCAAAAGTTATACTACCCTAGATATTTTGGAGATCAAATGACCTGTGTGTGTGTTTGTAAGCATGAGCATTTGCATAGAATATTCTACAAACATCTACAGTATTTCATAAATAAATAAAAAATATAAAATGTTGATACTTATACTTAAGGAAATTTATTAATCATTACCTATCCAGACCACAGCACGTAACTTGACAACAAGAAGGATATAACAATGAATTTTGAAAGAAAAAATGAGGAGAATATGCCCTGAATTGTACATACGTGTACTTATGTATCATGTTGTTTTTATTTTCATAGGTATATTCATAAATTAAAATAACACTACTTAATTTAAAAGTTTATTTAATGTATATAAACGTTTCATTGCCCACATTCCAAAACTAATTAGTACAGTGAAATGACAACAAAAATATTTGCAATATACAAAAAAATTCTAAAATAAAATAAACAGCCCATAGAAATACTTAGAAAAGTTTATATCATTGTCTTAGTGCTTTATTGCTCTTAAAAGACACCATGACGACAGCAACTCCTATAATGGAAATCACTTAACTGTTACTTGTTTGCAGTTCAGAGGTTTAGTTTGGGGAGGCATGGTGGCATACAGACAGACATGGTAGCTAATAGTTCTATATTCAGATCCACAGGCAGCAGAAAGAGAGAGAGACACTGGAACTGGTTTGGGTTTTTGAAACCCCCAAATCCACCCTCAGTGACACAATTCCTTCAACAAGATCATTCCTAGGCCACTTCCTAATCTCTCTCAAGTAGTGCCACTCCCTGATGACTAAGCATGCAAGTGTATGAGCCTCTGGGAACCATTCTTATTCAAACTATCACAACCATCAAGACCTAAGCAGATGCCACAGGATAACAAACTATTATGATCATCATTTTTATTCATGAATTGATTCATTTATTTATTTAAGAGTTCATTAAGTGCCGGTCAGTATTAAATACTGAGGATTTAATAATGAGCCAAGAACATAAAATGAGTAATAAACAAGAGCCTTAGGTGTCACAGACTGATATATGGTGGGAGTTAAGAATATTGACAATAAGAAATTAACTCATCAGTTTGTAAAATAATTTCTACAGTTTGTTCCCAAGTGTTCTCAAAAGTCTATGTGTTTAAGAGCCTTGGTTCTCCACCCTGTGACTCTTTTCAGAGGTAGAGCCTATTACAAGAAGTCAGGTCATTGTCTAAGTGCCTTTGAAAGGAATAATAGGAACCCAACCTGTTCTTCACTTTTCTCTTCTCACTTCCTGGTCTCCATGAAATGAGTAGCCTTGCTTCACCAGGTTTCACCCTGCCATCACATGCTGCTCTGCCATATGCAGATCAACTGACCAACTGACCAGATACTACAGCTTTCAACTGTGCACCAGAGTAAAGCTTTCCTCCCTATACACAGTTTATCTCTAGTGTTTATCAGAGTGACAGAAAGCTAAAACAACAATTTTGGAAAGTATCAAATGCTGAGCAGGAAATTAAGCAGAACTCTGGATGGTAATGTGTTTAGTGAGCAAGGATATCTCAGAGTTTGGGATGGAGATCTGAAGGCCCTAAGTGTGATGTAAAGTTGTCATGAGCATGCCTCTGGCATCTCAAGGCCATGACATTTGTGACTCCTCATCATTGTTGTAGGTGCCCTAGGCACACAGAGATATTACCTTTTTTTTTTTTTGACTTGAATAAATACATGATGGTTAGAGATGGGAGCACGGAAAGCTTAAAATAAAAATCAATACACTTAGAAAGGGAAAGAAGAAAAAGACAGGATGCTGATGGATTTAGTGAGCCATTGAAGCCAAACCAGAAATTGTCTCTTTCACAGAACTTGCAGGACCCTTGTAGGACTGTAAACTATACTGCTGTTTGTTTGAGATGGATGTTTTGATAACATGGTTTATCTCTCTCCTGCAGTTAAGTGAAATATTGTCCCTAACTATAATGTACTAACTATGTTGAGCACAAATACTTAATGCCATTTGTTCCTTTGGTAGAAAAAGACTGGGACAACAATTTTAATGTTTATAAATTTGCATCAAGAAGCTTACTTCAGAAAAATAGTCTCCAATATGATTTCATTGTGGTGCTATTAGTGTCTTTCTCTTGTTGTAAAAGCAAAGCGATTGAAAACAAAAGAAAATAAACAGGAATATAATAGATTTCTACCTTTTTGTAATGAGCTTTGCAAATGGCTGGAAATATAACATGGTAGTAACATGAGGCCTAGGGTGCATATGGTTTGACGTGATAATGTGGTTTCGTGTAATAACAGAAAGTGTGATATAGATAGACAATAGTCAATAGAAAATAATGTGAACAGGCATGGTCTATAACCAGCCAATCAAATTATGATGAACAGGTGTGGCCAAGACCACACCTCCAAGAAATGTATAAAAGTGAGAAATTTGAACTGTAAGTCAGAGCACACTGAGATGACCCTCTGAGGATTCTGCCTCTTCACCAGACCTGATCTAAAACAGAGGAGCCACTCACTGGGACCATAGCACTTGACTAGGCTGAGGCTAGCCCAGGATAAAGAGGGAAACATCACACCTCGCAGAAGGACCTGCCATGAAGACCAGCTCGCGTGGCGTACAGGACAGGTACCATGAATGTCTGGATATGTGTGTTTTGGACATCCTGTGGTAGATGCTCCTTTTTGTGTGTGTTGGACTTGGATGTTGTTTGATGTGCAAGTAAAGACTTCATAACCAAGACCATTGGCTACGAGTTTTGATTGCCATTGAGTAACTGGCACACGTACTTAATTTGCCCCTGCACATAGACAGGAGGGCTCATGACACATTTTTTTTCCTCATCAGAATCAGTTTTAAGAGAATGAGTTATACATTACAGCATAAAGAAAATGATGTCTTGAAAATTCATTGTATCTATAAAGGGTTCAAAAATTCTTGGAAAGTCTTTTGTGTCTGTTTTCTGGTTGAAATGAAGATCTGCAGCTGACAGGAGCATGTTTGTTCATAATACTGTATGGAATTTTATCTAGAAATTCTTTTCAAATTATTTAACCTCATTGATATTGCATTCATTGAATTAAGCAACAGTATAAAACAGAAAACTTAATACATATGACCACCTAGTGAAACAGCAGCAGTAGCTGAGAACATAGTTTAGGCTATGAGACATATATAATAGTTTGAAAGTTCGTCATTCCTAAATCAGAAACTCACTATGGGCCCTAAGGTCATATATGACCTCTAGAAATCATTCCTCACTTTATCCTTTAGCCTCACATTACTGATTTGTTATAATGATAAAGGGAGGTAGCATTTAAAATTCTTAGTATTGTTCTTGAGTCAGAAGAATTTCATAGTTGTGCTCTTCTTGGATGATTAGCAATTTAACACATATGAAAATGTTTGAGACAAATAAGCTACTGTAAACAGGTTATGGGGAAAATGTTGAGTAGACACAGCTTGTGGTGTAAAGAAAGAAAAGGTTGACTTGTGAGGTCAAGTAGAAATATGGATTAATTTGAACATGCATATGTGCTTGGTGTCCCCAAGGAGGGAATCTGCTTCTGTGTCTCCCACAGTACAAGGATGCATCTTCTTTAGAATTAACTGTACATCAGCTTCATTCATGTGCTACATGATGCGAGCTGTTCATCATTATCCCCCATTATTTGCTGCCTTGCACAATTTGACCTCATTTGTCTGATAGCAGAAAAACTGTGTTTTGATGTTTTTCATTGTTTTTTGGGTTAAGCAGGCTTGAAAGTACTGAATCCTTAATGGTTCATCTTCATTATGTGAGAAAATTATGTACTAAAATCCTAGATTTGATTTAACATAAGATTTTGTCTCTATCATTTTATTATTAACCTTGTGTATTGTAAGAGCACATTTAAAAAAAAAGAGATCAGTAAAGGCTTACTCCTGAAATTTTGCTAGGTAAGTTAAAGTAAGCCAAAATTTCCAGGTACACATTATGGGTCCAGGTATTACATATAGTGAATTTTGTAACCAAGCCTAGACATCGTAATTGGCACACATTAGACATTCAGTAAACACTTCTCGTGAGGAAATGGTAGGTGCTCCAAGGATACCATCATGAACAAGACATTGAATTGACACCTCACAGTTTTGAAAAATAATTAAGGAGCTGGTTATTATATATGGAATGATACAAAGTAGTATAAGCATATATAGTTAAAATGATAGCTATTAAGGAATTGCCAGGCATACGAAATACTTACAGTGAAATTAAATATTTTAACAGAACACCACCCATATGATTCAGATGTGAATTATCATCCATGTGTAGTAAATACATGTCAGATAGTTTATAAATAATTTTTACATAGCTATATCCTCCAAATTGAAGCATCTTCTCCTGGACATTTGATGTTCAGAAGAGTCAGAAAGTAATGTTACTAGGTTCATGAAGTTCACAAAATTTATAAAACTTAGGAAGCGCTGAAAGTTCAAAGACTTAGACCATTTTCCAAGGTTATAGAAGCGGTTAACAGTAGCTGAAGCAGAGGTCACTTCCTGTAGATACTGTAACATTCCTGAATTATTACCCACTTGGGGATGGACTTTTGGGTGAAATGGCTGCCTATGAATCACAAATATGCAGGTACCTAACTGCAATAAACTCATTTGTTCAACCTGTTTATGCTTAGATAACATGATTTGTTTGTTTTGTGAGACTTTTTTTTTTAATATCTCCCCAGGGGGAAAAAGACGAGTCATTGTGATTGATACCTGAATAATGACTTATACAACCAAAGAGAAGTTAAGGAGGGGTGATTACAAGATACTGGGATAAGTCATGCAACTGAGGCAGGTCTGTATATGGTGAAGCATCAGCGGGGCATTCCTCTGATGGATATCTTCACCCATGTGGTTTGTGATTGTGTGCATCACTGCTGGAAAAGAAATTGAATGTTTCTTTCGATGGAAGATAGGATGTGCAATCGAATCTAAGCCTTTGAGAGTAGAACCTCTTTGGGCAAATTCCAGGGTTGCTCTATTTACCAGGTATGTAGTGGCATGTTTCCTTAATAAACATGGTCTGCTTCTAGAGTTCAGGGAATTCCCAATATAGTGCATAAGACATTGGATCATAAGGAAACTGTGGTGAGTATTGCATGTGTTTGCCAGAACAATGAGATGTGCAACTGCCAGTCATCCTGCTTAGCATGACAACGTAGGCTTGTGTGAATGTGGCTAAAGGGCAACCCATCCACTATTAGTGGAAGTAGAAACTGGTGGAGCTACTCTGGAAATCAGTCTGTAAGTTTCTCAATAAAATAGAAATAAAATTGTCCTTTGACCAAACCGTCTGTTGTATTTGACACTTAGATATATTAGTAGACAAGACAGTTTTACTCAGGTTTACTTTGGACTCCAATAAATTAGAAAAATTCATACAAGTTAGAAGAACCCTTACAAGTACAAAATATGGTGTTCGGTTCAAAAAATTTGGCTTCAGATACAGATATTGCTTTCTAGCTGCATCATTTGGTATAAGCTTTTTAACCTCTCTGAGTTTATATTTTAGCAATATTAATGTAGTAATAAGCAACTTTTAATGGTTATATGGAAATTATCACTAAGTCAATGTGGTACTTAGCAATTTTTACAGCTTTAGTGCCTAAATAACTAGGCTTTGTGAATAACACTTTTAATTCCTTGGTTTCTGAATAGTAGACATTTTCAAGTGAAATTAATTAAGAAAAAATATCATTCCTTATTGCATATTTGAAAGAGCAAAGCAAAACACTTTGAGTTACTAAGAGGCATAAAATCCATCTTCTGTCTGTGTTGACAACACTCAGTAAATTGTATTGTATACTGATAGGTTATTTCTTGTTAGCTTTATATAGATTACATCATTTCCAGATATCACAGGCAGGCATAAACATGGTCAGATACATAGGGTGATCTTTTCTAATGGGTCAATATTTTGATGAATAAGTCTTTTCTAGAATAATTATAGTAGCTGTTTTCCCCTTTTCAGTGCAGACCTTTACATTGGTAGCAAGAGGATAGGAATGTAGCTTAGTTGGTGGAATGTTTGCCTGGTACATGTGACATTCTGGGTTTAGTCCCCAGTACTACATACCACTGGACATGAAGCTATATTCTTTATTCCCAGCCTCAGAAGGTGAGTGCAGGTGGATGAAAGAGTCAAGGTCAACCTTCGTTAAATAGCAAGTTCAAAGGGACACATGAAACTTTGTCTTAAAAACTAAAAATTTGTGATGAGAAAATGAAATTTTTAATTAGAACTTTATTTGAAGTGATGTAGATCTTGAGAATTCAGTGAGCACCACCACTAGCAAAATTATTTTTCTAATTTTGATGTTTATTTAAAAAACTTTCCAGGATTCAATCTCAAATAACTAAAAAAATAAATAGTATGGAAAACTGCCAATGAAATATCCCTTAGACATACATGACATTTAATAAAATATACATTTAAATAAAAATACAATTATACTTATTCATTTGGGAAGCATCTTTATCTTTAACTCAAACATACAAATATCCAATTTAATCTTAGAAAAAATGATCAACAAATTATGGGAGAAATTCAAAAAATATCCTTAGGTTTGGCAATGGTATATTTATAAATTCTCCATAGACTCTCAACTGTACATGTATTTGATTTTTATGCAGTAGTGTTCTGTTCCATGAAATTGTATTTAGCCAGAGATAAACTGTGGAGTTGGAATTGATCCCTGAAGAAATAGGACATCATTTAAAGTTAAAGTATCTATTTAGTAAGTTACCACAGTAACTTAGAGGCAAAGAACTGAGTGCCAATCATTTCTCCTTATGACTTCTTCCACTTTAATACAACTTTAACAAAACAACTGCATTACAAAATAATCCATGGGAAATCATAATTTTTGTGAAAGCATTATTATCTTAAACTATAGCTTATGATAAATATGTGAGTTTCCAAGAAGAATTTGACATCTTATGAGGGCAAACAATATATGTGTTAAGCAAAAATGCTTCCATTTATACCTTAACATGTTGGCCTATTTTACCAGATGTTTCCATTTTAGTGAGGGATCTTTTTTTGGTTCCACACAAATGACAGTATTTTCAACTGTAAAGAGAATGAATATTTATGGAAAAATAAGTTGTGAAACATTCTATTTGGCATTTTCATTCAATCCCAGGACTTGGTGACGTAGTGGAAAAGTAACATTATTACATTGTTCATTCCTTTAGACAACTAAGGAGTTTTCCTTTTATGGTTGAAATTTCTCTATTTCTAATTTTATCTTTAACTTTATTTTATGCATTATGTCTCTATACCCACAAAATCCACCCCAAACATCTAATGATTTAATAGTCTCCATATGTTAAAAGCTGTGTAGGAAAAACTCAAGTAGTAAGAGAAACAATTAAACCATGAGTAATCTGAAATGACTCTCACTGGAGGTCCCCTCTAGTCCTGGTAGCTGACATATACTGAGGGGCTATAATATGTTTAAGGGTTATAAATTAATATCTAAAACTCTTTGCAACTCAATATTATGCATGCTATTTTAAATCAAAAAATTAATGCCAGTTTGGAGTTATTCAAATGGAAAGATAGTTAAAATAAGCAGATTACAAGAAAAATAAGGCTCACTATACTGGTTTTTATGGGATTATATAGTAGTGTGCAGGAAAATTATAACCATCCTTGAAAGTTTTATGATCTCACATTGAGAAAATAAAGAAGAAGATAATTATAAATTTTACATCTGTCCCAAAGTATATCTGACACTTAAAAATTAACAGTTAAGACAATTTCTTTTTTATTTTGCAATTGAAAATAGATGTTTCTCATACAGTATATTCTGATTACAGTTTTCCCTCTTTCTACTCCTCCTAGTTTCTCTCCATTTCGCCTCGAATTTGGAAACAACATCCATCTGTGTCTTATCAGAAAAAAACAGGCGTCTAAGAAATAAAAATAAAATAATGAGGTAAAACAAAAGCAAAAATATCAGAATCAGACAAGACAAACAGATGAGAGTGCGTGCGTGCATGAGAGAGAGAGAGAGAGAGAGAGAGAGAGAGAGAGAGAGAGAGAGAGAGAGAAGAGAGAGAAGAGAGAGAAGGGAAGAAAGAGAGAGAGAGAAGAGAGATGAGAGAGAAGAGAGAGAAAGGGAGAGAAGGGGAGAGAGAGAGAAAAAGAGACAGACAGAGAGAGAGAGAGAGAGAGAGAGAGAGAGAGAGGGAGGTCCAGAAACAGATATAGATGCAGAGATGCACTCATTTGCACACTCAGGAATCCCATTAAAACATAAAATCTGAAGTCATAATATGTATACAAACCATGTAGGATAAAATAAATACACAAATAAAAGCAAAATTTAAAACTATTACAAAGCCCGACACTGCATGATGAGAGAAGGAACCCCCAAAGATAACTTTTAATTTGTTTTCTGTTGGCCATCTACTGCTAGGCATGAAGTCTATCCTTAAGAGTGATTTGTTTCCTCAGTGAGACCTCCTTGGAGAAAACTAAATTTCTTTTAGAGATCCACCTGCCTCTACCTCCTGAGTGCTGGGATTAAAGATGTATGCCATCACTACCCAGGAAAAACAAATTTTTTCTTGTAAATTGTTATTAATTGAAAGTATCTTCTATGCTAGGGATGAGGGTAATATGTTCACTTCTCCTTTCAGCTCTAAGACTCCATCTGGTGCAATCTTGTGCAGAACATGTGCATGTCACTTCAGTCTCTGTGAGTTCATATGTTTGGGGGGTCCTGCTGTATTTAGAAGGTCTTGTTTCCTAGATGTCCTCCATCCCCTTAGGATTTTATTACACTCTTTCTGCAGGGTTCCCTGAGCCCTGAGGGGAGGGATTTGATGGGGACATCCTATTTAGGACTGAGTTTTCTGAACTCTCTCATTCTCCTGTTATTGTCTGTCTGTGGGTCTTTGTTTTTGTTTCCATCTGCTGCAAGAAAAAGCCTCTCTGATGATGGCTGAGCCTGGCACTGATCTCTCAGTATAGACGAATGTCATTTGGAGTCATTTTATTGCCACCTTTCTTTTATAGAAAAGTATTTGGTTTTCCCCCTAGATCCCTGGGCTATCTAGTCTCAGGTTCTTGGTAATCCAAGGAGCATTGGGAATGGGTTCCATCTTATTGAGTGGGCTTTCAGTCAGATCAGATATGGATCAAGTGTTCCCATAAGCTTTGTGCCATCATTACACTAGCCTATCTTGCAGGCAGGACACCAGTGTAGATTGGTGATTTGTAGTTGAGTTCGTGTTTATATTTCTCTTAAGTCAATTTCTTAATGCAAAGCTTTATCAACTCAATTTAGAGTTACAGCTTTTGTCTATAATTTGCCTTTTATGTGGAAATCAGAGGTGGTGATTTTGCAGCAAGGTGGAAAATACCATCAACTAAGAGATAACATTTGAGGATGGCTAGTTTACTATTGATGAAAAGAAAAACAGAAGATGATATTACCTTGATTCTTTCAGAGACATGGCATCATACACAAAATTGGGCAAGTTGCTTCAGAGTAATTAAAGATACCAGAGAAAGAGCCTTTTAGATCAAATAAGTAGCAAACTCTCTTCACAATGAACATTCCTACCAAATGACTAAGTTGTCCTGTCTATCAACCAGGAAATTCTTATCTCAGTTTATCATCCATTGATAGCTGTGTTACTCCTTGGTATGTTGCTTGTCTACATGGAAACAAAGCAAAAGCAAGTAGTGGGTTTGGCCAAGATGAAAAGGAACAACAGAGCAACTGGAAAATGTATTTTTCTTTGGAAACCACAAGATCAATTTGTTCATTGTGTGACTTTTGGATACCCTTGCATAGTCCTGACCATTTTACAACAATTTGTAAATTGATCTAAGGTCTGAAATCTTGCTTGTGTGACTTACCTTTCTATGCACTGATCATTTGCTAAACAAAAGTAAACAAAATTTCCATAAACCTATACTTACTAATAACATGCACAGAAGTAGTCAGTATTCTAAGAGTTAAATATTTTCATTACATTTATTTATTTGGTGATTTGTATATATATTGTGTGTATTAATTTGTGTGTGTGTCTGTGTGTATTAATGTGTTTATGTTTGTCTGTGTATACATGTATGTATGTGTATCTTTAGAGGTATAATAGCCAATTTTCTTTGTATTATGTGAGTTCTTGTGACAGAATTTGGATTGTCAGATTTGATGGCAACCACTTTTACCTATTGAGTTATCTAACCAGTCCTAAATAAATATTATAAATAAAATTGATGTAGCCAAGTATGAATTCCCAGTGAGAGGTCACAGATTGAGTTCTTCTGCCTTCAAAGTAAGTCAGAAACCATGACCAGAATGGTAAACCATGAGGAATCATAGCACTGTTTTCTCAATAGCCAGCGCCAGTAACATCTTTACTTTCTGTCAATAATCCTTCCACTCATCTCTTACTGAACCTCTTTTTCATTTTTCATGAATTCTAATTTAAGTTGTTTCATCTTATTTGAGACATTAGTTTTCTATCCTACAGGATCCAGATTCACAGATGATTATTGTCTATTTGCAGTCCATTCACCTGCAAATGAACTGTGAAGAACCACACAATTGTACAAATTACATTGACAAATGTTTCCACAATTGGTATTTTTCTTAAAATTCTAAAATAGTTGAAATTAGTCTCTCTAAACCAACAAAGTATACTCCAAAATAAAAGGAATAGAAACTATTTCTCACAAAGAAATTTTGTCAGAAAGAATAGCTGAAACAAATTTTATTTGTTTTAAACAAATTTGATTAGAAACAAATCCATAACTTTTTTTGAGATAGTATAGACTTTTAATTTGCAAATTAAAGTTTGATGTATAAGAATATACCAAAGTTAAAAACTACCAGTAAAAAATAATCAATAAAACATATAAACATACTTCCTGCACCTAATTTTTGTTGGTTTGCTTATATTTTTTGAGACTTGTCTGTTCTCTTCATCCCTTTGTAAATATTAACTATGAGGAAAGGGCTTTTCCAAACTATACTTTAAGTTTTGTGTTTAAGATATATGGATCAATGAAATACTAATTATTTTGGATGTGATGTTCTAATAGAATAGATGTTCTAATAGAAGGTGTTGCCTTCTTGTTTTGTATGGAAGAAAACAGCAGAAGGAAAGTTCTTTTCTTGAGGACACCTAAACCTGATTTGCATAATGAAGCCAAGTTTAAGTCCCCACCCCAAGACCATAAGGATCTTAATGCTTTCATGACATTTTAAGCTATGACCTGCAATCATGCAGTGTTAGTAAGAAATAAGCATTTATTGAGAACTATTGAGATTTTGTATTTTATAATGAGCAGAGTATAGCAGTGCCACTTACCATGTTCTATACTTTCTCTCTCTATCCTTTACTAAGTGAATGGGTACCAAAGATCATCCCATATTTTATTTCATTCTTATACAGAATACTTGTGTTGGCTGTTTTTTTTTCTATGTCAGTTTGACACAACCTAGGGTTATCTGGAAAGAGGATGCTCAATTGAGAAAATGCTTCTATCCAGATTGCCAATAGGCAAGTCTTTAAGGCATTTTCTTAATTAATTTCTTAATTAATGATTGATGTAGGAGATAGCAGCCCACTGTGGGAGATACTGACTCAGGCAAGTGGTCCTGAGTTGTGTAAAAGAGCAGCCTGAGCAACCCATAGAGTGCAAACTAGTAAGCAGCACTCCTCCATGGCTTCTCCTTCAGTTCCTGTCTCTGGGTTCCTGCCTTGATTTTTTGTGTGAACTTCCCTCAGTAATAAACTGTCACTGTAAAGTATATGATGAAATAAATCCTTTCCTTGCCTGGTGTTTTATCATAGCAACAGAAAATTAAGGCAATGCTTATTATATATTTTTACTCATGAGGTGATACTTCAAATGCATTGATTTAGCTTGGTATTAGCACTTAACACAGACAATGGTAGGATTGTTTCATGGAATATATTTATGGCGAATGCATACTCTCCCACAAAATAAAGTTCCAAATACATTTAATCATTTCCATATTGATTCACTACTAGGTTTTTCCAATTATATATGACAATAGAAACTTTTCTGTTATAGAAAATGAGGATATAAAAGTTCTCCAAAATGGAATTAATTTGTCAGGACAAGACTATACTTTAAGTCCACTGACACACATAATATTTGCCAAGCAAAACTTTTGGACCAATTTACTTTCCATCACCAATATGTGAAATTTCCTTCATGGTGAGATCTCATCATCATTTAGATTTAAAATTTACAAACATTTCTTAACTGTATAGGCAGAAATAGCATCTTGGTTTAATTAGAAGTATAATGCAATATGAAAATATTGAATTATAAGCATTAGAATAGAAAGAATTGCCCATTAGGAGTCAGGCTGTGATTAGAGTGATGCAGTTGTACACATTAATTTGTACCACATCAGCAATGTTTACTTTGGAGAAAAGAGTATCTCAGACGGGGTTTGATTTCCAGAGATGTAACATATTGGCATTTCAAGTTCTTTGAGCAAAAGTTCTTTGTGAACGAAACATAAAATATTGACTTAGAACTATTAAATACACATGAGCTAATGAAGTGTGATTTTGCCAACAAGTATGGGAATTCTGAAACTAATGATTTGAGTAGTAACGTGACTAGTAGACACTTAGTAGGCAGAAACAGAAAGGCTGTGCTTTACCTTTCTACTACATAGTTCTTTATGAAAGAAAAAAGCTGTCAGACCTCAGCAAAATTTCTTGAGAAATAGTTAAAATGAGATATAAGGATATAAAAACTGTACCTTTTGGGAAACTATATAATCCCTACAAGATTTGTGTGTCTTGGTCTGCTGACCAGAACACCAGAGGCTAAGTAACTCTTAAAGAAGACTAATTTATTTCTTATAGTTTTGGACACAGGGGAATCAGAGAAGTCGCCAACATTAGGCAGTTGCCTTCTCATTATCATTCATGGTGAAAAGTGAGAGAACAAGAGCTGGTAAAGAACAAGTGGGGCCACAACTGCTTTGTACAAGCCTGGTCTTGTGATATCTAAGCACCATTGGAAAGCAACATTGATTGATTCATGTAGGCAGGTCCTTTTGTGCAAATCGTTGCTTGTTAGCTTCCGCCCCTCATCACTGTGACATTGGAGGCTTGTGTCCAAAATGTGAAGTTTTGGGACATTTTCAAATAGCTGTAATGGGATAGATGCCTCTCCCCATCTCTCTCCCTCTTTCTCTCTATTCACACATACACACACACACACACACACACACACACACACACACACACACACAGAGGGAGAGAGACACACAGAAAGGGAGGAGAGGGAGAGAGAGGTTCACATAAATATCAAATATATAAGAAGAGATATACCTAATTACTTAATTTTCAGGTAGTTCAAGTTAATGGATATCAAGAAACAATGAATGATATCCTTACCAACAAGTCAGATTCCCAAAAGACGTGGAGAACAAAAGACCAAATCCTATTCTCTTTTCACACTCAATACACTTTCTTCTCTAATAGGACTTAATTTATTTTAATGTACATCACCATGTTTTTGTGATCATTTATTCACTTGGATGCTGTGTGCCTTGAAAATAGACCAGGCCCAGCTTAGATTGGCTGTTGGCCTATCATAATTCCCAGTATCTAACTGCCAAAATGAAGAATACGTACCTGAAGCATCATGAATTCACCTTTATTCCCTATATAGTCCCAGTCACTCAGAAAATTGAATCTGAAGAAATGGACCAGTCAAGTCTCTGACAGGAAAAAAGAAACTACTCTAAGATTTTTTTTTTTTTAAACAGGAAGAAATTTAAAACAGAGATAGTCACTTAAAAAACAATTGAAAGTGTTCTGGGAGCACAGAGTCCGTAAGAACCTATTAACTTCCAGGAAATGAGGAGGTAAAGTAATTGAGTGTAGACACTGCCAATAATGTCTGTGGCTGTCAGCAGCAAGGCAGGTGATTGGAAAAGTTTACTGAGAACCTGTTGAGAACTTCCCCTCTGCCCCTACCCACATTTCTGTCACCTTCTGCTGAAAGGGAATGGCTGTGTGGCCTCCTTTCTCTTCATGGTCCAAATTTCTCAAAAGGGTCACGTACAAGCAGATCCTAAAGCCTACTTCAGCTCACTGGGAAGCTGGATAAATACGATTTCAGGTTCCAAGCCAGCATGTAATACTGAGAGGATAGATGTGGTGAGAATAGTACTAAATTCTGGACATTTTCACCTTGTATTTTGGTCCTTGAAACAGCATAGAAATACCCTGGCATCCATTTCAACTTCCCTTTTTCTCTTCTTTTGCTACATTCACACTTTAGGAGAGAGTTACAAGGAATTTTCAAGAGAGCATGCAGTTCTGGGGCAGTAGCTGTTCTAAGAGTGAAAGGCACTTGGGGACACCACAGCCAGGGCCAGTTCTATCAGCCATATAGTCACGGTAACACCTAATACCCAAGAGTTCAGGTAGAACACTGTGGAATTCAGGTGACTGGCAGAGAGAAAGAAGGGGACATACGTTTTGTTTGTTTGTTTGCTTTAAATTATTTGTTTTTATTTTATGTGCATTGGTGTCTTGCTTACATGTATGTCTGTGGATAATGTTGGATCTCTTAGAACTGGAGTTACAAAGAGTTGTGAGCTGCCATGTGGGTGCTGGGAATTAAACGCAGGTCCTCTTCAAGACCAACCAGTGCTCTTAACTGCTGAGTTCTCTCCAACCCTGTTCTGTTTTGAGTGTTGTTTTGTATTTAGTGCATTTGAATAGCCAAAATGGATAAGCTAGAAGTAGGCAGAAGTCAGGGAATACATGAGGAATCTGCAAGTAAGAATTACAGATGTGACTAACACAGGGCCCAGATTCAGATGCTGTGGAATGGAGAGAGATATTTATGTAAAGAGAGAGCAGGAAACAGAGGCCACATGCTGTGAGGTATGGAGATACCTTGACTTCCAGGTTGAGTGACTCCTCATGAGACACAGTCATTTCAGTTTTTCAGTATTAGTTGTTTCATTGTAATTTATTTTTAACCCCTTTTTTATGGCTACAGAAAATTTCTTTCCTTAAAATAGCTCCAAATTATATATGCCAATCTATGCTTAGTATTGTGTGTTGTGGAAATTTATTTCCAAATTATATTCCCTAATAATTCCTTGTGTCATGAGGCAGTTTATGTTTAAAATGAGAGATATCAAATTATTTGCCTATCACTAATCATTTTCTGTTTTTGTTTCTTGATAACAAATTCCTGTAAAGGAAATGTACACAGTTTGGTGTTTAAAGAACATATATTATCTTATACACTCTCAAGTTTCATCATAGCATGGAAGTAGCCATAAACAATGTATAAATAAGTGGATATAGGTGCATTCCAATAAAACATTTTAATTAACAATTAAATTCAAATTTCATATGATATCTATGTCATAAAATATTCTTACTTTGATTTAATTCCAGATATTTGTGAATGTGAAAATTCATTCTTAGCTGCTGTGTTATTTAAATACAATCTGGTCATTGAGCTATGGCTTCCAAACATTGCCTTAATTCAGCATTATCAGTGAATATGATCAAAGTGCATTATATACATACATTACAATGTCAGAGTAGAATCTTTCAACTGTGCAATTAAGATAAAATTATTGAGAAAAGACACTTTGGTACTGATCACTGTATTAAAGCTTAATAAAGGCTATCTATCTACTTATCAATTTATCATCTAATTAAATATTTTTAAAAGAGATGTATTCAATTTAACTATAATACATTTAGGTGTACTTTTGGAATATTCTCATTGTATAAGTATCCATTCTATCCACAAACTTTATGAAAGGTGAATAGAAATTAGTATTTCAACCTAAAATTTACCACATGAATTAAAGTGTGATTTATGTCTATAAAATAAGCACCAGATTTTAAATATTTTTATGAAAACTAATGTAAAAGAGATCATTAATTTTTTATTAAATATACATCGAAATGATTAAAATTTTGAATATGCTAGTCCAATAAGAGCCACTATTAAAGTAATTTATATTTTACTTTATAGCATAATGTGGCTACCAGAAAATTTACAATTGCATCCATGGTTCCATTTTTATGCCTGTTGAACAGAAATGCTCTAGACACACAGCTAAGCTTTATTTCCTGGCTTCTCTTGCAATTTGGTCAGACAAGATGACTGAAGTCAGGTTAAAGGAATGCTGGCAGTAGTTAACCGGGCACTTATAAGCATGGCCCATGAACATTGCCCATTTTTCTGCTTTCATCATCATTGCAACTGAATTTAGAGAGCTCTGTGGAAAACTTGGAAGGCTTAGTACATGCTGGCACAGAGAGAAAAGGGAATGTGGCTACTGAGTCTGCTTTAACCCAGCTTACCTGGAGAACCCACAACCCAATATCCCTGCTTTAGACTATAATTTTTTTTATTATAGAAACCACTGAACCTTGTACATATTTTCAGTACTTATATTACCCACACTGATTCAATAGCTTTCAGAAAGAAGCCTATGGATACAGAATAAAACGCAAGACAGGAATATGCTTCTGCTTAAAACACATTTAAAACTAGAAAAATAGAAGGCAAGTGTTTCAAACTCAGAAAAGGGGCAGCTAGGATTGTAACCACAGAGAAGGGATACAGACAAACTTATCCCATGTTTGTATGAACACCTGGAGGCAGATTTTAGGTCACAGAATAGAGAAAGAAGACAAGCCAAACTGGGAGTCTTTTCTGATTACAAGAAACAGAGATCAAAACCAAGGGAGGCCAGGTCAACTAGAATTTGAAAGAATAAGAAGAGAGAGTTAGAGATAGAATAAGAGATAGAGAGTTAGATAGAGAAAAAGCATTCCACAGAGCTTTAAAGAATCTCTTCATTGATTTGACAGATGAAATGAAGTTACCTAAAACAGAGAAAAAACTTGGTTATAAGGGGTAGACAAAAGACAACCAGTGCTCATGATTGGAGTTGGGAAGACCACACATTTCTATCAGGTAGAGTAGAGGGATAGAACAATCAACAAGCCATTTATGTAGAATTCTCAGAAATATACTGCCAAGCTCTTGATGTCTTAATTCTAGCATAAATACTCTCCTTAATCTAATCTTGAAGGACTCAAACAATTACAAAAACATTAACTGTCCCCTAAATTAAAATAAAATGCTATACTGTATGAGTAGTAACATGGAAGTTATAATTCCAGCACCAATTGCCAGACATGTAAATAAATCAGATATGAAAATAATCTATAGCGGGACTCCAAGAACTGAAATAAAGGATGAGATGAGTAGTTATGGACATTATGAAATCTGCTATGCAATGCTGCCTATGCTCCCCAAGAGAGAAAGAAATATAACAATGGTGAAGAGGTATGCATGACACTCAAGAGGAAATTCTAGGGAGGAAAAAGACAGCATCTAAAACTGAACACATACTGGAGTGATGATGAGCAGGTCCAATGCAATGAAACGACTCAATTAGCTAAAAGACATAGCAACATAAGCTATTCAAAATATAAGAAACAAAGGTGAAAGAAAGTTATCTAGCTTCAGTTATCTCTAGATACACGTATGAGGTATAATAAACAACAGGGAAAGAAGCAGGGTGAAGCATTTAAAAGTGCCAATGAACCAAGTTAAATACCTGCAGAAAGTAAGGCATGAGTAGCATATATTTTTATTAGTAGAAAGAGTACAAACTGATATTTTATGTAGAGATGAATAAACTAAGGGTAATAAAATCTGCTCATAAAAATATTCAAGATTAGAAAATAAAACAGCATCTTAAATATGCATGTATATATTTGTTTAAATATTTATGTATTCTTATATATTTATATACCTCTATGCATATGACTAGAATTTCCTGTGGTATTCCAATATCTTTCAAAATTTAAGTAATCAAAAGATAATTACTAAAACTTTCAGCAAATAAACCGAAAGAAGCAGACCACCATCTGAAGAATGGTAAGAGGGTTCTTAGAGTGTTAGAAAATGAAACTGCATAGCCATTTATATCTTCAGAGAGAGGATGCTAAGCATGCTAAATATGTGTCCTTGGTATAATGCAAAATGTGTAAATACAATAGTATAAAAGACCAGGGAAATTAGAAACAGCACAGTTAAGTTTCCAGAAATACAGATGTGCATTGCATCTAAAGGTAAACTGATATGCTTCAGTTGTATTTGTTAATAGCCGAAGCATAGCAATGATCTATAAATAATAATAAAATACGTTTATTATACATATAGAACGAAATAGCAAATGAGTCAGTAAAGTAGAAAGTAATATAGTAGAAAGGACAAAAAGAAAAGAAATAGCAAAGCACTAAATATAAAATTTAACATATAATTATATTAATGTAAATGGATGGACCTTCCAGTTAAGTCAGATATTGTCAGAATATGTAAAAATTTAAAACATGAAATTGTCATGTGCTTTATTAAACGTGTTAAATATTATTGTGCCTATAGACTAAAAGCAAAATTACGCAGAGAAGGAAAAAGTAGATTGTATGCACCTAGATCTTTCCTGTGTCTCTATAAATCTGTAAGAAAACACCAGGTGCCTATCTCCAGGGAAAGACAGACAGTGTGGAAAAGCAAGACAAGGCGACAGTACAAACTAAACAGAAATCAAGTGAAATAAAAACCATTAGATTTCTGAAAAGCACAAGAGATACCCAAATACAGAACTAAGAAAAACTAATGTAGTAAAAATGGTCATCCTACCAAAAATAATCTATAAATTCAGTGCAGTCCTCATTAAAATTCCAACACAATTCTTCACAGAACTTGAAAGGACAATTTTCAGCTTCATATTAAAATATGATTACTGTAAGATTTACTACAAAGTTGTAGTAATAAAAACAGCATGGTATTGGCTCAAAAATAGACGAGTCAAACAACAAAATCAAAATAAAGACCCAGATTAAGTACACACACCTCTGGACACATGATATTTGAAAAAGAGGCCATAAATACACACTGAGAAAAAGACAGCTGTAAAGGAATAGGCCTGTGTGGAACTAAAAAAAGGGTCTATATTCCAGGGGTTTCTATGAAGGAATCACATTTATAGGACTGTATGGTCTGAGTGGAATGTAGAAAGAATGTTAAGAATGTTGGTACAAATTTCTAATCCCAATATTCAGAAGGCAGTGGTGGCCTATGCATTTAATCCCTAAGACAACCAGAGTATGGAAGCAGACTCAAGAAGCAGAGCTCAGGAGTCAGTGTCACACAGGATGTGACATCTGAGATGCATCAGTGAAGGACAAGCAAAGTGACTAATCAGTTAGCAGGGTGAATCAGAGTGAGGACAAACTCAACAGGCAAGATAGAAAAGTGAGCTCTCAGCTCAGAGCAGTCAGTTACAGCAGGCAGTATGAGGCAAGCAATCTGAAACAGGTAGACAGGGGACAAGGCATAGAGACAATGAAGTAGTCTGATAGAGGATAAGGTAAAGAGGCTCACTGGGGCAGTATGAAGCAGGTGGTCTGATTGGGGATTGAGCAGACTATGAAACCATTAGAAATATTCTCTGGGTTACCCAGCTTCTAATTCCTGTCCTGCCCTTCAGTTTCTGGCAGGGGTTTCATCCTTCAGCATGGGGTTCTTCCTTTCCATTGTCAAAGAGGATTTTGCATGGAGGATAGGCCATATGTTGGAGGTTTTGTGGTTAAAGTGGTGTCCCAGTCTAACTACTAGAAGCCTTGCCTAGCCACAGAAGATGGCCTGTTCAGGCTTCCCATCCTCGATTACTAGTATCCTTGCTGGGGTTTTTCTCCCTCATAGATTCCAGTGAGTTTCCACTATACTAGGTTTCCCGCTTGCCCCTTAATTGTCTCCCAATTCTTGTTGTCTCTCCATATGTTTTCTGCCTCCATCCCTCTTCTCTTCCTGCTCCTCTCTGCTGCCTTTACCATCCTCCCCCAGTCCATCTGCCCACTCTGTTCTATTTCCACTTTACCAGGGAGATCCCTGTGTTTAGACTTGGGCCCTCCTTATTGCATAGTTTCCCTATATCTGTATATACTAGTACCTTTTTTCCTTTGCTTAATAGTTATATCCACACATAAGTGAGTACACACCATGTTTGTCTTTCTGGGACTGGGTTACCTCATTCAGGATGATTTTTCTAGTTCCATCCATTTGCCTGCCAAGTTCATGATGTCATTTTTTTTAATAGCTGAGTAATACTTCATTGTCTAAATGTACCACAATTTCCCTATCAATTCTTCAGTTGAGGAACATCTAGGTTGTTTCCAGTTTCTGGCTATTATGAATAAAGCTGCTATGAACATAATTGAGCAAGTGTCCTTGAGGTAGGATGGAATGACCTTTGAGTATATGCCCAAAAGTTGTATTGCTGGGTCTTGAGGTAGTAGATTTCCAAGTTTGAAGTTCCAGTTCCAAGTAGATTTCCAAGTCCCTGAGGAATTGGCATATTGATTTCCACAGTGACTCTATAAGTTTGCATTCCCACTAGCAATGAAGAAATGTTCCTCTTGCTCCACATTCTTGCCAGCATGAGATGTCATTTGTATTATTGATCATAGTCATTCTGCCAGGTATAAAATAGAATCCCAAAGTAGTTTTCATTTGCATTTCCCTAATGGCTAAGGGTTTCAAATATTTCTTTAGATGTTTCTCAGCATTTGAGATTCCTCTCTTGAGAATTCATTGTGTGGATCTATACCCCATTTTAAAAACTGAATTATTTGTTTTGATGATGTCTAGTTTCTTGAGTTCTTTATATGTTTGGATATTTGCCTTCTATCAGAAGTAGACTTGGTCAAGATTTTTTTCTCATTCTGTAGGCTGCTGTTTTGTCTTATTGACGGTGTCCTTTGTCTTATATAAATTTCAGTTTTATGAGGTCCCATTTGTTAATCATTGATATTAGTGCATGAGGTATTGGTGTTCTATTCAGGAAGTTGTCTCCTGTGCCAATGTGTTCAAGGTTATTTCCCACCTTCTCTTCTGTCAGGTTCAGTGTTTCTGGTTTTATGTTGAGCTTTGATCCACTTGGACTTGAGTTTTGTGCACGGTGTTAGATGGTATTAGATATGGATCTTTTTGCATTCTTCTACATGTAGACATCCAATTTGATCAGCACCATTTGTTAAAGATACTTTCCTTTTCCAGTATATATTTCTGGTTTCTTTATCAATGATCAGATGTCCATAAGTTTGTGGATTTATGTCTAGATCTTTGATTCTGTTCCATTGATCAGCATGTTTGTTTAATGCTAACACCATGTGGTTTTTATTATTAATTGCTCTGTAGTAGAGCTTGAGATCAGGAATAATGATACCTCCAGAAGTTCTTTTATTTTTCAGGATTATTTTAGCTATTCTAGGTATTTTGTTTTTCCATATGAAATAGAGTATTGACTTTTCAAGGTCTGTAAAGAATTGTGTTGGGATTTTGATAGAGATTGCATTGAATCTGTAGATAGCTTTTGATAAGATGGCCATTTTTACTACGTTGATTCTACCAATCCAGCAGCATGAGAGATCTTTCCATCTTCTGAGAGCTTCTTCAATTTCTCTCTTCAAAGACTTGGATTTTTTGTTGTACAAGTCTTTCACTTACATGGGTAGAGTCACCCCAAGATCTTTTATGTTATTTGTTGCTATTGTGAATGGATTTGTTTTCTTGATTTCTCTTTCAGTCCATTTGTCATTTGTATGTAAGAGAGCTAGTGATAATGCCAGTCACTTCACTGAAGTTGTATATCAGTTGTAGGAGTTCCCTGTTAGAATTTTTGGGTTAACTTATATATACTGTCATATCATCTGCAAATAAAGATACTTTGACTTCTTCCTTTCCAGTGTCAGTGTCCCAGATTTTCCTGGATGTTTTGTGTTAGGGAGTTTTGGATTTAACATTTTCTTTTACTGCTGTCTCTATTTCTTCTATAGTATCTTCAACTCCTGATATTCTCCCTTCCATCTCTTTTATTCTGTTGTAGCTTGCCTCTGAAGTTCCTGATTGTTTTTCTAGATTTTCATTTCCAAAATTCCATCTGTTAATGTTCTCTTTGTGGCTTCTATTTCCATTTTCAGGTATTGAACAATTTTGTTCATTTCCTTTAAATATTTGCTTGTTTTTTCTTGGCTTTCTTTAAGGGATTTATTCATTTCTTCTGATTGTTTGTGTTTTCCTGTGTTTCCTTAATGATTTATTCAGTTTCTCCCATTGCTTGTCTTTTCATGTATTTCTTTGAGTAATTTATTCATTTCTTCTTTAAGGCCTCTATTATCTTCATAAAGTTGGTTTGACATCTTTTTCTAGTGCTTAGGCTGTGTTTGAGTGTTCAGGACTTGTTGTACTAGGATAGTTGGGCTTCGGTGGTTACATATTGCCCTATATGTTGTTGATTGTATTGTTACATTGGCATTTAGACATCTGGGTTTGGGATGCTTGTAGGTTTAGATGCCGAATTCCTGTGTTTGTCATTATTGGATAAGTATCTTCTCCGGTCTTCTGTTCTTTGTGTTCTCTTGCCAAGCTGGGGGTCTCTACTGGAGTTGAGGACTGGAACTCTGATGGCCTATTTGGCTTCTGGTCCAGCAGGGGAGTTGGCTACTGAAGTTCTTCTGGCTTGCTGTCTTGGCCTGTGCTGTTCTTCTGATGGTTGATATGGCCTGCATTATTTCTTCAAATGGAGTGTGCTTTGGTAGTGTTGGGGGCTGTTTTTTCAGCTGGCTTGGGTTATAATAAAACTGGGTATTGCAAACAAGTTTTGCAGGCCAGGGCAGTGGAGCTAGAGGAGATTGGGAAGGGGCTACATAGCAGTGGGGTTTGGGAACAGAACCAAGTGTTCCCCAGGAGGACTGCCTACCTGGTTCACTACTAGCTGGGGCTGCAATGGTGCTGGGACCTCTGTGCATGTCTTGGGGGCCAGTGTGATAGGGGTGGAGGAGAATGTGGAGGGGCTATGTAAGAGTGGGTTTTAGGAACAGAACTAAGTGTTCTGCAGATGGGCTGCCTACCTGATCTGTCCACTGACTGGGGATGCAATGGCTCTGTATTTTTTTCTGCAGGTCTTATGGACCAGTGAGGCAGAGTTCATTTGTATATTGTAAAAAGAAAAAAAAAAATAATACAATGGCTAAAAATACTTCTTTGATGTGTAAGATTTCATCTTGCACCCTTTAAAATGACTTAGACCAACAAGACAAGTACTAGCTTGTGCTAAGTGAGGATGTAACATAAGGAGAAAAATCATCCATTGCTGGTAGGAGTGAAACTCATTCAGCCATTATGGAAATCAGTGTGTGGATGTTACTTAGGAAGATTGGAATACTCTAACTAAAGGTCCAGCTATACCACTCTTGGGCATATACTCAAAGGATACTTTGTCCTACTACGGAGATACTTGCTCAAACATGTTCATTACTGCAGAAATTAATTAATTAATTAATTAATCAGAAATTGAAAACAACCTAGATTTCCCTCAATAGAAAAATGGGTGAACAATATGTGCTACTATGGAAATCGGTATGGTAAGTCCTCAGAAAATTCGAAATTGATCTACCTCAAAACCCAGCTATGCCACTCTTGGGCATATACCCAAAGGACATTCATTCCTACCAAAGGACACTTGCTCAACTTTGTTCATAGCTGTTCATAGCAGCTTTGTTCATGATTGTCAGAAAATAGTTGTCGGATCTCTGTGTTCGGGTCCTGCACCCGGATGGCAGCTGAAGGATGTCTTGCCCACAAGTTTGAAACTGGTCCCTGGCCAGGGGAAGCGGGTGCAGAAGGCGCAGGCCCTAAGTCAGGGTTCGTGACCTTTTGTGAAGCTGTCCGAAGGCCCCGGAAGCTTGCATTTGGTGAACACAAAACTCAGTTTATTATCAGCCCTTCTCTGTTTAAATATCTTCCCAGGGAAGGCGGGGTCCTGCTATTCCAGGTGGGGAGAAGCCTAATTAGCATAAGCAGGGTGGGGGAGGGGGGGCACCTGAGGCGGGAAAGCAAATGGATCCACCCAATGGGTGGATACGGCTACAATACAGGTAAACATGTCCCCTTTAGCTTCTGTGAAGCAAGCAAATTATAACTAATATTTTTGTGTAGGGACCTCCGTGGACTAGGAGAAGAGAAGGCTGCCCCAGCATCTCAGCCCGCTTCTCCCTTCCAGGGGGCAGGGGCACTTTTTGGCCTCAACTTCTGCAACTCTCCAGCCCCCAGGAGTTCCACAAATAGTAATAACCCAGATGCCCCTCAACTGAAGAATGGATAAAGAAACTGTGATACATTTACACAATGGAGTACTGCCCAGCTATTAAAACAAAAAACAAAACCAAAAAAAAAAATGACTTCACAAATTTTGCAGGCAAAGATTGAAACTAGAAAAAATTATCCTGAGTGAGGTAACCTAGTCCCAGAAATGCAAATATGGTATGTATTCATTATAGGTTACTCTCTATAAACTGACAGCAAGATACTATTGCTGAAGATAGTGTCTATACAACTCACTATGAACATGGAAATGTTGAGCTGGTGCATGTATAGAGTCTTTATCCCTACTTTCCAGCATTTTTGGTATAGAGAGGCCCATGCTTTCAAAAGAGAAACGTAAACATCAAGCCAAGCACAAATATTTTATCTACAATGTTGTAATACCTGCAATACATACTAACGACATGGTGGCACAAAGCTGGAGGGAGTAACCAACCAATAACTGGTTTGACTTAAGGTTCACTTCACAATATGGAACCCATACTCAGTCCTGCTTGGGTTACCAAAACCTGAGACTAGATAGCCCAGGGACCTTAAAACCTTAATGTCTAAAGAATTCTTACTTGCAATCTTGTCTTAATAAAGCATTATAAATTATTTGACTGTGAATAAATGAATTTGTAGAGTTTCATCTCTGAAAAGCTTGGTTTTCTCTCATGCTTAGAAAAAATTCCGTTTCCAGATGGGCTGTTCTGGACTATAAGGATCAGACATACATGAGTTATCCTGTTCTGCTAAGAAAGAAACAATGATGCTTTCTGAGGCTCTCTGGCATGCAACTGAGTCATTCTCCATGTGAGACCAAGTAATAATTCTCAATGTGGAACTAAAAAGATATATATATATATTGCTATACTCAGATCACTGCTCTTTTCAGCCATCATAAGAGAAGTTTTCCAATTTTAAGAAATTGGAACAAGCATACAGACCCACTGTAAAAGTATTTTTATTTGTGAGGGTTCAAGGAAGAATGGGATACAATCTTCAAGACACAAACCTGGATCTAGATTCTTGCTTCTCACTCACCTTCTGTCTCTGCTTATACATTGCTTCTCCTTCAGCTTCTCTTTCCATTCCTGCTTCTACTGACTGTTGCTTTTTATATGCTGAGAGTTGGGATAAAGGCACCATTGCCTTCTGTGTTGGCTTATTTAAAGGCGTGTACTATGTTGCCTTCAGATACAAAGCCTTATTTTGCATTAGTGAAGAGAATCCTGTAATTCACTTCCCAAATGCCAGGCCAGTCAACTTTGCTGCCACCAGGCAAAGGTCAGACTGAGAGAAACAGGATGTTCCTTATATCTCCATGTTAGTTGCTGGGGAGGAACCACAGGATTCCCTTTCATTTAGCATTAACACAAAAAGAGAACAGGATTAGCTTAGCTAACATTCTTTCTACCCTAGAGCAGTCATGCTGCCAGATCAGAGATCTAATGTCTATCACACAGACACTTGAAGGTGATTCTTTCCCAGAGAAGCCATCCTGCCAGATCAAGGATCAAGGGGTCCTCTTCAACCCATAGCCAAAAATTACACGAAGAGTGAGAAACAAATGGGATGTCTCCATTAAATCTCTCCCCTCAGAGCTCAGAAAACCCCCCAAAGAGGATGTAGAAAGAATGTCAGAGTTGGAACTGATGGGATGGAGGACACCGGGAGAACAAGTGAAGAAACAGTCTGCCTCCTCTTACACTTTAAAACTACCTTACAGTAAAGATAAACAAGGCTCATTCCTGTTTTTGATTAAACCTCTGTTTCTCAGGGATCTGTACTGCCTGTTCCAGGAATGGCAATCAAGTCTTTGTTTCAAAAAGTTGTTTAACTATCTTGCCACCTATCCTTGTTTCAAAAGGGCTGTTGTGATTTCCTTGTTGTTACTACCTCTTGTTTTGACCACCATCTTTTGTTCTGTTCCTGCAACCCCATCTATTTTGCATACCAAATCCACTATTAGGAAACCCCTATAAGAAGCTACAAAAACTTTGTCTTCCTCGTGTCCAATGCTGACCTCTGGAGAGGCAGGCTGTATACATGTGTAAAAAGAAGCTTGCTTTAATCAATTGCTTGCTTTAATTAATTTGGCCAGGATGATTTGAGTCTGTGGTTTTTCTCCCCCCATCTTTGGGATTAACACAAGGCCCTCTAAATCAATATGAACAACGCTCATAGGAACTCACAAAGACTGAAGCAGCTTGCACTGACTCTGCATGTGTCTGTACCAGATCCTCTATATACATATTATGGTTTCTAGTTGAGTGGTTTCCTGGGATTCCTGAATGTACAAACTAGTGAATATCCGATTTTTGTGCCTTTTCTTGGGCTCTTTTCCTTCTATTTTCTCCTATATTCTATTTTGTTTCCTGTAATGAAAAAAGGTACTCACTTTAACAATTATTTTGAGAGTTTATTTACATTATAAACAGTAGATGTCAGTAGAAAAATCAGGAAAATGCAGATTGCTATTATTAAGTTTGTACAAGACAAAATAACTTCTATTTAGTTTATCTCTTAGGCTATAGGATCAACATTTCTTAGGCAAATTTGACTTGAAAACTTAAGTTTAAGTAGGATTCTTTCAGTATTTAATTACTCATTTTTAATAAATGTGAGACAGAAATTTCTCCAAGCCACGGTTTTCACCTGGATCTGAAATCAAAATGGACTACAATAGTGATCATATTCTCTCTCTTTCTTGCTCACTCTTCTGCTCTCTCTCTCTCTCTCTCTCTCTCTCACACACACACATACACACACACACACACACACACACACACACATAACATGGACACACACACCACAACACTAAAATTTTAATTGGGGAGATGGTTGGATCTATAAGAGTCTAGGTCTTCAACACATAGCTGCATCATAACACGGCACATCAGTGCATGCTTAAGATCCTGGAGCTAGAGGGTGCAAGGGGTAGAAACAGTTCCAATCCTGCAGTTTCCAGTCAGGCAGTCTAGCCTACTTGGTGAGCTGCAGGTCCATGGGAGACCCTGTCTTAAAGCATAAGGTGGAGAGCTAATCATAAAGACTGTTGACTTTGATCTCTGGCCTCCATACACACTGACACATATGTGCACATGCACACGTATGTGAATATACACAAGAGCACTCCCCCTACTCACATACACATCACTGAAATTGAAAGGAACTCAGTACTACACTATTCTCCCAGACCAGCGAGTATAATTAGACACATAAAGGATTTAGAGACACACAGAGATAGGAAAAAAAATAGTTTCTTCCTTAGGCCATCATTCTAGAGCCCAAGGGTAAACATCTGTGGAAACTGAGCCTTGTTGCAAAGGATGTCCTCATTTGTTTCGTACTCATTACACATTCTTTCCAGTTCATCCAACTGTTAGAAATGTCCTCAATGGGTGGCCATTAGGTTTTACTTTTTAATGATTTCTTGTGTTTTAATATATTTTTTTTTCTAACCACAGGATATTTTCTTTAATCTATTCAATTAAGTGAGCCAGGAATTTGAAAGATACTATTTTCCAACTTCCTTTCTGATGAATAATTAATGTCACAAAGGAATTAGGTAGTAGGAGGTGGTTTTGTCTGGGCCATCTGCTCTGTGTGGGAACAAAAGGAAGATATTAAACTTTATTAGCTATTGCTTCATAGAACCAAAAGATGAAAGGAAATCCATACTAAAGTGGAAGATATTCATCAATTTTTATGAATCAAATGATGTCCATGAAAGAGGATTTTGAGTAGCAAGCAAACTCTCTTACTCCTTGATCAACATATGTTTGATTAAAATGAATGCAGAAAATCTGTAATTAACATGTGTCTCTTCTTCAGGTTAACACACCTCCAGTTTTCTACAGATAATATATACACACTCCTCTTTTCAATGTGCTTCTGAGGAGCATCTAAGGAAAGAGGTAAGGACTATCTTTTCAATACACACTGTCTTCAAGGAAGACTCTCATTTCCATGACAACTTTGTCATCAATCAAAGGAGAACAATAAACATTTAGTTTAGTAATTGTTCCCTGAGTTTTGACTACCAACAGAAAGATAATTTTAATGAAGAAATGACTTTGTTTACTTCATTTTCCTACAGAAATATGCATTATATTCAT
This sequence comes from Cricetomys ansorgei, assembly GCA_026225945.1. NCBI lineage: Eukaryota > Metazoa > Chordata > Mammalia > Rodentia > Nesomyidae > Cricetomys > Cricetomys ansorgei. Next base: position 3,212,006 of record JAMJFZ010001390.1, read on the forward strand.
AAAGAAAATAAAATGCGTATTTATACACCTAGAAGTTGCTACACTTTTCACATAATTTCTTCTTAAACAGAACTCAGAGGAAATAGATTTTATGCAGACAGTAAATACTCCAAAGGATGTTGTGGAAACAGTGCAGTTGTTGTCAGAGGTATAGCTATTAGTGATTTTTTTTTAACAGCATAGCTTCAGAGTCAAATGTAGGGAAGTTATATTATCAGATGCTTGGAAAATGACCTAATTTCTTTACATCCCAGTTTATCTTTCTATAAAATGGGAAAGTAGTGCCATATTCATCTAAAACATACAGTATCTCAAAAAAATAGGCAAAAAGGCTCTGAGATGTGGCACAGGAGTAGAGTACTTGCTGAACTTCTTGGAGACCCTGGGTTCAGTCTCCAGTCCCTCTCCATACCCCTATGCACATGCAAAGGGACAAATTTTGGGGGGGAAAAAAAACAATTAAAATGAAAACTCATATAAATTATAAAAACAAAGAAACATTCCATTCTATGGGTGATTAAATAAAAATGTATTTGCAAATTTCATATGCTTAATTTACAAAAATAGAAAGGATTAGACTATCTAGTATCAGAGAGAGAAAGAAGAATATCACACCATATCTTGATATAAAGTTAGAGCCATATTTGGGATAACTCATAAGAAGTGATTGAGAAGTTAAAAGGCATGTATATTCTTTTATATATTTATTTCATAGCTGTGGTTCCATCCCACAGATACCCATTGACAGAAGTCTAAATTGTGTATGTAAAAAATATAGTTATTGATATACTGTTTACAATGATAAAATACTAGACCAAGACAAACATCCTTAAGTACACTACCATTCAGCTGCATTGCAAAATATTATGTTGTTTAAGACAAGTGAAGTTTGTGTGTGTTAAGTGATAATAAATGATGACCTTGACCTTTAATGTTAGGGGCTAGAAAAACTCTGTGATGTCTTTATTTTATACTCACAAACAACCCCCACCAGACACACACACACACACATGCACAAACACACGCACACACACGCGCACACACACACACACACACACACAGATATCTATTATTAAGGAAATATATTTGGCTTAACCCAAAAATATACAACTTACATTGGTCAACCTAACATTGTAGCAACTATTCAGCAACTCTAGTGGACAAACAGTGTTCAGTGATTATTATTACTTCTGTTAGTAATAATTGAAGTCTACATGCATGAATTGACTGCAGAATTGTCTTTGTCTGGACTGTAAATGAAAAAACATACAATTGGAACAACGGCATGGAAATAAGATTGTGATTGAAACCTTTCCATAGTATAAACTTCAATATTTTACAAAAGAGTGAATGATTTGCATTATTTTCTCTGTTTTATTAATTAAATAGAATATGTATTAAAATATATTTTTCTACCTTTCAGAAAAAATTAAGACTTACCATGCTTACTTATTCTTCTACATTCAGAGTTATTATCTATAAATGGTGATGACTTGCATATGGTGTGTGTATGTGTGTGTGTGTGTGTGTGTGTGTGTGTGTGTAGAGGACTGGGGTTTTATAAGATAGATTCGCCAAATGTATTTCACAGATGTGAGGAAAATGAATGAGGCTTGGGGCAAATACTACCAAGAGAGAAGAGACTATGTTAATCATGGTGGGAAGATTGGAAGACTGTGGAGTAACAGGCCACTTATGGGATAGCCCTATATGTCCCCTCCTATCAACACACAAGTGACAAGGCATTATCCAAAGGTAATGTAATATTGGACATTAATCACTAGGTTCTATGTGTTTGGAACTGCTTAGTTTGTGACATGTTGATACATAAAACAATGCCCAAAATAAACAAGCCTCAAAAGTTTGATGAATGCATTTTAGGGAAAATATGACCCTTTGGAACATCTTTGGACTGTCTACATCTCATCATTAAAATCCCATAGAAAAGTCAAGGAACTTTCTCAGATCTTAAAAAACTGTAATGACTTACACACTAGTATACTAGGACTAAAACAAGTATAACTTGATTTATAAAAGCAATCTAAATAACACCTGTCTGAGAATAATTTCCTTACACATTCACGTCCTGTTTCTAGACTCAAATAAGATTATGTAGTTGGACACCTATTAGATGCTTAATAGTTGATTGTCAGTACAAGTTTTTAGCAGATAGAATTAGAATGATCACTTTGAACTTTCTTCCCCTTGATTCAAAGAAGGTAACTTGTTCAGTGAATGGCTCAGACACTTACAGTGTAAGCTAGGAGACCTCCAGACTCCTCATAAAGATGGGAAGAAAGAACTGATTTCGCAAAGTTGTCCCTGATAATTACATGCTACCTATAGCACGTATGTCTATAGCACACACACACACACACACACACACACACACACACACACACACAGAGTCACCACACATACACAAAAAGCAAGAGAAATAGTAAATTAATTAATCAATTGAAAAAAAAACAGAGAAATAATTGAATTCAGAGGTGTCATTTGCCCATCAGTTTTTAAATTTATTTTATTTATTTTATTTATCCAGGTTTCCAGGACTCTTTCTGAGACATGAAATAAAATTTAATGCAAATGCATCTAAATGAGGTTGATAATATTGGAAAAAAGTATCAGATCACACTTGTTTGAATAATTTCATCACACTGGTAATTCATAACAAGCACAAAATTTTGACCAGGAACTGTCAGCATTGGTTGTTAAAACATCCAGTCGAATGGAATATCATAGATTCTGAGCACTGTACAGTTATTGGGATAGTAAGGCTGTCATTGACACACCAACAAATAACATGGCTATTGCTCCAACATTAGCAGAAAAATAAATGTTCATTGTTAACTTTTAAATTTATTATTATTTTCTGGAAAAATTCATAGTTAACAAGAACTTTTGCACATAATTTCCTTGTAAAGTACATCAATATCTTACAAATATATAATTGTAGGAAGAAGAGTTTGAGTGTAGTACGGACTGGATAGAAAATAAAATGTCCGGGACATAGGACATGAAATGTTACAAAATGAAGTAATAGGTTCTAACCAATGAGAAGCAGAGATTCATTTACTAAAATACACTAAAATTTAATAAATTCACCTTTCAGATGCAAGATATGGTAAAAGTAGCTCAATATAAATTAAATAGAAATAAATCTTGAGGACTGAAGAGATGTAAAACACTTACCTCACAAGCCTGAGGACTGTAGTTTGATTTCAACTATCTATTTAAAATCCCAGTCATGATTACAGGTGCCTGTCATCCCAGTGCTGGGGCAGGAGGCTGGGGGTGGAGGGAGACACAGGGACAGGAAGAGCTCTGCCAATCCAGCCTACTAGGTAAGCTCTAGGCCTACTAAGGAAAATGATATTTTTTAGACAGGGGGTATAGATACTGAGGAATGACACTTTGTGCTAACCTCAGGTCTCCACATGCACATTCACATACACTCAACCCTCACTCCAAGATCTTCAAAAAATCAGCAGTTGTTCATAATCAGGATTGTCCATAGTTACACAAGTTTTGTTAAAGTGTATTGTTAAAAATGTCACAACTGTTTAATATATTGTCATATATAACAATGATGTCCACAAAAAAAAAAAGTAGTGAAGTCACAATTGTAGTTTTGAAACTCTTGTTTCAAAAGAGATACAAGTTCAGAAGAAGGACCTGTTGCTCTATCTTAAAAACTAATGTTGAATTTTTGTTTTTCAATCAGTAGTAATTTGAGCAAGAGCATAATAGAATAAAAATATGGAATCTGGCAGTGCTAATCAAATTATAATTTTTAAAATAACTGTCAAATTCTTTTTAAAAATGTGTGTGTGTGTGTGTGTGTGTGTGTGCGCACTCATGGATGTGTCACAGTACATATGTAGAGGTCAAAGGACAACTTAATGAGAATTGGTTTTACCACTACAATGTAGATCCTGTGAATCAAAGTCAGGTTGCCAGGATTGGTAGCAGGTTTTATTTCAGGTGCTGAGCTGTCTCAGCTGAGCCAAGGAAATTGCAGGCGAACAGCTAGGCATAGAAATTGGTCAAAGTAAATATCCTTGAAAACTTTTTTGTATCTAAAATTTTAGCTCAAGAACAATTTGTCCATAGAGATAATCAGAAGAAAAGGATAAAATATTTCAGATGCATTAGTGTTATATAACAAATATCAGGTGTTTCATTGCCTTTCCCCCAATTCTATGTCAAAATACCTGATAAAATAAGGAGGAAGGCCTCATAGCGATTCATATTTTCTGAAGCTTCAATTGATGTTTGGTTGGTGCCATCGTGTAGGGCCTTAAGGGGGCCAAAGTGTGGTAGAAGGGAATAGGAAGCACGGGATATGGGATGCTATACAGAAGGGGAGAGAGGCTGGGAAATTCCTGGGGACATAAATGTTTAGGAGTGTCATGGACTATGTTGCAAGGTCAGAGAACTCTGTAGGATAGCACTGGAGTCAGCTTATGATAAACAGATGTGAGATTAGATTTCATAGGGTGCATGACACAGACGGGCTCCTAATGGTGAACAATTTGTAAGGAGGTTATATTAAAAAGAACAGACAGTTTCCTGCTGAAAGACTATACTTCCCAGCTTGCCTTAGGTCCAGACAAGGCAACCCCAGAAGAGAGGGGCTGTGGGAAGGAACATAATATATAAGTGACAGTCATTTTTACCCTATAAAGTCTGGAGCCATTTTTTTTTTTTCCCTGCAGAGATTCTCTCCTCCAGTTGGTTGGTGTGGGCAGTCTTTTATCCACCCACATGGCATGAGAAGTCTCTCATCTGTCAGCCATCCAGGTGCTTGAGATTGGCCATCCTCACCATGTGTCTGCCAATGGACAGGATCTCCTCCTCTATTTAAGATGAGACTCCCTCTCTCTGCTTTTTTATTGCCGTGCAAAACTCTATCAATAACAATATGTAAAACTTTGATTTTGAAGTGGTGAACTGTTGAACCAACAGGCCTCAGTCTCTGGTTAAGAAATGAATAAAGGTCCAACACACAGAGGTCATTTTGAGCTCAGTATGTAATACAGCCCCAGCACCTTTATATCAATCACTATTCTCATGGTTGCTGGAGATATGGCCTGGAATATGACTGAAATGTGGGTGTCAAAGTAGACTCTGCATCTATCCACATGCATAGGCATTGGATACAAGATGAGAAATGTACCAACTTCATATTACAGGTTCTGACCTCTTTCCAGCCCATTCTTCCAGCTTTTGACTATCACTAACTTATTTAAAGTCGTAATGAATATGAGAAAGTGTTTAGATGAAATGAATGCATATGTAAGAATCCACTGCCTCCGCCATCCTTCTCTGAAATGAAATAGGTCAGTCCTAAGTAGAAAATGGTTTCTTCATTTCAGTTCTATAATGGCCTACTTCACTTGTCTGTTTCTTAGATAAACAGCATGACAAAATGTAACTTAGTGGAGGAAATGGTTTAGTTCATCTTCTAGGTGATAGTCCATCTCAAGAAAAGTGAAAGGAGTGACTCAAGGCAGAAACTTGAGACAGCAACTGTGTAGAAATGCTGATAACTGTCTTCCTTCAAGGCCTATGTTTATGTATTTTTCTTATTTTTCTTATACAGCCTAAGTTCACTTGTCTAGGGATGGTACCACCCACAGTAGGCTGGTCCCTATTAAGTCAATAGCAATCAAGGAAACATCCACACCTTATGTCCACAGGCAATTCCTCTTTTGAGGTTTCCTCTTCCACAAGAATCTAGGTTTGTGTCAACTTGACAACTGATGCTAACTATATATGACAAGTAACACTGAGAGTTTGGATATGACATGAATATACATGTATTCAAAGGACTCCACTACAAAGCAAAGCCAAGGTGAATTAAAGCCCTCTGCTTTTGGGTGCTTTGTGAACAAATATGAAGAATGAGACCCGCACACAGTGGCTATAGGTAGAACCACATACACGAGGCAAAGAGTGATGTTCACAGATACTTCATTTATTTTGAGTGCAGCTGTCTGATAAAGGAAATTTCTCAGCAGAGGGGACTTTTCAATGGTGCTTATAGAATGGATTAAACAGTTGAAGGTAAAAATAGATGAAAACAAGAGACTCTGTGGGAAAACTGCACCAGTGAAGATGGAGAAATGCAGAGTGTCTTCTGAGAAGTAACGGCAATGCTGACTCCTAAAACATAGGAGAACCCAGTGTGTGACAGTTCTGAAAGGCCATAATTTGCTGGGTGATGAGTTTTGTTTTCTTTTTTCTTTCTTATATCTTCTTTTTATATTGTTACATTTCTCACTTTTATTCACTTTTAATTCTTGTCCTATTCTCCTTTAAACAGCCCCATGAGTTTTTATCCTGTGTGTTCTCTGTGGCGTGGAAGAATCTTAAACAGGTACATATTTAGATGACATGTAAAGACTGTCATCATTGTAAATGACAATCATACTGCCAGAGAGCAGTTGCCTAGCAAGGAAATCTAATAAGCAGGACTTCTCAGAGGTACACGTTAGCTTGTAGATCTTCATTAATCTTGGGGAGATTACAAACTGTGGTTATTGGTCTTCTCTATAATAGATTCCTTTCAAACCTTATGTAGTCTACATTCTTGATAGAGGAAAGCAAACTCATGTGGACACTGTTGGCTGGCCATCCTTTTAAGACCCCAGAGCTGGTCATTTCAGGAGCCCCTTGTTGAATGTGTCCATGGCTCTCAATCACAATTAGGGTTAATAGTGCTTGGCCTCCCCTGAGTCTCCTTTCTCCAGTTGTGATTGAATACAGCTTCCGCACAGGCCCCACCCCTTGCCCCCTATGGCATCAGGAAGGAAGCTTTCCACTTTCATCTAGTGCCTTATTATGCAGGTATGTGCTTCTCAAGGCAGCTGGCTGAGCTCTCAGTGGCAGCTTGACTCCCTCTGGCATGTATGTTCTGTCACCAAAAAGCATTTTAAAGTCTCCTTTTGCTACACAACCTTTATGGCTCCTTGCTAGACAAAACAAATCCTGGAAAGAAACATGGACAGTGAAAGAGGGTAAGAGTGTGGGGATCCCAAATAGGCCAGGAACAAGGACCTGTCTTTCATTTTTAATTTTTAAGAATATTTCTTTTAAAAAATACAACCTGACCTCCCCTTTTCTCTCTCTCCCTTCCTCCCATCTCAGTCTCTCCCTTCATCTTCCCTTTTCCCCAGGTCTAGTCCCCTACCCCTTACCCCTGCTTCTCCCCAGAAATGAACACTCCAGGGTTACTACTCAAACAGGGGATAACAAGATGGAAACATGATGGGAACTAATCCCTACATCAAGAGTAGACTAAGAAACCTAGCTGGAGCAGAAGGGTCCCAAGGGCAGGTAAGAGTAAGAGAGACTCTATTCCAGCTTTTAGAAGTTTGAAAGAACACCAAGCCAGACAACCATAAACTCGTCTGCCGCTGCAGTCTCTATGAGTCCCTTAGTTTGCTGGTCAATTGACTCTGTGGGGCCTGATCTCCTGATGTTCTTAGACCCCTTTTATCCCTGCAATCCCTCCTCCCTCTCTTCCACGGATTTCTTCAAGAACTGCACAATGCTTTGCCCTGGGTCTTTGGATCTTTTCCCTTCAGCTGCTGGAGAAAGTCTCTCTGATGAAGAAAAGGCTAGGCACAGATCTATTGAGTAGAACAGGATACCACTAGAAATCATCTCCTGACCAACAACTAGTCTCTAGATCCTGGCCTGCCCTGCAGAATACGCATGGGTTCTCTCCCTGGGCATGGGGTTTTTCCCTTCAATTGTCTCAGTGGATCTTGTAGGGAGGATAGGTTATAAGTTGAAGGTTTTGTGGCTGTGATGGTGTCCCAGTCCCACCACTGGAAGCCTTGCCTGGTTACAGGAGATGGCCTGTTCAGGCTCCCTGTCCCCCATTTCTAGAGCTCCTACATAGAGTCTCTTTCACAGATTCCAGTGAGTTTCCACTGCTCTAGGTCTCCTGTACTCCACTAAATATCCTCAAATTCTTGTCATCTCTCCATATATTCTTTCCCTCCACTCATCTCTCTCTCCTAGTCCTCTCTGCTCCCATTTCTGTTTTCCCCCAGCCTATCTACAGTATTTTTTTCTATTTTCCCTTTACACAGTGAGGTTCCTGTGTCCTCATTGGGACTGAAGGACTTCCCTTTCAAGTGTTTCAGTTTAGCATCCCTCCACAAAATTAAAGGAGGTACACCAAGGATTGTGAAAGAAGGAACCTGATATTTTCAAAAATCTTCACATAGAAACAACTACAATGAACACTTCTATTACCCATGTACTGTACCAAATAGGTAAACTTCATGAACACACTGAAAGTCACCAATAGGTTAATTTACTAGCTGATATTTTTACTGATTTTTCCTAAGGCACAAGCTGTCTATCGCCTTGTTAGTATTGACAGAGGCCTGTCTGATATTCCTACCATCTAACAACTCTCTTGTCAATATTCACAAACTTATTCAACTTAAAAAAAAATCTAAAATAGGAATTGTACTCTCTGCCAGGTCCAAAGAAACCTGGGACAGTTCCATGCAGTACCCATGGCTCCTCCCAGCATTTCTCCCCCTGACTTCTTACCCTAAACTTTTCCAGTCCAGGGAATTCTGCTTCTGATTCCTATACATCTCAGCCATTTTGGCTATGTGCCATCTTGAGTTCCTGACTGGCTCTTGGCCACTTGATCCGTGACTCTTTGCTTGATCTCCCCTTTCTCCTCTATTGTCTCCACTCCCAGTCACTATGGCCCTGTTCAGTCTGCTGACCATGTTCAGTCTGGACTCATCAATTCAGATGCCTCTGGCTATTCTCTCCCTTTTATCTACAATAAATCCTTCTCCTCTATCATACCTAAGAGTAGTCATGTCCTCATTTTTTTCATTTATCTGGTGCTGAAACCCGGCTGATGTCTGCTTTGATATGTTAACGGACACCTCAGTTAGCCATTTGTCCAAGTTTCTCTGAGACCTAACACTTATGAGCCTATAAAAAAGTTCATGAAACCTCTCTTAGAGTGCTTTATCCAGGGCAAAATGAATTTGTGTTCCCAGTTCTTGATTACTCATATTCAACCATGAGTAAGTATCTCTTTCTTCCAGATCAAGAACTGTGTTTGGTTTTGACAGTATATCTGAAAAGTACACATCCTTCAAGAAAGCAGGAGGTTATGGTTTAGAGTTAGTCCTCATTCAGATATGTCAAGTAAGATGAAGACAAAGGGTTCAAGTGGACACATATTCTGTGTCAGAATCTCACCTACCTTCCAGTACAAGTTGAAAGTTGGTCCTTAAAAGAAGTCTCGGGAAAGAGGAGGAAGCAACATCACTCACATAGTCTATTTATGGGATAATTCCTGTGGAATGCTTCCATTTTGAGATAGTTCTAACCCAAAGAAGTCAGATTTGATAGAGGACACTTAAGGCTATGTAGTTTCGAACACAGAGTTAGAGGACAGGTAGCCTATTAAAGAGCTACCGGAAGGAATATTCCTTCCTGCCGCATTGTTGGGGTAAGGAGAAAAAAGGAGAAAAAGAAGCTTGGGTAATGGAATAAGCAGAAGAATTTGCTGAAAGTGTCTCATACTGGGCATATCATGGAGGTACTTGGTACATGGTTAATAAGGTCTTCTATTGTTTTGTTTTATTATAGTTTTATGGAATCTTTTATATTCTTATATGCTTGTGTCGTATGTAATGGGAATTAGGACTTTTACTATACTGATGAGGTTACTTCTTTATATCTTAGTGGGTGAATCTTAATCCATATCTAAAAGGCATTGTACAGAATATTGTTTCAGAGGGTGCAGAAACCTGTCCTCTGCTCACCTGTATTTAACTGAGTGTCAGAGAAATGACCACCACTCCATATGATCTAAGATTTTTATCATATTATTATACCTCAGTAAGTGATGAAGATCTTAAGAAATGATAGCTTTATGCTCTCTTTTTAAAAAGTGAAAAGTATTTGTCAATAAATTATAAGTTGTCTATAAATAATTAATAGTTATTTGGGGGAAATGATATTTTATTTTGGAAAGTATTACATGAAACCAATTAGAGAAGAGAGGGAAATGAATGTGTTCATTATGGTCTACTTGTCTGTTGCATTCATTTCACACTCCAGGGGAGTTAGCATTAATAGTTTACATCAATGCATTTCTTTCTTCCTACTTAGAACTTATCTGGTTGCAATCACTCTGAAGAATAGGAAAAGGAAAAGTAATGACTTAAAGATTTTATTACCCAAGTTTACTTTACCGTCAATGTTTCTAAATATTATAGGGTGTAAGTTCTATCAACTTGCCTTCTACCTGTTCTCTTTGTGGATTCTGCTACCATGCCACCCCCCCCCTCCGACTCAAAAAGAGGGAAATACCACTGTAGTTGCCAGGATTATGAGTACCACACCAACTCCATGCTCTGGTCTTCAAATTGGCCATACTTTGAGATTATATATACATATATATATACATATATATTGTTGTTATTTATTTTATAATAATTATTATGAAATTATTAACATCTAGTTTCTGTTTTGTAAAGAAGCCTCCTGCAAACAAAGGAAATGTCGAAAACATGCTATTCACACTTGAGTGTTATTCACAGAATATACTCTGAATAGTAGGTGTCTTCTTATAATAGGAAGAGGCTACATATTCATAATTAAAACTTTAAGCTGGAAAGTTCAATCTTATCTCATAATTTTTTTCTGTATTAGCCTAAACAATCATTCCATGTTTGTCCTGTCCTATACTGATATGATTTGATATTTTAACTATGTTTGGCAGGGAATGGATTGTGGTTACATGAAAGTAGCCACAAGGTTCAATAGGAGGAAATGGAAAATCTAGTGTGGTAGAGGTTCAAACCACTGCTATTACTTCCATGTGTTATAAACTCAGCCTCTGTCTTTAAAGACCTTATATTCCCATTATCCAGTTACAGTGAACTAGGTATAAACAAAGGCAGAGGCAAAGGAGACTGCCCTCTAAAATTTCAATTCAGTTTTACAAAATTGAATGACATATTTCTAGTTCTTTTTTTTTTCTCTCAAATGTATTTCCTGGATGCTTTCCAATATGTAATAAATTAAATTTGAAGAGCACACTTGAGAAATAGCATATGGATTTGTTGGATTTTTCACTGGGGGAGAAAATGGGGTACTTGGGTTAAAGGAATGGAAAATACTTTTTTTTGAAGAGTTAGAAAAAATCTGACTAGGAAACAATGCATTACATGATCTCCATGTTAACCACAATATCAAATTGCTCCTTTTCAAGAACACTTGGTGTCCAAATCACTGAGCCTGATGAGGAGTGCTATGGTTCACTGTAATGCAGATCTCCATCTTTACCCACTTAAAGAAGAGAACCTCACTGCTGCTAGCCCTATTCTCTTATTTCTGTTTCCGTGTGTTTTATGTGTTTGTACCTGTGACAGTGTATTGCTGAAAATTTTATTTTAGTGAATATAAAGAGACAAGACTTAATTTTTAATCTGTAAGTATCAAGTTACAATTAAAGAGTATCCAATCTTTAGATTTTCCAATCTTTTACAATTTCATATATGTACATATGTGTGTATGTGTGTGTGTATGTGTGTTTATGTGTCTGTGTTCATGTGTTTGACATTCAATGCTCAGGATAAGTCCAAATTCTGCATCTCATCAAAAGATAAAAATCAATCAGTGGCTATTGAGTAAATATTTTCTAAATGATATTTATTTGAAAAGCATATTTTAGTTCCTAGATTATGCCAAGTAATGCATAAAAGAAAATAGGCAAGGCCCAAATTCTAAAATACCTGCAAGCTAATGAAGAAATAGATATGTAATTAGATATTTTTCTTTTTTACTATATTTTTTATAAATAATTTCAGTTTCATACAATGTATCTTGATAACACCTCTTTTCCATTTCTTCCTGTTCCTGTGTCCCACCCCTGTGCCCTTAAAAATTTTTTTTAAGTATAGCTAGTGTGGCAGGAATGTGGATCACAGACATCAGCATGGATCCTGGAGGTAGCTACTGCTCCAATGATGGACATTCTCCAGGCCCATATCAGCCTAAGACCAAGTACAAGGAAGTTCAACCTGAAGTTGGGTCCCACTGCCCAAACCCACAGACACCTAGACATTGCCCTGGCACCCAGACACCTAGCAGGCACCCCAATATCCTGTGAACACAAGGGAATTATGCAGTTTCTCAGGTATCCTGCAGGTACCTGGACATCCCACAGGCATTAGGGCCTCCTGCAGGCACTTCGACCTCTTGTGGGCACCAGGACATCCCATAGGTGCCAGGTCTTCCCATAGGCCTCTGGACATTGGCACTAGGACATTGAACATGAAGCAGGTCATCCTGCAGGCACAAGTACTTCCCACATGCACCAGAGCCTCCTGCAGGCACCTCGATATCCCACAGGCACCAGGGTTTCCCAAGGGCATCAGGACTTCCCACAGACACCAGTGCATCCTGTAGGCACCAGGTTTTCCCACAGATGCCAGTGTCTCCTGCAGACACCTGGATATCCTGAAGGTACCTGAACACAGTTCCCTTTCAAAAGGAGAAGACCCAACATCAAGTATGGAATATTCTTCAACCAGGACATCTTGCTGTTGCTTAAAATCAGGGTGATCCCAAGATCTGGCAGGGCAATCAGGGTTAGAACTTTCTTGGGATATGATTTTTGCATAAACACACCTTATCACCCTTATCACTGTCTGTTCTTCCGCCTAGGCCTTGGCCTTGGCCTTTTGTGCTTGCATTCCTTGGGTAGAGCCACTGTCCATGATCTCCCAGGCCCTATTTAGGAAGAGTACTCTGCAGCTATGTCTCAGCAGTGGAAGAATTGGCCTGGCAGACAGTTAAGAGGCCAGGAGGGTCTTTTGGTCACCAGAGGACAGATCTCTTGGGTGAATACTCAGTTCAGGAGATAAGACACTCTTTAGCTGGTCTATTCTGTTTTTGCTCAGGAAAAGGGTGATCCTGTGGTTTGACAGTTAGTTTGGGGACAGGACCAGGTCCAGCTCCAGACTGCTGCATCTTGCCCAGCCTTTATCACCTGGCCTTTGTGCTTGCAGCACCAAGTGGCACCTCCTAGTGGAGTGCATGCTCCACCCCCCCACCCCCCAATCATGGAAAGCAATATCATTGGTAGCCATGGCTATGGGAGAGGCAGAACTGGCCTGGCATGCAATGGAGAGTCTAGGATGATCTGGTGGCAGTCTGAGGACCTATCCGTTGTCTGACCTGGGTTTGTGCACCCATGCACCCTCTACCCACCTCCAGCCATGTGTCTCTTTATGGTGCTCAGTGCCATTCCCCCATATGCCCAGTTTTCAGGTCTTCCTCTCTTCACAGGGTTCATGCTTCATTCTTGGAATGGCAGGTCCAGCCTGGCAGGTTGCAATAGGGTGGCCAGTTTGTGGCCTCAGCCTTGTGGCATCCCAAGCACCTTTCTCTCACAAGAATTGCTGATGGCATGCCAGAATGCAGCCAGCACTGGGGTCTGAGGAGTGTGGCCCACCTGCCATCTTGAGTTCTGTCTGTGACTCTGATCCTCCATCCCAGACCCTGCTCATGGCCTGCCTCCTCCATGTCTCAGGCAGCACCCATGGATAGAGTGGGGGTCCTGGCCTGTCAGGTAGCTATGGTGCCCAGCAGGCCTGCTCCCATGACTTTCTGTTGTTGTTTCTGCCCTACTTGTCTATTCCTGACAGTCTTCCTTGCTCTTTCTGCGGCACAATCTGTGGGCTAGTGGAAAGAATATGCTGGCCAAACCTGTGGGCCGATTGAGAGACCTCTGCCTTTCTGGCAATGATGGGGCACCAGGGGCCTGGCCTGCAGAGGTATTGCTCCACTGGCTTTGCTCCCTATTTGCCTCTTCCATGCCTGTGGGCCATAGATGCCTTCTCATTTCTCCATGCATATCTGTCAACACCACCTCTGTGTCTTTCCAATCACTCCAGATTCTTACAGTTTTTTTCTGCTGATCTCCTGTTCCATGAACAATTGAGAAGCTGTGGTCATCTTGAGTAGGAGTGTCGACGCTGCTGCTGGAGTCCTGATGGCCATCTTGAATCCTGCTAGACATTTTTCTATGAAGATTTCTTTGTAGACTACATGTGTGCTGGGTTAATTAAAATGAAGTTATGAAGGTAAAAGCATTTACATTAGTCAAGAAAAGATGAGGTATGACTTGTAATAGTCTCCATAATTTGTGTGATTGCACATGCCGCAGTAATTTTTGTCTTATTATATGTGTCATGTAGGCTGGCAAATTGCTTTAGTTGTACACACTTGGAGATTTAACTTATAGTGGCTCAATCTTGACACATGCTTTAACAATCACTGAGAAGAAGAAAAAGCACACTTAATAAAAAAGTACACTGAATCTTAAAGCTTCTAAGAGGAAGGAATGTTTTCTTATGTGTCATACAACCAAACACATCTTAGAGTCATGTATACCTTCAGGAGAAGTAGATAAATACAATGTGTTTAGAACAATGGACAAATTCTTGTTATGAATGCTAATGTTTATTTCAGATGTCAACTTTGGGCATTGTTCCTTGAATTCTATCTACTTTGTTTTCTGAGACAGGATTTCTCTCTGGAATTCTGAAGTCAGCTAGGTTGGCTGCCCAATGAATCCTAGGGATTCTTTTATTTATAAAAAAGAAAATAAAGGGAGCAATACAGATAGGAACAGTATTTTTCTTAGATAACGTGGATTGCATCTTGCTATTGTTGAATTACATTTATACACAGAAAGCTGTCTTTTATAAATTCAAAATGATAGTGTATCAGTGTACTCTGGATGTAGAGAATTCAATTTACTAGTCAATAAGAGTAGTACAGCCATTATGTGCTAGATATACTTGTTCAGAGGGTTCATTTATTGAAGACACTAAGTAGATGTGTACACTAATTTTAGCCTAGAATAAGTTTAAAATATAGTATTAGAAACATTTTCTATACTATATGTTCATGAGAAAAGTGTATTAGCCTTATTTCTATTTTCCTTCTGAGGATGATATCTGGGAAACTTTTGATAATAGAGTCATAGTTTCTTTAGAAGCATCCCCTTGTCTTTATTTTTCTAACCTTCAAAAAATGCTCACACAGTTCAACCAGCCTTTGCAGAGGAATTAGATTGATTCCCATCTCCCCTCCATTTGCAGATTTCTTTCTTTATGAAATTCATTCTTCTCATTTTATCACCTTCTCCAAAACTGCTTGTCATTTCCTTCAACATGATGCTTCTCTTCTCTCTAGTCAGACTACAATTTCCTGCCTGAATGTCCTGAGGTTTTATTACTAATTTCATTTCTATCTTCTGGGTTTGTAACAGTTTCTCATCTTGTCTTAATGAGATGTTTTGGAGTATTCTTTCAAATTTCTTGGTTTAAAGAAATCTGAACTTCCGGGGCACTGGTTCCTGGACACATATAGGACATATCCATACCATATATATATGTGTATATATATATATATATATATATATATATATATGATGTATGTACACTGAAGTTCTGAGGGATGGTAATGATGATAAAAAAATTTTTGTAATAATTAACATGTCTTTATATTCATAACACTGTGATGTGGTATTCTGTCACAGAAACTATCTTAATCAATAGAACAACAATGGGAAGCAGATTTTATTTTTATATTAATTTTTTGTTATGTTGTATGTGGATGTTTTGTGCGCATGTGTGGTTGTTCACCACATGCATGCAGTGCTCTGGAGGCCAGAGGAAGGCATCGAATCCCCTGGAACTAGAGTAATGGATAGTTGTGAGCTACCAAATGGCTGCTTGGAATCAAAATTGGTTCTTCTGCAAAAACAACAAGTTTTCTTAAACATTGTGCTCTTTCTCTAGCCTCAGGAAAGCAGATGTTATTATTCCCATTTTATAGAAAAAAAAAGCCATAGTTATTATGTAAAGTAGTCTACAAAGTTTAGGATTTTAGTTATTGCTATACAACACTCTCCCTGGTGATTAATTAGTATTATTAAAATTTTCATGATTTTTATAAATATTTATTTGCAGTTTGATCCTCTCAACCTGTTTCATGTAGCAGAAAGCAAATGCTATGTGTCGTGTGTGTTCGAGACATAAGGAGAATATGGAGACCTCAGAAAATACTCTAACAACTGGGACTATCACATTTTGCTTTTCCTTTGCTTTCAATACAGTGAGATGCACCCAAGTTAAATTACTTTTGGCCAAAATGAATTTATACCATGTTTAATTTAAATTGTCAGTACTTTTAGATACAGACTACCATAACAAGAAATAATGACTAAATAATAATTAAATCTTTGAAAAGACATATTTTATTTTGTATTTTGTGTGTTTGTGTCTGTGTGAGTACGTGCACATGTGAGTGCATGTGCCACAGAGTCTGAAAGAAGGTATTGGATAATGTGGATGTGGAGTTACAGACAGTTATAAGTTGGCACATATGGGTGCTTGGAATTGAATTGGGGTTCTCGGCTTCTCTGTAGGAGCAATGTCTGCTCTTAACCACTGAGCAACCTCTAAGCCCTTTTTCCTTAAAAAGAGAAAGAAAGAAAGAAAGAAAGAAAGAAAGAAAGAAAGAAAGAAAAGAAAGAAAGAAAGAAAGAAAGAAAGAAAGAAAGAAAGAAAGAAAAAGAAAGAAAGAAAGAGAAAGAGAGAAAGAGAGAAAGATGGCTGATCATTTCACTACAGACTTGTGAAAATGAACAATCTTTAAGACATTTTTTTTCACTTAAGAGGCCTTTTAAACATGCTGATGTCATTTTCTCTGAAATTGTGAAAGTTGAACTGTATCTACATGATTTGACATATAGCATGTTTACTGCTCTAGAGGCAGTGGGACCTGGGAGAACAGAGCTGGTAAATGAAGCAGACTGATGTCTTGTGTAACAGACAACTTTATTCAGAGACAATTTGTACTCTGAAAGTTAAAAAGAATCACATGAGCAAAGTGTATAATCAAAAGGACAAGCTTCACATGGCAAAAATATGTTTTTCCACAGAGGCATATGAACAAATAACAATAGCCAATAGTAATGAATAATCCAAAGTAAACTCACTCCTATCCTGGTATACCTGGTAGGGACACAAAAACATATCCTAAGAACAATTGCATGTTTTGTGGAAACTGAGGCCACAAAACTCTTGTCTTGTTTTCTTGCAAGCATTCAGAATTTTCCTTGCGTGATTCCATTCTAGGACCGTGTTCTGACACAGCACTAAATGTTTCCATTGTGTATAGATGCATTCTACCAGTGCCATAACATCTGATTTATCTATATGACTCTTTGCTCAATAAAATGTTAATGTGTGAAATAGATTTACATGTCTATGCCTGGTTTGTTGTGTGTATTTGTGTATGTGTGTGTGTGTTGCTGAGGATTTATCCTAAGACCCTTTGCATGTTAAGCAAGTACTCTGCATCTGAGTTATCACCAGCATCACTCTTTAAAACACCTTTCGCTTTTGATTTTTTTTTTTTCAAGACAGAGGGTCACTACATTCTCTTGTCTGGTCTTAGACTTACTCTTTAGTTCAGGTTGGATTTGGCATTGTATGTCTATTGCTTCTGCCTCCTAAGTAGAAAGTCTAGCTTATCTTGTCTTCTTCAGTGTTACAGCCTAGTTTAGGTAGGAAATGAAATTATTCGTATTTAATTATTAATTAAAAATAAGGATACATAATGGGTGAATACGGAGATGGAGTTGGACTTGGGAGTAGTTGGGGGACTGAGATAAGTCTGATCAAAATATCTAAAAAATTAAATTGTCAAAAATTAGTAAAAATCTTTAGTTTGAAAAATTATCAAATTAGAAAATTCAGGAAAACATACTTGAAATCACTGATATATCAAAATCAACATTAGTTGACTGCACACCAGGGCAGAAGCTGACCCACAGGGTCCAAATTTTTGAGATGGTTAGGTTGCAAAGGCAATGCAATTATCAAGTAGCAGTCATAACAGCTAACTAGCATACAATCCTACGTTTGAAAATAGAGCATAGATTATCTGTTCCTTTAAGAAAATGAGTAAACTCTTTTGAAAATATTCTCCTTTTAGGATTTAGGAAATTTTTGTTACACCTTCCCTAACTAGACTAAGAAATCACAGACACCGACACAGAATGTGTTTTCATAATTAATTTAGCATATTATTAATCTCCGCATTTTATTTTTTGTGAATTAATGTAACATTCACATCCCATGTTCACCATTTTTTCCCATTTTAATTAGCATTTTTATGTAACTTAAGTATTTAAGTCTATACTTCAATTCTATGTACCCAATCATTAGGTAAGTTTTCATTGACTAAATTACATTTGTTTATAGCAATTGTTTCCCCTTATAGCATGTACAAGAGGTTACCACATGTATTTGGATTCAAGCACAGCTACTTGGTGTTGTTGAGGTTCAAACAATCAATTGTAATGAGAGAATACTGGTACTTATTGTTTTAACACTTATCTTTGAAGAAAGTCAATGTATTTCTTAGCTTCGTCATTAATATTTAATGACAAGTCTGAAGATAAGCATGGGGGTGTGTGTGCTACATCTTTGTCTGGAATAAAGTGAACCATCCTGATGAGTTCAAATCTGCCTTGAGAAATACTGAACAGACAGAACCACCTCATATGCTAAATGCCATCCTAAATTTTCCTCTTGCTTTGCTTCACTCACCACCCCCAGCTCAACATCTACAGAAAATATCCTTGTTATTATGTTTCTGTAGCAGGTAAAAATCTTTCCTTTAAGATCTAACTCATATAGAACCTCCTGAGAAGTCCTATGATGAATCATAGGATTGATGTTTATTTGATGATTGCTGTTTGATCTTCATTAGTTCTACAGTTATTGCTAGGTTTATGGGCCTGTACGTGAAGCGCCAAGAAAATAGCCACAGTGAATGGTTGAACTTTTGTTACTTATTTCGATAATGCTAATGACTGTGTTGTGGAAAGAATGAGGAAGAATTATTTTTACTTTTATGAAAATTGGGAGATCAAATATTTTTATATTTCTTACTAACATGAATAGTTAATGAAGTTTTCACAAATTCAATTTTTGTGAAGATCTGTATGTTAAAGAAATGTTAATACTACAGAAAATGTTCCAGAAACAATCACATTTTTATTATAAATGAATTTATCTATTAATCATAGTTGTCCGATTTTAGTATGTTGCATCTTTCTAGTTTATTTAGCATGCCTCTCTCAAGCTGTCCTATTTGAAATCTGAGGTAAATCTTAAGAATTTAGAGAATTGCTATGATTCTTCTCTGTTCTTGTTAAAACTGGTTTTTCAATGTCCACATTTGGAGAACATAGTTGCATTTATTTTTGGTTGTTAATCTCTCTCTCTCTTTCTCTCTCTCTCCGTGTATGTGCGTGTGTGTGTATGTTTGTGTATATGTGTTAAACACACATGCACAGGAGTATGTGTTTACGTGTGTGAGTGGAATGTTTGCGTGTCATAGAACATTCCTGAAGGTCAGAGGACTACCGTTAATGTTAGTCCTACCTTTTATCTTATTTGAAATAAGTATCTGTTCCTTTCCACTGTGCACATCAGGCTTTACAGCCTGCAAACTCCCACAGCTTCGACTCTGTTGGCCTCTCATCCCCCTGTAGAAATAATCATTTTACAGGGCATCCTAATTCTGTTCCTTGTGTTCATACATCAAACACTTTACCATTGAGCTATTTCTAGTCCCCATAGTATTTCTTTACAAAGGTTTCAATACTTTTGATATAATTTTAAGTGTAATGAAAGTAATTCCAGCATCTTGATAAGCCTCAACATTTTAAACATGATTTTTTCTTTTATGTGTGTGCCTTTTTCCATGTATGCATGTATGTGTATCATGTGTATGTCTAGTGCTTGCAGAAACTAGAAGAAGGTGTTGGATTCCTGGTACTGGAGTTCCAGTTTACAAGCTATAAGCTACCATGCAGCAGATGCTGGGAATTGAATGCCGATCCTCTAAAGAGCAGCCACTGCTCTTCAAGAGTGCCACTCAGTGCCGGTGAGACATCTCCCCAGACCCTAGCCTCAATATTTTTCATGATCAATGATACATTTTTAATTATTGGTAGGCTTATGAAATTCTGAAATTAACACCTACATTCTTTACCCACTACATAAAAACTTGGATTCAAGAGAAAACTAGTACATAGTCCTGTATTGCTTCTTCACAATGTTTTTCTTGACATCATTGATGTTTAATGATTTGAATTTCAAGAGGTTAGCCCTAATAATATTCTTATCAGACTGAATGCTTCTGCTACTTAAGATAATTTTGTTATCAATTCCAGGTGGACACTGGGAAGTAACTACCATTATATTAACATCTAAATAAAAAAGACAGATGGAAGATAAACAGACATGATAATTGTGCAGAAGTTTTATTTTTAGTTATTTATAAAACTGTTTTGTGTACTGTTGGGTGAAGGGCTGCCTTAGTCTTGGTATGTTGTATTGTCTGCAGGTGTTGGACCTATGTGGGGAATATTTGATTGGTCAGGATCTGCATGTGCTATCAATAGAACACCATGAGGAGTTCTGAATCAATAAAAACACCTGAACAATGATGCTCAGGGTTCCACTGTCCACTATGGCACTGGCCATGATGGTGGTTCCCTCTGCCGAGGTTTGGCAGAGATTGCACCTATGAAAATGGCCCTGTGTCTCCACAGTAGGCATACAACTACAAGATAGACATATGCTATATTATAAGATAAGCTCATTTCCTTATGGAAAGTTTAAGAGAAATAAAACTGTGTCTGAAATCTTTCAAAAACCTAAATATTTCAATAGAACTTTATGAATGTCTGTCTCACAGTTTGGATTGACAAAGTTGAATTTAGCTTTTTAATGAGAGTATTTAATAGAGTTTTAACACAGACATTTCCAGACACTGAAAGACAAAAAGCAATCCACTCCAAGTGCGTAAACTCATTCAGTCCTCATTTTTTAAACTCAGCAAAGTTTTGAGATGCAATGAAAATATTCCAGTCATGGCCAACAAGGTCAGGGGGTAATATAAATTATCATCAAGGTCAAAAGTTCAGACCGTTTGTCCCTTGGCCAAGACTCTTCTGACATGAAGATTGCTTCCATGATCATAATATTTAGTATTTTAATTATGTCTTTTCTAAATAAGAAAATTCAGATAAAATAACTCAAACAAAAGTTTAGGAATAGGGTAGTAGGAGAGGACAGTTAAGAACAATGGATCCAACAGATATAGCTATAAGTTATAGTGATGATCATGGGTTTGAATGGATAACTTTTTCCCTCCATCTGTGAAATGGGATTTGGATTTAACTGTTCTTCAGGACCATATTGTACAGTATCTTAGGAAAACAGTCACTTCCTTTTAAAAGTTAACATGTCTATAGATTGGAATACCTTATTTCTTTTTGACACAGAGTCTCACTATCTACCCCTGGCTGACCAGTAATTTGCTGTGAAGTACAAGTTGGCCTGGAACTCAAAGAGATCCACTTGCCTCTGCCTCCAGAGAGCAAGGATTTAAGACATACGCTAGATTTTAATGGTTTTAACTCATTTTAGTTAATCCAATCCCAAACAGTATGAAATTATATGATTTAATTCTATTGAACTTCTACTGTGTTTGTTTCCAGGGGGACAAGTGTTGGGCAGTAGCTATTTATAGATTATTTCAAGCAGCCATAGGTGGTAAGAGATGCACAAGGCCCTTGAGTTAAGTTCTATGCCATGGTAAATTGATAACAATTGCTATGCTTAGGTAATAGACAAAAGAGAAAACATAACAGAACAATATTCAACACACGTCAAAACGGTCTAGATTGAGTTAGAGTTGCTCACGTCTCCAGCAATTCATGGCATGTCCTGTTTATTTGGAATACACATCAAGTGTCAATAGTGAATATGATCTAGAATTCAACACTCTCAAAATGAAATAAGAGCTACTCATTTGTCTCCAAAGATATGTCATTCATTCATGCCTCATTCTTGTTAGCATCACTGCTAACAACTGATCGGAACTGCAGTAACTCCCATGTCATTGCACACTCCTCCACAGATAGAATTGTATATTAGGAAAACACAATCTATGTTTGATTTTTCTCACCCTCACGCTCTGATCACTCATATGCGGCCCAACCTTGAATTCTTTACCCTCCTGACTCTCATGTCCTACACCAAGATACCAGACAGATCTTAAGTTGTTATGGTTTAATTATTAATTTTAAGAATTTTATATATTAGTAATATATTTACATTCGCATTCCTCTCTGTTTTTCAATTCCTGCCATCCTCCCCCATCAATTTCCACTCAAATTCATTACCTCTTCTTAATTATTGTTGTTTTATACACACACACACACACACACACACACACACACACACACACTTGCACACGCACACAGCCTACTGAGTCCGGATACACGTATATAGGGCTGACCACTTAGGATTGGTTCATCTATCAGTGAGCTCATCTCTGGAGTAGGAAAAATGATTCTTAGTAGCCATTGAATGCTTTGGGTTGAAACTTTGTGAAATTTTCCCACAAGATCCACAATTGGTCAATTGCAGAAAATAAGTGGCTGTGTGGTGCCAGCCCCAAGTAATGTATTTAAAATTCAACCATCAATCCCTAAGGCTCTTTGAAAATTGTGGAAGACTATTATTGTAAAAAAGAAAGATTGTAAAAGCCAAAGTCTGCTGCTAGATAATATTCTTATTGACATGACAGGGAAACTATTCCCATTCAATCTTAATAATAGGGTTGCCTAAACAAATCCTACTTAATGACCACATCAGATTGCTTTCTTTAGCATGAAAATTATTTGTTGTCACCCTGTTTCCAGGAGAAAATTCAAAAATTTAAATGTTGTATTGCTATATTAAACAAATTAACACTGATATCATGAACACAAATTAGTTTTTATTTCAAGGTGTAGTAATTTTAAAATGAAAGTCAAAGGTTAGCCTATTATTTTCTAGGAATGTCATAACAAACACCACAGATTCAGTGACTTAAATTATGGCAATTTATTCGTTCATAGTATTGGAAAGTTCAGCATCAAGATACTGAAAAGGAGCTCTAAAGAAGGCTTGGTGGGTAAGGCACTTGCTAAAAAAACATGATGGATCTGAGCTTAGATCCAGGAATACATGTAAAAGCCGATGTGGTAACATGTGCATATGTAATTCCAGATCTTGTATGGAGAGAGGGAAGGTGGAGACAAGAATATCCCCAGAAGCTCATGGCCTGCTAACCTGGAGTACACAACAGATAAACTAACTACATAGAAAAGAGACCTTGTCTCAAAGAAGGTAGATGATAAGGGGTGAGTGACCCACGAGACCTCTTACATAGAATATGGAGTACACATGCCTGCTATCACACATATGAATGTGCTCAGATGTGTGTGCACAACACACACACACACACACACAACACACACTGATTAAAAACAGAAAAGATATTGGAGGAGTTAGTTTTTCTAAGACTGCCACCTACCAGATGGCTAAATTTTTTACGTAATTTCATGTGATATTTTCTTAATATGCATGTAGCTTTGTATATTCCTACAATGAATGATACTGTTTACATTAGAAAAATTGGAATATAGATACACATTTAAGATGAAAGCCTGAGGGAGATTTAAGTGGGGAAAGGGATGAATGGCTAGGGTAGAAGAGAGGATAGGGTAAATAATTAACACTAAAGATGTTTGAAAAGCTGTATGGAAACCAACAATTTTATGAGCTTCACATACACACACACACACACACACACACACACACACACATATATATATGGACATATAAAAAGGAATTTCATTGGAGTTACCCTATAAGGGGATAAAACACATTTCTGAACACAAGAAGCCAAATGAAAAGTTCGATGACACTTAACTCACCCCTCAAGTTGTGTTGCTCATGAGTGTCCTGGAAACCACCAAAGCAATAAGTATGTGGCTTTGTATATTGCTATAATGGATGATACTGTTTACATTAGATTAATACTACCTTAATGACATTATTTTTATTTCCTTAAAGATTATATCTCCATAGACAGTCAATTGACATTGTATGAATCCTTGAAAATCTAATTAAGACCAAATTAGATGTTAATGCAAGTATAGCAAACATACCACATGGGAATTTAATATAGTATATTGAATATTTTATTTATTTTCTATTTAGCAATAATTTAATAAATATATATTATACATCAAGTTGAGGAAAAAGCCTCCTTCCTACTGGCCAGCTGTCATAGTATTGAAAGGGACTCTGTAGGCTGTTGGGAGGAAAAGGTTATCAACATTCTTACCCAGCTGTGAACCCCATGAACTATAATAATGACACACTTTGTGAAGATGTGCCCCTGGGTGTAAAGATGGCACTAATGCTCTGGGAGTAACCAACCACTTTATGGGTGAATTGAAGTCACCCTTCACAGGAGCAAACTCATGCCTGATACTATAAATCTGGTTAGGAATTAATGGTTGTGAAATTGACAGGCCTCAGAAGTGAACATTCTGCTATTATTTGCTAAATTGACATACTATGAAACTGCCCTCTGTGCTCATATAGTCATATAAAGACCTCACCAACTCTTCCTTGTGGAGTAGATGGTAAATAACATAGATAATAAGTGTAGAGAATTAGCATCAGTGGAATGCTCAGCCACAAAAGGGACTTCAGCTGAAACATACAAGGCTCAGGAATCATTAAAGAGGAAGTGGCAGAGAGTAATGGCCAGAGGTTGGGGGGGGGGGGGGGCAAAACAAAACACTGTCTCCAGGACTTTGCAGATTCAGTGTCTTGTAAACTCCTAGCAGCTGCTGTCACCAGCATAATACCTGGACAAGATAAAGATAGTATTTTAGCACCGAGGGTTAAGAGTTCCACAAGCCCCCATAACTAAAAGAGGAACTATGGACCGTTGAAGACTTCTCAGGGAAAGTATAGCCCCCTTGTAGTTTGATTGTGCTCTAATGATGACCCCAAACCCAGAAGCATTTCGATAACACAATTTGAACTCAATGAATTATAAAGAATAAAGTAAGAAACAAAAGAAGAGAGGAAATGGCAGCACAAGGGAGGTGAGGGCAGAGCCACGTAGAGAAATAAATATGGTTAAAATATACTCAATGGAATTTTAAAAGAATTAGTAAAATGTTATATTTGAAAAATAAATAAAACAAAAATTTGAAATTTATACTTTCTTACTTATTTGCACATTTGCCCAGAGTAATGTTCCTAATTTAGAAAAAGAATAAAAATTGGGTCCAAAGAGGTTATTTGCTAAAAATCATAAAAGTATTTTGAGCTTATAACCATTAAATTTCAAAGCCCATGATTCTTTTATTTCAATTTATTTCTGAAATGCTTACTCCACAAGATTAGAGAAAAAGTTTTGGGACATTTGAAGAATGAAATGTTTAATATGTGATTGATTCAGAGATCAGACATATACTTCAGTGGACATAATACTCAGAGCAACAGTGCTCCTTGGAGATCCTAACTAGCACCCCAGAGGTGAATGTCAGCCACAGGAACCTATGATGCAAGCTAGCAGACAGAGGTTTCCAAGATAAATCCTGAAATTTTGAAGGGCATCAGGGAATTGCAAAACAAAGGCTGAAAAAAACAAAACAAACAAACAAAAAAACGGAGGTAAACTGATCTGGTTCAATGAAATGGGTGCAAAGAGAGAGTGAGAAAAGATCAAAACCCCAGCTCTGGGCCAGATTTCAGAGGGCCTGTACTGCACAACATTTTTTATATAGGAGCTTCCAGGATTGTTTCTCAACAGTCAGTCTGCACGTGAAACACTGGAAGATTCACTAGCTGATCCACAGAACTATTTATCTTGAACTCCAAGAATTTCTGAAGCTGGCCTTGCAGGAGTCTCACGTTCTATAAGTGGGAGGCAGTCGGGAAAAACTGAACACTGTAAAAGATGGCAAGCAGAAATGAGGTCTGAGAGACTGGGAGACCACCTAGGAGGTGATCTCTGTGGATGTGAAAATGTCTATAATTGCCAGCTATTTCACATTTCAACAACAGCATTCCTTTTTTCAACTAAATGGAAGTAAAGTTGACTGTTATTTCAAGCTTCAGTTGTAACTGTGTTTCATCTGCAGCACTCCAAAAGCATTTTAATTCTCTGTGAGCATCTTGGCTGCTTATTGGATTGTTTTTCCTTTAGCTTAAATCTAATAAGATAAGAAAGGCACTGAGAGAGGATTAGTGATTCCTGACCTGTCCTCCAAAATGCTTTTACCACTAGTATTATGAATCAACTGAGCTGACTTAAGTAAAATAAACAACATCTTTTACTTTGTTTAATCTGGCAGCCAGAGAGTCTAAGGTCTTTCTTAATTTTCTTGCCAAAGGTTCTACTGAGTTCATTGCAAATCCTTTCTCTTCTTGAAGAGGACATGGCCTCCTTTTCTTGTCTATCCTGTTCCGCAGATGAGTTCCAGGAGAAAGTGAGGAGGAATGTTCCAGTACCATCCCAGTGGACCCTTCAGCCTATGTTCATCAGGGCACTATCATACTGCATTTTCCAGTTCACTGTGTTTTCCTGTTAACCCAATGGTAATCCCAATTCCTTCTGGCTCCAACCTCATTTAAAATCACAGGGAATAGAAGAATTCATGTCAATGAGCATCTCCTCCACTGTGTTCTCCTTATGGCAAGAGAAGAAAATGACAGAGCAAACAATGCTTGAACTGGTTTTTGTCTTTATGTAGTCTATCTCCTGAATATTATTTATTCTTAAATCTAGAAAAGGAGAGAGTGGTCTCCTTTTTATTTATTTATTTTATTTTATTTATTATCCATGAATAATTTCTTCAGCACTTGCAAGGTAGAGCCATAATGTCTTAATTTCAAAGCCAGCCATTAATTAATAGTGAACCTGAGTCCAGCCTGGGCCACATGAAATCTCATCTCTGGAAACAAAAGCAAAATAATCAAAATAAAACAAGAAGATTAGAATAACAGCATCAATAGATAAATTCTAGAATAGTCAGAAAATACAGAGAAGCAATATTAAGTAATCAAAAATGGCCATATTCTTTGGAAGAAAATGAACATTTTATGTCATATGCTTATTTAGTTTCTTAAAGATATTCATTTGTTGTTGTTGTAGACATGTATATAGATAGACCCACATGCTGAAGTGACTTATTCAAAAATATTGTTACAAATGAATGTACACACAAAAAGCTATAGTTCATGTTACCAGTCTCTTGCTTGAATATAATTTTTGCTGTGCACAGTGATTTTAGTCCTAGAGATTTTTCCTTGTGTTATTGATTAGAGGTATATCACTGATAGCCTTATATCCAACCATGTTTCATTAAAGATGGTTTATCCATTCTTGCGTTTATTCATGTAGTAGTTCATCATGCCATCTAAAGCTCTGTAGTCATCAGTTGGAATCATACATATGCAAACTGTAGTCTCCTAAGCCTTAAACAGAGCAACTTCAGACTGTGAGAAAGCTTACTCTGTCTTTTGCCTGAAGCCACCTGACAGTGCCTGTGTCTATGTAACTCACTTGCTGACAAGCCTTCTGACCCTTCTACATGGGATAGGGATTTTACAACACCGAGTAAATATAATAAAAACAATAAACGATCTCAAGAGAGTGCTGAGGAGCCTATAGCTGTCTTGTGCTTTTTCAAGGATGCTTTGCCACTGTGAGAATAAGGAATGTCTCTATTGCAAAGTCTTCCTTTAACCTGCTTTTATGAAAGGGCAGAAATTACAGGATCACTGTGTATGTAAGAGAAGAATTCAGAAATTGGAGGAATTCTTGGGCCACCCAACAGCAAATGCAGTTCAGGAGAAGAGGGCCCTCCTTCCCTGGTCATAAATGGAGTTTATAGAATCTGAGGAATCAATAAAAGTAGATAGACATTCTGAGTTTATTTTTAGAGAGCAATCAAATGTAACATTACATTAATGTTTCAAGCTATCAGATACTGGTTTTATGATTTATTGTAATGTAGGTGATATAAGTTATGCTGTTAGGCTAGTTTGTGTTTCTTCTGTAAGACCTTTTGTGAATGAATGTACCTCATTTAAATGAGAACATTATAAAATTGTTTGCTTTATTTTAGGAATTGGCTTGAATTTGAGTAATTTATGCTATTTAGGGGTATAGCTAACTACCTTGTTTCAATTAATATCTTGTTCTTTGTTTTCTTCTGATTTTTCTATACTTTTTCTATATTTATCTATAGATAATTTCGTGATAAAAACACATTTTCTCATAAATTCTATAGAAAATGTACTTTATTTACATAAAATATAACATTTATTCATTAGTTTAGTCAACAAATGCTATTCATTTACAGGCATAGTGTTTTGTGTTAGATGCTGGATGCCAAGCCTCGTGAGACACCAACAATGAAAGGTGGAATACAATGAGGTACTTTTAGATGCTTATAATGCATGAACATATAGAAGAGATAGCTTGTTAAGACACTAACTCCCTGGATACTTTTTCCTCCCTTTATTTCTCCTTTTCTGTTTCTCTTTTTTTAATAGAATACACCGCTAGACATATTGAAAATGAATTAGCAAAATATGTTTATGAGAAACAAAATAATATACCACAGTTGAAAGGTTGGTGCCAGGACAAGGCAGAGTGAAACCATGAACACCATCTAGGAAGTGTCTTGGCCACAGAAGGTTTTAGTTGTAACCACAGTGTAAAAGTATGATAGTAGCCATGGAGATGCTATTTTAAACAATGACACAGTCAGGACTTTCATAAGCAACTATGGTAAGCAAGCAGTAATCAACAATGATGCTATTTAACCATGCTTCTCTGCTTCTCATATGCTGTATTCCTAGACTGAAACAATTTTTGCCTAGAATTTATGTGTAGAAAATTCCTGCCCACTTTTTAGAACCCTCCCTAACCTCCTTTTTCCCCTACAGTCTCGCTCCTCCTGTGTGCTCTTCAGCACACATTAAGACCCATCCCACTCCAATCGCACCGACATTGCCTTTGCAGGCACCTGAGGTTTATGCGAAAGTGACTGTGACTGACTTATCTTCGTATGTCTGCTTGTAGCTTATGGAATAAAATGGATCAGAAAGCCCATCAATGCTCATCGAAAGATGGAATGAGCTATAAGCCTTTCTAAAGAAAGGTCAGGCTCCTAATCAATACTGTTTTACTTCTTTCTCTTTTACCTTCAGAAACACTTTCAACCTGATTATTTACAAATAATCAGTGCATGTTAGTAGACATGCCTTCTGTGAAAAGTTTAAAAAATTCTAAAGATCCAAGGCTAGGTAAAACCTATAAGAGTCCTGCATCATAAATATGCTACAGATAACGCTTAGAGATGAGCATTTATATTTTTTTTGTTATAGAAAAATATATTCTGTCTTGTTTTGAATTGTTGTTTAATTAAGCTTTAAATCACGATCTCATGCAGTTTATTAAATTTTCTACAATATCAAACAAATATTTTTAATAATTTCATGACATCTCTCCATGTGTTTGCTGTAATTTATCGTCTTTTTTCTTTCACAATGTCTACTTCTTCTTGAGTGTTGATTTTAAAGAGCGTCTCGTTGTCATAATCAGTAAGATGAGGTGGATTCTCATGTACTTATCTTTTGTTGCTCATATGACAGATAGTTCAGGGAGGATCATGAAGATTTTATGTTTATAGATAAAAGGAGTGTCGGAGTTGAACTTTTCAGCTCAGTTTTTCCACATTGAAAAGAGAAAGCAATAAAAAATGTGCACTACCATCAAGAATGCATGGTTGGATGTTTTCTAAAACAGTCTTAAATTACTTCCACTCAAAGAACTAACAAACTAGTGATTTGAGAGGTGAAATATTCCAATATTTCATACCACTCCTCCCCTAATATTTTGGTACAGGGTCTAACTATGTAGCCTGACTGACCTGGAGCTCACTACATAGACCAGGCTACTTGAACTCAGAGATATCCTCTTGCCTCTGCCTCGGCGTCTGCCACTCAAGCTCTGGGATTAAAGGCATGTGCCCCCATGCCAGGGCCATATTATCTTAAAATTTGCACTTGTGTGTAACGATAAGGAAAGTTTGAGTATTTGATTGTTTTTATAAGTAGGTATTATTCATCTTGTAGTTAATATATCATTACAAGCAGGCATTTATTATGTAAAATTCAAAATATTGCCTCATTTGTTGAAGGTGTTACTTGTTTTTTGTGATACCTATGTGCACTCTAATGCTAAAGATTTTCCTACCAGCAACAAAATGCAAACAAATACTAGCAGTGACAAAAGTTAGCTGGATTTTTCTTTGTGTTCAACAAAAAATGTGACTATCTTTACAGATTTACTTACATTAGTTTTCAAAATTTGAAATAGATTATTTTTTTTTGTAATGAAAACATGATTGTGCTCTTATTGTACAAATTTATATTTATTATTAATGTATGTTTCATCAAATATTTTATGCCTCCAATTTAGTGAGGGGTGTGTTTTATTTACTGACTCCATAAGCTGAACAACTTTGCATACCTGGGTGATTTCTTACATTTCCATGGTTGTCTTAATCTCTTAAGGGAGATCTTAGTTGACTAATATTTACACATGCAGCAATCAATGCGCTTGCTCTTTTATTTATTTTAATGATGCTTCTTTGTCATGTTTTGACTTTAAGGTTGATTGATCAAATATTCATACGGTTTAGAACTTTGCAGATGATTCTTCTCTCAGCTAAGTTGACAATACATGGAATATAAGTGTATTGTATTTTTACTGGCGACCCCACCCCCCACAGTGCTGCTTTTATACTTTAATACAACAATGGATGACTGATTAGGACCATTTGCTGTCCTCTAAGTTGGAGATTATGACTACATGGTCAGAATGCTCCACCTTTAGTTTGAATGAGATGATGCCTTTGGAATATGTTTTGAATATCTGTAAGTAATATACATAAATTTATAAACTCCTTTTATTGACTTGCTCCAGAGAAAACTGTTCCAGAACTTAGTTACTCTACAACTTCAAAATATCTCTTCACAAGGACCTAATGTTGCAGGGCTATGAAAGGCACTGTAAGAAATTAAATAGGACATTATGATATATTTATATCATAAGGCAGAACATTAGAATTATAAGAACAGTCTAAGTATACACACATCTGTACTTATATGTGAGTATATATGTATGAACATGCATGCTTATGGAATCAATATATCAATATGAATTTTTAAAAACCATATGAATTATTAAATAGTAAATATGGGTTAATAATAACACAGCTTCGAAAATCTTTTGGCTATTAGAAAGAATGCAACCTCAATAGTGCCTGTCTGAAAAGTCACTGATTCTCCTAACAAAAATATATTTAACTCTTCACCTATTTTCTTTATTTAGATCTATTAATGCATTTATAATTATTCATTGCATACAATTTTAGTTTATTGCCATATCTAAATACAATGCAGTTATTGAAAATAACTTTTATGCACTGTTTGGAACAAAGTAAGACACCAAGGTCTTGACTCCATGATGTTATTATTGTCATGCCTCAGAAATACTAAAAACTACTGAGCAATTATTGGAATCATTCTCTTCAAATTCTAAAACAAAAATGGTGGTGTACACAGCAAGTTGTAATTAGCAAGTTGCCTCTGAAAAAAAAGAGAATTTTTGCTTTGGGTCTGATTTGCCTTAAAAGGGATATTTACATTTAAATTTTCATTAGAATGTGTGGTTGGTAACATAACATCTGTTGTACTTATCTCCAGAAAATAAAATGGAAATATTAGTGTTCAGATTTTAGCTCCTTTTTGTAATGAATGTTTGTTAAGCATAATCACTTGAATGAATAGCAAAAGAAATCATAGCTGCTTCTGTCCTTGTCCTGCCATTGTTTGTTTAATCAGTTTAATCACCACTGATCTCTTAATTTATGTTTTTAAGAAGGTTCTGTTAAGACTCTAAAAGTTTGCTGTGCTCCTGGGTGGTGAAAAGTTCACTGTTCTAAGGGAAGAATTTCTCGACCCAGTGTTAGCTAAACGAGAGTCCCTTGTGTGCGTGCATTGCACACTCAACACTTCACATTTCTTACTTTCCATTTTAAGTTTAACAAAGGTTTTCATGGGTATTTCCTCTGAGTTTCAGCACCCATTGTACATGAGTATAACAAAATAATTCTCTATTTCTCTCAGAATGCTGTTTGTTTTCTAGATGACTGGCACAATTTTCAGCCCTTGTGTTAAGTTTATTTGCAATTCATAAATATCTCACAAATAAATTTTATCATGAAATACTCTTCTGTTATAAATATAGATGTAAGATGGAATCATTAGGAGTCCTGCCAACCGCTTTAGTTAGTACCGTGTAGCGATATCTCTTCAGGGAACTGAATACGTACGTCATTTACAATGTGTAATATCCTAATAAGAGGAAATACATGTACATTTCTCAAGGACTTCTTTTATTTTGAAAATATATAATGTAACAAATACATTTTCATGAGGTCTATAACTAATTATGTGCAATATCCCCTTTATCCACACAGAAGATTATAGTTGTGATACAATGGTTTATCAATGGGTATCTATCAACAAACCACATGTTCTCAACCTGATATAAGTTCCTAAGCTTATAAGGCAGTTAGGAAAAGACATAAAATAACATATATCTAATATGTATTCATCATTATAACATGCCAGAAGTATGTAATTGTCATCATGCCAGTTTATACAAATTAAGTTTTATCGTATTAAAAGAGTTGGCAAACCATTTATAAATTAACATTATCATTTTGAGGACAAAAGCAAATTTGCATACTAATGAGATACATGTTCTTGTTTTCTTGTACATAAAAATTTAAACTGTGGTTGAATATTTGAGATTGTAGGGCCTGGAGGATCTTCAACACTTTCTGGAGGTGACTGACAATTTGGTTTATAATTGTTAATGCTGAGAGTACAAAAAGAAGAGGCATGGTTAGGGCTGCTCCAGAAATTATTGGAATTTCTATTCTATTTTCAAGCAAAAATTCATTTCATGAGTCTTTAGAAAACTGAGTTAGCAACTCAAACAACAATTTCAAGATGAGTAACTCTACTCCAATATTATCCATAAGTACATTAATTTGGTACACACTGGAGAATGATAGTAGGCCCTGTTCTATAATTAACCTATTACTTCTATAAGAGCATAAAAGTTCCATAACATATGCTAGTCTTGCAACTCAGCGGGGGGAGGGGGGTGTTAAAGATTTCTTATACACATTACTTTCCAGAAATTGTACTTATTTTTTTTTCATTTCCATCAATAACTTATTCAATGGTTTGTCATAATAAAGGCACATTCACACACACACACACACTGAAGTCAACAACTTTTAACATTTGTACTTTTGAAAACTTAATAAGTGTAAAATGTAAATCTTAATAAATATAAAAAATATAACATCCCGTTGTTGTCTTAAGACCCACTACTTTGGTAACCAGTGCTGGAGTGTGTTTGCTCACATCTGCACCTTTTATTTACGTCTCTGTGGTGTGCTGT
This sequence comes from Cricetomys ansorgei, assembly GCA_026225945.1. Lineage (NCBI taxonomy): Eukaryota > Metazoa > Chordata > Mammalia > Rodentia > Nesomyidae > Cricetomys > Cricetomys ansorgei. Next base: position 3,245,588 of record JAMJFZ010001390.1, read on the forward strand.
TTTTTTTTTATGTACTTCTTTGAAGTAAAAATACAAGCAGAATCTCATTCTAAACAATGTGATTGTCATATAGAATCCAATCAGCTTAAAGGCAGTTTAGTTCTTTGGTTTAAAATATGAATAATGCATAAAAAGATCCTGTAAAAGAGAGGAGCACCTGAAGGGGAGGAAGCATGTAACTTTTTTTTTTTTTTAATGAAAATGAGGTGAGCATTCAAGTATTTTTGCTTTCTTTCTATTCCCTTGAATAAATTTCATTTTCATAGTGTTTAGTCAATTAATCTTGATATGGTTAGTTCTTAACTGGTCTTGGTGTTTATTTCAAAGCCCTCTTCTTTTTTGATTCATGTGTTGTAAGTTGATTTATCTGTCAGAAAACATTCCAAGTATAATATACTGCCCATAAATCCATTTCTTACGGTATGTCTAAGGCTTTAGGGCAGTAAGATTTTTGTGAGGATAAAGTACACACAAATTTGCAATCTTTCAATACTACTTCCCACTTGTATAGCAGCAAATGAGAATCTGAAAAAGTAGGACTTTCCAGGCTTGACTTATTGATGAACTTTTGTTTGCTACTTTTTATTTTGCTACTAGTACTTAGTGCTTAGACATAAAACAGCAGTGGGGATACTAATTTCAATCCCAGCAGTTAAAATAAATAATAATTTTACTCTAACTATAAGATATTTATATGAAACTTGCATATAAAATATTATGAATATATTTTTTGTATGCTATTTTATATATCGACAAACATATGACTTATATTGTATATATTATATAAAACAGTGATATTGTATATGATACAATATCCTAAATTGTCTTTCAGTCTCTCTTTAGTGGAAAATGCATGTTGAATTCCAGGGGAAAAATGGAGAAAGTGTTTTATTTTCAGCTAAATTCATAGGCAACTGAAATTCTTATTTTCCACAATGGAGTCTGAAATTTTATATATTGCCTTGACTTGGCTATAGGATATTCATAAACTAATAAGACATTTTTTTTCTGGTGAATCTATAGAGATATTTCTAATAGGGATGAACATTTGAATATGGACTAAGTAAGGACACCCACCCTTTCTGGTAACGTGCACAGTTCATTCAATCCCTCAGGCCTCACAGTTAAAACACTAAGGAAAATGAAGAGTTACTTCACTCCCCATGTTCTTGAGCTAGAGTGAGTGGTCTGCGCTTTCCTGCTAATGAGCATGGTGTCTTTGTTCTAAGACTTCAGGATTTGGATCCAACTACTCCTTCTCAGTTCTTAGACTAGGGACTAGAAGTTTAAGCCAGACTTTTCCTGGTTGTCATATCTGTACTGAGGATGAATGTCTGTTGCTGGCTTTCCTTCATCTAGCTTGTAGACAACAGAGAACAGATCAAGAAACCATTATGACTTCTACAATCATGTAAATAAATTCCTACAAAACTCTATCATGCATTGGCTTTGTTTATCTGTAAAATCAAATGCATCAACTAAACTTTTCCTCAGTCAATAGGGCGATATAACCTTCCATTAAGGTAAAATCTCTTCACTGGCTCAAGGATACTTAATGCAGAAGGTAAAGCTACAGAGATTTGATGTGACATGAACTGAAATGTCCAAAGATTAGTTAAGATTGAAGTTTATTTCCTCAAATAAGAAAAGAAGACATATCAAGACAAATCACTGATTTTGATCTCTCATGGTTAGGAAATCAGATTTGTCTTGTGCATACAGAGAAGGCAAATCTATCAGACTGGGTGGTAACATTACTCAAAATATTATGGCTATTAGCTCTCACTTGAAGTCAAATAGATCAATCTCTGCCTAAGTGGAAAACACTTACCTAAGTGGTATGTACAGGGTCTGAACTCGCTCTAAGTATATTTAAACAAAATATCATTTTTCTGATAAGAGCTGCTCCTAATACTCTACATTTACCACTTTCTTTGATAATCACCTACCTTGTTTTGTGTTTAAAAATAAATCAGTTAAATTAATTTTCTTTAAATATTACCTACTGTATGAATGAACATAGTTTTTTTTCCAAGTATTAACCTAGTATCCACTGGAAAATAATTCATATGTTTCTTCATCGTTTTATATAATACAGCATGTTTTTGACAGTATTCCAGGATACTAGTGTCTTAGGTAGGTTTTCTACTACTGTTATGAAACACCATGGCCAGAAACTACTTTGGGGGGAAAGGGATTATTTCATTTTACAACTTGTAGTCCATCATTCAGTTAAGTCAGGGCAGGAACTCAAGGCAGGAATCTGGAGGCAGGAACTCAAGGCAGGAATCTGGAGGCAGGAACTCAAGGCAGGAATCTGGAGGCAGGAGCTGAGGCAGAGATAATTCAGGAGTGCTGCTTATTGGCTTTTTCCTCAAAAAAACACCAAAGCCATCTAAGCAAAGAACCAAAAAACAAAACAAAAAAACCTCCACTATATAACATGCTATTACCACATTAACCTTTACTCTTCTCATTCAGTTACCTTCAAAGTTCAGCATTCAAGAGAAAATTCAATTTTGTCCAAGTTTTCAATTGACCTTTTAAAAGATAAATCACTTGTATTTTCTTATATTTCATATTTTCTTTTTTAGGGATTTCCGCTGGAGAAGACATGTGTTAAGTTTCTCATCGGAGCTGTTTTCATTTGAATAATTTGTAAGAAATGATTAGCGCTAACCTTCAAACACAAAATCCATAATGTTCTTCCATCTTAATCTTTGTTCTCAAAGTCTTTTAGTTTTAGGTCTTCACTTAAGGAAGCTCAACCAGTAAAGTCTGTGCCAACATTTCAAAAACAGTAAAATAGAATTCTTACACAGAACTGGTCCCAAGCATTTACAGGAAGAGGCTCCCAACTTGTGGCTTCATTTCTGTAAAGCTATAGTGGGAAGGGATGGATTTGTATCTCCCATCAAGCCACAAGATACAGTGCTGCATAAATTGTGAGTGAACAGTTCTTTTTATCATACTCTTCTCTAAACAGCTAGCAATCTCCTGACCCTAAATCTTAGCTAAAAAATGCCTTCCACTTCTTAGAATGGTTTAGAAGTAACTGTGGACATTGTCATCAGGTAAGCACTGTTTCAGTATCTTCTCTTCAATCACCTTTGGAGACCCTAGTCACTCAGTAAATTTACATCTGTGGATTTAGTGCATTTCATTATTATTTTTAATGTGAGAGGAGGCCTTTCTTTTATTATTTACATTTTATCCACAACTAATCAACAGTTTCCTGCTATGAATAAAGCAATTCATGTGTATCATCATAGCTACCAACGCAGACTCTGAGTTAATGAGAGCACTTGATTTGCTTGTTGTAGAAAAAAAAAAATCATTTTAAAAATGAGGAATATGATCTCAGCTCTTTCTCTTTCTTTAACAGACAGTCAAAGGTATATAAAAATTAATTAGTAAGTATCTCTCTCTCTCTCTCTCTTTTAGTTTTATGTGTAAGGCTAAAAGTTCAGGAAGGCTGTGACTTGTCATGTTAGAGACAGCTATGCTATTTTATGCAGTGACAAGCATTCTGAAGGAAGTGCACTGTTGTAAAAGATAGAAAATTACTCAGCAAGGCAGCAAAGGTCAACGCCAGTGTGGGAGGTTGCTGAAGCCTTTGAATAGAGAGAACACCTAGGGGAAGAGCTAACTATTCCTTACTCCAGGAGAAGCATTCCAACATCTGTACAAGTCCTTGGAGTACTGAGGTCTTGGCCTGCCTAGGGAATGAAGAATATGTGAGAGAGTCCAGATTACTGCAGGTGAGAGTGGAAGTGGGAACAAGTGAGAGCCAGAGTGAGCAAAGAAGGCCTCGTAGGTTCCAACAAGGCATTTGTTTAATGTAAATTAAGTGGCAAGTCCTGGGGGACTTGCCTATCTTCATACGTATTCCTACAAATTGGAGTATGTATGTATGTATGTATGTATATCTTGCACAAAAGAAACTGTTTGCATTGTAAAATGGCACTAATCAAACTTCTCTTTTCTAAAACTTTGTAGTATATCAGAGAAACCAGTCAGTTCAGTCAACCATTCAAACCATCTATCATCTATCTACACTATTTCACTGTAGCAGAATGCACTCTGTGCTATAATGAAGGCTGACAAAATGTTAATCCACAAGGACAGATACAGCTTGACCTATTTTGTTTGTTTGTTGGTTTGCTTTCTTTGAATTTTGAGATAGGGTCTGCTGTATTACAGTATGACCTCAAATTTCATATGTAGCTGAGACTGACTTTGAACTTCTGGTAATCCTGCCTCACCTCCTGAGTCCTTAGAGTACAGCACCATGCCTGGCTGACTTGTTGGATTTTGAACCCTGAATACATAGCACAATGGCTGTCACATAGTAGGTACTCAATAATTATTTATGGAAGAGAGTGAGCATGGAGGCAATATAGCCAGTGAGTAGATCTGGAGAACGGCGTGGAGGCTGTCTTCGAGGAATAAAATCCCTGGAGATAAGATTTACTACTTCCTCTCTATTATGGTTCATTTTGTGAAATGACTTAGAGTTTATCCAATCTTCACTTCTCCCTGAAAAAATCATTTCCCACAGTTACTGAAGAGCTGTCTCTGCAAACTCTGATTTTTATGGTAAGCTACTGAGGATGTCCCAGGTGGGAGATTGCACTGGCCAGCCAGCTTATCTGGAACATGGGTGACACAATGGTACGCATAAATATGGAATTGACTTGACAGGCTTTGTGGAAATGCCAGCTTGTCCAGTAAGTACTCTTCTGGAAGGTGCATGGGGCCAGCAGTAAAGCCAGAGACACCAAGAATGTGCAGAGAGACAGTGTCAGAGCACACTGGGTGGGGAGGGGGCAGGCAAAGAAGAAAGCTGAAGGACTGCAGAGGGAGGGTTAGAAACTGATATCTTGTCCAAATAGTAACCAGAGGGAAGCGGCTACTTATGTCAATCCTTAACTGTCACTTTCAAGAATCTAAAGGCAGCTAGCTCCTGCATTCCAAACATGCCACACAGAGTTGCAATGAGATCTTCATAATGAATCAGGCTGAATCTATAAATTTCCCTCATCTAAAACAATTAATATTATAGAATTAAGTCCCATAAATAACCAAACATTTATTTCTGCTAATATGTCATCATTGGTACTTGTTTGCACACTGAATCCAGCCTTGTACACATGAAGCAGTGTGGAGCTATTACTTTCTATTTCCAAAGAAGTGTATGGAAAGAAGAGAAACAGAAAAATTTTACATGACTTGAGAAAGAAAATGCTAGTCTAAGAATTCTTACATACAGGGCACCATGTAAAATGCTCCTCACCTGCCCCCAAAGCTGTGGATAAGAGCAAGAGTTTCTGAGCCAGTTATATGTGTTCAAATACATCCTCATCGCTTCTAACTTGTCAACTTGCTCTGTTGCCTCATCTGTAAAATGCACAACTGACATGGCAAGACTGTTCTAAGATTATCTACAATATTAATTTTGCAGTAAGTAGCAAGTAGTAAGTAATGGCTGTTTCCTTCTTCCCTTGAATTCTTAGCAATTCATAACTTTGAATTTCCAACACTCCTCCCTTAGCTAGGTTTGATTACCTTAAGAACAGCCTACAGGCAGCCTTCTTTGAAACTTTATGCCTCGGACTGCTTAGAAATCTTCCTCAGTGACAGGATCTGTGGGAGCTGTTTACTCATACTGCCGTGTCTGTGAGCATCAATAGTTGTTTGGCTTCTGTTCAATGAATGACCACACTTAGGATGAGCTCTTTAGCTTTACACTCAAGGGAACGTCTCTTTCACCACTGAACATATCAGCAGAGAAAGGCATCTAAAATGTTAGTGTCAGAACTAAGGAGTAAACACTACTTAGCTCCCACCTGGAAGAACTCACAGGCTCCTTTTTCAGAAGTGCCAGCCATTTTACAGTGACATCTTCAAACATGAAATTTCACCTTATTATATTAAGTTTCCAGAGACAGAGATCTTTTCAGGAGTGATAAAATACCAGAGCAGTAGGAAATAATCTGAAATTGACATCAGAGGAGTCTTTAACAAATGACTTAGAACTCCACATTTTATGAGGGGGGCATGAGAAACAGTGAAGCCCAATAGTGGCTGAGATCTGAAATCCATCAAATAGACACTTCTTAGAAAAACCTGAAATGTGTCACTATGGCGATTCATGTGGTCCACGCACTCACCACACTGTTGGGACCCAATAATACAAGCAATAGATGTGCCAGTTTGACAAGGTTCCTGGCCCCTTGCTGGTATGGAATTCCTTAACTGCTTTACCCCTTTCTCATCTTTACTGTACGGTGACAAAAGCTTCTCATCAATAATATTGTCTATTTGGTCAAATAGTTAAAACTCAAATCAATTCCTGGACCGGCTGGGAGAGGGACACTACCATCTCAGCTCTAAGTAATTGTAAACGAACCTTCAAGTTTTGGCATGTGAGAACTATTCATGCTTTCAGTAGACATATCATAAAAACTTTTTCTTGGTTACCCTGACCTTCCCCATGGAAACAAAACTGTAGTTGAGACCAGAAACAAAGAGTCTAGAAAGCTTGAATAAACAAATAGATAATTCACCCCTGAATGTCTGCCTCCTTTAACAGTGAGTATGCAGAACAAGGATCAGCTATTCATTAATAAACTATTGTGTTAAGACTACTCACTAAAATTAACCTTGAAGACCAGAGGCCTGCAGCTGGTAGGGTATGAACACTCTTGCATTGGTTCCTTTTTGATGAATGCTTGCCATAAGCAGCCTGATGTTTTTTGCTAAGGAGTTAGAGCAAAATCTTTGTGAGAGAAGGAAGCCGTGTAATTTTTTTCCCCAATGTGCACCTTGTTATTTTGTTTTCTTTAATTTTTCTGTTTTAATTTCTTTAATTTTTATTATTAAAATAAACTCTTTATCATACATAAGCCGTGTTCTATGTGAGTCTTAAAAGCACTATAAGTGTGTCATATATCGTCCCACTAGAAAAATGAACTACTATGTTCATTTTTCTTAATCTCTCTTAATTTTCCTTCAACAGTCCATCCTCTTCTGTGGAGAGTTCGTGGAACTGTATTGTGGGTGAAGACTGGTCAGTAACCTGCACCATAAGCTGTATGAAATGTTCTTTTATTTGTTTGTTCGTTTGTTTTTTGAGGGTACAGGGATGGGAGAATGGACCAGAGAGGAATGGAAAGACAGTGTTATTGAGATATAGTGTATGAAACTTAAGTTATTAATAAAAGTATTATATATATATATATGAAATGTCTAAAATGAATTTTCGAGAATATCTATGCTCAACACAATCTTTATTTTCAAATAATCTTTTACTTCTGTCTTTTTAAAAAAATGCAGAAGCATTCCTTGCCCTCCATGGAATGGTAGCATCAAGTAGAATATCTGACGAGTTTGATATCAATGTTTATGTTTATGCTTGCAAACACAATAGCACCAAAATAAACCACTTACATGACAACATTCCTATAGGCTTGCAGAATTTCAGAAGTCAAAAGGGGAGAATGAACCATCAGCTGTTTTAACCCATCTGAGAGTACAAACTAACTGCTCAAACATAAGAAGCCCTTATCTAAATAGGTGATGTTCTGAGTGTGGAGTGTGTGACTGGCAGAAATGTGTTTAGATTTGTGGAAATTATGCTCATCTGGAAGTGGAGGACATAATGATCTTGTACATTGACATTTAAGCTAGCATCATGTCTGAACGCACTTAGTTGTGGTCTCAAAAGTATGAAATGTACAAGACATTTGATTTACTTTTTCCTTTCTTTAAAGGCTGTTTATATATTTATTTCTTCAGGGATATTGTTCTTCATGGAATCAATATTTAGTTCCATTTGTACTTAGAATAATTAAGCATTTTAATGGTTTTTTTTTTTTTTTTAGTGATACAACAAATAGGGAAATATAAATATATGCAATGACTCAAGAAGAGAGCATCCCAAGGAGAACAACTCAAGTCAGATAAGAATATTTGAAATAAATATGAAGTTACCCTTTGGGGATTTTTTTCTTTTTTGGTTCTGATGTGGGGGATAGACCCAGGAGCAACTCTTTCTAATTGACTTGGACCTATTGCTTCCACCATGTGATGGCATCTCACTAATAAGCTAACAAGGTCGAATAGTATTCAAGTTTCTTCAGTAGTGATATGGATAATGTTTTTAACCAAAGGGCTACACATTCCTTCAGTATTGCCATCTCATTCCCTCATTGATGTCTTTTCTTTATGTACTAACCCAGAGGGGAAATTGTGTTCATAACTCCATCTGAGGCACGATGCTGAGTGTCAGGGTCCATGTGAAAGTCCATTGTTCTGTAAGACTGAACTCTTTTTCTTGATTCTCTAAAAATATTTTATATACAGGCAGGGAGTGTCCTGACATGAGTCACTCAACAACGATATTCATTCAACAAGTATTCAGCAAGTTGAATTTGTATGTTGAGAGGGCCATTTCAAAGGAAAAATCTGGGTTAGAATGATGACTAGAATACATAGAATTTGTAATTATGAGACACTTGCTTTAATTTATTTCTGTTTTACTGATGGATCTTTTCTAAATATCCATGGGAATTTAAAATGTCATTGAGCTATTTCTTAACTATTTACTTTTAACAAGAGAGGAATTTATGGTGTGCAGAGCGGTAAAGGAAATACCCACCAGTGTTCAACCAAGAGTAGAAACAGATGAGTTGGAATGGAGCTGGATTAGGCAGATAGGATTTCTGCTGGGATAAAGTCTTAATCCTAAGAGATAGGAGGTCAGAAAAGAAGGCTGGAATTGCATCCACATTGTAAATAAGGGAAGTCTGAAACAGAAATCATCACATCAATAATGGCCAGACCCTGGCTTGCAGATATCTGGAAGGGAGTCAGCTTGAGTGAGATAAGCAGAAGAGGAGAGCAGATCAGGCAGTGATAACAGTGGAGAAGTCTTGAGTCTGCAGGGTCCATAGAGGAAAATCCAGTCACATAATCCAAGGTGATAGTATACAGGCAGGATCTGTTCTCTGTAGGCAAAATGACTGAAAACAGGAGGCTTTTCAGTTTACAGATTGTAAAAAGAGATTATCTAAACTGACTTGTATCACGTGCCAAATCCAGACAGATGGATGACTGCTTCTTGTCTCCCATACCTTCCACCAGTGCTAGTGAACAGGTATCATTTAAGTAGAGAAGTTAAGTAGGAGTAAACCCTGGAAAAATAAGGTGGAAGTGTGGTGTTCAGGTGTTTGTGACTGGACTTCTTTCTAGAGGATTTCACTAATTTGTTAGGACCCAACTTTGTTCATTTGGAAGAGTTATATGAAATATGATAAAATAATAATAATATAATAAACCTGTTTTTTTTAAATCATGCATTTTCTGTATCTAATGGTATTCATAAACAAGTTACAATTTTTTCTTCAAAGATTTTCAAAATTCTTTTTGATCTTTGGCACACATACATGAATGCACATATATGACTCAAATGTGTACTCATATATTTTATTTTTAATTATTTAGTAAATTAATTATCTTAATTTTGGTTTCTTGCAGGCTAGGATAAATGTTTTTTCATTGAGTTACATCCCTACCCCTTGAGTTTACTTTTGAAGAAAAAAATTCTACTCATGAAATTTTCACCAGGGTTAGCTCTGGTTCATATTCATCAAGTTCCAAAAGTCAAATCCATCTTCAGATGATGACAATATTTTTTTCACCAGTGATATTCTATACAGGATGAGTCAGGACAGCTCACTGACTTATATTTATTGGTGAGTTCCAGATGATGCAAGAAAAAAATATGTATGTTCATGGGTTCCATGGAAATAGACATGGTGTCATATGTGACTTCATAGACTCACTGTGGACCTTGTGCTTGCGCTTACATATTTCATACCATTATTGCCTACATGCAGAGAATAAAGTTGGTTCCACACAAAGTGAAAGTAGTATTAATAGACTAAATTAACAGACTCTATATCTTGTCTCACTGAATAACCGGTGAGACAATTTAGAAGACTCTTTATCATGGTTTGTGTTATTTTGTACCATTACAAAATAATGGTTATTTTGGTGTTTGTCAGATTTCTTCCATGAACATCATTCCATTTGATCCTTAAAACATGAATGATTATTGTTACAGCACATAAAGAATTTCTAACTTTACTTTAAAGATGCAGATTGGATTTAGTGAGTTTATGCAATTTGTCTAAGTTTCAAAAATAAAGTGAGAGAGCTTACATGTTAATGCATTTTGTGAAATAGTTCTTTCCACTCCACTGTATGAAGTTCTAAAATTCTGTTATAAATTTAAGTCTAGCATGGAAGATCAAGTCTGGACTATATTAAGGATGAAATTTAGGATAACAAATAGTAGACTACTTAGATTATGTATGTTTTGTATAAGTGTGACTTTTTGTAAATGGCTGTGTGTGATTGTGTTTATTGGATGAATAATTAACATCCCAAATGCATAGACAAACTCTTACCTTTGTGATATGCAAGACTTTTAGACTGACACAAGGTACCCTAAAACAATCTGGCTGTTATTGTGCTTCTAATGAACTAGGTAAGTATAGAAAAATGTATCTCATTAAACTGTTCTCACTCTTTCTAAATCTCCATACTTATTTCTCTCCCTGCCCATTGTAGTGTGTGCACAATGTCTGTACAATTTCCTTTTGCTCATCTATAACCTACATTTTTTTTTTCTTAAGACTTCAAGAATTTTGCAGAGTCAAAGCACATCAATTGATCATTTTGGATCACAACCCTAATGGTTTTGTAATTCATCAATCATCACTTAAACATTCTCAAATTATTTCTCATCAATCAGTTTTACTCAATTTAGAAAATATGGATTGAATGGCAAGCTGGATTTAGATATATGTTCCTGCCTTTTGAGTCACCTATGAATAGATATTTTGAATTTTTATAGTCAAGATAGTATGCTTTTTTAGTGCCAAAAGCTTATCACAATTTAGGAATATAGGAAACAATCATCCCTTAGTCAATCAATTATACTTATGTATCTGGTTCCTTCATCAAATTAATACAGTTTTGCAGTAGACAAGGCATTATTTAGAGTTCAGATATGGGCTACAATTATTGAGTCTGAAATCACTGCAGAAGACACTGAGAGTCACTAATGGCCAAACAAAAGCAATTTACTACCACAGAATACAGACCAACATGATGAGGTCACCACCATGAGAAGATGGTGAGGCCATGGGAGCAGGCCTGCAGTCCCTTTAAAGTGAGACCAGGCAGACAGGCAGAGATTGGTCAGGACCTGGACACAGGTCCTTACTGGATTGGCTCCCTACAGCTGACAGGGAAGTGAGGAGTGTGAGGAGTGCAGAATGTGAGAGACATCTGGAGCATGAGGGACAGGAACGTGATGGAGTTCTGGCATAGCACCGTTCTGATTACCCAGCAGCTGGCTTCGGAACTTTCTGAGAATTACCCAGGATTTCTGAAGAGTTGAGGTAAGGGCCCACCCACGATGACTGACACAAATGCCTGGGACAAAGTGGAATCACCCTGGTCCTCTCACAATTGATATAAAAATAACTCTATACCAAAATGAAGGAATCTAAAGGGATTAAGATAGTTTGCATGTTAAAAATAATATATTATACAATTATTATATTTATACAGTTATATATTATGCATTATTATACAATGTTGTTAATAACTTTTTCCCTTTAAAAACAATACGTCTAGGTGCTTAGAGAGATAGCTCAGTGGTTAAGAATTTGTATTTCTCTTCTTGAGGACTTTGGTAAATAGTCAGAACCCAGAACAGACAGCTCACAACAACTACAGGGTATTTAATACCCTTCTCTGGTTACAGAAGCATCTGTAGTCATGTGCAAATACCTTCCATTTAAATTAATAAAAATAAATCTATATAAACCACAAATCAAGCCAATTCATCAATTTTCTTTCTGCATTATTAAGCTATATATCTGTAGATATAAATTACCATGCATGTATGAGAGTGTGTATATGTGAGCATATCTGAATTCAATTAAAATACTCCTGAAGAAATAAGAGGTAAAGGAGAATAAATATTATGAACACCCTCTCTCAGTTCACATGCATGCATTTTTTTATACACAGCCTGTTATTTTATGTGTGCAGACTCAATTCTAGAATAAACAGAAATACTTTGGAATGCAGTTCAAAAATGTCTTACAGTGATTCCACCTTATCTGCTATAACAAGACTGATTTTGATTCAAACATTGAAAAATAATGAGGGAAGATGATAGCCATTTGATTGACTCAGTGATCTGAATACATGGTAGGAAAGTGGGAATGAGGAAATAATAGGTGGTACAAAATTCCACTGGGTTAGAAAGTGCCAATGCACACCTTCAAATTCCATTTGAAAGAAGAGAGCACATTTTAAAATAATTTCTCTCTCAACATTGTTAAGCCTGAATTTTTTTTATATAAGCCTCAGGGGACACTTCTTGTTAGGAACTGAACGAATGTCCTTGCTCTAATGCAAAAGCCATTCCTTGAAGTAGTTGTGCCAAAATACCTACCAAAATTAGTCTGAGATATGAAAACATTGTGTCACCTGCTTCTAATCCTAAAACAGTCCAAATAATATTTTATTTTTAATTTCTTGCCAAAGTTTCAGCTAAGGAAATATACAATTAAGAATAGTACCAAAGTGTATATTTTAAACCTAAAATTTTAAGGGAATCTGTAGGAATTCTGAAAATGCTTCTATTGGTTTGATTCCATTTCCACTGTCAGATTCTAAGAAAACCCACATTAGTGGCAAAATCCTTCAATCAGAATGCCGCACATGTTACTGGGCTTTTTTTAATATTTGAGACTTCTAGTATAATGACTATTTTTCAGCTTAAAAGCGGCTTCAATATTTATTCTAGAGCAACTGACTTGACATAATTTACATTTTTGTGACTGGGAAAAAAAAAAACATTCACTAAACCAGCCCATCAAGGAAGGAAATGCTAGCAAATCTGTAGAAGACTCTTGGGAAACCCCAGGAGAAAGACTTCCTGAAGGGAGATGCAACATGAATCAAGAGACAACAGGAGGTAGAGTGGGTGGGCAGTAGAACATGAGCCGGATAAAGAGGAGATGAGTGTGTTGTGAGCAGCTACTGACATTTATTTGATCACTAACTGACTAAGGTTAGTTCACAAGTTTTCAGAAAGCCATAGTTTGATTTTTTTTACATTTCTCTTGCAGAAAGTATGATGTAATTTTCACTACCTGAATTCACTGAAACTTTAATGACTCTTATAGAAGAGAGTGCTATAAAACACACACACATACTCTCTCAGTGTGTGTGTGTATGTATGTACATATGTGTGTGTGTGTGTGTGTGTGTGTGTGTGTGTGTGTGTGTGTATCATCTCCTTCATTGCTTCTTCCTTTCTCACTCATTTTTCCTCCCCCTCAAGGCTTTGAAACCTTGTATCAAGTATGTATGCTGCTCTCTGCTCCTTTGTTCTCCTTTAGTCAGCTTGGGAAAAATAGCAAAAATGCCCTGGATTAGGTAGCTAAACAACAGAATTTTAATTTTTCAGTACTGGTGGCTAAGAAGTCCCATATCAAAGTATGTATAGATCCAAAGTCTTCTGCTGAAACTTTCTGGCTGAAAAAAAAAAGTCTATAGTTCTATCACATTCTCATGTAGACTAGTTCCATAAAATGAATGGATAATTTAGACTAGTAAAAACCATGGCACAAGCCACCTGGTCCTCAACAATATTGAGCAGATGCTGGGACCATGCTCTTGAACTCTCCAGCATTTAGAATTCTGATAAATAAATCTTGATTCTTTATTAGTTACTTAATCTATGTATTTAGCTATCAGAACAAAATGGTACATTAAAGCAAGGCTTTCTACTACCTTAGAATTACTCAATAATTATCTTTCAATAATTGTTCTGACCTCTTAAAAGGAGAGGTGATGTTGCTTGGATCTGTGTAATTAATAAGTAATGAGTGTTGATTAGGAGCTCAAAGTATTTGGAACCCAGATTCTTTTAATTTCAGGATCATTTTTTTTCTCAACAATCATTTTTGACATTAAAAATATTTAGTTACTCTTCATAATTTTGTGTCTCATTTTTTTTTCAAACTGAAAAAATAAGACACAGGATAATTCATATATAGCCCCTAATAAAATGAATAAGTAAATAAGTACAATGCTAGAAGTGAAAACTATTAGTCCTGGATTAAAATGTTTCTTGGTTTTTGAAACTTCAAATCATTTGCCCATTTTATAGAACCTTATTATAACTGGTGGTTCTTCATCTCCTGCCCTGTACTCCTTCCAATAACTGCACAGACCTTGTGTTTCTTATTCCATCACAAACCCTGTGTAGATCCAATTTACTTTTGAAGCAGCATAGGGTCCTCAAATTCAGAAAGCTTTAAATCCCTTCATTCCATTAGCAACTGTTGCTGATTCCAGTAAAATATAGTTATGCCGGTCGTATTAGGTGATATTTATCATGTCAGGCTCTAAGCAAATACTAAGCAAAATTTAAATATTATTGACTCACTTAAAATATCAATCCATTACAAGAGAAAGTGCACTCTTATTTAGACATTAGCTCTGTTTCCCCAACAAACAGAGAAAACGGTGAGAACAGCAGAATTTTTCCAGATTTTTGAAATCTCTTAAGGTCTACCTAGAGAACGCAGCAGAGTTCTTTATATTTCTCCATACAGTGGACTACGATGTTCATACTCTAGAACAATCTATTGGATATTTGTTAGTGAATAAAGTTATGTTTGCATGAGGATAGTTTTGATTCCTTGAAAAGGTTTTGCGGACTTCTTTTAGGAAGGGGTAGACACATTGAAGAGACACTGAGATAAAGGGACTTAGCCCAGGACATACTTCAGGAAGACTGAGGTGACCGAGTTACAGGAAGCTGAACTATATACACATTCAATAAAGTAAAACATATTTCTTTATTTTCTGGTCCTCTTTGAGTGTCTTTTGCGTTAATGTTTGCTTTAAATCTCTAGAAGATCTTCATATGAGTATTCACTAAGGTACAGGATCACATAACCATCTCTCTTCCACACTCATTTTACTCAATGCCTTCTTCATGGTCTCTTTCCCCACAACATTTATCAGACCTCCTCAGAAAGCCATCCTTGAACACAGGCATTTGACAGAATTTGTGGGTAGCAAGCTGTTTCCAGGTACTTGCAGTTAGTGTCACGTTCTCCAGGAAGAGACAGGAGCCTGAATTGAAGGGAGGATTCCTTGCTTGTTACAAAGACGACCAGGATTTCAGAATAACCTGACAGTACCACACCCAGTGGACTCGTTTCCTAACTGTAAAACTGTCACAGCCCCAGACAGAGTTTCAGGGTTTTCTGAGTTTTCTTGAGAATTTATAGGCAGGCTTGCTCAGGATGAACTCAGTGCATAGGGAAAAAATAGAAGCACTACATCAAGCCAAGCTATCACGCCTAATAAAGTAAGATAGGCATCAATTGGGGTATGATTTCCAGCTTGCACTGGAGAGCTCTGACTATAGTGTTTAGCTTGGCCTTGCTCTCTACTCTAACAAATATGGGACATGAGTTATTGCTTCATGCCCCACTTTGCCTTGAACTAGGTGTCTTCCTTCCTATTTCATAGTTTAACTGTTTTCTTCCTGTTTACTAAGTCTCAGAAGCTATTTTTGGTTCTGAGGATGGAAAGCTAAGATAGTAGTGATCTTAACCTTTAAAGACATTGGAGGTTTCTGTTTTGAAGGCATACTTTCTCCTGAACTCCATGCTCCCAATTTGGGCAGATATTTATGTGTGATAATGTGACTACCTTTCGTTGGTTAGGATAGATAAGAATCAAATATGAAAACATTTCATTTGAGCACACTTTCACAGACTTAAGGATTCTTATGAAAGTGACCTTGAGGGAAAAATATTTCACAGAAAATTCCAGGAATTGACTGAAGATGCCTCTTATGTATCTGTGTTTTCTGGGCCCAGAAGTGGTAATGTGGAATTTAGCATTCTTAATTATCTCATAATTCCAAAATTCTATATCATGATGCTTGCAGGATGTAGAAGGATGCTACTTGTTTTGTTAAAGCATTGGATTTTTTGCTCCATATGGTTGTAGGGTGGCTAAGACAACAGACTCTGGTGCCAGACATTAATAATAGATGCTCAGAGTTCATTCACAACCTGACTGTTGACTTTACTTCAACAATGTTTACTATGGGGAATAGTGAGTACTGGCTTTCTGTCATTCCAGGAAAGCATAAACATTAATATTTACATCTGAGAAGTCTTTATTCTTCTTATTTGCAGTTTTACTTTTCATTCTCTCTCCTTCTGTCTTTCATACATACATTTAATTCTAGCTAACTTTCCTACCATATTTATAGATTCTAAGGTTCACTTCAACTATAGTCATTTGAATAAACCCCAACTACTATTGTGGTTGAACTGCAATGTTAAAATTTTTCATAGATGAGACTTCTTTAAAGCTACTCATAGCCTTGATGGATGTATCAGGACATGGGGCCCCTGGTTAAGAATGGCTAGATTTTTAAAATAGCTAGCATTGCAATGATTTCTTTTTCAGTATTTGACTTTCTCTCCTATTATTCATAATCTTTAAATGGAAACACTCAAGTCAGTCATATTTCAAACATCTGATTTATTGATTTAAAAAGTAGAATGAAAAATAAGGCTAGATATTTTTGTATGTCTATTGGGGTGAACAAAATTTCCAGTGGAGGGATTTTTAACTGTTTCAGCCTAGCAACATTACTTTATTCTCTAATTTTAATTACAGAATTCATTTCTGGATATAGGCTTTGATGGTAGTAAAATCTGACTATTAAAGAGACAATAAAAAGTCAGCCACAAAGCCAATATCCAATTTCTTCTTCCAGTTTAGCAGGTTTGAAAACTGAAGACAAACCTAGTTCCTTTACTTTTGACAAGACACATATATAAGACAAGGAATTCTCTCCTTTGAATATCAAAATACATGAAGCCTGTGTCCTGTTCTCCATTCTCCATTAGTGGCCTGCTCCCAAACCTACCCTCATGTTCCAGTGGGCAATTTACCTGTTTGTAGGCTCAGCTATAGAAGTTATCAGTCTTGCCTGTTCACTAGAATTCAGGTCACTCTACTAAGAAAACCTCGGGTCTCTTCCCATCATGTTTATGCCATGATAGATAGGTTTTATTTTAATTCAAAAATTCTTTAATAGCTAACTTGCCCCTTTGCACTTTTCTCTTATTTTTCAGGATGTTGACAGATCGCTTTGAATCTTCTGTTCCTTCAGCCTGAAGCACAAAGTTTCCCACAGGGAATCTTGACACATGCTCTATCCTTTTTCTGCTTAGAGGTCAGAACCAACATCCTTAAAAATGGAAGCATCCTCCTCTTAGTCCCTTTTCTATTCCTTTATCTATTTATTACTTATTCATAGCATATATCATGGGACTGAACATATTTTAACTTATATAATTATTTTCACAAAATGTATGGGAACGGTTATCTCACATGTTTTAACTGAAGAGGCAGTTAAATATAAATTGGTCAAAAAAGTAAAATATAACAAATGATAAAAAATTTAAATTACTGCCTCAATTTGGGACTTATGGACCATTTCTGGAGTAAAAGGTGTGGGCAAAAAGAAAAAAAAAGAGATCTGCTTGTCCTGAATCTTTTTCCAATGACTTCTGACAAGTCTGTGTCAGGTGCTGGATGCTAACACTGCAGTTGTTCAGAGCACCATTGATCGTGGTCAGCATTCCACACACAGACAGGGAAAGGCAGAAGCTGACATCTGGCCTTGGCACAGACCCACCCTACAGACTCTCCTGTCTCCCCAGAGAAGCTCTTCCCCCAATCACAAACACTCCTCTTCAGTTGGGATACAGAACAGGTTACAAAGTTTTGGTTAAAGATTTATGCTTGTTCATCTGATACATTATCAGAGATAGATGTAGTTTGTTTTTCTCTCTCTCTTTCTCCTTCAGAATGTCACAGGAGTCTGTAGGTTATAGTATCCTATGACTTCAGGTCTGTGAAGAGCTCTGTGAGCTAGTCCTTGAAGTTCCAAACCACTGCTACTGTTTCTCTGGTTGTTCTCTTCATGCTCACTTCTCTCCCTGATGTCAAACTTGAATGCACAGACAGGCACACACACACACACGCACACACACACACACACACACACACACACACAGGCATACATACATGCACACAGGCACACACACACACACATACACACAGGCACACACACAATACACATGCGCATACACACATGTACATACACACATGCACAACACATATGGACACACATATGCACACACACAAACATACACACAGGCACACATACATACACAGGCACATACAAACACAAACGTATACACACTGGCATACACACACAGGAACACAGGCACACACACACATAAGCACACACAATACACACACAGAGGCACACACATAGACATAGGCACACACATAGGCACACATACACACTGGGACACAAAGGCACAGGCACACAAAAGCACACACACAGGCACAGACACAGGCACACACACACACACATACACACACTCAGACACAGGTACACACAGGCACACACACACACATGCACACACACACACACACACACATATGCACACACATACCCATACGCACACATACACACAGAGGCACACAGACACACAAAAACGCACACACACAGAGGCATACATACACACATACACATATATGCAGGCACACACATATATATACACACAGGCACACATTCACATGCAGGCACACACATATACACACACACATACACACAGGCACATATACACACACAGGCACACACACAGCCCATGAACATGCACACACACACATGTTCACACACATGCACAACACATATGTGCACACAAACAGGCACACACAGATACACATAAACAGAGGCACACACAAGCACATGCATCTACACACCTGCACACACACACGGGCACATACACACAGGTACACAGGCACGCACACAAGCATACATATGCACACACACAGGCACACACACAGACACAGGCACACATACACACAGGTACACACAGGCACAGGCACACAAAAGCACACACACAGAAAAACACACAGGCACTCAGGCACACACACACAAGCACAGTCAGGCACACACACAGAAACACACACAGGCACACACGCACACACGCACACACACACAACACACACATACACACAGACACAGGCACACAAAGGCACACACAGGCACACACACACATACACCATCACCTGCTTGGTTTTGGACATGTTTTGGAGGAATAGTGTTAACTATGAACTCTGACCTGCTTTTCAGACAATGCTTTCTGGTCTCAGCAAGAAGGATTTTCTGATGAAGCCAGTATCTTAAGAATGTAAGTCATGGGTCTTAGTCAAGTTACAAGAATAACCCTTGTTTTAGATACACTTGTATCTAGTACTGTTACTTTTCCTGCAATTGAACAGGTTTTTAATATATGATTTCACATATGGGGTATTTCTCTTATGGGGTGGTATCATTAGGAAATTCAGAGATCAAAGTAGAATTATGGTAGAATTTCTCAAGTCATAAAGCTGAAGATTATTATTCAATTCTTTGATGTAAAATATTTTCAAGATACAATCATTCTGGTTATTGAATAAAAAAATTAGTAGTATGTCAAAAATATTTTACTAATATAATATTAAACATTTCTTAAACTTTCTTTTCAGTCCATTCTTACGGCATTTCTACATAGCGTTCATAGATAACAGAGACACAAGTTTCAGCAAACATGACGTTTTTCATGGTACCCAGTGGATATGTAAAGGATCTAATGCTGAAAGACGAGTCTGACTCTCAGTCTGTGTGCAAGTCCTAAGGGGGCTGTGAGTCAGATGCCAATAATTTTATTATGCTTTGTTTGGGATTTTGATACCTTATCATATGAAGTCTTGAAAGCCTTGTAAGAAATTTTTATGGAGGAAGTAAATTTGAAATGAATTTTAAAGACAAAGTAACCTTAAAATAAAGTTAAAAATGACAATAGTTGTAGAAAAGATAGTGAATGTGAAAACTCTAAAGAGAGGAATTGAATATATGGTTGGCTGACAAAGTATAAATCTATGGAACTATAATTTTGGAGACAAACCTTCATCTTAAAACTTTACAGATCTCTGGGGGATTGGAATATGCAAGAACCTTGTAAATGCTTCCATGAGCTTTCTATAGAGAAAGAGAATGCAGAGAACCTGCACTAAGTGGAGAAGTGTGCAGCCGTGGGTTGGAGTATTCACCTGACAACAGAGCAGGAGAGATGAGATGGGATAAAACACAGATAAAAATGCAGTTAGAAACCTGTCACAACAGACCAGGCCAGATGGTTGTGGTTAATACTGCTTTTGGAGAATGTCTACACAATCATGAACAGAGTATTTTGCATATCATGTGAAAAGAATATTATGTGCTTTGAAGTGTTTGTTGCCATGGCTGCATTTACTCTTCTCACTGTTTAATGAGGACCTCCTTCATTCGTAGAGATTTAAATAGATAATAGTCAGACAAGTCCCTGACCTAAAATTACCTGGTAGTTGTGATTGTTATAGTTGATGTTATAGAGAAAGTATTCAAGAAGCAATTTATTGGGCAAGAAGAAATTCATCGCAATAGTTGCTTATTTTGTGAATGATCTGAAAGTCATCTAAGACACTTTTATATTAAGTGTTTGGCTTAACAGTAATTTGTAAATTAAATCCATTTGATTTAATTAATTTCATTTGTAGGTTAAAAATCATTTGAAAAATGGGGTATTAGTGGCTAAACAAACTTCAATAAAGCAGTTTCTCTGGAATGCCAATTTTTTTTGTAGAATTAATTTGGACCCCAAAGTATACCTAAGCATGGTAACTAAAAATTCTTATGCTACCAAACAACAGCTCCAGAGAAACATGCTAGTGTTTGTGTTAGTGTTAGTCACAGTTGCCTGTGAGAAGCAAAGACAGAAACGGAGTAGTCTGAATCAGAGGAAACAAGCTCTATGAAGAATTAAAATCTTTTGATAATGAAATATGTGCTTCAAGATAAATTAGCCATTAATGCTACACAAATTTGACCGATTACAGTGAAAAAAAATGTAATAGTCCACTGATGAGTTTTTTCACAGGATGAACATATTCTTTTATGAGAAGCAAATGAATAGCTACAATGAGAATGGAAGGTAAAATAAGAGGAGGTAGTATACCCAGTAATTTTGGAAAAACAATGCAATAAGCAGACTAAACTGGCATGCCAGATATCTTACCCTGACTCCAGTGATTTTCTACATCACCTTGGCCACTATTAGTAGTGTAATAGTGCTGGCAGCTGTGGTGTTGCCTGCTGTTTTTTCCCTTCCCTTCCACTCTATGATTACAGTGTAACTATTCATCTACACACATAACTACTCCAAGCTTCTCTTCTTAAAATAGAAAACATTTCTATGGAGAAAGCATACCCTTTTCCTTTAAAAAATGATCTTAGACACATGGGTTCCTGCACGTAAAATTACTCAAGATCTGATAGCATGTTGTCTTTCACATCTCTCTTAGTTGGTGCTTCTTCATTACATAATAGTTTACCTGTTTCCTAGAATAATTTTGAGAATAAAGTTTGCTATTCTATATGAGGTGCTTAATAAGGCATACAACATATGGTAAGAAATCATTCATGTTTTTAAAATTATTATTATGAGCAAAGCATTGAGAATTCACTCCTCGACTTAAAGTCTCACATACTCTTTCACATGCATTGTAATAACCTATGTCACTAAAGAGTTATAAAAATAACTCCTTATCTATAAAATCCTGCAATTCAGGGCGATGTTTATAAATTCAAGTCATTAAGCTATTCTGAACTGTACAGAAAAATAAGAAATCTTTGCATTTAAATGCCTAAGACTCTTAAAACAAGAAATATTATAACACACATATTTTAAGACACCTCATCTCGTGTACACAGCATGTGGTACCCAAAGTTTACTTTTATATCTCATTCTGCTACTTACTGATAATTACTTAGTAAAAGAGCTCATAAATTCAGTATTATCTCAGGATCCATGCTACCTCATGACTTGTGTAATTAATGATTTTAGAGTTATCGAATGATAACTTACTAGTGATCCAACTTTTACCAAGGCCCTGAGTATGTTTTATATGAAATGAAAGCATGGAACAAAAGTAGAAAAAACTAGTACTGGAGAGATGGCTTTGTGAGAGAAGAGCTCATTATGAAGCACGAAAAGCTGAGATTAGATCTGCTTCATCCATTAAATGTGAGACATCGCACAGTGTTTTGGTAATCACCTTTGGTAAAGGTGAGAGAATAGGAGAATCCCAGGGGTTTATTGGCTTGCTAATCAGAACAAAACTGCACACACAACAAGATTCATTGAGAGACCCTGTCTCAAAAAGCTAAAGTAGAAAGTAATGGAGGGAAACACCAAAATTGATTTCTGTTCTCCATATCTTCAGGCTCGGTTCACCCACAAACACATGTGCACACAAGCGTGCACATCATACACGCAAGCACACACATATAACAACATAACTACAAGAGCAAACATCTAAAAGGGCAGAGACATGAATTGGAACCAAAGTTATAGTATCAAATATTCATCTTTTGTCTATTTTTATAGAATATTTTTGATGAGACAGGTGTTAAGATTAGAAGGAAGCTCCAAAGAAAATGAAAAAAGATAGATTTCACATAACACTGAGGTATACATATGCAAGATCAAAGATGAGGCCTTTGCACATGGCACATTTTATAGCAAACATTATATATTGACTAGGGATCAAAATAGCCTGTGGTTTGCTTGAAAGCTTTTATGTCTAATGAAAAGTCATACGGGTTCTTTAATTTTATAACAGTACTAGGTAAGAGTAGGTCTAGTTATTTTCCAGTTCATGACAGATTTCCCTCATAAAATGTTTAGATTCAGTAAAATCCTTTGAGGTTATGGTAGAACTCAAATTTCAAAGCAATGGCTCTACATTTTTTGTGTCATCTATTCCTGGAAGTGTATGATGAAAGTTATGGATACTTCCATAGGAACACAACTATATGCATATGCACATATATTTAGAATATTTCAGAATTTAATATCCCTATATCCCCTTTTCAGAACTGTTTTTATTAACTCTTACAAAGTCATAAACTCTGTTTTTGAAAATAGTATTGTATTCTAAAGCTACATGACTGCCCTGGGAAATACAGACTTTTGCTTCTCACTCTGCTGCACAAAACAATCAGGAAAACTTGTGGGATTTCAAAGATGATGGATCTTTAGAGGCAGACTTTATCTGCTTTAACTAATTCAGATGCAAAGCACAAAGAAAATCATTCTGAAGAATGAGACAGTTTGCTGAAAAAATCCTTTCCTTCCTCTTGAGTGATGTACTCTGGTGTTGTAAGTGCCTATTAGAGATACATCTGTGATGAGCCAAGAAAAGGATCCAGACTTAAGTATTAATTCTATGTAAATCAGATTAGACTAAAAAACAATAGGAAGCTAGTCAACAGAAATAAACTGTCCAAAGCAAACATGTTTGATTTTCCTTTCTGAATCTTTTGTCATTCACAGTGAGGAATTAGTGTCATGGTTGGACAAACCATCCCAAGAAGATCATGCTAAAGTCCTACAGTAGAGATATGACTGGAAATGTTATCCAACCAATCAGGATGCCACCTGCCTCTTTGTGTCTCCATCTTTCTAGTGTTCTCTATTCTAAGACTCCATGATATAACTAAGATCTAGCTTCAATGTAGATATAGCTAAAGTACTTATAGGCCACCTTATCCGTTTTGATCATGGAGATTCAACCAAAATAATGCTCTTTCTGGACTGTTCACCTGGGTGTCTGGATAAATAATGAAGATGACTCAGAAACCAGAGCAGAAAAGAGATTGTTGACAAGAGAGTGAAGTGAAGATACTTAATGTAAATAGGTGAGTCTCCCTCCCCCTGACTCCCTCATTCCTTTAGTTAAAGATGATGCATTTAAAATCACACAATCCCAGTAAGCATGATAAAGAACTAGCAATTTTTATGTTTCATTTTATTTTATTCTCAAGGCTATTTCTGCTTTGATCTGGCATTGAATTTTTTTCCTGAATATTTTTCCTTTCCATGTAACATTACTGACATCTAGAAGGGAGAGAAAAAAAAATCATAGCCTCCTGCTTACAAGCCAACTCACCTCATTTATTTATTAGTGTTTACTATGTACCATGTATCACAGACAATTAGAAATCATCACAATTCTGACCATGGCTTTTGCTATATGCATTTCCTTTGAAGTCAGTGAGTTTTGTAGATATGAAAAGACTTAGAAATCTTTCTCAGGAAGGTGAGTAGACAGAAAATACCTCCTAAGAGGATTAGAGAGTTGAGAACTGGTAAACATGAATGCTAAAGG
Organism: Cricetomys ansorgei; assembly: GCA_026225945.1. Classification (NCBI taxonomy): domain Eukaryota; kingdom Metazoa; phylum Chordata; class Mammalia; order Rodentia; family Nesomyidae; genus Cricetomys; species Cricetomys ansorgei. The sequence goes on from JAMJFZ010001390.1 coordinate 3,270,053, forward strand.
ACCATGTGTTTTTATGCCAGGACTCTTCAAAGTAAATATTCTAACATTTTTATCATCACAAGAATTAGAGGTTATTGATCCAAATGTTAGTACTGTTCCACTTATGAAAAAACTGAATCTTTCATACAGGCTCTGTCACATATAATTGGGACAAGTATTGCAGTGATGGGATGTTTTAGATGGGATAGTATCCCCTATCCTACCAATTAGACATAATGCCTGTGGTCTATCTGCACTCAGAAGGAGGGACCCAAGCTAGCATATGACTGGCAACATTCATCAATGATGTGGGAGGGCCATTTCCCTGAGGGCCTATTATATAATGGTTGCTGGAGGAGGAGGTGACATTTTCTTCCGCAGTGTAGATGTGATAAAGAACACACCTGTTCTCTTTTGATGAAAGCTGTTCTCTTGTCCCACATTGGAGTGCTGCATATAACTGAATTCTGAAGCCTGTTCTCTTGCCCCAACTGCCACTGTGACAGATTCCTAACTTATAACCAATTCCCACTGTGCCTTTTACCCTGTAGCTCTAAAAAGATGCAGGAAAGAGAGAAATCTTCACTATTCTTGTAGGTAGCCTTTGAAGATAGATAGAGAGAAAGAAAAAAGTTTACTACCCTTTTGGGCTGTCCTTATCTGTCTGAAGCTTGGAGAACAGGTGCTCACAGGGAACTGAACTGTCATCTATATAACCATCCCACCAAACTGCCACTGCCTCCTTTAGATCCTAAACTATTCCCAGAAGTCCAAGCAGCATGTAACTATCAGGAGAGATGCACAGAACAAAAAACTTCTTAGCAAAGCGTCCTGCTTCAGGTAAGTTTGTCTTTGTTACAGTAATAACCTCCCATCCATGTTCCAGCACATAAGTCTAATTAAACTCAGTGGGTCACACATGAAATGAAGACATGAAAGAGGAAAGAGAACTTGCTGGGAAGAAAGGTGAGAGGGGAATGGTGGGTAAAAATGACTCGAGTTCATTATGTACATGTATGAAACTGTAACCCAGATGAATTACAGCCATGCAACATGAGGAATCAAAAGGGCATAATATTACCTGGAATAAGTCTGGTACCTAAAGAAAAATATCATAAGATGTCATAATGTGGGAGGGAACTTGTTGGGAAGAAAAAAAAATAATTTCAGAGGGATTAGAAGGGATAAAGGAGAGGAATGGATAGTGGAGTATTTAAAATGTACTATATACATGTGTGAGAATTTCAAAGAAAAAAAGTAAGTTAAAAATGTACATACAATTAGATTCATAGAACAAGTCTTGTTCTGGAATGTAGTGAGTTTTTCAATATTGCCAAGAGAAAATTTGAGTGTTTCACATCAAAGAAAATCGGTGAGGAGGTTGGAACATTGTACCCTGTGTACAACTGCTAAACTATCTATCACGTTGCAGAGGCAAATTTGTTTACTCATTGCTTGTCAATTTAAATTATTTTTATTTAAAAAGTAAATTCAATCTGGGCATGAGTCCCAGCATCAGTCAATTAGAACACTAATAATGGTTCTAAAAGATTTTTAAATACGAGGGACTTGTAAAAAGAGATGCAGTGTTGGGAAATAGTTCAGTAGGTAAAGCACTTAAAGTGAAAGTGTGAGGACAGGAGCTTAATATTCAGCATGATATAAAAGCTGGGGGTGGGGGGAGGCACACCTGTAATCTCATCACAAGGAAGGCAGAGTCAGGAGCTGCCAGGAGCAAGCTGACTAGCCAGACTAGCCAAGGAAATGGACACTTGGTTGAAGTTAGAGATCCTGCCTAGTATGTAAGGTACAAAGAGATCAAGGAGAATATTCAGTGACATCTTCCAGTTTCCATATGTGCACCTGAATATACATGTGTACTGGTATACATGTAAACACACCACAGATACACACATACATAAACACCAAAAAAGAAAAACAAATTCTAGGTATGAATTTATACACAGTGCTTGTGGATAGATATAGATACCACCTGAATTTTCTGGGTGCTCTCAAGATGCTAAATATTCTTTTGTTTTTCCTTGCTTCCTGCCACCATCGGGTTGACTATGTTGAAGCAGTCAAGTCTTCAGAAGTTTAAATCAAGCAAGTCTTTCAAGAGGTTAATCATCAACTCTAGATTGATTAAGATTGCTTTCAGAATGATATTTACTTGGTATAATGATTTTAATTGGTTATTGATGGGGAAAGGCTTGATTGTGACTAGCTCAATTCCTTTTGCACAAGATCAGAAAGATTGCTAGCTCAGTGTTTATCTTCTGTGATAATTGAAAAATAAAAATAGAAATGAAAATAGAGATTGAGATCATGCTTGAATAAGGAATCCCAAAAACACCTCCAAGAAAGACACTAGGAACCCTTTGTTGGCCACACATTTCCAGTGACGAGGTGATACATTTCTGTGGAGTTAGCTGTGCATGTCATCATTATCAAAGCTTTCATGGTGTATTCTAAGAGCTAGGGGGTAGTGTGGAGCTAAGATCCTGAGAGAGGAAAAAGTCAAATAGTGACCCCTCTGTCTCTTAAATTGCTATTCTAACAGAAGCTATCTCAGGCAACTCTTTTAAAGCTCAAGAATATTGGCCAGGTCATCCAAGGCCAGAGTGTGGGTGAGAAAGGAAGCTTCAAAGTTCAAATCCCAGAAATCTTAGGCAAATGTACTTGTTTGGCAGATTTTTAACAAGCACCTATTGTGACTTCTGCAACCCTTCCAGATACATGGATAAAGAAGAACTGTGTCTGCCTGTCTTCAGGAGGCTCTCCTCCAACAGTGGTAGCACAGGGTGAATGGGAAGGAGGCCATGGAGACCTAAGAGGGTATGAGAAGTGAAATGTCTCAAAATACTGTTCCTTCTTTCTTCTATTCTTCCAAGATTATTTGGATAGTTTTTCATAGTTTTCAAGTAAACATAATAGTCATAGGAATAGAAGAAAATACACCACAAAAACTGGATAAAATATTTCTGAAAAGCCCAAAGTCTTAAATTCTGTATTAAGGCATTTTATTTTAAAAACTGTCATAAATACAAAACTCATTTCATTTTCAAGACACTTCTGATGCTTTGATTTCATAGAAATTTCCCATTAAGTTGAGAAATCAGTCATCTAGTTTCTTCTATTTTTTTTTTTTGATGCTTAATTATTGAAGAACACAGTGAGGGCTTCCGTCAAATATAATAATAACAAAGCTCTCTGGATTCTAGTCGCATTCCAATTAGTAGATGAGTGTCTAAAAGTACAGATTAATCTGTGAAAGCTACATGCGTGAGCAATGAGAAATCTTGTTTAACATTGAATAATTATCTAGATGTCATTCTATCAGCAGTGTCTCCACTATAAGAGAAAGAAAAAAAAAAATAGATGGCCTGTGAGGGGAGTGTGTGTATGTGTGCTTATTTTCAGATTAGTAGCAAGAAAAAGGATCTGTTTCTCACTGCATTCAAAGAGAATAATTTATTTCTCATTGTAATTTAGCTTATTTCTTAATTATTAGGAATGTCTTACTGATGAATTTAACACCCCAAAAACATATGCCTCATCCACTCCATTGTATAATAATCTCTATTGTACATCTTGTCATCTCTATTATAGGTCAAAAACAACCTCTTACTTTTAAATAATACAGTTCTAGAAAATGAACATTCTCTTCATGACAACAACTGAGAGATCTGGTCAGTAAAGACAGATTTGTTCAATTCTACTGCCAGGAAAGTATTCAAGGATGTGACAATGTATCTCAAGCCAGAATGGTAAGGTTATATCAAATGTCAAGACAGCAATTATTAGATCAAACAATAAAATGTACTTTATAAAAGTAAAAAAAAAAAACTCTAAGGACAGTGCAATTCATAAAAGTTTAAAATGAAAAGATGAGCAAAGACCTGAATAATAACATGAAACTAAAAGAAGGCTTATGAATAACATTACGAATAACATAGGATATTCTTTTCACATTTACCTGGCAGTTGAAAAAAATAGTGATAATACAGGAAATAGACTTAGAAGTGGCAAATTAACTTTTAAAAAAATATCAGTTAGCAAAGAAAGTGATATTTATTAAAGTTCTCATTAATAGAATTAGTCCATGTTGTAAAATCTGAAACATATGAAGTGACTTCTCAGGAAAATGAAAAAAAATCACTCAGGATTTCATCACTTCATGTAACAGAGGTAGCAATGCTGCCAACCTCATATGCTTTATTGTTACCCCGAAAATATTAATAACATAGGGGAACCTCATCATTTTCTCACACTGTATAAGTGACAGATGTTCTTATGGTTGTCATCTTAAATAATTATTCCTCTCTTCTATGTATCTCTTTGATGGATTTCTTTACTTCCTTTTTATTCTGTTTACTGGAGAGCCTCAGGAGTGTAGTAGTGTGTAATAGGCACCTATGATACAGGTTTCCATAATATCAATTCTCCCCTTCAATCTCTACAAAAACATTTTAATGCTTTTTATATCTGTTTCCTAGTGCTATTTTTACATAGCAATCTCACACTTTTGCATATCTGAAAATTTTCTCCCTCTTCTGTCCCTATGATCACTTACTCTTATTTTGTTGTATCTTCAAATATGTATTTCTGTCAATTATTTTAAGATTTTTAAATTAAATCTGAGAGATATTTTTATTATAATGAGACCTTATTATCAGACTTTTTATGTGATTTTTCTTGCAACATACTAAGAACAGATATTTGAAATCAGAGATTTCATAGAGAGAATCCAACACCTTTGTATGCTATATGCTCATTATTTTCCTCTTATATTTCCAAAAAGTAATGGTTTCTACGGCTTTTCCTATGTGTGTGTGTGTGTGTGTGTGTGTGTGTGTGTGTGTGTGTTTTCTTAAATATAACTTAGTTTTCTGTAGGATGTAAGTATGTAGAAAAGTTGTGTTTCATGTAAGATGTATGTAATATGCAGTAGAGTATATCCATAGTGTGAAGAGAAAGGGTTCTACCCTTAATCATTGTCTAGTGAATGGTTAGACTTTTTCCCTATAAGATACCCACCCAATCATTCAACAAAGCACATTACAGCTACATACTATCTTGCAATGTTGTTACAGATATAGGATAAAAATGAAACACAAACTAAACAATGGTTGTCACTCATATCATATACAGTAAAAGAAAGATGTAAGCATGGAGCTTTTTAGACATATGTGAACAGCAACACAAAGGCACTGGGGTAGAAACTGGAGTGGGTCATTTGAGAAAGAGAAGTCAACTGTTATTGGAATCTGATATAAGACCAAATGGGCCCTGCCATCACTCAGTTTGTACATTTGCATTTTGGTTGTAATATATGAGGGAGATTATTTCTCTCTCTCTCTCTTCTTTTTTTTTTCATGAAATCAAAAGTGGCAGTCATACTCAGATTCTCATTGGGGTTTAGGGAAGACTAACTCACTCCATCTTCCAGTAGCATCTAATTTTATGGTCTCTATATTCTATATTAGATATAATGTGGAGTTTAAAAAGCAAATCATTTTCTAATTTCTTTGTTGTGAGTGAGACAATCACATAAGGCAGCCACTGAATTCTAAATCTATTGGCATTCACAGCAATGACCAAGTTCACTAATACTCATTGTTAATTTTCTATCCACTGATCTAATTTTTTTTTGAATTTTCAAATCTGAATAGATAGTTTAATGAAACATTTGAGGGGACAACAAACACAATCAATGCATACCTGTGTATCGTTACAAGTTTTGCAGGACCATTTAGGCAATCATCTGTGAGTTTGAGTTCATGAACTTTGAAATCATCTAGTGAGCTGTCTATGTGGAGGTGGTCAACATCATGGAAAATTTAGTTTAGAAATGTAGACATTTGAGTCACATGCATAGACATGAGAGATTTAGGAAGTTAAAATGAGAGAGAATCTTTTTCACCTTAACAGTACTTTACTTGATGAAAGTGTCCAATGACCTAGGATGCACTTACGTAGGTAAGTAACTCATCCTTTTATCTATGCACAAATTTCACCTCCTTGTAGAAATTTTCTTAATTAAAGGGTCTGTAACTAGTTACTGTTGCACATTTCTGCTATAACATACAGTCCTGCGCTGACAGTTCTTACCCATTAAAATGATATAAATATTTGTCTGTTTGTCCGCTTAATAACTGCTTCCATCATGACATTGAATGATCATGGAGACACAGTCCATGTCTGTGTAGCTTACCACTGTCATTCTCTATCATTTTACCAAGCTTTTATCACATGCAATCATATTGTATCAAAGTGATTGGAGTATATGAAATGTTAGTTGTCAGTTATGGAGGAATGGTTGAAAAGCTAAATGGCACAAAATATGCTTGATTAGTATGTGTTCATGATCACATGACAAAAGAATGGAGAAAGAGCCAAAGGAAATAACAGAATGGAATTACATTACCTAGGGAAAGTCTGCAACATGAAAATGCAGGGTGGAGGAGAAGAATAGTTCCACTCAACATAACTAGATTACAACATTGGCTACTGTCACGGAATATCAATTCAAAAGAATAACAAGGGAAGAAAAATTTCAGATTCCTTAAATTAAATCATAAAAAGCAGAATATGAAAAGGAAGACTTGGGGGTGAAGAAAGCTTCAGATGGAAACCAGTTTGACATTCTGTTTTCCAGATAAACATAAATGGAGATACAGCTGTCACCATTTCTTTTCTTTATTACAACTTCACCTCTTTGTATCAACTTTAAAAATATGTGGTATATACCTTTTATCCCAGCACTCAGGAAACAGAGGCAGATCTTGTGAGTTAGAGGCCAGACTGGTCTAAAAAGTGAGTTCCAGAACAACCAGAGTAAAACAGAGAAGTGCTGTCTTGAAACACACACACACAAACACACATATGCCTTCACAAAGAACTATAGAAAATAAGGAATTCTGAGAGCAGGGGAAATAGTCTTCTGCAGAGAAGATCACAACAGTTGGTTATCCAATACCAAATGTCCAGCCCTGAACACATATGTACAAGTAACATTATACAGACTGAGAAGATTGTATTTATATGTTTAGGAATATATATGCAACAACAGTTAAATAAAAAACCATGAGTTTGCAAGGAGAAGTGTAGAGAAGGTTTGGAAGGAAAAAAGGGGAAGGAGAAATGATGTTAGTATATTATAATCTCAAAAATAAAAAAAATTAAAAAGTAATATGGATGATAAATTGTACACAAATAAGAAATTTCAGTAAATAAAGGCACTTATAAGGCATAAGAAAAGAATGAAGGTCTTTATTTGCTTAAAATAATATATTATTACTATCTTCCATAAAGATAATATCAAGCAGTCTTCCATGAAAAAGAAAGGTTTTGGCCAGGAAGGACACTGGTATTTGTTTCAAAATGATTAAAAAGCATAAGCAGGAAATGCAAGAATATTAATTTAAGGACATATTTGACAAATCTAGGCACATTTAACCAAGTTTTTACTAGGATGTAGGAGGACATTTTTGCCCTTCTAAACTTCTGAGCATCTGCTGTCACAGGCAACCAAGTAGAAATAAGAAGGAAACTGAATTTTTTAACACTGCTTGATAGAAAGACACATGACTATAAAGTCACAAACACTTCAGATTTCAGTTTTTTTCTCTGGTGGTAATCATTCTCAGGACATTTTTCTTGTACATATTTTAGCACAGTAATGTACTACATACTTAAACTAGAACACCGTAATTCTCTGAGAAATAGTCACCTTAAGTAATTTATGGAAAGCCTGTAATTTATGTAAACTGATGCTAGGAATAATTATGTTAGGTGATATATATTATAAATAATGAATAGTCTTGGAACTTTTTGCCAGCTGACAATTATGATAGCAAATGTTCATGGTAAGTGCAGTTTCTTAATTGTGTTCGAAGAGAGAACTCTTACTCTTTAAATTGAATAATCTCACCAAAGCCTAGTGAGATCTAGTCTTGGCGACTCTTTTCTTTGTATTTTCTGAGATGATAGTCCTTTCACAAAAAACTACCATTAAAAAAATTCTCTTTATCTCTCTTCTTGGTTTAGATGGCTATTTATGAAGAATCTTTGAATTGATGTACATTAGTAAACTGTGTAAAATGTGGGTGACATTTTATGACTGCCAGATTAGACAGTTTGCTTCTACAAATAATTTCTGCAGAAGAAATGATGACCTGCAGAGGGCCTAGGACATTCATTGTCTCAGAAATACATGGGTTGCCACCTGGAAATTTTTTCTGATATTATAACTACAACAATGATAATTCAGATCAGAGACCCTTGAATTGAAAGATCTTATCAGGTACAGATAGGGTTCGCAGGAAATAGCTCCAGCCATATCAAGAATGCAACCATCTTAAGACAAACCATAGAGCAGTGGTTCTCAACCTTCCTAATGTTGCAAATCTTTAGTACAGTTCCTCCTCGAGTTGTGGTGACTCACAATCATACCGTTATTTTCATTGCTACTCCAAAACTGTAATTTTACTGCTGTTATAAATCGTAATGTCAATATGTGACATGTAGAAGAGTCCTTCAACTCACAAAGGGATTTCAACCCAACTTGAGAAATGCTGCCCAAGAGTGAGGATATAAACAGAGGCAAAATGAATTCTATTAGAGGGCATCACAGCTATAGCTGATAAAATATGGACTATTCTCCTTCCTTTGTATGTAAAGATGAAGGATATTAGGAATGTAAGTAACACCCGAGCAAAGGGGAGACTAGTAAATAGAGGACTTGGAGAGGAAATAGGATTTCTCCTATTTTGGGGATCTAGGGATCATGAAGAATGTCCTCAGCAGTAACAATAGAATTGTAAAGTCACTTCATGGGACATGGGCTGAAGAGTGGGACAATTCATTTTCACCTAATTCCCCCTTTACTCAGGCCCTTTGTATCAATTTAGTATTTTTCTCTCTCTCTGAAATCCTAACTGCCAGAAGAATGTCACATATTTCTTCCTCCATGATAGTAGACATTGAATACCAGGTATAGAAAACAGCAATAGTTTTTCCTAATCTTTATTTCTTTTTTGGTGTTAAACATGTCAGCACAGCACTGTTACTCAGCGATCTTTTAATGACAGCTAAAATCTGCATTAGAGAGCTAGCTTTCTAGGTTCTAGAAATCCATTTTATTTCATAATTAGGGACAGCGGAAGATATTTTTCCATATGTACCTTTGCAAATTAAAACCGTGTGAAGCAGTGAGGCTTCATGTGCAAACCATTTTATAAAGTGCCATCAATACAAATGCAAATGAAAGTGGAGTGTTCAGAAAGCTCACTTGATTACTCTTCAAATTAAACAATCAGGTCAAGACAAGGAAGGTGGCTCATTGGATAAAGCATTTGCTTCATGAGCTTGAAGACATGAGTTCAAACCCAAAACCCATGTAAACAAGAAAGGAGAGAATTGACTCTGTCAAGTTGTTCTCTGACCTCCAAATGACATACAGGGTAACAGGCATGTGTACGTGCGAGCACTCTCTCTCTCTCTCTCTCTCTCTCTCTCTCTCTCTCTCTCTCACACACACACACACACACACACACACACACACACACACACAGACACACTCACCCCACACAAAATGCTAATTTAAAAATAAAATTAAATAATTGGTTTGAAATGCAATTTTATTCTCCTAATAAGAAATGAGAGCTTGTGGTGCTCAGGGAAACTTAAAACGTTTGAAGCATTCCTTTTCTTCTTTTTACCATGAGATTAAAACCATTAATCAAAACAACTTGAACAAAAGGTAGGCAAATGTAAAATGAATAGAATGCCTTTTCAATGCAAAGAGGAAAACTTGTTACTAACAAAGCATGGTAGTCAGAATGACTGAGAATGTGAATTTTTAAGGATCAAGAAAGCACGTCTGGATTTAATCAGCATACATCTATAGCTAGCATTAGCTTGTTAAACACTCATGCAGATCTACTGTCTAAGAGCACTGCTGCATCATAATTTTGCTGCAATAGTTCACCAAATGCCTGTTGCATGCTTTCATTCAAAACAACTAAGAAAATGGTGGAAGCAAATGAATGCTGCAAATAAGAAAGTATCCACTAATTAGTTTATCTTCTTGTTAATATAACTGATAAAATAATTATATTAATATTGTTTGCTAGTCTCAATTTAATGCTGTTTACATTTATTAATAATGCATAATAGTTAATAATTAATAAGTCTATAAATATTTTTCTACACCTAATAAAAATGAAGTACATATTCTTAATTTAGAAGAAATTGTAATGTTTTAGTAAAAGCAATTATAGTATTAGAAGAAGAAATATAAAATACCCATCATAATAAGTCACAGGAAACCATGGTGAGAGTGAGTTTCAGTTATGGAGACCACGTGAACGTCTTATAAACAGTTATATGTTTTCATTTTGACCAATTATAATACTACAAATATAATAATATAATAAAATAAAATACAGAAGATTCAAAGTGATCTTAAAAGTGGAAATTATGGGCTGGGAGAAATGGCTCGTGGTTCACATCACTTGCTATTCTTGTAGAAAGGGAGCAGTTCCTGCCACTCGCATCTACTGACTCACAAGTACCTGTAACTATAGCTCATGGGATCTGATACCATTTTCTGGCTTTTATGGACATCTGCACATATGTGCATATACACAGTCACACACAGATAAATTTTAAAATTTTTAAACCTCAGTTGTTTTGATGGAGAAAACTGTAATACATATAAGAAATTATTTGATTGTACTCAAATACAGTAGATTATAATATGTGTGAGAAACTATTTCCAGACGATCGAGGTCCAAAGGTTGCTCATTACTATTTCTCTGTAATAAATGTTTTGGAATCAGAAAAAAATAAATGAATCATAAGGAAAATAGTCAATTGGAAAGTGCTTTGATTTTAAGTCACTTCTAAATTGTTATGGCAGGATCAATGCTTTTGCTGTCTCTTTCTCTGCGTATGTGTGTCCATACATGTGCTATATGGGTCTGCACTCATATATGCATACACATAGAGGCCAGATGTCACCTTCAGATATCATTCCTCAGGTACTATTCACCTTGTTTTTGAGACAGAGCTCTTTCTTTCTCCGATTAGGCTAGACTGGCTAGGCAGCAAATCCCAGATACACTAAGCTTCACCAGCTTTGGGATTTTAGCATGTACCAATACACAGATCTTTCAGTGGAGTTCTGAAGACTGAACCCAGGTCCTCATGTTTGTATGCTTATCTGAGATCCTTGTGTTTGGGTAGAAAGCACACTCTCTCCCCAGACCATCTATTACAATCCTTGTTTTCAGAAATACAAGGAGTTCTAGAGAAATCTGGAGCTCAGCTAACCTATGAAATGCAACCACTTTAGATATGCAAAGAAACCCCGAGAAAAGACTGACGTTGTCTACCTTTCTTGAGAGACAATGGTGCAATTTTATTTCAATGTCTAGAAGTTCAAGGCTTTCAGTTGGAACCTCTGAGACCACTCCCACAGTCGGGTTTTAGAAGACAAAAGTATGAACAAGTAAAGAACTCTAAGTGGATCAGCAGGGTGGAGGTAGTGAACAATTGCTCCACAGAGAACAATTCTGCTAAAAAGAGGCCATTCATCTGTGGCCGTCACACAGGTAATGATGTTTCTGCAAGAAGTTCCTAGACCTGAATCAGTAAATTGATGAAGAATGGGACGCCCAGATAAGTAGATGGGAGCAGCAGCTGAGGAGGATTTTTCAGGACAACAGGCAATAATAATTGGAGCCAGTGGGTTGTAAAAGAATATTAAAAAAAATGTTTTTTAAAGAGGCAATAACGAGGCCTCCTCATATGCTACTTTATCAAAGCCTTGTCACTGGGCCATTCAGCAGTGTGAGTCTGTCCACCTCCAACCAGGAATGTTTCTGGAAAGTACTATAAACTCAGTCATATTTGTATAGTATCCAGAGGAAATGCACTGAAAGAGTCATTCTTTTGAACCAGTTTATTTTTGTTTAACACAATATTACACCCTCTTGAAAGGGAAACAGTTTATTTCTTCATGAATGCATAACGAAAAGTTGGAAAATACAAGCATCGACAGAGGATGTTTAAATAAGAATTTATGAAGGTTTAAATCTATGCTGAGTTGAGGTCTTGTGATTTTTTTTTTTTAACAGCAAATTTATTTTCTGGGAATCATGTATTTTTGTTTCATTTGGTGTCAGTTTTGTTCTTGAAGTGACATTGGTTTATGAACTAAAACAAAAGACAATTCAAATAACAGGTGCTAACAAATAAGGATTAAGTGTGGAATGGGACAGAATTGTATCTCTCTGTCATCTGTTTTATATCACCTGTTTATATGTAGGAACTGGAGGTAAAACCAAGGTAAATAATGACAGAGATTGGCCTGAGGGCATGGTCTTTTCTATGTATCTGCATTGTCCCAAATCTTTTAAAAATCACTTTCTTCTTTCATATAATATATCTCAGCTCCCATTCTCCCTCTCTCTGTTTCTACCAGTTCCTCTCATCTCCCCTCTCCCCAAGATCTACACGCCCTTCTCCGCCAATACCTACCTAACACACTGCCCCTTCTTCTCAGAAAAGAGAATCCTCCCAGGGTTACTGCTCAAAAAGGGCATGGCATAACAAGATGGAACAAGGCTAGGCTCCACTCCCTACATCAAGGGTAGACTAGGAAACCCAGTGGGAGCAAAAGGATCCCAAGGGCAAGTAGAAGGGTCAAAGACACCTCCCCCTTCCAACTTGTAGGTGTTTTACAAGAACACAAGACAGATAGTTTTAAGATATGTTTAGGGAACTCTGTAGGTCCCATGTCTACAGCATCAGTCTCTGTGAGCCCTTAAGAGTACTGGTCAGTTGACACTCTGGGTTTTGTTCTCCTGGTGTCCTATGGTGTCCTAGATCCCTCCAGTCCCTGTAATTCCTCCTCCCCCTCTTCTGCGGGATTCCCAAGTCTCTGCACAATGTTTGTCCTTGGGTCTTTGCATCTGTTCCTTTCAACTGTTGGAGAAAGACTCTCTGATGAAGAGTGGGCTAGGCACTGATCTGTGAGGAGAGCAGGATATCATTAGAAGTCAACTCCTGGCTATCCAGTCTATAGTTCCTGATCTACCCTGCAGTATCAGGCAAGGGTACCCTCCTTTGGAATGGGATACAACCCTTCCATTGTCCCAGCAGATCCTGTAGAGAGGATAGATTGTAGGTCAATGGTTTTGTGGCTGGTATGGTGTCCCAGCCTCACCCTTTGAAGAAACAGAATCATAGTGTAAGAAGTAAAAATTGAAAAGTGGCTGAAAGCAAACTAGAGAAGAACAAAATGAACAAGGGAACTTAGAACAAAACATTGAAAATGTGAAAAGTACAAAACATGCATAATTAAAATACAACAATGAGAGAATAGAGCTGAAAAATATTTATAATAATAGTCAAAAAACTTCCAGAACCTATGACAGACAACAAAACACAATCCATGAAACTGGAAGAACAATGAGAGAATGCATACAACCTCCACAAAGAGCAACAGACAAAACAATATGAAGACAAATAAAAGCACACCCAGGCATTTGGTATTTAACCAGAAGAAAACCAAGAGCAAATTGATATATGAAAGATGTCAGAGGGCTTAGGGTAAGCCTTTTGTCTGCAGATGAGAGAGGAAAACCATATAGCAGATTTGTCAGAAACTGTGCAAGTAAGAAAAGAATGCAAAGCCATGAAAGGTGGCAAGAACAACTCTGAATTCTGGTTATAGTGAACCATCTTTCAAACATAAAGGACAAACCGACTCCTTGACTAACAGAAATTGAGAGTCCATGACATATACAGAACTGTAATGCTATAATGTCAAAATATTTTACATAGAAGGAAAGTTCATAAATGTTAGAAATCTATATTTAATAAAAGGAAAGAAGAATTACAGTTGAAGAATAGATGATTAAACGACAACAATATTTTTGTTTGTTTATTATTTATTATGTATGTAGCTGTATGTGCATGTGCTTGCAGGTGCACGTGTGTTTGTATGTGCTGGTGAACGTGTGTGCTTGAACATGGAGGCCAGGACGATACTCCCTGGAGTTTGCTGAGATACCTTTTGAGTCAGTCTCACTGATCTGGAGCTTACCATGTAGGGGACAGATGGCTATTGGCTCATAGGGATATATACACCTACATGTCCCCAGCACCAGGATTACTGCAAGCATGCACCACGACACCAGCTTCAAAAATATTTCTCTTCTCATATCTCTTTAAGACAGCAATTACAAACAATATTGTGTGATGACACCACCTAGATCCACAAAATGATGGAGAGCAACATGGGAGTGGGGGGAAGCACTGGAAAAATTCATTTATTCACTTTACATAAGATAATGCTATTTGAGAATTTAAGTTTGATTTTATTCTTTAGAATAACCAGTGAGAGCTTTTTAAAAACAGAATCCATATGCCCAAATAGTACAAAACAGAGCTATGCATGATGATGACTAAAATTAGAGAAGTGGAAAAAAAAAAAAAAAAAACCCAAGACATTCCTTTTTATGTCAATCAAGTCTGCCACATGTTATCTTCATGGCATTCTTGTTTCAAGTCCAGTTAAATTACGTCTACAAAGCCTGAAATACCAGGCCTCTACCGAGAAACACTGTTAAACTCATACAAAGCTCTATGGTCCCTATTTCAGTTTCATTTCCCTAAATAATGTTCTTGGCAGCTATAAGCCAGACTATAATACAGAATTGTCCACCAATTTGGTTTCCATTTTCATCTAGTTTCCATTAGTCCCTCCACTCCTCTCCCTCTCTCTCTAAGCCAGTTGTGAGCATCAAGTATTATTCATTATTTTTCACCTTATATTTTGAGATAGTTTCTCATGGAGCCATGAACTTGCCGCTTTAAATAGACTGACTAACCACCAAGCCCCAGAGATCCTTTGTCTCCTAGGTGCCAGTACTAGGACTATAGGTACGCCCTAACATGCCTGGCTTTTACAAAGGCTGCTGCAAATTGAAACTGCATCCTCATGCTTCTCCTGGAAGCACTTTATCAACTGAGCCAGCCCCCTAGCCCCTGTTAATGTCTTCTTTAATCTTGATGATTCTGAACCATACAAGCCAGCATTGAGGGAGGGAGGAGGGAGATCAGGATGAGAGAGAAAGGAAAAAAAAGATATTTTGTCCAAGTGATGGGTATCTTATGCCTTTTGTTGGTAGTATAGGAGAAGACACTAAATTGCAGAGGGATTGTGCTGTGTTTAAAGTTTGCTAAACCTGTGGGTATCTAGAGTTTTGAGTTACTTAAAATTTTAATTGTTTTTCATTTCTTCCTTGGTGTGTGCAGATATCCTCAAGGAAACCTTGAATAAATAGAGTCTGTGTCTTGAAACTTATCCTTTGTAATCGACTGATACACTTTAGTCCTATTGGTGTGGTCATAAATGTGAAGGAAAGACAAATTTCTATGATCTGGTGGTTAAATCCCATGTTTTCACTTGATCTGTGTCTAGGAACTGTGATCTCCACAGTATTTCTTTTCTGGTATCTTAGTTTAGAGAGGAAACAGTGAGGGAAATATCCTTCCTTCCCATTAGATGGGAATACAACCTAATGTAGAATCTTTGTTGCAGGAGAATAGTAGGCCTTTTCATGGAGGAAATAACCGAATATTACTTTATATTACCCTTACTCAACTTCCAGCAGATCATGAGGGACTTATTTCTGGCTTTTAAATTGGGAATATGGAGGGATGGTTAGAAATGGAATTATAAATTATGAGGACATCTCTAAACATTGTTCCAAAAGTTTGCATCTCTCTTGTGGGTTCATGCAGTCTCCATTTTCCAGAGGCTTATCTTTTGGAGTTCCTTTGTAGCTCTTTGGTTGTAATTGGCTTATACAATTTTCTAATGCCCTGGGCACTGCTTTGTTAAGTTTTGTGTTTATTTTCTACAGAAATGTTTTTCTCTTCCCACCTATGTCTTAGAACTACGAATGTTAAAAGGCACTCTCCTTTATAGGTGCTCCTCACTATAGCTTTGCCCTAAGTATTTGTGGAATCAGCCCAGTGAAACACAGAGGACACAAAGTGTGTTAGTTAGATTTCTCAGAAGTGACAACACAGTAGACGTCTTCCATTATTGACAGGGGGTGAAGAGAGTGCTGACTTCTAGCTGTTTGCATGTGATTTTCCTTTACACTATGAAAAAGTGTGGTTTCTCCTGCGTAAAGTTATTGATTAAAGAAAACTATCCCAAATGTGTTTTGTTATTGATCTCTCTGTGAAATTCCTAAAGGTTAAAATTTCTAAAGTTGCTTTCTGGAATGTGTCATGAAGTGGAAAGCCACAAAAATTATTGAACATCTTTAAGTTAATACTATCTGTTTCTCAGTGAAACTTGCAGACGAAAATTGCAGATGTGAAATGTTTGAAATTGTGTTTGACTTAATATAGGATTGTGGACATAGTTAATGAATATTCACTTACAGGTATTAAGCAGGTTCAAAACAGAGAGTACTTATTTATATCTATCCATCTATATATATATATATATATATATATATATATATATATATATATATATATATGCAGGTATGTGTATGTTATTTCTTATACATTATATATGTACACTAGGTAATGTATAATATACACAAATGTATTATATAAATATAAAATTATTTTATATGTAACTATAATATATACATGTATTTAAATATATATACTATAACATACAAAATATATAAATACAAATATATAAAAATATATGTTTTTATATAAAAAAAGATATATCTAATTAATAATCATCATATACATCATAATATATATTAGATATGCATTGTATATATCTGTCTATCTAATATACCTATCTAAAATATAAAAATGAATATTATATTACATTTTATAAATTATATAAATTTATATAAATTATAAAAATACGATCTATATTAAATATACCTTAGATATGAAGCTCCTGAGCACAGGAAATAGTTTTACACTGTGTGATATTGATTCACAAAATATTACACACCCAGTGATAAGAGCATGACACCTTCTTGGGTAATGTTTGGGTGAAGGAGATGCAGTTTTTTAAATAATCTTAAGGACAAAGCTTAGTGAGGGTTTTGTTCATTGTCTCAGAAGCCAGTAATAAAAGAAAATAAGGAGTTATTTTAAATGTATTATTATTTTTTTATTTTAATGCCCTCTAAATCCTGAAAAGCACAGCATAGGAATTTTTCAAATACATTTGTAATGTTTTCCAATGCTTTTTCATTGAGAAGTCTCTTCTTCATGAAACTCTACATGCTTCCGTGACCATTTCGACTAATAGAGATTTCAACACAAAATTTTAAGGTATTATTTGGGAAGTTAAATAATAGAATATGATGTAGTTTTGGAAGTTTTTTTCCCCCCCTGGAGAATACACACCTGAACTCTTTTAAGTCTATATGAATACCATAGCTAATTAGAGGCTATGAATCTGTGAAGAAGCTAAAAGCAATGCACACATGTGCACATGATCACACACACACACACACACACACACACACACACACACACACACAGGTGTGAACATTCCTGAGTAGGTCAGATGTTCCATTTACCTTATGCTCTAGAGATAGTCAAGGTCTTATTGTAACCATCTTAGGGAACTCAAACCAGAGCTACTGCCTAAGTCCATCATGACTGAGAAACCTACAAAGGAGACATTTATAATAGGATCCCTTTTCCCCTTTTAAATAAATTTCAGAGCTTAGTGGTGCTGGCATGCACCTTTAATCCCAGTACTCAAGAGGCAGAGGCAGGCAGATGTCTGTGAGTTTGAGGCCCACCTGGTCTACAGAGTGAGTTACAGGACAGCCAGAGTTACAACAGAGAAAAACAAAAATAAATAAATAAATAAGTAAGTAAATAAATAAATCTAGATTATTGCACAGCGACAGATAACCATTTCAAATATGTATTTCTTAGTTGTTTTTAAACCAAATAATTAAAAAACATTTATTTTTTTTCTAGAGATGCAAACCATTAGAAAGTGTATAAAAGATAAAAAGTTTTATTTTAAGCAATTAATGTATATCGTTTGGATGTTTGGCAAGTCAAAACTCTGATGGATTGGGCCAGTATGCTGATTACCTAGGGAAGAGTCACAGGTTAAGGGCTAAGGCAGTTCCTTGTGAAGGACATGTAAAGGCAGTCTGGTATCAGACTGGTCTCTTATTAATCAGATGAGACTCCCTATACCCAGCATCTTAGGTACCTATATTCACTGATAGGAAAACAATCCACTTACTCTAAATACAGTGGTTTAAATGGAAGGATCCAAATCACCTTCCCAGAGAAATCTTTGCTTAAATTTTGGGCAAATGGATCAGCCCAAAATGATCAGTTGACACATGGAATTATCCATCGCTTCATCTAAATAAAGATGCAAGAAATTGTCTTTTGATATAAGGTCACAGTTTTTCATCAGTCCTATTTTATCATGCATGTCATTGTTCAATAGTATAATTTAGAAAAAGAGTCATTAACTGCAATTATAAGGTAATACTATACCAACCACAGAGTACGGCATACACTGAACCTAATTAAATGAGAATATTTGTACCATTGCTTCTAGTTCTGCCAAGGACAGAGAGAGAAACAGATAAGAACAGGAATGGTTCCTTGTGGGCTCTCTGACCCACATTTGGAAGTACTAAGAGAAACTATATTGTTCCTTTGTATATAAACTTGAAACTGGGACAGGGGAAGCAAAAATTAAATCCTTTTGACATGCTGTTTCCAATATGCTGATAATTCTTACTAATTAATCTGTTTAGCCGATCATTTAATATGATCAGATACTCTCTCGTCTCATATTCCTGACAGATATTATCCACACATATGATTTGGTATTTAAGGACAAATTGCCCATGTACTTGGTAATTCCATAATCCTTAAATATATCCAAAAGTCAGAACTTTTGCCATGTGTCATGTTCTGAGCATGCCAAAACACACAGCCAAAAATTTCACAAAACTTTAATATTTTTTCTCAGTTAAATTCATATATGTTTGTTCACTGAACAGAGGAATCAATACGTAAACATCTTGTATTTTTTCAGGCATCAATTTTTAGCACCTCAGATTACTCTAAATCCATTTTTCTGACTCCTGGATAAAATTTTTGAAATTATTTGTCATTTGGAGTTACATGGTTCTGACAGTTTCCTCCTCCATTTTCCAATTTTCAGTTCGTCTTAACATCCACTGAACAAAAATTATCAGGATTTAAAATATTTTAATAAATGGGAATTTGAGGAAAAAACCAGAATTCTTCTAGTGAACTACATTTTATCTCCTTTCAGCATCCTTAGCATCATTTAACTTCATTCTTTTGGCTTTGGGAGCTGCCAGGACATGCTTCTGAAGAGGTCACAGGATACATTGCTCATGCGTACTACAAATCACTTAGAGATTTCTGGGTAGTGTAAATGTCACCACTTGAGGGCATCCTGTCATTATGTTCTGTAATCATCCTGAACTAAATCCACCTCAGACCAGACTTTCTGTTAGGAGGGACCAAGAAAAACAAAACAAAACCTCTTTCTGGAAATGCTGAGGCCAAGATGAAAATGACAATTTACCAGGGTAAATTGGCATTTCCTGGTGTCCCAGGTCTTTGAAGTCTATTTCAGGAAAGTCAACAGAAGAGCAAGGAAGAGACACACACAGAAGCTGATGGCATCTTTCTGGCAAGGACCATAATAGGAACGGTGACACAGTAAGCACTCTCCAAGCTAAAATGTTTTGGGCCAATCAAAAAAGAAAACACATCTGAAACTGTCTTCAAGCCTCTGGGATGCAGCTGGACGACATCTTAAAACAGCATCCCTTCACGTGAATGGGCAAGAAGTCAGGTTTACCTTTGTCAGCTTTGACACTACCAGTTGTGGGGAAGAATCTAGAAATGACACATCCCAGTAGAAACTTTTGAAGGATATCAAGATTTTTATTTGTTTTATGTTTGTTTCAGATTCCAAAAATTTGATCAAACACCTTAATCATGCATAAAATGTTTGAAAACTTATAACTATTGTTTGGATTAAATAAAACTTTCTCAAGCATTGACCAGCAAGTAAAAAACAAGTATTTTCAATCAGTTGAGTTCATCATTCCTTGGAAATAATCTGTGTTGGCAGAAAAACAGTCTTAACAAATAAATTGTGGGAAAGTGACATAGTGTGTCTGCTAGAACGATTGTGGCTAAATCAGGGTAGAACTGATAAAGCTATATTTAAAGATATTAAATCCTTTAAACCAGATTGTTTTATTGCTCAAACACAACCTATAATTTTGGGAGCTTATAGAACCTGTGAAAAGCACTGTAAATTTGTAGTTTATGCTAATGTTTCAATTGGTCTAATACCCTGTGATGTCAGTAACTAGTAGAGCTTTGTTGTATTTAAAATCACCTTTCCCTTCATTGACGTTGTTAGGGGTAGATATCGATGTCTACTAGTGAATGAATTATCAGTGTCCTGTCTATATTTCTTGCTTGAAGAAAGTTGAAGTCTTTTTATCTATTACATTCATGTAGTATTATGAATTTACTGTAAAGGAGAAGGGATATAGTTATAATAAGGAAGCATACCTCAGAAGTAATCTTAAGTCAATTATTCCCATATTTAATTCAAGATAGAGCACTTGCATTAGTAAGGCTAATTCTACGCACAGAGCATCTGATCATCCTAGGAAATTTGCTTTAACATCATTTAGACAGATTTTAAATGAAGTGACTGTGAGTGTAAGAACCTTATTTTCATGGATTAATCTTTAGGACCAGTAGGTGATGCTAGGCTATTACCAGCCACAGCAGGTCAGCAGAGGAACAAGCCATATTCTTGAGCTGTTAGATTAGAGCCAATATTCTCATCACCACGCTTCTTTAAGCAGTAATATTAAAAGATCTGTATCTAAATTATGTTCTTATAGATGAATGATCAATTCTACCCATCAGGAACGTTTGTCAGAGCTCTTCTCAGAAGGTTGTTTCGGCTTTCTCTTCTGTATAGTCTTCCACATTGACCCACATTGTAACATACATACATGATCACATACACATGCATCTACAGTCCATACTCGTATGGGGCTAAGAACAAGGAATATGATGAGTTACAGAAAATAAGAAGGTTTGTCCTTTTATGATAGATTTAAGATATGCAAAAACTATAGACGTATCAGGCCCACAATCTATCTTTCATCTATCTATCCCCAATAAGGAGTGGGAAGTCATTTATTGTAGACTAATACTTCAGGGAAAGAAAACGTCATTGGAGAAAGGTGCTAAAGATTTTGTTTGTGGTGAATCCAAGTGTAGCCTTTGTATGTGAAAACAGAAAGGCAATGCTTAAAGCTATCTACCTGAGGGGAGACGAAAGTTGTATCCAAACAGATTTTAAAAGTAAGAGGAAAAAGCGACAAAGGGCATCATTACTATGATATTTCCAATCGGCCTGTAAACAGAGGGTAAAAGCCACTGATAACACAGCTAAATTCTTTTTCATCTATGCGACAAGCTGCTCTGTTCTGTGAAACGGAGTGAAATGAATGCCATGGCCTTTCTAAGTGGCACCAGGGATCTATTTATTGTGAGAAGTGATTTGCTGAATAACCACAAAATGCACAGATAGTTCTGGAGGTCAGCTAGCAGTTTTGATGTGGAGATCCCAGATACCACATCTTACTAATATCTATTCTGCCTGGAATAAGCATTTCCCCCCTCATCTTCACTAGCCAATGCGTCTGTCCATTAGAACAACAACAAATCACCATTTAAAAACGTAGCAATGGCAATGTCAATAACTAAGTATTGAGCACGAGAGAAATTAAGGACATAGAAATTGTCATTCAGTGTCCATTAGCTCATTGTAAAAGAGAAGGGAGAACGTGTTACAGATTTTTCTATTATCATACCTTGGCACAGGCTCTCCATGACTATCACAAGATGGAAATATATGGTATGCAGATATTTGTAGTGCTTACACATGTGACTCATAGGATGGATGAGAATATTAACGAGTGCTTTAACTTGAGTCCCTAATGTTATTTTTCACAGATATAAAATTTAACAATGCAATTCTGTAGAATCTCACTCTCTACTGTTGTGCTAAAAATCAAGTTAACTCTAAATTCTGCTATTAGCCACTAAGCCATATTTTCTTGATTCTTACAGAAAACACTTGAATCAGCATGTATTTCCAGTGTAACAAGCTGTTGTCCAAATGTAAAACGTAACATATATCTTGATACCACATATTTTAAAGATAGATAAGAAAATTCCAGTAAGATATGCATGTAGTCAAAAATACAGCGAAGTATAAAGTTATTCAATTATTAGCCAATTTTACTTATTAAGAAATAAAAAAGAGTAAATAAGAAAGTCACTGAATTAGACAAAGTTGATTTTGCCTTCTCTTCATTCCAGTTGTTGTTCAGCTCATTACATGTGTTCTATGGTCATATATACAATAAATGTCTTGGGATATTTAGGAAATGTGACAAGCTAGGCTTGAAGAAGTTACTCTGGCATATGGGAGTAGAAAAAGCCATGAAAAGAGAAAACCAGGAAAGAGCAGAAAATATGATAGCGAAGATGGTAGAAACATAGCAGGGCAGAATGCATTTCCTTAAAAATATGTGTCATTTAGTAAAGTCAGTTGTCATCCACCGAATACTGGAATACTCACAGTATGTAAAATTATACAGATAAACATCTTCATTTGTTTCTCTACAAGCAGGTGTTCTATGACTAAGCTCTGATACAAAGGGTGGACTTCTAATTCTAGTAGCATAATGGTCCACTCGTCTTGAATAAATACTCCATTAAAACCAATGAACTATTGAAAAATTAAAAAAAAATTTTTTCTAAACCTTATCTATTGCATTACTGAGCAAACATGACAGAAAAAGAAAATCAGAATTCCAAAGTGGAGAAAGAGCAGGTAGCCTGGGAACAAGTGATCTCCCCAGACAGCCGGGGATTCTAATAGGAGGTATTAGCATCAAACCAGAAGCCCCACAGCCCTGTATTTGTATCTTTCTAAACTTCAGATGTGCAGAACTTAACCACTGCCTGCACACTGGGCTTACCCATCTAAGAAATGCTTCCAAACAGCACTGTTACATAATCTTAAAAGTGGAACAATTTTGTACCCAGAAATAGAGAGTTTTGCTTTCAAACTGCTCTGGAACTTAGAAATTATATCTTTTACTCATGACTCTCTTCATAATCAGCAGTGAAAATTATTTAGAAAGTATCCATGATATGCCAGGTGCTTGTTTATGCTCATCTATTCATTAAGTGCTTATGATGCAGTTAACAGAATTATGAGAATTGCCTTGTTGAAAAATACTTGAAGCAATGCAATAAATGACATTTAAACACCAGCTTTGTTGCATTGGAAATGCATGTTGACTCAAGAATTTTTTTATGAGGGTAAAGTAAATATGATGTAGTGGTTAAAAGCAGACCCTACAGCAGTTAATCTGTCTGGATCATACTAAAATGTCTTTTATTTGTGAATATTTTTATGGAATAAAGACTCATCTCATCTTAGGTAAAGGGGTAAGATTCTATAATAGATGACTGATTCCAAACGCACAACTAACAGGGAGAGTCTTGTTTATAATCCTTGCACTTGAGAAGCCAAGTCAAGAAGAATGTTATAAGTTTGAGGACAGTTTGAGCTACATGTGGTCTTGGCTCAAAATGGAAAAAAAAGAACAAAAATAAAAATAAAATAAAAACCAAATATTTATTTAACAAGTCTTTCATGACACAGGAGTTTCATGGGAAAATAAAGACCAGAGGGGGGAAATTAAACCTGGATATCCTAGGCTGGATTTGATGATGAAGTAGATCTTTGTGAGAGAATACATATGCAGGTTTATCCATTCAAACTTTCCTTTATGTTTTATGTGTCTTCAGAGATAAGACTGACCCTTTTCTCGGAGCAAAGGAGAGTTTCCATTGAATGAAAGTCTCATGACCTCTTCTAGAAAAAGGCTGAAGAATTCTAAGTGTTATGAATTACTCCCGGTAAAAGACAAGGAGAAAGTGTAGAGTGATGTTCCTGCTTCTGGTGTTTTTCTCAAGTATCAAAGTGCCACATTTAGGGAAACCATGTTCTAGACTTTCTCTACTGCACAGAACAGAGCATGGCACACAGTCTATCATGCAGGAAACCCCTGTGTTATTATTACCCACAAAACATTATCCTCTTGACCAGTTGCAATCAAGTATTGTTCACCTAAGAACTATATAATGGGTTGTATATATAACTGTGAATTTCATACCAGATTGACACTATATTTCCTGCAAACTGCAGCCTACAGATTTCTATTTTTAAAACAAAATTTATGAAGCATATGCTGTTGATCCAATTAAAAAGTGATACAGTCAAAACTAATAATATGTATATATATCACTAGTTTCTTAAATATCCATTATTAAATTTCCATGTCTGTAAAACGTTGCATTAAATGCTACAGCATTATATTCGAGGCTAGGTATAACATAATTTGTATGTGGCTTGGTTGCTTTAGCTATAGTGGTCATGATAGGGCTAACAGTTACCTCAAATCAATGTGGAAGATGTTTAATACTGCCCCAAACCATTGCCCTACCCAAGTCTGAGGAGCACAAACAGGAATTAAAACACTGAAAAGGGAATAAATAAGCAATTTGTAAATAAAAGTCAAAGAAGACAGTATACGACCAAGCTGCTCTTCGGAGTCCACTGTCATGCTGATGGTGGGCAGGTGTTTCTTTCCATCTCAGCTGACATAACTGTTGGAGTAGAGACTGTATGATAACCCTTGATAAGAGAAGGGTATAATGTCAGGGCAATAACAGAGCTATGAGCAAGACAGGGAACAATGGAAACAATAACAACAAGCAACCAGGAACCTGGTGGCTTGCTAACAGCAATCTGTGTCATCACAGCTGTCTAATGAAGGGAATAGGAAAAATTACAATTTGGAGCACCAGTGGTGGGAATGTGTCAATCACTAAAAGTGAGGTTAAGGATTCTGTAAGAGAAGCCAAGATGGCAGTATAGAAGGAAGCAGTGCTTTCTCACTTCTCAGTACTGTGAGTCACACAGATTCTTAGAACAGAGAACAGCTGAGAGAACCACCTGCAGTTTTATATTGCACAGAGACTTCGAGAAAGCCCTAGAGGTGGTTGGTACATAAGAGGGTGAGAAAAAGAGAGAGAATGAGAACAGGTAAGGTAGTGATCATGAAGCGAGTGTGGGGATGGAAGGAATGGGATGAGTGGGGGAAAGAGAAAGAGATGTAGTGGAGGAAATTTGTCATAAAGGTAAATATAAGGAAAACAGTCTGTGACCTGAGCTGGGAGCTGCTCAACAGGCTGGCTCTCCACAGTGCTGAGCATTGAACTGTGGCTGGAACACTACTTGGGAAGCATTCATCTCTACACAGTCTGCAGAACATGCATCAAGCATTGCCATCCACCTTGGCCAGGACCCACTGAGTAGCGCAGAGTGGCCCCAGTGTACCACAGGAAACAAACCCATCGATAAACATCTGCAGTAGGGTGCATGTCACAGTCATAGACACCCAATGGGATGGAACTGACTTACCTATTAAGATTAGTGATAGTGGTAGCTTCAAGGGACTGGACTGGAGCCAAAGATGGTGTATGTATGGGGCCTGAGCATCAGTCAAACCATTCCAGGCAATACAGAGGGCAAGATCCACTGCTCCCGCCCACCTGCTATTGTTTATCATCCTACTCCTTCTTGTGGCTTTCACCGGAACAACGCTGACAATTCTCTACATATAAGAGATGTCTCAAGATTCTTTAGGTTTCCAGAGGATTTTGAAACATTTAGAAAATTAAAAAAAAATGAAAAAATTATGTATGGTTAAAGCAGCTGTAATAGCATAAAAGAGTGGATAAATGAACATGTTCCATTCATACAGAGAAGCATTTTCCATCTCAAAAGGGATAATATAGATGAACTTTTAGAATTATTACTGTATTATTTCATTTATATGAGGTACCTTGGGTAGTCAAATTCATTGAAGTGGAAAATAGAATGTGGTACAACTATTTTCGTAGCAGTCCTCAGTCTGCATTTGCTGTCATCATAAAATTCTATTCAGATGGGAAAATATGTTTTTTTTTAATTTCTGTAAGTTAGGACTTGGAATCAACATCTGTAGCAAAAGGTGGGTGTGAAAACCAAATAGATTCTTATTAAGGTTTGTAAATTTTTCGTACACACATGTGTGTCCACTGCCATTCAGGAACTATTAACAGATCAAAAAAGAATCCCTTCAAGTGTAGCATGGTGAAAGAATGAGTTTAATAAGGACTACATAAGGGTAGTGGCTGAATGGTTATTTACAGAAAAAAGGGCAACTTGTGGGTAACTATATCACTGAAGAAAAGCTCTCTCTCATCCCTCTCTCCTTTCTCTCTGTTATAATAAGGAATTCTCAGAGAGGGGCGGATCCTTGTTATCCCCTTCTCTGTGACAAAACATTGTGGAGCCCTCATTTGTGGAAGGCTTACGCAGGTAATAACTACTGAGAATTCAAGAGGCAACAGTGGTTGCCAAAGGCAGGAGAAAGAAGGGATAGGTATTTCTGTTGTTGTTGTTGTTTAACAGCTATGGAATCTTGATTTTGTAAAATGTAGAGTCCCGAGGTTGTCAAATAATATGAATATATTTAACACTACTGAATGATACACTCAGAATGATTTAATTGTGAATGTTTTCCTTTATGTACTTTATTTACAATTCATTTAATTAAAACAGTTCATTTCCTCTTTGTAAGATGAAAGTGACACGTACATGAAATGCAAAATAGATAGGAAATGTTAATATATGCAATTAATTTAACATTTTTAGTACTTAAAATGAATGAAATTCTGACAGACTACACATGGATGAACCTTAACAACATCACATTAAGTGAAACAAGCTGTTCACAAAAGTACAGATACTTTACTATTCACCTGTATCAGGATCTCCAAGCTACCAGTTTCAGAGACCACATTACAGTCTTTGTACACATAAAAGGACACCAAACTCTCCAGCCTCAGCCTCATCAATCTATTTTATTTATATTCCTTTATCCAGTACTGGAGATTGAACATCCTGAACCTGCTGCAAAAGTGGGGCAGCACTGAGTTATAACCCCAGCACATCTCTATGATATTCAGAGGAAGTAATATGGCGTTTGTCTCTAGGCTTGTGGCAAGGATGTAGATTATGAGTATGTAGAATATTTTACATACTTAATAATCTATTTGTGTTTCTGTGAAGATATAAGCTGTATACTCCTAAGACCTGTAGCAACACATAAAATTAAAATAGATGTAATATTTAAGCTTACACATGAAATTATTTCCTGAAAATTAAGTATTATATTTATATAGCTGATATCAGAGTTTTACAGATTTGAGACAATCTTTTCTATGAAATGGGAATAGATTTGCTTTGTGAAGACACCAAGCACTAAGTGGCAAATTTCTCCAGATTCTTCATTGAGGATGATTTCTGTCCTTAAAAACCTGGTCCTATTTGGTCACTATTTGGAAATCCTTGGTGTTTCTCAGACAGGTTATAAACTAATTGCTGTTTTAAAACTTTTCTTAAAAGAGGAACAAGCAAGGGTATTCAAATGCAAATTCTTTTGTGACATTTACTGCAGGTCAAGATTACTATAAATGTTTGTATATCCGGAGGTGGGGTGGGTTTGTCATCTGAGGGGAAAATATGCTTAAAATGGGAAAGATATCAAGCCAACTGCTCTAAAGTGGAACCATTGAGAACAAGGTAGGACATGAGGTCACCCAGAGTAATGTTACCATTAGCAGCATGTCTTCAATGCTCAGACTCAAAACAGACAATAGCGGTGAGCCAATTAATGCTTTGTGAATTCTCCAGTTCTGGGACTTAAGAACCTTTCATCAAAAGCTGATCCAATTTTCTCTTGAGCAATGGTCTCAAAGCTCTCCTTGTTCAGGTCAATATTGTAAAATATATTTATCCTCAAAAGCCCAAACAGCCTCAAATCTCATTCTCCCCTACACTTAGCTCAAGGTTATATACATACTGACATTTGATTCATAATGTGAGTACATGAGCTAGAAAGTCCATATCCATCATTTGGTACGTAAGGGAAGGAAAAAATAAAACCTATGGATATAAAATAGTTTTGTTAAGGTCAGAGTAACCTTTTGAAATAATCACCAGATGAAATAACGAATGGCACTTAAATTAGAATTTCAAAACCAGATTGAGTTTTAAGAATGATGCTTGAAATAAACTTAACACTAAATATTATGTGATATTTATATGAAATTTAAATTTTACTGATAGTTTTTATATTTTGATTTACCAAACCTTGCAATCTTAGCCTATAGCAAACATATACACCTGTGTTTTTTGATATCCGTTCAGTCTGATGCTCGTTTTTTTGTAATCTTCTAATATTACAATTCTCAGAATTAACTTAAAAATGAAAATGTAGTATTTTTAAATTACACCAAAACAAAACAAAACAAAAAATAACCCAGCATTGAGAAAATATCCAATCAAATCAAATGCTGTTTAAGAATGTTTTTGTCTTTGGATTCCTTTACAATTATAAATGTTTTGTAGACCTGAAGAACATTTTCTGCATGATCATGTGTATCAGTGTTTTTCTGTATTATAAATGGCAACTGAGAATGTTTATATGTTTATATTAAAAAGGATACTATTAAAAATAATTCTATTAATGCAGGTATATAAATAGCTTACATTTTATGAAAGATATTGAATTTTCTAAAATAAAACTGTCTCAGAAAGAAAAAAAATTATTTTGCATTGCTGTTTCACATTTCTTAAATGTGTACATTTATAAGGGGTGGGTGTCACAGATATAACTAATGGATTTTCAAGATATTTGCTACCCATTCATTGCCAGACATTTCTCAAGGAAAGGGTCAGTAACATGAATAGAATGGGGTCTTATGAAGTCAAGAAGAGAACTCTCACCAAAGACCAACAATGTTGGAGTCTGGAATCAGATTTCCAGTTCACTAAGTGTGAGCTTAAATATCTGTTTTTAAGCTGCACAACTCATGACAGTGAGAGACCAGAATTTACCATCCTTTAATCTGCTACGTTGGCCTAAGTATTGATGGTAATGTCAGTTAACAGAAAGCAGGTGTAGAAACAAACATTCAACACTGTCCTCCTATACTTGCTTAAAAGCAAAACAACACTTACAAAGACAAGTGTCTCAGCCTCCCTTTCAAGAAAGGATAACAAAGGTCAACAACCTTAGACCTTATTGGCTCCAAAGCCATCTGCATTAGCAGCACATACATGTGTGTACACACAGACATAAATACGTACATGAAAATACACAAATTAATTTTTATGAAATGTTGTTATCCAGTCATGACATAAGTATTTATATTTTGGACTATAAGCAGTTATAGTCACCTGCAAAATTCCTACAAAAATGAGGGTCCATTAATGTTCTGTCATAGAGTGGAATGTTTTCATAAAGAACTTCCTCTTTCTAAGATTTATAGGCAGATAGTGTTGAGAGGGAGAGAGAAAAGAGAAGGTGGATGAAGGAGAAAGGGAGGAAAAGAGGGAGGGGGAGAGAGGAAGGGAGGAAGAGAGAAATACTAACTAAGAAATTTTTACAAATATTTATTTTTTGTTAATATTATTCTCTTTATCCTATATCTGTAACTTTTTTTTCTAGCATGTAATGAACTTCTTGCTATTTATTTGTCTCCTGCTACACTAACTTCCAGAATAGCCTTTCATTACCTTCAAAGGAGAAGGATTGCTACCAGGAGTTGAAACCATCAGGGTTGACTTGTATAGTTCTCCATAAGCACTGAATAAAGAACATGCATCTGTTTCTTTAAAGCCATAGCTTCTTTTTTCAGATGTGTAAGAATGAACAGGACCATCAGAAAGGCACAATAATACCCTTTGTTATTTAAAATGCATTTAAATTCTCCACTTGTTAAGACCCACATAAACAAAATTCTTTCCTACAAAATGTCATTAAGGAGTCATATTTTTCTAAGCACTTAGCTAGCACTGGGAAAACTATAGTTAACAGAAGACCAGAAGCTTATGTCCTCATGAAGAATATGTGCTATGGGGTAAGAATAGCACATAATCACTATTAGAGATATATTAGAGTATTAGGATATGTGTGTGTGTGTGTGTGTATTATATAATATGTATATATAATAGAGAATATACATTATATCTAATGTACATATATATGAATATGTATATTTATATATATGCAAAACACTATCCTAAAAACTTGATTTTCAGCATTTGAAATGGATATCTACCACATATATTTTAATCTATTTTATTAAGAATACATTACTAGGAGGGAAGTCCAAGAATAAAATCAATTGATGTCTTTTTTTTTATTGGTTCTAATGGAGAAATAAAGACTACTTATTTAAATATGAATCTAAAAGATTGCCGTGTTTTGACACTATCATTGTGAGATATGTATTTGATGATATTTTTAATAATAACTACTTCTTGGTTAGCATATTTTCTGAAACAAAACCATGAATCAAGTTTATTTTTTTACTTGTAGTTTCTTTACAAAGAAACTATGCTTGACTTTTTGTGCTAAGTTTATTATACTGAAAAATATCACCAGGATAACTATTTTCCATGTAACTATTGCAGAGAAACTTTGTTTCCTTCTTTGATTTTCTATATAACGTTCACATCAGTGTTGATCTTACTAAAGTGATTTGAGATAAAACTATCCCACAGAAATTCTATGAGTAAAAGGAAATAACAAGGCACACAGTGGTGATGGAGGATGGAGAAGGTGAATAGAAGCCTTTAAAATCCACTGTCCAGAGAAATATAATTTGAATTGTCACCCGAATCATAAAGTTGCCACCATAATCATAAAGAGGAAATAAAAAAAATTTAGTGGCAGAAGCGGTAGTCCCAACTATGCATCTCCACCTAAGAAGAAGCCAAGCTTGAACAGAGACGAAAAGTCAATGTACTAAAATGTAATTCATTGTGCTCTAGAAAATGAAAGGAAGTTCTGTTAGCTAATTAGGTTCTCTTTTATGTCATGATTCACAAATGTTCACTGACATTTTTAGAGGATGCATTGCGCTTTTCATATTATGAAGTGATCAGAGTAGAGAAAGCAGCATACTCATTACGTCCAACACATAGATTTGTTAGCATTTGTGTTGGTAACATTTGAATTTTTTTAGAGATTGGGAAATATATAATGAACTGTTGCTAATTACAGCCACCATAACATGTCATGTAAAATGAGAACTTGTTGCTCTTCTCTAATAGTACTTTTGTTACCTTTCTATCTCCTCCTCCCTTTCTGTTCTTCCCAGCCTCTGATAAATAATCTTCTTCTGAGAATTAAGCCTTTTAGAAGAATGCTAGATACTGATGACTGGTCCTGATCTCTCCATCCAATGAATTTATAAGGAACTGTTTCAAAAACCATTATACTAGTCATTCTTGGCTTGAGTTTCAAGCCCTGGTTGCATTCCACAGTATTATCTCTCCCAATCTACTTCAGAACTCTATAGGCAGTACACATAATAGGTCTTACAAATGAACACCTTTGCTTGTTTTGGTCTTTTGGGGACAGGGTTCCATTAAGTAGCTTGGATGGCCTAAAACACAGTATGTAGATCATGCTGAACTTGGTTTAGGTTAAATATTTCATGTTCCTTCAGATGGACAAGCATGCATACAACATTTCAGTAAGTATTCCTTCTGTCCATTTTAGTCTTTAACATGTTATTAATTTGTAATGCCCAAATCAATCTGTAGTGTTAATTTAATCAAATAAATCTTTGAAAGTAGGAAAAGTTCTAGTAAGATTTACACAGCAATTTATAGAAATCTCCTTCAATGTACATCTGTCTTCCTCACTGATTATACACAAATGTAATATAGTTAAGTCACATTTTCAGTATATTCAATTGCTATAAAATTGTATTTAATGAATATAATTCTCCCTGAGCTTACACTTGGTAATGATTGTATTACTTATGAAGAATTTATATTATTTAGTCAAAGAATTCCAGTGCATATCACATCCCCTGTTAATTGAACAAATAAAAATCTCTCAATTTTTTTTTTAATTCAGCTTAGTTAAGAAAAAAGATTACCTTTATTTAATTTCTGTTCTGGTCTAAAACATAATTGATTGATGTCTCATTAAAATGCTAGGTCCAAAAGACAAAATGCTTCCTGTGAAGCCCAACCATCAACTAATCATTAGTATTTTCTTTGTAAAGTTTCCTTTTGATTCCTTCTAAAATCTGACCACTGAGATGTCTGCTTCTCTGATCCTCCATTTAAAAAAAAAATCCTATTTGTCTTAATCAGGGTTCTAATTCTGTAAAGAGACAGATTGAACATGGCAACTCTTATAAAGGAAATTATTTCAGAGGTTTAGTCCATTATCAGCCTTGCAGGAAGCATGCAGGCAGACATGATGCTGGAGAGAAAGTTGAGAGTTCTTCATCCATATCCACAGACAGCTGGGAGAGAGAGGGAGAGGGAGAGGGAGAGATTGCGCCTGGCTTGGGCTTCTGAAACCTCAAAGTCCATCCCCAGTGACACACTACCTCTAAAAAGGCCACATCTTAATAGTGCCACTCTATGGTAACCAAACACTCAAATCTACAAGCCTGTTGGAACCATTCTTATTCAAACCACCAAATCCCACTTCCTGGTTCACATAGGTTTGTAGCCATATCATACTGCAAGAAATGCATTCAGTTCAACTTCAAAAGTCCCCATGGTCTATAACAGTCTTAACACTGTTTAAAAGTCCAAAGTTCAAAGTCTCTTTGGAGACTCAAAGCAATCGCGTAACTGTAATTCCCTGTGAAATCAAAATGAAAAAGCAGATCACAAATTTCCAATATACAGTGATACATAATATATGTATCCATTACAAAAGGGAGAAAATGGAACATAGTAAGAAGGTGTTTGACCAAAGCAAAACTGAAAACCAGCTGGGCATACTCCAAACCCTGACTCTCCACATTTGTTGTCAAAGCGTTCTTCAAATCTCTAACTTCTTTTAGCTTTGTTGATTGCAACACATTTCTCTGTCTTGGACAGTTCCATTCCCTGTTAGCAGCTCTCCCTGGTGGGTATCCCACAACTCTGGCCTCTTCAACATATTGGGGTCTTCAAGGCAATCCAGGCTTCACCTTCACAGCTCATACAAAGGCCTCTCTGGCATCCATGCACGGACATCCCTGACACATGCCTCGCCTCACCAGCCTTCCTTAGCTGCTGGGGGAGATTCCACAATTTCTCTTTTTCTTTTCTTTTTTTTTTTTTCCCAGATAGGGTTTCTCTGTTGTAACTCTGGCTATCCTGGAACTCAGTCTGTAGACCAGGTTGACCTTGAACTCACAGAGATCTGCCTGCCTCTACCTCATGAGTACTGGAAATAAAGGTGTGCACCACCCAGGCCTGGTTCTGTTTTTGTATTCTTGACTCAAAAGCCAGAACCACCTGGTCAAAGCTGCTAAGTTCTTCTACTTGCTGGGGTTGGAACATGGTTCCCTCGTTTAAATGCATTTTACCAGCTTTCTGTTTTTGAAGGTTTCTTTCACTGCCTAAGCTTGGCTGTCCTCAGCTCACTCTGAAGACCAGACTAGATTCAGAGATCTGCCTTCCTCTGACTCCTGAGTGCTGGCGTAAAAGGTATGAGCCACCACACCTGACCCTGGGCTTTTCTTTAATTCCTTTTCATAAGTTGGAAGCTTACCTGAGGCCATCAATCCCTTTATTCTATTTAGGACCAGGCTTTTTAAAAATCTGATTATTTCTTTGAGCACAGGATTTAGCTTCATTGTTCTTCCTGGTGCTCCTTTTCTCCTCAAACTGTACTTTGTATTTTTCCTTGCTCAACTTGCTCCTTTTCATTATAGACCTGCATAAGGCTGGCCACTAATAACTTCATGACACAGCCAATACTAGGCTGTTTTGAAATCTCCTCTGTCAATACCACTAATCCAAAGATCTTTAATATAGCTGCAGAAAGTTGTTTTGGACAAGAACATAAAGAAGCACATTATTTGCCAAAATATCACATGAATTTTCTCTAGGCCACCTAATATTCTTCCCCTTTGAAATGTCTTGAGCCATGTCCCCACAGTTCAAATCACCCTCTGCATAACTGTCTTCCATGTTCCTACTAGGATGGTCCATTAAGCAGGGCTTAAAGTGTCCAATCTTTTCTAGTCTAAAGTCCCAAAAGGGTCCCCATTCATTCAAACAAAAGCGTGGTTAAGCTTATCACGGCAATATTCTAGTTCCTAGCACAAACTTCTGACTTAGTCACTGCTCTATTACTGTGAGTAGATAATATGGCAATGGCAACATCTACAAAGGAAAGCATTTAATTGGAGCTTGCTTGCAGTTCTGAAGTTTAGTCCATTATCAGCATGGTGTAGCATGGTGACATGTAGGCAGATGTAGTGCTGGAGAAGGAGCTGAGAGATCTCTATCTGGATCAGCAGGCAGCAGGAAGAGAGAGCCATTAGGCCTGGGTTGGGTTTTTGAAATCTCAAGGTATACCCACAGTGACACATTTCCTCCTACAAGGCCACACCTACCCAAGCAAAGTCATACCTCCTAATAGTGCCACTCTTGGGTAACCAAGCATTCAGATCTATGAGCAAATGGGGGCTATTCTTATTCAAACAGTCACACAATTACATAGTACTTTTCTTTATTTTTGAACACTGGACTCAAAATATCTGCTTCTTTCTCTGGTAAAGGGGGGTAATAATATTCAACATCTGTTTACTATGCACCAGGCACTATTAGAAATACTTTGTGTACTGTTCACATAAAGCTTTCACATATAGTACACCTACCATGGTGACTCAGCCAACAGGACAAGGACAAGTTTCCATACGTGCAAACCCTTTCAGACCTCAGCAGAAGGAACCACTGTCCTAGCCAGTGCCATACTGGACAGTGAAAACCTGAGTGTCTGAGCTCAGGTGTTTTTATTGAACCACAACTCCTCAGGTGGTCTACTGATAGCACCTGCAGATCACGAGCAATCAAACATCCCCCAATTAATCCAACACCTGCAGACAATACAAAATGCCTAGGCCTAGGCAGCCCTTTTCCCAACAGTGCACAGAACAATTATTTTATACATAACTAAAAATAAACTTCCATAACAGCTCATCTCTAGGAGACAAGAACTGTTCTCATTCTTATTATGCCGATGGATGACTGAATAAAAGAATAAATAAATTAATAGGTTGTTTGATATAACCTTTATTCAGACTAATATTGGAACCTGACTGTGATTCCCATTCCTTCAGAATCATGTTTTCAAGACTCCGTTCAAGTGGTAGAGAATATTATACCATAAATGGTAACCCTACGAGAGAGGAGAATTCTAAAAGTTATATGAAATTTAAAAAAGATAAAGGCACAAACAATAGAAGGGCCTATAACTACTTTGTTTTTAAACCAAAGGCACTGGGTGACTTTAAAAACACTCCATGTATATTGTGTCTTGATTCCTTGACTCTCCTGCAGCTGTACATGCTCATATTCACTAGACACACAGGCAATCTCCCAGGAACTGGAGTTGGTAATTATAGGGAGCTGTCCATTCTTGCTCTCACACTGTTGTGCCAAACAGCTTTCCAGTCACTCTGGTAAGTTTCTGGGAATTATCTCTGTCCCCTGCAATTCCCACTGCACACCAGCCTAAACTTGTCTGTCTCTGTCTCCCTGTTTCTTTGTCTCTCTGTATCTCTCTCTTTCTCTCTCTCTCTCTAGCACACAAAAGGTACCTCTCCATTTGGCATCAGGATTTAAGAATAGCACAGTTTTAACTTCCATGTTTAATTTCACACACATGGGCCTTGGATCAAATATCTGGCTGGCCCCCATCCAAGCTTTTTTTTTTTTTTTTTTTTTCTTTTTCTTCACTTTGGATTTCTTGATTTAATTACCTCAAACTCAGATAAAGCCAAACCCAAATTGCATAAAAATTCTATCTGGCCATTATTGAATGTACTTCGGATTTAAAACAATTGCAAAAGATTAGCTGTAATATGAACTTGAGAGTACATCTATTCCTAAAACCAGTTTTCTTGCCCAGTATTTTACTAGGTGTGAATATGTTTGAATGCAATTTCTTTTACTTGCTATGATTGCCTGTTGCCCGGTAAACAGGTCTGAGCAGTAAGGCCTGGACTGAAGTTGTTGAAGAATGATTTAGTAACCACCTTCATCATGCAGTGTGTGATTATGCTGAGGATGGAGACCAGCTGTTTTTGCTCTCTGATGAAGCAAGAATAAGGAAAGAAGGGCATAAATTGCAGCTGGAGGGAGTTGGAGTGACGTAAGGGGGGACTCTGGGGGTAGCAAGCATGGTTAAGCAGAGAAGGAGTTAGCAGAGCGGCTAATTCCTTTCCTGACAGTGTGTCTGGAATGGTTTGGTGAGCTTTCTGAAAGGCAAGGGTTCACCTAGATGACTTTGACAGAACTTTTTCGTTCCAAATT
This sequence comes from Cricetomys ansorgei, assembly GCA_026225945.1. Lineage (NCBI taxonomy): Eukaryota > Metazoa > Chordata > Mammalia > Rodentia > Nesomyidae > Cricetomys > Cricetomys ansorgei. Next base: position 3,306,648 of record JAMJFZ010001390.1, read on the forward strand.
TCTGCCTTCATTTCTCATTGTGTGTTTTTACCAATGGTTCCCACAGTCTACTTTATGATGTAAATGACTTGCAAAAGTTACATAAATAGAAGCATTAAAAAATAGACAGCAAAGGAGTTTAAACAATGCAGAGAGTATAAAAATTGGAATTTGGAATCATGCTGACTGGAATCCAGGCTCACTGACTGTTTGTTTTCAGAATCTAAGTAAATGACTTAGTGTTCCTTGGTTTATTTCATGGTGTTGTTATGAGAAGGAGATAAAAATTCCATAAAGATACAACTAAAAGAAAACCAATAAATTTTGATGGTTATGCGTTTTTTCTTTGGACAGCGCATAGCATTTGTTTGTAAATTAATTCTTGTCAAAGCAATCCTTGAATTAGTTGGCGCTTTTTTTAGTTCTACAAGGTAAGGATCAAAGAAATTGAGGAAATAACATAGACAATAGTGGCAATTTAAAAATTAGAAATGAATCCATATCCTCCCCCTAAATCTAAACTCAACCATTTCACTGTTTATCAGGCTTCATCTAAGAAATCTTGTAAATTTACTCTGGCAAAAAAAGAGATGCACAATACAACAGCCATGGTTGTGTTCTTGTCTCAGATTTGGTAAGCAGTTAAAACAGAAGTCGGGCAAATGCTGCTGTTGCAATTGCCCGAATCCAGAGTCAAACCTCAGTGTGAGAATGGTAGGTGAGTGAAAATGCCAAGTAGAAGCAGAGATTCTAAAGAGGATGGAAAGCAAGAATTTGTGGATACTGTGACAACAGGGCAAATGTCATGGTAGTCGGTAGAGTAAGTAACACATGACAACTGAGGGCAACTAGAAATCTGTGACAAGCATGCATCCTGTTGATAGCTGAGCAAAGAGAGTGGCTTGGAGGAGCTACTTGAATCTTTGCCTGTAACGCCGCTGTGCCAGTCATAATGCTTAGCAGCTTGGAATAAATGTGCAGCTTGATTCACCTCAGCTGCTATCATCAGGCAAATGGATAACACCCTGTGGTTTTAAACATGCTGATGTGTCTTAGGTCTGTAACTGTAAGTTCAGGAGAACATTATAGATTTTGTTTTAAATAAGCAGCTGCTGTGTAAAAAATATTCCATTTTAATAAAGTCCCATAATTAAATTAGAACATTATACTTAGAGACATCATAAGTTACAGTTTACGACTGCATTATGGTTATTCTTAAGGGGCAAAGTCTTAGGAAGTTCCCTTTTCTATTTGAAATGTAATTTAGATATTTTATAATTTCAGCCTTACTGGTTGTGGTTGATGGAGTATGATGTAACCTTTATATTGATTATAATTTATGGGATCCTATTTTTATATGGATTTCTGTTTAATTGAATTACAAATGAGACCTGGATAATAGCCTTTCTTATACTAAAATTTTCAAAGTACATATTAGATGGAAAAAAGTCAATTTCTACTCATTTCCAGTCTTCGCTTAGCTCTAAATTTGGAGTCCATGTTTGCTGCTTAAAAGATCTAGTGCTAATATTGTATTTTCTAGAGAATGAAGGTATACTATAGGTATACTCCCCTAGAATTCTAGTCACTCGTCATTAGAGAAATGGATGATTCTGGAAAATAAGGCCATGGTGCTTTTAAAGAAAATAATGTAGAAAGCCTGAAAACGAAAGAGTCTTTCTTCTTTTTTTATATAAGACTTTTATTAATAATTTGAGTTTCATATAATATATCTCAATAAAATCCTCTTCCCATTCCTCCCTGTTCCCCTATCCATCCCATGTTCTCTCAAAACAAATAAACAAACAAACAACCAATCAACCACCCCCCCACCCCACCCCCTCAAACATAAAAGAAAAATTAAGTCCAGCTAGTGTAGCAGGAGCATGGATTACGGGCATCACTACGGACCCTGGAGGCAGCAGATTGCTCTTACGATAGACGTTCACCTGGCCTATACTATTCTAATCCTTCTTTGTAAGGGCTCAATATTCCCCCTTAGCTATAGGTTATTATCAACTGTGTCCCAGCGGAAAAAGTACAGCTCTTGCCATGATTCCCATAGGTCACTGGGACACTGTGGGGAATCTGTAGCTGCTTTTGTTGTGTTTTGTCATTAATTAGTAAAGACAAAGTGACAGTGAGGATGGAAGGCTTTGATTCTTATGAGTAAAAACGTGCAAATTATATGCCCAGTGGATAAATTTTATGTTCAAATAAACTGTGCTAAACTTTGTGTGAGGAAAAAGCTATGTGAGAAGCCATTTTGCCTGACACAGAGATAAGTTTATACTCAAAGTACAGAAACATTGCTCATGTTATGTTTAGGAACAATGGACAAGTACAGAAACCAACCAAGCATATTACATTAAATATTATTGAATATCATTTTTCAAGAAAAACTATACAATGAAAACATCCAAGTACCAGGTCTTATGTTGCTCCCCCAAGGGACTCAATCTCAGATTTGGCATAAAACTTGACTAACATTCTACTTAATAAGGGTGTCAGTTTATCATTAAAGATATACAGTAAGAATATGTATGCATTTACATATACATTTATGATGGTATATGCATATCTATATGTTAAGTAAATAAAACTTTTATCTCAAATCAATGTAGGTGACAAGAAATAATTTAGCTGGAAGCATATTAGAATGACTGGTCTGTCTGCATCCTTTTGGGAGTGTATGAAGAGGAAATTATATTAGGTGCTTGCTTCGTAGCGACAAAGGATCTAGAAATTTCACCTAGATCTGACACTGCTCAGGCTGTTCAGAAAACAAGGGTAGTGCACAGGGTACATACCAAACAAATCATTGTAGGTCCGTATTTGCCATCTCTGGGAAGGACTTGATTAGGTAATATTGAAAAACCATTATATTCTGTTCTTCCACAATTTGTCCAGGAGTACAGACCCCAGGTCACATTAGCACACTCTACCTAGGACAGAGCCCAAGAGAACCTATCTGGGAAAAGAATTCAAAATTCTAGCTCTCTTCTCCAATGGTAAAGAATGATGGGTGCTCCACTTACCTTTGTATATGTTTTCTTTTCTGAAAACTGAGTGGTTCAGAAATTTTCAAGGTTTTGGAGAGAATATGAGCACTTATGTACATAAACCAGATATGTCCAATAAGTGGAAGATGTTTTTTGAATAATTTTTAAATTATATCCTGTTTTAGTTTGTGGTAAAGTGTATATAAACTGAAACATACAGGCATCATGATGTGGATGTTTGGTTTCATTGTACACACTTACTCATCTTTCCATCCTGGAGGGCATCTGTGTTATAGGTCTTAGATACAAATAAGTTTTTTTTTGCATCATCCTTCTGCCTATTCTCTAGTTTAATAGGAATGATAAGATTAGGTACTTTAAAAGGCTGACCAGAATATTGCATTTGTGTGATGAACAGTCTGAGCACAGAATGGCCCATACTACACCTCACCTACACAAATGCCTGCAGATACAGGTGGAATTGGAACAGTAACTTAATTGTGCCTTTGACATAGGAACTTCCATTCAATCCCTCACTAAAGTCCTTGAAATTGAATTAGAAAGAAAGCCAGAGTAAAAGTGAGCAGTGAAAAGGAACTTTGCAGAGTTAAATTGGTAATAGACTGAGAGAACAGCAAAATTGATAATGGACTAGCAAGCTGAAGCATGGCATCGCGCTCCACAGAAATTGTGACTGAAAGTCATTACCACCTGTGAGCTGCCCATTCAGCTGTTAGAATGCGTTCTCAGCATTGATTCAGCTCCTGCTGGTCATGGGCCCAGTGCAGAATCTCATCATCCAGAGCACATTTGACAGAAAACAGAAGAAAATTAAATAAGTAAATAAAAGAGAGGAAGAAAGAATGGTGAATGGTAGAAAATTTTAACTAGAGAGTAGCCTATGTCCTGCAGGTACAGTCGCGTTACATGCTTACCAAGCAAGAATGTTCCTCTTGAAACGGAACAGCACAGATCACAAGAAAAAAAATAGACAAACATGTTTTTAGTAGTTTTTACAGATTCTATATTATACACGCTCATGTCATAGGCAGAAGTAGAAAACTAAATGATGATTATCTTGAAGATGTGACAGGAGTAAGCACATTTTAATAACAACATTACAATGCATCAAAAGTGGTGTTGCGAGATGACATCCTTACAAATAGATTTCCGTTTAATTTTTACAGCAATCTTTTTGGTTAGGTAATTTTGAATCTCTTTCTATTTCACAGAAGAGAGAGACAGAGACAACAAACAGAGAGAGATAGAGACACACACATACACATAGAAAGAGATAAAGACAAACAGAGATACAGGAACATACAAACACACAGAGACAGAGCAGTCACAGACACACACACTAACACGCATACACACAAAGAGAGAGAATATTTTAATTGAATTGTGTCTCCACCACTCACATGTTGAACATGTGTGTCATTATCTGAAATGGGAGTTTATTTAGAAGAAGAATTAGTACAGTTATAATTAGTTAATCCATTCTTGAACAAGATGATCCCTAATCAAATATGATTGAGGCCATTTCATAAAAGGGGAAGGGGGGATTAGGATAGAGATTCAAACATAGGGAACATTCCCACAAACCAACAAAAACTACAATGTATTCTAAGAGTGAAGGAATGACAGAAGAATGTCAGTGTAGTGTATTTCCATATAAATGCTGTTACTCAGTGGATAAAATGGTTAACTGTGAGATCTAGTCATGACAGCATTGCAGCGCCTGTGTGTGAAAAGTTTGATAAAGGGAAGGAGGATGTTATGACACTCAATATTTATCTAATTTTTTAATTACATGTATGTTGTGGGGGAGGTGTGTGGGTATTTGCAGGTAAGTGCATTGCCAACAGAAGACAGGAGGTTCTGAATTACAGCAGTTGTGAACCATTTGATGTGGGAGCTGGGAACAGAACTTGTAACCTCCACAAGAGCAGGATGTAGTCTTAATGGCTGAGCCCTTTCTCTAGCACCACTCTAAAGCATACATTTAACTATACACTAAGAATACATAAACTTTAACTATAGCTTTCTAAATACATCTGTTTCTACTCTATTATACCTTCTTCCATAATATAACATTTCAGATAAATCATACAGAAGGATGATGATAGAATGAACTGATATAGTAGACTAATAGTTATGTAAACACAGTGAAAAGTAAACACAGTGAAATTTTACTCTTGTGTCATGGAAAATCAACAAATAGAGATTCCTACCTAGAAAGTATTTAAAAACTATTAACTCATAAAAATAAAGAACTATAAAAGTATAAAAACTGTTGATCAAAAATTGTATCCTCAATGTAACATTGTAATAAGAAACCAAAAGAAAATCATTATAAATGAACATCTAAACTAATGGGATGGCATGTCTAAGAGAGTGAAAATTATTATTTGAGATTTAACAGCCACAGTACATTGTATCCATGTGGAGTTATTAAATAGCCCTCACACCTACACATATATAAATGTAGTTTTCTTGACAATGTAACCCCATTCCATGAAAGAAAATAAGAAGAAATGAAAGAATGACAACAAAACCAGATTCTCCAAAAGGTTAATTATAGCACAAAACCATAGCTTGCCATTCAACATCATCTGGAGAACTTACCAGTGTTACTTGGCTAGAAAAATATTTCTACTCAGACTAGCCATTCCATTTTTTTTAATCCTCTTTTCTCACACTCACGGGCTTCTCTGCCTCTTTCATCCTCTTCTGATAACCCTAGCTTCCACTTCATAAAGTAACATTCACATCCTTTGTGACATTGTGTTTTCTCACAAAGACCAAAAATAGTCCTCTATCTCTATCCACTGTTAACTGCATTGCAATGGAAGGTTTTCATGAAATTTGCCAATGGATGAGATCTCCATGAATGGTATGCCCCGGCAGGTCCTAGCCATCATAGCAGCTCACTGATTGGCTGTCCTATCCTTCTTTCTTATCTTCCACATCTATCATATTTTTTAGTTTGCTTTATAACACTTCTTGAAAGTGCTGTTTATTCTCCTACCTTGGCTATTTCCCATGTTCTGTGACCAGTCCTAATCTGACTCTATCTCTTTCTTACAGAAACATCCTAAACAACAAAAACAACAGCAATAAAACAATGACCTAGTTACTGAACCAGACCTACAATTTTCAGTCATCATTTTATCTCCAAATTTGGTGTATGTTATTTGCTGCCTACTCAGCTTCTCTTGTTCTGTTTTTCCTTCATTACATAATTCTAGCTTTCATTTTTCTGGCACAGAAGCCACCCTCCATGAGATTAAGAGGTGCTGAGCACAACTGATCTAAGAACAACATTATGGTTCATCTAAGAACAATTTCATTTGTCCTGATTATATAGAAATTAAAAAAAAAAGAACTGATCTATGTGTACCTAGCATAAAGTAAATGGATGTTTATAGGCCTACAACAGAGAAACCTGTTTTGGAGACATGAACTTAAATACCTTTGTTTTCTAGTGATAACAGGAGAGCCAATTATAAGGGAAAATTTACTAACTGGACTGTGGAATAAAAGTGGGATAATTCCCGTTCATTATCATTGGGGTAAATTTTCTTCTCTGACCCTTTCAGCTTTCCATTCCAAAGGGGATTCTATAAAATACCACCTTGCAAGATGTACCACAAATACAGGAGGAGCCCAGAATAAATATTGTGGAAAAACTCATTTAACAGAGCTCACCCTTTGTTTTCTCCAGGATCTTTCACAGCAGTGGTCCTAAGATCAGATGGGATCAGAGTGTTTCTTGTGATGGTATTGTTACTTGTCAACAGGATTTAGAATTACCCAGGAGATTAAGCATTAATTGAAGTCTCCTGGAGGAAAGGGGAGAGAGAGAAAGGAAATAAGCCTCCATAAAGAGAAAAGATTGTGAAATTAATAAATAAATGAGGGAAAAAGCTCTGAGATGACAGCCACTGAATGGGGGCCCTTAGAGATAAAAATTTCAGCTGGGAGCAGGAAAAATCAAGGGTCTAACTGCTTTTCCTGATCATGGAGTTGATCCCACTGCTGGCAGTAGAAGGGGCACAGAAAAAAGAAAACCAAGAGTATACTGTTCTACAAACTGGGTTTGTTGATGGCTCTGTGTGTGTGTGAAATCAAAGTGGATCTTGTGTTTGAGGGCTATGAAGAAGAAGGGTGTATGTTTCCCTACAGCAGTGGTGAAAAAGAATGCCAAAATGCCAGAATGTTTCAACCAGAGATTCAGAGATTCTTTTTACCAGCCCAGGACCCCATGCTGTCATGGAAGCCTTGGCTTAGAGCCAAAATGCCCCTTAGATAAACTGAACAGTTTTGTTTTATTTTGTTTTGTTTTGTTTTTCCTGCAAACTTGGCTACACATGGTCCAGATACTGTGATGATGATGAGAACTCCACCCATGAGGAGATCATTACTGCATATAAGAATTAATTGTTTTTCCAGCAAACCAGACTCTATCTTAAAATCTAGAAAGCATTTTCTCTGAGTCAGCAGAGAGAAATTGTCTTCCAGAACTGGCCAAGATTGTATCTTGTGCTGACAGTTGAATTTGGTACATTAAGAGTTACTCAGGTGGTACTGATTTTGAAGGCATGAAGGTGTCTTAGAAGATAAATTGAAAAGGCAAGGAGAGGCAGCTGGTGCAGGTGCAGCCTCAGTAGCAACTGAAGGCACAGATTGAAGGGGTCATGAACAGAAGTTGAGGCCATGCTCCATGAAGACAGCCTATGAGAAGCTATTGATGAAGGTGCAGCCTCAGTGGCAGTGAAGGGCCAGATTCAGGAGTTATATAAAGAAGTTGAGGCTTGGCACCATGCAAAGAGCCCAGAAGAGGCAATTGGTGAAAGTGAAGCCCAGTTTCAACAGAAGACCCCAGTGTTCTGAAGATGCCAGTGCCATGGGATGACCACCAAGAACATCAGCAGCAGTGGAGTGAAGCCAACCAGAGCCCAGAGGACAAGCTGTGTGTATTGCAGAGAGCAGAGCCAGAGAAATGATTCAAGCCATTTGGAGAAGCCCAGAAGTTCATGAGTGAATTCCTGATAATTCGACATTGATAATGTTTTTCTGTTGTCCAAATACATTGTGAGAAACTTGACAATGTTTGGTTTCATTTGGTCTTGTGCATTAACAACCCTCATGTAAATAGTTTTGCTGATGTAGTGTTAAATTGTAATTGTTGTAGAGATAAAGCAATTATTTTGTCTTATATAGAAAAGGGGATATGTAGACATTTATTTTTAGTTATGTATAAAATAATTATGTACTCTTGGGAAAAGCCTGTCTAGGCCTTATTGTTTCATATTGTTTTCAGGTGTTGATTTCTGTGGGGGATTTTTGATTGCTTATGATTTGCACCTAAGGAGTTCAGTATCGACAAATACACCTGAGCTCAGTTGCTTGTGGTTCTACTGTCAAGTATGGTATTGGCCATGATGGTAGTTCCCTCTGTTGAGATCTGGCAGGCTCTGTACCTATGAAAAATACCTCCTTGTAGTCTTTGGTGAGCTGCCACAATAGACATACTACTACAGGATGTCTTCATCAGAACCCTCCCGTCAAATAGAAGAAGATGAGGGAAGATTGTAAGAGCCCAGATATGGTGGATGTCTCCAAGGAAACAGTTTTCCAGAAATAACAGCACTGATGCACATTTGAACTCACAGTGTCTGTGGCAACACATATAGGACCTGCACATATTCAGTGCAGACAGGGTTCTAACACTGAGAGGGGAAAGTGGACAAGATGTTCCACCAAAACCAAGAGTGTATCTGCTGTTGATACCAACTGGCAAATGTGAAATCAGTTTTCGCCAATGAAGTGTTACTGGGTGCATCAACTAGACTCCAGGGCAGACCCTATGACCAAGAGTTGCTGGCTAACACAAAAATGAATTCATAATTTTTGTTTTGCTTTTTATTTTGTTTTACTTTTGTGATAGTTTTTGTTTGCTTCAACTTTTAATTTTGGGCTTTTTTTTTTTAATAGAAAGAAATGAAATTGGGTGGATAGGGAAGTGGGAAGGGTGAGGGGGGAATTTGGGGAGGGCAAACAAGATCAAAATATTGTATGGAAAATTAAATAAAATAATTATGTAGTGTAACTAAAAGAAGTATTCCTGGGCTAAGCAAACATTAAAGAATTTAGAAATAGCTATCTGGAGGGTAAGCTGAATTAGCAGAAAAGTTCCACTTACTAATGAAGAGGGAAAAGTAGAAGGTTAACCTTTGTGTTCTTTGTAGTAGAAAAGCCAAAGAGAGATGTGCTTGAGCAGTGTAATCTTTCTAGATGTTTGTTTCAAACTTTGGCTCCTTCAGATAGTCATAGAATCATTTAATGTTCTTTGTGTGAATGTGCTTTTTTATCCCATTGTCCCTTCTCTTGTCCATTTTCACATGAAGTGCTCATTGATTTAAATATGTGTAATAAACTTGAGATGCCTTATTGTGCTTTTTTCTTTATAAATACATTAATTTTTTTTTCTCTAAATTAGCAGAAAAGGCCTATTTGTCTTAAGGGACTTTTCTTTATTCTTATATATTTAGTCAAGCCATAGAGTATCTAATCTTGATTTTTCAAATAGTCTTATATGTTTAGGAGATAAGAGATAGCATGTTATAAAACAGTTTTAAATTTTCAAATAAATTTATATTTTCATGTTGTCAGACTATAGGGACTCTTGCATTTTTTCCTGTTAATAACAGTCATACTTAGAGCAGATTAAGTAACTAAATTAATAACCAAATCTCTGCGGTTTCTTAAACTACTCAATATAAACCTTCACAGCCTTAAAACTTCAATATTTTCTTCTCTACAAAATGTTCAATATATAAGACTATCTAAAATGAATGTGAAATCATACTTTCCCCCAATAAATGCTCACTTTTTAATATTAAAGTAGAAAGTCAACATAAAACGTAGTAATTCCTTTTTCTTAAAAGTTTTTAGTAAATGGCTCTCTGTCCAAAAATGAGAAATATGTAATATTAATTCTAACCCCAGACTAAATCACTCACCAGTTAGGAGTCAGTGTTCTTAAATGATTTTAATCATTTTGAACCTGCAAATAAAAACATGTGCAGTGTCTTTAAAGAATCACAAGCACTTTGAGATTTATGAAATGGGGGAACTTTGACCATTTTTCCACTCAGCTGCTGCAACTCTGGGAGTTATTGATGGATTAACGATATGTGTAAGTGGTGGCCATATAAGTAGGTGGAAAGTTTCTGAAATCTGGAATGTGTAAGTTTTATTTCAAGAGACTTGCTATGGAGAGCACTTGCAGTTTGCCTACAACCATGTGAAACCAGACTCAATTGGGTTCCAACTTCACCTTCTGTCATTGGTTCACTGAAAAACAATAATACCCAAGAATTCTATTGGAGAAAATTTCTACAGCAACAGGGCTAGCTTTTTAGGGCTAGCTTTTTTATACCTATGCCTTTTGGTTTAGTGTTCAACAGTCATAATTTCCAGAAAGGTTTGTATGTTTCCATAGACTTCTTCAAAGAAATGGGTTTCAGCTTTGAAATGAAAGAAAGGATGGATAGCTAATTTTGCTGTGAAGAGGTAGTAGGAACTCATAGATCACATTTGTTTTAGATTCTAGCAGACATTGACTCACCATATTGGATTAATGGGATCTGAATGGTTGCTCTGGCTCATCAGTGGTTAATTAACAAGAGTTACAGTTAAATATATTCTGACATCTAGACTCTTTAAAGATATTTCACCCATTCCACAGATTTTAAGTGGCTCATAAAAATCAGACTTATAGATATTAATATGGAAAAATCTTCTTTGTAATTAGACATGGGTTAGATATATGTCACCCAGAGCTGAGTGTATAATCAAGATCACATGCGGTACATAGAGCCATCTCTAGAAATGGCACCCAATGAGGCAGTGTCCTTCCATCAGGGCATATTTTTTTTCGAACATTGTTGTATAGTTTTCTTAGGAAGGCATATCCTTGAAAAACTATTATATGAGAAAGAGTGCTATATTAAATATAGGATAATCAATGACTTTATTGCCTAATATTCAAATGCCAATGCAGTCCCGTTAGCTTGATTATGAACATGATGTGTTAATCATTTAAAATTAATAGAATGCAGCAAAATTGAAGGTTCTGTGTAATTATAGGTAGATGATTACATATATAACCTTGTAGCATCTGACTTCCTGTCCTCCCCTCCTCTCTTGAATTTGAACCCAACTCTGATAGCTGAGTGAACTTACAGATAGACTTGGTTTAGTCAACTTTCTGCTATAATGAAGTACATGAGGCTAGATATTTTGTAAATAAAATGGATCTAGTTGTATCATAATTTTGTAACATAAAGTGCAAGAAACGCCACGTTCTCTGGGGACAACCTCACTCACTTTGTCATGGTATGCAATGTTGTTCCATAGTGGAGCATATATGAGAAAAGAACACATGGAGAGACAGAATTTTAGACAGAATGGTAGAGGATCCACACTATAACACCTCACTCTCATGGAGAACTAGGATTTTACAGAAGGTATGTAATTCTCTGGGCAATGATTCCAGTGACCACTTGTCAGGGTCCTGCCATCTTATAACACCATCACACTAACGGCCAAGCTTCTCACACAGAAATCCTCAGGGGCCACATTCATTACCTTTCCAAAAATTAGCAGCATGTTTCAGCAGACAGGCATTAGATAAGACCACAGCCCAGGCCACTGTCTTAGCTGTAACATTGTAGAGGGCAGAGCCCAGCTTCATTAGGGCATCTAACTTACACAAATAGTGATGTAACAAACGTATGATACTGTTGCACCATTAGAGAGAAAGAGTCAGAGAGCTGTGTTTAGTATCTGGGTAATTTTCATGGAACTTTCTTCACAGTATTTGTGCTAATCAAAACCCAAGAACAGTTTATTTATTTACCCAGCTGAGTGTTCTAAATTTATTGTTTTGTTATGTTTAATTTGCTACCCAGCCCATGGTAATCTAACAGCTTATATGGAATAAAAATTGTGCTTTTCTCATTTTCCTGATGTATAACTTAAACACCAGAAGGTTCTTTTTGCTGCATGTACTGATTTGTGTTCATAACCCTAACCCTATGGATGCTGAAGCAGAAGGATGTCAACAAATTTGAAGACAGCCTGGACTATAACAGGAGTTCCAAGACAGCCTAGTGTTCAGTGTTAGACCTGGTCAAAAGTATGTAAATTAATAAATGACTTCAATTTCCCTATGTTTGCTACATCAAAATGTCATTTCAATTAGCTACTGTGCTTAAAAAATTACGCTATTGATGGATAATCTCTGTGAATCTCCTTTCCCAGGAAAGAAACCTACATAGAAATTTAGTCGAATTCATGGTAAAGTATGTGATTATGATTCTATGACATAAAAAAGGAAATACGGGACATTTGTCTGGTTCCTGATACAGTACTTCTAAATGAGAAGAAAGTGATTTGTCATTTAAAAAAAATCTTCTTTAAATCCCACCTGACTTTATGCTAATGAACTACCTGGAGTGGATCACTAGATAGCCTTTAGGATGGTGACTAGTTGCCAGAAAAATCAAGCCATGATTTGGAGCTTTCAATCTTTAATCTTCTTGTTCATCCCCACACATCTTTTTGAGGAAAAATGATAAGCAATTGAGTTAATTCATGGATAATTATTTAACCAAGCACAGCTATATAATACAATACAGGTTGTTAAAATTCCCTAGATGATAGAGTTTGATGAGCTTCATGATTGGGATCACCTATGGTGTAAGAATACCACATACCAGCTCTCTAAGAGCAGATGATCCTGTCTGCAGAATTATTCCTGATTTACCTTTTGTATCTTTTTTTCTAGCTGTTCATTTCTATTTTTATAATAATTTAATGATGATTCGTCTGACTTCTGGGAGCTGTAATTATCAAATTACTAAACTGGAAAACTGGGGATGTGATTGTAGGAACTCCTGATATTGTAGCAAACTCATATAGAGTAGTCAGTATCCTACATATGTGATGTTTACAGATACCTTTCAAATCAGGGAAGTATTGTGAGACTGATCACTTAAATTTAAGGTTAGTCTAATAATTCAAGAGAGTTATAAACACCAGTTTGCTATTTGGAGAGTTAAAATATTGATGGATTACAGCTGTAGGAAAGTACCACATACATTGGTATCAGCAGCATTGTTGGTAAGTTATTTCTATTTGAAGACAAACTTGGGTCTTCCACTATAAAATTGCCCTATATTTCTGGCAGCCTTTGATCTCCTATAATGAAATGAGTTTTGTATCTTATGTTAGCTTATTGGCATCTCCCTATGTACCACAGAGGAAATAAGCAATAGAAATAATTAATAGTACTCTCATTTAATCTCCTATAAGTCTTCAATTTGAGAGATCAAATCAACCTAAATCCCTAAACATTCCCCAAATCAAACTTCTGTGAGATACAATATTGACTTATAGGATGGAATTTGATAAAAATAGTAATCAAATCCATAGACTAAGAAAATTATATGGTTCTAATTTCTGTTCATTTTCATTAGCTAGTTCTGATTAACTTTGAATTATAAAAATGTTCTTTCGTAATTTTTATCAGTTTTGTAATTACATCAGTGTTCTTCTAATATATTTGGCATGAAGAAGCACATTCATATCTAGTCATACAAATAAAGACCTTACATAAGTAGCAAAGCCTGTTCTTAAATTTTTCATAAACTTTATGATGTAGTATAATTATCAAAGGACTAGAAATTGTGAACATATATCAGTATTTGAACAAAAGTAAATAATTAAATCCTTGAGGTTGAGTTGCACTAATAATCTAAAATATTATGTGTATTTGTGTTTGCCTTGTATATATCATAAATTAATTGATAAGATATAGCATCACTCAAGGTGAATTATTTAGCAAGTGACCTAGAATGCAGTATTTTGAAATTATACACCAAACTGTTCTTTCAAGATGAGTTACTCATTTCAAAATGGAGAAAAGATAGTAGTACGCTTACTGGTTTTAAATAATTACAATTTTTGTGTTTCCACTGTGCACTCTGATGCGTATCATCTGAGGTTTAGAAAAATTGAGGCTGTAGCTCCTGCCACTGAGGATATTGTGTTTTAACTGATAAAAATACCCCATCATTCAAATGTCAGACTAGATCTATACAAAACTGTAAATTATTCAACAATATGTTTATAATATTGATCATAATCACAATAGACTAAACTATCTTGCCAAGGAAGCTTAGCATAATAAATGGATTAAACTTTGTCCTAAAAAATGAATGTAACCTATCTGAAAAGAGATAGAAAAAGAAACAGTCAATATGAGACACACAGAAGAAGCAAAAAATATAGAATGGGCAGAAAATGTATAGCTCTTTAGTGAGGAAGAAGAAGATGAGAAGATAGGAAACATTCTTTTCCTATGTAGATATCTTATGGTAAAATAGTATGCAGCCAAGCCTTTAGGACTTGGGCATGGCCTCATTCTTTTATCCCGATATTGTCTGAAAATCTTTAAACTGTTTAAACAAAAACATTATTACCTTCCTTTAGACCTATGGACTAGAGTTTCACTTTTCCTATTATAATCCCATCAGGAATCCCAAGAACTTCTTATTGATAAGACAGTAACTGCAAACTTTAAAATGTATTGTACATAACCATTTAAAAAACAAACTGTTCATTTCCCTTGAGCTCTGTACCCACACTTGGGCATGTCTTATTTTTTGTGGGTACCTCTATTTTCTCTTAGTACTTGTGCTTAATTCTGTATCAGCAAAGCTTTAACAAAACTTCCAAAACTGGATATAGTTCCTAAATACAGCATGAACCTATAAATGCTGGGTTTGTCTATGCTAAGATCCCTAAAAACTCGAGGGACTGTTCAGGCTGCTGGGTGTGACAGTGATAACTGAACCCTAACAAACAATTAGAAGGAAAGCCAATAATTTTCAGAGAATTGGGTCTTTTGAAAACTTATACGTTGAAGAAAATAGCTAATCATGTAATGTAACATATAAATTATGCTTAAATGTTTGGCTATTTGGTTACTAATTCAGCCAACACAAGGAAGGATGTCCTTATATCAAATGAGTGAGACTCTTACTAGGAGGCTACTGAATAAATTCATGAAATAGTTTGATACATAGAAGATCCAAAGTACAGAAAAACAGTAGATTCCATGTACTGGTAATGAGTTGTTTGCAGTTTCCAGAAAACCCTATTTATTCTTTTGTGGTGTGTGTGTGTGTGTGTGTGTGTGTGTGTGTGTGTGTGTGTGTGTGTGTGTGTACATGCAATGGCTTGTCTGAGAAGACCAAGTGTTATAATGTGGGTCTTGGGAATTGAATTCAGAGCCTCAGGCTTGGCCCCAGGTGCCTTTACCCACTGAACCATCTGTTTCTCACTACCACCATTACTTATTTATTTATCAGCTTCTGTTATGCTCCAGAGCTTGCTCAGCTCCCAGCCTTTCCCTGCTACCTTAGGTTAACTACACTTGAGTCTTCAACACTCCTAACACATTTATACTTAGCATGTCTTCTATTGCACAGTAACTCTGTTCTCACTGGACATCTCTTCATTAAACCATGAGCTTCTTTCTTTTTCTTTTTTTTAAACCAGCACTTTTAAAAGGTAAATACATTAAAATTGAAAGAAAGTAAAAACAAACACAGTGGTGAATAATTGAATGAAGAATAAGGCCATTTTGATCATTGGAAATGTTCACAGGCTGTACAGAGGAGAAAGGCACCAGGGAGGAAGTCTGTGATATGAATGAAAAATGCAACCTACAAAAGTCTTAACTTGCAGGTAAGCCTAGCCAAGCAAAAACTGATATGAACTCATACTGGAATATTTCATGTTTATTTTTTTTAGAGAGTTAACCTCTTCACAAATCATTTCCAGAAATTTTCTTCACGGTGTATGGGAATAAAACTTAACCTGGTTTCACAGCATTTCTTTTGTCTTTTCATTCTATCACAATTTTCCCAGTAAATGCTTTGTTCTTGGACAGAAACAAAGAGAGCTTTGAAATGCCACAGTAGCATACTTCCCTGTTGATATTCCTCAACTCGATAAAACAACTTATAGAAACAGATTTTATGGAACTGGATGCTTTTTCAGATCTTGCTTATTTCATATTCAACATTAAGAATAACATTCAGTTAAAATTATAATGTGTGAATCTAACAAAACAAAAGTCTCAGGTAAGGTAAGAATCTCTCTAAGAAAATGGTGTTTTCTTCCTTTCATGAGAAAGATTTTTACTACTTCCATATAAGTTACATAAACTCAAATTTCAATCCACAGTTTAAGAAGTTGGACCCTAGAATGTCAACATCTAACTGCTCGAAGCAGAGTACAAGCCCTTTACAACTGTCAGTTGATAACTAAGGTATGTAGCTACTGGGTAACCTTGTAAATGTAATAGTAAGAATAGGAAAGAAGAAACAAAAGTGAAACTGTTTGAAACATGAACAGCTGAACACTTGAAGAAAATACAAATTACTCTGATTCCGTAAAAGCAAGTTATTTTAAAAAAGGAAGAAAATAAATAACAAAACCAATAACAACAATCATAGTAAAAAAAAAAAAAAAAAAAAAAAAAGAACCCAAATTTTGCGCAACTAGTTTATCTAAAATATCCAATTTTCAGTAAATAATGTGAAACATGAAAGTAAAGTAAGGAATGTGACCCATGCCAGCTAAAAATGGCAATGGTCATTTTCTGTAAGGGGTTTCAGACGTTGTGTTTAGCATCAGAAACATGCTCAAAGAATGATAGTGAAGCACATATTGGAAGCTAAAGGAGAGTAAGGAAAAAACATTAGAGGTGCTTAAAATAATCATGCCAAAATAAAATATTAAAATTTAGAGACAGTGATATATAGTAAATGAAATAATAACATTATTAGTGGGTCAGAAAAACTTGTTGAGTAAGTAATAGAAAAAAAAAATATCCCTACATAGGATATTCATGCCAGGCTTGCATGAATGAAAATTTTGTCAAATATTTAAAGAGTGTATGAATTTATTTCTTCACAAAATCTTACCAGAGATAGAAGGGGAGAGTGGACTACCCAATCAAAGAATTTATGCGATCTTACATTCACATAAAAGTATATTTTATACTTTACAAGCACAAAATGCTAGAAGACAATATCCAGCGTGAATGCAATAAATTGAGAACTTCAACACAATAGCAGCAAGCTTACTCATTCAATTCACAAAAATAATGTACTGTGTTATATACCATGACAGTAGAACAGTACCGAACAAAAATTATTTCGATACAGAAAATGTAATTAAAAATTTGTAATATCAATTCATAATAAAAGCAAAATCCTAACTAATTAGGAGTTAAATATGGCCTCCTTGGCCTATTAGAGAGTGTTTATAAGAAATCAAAAATTAACATCAAAGTTATTTTTGACAGATTGCATATTTATTTTTTCTAATATTTGGAATAAAGTGATGGTCTTCATTTTTTCACTTTAATAGAGCATTATACTCTGGATTCTAACAAACGCTAGACAGAATTAAATAAGGAGAATTAATGATGATGAGAATAATGATGAGAGCAAGAGAAAAAACAGACAGAGACATGCAGTGGAGAAAAGAGAGAGAGAGAGAGAGAGAGAGAGAGAGAGAGAGAGAGAGAAAGAGGGAGAAGACAGAGAGAGGAGGGCAGAGAGAGACAAAGAGAGCAGGGATAGTCATTCAAATAAAAGAGAAAAGTAAATATCTTTATAACAAAGATATACTGAAAGAATTCTAAGAAATTAATTAAGCTGAGATTGGCAACCTGATATATCAGTAAACATGCAAAGTGCGGAATATAAGAGCAATATCTGCAAATAAAGCAGTTCAAAAGGATATTGTCACAATAACCATAGCTTCAATACCATAAAGATAGTAAAATGGGTTAATGGAGAAAATCTGTGGCACATACTTATGATTGCAGAACATTCCAGTAATAAATTAAATGCAAAATAAATGAAAAGATTTTTTTTTCCTGGATTAGAAAGTATAAACATTCTTAAATAAGATTTCCCTCTAAATTGATTCAACAATTTTTGGAAGAAAAAAAAAAGAAACTTTTAAAGTTCCAGTAGCTTTGGGTAAAAATTATATGAAGGATTTAAACTTTATAAGGAAATCTAAGAATTAAATATAGCCATAATAGTTCTCAAACTTCCTAATGCTGCACCCCTTTAAGATAGTCCTGCGCATTGTGGCGATTCACAACCATCGGTTATTTTCATTACTACTTCATGAATGTGAAGTTGGTGGAAATCTACTGGCTCCTCCAGGTCCACACATGCACACAGTGTGTATTTTAAAAAGCTAACACAACAAAATCACATTGCAAAAATACTTGATTTTCTTAAATTGTTGGTGATTTCTAGCTATTTCACTTCTAATAGTCTACCCGAGTGATGGGACAATCAAGGCACTCCAAAAGACAAGGACTCAAATGTTCACAGTAGAATTACCCATAATAACCCAGTACGGAAACATTCCCAATTCTCATAGACTGATAAAAGACAGAAGAAACATAATACTCATAGAAGCAATATTGTTATCTAAAAAACAGAGAATGACAAATAACCCCAAGATTCAGATGCTGTTTAACATATGAAAAATGAGAAAAAAGGGACACAAAATATTACTAATTGTATAATTGATTATACAGAAATCCTCAGATTTTGAGAATTCATAGAGATGAATAGCAGATCAGCTTTTGCATAGGATTAGTGGTTTACATTTTATCTTTACCTTAAGAATTATATGTAAATAGACATTAAATGATAGAAGATATTGGAGACTTTATATAAATACTTTACATTGTGATAAACATGAGATAACTATAAATTCACTAAAATTACTGAATTGTGCAATTGCAATAGCAAATTTTATACTTTATAAACTACATCTTATCAGTTAAAACAGAAGTTGTAGAGCAGAGTGCTGTTTGGTGGTTGGTAAGTGGGAGATTAGATACAGAGGATAAGTTAGAAGGATACTGCTGAAGTCTTGCTATAAGGAGATTAAATAAAAACCCTTACATATACCAACACAAAGAGTTAAATATGAAGATGACCCTAAAGATCTGTCTTCCCACACAACTGAACCTCAAGTTAAAGCTCAGGATAAAAGAGAATGTTTTACAATTTTAAACAGCTAAGCACTGGATAAATGAAATTCTAGGTTTGCTAAAATATCCTGCTCTGATTTTATAGAACCTTGACTCAACAGTCTCTAAGAACTGCACTCAAATTGTTAAAAGTTTTGATTAAAACACACACACACACATTGTTCTTTAGGATATAAAAGAGAATAAAAGAAAAGAAAACAAAATGGTTTTGCTAGAGCTGTGTTAGAATATATTTGTTTTCCCTGAGTATCTGCAGTCCAATCTGGCTATGGTCTGATATAGGCTAACAGCATCAGATCTTTAGCTCTTCTTTTACTTTTCCAAATTTAATCCCCCAGTCTTATCCCTAGCTTTGTAGCAGACTTTCTGCAGACTCCCTTTTATTGCCCCACATCTCCAGTGGATCAATTACACAGATCTTTCCCTCCAAACTTACTTCCACCAACTCATTGTTTTATCCCAGACCACCAATTCGTCAGGCATTCCCTGGGAATCCACAGATCATTCTGATCAGTGAAGCAAGTAGGCTAACCGCAGATCTTTGCCTCTCCCTCTATCCCAAAATTAGAAATGACAAAGGGGGCATAGCAACAGACAGAGAGGAAATCCAGAAAATCATAGAGAGATACTTTAAAAACCTATACTCCATCAAATCAAAAAATATAAAAGAAATTCATAATATTCTTGATATACACCAGTTACCAAAATTAGATGGACAATTCAAACAGACAGATAGCCCATAGTGGAATAGAAGCAATCATTAAAAGCCTCCTAACAAACAAACAAACAACAACAGCAGTAACAACAATAACAACACACACACACACACACACACACACACACACACACACACAAAACAAACAAACAAACAAAACCTCAGGGTCAGATGGTTTTAGCACAAAATTCTACCAGATTTTCAGGAAGAGTTAATGCCAATACTTCTCAAATTATTCCACAAAGTAGAAACTGGAGGAACATCCCGAATTCATTTTATGAGGTCACAGTTACCCTGATATTCAAACCACATAACGACCCAACAAAGAAATAAAATTGCAGACCAATTTCCCATATGAACATAGATGCAGAAATTCTCAATAAAATATTTACAAACTGAATCCAAGAATACATCAAAGAGATAATGCACCATTTTTAAGTAGGCTTCAATTCCAGAGAGGCAGGGACAGTTCAACATATGAAGATCAATCAAGGTTATCCACTATATAACCAAACTGAAACAAAAACAAAACCAACAGCAAAAGAAACACAAGACCATCTCACTGGATGCAGAAAAGTCCTTTGACAAAATTTAACACCACTTCATGGTAAAAGACCTTGAGAGATTAGAGATACAAGGGACAATACTCATACATAATAAAGGCACTTTACAGGTAGCCTATAGCCAACATTAATTTCAATGGAGATAACTCAAAGCAATTCCATTAAAATCAGGAAAAAGCCTAGGCTGTCCACTCTTTCAATACCTATTCAATATAGTACCTGAACTCTTTGCTAGAGCAATAAGAAAACTTAAGGAGATCAAAGAGACAAAAGTTGGAAAGGAACAAATTAAAATATCTTTACTTGCAGATGATGTGATAGGATTGTGATAGGATACATAAATGACCTGAAAATTTCCACCAGTAAGCTCCTACACATGATAAACACTTTCAGCAAAGGAGCTGAATGCCAAATTAACTCACAAAAATATGAAGCCCTTCTATATACAAATGACAAACAGATTGAGAAAGAAATCAGGAAAATTACACCTTTTTCAAAAACCTCAAACAATATAAAATATCTTGGTGTAACTCTAACCAAACAAGTGAAAATCTTGTATAATAAAAATGTAAAGTTACTGAGGAAAGAAATTTAAGAGGGTATCAGAAGACAGAAAGATCTCCCATGCTCATGGATCAATAGGATTACCATAATAAAAATATAGAGAGTAGCCTTGACCTCATTGGCACAGGGAAAGACTTTCTGAAAAGAGCATCCTTAGTATAGACAATAAGATAAATAATTAATAAATGGGCCCTCGTGAAAATGAGAAACTTCTGCATGGTAAAGGACTTTGTCATTAGGACAAAGTGGCAGCATACAGAATGGGAAATTATTATACCAACTACACATTGCTAGAGGCTATAGAGGAACATCTAACCTTTTAATCCACAGCACATCGGCCCGAGGGTAGAAAGAATGTTAGCACACACCTTTAATCCCAATGAAGCATACATTTATAATCCCAATTCAGAAGACAGTGGTGGTGTACGCTTTTAATCCCATCACTTGGGAGGATGAGCTGGAGCTCAGAGGGAGAAGCAGAAAGTAGAGACTGAGGTCAGAGTTCAGAAAAAGAAGCAAGGTAAAAGCAGAGTGTGGAAGCAGAGCTCAGACAGAAGAGAGGTGGAAGCAGATGGGAAGCAGACAAGAGGCAGAGCTCAGAGAGAAGTGGAGAGTTAATTCAGTCAGGCAGTTAGAGAGTCAGTTAGATAAAACACAGAGGCAGTTCACCAGAAGGAGAGTGAGTTTGGGAGAAAGAGTCAGCTAACAGTGAGAGTCAGTTTGAAGATGAGCAGAGCAGTTCAGCCAGAGACCTTGTGGGAGTCACCTAGAGTCAGTTAGAATTATAAGGATTCAGGTAGAAACAGTCAGCCAGCACAGAATATCAGTTTGAGCAAATCAGTTTAGACAAGAGTTTGAGCCAGAACAGTGAGTGAGTTGAATCAGCAAACCAGAAGAGTCAGTTGAGTTGAGTACAGCTCTGAGTTCAGAAGGAGCTAGTCAGAGTGAATCAGTCAGCAGTAACAAGGCTGAAATGGTCTATGTTTATGTTTGAAGATTAGATTGTATGGAGGCTTAAGCCTTCAAGGTCCAGTTTTGCATCTTTAAGATTAGATTTTATGGAGCTGCAATGCTCCAGGACTAGGAACAGGGGTTGAATTATCAAATAACAAACTATCCACTACAATGAACCCATAAGAATGAATAATAAATAAATCAATGTATGTAACTATACATACAGAGGCTTAGTATCCAGAACTCAATATAATATAACTCAACCTAATATACAGAACTCAAAAAACACTAGATATCAAGAAAACAAATGGCTCAATTAAAAGTGGGGTATAGATTTAAACAGATAGTTCTCAAAAATGGAAACTTAAATGACTGAGAAACACTTAAGAAATGTTCAACATCCATACCCATCAGGGACATGAAAATCAAAACTACTTTGTGATTCCATCTTAGAACTGTCAGAATGGATAAGATCAATAACACATGTGACAACTGATGATGATGAGAATGTGGAGCTGGGGGAACACTTATCCATTGCTAGTGAGAGTGGAAACTTGCACAGCTACTATGAAATTAAGTGTGACAATTCCTCAGGAAGATGGGAATTGATCTACCTCAAGATTCAGCTATACTACTCTTGGGAATATCCTCCAAAGGATGTGTCTTCTTACCATGTTCATTGCTGCTCTATTCATAATAGCCAGGAATTAAAGTTAGTCTAGATGTCTGTCAACAGAAGAACAGATAAAGAGAATGTGATATGTTTACAAAACAGAGTATTAGTCAGCTGTTAAAAAATAAAATCATGTAATTTGTAGGTCAATGGCTAGAACTGGAAAACAACAACCTGAGTGAGGTAACACGGACACGGAAAATCAAATATTCCTTCCTCTTGCTTATATGTGGATATTATCTCTTCAGTCAGTGATAACCAAGCTGCAGTGTGTAGAACCACAGAGATTAGGTGTAGAGTAAGGGACTAGGGGTGCAAATGGATCTCCCCAGGGAAGGGAAATAGAATAGGTAGCTCTGGATGTGTGGAGGTACTGGAATTGAAGAATCAAGTGGAGAAAGGAAAGGAAGAAGGAATAAAGGGAGGGAATGTGTTGGGTTACTTTAATTGAGTTGTTGGTCAAAGAATCTTATGAGAATCCTCAAATATCCCAAGGTGTTGCCAAGACTGTAGGTTGCTCTCCACAAACTGACAGTGAGATGTCATTGCTAAAGGCAACACCTACAATATTCATTGAACATGAAGTAATCAAGCTGGTGTCTATATAGATCTTTAACCCCTATGTGCTAGTGCCTTTGGTATGGGAAGGTACACTGCATACTACCAAAGCAGAAATGTAAACACCATCCCAGTCTCTGACCATTTGATCTACAATGGTGTTCTGTCTTCAAGACATATGAGTACAATAGTAGAACAAAGTTTTTAGGAGTAAAAAAATATCGTCTGATTTTACTTAAGACCCACTCCATGAGATGGGATATATATTTGGCACTGCTTCTGTGACCAAGAATCTTAGACCAGATATCTCTGGACCTAAAATAAAACCAAATACTCCTGTTCTAAAGAACAAAAACAGAACCGTACAATGAAATTACTCTTATAGACATTCTGCTATAATCATAGATCAGTGCCTTACAAACCCATCATCAGAAAAAAAAAATCCTTCTGCAGCAGATGGGAATAAATACAGAGGCCCAAAGCCAGACATCATGCAGAGAGTGAGAAACCATGAAGCACTCAACCTTAAACTGGATGTCTCCATCAAGTTTCTCAGAGCTTGCAGAGCTCAGGGAACACAGTGTAGAGGAGGTGGGAAAAGTATAAGATCCAGAGTGGAAGGAAGACACAAAGGAAACAAGGCACTCTGAGTCAGCAAGACTGAGGCACATAAGAACACAGAAAGAATGAGGCAGTATGCACAGGACCTGCATGGGTCTGCACCAGTTGTCTTCTAAAGCTGAAAGAGAAGTAGACACATGCCCCCCACACCTAATCCAGAAGCTATCTCTAATTGATAACCACTTGTAAATGAAAATAAGATTCCCTCCAAATGAAGCTCACAGGGGAAACAACTACCCTTAAGAGTAGGTTACATCCCCTGCAGTAGATGACCAACAGAAAAATGAACTCAAAGGCATATTTGAAAGTTCATTGTCTTATAGTGTTGTGCCTGACTCCTCCACTGCCTTCGTCTTAAATTTTATTATAATTTATTTATCTTTTGATTACATTCTATATGTATATGTTCTCTGTTTTTACCTCACAGGTCCTTTCCTTATACATTATGATTTCCAGTTTAGTGTTTTTATGGGACTCCCCAGCATGCCAACTTTTGGGTTCCTGTTTCTTATGATTTCACTCTTCCTTCTGTTTGTTTGTTTTGTTCAATTCTGATTTGTTAGCTTTTATTTTAGCTTATTTTAAAAATTATTATCCCTAATAATGGGGTGGATCAGAATGGGAGTTTAGCTTGGGAGGAGCTGGGAAGAGTACAGAGAGGAAGAACTTTAATCAGGAATCATTATATGAGAAAAAAAAATCCATTTTTAATAAAAGGGTTAAAAAAAGAGGATATATTAAAGTGCAAACTGGGAAAGAAAACAAAGCCAGCTAGAGGTATTATTTTGGACTTTAAAATACTAGAGCATTTTTCCTAAAGGAAATATAATAGATATGAATTTGTTTAATGTATTATCAACAGTGGGATGTGTTCACAATTTAAGCAATTTCCTCAAAATAATAGTCAAGCCATGAATCTGTTCTTGTTAGTTACACCCAACAAATTAGAAATGAAATCTGCTAAGTACAGGAGATAGGATGGATGACAGATGAAACCAATGAGCTCAAACAATGCACATAATAAAAATTTAAGAACTAACTTGAATTCATTAATTTTAGAATGACTAAGGTTAATTTACCATCAGCAATCCAAGTAAAAATATTTAAACCCACAATTTGTCTAGAAGCAAAATGAGCAAAGTTTAGTTCATTGGCCTCAAATTAATACTGAGTTACTGAATTGCATTTCTGGAAGGAAACCAAGAGGTTGCACATTCAACATCTCTGTGTCTCCAAAGGATTCTGCCAGCTGGGACATGATTTGAGCATGCTAGATCAATCCCAGAGATTTTTAATTTCCTGCAAATTACATGATACTTCAACAATCAACCTACCATGCAGTATTTGTTCTATAAAATTAGAGTATGCTAGTAACAATAGCTATTAATATTGTATTTTTTAAATATTTATTATATTATTTTAATATAATATGTCTAACCATGTGTGAGTCTGTGTACATGAGTGCAGCTGCCTGCAGACACCAGAGGGATGTATGGTCCGCTTGGAACTGATGATATATTCAGTTGTGAGCTTCTCAAGGTGGATTCTGGGACCACACCAGGTTCTCTGCATAACCAGCTTTTAATTGTTGAGGTCTCCAGGCCCTCATATCATATTATTCTCATTCTGTATGCACACTTTTGATGAGGAATATGGTTGGTTATGGTTAATGCCATGTTTGCTGATTTAGATACACTGGCTCCAGTGTATTTAGATACACTGGTTTAGACTCCATCATAAATGATTGTGGTAAAAGTTACCTCTTCAGCTGTGATTATTTTGATCACAGCTTAGTCACCCAACCTCTTGTTTTCTGTGATAAAATTTTTATTGAATTCAAAGATATAGTATGTAAGATGATTTGTAAGATGGTTCAATTTATCTCTGAATCTTCAGAGAAATTATTGAAAATTCTCTACCCTTGATTTCTTACTTCATAAAAGAAGAGAAACTACACTTGGCAACCCCACCTCCAAGATCCATATTAGTAAATTAGGCTTGTCTGTGGTTTGGTAAATTAAGCCAAAAGAAAACAGCCCTGTGTGGTTCATTTTCCATTCATGTAAGAGGTGATGGGCATTACTGAGTCTCCTCCACCTAACCGTACCATCTGGAACATGAGGTACCCAAGATTACTGTAGTAGAAAAGAGAAACATGAAGGAGAAAGAGTGTGTGTCTATTGTTCCAGCCTGAAAAAGGAGACAGTCGAGCTTCTCTTATTATATTCATCAGTACTACCATATAACCTCAACAAACTGTATTTTGAGTTGTAAAGATGCATTGTACACTAACTGTGATCACACATTGTATTGAATAGATATGGCAGTACCAAAATAACTCCTAATTTTTGAACATTTGCACACATAAAGTAATGTAACCATTGCCTTATAAGGGCCATCACTTCACATCATCCATATGGCAGTCTCCTCCAAAAAATATTAATGCTTCTATTTTGAAAATAGAAAAAGTTTTATTCAGTTTGTATTTTTATCCAAAGTCAGTAAAGCTGGTGATCATATCTAGGTTTATCTGAGTCTAAGATTTCCTACAAGAACTTTACAACATACTGCACAGAGACACATAAAACAAATCAAATTTTCATGATGTTGAATGCAGTGCTGCCCTCGTTGTTGTAGAAACTCCCCTATGATCTTTTGTCTAGGTTTTTAACTCATTGTAGTGGGTTGAGATCAGAAGATTGTCATGAAGCATACATGTGGATGCTTTCTTGTTAAAAGCGAACTGTTAGTGACTTGACAAGTGTCTCCATCCCACTGTCATTATCAATCCCAATGTTCATGACTCTGGGGTATTTTGGCAAATCCAACTTTATTCCAATTCCTGGAGCTGGATCACATCAATCCTGGGAAGCGACAGTGATGGAGACTTGGAAGGAGGAAGTATGGAGATACATATTATGATGAAGTCAGAAGGAGGAAAGAAGTCATCAATGGTGGCTTATCAATGCTTAAATCAAGCTATTACTGGTTTTCAAACTTTATTCTTGACATAGTCGGTTGTATGTAAACTATTTTGAATCTTCACCAGAAATAGTATTCTTTACTTAATGTTTTTAAATACTTGTCATTATAAATTCTGGCCTTACATCAGAAAAGACTGAATTGGAATAAAAGCAGATAGTATTTTGAGGAACTAATGATTTTAAATAAGAGTGTTTTAAAATACGTTTTCATCTCAAATATTAGGATTAATTGATCTTAGTTGTTTTTTTCCTAGAATATTATTTTGCTGTTAATGAAAATTTGTATCTTAAAATAAAGCAACACAATCACAATGAAAAACTAAAACAACAAGCTAATGGCTATCTTCCTGGAGCATATTAGAGATTTCCATAGACAGAACTAGATAGTACTTGGGTTAACTTTGACTTGAATGAAAATGTATTGTTGGCCATTGTAAATGAATTGTGGGCTCTGGATTTTATTCAATATATTACAATGCACATTGAGTCAAGGAAATTGTATCTATCTTCAGAAATTATAAAAGACACAATTTCTGACATGATGTTTGAATAAATGTGTTCCTGCACTGAGTCTATCAATAGCAAGTCTCTTTGGTTATTATACCATTTGACCTATAATTCAGAAAGAAAATCTGTAAATGATGAAAACATCCATGGATATCATTTCATTTCAAGTTATTATTTCAGTCATTCAATATAAGAGGTCCTTTATAAAAATGGCAGGAAAGAATCAGAAGAGAAATAACAATTTATATAACATCTGTCTCATTAATGACTTTGATAATCAGCTGGAGCTTATTCTGTTAAGTTCCATTAAACTAATGACCAAGTCAGCTGGAATTCTGATTCTAATCTATCTTTAAACCCAAATGATCATCTAGAGAATTAATAGTGTCATGAGCCATTATACTAATATTTGTAAAGGAATATTTAATCGTTTAATCCAGCAACATGGCTGCTCTGGGAAAGGATCACATTGAATGGCCTGTGTGATATCTAGGAAGGGGTCAAATCTAAGGGTCTATATGAAAGAATCAAATCCAAAGGTCTATATGAAAGAATCACATTCAAAGGCCTGTGTGGTCCTGAAAGAGGGTGGAAAGGATGTTGTTCATCACTTAATCCTAGTATGCAGAAGGCAGTGGTAGTGCACAATGTTGTAGAAGTTTATTGCAAGTTGTATTTAAAGTGGTTTTATGCATTGTTGGGTGAGGGACTGTCTAAGTCTTGGCATTTTGTATTGTCTGCAGGTGTTGGATTTATGTGGGGGATGTTTGATTGGTAATGATATGCGTGTGCTCTCAGTAGAACACTTATGGAATTCTGAATCAATAAAAATAATTGAGCTCAGATGCTCAGGGTTTCATTGTTGAGTATGGAGTTGGCTAGGTTAGTGGTTCTCTCTGTAGAAGTCTAGGAGAGTTTGCAGACAAGGTTACCAGTTGTTTTCCAGCAAACCTGGTTCTATCTTAAAATCTGGAAAGTGCTTTTGCAGAGTCAGCACACATAAGTTGTTTTTCAGAAATGGTTGAGGTTGTATTGCATGTTGGTAGCCTAACTTGGTACTGTAAGAGTCACCCAGGTGGTGTTAGTTTTGAAGGCTTGAAGGAGTCTGAAGAGCAGCTGAGGCTTGGAAATAGAGAGGCCAGGAGAGGACACTGGTAAAAGTGCAGCCTCAGTAGTAGTTGGAGACCAAGATTGAAGGGGTCATGTGGAGAAACTGAGGCTTGGCACCATGGAGAGAGAGGAGAGGGTATCGGTGAAAGTGCAGCCCAGTTACAACGGAAGACCCCAGTGGTTGAAAAGCCAGTTCCATGGGATGAACACAAGTAACAGAAGCAGCAGTGGAATGGAGCCAGACAGAGCCTGGAGGACAAAATTTGTGTGCTGTAGAGGGCAGAGCTAGAGAAGTGATTCAAGCACTTTGGAGGAGCCCAGAAGATCATGAGTGAATACCAGAAAATTGGACATTGATAATGTTTTTCTTCTGTCTAAGGACATTGTGAAAAGTTTGATAGATATTTGGTTTCATTTGGTCCTGTGCATTAGCAACCTTTGTGAATGTTCCTTTTGTAAATGATTTTACTTGTATAGTGCTAAATTGTGTTGTAGAGATAAAACAATTTTTTGACTGGCTTGTACAGAAAAGGGGAAATGTAGAAGTTTATTCTTAGTTATATTTTAAATGGTTTTGTGCACTGTTAGATGAGGGGCTGTCTAGGTCTTGGTATTCTGTATTGTCTGCAAGTGTTGGATTTATGTGGGGAATGTTTGATTTGTAATGATTTGCATGTGCTATCTGTTGAACACTTAAAGAGTCCTGAATCAATAAAAATATCTGAGCACAGATGCTCAGGGTTCCATTGTCTAGTATGGTTCTGGCCAGGGTGGTGGTTTCCACTGCTGAGGTCTGGAAGTTTGCACCTATGATTATGCTTCTTTGCCTTCCTGGTGGGTTCACCACAGCAGCATAATGACTATAGCATGCCTATAATCCCAGTACTTGGGAGACAGGAAGCAGAGCTCTGAAGGAGTGTCCTGCAGGAAGTGAGGTCTGAGATGAGTCAGAGTGAAGGTCAGACAAAGTGATGAATCAGCGGAAGAGGACATTCCCAACTCTCAAGATAAAAAAGCAGGCTCTATGTTCAGAAGTCAGAAGATTAAGTCACAGAGCAGTCTGAGTCAGTATAAGGATGAGACACAGAGGCAGAAAAGTGTGATTAGTCTGAGGTGTCTGAGGCAGAGCCACAGAGGCATTTCAGCAGAAGAAATCAGTATCAGAATAGAAGTTAGTCAGTTTGAAGCTAAAAAGAACAGTTAGGTCAGAGAAGTTGGGGGAGTCAGCCAGCATTTTCCAGAGTCAAAGAGTTGAGTCAGAAACAGTCAGCTGGCTCAAAGGGTGAGTCTGAATAATGGCTTAAAGAAGAGTCTGATCCATAACAGTGAGTGAGTTGATCACTATAGTTCTGAGTTCAGAAGGAGCTGGTCAGAGTGGTTCAGTCAGCTGTAAGACTCAGAGGCAGGAACATGTTAGAGTGTAAGGAGGCAAAAGCCTTCCAATTCTAGGCTTAAGACAAGATTGTATGAAGGCCAAAATTATCCAGGGCTCCAGGGTTAGGACTGGGGATTGAATTAGCCAAAGAATAAAAAGCCTTCGACATGAATCAACCACTACAAATATGTTAGTGTAACAAACTGCTTTTGCAAAACATGACGATTATTTGATAGAATAACAGAACCAATTCCTGAATTTTTTCTATGTATAATTAATTTTAAGGACTTTACATTATTGAAGGTGTTTGCAATTAAATGAGTATATGTTCGTTGTGATCTAGTATTGATTTAATGTTTTGGTTTTCTCTTTTTTTATTTTGGTAAATAAAATAAAATTTTCCTAGGCTCTAGTTTTAAACGAGCATTTGAATTCTAGTGACAAGACGTTCCTTTTGTGCAATTCTTGTCACAAATGTGCTGTTTCTGATGTGGAACTGGCTAATTGGAGGCTGTAGTGAGGAAAAAGAATGGGGATGATCGAATTAGTATTAAAGAACTTAGTAATTAATCACTTTCCATATAGTTATTATTCTGAATTTAAAATTTTGACAAAAGCTTATTGTCACTTATATGTTTTCTCAGTATTGTTTATTTAAACATATGTCCTAAATGTGTAGGCACAGCAACATTTGCAGAAGAATCATTTAAGAATTCACTTAAGATGTGTAAATTTACACAATTAAACTGTTGCTAAATCTGACTGAAATTCTGTATTGAAAGTATTACTTTTATAAAGGGTTATAAAGGGTTAACAGAATATGAAGATGAAAACTCTGCAAAAGGTATCACTGTAAGCAGTTGGGTTTCATTTTTAATTTCTCCTGATACTCATTGACAGCTAGTTGGATAACAGCTGTTCTTGGCCATCAGCATCTCTGATTTGCTATAGGTGACATTGACCTTCATTTTCCTGAGCTCTTGGTGATATTTCTTATTGATTCATCCTGAAGGATAAACTGCCAATGCAAGTTTTGTGATGTACTCCCAATTATTTGATTATTCCAAAATAGCCTTTAACCCTCTGTAGAGGAATAGGCCTGTGTGAACGCTAGGAAGGGTCTATATTCTAGGGGTCTATATGAAGGAATCATATTCCGAGAGCTGTGTGGTCTGGATGGAATGTAATGTAGAAAGAATGTTAAGAGTGTTGGCACACACCTTTAATCCCAGTATTCAGAAAGCAGTGGTGGTCCATGCCGCTAATCCCTAAGACAGAAACAGAGTATAGAAGCAGACATAGGAATCAGAACTCAGATGGAGTCAGTGTCAAGCAAGAAGTGACTTCTGAGATGATTCAGTGAAGGACAGGCAAAGTGGCGAATCAGAGGAAGAGTTAACATAGTGAATCAGAGTGAGGATATGTCCAACTCTCACAATATAAAAACAGATTCATAACAGTCAGTTACAGCAGACAGTATGAGGGAAGAAGTCTGAAGAAGGCAGACAGAGGACAAGACTCAGAGACAATACAGCAGTCTGACTGAGGACAGGCAGAGAAACAAATAGACTGGCTGAGGCAGTATGAAGTAATGAGAGCTCAGAGAAAGACACAGAGACATAGAGGCAGCTCTGCAGAAGGAGTCAGTATCAAACAAGAAGAGTGAGTGAAGCCAAGCAGAGCAATTCAGTACAGAAGGAGTTAGTTAGAGTGGCTCAATTGGCAATAAGTCTTGGAGATAAATTAGATTGTATGGAAGTTTAAATGACCTACATTGTATGGAGGCTGAAGCATTCCAGTTTTAGGCTTAAGAGTAGATTGTATGGAGGCTGAAAAGCCCCAGGACTCCAGCGCTTGGTCCAGTGATTAACTTAGCAAAAGAATAAACAGACTTCAACCTGAATCAATATCTACATCTTGTGTAAATCTATGGCTACCACCCTCAACCTTATCTGAGGACACAAATTCACAGATCTCTTTGAATCATTTCAATATGATTCATATATATGCATGTATATTCATTTTTATCTTCTCTGCTTTTTGCCTGAGTTGTTTTTATAACCCACTCTATCTCTGAGCCCTTTTAATCCTTCCAGTGGTCTATTAGGATGTGTTCAGACTTTCCTTACTTATGCTATTATAGATGGGAAACAGAAGTAAGCTTTGAACCTATGCTTCTGGTTTCAGTATGTATGATATCAGTCACTTCATTTAAAAGATCATGGTTTGTCTGTAATCCAGGATTCAGAAAGCTGAGGCAGGAGGAGTGCCACAAGTTCAAAGCTAGTCTGATCTTTATAGCAAATACT
The DNA here is from genome assembly GCA_026225945.1 of Cricetomys ansorgei. Classification (NCBI taxonomy): domain Eukaryota; kingdom Metazoa; phylum Chordata; class Mammalia; order Rodentia; family Nesomyidae; genus Cricetomys; species Cricetomys ansorgei. Next base: position 3,338,736 of record JAMJFZ010001390.1, read on the forward strand.
AGTAGTAGAGGCCACACAGAAAGACCCTCTTTAAAGGACAAAGCTACATACCAGCATAATATCAAAACAATTATTTTGAAGGCCATGCTTCCTAAATGTTTTTTCAATGTTTGTCTTTTCAGAAATAAGAAATTAAAAGTTTCTACTTCATTTAGGATTTAAAATGTTTTCAAGATCTTCAGGTATTTATTATAACAATGGCTTTCCTAATAAAGATTCATTTACCTCCCAAATATAGTCACATTATGTGATCTATTGTTACTGAGAATCCATTTTATGTTGAAATACTTGATATACAAATTTGTACAATATGTTCTCCAACAAACTGCAGTGATCTCATGCCTGGAAAGTACTTACTTTTTAAGTGATATATTTGACATTCTATTACCAGTATGGATTCTTTTCAGAAATAATATAAATGTATTGAAAAGTAACCTGGAATTATGAATGATCAGCTTTAAGAGAGAACTAGTTTAGTAGATCAAATTTGAGTTTTGAAACAAGTGACAGAAGGATAAAATCTGCTTGTCTCATTATCTCAGCTCTCTCTGAACAGAACATTGACTGTTCTTTGAAACAGTCTCATCTTTGAAAGTCTCATCTTTGAAAGAAACAAAGTAAGAGAAATCTTTATCCTCCTAAGCCTACTCAGACAGAATGTTTCACCCAGATAGTTCTATAATCTCATTTTTCCTGTTTGGATTAACGAAGAATAAAATTCAAAACATGAAACATATGGATTTATGAACTTTCCATGATGTATTAAAATTCCAAACTCTTCAAATTCTAGCTTCCTTCTACCAAACTCAACTTTAGTTGTCTAACTCATGTAATATATGGCATTTCCTTTTCAGAGGAATTCTTTTCCTGTCTACCAGCAAGGCTGTGAAGTCTTCAGACTTTTACAAGACTCTGGCATCTCTCAGCCAGAGTTAATCACAGCCTTCACCTACAGGCAAAGTCTGAGCATGTTACAGAGCACATGTGAACTTATTAATGAGACTGTTCAGCAGGCTTTGTCACACAGAGCCTTTCTACTTCTCTTTTGCCTGAATTTGTACATTTGGATGCCATTCTGAGTTCTGTGCTTTACCCCACTCCTGAATGAAACTGCTTCCTTGACCTCTATAATTCTTGGGTTAACTTTTAGGAGAAGTAGTTTTGGGCACCTTCTCTTCACATTTCCGATGTCTACTGAATCGAGACTCTTTATATGGATTAAGATTACAGAACAGAAATGCCTTTTGTCTGGGATTCTAGGCACTTCCATGTTCAGATTGTTGTTACTGTGAACATAGGATGATCCTTTTTACAAATATTTCTCACTCTGTATTTGAGGTTTGAATGATGATGACATTCAACATCTGTCATTGTCCCCTCTGTTCTACCTTACATGTAGGTAGTTTGACAGAGAACAAGAACATAAACAAACAAGCAAAAAAAAAAGACAGCTCTTCCCCTTTTGACATCAATAAGCATAGAACAACCCAAAAATTTGCAGAAGGCAACAATCAATTAATGTTTATTTGAAATTTATAGCCTAAACACCCTAAAATTCCAAGTCAGTATCCTTCATACATCTTCTCATGTCATTCTTAGAATAACTAGGGGCTTATTCGGCTCTCCCAAGACTGCTTCCTTATGTAGAAACATTGCCTTTCTGTTAGTGTAACATCATGTGACCTCATTCCTTTTAGATCTTCTATCATTCTTATATTTCTTTTTATGCCCTCTGGCTTGGTTTGCTTTGGATATTGTTTCTATGGATTCTTTCAAAAATTGCTCCTGAAGCAAAAAACCCAGCTCTATCCCTTTCTTCATGAGCATTTTCTCTAACTTTTTAATATTTTCTTTCTACAGGCTCTGGATGAGAATATTCTTTCCTCTCTAGGACCATTTGGTGGTAAATGTTGACTTTCCCAAGTTAATCATTTCCAGTTCTACTTCCTGTTTGGGAACCCTACCATTCATCATTTCCTTCACAATAAAAGTTCATCAGATTAATCTGTATCTAATCCTTGGCGCTTTCATATCTTTTAAAGCAGAACTGCATTAAAACATAAAAAAATGACATTTAAAATTCAACTCCCAGTTTCTGATCATAAAATCTTGCTCTTCCAACAACCTCAAATTGACTAAATTTTCATGTTAATATGAATACGACTAATCTATTGACCTTTCATTTTCTTCTATTATCTTAGTGAATAGCCAATACTCTTAAGTCAGCATCAAACAAAAATTTAAAGTTTCCTTGCTGCACATAGAACATAGTATTGTATAATCTCTTTCAACCTAATCTCTTCTCTCAACCCTTGCCTTGATTCATACCTATCTCCTAAGCTTCCAGGGAATAAGATACTTGGTCTTAATCTTGGCCACTTATTACTCTATCAATTCATTGACTTCATCACTATCCCTATCAACACCTCAGCATCTGGTTCTCTAGCTTCAAATTCTTCATTTCTATTCAACTCCATTTTTTCCTGCCTCTAAGGAAGAATGTATCTCACACTTGAATGTATCTCACACTTGAATTACAATATTCTGCAGTTCTTATTTCTATCCCCCAAGCCCTTAGCTTCCATAAGTTTCAAGAATCTGTTATAACCACTTTCTAGTTTCTCATTGACCTTTCATTCCACAATAGACTGTAAAAATTAGTTAACACTAGAGCTTTCAAATAGTGTTTGATAGTAACATCACTTCTTGGATTTGAATGGATATTTATATTCTCTTATTATTTGATTGGCAATGCTTTCTTTTTTGAAATGTGTATTGTCTTTGATTCTATAAAACCATCCTTTCCTATTTCTCTTAATAAGTCTAAATGATGTGCTCTCTGCCTCTTTGTTGAGATCTTCTACCTCCTGTATCCACATAGACCAGACAACATATAGAACAGATGTAAGAAGAGTGACAGACATATTGATTCATTAAGAACCAGAAAAAAGCTTAAGTTATAGTTTAGACGTCATTTCTAAAAATGTTATGGTATTAAGCAACAACAACAACAAGGGAATTCCAAATAACTACTACACTTATATAAGGAAACCTTTCTTGAGAGAGACGAGAATGACTTCCCAAGCTGCTGTGAGAATGACTTGAGATGATGAAGAACCCTGTATATCCATTCAAATACACTTTTCCTAAACATTTGCACTTTTACATAAGTTTATATTAATAAAACCAACAAATATTACTTAAGCAACCTATCTGTGCATACTTCACACACTGCTGGATCCCTTCTTCTTTGTCTTAATTGACTTCCATTTCGATCTTCTATCAAGCAAATAGTCGTCATCCTTACTTTCTCAATAACTCAATTCCCAACATCAAATTATTTACAAAGTCCATAAAACTCTATATCAACTTCATGTATGAATTAAATGCCTATTTTCATTATGTGCCTATGTATAAAGTACATAATTACACCAAATTCTTCAGCCTTTATATTTTTCTCTTCACCTTTGACATTGTTTACAGAAATGTCAAGCCAGATCAGTGCATTTACTCCCTAAACAGCCCCTGCTTCTATTTTCCCTTTCTTAGAAAATAAGGCACTAGGGCTCTGAAGATACAATTCACGCTATGAAACTCTTATTTAAAATGTCCTAGTCATTCTGTAATTTCTATAGAATAGGCTCAAGAACTTAAATATGGCTCACTAGGCACATTAAGTGTTTAGCTATTTATACAGACAAATTTTCTCCTATTGTCCTCCTCACCCTTTTATGCTAAGGAGCAATGGACTGGCTGCAATGAATTGATATCCTCCCTAGCATTTCATATTGTTTGTTTCAGATGCTTTTCTGCCTACATGCTCTGTTCCTGTGCCTAGCCTTAACCTTGCCAAACCTCCCTATTCTTCCATTTAGCTGTCTAGCAAACTTCTAACTCAACTTATCATTTAAGGCACAGATTGCAAATCTCATTCCCCAGTGCTTCTGTTCTGACCCCCTGGGCTGGCTCATGTGCCCTCATCTGTTCATGCACTTATTAGATTCTGTAGAATGGTTTATACCTACTTTTGTCATTACATTGTGATGTCCTTTAGGGATAGAGCTGTGTCTCATAAATCGCTGCAACTCCAGCACCCAGCAAAGTTCCTGACACATGGCCAATAAACTTTTATTGCATAGGGAGTCTTCAAGCCATAAAATGATTCACAAGAGAATTAATGGAGAAGAAACATTGTCCAAGCACTCCTTGGGGAACTAGTGCTCTGTGATGCTGTAGAGGTCACTTAACCTCTCCACACCTCTGTTCCTTGGCTGAGAAGAGACCACCTGTACTTAAGGTTCTTCCTTACCTCATATTGTCATGAAATAGAGACTTTTTGTGTTGCATTTAGGGTGTTGATTATAGAAATTTAACAGTTCCCATGAGACAACTTTCTGACACTACACAGTGAATAACTATACTTAAATTAAGAAGGTATAGTGAATTAAGTCAGTCACAGTGATAATGCTTCCTAGGCAAGAAAGGCAAAGGTAAATTGAATAAGTAAATAAACACAATTTGTTAATACTTTTTAAAAATGTAAGAGAAATATATATCTTGATACCAACAAATAAGTATTAGATGATAGATGGGCAATAGATTAATAGGTAGGCAAAAACAGATAATTTAGTCAACAAAGAGTAAAAATATATATTCAAATATCAAATTTTTATTTTGGGAGTAGATGAAAAATGTCAAAAAGCTAAGCGCTTTAGTTTTAGTCATTAAATCAAGATTTTAGTCATATTGAATGAGAAGATATTTATGGTAGCCAGACTAATAGATGACAAAAGTTTTACCAAAATATCTCAATGATAGTACATGATTATTTTCTTAGTCTCTGGAATATTTGTGTTCATTCATGTCTTGGACAAAATGCAAGTGACGGAAGAACATGAACTGAATTCACATACTGCCTTGCCATCTTCTACCTGCATAGCTCTAGACACAAATTGCATATTACTTGGGGTTCATAATCCTCTATAAAATGGAATTAAATATAGACTAGACTAGACATAACCCAGATCAATGAGCTTGTAACTTAACTTCTGGTCTCTTGCCCTGAAAGCTGTTCTCTTCCTCCACATTGGAGTGTTGCTTTTAACTGAATTCCGAAGACTGTTCTCTTGCCCCAACTGTCACTATAACAGATTCCTAACTTGTAACTGATTTTTAACTTGTATCATATTCCCACTGTGCCTTTTTAACCCTCTAACTCTAAAAAGAGTCAGAAAAGATAGAATTCTTCACTACTCTTGCTGGTGATCTTTAAAGATAGAAAAAGAGAATGAAAGAAACTCACTGCACCTTTTGGCTTCTGAAGCTTGGAGAACAGGAGCTTATAGAGAACTCAACTATATCTCTTAAACCATCCCACAACCTACCATCCCACTACCTGTCAACTGTCAACCAGCCACTGTCTCCTTCATATCCCAAGGTGTTCCCAGAAGTCCAAGTGGCATCCAATCATAATAAGGAAGGCTGCAGAGGACAGAAAACTTCTTTGCAAAACATCCTGCCATAGGAGCTAAAACATGCAATAAAAATACAGAAATATGGGGGGATTGAAAGAACAATAATATCCTAGTGAAAACATGTTTGCTAGATTTTAGTTTTTATTTATCAATATGAAATTGATATTAGCATAGATGAGAATCTTTCAAATAACACCCAAATTTCAAATTGATTGCAGAAATAAAATATATTGATGGAAATTGAATGGTATTTAAGAATTCAAAGTTGAAAACTATTATTGGCAATTTAAGTTTTCTAAAGGTCATTCATTCATCCATTCATTTATTTAATGTATATTAGTGTCTTGCCTGCATTTATGTTTGTGTCCCATGTGTGTGCTCTTTCTTATCCACTGTCACTCCCTTTAATCCTCTTCCTTTCCCCAACTTCTTTTCTTTTGACTTTTATACCTTCTTTATTATGGGGCACTGAGCTTCATTAGCACTGTTTGTAAGAGCATGGGTAATGGTTTACTTACAGGGACATGGGCATTACCGATGACTACACCAGTGAAGAAGATCTCTCTCTTTTCCCAATTAGCTGTATATCAATTTCCAGGGCAGGTTGAAACCTCAGGAGGCCATTCCCTTTAATAAAAATGTGGTAAACAAATATGTACTCACTATGTGACATGTGATTCACATACTATGTGTTGGATGTAGATTTGGAACAAAATGTGACCAATGCTCTAACTGTATTTACACCAGTATATTTCATGAATGTAATTATGTACTCATAAGATAAGGACTTGTAATATTCAGTAAAATCGTCTACAAGAGGAATATAAGGAAGATGTTATGGGGAAGGTAAAAATACAGCGCAGTCTCAAAGGTACAAAGACATTAAGGTAAGCATTGAAGGATGAGAGAATGAAGAGTAGTAAAAGACAAATGAGCTTACTGAAAGTAGCAGGATGGAGCAAATGTGTTCCAATTAAATATGGTGTGGCTAAAATTTTAGTGTGTTCTCAGTGGGTTTATGCACTTGGATCTTGGCTTCCAGAGGAGCCATACTAGGGAATGGTAAGAATTTGAAGATGTGGCATGGGATGCCAAAAGCCTGGCTCTTCCTTCTCGTTCTGTCTTCTTTTTGCTCCTTGGTAGTTTTTTGCTTTTTTTTAACCTCTTTTCCTGTGATTGTGGTACCATTTGGCATGAAGTGATATATCCTACAAGGCCTTCACCAGATCGAGAATACAATGTTTCAAAATTTTGTCTCTCAAAGAAACCTTTGGTGTTCTGTGATGATAATGATATATTGAGAAGCAGGCAGAAAAAAAAAGTATAACCTGATTGTAAAGCATTTTGTTCTATTGAATCCACTTTAAAGCTACTATGATTTACAAGACTATGTCTAAGTGGAACCCTATAGAATGTGATATGTGGAATTATCATACCACTTTTTGAGAATATTGTGAAAGGCTTGTATATCAGAGTTTTATGTAATGACAAGCCAAAAAATTACATCAAGCTTAAAATGTCCTGTTTTTATATTTATTTTCTCATTTAATTTTCACGATTGTTAGTGACTTACGTCTGATTTTCCAAATTAAGGACTGTGGAAAACTTAGAGCTTATGCTATTGAAAATCCCGTAACCAAACTCTACATCCTGAATGAAACACAGTGTAGAGCCCTAGCTTCATTGTGCTCATCAAAGTTACCCATGAATTGTAAATAAGAAAGACAACCATTCATCGAGTATTCAAATGACAGGCACTGAAGTAGATCCTGAGGATAAGGCAGTGAGCTTAGAGTTGACAGTTCTGCCTTCCAGAAGGTGATCATCACCATGGGTGAGTCAGAAAATAAAGTGAATAAAGTAAATAATCTAGTGTGGTAGTGGGTGTAAAAGGCTAAGAAGGAGAAATACAGAAAAGAGTACAAGAAGTTTCAGTGAGCAAGTTTCTAATGGACAGGAAAAGACTCATCGGGATGGCCACATTTAAGCAGAGATGCAGGATAAGTAGGACTGCCCTGAGATTTATAACAGTCATTTTCAAGTAAAAGTCAGTGCTTCACAAAGACCATGAGGTGTCCGTGTGTGTGGAACATATGGTAGTCTGTAAACTTAGTAGAATGAACAAGGAGAGTAAAGCGATAGGAGATTAGAAGCTAGGATGGACAGGGTAGATACTGTAAAAACTTTGACTTCAGATGAAATGTAATTCACAGTTCCTGAAGTGTTCAGAGAAAGAAAAAGTCAATGCCTAGTTTACAATGCGAGTATATTACCTAGACTAGAACCGTATTTCTATGTAGAAAATGCCTGTTCATCTGACTGCAAGTTCTCAGGTTAGCAGTCAGGTCCCTTTGAGAACAAACACCTTCTGTATTCTTCTAAAGTGAGTATGAGGAGTAGCAAGTGTAGATACAAATCCTGAACAATGACACATGCAACACCAGGGCTGCACTTTATGGTGAGGGGTCATGGAGCATGTAATTTCACAATGGCTGCCTCAGTAGATGAGCTAAAATAGCACACCAGAATCACAGCCATAAACAATTGCCAATTTCATCTCACAAGAGTCACATGGAAGAGTTGAACCAGAAAATGTGATGATGATAGATAAAACTGAGTATGCATGGCTTATTCAGAGCATTATATTAACTCAGATTGAGCACTGAAGAGCCTGAGTTCAAACCCCAAGCCAACCACTTATTAGTTACTTGACCTTGAACAGACCACTGAACTGGGGTTTCTCACTTTTAAAAATGGGGAAATTAATGCAGACTCACATTGGAGAATCACATGGATCAAAAGAGACAAGGCATGTGTAAAAATGTCTTAAGGCGCTACATAAATATTTGATGCTATTGTTGAACTGAGTTTCCCTTTGAAAAACAGAGGTAGATGAATATAACAATTATTTAAATGATCTATCAATTATTGAGCATCCTCTTTGCATTCAGAAAATGCTTGTATACCACTCCCCTGAATGTGAATAATTGCATTAATCTAGCTCTCTATCATTTATCATGTATTTATCATCTGTTCTCTGAACTGTATATAATCTGTCTGTCAATCAACTATGCATTACTCAATTACTTTTTTCTACATCTTGTATAATGACATTGTGCATTCCAGTCAAGATCAAAATTAAAACTGTTTTATGTCTAAACCTGCATAATTTTTGCTACACCACGTCACCCTTTGTGTACCTAACATGCAACCACACTGTGTCAGAGATGGGAAAATGAGAGAGAATTTCTAGTGGAATGTATTTCGTTGGAAATCTTTAGCTGCAACATTCTACTGGGAAATTCAATGGTGGTTATAAGTAAGGGCACCTAAATTTAAGTGTATGTTAGGAGTATGTAAGTGGAAAACCAGCTTTCCACTTGGCACATCACATATCTCTTCCCCTGGATATAATAAGTAACTTAGCCTTGAAAAATGTAAATCTACCCCACACTATCATTTTTTGATTAAAAACTAGAGAATTTGGGAGTCTAAATGATTTTCATAAAAGCATACATGTTAAAAGCAAAACAAACAGAAAACTCTTTAAAAATAATTTTAAAAAATAGAGTTCAGATTTATGGTACTCTGTCATTACTCTTCTGTACTCTTTCTGTATCATTTCTGTGTTGTTGATATTTGTAGAATCTCAGAGAAGACTTTCATGTTCCTTTGGAACAAGTTAAAAGGTAAGTGAAGGAAGTATTATAAGTAGATAAAAAATTTAACCACTTAACTGATCATGCTTCTAGAAAGGATGTTCCATTGTTATGACAAGACACTGGCCCCGGGACTAATACATACTAATACATACTAATACATACTAATACATAAAGATACTCTTCTAATGAAGGGTAGAGACTTTGTGTATCATATATTTATACACTCTATAATCATAAACTGGGTAAAAATAAGTGAAGTTGAAAGTACATTGGAAGCTAAATTAAGACTGAATAGGTGGGACTGATCTCTGCTACCTAATATCTTTTTGATGGCTTACCCTTTCATTCAACTTTTAGTATAGTGGAGGTGGTAATGAGAATAGTATTGCAAGTTGCCTTCATGATTATCTTTTGGATTCAGTGACTCTAACTATTGGAACAATAGAGCTGCTGGGAACTATATAAAACATGCAACTTCATTATGTTTAAAATTCTGATTTGAATCCATCTCCATCTTCCCAACTCTGCTCCCTCCCACACCTCCCCAGCTCCTACTGCCTAAGTCCCACATACCAATTCAGGCAGATGTCTCCTGCACCAGATTGTGACTAGCCAGCCAACCAGAAGAACAGGTAGGAAGCCTGCTCCTTCAACCTTCCCACTAGAACAGCACATCCCTCTCCAAATCCCAATCCATCACCATTTTCCCACCTTTGCTCCTTCCAACGCCTCCCTAGCACCCCCTGCCCAAGTTCCAGATAAAAATTCAAACAGATGTCTCCCACACTAGAGGACAACAAGGCAACCAGCAGAAGAATATTTAGGAAACCTGTTTCCCCAATCCTCCCACTAGAATAGCACATCTCCTCAGCCCACCATTATCTTCCGACCATCACTCTCAACCCTCTCCACCAGCCATCTGAGTGCCAGATACTAACTAGGCCAGACATCCCCCACACTAGAACAAGACAAGGCAGTCAGTCAGAAGAACAAGTAGGAAGCCTGTAAGATCTGTATATCAGTCCTCAGGCTGGGCAAAGACTGTTTGGCAAGCGGCCACAAAGAACAGAGGACCAGAGAGAGAAAAGCCACCAAGACACTAACCCAATAAGGATAAACTTAGGAATTTGGCACTTAAACTTAGAATCAGCCCAAGCCCAAATCCTGAAATGTAAGTCAAGAACACAATCAACAACAACCAGAACAATATGTCAACATCAGAGTACAACTGTCCTTCTACAAAATCAATCAAACAAGCAAACAAAAAACCCTGAACACTCTGACACAGGTGAAACAGAAAAAAACAGGCCTTAAAACAAACTTATGAAGACAATAGAGGACCTTAAAGAAGAAATGAGCAAATCCCTCAAATAAATCGATGAAAATACAAATAAATAATTGAAGGAACTGAGTAAACTCATCAAAGAAACACAGAAAAACATAAACAATTAGAAGAAATGAGTAAATCCCTGAAAGAAAGGCAAGAAAAGTAAACAAAGAATGGAAGGAAATGAACAAAACCATCCAAGACCTGAAGATAGAAAGAGTAGCCATAAAGAAATATGGCTAAAGAAACATAAAGAAACATAAACTGAAGGAATCTTGGAAATGAAAAATCTAGAAAAGAGATCAGGAATTACTGTGGCAAGTTACAACAACAGAATACAAGAGCTGGAGGAAAGAATCTCAGAAGATGAAGATACTCTAGATGAAATAGGTACCTCTGTAAAGGAAAGTATTAAATCCAAAAAATTCCTGACAGAAAACATCCAGGAAATCTGGGGTACCATGAAAAGGCCAAACCTATGAATCATAGGAATAGAGGAAGGAGAAGATATTACCAGCTCAAAGGCTCAGATGATATTTCTAACAAAAGAAAATTTTCCGAATTTAAAGAAAGAGATACTTATAAAGGTACATGAAGCATGTAGAACATCAAAGAGACTGGACCAGAAAAAATCATTCCCTGATGCATAATCAAAACATTAAATATACAGAACAAAGAAAGAATACTAAAAGCAGCAGAAGAAAAACAAAACAAAAAACAACAACAACAAAAAACCCAAGCAACATACAAAGGCAAACCTATTAGAAATGTACTCAACTTCTCAATAGAGACCCTAAACACCAAAAGGGCCTGAACAGAAATATTGCAGACTCTTAAGGAGCACAGGTGCCATCTCAGACTACTATACCCAGCAAAACTTTCAATTACCATAGAAAACAAAATATTTCAAGATAAATCCAGTTTCAAACACTATAGTTCAGAAGATACTAGCAGGAAAACTCCAACCTAAGGAGGATAACTACACTCAGGAAAACACAGGAAATAAATAATCTTACATCATCATAATCAGTAGAAGGGAGACATACATACAAACACACACACACAAACACACACACACACACACACACACACACACACCACAACCAACAACAACTACAAGATAATAGTACCAAATAATCAACATAAATCACCTTCATCCCCAATAAAAAGACACAGACTAATAGAATGAATGGGAAACCAGAATCCTGCTGCATACAAGGAGCATACCTCAAGCTCACTGATAAACATTTCCTGGGAAAACATGTCCCAAGAAAATGGGCCTAAAAATACAAGTTGGTGTAGCCATTCTAATAGCTAACAAAATAGACTTCAAACCTAAAATAATCAGAAGAGATGGGGAAGGACACTTCCTACTCATTAAAGGAAAAATCCTCTAAGATGACATTTCAATTCTTAATATCTATGCTCCTGACACAAAGGATCCCACGTTTGTAAAAGAAATATGGCTGAAGCTGAAAACACACAATGACCCTCACACACTGATAGTGGTAGTTTTCAATACCCCACTCTCACCAACTGACAGGTCATCCAGACAAAAACTAAACAGAGAAATACTGGAGCTAACAAATGTTACAAACCAAATGAACCTAACAGATATTCACAGAACATAAAGAATATACCTTCTTCTCACCACCTTGTGGAATCTTCTCCGAAATTTACCATATGCTTGGCTATAAAACAAGCCTCAATAGACACAAGAAAATTCAAATAACTCCCTTCATCCTATCAGATCACAATGGGAAGCTAAAATAATCTTGAAAAGCAAAAGAACTTCCAGAGGTATGAACATTCCTGATCTCAAACCTGATCAACATTCCAGATCTTATTCCTGATCTATGGAGTCAGAGTAAAAAAAAACTACATGGTACTGGCATAAAAACAGACATGTGGATCAACCAACTGAATCAAAGATTCATACATAAATCGACATACTTATGGACATCTTATCTTAGATAAAGATGTCAGAAACATATAATGGGAGAAAGAAAGCTTCTTTAACAAATTGTACTGTTCTAATTGGATGTGTGAGTATGGAAAAATGCAAATAGATCCATATCTATGACTGTGCACAAAACTCATGTTCAAGTGGATCAAAGACCTCAACATAAAAGCAGATAAACTGAACCTGATATACAAGAAAGTGGGGGATAGCGTTGAATTCATTGGCATAGGAGATATCTTCCTGAACAGAATACAAGAAACTGAGGAACAAAGTTCAACAATTAACAAACAAGAACCCATGAAACTGAAAATCTGTATTGCAAAGGACGCTATTTATAAGACTAAATGGCAGCCTACAGAATGGGAGAAGATTTTCACCAACTCCACTTCTGGTAGTTGGCTAATATTCAAAATATATAAAGAACTTAGGAAGCTAGACAGCAACAAAACAACCCAATTTTAAAAATGGGGTGCAGATTTAAACAAAGAATTCTCCAAATAGCTGAGAAAAACATAAAGCAATGGTCAACATTCTGAGCCATTTAGAAAATGCAAACCAAAATTACTCTGAGATTCTGTCTTACACCTCTCTGAATGGCTAAGATCAATAATTCAAATGACAGTTCATGCTGGCAAGGATGTAGAGCAAGGGGAACACTACTCTATTGCTGAGGGAAGTGCAAACTTGTACAGTTACTATGGAAATCAACATGGCGATTGGTCAGAAAATTGGAAATTGGTTAGAAATTGGAAATTCAAGACCCACCTATAGCAGTCCTGGGCATATAACCAAAGGACATTCCATCCTACCACAAGTATTCTCTCCCTACTATGTTTATATCAGTTTTGGTCATAATAGCTAGAAATTGGAAATAGCCTAGATGCTCATCAACTGAAGAATGGATAAAGAAATTATGCCATATTTACACAATGGAGTACTACTCAGCTATTTAAAAGAAAAGACTACGTGGATTTTGCAGGCAAATGGAAGGAACTAGAAAAATCATCCTGAGTGAGGTAACCTAGTCTGAGAAAGAAGAGTATGGTTATCTTCTCACTTATATATGGATATTAACTGTTAAGAAAAGGACAAAAGTACTGAAATCCACAGACCCAGAGAGACTATGAAACAATGAGGAGACAGAGGGATCACCCTGGTAAAGGGGAAGTAAAACAGATGATGCAGGTAGGATGGGGAGAGATGGGAACGGGAAGAGAAGGGACCAGAGTGAGTGGAGAGGGATGGAAGGAGAGAATAGATGGAGAGATGACCAGACCTGGAGGATATTTAGGGGAGAATCAGGAGACCTAGTGACCTAGTGCAGTGAAAACTTTCTAGAATTGATGGAGACCCTAATGAAGACCTCTAATAATGGGGGATAGGGAGCCTAAACAGGCCATTTCCTGTAACCAGGCAAGATTACCATGGTACAACTGGGAGATCATCCCAACTACAAAATCTTCCCTACAAGATCTGCTGGGACAATGGAACTGCAGACCCCTGTGCTAAAAGAGGGAAGCCATGACCAATATTCCAGAGCATATCAGAAACTAGATACTGGATAGCCAGGAGAGGACTTTTGAAAATGTTCTGCACTTCTCATAGATTAGTGCCTAGCCCAATCTTCATCAGAGTGACTTCTTCCGGCAGCTGATGGGAGCAGATGCAGAGGCCCAGAGCCAAACAAAGCACAGAGCTTGGGGAACCCCATGGAAGAGGTAGAGGTAGGATTGTGGGGACTAGAGGGGTTGAGGACACCAGGGGGAAAAAACCCACTGAGTCAACTGACCAGCACTCTTAGGAGCTCACAAAGTGAGCAGTGGCAGACATGGAACCTGCTGGGCCCTCCAAATACCTATTGAGGTTGCCTGGCTTGGTTCTCTTGCACATCTCATACAGACTAGAGTGTTTATGTGTGTGTGGGGGAGAGATGTCTCTGAACCTTTTGCTTACGCTCGGATCCCTTCTCCCACTGCTGGGTTGCCTAGACCACCCTTGAATTAGGAAATAGTGCCTGAGCCTGTTCTATCTTGTTGTGCCATGTTTGAGCACTAACCCTGGAGGACTCCTCTTTCTTGGGGAAGAGGAAGGGGTGAGGGTAGGAGGATGGGGATTAGATCTGGGGAAGAAGACAGACAGAGGGGCACCGGGAGAAGTGGAGGGAGGAGGAAGGGTGTTGGGTAGTATTATATGAGAGAGGAAAAGTAAACCAAAAAATATTCTAGTTTGAGTTTATTGGATTATTTTGCTATAAGGTGGTATCATTTTCATTAAAAAAATACCATGTGTCTGGAACCTTGTTAAATATTTACATATTTTCTAATAGATTCACCATTTATAAATGAATGTACTTCTTCTGAAATGAACATTATTGTAATGAGATATTTTATGAGTGAAGACATTTACCTTTTCACCATGAAAGAACAGAGTCAGAATGATTGTCATGTATTCAAAATAGAAATCTTTGGAAGGAGGGATGAGTCAGTAGTTAAGAGAGCTTGGTACTCTTGCAAGAACCCAAGTTCACTTCCAGAACCCTAGTGAGGTGATCACAACTCCCTGTAACCCTGGCCTCTGAGGATCTGATATGCTCTTCTGGGTGCTGTAGGCACCTCTGCTAATAGTTGCATATACTAGTACACAAACAGACACATACACATATATTCAGAAAACAAAATAGTTCTTCACAAGATATAGAAGATATATAAAATTTGCAATTTCAGAGACATAATGTAGGAAGTTTGTGACTATATATAGGGAAGCTTTTACAATGTAGGAATTTATCAAGGAAATTTGAAGGTAAAGAGGGGATTCTGACACTTGTGCTCCAGGCAACGTTAAAGAGCTATTAAAAGTGCAAGTGCTAGGACTCCAATACATCTTGAGTTTGAGGTTATATTTTCCTTTAAGAAATCTCATACTAGGAAGGCAGAGGCAGCAGTTCTCTGCGAATTTGAGGCTGACCTGGTCTAATCTTGAAAAAAACTAAAACAATAACAAAGACAACAACAAAAACAAAAATGAAAACAAACAAACTAAAAATCTCTTTAATTCAAACACAAGAATAATGTTTGGTAACTTTAATTTTAAAAGTCCACATTGTGTGAAAGATGAGAAAAAATTACATTATTTAAAGCATTAAATGTGGTTTTAATAAATAAACACCAAAATAATGGAACAATGACATCAATGTAATAACTAATATATGCCCCCAAGATTCTATTCCCTAGCATACACAATTGGAAATTCTTTTCCATTATCATCCTCCTTCCTCTGAATCCCCAATCTAATCTCTATCCTTGGGATAGAGAGAACTCTTGTAAAAGCCTGGCCTCTATGATGCTTCCACTAATTCAACTTACCCTCCAGCTCTCTCTGTATCATTTCTGATAATTATTATCCTCAAGTAAGAATGTTTCCCTATTGGATTCTCTCTTATTTCCCTAATATTCCTTTTGCCTGTTTTTATAGTAGACCTTGCTCATAATTTTACTCCACTGACCAGTTTTTAGAGGTTTATTTTTCCTCTTAATAATAAAATTGAGAACAAGACAGACTATAAAGGAATGAGGATGTCAAACAATGGGCTGACATTCATTGCAAAGGGAATATAAATGTAGGTACAACATTTATTCAAGGTCTTCCTCTCTTGAACTTTTTAGTTGTGAAACTTATTTTAGGTCACAGTGTGAATGAATTGGGATGTTTGAAGTAGAAGCAGGGGCTATCTATTGGGCCGTTGCTGTTATCAAGAAGAAGAGTGCTACTGATATGAATTGAAGTCAGTAATTAGTGAGAAAGTAATAAATATAGAGAAATTTAGTAAGAGTAATTTATGGGATGTGCTTGGTTGAATTTTTTTGAAGCTAATGAAAATAATGGAGTCAAGCTGACTTGCAAGTATTGACTTGAATGGATATCATAGGAATCAGTTATTGCTATAACAATGGACCAGCTATGAGAAAAGGTACATAGCCTACTGAATGTCAAGTGTTACTCTTTTCTTTCTGTAATCCATGTAGGAACCTTTTCATCTGACTTCTAACCCAAATTTTGTATCTCCAACAATGGTTGTAAGAGAGGGTAATCCGAGAGTCTGCAGGAGCTGAGTTTCATTATCCAAAGAAGAAGACCCAGAGATTCTTTGCTAAGTCTACATTGCTAGAGAGAATTATTAACTTCAATATCTAAGTCTTAATCACAGTTTCTCTGAATTGTTCAAATGACAATGAGAAATTTAGGTTGCATATGGAAATAAGTTTGTTGATCTCTTGACTTCAAGATATTATATTATTTACATTTATATGTAACTGTCAGTGTGTGTGTGTGTGTGTGTGTTTGTTGTTATGTGTAGGTGGACTCCATCTTGCATAAGTATGTGAAGGCCAGAGTCAACATTAGATAACTTCTATTGTTCTTCATCTTTCTTTTTGAGACAGGGTCTCACACCGAATCTGTAGCTATATTAGTTGACTAGTGAGCATCCAGGATTCTACTATCTGTGTCTCCTAGTGATGGGATTATGGGTACAAGCTGCTATACATAGCTTTTTGCATGGCTGTTGAGGATGTAAACTCAGGTACTCATGACTGTATAACAAGCACTTTACCAATACGGAGCCATCTTACACCCTCCTTCAGTGTGTTTAAAATATTTTAGATATATCTCTAAGTGTATTTATGTTCAAATGTGCATCATTGCACGTGTGTGTGTGTGTGTGTGGTTATACATGTATATATGTGCACATACAAGTGGAAACCAAAGAGCAAGCTCACTTATAGTTCCTCAAGTAAAGCCAATGTTGATTTTTGTGATAGAGCCTTTATACTGGGACCTGAGGCTCCTGATTTGGCTAGGCTGTGTGACCAATGAGCCATAAGAACTCCTTCTGTTCTACCTTCTCTGCACTGAGATTACAAATGTGTGCCAGAGTGCCCTGTTTAATTTTTTTTCATTTTTACATGGTACCAGATATCAAACTCAGATATTCATGTGTGTGTGTCATGTGCTATTTCTGCATTCACAGAATCATTTAAAATAGAAAGAGAAGCAAAAGTCAGTTTTAGAGACATATTTGAAAATGTTCTTTTGGGGGCTTTGAATGGAGGGGAAATGAACAAAAATAAATGATGCAGCTGTTTTCTAGAAGCTAGGGGAGATAACTCTAGCTTCCTAGGTTAACCTTCGGAGAAAAGAATAAACCCAGCTAATACCTTGATTTCAGCTCTATGAGATTCTCCTGGAGACACTTCCTCTTGAACTAAGGAATCATACTGTTTTATTATAGGTCACTAAGTTTATGGTGATTCAGTTCAACTACAGTAGTAAAAGAAGACACCTTCCCAATTTCTTGCTGATGATGGAGATGAGAAGTGGCAATTTCTCTTCAAAGAGAAAGCTGTCCAAAAGAGGATTAATAGCATCCTATAGATGACCACAGCAGAAACGTTTGGTAAATATCGTTCTGAAAAAAGGCAACAGCCAACAAGCAAATCTGATTACTCCCTTTAAAATCATTTACCATTGATTTTTCCTGAAATATCTCAAGAATGACAGACACCATAAGTCAAAAGCAGCTATAAAAGTTATATATAATTTTAATTTGGTTCACTCTGTTAGAGAGGTAGAATCTCCTAGAGGAAAAATTTTAGCCGACTTCCACCAAAAGACAAACTTAAAATACTCCACAGAATTATCAAGTATCTGTGAATTTCAAAAGATATGTGCATAACCTAAGTGGAAAGATAACTTATAATTAGTGGTAATTACATGAATCATTTAAACTATTTTAATTATATGTGTATATATTTACCTTATCTGTATCCATCAAGGAGCTCAGGTTAATGCTCTGGGTATGATGGCAATATTTGTGTTTCCCCACCTGAATTGTGTCCGAGTTATTTGCTCCTTCCAGTATTAATGAGCTCAGACTGCTTCTATCTCTTCTGTGTCTTTCTCTCCATTTACCTAGGTTGTAATTCCTTCTTTGAAACTAAAGCTAGATTAGTTAGTTAAGCATTAAATTCT
Organism: Cricetomys ansorgei; assembly: GCA_026225945.1. Taxonomy (NCBI): domain Eukaryota; kingdom Metazoa; phylum Chordata; class Mammalia; order Rodentia; family Nesomyidae; genus Cricetomys; species Cricetomys ansorgei. Next base: position 3,357,189 of record JAMJFZ010001390.1, read on the forward strand.
GTTTAACTTATCCAAAACATTTTATTACATACATGAAGTAGTTTGCTGCTACTGGGGTGGTTCAGCAAGGAAGACAAGGAGGCATAATCATAGGTATAAACCTTTCCAGACCTCAGCGAAGGAACCACTATCCCGGCCAGGGAATACTGGACAGTGAAACTGTAAGCATCTGAGATCCTGTGTTTATATTGATTCAGAACTTCTCTGGTATTCTATTGAAAGCACATGCAAATCATGAACAATCAAACATCTCCTACATTAATCCAACACCTGCAGACAATACAAAAATGCCAAGATCTAGGCAGCCCTTCACCCAACAGTGCACAAAACAATTTTATACATAACTAAAACTAAACTTCTACAACATACACATAAATTTGTTACTTTTCTCATTCCTGTGACTAAATACATGACCCAAAGTAACATAAGGGAAGAGGCGTTCATATGGATTTACAGTTTAAGAACAGATAAAGCCCACTCTAGAAAAGGCACAGGAGCAGGGAAGGGAGGCAATTGGTCATCTTGCACCTGTGGTTAGGAAGAAGAGACAAATGCTGATGCTTAGCTCACCTTCTTCTTTCTGTAGAGTCAAGATTTCAGCCTAAGGAATGGTGGACACACATTCAGGATGGGTCTTCATTCAAATTCAAACTCTCTGGAAACACCTTCATAGACTCACCCCGAGAACTGTTTCCATACTTCAAATCCACTCAAGTTTACGGAGCATGTAACCATCTCAAAAATATAAACAGCTTTTATACACCAGAAGCTTGGTACATGTACATCAGGCATTATGTACAAGCCTAGGATAAGCAATACTATTGACATAGTCACTATGCTAAATTGCTGGGACAATGAAAGATAATTCCTAAAAGAAGAAAAATATCTACAAACAAGGCTTTAAGAACAAGAATGACTTATCCTACTTAGCTGTATTAAAATATGTTAAAATGGATTGGCAATATGAGTGTATATTTAGTATTTGCTTATTATTAAATGTCTATCATTTCTACTCATGTTTGTACAGTGTTCTACAATAACTTTTCAGGACTATTTTCTGTCTCTAGAACCATAAAATGTAAATGAATTTAATTAATAGGCTCAGGGGACTAATTACTTTTTTGATATCTTGAAGTTACTAAAAGCTGAACACTATTGCTACTACAGAGTGAACATTTATAAATGATATTCCAGGAGTGTTATTAAAGGAAATAAAACCTGGTTAAAATAAACAGACTCTTTGGCAGTTGCATACATGAGGGTTTCATCTTATATTACTATTTGGACAGACTGAGTTAAATTTTCCAAGGAAAATACTGACTTGGCTGATATAAAGCCCTCCAAGTTCTCCTTTGCTATTTCCGGTTTGTGAACATTTCAAGATCCATGAGCTTTACAAGAATCTGACAAAATACTGAATGACAGAGAGGAACTGATGGTGGCCTGACAACATAGCAATTAGACTAAATTCTGTGAATATTTAACAATTAACATTTAACAATTTGTATAAAGTTAATACAATTGAATTATTTTAGTCTAGAAACACTTTGAACTTTATAAACAGTACTAGGCATATACACAATGAGATAAAACACAAAATTCTTTCACAAAGATAATTGTTTTATGTGGTTTTATCTAGTACAGTGACAAATTAATCAAAGAATTCAGAGCCCAAGACAGGTATTGACCTTTTCTTTTGCTGCTGGACATGCAGGCAGTGATTATCAACAACTGCAGTAAGCAAACAGCTGGAGCTCAGGCAGGAGGGCACAGATTTACTCACACCAAGGCCACCATGTAGGCAAAGAAGGTACTTGTGGATAATCTATGGAAGCTGAGAACTGGGAATGCAATCAGAAGTTGTAGGACATGTCAGCTGCCAAAAATGACAGTCAAATGTACAGTGGGGTGTAATAATGATGCCAGAGCCAGTGCTCAAGTGACTATTCATCATGTTTGTTTAAAACTGCACAGTATGCCAATAGCAAATCACTAATTTTGGTCTCAGTCTTCTCTCTATGCATCTCTATCTCTGTTTTTGTCTCTCTCTTTCCAGTGTATGTTGGCACTTGCTATAGTAACTCATAATTTGTTGTAGGTCTTTTAATTTCTCTGAATCCCATGAGAAAACTATAACTATCTAAGTTTGATCTTTTCTTAAACATGGAACAATTTTTGGATTACAGGAGAGACCAAGAAGTACATCTGGCGTCCAGTATGCCTTTTGCTTTTCAGTAATAGAGTATACTTTCAGTAAAAGAAAAACAAAGAGACATGCTGTCTCTTCCAACTTCTGCCATTATTACAAACACAAGAATTGAGTATCCATTTGAAAAAGATAAAGTAAGCGGTCTTCCTTACCAGGGACATTTATTGTATGATTATAAAGAACTTGACTTTCAAAAGAAATTGAGGGAGAGATTTTTTGTTTTTTAAAGAACTGGCATTGACTTATTGTTTCCTTAAACTATTTATTTCCAGAAAGGAAATACTAAGGCAAGATGTGAAAGCACTCCAGTTATAGTACAACCACAGTATGCATTTTCAAAATGCACATTTTTATGTGCTCCCTAATAAGAAAGAAGGTTCCCTTTATTTAGCAGAGATGATTTAGTTTCCTTTTTGATAGATTATATGAAGGTTTCCTTGAATTTGACATTTTCTGAAGGTGCATTGTAGATTCAAGTATTAATCTTCTGCAGGTTCTATAAGAAACAAGACACTTTCTGAGGTCAATCTGAGGTCAGACCTGGTTAACCCCTCCCATACACACACACACACAAGGCAGAGGGTCCAAGCTCAGGCCACCTGAATAAATCCCAAGCAAATGATCTTCAGGTTATTTTATTGAGAAAAGGAACCACCCACTGATACAAAGACCCATTTTGCATTAATGAACAAAAATCCTATAATCTACTTCCCTCAATGTCTGGTTTGCCACTAGGTGAAGGTCAAAGCTGAGAGACATGTGTGTTCCCATATCTCCTTGTTGGTCACTGGGGAAGAAATCCTTTTCATTATCAAATATAAACAGAGGGCAAGATAATTCAAGAATCAATTGCTTAAACAATTACTGGTTCCTCAAACTAGCTTTTTTTTTCTTTCCATAAGGCTGCAGTTCATCCATGTAACAAGACACTTTGAAGGAGTTTTGTGATTTTGGTTTCTCTAAAAACACAGAATAGCTTTTAGAATATGTTTTTGTCCCCATCCCAGGTACAATGGATGATGATGAGTTTGATATAGATTATTTGTTGCTGGTTTAAATTATTCATTTCTAGCTATGATTTAGTTATGTGCCATTATTTTGCCACTTGCAACTTGTCCTGATGATTGTATGTTGCTTAGATTTCTGAGATCTTTATTCAGAGTATATATCAGTTGTTGCTTAAAGGGACTTTGGTGGGAGGAATTAGGTTCAGGCATATTGCATTGAGGCATTAGTTCAGCTCACTATCAGCTCCTGCTCTACAAGCTTATAACAGCTAACAAGGACTATGAATATTTCTTCCTTCCTTTCTTTCTCTCTTTCCAGGCTACCAACAAGAGTGGTGAAGATTTCTTTCTTCCTAGCTTTTTTGTTGTCTTTCCTATGCTAGAGAATAAAAATGCATGGTAGCAACCCGTTATACATCCACACACAGGAAGCTGGTGTTAAAGTGACCTTTCATTCAACAGCTCAAAGCAAATGTTTTAAAATTCATTTAACTGCACAGATAATTTACGTAGCTTTACAATATTTGAGAATAAGTTCAAATATTCCACTACAGTACATATCTGAAAACCAGATTCTGTCTGGAAGGGCAGCAGATAATTTAGTGCTGAGGACCACCCTTATGTTATGCCTCTTCCTCTGCACACAGAGACTTGAAGATGTTAATGTGTTGATGTAGGTATAAAATAGACCTTGGAGTAGAGTGTAAAATACAAGTTTGACAAACTCACAAGACTTTGCCATAGAGAATGATATTGCAATGTAGTAAGAGGATACTAATGAGATAGATTATCTTAGCAGGAATAGAGAAAAAAATGGAAGAGGAGAATGAACCAAAGGTATTTAGAAAAGATGATGACATTATATAATACAAACAGACTACAGGAGGGAAGATTAAGATGTTACGAACTAAGAAGAGAAGTAAAGGGGAAGAGGTAGGGATACAGGAAGGAAAAGGGAAAATGAAGAAAATAAAGTAAAACAACAAACAAAAACTACATTAAGCAGTCTTAAAGAAAGAAAAAATATTAGTTAAGGAAAAATTTGAGTCTTTATAGGCAGTATTTCCTTGAAGATAATATTTTTGTTTGTTTGTTTCAAGACAGGATTTGTCTGTTGTAACTCTGGCTGTCCTAGAACTCACTCTGTTGACCAGGATAGCCATGGACTCATAGAGATCTGCTTGTCTCTGCCTCCTAAGTGCTGGGATTAAAGGCAGGCATGACCACCAGTCAGCAAAGATAATATTTTTAATTTTATAACATATTAGCATAAGATCAGTTTTTCAGATGGCAAATGAAACAATGGATTGAAACTAGAGATTGTAAAGTGAAAGAAATGAATAGCAATGCTATTATTATTGATCAAGGTCACAAATTAGAAATGGCAAGATACCAAAGTGACCCAACTAAAAATGAAGTAGAGCTTAGATTGTATCTTGTACTTGTAAAAGCTTAGGTGACTCCTCTGGTGCTAGAAATGATGTAAGTTAGAACAACTGCTCGACCTCTGACCTTCTATTCCTTCCCTTGCACAAATAATGGGAATAATAAAATAGCAACTTCTTCACTTAGTTCTGTATCAATTTAAAACAAATATCCTTTGGTGTGTGTTGAAGTACTTAGCTGCAGGGGATAAGCCAGCCATTGTTCATATGTTCACAGCTTTCACTAGTTTCCCGTTTCCATAGAGGACCAACTAGAGTCCTTCAGATGGTCCCCAAGCCTGTGTGACACAGCCCACTGCCCCTGCTCTCTCTGCATTTTCTGTGACACTTGTTGAGCGCCCTGTCTCAAGGAGTTTAATCTGGTTTTTCTTTAGTTGGCAGGACATCTCTTCCCCAACCCCTGTCTTAACACAGTCTGATCTTTTCATTTATGGACATTTCATTTTAATTCATAATTTTTATAAATATCTAAATTTACAGACTTTTTCCCTCTTTGGGCTCTAGGGCTCTCTTTGTCTCTTCTACTTTGACATATTTTTCTTGGCATTTCTACTATATCTATATTTATTTGCCCACTGTTTTCTTTTCCCTAGTATGTTTGTCCTTTGGGATTAGGACTTGGACTATTTGGGTCATTTGCCACTTAACCTTTACCTCCAAATAAATAATCACCTCAGAGGATATTTTTATGCATAAACTTAGGTTTAAATTTTTAAATGAGGCAAAGGCAATTTTTGTGCCACACGTGTATGTGTGCATAGAGGTATACAATCACAGTCACCTACTGATGCACTAAACATACTTCTTACTTGACTGGAAGCATTATCACTATAATCCACTTTACTTTATCAGAGGACTGGAGTTGCCTTCATTTTTCAGGTGTCACCAGTTCATGGAATCTGGGCCCTCTTTTGCTCAGAATTCAAGCCTTGTCTGCTATTTCCACTTATGCTTCATCTACAGATCAGTTAAAACATCTACTCTGGGATCTACAAATTTCTGTTCCAAGTCAAACATTACCACACATGTGTAAATTGGATAATTAGAGGCATTGTCTTTCTTCATTCATACACTAGTCCTAATACATTAACCATTATTTTTAGCTTTAACCTGAACCTTTATCAGGAATACTTAAATAAATACAAAAATAAAAATAAATACAATTTTGGGTTACTTTGTAAGCTTTTAGAAATAAAAAGCTCTAATTTATTGAAAGAAGGACTATATTATAAAATATCATTTGGTTTTGTCATGTGAACTATCTAAAAGTAAAAGTTCAGTAGAAAACCACTTATTGTTGTGATCCATTTTCTTCCAGTTTCTTAAACTCATGGAAACTTTACTCTGCTTTGTGTCTGTCCCCTGCTCACTGACATCATGAGTTTAATAACCACGTGTCAGGAAGAGTCTCCTGTGTAGCAGAAGCATGCTACTCCTCCAGAGGACTCCAGCTAGGTCTCCTGCACTGACCTTTCCCCTCAGGGCATTCATCACCAGAGGCACTGACAGATGAGCACCCTGATCTCTTGACCTCCAATTTATTAATGCTTATAGTGTTGACACTTTTCCTGGTCTCCCATGTACTACACTGCTGCCTGTGATCATTCCCACACCTACTTCTCAGAAATACCTTCTATTTTCTCCCTGTGATGACACATACTGCCTGCTTCCCTATTAAGAAGAAACTGTCAACTTTTTTCTCTCTTATTACTTTTCAAAATTTGTAGACCCCCCTCACATTCCCATCAACATTATTAGGATATTCATCAGTGAGACATTGTCTACACTTTTGAGTGGATCATTTTCTGAGGAAGAAAGTATTCTTCTTGGTGCTGCAATATAATTGACCTTGTAAGAATTTCTGTATCTGCAATAAATAGAAAATTCTACTTAATACAAGCTCACTCATTGTTTAGTTTTTTATAGACATATACATAGCCTCACATACAATGGCTATTATTAATTTAATAACCCTTTCTCAGAAAATTTTACTATTAATTTCACTAATAAAACATCATAAGTAATTATTTGAAGAAATAATCAGAAGTAATAAATTTGAGTTGTCATCCATTATTCTTCAAAATGTATAAATAAAATAAAATAAATTTTAATTTATCATAAAAAACATTTCTCCAAAATTTAACATGTCAGACGCCAAAATCCTGACAATAAGAACTACTTTGCTGAATTCATCACTCAACCATACAATATAAATAGTAGTATCACCTTATATGAATAGAAGGAAATTCAAACATGAACTCAAACAAAATCACATATTTGCTTATTGGTAGGAACATGGTCTGTTCATATACACATTTGTATTAACCATCATTGTTTTAAGAATCTGATTAAAAAAGAAAGCATATTGAGATGCTAATAAAGAGGATAATTACAAAATCAACATTAATAATGAGATCTATTACTTCTTGAGACAGTGTTTAATAGGCTTTATAAACAAAATCTTGCCACTTTTGATTTTTATAGGAGAACAATTTCTATTTCATATGTCATGTGACAGGAAATTTGAGACATAAAGAAATTTCTTTCTGAGATGATGGGAATGATTCTATGCTGACATATTTGCTACCCAAGTGTTTGCTCTAGTACCATGTGGGTGTCCCAAACATGAATCATTTCTAAGAGGAAGGCCTCAGCAAGCTCCATACCTATAGTTACTGGGGAATTTCTTCAAAGTACCCTTACATCTATTGCCCATAAATAAACAGTATGTATTCTGAGTTATTTTAGAAGGTTGTTCCTGTATTCTCTAAAGGAATTGTTGTGGAAAGCTGAGAATTGTGGTTCACATCTTTACCACTCAAAAAATGCATACAGTTGTGTATTAAATGTACTGTAGAACTGAATGTTGAGAAACATGAAATGAAAAGGGGTAAACATACTCTAGGATCAAGTTAGTCAGTATCACATGCTCTGTTTACATTTGCATTTTGATATTCTTTCTATGCGTATTCTATGATGAATTTATAGGTTGGAAATTAAATTAAGAATTGGACAATATACATGTGTGGTAGCTTTTCAATGTTTATCAAAAAATAAAGTATAATTTCCTAATTATTATTATTGTTTAAATCCTTTAATATTTATGACCACTTAACTATTGAATTGATATTTTCTTTATTCAAACATTTTTACTGATGTCTACCTGTATTCTTTTATTTCTTAATATTGCTTGTATACTTCATGAGAAGTATACAAATGCACACATATAATTATAAATCTTTACTCTATTTGCATTTCAGTTTGGAAAGGCAACAAAGCTACATGTATTGCCCAAAAAGCCACTCTTTATCTTGAATATTTTCTATGAACTTTTATATTTTTAAAGTTTAAAATAAACAATTTTTCAAGTTTCCTGTGAGATTTCTAAACAGGTGTTTTGACTGATGGTGTCATGACCCAAATACTCTTACTGTTTTATATTCCTAATGAATATCTTGCAAAACCAAGAATCTTCTTTTATATAAATGTGGGATATGGTCAATAATGGTTGTTTTATGTAATCTCTAATGCAAAGAAAGTAAGACAGACTTTTAACAAAACTTACAAAAGTAGCCTTATATTATATCTTACAATGTAGGTAAACCTTAAAAATATTATGCTGAATGAAACTAGTCAGTCACAAAAAATGTATCACATTTTCTTAAACCTGTTTATGAATTCTCTAAATTAGAAAATGAATTGCTGATTAGTTGTGGTTAGAGATAGTAAGAGCAGTTGATGTTAAACATTAAGAATTCTGTTTGGTTGTGTTGCCAAAGTTCTAAAAAAGGAGTTTGATAAAAAATAATGATAATTTTGCTTAAAATTTCACTTAAACAGGTAGATTTTTACAAATAAACTTTAAATAAAGTTACTTTTAAAACTCTAAATTAAAAATATCAACAGTTCTTAAATATTAGGTATACATTTCAATGGTTTAAGTTCATTATATTATTAAAATTCTTTATCAAATCCAATAAGACAGCAGAACATAAAAAACTGGACTATGGCAGGAAGAAAGAGGTCACATTATCTTTTAGTAGATAGCCCAATTTATATATTGAAAACTGCAAAGTCCAACAGATTATTAATGCTAACAAATACTTTCTGTTGCAGCATGTAAAATTAACACATGCAATCCAATAACTTTCTAATATACCATTAGCAAAATGCCCTAGAAGAAAATCCTATTCACATTATCTACTAAAATAATAAAAAATAATAAAAGTAATAAAAAGTAATAAAAATAGATTTAAAAATATGGTATTCGTGCACACAGCTGGAATTGGGCAGCATTTGGGGGATGAAGTGGAATCCTAGTGCAGTGGAAACTTCCTGAAATCTATGAGGGTGATCCTAGTGAGGACTCAGTAATGTAGAATATGAAGCTTGAACTGGCCATCTTCTTATAAACAGGCAGGCTCCCAGTGTTGGGACTGGGTCAACAACTCACCCACAAAACCTTCCACCCACAGTCTATCCTGCCTGCATGATATTAAGGGGAGCAATAGTGGCACAGAACTTGTGGGAGTGGCCAACCAATGACCAGCTTAAATTAAGGCCCAAGCCATGAGTGAGAGCCCATACCAGACACTGCCTGGATGACCAGGAACTGGAGAATGGATAAACCCAGAGACCTAAGATCCATACCTTAACAAATTATCATCAAAGAGCCTTCCTCTGGCAGCTGGTAGGAGCAGATGCAGAAACATACAGCCAGATATTATTCAGAGAGAATCTAAATTGGAAGTTTCTATTTAGTCCTTATGCTTGGAGCTTGGGAAACCCTATGGAAGAGTTGGGAGAAAAGTTTGTAGGAGCCAGAGGAGTTTGAGGAGACCAGGAGAACACGGTCCACTGAATCAACTAAGCAGAGCTTAAATGAGCTAATGAAGACTAAAACAGCAATCCTGGAACCTGTATGGATCTACACCAGCTCCTCTGCATATATGTCAGGACTGTTAGCTCAGTGCTTTTGGGGACTCCTAAAATTGGGAGTGCAGTTGTCCCCGACTATTTTGCCTGCTATTGGGACCCTTTTCTTCCTACCAGTCATTCAACACATATTTTGAGTTGAATTTTATGTCTCATATGCAAGACTTTATTAAGACTATTAACAATATTTAAAGAATGAATTTTGATTGTGATTGAATATATAGTTTATTGTAACATAGATACACAGAACTCTAGAATGAGATGAAAATATTCTGTACGTGTCTTTGACTATTAATACCTTGCCACTTTATCTGAAAAAATAGATGTGCCAGAATCCAGAATTGTGAATTATCTCAGGAATAAGGAAAAATGGTTTTATTTTTTATTTCAAATAAAAAAGTCTTAAATTGCCATAGCATTTAGTAGAAGTTAAAATGTACAGTAAAGCTCAAACTTATGTAATGAAATATAGGAAAGGTGGCGTCATTTGTTTAAAGAAACTTCAGGACATTGGTCTAAGTAATTTAATCCACTTTGAAGGTATAACGGGATGCATACGTATGTTTAAAATGGTCCTGATGCACGGCATTGCAGACATATACTCAACAGTGGCTGGTGTTGCAAGCACAATACCTGCACAAGATAAGTCAGCCAATCCCAGCACGGAAAGGGGAGAGATTTATGAAGTCCCACCCCCATAGCTTAAGAGCTATTGGCAACCAACAGCTTCTAGGAGAGAAAGTATCAGTTTCCTTTAGTAGTATGACCTTTGCCTGAGTAGATGGCCCTACACCAAAGCACATGCAGACACTAAGAGGACTTGATGGGTTTTAAAAACAGAATACTGAGTTGGGAGAGGAAGTCGGTAGTAGGGACAGGGCAGGAATTGGAGGGAAAGAAACAGGAAGTGTACTTGATTAAAACACGTTATGTGCGTGTTTGAAATTCTCAGGCAATGAAAAATAAAATTAAATAAAATAGTCTTGATGAATTTTATAACTAAATACTCAAATGAGACCCACAAATTATATATGTGGTAGGTATGGCCTTTTAACTGAAGTACTGCGTATAATCACCAAATTTATAATTCCACAGGGATAGCATTTATTATCATATAGAGTCCTATAGTATTTGAAATCTGAGGTTGAACATTTACTACAAGGTTTATAAGGAGACTATGAATCTCAAGAGAATCCATTGCTTGAGGAAAGTGAATTTATTATCAAGGGCATAAAAAGAATCAGTCATCTGAATACTTAATAAACTCTGTTAAAAGCCTTTAATAAAGTGCTCACCTCATTTGCCTGTCGTTCCAAAGCCCACAATTCAAGATGTGTCTAAGCTAAACTATGATCTTATTGTGGTCTTGCCAAAATGTAAATAATTCACATGTATTCACTATGAAAAAAATAAAAAACGCTAAAGAATAGCCAAGTCATGCCACTATTTCTTTCTAAATTAGTGGATAAGAAGGGATTCTAATCCATTCTAATGCAAAATGTTTGCTTCTAGGTATGTTTCATCTGTCCCAAACAAAGCATTTTAAATAAAAAAAAAATCACAAATTTCACATACAAGCTGAAGGGCTAAGTTAATAATTTCTCAAAGCATCACAGAGGCTGCAGTAATTCTGGCTAGTTCACAGTTGCTATATCAGTTAGCACTTGCTATAATCCAATTAAAAAATTATGACTACCTCAAAATGTCACCACACTGAGAGATCATTGAAACTGTTTGAGTACTGTCATGTGCTCTATGATAGAATCTAATCATCACCATGTGTGTATCTGAAAACATTTATTGGACTAATGAATGGCTTAAATGTAACAGATGATATTTGAGGACATACACTCTCCACTCCTAATATATATGTATAATTTCCATTATAGGTAATTAGAAGTTGATAATTGTAGCAATGAAAGGATAGAACAGAACATTTTTCTTTCTTAAAAGCCCCATTTCAACAGCAAAGGAACAGACTGCTGAGGTCAAAGGGTGCTGGAGCTAGACAGTGTTTGTGAAGTGAGGGAACAGGTTTTAGTGTAAAAGAAATTCCTGTTGGCCAAGTGATGGAAGCATAAGGAAATTATTCTGAAGAATTTGAAACACACTTAGCATTATTTACTTCTCATCATAAAATAACATAATGGGCTTTCATTTTACTACAGGGAGTTTTGGGGACATATATTTCCCAAATGAGAAATCAAGTTAGATTCAGGCAAACCCTTTGTATAACATAAGGTACAGGGGCCACCCAAGCTGTGAGCTTGTCACTGAATTGATGTTCCTAGTGAATAAATAAAAATCTAAAAATGACAAGAACAAAAATTACAAATAATACCAAGCATTTGCTTCCATTTTTTTCTCCTGAAATTCTAATCTTCTAACACACACACACACACACACACACACACACACACACACACACTCACACACACACACACCACTGTATCTAGAAAATTGGCCAGAATATTCAACAGAGCCCAGACCTAATATGGTCAATATGATCCAAGAGAGACTATACATATTCAAGTAAATAATGTTGATAGAGTTTTGAAGAATAGGTTAGCTGAGACTCTTCGGTTAGCTGCCACGTCATTAGATCATTAATCTTCCAAGAAACATGAACAACAAGTCACAAAGGACTAAACTTGAGAGAAATATGTGCTTTAGACATTTTGTAAGATTTTTTTTCAATGTGAGATGAATTCACAAATTTCTTACTTCAAAATGTAACTTTAGAAATTTAGATAGTTCATTATAAAAATGATCCTTCATTCCAAGGCATACTGGATATCTATTTCACTATTCATGTGTTTCTTCTTAGTTAGAGTACCACAGCTCTATACTAACCTAACACTAATAAGGCACTGAACAGCAGAAGGTCCTGTCACTTATAAGATGCAAATGGAAGAGAAACATAAAGCACTTTTGAATTTCTCCAGGAAAATGAGCTGGGAATTTGGTCCTATGTCAATGATGAATCGCTAACATGTGATAAAGGAAAAGTTGAAATAATAGAATTCGATAGTCGAACCTACAAAAAAACAATTGTTACTGTTGACGGTTTGGTGCTCATTTTCTTCTGATGTCATCAATGTCCACTGAAGTTTTCTACTTAGAAGCCAGTTTTCTGATCTCATTCGTCCTGAATTAATGTAACCACATAAAAAGATAGTGTAGGATAGTGTTTTGAAGAATCATCCAAATTACTTGTTTTTGCAAAATGATATTTCCTCCCAGGAACATCTTGAAATCAAGATTAGGCCAAAGGTTTAGATTTGTTACAATAGATAAGAGGCAGGCACACTTTGCTGATGTAAAATTTCAGAGTCAATACTCAGTTTGAATTTTACACTAAATACGTAAGGTTGAGTTCTTTGGAAGCAGATGTTGGAACAGAATTTAGTTTGTGCGGAATTTGTTGGGGGTATTCCCAGCTATAAAAGTGAGTAAGAAGTAGGCTCACGGAGAGGAAGGAGTGTGACTCTCATGTGAACTAGTAGGCATAGATTCCCTCGGTGTGAGTATTCATGTTGAAGCTGCTGCTGAAAGCACAGTAAGGCTACAAGTACTTACTGGAAGGAGAACTAGACAGTCCATCTTTGTGTTAACATACTAGCTCATTTGTCTGTCTGTTGGTGACAGTGAGTGCCTAGTTATGTGGCCCAAGCTGGCCTTGACTTCATGATGATCCTCCTACCTTGGCTTCCAAAGTGCTAAAATTACAGACATGCACTTTCATGACTAGATAATAAACTACATTTTTATAAACTTTTATTGTCAACTGTCTAGTCATGCTAACAGTGTATATATTTGAAACACAAACTTAAGAGTATAAGCTTAATCTAATCTAAATAGCTAAGCTGAAGTCTTTACAGCAGAGTTGTTTACTGAACCAATTACAAAGTATTCCAGCAATGATGATGATAATTGAGAGAAGAAAATAAAAGAACAGGGAAGATAATAACTGTTAAACTCCTTTGACAAAATCCTCAAGAGATTTGAAGACACTTACAAAACTTCACTGCTGTTTTTCTGTTTCCTGATTATAGCATGGAGATTCTACCAGATTCTTGGCTTTAATCAGGACACTACTATTGTAGTTTATTTTTAGTTGTTTATAAAATAATTGTTTTGTGCACTGTTAGGAAAAGGGTTGCCCAAGTGTTGATATTTTGTATTGTATGCAGGTGTTGAGTTTATGTGGGGGAATGTTTAATTGCACATGATCTGCACATGCTATCCATTTTTCAGAACATTGAAACAATAAAAACATCTGAGTTCAGATGCTCAGGGTTCCACTGTCCAGTATGGTGCTCACCATTTCAGTGGTTCCTTCTGTTGAGGTCTGACAGAATTAGCATGTATGAGCATGCCTCCTTCCCTTCCTTGGTGAGCCGCCTCATAGATGTACTGCTACAAATGGCATACTAATGTGGGGAACAATATCATGCCAGCTAATCCAACCTGAAGACAGGGAAGAAGAGAAAGAAACTTCAGACCTCACAGAGCCCGGTAAAGTACACTCAGGGCAGTTCCCAAGGGACAGAGATTTTATATGCAAAAATAATGAGTAGAAGTCTCCCGAAGGAAGAGGAGAGTGAGGAAGGAAATAAGCCTCTATGAAGAGAAAAGGCGGTGAAATTAATAAATGAACGAGAAAGAAAGCTCCACGGCAAGAGCCACAGAATACAGGCCTTTAAATAAAGAGAATGAAAATTTCATGGTAAAAACAGGGTTCATCTGGAAACAGGGAAGAAACAAGGTTAATTGCTGTTCCTGATCATGGAGCCAAAACTCCCTCCAGTTTCTGGTGGCAACCAGGGCACAGGAAACAGGAACCAGCATGCATTGTCCTATAAACTGAGCTTGTTGATAACTTTTTGTGTGTGTGAAGCTGAAGAGGGTCTTGTGTTTGAGGTCGATGAAGAAGGAGGGCATTTGTTTCCGCATTGTGTTGGTGAGAAAGAACAACAAACCACAGGAAGTTTCAACTAGAGATTCTTCCCACCAGCCATGACCCCTGCTATTGTGGAAGCCACAGCTTGGAGCCAGAAGCCACTTAAACTGAACAGCTTTTTCTTTCTTTCTTTTTGTTTTTCTGCAAACCTGACTAAGAGAAAGACAAGCGGCCCTGATAAGACACATCCGCTATGGTGATGGGAACTCCATCCCATGAGGGAACCCTTCCTGCAGAAAAGTTACCAGCTATTTTTCCTGACAACCAGACTGTATCTTAAAATCTGGAAAGTGTTTCCTTAGGGCCAGCACATAGTAGCTGTCTTCCAGAACTGGCAGAGGTTGAATCTTGTGCTGGCAGCTGAACTGGGTACTGTAAGAATTACCCAGGATGTACTAGTTTTGAAGGCACAAAGTGGTCATGGAGAGCAACTGAGGCTTGTCACTATGAGAGGCCAGGAGAGGCCATTAGTAAATGTGTAGCCTTAGTAATAGTTGAAGGCTGAAATGAAGGGGTCATGTAAATAGGTTGAAGCTTGGAATCATGAAGAGAGCCCAGGAGAGGACACTGGTCAAAGTTCAGCCTCAGTGTCAGTTGAAGGCCCAGGTTGGAGGGATCACACAGAGTAGTTGAGGCTTGGCACCGTGAAGATAGCCAAAGAGAGGCTATTGGTGAAAGTGCAGACCAGTTGCAGCAATTGTATACCCCAGCAGTCTTTGAGATCCCAGTACCATGGGATGACCACCAAGAATAGCAGCAGCAATGGAGGGAGCCAGCCAGAGCCTAGAGGACAAGCTCTGTGTGCAGCAGAGAGCAGAGCCAGAGAAGTGACTCAAGTACTTTGGAGGATCCCAGAAGTTCCTGAATGAATTTCAGATAATTGGATATTGATAATGTTTTTCTGCTGTCCAAAGACATTCTGAAAAGCTTGATAGACGTTTGGTTTCATTTGGCCCTCTGCATTAGCAAACTTTATGATGGTTTCTCTTGTAAATAGTTTTGCTAGTGTAGTGTTAAATTGTGTTGTAGAGATAAATCTTTTTTTTTTTTTTTGATTGGCTTTTACAGAAAGGGCAGTTGTAGAAGTTTATTTTTAGCTATGTTTAAAATAATTGTTTTGTGTACTGTTGTGTGAGGGTCTGCCTAGATCCTTGGCTTCTTGTATTGTCTGCAAGTATTTGATTTCTGTGGGGGATGTTTGATTGCTAATTGTCAGCACATGTTATCAGTATAACACATGAGGAGTTCTGGATGAATAAGAACCCCTGAGCTCAGATGCTCAGGGTTTGACTCTCCTTTATGGTGTTTACCATGGCGATGGTTCCCTCTGCTAAGGTCTGGCAGGTCATTCACATATGAATGTGCCCCTGTGTCTCCTTGGTGAGCTTCCACAGCAGCATAACAACTACACTCTACATAGAAATGGCTAGTGCAAGACTAAATGTTGGGCCCCAGAGCTTCCTGACACGTAGGTGTACACTCAGGCACCTCTGGTAAGAGCAGGTGTATTCTCTATTCAAAGGATGAAGACTCAGAATTTTTGTGAGATGCAGTGGCAGAAATCTCTTTGAACACTAGGAGATCATTTATACACTTAGAAGCATGGTTCATTGTCAAATTCAAAAATGAGGAGAGTAGATACGCTAAATGACCAGGGACTTTTCCATTCCTCAATGGTTACTGCTAGGTGACTTCTGCTAGAAGATCCTGGTTAAAAAACATGGACCTAGTCACCCACGATCCAGGTTGAAAACAGACTGATGTTCAGTGACAACAGCTGAAGACACACCACCATGAATACATGTAGTCCCAGCGTATCAGAAGACTACACAAACACACACTTCACACCCTCCCAGCACATCTCAATTCTTACACACTGTCGTAAAGACATAGAAAGAGGGGTATGACAGGAGAAGTTTTAGAACCAACTTAAATCTTAAAATGAGTTTTCACTCCAATAAGATACAATAAAATATCTAGATACCACATCTTTTTCAATAGGTTAAGAGTCATTTTGGAGTATTCTGAATGGTAGCCACTTAGCCTGTATGCATAATAAAACCAGCTAGAATTATGATAGATTTAAGTAAACTAAAGTTTAACAAAATCAGGATTAAGATTTAAAAATGCTGTTTTCTTCATCACAGAATGTCAAGCGGATGCAGCTACAGGAAAGGCGTTTGCTAAAAATTATTGAAATTATCCTTTTTATTTTCAGTATTTGAAGTATCATGTGCATTCTCTCATCTTTTCAACTCTATATTCTTTCTTGAGCTAGAATGAGATATGTATATGAGTGATAGATTTTAATAGGCTGGCTATGCCCCACGACATGGAAAAAGATGTTCAGGGGATGAGAGTTGAAAGAAACTTTCTTTTTTTGTAAATAAAAAGCATGTTTTTTTCAAGTATCACACATCTGAAAAACATATAGCTTCATTTTCTTAATTTTTCTTTCTAATAAACTGTCAGAGTTTGTCACCTTCTGCTGCGACAAAATATCGGAGGAAAACTTACTAAAAAATTAGTTTCTAGCTGGGTGGTGGTGTGGTATGCTTTTAATCCCAGCACTTGGGAGGCAGAGACAGACAGATCTCTGTGAGTTCAACGCAAGCCTGCGCTACAGAATTAGTTCCAGGACTGTCAGAATTACAACAGAGAAACCCTGTTTTGAGAAACCAAAAAAAAAAAAAGTGGGAGATGATATTAACGTTATCATCACCAATGAAGCAGACCCACTGTACATTCTTTTTTGCATAGTGTGTTAGTATACATGATATACAAATCTGAGAAAACATTAATGTTCAATATAGTTAATATGAATATATATTATGGAGAAAAATCACAGAAAGTCAAATCAAGAGACGAAATCCTTGAAAAACGTGGTCTGAAGATGGATGCTTTGCCTATGCCTAAATATATTTTCTTAGGCTAACTATTGAAATGTTACTATATATTATATAATGTGACAAATAAAAAAGATATCTGCTTCAACCTTTGTTTTGGGCACATGAAAATAGTCTTATTTTTAGTATAACCATATTGCATCATCTAAGAATAAATACTAATCATACCTATAGATAAGTATGAAATGTTCCATATACACAAATTAGACTATGATTTTTAAAAAATCAACACTTTGCTCTTAACTCCCTTAATTTGTCTTTTGAAAATGAATTACACTTTCTTCTTTAAAAAAATGGCCTACCTCTTTTGGGATAAATTTGTGATAACTCAATGAACGTGTATATTCTGAGAAAAATATAAGCTTCCATCATGAAACCATGGAAAACCAGAGAAGAAAATCAAATAATATCTATGTATTGAAGCCAAACATGTGGCAACCATCTGAAAAAAAAGAAACAGGTAAAAAAATAATCAAAAGTTTCACTGCTACAAGAACTTTAAAACTATTAGTGTTACCTTCTGGCCTATAAAAATAATAAAGGTTGAGAAAACAGTACAGTAAATATTTTGATGGCTTCTCATACAACTTTATAACCTTCCTCTGTTCATAACATCAAAGAACCAGGGATTTGGACTTTGTGCTGTTTATAAAATTTTATCAGTTGCAAATGAAATTCAGCTTCCCTACTGAAACCACTAAGAGCTAGAATGGAGATTTGTAAGTGATATGTATTAGTGCATTGAATTTAAGCAGTGCAAAGTTGGGAGTTAAACATATAATAGGAAAAGATTGGGAATTAGCAGATATACTCATTGTGGATCAGAATGGTATTATTAAATTATTGTGGAAAATTAAAAAATTAAATGCTTATCAGAATTTGTGACCCTTTCGAGACAGGAATTCTCTGTTGTAACTCTAGCTGTCCGGGAATTCTTTCTGACAACCAGGCTGGCCTCGAACTCGCAGAGATCCATCTGCCTCTGCTTTCTGTGTGCTGGAATTAAAGGCAAGCACCTCTACTGCCTGGCTTTTTCTTTTATTAAACATATTCTGCAAGACACGGTATAATGTTTATTTAACAAGTGTTAACTGCAATGTGTGATAAGCCGTAATCTACCTGCTGATTGTTGCAGATTCTCACAGTTCTACTTTCAAGCATTTGACACAAAACACATTCATTTAACAAGGAGCATAGGCTCTACGAGCGTTCAGGCCAGAGACCATCTGTCCAAGCAATTATGGGCCTTTCTGAGTAGCTCCTTCTGGATGAAGACAGTATCGTACCCTGTACCCTGGAGCAAAATGGATGCTATGTTTTCATTCTGAAAAAGCATTTTCACTTTTTTCTATCACAGAATTCAGAAATTTCTTTCTTAAAATTCAGTAATTTAAAGAAACTAAGCAAATAAGGAAGTACTTTAAATATAGCGTTCTTTTTTTTTTTTTAAATAAAACATTAAGAGTGAAAATACTAAACTGGCTTTCTGTCCATCAAGTTTATCATCTAATTTTTCAAGCCTTTCAGGGTTAGGGAAATACTAAATATGGTTCTCAGAGGACTTTCTGTCCTTAATTTTTGAACACAGATTTTTTTTTTTTCAAGGAAACTCCATCCTTATGCTCACCATTCCTTTCTATTTAACTCATCCAAAGGTGGTTCATACTTAGATATTTGACATTCGGCATAAATCATTCCCTTAAACAAAGGAAGCCGCACTTGTCAATAATAAACAAATAAAAACATTCTATTTCAGGGGCTGAGAAAGAAATAGGAAGCATCCACAGGCGTGGGGTTCCAGCCACATGACCTCCTCCCATTATCTTATGCCAAATTCATCAAGTAATTGATGCTTATGTATCTGTATGCAGATGGAACTTTGATAAAATGTATTTTTCCTCCATTCGAAAACCTGTTGGTGTGATAAGTGAAACGAGGTATGATGGAGTATGCATACATTCAGCACAAACAAAAATACTTACCCTATAATGTGAACAGAGAATACGCTGGCAATAGTGTGTCTGTACTCCTTTGTATTTTGTCTATTGTTTCACTTTCATTAATTTGTATTTTAAATGTTATTTTAAAATTACTGTTGTATGTGATCTGTGTGTGTGTGTGTGTTGTGTGTGTGTGTGTGTGTGTGTATTCTACTGCATGTGCACAAGTCAGTTGATACCTCATGGAATCTGTTCTTTCCATTTCCTGTGGGTACCAGAGTTGGATGAAACTCAGGTCACCAGATCTTAGACAAATGAAGTCTTTACCTACTGATTTTATCATCAGACAAAAAATATTTTATAAATTATTTTTTCTACAAAACTAACATCTGAAGTTCCTGGAAAGATACTATTTGCTTTATGCATATTACCTGTTTTAAAAATGTTTGTGCTATTTTGATGTTTAAAAAATTATTATATTATATAATGTATTATATAATACAATAATAATAACGTACTATTATTATTACATTATATGATTGAGAAATTTAAGTCATTATATGATAAATGCCTTTGTCGTTTGCAAACCTGGGGTTTAATTCCAGTAGAATTGATACTCAGATTTCCTGAATTGTATCAACTGCATTTACGCATTTTTATTTTAATTTAATTTTGGTTTTCTATTATCTTCTAATTCCTTGGAAAGTAATAAAATGGTTTGATCAATTGATCAATATGAATTGAATTTAGATTCACTTGTGGCAGGAACATTTGAACCCTTCCTTAGTAAAAATTGTTTGTTCCTCCAGTATAAGTAGTCCGTGTTTGGGGAACTTTTGCTCAGGCTTTGCTTTATCATTTCAGAACTGCTTTTCGAAAAAAAAAAAAAAAAAGAATTTCAAGTTGAGTTTCAAAATATTATGTTTATAATCAATGTGCTCATAAAAATATCCTTGCAGGCATTACTGATAAAGAGCTGGTGGAAATGACCTCGTCAATGCACTGTCTGGAAGTTTCAATAAGTATGAAAACAAAGGCATTTCCCATGAAATGCTAATAGAAATGTGGTCCCACAACTAGAAATAGAAGCTGCTCTGTTACTAAAACTCCAAGCTTAACAGCTATTTCTGATTATTATTACTCTTACTCTTTGTTCTATTGATGTGAAGAGACACCATGACCATGGCAACCCTTATAAAAGAAAGTATTTAATAGGGAGCTTGCTTCTAGTTTCTGAAGTGTAGTCCATTATCATCATGGCACGGTGCATGGTGGCAGGCAAATGTGGTGCTGGAGAAGAAGCTAAGAACCACATCCTGATCTGTAAGCCTAAGAGAGAGATTCTGGGTTTGGCATGCACTTTTGAAACCTCAAAGCCAAGTCCTAGTGACACATTTCCTCCAACAAGGCCACACCTCTGAATCCTTCTGATCCTTTCAAATAGTGCCACTTCCTGGTGAGTAAGCATTCAGATATACGAATGTACACCACCACAATTGTAGAAACATAAAATATGTAAATATATATGGATATGAATTTACTGATTGTGAGAATTAAGGTACAGTTTTTTTCTCAGAAGTGTTAATACTGAGTTTTAAGTTTATGGATGGTTTGTTTGTTACAAGTATATTAAAGAACATATTTTTCCACAAATGAAACATCATACTCATTATGATCTTGGGAAGTATGATAGTACCTTTAAAGTTCAAACCGATCAGATTTTACACCAGTGGAAATGGTGTCATTACTATGTTTGAATATTTTTTACACATGTGCCAGAATTCATAACTCAAAACTAACTAGGCTTAACCAATCAACAGAGAATAAACCAATAGGCTTTAACAAATGAACAAGATATCAGGGACAGTGTTCATCTTGATCCAAATATTGGCATCAGAGGCTGAACTGAAAGTCTCTCCTTAGTGAATGAATAATGTGTTTGGAAACAATTCCAAGAGGGTAGTTTCTAGTTCAAGTATAGATGTCTATAGATGGCTTAAATAAACAGAGCCATACCCAAGCAGAAAACGGAACAATGAAGGACATGTACCACATAAAAGCTGGGTTTATGTTTTTTTTACCCTGTGCCCTGTTATACCAATTGCAGAGTATATTAGGGTCTTTTTAAGAGAATTATGCTATTTCAAATGGATGCACCTGTTTTCTTTATTCAATGTCTTAGACTTGATGCAGAGTTTTTCTTTAGTTTTTTCTTTTCTTTTTTCTTTGCAGGGGTGCATCCCTGAAGAAAACTGATTTCTCCCTTCTATAGAAGCCACCAGTTGCCAGGAGCAGCTCCTCAGCTAAGGATAGGACTTAATGAGCCACTGTCTAGTCTATGCTGAGATTTTGGCTGACATGATCTTAAGTAGGTGTTGTGCATACACAGTAGCTGTGAATTCAAATGTGCAATACCAGCTCTTTCATGTCTAGCAGCAATGTTTTGTTGCAGATACCAAATACTCTGACTCTGGCAATCTTTCCATTTCCTCTTCCCTGATCATCCCTGAGCCTTGGAAGTAGATCTGTTACATAGATGTCCCATTTAATCAAGAACATGTCAGTCTTACCATTAGCACATTGGCCAGGTGTAGATTTCTGTATTTATCACAATCTACAGCAAAATGAAGCTTTACTGATAAGACATGAGAGATTTACTAATCTATGAGTATGAAGTTAAAAACTTAGAAGACAGCTTCATATGCTCACTTAGCAGGATAATACTATTATGATTTTCCTCAGAACCTGTGACCAGCCATTCACTGTTCTCTAGCCAATTTAATACGCATGATAATTTTCCAAGGACTACTTGGGTGATTCATGAGGGTCCCATCTTCATGACATAGTCAGCTTCTATAGAACTTGCATTCAGATACCATAACACTAAGGATCAAATTTCAGCATATGAATCTGGGAGGAAAGCTCAAATTTCAGTTTATCACAGTATATGATAAAATATCTCAGTCCTGAAAAATATGACTTATTTAAACAAGAAAGGGAATGCAACTCACCCTGCTTAATCCCAATTGTTCAGAGAAGAGCACCCAGGCTTCATAAAATTGTCAAAGTATACTGTCAAATTATATACATTATACAACCCAACAACAATACATACTAGCTTTGGTGGTTAGTTTTATGTCAACCCAACACAAACCAGCATTATTAAAAGGAGGGAAACTCAATTGAGAACAGGACCCTATATGATTGGTCTGTAGAGAACTGTGTTAGTGACTAGTAACTGATAGGGAGCGACGAGCCTATCATGGGTTCAGCCATCCCTGGGCAGGTGTTTCTGGGATCTATAGTAAAGCAAGCTGAACAAGCCATGATGAGTAAGCCAGTAAGCAGCAAACCTCCATTGGCTTCTGCATCAGCTCCTGTCTCCAGATTCTTGCCTTCTTTAGTTTCTGTCCTAACTTTCTTCAATGATGCACTAAAATGTAGAAGCAGATGCCACATAAACCCTTTACTCCACAATTTGCTTTTTAGTCATGGTGTTCCGTCACATAGAAACCGTAACTAAGACAATACTTTATCGTCACTTGATACCAAGGTTTCGATATATTTCTCCGAAGTGGAACTTATGGCACTAATATTCAAAAGAAAATATTGTATACATATTATACAACTAATATTCTGGTGATCATATTTTTATCACAGTCTGAATTCCCAAATGCAGTAGTTTCTGTCAGGATGAAAATTTTGCTTGTACATGTTCTAGTAGACATGTGAAAATATACTGTGCCTTTTTACTGTTTAAAAGACCTTTACAACACCTCAACATTGAAAGTGTAATTTGGCTCATTTAAAAAACATATATAATTGACATGTATTTCACTTGAGTTAAGTTTACTTTTTTGGTTTCTATTTATCCCAGTAAACATTTAAGAATGATTCCTACTAGTGTTGTCTTATGTAATGACATATATGATGCTTCTCTGTGTCAATGTACCTTCGTGTGATTCTCATGTTTATTTTGCTTTGGGTAAACTATGCTTATTAGATCTCTAAGAATCTAGTTGTCTTGGGCATTTAGGCATTCATTATTTCTTCACACGTTTCGGCACTCCCCACCTCCTATTTCATTGTGGGGCTCCTACTATGTATGCTATATATGTAGATTTAGTTGATATTTTTTCTCATGCCATTCCAATAAATTGTTTGCACTCTCTTCCTTCCCTCTGTCCTCCCTGTCTCTCTT
The DNA here is from genome assembly GCA_026225945.1 of Cricetomys ansorgei. NCBI lineage: Eukaryota > Metazoa > Chordata > Mammalia > Rodentia > Nesomyidae > Cricetomys > Cricetomys ansorgei. Next base: position 3,380,795 of record JAMJFZ010001390.1, read on the forward strand.
TCTTCCCCATTTTTCCTCCTCTTTCTTTGCTTCTTCCTCCCTTCTTTCTCGTTCCCTGTTCTCATTATTTCTGTTTCTAATTTTTAATTTTTTCTTCCATGTCCTAGTTGCTAACACTTTAATTTTATGCTAACTCCATAACATTTTGAAACACTCCATATGTTTTCTTTTAGCTTCAGAAGTTATTGTTGCTTTAAGAAAATATTTTGATTCTAATAACAATAAGTTATAGTATACCTCACTAAAAGCATATAAGATTTTAAAGCTGGTGTTTTTCTAGACTGCTATGTGGACTTTGTAGACTGTATTAAGTTTATTAATATTTTTACATTCTCCTGTTTTATGACTATTGATGGAGTTCCTAGACTCCCAGCAGTTTAAAACAAAACAAAACAAAACAAAAAACCTCTTGTTCCTTAGTTAAAAATAATTCAGTGATGTAAGCTTGTGAAGTCTTGAGATAAGGATTAAGGAGAGAGCAGGAGATTGGATTCCCAAATTGCCTTAGTTCTTAAAAACAATCTCAATATTGTCATTTCTGTGTTTCCCTGTACTCTGAAACTCTTGATACATTGGAAGGTGAGAGTCCCTGTGAATATGCAGCTATTAAAATTAACTATCTCCTCTTATTGCACATAAATTATAGTTTTAGATGCATATTACATTATTAAGCTTCATTGAGTACTCTGCGTTTCTAAACTCATGTGCCTAAGTGTGTACTAATGTAAAGGAGATGCTTGAGTTTTGGCCAGAGTCCATTCTGCCTTTATCTAAAAATAATTCATCATCATAAACATTTGTCTTAGTCAGTTTAGGAATAAGGTCCTAATTCCACAGTAAGAAATTTTGTATATAAAATGTAAGTGTATAAAGTCCTGAGTATCCTTCTGGGCCCAGAATGACCTGAAACTTATTAAGTCCTGTCTCTTCAGTTCCTTACATGTAGTTCCTGACATTTACTGTAGGTCTTATATGTACCCTGTAGAAACTCCCATGTATGTCTAACAACCCACTACTGTTTACAACCCAGTGTAGAATGAAGGTAACACCTCAAAGATAGAAAGGACCCAAGCAATAGAACATATTGCCAACTTAAACCACACATTTTGATGTTGAAGCTTGGTGATATACTTGAAGGGGCTGACACTATAGTTGAAATGACTATAACAAACTGGAGATGCTGAGATTGCTAATAAGGGACCACAATTCTTGTTCTTCCTCAAAATGATTTAGGACTTTCACTCCAATTCCAGATAGTTTCATACTGAAATTTCTGTCTGCATTTTGTATGTGTGAGAAAGATTTTCTGATTTTCCCAGCTTCCCAGAAATACACAAAAAAATCTATAATTAGCTAAATAAACGTTAAAATTACTGTATCAATTATTATGGATTTTTTATGTGCGAGCTGAAGAAAATAATCAATTTTGACACTACTTCAGTCTGCACTGAAATGACACCAACCATTTGGATTACACTACTTAATAAGTGAGTACCACAGAAAATAGTGAGTGTATAGTAATAAAATAGTAAGTTCCCTTCAAAAAAGGATTCTGTGGTTAAACTCTGTAGTTAAGTAAATTGAAACATGTTTATTTTTAAAAAAGTTTATAGAGTCCTTAGAAAACTTACATATGTTATGATCTTCAAGAAAAATATTCAATATCTCTCAAACTTATCTTCTAAAAATCGATTTTTAACTTTAAAATTTTGTTTACACTCATTTATTTGTGTCAAGGGAAGAGGAAGTGTCAGGGAGAAGAAAAAGGAGAAGAATAAGAGGAGGAGTGAGAAGAGGAGGAAAACCAAAATAAATACATAAAAAAAAAGAAAAAAGAAAGCCAGGTGCTGGTGGCACATGCCTTTAATCACAGCCCTCTGAAGGCAGAGGCAGGTGGATTTCTGTGATTTTGAGGCCAGCTTGATCTACAGAGTGAGTTTTAGGAAAGCCAAGTTACAACAGAGAAACATTATCTTGAAAAACCAATAAAGTAAAGTAAAATAAAATAAAATAAAAATAAAAGGAAGAAAAGGAGGAAGAGTTGGAGGAGGAGGAGGTGGATCAGAGGGCAGTTTGGAGGAGCTGGTTCTGCCCTTCTACTTGAGGCCAACCCAGGTTGTAAGGCTTTGGGAAAGCACTTTTATCAGCTGAGTCATCTTGCCAGATTGGATGGAGCAAATTCAATACAAATGCACTTGGAAACAGTTTGGGAAGCACATTCAAGTGCCTAGGGGGACTGTGGACTTTTATAATAATGACAAAATAACATTATTTATTCTTTTTAGTTCACATCTTTTACATAATATTAACTCTTGTATAAGATTTTCTTAACCTCATGCATTATTCTACGTGCTTCACTTCGATCTATCATTTAATAGTCGCCACCATGTTGTGAGGTATATGACATTCATATCCACATTTCACATATTTAACTTGCCCAGTATTTAAGTAGGAACTTGGAAATCAGGCTGTGTGCTTACAAAGTTTGTTGGCTTAGTCTTCAGCAGTAACTTGTGGGTTAAGTAGTGAAACCAGGAATTTAAAAAGCAACCATATAAACTAGCCTAATATTTACAAATACATATATACAAAGTATACATTTATATATAATATATACAAATATATATGATGATGATGATTAGTGTGACATATAAAACAATGACTATTTTATGAAACAAATCAGAATCAATAAGGAATATTAAATAAACTAAAATGCCTCTCAGGCTTGTTTTATTTTTAAATTTGTTTCTTCTTAACAATTTCTATCCCTGTTTCAGTTGATTTTGTCAAAATTGTTTGACAACTGCTCACTCTTATTTTGAATCAAAATACTTTCTGATGATCAATAGAAATAGGATAGATCTCTGGTTCATTTTATTACTCTCTGATTTGATAAAAATCTTTATGGTTTATATCTGCTTTTCATTTCAATTTGGCTCAAGATTTTACTCCATAGTAAAGAAGTATAAAAGATTCTCATGTATCAGATTTTAAGATTTTAAGAATGAGATAAAATTAAATAAATCTTCATTTCAAAACATAGATTTTATTTAAATGATATAATTCTTTTAGGACAAAATTCTCTATGTTGTAAATAAACTTACTAAATTTAGAATTGTTTAAATGCAGCCTAGAGTGGGATTCGGAGGAAGGTGGACTTGGATTTGGTATCATTTACCAACTTAACGTATTTCCTAACAACATGTTCACAGAGAGGGAAGTTCTGCTTCCCAACACTGAAGTTACATTATGAGCCTGAGCCTTACTGTATCCTCTATATACAAAATTACAATAGTATAGCACATGGTCTAAATTACCAAGGACAAATGAGTTTATGTTTAGTTTCTAGCAATTACTTATTGGTTAAGATACCTCACATATTTATTGAGTTGTGTCTCCCCTTATCAAGTGTAAAGATTTATTCGTATGTATGGGACAATAGTCCTTTAGAAGAAGTGCTCTCTCCATCATGTTCTCTGGACCCACAGGTTACCTTCTTCTCTCCTGATATGTTCTTACTCAAAGAAAAAAATTCAACTTTAGTAGAGTCCAATAAATTAATCATTTGTTTTAAATGTTATATCTTTGACATTGTATCTAAAAACTTCATGTCTCTCAAGATAATATAGGTTTTTTCCATGTTATCATCTAGGAGTCTTATAGTTTTGCATTTTATATATAGTTATGTGACTAATTTAAAATTGATTAAATAAATAATTAATTAATTCAGAATTAATTTAAAACGTAGAGAGTACATCCATATTCCCCTCTGTGGATATACAGCACTTCCACCCTTTGCCGCTGAGGTGCTTTGTCCTGTTTTACTATCTTTGCTTCTCTGTGAAAAACAAATTGAGTACATTTATTGGCCTTTTTTTTTTCTGAGTTCCCTATACTGTTCATTTATGTTTGTGTCTCTTCTTTGGAAGTACTACACTGTCTTGATTATTTTTTTCAATCTCTGTGTTTATAGAATTGTTGACAGTAGTAATCAGTGTTAGAAGAGAGAGGGGGAGTATTTCTGAAACTATCAAATAGAAACTAACATTCTTCTACCCTTTAAACCATCCCTGCACAAAACTTGACACCAAAGGAAGGTAACTCTCTTAACTTAAAAACCTCTAGGCAAACCACTGCAAAAGTTCTTGAGGAAACTGATCGTTTTAACTGTCCATCAAAGATATAAAGAAATCTAGATCGTTTGTCAAACTCCACATTTGCTGAACTCATGAATTTAATCATGTGCTCTGGAAAAGGAATGATTTGGGGAAAATGATAGGCTTCCTATGCTAATGAAGAGCAGGGTAAATGTGAATTGAATGCTCTGTGAAGACTGTAATTTGCAAATAGAATTCAGAAAAGTAGTGATGGTAAGCCTATCATTGGGTGAGCACTCCAAATTAAAAAAATCTGAAATAGCAAATATTCAAGAATCTGAAATTGCCAGAGTACCACCAAGGCAGGGAAAATATTTCAGATTTTGGACTTTTTAGGTTTGGGATATTTTTTAGTGAGGCTAAATGAATTTGTGTTAATCTGCTAAAACCATGGAGCTCTAAAAATAGGAAAAGGGTCTTGTCTCAAGAATGCCAGATAAAGGATATTCAAGTTACATTTAATTTATTCATCTTGAGTTAATATTAATAATTATTAGTGTATTAATCATTATCACAAGAACAAGGCATTTTTTCAGATTTCTGATAAGGAAGAAATCATAATTATTTTTTAGATTCTGATATATCCATGATGGAGTTCCAATAGGACCATTTCTGAACCACACTCTTCTGAACAGTAAGATTGCATTTCTCACAGTGCTTCCCCATTTGTACAAAGCCACTAATAATGGTATCTTCTTTGAACTATTGTAAACAAATATAGTTGAATAACTACTATATCCAATGCTTCATAATATGATGGTAAGCATAAGCTCAATGACTACTAACTATCGAATTGAATTAGACCAAGAGTTGGATCTCCTGAGATTTTATGCATGTTTATTTCACAAAGCCAGCTATCTGTTTGCTATTTCTATCTGTTGCCTTAGTTTAATGATGCCTGTTCAGTGTTCTTGTTTCTATCTGTGAAGAATTAAAAGAGAAGTGATAGGAACAAGGATAAACAACACTTTGCTTTGGCATTCTCATAAACAGACTTTCATCTTTCATTTGCTTTCCAGTTACATGCCATTGTTTATTTGCATAAAGACCAAAATAAAAGCTACTAAAGGGCTGTATGCCACACAATCAGAGGAAGATTTGGCATGGCTTTGAAACTTGATGATCAAAGCATTGGGTGTGCATGTGAAGAGTACGCAAGAATCTTTGGTTTTGTAAGGAGCTAATGACGGGTTGCATACAGTGTTAAAGAGCTCTTATGTAAAGCTGCATTACATGAAAACTAAAGAAAAAAAGCCAATATCACTCGTTCAAAGGTACTTGATTATTCTCATTTATTACTATATGAGGTTACTAACACTAGCAACTATCAAGTAGAAACAACCTCCCATTTGTAGCAAAGGTTTTTCAAGCTATTTAGAATCATCAGAATACAAAGACATGTTTAGAAGCACAGATGATTGAGCGTTCTGCTTTTGCTGTCTCTCACCACCGTGGGCAAACTGTAACTTCTACAAACATACATTTCCCTTTCTGGTTAATTGGCACAGTAACATGTATCTTAGTAATCTCAAAAATATTACATATATTGAAAGCACACAGTATGTATTTAATAACCATATACTTCATTTTTCACATAAAATTTTATCCCTAAAATTTATCTGCCCCAACACTCAAGTACCTGCAACAAGGGCATCCAGTTCTTCACTAATCCAACAGCTTGCATCAGTGGAAAGACACCCACCATGCTGACTATCATAATAAATTGACTTCCTTTCATGACAAAATGCTACTCTCTATTCCAGTTATACAGCTGGCAATTTGATTCCCCCAAATAGTTTTCTTTCTACCCAAAGTCTGGTCTAGTTTGGAGGCTTTAACTGCACCCTCACTTACAGTAGGGACATAACATTTTAAATAATAGAATAACCATACTTTCAAATATCATTTTTTAAATTGCTTTTAATTTTCCAACTCTCCTGCAGTGTTTATAATTTGATTAATTTTTCTTGCTTTAATATTTTCTTGATTAACTCATGAATCTAGCAATTCATGTAATAATTTAATATGTAATATAATGTAATATAATAATTTACAATTTAAAGGTTTTTGCTTATTTTTCATGTTTTTGTAACATAGAAATTCCTCTTTTTGCTTCTCTATTCAACTGTTACCCTATTTTTCTTTGAAAATCACAGACTAAATAATAAAGTTGATTATAAAACAATAGAAAGATATTTCAATTTTATTAAATGTATCAACTCTTTTAAAGAAAAATTAACACTTTAATATAAGCCCTCCAATTACAATAACATCTTTCCCTTTATACCTAGTGGTTTTTTGTTTCTTGAAGTCTTTGTCCTACTTAAAAACTGCTTTCAAATACAGCTCCTGCTATCTATACTGCTCCTCTGTGCCTGGGTTTTGCTGTTTCTTGTGTAGATTTCCTCTGCCAAGAAGAGAGGTTTCTCTCCCACAAGGATTAGCTCCTTGTACAATTCCCCAAGGACATCTGCAGCTTCCTGTGTTTTATAGGCTCTTCTCTCAAGAAATGTAAACTGCTTTCCCATGGGACAGTGTCAAAGAACAATAAAACAACAGTTTACAATCAAAAGCACAACTTTTTTCATAACTGTAAGTTGGTTTTGCAGGACCAGCTTAGGCACTGAGAGATCTGCCACTTACAAGTGTGCTATCAATTTCTGTCACATTCATGGTATCAGCTCTCTGTTAGAAATACTGGTACCTTAATTTGCTTTTGTAATCATAACTTTTCAATCCGTGATTATAGGCCCATAGTTTATTCATTATTTTTCACAATAGTTCCAAAATTTCATTTAAATGGAAATTGCATCAGTTTAAAAGAATAACATAGCTTTACAAAAAAATGCTCCTAAAAATAAATTTTACCTTCTTTGTCAATATTTTACTTTGTTTTTAATTTTCTTATATCTTTCATTGACTAGCTGGAACAGTAAAGGTTAATAAAAGATGGAACTCTGCCAGATTCAGGTTTAGTCTGATGATAACATGGCTTTACTGCTGGAAAAACATTGAGTTTAAAGAACACTTTCATAGACATGATCTCATTTAATCTTTATAAGAGCCCAGCAAATTGTACTTTATTTTACAGGGGAAATTCTAAGTAAGGCTCAAAGAAACTAAATGGTAAGCTCATGATTAACTACAAGCTAGTGTAACAACTTGGCTTCCCTTGCAGGTTTTTTGTATTTCATTACTAAACTAATTCCCAAATGGGACTTGCAAATACCAGGCATTGTCTTCATGGGCTCACATATTATCACTTAAAACTAGAATATTTTATCTGTTTTGTTTTTACATCAACTCATCTTTTCCCCCCTAAACTTACTTCTTTCTCTTACACTGTCAACGTTGTTCTTGACATCTTGAATCTTTCACTCAGTCCTTCACTCACCCACCCACCCACATGTACATATATACATTTGACAGGTCATAATGATTTTCCTGTTAAGTGATCCTTGGATCACATCTTGTACAATGTCCTACTTCCCACAACTCTAGGAACTATTCACAGGAAACACAGCACAGTCTTCTCTACTAGTCTCAACTCTTCAAAGATTCCTTGACCACAACATATGATGGTCAATAGTTCTTATGGTTTAGCAAGATCCACCATAAGCTGCCTCCTTTCTACTTCACCTGTAACATCATTGCTTACTTCCAGTTTCATGCTCTATAACTAGAAACCATGGTTTTGATTTCTAGCAAATTACACAGCTCAGTCTCATCTCTAACTTCCAGGGTTCTGCTCTTTCTGTGAGAGCAGGTGTCATAATCCTTCTATGTCTGTTTCCATTTGTTTCCTATGGTGCCTCCAGCATTCAACATTCATTGTTTCCTTCAAATTTTGGTTGTATTAGTTTGGGTTACTATTGTTGCTATGAAACCCATGACCAAAAACCAAGTTGGGGAAGAAAGGGTTTATTTGGCTTACAATTCCACCCCACAGTTCATCAGTGTGGTGATGAACACAGCTAGGACAGGAAATGAAATGAGAAAAGAATCTGGAGACAGGAGCTGATGCAGGGGCCATGGAGGAGAGCTGCTTACTCAGTGCTTCACATGACTTCCTCAGCTTCCTTTCTCATAGAAGCCAGAAACCTTCAGCTCATGGATGGCCCCACAAAAAATGTGCTAGCCTTCCCTCATCAATCACTAATTAAGAAAATACCTTCCAGGCTTGCATACAGCCCAATATTATGGAGACATATTTCCAGTTGAGACTCCCTCCTCTCTAGCTGTCAAGTTAACATAAAACTAGTTAGAACACTGGATGAAGAACAATTTCTTGGTATTTCTACAATACTACAATACAATTTACATATACTTCTTGCTTGGTTTATGCTATTACTTTCTAAAATTGGTATTATTTAATTGACTAATATGTGTTAATATATCTAATATCTAACCATATATTCATGATAGATATGATGATTATTGATTTTTCAATTGAGAATAGAGTGTTTTCATAAAATATATCCTGATTACACTTTCTCTCACTCAATTCCTCCAAAATCTTCTCCACTTCTCTACCCATCCAAATCTACACCTTTTCTTTCTTTCTTTCATTAAATTAAACAGTCATCTAACCATCATCATCATCATCATCATAAATAATGACAATAATAAAAATAAATGTAAATAAAAAAAGACAAAGAACAAGAATAGGCCAGAACAAATGTAAAAAAAGAGCCAAAGTAAAAGCACAAGAAAAATACACAGATGCTGAGACACACGCATTCACACACACAAAAAAACCATGAATACAAAATCAAAATAATAATACATAATCTAACAAACCATGAGGTTAAAAAATGCCCAGACTCCCCTACAAGTAAAATATAAGATTTTAAATTAATTACTTTTACATTTTCCTTATTTTGTCAAGAATGTTTAACGTGGTTACTTTTATATATACTGCATACCACATACTTACCTCATATTTACATATGAAAAACCGAGTTCATGTGCATGTACACATGAATACTTTTAAAAGAGATATATGAAAATATATACATACACACACTTTCTTCTCTGTATGCCATGTATATGATTTCATATATGTGTATATGTAATGTAAATTTATGTGTCATCTTTCTATAAAAATACTCTGTTTAATTTTCATGTGTGAAATATGTAGAAAAGAATTACAAAGTATTAAATATCTGACACTAGAACTAGAATCTTCATAAAGAATAGCGTTGTTTTGGCCAGTGAGAATGTATGAAGTGAACATGAATTACTATGGGAAGGTGGGAAGGATGCTTTCCCAAATTCTGACTGTGCTCTGATGAGGATGGTGCCTGTAATTATGTATGGAGATCAAAAAGTGATGTTCTCACTGTAGCCCTCCTCACATATCACATGGGAAGTCAAGGAATTTAAAAATCTCTAAAAGAAAAAAAAAACATAGAAAATCTTCTGAGAGGTCTGGGGAGATAATTCAGTTGGTAGAAGTTTTGCCATGCAAGCATGAGTACCTGACTTTGATCTCCAGAACCCATGAAAATAATGTGGACACAGTAATGCAAACAATGTGACTCAGTGCTGAGGAAGCAGAGGCAAGAAGATCCCTGGGCTTAGCTATCTTGACAATATACCCCAGTCAAGGGAGACCCTGGACTCATTGAGAGATACTACCTCAAAAAACAATGTTGATGGCTGTCTTAGTTAAGGTTTTTATTGCTGTGAAGAGACACCATGACCATAGCAACTCTTATAAAGGAAATCATTTAATTGGGGTTGGCTTACAGTTCATAGGTTTAGTCTATTATTGTCATGGCAGGAAGCATGGTGGTACACAGATAGACATAGTGCTGGAGAAAGAACTGACAACAGCAGAAAGAGAGTGAGAGATACTGGGCCTAGCTTGAGCATCTGAAACTTTATAGCTTACCCCCATGACACACATCCTCCAACAAGGCCACATCTACTTCAACAAAGCACATCTCCTAGTAATGCAACTCCCAATGGACCTTTGGGAGCCATTTTCATTCAAACTACTCAGGGCTAATAAAGAATGATCCCTGGGGCTTTTCTTTGGCCTCAACAATCACATATACATTTCTCTCAATGAACATGAACATACATACAGACACATACCACAAAACTCATGTAGCACATACAATCTGTACAGTAGTTAAAAACAAAAATTCTATCCAATATAACACACTATTCAATAATATAATGATCGAAGAATTTATAAAGGAGATTAAGTAGGTGATTCAAATTATTTCTATTTTAAGAAATGTCTTACGGGTGCAATCCTATAAAGGTTCAAATTATTTAATCTCTGGAAAAATTGTGTTTTGAATTGGGTTGTGAATGAATTTTTCTCAATTATTGAAGATTTTTATGCTTCTTATATGCTGTAATTTTTTTTAATGTCTCCTATTGAAACAATTATAATTTGATATCTATGGAAATATACAAATGCACACATGTAAATCCATGAACATATACATATTCATGATTATTACATATGAATAATTCCATGCATTTGCATTTATAGGTAAACATATTTACATGTACAGAATGTGCATATATATATATGCATGTATACATGTACACATATTTCAATAACATGGGATAGAGATATATCACTGTTATTTAACTGTTGATTTTCAGATCATAGGACCCAACTGATTAATTAATAGAAAATCTTACATCAAGTAAATGGTCCTGTACATTTTCATTTTCTGAAATTATTATTAGAATACTTTGTATTTTAAATATTTATCATTTCTAGTTTTGAAAAACAGCATTCATCCTATGATTAAAACAGCTTCTCTTAGTTTTGTTACATGGATAACACTCTTTTCTTTTTTTCTTTTAATTGCAAATCTGTGAAATGGGGTTTTATGTTGAGGGGGATGAGGTTGGTGCTCTTAATGTCATTTTCACATATATTGGTACCCTCATGTACAATATTTCTGCTTTTGCCAAGGCCGGCATTCTACATATCAAATGTCACTTCCCCCAAGTGGAGATTCTAACTGAGTGTAGATGCCAAATGCCTCATCTGCTAATTAAAGGCAACCGCAGATTCCAAGGCTAGAATTTCCTTTGATTTATTTCATGTTCAGGCTTAAACTGTTCTTTAGGGAAGTAACTAGCCTCATTTCATCTGTCCTAATAAAGCTCAATGTATTCAAATCCCTGGCAAGACTCAAGAATCTCACATTTAAAAGACAGTGATTATTCCTAGTCCTTGTTAAGAAAATCACTCTAAGCACCACACCACTGACTCATGAATGTGTACAAAAGGGGGAGGGGATTCTCCCCGCAGCTTGAAGCTTTTATATTATGGTGAGGCTAGCTTTAGGACAGAGGCTTTTTGTCACCATCATATAAACACAAGTGATGCCTGAAGAGCTTGGTGAAGCACTACTGATGCCCATCCTCTGACACTCCCAGACATTATGTACAGGGTGAGACACAATAACTTCCTTCCTAGAGAAGTCCCAGCACATACTGGTTCTACTATTCCAAGTACAGCATTTACAGCTCAAAACACAAACCAATATCCTTGCTTCTTATGAAACTTGTGACTTCATGCTTATTCCTTGGTTTCTTCCAGGTTAAATCTTTTATCTCCTTTGTAGATGCAGCTGAGCAATGAAAAAGAGTACCTGGGCAGTGATGAGATTAAACAGCAGGATAGGACCACAAACTTTAAAGCAAATTCCTCATTATGACTGGATCAGGGCTAAAATTTTTACTATCTGTGTTCTACATTTGATTCTCTATGTTCAAGCTGGAGAAAGCCAAAAACATTCTCTGCAAAACACCCTCAGATCCTTTGGTCAATCACATCTAAGTAGCATGCACCTAAAGCTGACCTATCTTCTCCTCAGGGAAATACTTTCTATTTTGCTCTCTGCCTTTTAATCTCAGTCAACTTCATGTGGTCGGGGATAATGTCTCTGCAACAGAAGATTACATACAAATACTGTGTGTCTACAATTCCAGCTGGTCATCATTCTTTTCATACCCAGTACTGAGTCAGGTATACACTACATAAATAACAACAAGCAACTAAGAAATGTTAGCAGTCTGTTGCTGTCTTCCTTATTTAATGCATGCTTAGACAACTGTGTTGGTGAGATTTTATGGGCATAGCTTCTGACATAAGTAGGATACACAATCTCATAGAAAACTCTATGATTCTCTGGTGCTACTATCTTTCCAGTCCCTCCTCCAAAATGTTTCCTGAGTCATAGGTGAGGGAGTTGTTTTGTAGATGTATCCATCAGGCCTGGGCTCCAATTCCTCAATTCCAATAGCCATAGAGCACTTAACAAAAGCCACAGCACCAGTCATGAGAAACCACCATTTGAGTTGCTAATTTGGAAAATCCAAGTAATGTCAACAATTTCTTTTGCCTTGGTTTCCTGGACAAAACGTACTTTGTACATAGAACTCAGTGGATTCAATCTGGGTCTGACTTGGAAACATGCTCCCGAGAACTAGGTTACACAGTGCCAGAAGATGTTGTGCAAACTATCAAAAGAGAAAAAAAGTCAACAGTCCTACTCAGTTGTGCATGACAAGATATTCAGAAGTGTCATTCATACCTTGGTAGTAAATAAGAGCATGCTAGTGGTACTTTAATTTCACCCAACAGGACAGAAATGATAACAGGCATTTGAAACCTAGCCAACTAGCTGAGGCTAATGAGGTCATGCATCTTAAAGGAGAACCAACTGTCACAACTATACTAGACCAGCATAATCCCTAACTGTATTCTAAATATTATAGTTCTCAGCTCTGATTAAAAAAAACCCAAAAAAAACCTTCTATTTCCAGCAGAGAAAGATCATCACAGCAACCTCTAAGTGGCTAATATGCAGGGAATAAGTGATCAAGGCGTGCCCAGCTCAAATTGGTGCAATTACAATACCTACTACACCTAAGGCACAGGGAACATTGAGGGAAGCAGCATAGAAAGACTGTAAATGTCTGAGGACCAGGAAAGATGCTGTGAAATTGTGTCTCCTAGAAATGACAGTTTCTAGGAGAAATGGCAGTTTCACTCATGATAACACATGATATGGCTGCCTGAAAAATGGACAATATTATCAGGCATGATATTTTCCAAGGGGTAAATCTCACAGGGCTACACTCCTAAACAAAGAACTATAGGCAATTATTAACTGCTGAGAGGAGAGAATTAGTATTCCCCTGGGATGAGCCCCCTAATTATCCAATGCCTAGTGATCAGCTCTGAAATCATAAACACAGGAGCAATAATGAAACAGACTCAGCAGGTGGTATTTATGTATTTATGCATTTATATTTGTATATTGCTACATATATTGTTTTAGATATGCATATATATGCACCATATATTGCTACATATGTGATGATAATATATATTATATAATATCTATCTATATATATGTAGACTATCTATGAAAACACAAAAAAAGAAAAAGAGTCCAATATTTGAGAAGGAGTAAGAAAAGTCATGGGAAGGATTGGAGTGAAAAGACATTGGAGGGAAGAAAGGAAAGGAGGGAAGTGATATTGCTATGTTTTAATTACGTTTTTTAATTACATGTTTTAATTACCATTAGAAGCCTGTTTCTTTTCTAATAAGAGACAGAAAGAGAGCTAATCTGGATAGAAAGGGAGGTAGGGAGATACTGGGAAGAACAGAGGGAGGGGAAACTAAGCAGGATATATTATGTGGGAAAAAAATTCTATTTTCAGTAAAAAAAAATCGCAAGTACTATAGAAATATTATAAATATTGCAGACTGTAATATATAAGCTCAAGTGAAATCCAATTGAAGTATGAAAAAAAATACTAAAAAAAAAAAAAATTCACAGATATCCCAGAAACAGTTACTAATTTGTTTAAAAATTAAAAAAACCTTTCACTTATAAGACATGATTTCCTTGAAAAATATAAATAAGTTGCTATGGTAATCACGATTTAGTGTGAAATGTATGTATTTTGCAACAACCAAGTAGTATGCACAGTGCCTCAATCACTCACATACAGCATATAACATTGATACAGAGAGGCTTTTCAAACAGAATGAAGTACCAAATACCTCTAAGTAGGCTATAGTCCTACAAATGTTAGACTCTAAAGAGAATAGAATTTTATATAGAATATTATTATAATATTATATATTATAATAATCTATATAATATAGAATATTATATAGAATATCATTCCTAATAAACAAACACCCTATTAAAAAAGGTTTATGCTCAACAAGCATTATGATTATCATTTGAGTAACACTAAGGGTCTATAAGATGTTGCAAGAAATATCAAGAAGTTAAATTGCTTTCAAAACTCATGCCACGAAGCAAAACCAAAGAAGAGCTTAGTGTGGTGACATATATCTACAGTTTCAGGGCTTGGGAGACTGAGAATATGTCATCACAAATTTTAAGTCAGCTTGTAGTACATAATAAGACTCTCTCCCCGCATACAAATAAGCAAATCAATCCAAACAAAGATGTTATAGGGAAAGAACTTCAGGTAAGAAGAGGGAATATTTATGAACATACATCCAAAAATAAATATAAGGAATTAAATCTAAACAGTATACAAAGATAATTAGTAGTAAATGGGACTTATCTAGGAAACGGAGGTTATTAGAACATTCATACATCTGTCATTGTAATTCATTCAGTTCTCAAAATGTAAATAAACTCATGACCATTTCCACATACTATAAAATGGACCTGACCAAGTTAAAACCATTTTGATAAAAATTTCTAAATTGAGAGTAGAATGGGATAACATAAACTACAAAGAAAAAACCTATGTGAAGTCTTCAGATATACTCTAGTTAATTGTCAACCAATGGATGCATAGCCCCTTAAACAAGGGTTGAGAAAAGAAATGTTTCTTCCTCCAAATTCATCTTCAACATTGCATTACAGGTCTCAGCCTGAATAATGAAATCCTTTTGTTTTTTCTGTTCTCAGGAGAAAGAATTTAGTTATTCTTACTTGCTGATGGCATGATAATATTCCCCAAAACTATGGGATCAAATACATCAGTGGTACTGCTGTATAACACAAGATAAAGAGATACATCTTTAGTCTAAAAAAATAAAAACTATCATAGTTCTGTATACCAGCGACCAAAAATATCAAGAAGTAAAGTCACCAGCTCAATAGAAGTATTGATTTAAATAAAGTATGCTCATGAAAATAGCACACAATTATGAAATGCCATTGAACATAGCGTCAAAAATTGAGGTATGTGTGTTATAGACCAACACCTACTTAGTATTCTGCAGAAAAAGCAATTTAAAATAACTTAAAATACCATATGGGCGTCCAACTGACTGACAGATGACAGAGTTCCTGTGTGATATCCAGGTGTCAAAAAGATGGCTGGGTACCTGTATGATATCTAGGTGCTTGCATGATGTCCACGTGCTTCCTGGTTGTCCGGATCCCTGCAGGATCTCCAGGTGCCAGTGAGATGTCTGGGAGTCTACAGGTTAGTCCAGAGCCTTCTTGATGCCAGGTGGCTGCAAAATTCCCTGGATTCTGAGGTATGTCTTAGTGCCTGCAGAATGTCCTGGTGCCTATGGGATGTCGGGGCTCCTTGGGATTTCCTGGTACCCACAGGAGTTTTTGGTGCATTCAGGAAACCCTGGTGCCTGCAGGATGTCCGGGTACCTATGGTAACTCCAGTGTGATCTGGTGCCTGTGGGAGACTCTGGTGACTGCTGGATGATTGGGTCATCATCTCTGAGGGATGACTGCATGCGTGTGTGATGTCTGTATGCCTCCAGTATGTCTGGGTATCTTTGGGATATCCATGTGCCTGTGATATATCTGGGTGTATGTGGGTTGGCCCTGCATGATACCTGGGCATTGAGGGAATCACTGGAGCCTGGGGAAAATCCTGGTGCCTGTGGGATGTCTTGATTCCTGTGGGATGCCCTGGTGCTTATGTGAGGTCCTGGTGCCTACAGAATGTCTGGATGCCTGTGAGAACTCCAGAAGCCTGTGAGAGGTCTTGGTGCCTGTTGGAGACTCAAGTAATTTCTAGAGTACCAGGTGCTTGTGTGGAGTCTGTGTGACTGCAGGATAGCCAGGTGACTGTGAGATGTCTGATTATCTGCAGGTTGGCCCATTGCTGGTATGATACCTGGATGTCTGCAGAATTCCCTGGATCCTGGGAGATGTCCAGATGCCTGCAGAAAGTCCTAGTAGCTCTAGGATATCTGAACTCATGAGGAATGCCCTAGTGCCCTGGAGCCTGAGGATGTCTGGGTGCCTGTGGGTTGCCTGGTGTTTGCAAGATACCAGGGAGGCAGCTCGGTTTAGGCAGTAACGCGCAACTTCAGGTTGAACTCTATCATGCTTCATCTTGGGCTACTATGGGCCATGTAAAAGTACTCAATAAGAGCAGCCTACCATAGTGAAGCCCATTATCCATGCTCCTGCCACACAAGCTTGATTTAATTTTCGGTTTCTCTCTCTCTTTCTTTCTTCTTTCTTCTCTTTCTTTCTTTCTTTCTTTCTTTCTTTCTTTCTTTCTTTCTTTCTTTCTTTCTTTCTTTCTTCTTTCTTTGAGAGAACAGTGGTGGGAGGGTGGAGCAGGAAGGAAAAGAAGATGGTGTTATTGAGATACATTATATGAAACTCAAATTATTAATAAAATATTATAGAAAAAGAAAAAAGAAAAGTACCATATTCATAGACTGAATGATAATGTTGATGCATGAAAATGTTTTCAGATTAATGCATGGGTTCAAATACTTCTACTCAAAGCTCCAACAGACTTTGTCATAGAAATTGATAAATTAAACCTTAGGCTTGCATTCAATTTTAAAAAGATTGAAATTCTATCATCTACAATCCCACAGTGGAATTGTAGAACATTATGTTAAGTGAAATAAGCCAGGGACAGAAAGACCATGTGATTAAACACACATGTTCAGTCTAAAAGAGATGACCTCATAGAATCAGAGAACAGAATAGTGATTACCAAGGAGAGAGAACAATAGAGGGTGTTAATGAGGAAATGGGAAGTGCTCTTAAGTCACCTTAACAAAGGAGTAAGACTTTCTTGTGTCTTATTGCACATTAGAATGAACAAAATGTACTGTTTCAAATTTCAAAATCCAGAGAAGGTTTTGAATGTTCTCAGAACAAAGAAATAAGAAAATTTTGAGTTGATAAAAACATTGGTATTCCTGAAATGCAATTGTTATGTTCATATGTATTACCTCAGAGTAAATTTACCTAAGTGAAGAATTGTCTACCAGAATATCTGCAAACAGAATTAAATACTTGAAATCTACAATTTATCCACACACATAAATACATTATGTTTTCACATTTACCATGAATTAAAAACATACAAATGTGTGTACCTGTCAGTTTATACACATATATTTTGGATTATAAAGATCAAATGTTTACATAGATATTAGTTTGTTATTTTGTAGAGGCATTGTAGAAAAATATATGGTAAATGCACCGGTATCATCTTTTTTGTTTTGGTCTTGGATAGGATAAAAAGTAGTTACTCTACTTAATTACAGTGTGTGAAATAGTTATTTACCATAAAACCCTATACAACATTTTTCCCTCTAAAATATCCACCATTAAATTACACCTAGTGCTATGTAAATTCAAATGTGTCCACTAATTAACCAGTGTGTTTTTTAGCATAGACATCAATGAATGTCATGTAACACTTGAGAGTTTTCCCAAAGCTGTAATAAAGCATTGTATCTCACAGCTAAAACTCTATAAAGACTGCAAATTATTTGAAAAAAAAATAGAAGGAGAAAAAAAGCAAATTGGTTCTTCATTCCTCCTTTCCTTTCCTAACAATAATAGGCCAATAAAAAGTTGTTTTAATTATAATTTGGAATATGTGAGAATTAAAAAGTCTCTTTTCTCCTGCTTTTGGCACTGGGGTAAAAAACATGCTTGTCTCTGTAAAACTCAGAAACATTGTTTCCATTTTTCATTATGACAAAAGACATAAGTTGAGATGATTTGTGTAAAGAACAGGGTAAAATGCCAGTTTATGCATAGAAGTACCAGAACAGGAATCTAGTTCCCCTGGAAAATATCTAAGGGATAGATAAGCTGCTGAGATCTGAGGGTACTACCAGTGTAGCTCTTTATACAGATCAATCTCAGAAACCCAGAAATGTCACATATGAACCAGAGGCTAACTAAAGTTGTATGGGGCTCTTTCAGACAAATGTCCTGATATAAACTCAGGTGTGGAGTAGCAAAATTATAGTTAGCCTCAACATCTGGATCCTCCTCAGTAATACAGGAAGGAATTAAATCAAGTTTCCTAAACCTCACCACAATGAACTGTTAGGGCCAGATAATTCTTCACTTCAGGGAGCTGTCTCTGCATTGAAGATGCGTCTTGGGGTTATGTATGTGTATCCACCCCCATCTTCAATATCATCGTTGCTTTCTAACATGTCATCTGTATGTCATGCCATCCTCTGGGTGTAACATGTATATTGCTTTCTTTAACTGTCACAGCTAGGCTTACATTCTGGAAACTTGCACACGATTGGACCCATTTATTTTCTGTAATGAATGAGGAGAGGCTCATGGAGCCTTACTCTTCCTGAGTTAGTAATTCCCGAGACAATTCCTTCCTAGTTGTGTATTTATCCACACATTATGAAATCTCCTGTAAGCAATCCCAACTAATCTGTGTCACCATTCTATAGTGGGTAGAACTTCTTTCTGTTGTTGAAGTAAGTAGACATTTCTTTGTTTTCCCAGTTAAAGTCACATAATACCATGTCTTGTGCTGTTGTGTGACCTCATGTTTTCCAAGTCGTTCCTTCTTAGAATGCAGCACTTAGCTGTATGGTCCTCCCTGGTAGGGAAGCAGCTGTACTCCGTATCTCATTGCTCTTTCCTCTAGACTGCAGAAGAATCAGACAATCAGACAATAATTTAGAAAATATTTGTATCTTGACCAACATTAGGTATATGATTGTCATAAACCACTGTTTACCAATTCACAAACATTGTGCAATCCAAGTAAAAGAAGGTGCTTCATTTCACATTCATTTGGTGAGGAATTTTGATTTTTGCATTGAAGTTATAGGTGACAGTATTTTAAAAAATACATCAACGTTTTGTCGTTGTCTCTGAGATCGCCCTGTTCCAAATGATGTGACAACTGATTAATTTCCAAATCTGTCCTTCCAGTATTTCATTTATAAATGCATTACATTTACCAGTGCTTAAAATATTACTGTAATTTAGAATGTCAACAATTACCAAAGAGGTGAATACATGGTTATTGTTATTGTCAACTGCACATATGGCGTGATTTTCCAACTCATTTCATTGATATGTTAATCTTAATGTTTTATTTTTTGTTTTCATTATTTTAACCAATCATAATATATGTCTGTTTATGTGTTTGATATTGGGTTTATAACAGTCAGAAATTCTGTTTTAATATAATAATATACATTAATTTTTTCTTACAATGCTTTTATCAACAAAAATTTAGGCATTTAGAAATAATAAAAATATTAAAATATAAAATATGAATGGAATATTTCTACATTCACCCATTAATCTACAAAAGCTTGTGCTTTGTTATATATTCTAAGCTAAATCTATGATCTGATTTTTTTTCTCCAGAATAAATGCATTGCTTCGAATACTTTCTTTCTCTGATCAGTTCCATAAGATTTTGAAATTCTCTATTTCTATGGCTAATTTAAAAAATATCAAATTAATTCAATTATAATGGTAATATATATTAGGATGTAAAATAGGAAAGTAAAAAAGAAAATCACACACCAAAATTACCAATTTGTAAGGTTTTATAAAATGCATGCTAAAAATTAAAAGATGCTGGGCAGTGGTGGCACATGCCTTTAATCCCAGCAATCAGGAGAAGTACACGTGGGAATCTCTGTGAGTTCAAGGCCAGCCTGGTCTACAGAGTGAGTTCTAGGACAGTTAGATGTTAAGCAGGGAAACCCTGTCTCAGAAAACCAAATAATAAAAATTAAAATTAAAAGATAAATAAAATAGGCTATGCAGTAAGACACCGCTGAGTACAATTCAGGTTCTTCCATCTTTTTAGATGTAGGGTTTCAAGCATAAATTAATGTCTCTGGGTCTCTTTGTTCTTATATTTAGAATAAAATGACTGGTTGGTGGCATAATATATTCAATACACTCAGGAAAATACTTATACTTGAGAAATAGTTAATGCTGACTAAATTTTAATCAGCCATTATTAATTTCACAATTTTCTTAGATATTCTATTAAATTTATGCATTCAATTTTTTCTCAATGAAGTCATTTTTTCAGAGCATTCATTCTTTCAATTTTATTGTCATTAACATCGTTTCTATAAAGCTACATCACATACAAAATTTAAAGGTGGTAATTCTCAGGTGTCTGTTAGAAGTCACTTATATTTATAAAAGCTTATCAAAGAAATACGAATTTACAATAAAATATTTTTTCTTACCTTGTATTGGAATTTGTTGTATTTAGCCAGCAAATAAAATGTTAATATTTGCTCTTTTCTGTTAAGAAGAAGGCTGTCTTTGTATTTCATTTACTAGGGATTATTATAAAGGAAAATTACATCTATGAAATTCCCATTGTCTTCTTACTAAAATGTTAAGATAATTCATCAGATAATTCACATCTGCGTTGAGATTAATAATCATATTGTACTATGAAGACAATTCTTTTAATATCCTGTTGAAACCAAGCTGATAATATTTCTTTTATACTTCCTATTAATACCCATAAATGATATTATTACTTTGCTACTTACTTTGTCAGATGTAAATGCACCCCATAAAATAAATTATACAATACTCCATTAAGTTTTCTTCTTGGAAACAGTTTATAGAGTACTTAAAATAAAGTTACTAATGTAAATTTAAAACAAAGTGAATTTGCTAAGTCTGCAATATTTTAGAGACATTTTGGAGATATCTTTAATATTGATCTAAGAATTGTATGTTGGGTGGGTTGAGAGCTGGAAGTGATTTCAAGTAGAGTTGGAGAGGAGAGTAGGGAATGAGTATGACTAAAATATATTGCATGAAATTCTTGAAGAATTAATTAAAATATTATTTAAAAATACATCTAGTCAATTTATGTAATTTTTCAGTATATACTTAAGGGAGCAAACCAGAAAGAGTTCAAGATATAGATCAAGATAGACAATAAAAGGTAGTAACTTATGGAGATATATAAAGGTATATATAAAGAGAAAACCATTAAAATAGTAATATTTCTGTTCTCCATGCAGTGGAGTGATTCTGAGATACAAAATTGCAGTGGCTATATTTACATTCATATTTATTACACTTATGCTTATTACATTACCATTGGGCCTTTCTCTACTGGGCTTCTCTTGGAAGAGGAATGAAAGTATACAATAATGGTTTTATATATACATACATATATATATATATATATATATATATATATATAATTATATATATAATTACTTCCAATACTTTATGCAATAGCATAGAAAAAAAGGTAGACACATGAACTTCTAAGACAAGCAGAGGTGATATGTCTTATGAAGAATCCTGCTCTAGTCACACAAACCTTTCCCTTTCTAGTCATTCCTATGGTATATTAATAAGGATATTAATGCATTTATTTATATGTTAATCTTTCTGTCTCATGTTCTTGTACATATTCCCCCAGTATCTGCGTTTTATGGTTTCTTGCTTAAATCCTTTTCATTTTTTAGCATTTCTGCTAGTATTCATTACCAAGAAGATTCCTTTGGTTACATGATCAATTTCATTTCTCTTCTAATGTTTCCTACTCTATGAATTCCTACATATGTTTCAGCCATTTTATACCTCCCTAAGTATTTAATGATCTGATTAAACAAATATCTGCTCAAAAGATCATAAAATACTGTCATTAAGTACATAAACATTCATAATCACAGTTCTTACAATTTATGTTTAATATTAACTTTAAAATTAGGTGCACATGTTTAAAGCCATATTTGGAAGCATTCCAAACTTCATGTAGAAAATATTAAATAAATGAAAATATCAGAAGCATACATTTTTATAAAAGTCTAATACCTGGACCCTGCCATTAATAATATTTGTAAAATAGTGGATATAGTTGGCATGCTACTATTCACAACTCAGCCATAAGTTGATGAAAACTGTTAGAATTAATTATTTCATAATAAAAGTTAGCAAAAATTAAATGAAAAGAAATATATTTGCTTTGTTTAAAAAATGTACTGTGTTCTTAAAAATTATGTTTATGTATGTTTATGTATGTTGTGTATATATTTTGGAAGTATATCATTTATCAGGGCTATTTCAAAGTGTAAAGGTTAACATGAAACTTAAGAAGAAAAGAGATAAAAATCGCCATATATTTAAAAAGTTTTTAACTTACCTTGAAACTTTTATAATATGTATATGCTATCAATAACGAAGAGAGTTAATGAAAACTTGGGAATAAAGTTATGAATTAATCAGGATGTTCCCAGATACCAGTAGCATCAAGTGAATAAAAAGCTGAATAAATTATTATATTTCATAAGAAAGAACCATCTTAAAGCTTCAGGTAAATATTTCAATATTGGACTAATGTGACTTAATAGCAAAAATAACAATAAATTGTGAATTCAATATGTTTTGAATTTAAATCCTTCTAGTGTTGATTGTGGAGCTTTACAATTTGATCTTAAAATTTCTCTGGAAGGTTAAACATGTCTATGATGTATTTGAAGACTAACAAAATGGAACACCAGACCTTCCATATATTAAAACAACTTCAAAATCTTATTTTATAAGACTACACGATAAATGGATATTAAAAGAAAAAGGAGCCATTAGAGTCAAATATAAAATGCTAAATAAGATGCATAAAGAATAAAATTTAGGTCAGAGGTCATATTAAAGTCAAATGAGAAGAAAGTATATTGCTCAATAAATGATGAAAGTGATATTGATTTTATTCTATGAAAAACTAGATATTTAATAATAGACAAAAGTAAACCTTATATCTTTAAAAATATAAACATTGAAATAAACATATTAAATATTTAGAAGAAAGGTCAACAGCTTTAAGGTGTTTATTTATTACAACAGTTTATTTCACAGAATTGGAAATCTGACTGTCATACAAAATAAATAACTTCTCCTGATAATACAATATAAAATGACAAAAGTAAATTATATTCTTTCAAAAGATTATAATATCTTACACAAAATCTTTAGAAGATGCCATATTACCTTACATATTAATTTTTAAAGAAGATCTCTTCCAATATTTCACAGATAAATGAGAATAGCATAAAGTTAATAATTTTTATACCACAACTCAATAATTCAAAATTATATGAAGTTATTCACTTCATTAATAATCATAGAAGTGAATGTAGACAACGAGGCACTGCTTTTTACATGTCAGATTCATAAATATCAGTTAATGATACCAAGATGATGAGGTTATGAAGAAATCTACATAAATTAGTTGTGTGAGGTGCAAAAGCCCTGTAATCCAGCTACTCCACTCTTCAATTTGATTCCTAGAATAATAGATCTCGTATTTGTATAAACCTGCTTTCTAAATTCATGCTAACAGATTTGCACAAACCAAATGGCTGAGGACGTCAATTTATTCTTTCTCACTGCTCAAGGACAGAAATCTAAATTCAAAGAACTTGACAAGTTCTTTGTGGTTGCTGTGAGGAGCAACCTTTCTCTCTCATCTTTCTCATCTCTGAATGAGATGAGAATATTCTTTCATGCAATATTTTCTGATTCAGGTTCCCCTCCTCCAACTTTTCCCAGATCCTCCTTCAGTTTCCTATACACCAAATCCATACCATTACCTTCAATCATTAGAAAAAACGCAGACATCTAAAACAATAATGAGGATAATGATAAAAATATAATATAATATAAAAACAAACAGACAAGCCAGATGAACTAGGGTACAACTAAGAAACAGAAAAAATGAGCCAAAAAATGCACAAGAAGCATGCATAGACATTGAGACACGAGTAGTTGCAAACACAGAAATCCCATAAAACAACACTGGAAACCACAATGTATAAGCAAAGATCTATATCAAAAACAAACAAACAAAAACAAGCCCTGACAAAGCATTATGAGTCTGAAAAAAAGAGAAAAAAAAGATACTACTGAGATTGTTATGTATTGGTTATCTACTGCTGCACATGGAGCCTGCTCTTAAAAGTGAATTTCGTACTCAGTGAGACTCTGTTGGAGAAAACTAATTTCTCCTTTGAGAGCAGTTGTCAGTTGGAGGTAGCTTCTGAATTAGAGGTGAGAATTTGTGTCTACTTTCTCTATCAACATGGGAACCCCATCTGCCTTAGAGTTGTGCATGTCCTGAGCATGCCATGCTGCCACAGTATCTGGGAGTTCATATGTATATCAGTCCTGTTGTGTCTAGAAGGCCGTATATCCTTGGTGTCTTCTATCTGCAGTGGCTCTTACAATATTTCTTTCTCCTCATCATCAGAGTTTCCTGAACCCTGAGGGTAGGGATTTCATGAAGCCATCCCATTTAGGACTGAGTATTCCAAGATCTCTCACTATCTGTACAGAAAGGACTCATTTGAACTTGGGTGCATTTGCTGAAATTCTATTAGAAACCAAACCACACTCTAGGGGTCTTAATCATCTAAGAGTGATGAACATGAATTTGTGAGAAATTATTCAACCAAGTACCATCATCATGCCTATATCTACATGAAATTATCAGTGACATAAAAGGAGTAATATTTAACAAGGGAATACATCATAACACAATATGTCATGGGGTTTCATTTAAAACAACCACCAGTCCATTACTATAGCAATGATGAATAGCCAATGACATAGTTGTACAGTATAAATATTGATGGTAATAAATCTTAAGAACATAGTGGGTGACAAAAGTTATAGTTACTTATACGATAAGTATACTTATAATAATAGGTTTATTATGAGTATATTTATACTTATAAGATACTTAAATGTAAGGATGATAGATACATACAGGACATCTTGTTGACAAATATGAAGTTAAATATATAAGCATTCAGGATTGCCTGTACATTAACTTATGACAGTGATTGTCTATTAAGTGGGAGACTGGGAAATGATTTAGGGACAAATGAATGCCTCAATATATTTATTACTGTCATGATCACTACAAGACAAAGAGATTTGAATAAATAACATAAAATAATCACACCTAATACAATTGAAGGACAGATGTAGAACACATTAAATTATTTGAACTACTGATTTATGAGACAAAATTCTTTGTTGTTTGGAACTATCCTCTACATCACAGGATGTCTAAATGTTTAGTAATCTTGTTGGGTTCTGTCCACTAGATGCCAATAACAAACTTCACCATTTCTCTCCGTAAGGACAATAGAAAATGTGAACAAATGTTTTGTGTGGGAGTAAATTTCAACTCTGAATGAGAAAGAACATAGTGTTAATTCATTCGTTAAACAATTTCTTCTTCTGTTTAATTAAAATTTTCGTGTATAGTATGATAGTAATTCTTGCATATTGATTTCATACACTTAAGGAGGTAACTGATCATATAAACCAATTATCAGATATTCCTTATTATACAGACCTGAAAGATCAAGTGACTTAGAAAATTTGCAAGTAATTCTGTTGGAGTACTTTGATATCAATGCAAGAAAGAAAATTCCATTTTCACTTAAAGAAATGCAGTTTTCTTCAAGTTGGAAAAGGGTGCCTGATCATCAGAGGAGGTTCCTCCTTCAACAGATGGAAATAAATATAGAGACCCCAAACCAGATATCATGCAGAGAGTAAAAGACTTTAAAACATTAAGCTCAAAACAAAACGTCTCCATCAAAAAGGGCTCAAGAAGATTCTGGGAAGAGGAGGCAGAAAGAATGGGAGAGCCAGACGATATGGAGGACTCCAAGGAAAAAAGAGCCTCTAAGTCCACAAGATGAAAACACATATGAGCTCAGAGACAGAGGCAGCATGCACAGGACCTGCACAATCTGCACCAGCTGGTGTCCTAGAATTGACAGGAAAAGTGGGCACATGCCCCCATCTTTAGCCCAATTGCCAGTTGATAACCACTTGTATCTAAAAATTTAGTTTTCTCAAAAGGAGTTTCACTGGGGAATGGAACTACTCTTAAGGATAAACCGCAGGCCCAGAAGTAGATGGCAGATAGAAGACGAGCTCAACAACGTACCTGAGGGTCCCTTGTCTCATTTTACTGTGTCATGTCTTTCCCTTTGTTTTGTTTTTTGTTTCTTAATGTGTATCTTATTATTTATTTGTATTTGTATTTTATTTATTTATATATTTTTTTCTTTTCTTTTTTTAACCCTACAACTCCTTTGCATAAAAATTATGGCTTCCGGTTTAGCATTTTTGGGCGATTTCTAAGTGTGCGAATGGGTGGGTCTCTGCATCTATATCTGTGTATTGTGATTTTCTATGCCCTTTTCCTTCACTTTGTTTGTTTTGTCCTATTCTGATGTGTTATTTTTTGTTTTATCTTCTTTTTTTATTTTATCCTGTTTTTTTTTCTACTGAGAGATAGAATCAGAGTGGATCTAGATGAGGGGGGGTGGTAGAGAGGAACTGGAAGGAGAGGTAAGGGAAACTGTAATCAGGACATATTTTGCAAGAAAAAAGGAAAGAAAGGAAAAAGAGAGGTTAACATTGAAGTTGAAGCACGTTGAAGGAAACAGGAACTCTTGGCATACTATAGTGAAATGGTCAGCTCCAGAGAGAAGTAACACACAGTCTCAAATCATCATGTTGTCAGTGACAGCAAATTATAAGTGCAGAACAAATGGTTGTAAGAAAACAGAACAATGTGGCCTTTGACAAATTGAAGCAGGCACCTCTCAAGGCAAAGTAAACAAGGCAAAAGCCAATTCTGTCCAGGGGTTTGGTAACTGCTGTTTTACAATATTTGTCTAGATGCAGCAAGACATTACATTTGCAATGGTCTCATTTAAATAATTGTAGCAAATATACCTGTAGAATGTTGATGTATTAAAATTACCTTGTGAAATACAAAATTTCATAGATTGGAAATTTATTAAGATGGACATGTGCATCCCATACAATTTAATTTCCAAAAATTGTAGTCAAAAATATAAAACTAGAAGGAAGGATTTATTTTTAGAAACAGGTGAACAGGGTATAAAAAACAAATATGAGCACACACAGCATTTAAACTATGAAAAGCAATCTTGTCTGAGAACAGCGTTTGTTAGCAAAAAAATCTATTTCTTTCAGAATCAAGGTGAGCTACATAATCAAACATGGTATAAGAATCTGCAGATAACCCAGTGAACAGAATCAGTCAGTGCAAGTACACACTCACTGGAACCCTCAATTGTCCTCAAAAGTTTCAGTGTAATCTAATTTTATTTTGTTTTATCAGCATATATTAAAATATACTTCAGATTGGTGAAATTTATTTGATAATGTGAAAATAATTAAAAATTCTTTAGACATCTCAACCTAAATTTTAAAAACTGAAAAAATTTGAAAGAAAATATCTAAGAATATATTTTTGATTTGGGGATATGTAAAAGTTCCATAGAGTAGAGAAAAAAGCTATAATAACAAACAAATAAAATGAGAGGTTAGATATCAACTAACATTAAGAATAAGCTATTAAAATTTTATTGAAAATTTATGTCATTAGGAAAAAAAATAACAGGGATGCAACAAATCCAGAGAAAATAGGAATAACTTGGTTCAGTGAATCCTGCTGTGCTATTTACACGACCTGCATAACTTGATAATAAGACAAACTAATTTAAAACTAGAAAAATCTAGAATTATCACAAAGAAATCTGTCAGTATAGCCAAAACATGCTTGAAAATAAAATTAATTATGAAAATAATATGGAGAACGAAATATGCACCAGTAGTCAGTGTGTCAAATGTTGAGAAGTGCATTGATTATTGATAAAACTGAAAACTGATGCAGAAATCTTACGAGTAGATATGGTAATTTAATTTTGTATATATTTGTCCGCAGAATTTTTGGTATTACAGAAAGAAATGCGAGAAGGCTATCTCTTTCTGAAATTCTGCGAATATTTCACGGATACCTTTCATGAACTTTCCTGAAGGGATCTTGAATTTGACATGTGTTTTTGATTTCTAACATTAGATCA
Source organism: Cricetomys ansorgei (assembly GCA_026225945.1). Taxonomy (NCBI): domain Eukaryota; kingdom Metazoa; phylum Chordata; class Mammalia; order Rodentia; family Nesomyidae; genus Cricetomys; species Cricetomys ansorgei. The sequence goes on from JAMJFZ010001390.1 coordinate 3,409,136, forward strand.
AGAATTTGTAAAAATAACAGATTCACCATGATACTTCCATATGCATGTCCTTTACCTCTCTATTTTTCTTTTACTCCTGTTTTTCCTAATTACCCCCTTATAATTCCATATTTTTTCCTAGCTTATACATACGAGATAAACATATAAATTTTGATTTTTTTCATTTGGAATGCCAGACTCCAATACTACCTTTTTTTAGAAGACTATTACATTGTGTTTATATTCTCTATTTCCTTTATCTATTTATCCACCAATCAACACCTACATGGATTCCAAGACATTACTATTGGAAACTGTGTCAATAAACATGGGTTTGCAGATGTCTCGGCTTTACATTGACTTTGATTTCTTCAGGTATATTTCCAGGAATTGTATTCACAGATACTTACAATATTTTCAGAGTCTTTAATGATGATTTCTAGAGTGCTTCATCAACATACATTCCCATAAACCATGTATGAGGGCACCTCTGCATACTTCAACAGTCATTGCTCTTTCTTATTTTTTATAAAGACTTTCACTGTGGTGAGACAGAATCTCAACTTTGTTTTGCTTGTATTTGTCTGATGGCTAATGTTGTTCATTGACCGCAGATGTGTTACGTGTTCATTGCTATTACATATGTTTTCTTTTAAGTAGTGTCTGTTCAACTAACTTGCTCATTTATTCATTGGGTTACTCATTCTTTAGTGTTTTTATTTTTTATGTAGTCTAGACATAAATTCTATGTAAGAAGATTAATTTTATCATATTTAGTAATCTGTCTCTTCACTCTGTAATTTTCTCTGTTGTTGCATAAAAGCTTTAATTGGATTAAATTTGTAGGTTCTTGTTATGATTTCATGAACAAATAGAATCTTCAGTAAACCCTAATCTATCCATAAGTCCTGAAATGTTTCTATTTTCCCCTAGAAATAGAAAGGTTTCAGGTCTTATATGAATGTCATATAGTCATTTTTCTTTTGAACTTTGTATAGGATGTGGGGTAGGAATCTAGTTTCTGTCTTATACAGATTGATATCCACTTTTCAGAAACATTTTTTAGCAAGGTGTGTATTTTTTTCAGTGCATATTTTGTCACCTATTGTGTTCATTCAATTTTAAAGATTTTTGTCAATTATAAAATCACTGTCAATTTCTGTTTTATATTATATATGTGTAGGAATATAACAGGTATCTCAAAATTAGAATTTTATCTAGAATTTATCTCACAATTAAAATGATAATGAAAATATTTCTGGGACCAATTAAAAGGCTCATTTGGTAAAAATGCCTGATATCTAGATTGGTGGTCTAGCTTTGATCCCCAAGACTCACACTGTAAAAGCCAATATCTGGCTCATCCAGTTTGACCACTGACCTCCCAACTGAGGAATAGAATTTGCTACCACATCCAAATAAAGAGATAATCATAATTATAAAAATTTCAAAGTCTCTGTGTAAGTTATCATATGCCATAATCATGTGTTATTCTCATTATTGTTCTGGTAATCAAATCTAGGATTTGGAGGACGCTTGGAAAGCACACTATCGCTCAGCCACATCCTCAGCCCATGAGCTATTTGCATCTTCCTACTGTGAAGAATTGTGTATGTTCTTTATTATATTGAGATAGATAAAGCATATTAACTCCTTACTTAACAATGCTTGCCTTTCAATAAGGATGAAATTCCAAAGAGTGAAAACTATTTCTCATTTACATTCATTTCCATGTTGCTTAGAATAATGCATGGCGTGTGATAAAAACTCAATGAATATTTGTCGAATGGAGGACAATTTCTGCCAGAGTGCAATCTTTGCAGTACTATGAATGTTTATTAGAGTACTATTTATGTCTCTATAAAAATTGACATTTTAAGAGGCCATATGACATTCTGAATATATATAGTTAATATATGATTCCAGAAATTAAAGACTGTTTTTCAATAATCTAGGTAGAATTGTTTCAGTGCTTTAGAAATTTACTTCAAATATTCTGCCAAGCATGATTTGTAGATGCATCTTTCAATAATACAGGATGGATTATAATTTGGGAATACTAAGGCTTGTACAAATGATGGGTGAATTTTATGTGTTCACATTACCCATTCAAATGATTTTCACAACTTCTGGGGCCCTCTGTTCAACACGATCATTCTTTACCTTATATGATGACAGAAAGAACTCTGAGAGACGCATTTTCCCATCTATTTATTTATCTTACCTTTTCGCAAAATTTTGATTCTCTAATAGGTTTTAAAAATACATTTTTTTGCTTCTCTCTACTAAAGCCCATTATTAAGCATAGCACTGTTGAGAATATAAAAATCTTAGTTTTATTAGAATTTTTGCTTAAACTTAAATATAAGCTTCTGTATTTCTTGCATAGTTTAGATAATTTTCCATGTATTACCATTGTCATTGACAGTTTCTACTAATGCTGCTGAGTACTGTGCTGGTGCTGACTATAGTACTATCCAAGAGTTAGATGTTTGCATGCCAGGAAGCCAGTTGTTTGCTTCGTCACTTTCTGACACTTAGTTAGGCACTCACTTCAAAGAAATCAGCTTCAGGTTCTGCTAGTGTCTCACTCTGGCTGATCAGTGAAGATTGGTAGAAAGCCAGGAAAGGAAATGAAGGCTTTCATGTTTCCTAATATAGGAAATACATATGTCTTGAGTGTCCTGTAATGAACTGAAAATAGCTCTTATAGATGCAAAGGAAGATGGATTTAACCACATAATTCCATTTGAAACAAAGAAGCTGTTAGAACAGGATGTTTGTGATTATGTGATGTGCTCATTGTGTAAAACTAAAAAAAAAAAAAAAAAAAAAAAAAAAAAAGTGACATTCAAAACAAGGTGAAAGACGCAAACCAGTTGAATGCAACTCTCAGCATTGTGTCTATCAATTTAAATATAGATCTTAATTTTTAAAAATTATATCTTTGTGTGTGTGTGTGTGTGTGTGTGTGTGTGTGTGTGCGCGTGTCCAGTTGCCTGTGGAGGATAAAGGGATTGGATGGCCCAAGGTAGAGTTGGAATTATATTTGATTTTAAGCTGCTGGATATGGGTGCTAGATGTGAAACTTGGGTCCTCTGCAAAAGTAGTACATGCTGTTAACTGCTAGACAATCTCTCCAGTCAATTTATAGGTAATTATTATATTGTATTTGTTTCACTATTATCTTTATTATATTTACTTAGCAAATTGAAGCAATTATTCAACTCCAATATGATTTATTAATGATCGTGGATAGATACAGATGTTTTATCAAACCAATCAGTGACTTCTAGAGATTCTAGCTCATCCCAACATACTATGCTATTCTGTTCTCTACTTCCATTCTAATAGCTTTTTAAAATTAATTACTTTAATTATGTACATTTATTTATGTGTACAGTGGAATAATCTGATACATATACACGGCATTATGATTACATGAAGGCAGTTACCATTTCCATTATCTTCAACATTTAAACTTTTGACTGAAGTCTAATTGTTTACTTTTGCTGTGAAATGTTGGCGTAAGTAGTAACAATTTTAATTAATTTAAATATAAGTAGGGTTACCTAAAAAAAGCATCAGCATGGTGCAGTTACATAAACTGTAATGTGACTCTGGTTCTGATCCAAATTAGTTACGTGAACTGGAATTGATCTGGATCCCTTGTCTGCTTCTTTTTCTATAAAGTAGACATTTGGTTGTATACACACAGATTATATTCTGGCACAGGCATTGTCATGTCACCTTAGACATTTCTCAACTATCTGATAGTAAGGAGTTAGCAAGATGGGCTGTCAAGTTAAGCACTTGCTGCTGAGCCTAATGACCCAGGTTTGGTGTGTGGATCCCGTATGGTAGAATGAGACCCACTCCAGCATGTTGATCTCTGAACTCTATTAAGTTCCATGACACTTATGCAGGAACACACACACACACACACACACACACACACACACAATTTAAGGATTTTAGGACCTGAGGGTATAGCAAAGGAGGAAGCAGCATTTTTGTGGTTTTCAAAGCAATCCATTCGTTAGCAACCTGTATACTCCTTTTTGTTTTCTGGCTTTCAAAGTCCTACGAGAGATTTCTCTTCATCTTTATGGCATGGATGAAGGTTTACAATTACAAGACAAGTATATCATATGGTTCCCATCCTTACTGAATCATCAGCTATCAGGACTCCAGTTCTCCCTCCAATGATCCTTCAACAAAGACTAGATCACACAAGAGCTTCTGTGATTTCTTTTTCCTTCTTTTGTTTTTTCATTTGAAAATATATGTCTTTATCTCAGTCTCCTACGCATTCGACATTGACTATTTACTTATTGAAATTTAAGTTTCTTTCTTCTGATCTTTATTATTTTCATCCACTTTGACCTTAAAATTGTCAATCAAGTACCAGCGCTGGTAAATTGAGTCATGTAACAGTAGAACCAAGGATTATTTTCACCCAGTGTGAGGCCTATTGTACCTGTTGGGACATGAAGATTGTCTTCACATAACTCAAACCAGACACTCATGTACCATTCTCTTTATGTATCATAATCTACTGAGACATGGTCTTTTCAGACATTCCTCTATTTCTCCAAGTCCATATGGGAAGACAGTATTTAATCCGTTTCACTGCTACATATTTTTAAACATTTCATAGCCATTTTATTTCCAAGGCTGATTTTACCAATAGGTGGTCATGAGGGTCCTGCTTCTCTGGCCCTAATAGGATACTCTACTGAATTGTCATTATCAACAATTGCATTGAGTCACACAGAACTAGGTACCAGGAAAGCTCATAAACAGTATTCTCATATTACCTCTAAGACTTTGGTCAACTCTGAGAAAAATTCATCTAACTAAAAAATTAATCTTAGATATGTTCTTTCAGTGTTTAGCTCCTCTAAGAGTATTGATTGTTCTTTGCATAATATTTGAGAAAAGGCAATTATGGGAGTAATACGCTGAATAGTAAACAAAATTTACTCGATATACTCTCCTTTTCTTTACTCCTCCTGATTGATCTTTAGAATCAACTTTAATGAAATTTACATAAGGAATGAATTTGTAAGCAAACCCTTTCAAGAGAAATGGTCAAGTAAAGAAAGTCAACTAATTATATCTATACTAATCTATTTTGATTTAGACCTAGGTTAAAATAGACACTTTGAAAGTTCTAAGATCGTTCATTATCAATTTAACATGTATATAGTTATACTCTATCCATCATGATCTAGCCACTATCTCTATCTGTCTGTCTGTCTGTCTATCTATCTATCTATCTATCTATCTATCTATCTATCTATCTATGTATCTGTCCATCTGTCTATCTATATATCTATCAATCTATCTATCATCTTTATCTATCATCTACCTATTTTCTATCGATATATCATCTGTCTACTTAATCATCTGTCACCTATATATTTAATCTGTATATGGCTCCATGTACCTATCATCTAAATCTATTTTTATTTATTTATGGTAAATATATCAATAATCATCTATATTCATCATCTATTGATCTACACACTTATCATTTATCAATCATTAATGTTTTATAATAATAATATATTAATATAGCATATTATTATATATTTTATCTATTAACATTTATCATTTATCTACTATCTATCCCTTATCTATTACCGATCTATGCATCATGTATCTGATTAATAACCTACCTTTCTTATTACTCTTCCTGCTTACACTTGTTTTAATCTAACTATATTAGAAGTAATTTGTAAACTCGAATTATCTGATTCTTCTTGCTAAAGCTCAGTGTGAATGCCTAGGAAGCTCTGCAATGCTTAATGTCAGATTAGTCCCTTTAATTTTTCTTCACATACTGGATTTGTTTTAGTCCCTCTCCAGTTCCAGATGATTAACACTTTGACTAAAATTTGAATTTGTTCTTGTCTGTGCTTGTTCAGAATCCTATATTCATTCCACTTGGATTTGAACTAATTCTTAACACATTCATTATTTTCTTTCCTAAACTAAAATCACTGGTTTCCTAGATTACTGGAATCACACTTCTCCTGATGTTTCATTTTTGGAACAATATCCCCAGGCAGACATAGAGTCATACAATTCACTCACTCACTCTTTAATACCCTTCTCAGCAGACCAGTGTGTAGTCTCTAGTAATCTATCCCATCACTGATTTATTTTTCTTGCCCTCACATATGGGCATGATCTGTAATTAGGACATTTTATAGTGTAATGTTTTATATCTACATAAGAACAAATATTTTTTGAAAAAAGAAATATTTGTTCATTTCTTAACTGACATAAACTGAAAAAATAATTAAATTTGATATTATTTTTCTAACCAGAATAATCTTTCCTATTTTTTGGCAATAGTTTTTATCTGGATTCTAGAATGTGGCCATTTGTTAATTTTGGTGTTTGCTTGTTTGTTTTTAAGTTTTACAATATTTTAAGATTAAAATAGAAATACAACATTTTTCCCTTCCCTTTCCTTTCCTCAAAACCCTCCATATACCCCTCATTTCTCTCTTTCAATACACACACACACGCACACACACACACACACATATATATATATATTTGTGTATATACATACATACATACATGCATGCATATATATTCCTAACTATAACCTGTTAGGCCTGTATAATATTACTCACATATTTTTAATTTTTGTTATCAAATAGCAAATTAGTTAGTTTGCCAATATAAGGCTTTTGTAATTTTTAAAAATTTTCTGCTATGGGAAAACTAGAAAGAGCACATATTTTAATAATTAAGATTTTTTTCATATATATTTCTCAGAGGGGGGAAAGTAAAATGATTAAGGTTGTTTTGGCCACTAGTCTTACATCTGTTAATTTCAGGAGACTATCTGTTAAGCTTCCTGGCTCCCTTGTCTACAATCACCCTCTTCCTTCCGGTCCTAATTCAATTTTCTGACAAGTTGGACATGATTTCTCTTAACACTTACATTCCCCCATCAAGGCAAATACAGTCTGCTCAAACATATGGTCTGTTCTGGACAATATTTTAACTTTAATTTATTCTGCACACTCCTTTGACTTGACAGTCTCAGGGGAGCACAGATGCCTGGGCTTGAAGCATATCTGATGGAGGTCTTTAGGACACAGGGTCTAATAAGAGTATTGTTTTGATTTCTCACAGACAGCAACTCTTCTATGTGACTTTTTTGGGAAGATGGATGTAGCACAAGTACCTTTTCACCCCAGACAGAGAAATGACTACACACCAAAATGAGAATATTTTTTTTTTCCCAAAGAATGACTTGCCAAACTGATGAGTTTATTGGGGCTACTTACAGGAATGCAAGGGCAGGGTGCTTTCAAAATCAGGAACAACTCAAAGATGGCTATCACTGAAATGCCATCCCCTCCTAACAGGTGATATCTCAGGAAAGCTGCAGTCCTATAGGACTTACAGGCACTTCAATAGGTTGCAGTCTCTTTCTTCAACCCTCAACAGTAGTTTTTAATTTGTATAACCTTGAGGAATTGTCAAGAGAAGCTTCTAAGTTTCAGCATTGCCATACACGTGAAGTTTGTTTATTCTTGGGTCTCTTTAGTGTTGCTTCCTCTTCCTGGAGGGAATACTTAGCTTAAAACTTCCTGAGCCGGAAGGAGCCTCCTTACAAATTGAAATGGTTCACTGCTGAGGAAATTGTTACACAACAGCAACATTAATCTGTAGTACTCAGTGAAATGCACGGTGCTAATATGACCCCAGAGAGCACACCCCATTTTTATCTGCTTATCCTCGTATTCCCATTTATGAACAAAAAACTGGGTTCCTCCTGGGTTTTATTTCTGAGGATCTTTATTATAGAACATTTCTATTGATTTACTATTTAGAGGAAATAAACCAATAAAAGTAAGATATAAGGGCTCACAATCGTTGTGAGTGGCTAGTAGTTACTTTCTTTCCCCTCAAAGTGTCATTCCCAAAAATAAGTGGAGTAAAGACTCAGCAAGTTCATTTCTTGCAATTTTATAGAGTATTTGTGAAGTCACAAATAGATCTATGTAACTGATAAATATGAACTAAGCTATAGTCATACATTTCTTTCTTAATAGGTCTTTAAATTTATTAAACTGTATCCGAGTTTTATAAAATATAAACATCTTCTTAATGAATTTACTTTGCAACAATAAATCAAACAGGATTGCACATATTGGCATATTTAATAATGAAGGTGCACTTAATAATTGGCACTCTCAAAAATGAAGCCATTTCTGAACATCTTGCAGAACTGTCAAAGGTATCATTTCAAAATCATAGCACCCATCATAATGAAGAAGCAAATAGTGATAGTGCTTCTCATATAACAGAAGATAGACAAACATTTCAATGAGTATCACTCATTATCTCTTTTAATACATGTATTCTGAATGTTTTCTCTATGTCAGGTGCTGTTCTATAAACTTGGAATGCATCATAAGTGAAAAAAAAGGAAAAATTAAGTTCCTGTTAGCGCAAATCATTATAGCAAGCAAGACATGTGGTAAACAATCGGTATTAATTGTTGGCAAATAAATAAATATCTGTATTATTTTAAATGATCTGAGTTTGATTCCCAGGACGTAAATGGTAGCTCACAACCTACTGTAACTCTGGTTCTGGTACACAAATTTGCATGAAGGCCACACATTTAGTCATAAACAAAATACTAAATAAAATACAAATAAATACTTTTATCACTTTGTCTCATATTGTGACCTGGTTTAGAAATAGGATCGTTTCAGAGGTAATCTAGATGAAATAAGATCAATTTAATGGATTATAGTCATGTGTTGAATATGTTTTTATATTAAGAAATTGAATTTGAAAAAGGATTTTGACACTATTTCATGGGAAAATAAAAAGACCAGAATGATGCTTTAAAAAGCCATACTTGCTTATTTGAAAACACAGCTGTGCAAGAGGTTCAGAAAATACTCCTTCATGGCTATCAGAGGGGAAGAACCATCATAACAACTTGATATTGGAACTCAAGACTCCAGAATGAAGACGACTCATTTCTGTTTTAAAGCCACTGATTTGTACTTTTTCTTCTGGCAACCCCCCCCAAAATGATACAATTGGAATGACAGCATAGGAGAATGCTTTGGATAGCCATCTATCTGTGTCTCTTTGCTTTCCTCAAAGTTTTGCTCCAGTCTTTGTTTCCCCAAATGGAATATTTACCTCTGTGTATTAACTATCGCATGTTATTTTAATCAGTGTCAGGAGCTCAAAGCAGGGCTCTAAGAGAGCCAGGAATAACCAATGAAATATTGGTTTCTCTAGTCATGTCACATCCACACCCAAAAGCAGAGAGAAATAAGCGCACATTTGCTTCCTCATGATCAGGCCGATTTTCCCACAAATATACAGTTCAGGACCTATCTAAATGACACTCACACTGGTTATTACTGGGTCAATTAACTTAATCATGACAAACCTCCACAGGCCAATCAAATGTAGGCAATCCCTTCTCAGGTGGTTCTATGTTAGGGTAAGACAAGTCAGGATTAAATCTAAGTATCTCAAATATATGTGTGTGTGTGTGTGTGTGTGTGTGTGTGTGTGTGTATATATATATATGAAAAATGAGACTTGGAGAGAAGTTTTAGGAAATTAGTCTAAGACTTTTTAAAAAAGACATTAAAAAGCAATGAAGAATGAAACATATGGGAAGGACTGACTAATATGGAAATACTATAGTGCAATAAAAGCTGTCAGGAGACTCATTAAAGCCAAATTGAATTTTTCATCTACATATTTTTATATTTTGTATAATTCTAAAATGACATATTCAAGGAAAATTATAAAACGTACCATCAAGAGAAATGAACTACACGTAAACATTCAACTTAGACAACTTTTGTTTTTACTGAACTTTGTTATTTCATAATAGGTACATTTGTAAGCAATACTGCATGAGGAAAAAAATCTAATTTTATGAGAGAATAAAAAAATTGGATAGACTATCAAATTCTTAATAATAAAGAGATGTTACACCTTTTATTCTATTTTGTAATAAAATTTACCTGATTGAGCAAAATTCTTCTAACAAAAATATTACTACTTGTCCTCTGATCTTTCTGATTTCTGTCTGCAGCTATCTTCCACCTGTGTACCTTTAAATACACACACACACACACACACACACACACACACACACACACACACACACACACACACACATATATATATGCTTATTTATGCGGATGTGGGTATGGGTGTGTGGGTGTGGGTATAGTCACTGATCACAGTCTCCAGTGATGAAATTAAGGCAAAACTGCATTGTAGTTTTAAAAGTAGAAAAAAAAAAGCAAAACAAAATGGATGTTCTCTCAGAACATTGCACTCAAAATAGATCTCTGAGCTGTCTTTCCCTTACAGAAAAGCAGCCATCATTTTCATGTTCTATAGATCCAAAACTTGATTGCAATATATGTGTCAATAATCTGTGTGATGCGAATGCTATTTTCCCATTAATCAAATGCCACGTAACTCATTTGCTCAGTGAAAACTTACACAGTAGGAATACTGCCTCAAAGAGTTTTTTTCACCATCACTCTTAGATAGAAGGCATTTTTTCTCCACACAGTTTTAAGGGAATTAGGCAATATTTTGTTTGTACTGTATTCAGCTAACATTGTTTTCATAAATTGAAACCTACAAGGACAAATGTAAGCCCAAACTCTTTCTATCTGTGCTTTCTCCATAATGAATAAAATGTTTTTAGTGATAGAAATAATAAAATAAGATCCATTATGGGGTTCATTACTAATTTGCTGAGCCACAATCATCATATGGTTATACTTTATCTATCATCTATCTGTCTGTCTGTCTATCTATCTATCTATCTATCTATCTATCTATCTATCTATCTATCATCTGTGTATGTGTGTGTTTATGTGTGTGCATGCATATGTGTATGTTTGTGTGCATCCTCAGTTCCTTCTGAGCTTTTGGACAGTGAGACTATTCATACATGAATTTCTCCACATTTTTTAAATTGTTGCTCCTTTTATTGGTTCATGAACAATAAGGAAACCATCATTTACTTTACCTTGATGTAGAACAAGGCATACTTCTTTAGCACATCTGGCCATATCATAGATATCACAGAAAGACATCTGTGTAGCAGGTATTGTTCTAAGACACAAATTTATGATATTTACAGACCATGTCTTTCCTGAGGAAGCAATACTGATGCAAATTAAAAAACATAATGTTTGATTTTTTTCACTCAGCTGATAAACACCTGGACCATAATAATCCTACTTTCACCGGTTTATCACATTTGCCCTGGGTAGTCATTTATCCTTTTTGAACCTCAGTGTTTATGTCTAAAAATAAATGTAAAGTTTGTAAGTATTTTGAGTTTTACCTAGTATTATAGTATTGCTAATGACTACAAGTAAGATTATGTCTTTATGAGTATGCTTGTACATAAATAATGTATAGACATACTGTTATACAGTCACTCTAAAGATAAAAATTATGTTAATGGATGTAATAGTAATTACACTGTATGTAATGTGAGTACTTGTTCAGACTGTATAATATTCACAACATGATTTCTAGATAAGTTCAATAATCTTGCCTGTGCTTCATCTGTCACAGTTATGATTCTTATGATTAAGAATTCTAGAGTTGCTAGATCTCTGTGAGTTTGAGGCCAGCCTGGTCTTCAGAGTGAGTTTCAGGACAGCCAGAGTTACAACAGAGACTCCCTGTCTCAAAAACCAAAAAAAATAAATAAATAAAATTCTAGATTTTTTTTTTTCATGGAAGCAATTTTAATACATTAAACACTGCTGTGCTCTTCACATTTGAATTGTGTGTCTTGATGTATCATATAAGCTTTTGTGGCGCATATGAATTTACATTATATACTCTTCCATGTGTGGAGAGGCTCTGATGCTTTCTTCATCGATATAATATTTTCTGTCATGAACAGATTATTTCCTGTCTCAGTTTGGGTTACGGTTGCTGTGATAAAACACCATGACCAAAGTGACACATGGAGAAAATGGTTTATTTCACCAACAGTTTCATGTAACAGTTTATCATCTAAAGCAAAAATTGTAGAAACTTAAGCTTGGAAAGAACCTTTAAGCAGGAGTTGATGCGTAGGCTATGGAGGAGTGTGGCTTACTGGCTTGTTTTCCATGGCTTGCTCAACCTGCTTTCTTGTAAAATACAGTATTATCATCCCAGGGGTGGCCCTACCCACAATGTGCTGGGCCCACATCAATAACTAATTAAGACAATGCTCTTGACGCTTGCCTAGAATCTGGATCTGAAATGTTTTCTCAATTGAGGTTTTTTCTTCTCTGATAACTCTAGTTTATGTTAAGGTAACATAAAACCAGCCAGCTCACTCTCCCAAATAACAGTTCTCTGACATAGTCACTGCTCAGATACTAATCTTTACCACATGCAAAGTTTGGACCAGACCACAGATTTCATCATTTGTTGCTACCTTACTGGAGAAAGCCAAGTGTGAGAGGTGTAAAAAAATTCTGACACCAATTTTAGTAAATTACATGAACAAATGTGGAAGCCATTTATTTCAGGACCAAATCTGGATAACTGCATGCAGGTAGAACTGGAAGCTCTGACTAAAAATCTACCACATAACCTCAGTTGATTTTCTCACCTTGTCAATGAAAGTTGACTATCTTCATGCAACCTGCTAGGGCAAGGAAGCCTGTGTCCTAGAAAATCTCTTTTGGATAAATCCTTTTGTAGTGATTTAGTTTGACTTAAATGTTCATGGGAATTTTAAGAAATAAAATAACATGGTGGTAGGATAGCTAGAAAAATACCTTCCTTAATCATGGTAAAAATATAATTGAATACCTTTTTTAATAAGCCAAATACATTCAAAAGCTACATGCTTTGGTTTCCAGTTCTACCAAGTCTCTATTTAGCTAGTGTGAACTGAAAGGAAACAAAATTTAGTAGTTGAACAATTTTCTCTGTGATGTTCTCTCAGGGAATCTATGTGCTTCTTTCCCCCTGCTTGTTCTCCCATCACTATGACTTCCATACTCACAGCGATTCTTTTGTGACATCTATCTGTATCTATCTATCTATAGTCCCCACATCCTTGGCACTTTGACAGTGAGCTAATGCAGGAAGCATTCTTAAAAAAAATAGTATTATATTTGTTAAGCAGTCAGTGACTGACTTCCAATTTCGTCCAGGTAATTTGGTCATTTTTCTTTACATTCAGATTAGGCTGAGGCAAGGTTCCATTTTCAGAGTTTCTGAGGCTTGGATACTATGGTGAAGGAAGTATAATTTCATCATTTTTTAGGGAATATATTTGAGTTTCTGTAATGCCATGAAATACTCCAAGTGAAGCAGCATTCAGATCCACAAGGAGATCTTTCTGTAACCTTATCCTGATTTTGCTGATATTTCCATCATCCTACTTGGTGATAATTTACAATACTTCACACTTCCTCTAAAAACAAACTGATGAACAGTCTTACTACCTAAGCATTTTCGGCATGATTTGGAATATTACCTTACTCCAGGCTGCATGACACTCCTGAGTGTGTGTTTGAAGATAAGATTGAGAAAACAGTGATGTTTTCCGATGTTAGCTTCCTGCCCAGCACATTCACTGTTCTTTTGTTTATAATTTGTATAGTTAACAATCACATAAAAATTCTCAGTAAATATGTGTTGAATAAATTGTTTGAATGGACTTCATTATAAATGTGTGAAAGAAAATTTTGGTGTCATGTGTCTGTGCCTTGCAAATAGTTTTTATTCCTTTATATAACTCAGGTTAATTATTGAAACTTTTCAATACACTATGCACAATCATGTATAACTTTTTCTGCTTTATTAACAGAATTCATTATTTGACAATTATGCATGTGTACATAATGAATTATAATTATTCTCATCACTAACCCTATTTAATCTCCCTCCTACCTTTGTCTACATTTCTTCTTCCTCACTACTAGATGTCTCATTCCCATGTTCATTTTCTTTTGTTTTTATTTTATGATCCACTGAGTTTCTCAAAATAATGGGTATCAAGTGGCAATCTTAGATCTGAGAGAGGCTCATACAGCCCTACCATTTATAAGGAACCTAATGGCTATTGAAGGATTTTTGAGGGAGGTTGTAATTATCTTTAGTTTTGCATTCACAGACATTATTCTTCATGTCTCCATTATGCTCTCAGAATTTTCTAGCTTAATAAGTTGCAGAAGACTGTATCACAATAAGAGTTGAGGTCTCACTATCTTAGGGAGTTTTCATTTGTTGTGATAAAATATTCTGACAGAAGTGATTTAAGGAATAAATGATTTCTTTAGCTCACAGTTCCATATTATAGTACATCAGTCCATCATGGCTGAGAAGTCACAACAGCAGGATGTTGGGAGAACTAAAGTTCATAATCAGGAGAACAGTAAATCATAATCATCTTGCTTTTCTATATATGTAATCCTGGAACCCCTGCCCAGAGAATGGTGTCACCCATAGCAGGCAAGTATTCCCACCTCATTGAAAACAATCAACAATCACAATGATTCCTCATGAACACGCCATGTGCTCATCAAGTCTAGACAATCTTTCAATGAGACCCTCTTCCCAGAGGTCTCGAGACTGTGCTAAATTGACATTTAAATATAACCATTACACTTATTGCATTAAATTATATAATTTTTCATTCAATAATCTTATTATCATTCTACAAATATTATGTATGGAGCACCACATTTGATATGGAAATCATATTCCTTTGTAAGAGATAAAACGTAAGAAAATAAATTATCAATATAATAATGTGAACTGATCACTTGAAGTAGTTCTTCAATTTGGGGTATTTTATTTTTTAACTGACAGGTGACATGGGGAGTTTTGTTCATGTACAACAGGATACCTCGAAGCATGTATACATTGTGGTACGTGTTGACTTAGCTGAGTATCAAGTGCATTACTCCATACAGATTGTTTTGTGGTGATAATGTATAAGCCTCTCTATATCAGCGGTTCTCATTCTGTGGGTCACAACCCCTTTCAGGTACAAACAACCCTTTCATAGCAATCACCTAAGACCATCTGCATATCAGATATTTATATCATATTTCATAAAAGTAACCAAATTACAGTTATAAAGTATCAATAAAAATAATTTTATGGTTGGGATCACTACACATGAGGAACTGTATTAAAGGGTTACAGCATTAGGAAGATTGAGAACCTCTGCTTTATATATTTTTCAGGAAAACAACATGGTATTGTTACCTACATTCACTTTGCTATGCAGTAGATCTCTCAAATTTTATTCCTCATGCACTTCTATGGTGTGAATCCTCCAACCAGATTCCCTCCCTTCTCTATTGCTGATTATTACTCCAGCCTTTGATAATCAGGATTCTATTCTCACCATTTATGACATTAAATTTTACAGATTTCACACAGAAGTGAGATCACATAGTCTTTATTTTTCTGCCCCTGACTGAATTTATTTAGCATTTTTTTCTCTAGGTTTATACATATTGTGACAATGACAGAATTTCAACAGAAGAACCAAGTGGATGCAAACATAGAGAAAGATAAACAAAAGAAGACAATACTAAATCTATATCTGGCTGTCATAGACACCAACTTGGATGGTACATGCAGGAATATTGAACATAATTTGCAAGGAACCAGAAAATCAGTATCTGTATTTTCAGAGGTTGAAGAAAGATGTCTGCTGGTGTGGGAGTACCTGTGAATCTCAAGGCTACTCTCATATACATACTTAATGATATAAACAGAATTATAGCATAACATTTTTAGCAGCAATATTTTAAAGATATTTTAGCAATGAATAGTCACGTTTATTATTAAGGTATCCAAGACATATTTCTAACCCAATGACAATAAATAAAATTTCATGTAGCATATTCTGAGAGTGGAAATACATCATACTTCATTACAGGCCAGTATGTCTGTAGTAGCTCTTGAAAGGGTTGCCTCAGGACAGCTTTTAAAATACATATGAACTCAACAGGCTTGAGGTTTACACTCAATTTCCAGTATGTATCATGGACGCTAACCAAAATGTTAATGCAGATATACACATTAATATGCTTATAGGTTAAAAAAGCAGTCAGTGTGTGTGTGTGTGTGTGTGTGTGTGTGTGTGTGTGTGTGTGTATGTGTATTTGTGTGTTTGGGTATAAGAATTAGCAGTCATAGTGAGCATTCCATTCTCCATTTAGTAGTAATTAAAAAAAATCTCATGAAGACTTAATCTTTGGTTGTTTTACATAATCTTTAGCAGAGTATTGCAAAAAACTATTTCTTCATGTGATATGCATAATTTTCCTCTATTGCTACACACTTGCACACAAATATGTCTAGGTTATATACTTGAGTATGTATTTATTTAATAAGCAAGACTGTGATTATGTACTCTGGATGCAGTCAAGTGTATATCATCATATTAAGTTGAATTTCATGAGCAAAACAAAAGATTTCTTAAAATTATAAGGCATAATATTGCCTTCATTTTATAGCTGTGGAAACAGAGGATCCTGAATGTTAGGTAACTGTCGAAGATTACATATCTAAAAACTGGGAAAGTTTCCATTTAAATCTTGTTGGCAAAAAAGTATATTTCATATTTCTTGCTTGGTGGCTTACTGTGACATGTTTTATCAGCCTTTAAACATTTTGAGTATCATTGCTGCCATTTGCCTATTTAAGGTTATTTTCCTTTGTTCATTTTCATTTTTATGTATGTAAAAAGTTTGTGTATGTGAATATATACCATATGTGTGCAGGTGTTTCTGGGAACTAAAACAGGGTATTGGATCTCCTGGAACTGGAGTCACAGGCAGTTGTGAATCACCAAACATGAATGCTATGAACAAAACTTGAGTCCTCTGGAAATGTAGCTAGCGCTCTCACAAGGAGCCATCTCTATAGCTCCCTTTACCTTTGTGTGAGAGTCTGTGTATCTGGCAGATCTGCACAGATGGGTTTTAATTTCAAAATGAAAAGGTTTCTAATGATTCTGGGAAATTGAAAGAATATGCCAACTTAATTTTAAAACTTTTTATATCTTCTTTCCGTTTAAAAATTTTTTTCTTCTCTCATATAATACACTCCAACACCCTTCCTCCCCTTCCTTCACTCTTCCTAGTCTCCCTCCTCCATCTTCCCTATACCCCAGATCTATAACCCAATCCCACTACTTTCACCTCCTCCTATCCCCAGGAAAGAGCAGGATTTCTTCCCAGGATTACTGTTCAAACATGACACAACAAGATGGAACAGAGTCCAGTACAATTCCCTACTTCAAGGTTGGACTTGGTAACCTTGTATGGGTACAAGGTACTCAAGGATTAGCAAGAAGTTCAGTCTGTATGAGTTCTACAAGGGCACCTGTAGTTGTACTCATGAAGCATATTCATTGGTGTGATCCCAGCCAGAACTCAGCAGAGGAAACCACCATTACAGAGAGTGGCATACTGGACAGTGGAAGCCTGGTGTTTTTATTAATATAGAACTCTTCAGGTATTCTACTGATATCACATGGAGATCATTAGCAATTAAACATCCCCCACATAAATCCAACAGCTGCAAACAATACAAAATGCCAAAACCTAGATAGCCCCACACCCAACTGTGCACAAAACAAATATTTTAAACACAACTAAAAATAAACTTCCACAAAAATTCCCCATTTTCTGTATCAGACAAAAAATGTTTTATCTCTGCAACACAATTTAACACTATATCAGCAAAACCATTTACAAGAGAAACAATTATGAGGCTTCTAATCCACAGGACGAAATGATACCACACATCTATCAAACTTTTTACAATGTCTTTGGACAGCAGAAATACATCAAAATCTACTTATCTGGAATTCACTCACAATCTTCTAGGCTCCTCCAAAGGGCTTGGGTCACTTTTCTGGCTCTGCCTTCTGCAGCACACAGAGTTTGTCTCTGGCTGTCTCCCCTCCACTGCTGCTGCTGTTATTTTTGGTCATCCCATGGTACTAGCATCTCCAAAACGCTGGAGTCTTCTGCTGCAATGGGGCTATATTTTCACCAGTAAACTCCCCTGGGCACTTTTCATTGTGACAAGCCTCAACCTCGTTACATGACTTCCTGGACTTTCTTCATGATGCCAAGCCTCCACTTCTTTACATGACCCCTTCATCCGGGCCTTCAACAATTACCAAGGCTGCACCTTTGCCAATGGCTTCTCCTGGCCTCTCACAGTGCCAAGCCTCAGCTGCTTTCCAATGACCCCTTCATGCCTTCAAAACTAATACCACCTGTGTGACTCTTACAGTACCAAGTTCAGCCACCAGCATGAGATAAATACAAACTTGGCCAGTTCTAGAAGATAGTTTTTGTGTGTTGACCCTGAGGAAACACTTTCCAGATTTTAAGATAGAGTTTGGTATTCAGGAAAACAACGGATCACCTTGTCTGCAGGATTCGCTTGTGGGATGAAGTTCTCTTCATCATAGCAGATGTGTCTTATCAGGATGTCTCATACACAGGTTTGCAGGGGAAGAAAATAAAACAACAAAAAACCAAAAACCAAAAACAACAACAAAAAAAAACCCTTCTCAGTTTATGTGGCTTTTAGGCCCTAAGCCCTTGCATTTCACAACAGCAGGAGGTCTTGGGCCTGTGGGAAGAATCTCCCGGTTGAAACATTCTGGCAGTTTGGCATTTTTTCTTACCACGTCTATGAGGAAGCATACATCCTTCTTCATAGACCTCCAACACAACATCTTGAGCTTCAAACTCAAACAAAACAGCTATCAGAAAACTCAGTTTGTGAATCAGTAGTCTACCACCAGCAGTGGAAGGTAGCATTAGCTCCATGATAAGGAAAAGCAGTTAGAATTTGCTTTTTCCTGCTGCCAGCTAAATTCTTTATCGCAAAGGGCCTCCATTCTGTGGCTTTCACCTCAGAGATTTTACCTCATGTATTTATTAATTCCATGTCCTTTTCTCTTCATAGAGGTTTATTTCCTTTCTCTCTCTTCTCTTCCTTCAGGAGCCTTCAATTAATACCCAATCTCTATCCTCTGGTAGCTTCCCTGAGTGTACTTCACAGGGCTCTGTGAGGTCTGGAGTTTCCCTTCTTCCTTGTCTCCATATTTGATGAGTGTGACTTTGGGCTCCATGTTGCAGGCATCACTTGTAATTGTACACTGGCTGTTGTGGTGGCTCAGCAAGGACACAACAGACAAAGGAGGCATTTCTCATAGATGTAATCCCTACCAGACCTCAGCAAAGGGAACTACCATCCTGGCCAGTACTATCTTGGACAGTGGAACCTTAAGCATGTGAGCTCAGGTGTTTTTATGGATTCAGAACTACTCAGGTGCAGATCATAAGCAATCAAACATCTAGCACATAAATTCAATACCTGAAAACAATACAAAATGCCAAAACCCAGACAGCCCCCTCCCCAAGAGTGGATAAAAATAATTACTTTAAACCCAACTAAAACCAAACTTCCACAATAAGAACCAGGCCAGGCAACCTCGAAACATATTTGGAAGACCCAGCAGGTTCCATTTCTGCTGCTTCTGACTCTGTGATCTCCTAAGAGTGCTGGTCACTTTACTTCATGGAGTTTGTTTTCCTGGTGTCCTCTACCACTCTGGTCCCAGCAATCCTTCTCCAGTTCTTCAATAGGGTTCCCTGTGCTCTGCATTTTCTTTTCCCTGGGCATTTACATTTGTTCTCTTCAGCTGTCCTAGGGATCTTCCCTGTTGAGGACTGGCCTAGGCACCAATCTATGAGGAGAGGTGGATAACTTTAGAAGTCCTCTCCTGACTGTCCAGATTGCAATTCCTGACCTGTCCTGAAGTATCAGTCATGCTTTCCCTCCATTAGCATGTGAAAAATTTACCATGCTCTTGGATTGACAGTATTAACATAGTAAAAATAATCATCTTACCAAAAGCCATCTACAGATTCAATGTAATCCCTAACAAAATCCCAATACAATTCTTTACAGGCCTTGAAAGGAGAATTTTCAACTTCATATGGAAAAATAAAAAAGCCCAGGATAGCTAAAATAATCCTGAAAATAAAAGAACTTCTGGAGGTATCAACATCTCTGATCTTAAGTTGTATTACAGAGCCATAGTAATAATACCCTAATGATATTGGCATAAAAAGAAACACATTGATCACTGCAACTGAATCAAATCCAGACATAAATCCACACACTTGTGAACACCTGAACTTCAATAAAGAAGCCAAATATATACAATGGAACAAAGAAAGCATCTTTAACAAATGGTGTTGGTCCGATTGGATGTCCACATGTAGAAGAATGCAAATAGATTCATATCTTCTTTTCTTTTTAAAAGTAACTAAAAACACCATATAATTACAAATCAAGTGTATTAATATATATTACTTCAGGTTCACTAACAGAACACACTTAGATTCTAATATCCAACATCATGTACATATCTTTGAAATGCAATACCTTCTTAAATTACATCTTTTTCAAATTATAGTAACTAATAAAACTAAACATTATGCAATCATCTTCACATCTATATCATTTGAGCATTCCCAGTTGGCTCTGCCCTACTGCCGTTGAGTTTCCGTGGCTGAAGTTGACATCTGATGACATGAAGGAACAGATTCACAAACTGTCCAAGAAAGGTCCAATTCCCTACCAACTAGGGGTGATTCTGAGGGACTCTCGTGCTGTGGTGCAGGTCCAATTTGTGACAAAATCTTGAGAATCCTTAAATCCAAGGGTCTTGCCCCTGATCTCCCTGAGAATCTCTACTGTTAGATTAAGAAAGCGGTTGCTGTCTGAAAGTATCTTGAGAGGAACATCTCTCTCCATTTAAAGCAAGAGTCATTACATTTATAGGGTGGGGGCGAGGGACGGTCTTTGGTACCCAGGGACAAGAGCCATTCCTTAAGACAAGGATACTGGAATAGCTGCACTTACATTCTGGGGTGCTTTGGGGCATATTCCGGGGAACAGGAACACAGGTAAGCAAATCTACTGATGCAGGGGATGGAGTTTTGCTGTGGCTTGTGGTCTGTCAGTGCAGAAAGGAAGAGTCAAACTCCTGCCAACTCTTTGGAATGGGAGCCCAGTGGTCACAAGCATCCTCAACCCAGTAGCTGCTTGACAATTCTACATGGGCACCGCAGCTCCCCATTTGTTGTTTTTTTGTTTTTTTCTTTGTTTGTTTGTTTTAATTTTAAAGGTCAATAATAATAGTTTTTATTGTTCAGGAGAGGTAATAATAATTTGAATGGTAGCGATTTTGGCAGTATTGTCTTCCTGTTGCTAAAAAAACTGGATTTTAGCTATTAGGGGTTTTGAACATCAAGGATAACGAGAAAATGCTGACTAGAATTCCATGTACAGAAATGTGCTACTCACCCAAGTGACCATTCTTACCAAGGCATAAAGCACTTGAATGCCCTTAGAAGAGACCATATATTCGTGTATATTTTTGCAAATATTCACTGAGTTTAAGAATAATGCCTGCCTGAAAATAAATATTATGAGTGTAGAATTCTGTGCTTTCAGTGTTACCTTTCCTCATTTATGTTTATTCAATGACAAATGTAGCCTTCAGTCTTTTAACTTTACTACCATTTCATGAATTTAGGGGTCAGATAGTCTTCCCCACCCTACTCCTATACAGCTCCAAGTTTAAAATGTCTAATGTCAGTTTTCTCAAATATAGAACTTTCTAGAGCTGGCAAGAATAAATGAGCTCATGTGAGTTAAGAATTTAATATAGTGTAAGCTCCCAATCTTTGGCACATGTCATCAAAATAATATCACACACTACTCCAGCACCATTGCACGCCAGGCTTTTCTCTAAATTACTTAATTCTATCCTAAAAATACTTTTCTGACACGATTGTGACATTATCAAGTGAGAACATGGATTGACTGACAGGTGAAGCAGATGTTTGTAGTTCTAGTAACTGCTGAGTGGCTATTTTTGGACTTTTAGGTAAGCATCCTGATGTTGAGTTCCATGTGCTTTTGTGAACAGATAACCCCATACGCTAAAGTACTTGTAAGCAGAATGCCCAACATAAAATTTCACTCATTATATATTAGTTGTCCCTGGACATAAAGAAGAAAACAAACAATCCAATGATATATATGGTCATAATGCTGATAGGTGACTGTCAGCAAATATTTTATTGGTGTAATTTTGGGATGATCCAAAAGTAACTACTGCTTTGATAAATTCTCATTAATGAAGAATAGAAAGAGTTGAAAAGCCAATGGAGTGTAGTGGGGAGGATCTCTGACTCTTTTACTTGCCCTTGGAACCCTTTTGTTCTGATAGGTTGCTTAGTCCACCCTTGATGTGGGGATTAGTGCCTGCGCCTTGTTTCATCTTGTTATGCCCTATTTGAGCAGTAACTCTGGGAGGACTGCTATTTTCCGATGGGAAGCAGGGATGCGGTGGGTGAAGGTGGGACAGGTCTAGGGTAGATCTTGGGAAAAGTGGTGATGGGGGAGCTGGGAGGAGTAGAGGGAGGGAAGAAGGATGGTTTGGATGTATTATAGGAATGAAGAAAAAAAAAAAACAACGAAAAGCTAGTGGAGAGTAGATAAAGTCCTGAGTAAATGAATGCTGTTGACCTGAACGTTGATATGTCAAGAATTCAGTGTTCCAGGCTCATGACAATGACATGTTCAAGTCCTTCACCAGGTCAATATCTGGAGAATGTCAAGGTATTTCCATGGTCCAAGTGTGGATAATGACCAACAGTTGAAGGGTAGCTGAAAGGACTATGTGCAAAGAGTACCCACTGTAGGTTTTGTCTTACATTGGCTTCCCATCTCCATGATGTAGCTCTGCTGGCCAGTGGAAGCTCCAGGCTTGGAGCTGGTGGGAACATAAAGAATTCCCAGGAGTCCGTGGCAGTAGGACTGACTCATTTTATTGTGGGGACAGATTTATATATGTAGTTAGTGAGAGGAAGGGTTTCTCGCATCCAGGGATGTCAGGGAAAACCCTTTGGTTTAGGACAGCACAAGTACAACAGCCCAATTTGCATGTTGGTGGTCTCAGCCTGGACCTAGGTATTTTTTGTGGACCAGAGGGAGAGAACTTATATGGTCATATATGGAGAAATGTTACAGCTCCAGATGAACAATTTGCCAGGTTGCATATCTTTGAGGGGGCAGGTCCTTGCTGTGAGAGCAGACAGCATAGCTTGTGGTTTGTCAGATAAGCAATGAAGGAATAGCCAAACACCTTCAATTCTCAGAAATGGAAATTCTGGGGTTCCAAGCATGCTTCTACATTACCTCAGCTAGGAACATCCCCACAACCCACTGGGGCTTTTATCTCCTAGATGACTGTATGGTCATAACACCTTCCAAGACTATTCTCCTACAAAGACCCCTGTGTGAAAGCTAGGGTCTACATTCCAGGGTCTACATTCAGAAGCATGTCTGGTCTGGATGGAATGTAAACACACTTTTAATCCCAGTACTCAGAAGGCAGTGGTTCATGCCTTTCATGCCTAGAAAAATCAGAGGAAGCAGACATAGGAAGCAGAACTCAGAAGGAGTCAGTGTCACACTGGAAGTGACATCTGAGATGAGTCAGAGTGAATGACAGACAAAGTGACTAATCATATAAAGAGTTACTGAGTAAGGGCATGCCAAACTCTCACAAGAAAAGATGAGCTCTCAGTTTAATAAAAAAAGAGTTACATAGGAGTTAGAGTCAGTTGAAGAGTCAGTTGAGAAGTAGGCTGAAAAGTAAGTTGAGGAGCAGTTAACAAAGTAAGTTGAAGAGTCAGTTACGGAAGAGTTACAGAAGCTGAGGCTTGAGTGAGTTTCAGAGGAGTTACTGAAGTCAGTTGAAGCAGTCAGTTACAGAGGCAGGATGGAGCAGTGAAAGATCAGAGACACAACAGTGTTAGGCAGAAGAAACCAAGAACAGAGTGAGTTGAACCAGAAGAGTCAGGGTTCAGAATGAACTAGTCAGAGAGGCTCAGTTAGCAATGTCTCTGAAGGCTAACATGAAGCCTTCTAGGTCTGGACTAGCAGGTTAAATGTTCTAGATTATACAAGGGATGAAGTCTTTCAGTTCAAGGATTAAGAGTAGATTGTAAAGAGAACAAAATGCTCCAGGCCTCTAGGGCTCCAGGGCTCTGGGCTAGAACCAGTTATTTAATTAGACAAAAGAATAAACTGTCCTCTATCCTAAACCAATGTCTACACCTGGCAAATCAACTTTTACATCTACAGACCCCTTCAGAGATTAGCTAATCAATTCCTTATTCATGTTATATACAATAAATGTGTTGAGTATTTGGGCTGCTACCACATCTCTGTCTAAATAAATAGCCTCTGGATCCTAGTTTTAAATCATTTGTGTGTATGACTCCCAGTTCCAGTACCCAGTTGCATGGACTGTGGCACCTGAGGTGATGAACACGCTCTAGGAAGTGATATTCAAAAGGAGAAATGTACCCAGTAGTGGTATTGTTTCTCCTAAAGAGCATGCAGCTGGCAAAAATTAAACAACATCGTGGTTCTAAGAGAGTGTTAAGAAAGCTTAGAAAATAAACAGCAATATGAGAAAAGTATGCTCACTAACTGTCAGTTATTCTAGTGGAAGTCCTTCTTTCTAGCTAGAGAATTTTGAAACATGTGAGCATTGGCACAGAGTCAAACACATGTGAACTATTCATGACATCAGGAATGGCGTGGTCCTTGTTTCTACCTGGGGTAGAGCTGACCAGAGAAATAATGACTTTGCACTGTAAAAAGCATTTTGAGGTTTAGATTCAGTGAACTAACTGTGTTTTTTATTTTATTTAAACAGCAATGCTCTTTCCAAACTCCAATTAAAGTCGGCTGTTTAGACCAGTCTTTAGACCAGTCTTTAATCCTTTAATGTTTTGGTGAGCCACCACTGCTGTTCAGAGAAAGTAGGGTAATGTTGAGAAAAACTGCTCATTTCTTTGTGCCTGGTGGGAGGTATTTGAAATGATGGATCTACTACCTCAGAAAATCATTAAACATGGAATAAAGCTACAGTTCTGAGTTAATACAATTGTTAGTCATCAAGTCGTCAAAAACTGTATTAATCTTTACTAGGACTAACTAGTAGTCTCCTGGCATGATGCTATTAAAACTCGAAATATTCATTTTCTTAGTGGATGTATTACTATAGAGCATCCCTGAAAATAACCTGAGTGCTAAAAGGATTAGTTTGGAGGGGTGGCATCAGAAGTGGATAGCCCTACTGATGGAACAGTCTTCTCAGATATTCAAGTTCAGAAGGACAACAATGTACTGCATAAGAAAAGCATGTGCGTAAACTATTAGTTAGATTTTCTCTACTATTGTTTCTGAGCATTCTAGAAAATTTCTTAACTTCGCAATTAGATATCAAACTACACAGAAATATTGGAGGATGGAAGATTATACATAAAATCAGTTACTGTGCACTTTTTATGATTTCTCTCTAGCAGTCTGTTTCATTAATGAATACTCATCTTTCCTATCTCCATTCCTTCAGTTACTCCTGTCCCATGGTTGTTGTTGTTGTTGTGTGTGTGTTTGTGCGTTCAGCATTAGTATCTATTAATTTGTGGTAAGTGAAAAAGAAAGCATTCTGTTTTTCTTAATAAACAAAACTTCAACTATTTATGATCAGCCAAATTCAGATCTAAGAACAGTCAAATAGGACCCTCGAGCCAAATCCAGAAGCAATTTATTTTTCTCAATCATGTTTTAACAAAAAACCAACTATGCCCACACAATCTCCTGTTGTCTATGACTGCCATAATACTATAACAGCAGAATGGAGTCACGGCAACAAAGACAGTTTAACCACACAAACGAAGATGCTTCGTGAATGACCGTTTACAAAAAGTTTGTTGACCAAGTTTGTAAGTATACACCCCAAGGTGAGCTTACAATGTGTTAGCAGGTGGTCTTAGTTTCATACAAAGTTCTTAAAGGTGTTATAATGCATGCCTAATAGTAAAGTTACTATTTTTTCCTAATGCCTGACCATTAAGCACAACGTGTAGCTAAAAAAAATAACTTATATGAACAGGAAGGAAATGTGAATGTTGTAGTTTGGATGTAAAATATCTCCCTATCTTCATGTGTGATTACTTAGTCTCTAGATGGGTTCTATTGCTTTAGTCGGTTATGGATTCTATAGAAAAAGTGGATGGAGGGTGAGGCTTTATGTTTATAACCCGACCCTGCCTGTCTGTTCTCTGCTTCCTATCCCAGCAAGATGTGAGACGGTAAAGTGTTCCAGGTGCACATTTCTGACCACCATGGACCTGTCTGCTCACGTGAATTTCCTGCCATTGTGGACTGTATCCTATCAAACTATAAACAAAAAACAAGCCCTTCTTGTTAAATTGCTTCTTAGTTATTTAGTCCCAGCATTTAGAACAGTCACGAATACCTTAAGTGTTAAAGAGGTGATTCTTATCTGCTGGTTGGCACTGCTTCATTTCTCTCTCAGGAAATGCAATGTTAATCTCAACAGGCCAGTAACTTGAACTTCAGGCACTGATATGTGACATTTGTCCATACCTTTAAATGGCAGTTTATGATTTTATTGAGTACTATGGTTCTTCATGAAATATTTCCATTTATCTCTTTTGACATTTTCAGAGATCATTGTTGCTGTTAAATGTCTGCCCTGACATCCATATGAAACCATGCATGTTTATAGTCCAAATGGATTACTTTTCATATTTAGGATATTAATTATCATTTTCTTTAAAAACCTTGACTCACAGATGTATCTCTAGCTCTCTTCTCCTTTCTGCTCGGTATGGAATAGGACCATAGGCAGGTGATTCTCAATATCTGTTTTTCATGTTTTTCACAGAAATGGCAAATCTAACCACAGAGCATGTTTTTTCAACCTCCATTTAGACTTGGTATGGTCACATAGTTAGTTTCTGCTTAATTGAACATCAAGGGAATTGATCTGTTCAGTTGAGTCCTAGCTATATGGGAAGTGTACCTGATGGTCAGCTCATTTCCTCCCATTGTGTAGTTATGTTGGCTATTTCAATGATGATGAAATATATGAAAAAGATACTTAGGAATAAAATAGGTTTTCCATACTTATCAAAGGGCAATGGTTAGATACAACTGACATATACATCTATCTTCTTGAAGCCACTTCGAATTGAGTCATTTCATACAGTATAAATACCTATTTCCTAATAGAAATCCAGTCCCAATGCTTGGACAGTGGACAGTAAAGAAGCTGAGGAAGCTGCTTGCCAAATGACTATAGCAATTGGAACTACAATTTAAATTTTAATATGTGGTGGGATTTTTACTTCATAAAGACCTTTGATTTTACAAGAAGATCCGTTCAATATAAGATAAGAAGAACAGAAGAAAGCCCATTCTTAAATAGTAACATGACATGACATATAGAACATTCGTTCTATAATTTGGAACTTAGTCTTCAGTGGATTTGCACTTTGTGTATTGACTGTATGACAAGCTCTTTCCCTCCATTTCATCTGTTCAGTTTTATCTCACAACTCTCTCCTCTTCCTTTAGTTCTATGTACAAACATCACTAATGCAAGAGGAAGCCCTGACATTATGTAGTGCTCTTATTCGTTTAAATTCCCTACCCCCAGCAAATCTCCAGGCAAATACATACTTCATTTTTATGCCAGGGAGAAACAGGCCATTAATAAAATATTGCTGAATCATTAAATAAGCCAATGAATCCATGTAGAGGGAATGTAACTAATTGTAGTGTACATGTTTGAGAGATAACAGAGGAAAGAGATGAGCTCAGCCAGTTCATGGAGGGCTGGTGGACTCCATGAAGACATTTGTATTTAACTGGTTGTGAAAGGACCAGAATGCCTTATGATCAGACTCGATGGGAAAAATGATTGAGAGATCTAAGTGTTTAGTCAAGCAATCATAAAGTATACTATTGACTTTGTTTAATGGAGGAATTTTGTTAGTGTGTGCAAGGCTGTGCTTCAGAAAGAGTGTTAACATATTTTCAGGCTGTGTTTATTTCCTCTGTTCTACTCAGTTATTTAACAGACTAGAAATCTAGCCTCCTCTCCCAGTACTGCAGCCTGTTCAGATTGCCCTGATATGTTATT
The DNA here is from genome assembly GCA_026225945.1 of Cricetomys ansorgei. Classification (NCBI taxonomy): domain Eukaryota; kingdom Metazoa; phylum Chordata; class Mammalia; order Rodentia; family Nesomyidae; genus Cricetomys; species Cricetomys ansorgei. The sequence goes on from JAMJFZ010001390.1 coordinate 3,437,280, forward strand.
ATAGACCAGGCTGTTACTGACAGAATTTCATTTCTCACAGATATGGAACTAGAAGTCTGACGTATACCCTTAGATGAGGATTTTGGGGGTGGAGACACAGTCTCCTAGTCTTTTAAGCTTGGACTTATGTTGAACTGGAATTCGTAGCTTCAGCACACAAATAATTTCAGAATTAGCTAGCATGCAATAATTCCTTAAATTATTTTAAAATGGATTTAAGCACAACGGCTACCAGAAAGAAGCATGCAGAAGGAAAGACAAAAGACACCTCCAAGAGCATGGATGTAAGCTTCAGTTAAAACAGTCACATGTCATCGCTTTTATGATGGGCAAATGTAGGATTTCGAAGTTACTCTCTTTAAAGAGTTGCCAAGAAACCTAAATGAAATGGAAGAGCTGTTCCAGAGGGTTATAATTGATACGGTAAAACACTCAATCACAAGTATGCAAGAAGGTTGTATAACTTTGTTGTCAACAAATTAACACTTTGGTTTCATGTCTCAGTAAATGTCTGGGGAAATGAATGAGGCTCTACCGAAGGCCTGACGTTTGAGTAATTGCCACTTCATCATGAAATATCTCTGTGGAAAGGAATATCAGCTCTGTGTTGTAGCTTTCACAGATGAAGTTGTGTTTTTCTGGGAGTATTGCTTCTGAGGTGGTGAGGTGTTTCAGTTAGACTCTAGGGTGAGTTGCCATGTCTTTCTGTCCCTGTCTCCCATGTTTATGCCTTTTCAAGGTTGCAAGTACAGATGTTTGTTGTGATTTGAAAAGTGTCTCCTCATAGACCCATTCTCTTGAATACTTGGTCTCCAGTTGTTGGTAGCATTTAGAGAGGTTATAAAAATTTTGGGAAGGTGAATCCTTACTTAAAGAAGCTGCTTTCCAGAATTAGCTCTCTCTGTTTGGGTTCTTGAGTCCCTGTTTGACTGTTTTTAAAATCTTAGAGATTTCATAGGCTGCTGACTGAGAGATGCACTGTATTTTCTATTCCCATGGAAATGTTGTTTAATAAACTTTTTTTTTTTATGGAAAGGACTGTTTTATTTAAATACATACTGAAATATATATGAATGTTTGATCTTGCTAACATTCCCCCAGGAAGAAAATGCTACATCAGGAACGATGCTCATCATTACAAACTCTTGAGAACAAATTTACATCCCTTTGTCTTCTTATTTCCCTGGTAACAGCTTCAGTTCGCATTGCTTAAAACCCAGAGAAGAAAACATGTTTGGAGACAATGACTTTGTGCGAACAAATGCTTAAAAAATATTCTAATTGTTGACCTTCTTTGTTGTCATCTCCCCAAATAAAATAGACATCATAATATGTTTTTATGTTTTTCTATTTTCCATTAAGGTGATAGAGCTTATAGCATCATATTTCTGCTGCAAATTAGCTTAATAGCTGTTATCCCACTATATCACTAGTGTGGCACAGCTGCTTTTGTTTTTAGTATCCTATTCTAGTGCCTCAGGGTAATTACTTCTGAGACCTCAAATGCATTCCACTATGTAAAACCCATTCTTTCATGTTCCATGTTTTGAAGTATGTATCCTCAGAGTTTGTATTATTTTCTCGTATTTATTCATCCACAATGACCATGTCATAATCAGTTTTAGGTGTTCCCACGTAAGCTTTGGAGAACACATCCAAAGGCCCCCCAAATGAACTTTTGAGTCTCTCTGAGCCCAGTAGGAATTTAGCACTCTGGCAGGAGTTTGGGGCTTTGTGGAAGCTATGAGTGATGACTCCAGCTCCTGCCTTTGCATTCATTAACTGCTGGTCGTCTCGGAATAATTGGCTGGGAATATTGGTTAACACGTCAAGTGAAAATGTATGTGGCGGTGCCTGTCTCCATCGTCCCAGGAGAACATCTGTCCACTTCTCAAATCCGCTGAACAATTTGGCTCTCGTCTGTGTGACTGGCAGCCTGTCCCATTGAGGCCCTTTGCCACAAAACAAGTGTGGGGAAGTCTGGGTTTGAGTTGTGTTGGCAGGTTTTGTTGAAACACTTGGAGAGTAATTTTACAAAATTTGCCCGCTGGTGATATTAGCCCTTTATTTTCATGAAAGTCAATGGAGGAGGCAGAACCACAGGACTCTCCGTGCATAGAAATTGCTTTGCAAAGTAGTTCTCAGTGTATATTTAGTTCAATTCTGTGAATGTGCACTAACTTTCAGCAAATTAGATTCTTGGCCCATTCTTTTAGACTAAAATGCATGATTTTGCAGGGAGACGAGAATAGTTGAAGATTTGAACTCTCATAGCACAGCATACAGACTCTTCTAAGATATATGATCATCATTGTTTCAGTAAGCAAGAAAGACAGAAAGACAGACAGAAAGAAAGAAGAAAGAAAAGAGAAAAAAAACTTACCAAAAAATCAGACAATGAAACCAATATTGTAATATCATTAAAAATACCCTGTATTAATAAAGGAACAGTTGTCAGACCAGATAACTTTGGTCGAACAGACTTTTCAGTTCTGCAGCCAAAAGTCCAGTGTTCATTGTTGTTCCTTTCGTTACACAGAAAAGAACTGCATGAATATGCAGCAATATTAACATCAAGAATGGTTACTTTCTTCTAAGACAATGATGCCGCCAAGAATTATCTGTATTGCCAGAGTTGGTGTAGGGAATAGTAGATAGTTTCACTACATTTTCTATATCAAATGGAAGCTTTGATATATTACAGACGATCTGCCCATTTACTCCCTTTTATGTTTGTGTGTGTGTGTGTCTGTGTGTGTGAGTGCATATGTTGTCTCACTCTGTAGCTACTCTAGAATGTATTATGCAGCACAGATTAATCTCAATTTTGCAATGGTCCTCCAGTCTCATCCTCCTTCATGTTGGGATTATAGGTGTAACCCACCCTGTCTGGCTCCTGATTCATATATACTTTCTATATTATAAAATTCATAAGATATTTATTGACTTTCATTCCTTCCAGCCTCCCTCATGGCCTTTTCTTAGTATGTTTCCAACTCCAACACTTTCCTAGAATTGCTGCTTGCAGTGATAAAATATGCAGAATAATTAAAGAAAAAGAAGCAATTAAAGAGAGGACATAAGAGGGCGTGGAATGAGGAGAGGGAGAGGGAAATACGTGATTTTACAATTATATTCTAATTAAATCAATAAAGGAAATAAAAATTTGCTGACAATCTTAGATATTCTGGTCAGTTTTGAATTTACTCATATGTTCATGGTCTTAATCTTTGTCATCTGTCATTTGCACCTCTTCTTCCTTGCTCTTTTCTTCCCTCCCTTCCTTCCTCCTGCTCTTCTGTTCCCTCTCTCTCTCTCTCTTTCTCACTCTCTCTCTCTCTCTGTTATAATTACCTCTCTCCAATTTCTCATCGGTGGACTCCCTCTATATGTCCTTAACTAAATCCTAAATTCTGTTTAATATTCATTCTTCCCCTTCTTCTATTTTCTCCATTTCAAATTTCTTTTTGTATCTTCCATGAGACCTGTTCCCCATTACCTTCTATTCCATGCGATGTAACTCACCTCTAACTCTCTGATGATTGCTTACTCCTAACTCAGCACATCCCATCTAAACCCATACACCTAGCACACTGAAGTGCTTCCTTTTCTAACTTTTATTTCGGTGAATACCACTAACCTTTTTCTCCTTTGAACCCGGATCATTACTGACATATTTTCTCATTTCTTTCCTCTATCCGGGTGAGTGAGATATATTTTATGAAGCACAGGGGTGCTCTAGTATTCAGCAAAACTTACGTTTCTTTCCAAATTATTATCCAGTATCTTGCAATACATTTATGTAACTACAGTTTCAGAGCTACTCACACAAGTGTCATACTGTACGTTTGTGCTAAAGTGGAATATTCACTGAGCCGTAGAAATGCTCCTTGCCTTGTGATGACATCATCCGTGCAACAAGCCCCACTTAGCTGTCCTTCTATACTGCCTGCCACAAGTTATTCATTATGCATAGGACTAACCTGTGGCTAACTCTTTATGAAGTTTTTGAATGCCCACAGACTAATAATGATAATCAGCCTTTCCTTAAAATGAGGTGAGATTCAAGTCCTTATATTATAAAAGTATCACATTTTTAGTTGTTCCTATGATTTTCTTGTTTTCCCAACTGAAATTGCATGTATCAATTTTGAAATCTCAGTGTTCTTGCCTGCATTATTAACAGTGAATGGACCAATTCCCACTTGCTTGAGTGATTCTTAAATGAAAAGGAGTAATGTATCTGACAGAATTGAATTAATGATTACATAGTTGATAATATTACTTTCAGTTTTTAAGTTTAATTATATACCAAATAATATAAATAATTTTTACTTAAACAATTATTTATGTCACTGCCTGGAATCCAAAACAAGAGCCTTCATGCTAAGCAGGCTAACGCTAAAATATATCCATATCCTAATTTTAGTATTTCAAAAAAAATGATGCATTTTGGACTTAAAAAATACAATAATTTCATGTGACATGGAATATGTAATTTTAGATATGAGTTATTTAACTTATGGACTTAATTGTTTTACACTTTCTGACTAAATAAATTGCAAATTAACTACTTTTCATACAGAAGGCATATGGTGAGACAGAAGTAATTAGTAGAGAGGATAATACTAGACAATAATTACCTCAAGTCTCATAAAAATAATTTAATAAAATCTTGGCCCCAGAAGTCTACTCTTACCATGACGGAAGACAGGATATTGTGTTTGATTCAATGAAACTTTAGATTTCTGCTGTATGGTTGGCCAAATTATATTATCTTTATTTTAAATTAAATAGATTATTTATAGTAGAAATTTAAACTACTTTAAACAAAATATGTTTTAATTAAACAACACATAAAATGGTAATTAAAAATGGCTTTACAGAAAGTGTGCAACCCATGTGATACTGAAATTATTGTACGATTTTTCCTGTAAGTTAGTTAATGATAATGGAACAAATTGATAGATGATTTTAATGACCTTTTAAAAATAATTTTATTATACATATTAAAATATCACATTGCATGCTATATATTTATACATTATATATTTGTACTTTATCTATTTTTAATTCAAAAAGAATAGTTGAAGACATACAACACAAGGAACAAATGGTTACATTAATGTTCCAGATTGCTATTTTGTTGCCATATCTACTTAATTATTGCTACATATATATTAATATGGTGCTGAATTTATTGAATCTAAACAGAACTGGCTCCTAACTGAAGCAATAAAGACAAGAACATGTGTTCTTGTTTTTAATGAATTGTGCTGAATATGTTTGTTAGGCCCACCTGGTCTAAAGTATGATTTCAAGTGCAGTGTTTCCTTAAAAACTCTCTGTTAAGACAATCTATCCATTGTTGAAAGTAGAATATTAATGTTCTATGCTCTAAATGTACTGTCATTTCTTTCTTCTGATGGTGTGATGTGTGCTTTTAATAAATATAATGATAAAATGTTGGGTAGATACATATTTATAATTATTTTCACCTTTTACATGGTCCATTTATTATTACGTAATGATATTTTTATCACCTTTGAAATTGTTGACTTAAAATTTTGATAGAGTTTGTCTTCATTAATTTTCCATTCCCATCCTTCTACTTTGAGTCTATATGCATCTGTAAAGACAAAATGAACATTCTATGGACTTCATGAACTAGGATCTTGATTTTTTAAAGCTGAAAATAGACGTTTTTTTCATGCAATATATTCTATTACATGTTCCTTTCCCCCAAGTCTTCCTAGATCCTCCCCAACTATTTTACTCTTGGGCACATACCCAAAACACTACATCTGATTCAGAGGCACTTGTTCAACCATATTTATTGCTGCTGTATCCATAATAACCAGAAATAATATCTTTCATTTGTCCAGTCTCTCTGGATGTTTTCATGGCAGCTTGATTTGTAATAAGTGTTTCAAAATGCATAACCTAAATAAGAGTACCACACTTATAACTTGAACATGTAATTATATCTCAATAAAATGACAATAAAACAGTAAATGGATAAATTAAGCAGATAGGAGAGATCTCATTGAGCAGCACTTTAAAGAAAATCAAAATAGGAGACAAGACATCACTATATAATGGACCTCAACTCCAAGTGCAAGAACAGATGGGAGTAAAGAGTTAAGGACCAAGTGACAGTACCTGAAAAATGATACTCAAGTAACAACAGCAGAACAAGATTCTTACTATGTATACTCAATAGCATTCTTGCAGAAGGCAGGCAAGAGTGATGACTGATTTAATATGAAGGATTGGGGTATTTTCAGAAGACTGAAATCCCACAATTCTCACCATAACTGAACTAGGAGGCTAACTACAACTATGTGGCCTAATCCAAAAGACCTCAGAGGAAACTTTATATAGTTTGGACAAGTTGAGAGCAGGATATGCCTACACTTTATATGACAATGCTTTGTTGTTGTTGCTGTTGTTGTTGTTCTTCTAGACTTAACAAGAAGAAGCTAAGCTCAGCTGTGACTTCTTCAGATAGTTCATTCCTTCAGAAACAGGAACAGGTAAGAGTGGTGCTTTGGAAGAGTAAATTCAAGATTATGACTCTTTACAAAGAAAATAACAGAAAAATTTTTAGAAAATCTACCTGCATTTCTGCTGCTGCAGATTACCACAAATTTAATAAAACTAATGTTTTCTAGAAGTTTTATAGATTATAAATCTGATGCAGGTCCCTCTAGAATAAAGTCAAGTTGTCATCAGGCACCTGCGCAATTTGGATACTCCAAGAATGACTTCAAGTCCTTCTATTTTCTGATTTGTTGGTGGTGCCTTTGCCTCAGGACTCTTCCATCCAGCATCAGACCTGGTTGCAGTTCTAATCCTTCTCTCTGATCCTCTCTATGCCATCACATATCCTCCTCTGAGTCTTTTCTTCTGCCCACTTTCATTTTTAAGGAACTGGATATCATATTGAACAGACTCTAATAATCTGTGGAAATCTCCATGTTTTAAAGGCACTTGATAAGTAACCTTAATTTTCTAGGTCATATAATATCACAGTCATGAGGTCCAGAAATCTGAACTTATATACTTTTGGGAATTGTTATCTATTATATAATCTATTCTGTCTATTTATATATAGACTAAATGTAAAACATTTACAATGTACACCATGTAAAATTTTGGAAATCCTTTTAATTAAACTAAAGAATGAGATTTACATATTCTTTCACTGGAAACTAGAAAGCCCATTTATTGTACTCCCTTATAGGCATAGTATAAATATAATGTCATAGAAGATATGGATACCATATTCAAGATAAAAAATTTACAAAACTATAACATGTTTATGATTGCTAAGCATTTATGGGCTGCAATTTCCATCACTTCATTTGATTATATCAATTAACTGGTGTGGTAGTTTAAATGAAAAATGTGGCCCAGATTCTCAATATTAGAACAGTTGTTCCACATGTGGTGGCAGTGTTTGAAGAGGTTGTGAAATCTTTAGTAGGTGGTACCTTGCAAGAGGAAGTCAGTCACCAAGAGGTCAGGTTTTGAAAGTTTATTGCCCCATATCTAATTTTCCTCCTCGGGCTCCTGTGTGAGGACATGTGATCAGCCAGTGTCCCTCTCTGACTACCTATGCCATTCTTTCCTCACCACTATGGACCTCCCCTCTGGAACTGTGAACCCAAATAACCTCTTTATTTTAGCGTAGCAACAAATGTTTGTTTAATGCTTTAGCCTTAGCTGGTCCCTTTGATTCCCAAGCTAGGCTATTGTTTTCCAAGTCACTTAGACTATTTTCTACAGATAGGGCCCATACTTAGGATAGTCTGTTCATCAAATCCTGAGCCCAGACCTTGTTTGATATGTAGCAGAGTCCCATGGCATATTTCCAGCATTTCTATGTAGATGTAGGTACCTCTCTCCTTTTCCTCTTCACTGGAGATCCTTAGCTCTTAGAGAAGCCTCTGGCTGTGGGGTTTTTTTTTTTTGTGTGTGTGTGTTTTTTTTTTTTTTATAGAACCAGACAATGCCTGGTTCACAATAAATGAAATAACTCCTAAAAAAATCCCAGGGACACAAAATTTTTCCTAATAATCAAGTGACATGTTTTACTTAGATTAAATATTCTTTTCTTCTTCTGTCTCTTTGAACTCAGGGCACACTTGTTATCGCTGGCATATTACTCTCAACTCCCCTTGATCAGCTTTGTCTTGGACTCAGTCCTGCCTTTTGCAGCTCTGAATTATCTTGATGCTTATTGCTCCAAATTTGGCATCCTCAGTTGCTTATTATACAAGCTGTTTTATATCCCCTTTCCTTTTCCGTGAGGGATGGGGGGATTTAAGAGTATTTGGAGTTCAGCTGCTTCATAAATCACATAGCATTTCAGCATATTGGATATTTTTATGAATAATTGTGGATCAAAGGGAAGGAGCACATTTGTATTACTCAGGGAGCTTACTGGTATCTGTTGTCAGTGGCTGCACTGTGTTGAGGGAAGAGTCTGCTCTTGTGTACCTGCCAGATTTGGACAAAAGATGTCTGTCATTTCCACCCAGACTAAAGAACATCAATATCAAGAACACGTGCCGTTCAAAGTATCTAAGCCAAGGCATTCTCTCTTCCCTGCCAGGTTAAAAGACCAGAGGGTGTCTACTATGCCAAACATGTGGGGCATGTAAACATCCTTCCCCTCCATTCTCCTACCTGCTGCCATCTGCCCCCTGCCTGAACCCTACACCAGTTTTTGCAGGAGTGTTCCTGTACAGGCTACAGCTACACTTCCTGCCATTGCTTGATCAACCCAGACACCCAGGGCAGATCCATGGATACACAGTTCAGACACATACTCTGAATTCCAAAGAGAGCTCAGGTTAGGAGAGACTGACTTCTCCAATCATGATCCTGCCTCTAAAAGGAGGTAACTCTGAATCTTTTCAACCCCTAGTTCCTGTTCTGAAACACACTTATAAAGTTCACTACTTTTTAGTTTCCCAGTGAAGAATAGGTCAGGGAAAATCATGCAGTTCCTTGGGGAAGTTCCCATATGCCACTCTGTTCATCCTAGTGCAATCCTAGTGCAATCAGTACTTGCTTGATCTCTTATTCACACAGCGCTGGTGAGAGGATCAGGAACTGGATAACTTCTCCTTCTCTCTCTGTGAGGCTTTTCCTCTGTGAGGCCTTCTCCTTCTGTGAGGACTATTCTGTTTCTGTGTTTATTCTTTTCCCCAGAGTATGGCTTAGTTCTAAGTCCACTCTTGTAATAACTCCAGGAAGTTATCTAAAATTCATTTCTATTGATGTGTCAAAAATTTAGCAAAAACTAGGTCACTTCTAGTGGCTGTAGTTAGAAAACAAAACAAAACAACAAACAGAATGCTACTTGGAAGCCCACTTACTCATTTATCAAACCTTTTATAACATCTACAGTATCCATATTTGCTTAGTTATCTCTAATATAGAGGAGATTCAGGCGTGGTTATCCAAAGTATAGTGGAAAACCTCACATCTATAAATAAACATCCACACTGTGATTACTGTCACAATAACTTCTGCCTAAGGGCACAGAGAGACAAAGTCTCTTTTCCCTGCCTTTGAAGAGGGATTGGGTGGGAGATTCTAAGAAACAGTCAGTTAGACTTTGTGGACAGCCTGTTACTTACCTGCCAACTTCTGCACAAGGTGTGACATACTTTGCATGTCCTACAGCTGTCAGGATCACAACCCTATGTATTAAAATCATATTTCAATCAGTTTAATAAATGTTTCCAGAACTTCTATGACTTTCTAAATGGTGGGAGTTAAGGATTAGCAGTGATTTAGAAAAAATAAGTTGATGGCTTGTTTTAAAGCTATGTTTGGCAATGCTTCTGAGATCCTGCCACGTGTGACCACTGGGAGCTTTGTGTAGAAAGTATTTTTTGGTATTGGGAGCTGACACTTAAGAATGGGGATAGGCTAGATGTGGGAGGGGTATTAAAGATGACGCAATAGATGCTTAACTTTCAGAAGCAAGTTAGAAGGGAAGCTGAGTACACTGCTCCTACAGGGCTGATTTACTTTCTTTAGCAATTAATACATACAATTTTCTTCAATAAACACTATGGATTCATAGTTTCCTTTAAAGACTGACACTTCTACCCAGGTTTGTGATAAAACTTTAAGCTTATAATATAAGAAATATTCTGTGTACAATGTCAATGCAAATTTCTAACATAATTTTCCTAATGATATTCCCATTTCTGTTTTGTGGATGGGAAAACTGAGGATTTGAGTGGGTAACTATTGTATCAATAAATCTATAAATGAGATATTTGAGGCTATGTTTCAAAACTACATTTTCCTGGTCCAAATTTTGTCCTTTAAACGATTTGAAGGTTGTCAAGTAAAATGACAGAATTCAAGAGTTATTAATGATTTTGTATTTCTTATCTCCGGGGTATAAACTCTAATCTGGTTCTTTCAAAATTCAGGGAAATAGTTAATAGCAGACTCAAATTGATTCCAGAATTTCTTTTGACCTACAATGTTGCTTAAAAAAAAGAAAAGAAAAAACAGAAACGAAATCAAGGGGCATACACTGTATGTGTATGTGGGGGGGGGGGTATTTTCCCACATGAGGACACCAAAGGTCAAGTGACCAGAGCCATAAAGGTCATGTGGTCAGAAGCAGGACAAAATCTCATATTTCCCACCCTTCCTATTATATTGAGCTTCCAGCTCTTTTAATGCAAGTCTCTTGTGAACATTCAAGACTGCCTTTCCTCCCATATAGTCCATGATTTTTATTTCCTGTCTTTCTTCACAATAGTTTAGATAGGAAGAAATTTTGGAGCCAGTTTGAGTTTGTTATTAATTATTTCTTTGTATTTGCAAGTACATGGAGGTAAGAGGGCAGAGCTAAGAGTCGCAAAAGATTTTTTTTTTATTGTTTTCTAAACCATAAATGCCCTCCCTTAATTATCTGCACTCAAACGGAGGAAAATATGGACTGGAAAGGGAAATAGGAGACCTGTGGCCTAAAGGAGCTTAGCCTATTTATTAACGATATCAGAGCATATTCAGAGGTACACAACAGATTTCTAAGGAGGCCCAGTATTCTGCAGCTGGGAGTAGAAGGGCAAAAGGTGAATTGCATTTTTTCAGCCTGTCACTTTGAAAACTCCCTGCTTCTAAACTCAGTGTATCTCCATGATTGTCACAGCAGCAGTTCAGCAGGAGAACCAAAGGCATCTTTGGAAGTAACTACACATAGCACCGTAGCACTCCTTAATCTCTCCCCGGGCCTGTGAGAACTTGTTTATCTGGCAGCTTTTTCCAAGTACCCTGCTCTTTGGTGGATGGATTTGGCAATGTGGAGAGTGTAGCTTCATAATAGAGAGGCTTTTGGGAGAGACGATTCCTTTTAAATAGATCTGAATGGATAAGCATTAAGTGACTTTCCTGCAAACAAGTTCAAATCCTCATGGAATATATTCAGGTTCCATTCTGATCCCCTTCTTTGAACACTTGAGCCCCTTTTCATTGGCTATTATGGTGCAGTTTTATGGTAGGTTAAGTGATGCCATCATGTGTATTGAAGTGATTCTTAAAATGGGCATTGTAACACTTTTTATTTAGGTCTGAATAGTTTGTGCATAAATGACATCTCTATTTTCCAACAATCTTTGAAATAGCACCCATAACACAGCTAGAAAAGCCCATGTGACTAACCTGCAATCTAGGTACAATTGGGTTTTTACTGCCTTTGTTAGGATTCTAGTAAATGTTATAACTTCAGAGATGCAAAGCTGATCTGAAACTCATTTTCTCTGTAAGGAGTAAAAATTCAGGTGAAAGAGGAGGCAGAGGTTTTTTTTGTGATAATAAAGAACAAAAGTCAAACAGAAGCAAGAATAGCTAGACTTTGTGGGCACAGATTCTTGAGAATGTAAAGATAAGAATGTAGTAAGGAATCATGCTAATCTAGCAAAATGATAATAGTAGAATCTTTCCTAATATCTGTGACCTCACTAGCCTTAGGAAATTAGCTGGATTCATTGTTATACCCACAGAGAAGCAACCACCCTTGACCAAAGAAACACAGAAGATGGAGACCATCATAGAGGACCACAACTGGATACAAGAATTTGTAGGGAGTCTAGCCACAATGGATGCATTTACATTACAACCCTTGTATTCTAGCTTGGTAAAATGTTAGGAGAAGGGATAAAAAGATTATGAGAGCCAAAATATTTAGAAGTCTGCTGTGAAGCCATCTCTCCTAAAAATGATTGCAAAAACCATGACCAGAATAATAGTAATATAAATGGATATACAAATATTATAGGCAATTAATGATTCCTAGGAGAAGGAGAAGTAGCATTTCCCAAGGATGAACCAACCTCTTGTTGGCTGTCCAATGCAGAATGGTCATCCCTGAAACCATATATAGACAAATAGCACCACCAACAACAGCAACAACGCAATGCATTCAGCTAGTTGTATTTGTGTATACTCATATTATGTATTTGTGTGTGTTTGTGTGTGTGTGTGTGTCTATATGTGTGTATGTGTGTGTAGAATGAAAATAAAAGAAAAAGGCTATCAACTTGAGAGTGGCAGAAATACATGGTATAGGTTGGAGAGACAGTACCCCAGTACCCAGGAGTAGCTAGAGGGAGGAAAGGAAAGAGGGAAAGTATGTAATTCTATTTAAAATAAAAACTTTTACATATTTTTAAAATATAAAGATTAGAAAATAAAATTATCTATCTATCTATAAAATTATCTAAAATAAAATTAACCTTTGTGGGTATAAAAATATCTCATGCCCTAATTGTGCCTAGGATAATGTTATATTTTACAGAACATATAGAGAAACTTAGATAGTCTTCCATTATGGATAAATTATTTCAGAAGTAAACAACATTGCCAAAATCTATGGATTTATTTTTCTAGCCCAGTAAGTCACTTCATGGTAGCTGCTTCTACTTTAGGTTTTATGCCTTTGTACAATAAGACTGAGGATAACAAGGGCTGTTTCTGTTCTTATAAACTCCTTTTAAACATAAACAAAATCCCCATTCCTCCTCTTGTTTATTTACCATTTCGGGTTTGTATCTCCTCCTCTGCAGCTGCAAGAGGGGCAGACGACTGAAAGGACCCCTGCCAAAATGGGAAAATAGAACAATAAAAGGGTGCTTTGAAGATCATTTCTGCAACTGCCTTTCTCTTCCCCTGAGGCTACTGAGGCTACAGAGATATATATTTGATTGTTTGGTTGGTCGCTTTATTTATTTATTTGTTTATTTATTTATTTTCATTTTTTTTTATTCTATGATCTTTTGATTGGTCTGTTTGGTTTATCAGTACAGGGCTGTAAAATGAGCATTTACCTTAGATTCTTCGTGAACTAGCCACACTTAATCACCATTGCTCTCAGTGTTCCGATTTCTGAAATTCTTAACAGAAGATATTAATAACCCAAGGATTAGTCAACTATTCAAAGTTATGTAATAGCAAGTGACTTAGACTAAGTCAAATTGGGTGAAGACTGAGTAAATAAGGGACACATGATGCCTTCTGGAGTAAGCAGGAACATTTGTATTCATTTGTGAATTTATTTGCAGTGTGAAGAATCAAACCTAAAGCCTCACCCATGTTAAGAAAGTCCTCTACTACTGAGCCACATTTATAGCCCACAGCATGAATACTGGGTAATAATAATACTATTTAAACAGAAAACCGAGGCATTCAGTCTCATTGTGCCTTCTAATATGTATCTTGCATGGCATGGAGTTGCAGTTCTTTAATAGTACATTGTATTTTAGTTAAAATTTTAGTTAGTACATTGTAAAATTAGATAGACTAACCCATATCATAATAAAATGACATTTAAAAGCTTTACTTATTCATTTTTATTGCATGTGCATGAATTTTTTCTCTCTATGTACATCTGTGTATCATGTGCATGCCTGGGTTATGCAGGAATAAGGAGGTTTTGAATTCCCTGCAACTGAAGTTATAGATGGTTTTGACCCATTATGTGGGTTCTGAGAATAAGCTTGGCTACTCTGCAAATGTTTCAAGTGTTCTTAAAGGTAACTCTTCTGTCCCTCAAATAGCATTTTTCTTCGGCATGCATATTCATTAATGACATTAAACAATGGTTATAGGTATATTTTGTAAAGTTTAAATAGTATCTACTCTAATTTGGATTATTGAAATGATGAATTAAATAATCATAGAACTTTCTAGCCTAAAGTCCAGACTGAAGCACTTTTTTTCCTATAAGCTATGAAACGTCATGTAGCACACAAGATTTGCTTTTTCTTGTCTTTTCATAACCTCAATATGAACTAGTTACAAATAAGCAACATTGCCCTATTACACTTCCTGGAAGATCTGTCAGACTCATTTTTTGTTGGATTAGTAGTATAGTAAAGAAGGATGCTACAATGGTTGTCTCATATTTTATAAATAAAAGTTAGTATATACTTCAAGATAATAGGGAGGAATGATACAGTAATTTTGAAATGCATTAATTTTATTCCATGAGTGAAGTTTCTAAGTTAACCTCTGGTTCATTACCAAATATTATAATGTTCAGCTTCACTCTGATATGGACATTATCATCTGTGTACCACACCCAATGAAGTTATGATTCTAATAGAAATCCATTTCTGAGAATAACCAATGGAAAAGCAAGGTACAGTTATGTTATAAATGAGATCAGTAACACCTAAAGGTGTACAGCTGCATCTAAGACATTTCCGTGGCCTGATGTTACCACAGCACATGTAATTCCTATCATTTATCTAAACAGAAACAGTCTATGATTTGTTCCTCAGAGCCACAAACCACTAAGACTAGTGTTATCTAAGACTAGTGTTAAGATAAGTCCAGTGTTCAAGAGTAAGATAGCATTTCTGCTCTCAGCATTCTTTTGAGTTGGGTCAAAAGATGCATTATGGATGAATGAAAACATGTCCATGTATCAAAGCTGTCTACAGGGAGATATATCAGTGAGATACACAAAACAAACAAGCAGAATCAAGTAGAAATTTTTCTTGTTTTTGGTATTAGTCAGAAAGACAAAGAACGATACGACAGTATCGTATATTCTAAGAATTCTATTCTAAGAATAACAGAGTTAAGTAAAATTGCACTAATTTTCTTCATCCATTTACCATCAGTTGCTTTTATATCTATGATGCCCCTTTTTCTCCATGCAGTCTTTCTTTTCTGTCACCTAATGTCACCTTCTGTCATGATGTTATGACTATAGAAAACCTTGCAATTAAAACAATACACACATTGGCATACACAAAACACACATGGCTACAAAGTCAAGACTTCACCTGGTGCATTTCAAATGCAGTGTTGGCAAGATAAAAAAGTAACATTTTTAAAGATGTTTATTGTAAACAGTTTACTATAAACAGAGTTATAAACAAAGATACCTAAATATAGATAAAATCAGGAAGACTTATTATAAAGTTACACTTGTTGTTTAGTAATGAACTGATAGAAGCCTAAGTTAAGATAGAAAGCCTGAGAATGAAATGGAAGGAAAAACTCTAAGATGAAAGCCCCATTAAGGAAAGAAGGGCAAAGAAAGCAGTCAGAGATTCTCCTAACATTTCTGGAATGGATGAAAATGATAGTGGAAGTTTCCTTAGCTGTATTAAAATACTTTACTTAATGTGTCTCCTTGAAAAGAGGAGGCAAAGGCAAATGTATCGACAGACAGCCGTCATGTCAGAATAAGAGGTTAGAAGCTGAGCTCTGAGTCAGTAAAAGAGGACCATTTACTAAAACGAAGAGCTTTCTAACATTAAGAAACTCCAGCTTAGAGATGACCAGTGCCACTTCCCACTAAGATGTGGGAAAGGAAGTATGGCTTCCTTCTATGTGGAGTATAACTGGACACTGCTTCGCATCAGGGATCCACTAAAGCTGAGTCTAAGGAAATCTGTATAGGACCACAAAAATGTCTAGTCTTCCCCAAGCTGGAACTCCACAGAAGATGAAGCAGGGCCAAACGCAAAGATGTAATTACTGCCATTTTAAAAATGCCATAACACCTTTAAAAATCTCAACATTAAGTTTATTTTAGTGCCAACTTTTTTTTGTTTTGTTTTAAAGAGAAACTTATGTCTTCATTATTACAGCCTGTATTCTGTTCTAGAAGCATAGCTTCTAGATCATTCCAGTTAACAAGGAGCTGACCTAACCAGTCTTACCATTTCCACCAAACCAGTTTAACCACAGAATAATTCCATTTACGGCCAGTGACTTTCTTTACTGGGAGCTAAATTAGGGGAAGCAAGATGCTGTGGTCTCCTGACAGCAGTATTTGCCTATTATATGTGAGGATGTCAGCCTTTGCTAAGTGTCTCCTGTAGGCCCCTCTCCTACTGCTTCCGAACTTTGTGTTCTTCCCTCCTGGTTTTACTAACTGACCCTTCTGTCAAGCCTATACCAAAACTGGCAGGCAACTGAGAGTGTATGATCACTATATATTTGATGTGAGTATTAGTTTTGGTGAGAAAAGCTGAGTCATTAATTTCTGGAGACTCCCATTCTCTTGTTCCTTCAGCCATTCATTTATTCTCTAATGGGCACCATTTATAGACAATATGGCTTGAACATTATTTAGATCTTAGCCACTGAACTCACAGTGTTTGGTAGACTTCAAGGGGAAGAGAAGAGGAGAGGAGGAGAGGAGAGGAGAAGAGAAGAGAAAAGAGAAGAGAAGAGAAGAGACGAGAAGAGAAGAAAAGAGAGAGAGAAGAGAAGAGAAAAGAAGAGAAGAGAAGAGAAGGGAGAACAAAGGAGAAGAGATCAAAGGGACTTGAAATGGAAGAGAACAGAATAAGAAATGGGAGTAAATGAAAGAGAAACAGACGGTGAAAGTTAGTATAGTGTCTGTTTCAAGCAATCTGAGTCATTATGTCCTAAGACTAAAAAAAATTAAGTAAAATAAATTCAAAGACAAAACTGCAATATATACAAATACATGAATGACAGCAAAATCAACTAACCATGTCAAATAGAGTATTAAAATAAAAAGGGAATGTTAATTTGACTATTTATTTTGTTTTGTTTTGTTTTTCCCGACAGAGTTTCTCTGTGTAACTCTAGTTGTCCTGGTTCTCACTCTGTAGACCAGGCTGGCACTGAACTCACAGAGATCTGTCTGCCTCTGCCTCCCAAGTGCTGGAATTAAAGGTGTGTGCCACCATCACCTGGCTAATTTCAGCATTTATTTTCTTTGTTCCAGAACAGATTTTTTTTTATTAGAATTTTTCTTCTATCACATATTGCATTCCAACACCCTTCCATCCCTGCCTTCATTCTTTCCTGCTCCTCCCCATCTTCCCTATTCCCCAGATCTAGCCTCCCCATTCTCACACTCCCACCTTGCCTCTTTCCAAGAAAGAGCAGTCTTCCCAGGGTTACTGCTCAAACATGGCACAACAAGATGGAATAGGGTCAAACACAATTCCCTACTTCAATGTTGGACTAGGCAATCCAGTAGGGGGTCAAGGGACTCAAAGGTAGGCAAGAGGTTCAGGGACACACACCCTTATTCCAGTCCATATATGTTCTGTAAGAGCACAAGGGCAGGCAAACTCAAGACATAGTTAGGGGACCCAATAGGTTCCATATCTGCCAACTTTAGGCTCTGTGAGTCAATAAGACTGCTAATTGACTCCATGAGCTTTGTTCTTCTGGAGTCCTTGACCCCTCTGGTCCCAAAAAATCCCTCCTCTACTTCTTCTATGGGTTTTCCTGAACTCTGCATTTTCTTTGGCCCTCTGTGTCTGCTCCCTTCAGCTATCATAGGGATCCTCTCTGTTGAGAATTGGTCTATGTGTTAATCTATGAGGGGAGCAAAATAATATTAGAAGTCCTCTCCTGACTGTCCAGACTATAGTCCTGGCCTGCCCTGGTGTATCAGTCATGGTTTCACTCCTTTAGCATGGTGTTCTGCTCTTTCATTGTCCCAGTGGATCCTGCAAGGAGGATAGGCTACAGGTTGAAATTTTTGGGGTGGCATGGTATCTCAGTCTTTCCTCTGAAAGCCTTGCTTCCTTACAGGAGATGGCCTGTTTAGGCTCCCTGACCGACATTAGTTGTCTTTACTAGGATCTCCTTCATTGATTCCATTGACTTTCCACTGTATTAAGTCTCCCAATTGTCCTTAAAATGTGCTCCCATTCTGGTCATCTCTCCATATATTCTCTCCCTTCATCATTCTCCATCTTCCTGGTGTCTTTTCTTCCCATTTCTATAACTCCCTGTCCCTCCTAAATCTTCTAGTCTATTTCTTCTTTACCCTGCCCCTATGTTCCCACAGGGGCCCTCCTTGATGCAAAGTATCTCTAGATTGTAGTATCTGTGGATTTCAGCACCTTTGTCCTTTGCTTAACAGATAATATCCACATGTAAGTGAATACATACCATGTTTGTCTTTCTGGGACTGAGTAACCTCACTTAGGATGATTTTTTTTTTCTAATTCCTTCCATTTACCTACAAAGTTCATGCAGTAACTTTTGAAAAATAGCTGAGTAGTACTCCATTGTATAAGTGTGCCACACTTTCTTTATCCTTTCTTCAGTTGGGGAGTATCTAGGTTGTTTCCAATCTCTGGCTATTATGAATAAAGCTACTGTAAACATAGTTGAGCAAGTTTCTCTGTGGTAGGTTGGAATATTCTTGAGTCATATGCTCAGGAGTGGTATAACTACATCTTGAGGTAAGTCGATATCGAATTTTCTGAAAAATCACCATATTGATTTCCACAGTGGTTGTACAGGTTTGCACTCCCACTAGCAATGCAGAAGTGTTCCTCTTGATCCACAACCGTACCAGCAGGAGCTGCCATTTGAGTTATTGATCTTAGCTATTCTGAAAGGTGTAAGATGAAATCTCAAAGTGGTTTTGGTTTGCGTTTCCCAGATCGCAAAGGATTTGAACATTTAAGTGTTTCTCAGACATTTGAGTTTCCTCTTTGGAGAATTCTTTGTTTAGAAGTGCATCCCATTTTTTTAATCGGGTTATTTGTTTGTTGATGTCTAGTTAATTGAGGTTTTTAACATATTTTGGTCATTAGCCTCTATCAGAAGTCAAGTTGGTGAATATTTTTTCCCATTCTGTAGGCTGCCATTTTGTCTTATTGACAATGACCTTTGCCCTACAGAGGTTTTTCAGTTTCATGAGGTCCCATTTATTAATCACTGATTTTTGTGCCTGAGCCATCAGTGTTCTGTTCAGGAAGCTGTTTCCTACACCAACGTGCTCAAGACTATTCTCCACTTTCTCTTCTATTGATTTTAGTGTATCTGGTTTTATATTGAGTCTTTGATCCATTGAGTTTTGTACACTGTGATATATATGGATCTAATTGCATTTTTCTATATGTAGCACATCCAATTAGATCAGCAGCATTTGTTGAAGGTGTTTTTTCCCCATTATATGTTTTGGCTTCCTTATCAAAGATCAGTTGTCCATAGTAGAGTAGAGTTATGTCTGGTTCCTCGATTTAGTTGCATTGATCCTCATGTCTGTTTTTCTGCCAGTACCATGCAATTTTTACTGTTGTGTCTCTGTAGTACAACTTAAGATCAGAGATGTTGATACCTCTAGAAGTTCTTTAATTTTTTAGGATTATTTTAGCTATCCTGGGTTTTTGTTTTTCCATATGAAGTTGACTATTACCCTTTCAAGGTTTTTAATGACCTCATCTAATTCCTTGAGAGTTATAGGCTTCTTTAACTGGTTTATCCTTTCTTGATTCAATTTCGGTAGGTGGTATCTATTGAAAAAATTATTCATTTCTTTTAGATATTCTAATTTTGTACAGTATAGGTTTTTAAAGTATGATCTAAAGATTCTTTGGATTTCCTTGGTGTCTGTAGTTGTATCTCCTTTTTCCTTCTGATTTTGTTGATTTGGATATTTTCTCTGTGTATTTTGGTTGGTTTGACTAGAGTTTTGTCTATTTTGTTGATTTTCTCAAAGAACCAGCTCTTTGTTTCATTGATTTTTTTAATGGTCCTCTTTGTTTCCATTTTATTGATTTTAGCCCTCATTTTGATTATTTTTGCCAATTATTTCTTTTGGGTGTGCTTGCTTCTTTTGAGTCTAGGCCTTCCAGATGAGCTGTAAATTTTTTGGCATGTGATCTCTCTATTCTTTTCTGATAAGCATTTTATGCTATGAATATTCCTCTTAGCGCAGCTTTCATTGTGTTTCATAGGTTTGGGTATGTTGTGGAGTAATTTTTATTAAATTCCAGAAAGTCTTTCTTTCTGTCTTGACCCAATTTTCATTTAGTAGAGAGTTGTTAAGTTTCAATGAATTTGTAGGCCTTTTCCCATTGCTGTTGTTATTGAAGTCCAGCTTTAATGCATGATTGTCTGATAAGATGCAGGAGGTTATTTCAATTTTCTTGTATTTATTGAGGCTTGCTTTATGGCTGAGAATCTGGTCAATTTTGGAGAAGTTTCCATGAAGTGGTAAGAAAGAGGTATATTCTTTTCTGTGTGTGTGGTGAAATGGTCTGTACATATCTGTAAGGTCCATTTAATTTATAACACCTGTTATTTATAACCTGTTAATATTACTGTTTAGTTTTTGTCTGGATGACCTGTCAGTTGGTAAGAGTGGGATACTGAAATCCCCCACTATTAATGGGTGATGGTCAATGTGTGTTTTTAGCTTAATTATTGTTTCTTTTACAAACATGGAAGCCCTTTTGTTAGGGGCATAGATGTTAATAATTGAAATGCCATCTTGGTGGATTTTTTTTCATTAATGAGTATGACAGTCCTTCCCCTTATCTTTTGATTAATTTAGGCTGAAAACCTACTTGCTAGAATTAGAATGGTGACACTGGCTTGGTTTTTAGGTCCATTTGCTTAAAAAATCTTTTCCCAACCTTTACTCTGTGGAAATGTTATCTTTGAGGTTGGATTGTGTTTCTTGTGGGCAGCAGAAGGCTGGATTCTATTTTTGAATCCATTCTGTTAGTCTGTATTTTTTATTGGGGAATTGAGACAATTAATATTGAGGCATATCAATAGCCATTGATTGTTCTGTACTTTTATTTTGTAGTTGTTGTTGGTTGTTGGTGTCGTTGCTGTCATGTGCATGTGTGTTCCTTCTATTGATTATGACGGTATGAAATTATTTATTTCCTGTGTTTTCCTGATGATAGCTAACCTCCTTGAGTTGGAATTTTCCTTCTAGTACTTTCTGTAGGGCGGAATTTGAAGATTGGTTTTGTTTGAATTTAGAGTTATCATGAAATATTTTTTTCTAAGTCTGTGTAATTCAAAGTTTTGCTGGATACAGTAATCTAGGCTGACTTGTGTTCCCTTATATTCTGTAGTTCTTCTGTCCAGACCGTTCTGGATTTTAGGGTACAACTGAGAAGTCAAGTGTAATTCTAACAGGTTTTCCTTTGTATGTTACTTGTTGTTTTTCTCTTGCAGCTTTAGTATTCTTCCTTTGTTTTGTATGTTTTATTATGTGGCAAGGGGACTTTCTTTTCTGGTCTCATCTATTTGATGTTCTTTAAGTTTCTTGTACGATTCTAGGCATCCCTTTCTTTAGGTTTGGAAAATCTTCTTCCATGATTTCGTTGAAAATATTTTCTGGGTCTTTGAGCCAGGAATCTTCTTCTTCCTCTATTTCTATTTTTCTTAGGGTGGTCTTTTCATAGTGTCCCATATTTCCTGCAAGTTTTGTGTCAGTACTTTTTTATATTTGATATTTTCCCTTACCAATGTATCTATTTCATTTAAAGTATCTTCTTTTCCTGAGATTCTCTTGTATTCTGTTGCTGTAACTTGCCTCTGTAGCTCTGTAGTTTCTGATCACTTTTCGAGATTTTTCATTTCCAAGCTTCTCTCAGTTTGTGTTTTCTTTATGGCTTATATTTTCATCTTCAGGTCTTGGATGGTTTTGTACATGTCTTTCATTGTTTGCTTTTTTTAAAATTTCTTTCAGTGATTTATTCATTTCGTTTAATTGTTTGTGTTTTCCTGTATTTCTTTGATGAGTTTTCTCAATTCCTTTAATTTTTCTTTTTCCTTTCATTGATTTCTTTGAGGAATGTGTTCGTTTGCTCTTTAAGGACCTTTATTATCTTCATAAACTTGTTTGTGAGACCTTTGTCTTCTGCTTCACGTATGTCAGAATGTTGGAGGATTGTAGAAGGACAGTTGGGCTCTGGTGGTACCATACTGCCTTGGTTGTTTTTTGCGTTTTTGTGCTGCCATTTTGGCATTTGGGCTTTGGGTGATTCTAGGTTTAGGTGCCAAATTCCTGAGTTTTTCTTTTATTGGATGGCTGTCTTGCTCCTCACTTTCTTTTTCCTCTCTGATCTTCATTTCTTTGTGGCCCATTTTTGAGAAGGGAGTCTCTGCTCAAGGTGGGCAGAGATAACAAACTTGCAGGCTTCAAACCTATTCTTCTGACTGACTGTCTTGTCTCCCTCTGGTGTGGTAGGGTATCTGGCCTAGTTAGTATCTGGGACTCAGTTGGGTGGCAGCAGTGGAGAGGGGAAGTATGATTGGTGGGAAGATGGCAGTGAGTTGAGTTTTAGGGAACAAAACTTGTTCAAATGGGAAGATTGAAAGAGCAGGTTTCCTAACTGTTCTGCTAGTTGCTTTAGTGCACTATAGTGTGGGAAACGTCTGCTCAAGTTGGTATGTGAGTCTCAGGTAGGCAGAGGTGGGGAGGGCTGGCAGAGAGCAGATGTGAAAAGATGGTGGTAGGTTGGTGTTTAGGAGAATGGGGTATTCTGGTGGGAGGGTTAGGTGAGGAGTCTGTCTTCTCTTCTGGTGGCGGGGTATTCATAGTCTGGATCAGAAGATTTCTGCCAGAGTTGGTGTGTTGGACTCTGGCAGGTGGAGGCAGGGCTAATTTCAATATTTCTTATGAAGATTTTAAAGTGATTAAACAGAGTCAAACTTGAAAGTGAAAATTTACCTCTTCAGTTTTATAATATGTAATGTTTAATAGTTAGAAACAATGTATTCAAGCATTTCCTAATGAAAAGGGAAAGACTATGATGTTTTGAGAAAATATGGTCAGTATATTGATCTTTTAATCTTCTATATGAGATAAGATAATCTGATTAAAGAAGAAGAAATATGATTCTCATGATTTTAACTCCAAAGATGAATGGCATGAGATGATCATATGTAGAAAAGTCTCCAAAATACACAATGCTATATTTAGTTATTAACAGTCTTTTGCTTATAGACACCAATTTTCTTTACTAATGTGTACCTGGAAATAATAATCACACATTAAAATACTTTAGAATCTATGTTTAAGGTTCCAAAGATCTAGCAATCTTTTGGATTAGGAAAATGATAGGTCATGATTACATTCTCTTTGCTTATTCTACAGATAAATGTAACTATGGTGTTATTGTTATTGAAAAGATTTCATCCTAAAGCTTTTTTATATAAAAAACCATAACAGCAACAACAAACAAACAAACAAACAAACAAACAAAAAATACCAGGAAATCACAAAGCAAGAAACTTTGTACAACTTTAGATCCTAGGAATATAAAGATGGTTGAAGATTGGTTCTTGTAATCCAGAAAGAGCCAGATATACAAACAAATAGAATATAATTGGTATATAACATGTTTTACAAATGCAGTAATATTATAAGCCATTGGAACCTATTTGCATAGTATGATAACTAAGCTGTGGTTTCAGCAACTATTAGCTACCAACCAAGAGCACTAAGTATATGTGTTTCTGCTATATAGAAAAAAGTCAATGGGAAATGTGAATGGAGTGCTTTCATTGCATATACCTGTGCTGTCCATAATTCTGTAATCAAGACACTAGATCACGATATCATAAATCTATACAATGCCTGAACTCTTGTTCCAAACTAAGAGAAAAGCAAAACAGCAAAATAACTACCACCCACAGAGCCAGAGTTTCTGCTTTACAAATACTCATTTTGAAATCTTCCCCATTGCTGAAGTTCATGCCTTTAGTTTTACCTAGTCTTCTTCATTCTGTAAAGACTGTAATATATATGTGACCCTCCTGGGTGGTTGCTTGTTTTCTGGGTCCCTTCTAGAATTCTCATCTGCTTCTATTTTCTTTTGCCCTCTCCTGTCTTGACTGCAGCCACACCTAATTTTCGCCTTCTGAAATCTGCTTCACCCTCACCCCATGTGTTAAATGTTGCCACCCTCTGGACTCCAGGAATGTGATATGATACTGTTCAAATTATGAGTTTCTTTTTTACTAGCAATGTGTTATATAAGTTCATTCATATTTGTTCCTCTTCAAGCCAGTATATGCCTGGATACATCTGATGACTTCATTTTGCAAGTGAGCCAAATACATAATTGAGTAGGTGTAACCATTGAGTTGCTAAGACTCCAGGGTTTGTCATTTCTTTGTTTTAGGAACAAGAGAAATATTCTGCTAAATTATAGTGTATAGAATTATCAGAACAAACATTAAATTTACTTCTTCCTCTTAGAAACAGAATCAGAAACATTAAAATATCTGCCTCAATTTCTTTGATGTGACAACATACAAAGAATGAAAATCAACAAAGATGATTTCTTTCCATGCTTTTATCCTTAACTCAGGCACTTAGTAACCACTTCAAATTATGAATCCACCCTTATAGGCTAGAGAGATGATTCAGTGGTTAAGAGCACTAGCTGTTCTTCCAGAGGACCTGGGTTCAATTCCTTGCACCCACATGGCAGGTCTCAACTGTCTGTAACCCCATTCCAGGGGTCTTACCCTCTTACACCAATGCACAGAAATAAAATGAAATTAAAAAATAAATTCATCTTTGCCAAATTGAAGAATTCTCTCAGTTCTTAAATGACAACTCTCTCCTCTCCCTGTTCCAGTAATAGTACCCTCCTTCTCTCAGTCTGACTCTAGGACATGGGAATGAACTGATCTCATTCTCATTTTGGGTGACTGGTACAAGGATGAATTTATAATATAAATTTTGGCTAATAAGACTCTAAATTTGAGTTTTGAGTTTTTAAAGAACTAAACAGTTGTTCTAGACTTGGAGTTGGACTTCAATCTCTTGTTGAAATCCATTTTACTTGACAATGAATAAAGCCAACAAAGGAAAATGGAAATGGGCTGAGGGACAGTGAGTCCTTATAGTTTTTGAGTCTGTAGATGTGTACTTTGAAAGTGAAGAGTCCCTGGACTTTCCAGAAACATGTAAATTAATTTCTCCACTTAGTTTTTCACTTCTGGTTTTAGAACCAAGTTGATTTAGGTCTTTTGAAAATAAAACTAGAATTTTGCTTGAGGTGCTAAAGGGAAACTATTTAATCCCAACTCCTCCAGAGGCTCTCTGTAGTCTGGATCTCTCTCTCTCTCTCTCTCCCTCTCCCCTTCTCCCTCTCCCTCTCTTCCTCTCTTCCTATCTCCCTATCTTCCTCTCCCTCTCTCCCTCTCTTTGGTTTTTCTATATAGGATTTCTCCGTTGTAACTCTGGCTATCCTGGAATCCACTCTGTTGAGCAGGCTGGCCTTGAAACATAGCTTTAGTCTTCAGTCCCTTTGTCCCTAAATGGACATATTATTCTCTAGGAGAAGCCCTATAAACTTTGTTTTACTAGGTATCTTCGTCTGTATATGCTTACCAACTAAATGGTACCAACTTGTACAAAGAGACAACACACTCATCTGTCCATAAACACAGCAACCTGGGCACATGACTTTTTAAAAAAATAACCACTCTTTTCAGATATTTATTCTTGAAATACATGATTGAGTTTTAAATTTTAATGTAAGAAGAGTCTCTATTAGTCACGTACATCGTTTGGTACTATTACTGTTAAATTTACTCCTAGAAACTCAGGGTTGTGATTTGATGCTTTCCCAGAACTTATAGAATGAAGATGAGTATGTCAAATTAGTATCACATTTTGATAAACAGTGCCCAAGTAATAATCAAAATTAAGAACCATTAGGAGTAAATATTATGGTTTTTTAATAGTAGGAACATAAAATTAGACCTCAATATGTGTCAGTGTCAGCAGACTCATTAGTGTTCAGATCAATAGCCAATTTAGATATCAAAACCTTTCTGGGCCACTCCCTTATATATGTCATTTAAAATATCTGGAATAACATTGCAAGTTGGTTCATATGAATTGCATCTTTTAATTGAACAAAATGGAGGTTTAAAATGTATCAAATACATTTTGCTTTTGCTATATAACAAACTATTCATATGTCCAGCTCATGGTAAATTTTTAAGCCATGGATCCTGACAGTTCATCTGTGTGGTAAAAGGAAATCTAACATGTGTCCATTAATAGTGTGGTGTCAAAGTATTAAGTCCAGTAAGAAAGATGATGCCTCAATGACCAGCATATTTGAAGTCTCTGATTTCAATTTTTGAATAACTTATTGGAAAGCTCAGTCTCATATTCAGGCCCAGATATGAGGAAATAAAATGGAGCCACATCAGAATAGGTGGCCTGGGTACCAGCGTGTGCATATTGTGATTAGTGAGAATATTGTGGCTAATTTTGAAAAGAAAAAAAAAAGAAGGGAAAGTAAAGAAAGAAAGGAAGGGAGGAAGAATAAAGGAGGGAAGGAAGGGAGGAAGGATGACCTACAGACATAACTCAACCAAAGATAATAGACATAAATACAAAATAGAGTTAATTTATTTAAATGAATATTTTACTTTTCATCCCATGATATTGATTCACAGGTAGAATGAACAAAGTGTAAATGCATCCCACAGAGTAAGGATCTTTCCTTGATGCCCGTTTCCAGCAGGGCTCCTTTCTCCTAAGTTTGTACTTCTCTCCTTTGCACTTAAGTTTCTCCCTAATCAAATGAGACAAGTTATGTGTACAACATTTATGCACACATACAATTTATTTGATTCCTTACTTTCTTATCCCAAATAAATTTGTCTTGTGGCCCCAAATAGTTAAGAGTTACATGCTTGTGATTCCTGCCATGTAAATACCTAACCACTGTCCTATTTAGCTTAGAAGTGAGTCTCAACTGAGTGACTGCCCAGGTCAGATTGGCCTATGAAGCATATTTTTCAGGGAGTCATTTGATTGTTATATGGTATAGGACATTCCAACCCCCTGTGTGACGCACCATTCATGGGCAAGTAGCCCAAAGCTATGTAAGGAGACTAGCTGAGTACAAGGTGGCCAGTGGTCCAGCAAGTATCATTCCCCCATAGTTTCTGCTTCAATTTCTGCTTGGGTTTCTACCTTGACTTCTATCAATGATGGGCTCTAAACAGTAGCATGAAATAAACTGTTTCCTCACCCAAATTACTTTTGGTCAGAGTGTTTTAACACAACAGTAAAAATATAACTAGAACATTTCTGAAATTAACAGTATGTCAATGGTAACTCTCTCAGGGCTCTGGCCTGCTCCTGAGATGCACCCTCGAGAGCCCCTTCAGTGGGAACTCCGGTAGCATAGCTCTACCCTTTGCAGAGTCATGATCTTGATGTATCCAATTTCCATAGGAATTTGTCTTCAATGGGCCAGATGAGCGATCAGGAAGCATTAGACATCATTAGCTGATCCAGGTTCATCCTGAGTCCTGTTGGGACAGTAGAATAGAGAAAATGCCCATGCACATGCAAACGAGATCTGATGGGTTCATTTCTCAGCAGTCAAAGGGCAAGGAAAAGCTGTGGAGCTTTTCTCCCAAACTGTGAGAAAACCAAGCATTTAATACCACCATTCCGAATTAAAACCAATCAAACATTGGCAGGTTTGGATTGTTTTATTTTGGGGCTTTAGCTTATCTTCATGGGATAAAAGCCTTTCCAAACTGGCTTTAACTAAAAATGTCATCTATCCCAGCTGTTCCCTGGTTAGCAGAAAGGGTGACAACAGAAGGCTCCTTCTCATAGCCCATTCCATAATATCATTATCCAAATTTGCATGGCAAAGATGTGGCTGCTATTTATATGTTGATTATTACAGTTCTACAGTTTATTTTTTCCCTGCACAGTTGAAAATTATATTTAGAAAAGCTGACATCATCTTTAAATATACATTATAACTCTCATTTGGTAGAGATGAACTGTTGAAATACACGCCACCTACTCAACTTCTCAGGGAAAAAAATGCCATAGATGTTTCACACATGGCTAAATATAAATGTGTGCATTGGCATGTAAGTGAACTGGAAGATCTAAGATTTTGAAGGAGTCTTATGCACTCTGCATTATACCTTCTCAGCTTAATTTTTATTTTAAAAAGGTGGGCAATGTGACTTAGTCTTAGAGCAGAAAGTCTGAATTCTAAGTTTGTGCGTCATGGCTGTGCATTCTTGGAATAATATTGATCCATTGTAAAAATCTGCATACATCAATCTGAAAGGTGATGATGAGTAATTATCAATAATATTAGAGTTAAGCTGTGCAGCATGATTCATCTTTTTAGTTTATGTTTTCAACTGTGAAACATCTGCCTCTTATGGACTGTATTGGTTGATTTTGTGGCAAATTGACTGAGCCACTTGGTGAAAGAATTCAGCATCATAGTATTCTGATTGTTTCTGTAAGTTGCTTTTAGTGAGATTAATAGACTCAATGAAGCTTGTTGCTCTTGGTGATATAGTTGAGTCTTATCCAGTCAGTTACCATGAGCAAAAAAGCAGATTCTGTTCCAAACAAGAGAATTTTTTTTCTCCCAGACTGCCATAGAAACGAGAACAGTGGGATATTTTGTTTTTGTCTGTCTGTTTGAACAGATGCATCAAGTCTTTGAGGATCTTGTATCTTTCAGCCTCCAGGTGATGTCTGCACTGTCTATTCTCCTATGCCTCAGGTTTATTCTTTAAAATCATTCAAGCCAGTTCCTAATATTCTCCTATGTTGCTCCTCTCTTTCATTTCTCCCCCCCTTCTCTCTCACTGAAGTGTGTGTAGGCACACATCCTATTGCTTATGTGTTAATGGACATGACTAATATATATCACATTTTTTTTACTTCTTTTTAGTAATTGCTTAAGACAGATAATATATCCCCATTTTCCCATTTTGATTTATCAAAACTAGCAGATGAAGAAATTGAGTTCTCTGAGCAATGTGCTTTTAATCTTTAGGGTTATTATTGCTTATATAGTAGAAATAAAATGAGATATCAGATGTAATATTTTACCATATATTGTGTAGAAGTTACATGTTAGACAGACTTAGCTGCAGTCTTAACGTGGGGATTTTGAAAGGTTTCTGTTTACAGTGAAATACTATCAAGTTTGCACACATCGGGCAGTTTGTAAGTTAGACCTAACAGCCTTATAGTGGGGTATGGAGCAACCCATGAAATTGCAAACTTAGTTCTGTGCAACACAATAGGATGCAGAAAAATATAACTTCCCAGACACATCTACCTCCATCTGTATTGAATCAGAACTCTGGAGTCCTCACACAGTCACATAAGATTTGAGACTTTAGTTTGGGGGCACATAAGAGTGAAACTAGTCCTAGAAGAATATTCAGGATTAAAATGACATATTATATGTTGTAATTGAAAAAGGCAACAAATTAAGGGGCATTTTTTAGAAAATACCCCTTGGTAGCAGGGTCCTTGATTTCACATTGGAGTTGTAATGCTTAGAAGGACTGAAAATTGGCATTGTTCACTATTGCAGGCTCACATTCATGCTTCAGTTGAGATGAGGCTGATAAATGAACATAACTTCTTGGTAGGATTAGAGTACCAATGCAAAGTCTTTACATGATGGTAGATATTGTATTTTGCCAAACTTGACAATTATCAAAAAATCTTTGAGAACTGTTCTCTCTGTGAATGGAAAGGAAAATCCAGGTGCAGTTGCTAAGAGGAGTGAGATGATATTTTATGTTTTATAAGCTTTATAAGCTAGTTGGCAAAAGTTCAACTTTCATAAGTACGCATGCCAACCTGGAGCTTTTAAGGGGCAAGTTTTATGTTTGAGACCATTCTTTCTTCTCGCCTGTTAAGCAGGCCCTGGTTTGAGCCAAGATCCATTTTTATATGAAGCTTAAAGGTAAATCATTTTATATAGTATTTGCATAGGCATAATTGTTTCCAAATAAACCAGAACCCCATGGAACATGTAGCACTGTCAGACTGGTAGATTTGAAACCCCATTCTTAACACGTCATGTCTCTGTTAAAGAAAAAAAGTTGCAATTTCACTAAATCCAGTGTTTTACACTGTGATTCACACTTTTCTAGGTGATGATACTGCTTTTCTTTGCAAATGTAATAAGACTAATATCCTTTCTGTAGGAAAGATCATTTTCATTTTTCTCTGCCTCTTTAACTTCCTGAGAAAATACTTCAAGGTGAAGTTTGAGAAGGTTTATTAATTTAACAATTGTATATTGACCATTAGAGTTAAAAAAAAAGAGTTGAGAGTCACAGTGACAAAAATCAAACCAACATGTTACTAGTAATATAGCTCTGAAAAAAATGCATAACTTGAGGATGTTCTAACATTGGCTCTTAAAAGTTTCTATCCTACTTACTCCAATCCACCAAAACCAAAATGTTGATAGCTCCTTGCTATAGTACATTGTGTCTGGTTTAGTTATCATCTCAGGGAGAATAGACTTTAGCTTGTCCTTAAAAAACGAGGCAGACAGCAAAGAGTGGGCAGCGGGTTGAGGTGGGCTTACCTAATCTGTCTCTCACAAACACCTGCTTGAGAAGTGCAGTGGTCAAAAGATAAGTGTGTTTCACTCAAGAGAGCGTCTGTCATAGAAGAATTCTCACAGATATGTGGCCTAAAATTATACCTATTTACTAGCTCAGTCTTTGGTAAGTTTGTTGTTCATCCTGAGTGTGACTGGGGCTAAACACCCATGACAATAGACTGATATCAAACAGTTGGGCAGAACTAATGTTTTTCGTTGAATCCATGGCTGAAATGTTCCCCTCCAAACTTATTCTGATTGATGGAAAATCTACATTTTTACATCTTATGACTTAGGTCTCCATTGCCATGCTATTTATAATAGAGGATCTACAGTCGCTGCTTAACTATTACCCCTATCCATGAACAAATAGCCTTTTCAGGTTTGAAATCAAAGATAATTTGATTCATTGAATGCATCCTGCACTTCAACTTTATGATTTATTGGTTTCTGAACTATAGACCTAAATGATTGCCCCAAGTTTAGATATCTAAAACACTATTCACACAACAACCAAAATTATGGGAACATAACAGAGGAGGGGTTAGAAGCCAAAGAAACAAGATGTCTGCTGCAAGATAGTCTCTTCTAAAAAAACTAAAAAGGGAGGGTGCCTCTGGGAGGAGTTAAGGGTGAATATGATCCAAATATCTAGTAAAAATTCTCAAAGAATTAATAAAAAACATACTATTAAAAAATCAATTCTGAAGTGATAATTTTTTTTTTATTTTACTGTCATATTTTTAAATAAATAAATTAATGAATGAAAACCTAGCCTAAGGCAGACAAACTGAGATAATGGCTAACAACTGAACTTTTGCTTGCTGAGACAGGGAAAAATCAGTTTTCTCCAACAGAGTGGTACTGAGTATATCAACAACTCCAGAAGAGGTCTCATGTTCAGGAACAGTTGACCAGTATATAATGGACTTCACAGGGTTGTAACTATCATCATCATCATCATCATCATCATCATCATCATCATCATCATCATCATCGTTATTACTGTGTGTGTGTGTGTGTGTGTGTGTGTGTGTGTGTAGTCATGTTTTTTTACTTGGCTATAGTTTGGTGGCTTTTTTAGGGGGCATAGTTTTGTTTTCTTGGTTTTGGTGTGTCTTATTGTATTGGGTATTGCCATAGTCCCATTTTTCCAGACATTGGTAATTTGTGAACATGAATATAATATGTTATATTATAAACATAATAGATTACATTGTCACAATGAGCCACATTGTTAATTACTATACTCTTTGTATTCAATGAGATTTTCTTTCTCTATCCCATAATTTCATGAAATATAACTTTTATTTTTTTTTTAAATCATGATTCTTAGGCCTTCTTGTAGTCACTAGTTTCTCTGATATTAAGGACTGGGATCTTTTGAAGATTATTAATCCTGTACTTTGTGAAATAAATCCAATTGAGATTCAACTATTGTTTGTGTTATGATGAGTTTGGACTATTGTGCTTGTGATGGTATTGGGTTAATAAGTTTATAAACCTGAACTGGGGAGATATCTCAGTAAATAAAGTACTTGCTTCACAATTGCAAAGACCTACATTTGGATCCCCAGAATCCACAAAAATGTCATGAATACCTATCTTATGTCTATATTATTATTGGGTAATAGCTCTCTTCAGCGCTCACCTGTGCCTGACTTGGATGCTCTTAGCTGGCAAGTGTAGGTTAGAGTTGTTGCTGAAATGAATTAATGTGGCAAATATATTCTGCTTACAAGAAGCATGTGAGAGATACTTGGCAATGGCAAGCATTGAGAGATCTAGGCAATGGCAGGTTGTGGATTGAATTGTCTTTCTCAAAATTCATATATTAAAATCTCAGGCATCAGTAAATCAGAATGCAAATGTTTTACAGTATCTTCCAAAGTTAAAAATGACACTATTAATGTGGGATCCTGATCCAATATGATTGATATTTTATGAGAGTAGGAGACATTGGGGAAATGGATGCATGGATGAAAGTATATTTGAGAAGATAGCACGAGAATACTTCGTTGAATTTTTCCAACCTGTGGTGTTTGGTAATTTGAAATCCCAGTATGTTGATTTCAGAGAGGGAGCATCCTCTCTTTCAGATCTGTCTACTGTGCAGCAATTTGAAGGTTAGAACTGCCACTCATATCTGTGGGGGTTACTAGCCTCAGGGCAGAATTGAAATATTTATCTACTATAATACATATTTTCCAGTGACCCTGAGTCGTGAGCTTTCTATTTGGGGAAGTTATTAAATATGGATTCAACTTCTTTAGGTACCTTAGGTCTATAGAGGCTTATTCATCTTTGATCGGTTTCATCTTCCAATAAAATACTCCATTTGACCTAAGATATAAAATTCATAGGCATACATAGATTTGTAGATTTGTTTACAATGTTACTATAGTATCCACCATAGATCATATAACCCATCTTTTGTTCCTGACATGAACTATTCACTCCTGTGTTATTTTTTTCCTTCATAGTTAGCTGGGCTTATGTTTTATCAATTTTATCAATGGTATACAGATTCTATATTTTAGTTCTATTCATTTTCCCTATTATTTTGGTTTTCAGTGTCATTGACTTCTACTCTAATATTATTAGCTATTTTCCTGCTTGCTTTATACTTAACTTTTAATTTTTATTTCTATTTTTGTTTTCTCAAATGCTTTAAAGATTTCATTCCTTTATATTTGTTTTTGACAAATGAAGACATTTATAAAATATATTGTGATCACTTCCCTCTTACCACTTTCCCATTGTTTCTGACTTTCTTCTTCACAGCTAGTCCCTCTCCCATGTCTTTTCTATACGTATATACAAGACTTGTGCAGGTAGCCATAGCTGCTCTGTGTTCATAAGCACGATGGTCTGTGTCATACCCAGAAGACAGTACTTCTTTCCTTCGTGTATTTCTCACAAAATTTTTTCCTCCTCATGTGTGGTTTTCCCAGAGCCTTGGAGCAGGTGATATAGCTATCTCATTAGGACCCAGCAATCAACAATCACTTCTCATCACTTCCACTTGTTATGAGTCTCTGAACTAGTCAGCACTCTCTGAAAAAAGGGAGTTTCTGTGCTCCAACCTAAGGGCAGCACTCTTGCATAGCTATGAACATAAGTGCTTAGAAAGCAGTGTGTCTACACATTATTTAGCAATACACATCTTTCTCTAAGGACTTGTGACTTTCCCAGCCATAGGATTTTTTCCAAGGTTAGGGTAGTATCCATGTTTTCCCTCCCATGGAGCAGATTCCAAATAGAATTGAGAATGGTTAGCTATCTCCCAAATATTCTTGCAACTGATGCACCTGTGGAACGTCTTGAAAGACAGTTGGAATTGAAATGTGCAGCCTCCACAGCTAAGAAAGACTGTGGATGGATTTTTTTCTTCCATCAGCACTTTTGGCACTGTGAATCTTACCAAGAGGAAGGAAAATGTCAGCTAATTCCCAACTTGAATGCTTGTGTACAGTTATCCAAGTATACATTGTCCTTGTAATTAGGGTCTTCCCACCTAGGTCTGGTGGGTAATTAAAAGAAATCAAAATAAACTATATTATTTAAGAAGCCTCTGAAAACAATTTATGGGGAGCTATCATCCACTTGGTGCTGGGATTCTTATTTAATACCCTGTGGCCCCTGGGACCAGCAACATCTACTCACGCAAGTTTCAAATTTTGTTCTTTAAATTATAAATATTCTTGTTATGTAGATTTAGTATATTCATTTTTATTGTTACTATTGTCTCATATATTTAACTACTATATTTAATTTATTCCTAGATATTTTTTCACTACATTGTTTTCACTACATTTTATGTTGTACTTTAAATTCGCATCAAATTTAAAGTGTTTTAATTTCACAGAGAATTCTTTTTTGACCCATGCTTTCAATAAAATATTTTTAAATTACTAAGTACTTGGATACATTTTAAGTATCTTTCTCCTACCATTTTCTCATTTTTAAATATATTTTCATGGATTTTTGCCATGAGTATAGTTATTGTGGTGAATGCCCCATATACTCTAAAGAACAAGATCGTATATATAATCTGGTATTGTTAAATGGAAAGTTCTCTGTCAGTTAAAGGATGCATCTGAATGTTAGTATCAATTTCAACAGTGCACATGAATTTTTCTGTCTACTTTATATATAAATTGATTATGGGAGTGTTGAGGTCTTCAACTATACTTGTGACCTTTTAAATTTCTTTTTAAAGTTGTATTCATTTTTACTTTTTATCAACTACTTTGGTGTTCCACAAGTAACTGAGATCCAAATTTTTCTAATGTCACTTTTGTCTTCTCTTGTCTTTGGCTTCCCGTAAAGACTCCTATTTCCCTAAATAAATTTGTTAACCAGCATTGTCAATGGATAGGATTGTTCATTCGGAGGAAAGAGTAGCTCACACTCTGAGTGCAATTAATTTCCCCATATAATTGTCACCATCTACTCCTCAACTGCCCCCATCCTACCCCATGCTGCCCAATTTCCACCAAATTTTATATTTCTTTTCTTCATGTAACATTTTAACTTAATAGATGACAAACTGATAGTAATATAGTAATTTCAAATTATAAATATTTATTACCTCATAACTATAGTGATTGAAGAAACAGCAACTGTTTATCTTTTGAGCGTCTTGAGAGTCTGTGGTGTTTTCATATAGATTTGTGTATATATACAGAGCACTACACAACACAAACATACACACATATATACACACACACACATATATATACCACAAAAATAAAGCATGATAGTAGAGTCCAAAGAAAATAGACTCTATAGATAGACTACAAAATAAAATTAATTCGAGACTGTTGCATTCCCACCTTGATGACCTAAGACATTAGTATATATACTAATATATATTTAATTCTCTCTCTCTCTCTCTCTCTCTCTCTATATATATATATATATATATATATATATATATATATATATATCCAGTGAAAACAATGCATGGTTTTCTTAGAATTGTCTATCACCTACTTACTAATTTGTCTTTACATTTACTAGGCTTTGGAAAGCTAATCAAACTCACCAGGTAATGGGGAATATCATAATACTTATTACATGTAAAGTAACTATCAAGGTCAGTGAACAAGTCAATAATATATCTATTCTGGTAATGGGCATAAAAACTTGTAATCAGTGCGAGGCACTTTTGCTACTGTGAGTACTTATATATGTATCTACATGATATAAAATAGTGTGTTATTGTATATCAGTATAGCTACTGTGGCACACAACATGTTAAATGATGTTAACTATATGTCTTTCATTTGGATAGACATATAGCAGCGTAAAATATATGTATTGTTGTCAAACTTGTTGTCAAACTCAGGTCCTAGGCTCGGAGCTTTCTTGCTGGCCCTTAAGAGTGATTTTTTATTACATATCTTATACTAGTCTTCGTAAGAATATCAGTTCATCAATAAACATTTGTGAACATTGTTTTTGCTGTATATTAAGCCATGTTATATTAAGGAAATACATATTGTGATATTTAAACTTCATTTTTAAACTTGGTTGGATTTGTAATCAGTCAGGAGACAGGTAAGGCTCACTTAAGGGTATATCTAAGAGATGTTATCAGAGAAAATTTACTGATGGGAGACATCCACTTTGATGGGAACATGGACAGAATAAAGAAGGAAGGAAGAAGGCATTTGAGTACAGTGCCAATGTCTGTCCAGTGTGATGAGAAAAGCTTTGCTATATGACCCCTTCCCTGCCATGGTGAAGGATAGCTTCTAACAATGTCCATGATAGTTATTTCTTGTTTTGTTATCGTTGTTGTTGTTTATGTCTGGTATTTTGGTCACAGTGTCACAAAAGTAACATACATATAACAATTATTACCTACATATTTTAAACAGTGAATAATTAATATTTGATGGATATAAAATTTCAAATTTGTTCAAGCATTATAACAGTGTACAAAGAACTTAAAATTGATAGGTAGGTATCATATTGTGTGTTATTTATTGCAATAAAAAAAGAACAGGTAATCAACTTTGTGTTGTTTTTTTAATAATTTGCACATAGTAGCTCACAAAGAATATATTTTGGTGTAAAGGTGGGTAGAAACAGAAATTAAGGGGGCATTTTAAATTTGTTAATCTGTGTAGAATTTTCATAAATTCATGATTATTAAAAATTCATTTTATTTAAAATCTAATTATATAGCCTATGAAATTTCCATTATAAATGAAGGTATTAACTAATTAAAAATCTAATATACTAAGAAGAAGAAATGAGGGTAATGAAGACTTTTTGGTAGAAAAAAACTGCCCTGTTAATAAATGTAAGAAGTTAAATAAAATAAAAAATAATTATCTCTCCATAAAGCATTTAATTTAGATAACCAATAATGAAAGAGGAAATCCTTAGATTGAAAATTGATGCTGAACTTCATAATAAAAATTCTTCATTGAAAGTCTTTAATCATCTTAGCCTTACTAACAGATGTGTGTGTGTGTGTGTGCACATGTGTAGAAGTGTGTGTGTGTGTGTGTGTGTGTGTGTGTGTGTGTGTACATATTTGTGAGACCTAATACATATGGTCTATACGCTTAAGGCTAAAATAAACCACTTTAATGAAGTTTCTAGATAATACATTTTCTGGAAATGAATTCAATGTGTGTATTCAATAAATTAGTGATAACATCAACATAGCAGTAGTCGGGAGTAAACTGTAGCAGTGCTGGACATTGTTTTGACCCAGAAAGAAACAAGATAACAGTAAAAATATATGTTGATGAAATCTCCCAAATGTAATATGGACTATTCAATGAATTTACAGTGTTGCTAACTACAGTTAAATACAACAATGCGATTTGTTTTTATGAAGTGGTTTTCTATCCATAAAACTGATAATAAGATATTGACCATGAGAAGTTCAATTTATTGTTCCTTTATTGATTGATGACATGACTCATGAGGCAAATTTATTTACACCATCTGTGCATTGTGTTTTAAAATGTCTATAATTGATTAACTGACAATTTCATGCATTATAAGTTGGATATTTTCACTCCATTCCTCTATTTCCTACCAGATTCAGCATTAATCCTTAGCCAATCAACTTTGTATCTTCACTTTTAAAACCGATTGAGTCACATTAATTCTGCTCATAGACTATTGTGCGTATGACCATACACTGGAGCATGTTAGACCTACCCTTAAAAAAAACTAACTATCCCTTTCCCAGGAGATGTCAATTACTTATAGCTTCTTGTGTATGCTGACGCAGACATCATGAGTTCATACGTTCATCGTCTCTATTGTGTCTGAAAAAGGCCATTTTATTATCATGATCCACTATGTCCCACCCCTTCACTATCTCCACCTCCTCTTCTGCAATGATTCTAAGGCAGAATAGGAGAAGGTATGATATAGATGTTCCATTTAAAGCTGTGCATAACCTGTTGTGGGTCTTCATATTAATTGTCATTTACTGCAAAAAGAAGCTTCTTATGAAGTTTTAAATATGCACTCATCTTTCAGAGTAATGAGAAGCCATTAGGAGTGGGCTTAGTACTAAGTCCCATTAGCAGAATAATAATGGCATAATCTCTCATAGGGCCTATGACTTGTCTAGCCACAAGTTCTTATGCCTGATAACTATGCCAGATATGGGTTCTATTGTATAAATCATGCTTTAAAAGCAACCAGAAAGTAGTTGTGTACTCCCATGACATCCATGTCCTTATTGCTAGTGGGCATGACTTGCCATACGGGAAATTACTGTAGTTCATCAGGTTCATAGACAGATAAGATTGATAATTACTTTTGTCCTCTAGTAGTATGCAAAGCACCTTTAAAATGCTCATTGTGAGAAGCCCTCAGTAAGTTACCTAGACTTGAAATGGCAACACATCTACTGTTTTACTTAAAACTTTCAACAGAAAGAATACAAGCCAAAAAGGATAGATGAATAAAATATGACAGGTTCCTGATAAGCTTTAATGTGATGATATAGGAAATACTTAATACTACTTTAGACTATCCTGTAAATTCATTAATGTTAGCAACAAGAACATAATAAAACCTTGTATGTCTTCTCCACTACGATGTTGTGTCTTAGAAACTGGTGAATTATATGACATAATGAAATGCCATGATCGATCGTATCTTTTGCCTCATCTTAATGCTATTTATTGTGTGACTATTCTGAGTCATTGTACAAAACTCACTGTTCAAGTCCGATGGTTGAGTTCTGCTTCTAGCAAATATTCATATGCTAAGTAAATCATGGATTGTAATAATCAAGAAAAGAACCACTGAAAACTAGAAAGATGAAAATCATTTACACTGTTAAGGAGTATGTATTTCTGTTTTTTGTTTTTGTTTGTTTGTTTTATATATGAGGGAACAAGGAAAAGTATAGCCAAGAGACCTCTGTGAGCTCAATGTACCTTAAGAAAAGCAAGAGACTTTTATGATGATTAATTGTAAAAACTAAACTAATAGCTAATGTTTATTGAATTCAGCTTATACTATTCCCTAGGATAAGACCTTGCATCATTATCTCATTTATTTTCTTGTGTTAGTTCCTTGAGTTGGTTATTACTAATGTGCACCATTCATAGCACTTAATTAACTTCTACAGGTAAAGCAACTAAAAAGTAAGAAGGTCAGAATTTAGTCTCAAATCTGACCCCTGGCTCACAACCTGCCAAAGTAAAAGGGAAATAAATCTTCATTCAAAATATGTGCCTCTGGATATAAACACACTGTTTTAAGAAGAAAATTTTCTTGTTTTCCACTTATTTATATATTATTGATTCATTGCCTGCTATTTCCTGGATCATTTGTCAAGATTAGAATGACAATGATGGCCTTGAAGCAGTTTTGAGAGGGTTAAATTCCTTCTTAGTGAAACACAAATTCATCACCAGAACGCAATGCTCTACTATAGCAATTGTGTTTGCTTTCACTCCAGACTTCAGACTTAAGTAAAAATTGAGTAAAAAACTATAAAAGTCAAAGCTAGAGAAAATTTAAATAAGTGTGCCAGAAATACAGGTTTTAAGGGACAGTTTAGTGATCACTGGGTAAGGAGAATTCGTTGGACATCACCAAGGAACATAGTGTCAGAAATAAAAACTCATAAGTTTGTCCAGGTCTGGTTGCACAGAGAAGGATTGTATGGACATGAGCTACATGTATGAAGGTGACTGAGAGACTCATGGTGTTGGCTTTCGTCAGGATATCCCATCAACATCATTCTGCTGAGGTCAAGTAGGTATTGAGCAGGTAAATTAGAAAAGAATGACAGCTTTCAGAAATTTTCACTAGAAAATTTTGACTCTTGCTAATGAAGTTTGTGGTTAACTATTAAGATAATTCAGTAAAACAATGGTAATTCTTTCTGTTTCCAGTTAAGAACCAGAAATCAATACAGAATCACTAATTTCATCTTGAAATTCTGAGAATTAAAAAAAAAATCACAGTGCAGGTTTCCTGAGTAAGACGTTTATTCAGCATGCCTCCTGAGCTCTTTGGCAAGCACCATAACTGCTGGGGATGCCAAACCTGGCTGCTGCAGACAGAGGAAGTAATAGCAATTGCTGTTTCCAGCCCTGTGGACGTTTCCAAGCTGTCATTGGCATCTGTCCCATGAACACTCCATTGGAAGTTAGGGAGAGAGGGATTTTTAAGATACTATTAACAGTTTT
This sequence comes from Cricetomys ansorgei, assembly GCA_026225945.1. Classification (NCBI taxonomy): domain Eukaryota; kingdom Metazoa; phylum Chordata; class Mammalia; order Rodentia; family Nesomyidae; genus Cricetomys; species Cricetomys ansorgei. The sequence continues at coordinate 3,477,664 of JAMJFZ010001390.1, forward strand.
TTTCCTAATTAGGAAATGTGTGTGTGTGTGATTAAATAATTGCTCCAAACCATTTAAGAAGATCCCCCTTCAATAGTGGCAGTGAAACGATCAAAGTCTACTTGTAGCTCATCATAAGTCTGCAGCTGAGTGTGTACTATGACATCAAGTGCAGGGTACTTAGACCAAAGTTCATATGACTTGAAAAGCAGGTGTACTTCATGATTCTTATGTAACTCAAACTTGTATCAAAACATTCTGTTTCTGTCTCTGTCTCTCTCTTTGTCTCTTTCTCACTCTCATATGCTGGGATGATTCCTTTTTATCCAATAAGGTAATAGACTCTGGACTAAGCTATTCCTCTCATTTTAATGTTTCTAAAATTTGTTTCTTCTACAAGTGGTTCTGAACAAGATATTCTCTTTCTCTTTTGGCTAAATGATTTTGGGCAAGTTTCCTTCTTTTCTTCCTTCCTTTTTTTTTCTTTCTTTCTTTCTTTCTTTCTTTCTTTCTTTCTTTCTTTCTTTCTTTCTTTCTTTCTTTCTTTCTTTCCTTCCTTCTTCCTTCCTTCCTTCCTTTTTTCTTTCTTTCTTTCTTTCTTTCTTTCTTTCTTTCTTTCTTTCTTTCTTTCTTTCTTTCTTTCTTTCTTTCTTTCTTTCCTTCCTTCCATCCTTCCTTTCCTTCTTTCTCTCCCTTTCTTTCTTTCTTTCTTTCCTTCCTTCCTTCCTTTTCTTCTTTCTCTCCCTTTCTTTCTTTCTTTCTTTCTTTCTTTCTTTCTTTCTTTCTTTCTTTCTTTCTTTCTTTCTTTCCTTCCTTCTTCCTTCCTTTCCTTCTTTCTCTCCCTTCCTTTCTTTCTTTCTCTCCCTTCCTTTCTTTCTTTCTTTCTTTCTTTCTTTCTTTCTTTCTTTCTTTCTTTCTTTCTTTCTTTCTTTCTTTCTTTCCTTTTTTCATATCTCAGGGTTCTCAGCTAAAAAATAGAGATGGTGTTCTAACTGCTGAGTGAAACCTCCTGGCCCATATAAAGTATATAGTGCTTCCTGGCCTCTGTTATCTAGTTTTCAGCCAGCTATCTTTGAGTAATATATAGCTTAGAATTCAGCTTAAATGCCATCTGTGTCACCTCATCCAGCAAAAGTTGTCTGCTTCTATTTTGGCTACTTCCCTGCCCTGTTTGCTAACTTAGCACCCCTTGCATATCTGCGTGGTAACATCTAGAGCACTGCATGACAATTCATCATCTCATATATTACTCTATCGTTTCAGACTGTGAAGTCCCTAAGAACAGAGGAAACTGAGCATTGGGTTTCTTTCTGTGGGTTCTGTTTGCAATGTCTAATACCAACAATGGCATGCAACCGACATGGCTTTCTGAACCTTATCTCTACCCAGTTGAATTCAGTTCATATAAGATTAATAGTATTTCCTTATTAAAACTTAAAATTTTACAAATTCTTAGTAAGATTTATTTTATCAGATGTTTGAGGTATATTGCTTGTTTTTTAAACAGCCATTTGACCTAGCAACCTTATATATGTTCAGACGTGTAATATTCATGACATAAAATTTTGTGTAATTTTTGATTTTTGAGACAGAATCTCACTCTGTAACTCAACATAGCCTATAAGTCTCTATGTAGCACAAATTGACCCTAAACTCACAAAAATAGCTATGCTGGGTAACATATATAAGGCAGCATGCCGCACACACGCGCATGTATGTGTGTGTGTGTGTGTGTGTGTTTGCATGTATGTGTTCTTCAAACAAAATACCTTGGTATATCAACATTTTAGATCAATTTCCCTTGCTTTATTTACTGTTTTATGTACTGTATCAGGTTTAGTAACAATCCTACTATCCTGTGCTAAACACCAGCGATGTCACCTTTGCTATTGTGGAATATAGTCCTCTGGGCATGACCTTTACAGAATTAACATATTAGCAGCTATGATCACTTTTAGGAGACCTACACAAGATTGGGGCCAGTGAATTTCTATAATGAAGGGGTGGTTCATTACTATCCATTCATCCTCAAGTATTACTAAGTAGTTAATTATTGCTAGGAAAGAGATATTTTTCTTCATTTCTATAGTTGTTCATAAGTTGCCAATGCTTCTGTAAATAGCCATAAATAGACATATTTTTCATCAAGATGGACTTAAGTTAAATCATTTGTTCTGTTGTTGGTGAAAAAAATCTAATGTGAATACCTAAGTGCTAATCTTCTCAGGGAGATCCCATACAAAAATTATTTCTGTTGAGATAAACAAAACATATTCATATATTAACTAAACCATCTTTGTGGAAAGTATCATCTTTAGCTGAAGAATTCTGACTTAACTCTAAGACTAGAAGCTAGAAGTGAGTTTCTCTAACTCCATTTCCATAATGGATGGCTATTTGACCTATGTAACAAATTGCATTTTTGTGGTGCTTTACTGCCACACACACACACAATTAAAACTTGGTATATGATCTTACCATTAGCATTACACTCTGATTTAAGAGAGGGTTTTCATACTAAAAGCAAAATACAACAGTCATTGCATGTTGCTGACAGATACCGAGTCAAATGTGGATATGACAACATCGTCATTCCAAGTAACAGACACTGAAAGTTAAGGGCTGGTAGCATCAATCTAGCAAGCCGCCTAAAAGATCATGACCCAGAGTGATGCACTTTCAGATGTTATTCCCAATTACACCTAGTGTACATCTAATGACTAGATCTAAATATAAATTATACTGTTTCATTCATGGAATAACTCTAGGAAACAACCATTTGTGATTTATCTCATTATGACTGAGGTTCATGTATTTTAGCATACAACATGAACCATTTTATGAGTACTTAATGAATTCATATGTTTTAGGACCTTTCTACTATATCTGAGGTACTTCCTTAGCTGTAGTTTCCTGAGATTAAAGCAAATTCTGGAGATAAAGACTGAGCTGAGTTTAAAGAGTATCTAGAAACATTGTAGATGCAAATGAGTTGTGCTTCAAGACAGAGAAACTTCAAGTACTGCGTCTTGGAATTGAAAAGAATGACAGAATCAAGAAAGTCAATATAATCTTTCTGTCACCCATTTCCTCTGAACCAGGCCCAAAAGTTTTTTCTGACTTGTCTCCAAAGTGAAGCAAGCAGAACATCCTCTTTCCAAAGAGGCCTTTGCTGTACCTAGAGGAAAGTAATATGACATGGTGAAACCAAGAAAAGTATATCAGCCCTTGAGAACCACCAGTACTCACATACCATGTTAAGAATTATTCAATATTCATTTGCTTCCTGATTAAAGTTCCACAAGAATAAAAGAGCCCCGTCACTCTTGTCTTTTTTCTATCATTCCTGTGTTTTTATCCAGTCATTCGTGAAGGTCCTCATGTCACAAAGAGCCCATATGTCACATGGTGTAAACATATTTGATTTTCTTTCACTAATCCATCTTTTAAAATGAAGGTCTCTGCAAGCTCCTTTATTTCTACCTGGCAGAAGGTGAGGAGAAGTTTCCAGGAAATGGCAGCATAATGCAGGTTAATAGTTTATTCGAGAATACAGTATTTAAATTCTGAATCTATCTTCTTTCTTCTATGAGGTCTAGAAGTGAACATTCACTGGACTAAAAGAATTTCACTGCTTTCAGTGATCACTCAGAGACACAAAGATCAGTATTTGAGACCTTAAGACAAATATTTTTATGAGTGTACTGCGTAAGAGTGGGGAAGAGCCTAATTGCAACATTATGTGGGATATGGTGAAATAGAAAATGGAACAGGAGAAATACTGAGAGAGGAAGAGAAAAAGAGAGAGAGAGAGAGATCCTTAATTCCTTATAGTGAACTGAGTCTGTGTGCTGGTATTTTATCATGTTAATACAGTAATATTTGTATGGAAAGTGAATGATAAGAGCCATATGAGAAATATCTAGACTATATTCTCCTAACTGTTCTATAGTAACACAAGTTTGTTTTTAAATGAAGCAAAATTCTCAAAATTAATGGTGTAAACTGAGCAAATTGACTGAGCAAGAAAGAGTTCTGCAGATCGTTATACCAGGCAAGTCTGTGAAGAGGGTTGAGTTCTCTGTGTTTTTGCAATTACAAAGCATACCTCTTAGCCCCTCCATGATCCCTTCCTTACCATGTGTGCCCCTGCTCTCACTTCCTCCTCTTACTAATTAGGCTGTTTTATGTGCATTTCAGCATGTAATATTTCATATTTAATAACCTTGCATCAGAAGAAAAGGGAAGTCAAGGGGGTTGGAATTTATTGCCAGGTGTTCTGGAAGGCATCTGGAGCATTTATGGTAAGCCTACAAAATTCCTCAATACCCCCGAGGAATCCATAACCACACTTTTAGGAATCCAATAAGTTTCAGCTGAGAATCCTATAAATACCACAGAGTGAGAGCCTTACCCTGATCATACTCATTCACTGGGCATTCAGGAGACAGGAAGTTAGGGGTAGCTATAATTGGCCTTCACATTTAGCACCTTGTTAACATATATTGAGGAAGTTCACACCTCTAATCTCTTGTTACTAATGTCAGAGTGCTAGAATTTGAACTCAGTAAGAAGAGGTTGTCATGCTAGAAATGCTTCCTCTAAACTCCTGGAAAGGAATTCAAATGTCTCAAGTGAGATATGGAAGCTGACAGGGTAGGTATCTTCGGCATTGGAAGCTGCTCCATAGATCTAAGGTGAATGTCACCAAGTGTCACTGGATATCTCCATGCCTTCAGGTTATTTTAAAAGGATCATCATTGCAATTCTTTCTCTTCTTAGAGGTCATAGTAGAGCACAACAGCAAAAGTTTCCATATCCATAGCTCATCTCTTTCACTCACAGTCTACCCATCCCTACAATCAGCTGTCTGCAAAGTCCACATCCTTTACTTTAATTTTTACTTTAATACTTCAATTTTTTTCCAAACCAATGGATATAAAAATGCCTAATCAACTTCATGGAGCTGTTTTCTACTTCCAAATGGAAAATTATAACTTCTACTTGGAGCGTTACTTACTTCATCATATGTCCCAGTTCAATCTACTCTGTGCTTACTATCTGTATTAGGACAAATTATATAGTCTTATATAGATCTATATTATATAGTGATCTCATTTCCTAGGGTTTTCAATTCCAAAGTCCTTAGGTAGTAAAATGATGTGCTTCCTGGATATAGCTATCTCAATCTTCTGTGTTCTGACAGAGCCTCCACTGACAAGAGGCCAGTTATGGCACCCTTAAAAAGCAAAGTTTCTTTGATCAGTCTTCTCCTGGTGAAATTTATGGTGATATTGCTCACTCTGGACAAAGGATATTAGGATAGCAATTGTGAGTGAGAGTTTCCAGAAATTAGCATACTGAAAATGCTAAAATTGGAGTATTTCAAAGGCAGTAAAAAGTGATACCAGGCTTACCCTTAATTTCCTTTACCTCAAACAGAGTACAAAGAATGTTGCCTAATATTACCCGTCCCGTGTGTGTGTGTGTGTGTGTGTGTGTGTGTGTGTGTGTGTGTGTGTATGTGTGTGTGTGTGTATGTGTGTGTGTGTGTATATGTAATGTTTCTGTCATGAAGCATACATAAGGAAACAAACTACTGTTCTTTGAAATTTTTATTGAGAACCCAATACAATGTATACATTTCATATAATGTATTTTGATCAAATCTACTGCCATTTCTTCCTTTCCAATTCCTTCTTTATCTCCCACACCACTTTTCCCTCTCAACTTCATGTGCTCAGTTTTAAACCCATTGAATAAACTTAGAGTTGTTTGCATGTGCAAGGGTGTAGAACCATCTACTCAAGTGTGGGAGCCTTCTCTAGCAGACTGTATCCTTGATAAAAACTGATTTTCTCCTCCCAACATCCATGAATTACCAATAGCTCCTCATCCAGGGATGCAACTTCAAGAGTCTTTCCCCCATTCATGCTGAGATTTGGCTGTCTTGATCTTGTGTAGGTGTTTTTGTATATAGTTAGAGCTACTCTGAGTTCATGTGTGCAACAGCTCCAGTGTTGTCATATCTCACGTATCTATTGTTTTCATGTAAATTTCCAGCTTTCTGTCTTGCAATCTCCTTGTATATTCTTCTATAATGATTCCTGAGCCTTGGGGGAAGGAGGTATGACACTGAGGATTCCAGTCTTTTATTCTTTGTATGTTGACCAGTTGTGGGAGTCTAAATTGATTTATATCTTCTGAAAAAAGAGCCACTTCTCTGATGAGGTCCAAGAGATTCATGGAAGCATGGATGTAAAGATAAGAACTTAAGGGCATTTTATTACTATAATGGATTAATAGAATAATTAGGTGTTTTGCTGGAAGCTATTATTAATACAGCTGTGGGTTACTTAACAGTTAACAATACCAGGCATGAGTTGCTTCCTGTAGAGTGTGTCTTAAATTCAATCATAAAGTAGCTGGTTACTGACATATCTTTCAAGGACTGTCACTATTAGAGCTATAAGAGTTCTTATCTGTGTATTAATGACTTCTCTCCCCCAGTAGCATGCATGGAAATTTCTAGCACTATGAAAGCTAGCTAGTTGGGGTGAACTGCTAGAAAGCACAAATGAAAGTTTCAGAGACTCTCTAAAATGGAAAAAAAAAAGGAGCCAAAGGTCAGCAAACTCTGTGTCTGTCTTGTCCTCTATCTTTCCCTTTCTCATGTGTGTGTGTGTGTATGTGTGTGTGTGTGTGTGTTTGCACATGCGTTTATAGAACTGACTGAAAATTATCACAAAGTTGATTTAAAAAAAGTACTGAAACTATTCTCTATTCAAAGCTGTATAAAATTTCATTGTGGTGCCTTGAGGTCTGATTAATACGGGTATGCGATTTGTTTAATTTGCAAGATTTTTTATGGTAAAGTTTATAAAATTTGAAATAAAGGAAGGAAGGAAGCAAGAAGGCTTTCATTTCTGATCGATCGTCCCTGTAGACAGGATCTCCTGGTGAGAATGAGGAATGCTGTCTGCTTAGAGCTTGCTTATGTTCTTGTAGCTTTTAATCCTTTCAAGGGCCACCATGATGGACTAAAGAGCTCTGAAGAGTATAAAAGTCTCCCAAACATTCAACTCTAAGTGATATTAATTAAATTGCCATGCATTAAACTGATAAAGACCATTAATCAAACATTTAAAAAATAAAATAATAAATATAGTATAAAAACCCATTAAGCCGTAATTCTGACCCTCCCCAGGCCTTCAAAGTATGAGGAAAATAAAAACATACACATCTAAACTTAAATATCTCGTATGTAAGAAAGATCTTCAGCACTGGGTAAGAAAATGATCAATAAATATTTATGAACCCAACCTCGGTATAGCAAACACTATTGAAGCTATAAGCATGACTTCTCAGAAAGTAGAAAAATTTTCAAAATTACAAAAGCCAAAAAAAAAAAATAGTGCAGCAAGCATAGAAACTTAACTAAGAAAAGAATTTAAAGGAATAGGAGCCACACAACATCTGAAAGGCAAGCAAGTAAAATATGAAAAAAAATCAAAGTGCCAAGAAAATTTTTATGTTATACAACAAATATAATTATTTCAAGAAATCAATAAATCAAAATCTAAAAGTCAGGTAACTAATTGAAGAACTAAAGCCATGATGATAAACTAATGAGAAGAGGTGAAAAGATATATTGAAAACCAAAACAAAACCATTGATAATTTGATAAATAATTTCAAAGCAACAAAAACCAATATAAAGGCAGTAGAAAAATTAATTCTAATACTGCCATAAATAAAAGGAGGTGTTATAAGAAGTAAGGAAGGTAAGAAACAGACATCGGATTAAATCAGTTAGACATGTGATGGCTAATTTTAATTGTTAACCTGAACTAATTTAGAATTATGTTGGAAGAAAGTTGTAATGAGTAGCTGTCCAGGTTAGAATGGCCTGTGGACTTCTCTAGGGGTGCATGTCTTTATTACATTAACTGAAGTAGGAAGACTCATCTCACTGTTGGTGGAATCTGGGTTTGTACCCTGGATTGTATAAGAGGAGGAAAAACTAGCAGAGCACTAAGCATGCATGCATCCGTTCTCTTTGCTCTTGACTGTTGACATGCCAGTCTGCTTCAAATTCCTGCCACCTTGAATTCTCTACAATGATGGACCGTAACCTTCAATTATAGGCTAAATAAGCCCCCTTTTTCCCGTTTAGTTTTGTTAGATTATTTTATCACAACACATGGAAATAAAACAAGGACAGACAGATTAGAATACAAACTGATATAATTGAAACAAATGTAAACAAGATCAAGATGACTGGTTTACAACCTTTGATTCTCTTGACATAAATTTGAAGTGAAACTGGCAGACATTAGGAGCATATAATATTTCAGTAAATATATATTTAGTAAAGCTTGTCATAGAACAAGTGGAGACAAATGTATCATACTTAAAGTATTGGACTTCAAACATAGAAACATTGTCTTTGAACATTCAATAGAAAAGCAACTTAGTTATTATGTAGACTTAACTGGCCTAATTCAGAGGCTTATACACAGAAATAGTAGTCACAGAAAAATAAACCTTTGTCTGTTAAGACGACAAGGAAAGAAATGATAATTATATTTCAAAGCAGCATGACATTCACAAGTACATACAATCTTCATTTGTCAATTAAAAATTTAAAAACAGTTGATATTAAAATACGTATAGAGTACTCAAACGTATTAACAGTACGTATCTGTATAATTTCAAACTTGGGATTAGCAAAATGAAAGTCTTAAATGATTATAGTAGGTGGCATGTTGTTTCATATACTTATTTGTGAACATTTCAAAAGAAACTGTGTGATGTTCTTAAGTTTCTGATACTATATGAGCTCAATTTTAAAAGTGAAGTAAATGTTAAAATAAAACATGAGATGACAATTGAATACTACTATAGAAGTTTGAGAATAAGGGGATTAGTAGGCTAGGCGGTGTGCCCTGTCTTTGTATGAATGACTTTTGAGTGTCATGATGAAAGAGAAATCAGAGACTTGCATGTAGTGATGGAGAGAAGATCTACTGAGCTCCTAGAGCAATGTCAGCAAAAGAGTGAGTGTTGATGTATCTTGGTCATTATTGATCATGTTAGTTATGCCAGGGTTACAATGGCAAGGAGATAGAAAGAAGAGACAGAAGATTTTTTTTTTTAATCAGGGAAAACATGATGCGTCTTTTATCTACAAAGATCCAATGCCACAGAAAATTTTGAAATGGACGTGCATTTTTAAAGCAAAACAGTATATGATATTAGATGATTTTCTGAAATTATTTTAGTATAGGTGTGTATATATGACATGTGCATTGTGTTGTATCCTGCATTTTCAGTATTTCCATAACGAATGGCTCAACATGAATTCTCTATGAATTGACTCATACTGTCACCATTAATTGTAATGGTACAACGATAAAAAAAATTTTATATAACAATACTACTGTAATTAAAGTAATATACTGAATGCATTGGTGCAGTTGTGTTGCAAAATAGTTATTACCATAAGGCCAAACTCTTAGAAATCAAGAAAATTCCGTGAATAATTGTATAGCTAACACACTGTGTCAAGAGGAACACTGAATATCAGAAATGTAATTACTAACTGCAAAGTTTTAGCTCTGTGAGTGAGCTCCTAAAGTCGAGGTTATCTGTAAATAGAAAAATATTAAGTAATACACTCAACTGGTTACAGTAAATGCCAGGTGAGTTATTATATATAAAGTATCCACAAAGATATATCATATGTATGTAGCAAATACTGATCAGTAATTTCTTTCTCCCTCTGCCATTGGTTTTGAAGTCCAATAGCTTGCTTCTTTATAGCTTTACAATAACATTAAATTAGAGGCACTTAGACAGTGAGCATCCTTGTCTAATATAGTGTATCTTTCATGTTTTCTCTAGCACTGACTTCTATCAAGATAAGCACTGGGTAAAGTTGTTGTAAAGAGCAGTTACAAGAGTACAGAAGCATGTAGCAACTTGATGCTGTTTCTCAGGTCATCGTCAGTCCTGTCTACAGTGTATATAAGAAACAAATAACTGCTTCTCACAGAGTGAAGAAAGCTATGTTGGCAGAGCCACTACCACTGTACGTAAGCCATCTATTCTCTTTTCAGTCCATTTTCTGTGGATTGAGTTCTTTATCTATGAGGATGCACATACTAAATTATGTACTTACATACTCACATGTACTCACATCATCAGGTCAGCGTAGTTGATGCTTGTGAATGTCACAACTCAAGTTTGAGGTTTTCAGGGGAGCATTATTCTGGGAAAGGACTCAGACAGAAGCAAATTTAAAAATGGCAGGACTTATATTTTAAATTTATATTTCTTGCTCCCCTTAAAGACCCTGTAAAATTATTAGACAAACATGAGATTGCAAAAGTAGGGAGTGATTTTAATGCCATTTTAAATATTCTCAAACTTTATCATTTGTGATAAATGATAACATATTTAGTTACAAAATATGAATGGAGACAGTTTCTCTCTAGTGAAAAGATATTCATTTATCAAATGGAAAAATTAAAAAATTCTATTACATAGTGATTGCAGATATTATCAATTTGTGGGCCACATATGTGAATTTTAGTTTTATGTTTTAGCCAGTTTATAGTTGGTGAACAGCTAATAAATAGTCATCTTCAAAGAATGACAGATAGTGTAGAAGAATACCGAGGTATTTAATTAAATAGATTTTCTGGTATTTTTGCTATATTTGGTTTTCAAGAAAGACCATTCTTTTCTTTATTAAATAATATTAGAAGACATTGAAACAACTTGGATAAGGAATTCATCTCCACCAAAGTGTCACACTGTTTTAAATGACTTTCTCCTGTATGCAGGCTGCTGAAGACAAAGACTAAGTGTGAAAATATTGAGGTTGTAAAAATTGCTGTATTAGGATTGCTATGAATTTTCTTGTTACATTTCTCTAAAATTAACCTTTGGTCCATGGGTACAGGCAAGCAATATCACTTCATGTTTATTTATATCTATGGATTCAATAGGGTAATACACCAACTAATTTCAAACGTAAAATATCATCTGCAAAGATCACCTCTATTCCCTTGCCAAACAAAATTCCATTAACTAACTGAAATTAGACTTAATAACAATCACGTAAACCAATTAGTTTCAATTTATAACTCCATTAGGAATATTATCCATCAGTGCTCTGCCAAATACGACTATACTTCTTCAGACTTTCAAGAGATTAAATAAATATAACCTGGGGTGCTAATTACAGGATGGTGATGCAGATCCTACAAAATGACTTCCCTTCCTATGGAGAGATTTTTGTAATAGACTTTTTTCTTTGTTTTAGAAAAACGTCCTTGCTTTAAACCGTGTGTTTTGTCATTTTTGGTGTGTGAGTGTGTGTCTGTGTGGGTCTCTTTGTGTATGTGTGTGTGCGTGTGTATAGCATATGATTCTACTTACAGTATTCCGTGGGTTTGAGTGATAGTTATTCCTTCTCTTCTCAAAAAATTTCATTTTTGAATTCTCTATATTCCATGTCTTTCCAAGGGCTCTGCTTTTACATAGTTTTAAATTCACTGTGATTCATATCACACATTAATGACTCTGCAGTTTAGAACAATATTAATGTATTTGGGCTAGGTTTACAAACATTAAAAATTTCTATGCAATCTTGAGCCTGGCATTGTGCTACAAATGTTTAATCCCAACACTTGAGAAGCAGAAGCATGTGCTCTACTTAATGATTTTGAAGCCAGCCTGATAGATAATGAATTCCAGGCAGTCAGGACTACAATATGAGACTCTGGCTCAGAAAACAAATACAAACGAACAATTCTACCAAATCTCACTGTGCGATCTACCGTTGGCCCCTTTTATTTGAGATGGGTGTGGGTGAGAGGTTATTTCAAGAAATCCCACATATAGACACATATGTCCCTAATATAAAATGCAGTAATATTTGTGTATAATCTATATAAAATCCCACTAATGTTAAATCCCTTTAGATTACTGTTAGTATATCCTATAACACAAATCCTATGTAGATGGTTGTTTCGCTATACTTATTAATAATGTCAAGAAAGACACATTTATATGCTCAGTATAGAAAAATAATGCTTTTGAGTATTTCCAATACATAGTTGGTTGAATTCACTGATGAGGTACTGGAAGATATGGAGAGTTGTGTGGTTTGATACCCCCAAAGTCAGAATCAAGAGCATTCCCAGTAACTCCTGACATTTCCAATTTGACATGGTTAAAATGAATTCCCATCATTGCTCGTAAAGGGCACTGGCAGTGGAGCCAGAAGACCTGAATTAGCACCCGTGTTTAGGGAACAATATGGGACTGGAAAGACCCATATTGGGTCTTTCCCAATGCCTGTTTGTCCTTGTTGTTATTAATTACCTCAGAACTACTATCCTGAAAATGAGTTTAGTAATCACTTCTGATCACTAGAAACTGGGAAAAACCTACACCCAGGTGATGTATCAGTGAATAGCTCTCTGGTGACATATAATAGCTGTTTATTTAGTTATCTTTGGCATTACTTCCTATTTAGTTTCACATTGTTTAATCTTGATGCTAATTACATAGATATTTTTAATTTTGTTTACCAAAAAATGCTTCCTTAGAACATTTTCATGCATACTTAGTATGAATTGATTCCTCTGCCTTGCTAAACTGCTCTCCTTCATCACCTTCACCCCTGCCAGAACTTTTTCCTTCTATTCCCAGGCATCCCTTCTATTAAAGCTTCATTTTTCCTTATTTCGTGGGCTCTTTTTTAATTTTCTGAACTTGTCCTAGTCTTCGTCTTATATAAATACACATGTAGCAATTAGAAAGCTTGATCCACATATGAAATAGAACATGCAGTGTTTTTCTTTCTGAGCTTGGGTTACATCACTTAATATAGTATTTTCCAGTCCACATTTTATTCAAAACTCATTACTGTTCTCAGCTGTTTTATTTACTGTCTTAGAGTACTTAAGAAACCAGAGCCAACACCATAAAACACAATACTCAGAAGGGCTAAACATTACTACTTTTCTCATAGGAGGTGCTTTCCCAATGTATGCTACAAGCTGGGCCAACAAAATATGACAACTATCAACTATTTTATACATAAAACTTTATGGAACACATTTGTCTTGTGACTATTCCTATTTTCACATCACAGGGAATGTAAATATTTGCAAAAGAGACTGTTTAACTAAAAGAACAACAAAAAAACAAAAAGAGAGGAAAAAAATCTAACATATTCATTGTATGTCATGTGAGAGAAAATATTTGCTATTGTCTGTTCTGGAAATGTCTCTACCTACTAAAACCTGCATATTGACAATTGTTTTCATTTTGATTTGTTCATAAAAATCTCAATTTAATTCAGTGAAGCATGTTACAATACGGGAATGTTAGTGGCTGAATTCCTTTATTCCTTCTCCAGGATGACTATTAGGGTGTTTTGGTCCTATACTTCCATGGATAATTTGAGAAATTTGTTTGTTTTGCTTAAAACTTTTAATAATTCAACAACATATTAGAGGTATATTACATTTGCTGTTATAAGAACTCTAAGTACCTCTTATTCTGAGAAACCCTACGCTAGATAATTTTGAAAGATTATGTGTTCATGGTTGTACATGACATTAGACTTCACAAAATCTATTCCAGGCTTCATCTCACCCCCTTTTGTATAGAAGTGATTCCAACTATTTGTCATGAAAGATTGGGTTTTAGATTTTCCTTGATAGTCTTACTCATTTTCAACAAAATAATTACTATAAAAACTGTTTTTGGACTTGGGTGCTGTCGTTTTATCAAATTGCTACAGGAATTATTAAATGTGCACTCTTGACTTCTTCATTTCTCTTTACCAATCCTTTGGGGCCTTCTTGGAACAAAGAACATCTGAGAAGCAGCTGATGGGTATTGACACTCTGAGGAACTGAATGCAGAAATCACACAAGAGAGAAAAGGTGGTTCTCATATCTAAGGGTCAGCTGGATTCCAGGGTGACCTGAGAAAGGTAAAAATACCTCCAGATTCCTTAGGAAGAATTTTCATGACCCTTACATATATTTTGCATAGCATCTTTAGGAACAGAAGACCATACCTCATCAATATATTTCAAATAATTGCCAATGATCACTGTATTCACTCAGTCATTCTTGGCTGTAGAAGTCATGTATGAGTATGCGTGATGCTTCAGAAATTGTTGTGGCCACTGAGAATTCATCTTTAAATGAGGAAAAAGTTCCTTCTGACATGGTTTACATCAAAGTAAGGAAATGAGAAGATAAATATTCAAATAATCCACAGAAAAAGAACAGAGACTGCTGCTATTCAGGAAGAAAGCTAATATGATTTGCTAGTAGCAAAGTAACAATTGTCTCAATAGTCAAAGAAATCACTACGTAGTTGCCTGTAAGGTTAAAATGCAGAATATAATGAGTTAGTTTTTATGTGGTAAAAGCTTTCTAGAAAGAAAAAGCAGAAAACGTTCTCCATATATGGTAAGTTCAGCATCCCTAGTTCACAGCTTCAAAATCTGAGATATTCCAAAGTTCAATGACACAAGTGCAAAATACATATTTTACCTTCAGTAAAGACTTGCAGGAAACCTGGGTTTGCTAAAATAGTACAATAGTTCTCTTTGAACAATAGCCGTTAATGTGTTATAAAAAGTGAATTTCATGTTCAGGTTTGGGTCACATTGTTGAGATATTCTCATTATGAACAATACACCAATGTTCTATCACATCTCCCTCATGTGAATCAGTACATAATGCTCCTTAAATGCTCCTTATCTTGAAAATTATGGGTTGCAGATTCATACTCATCCATACTGACTTGGGAAATTAGTATAGCATTAAGTATTCCAGCTAGATAGCTTTGGGTCACCACATGGTGGTCAATAAAACCATATGGGTAATCTGGGGGAAGAAATTATATTTGGGGTTACTATTTAAAAGAAGTAACATTTTATTTAACTTTCAATGAAAAGACTTTTGTCAAGCCTGAACTATCAAATTGAATGTGTTTTAAAAATAGTATCTTTGTATCAGTGTGAACAAAGTCAAATGGCTAACTCATAGGAGAGCTGTTCATCCTTTAGGAGCCTCCGATTTCGTTGGTGATACACCAAAAATGAAACCAAGTAGATCTGTCTGAGGAGTGGTGGGGAACCTATCTACAGATGGAACATCTGGCCAAGAATGTAAAATTACATAAACGGAAAGCTCGACTCTTCTGCTGTGAGGGATATCAAACTATTACCATTTCAAACTTGGAATAAGCTGGAGGTTGGGTAAGATTTTTCAAATATATTAACAGGAAGTAGGATGATGAGAGAAATGGAGTCTGAAAAATGTTGGGAAGTCACAACTCCTTAACAGTGTCAGTTAATGGAGGAGAATAGAAGTTATAGCAGAGACAGATTAGAAGAGTTACAGCACGCACTACAAGTTCTACTGAAAAATAACATTTGGAAGTTATTATTTCTGTACAGTTGAACATGGTCTCAGGTTTTCTCTCATCATCATTGCTTGAATGAGAATGTCCCCCATAGGCTCCTATATTTGAATTATTGGTGAGTGGTTTAAGTATTGTGGCCTCTTTGGAGTAGGTGCCATCTTACTGAAGGAGGTGTGTCACTGGGCTGTGGGTTTTGGGATAAAGCATTGCCTTGGTCATGATGTGTCTTCACAATAATAGAACAGTAACATAGACAGTTATTTTGTGAATTATATCCTACAGACACATACAGAGATCTCAGTATATTTCATCTCTATAATAACCCTTTGGGACGCAATAGATTATTTTCACCATAAACTGTGACAGATACCCATGACACTGGCCCACATCTATGTTCTACCTGAGGCAAGGTGTTGGGACAGACAGGAGCTGCTCTTCGGAGCTCACTTTTGAGGCTCTCACAGCAAGTAGACTCAAGAAGAAACCTTTGCATAGTTTTGCTCTCTCTTGAAGATTATGCCTAAACTGAGCTGGCTGTACTTGTGTGGTTCACTGAGTCTTTTAGTACAATAGAGCTGGAATTGCACTGGGCAAATGATGATTGTTAACCACAAACAGCAGTATTTGGCAAGTACTTCAGCCTTCAACCTTAGCTTACTCATCCTGGGTTCCTTATCTTACTCTTTCATACAATGGCTAGGCTGTATCCACCAAATGGAATCCATGCAGCGCCCCCCCCCCATAGATTATGAATCATCACTGTATCTGCTCTTTGTTCTTCTTACTCACTATTCACTCTGGTTCCTCTGTTTTTCCACATGGAACCATCTAACATAAACTCTGAACATGTTACTGCCTGAGGATAAATGAGTAGGAGACAAATGACTATTGTGATGGTTAATATTGGCTGTGAAATTGACAGGCTCCAGAATCGCAAAAGAGATCAACCTGAAGTCTTGCTTGTGAGGGAGATTTTGAATTTTGCAACTTAAGTTGAGACATCCCGCCCCAAATGTTGGCAGCACCATTCTATGAACTAGAGTATAAGACTGAATACAAAGGAGAAAGTGATCTGAACAACTTTTTCTAGTTCATGACTACCAATGCCCCAACGCTTCTATCATATCTTTCCCACAATGACAGATGTACCCCTAACATGTGATTAAAACCGAACTCCTTTAAGTTGTTTTTGTCAGGTATTTTGTAAAAGCAATGAGAAATGAATCTAGTACAACTACAGATCAAACATGAATTACAAAATATTTTATCTTTTTGTTCGAATTCTCACTGCAGTGTGTTGTGCCTTGCTTTCTCAATTATATATAATGTTAACTAGAATTCAGAGAAAGTAAACATGTTCAAATTCTCAAGTGATTATCTGCAACAAATTATGAATTTTGCTTTATACTCTTGTGTTGCTAAAAATATTTGACTCAAGTTTTCCTCCAAAAGCTTCAGCAAAAATTTTCCTTATGTAGCCTGGCTCAAGATTTTTACCTCTGGTGTTAATTGTTTTCTGTTTTTTTTTTTCTTTATTTCTCTTTTTTTTCATTCCTTCTTTCCCCCTCTCTGCTTCTCTGTGTGTTTGTCACCCTCCCCTTTCTCTCCTTATTTTCTTAGGTTTGGAAATAAGTTCACAGCTAAGTATGCATACCACATCACCACACAGCCTCGGCCCCCCATTGAGCTCCTGATCTTCTTCTCTTGACCTTTTAAATGTGGTGATTACATGCCTATCTTAGTGTTCCTTCTTGATTTGTTCTTCCTGGTGATACCCTTAACCATGTGAAGTAGTTTAGGTCCTTATGCATCAAGTACTTAGTGTTTAAGACTAGAAAGCCTTTAGAAATGATAGACGAGAACACAAATTTGTGATGCCTGCTCTGTATGTTTGCATCTAGTGACCATCAGCACTGTTCCTATAAGAATCATAAGAGATTCTAAATGCATCTTGTTAGATGAGGCTCTTTTATTTAAAAATATTCATTATGTTACAATGCAATACTCACTAAATACTGCTAAGATTATTTCCATTTTTGGAAAGTTTAATAGTTGATATATTATCAGTTCATACATTGAGTGTTTTATATCCTCTGGAAGTAAAAAATAGTCAAAATAGTGGAATGTAATTTCTTTATGTATTGCCTGGTGGTTAACTTAAATTTTATATTTACAGATATTAAGTCATATTTTGTTAACTTCCATTTGTCTCCCCACAAACTAGTGCCTAGCAACATCTGCAACTTCTTGAGCCTTTGCTATTTATTACCTGTGTTTTATTACATGCATGTAGCATGATCTTTAGATTGATTAAAAAACACAAAAAAGTCTTAAACTCATTTTCTATCTACAAAATAAAATATGGAAGTATTCATAAAATTATATCATTATTTGCAGGCACGTTGTAATATACCCTAATTTCATCTAAAACATTTAAATGAACATCTGTGAGGGGAAGTTTCTAGAAAGGTTTCAGTTGTTACTGATGATGATGGATAGAGCTACCATAGCCAACTGTTCCCATTTTATTGATGTAAATCCATATTTGTATTTGTCATTATATAAAAATCAAGCCCATAACCATGTCATGTTATTGATCAACAAAATAACAATATATTTAAGATAGTATGAGGTATTTAATACTACATGTTCTCTTGAGATGAGTTAGCATGGCTCTTGCTTAAGCATGGATATTTGTAGACACATAGAAAAGACATTATAAAGAACACTTGATGAAAATTATAAAATAAGCAAAGACCATGATACTTTCCAAAGGCATTCATGTAACCAAAGAATGATATGCTGAGATCGTTATCAATGCATAGCACAGAGAGCTGGTATCATGGTAACATTGGCATTTCAGGTGTCTTGATATGGTAAACTGTGTTTTCCAACGTTATCCTCTCTTCACTAAGAAAATTTAGGTTCTTGTTTTACCACCCAAGGAACAGCTCAAACAGACTTTGAATTCCAGATCAGTATCATGAAGAAATGGGAGAGACTGAATTTAAGAGATGAATTACACTTCTATTCCCTCCCAATTGCTAAAAGCTCAGAGAGGAACAATATTTTCATCCAAATTGTCTGGCTTTCATGGTACATATTAGAGCCAGACATGTAGTAAACCAGATGCAATTTGAGACTTGTGGAATTTATTTCTGAGCCAACTTAGAAGCTGAATTAATAGACTTTTACTTTTACTTTTGTTGAAATGAGAAAGCTGAAGATTTTCCAGCATATTCTTACCAGATGGCATGCTCCATTGCCTACAATTTTGCTCCCTGCTGTGGACTGCATCCAAATTTGTTTTCTTATAGGTGAAGAAGAAAAAAATATGAATCTTCCTATTTGTATGGTAATCACAGCAGTAAAGACTGGCAAGGTCAGTCTGTCCACTTCCAGTTGTGGTGCAACCTGACCAAACTCGAATGCTTCAGTCAGGTAAGGAACAATAGGCTTCCCAGAACTTTAAAAAGAGGAATAGTAATTGAATTTTGTGTGAGAAATAAGGTGAATAAATGTTAAATGGCTACTTACTTGAATATGAAAAAAGTCTTTATATTTAGGAGGTCTAAATGTAATGATAGAAAAGGTGAGATTAATTTGTTGATGAAAGTTAACTGAATAAATTTACCACATTAAAGAGAATGTTTAGGACTGGAGTATAGGTCAGTGTTAGAGACTAACCTGAGGACAATGTTTCAGTTGTCAACAACAGTTCATGGCTCACGTTTGCAGAGTAAACTCTTAAAACTTTCGATATATCATTAAAGAACAGTAAATAGCAGTTGGCCCACAAACCCAAATTAGAAACACATGACTGAGGTTTGCTTAGACTAAAATAATGTATCATATATTTTAGTTAAATATATGTTGCTTAGAAATCAAAGTTTGAACAATAGGCTAGAAAAGAGAATATTTACACAGCGATCTGAAGTGGATTTATAATGTATTTGATTAAAAATATTGTCATCAAATGTCGCATTTGTCTAATAACTTTTCTGAAAGCATCAACAAATACTATTGGGACTGTAACCCCAGCTTTGACCCACTTTTATATGTCTGTTTCATGAATAAACAAATGGTCCTCCTCTTGTGTAGAAGAGAACTACAATAAAGAGAAAACATTGCATGTCTTAATTTTTGAAGACTAACTAATGCCCGGAATTTTATGTGAAAGTTGGGTCGCATAAAGTCTCATGTCATTTACAGCATATGTATTATTTTTCTCCACTTTCAAAGTGTTCCTGGAGACTTTCTTGACCCTTGGAATATCTCCCTGCCTCTAGCTACTGTCTTCTGGTTTCTTTACAGTTCTGGGGCAGAATTCCATTTAGAATTTTCCTGACCAACAAACACCAACAATTAGATACAATAATTCCACAACAAAACTTATTCATTCTTAGTCAAAGTAGAGATACAGAATTTCAGGAAGTTAATAATTATAAAGGAAAAAATAATCCACATTTTGCACTATATTGTAAAAATTAGGATTCAAATCATTGCTTTCTTACCATTGTATCTTAACTATTTCCCCAAGTAGAATTGCACAACTCCCTAACACACGGTTCCCTCTCTTTCTCTCTCTCTCTCTCTCTCCCCTCTCTCTCTCTCTCTCTCTCTCTCTCTCTCTCTCTCTATATATATATATATATATATATATATATATATATCCAAATATTTATTTCAGAACCTGATTTCCTATGCCAGCAATCAAATAAATGATCAATGTTATTTCTTCCTGTTTTATAATAAAATTAGATATAGTTTTTCATAGAATAATCTGTCTTTTTGCACTCCTCTACCACTTTTGCCAGTTGCTCAGTCAGTGCAATCTGGAGGAATGTGTGGCCTGGAAACTATCATATACACCAGCTCAAATTGTTGCAATATCTGGCCTTACCCTCCCAAGTACTGGGGCCATAAGAATGTGTCATCATGCCTCACAAGACTTATTTTTCAAAAATTAAATCTGAGATTTTCTTCCTCTAGTCATTTCTTTATATGAACAGTAATCCAAAGATAATTTAAATTTATATCTGGAATAGGAATACTTTCAACTAAGCAGCTTTTAAAGGTGAAAAAGCAGTATCAAGTGCTCAAGAGGGAAAGGACACAATGATTTTCAGCTAGGGATAAGAACAGGTATTTCTTCCACAGAATGTGACTCTGTTGACTATAAGTTAAAAACGAGTCACCCCACTGTGTTTGTGTACCTCTTTACGT
Organism: Cricetomys ansorgei; assembly: GCA_026225945.1. Lineage (NCBI taxonomy): Eukaryota > Metazoa > Chordata > Mammalia > Rodentia > Nesomyidae > Cricetomys > Cricetomys ansorgei. Next base: position 3,498,336 of record JAMJFZ010001390.1, read on the forward strand.
GTTTTAAATAGCTAAAAAGGCAGAATGTTAATACAATTACAGTTTTTGGGGAGTATTTGCTGGGCACTTTTTCTTTTTGAGGCATGGATGTTGGATTTTTCTACTGTTCAACTGAAGAGCATTCAATTGTTTTCAAGCACTCTGATCTACTTTCTTGTTTCCTCAGACTCCTCTGGTTCAAGGATATCAAATCCAGGTCAAAGCTTCTCTTATGAACATTGATTATTCCCCTCTCTTATCACCAGTGAGTGAAAGAAAAGTGACCCATCAAAAGAACATGACGATAACACGATCTTTTAACAAGAAAGGAAATGGAAGTTTCTCTGTGTGTTCCGGACTCTTGTGATGGGAGCCACCCTGTGAGACATTCTGCATTAACCACGTGGTTCCCAAATTGCGTAATGGCGTTTCCTCCTTTTGGCTCTCTTCAATTAACAGACGGAAAATCTCTCACTCTCCCACATGCTTGGCTATTAAACTTTCTATATACTGCCAAAAAAACTTGTCAAACACATAGCCAGACATACCACAGAAAGCAAATTCTAGAATGATGAAGTAAAATCTAATCACACTAACAGGTATGATGTTAGACTTGTAATATTGAAAAGGTTTTGTGAAAAATTCCATGCTCAGTAAGACTTAAGTAGTTTAAGAGTTATTTAAATAATTTTTCTAAATCTGAGTCACACCTTGTAAAATTCCAGGAACTTTTATTCATTTCCTCAAATATACACTCCCATGAATAAATGCCCTGCTGGTTATAGTACAAATTGATTTGATTTGATTTCCTTTAAGCTCTGGTGGAAAAAAAAATCACAGATTTCTTTCTTTGCAGTTTTTTTTTTTTTTTTTTTTTTTTTTTTTTTTTTTTTGCATAGCACAGGAAGACAAAGATCAAGGACATGGAGATCTCCAAAGAAAAACAAAGGGCTAGGAGAAAAGGGCACTATGTACAAAACAACAACCATTTCTGAGAGAACATATATGCACTAAAATGAATATTAGAACATTATTTGGGGACAACAATTTACTAAAGGAGATTTACTAAAGCTTGATGACCTGAGTTTGAACACACATTATACCCTCACCTCCACACACAGGAACTTTATAGCATACAAAACCTTCAACTACACAAACAAGTAAATAACTGAGATCTGTTTTTTAAAAATATATGATTGTTACAACAAGACAAGATTTCGGCAACAGAGTAGACTTCTTAACTGATGCTAGGTAAAATCACTGTGTCTTAATTAAACTTCATTCCTTAATATAAAGCGTAATTTAATAATTATTAAAATAAGGGCTTGCTTATGCTCAACTCTGAAGTTTTACTATACTATTTTGTCAAATAAACTACATTTGTTTATAATTTTAAAACACTGTGAGAAACATCAAACCTACAGGACTTACAACACAGGTACGTGTGAACAGAGAGAAAGAGTACAATGGGTAAGCAGATGAAGCAAGCACTTGCTCAGTGTGATCATGTTTTTAGTAGGGGAAGATGACCAGCACATTGGAAGTCACAGATTGTTCCCTTCGTCCCACCTTACATTTGGCTATTTTTGTGATATTTTATATTCTGCATTATATAGAGAATCCTACTTTGTGTATTGCTTGATGGCATTTATCTTCCTCCTCACATTCCGTAGAGAAAGATTCACCTTGATGTGTGCCTATATTACTTTGGCGTACTAACACATGATCTATTCAATATGATTTATTTGATCTTTCCAGTTCTGATGATTGCTTTGGATGTTACATCCTGATATAAATGTATATTTTCTTCTCCTGAGAAAAGAGTTACTAAATATTGGAAAAGGCCTGTTTACATGATAAATGACACAGCAAAATTTAATATTCCACAACGTGAATATCCTTACTGCTCTGACTTACTGAGACTTTTCACATTTCAAATGCATTATGAGTTTTGTTGTTTTGGTTTAGTTTGTACTCCTAGAAACTTTATTTCCAGCACTTTCATCAAGAAAAACTGAATGATACATGAAAACTTGACAACATTTTTGTCATATAAAAATGTTAGAAATAGCTGGGTGGTGGTGGAGCAGACCTTTAATCCTAGTATTTGGGAGGCAGGAGGATCTCGTGAGTTGGAGGTCAGCCTGATCTACAGAGTGAGTTCCAGGACAGCCAGAGTTACAACAGAGAAATCCTGTCTCGAAAAAAAGCAAAAATAAATATTCATGAATTATAGAATTTAAAAACAAAATTTTAAATTTCACAACATTATGAGATTATATGGAACTTAAATGAATCACAGCTGCACACAATAATTTCTATGTAGCATAGACTGGTCTTGAAATTGAGATCTTCCTCCTAGATGTTAGGATTCTGGTGCGAGTCACCACATCCAGTGCTTCTCGGTTTGCCCTACACACTCTACACATTCTCTCTGGAACAACATTATTACCACATGGAAGGACTACCAAAGACCCATGGGTTCTGTGATTGTTCACTCTATGGATTGTTTCCTGAGGGTCTTAGCTGGGATTGTCTGTCTTCTGTGTATGCTTACAGGAGCTCCTTCTACATCATGGATATTCAATTGATAAATGCTCTTGCTATAAACTAAATTTAAATATAAAAGCTTAGCTTTTTGCCTCTAAACTTTCTAATAATTGCTATAGACTATGGCACATATTTCTCCTCTTAATTTTGAAGATTCTCCTTCAGATACTACAGTAACCTGCTTTTCCTGGCTGTAATTATTTTCCAAAATGGTCCCATGTTGTTTTAATTAAATTGTCTTTCCAACTTTCTAAACAACAGACTTATCTGTCTTTGTCTGTATAAAGTCATCCACTCTATCTACAAACATTTTGAATATGACTTCTTTCAATATTATCTCCTTCAGTTTTATCTAGAGATGAATTCTTTATTTTCCCATATCTGACACACGTTTGTGTTCCAGGACAGTAAAAGAACACTTAATATTTTGTATCTACCCATTAAAATGCCACGATTGATTATTTATTAACTTTTAAACATCTTGATAGTAAGATGTGGTAGGAAGTATAACAGAGAAATTTAGAGATGACAAACTAAAAGTGGGGATGAGTAACATAAACCAAGACAAACATGACACGATGATAATGCCAGCTTTCTTGGTCTTTCCAGCTTTAAATCAAAGCCTGTATGCTTTCCTTTACTGCTCCATTCCACTGAGTATAATCTTATTGTGCCTGTGCTCCTCATTGTAAGTATTTACAAGCAGATGTGCCTCAAGATGTTACTGCAGCCAGAAAACTTGGTATAGGTAGTTGGATTGTGAACTTAACAAAGCTATGCCTAAAAACCTATGGATTTGACCACACTTGAAAAAGTGTCATAGGCACATGTAATGAAAACAATGATATTAGGAGACAAACATCTGGAATTGCCTGGGTCAGCCATAAAGGCAAAGACACTTGTCTTCTTAGCAGAACACACTGACCAAAAAGTGGATGATTGTGACAGAAAAAGGCAGAGACTAGAGTGATGCAGACAAAGAAAATGCGTGTTAACAAGCTGGACGAGATAAGATGCATTGACAACTGGATCACCCAAGAAAGCCTGTTCTGCTTATGATTCAGTTTCCCACATCTGGCTTCCATATCAGTGAGGACAGGAGTTTCTGTGATAGATAAATTTTATATATATATATATTAGAGATGAATGGATAGATAGGTAGGTAGATAGATAAGGATAGATAAAGATAGATGGATGGATAGATAGATATGTAGCTATAAATAGTCTGAGTAATATATGTGGGTGGTGTATGTGTATGAGGTATATGCTTAGGAGTATATGTGGCTGCATATATGCATACATATGTGGAGGCCAAAGGAGGACACTGGGTATTCTGTTCTATGAATTTATACCACACTGCCCTGAGACAACCCTTCTCACTTAACCTGATGTTTGTGGGTTTGGGTTAGGCCAGCTCCTCAGCAATCCTAGCAGTCTCTTCTCTCTGCCCATCTGCTGAGCTGGGGTTATACACCACACACACGAGTCACACAGAACTTTTATATGGGTACTGTGAAACGAACTCAGGTCCTAATGTGTGTGCACCAAACACTCTTATCCACTAAGACATCTCTATAGTACCAGGTTTCTGAAATTTGTACCTTACAGCCATTTTTACAGTAGTTCAAAAGAACTAGTAAACTAGATTTGCTAATTCGTAAATGTTTTTACCACAGAATTAAGATTAATATCACATTGTTCTAGGACTCAGTTAACTTCTCTTTACAATGAATGTGAAAAGTGTCATTAAGTGATTTAATAGATACATGTAAAAAGGAAGGGCAGATGATATAATTATATTACAATCTCAAAAATATTTTTAATAATACATGAATTTAAACACTGAACAGTGTAAAATGTGTTCTCAATAAATCTCAACTACTTTTAATTTTAATTTGTAATCTAGAGAACCAAATTTTGATTACTTTCAATAGATGACCTAAAATATATATGCATTCATATCATGGAATGATTCAAAGAAATTATGGACCTGAAATGCTGTATAGCTGTATTTACTAACTAATTGAGTTCCTCTATGGCTGACTTAGTGAAATAGATTATTAAGAATATAATCACTACCTAGAATTAGAACATACTTAAGACATACCAAAAATTTTAATAAAACCTTTTTCTGACAACTCAGTAAAGTGGCGATTTTATAAAATACTGACTATTGAAGGTTAAAGAACTATAATTTCACTAAATGAAAGATCTGTTATTAATTCTTGAAAAAGTGAATTCAGCACATTTAATCTCCATGACTCCTCAGGTGTGTGTCAAGTTCCTGGTCATGGCTGCCTTACCCAGCAGTGAGTTTGAGATCAACACTTTTACTCATGAATTAGTGAGAAACAGCCTGTGCTTGGAGGTCTGTCACCACCTGCTCGGATCTGTCTTCCCTCCCCACATTTACATGATTCTGAGGTGTCTCTGTGTCTATATTTTCTCATTTCACCAACAAATTTACTTCATTAATAGTAAGTCTATCACTGTGAGTCAGGACTGAGCAAAAAAATTTGTACTTAAAACCTTCTTGACTCGCAAGAAAGAAGCTTGTGTGAGAACACCGTGATGGAAATCAGCCAGCCTAGACAGTTAATCTTAAGACCCTCTGCTTCAAGTAAATTTGAAATAGTTCCAAATAATTCAAGTAATTATTTCAAAATAAATCAGTTCCTTTATTTTATATCATATTACTACAGATAATAAAATGTATGTCAAAAAGAAAGCAACAAAAATAATTTATCCTTGTATTTAAGTATGTGTAGAGACCGAATATTGGACAAAATTTGCCCCTATCATTAGATGTAAAAATGTACACAAAATGTTGAATTTCATCATAACATTTTTATTTGCCTAAAAATTTCATAAGAAGACTCAATGCATAAAATAGCCAGGAAATTTGGTGCACCAATGGAATTCTGCATATATGAACAGGTAATCCATGAATTAATTATTGTCTCAATAAATAATCATTTTTGAGGTTAAGAGCAGCCTTATTGGTATAGTGAAAAGGTGCCCATGCTACCTTGGGGAATATTGTAGGAAAAAGGATTGGAGAATTGTCTTTTAGGTTGCTTAAGACTGGGTCTCCATAAATATGCATGTTGTTCTCTGCTTATGTTTGAAAAAATAAACATCCATTGGGTTTCAACAAACAATGACCCCTACCTATCTCACATGCCGAAACAGTGATGACCCCCTCAGATAGCCCCTTCTGTCACAAATGGGTCCTTGTCTTTAAATTTTCATTTTGAGAGAAAGCTTACAAAACATGTGGCACTTATGTTTATTGGGTCCAAAATAGATGAAGTTGTCACTTTTGGCAATGCATAACTAGTTTACTCCCTTAGGTCTGGTGTTCCTAAAGACAAAAAAAGGAATTTAAAAGGATAAGAGGTCATTTTATAATGAAAATGAGGACCCCCAGTTTTATTCTCATCACTCCTCTGCAAACCAGGTGTGATCCCTTGGTAATCCCTGTACTGGAAAAATGGAAACAGGAGGATTCTTGGAGTTCGATGGCCACCAGGCCTAACCTACAAAAACAAGCTCCAGTTTCCAATTAGATGCCTTGTGTCAAGGAATAAGGTGGTTGTTTCAGGAGCAGCACCTGAAGCTGACATCTGGCCTCCACGTTCACTACACATGAGTGCACAAGCACCTGCGTATATATCTGCTCTTGTTCCAATACACCCACTCATGGAAGGAAGGAAAGAAGAAAGGTAGAAAGGAAGGTGAAAAAATGATAGCAAGAATATTTATATGTTGATAAAAGTCCAGTGCCAGGGCCACCAAGAACTCTATCATCTGCAAGACAAAAAGAGAGGCTTCAGAAGAAAGCTGTCTGCTCTCTGACCCAATATTGTAGCCATCAGAAAATGAGGTAATTAACTTATGTTGTTTCAGCAACATTAGGGGTAGAATTTTGTCATGGCTCCCCTAGTAGATGAATGTACACATACTTAAAGGCAAACTCTTTGCCTCACTTTTCTTCATCTAAGTTTAGAGCCAAAGGTTAAGTAATGCAAATGCCTTAACACAAAGGTAGATGGAGCCATTTATTCAACATCACATGGAAGTGACTGTTGCAGAAGTTAACTTTTAGTTATACATAAAATAAGTGTTTTTGTGTACTGTTGGAAATGCATAGGCCTTGGCACTTTGTATTGTCTGCAAGTGTCGGATTTCTATGGGGGGGGGGACGTTTGATTGCTTATGATCTGCACCTGAGGAGTTTGGAATCAATAAAAACACCTGAGCTGAGACCCCTCTGGGTTCCACTGTTTGGATGGAATTGGCCATGAAGGTGGTTTCCTCTGCTGAGGTCTGGCAGAGTTTGCTCTTAGGAATATGCCTCCTAGTCTTCTTTGGTGAGCTGCCTCCACAGCAGTGTACTACAGGTGACTCTCTCAAAGTAGAATGAGACTATTGAGCAAATGCCAGGTCGATGTCTCCCATTAATCATGTCAGGATAATCAAGGGATTCAAGCCAGCACATACACAGTCTGGCATAGAGCCTCTTGCAGACTTGTTCACCACAACTGACATAGGAATTACCACTCTCCAGCCAGCCCATTTTGGTCTGAGCAGATTCTTGCTTCTCATGCTCACTGGAAGAGAACTTATCCATATCACAGTGGCATTCCCAGGGTACTTTAATGAGGTAGTAACAGAATTTCTTTCATTTTTTAGAGATGGGATTTGTGCAATTAAAAAGTCATTTAATAATTTATTTACTGAACTAATGGGTTAAAAGATTTTGAGCTCCTAGATGCAAGCCTTTGTCTATTGATAAAGAGAGTAGACCTCTGAGGTTTGATGGTGGTTTTGCCCAAAATTTATCATGTGGCCTACAACATACTATCTAATCTCTCTGGCCTTGGTCTTCTCACACATTAAATAGTGATGATAGCATTTACCTTATAGAATATTCAAAAACATAAGCAAGCAAATAAAGCCTTCACTCCACATTGACACGCATTGAGTGTTTGAAAGCGTTGCCCAATACAGGACACAGTACTTTTCAAATATTTCAATATTTTACTTTAAGGATTGCCTCTTACATTCCAAAATTCTATTACTCCAAAATTATAGGCAATCAATAGCTCAAATTTCATTTAGGTATGAAATAAATAAATAAATAATATTCAAAATTAAAATTTGCAAGGAGCTCTCTGAGAGTTTAGAGTTCATTTATGAAAAATACATTGAAATGTATATAAAACAGTTTATAAAAAATAGACCTGAGAAGTTTTCATGATCATAGACAGCTGTCCATTTAGAGATACATGAACTTCATTTAGTGGAAAACACTCATGTAATTGCTACTTTAAAACTGTATAAATGATGCATAAATGTAAGATGAAAGAAAGAATATGGCAAGCATACCAGCTTTGTGGACTTCTTTTGCTGCATTAAGATCTTCAGATATTCAATCCTTGCTAATCTTTTCCCCATTCACAAGGCAAGTATAATTATCAATATTGTTTTCTAGTTTTGTTTTTACAGATGATAAAATCAAGGCTCAAATGATCATGAGGGTTTTCAGGAGCAACTAACCAAGTGAAGGGGCTGGGAATGAGAATTGGCACTCATGTTTATTTAACTATATATATCTTGCTGTTAGGAATACTGAAAACAGGATACAAAGATGTTATATTTATACAAAGATCCAATATATTACATTGGAGCTTAAATTAGTTTCTTGTTTCAGTGACTATGCTTAAACATGCAGCGCTATGTTTTTAGTGTGGAAATGTCACTTGTGGTTACTAAAAGACCATGAACAGGTAATCACATACATGTGCATGTGTTACAGTATTCTATATCAGTCTATGAAAATTTTTATCTGCTGAAATTTAAAACATGAAGCCAGTTGCAAAACCATATAAAGATTAAGATATAATGATTTGAATTTCCATCAATGACTTTTACTCCCTTGAACTTGACCTGCTATACTTTAAAATGAACTTGACATCCAGACTAGTACCTGGCAAGCCACAGGGCTGACATATTATGTATCTTGATAGACAGATGAACTTTAGTTGCCAAAAAGGCTTTTAAAAGAAAGGGTAAAAATAAGATGTGGTTGAATCTCTCAATGCTGTTATGCAAATTGTATAAATATTTTAATAGTAGTATGTGTACCTTAAAGATGGAGTAAAAGCTGCCAATATCTGGAGAACAAACTGACTACAAGTCATACCCCTATCCACTATTCAAACTAATGATATGTTCAATTTTCATGGCTGGATTTAATATTCTTGGTCATATATTTATCTTATCAAACTATTTATTTTAAAATAAGTTTCCTTATTGGAATCTTGACAGAAAAACTTTGTGATAGAAAGCTCCTAAGGTGTCCTTGTGACACCTGCCTTTGAATGGTAATAACCTGCATAGTCTCCATCACTTTAATGGATGTATGATCTATGACTTACCCCAGGAACTCAGAGAGAACCACAATCTATGGATGCTCAAGTCACTTCCATAAAATGGCACTGTACTCGCACATGAGCTATGCAATAAATACAATTTCAACATTTTCACACAAGACCAGTTGAATCTATAGATATAGAATTCTTGAAAACATGGAATACACTGCCTTGTGCTGCTAATCTATAAACAGGACAATGAGGGTATCTCGTTTTAAGCCACCATGGGTTTTGTAATGTAGAAATTGGGAATTACACATTATTAACATAATTAGTGTATTAATTAATGTCAGATTTTTGATCCATAGTTATTTATTGAGCACTAGGCCATATGCTAATATTCATCCTATGGAAAGAACAGGGATATTGGCTTTAATGAGTGTTTCTGCTTTTGGAACATGAGCTATATAACTCAAAATCATGTTACCTTTCTCACAAGATAATAATGAACATATTAAGGAATACATTTTGAGTGTACAACAACATATAACTGTCTGCTGAAACAGTGGCATTACTAAAATTTTTAAAGAAATGCTTTCTTTGACATTCAGTATTATACTAGCTCTTTTGGGGCAAAGCATTTCGAATGAAACCTTATAAGAATAAGGCTTGCAAAGGCTTTACCTGGAGAAAATAGGATTGTATGAGTAGTAGGAAGAAAAGAGGATGGACTGTCAATAAAATCAATAATATTTCAAGAACTGTAGTTTTATCCAGAAGAAGAAAGAGTAGGCAATTTATTTTCAATTTCCTGAAAGACAAAATATTAAGAAAAAAATAATACTAGTAATTAAAAATAAGCTTTTTTGATCAATATGATTAAAAGAATATTGTATAAAATTTTCCAAAAACAGTTAATCAAACAAGAAAATATTTAGATGAGAATTTTTTATATGGTTTAATGCATTGAAGTTATCTACTATGTTTGAAATGTCAACTGTAAAGGCAGCTACAGTGATTGCTAGGCACACTTGTGCTTAGAAACTCACTGTCAACTATAGTAGTACACCTACTGTGGTAGTTCACAAAACAAGTCAAAGAGGCATATTCATATCTGCAAACTCTGCCAGCCTCAGAAGAGGGAACCACCATCCTGGCCAGTGCCATACTTCATTGACAGTGGAACCACAAGTGTCTCAGCTCAGGTGTTTTTCTTCTTTCAGAACTCCTCAGAACTGATAGCACATGCAGATCATTAGCAATTAAGCAACCCCCAGCAGAAATCCAACACCTGTAAACAATACAAAATGCAAGACCTATGCATCCCTTTTGCCAACAGTGCACAAAAACAATTATTTTAAACACAATTGAAAATAAACTTCCACCACAGTCAACTCATTAGTTGTCACTGGGTACTCCCAATTATACTTAGAGAATCCATTGACAATTTATAGGTTATTGTTATTTATATTTGAGATTTCAACAGTTGGCATTCATGTGTGGCCTCTACCAGGTACAGTTTTACTTGGGGTATCTTTTGCCTAGTAAATGTAAGCATTTCTCAGGAGCATATTCTAACTAATTCAACATTATTGTTTAATGGAAATAATTTAGCCTATTTGCAAACACTTGAAAACAACATGATTTTTATAAAACATTGCCAGGTTATTATCAGGGATTTGTTATTTGAAAGGCTCAACCTTAAATGGAATCAATGAAACTGGAACTAGGCAACAGAAACCCAGAACAGCTCAAACAATTGTCATTATAAGAACAAGGTGATATTTTGCTTTGCTTATACACTTCCAAGGATAACAGTGGAAGTTTTAAGTAGGATGTTAGAAGTGGTAAGGGTACAGAGTGATCTACAATGTTGATATTATTTAATTTTAATTTTAATATATTCTCTCATTCCTCTTGGCCACAGCTTTCCCCACCTCCACTTCTCCAGTTCCCCTTCCCCATGTCCCCTCCCCCAGATTCACTTGTCCTTCATTTCCCTTCAACAAAGAGCAGCCCTCCCAGGGATATCAAGGAAACATGCCATAAAAAGACACAATAAGATAAGGCACAGACTCTCATATCAAGGCTGGATGAGGCAACCCATTTAGAAGATAAGGGTCCCAAGAGCAGACAAAAGAGTCAGAAACACCCTATTCCCACTCTTAGGAATCCCACAAAAACACGAAGCTACCAACCATAATATATGTAGCCAACCTAGCACAGACCCATGCAGGCTCCATGATTGCCACTTCAGTCTGTGTGAGACCCTTATGAGGCCTCCTTAGTTGATTCTGTGGGCCGTGTACTCCTAGTGTCCATGACCTCTTTGTCTCCTACAGTCCTTCCTACATACTCGCTACTGAATGAAAACTGGGTCAAAACAGAAATAAAGAAATAAATAAAAGGCTTTCTAGAATTCAACAAAAATAAATACACAACACCCAAACATAAGGGAAAGTGGTGATAAGAGAAAAGTTCAAAGCATTAGGTGCCTATATAAAAAATGTGGAGAGATCTTATCCTAGCAACTTAACAGCACATCTGACAGCTCTAGCAAAAAAAAAAGTAAGCACACCCAGAAGAAAGTAGGAACTGATCAAATTGAGAGTTGAAACCAACAAAATCAAAACAGAGAACAATACAAAGAATCAATGAGACAAGTAGTTGGTTCTTTGAGAATATTAACAGGGGAAAAAATCTTATCCAACTTACTAAAATAAGGATGGATAATATCCATAGTAACAAAATCTGAATCAAAATGGGGGACATAGTAACAAACACAGAGGAAATCTGAAGAATCGTTAGATCATATTTTAAAAACCTGTACTCCACAAAATTGGAAAGAAATGGATAATTTTCTTGGTAATTAACACTTATCAAAGTTAAATCAAGATCATATAAACAAAAAAGAAAGATCATATGAACAATTTCAATAAACCCATAATCCCTAGTGAAATAGAAGCAGTCATTAAAATTTTCCCAAATTTAAAAAAAAAAAAAGCCCAAGGTAAGACGGTTTTACACAGAATTACCAGACTTTCAAAGAAGAGTTACTACCAATACTCTTCAAATGGAAGCAGAAGAAACATTGCCAATTCATTTTATGAGACCACAATCTCCCTATATCCAGTCTACACAATGATTGATACTATATTAAATGTTGTAGACTGATTTTACAGGTCATAGTTTGAAGTGAAATTTTCCCCGAGTTTACTACATACACTAACTAATAGTTACATGATTTAAATTCTCAGCCATTCAATTAAATACCCCAGATGCCAGTGTTATAATTACAAAGTACATACTGAACAAAACAGAAGATAATATTGTTCCCTGTTATTAATTTTATTAATGCTTTACACTGTACAATGAAGCTCAACTTCTGGGCACTTCAGAAATAAAATCATGGTCCTTAAGCTGGACAGATAGAAATTTAGTTAGAATCCATAGTATAATGAATAAATGAGCACTTCATAGATGAGAATCAAGTGAGAGTTATAATCAAAAGATATCTTAAACATTGTAGAAAAAATCAAGAGCTGATTCTCAAAATTAGTGCTTTCAATTTATTATAAAGATACAGAGAAAACATGAGCAAAGTGTCCCTTTCAGTTTGAGTTAATGATACAAAAGAAAACTAAACAATAGGAAATTAGTAGATATGATGGATATTGTTTTAAAACCTGGTCATATAATCTTATCACTGGGGGGCTTTTGACAACCTTTGCCTTTTCCAGCTAGAATTGAAATCACCAAGATGAGTCACCAAATGAGTCCATGAGAAGCTCTATCACTTCTTCTTGTTCACGTGTCAATATCCTCATGAGACTGAGAAGCAAACATGCACTGCACTAATCATCATATGTCTGAAATCCTTTTCTGACATCATTTCACTTACATTGAGATAGCAAATCTGCAGACATACTGGCTTACTGTTTGACATGCTACTTTAATATTCTGAATCTATGTGATTGTAAGTACAACTCATTACTTCAAAATAATATATCAGAGAACCAATGCTGAATGAATAGAATTAAAATATAAAGGGAGAAACTGCTGGTTGCTAGTTTATACCCTCTTAATTCATAAATGATGACATGAAGACTTGAGGAGATTAATACTGAAGCCTCTTGGAACAAGAATATAGTTGTATATTTGTATAGTTGTATTGAAAATTACAAAAAACAAAAGAACAAACAAACAAAAAAGAATGATTTCTTACTTGTCTCAGTTACAAGTAATTGGAATATACCTGTCATTCATTAATGATATATAATGTTTAATAAATAAATGAATGGGCTCATGGCTAGATAGAGAAGTTATTTAACACATACAGCATAAACACTCTCAGAGTTTGAGTAAGGATATTCCCCAGTGGCTTAGGTTTGTGAACACCATGTAAAGAGGATCCTTGTGATAGATGAGTTTCTTCCATGGAACAGGCAAAGAATTGACTATATGGAAAATACAACAACAGAAATGCAGAGAGAGTGGGTGGAGGAATATCTGTTTAATTGTGTACAAGTTGACAGCTCCTGCAAGGAGGGGTCAAGCACCCAGATTTAGGAGTGCATGGGGGGACTCAGTGTTCAGAATTTTATAAAATGTCTGGGTCCTCTGATATTCCTTATCATATCATCCAAATGTTTGCCCTTGTATGGACCTTTTTGTCCCTACCACCTTTCCCAGAGGAAAGGAGTCCAGATGTTTGGCCTTGAACAAGCCTTTTCCTACCACAGTCTTTCCCTTGAGAAGGAAAGCTGAAATTTTAGGAAGTGTATCCCTGTTCTCCCTATCTGTACATGCATTATATAAATATGTGAGTGTGTATAAACAAGACAGACAGACATATACACATGCACATTCAGGTAGGGGAGGATGTAGAGAAATATATATATTTATTTCCTCAACTTTGACCCAGTTGGTGGTACTGTACGGGGGAAGTGATAGAGCCTTGCTGAAAGATGTCGCTGGGGCAGACTTTGAGAGTTCCTAACATCGGCCCACTTCTTTGAATTGAAGGTATAGTCAGCTTCCTGCTCAAGCCAGGATGTTTGCTTCTTACTGCCATGCATCGTTACCATGGTGAACTCTTATCTATCTGGAAAGGTAAGCCAAATAAACTATTTTTTTTCCTTATGTTGCCCTTGCTCACGGTGTTTTAAAAAACCATCAGAAAAGAAACTAATACCAGCACCATCTTTTCATCTAGCTGTGTGAGATGAATTGGGAAAGTTATACAAACACCAGCCTCCAGTAGGTAATTGAAATATGAGTAACTGCTGCAATTGAAATTCTATTCCCCACATTGGATTCTAAAATCTGTAAACACACAGTTCTGGCTTTAGTGTTGTAGTGTGAGATTTGTATCCTTCTTACTTAACATTTTTTTCTTGATAGGATATAAAATCTATATAAGCTGAACCAGGTGAACAAGGAAGATTTCCTACAGAAATACAAAAACATATTGTAAGAAGATAGGTCAAGGGCAACAACAAATCAAGAATTGGAACCAGGGATCTTCAAAGGATCCAAAACTCAGGTATCTCTCATTCCTCTCTCCATGGACTATTCAAACTTTCCTCAGAGTATGGATTTGATTATTTCCCTACATTGTAGCATTCTCTGCCTGTTCGCTCAAATAGCAGAATCTGACTGCTTTTGTCTCCTTCGTCCAAATTTAGGCCAAGCTAATTTAATTGCCTAAGACTGAACTCTCACCTTTCAGGTATTAAATGGGATTTTGACTTACCTTGGGAAATGTGTTTCTTTGTGTGTGTCTGGAAAGGCAAGAATGAATTGTACATGGACATCAAGTTCAAGGTAGAAGCATTGAGGGGGTATGTACTAGAAAAAAAACATCACATACCTGTGAACTGGAGGTAATCCCATCAAAATTTTTATAATATTATAATATTTATTTTTTAAGAATAAAACAAATAAATTTACTTATGGCTTTTGAGTCGTTTTCTCAAAGCCTCTGAAAACCCGGAATCCAATAGATTGCTTTTCTGACTCAGCTTGCCTCCCATTAAGTGCAGCTGGGACCTCTGGTCTTATAACTTTCCTATATGAATCTCCAAGGTATCTTTAAAGCTTTCTGGCTTACTCTACTTTGTACCTAAGTCAGGTGTCTCTGAAGCAATACACATTCTGGAGTCTACATTACCATTTTAAATTATTTATCCTTCCTCTTGTACCTGCAGAGCAAAAAAGAGTACACTTCATAGAATATAGATTTCAAAAGCAAGGATGTTTTAAGAACATCAGGTAGGGGAGAGATTTAATTATGGTTTAAATGCAGCTGCATAGAACTTAATATACAATATTTTGGCATGAGTTTCCTGTTTTTAAAAATGATAGAATAAAGCATTTATTCCAATATCCAAGATATCTATCTAATAGTGAAAGACTTGTCTTAAAATATTTTGTCAAATAATATTTATAGTTATTTAAAATCCATAAAATAATTGTATATGAAAACATTAAAATGTACTTTATAAGCATATATTTATTAATTGCTAACTAAAATAAAATTAAAAATAAAAACTACCTGTTGATATGTAGAGATACATACTCTCTTGTGTGTTTTACTTGGAATATTTAGTATGGTCACAATGTGTTCATTTTGGGACAAAATTGATAGCTTCAGAAAACACTTCACTGAGGTCAAAGACTGACTAAAAGGAAAACCTGGAATTCAGTATTATTTTACTTTTTTAAAAAATTTATTATCTGATGCTGTGGAGGTAGAAAGTATGATACTAAGAAAAATGATAATAATAATAATAATAATAATAATAATTAATAATAATAATAATAATAATTGTCTCGACAGAAGAAAGTCAGTTTTCTTATCAATTTTCAAAAAGAGTGAGAAAGAGGTTAGAACAAAGTAGTCAAATGCTCACGACTTGGAGGTCTGGAAACTTTGGAAAGACTTTGAAATCTGAAGATCAACTGCAGGAGCGCATCAAGGGTGAAAGAGGAGGAGGCGAGGTTTTCTGTATTTAGTTTGGCTTCTTGAGTGTAACACTATGGCACATGTAACCCAGAACTATTTTCTTAGGTTATATTCACTGGGGAAGGTGATCATGGCTACAGCTGTGCTGACTTCATGCAAATCAAATCGGCGTTATGGACCATTAATCTTTTGAAACATTAGGATAGCTCTGTAATTTCTCACTTTCGTAAAAAGAAAGAGGAAGGCAACATAAATCAAATTACAGTCTGTAGGCCAGAGTTTGTTTAATTGACAATGGAAGACAAAGCCTCACTAAAATTTTATTACATTGGGTTAACCCATAATTCATAACAGTCTGTCTAGTGCTAAACGTGCCTACTTCTTACCTGGCTTGCTTTTTTAATTCTCATTAATTTGGGCTTCAGTTTGAGATAATTCATTAAGGATTTCAAATATCTTAGAATGAGGTGATTTTTTAATAGACACATAATCTTTACATGCAGAAAGTCATGAGCAACTGGTAACCATAAGAGAAAATAAATTTCCAAACTATGTTTTCAAAGCTGATCGACATAACTAAATGGAATTACTGCAAGTGGATTTGAAGTGGAAGTAAGTTTAGCTACTACATACTGTGAAAATAAATTAACATGTAAAAGTAAATATAAACCATGCAGACATTAATTTTTTTCTCAAAATAACACCTTATATTTTTACAGAAAGTACAGTTATTAAATCTACTATGATATCAATATAACAACAGTATTCATATTAAAGTAGAGGTCTTAAAATACTGATGACACACACAATGGAACTTAGTGCTGACTACAGGCTGAGTGTGTTGTTAGGAATCAGGACACACAGAGAGTTAAACTCAACTCTCAGCTATTGCCTGCATGTAATATAAAGAAGTTATTGCTTACCCTGAATTCTTCCTCCCATTTTCTTTAGGAGTCTCCCATATTTTTTTTCTTTGCCCTCTTTTTGTGTACTGTATTACATTTTATTTTAATTGCTACCTCAGTAGCAAATGAAAGGAAAATTTTGCTGAAGGGATAGTAGAAATTACAGGGTTTCAACGTTCAGTAGATGGGATGACTGACTGATACAAGGATTATGCTTTTTCAACTGAATGTTTGGAAGTCATAGCCTAATTCCTAATATTGCAATCTGTGGAAAAAGGACATTGTGTAGCTTCAGGAAGTATGTTGCATGAGCTCTGGAGTATGGCTGTCTATTCTAGATTGTACATTAGATTAGGCCATGTCACCTAAACTCTCTCAATTTCAACTTTAGCTCCTCTGTTACAGGATCTATTGCTATGATTTCACTCACAAGAATGAGCTTGAGGGCATTTCTCTTCTGAGATGCATGCTTGTAGTTTCTGTTCACCTATTAATATTTAATAACAGTGTAGACTTGGTTTCTCTACCAAGGGACTTTGCCTCATTCAATGGTACAATGTCAGTTCTTTGCAAAATATCCAGCCCATTGCCAGCATGCAGTAACTTTAGGTTGAATTGATGTAGAGAGTAAAAAAAATGAAAGATTTAATGACATCAATTATGAAAAATAGATGCATTTAGTCACCAGGGAACATGATTCTTCCATACCTTGTGAGCTCAGTGTAGACACCTGAGAGACCTAGAAAGTCAGAGAACACATTCCTCATATTATACTTGTAATAATAGGAATCAAAACACCTAAGGCAATTAAGTGTTTAACAAAGACACCATGAAAGAGGGGATCTCAGTTAACAAGCACAATCATCTTTGGTACTGATGTAAATGGTATTATTTCACAGTCATGAAAACTCAGTTTTGGAATTTGGAACCTGTTGAAAGTCCCACTCCCAGTGAGCAATGAAAGCAATGAAGCTTGATTTGTGGCCACTTTTTTAGGACTGTGCAGTTTTGTTACCAGTGCCTCAAGCTTAAAGCTAATCAACATCTAGACCAGCACTGCTATTGACAGCTTCTTTTGCTTCTATCATTTTCTGTCAACATTTTCTGAGAAACTTCTAATCAGTTTCTAAAATTAGGATTAACTCCCCATAAGATTTGGATATTAGCTCAGTAGAAGAGTCTCACATGTGACTCATGAAGCAATCTGGCCGATTCATTAACCTAAAAGTTTCCTACTGTAAATTCAGGCCCAAATAATAATAATAGTGCTCTAGACTGTGTAAAAAGATGTGCTGAAATTAACTAAGTAACTTATGGAATCCATTTTATTTGAAATGTATAACAGCAGAATGTGTTTTAAAGAAATGTTTCTTGATTACAAATGAAGTCACATAAATAATAAAATAATCGCTAAGGACACAAAAGGAGGAGCAGGGTTTAGAGAAATTGCATACATATATTAGTATGTTTGTGTGCATATATATACAACTGTATAATATGGAGAGTGATTATACATATGCATATTAACATATGTATTAAATATACCTATGTAAAGTAGATGTTCGTTACTCATGAATGTAGAATTTCCTATAATGTATGTAAAGGGAAGTAGGTTTCTTGTTTCCCCTTGCACCAAATCCATGGACATTCTTTCTCAGATCTTGCCTCTTAGGTGTCTTTGATAATGTCATTCCATGATGTCACCTTCTTTGCTTTTATTCCCTGTATGTAGCAAGTTGGCTGCCCCTCCTACTTGCATTTGTGTATGTTGCTTTCTTTCTTAGTTTCCATAAAAATGGTCCCACCAGGTGAAGACATATTCCTATGCTAGTTTGTTAGCTTCTTAATAGTCATTTACATTGAGTTTGAAAACAGGGACTTTCAAGTCTTACAGTGAATGTAACTTTTCTGCTGTATTATGCCTACGGTGTTGAAAATAACTTTCAGCAAAGATGCTTTCATTAAGTGTCTTTTGTTCAACCACAGATAGTAAAATAGCACAAGGGAGAAAAATGCATATCTCTTTTCCATTTAGACTTATTAAATATTCAAGTGACTCCTCCAATACACTCAGTGCTGTTGTGGCTTCATTAAAATGTAGCTCCATGGCATTTTACGATGGAACACTGGTACAATGTGCTTCCTGCAGTGGCTACCCACAAGCAAACAGATTGCTGCATTCCTCACTAGCTGAAGCTCAAAAGTAGCCCAAAGTCAAGAGTATTATAGTAATCAAGGCTACAGGTTAGAGGCATGGGTAATAATGCTAAAATCCACATCAGTAAAGAGAGAGGCCACAACTTCATCAAATGCCTATGGAAATATAACAAAACAAAACAAAAACAGTTCACACTAGTAAAGGCTTACTATCCCATCTCAAAAAAAAAAAAAAGCTTCCCTTTAGAAGGCCTGATAGTTTGTCAGGAGGTCATGGTCCTTACAAAGATAATGTTTGAAATTAATAAAAATAATGTACAATATACTGCTAAAAACTTAATTTTGTATCAGTAACACATGAAAAATAAATTGTAACATAAAAGAATCAAGGGCATACATGAATTATTTTTGTACTTGCAATTACTGAGAGTATTCAGGCACAGGGATGGAGATAAGGGCAAAACCAGAGTGAACTGTAAAAACCACAATCAAGCAAATTGTTTAGTAACTGCTAGATGTTAGCAAAGTATAAGGGTATTTTATTTATATTTTTAATCTTTTTATTAATGTGTATATTTTGTATGCAGGTATACATACGACAGTGTGTATATGCAGGCTTCAGTACAAGCTGAGGTGTCAAATTCTCAAAGTTGCCATCCATCTCCTTTGAAATAGGGGATCTGTTTGTTGTGGAACTCATCAAATAGGTCAGACCGCTGTCTTAGTTAGTTCTTTTACTAAAGGCTGTTAATCGTAGTTAGTTCTTTTACTAAAGGCTGTTAATCTTAGCACTTCGGAAGCAGAGGAAAGCAGATAGATGACCTTGTGAGATCAAGGTTAGCCTGTTACATAGTTAGTTCCAAGACACCCAGGGCTATGTAGAGAGACCATGTTAAAAATAATAAAACAGAAATAAATAACACCTCACCATGACCAAAAACAATTCAAGGAAGAAAAAAATTATTTGGTCATATACCATTTAGTTCATCATCAGGGAAGTCAGAGCAGGATCCTGAGGCAGGAACCTGAGCAGAAAACTTTTTACTGGCCTGCTCCTCATGGCTTGCTCAGCCTTCTTTCCTATACCACAACAAACCAACCTGCATAGTTCTAGAACATGGCAGAATGCTCTGGGTCCCCCTATATCAATTGCTAATTAAGAAAATGCCCTACATACTTGCCTATGGATCAATCTTCTGGAAGTATTTTCTCAACTAAGGTTCCATCTTCCTAAACATGACTAGTTAGTGCCAGGTTGACAAAACCACCAGCACTACCCCCAGGGATCTTTGTGTTTTTCTGCTTTGTGTACTGCTGCTAACTCAATGATAGCCAAGCTCTATTACATGGAACCACAGAATAATAGAGTCATGGACTTGGGGGCATATTTCTCTCCTTAGGAAAATTATATAGAATGGATAGTTATGGACGGAATGTGCTTGGAGGAGGATCTAGTAGAGAGGAGGTGGGAAGAGAAAGACAAGAGAGGGAATTTGTGAGAGATAGATAATATTAAGGACATTTTGAGAAGTAATATGGAAAAATCAATTCAGTAGAAGCTTCCATATCTATATATATAAAGGCATTCTCAATGAAATTGCTAAATAACAGGGGAGACAAAGCCCAAACTGACCAACTTTTGTTACCAAATAAAGCTTCCTGTACCTGTTTGAGTTATATCTAATTGGCCCAAAACGGTCCCATTGGAACTCCAAAACAACTCACGCTGTTTCCAAGACTATATGTCACTCTATACAACCTGACAACATGATCCCATTGCTGAACAAAACACCTACACAGCTCATTGAACATGGAGAAGTCAAACTGGTGCTTACCTAAGGGCTTAAGACCTATGTACTGGTATCTCTGGAACAGGAAGGTACTCTGCAAGCTACAAAAGGAAAAACACAAACCCTTGGATCGACAATGTTGCTCTACCAACAGGATATGATACTACAATGGTAGCACACCATTGGTAAGCATAGCCAACAGATATTGGATTTGACTCCGCAAGATGGAACCCAGTCCTTAACACTGCTTGTGAGAGCATGAACATTACTGTTCAAAAAAAGTAGCAGTAAAATGACTCACAATGACATTCTGCTCTACTCATAGATCATTGCTTTCCTCTATCATTATCAGAGAAGCTTTTTCCTGTAAAAGACAGGAACTTTTTTTTTTTTTTTTTTTTTTTTACAAATCCCACAGCCAGACATTACACAGAAAGTGAAAGACCTTGGAATACTTGGTTCTAAATATGATGTCTTTCTGAAGGAAGGCTTTAGAAGTGAGATTTTTAGTATGGGATACTAAACCTTGATGTCTCCATTAAATCCTGCTTTTAGGGATCAGAGAACTCTACCAAAGAGGAGGCAGAAGGTGTGTAAGAACTAGAGAGGATGGAGAACACCAAGGGAAGAAGACCCTCTAAGTCAATAGGATCAACACACAGGAACCTCACAGGGAATAAAGCTTCATGCATGGCCTGTATCTGTCTGCACCATTTGGGGTCTAAGAACTGAAAAGAAAGTGGACTCATGCTCCCATCCCTAACCCAAAAGCAATCTCCAATTGATATCTACCTTGAAATGAAAATTTAGTTTTCCCTAAGAGTTTCTCGCTGGGGAAATAAAGTACCCTTAAGGATGGAATGCATGCCCAGCAATAGACAGCCAACAAAAAATGAATTCAATGGCATCTTGGGAGGCTCATCCTTTTTTATCTTACCATTTTTATTTTAACATACACACACAGAGACACACACACACACTTGTGTGTGTGTGTGTGTGTGTGTGTGTGTGTGTGTGTGTGTGTGTGTGTTATTTAGTTCTAGGGTGCATAAAATCAATGGCTATATAAAACAGCTAATACTCATGTCAAAATGAATTAAAAATAATAAGCATAAGTGATCATTTGTTGAAAGTTTAAAAGTAGGAAGAAAATGTTATTCTGGTGTTTGCCAATGAAGTGTTATAAATGAAATCAAAGGCTAATTTCTAAATAAACAACATAAGTTCATAAATTTCAGGTAAAGCCACGAGGGGAAGCTTGTTCTTCCCTGTGTTTGAAGAAGTAATTAAATAAAAAAATTTCTGTGCTCTTTAGGATACAACAACTGTGATTATCCCTTCTTAATCAAATCAACAACTCTACCTTCAATCCTGCTGTTGTTGGGAGAACAACTCATATTGGGATAACCACAAACTTAAAATTCAGGTGTGAAATTATTTTCTTGTTTTTAAAACCAAGTCTCACTCTGTGTCCAAAGTTGGCCTAAAAATAATGAGGTAGCCTAGGCTTTCTTCAAACACATGGCAAACATTTCAAGTGCTGGAATTACAGATGTGAGGCTCCACGACTGGCTTAGGGAAGAAATTTCATGTGGAACATGTGTATGATAAGGATCGTTGTTCTCCCTGGTTGTCTTTTTCCTTAGAAAACATGTATGCAAATTAGAATCAGATTATCTATTTTAAGTACTACTCATAGAATAATTAATAGAGAAATCCTTTAATGACATAATTTTCCGAATTTATACATTTTCTAAGCATACTCAATGTCATCTAATTGAAGTGTTTATTCATAAAAGGAGCAGTAACTGCCAAAACCTGTGTACTGTGGGAAGACAGGATAGGTATCATGGTAGCTGCTGGCAGAGCTATATTTAATTTCTATGAGAGTAGCTAAAGGCAGAGATGGAGATATGGCTGATAGACCTAGATAAATTTAGAGAAAGAAAGTTTCCTAATAGAGTTTGCACTGTACCTGTTAAGTGTGGGTGACTATACCTTGTGTTCCCTATCCATTATCTTATTTCTCCAATAATTACATAAAACAAACATTATTTTACAGTAGCTTTTTTTACCTTAATAAACCAAAAAAGAACAAATGTAATAGTTTATTAGGCAACTACAACAACTAACACCAGAGCAAGGTGTTTAAATCGTCAGAAATTTATTATTTCACGGTTCTGGGGTTCAGATTGAAAAATCAGTAACGTAAGGACAAACTCAGGAATTACTGAGCTGTGGTTCCATTTTTAGGTACTAAGTTTCACATGGTTCCAGGCCTTTTGCAGCTCCTGGGACCTTCTGGCACTTGTATATCACCTCAAAGCTGTCCTCTACCATCAAAGTCCCCATTCATTCTCCTCTTTCTAGAACATTCTTGTTCTGTCTTTCTCTATAAAGACTTTTACCTGCCTAGGTACACAATTCAAGGACTCTGTATCTCATAATCCTTAATTAATGACACCTACAAAGATGCTTTTTTCTTTTGGTTTATATTCCCAAGTTCCAAGATAGAGAGTGTTGTCTCTCAATGACTTTCACTCTGTCTTCTAGAACAGATTGAGGAATTTATGGAAGCTCACATGTTGTGCAATTTGTGGAGCCACTCAGACACAACCAGTGGCTCCTAGTGATCAGCAGACTATGACTGATGGTCATCACTGAATTTTATGATATTCCTTATTGCAAATTAATTCCAAGTGCTTAGAGTGTTTTATAACACATTAGAGTTTGTTCTATCGACTCCTACATTATATCAGAGGAATTTTAATTTTAGTAGCATTGTTAAAGTTTTATTTCAAGGGTTATATTTAAAATATTTAACAAATGGTAATAGTGTCCACAAGAAATGAAACAAGGTTGGTTGGTTGCTATTTTATCATGCGAGTGTATTCTTTTGACAACAGAATGGAATGATGATGTGTCATAAGGTTATTTTCAGTTTTTCTTTTCTTTCTTTTCTTTTCTTTTCTTTTCTTTTCTTTTTTTTCTTTTCTTTTCTTTTCTTTTCTTTCTTTTCTTTTCTTTTCTTTCTTTTCCTCTCTCTCTCTCTCTCTCTCTCTCTCTCTCTCTCTCTCTCTCTCTCTCTCTCTCTCTCTCTCTTCTTTCTTTCTTTCTTTCTTTTTATGGCTTTTTCAAGACAGGGTTTCTCTGTTGTAACTCTAGCTGTCCTGGAATTCACTCTGTAGACCTGACTGGCTTTGAACTCACAGAGATAGTCCTGCATCTGCCTCCCTAGTGCTGGGATTAAAGGCACAGGCCACCACTGCTTGGCTGTTTCCAATTTTTAAACTATCTCAAAAGTATCTTTTTTTAGTCTATGAGCAATGCCTTTCTTTCTTGCTTTAAGAAAAATAGCATCATATGGTTTAGGAAAGTTTTCATTACTATATTTATCTTATAATGATATGAGGAAATCTACAAGGTAAGGATGCATTTATCAAACTAATCTAATTAGTCAAACACAAAACAACATATGTTGCATGAGTTATTTTGTTGTTATGACATTGAAATATATAATCAGGGGACATTTTCACAATTCCAGCCAAAGAAGTTCGAAGCTTGAGTGCTTTTGCCCATCTCTTGTAGCAGAGGAACATTATAAAGGACCTGCTGTTGAAGTTGTTTATATTCCTTTTTGACAGTGCTGTAGTGAAAGTTATGCAGAGTAAAAACTCAGCTAATTTAATTCTGTGTAGGCAGTCTAATATTAATTATAAGGTATTGTATAAATACCACTTTATTAGTGGATTACATAATAACCTGAATAATTTGCATATATTTAATACTCCTGGTGAATACTAGTTTTTTTCCAACATGATATGTGAATTTCATGAGCACATGTGTGTGCCTATCCTTATGTGTGTACACAAACATTTTAATGTGATTTAGACACTATTCATATATAGAGCATAAGCCAAGTGACAGCATGAATCCCGGAAATAAAGTTCTTAAAGTTTGCTTGAGTAATGCTTCATAAATTATTGTGCACATTTTACTTCTGAATCATGAATTGCAGGCTCATGAAATCTCAGATGAGTTCAGTGACTGTTTTAGAAAATTAGACTAAAGGCCATACATGTTATATTTTGGCATAGAATTTGTCTGTGTTGTGTCCATGTACTGATACTACATGGAAAGTTGATGTTAATGGTGACAACATAATTTATCTTGTAGAAGATATTTCTAGGCAGCCTATGGTTTTAGACTCTAATATTAGCCAGGTTTATAATGAGACTTTGGACCACAAATGAAGTAAAAAATAAATGTAAATGTGAATTTTAGTTAGAAAGGTCTATGAGAAGTTTGATCAGGAAAGACATGGTTTGTGAAGAGATTGGTAGCATTAAAATGATATTGCTTATTTCATATAAAACAATGGGAAAGAAGCTTTGAGGAAAAGTTAGGAACCAGGCAAACCATTCCATGGAATGATCAAATGTAGGAAAACATAAAACCTTCAATGACCCTCCTTAGAAAAGATGGTGTATTATGATGCAAAGACTGCACAGGAAAGTGTTTCACTGACTCAGTTGCCTAGAAATCATAGGCTACTGTGGAAATGTCTAAGGGAGTCCAATTAATTTGAAAGTTAGTGGCCTTGTTTGACCTTGTCCACATGGCATAGGTCATGCCAGAATACAAACTTCAAGAGTTACTGTTATAGAGCCTTCCATCCAGACTTTTAGAAATAAATGATTTCTGTTGCTCTAACAGACTTTATTTTGACTGATTTATGTGTTTTCAGTGGTAATATTGCTTTTTTTCTATTACAGACAATTCCAAAAAAATACAAATACTTAATAAATATGTCCAAAAATATGGTTGCTTCGTTGATTGATACAGTGATAGTAATAACACATGCTTCAGGCTTGTTACTTTTATAAGCAATGCTATTGTCAATGTATGTTAGTTTAGTAAGGTACTATGGATTCAGAACACCTTTCAGAACTTTATGCTTCACAATATGTTTCTCTTAGTTGTGCTCTATTTATAGTACTTGAACTTTGGCATAATTTTTACAGAAATTATTAAAAATGCAAAGGCTCTCTTAATAAAACAACAATAGCAATTTGACTTTAACAATTTATGGAAGTTGTACTCTACAGATTCTTCATACTTCTACTACACTGATGTTAACCTAGAATATGGTAAACCATATTAATAAAATATCTATTTTAATTTTATTAAATATATGATTTAAATTTTATCTAGATTATAGGATATTTCTTTTTAACTCTACCTGAACTTTCTATCATTTTTCTGTTTTGTCCCTCAGAAGGGCTAGATACCTGCTTCCAGTATGTCTAGCAGAGCTCTGAAGTCATCACATTAAATGATTGTACCAACATTAATTTCTCCCATTTGCCAATCTTATATATTCCTGGTGTTAGTGATCTAAAAATGCTAGATTTCTGCAAAGATCACTCACGAATATTCAAATATTATGGTTTAAAAGTCTAGGTTCTATTAGCCTATATTCTGCATTTATATAATACTTTTCCAATCTTTAAATCTTCTTGATATACCTCTTCAGGTATTAAATCAGCTGACTATAGGGTTTCTGTACTCTCTCTTTTATCTTGTATTTTTTAAAGATTATCTCTAGGCTAAAAAGTTGCCAAAGCTAACAATGAGGAAACGTTACTTGGATTTGAAAGCATTTTACGACTTAAAGCAGTTGCAAGGAATTATCTTCCCTCATTATTCTTCCTCTCTTATATTTTCAGAGCTGTATTATTATATAGATTTTCTTCAGCATTTTCACATAATTAGCCTAACCTCAGCCCTGGTGATCAGAAAAATTGACAACTAAAATGTAATATTTTGATTTCTCAAGGATACTTTAATACGCTTAGATGTGTACATGAATAGAGCCATGATTCACTATTTTTGAAAGGAAGAAATTTCAAGTGTAGTTTATAAAGATAATGCATTAGGAATGTCACACCATAAAACATGTGTCTGAGAAGAATGCTGAAATATCTGTCATCAGATGAATGAAGGTGAAATATAGCTGTGGTGTCAGGGTTTGTTCAAAGCATTTCAGATGATCGTTACGAAAATCCACTTATTGTTCATCCTAACAGGACATTCCCTATTTTATTTTACAGATCAAGGTCTATGAAACTCCAGAAGTTATATAATTCATGTCTATAGGGACTGGAACAATAAGCTACTATGATAATAATTTAACTATCATATTCTTTCCTTACGTTCAGTGCATGCTATACGAGTCAATAAAGATAATGACAAATAAGCAGCTATTTTTCAAGTACACAAATATTCATTGGACTGGAGATATCATTGTAATTAAGCAGATTTACAATTTTTATCATTTTCTTTTCAGTATAATAAATAAAATAGTGGTGCTTCTCTTCTGTTAATGACTCCATTCATTTTGTCTTCCAGAATTTTTGTTGGGAGAGCATCTGATGCGTTATTGATTTGGTTTTAAATATAAGTCTAATTTGAAAGAAGGATTTGTATTTTAAATTGATTTTTTATACAAGTCTTTGATTAGTGTCAACTTTATTATATATGCAGGCATGATATTTCCTTCTTTTTATAATTTATGGATATAATAGAATTTCATGAATTAATGGGTTTATGCCTTTTATAAGTTTTGAAAGTTCCTGCCAATTATCATTTCAAGAACTACTTCTACTACATAGTTTCTCTTTTAGTTAAGATTTATGATTTTTACAAAGGTAGATTATTTCATCATATACAATAAGTAAATATTTTTTTCCTTTTTTCTGTTTTTAGCCTTCATGTTTCAATCTATCTGATTGTTGATATTGGTAACTGTGGTTTTGATTTTGCTAATCTTCTCAGGTCACTAATTTCATGGTCTTTCCTTAATCTGAAACAAATTTTCTCCAATGAGTTTTTAATTTTATTTTATTATGATCAAGAAAATGATTCTGTTTGCTTTGTATAAATTCCACTGTATAACAAGTGTTCATCTTCCCTCCCATTTTTGTAACTTCTATTTCTTTTAATTTACTTGACTTTATCTCTGATATCTAGTCCCTATGTGTTCATTTTAAGGAATATTGGATATTATTAATGAAAATAAACTAGTTTGATCCCCTGGAGGGTACAGTGTACTCCAAATAAAATTCAAAATGTTTCTTTTAGAACTTAATCTAACTATTGATAAATTGATTGACTCCTACTAATGTACATTTATAGTGTGTCTAGAAGGCAGTTTGATTCCAGTTGAGAGAATAATTTCACTTAGTTTGGAAATGGGTTAAATTATTTTGTGGACTTTTCTGTCCCTAGGTTGACTCAGCTTATCGAAGCTTAATCCCTGGGGTTATTTGTCAAACACTTCTGCCTTTGGTATTCTAAATTCTGGATTTTGTTTCTACTATCATAGTAGTTCCATAAGGTTTGTTCACATTCTCACAACCACAGCCTTTGCTACTGAGTGTAACAGGGCCCCAGACCTTTGTAGACCTGAGACCTTAGCACAACTGACTCCATGATGGAAGTGCCATTCCAGGTTGTAAGACTCAGCATGTAGACAGTACCACCTGTCAAAACAGAAACAAACACCTAATCCATCAAAGTCCATATAGTTCTGGGACTGTCTCAAAATGTATTAACCTTTTTTTTTTTTTTTTTTTTTTGTTTTTTTTATTAACTGAAGTATGTCAACCAGGATATGTTTTTATTTTTTTATTTTGTTTTTATTTTTTTTTATTGGTGCTAAAAGCCCATTCTGAGAAAGGCTCAGGGCCTCTTTGGTATCCCAAACACTCAGTGTAGTAGTTGGCAAGCAAATAAAGACTTTCTATTGGCTTAAACCTACATTTGAGCAGTCTTCTTTGGTGAATACCTTACAACACTTGAGTAGCAGATACCTCTAAGATACATTCCTTCTCCACTGCTGTGTCAAATGTACAGACCCATCCACTGTCCACTGTTGTGTCAAGAGTACGGTCCTTCTCCACTGCTGTGCTAAGGGTACATACTTCCTCCAGTGTTGTGCTCCTCACAACTCCCTTCTACCTTTGGAGTACTTACCTCTCAAATGTTGGCCCATCATAATCTCACTGCTCTAGTAGCTGAGATCATAGTGTTACACAGCCCTCAAATGTCCAGCTACTTTGTCATTCTTAGCAGGAGTGTTATTCTGATACAAGCTCCTAATTTGAACACTAGCTACTAATTAGAAATTTTAGATTGATGTGCCAAAAGAATTGAAAGCCATGAATTTTTCTTCAGTAAATTCATTTTGATATATAGCACACGGAATTCACTTCTTTTTATCAGGTGGTACCTGTCTATATCAGTTCATTGTTAAATCAGGTAAGAGCTCTACTGGAAAACTATGTGATTTACATTCAAGGAGCAGATTATCAAATAAATGTATAGTATCCATAAATTTACAGAAAAATATCAATCTATGCACTTACTTACGTCAATAGAAAAGCATTTGTGTTTACAATATGTGATTGTTAATTAATATCACCAGTCATTCACACATCTTCCATTCAAGGGACTCTTATTTTTAAATAGCACAAGTAATATCTCTATCAAGTAGACAATATAAAATAATTAAAATAAAAATATCTATCAAACTACAGTAATTCTTAATATGTGATTAGTATGTCTGTATCAGTTATATTAAAACTTCTCTTTGTCTGCTCAGGATGCCATTTCTAAAACTCATAGGCTTAAAAGATGTTGCAAGATTTATCTTCTCATAGAACTCAAGGTGTAGGTGTTGATTCAGCACAAAAGGCAGTTTATTCCTCGGCTAATTCAATCTTTGTTCCTTAGAGGGTTTTATTCTCCACACAATCTAATCTTAGAGATACAAGCCTGGATCTAGAAGGCTTCAGCTTCAGTCTTTGAGACTTACTCTAACTATCTCCTTCTGAACTGAGAACTTTACTGAACTCAACTGACTTGCTGGTTGGTTGATTCCACTCACTTGCTGTTCTTGCTCAAACTCTTCTCCAAGCTACTAGTTTAAATTGACCTTCTGTGCTGGATGACTGTTTCTGACTGATCTCTTCTGACTTTGGTTGACTCTTACATCTTTTCTGACTGAAACACTCTGCTTTTCAAACTAACTCTCACTGTTAACTGACTTAGTCTTCAGATGAACTGCTTCTGTGCCTCTGTTTAACACTGTCTCACTCTGTACATCTGTGCCTCTCTGAAGTTCCTATCTGTGAAATGACAGCCTCCTTTTATATCCTGAGAGTTAAGTGTGTCCTAACTCAATCTCAGAGTTGGGATTAAAGGCATATGATAAACATGAACTGAGAGCCTACTTCTGAACTGACGCTTTGTTTTAGAACCCTAGTGTTGGGGTTAAAGGCGTTTGTGCTAGTTGCCTTAACCACAGAAATCTGTTTTACCTGGAATTAGCACAAATAGGATAAAATTAGTATGAGTAACATTCTTTCTACATTCCATCTGGATCACACAGGCCTCTGAATGTGATCCTTTCATACAGGTTCTTGGATTTGATCCCTTCCTAGCTATCACACAGGCCTTTCAATGTGATTCTTTCCCAGAGCAGCCATGATGCTGGATCAAATGATTAAATATTCCCCTACACAAGTTTACAAATGTGATACACAAGATCAAGCTTGGTTGGTTTCCAGTAAAGACATTCTTTCTTACAGATGCTACTTGCTTCACTATGTATTGGTTCCAGAGACAGGCATTAGCCTTATTTTTCCTTTAAAAAATATCTTTATTTCTGTGGTCTTTGCAAGGGTTACCACAGAGGCGAGAAGAGGGCATTCAATCTTTCATAGCTACAGGTGGTGGTGAGCTGTCTAACATGTGAGCTAGAAAACAAACTTGGTTCCTTTGAAAGAACAAAAAGCACTATTAACTGCTGAGCCATCTCTACAGCTTAAACACACACACATGTGCACTAATCCCATCATGTGGGTCCCAATCTCCTATAACCTTATCTAAATCTAACTCCCTACTAAAGTCTTGTGCTCAGTTCCATAAGACTAGAGATTTAAGATTCAACAAATGAGTGTAAACTTCTTTATTAAATTTTCCTACTGCATGATTTAAAAAAAAATGTTACAACATGTTAAATTTCTGACCATCTTCAACTTATAAGAGAATGAGTAATTCTGCAGTCAAGTCAGGGCAGCCACAGAGTTTTGTTGAATATGGATCCTTATTAGTCAACATGGTTGACAGCAGAAAGTATGTAAAGGAAAGACATGTTAGGAAAAAAGAATTAAATTGTTAAACTTCAAGAATGCCACACAAATTACTCATTCTTTATAGTATAGATCCCACATATTATTCTTTAAAATGTTTCCCCTATTTTGACTTAACTATATGGTTAAAATTTTCAAAAGTTTCAATGTAAGCCTAATTTTTTTTTAAAAAAAAATGCCTTATTATACAGATATCTAAAACCAACGTGCAAATTTTATAGACACTGAAAAGGCTTTTGCCAGGCAGTAGTGGCACATGCCTTTAATGCCAGCAGTCTGGAGGCAGAAGCAGAAAGATCTCTGTGAGTTTGAGGCCAGCCTGCTATACAGAATGATCAGGATAGCCAATGTTAAAAGAGAGAAATCCTGTCTCAAAATAAAAAAAAAAAAAAAAAAACAAACAAAACAGAAAAAGAAAGAAAGGAAGGATTTTTTTTTTTTAGAAAATAATACCAATTAACACAAACTTCCAGAATGTTCCCCAAAGGATTAAAAAAACTAAACTTCATAAATTGCACAGTATGCATTATCTACATGCTAAATACTCTCAAGTGAAACTGGTTTTCATATTTTATTTAATGGAAGACAGATGCTCACATTTAGGTTTTGAAGGATTATTCACTAATGTGCATTTATCATCAATACTTTATAGAGTGGATCAAATGCATGCAAGGAATATGACTATACATTTTAGACATTGTTATACTGTAGATTGCTAAATTATTTTGCTTCTCCATGGGTTATATCATTTCAACAGCAAGAAACATTCTTGGGGAATTTAAATCTATTTATGATAAATTTAGGACTTTTTTTAGTTGATAATTCCATAGGAAATATTTCTTTAAAAATGAATACATAACATCCCTTCTCCACAAATAAACAACAAGCCTAAGGTTTCCCCAAGACAATGATACATATTTCTTTTGTTTAAATTTTCAGTTTGATCACAAGTCATATGTTAAAATGCAAACAGAAAATAATCACTTTTATTGAATCTGATGGTCTTTGGGAAAAGAAGTCCAAATTGCTGCTCCTAGTTACAGTACTTGAAAATAATCATTTGACTGTAGTCATCTCTATTTGGGATTTGGTGCCTTGCTAAGAATACGATATGACCTATTTCTCAATGAATCCTGTCAATGGACAAGATGGGAGAATGCAGACTTAAAGCTATAACCCAGGCAATGTTAAAGTGATGCACTTGATATTTCTTATATCATTCCTGCTCTTGGAGATGGAATCTATGTCCTTGTTAATGAAAGGCTAACAGTAGACTGTGGCATACACTGATGATTTTTGAGAATAAGTTGAAGATTTATGGTGTAATAATGAGAAGAAAGTATACAGGATTCCTTTGCCTTTTCCTGTGGCATAGAAAGTACATGTATGGCACCATTTGAATAGCACTGTTTTGTATACATGATCTTTGAGATAAATAAGTACATAATACTAGAAACAATATGGGAAGACTTTTCTGAGATTATGAAATTAACAAAATAAACATAGAACATGAGGCTAATTCAAACTGAAAGATTGGTGATACAAGATGAAGCTTTTAAATGAATGCATAGTTTGTAATGACCAACTCCAGCCAATTAAAATATATCAATCAGTTCATTCAGGCTTCATTATTATGGTGAGAAGACTCTTGATGTTAGAGTCATAAGTAAAACATTTCAATGAAATTCTATTAGTATCAGAAGAAATACAGAAGTTTGATTTGCATAGCACCTAGTAGAAGAAGAGGAGTGAATTTGTGTCAATAGCCAAGGATCATGGTCTCAAAGCTGGAATTTCAGAGTCTAGGTAGAGACCGAAATAAACAATAAACAGTTTACTGTCAAATAGTAAAATATGAATTTTGAAAGTAGTTCATGACATTGTATAAAGTAGTGAATAGAAAAATACTAGACCTACTATGGAAACAAGGACGGGTTTCCCAGGATCATAAGGTACCATCTGTAGTTGGTCTGGTGGAAGCACAGTCAGTATGGACCTAAAATGAAATGTTCATGGCCCCTGGGAAAGTGAGGCTACTGTCTATCTCTTCAGGGATACATAGGCTTAATAGGCATATCTTCTAAATGTGTGCTTGATTTTGCTTTGTGGGAGAGGGCATTAAAGAATCCTTGATTTTTACATCTATAAAGACATTTTTCGTGGATACACTGATATACTGCCAAGACAAGAAGCTTCAACAATAAGATGCATTCAATTGAAGGAATTCAAAGGAAATCATGAGATAGCATGATTTACATTTACATGTGGGAGAAGGCATTAAAGAATCCTTGATTTTTACATCTATAAAAGAGATTTTCATGGATACACTGCTATACTGCCAAGACAAGAAGCCTCAACAATAAGATGCATTCAATTGAGGAATCATGAGATAATGTCTCATGGGATTGTACTCATCTCAATTGTGCTTCTTCACCCAGGCTCAAGCACACTGGTTCTAACAGAGAAATATGTATATATTAATGTCTCTGCTTTTTTTGCTTCCATTTGATAGCTGCTGAAATTACTCCAGAACTTCTTATAGCATTGTTTGTAAGCATTATGAAGAAGTCTGGGACTAACAATAATACCTGCTCCACCTCATGCCCTTCATTCTCAGTGAATATTCCCAAGTTCTCTGACAAATTTCTACATCAGAATTAATTTCTCAAGTGCCCCAACCATATTTATAGAGCTTTTAAAAACTGTATAGAGAAATAAGTGTGAAAAAATTCCCTCTAGAGGAACCGCAATATAAATGATAATTATAAAATAAACCATAATGTGCAATAGCTATTGTGAATACTGACGGTTATATCAGGATAATGGCCAAGACAGCAAAGATGATCCACAAAGCTTCAGTCTAAAACTTATCTAAACTTTTATCAATTTTTAATCAATAAAAATTTGCAAATAACGTGTTATACATCCCTGAAAAAGAAATTGTAGGAAAACACTGTATTTTTTTTCTCAGTGTTTGTTCTCCTGAAATTTTCTTTCTTCATACGACATATTCTTTCAAAAATGATTTATTTATTTATGCAAGGTGTTTTTGTATGTGCTTCAGTGAATATATGTACTCCACATTCATGTAAATGCCCTCAGAGGCCAGAAGAGCTCTTTGGATCCTTGGTATCTGGTGTTATAGGTAGATATGAGTTCCCTGATTTGAATTCTATTAAAGCACAGCAAGAATTCTTAACTGCTGAGCCATCTCTGCAACATGTAAAATTATGTACTGTCTTTTTGTTTACCAGTTTAACACATTGTCTACTTCCTTTTCTGCTTGAAGCATTTAATTTTTTCCACTTTAGTGGAATACCTTTAGTGTATACCTTTAATAATTATTGCAAGCATCTTTCTCCTATCCCGTGAATTTAGGTCAAATCTCTTATTTGACACATTTATTCGATAATGGCATTAGAAAGCTTACCTTAATACTTCCTCCTTCATCTTATTTCTGACTTAGGCCTCTTTTTTTGTTTATGTTGTCATTGCCTGCCAGCTCTTTCATTAAAATTCATTCCTTGTCTTATGACAACCAATGGAATTTATATCGTTAGAACTTCCGATATTGTATATTCCAGCACCAGGGTAAAATATAATTGTACTCATTTCACTAAAGCTTGATTCTGTAAATGTTATGTTAGAAATATATACAAACAAGTTATCAGCCTCTTTTTTGAAACATTTTATTGAACGTTCCTAATCAGGTCACAGACGTTTTATGCATATCTCTGTTTTGCTACATAAATAAAACTTTATTTTGTCTTATAGTTCTTCACTTACAGCATTTTAATTCCTTTGCTACTCACATTTTGAATTATGTAACTTACTGTCATGGGGTTGTCTTATGCATTTGGACATTTGCAGAATGTCCACTAGGATTCTTTCCTCTATCCTATGCCAGTGGTGTCTACTCTACCTGTGACAATCAAAATACCAAATATTTCCCACTGTCTTCTGAATAGTAAAACCACCACAAGCTGTCAGCCAACAGTCCAAACAAGTCTATTGTGTAAATCAACTTTCCTTAGGTGTGCTTGCAGTGTGTGTGTGTGTGGGGAGGGTGGTGTTTAAGTCTGAATAAGTTCATTTGATGATCTACTGGCTACTTTCATAAAACCTCTTGGCTTTTACAATGAAATTCAATACATGTCATTGTATTTCAATAGGTTTCATTGCAGGTATATTTCTTCTTCCGAAATATTTATGGATTAGCTGACACTATTAATACCTTTAGGCAATTTAGAGCATTTACTTGGAACGGTTCTAGCCACTTTTCTGACCAACTTATAGAAGAGTTCATTTTGTCTTAGGGTTCCAGAAGGATAAATGTCCATTGTGTCCAGAAGGCATGGTGGCAGGTGGCAGGAGCTGTTACAATAATAGGAAGCTAAGAGAGCACATCCTTAATTGCAAGAAGAAAGCATAATAAACAAACTAGAAGGCAATGGTTTATAACCTCAAAGCCTCTCCTCATTTGCATGCTTCCTTCCAACAAGGTTTCACCTCCTAAACCATGCCACCAACTAGTGACCAAGTGTTCAAATGTCAAGCTTTTGGGGAACATTTTCATTCAAACCACTACAATACAACTAAGCATAACTGGTAAGGCATATTTCCTCACAAAAGCTTTAACATTGAAATGGTCCTAGTCTATGATTTCATCTCTGTAACCTTCTCATTACAAATCATAATCCTGATTATGAGCATCAATTAACAATCAGCTAGAAGGGTGTTTAATGTACAGCCAAGGCAGAATTTGATTTGTTTTCATCTTAGTAAGGGAAACAATTCCAGGATTTAGTGGATCTAGTATACTAAGAATTACATCCATTCCCCAACCAGTTCTTTGGAATTATAAAACAGAAATCTGGATTGTATTTTAAAAGTAGGAAATCCAACTTAATACACTTAAATTCAAACCAGTAGTCTAACTGAATCCATTTTTGCCAAACTAATTCCTCAATCAAGACAAAACAGCCAACTGGAAATTTGTGGAAGGAAAGCAACACTTATTTTCTTTTAGCTCCAAACCCAGATAGCAAGTAAGAACTTTTAACCTATTTGATATTTTAAATACTTAAGAGTGTTTACTGCCTCCTCCCATGGCTACCAGTGCCCTCAGTGAGGTTAAATCATCTCCCCACGGCTTTAGCCTATGATTCAAATCCAATTCTAGGTGATCAGAACCTCCTCTTTCTATTGTGCTATTTTGGCCCTGGGGACAATGTATCGTTTTTCATAGGAAAGATATGGCCTTTTGAACTGCATTTCTGTAGCATGAGCAACATCTGACTTAAAAGAGATTATTTTTCTTCACTTATCTATGAAGAAACATACTTTATATGCTTCTGCTGAGAGAAACAGGTCATAAAGATTCTTAGTAATAATAAACTGTTGCTCTCTTGATTACTGAGTTTTAATAAGCCCATTCAAAAATCGAATTTATGAGGCATGAAATAATATTATTCTGCTACAGTGCATGAAGTGTGCAAGGAAACCCATAAGCTCAGAGACACTGAGAATTTATGCTTCTGATTCCAAAGAATTAACATGAATTTCTTGCCTGTCTTCAATATGCCTGACTCTATGCTAGGTGTTTGGCATTGAAAATTATACAAATGTAGTCACTGCCTATATTTTATAGGCTTTTATTTAGCAAAACACACAAACAGTGGCTTAAAAAGAACAGCTTTATTTTGTCTCAGTTTTACAGAAAGAGATCAGAAACTACACTATAAGAATGTCTGTTACTCAGAAGGTTGTAAGAGAAAGACCCGTGCTTGCCTCTTGGGCATAAGTGGTTCCAGTTGGTGCTTTGCTTATTTGTATATTTCTGTAATCTGTATTTTAGCCTTTATATGGTTTGTCCTTTGCCCTTTGTCTCTTTCCTTCCTACTTATCTAAAGACATATATTATTACAATTATCATCTACCTAGGTAATACAGGATGACCTCATTTTCAGACCCTTAATTTAATTGTGTCTGTAAAGACCCCCTCTTTTCCCACAAATAAGAACACATTTGTGTAGTCTGAGGGCTTAGAGCCTAGTAAGTCTTCAGAGATAAGCCTAGGATGAATGTGCAGGCAAACACATAAGGAACGCTGTATAAGAACGCACAGGTGGCACATCATATAGGTGGTATGCCAGCAGCCTCTGAATGGAAGACACAAACTGGAAAACATGCGCTATCTGGGGTGAATTGAAAAAGGCTTCATCATAAGCTCATCCTTGACCTTGGTCATGAAATAGCATAGGAAAAATACAGGAGAACGATATAGGGTCTGCAGACAGTTTGGGCTTGTTAAGCAGGGGTACTGCACTATAGTGGGATATATCCCACTGCCTGCAGATGTGTTTTGTTTGGCTTACACCATATTTGCCTACACAGTGTTTAAAAATTAATTGAATTAATTAAAATCAACATTTAAATCCTGAAACATTACACAGAATAATCTGGATTTCCTGCTTTGTTTGAAAAAAAAAATGAAAGAAAGAAAGAAGCTGGAGCAATTAGTATCCTTTTATTAGTACAACACAAGAATCAGCTGCAACTGAACAGTTCTCTTTTCACATGTATCCTGGATGTCCAGATTTAAACACCCCTGTAGGTACCATTTGTCCTTTTGTTGTCACTGTTGTTGTTGAGCCTTACTACTCCTATACAGTAGAGATTGTAATAAAGACAAATATTGATTTTACTCATGACTGTAAAGAGTAGGTAAGTAGATCAAAGAGGCCACATAATTTTTTTAAAAAAATGAAAAAGCAGGCCTTGGGAGATGGCTCATTCAGTAAGTGCATGAGAACCAACATTTCATGACCAGCTCTGACATAGTTAACAGGCGTGGTGGCACACAGCTTGAAATCCCAGTGTTAGAAAGACAGATTGAATGATCCATGAGGGTGCTTACTGGCCAAGCAACCTAGCTGAACTGGTAAATCTTGGGTCTCAGTAGAGACTTTTCTTGAAAATCAAAGTGGACAATCTTTAAGGAATGGCAACTGAAGTTGGCCTCTGACTTCCACAGGAATTTACACACAGACATATACCCACCCATATGAAAACAACACATGTTCTTATATACAATTATATATACAACATGACAAAGGGCTTGCTTAACTCATATAATTTTGTCTTCAAATGCAAAGTTGGACCTGAATATATATCATTTTGTTATTGTGCACAGTTTATGCAGCCTGTGCTTTTTGCATCTGTAGACATCAGAGGTGCAATGCTTGCCTTTGATCAGGAAGGGTATATTGGCAAGCCAGTGGATTTTCAACATAGAGAACATTGACTACTAAAAATTTCACTGCTGTCTTATATTTAAAATAGAACTTACAAATAGGAAGAAGCAGAATATGTTGGCTGAAGAGCAAAAAGATGTATTGTGTATTCTCTATGTTCCTTCAAATGTCTAATCTGCTAAGCAAAACAAACCTATTTAATATCTACATCACCCTATGTGTAACCCCGTATTACAAGTCTTAGACAAAGGGATAGTTGATAGTGAAATCTAAACATACATTGCTCCAGGAAAGCTAGTATTTATTTATTTTTTTGTATGACATATTTGAAGATAGCTGCTTTTGGATATGAAATGTTCTCCCACATCTGATCGTCGTGTAATACAATTTATTATTTTTCTTAAATAGTAGAGATTGGTAGTTTATAATAAGAGTTTTGTTTACTTAAGATAAAGAATTATGTTTATAGCCAATAAAGTTTTACTAAATCAGAAGCAGAAGCATTTCTAAGACAGAGAGCCAGAGCTTGCTATTTTACAATGTCAAAGTCATTATTCGGTGAGTAATAGAAAACCACCACACCATTAACCCAAAAAGGAGACCTGAAACTCTAACATGAGACAATTGCTTTGAAACAAAGCCAAGACTCATTCAGTGACAGTTCATGAAACATGAGAGACCCACAAGTAAATCTTAAATCTTAGCACTCAGTTTCAACCCAGACCATAAGCATACATGCTGGTTAATTTTCAGATGATAGTATCAATGCGAGTATCATAGATACTGGACTTATGTAGAACCCTACATAAAATAAGAGAATTAACTTGGAAGAAGAAAAATAGAACAGAAATCCCAGGAAATATTTGTAAAAGAAATAAAGAAAACAAAGCATGACAAGATACTCGCACAGAAGTAAAAATGTATGACGTGAATCAAAACACCAATAGAAAGATAACAAGATTGTATATGATCTCTGGAAATGTGTCAGGGAACTAGACAGCTACAGATGAATATGGGGAGGCATGGCCCCACAGAAAGTGATTGCCAGGGCTTTTGTAGGAACCCATCAAGGACAAATTAGTGTATACCCTACTGCCCAATCATTTCTAGACACCAAAGAAATGGAGATGGTCCAGGGAAATGAAGGACCATACACTGAGTGACACACTGAATGGAACAAAAATATGAAGATAGACAAAAAAGTTGGAGGAAAACCTGATATCACACAGGCATAAATGAACAGAAAAACAGAGTTAGGGGATGCCAAGAAATCAAGGAATTTTAGAGTTATTAAAGGATAAATGAAAATTTGACTATAGCTAAATTATACCTTAACATTTTTTTTTCATTTCTGAAGACACTGCACAATTGAGTGGGTCATAGAATATGGAAAAAGCAAACTAGTAATGACCTGGAAACTTAAGCCCCAAAGATTAGCTTGCATAGTGTTTGAAGGTACTATGCATACTACCAGAGGATAAAAGTAATCATGAATCATATTCAGTTGTTAACCCTTCAATTTTTCAGTAAGGACTGGAATGACAAGACATGTCCATTGGTGTAACAGTGCATGAAAATCATGAAAGTAACCAACCACTGTCTGATTGAATTTAAGTATTTCTCCATAGGATAAAACTCATACATGACACCATTAATGGTCTAAGAACCAATGAAAAGAAGAAACTATTACTATTATTTTACTAAATTGACAGAATATAAAATGAACTCCTAATGACTTATCACTAAACCATAAATCAATACCTGTCTCAATATAATCTGAATAGCTCCTATTTGTAATATACATTGATTAATAAAGAAACCTACAACTGTCCAAGGTATATAGAATAAGAGTCTGAAGAATGTTCAGCCATAAAGGGAACATATATGTCTCACCTCTACTTCCATGGGTCCACAGACTACAGAAGAAGAAGGTGCTGAGTAAGTGTAAGGCCCAGATGTAGTAGATGACCACAAAGAAACAGATCAGGGCTGTGGCACATGTGAAAGAAAAATGGTTGTGAGACAGCATTCACAAATCCTGTGCAAGCCTAAGCAAGACGAAATTCCAGCATAAAGATGGGAGCAGGGAACTAGATGCATGACAAGGGAAAGGCAGTTTTCTTTAAGAATGTAACCTCTGGTAAGTCAACCATACTCTAGTGGAATGACATAGCTAAGAATATTTCAATACTTATAAATGGTTTTTGATGGGAAAGAAGGACAGCAACTAGGAAACAGAGTTGGGTGGCTAAAGAATCATGTTTGGATCATGGAAATATTGAAGGAAGAGAATGAATATGATCAAAAGTCTTAAAAGTTCTCAAAGAATTAATAAAAATAAAAATAGAGTATTGTATGAATTTAGAAAAATTGATATCAATGCATAATCTTATGAAGTAATGCGAAGGGAAAACAAACCTTTGTGTAAGTTCAAAGAAGTATAGAATATTAAGAGAAAGGGCCTTAGATTTAAATGAGATTTCTTAGCTGAGCATGGCATGAACCTTTAATCTGAGCACTTTGAAGTCAAAAGCAGGTGGATCTATGTGATTTTGAGGCCAGCCTGGTCTAACTAATGAGTTCCCAGGCAGCCAAGACTACATAGCAAGGCCTTGACTCAAATACAAAAACAAAAGAAAGAAAAAAACAAATACAAAATCAAAATAATTTTTTTCAATAGCCACATGTCATGTTGGAAGAAAACACATAATGACTGTAAGCATGCATTATAGGTATGAACATGTCACAGTTTTTAATTAGAGAGCAATTGGTTTTTGTACTCTGTACCCTTTGTTTGCAACCCTGTACCTAGAGTTTCCAATTACAAAAGAAGATAAATATGTACTCTAGAGGAGATAAGCAGAAGTATGACATTACTTAGGTTCAATCAAAAATATCAAAAGAACTCAGTGTTATTGTCCTCACTAAATTTTACACAATAGTGAGTGTATCTGACACCAAAGTTTTGGCCTTGAAGTATCCTCAACATAAAATAAATTTGGTCTTTTTTTTTTTTTTGAAAATTCAATTTATTTTTACAAGAACCTAAAAATACAAAAAGAACTAGAGTTATCTTTATATCCCATGAGCTATCAAAGACTAGGGAATACTTGCCAATAGGTGAGAAGCAGAACTGGATGTCACTGAGGATGAAAGCAGATCTTCCAGAGGAAGAGGATGGCAGTAGATTGAACTCCACAAACACATTTAAATTCATGAATTCATAGGGTAATTTAAACACAATAAGTAATCTTTGAAGATGACAGGAAGCCAATTCATTATCTTGGAAAATGAATAAGATTAAAAATAGAGAAAAAATCCTATTAAGTTGAAAATGGAGTAAACATGGGGACCAAGTTTGGGTTTTGTCTTGTTTCCATATGAAGTGCACAACTGAGTCTCCAAATAGTATATAAATGAAACAACTTTCTTACATTATCTCTGCAACATCAGAAAGAAATTATGAAATTTCATTATCAATCTTCAACAGCCCACCATTAATAAATCGAGACATGAGGGTCACTTTATACTAAATCCAGTAACTATGATGACAGAGCAAAGACATCTAGAACTTGGATATAGAACTGGAGTCAAGCTTTAGGAACCAGGAAGGCAGTTTCTGTAGCACAGAATGCAGAAGACCTTGTTGTATCCAATGATAAATGCATAGTCAGCACAGGGCAGACTTGAGAAATCTATTGGCCAAATGAGAGCAGGATGTTAATAGACTGAGTGTAAGGTGATTAGAGCAAGGGAGTAAGAACTACAGCTTTATAAGAGAAAAGATAGTATCAATTAGAAACTGAAGCTATACCGAATTTGAGTATTCTGGGATTTGTATAATTTGTTTGCATACCATATATGCTGTTACTACTTAAAATTTAACATTCTTCTAAAAAGTTCCAGAAGAACAAAATTTTCATGAATATAAATTTTAGCAGAAGTAGTTTATTAAACACCACAATGAGAAATTTCCAAGAAATTACCAAGAAATATGTTGGCTTTTAACTTAACTCAGTACTATTCCTTTTGATGCTTGCATGCATTCTACCTTTCCTGGCTGAGACTTCAATCATTTGACCTACTGCCTCTCTAGTCATGATACTTTAGGTCCTCAAATGAGATTCTCTACTTGTACATTTACTAGCAATTATTTTTTGAATCTGGAATGTTCTCCACAGACATCATGTTCTTAAAGTGTGACCTCAAGTGGTGATGCTATTTGGAGGGATTCTAGACATTTTAGAGCCAGGTTTAGTAGGAGTAAGTCTGTCTCTGGGCATATTGTGCCTAGTCTCTTACTGGTTCTTTTCTCCCTGTCAATCCATGATATGAACTGGCTTCCTCTTCTGCATCACGATGAACTTGATTCTGAAACTGTAAAGTAAAATAGACAATTCCTATTTTGTTTTTCATGGATTTGCTCACAGTGACACAAAAGAAACTAACACTGTAGTTAAACAAGTTGCTGCTTACATTAGTT
The DNA here is from genome assembly GCA_026225945.1 of Cricetomys ansorgei. NCBI lineage: Eukaryota > Metazoa > Chordata > Mammalia > Rodentia > Nesomyidae > Cricetomys > Cricetomys ansorgei. The sequence continues at coordinate 3,541,017 of JAMJFZ010001390.1, forward strand.
AGTTTTCTGCTTCTGTGATAAAAGATCATGACCAAAAACAACTTATGGATAGTTTATTTTGGCTCAGAGTTCCAGAAGCAGAGAGTCCATCATGCCCAGGGAGGTATGGCAGCACGTAGACATGGCAGCAAGAGCAAGAAGTTGAGAGACCAAAAACTCAACCAGGAAGACAAAGCCAATAGAGGAAACTGAAAGAGGATGCTGCTATAAACTGTCAAAAGCCATTCCCAGTGATGCACTTCATCTAGCAAGGCTCCACCTTGTAAAGGTTCCACAATGACCCGAAACATTGCCAACAATGGAGAATGAAGCATTAATTTACTTGAACCTTTAATAATTAGTAATTAAATATTCAAATGACTAATGCAGATCTTAATATTCTTTTTAAATTGTATAATCAAGATATCTGGTTGAAAATATAATCTACCCAGAAGAGACTGCAGTAATTTTTATGTCTTTCTTAATTCTAGATGTTTCACTGGTATTTATGATACTTGTGACTTACACAATCTGTTTTATTTATTTTTTTCTTTCTTAGCAGAGTACTACAAAGTCAGTGCACTATGGTTTATGAGCAATTAATTATCAACACATCACAGAAATACCCAGATATCTCTGCCACAACTACTTTGATTGGCATTTGTCCTTGTTTCTTCTCATATTTTCCAGCTGCCAAATTCCACCAGTTGTTATAGTTTTGAATTGTTCAATCGGTGGACTACTAACCAAGAATTATAGCAGCAGCAATTTTATCTTTAGTCAAGGAACTGGTGCAGATAATGCTGGCTGACTGCCACAGGGCCTTTGTTTCTTTCTTCTTTGTTTCTTCCCACCCCTGAAGGCCTCAAAATCAACTGCCTTCAGCATTCTTCTTTGTACTTTTCATTTGTGTCTAAGGGGAGATTGAAAAACTTTATCAACCTTCAGGTAAAAATGAAGCTAGATTTGAGAGTAAATAAAAGGAAAAGAGAGCCTACAGCATTGGTTAAATAATCCATAGATATTTCCAGATACAATGAAGATCTTTGATATTATTTTATTATATTTGACTTCTCATTTTTCCTTATTTTTGAAACTCATCCACTTCTCAAGTTTTCTCTTATAGTCTGTAAAAATCAATTAATTGGTTTTTTTCTCATTATGAATTATATTATGAATTATGCTAGGTTTAAATTTTGGAAAACTATTAGCAGATACCATGTTTTAACATAACTAACAAAATCCTTATTTGGTTATTAGGTAACTCATCATAATGATTTCAACCAAATTTATAATAAAAAATATTAGAGACATTGGAGAGTAAATCGTGTTCTAATAGACATTATCAGCAATGGCTGCATTTATTTGTTAAAACATTTGAGTATGTCTTCTATTGCAGAACTGATACAGTGAAAATTTCATTTTAATTGTGTGTCTCAAACATTAAATATCTTTAAACTTTTTTAATGAATGGGATTCTCATTCATTAAACATCACACACTGCTAGTCAATTTCCATGGCTCAGAAATGAGCTTCAACTTTAGCTATCAAGAGCTACTGGCTCTTGCAAGCTATATAAACTTTGGTGCGTTTCTTATATCCCTTTTAATAGTTTCTATTCAGAGGTAGCAATCACATACATATTATATCTTTCAAATGACTATTACAATGTGGAGATGCGATGCATGTCTGTAATCCCAGATGTGACAGTGGGTAATGAGCTCCAAGCCAACCTAGGGTACATACTGAGTTGAGTTAACTTTGGCTAGCATGACCCTAGGTCTAAATGAATAAATGAGTGAATGAATGAATGAATGAAAATAAGAAATAAATCAATTGAACATTTAGAACATATTCCATAGTGCTTGCTACGCAAATATTTTGGTGATATTATTTATTCTTCATAATGCTTCCATAATGAACAAGACTTCTAGTGGTAACAAATTTATATTTGAGCAATTCTGTCCTTAATACTAAATAGATGAATATAGGATGTAAATGAATAATGACACTATTCTATGGACATGTCTTGATATCTCCCTTAGATGATTTTGGGTTGTTCAGTATAATTCAGTCCAGATTTGACAAAGGATGTAGAAAAAATTAGGTTACGTGAGGCCTTATACATTTCACAACAGGACAGCAGATTTTAGAGTCAGAGTTCTGTCTGCCAAAATCCCAGTTCTGAAGGAACAGTGGGACAAGACCCAAGTCCTAGCCCCAAACAATCCAGGCTTCATTTATTCAGTCTTTGACTATAAATTCCTGCAAATAATGCCGTTCTTTCTTTTCCAAAGAACTGAAAGCAATATGTAATTCTGCTTATTAAAAATGAAAATAGAATAATTTAAATAAAATTACATACTGAACATACTGAATTATGGTAAAAAAGACTCTAAACAATTATGGCTTAGTTGTATTTTATAAAAAAGATTAAAATGCTGAGATTTTTCTGACTAATTGAATAGAACAACAATAGCTGAAAGAACATGACAGACAAAACACGCTGGTGTCCATATAAAAATTGAGTAAACTTAAAGTTGTTCTTCTCATAATTAAAAATGTGGGCAAGCTTGATTTTTGTCAGTTCTGCAATTTTTTAAGGGAAAGGAGAACCCATGAAAGATACTAAACGGGTTTACTTTGTTTTGAGGTTCATCATCTTGTATGTGAAAATAAAAGGCCAAGCATGATGAATGACTCATGTCTATAATCCCAGCACTCTGAAGAACCATGGTGGGAGGCATGCATACAAGTATAGTCCTCCTGAGCTTATACACTGGCACTGTGACCAAAAAAAGAAATCAACAAAAGAAGTGGAAAGAATATATACAGCATATTTATTTTAATTTGGAAAAATACCTATTGTTTTTAATTGGACATTAAAATGCATATATTATTTTTAGAGCATATTCTATAACTCTGTAAAATAATACACTGAACAATACATACAAATTCTTTTCTCTCACATGACAGTTTATCATGGAAGAACACCAAATATCAATGACTGAAATATTGAGTTCTAGAATATACTTACTACTTCTTGACTGTGTGACTATGAAGAAATGATTTGTCTCCAGCTTAGTGATGTCATCTATATGTAAGTGATAACAAATGTCATGATTAAACCATATATACTTAGTATGTCACATGTTATATTCAGCATCCGAGTAAAAACATATTAATATATCATATGCTAAATTAATGAAATATGATAAATAATAAAATATTTAATGCTTATAATGTTACCATTATTTTTATCATTTTTATTTTCACTGCTTGTGTTGTTGAGAACCTAAAGGAGTAGTTCTATATCATCTTGATTCTACAGTTTGTTAGCTATGGCTTATACAAAATGATCTTTATTTTGCAAGTTGGAGTGTTAGACTGTCAATGAGAATAACAACAGCATCATATTTTTTGGAGTCACTACTAGTAAAATGAATTGGAATTTGCAAAACGTCCACACACAAAGGCCTGGCACATAGCAACAGTACTCAGCAGTGAGCCAGCATTAACATTGGTCTTGTCTGCAATAGAGACAATTATTATCTAAACTTTACATCTTTTTCTATTGAACTGGAATCTGTGGCATAAAAGGAGAGTGCCAATGAGTGAAAAGAATGGGTGGTTATTGTTGCATATAAAGGAATATATGAACATTTCCTAGGAAAAGCCATTTACTATATCCAGTGCTCAACAAGGGTTACTGTGCACAAAGTGTGTTTCTTTTTATCACTTTAGATGTGCACTGATCATTCAATCTTCATTCCAACAGGATGCTCTGCACCATTTGCCTTGAGTCTCCTTCAGGGTCTTCTGGGTACCCTGGGGTGTTAGCATTCTCTGTCTTCCCTTTGGCACACCACCACATTCCACTGGTGTCATACTGTAATACAGTGCTTACATACTCCTGACAGACAGAATGCAATTCTTGTCTGTGTAACTTGTATGTATCACCATGTGTACAATCAAAAGTGTAAATATTTGAAAGTTGTGCTACTTCAACAAGCAAAGTTGCTTCCTCTTGCTTTGATATGTTCAAGGCTATAGACTATGTATAACTAAAATGTAATGCGATATTAAAGATAGATGAAGTATTACGTCTGTCTTGAGGGCTCTGCTGATGGTAGAATAAAATTTAAGACTCATAAGAATACATTCATGTATATCTAATATTTACTTAATTTCTATAAAATATCAAATTTCAAAAATCTAGATACTTCTATAATATATCCAACTAATAATAACTATTTAGTGGGTTGAATGTAATAGTAATAAAAATGTTTGCAATAAGAATATATAGTCACAAAAAATAAAATTTGCCTTCACAAAGTAAAAATTGAATTTTTTATATGCTGTTCAAATGTTTCCCTTCTTAAATATCATATATCTATAGAAATAACTGCAGAGATCACTGTATTAGTAAAAATTTTAAATAAAATATAACTTTTATTTAATTTTAAATAACTTCACTGTATTACTTCTAATCATTACATTAATATGTACAGCAATTATATTGTTATTGCTACATGTCATATGTATGCATTAATATGCACAAATCATATATCAGCATGAAGTATGATAATAGAGAAATAGTTAATATTTAGGATATTTACGATGCTATTATATTCATGTTATTTCAAGTAAAGACTTTGACAATTTAAACAAGTTGCCTTCATTTTACTTAAACACTATCCTGTTAAATTCTTCCAGAATGCTAAGTCTTGTTCATCTAATACATAAACAAATAGTAGCCAGAAGCAGCTATCAGATCATATCTGTTTGCCTTGTGTCTCAAGGACAGAAGTAGAAATATATTGAAGCATGCCCTGGCATATGGATCGTGCTAGTCCTCAGAAAAAACTACTGAGGCTGACGGTTTAACATCTGGTTGGAGCTGCTTATTAAACCTCAGGTCACAGAGTCAGCCTTGACTCCTTTACATTTGTTAACATTAGCTTTACCATTATGATGTGTGGAATCTTCAACATGCAGAAATTCTGGAAATTCATGCTTCCTGTCTATATCTAGGGATGACACAACATCCGCATCACAGTGGGTATTGCCAGTCTCCATCAACTGCTTGAGGGACTAATTCAAATAGGATGTACACAGGGGAGGAAGGAAGTTGGAGATTGAGAAGTCCTTTTATCATTTTTATCAAGCAACATACCAGGCAACATAATGCCTGGTAAAACTCTCTCTATATATATATATTTCTTTGAAATGAATAAATGATTAAAAAGACAATTTAGTATCATTTTGGCAAGTTTATAAAATGTGATTTTCTAAACTCTAAATACTCTGATGTTCTTTTGTGTCCCCTTTCTCATTTCCTAGCTATTGTATCTAACCTAACAAAGCTAGAAGTAAAATTTTGACATTCATTTTTGTTTCAGATTTTATTGAGAAAAAGGCATTTATTTTCACAGTTTAGAATAAAATATTCACATCCTGTTTCCATTCCACATAGAGTAAAACACTCATGTTTATCAAATTTCTAGTTGCCTACATCTATTTAACTGTACTATAATGCACAAACATCTGGGTACTATTGACAGAGAAAATGTTTACTTCCTAAATATGTACTACAAGATATGGACACGGTTTTTAAATAAAGCACTGTGTGCTACTTTATCTGTCAAAACTATGATTTTTTTTCTAGAAGATCAATAACATTCTATGCATGTATATGTGAGACACAGATGTATATACACACTTTCCTAAGATAAGTCGTGAACCGTATTCACAATGAAAACCTTCCATGTGAATGGCTATTCGTGACTACATTATCAACAAGGAATAAAATGAAACCAGACATGTTTTTCTTGGTTTATGGAGCAGTTTCTCTCTTATTAGATATTCAGGGAGTGTAGCTGTCGAAGGTCTTTTTGCGAGTTCACCTAATGTATTGTCTCCACATGTGTTGAATATATAGCTTAGTGTTAGCTTGGAGCCAAGAGGATATCCAGTTGCCAAAGATTTCAGGGAAATGAGGTTTTAGTCAGTTTAACTGTGGAGTTATTTGAGGAGCATTTTAATTTCAGAAGTGTTGAAGGTTTCTTCATGCCAATTGCAGTTTAACTTTAGAGAATCTTCCCACTAATAAAGCTTAGATATTTCATATCAGTGACTCTGACTGAATTTTAGAACATAGTTTTATCTTCGTTTTGCAGTAAAATTTTCAGACTTCATCTTGGGATGTAGTCAGGGGCTCATAATGAGACCAACAAGCAACATCAATAGTCCCACAGGCCGCATACTCGGTGAAAATACTTTGTGTTTAGCTCATGCTCAATATACTCTATTGACAATCCAAACCCAATAGTATATTTTGAAGTTCAAAATAGTCCATTGCATATACACTTGGGAATGTGCTACCTCACTTAACATTAAAAAGAAAAGAAAAATGATTTGCAGTTATAGTGAAAAGATCGATGCGAGACCGTCTTTCCCTCTCTCTCCTTCTATGCGCTGCCTTTTTTTCCTATCTCCTGCTTCTCCTCCTCTATAATGTCTCTCTACCATCTCTTTTCAATCTCTTGTTTATCTTAAAAAATAATCAGATGTTAAACATCTGATAGGTTCTACTTTGGTTCCAGATAATGGAGTTTGAATAGGAGCAAAGATATATGTGGTCCCTCATATAACGGAGCTTATACTTAAATGGCAGAAAACTCAACTATTAGCAAGTAAACAGTTTTGTAGGTAAGGTTGAACTTGGAAAGTGTTACAATAGTGGTTCTCAATTTTCTTGATGCTGTGATCTCTTCATGTAGTTCCTCGTGTTTTGGTTGACCTCCCAACTATAAAATGATTTTCATTGCTACTCTGTAACTCCAATTTTGCATTTTTTATGAATCATAATGAAATATCTCATATGCAGATGATCTTAGACAACCCCTGTAAAAGGGTCATTAGACTACCAAAATGTTGCCAGCCACAGATTGAGAACCACTGTTTCAGGGAGGAAGTAGAACAAACGTTTCCTTACAAGACATAGGATTTCTTAGGGGTCAGTGGGGGGATGTTTCTGAAGTGACAATGTGTGGGGCTGGCCTGGAGTTGGGAAGGGGTCAAGGTATGCTTAGAACCCCAGATTTTTCATCCTGAGAGTGGTAGGAGTTTGGCCACTCTCCCCCTCTTTGCTCTGGCATCAACAGACTCAAGCAAATATTAAGAGCTGATGAAGTTTCCCTGGGTTCAGACATGCCCTAGTACACATAACCACTGACAAATTCTTGCTTCTCCAAGGCCACAAAGACTGGTTGTCGCTTATCCCACCACTGAACCTGGAGAGCCCCAGACTGTACTTTCTTCCTTCCTATATGACATTATAAGGTCTCTCTTCCCTTGGCTCCTGTAAACCTCTGCTTATGCAAATAAAGCTTTGTTAGTACTCTTGTCCCAGCCAATGACGTATGACCACCCAGGCCTAATTGTGAGCCCCTGCAGGCAAATGAAGCTTTCTTAGAGCCCCTGCCCCGGCCAATAGCACACCACCACAGAGGACATTCCCAACTTTCTCTCCTACGACATGTATATCACTCCCCTTGCATCAATAAATGAGCTGTTCTCTGAAGTTGTCTCCTGAGAGTTCATTCTCGTCAAGCTCATGCCACTCCTGATCGTTTTCTCTACCCAGAAGTGCTCAGCCATGCTGCCCCACCAATCATGTCCAGATGAGGGGTTCTGCCCAGTGACAAGGGGAGAGTCTCTAGCTTCCTGCCCGGGGCTGGCTCTTCAGTAGGGTCCTTGATCTCTTCCAGCTTTCTTGATATCATCCTTTGTTGATTCACTAGTTCATACCCTTTGGCAATTAACTCTTCCATTCTGGTATACAGCTCTTATTTGGCTTTCAACCTATGTCCTTCCCATCGCTGGAAATATCAGTCACTCTCCTGAAGATACTTTCCTAACACTTTGAATGAGGCATGTGTGTTCCAAGTCATTTTTGCTCCAAATATGGCCTGATCCCAGGTCTTACTACAGGCTCTGTGAGTAATACTTTCTATCTTCTATTCACAGCTATTGTTTAGGCATGGGGAGATGAGGTCATTCTGGACTAAGATTTTCTCTATGCTTATACAAATAAAGGAATTTAATTTCTGTGGATGGTAAAATGAAATTGATTAGATCTTTAGAGTCCTTGAGTCACCCCTGTCTTGAGTCAGGGCTCTTTTGTTTCTGTTTAACATTATTTGCTGTAAATTACTTCCATTTATATTAAAGGAAATTAGAACATACCTACTCTGCTGCTCCCCTACCCCTATGCAGAAATATTCAGCACTATCCTCTAAAACATTAACAAAACAGCTTTACTCAAGAATATCTCTTCACACAAGACACTCCTGTCTCTCTTATTGCTCAGCTGCTTCTTGTTTACTTTTTCCTTAATATCATTGTTTATACTGGGTGTCTCTTTCCTTGCATTTCAATAACTATTCCTATTTCCTATTATCTCTCAAATTTGAAAATATTTTAGCAAAGTCATTATTATTTACTCCTCAGTACTTGCTATGAAATGGAGAAACTTTTTTTCTAGTTGTGGCCAGACCACCATAAGCCTCTTATTTGTTGCCGTGTTTCTTTTATGTATCATGTGTAACAAGTGATGTAAATGGGCCAGCGATTGAATTCAGAGCCGTAGACAGAGCTATAACCTTGTGTAAACCAGCATTCTTGCCTTGGATTCACACTTGTCTATAGGATGCTGTTCCAGTTTACCTCTATATCTCTCCCCGTGCTGTTTCCACAGGAACTTTTCTGCTTTTTCTTCTTTCTAGGGTCAGACTATGTAAGGCATTCAGAGCTCTATAATTTCTATATACTCCTAATAATCCTCAAGGCAACATTTCCTGATACAAACTTGACTTCAAAGTTTTGTGTGTGTGTGTGTGTGTGTTCACGCGCAGTCACTCTCTCTACTCAACAGGACCACAAATTCATCATGTACAAAATTGAGCACAACACATTTTCCCAAAATACACTCTATCCCTGGATTATTTAGCTCTGTAAACAGAGTCAGAAGTCCTCTCTGTGCCCTGATGACTTCTGGAATTCATGAAAAAAATGAATGGATGCTCTGAGAATACGTGATAGATGGAAATTACCTAATTTATCGTTTGACTCAAAATGCTAGGCAAAGAGAAAATATAAAATAATTGTTAGGAAGAAAAGCTACATTTTATTATAATAAATAAAAGTGACTTCTTACTGGGTAGAAATACCCATTTTAAGCCTCCTTTTTTTAGATGCGTGTAACATTCAAGTTCTACATCAGACAAATTGTATCATGCAGATATTATATTGTATCTTTGGTAAGTTTTTCTTGGGACAAAACCTTTTCTCCCTCCTAATACAGGTTGTAAATGTGGCTGAAAATTCCTTTCAGCCTTGCACCTCCAGGCCAGACATTAACTCCTCAGGCAGCTTTTGGGCAGTGTCTAGGCTCATAGGGCTCCCCAGCCTCTGATCACCTTTCCAAGAACAGTTATTGCTCTGTACGACTCTTGTTTGTTTCTATGCCTGTGGATTACGAACTTCTTGAGTGTGAGAACTTTGTCTTAAATAGTACTACTGCATCTATGACCTGGGTTTAATGAGAATGTTCTGTGAAACATCCACATTTTAAATGGACCATAAAACTTTAACATGTCTAATCACAAACTTATGAGTTATGAGGCATTTCCAGAACACAGAATTACTTCACCCTTCAATGAGATGCCTGTATCGTATTCACAGCCTTATTGTAAAACGACACCTTTTTGCCAAAATATTGGCAAAAAAAAAAAAATTACACAAAAATATTGGGCATTTAAAACTAGGGTCTTCATTTCAAATATCTGAAAAGTGGTACTTGGGTCCTAGCATCCTCTCTCAGATTCAGAAAGCTCCATGAAAACAGCTTGTTCTTATCTCATATGTCTTTGATTTGCTCTTCAGCCTGACTCCCCAGTGGCATCTTCTGATGTTAGTTTACATCGTGACTAATGCTGTAAGATGCTGATTGCCTGAACTAAGGCCTTTTTGCTCCTCGAGCCATTCACATGTGATGCTTAACAAAAGAACAAAACAATCTTAGCTTTCCAACAATGGAAGAGGCTATGCTGTGTTTCTCCGTGGGAGAAATTAGAAATGACAGAGAGGAGAAAGAAGAAGGTTGTTCACTCCAGAAAGCTTCCAGAACAGTATGTTCTTTGGAGCTATGAATATATTCTGCAAAACTATCACATTATGGAGCCATGAGAGAAGACCGTAGCTTTGTAAATGTATATGTCTCGCATAGGCACCAGACAAAAATGACCACAGCATGTCTTCCTCATATCACAAATGCAGTGTATTCTAGTTATGAGTGAGTAAAATGCAGCAAGGCCTTTGCAAACAGACTCACAATGTAGGGAGTGTTGTGGTTTTTATGGAATGATATAATGAAGACTTGAGACCTGCTTTCATTGGCTCCTTGCACCTCCATTTTCAAAGCTGGCATATTGGGTCCAGTCTCTATGAAAATGTTATCTGCTTTGCAATCTTTTCTGCCTTTGCTGTGATCAGAGTAAACCTATCCAAGATAACCAGTACAATACGTCTATACTAGTAGCAATTAGTCTGTAAACTGATTCTCATTCTGTAGCATCATCGTCCTTTAGAATCTTGATGTTTGACTGACGAAGACATGGGTAGCCTTGGTGAGTCATAATCCTGCTTATCACTAAATATATAAATATCTTTGTTGAAAGCTGCTAGATGAAATATACCCTGCTTTAATCAACTTACATTTGGAATAAATATATTATGTATAACTATATCCTATGGATCAGTCCTATAATTATTTCTTTAATATTACACAATGAATGCATACACTAAAAATTGTAATTTATCTGAAATTCACTTTTAACTGTCTGAAAGTCCTCTCTGTATTATGTATAAGTGATCTTGTACAACAGACTCCAGTATCTTAGTACGCCAAGGACCTTAGCACAGCTGATGCCATGATGGAAGTACTATTCAGGCTTTGGAATCCAGCACACAAGCAGCAAAACCTGTCAAAATGAGAACAAAGACCTAATCTGTCATCGTCCATAGTTCTGAGTAAAGTCCCTAATGTACTAATCTTGCTTTTTTGGCTTCTGTAATTCTGCACCTGGGTAAACTGTTCTTGCTAGCTGAGGTGTACAACCCAGGACATGGTTTTTGTGCTTAAAAGCTCACTCTGAGAAAGACTCAGTCTGCACTCTTGGGTCCTGAACACCCAGTGAAGTTACCTGCTGGCCAATAAAGACTTCACTGTGTCTGAGTGGTATTCTCTGATGGATACTTCACAACACTTGAATTATGGTTTAGACAGGAAGTACTATATAACTTCAACACTTCATTATTCTCAGAAACTACTGAACAATTATCTTTAAAAGAAAAATTCATAACTCTTATGGTATGGAAATTATTAAGAACAAAAGCATAAAATGCCTCTTTGAAAGACGATGTTCCAGGTAAATATGATTTTACATAATGTTAGCAGAAATTCTTGGGACTTAACAATATGAGAAATTAGGGCACAAAATTAATTATGAGGTATATTTATAATATAAACAAAATAAGTCTGTAAAGATACTGGATGAAATTTTGTAAAATGTGGAAAGAGGTACATTTTTATTGATGTGAGTAACTATCAGGAAAAGTCATCTGAGTATTCCTGTCTTTAGTTTCTTATGTGGACCAGTGTCATTACTCACAGATATAATATGGCATGCTATAAGACGATAAAGGTAAAGTTCAAAGCACTTCTCAAAATATTTTATGACAGCTACTTACACTATTTTAGAGTAAATAGAGGCAAAATTAAGGGAAATTAAAGAAAAATTAACAGGTATGAAATCTATCACTTATGAGTGGAAGATATTAAGATTCATGTATTGTCATAGTTTTGCCGTTATGTTTACACTGTATTGTATCCAAATACTAACAGTCAAAAGGTAGTGTATGTTTATTTTAAAGTAAATTTATTCAGAGACCTGTTGGTTTAATAGCATTTGATAAAATACATCACATTGTAGGAGTTTCAGTTGTGACACAATCATGCAGATTATGGTACCAACACTCGCTATCAGGCAACTTCAAGGCCTTTGCTAATTAGCAACATTTGAGAGAACCTGGTCATTTCCTGCAACTTGCTCTTTTGATTAATGCCTTGAAAGGAAAGCCAGCTGTTAATTATGTTAACAACCAATTCCTTGGGAATCATCATAATCTATTTTAATGGGCTGACAATTACTATTAATCAAACCCAGAGACCTGAAGTGTTACAAATTTGGAAATTCATTTTTGTTGTGCATCATTGTATATGATATGTATGAAAGCAAAGAAGGAGAGGATTGTCTTTATTTAATTTTGTGAAAATGTAGCATTTTTCTAATTATGTGAGTATCCCTTTGATTGTATAATTCTGTAAAAAAAAAAAAAAACCTCCTTACATGATGCAGAACATCCAACCACAGAGGGAAAAAGGAATTCAAACTTAGCTGTTTGACATATTGCTGAAAATAAGAAAAAAGATGATAGTCATAATTTGATGAGATATGTAGAAACAAGTAGAGCATGATATTGTGGGCATAAGTTCAAAAGAAATGTCATTGGAAGGGGAAAGAAACAAGAGAAAACTTGGGATACAAGGCATAAGAGAACTAATTTTTTCCATTGCTCACTCTGGATCATTTGTTAACATTGATTCCTTGGATTTTATAAGTGGAGTAAGATCCAACTCACATTGTAAACTCTAATACAAAGGAGAATATCACACACATCTTTGTGTGTATAAGCAAGATTTTTACAGTGACAAATTGTTTCACACACTTACAAAAAGACTCAAGGGAAAGATTGCTAATCCATCCTATGTTGTACATTAAGCTAATTCATTATATCGTCACTATTCATACATTCATTTATTTATTAAACCAAGTATTTAGTGCCGATTACCAAATGTCAGTTACTGAGCCCTCATTTTGTAACAAGAATTGTTGAAAGTGGTATAGACAAGAAAGTTCACTGGAAAGGTGAGACCCCCAAGACCCAAAAAGCATGTGCTTATTAGAATGATGATGTATGGGAAGACATAAATTCATGTCTATCAGATTCAGTTTGGTTAAAAAATGTAAAGAAAACTTTAGACATGGACAATATGATAAAGAAGCAAAAAGGGACAGGCAAGGAGTGACAATTTTGCTAGGATATATTTACAAAATCCCTTGAGTATATCTGCACATAAAACTGAATGACTAGGAATCAGCTAGACAACGATCTAGGAGCATCACCATTTGGCAGCAGAGAGCTTCTAATGAAAAAAGACATTTGGGGTATTTGAGAGTGTTAAGTTAAAATGGAGCATATGATGAGGAAGAGCGAGATGAGCCTGGAGTTGCAGAAACATGTGGGAACTGAAAGAGATAGATAGTCCATGAGAAGGATTTGCAGTGATGACACTAGAAAATTACTGACAAAGTGCAGTGCTGGTCAGTGACAGGACCAGAAATCAATATGGCCCTAAGAACAAAGAACAGAGGGCACAGAACTAAACTCATTTAGCAGTACTCATCTGATGCCCAATCAATGTGCCCCCAAATGGATATTTTAAATACAATCTCTTCAATACATTATTAGAAACTGGATATCCACAAGGGGAAGAATGAAACTACATCTTTACCTCACATGCTGTACAAAAATAAAATAAAATAAAATAAAATAAAATAAAATAAAGGATCTAGTCAGTGACCTAACATTTTGAAACTACAAGATAAAATGTAAGTAAAACATTTCAAAATATAGTCATAAGCAACAACTCGTGGAAGAAGTTTTTTGTATCTTAGGACATAAAAGGCATAAAGCAGCAACATCTGCCAAAGCAGCGACCTGCAGTCTGGCACCCCAATGGGATGCTGGGCTGGGAGGAGGGTATCAAAAGGCTTTCCCTTCCTACAATAAATTGAGTCTGTATCTTGCAACTTACCTGACTCCCAGAACCTGTGTGTCTTGGTTCTGTGCCAGCTCTACCCCCACCCCCAAGGGTCCCATGGATGGGCAAGCAACATACATCCAATTTAAATCTTTTATATAATAAAGTAGACAATTACCAGAGAGGTGTGACAGAATTTGAGGTATGAGGGAACTATGCTGGCTATTGAGCAGACAAGAATATACCATTCAGAATACTTATTATCTCAAAAATCAAGTACCTCCTTTAGGACTCAGAGGATCCTGTGGAAGAGAAGGCAGAAAGATTATAAGAACCAGAGGGAATGGAAGACACCAAGACAATGTCTTCTAAACACAGCAGGACCAATGCTCATAAGTACTAACAGAGACTGTGGCAATATGCACAGGATCTCCACTAGTCTCCACAAGATGGGGTCCAAAATTGAGAGAAGTGGACATAAGACCCAATTCCTTACTGAAAAGCTATTTCCAATTATTAGCCACTCAAAAACAAACAAAAAACTAATTCTCTCCAACAGTCTCCACTCTTAAAGGCAGTTTAAAGATAGATTAAAGGACACAAAACAAACTCAATGGCACTGTTGAAAATTCTTCATTCTTTCTCCCATAATGTATTGTGAGGGCTTTTTTCTCTTCTTCTTTACAGATTGTGTACATATGGTGGTTTACTGAATAATGGTTTTATGAGATTGAAGTATACAGAAACATGTATATATCTCCCTCAATGTATATTCCTTGTGCTTTTTCTTTGGTTCTTTTTCTTGTAGGCAAGACATTATTGTAAATTAAAGGGTTTGTTTCTGGGTTGGTATTTATGTTTTTCCTTTGGTAGCATGCACAGTACCTTGTGGTATGAAGAACACTAGCCTGTAGAGGTGAGGGCTCTAGGTGGGCACCAGATTTACTTCTCATTGTTCAATAAGTTGTATAGGTGTTATCTTCAACAATTGGACCTTGAAACCAGTTTGTAGAGAGCAATCTATTGACTTGACAACACTTTGGGGTATTTAGGGATTCACATGGGAATATTTAGGTCAAAAACTCAAATAAATGAAACACTTTCCTGGTGCTGTAAGCTTCCTTTGGTGACAGAAAATGACTAGTTAGGGTTCTGTTTCATACATTCTTTAGTGATGTTAAATTAAATTTCACATATATTTATATTTTAGAAATTTCTATTACATTAGGTTTCTTTAAAACCATTCAAACAGCTCTTACTTTAACTGTTTCTCCCTGTATTGCCTTTCTCATCTGCCTCTTCCCTCCTATTCCCTATTTGATTCTGCTCTTACAGCACCCCTGCTCATCCATCCATATCTAAATTCTATTTCTCCAACCTAGTAAAAGATATCTGTCTTTCCCTGCCCCTAGTTCCTTATTCTATATATAATCTCTGTGACTTTATGGATTGTAATGTGCTTATCTTTGACTTAATAGATACTATCGAATAAAAGCAAATGCGTACTATACTTTTCTTTCATGGATTAGATTACCTCCCTCAGAATGATTTTTTTTGTTGCTGTTGTTCCGTCCATTTATCTGCAAATTTCATGATTTATTTGTTTCTAACAGTTTTGTCCTACATTATTTTTATATATTAATTTGTTTGAGGACATCTAGGTTGTTTACAATTTCTGGTTATTATAAATATGAATGAATATGGGTGAGCAAGCGTCTATTTGTTAAAATGAAGCATCATTTGTGCATATGCCGAAGAGTGGATCTTGAGGTAAATTGATTTACATCTTCCTGAAGAACTGCCACAGTGATTTCTACAAAGGCTATACAAATTTGTACTCCCACCAACAACAGTTGAAAGTTTCTCTTACTCTACATCCTTGCCAGTATGTTCTGTCTTTTATTTTATTGATCATAGCTATTCTGTGGGTGTGAAATGATATTTCAAAGTTGTTAGTTTTTATTTATATCTCCCAGGTAGTTAAATATATTCAACATTTCATTAAATGTTTCTTAACCATTTGAGTTTCCCGTTTTGAGAATTCTCTGTTCAGATCAGTACCCCATTTATTTAATTGTGCTATTTGTTTTTCTTAGTATCCAGTTTTATGTATTTCTTATATATTTGGGATATTAGCCCTCTATCAGATATGGAATTGGTAAAATTCTTCCCATTCTGTAGGCTGTTGCTTTATCTGAGTGATGATGTCCTTTGCTGTGCAGAAGTTTTCAGTTTCATGAGGTCCTGTGTATTAATTATTAATCTTAGTGTCTTTGCTAATGGTGTTCTGTTCAGGAAATATTTTTCTGAGCCAATAGGTTTAAGGCTATTCCCCATTTTCTCTCCTATAAGGTTCAGTGTGTCTGGTTTTATGTTGAGATCTTTGATTCACTTGGACACAAGTTTTGTGAAGGGTGCCAAGTCTAGGATCTATTTGGGTTTTTCTACAGGTAGTCATCCAGTCTGACTTGCACCATTTGTTAAAGATGCTTTTTTCCAGTGTGTATTTCTGGCTTCTTTCTCAATAGTTACTTCTCCATAGGTGTGAGGATTTATGTCAATTCTATCAATTGACATGTCTGTTTTTGTGCCAATACCCTGCTATTTTAATTTCTATACCTCTGAAGTACAAATTGAAATCAGGCATGGTGATACCCACCCCCCCTAAGTTCTTTTATTTTTCAGGATGTTTGTAGCTATCCTGGGTCTTTTGTCTTTTCTTGTGAAGTTAAAATTGTCCTTTCAAGGTCTGTGAAGAATTATGTAGGAACTTTGGTAAGGATTGCATTGTATCTGTAAATTATTTTTGAAAGTATGGCCATTTTTACCATGAGCATGGGGGATCTTTCTAGATATTGGGAA
Source organism: Cricetomys ansorgei (assembly GCA_026225945.1). Classification (NCBI taxonomy): domain Eukaryota; kingdom Metazoa; phylum Chordata; class Mammalia; order Rodentia; family Nesomyidae; genus Cricetomys; species Cricetomys ansorgei. The sequence continues at coordinate 3,557,806 of JAMJFZ010001390.1, forward strand.
GCTGACAGGTAGGAATGGAAGTGGGCTACAAATGGGGCTGGAAGGGTCTACAGGAGGGAAGAAAGCAAAGCAGGGTGTTCCCCTAGGATTTAGTTAGTCCCCTGAGAATGGGGGCATAGAATGAATAGAGGTCACAACAATCTGCTGGAGAGCTGGGGATGAGGCTGGGGGATTGCATTTGGAGGAGGAGAAGGAGACTGAAGATCTGAAGCTCACCTAATTGCTTTGCAGGCTTTCTTGCTTCTCTGGCAGACTTTTCTGGTACATAATCAGAGAATGCTGTCTGGAGTTGTGGGCTGAGGCAAAGAAAACAGTGGGAAGGAAGTTGGAGAAGAAAATCGTCATGATATCCTGGAGATGGGGGCAGAGAGGAAGAGAAGGGCAGGCCACAGCAGATGGTCTGCTTCAGAACTGTGGATGAGACTACCAGATTAGATTTGGAGGAGAAGAGAGAGAAGTGAAGATTTGCAATTAGCCTACCATCTTCCCTGGCCACAGTGGTCAGCAGGTTCCCAGCAAATGTCCTTGTAATAGAAGACAGAAAAGGCACAGATTTGAACAGAAGGTGGGAAGGATATAGAAAGAATTGAAGGAGAGGAACCATAGTCAGAATGTACTGTACAAAGAAACAAAGAAACAAAATTATAATCCATTCTCCCTACAGGATCCATTGGGACAATGAAAGGATAGAACCCCATGCCAAAGGAGAGAACCCATGTCTGATTATGCAGGGTAGGCCAGGAACTAGATACTGTATAGCCAGAAGATGATTTCTAAGGATATTCTGTTCTACTCATAAATGGGTACCTAATCTAGTCTCCATCAAAGAGGCTTCTGTCAGCAGCTGATAGTAATAGATGCAGAGACCAAAAGCCAAACATCATACAGAGATCCAGAAACTCTCAGAAGAGGAGGAAAAGGCATTTTGAAGACTAGAGGGGTCAGGGACATCAGAAGAGCAGGCCCCATGGAGTCAATGTTCCAACACTCCTGGGGTCCCTGGGAGCCTTAAGCAGGAGACAGGGAACCTGAAGGGTCTTTTAGATATGTTATATGTCTGTCTGACATGGGGTTCTTGTAGAGAGTCTGCAGGATAGAATGTATATGGGGGGTTCTCTGACACTTTGGTCTATTCTTGGGACCCATTTCTCCCGGCTGGGTTGCCTGGCCCACCTGAATGTGTAGACTGGTGCCCAGTCTTGTCCCATTTGCTGTTTGAGTTGTGACACCGAGAGGACTGGTACCTTTTATGGAGAGAAGCAGGGGAGGAGGGGTTGAGTGGGTGAGGATGGAGAGGATATATAACAGGAGGAGAAGGAAGATGAGGGAACTGGGAGGTTTATAGGGAGGGTAGGAGAGGTGTTGATATATTATACAAAAGAAGACAATAAATTAAAAATAAAACTTTTCAGTAAATGAAAATTATAGAAAAAAAGGCAAACGTCAACATAATGTGGCAGTTAATAAAGAAGCAATGGAAATCAACAGACTCTTTTAAATAGAAGTACATGTAGCTAACAAATACACACACACACACACACACACACACACACACACACACACTCACAGACACCACAAAACTATCACCACTACTACAAGGACCAACAACAGTGTTCAACATTCTTAGCCATACAGGAAATGTAAATCAAACTGTGTTGAAAGATATGCATTATGTTGTTTTTCTGGAATTCAGATACTTGGGAAGTAGAGGCAGGGGAATGAGGAGTTTTGGATTCTTTTTGTTTATACAGAGAATTTGAGAGAAACCTGTGCTACAATAGACTCTGTCTCAAAATTACAAAACCAAAACCAAAGTGAAACCAATATCTTCATTGAGATTCCATTACCGAAGTCAGGATAAATAGTTCAAAAAAAGCTGCTTCGGTAGGATAGAGTGGGAAAGAGCCCATGTACGGTGTTGATTGGATGTGAATTAGCCCAATCACTGGTGCAGAAAAGCACGGAAGTTAAACCAAAATCAAACTAAAAATGGGCCACCATCTGAACCAGTGAAATCACCTCAGGGCATCTCTATGAAGAAAACAAAGTTGACATAAAATACTGACATCTACATATCTACGTTTATTGGGACATTATTTATAACAGCCCAGCATAAATTCACCCCCAGGTGCTCACTGAAAAGATTAATACAGAAAATATGGTACATACACATAGTTTATTCAGTCACAAGTAACAAACTAAAGTCTTTTGCAGGAAAATGGGTGGAACTAGAGACTGTCATAATAAACACAATGTTTCTCACTCAGAAAGACAGGCACAGCACATTTAGTTTTGTGTGTAAAGAAAATGGATGTGAGAATCAAATGGGGACATCTTGGAGAAAGAGGAAACTAACAGGGAGAGACACGAGTATGATCAAAATCTATTGTATACATTTATTTAAAGACATATCTCAGTGGTAGAGAATTTTTTTCTAATTCACAAAGCTCTATTTTTTGATCCCTAGTATGGTATTAAAAAAAGAAAGAAAGAAAAAAATGAGGAGAAAAGTATTGTAAAAAAAATTATATTTAAAATATATACTACAAGCATTCCCAGATTATTTTAGCATATTAGCATATAACTGCCCTTTAAGAAAAGCCTGCAACAGACTTTGAACTACTACCATAGATTTAAAAACATACTCAAGAAATCCTTTCTCAATACTTGAAAATTTCAACAGCTGAAAACACAGAGATATTTGCTGCAGATAATAAGGGCAATTGCACACAAGACCATAACTATGACTTATGTTTCCTATCCTATCATATATTTTTTGTTATGTTATGGAATCTATTCTGCTTTATATTTACGGCAACTCAGGTGCGTTTCTACTCTCTATTAGGTACTTTGAAGTTGCTGTGATAAAATTCCCAAACCAAAAGAAACATGTAGAAGGAAGAAAGTTTATTTTGCCTTGTGGTTTCAAAGCATGAGTCCATGATGGTAGGTGAGGCACAACAACAGACAACAGGAATTAGAAGTTTAGAGATCACATCTGTATTCATAGTCAGAAAACAGGGAGAACGAACTAATGGGTGTCTATTCATTATTCAAGATACCACACTGCCTAAGCATTTCTCAGTAACTTTGCCCTTTCTAGTAATCATTTTAAATGGTTACCCTAAGCAAAGTCTGTCAGTTAAGATTTACATACAAATAGCAATGTAGATGAATAGGTTATATTTAGGAATATATAGGTATATTCATATATACATGTAATAATAATTAGTAAGAAAGAGGCCTTGAATTTGAAGGAGTGTCGGGAGAGGTATATGAAAAGATTTAGAACAGAGGAAAGGAAAGGAAGAAATGTAATTAAATATAAACTGAAATATAAAAAATAATATATGTATGGTGAAAATAGAAGAAAGATATGACTTAAAATATATAAAACTCATGTAACTTTTGTAGTACTCAAGATCTTAGGAAAGATTTTATGGACATCCATATTTAACACTGTACATGAATTAGAGTTTTTAACTTTCAATTGACATTTTAATAAATCATACCTTCATAGAACAAGTAAAATGAGCAAGCATCACTCAGAAATCCAGAAACGTGCACTAAGGCAGTCAAAAACCAATCTGATACTGTACATGATATACTTACTGTCTTTCTTCCCCAATGGGACAAAAATAGTATTCAATTTAAAATTGAGTCAACTGTAAGTACCTGAGTAACTGCAGCTGTGCTGCCTCTGCGTTTATACAGGCAGCAGGTGAGAACTAGACAAATATCTTCCTTGCGCTGGAAAAATCAAAACAAACAAACAACAGGAATAACAACAACAGAAGTTCATGTCTGAGATACAGAAATCCTGCCCAGGAATTTGAGTAAAATTCTAGAAATTCATGTAGGAGAAAATATTAGGTGGAACTTATTCTGCAATTATCCTTATGTAATGGCATGGTTATGAAGAAGCATTTATCACACCAGCCCTTAGTTCTGCAAGTTTATGCTGTTTGACAAGAGGAAAATCAAGAGATATCATGTTACTGGGTTTTTTTTTTTTCTTTTTCAACATAACACTTTTATTAATTGCTTGAGAGTAATGTATCTCCATGTATCTCAATCACATCCTCTTCCCATTCCCCTCAGGTCCACCCTTCTACTCCTGTGCCCACTAAAACACAAAACAAAAAATTGAAAGCATAAACAAAACAAAATGAGGAAAACAAAAAACAGAGGAAAGAAACAGCAAACCCCCCCCCCAAAAATGAAAACAAACAGAAGAAACAAACAAATACAAGAAGAAAAAAAAAAAAAAGAAAAAATGAGTCCACCGTGTGTGTCAGGAGCATGGGTCACTGGCATCACCATGGTTTTGGGGGGCAGTAGGCGACAGGGATCATGGACATCTACATGGCTTCTGACATTTGAACATGTATTCTGGCGGGAGCATAGATCTTGGAAATACACATGGTTTCTGGTGGTAGAATGAATCATGGTAATCTCTGTTTCCTCTGGGTGTAGCACAGATCACAGTCATCAGCACGGTTTCCAGCTGTAGCATGGGTCATGCACATCACCATGGATTCCCGATGCAGTGCAGATAACGGAGATTAACATGGCTTTGGGCTCTAACACAGGTCATGGACAACAACATGGCCTCTGGCAGCAGCACAAATCAGGAACATCCACATGACCTCCGGGGAGCATCAAGGCTCACAGACAAGCCCTAGATTTCTGGTTGCAACACGGATCACAGACCTCTACATGGCTCCTGGCAGCTGCAGGGGTCACAGACATCAAAGGAGTCTCCTGTCTCTCCAGGTCCACCTTTCTCACAACTCCAATCTGCCATCAACTCTCCTGGGATGTCTCCTCCCTGCCACAGGCTGCGTCTGCAGGCCGGCAGTTGCACTAGCCTGACAAGCAGAGATGGGGTGAGGCAAGCCTGTTCTTGTTCACTAGCTCTCTGCTGTGGAACATCCATTCTTATGCCTTAGTCTCCCCTTTTGGCTTGTTTTCTCAATGCCTCAGGCAAATCTGGAACCTAAGTAGGAGCCCTGGCCTGGCAGGTGGCTATGGGACTAGGTGGGCACATCTGTGGCCCTAGTCTCCCGGCTTCATGAGATCTGGTCCCACTTGGCAATGCCTTGCTCTGTCAAGAATGCTGCATCTTCAGTTCACTGTCTCTCAGCAGCATTCCTACATCTGTAGCTGTAGAGACTCAAGTTCTACAACATGCCCACTCTGTTATTTTGCCATCTTTCCTCTCTCTGCTCACAACCAGCTGACACTCCAGATCTGTCACTGCCACAGTGTCTTTCCAACCGCCTTTAATTCTCAAATTTTACCCCACTGGACTCAGTGCCAGTGTTACTCCTGGTCTATGAAAACCTGAGGAGCTGGAGGTGACTGGAGTGGAGACTGACAGGGGGTGACAGAGCCCTGTCAGCTCTACCTGCTGCCCTTCTGCCACCTTGACAAGCTTCCATGCTATGCTCAACTGCGCAAGTCTTCCTGTGACTTCGTCTTCATCTCCATCCTCTTTGAAATCCAATATTTTTATTGATACAAAGAATTCCAACTTGGAGTTCCCCACATTGATGATGTAATTTAATTTGTTTCCTGATGGTGACATCATGCTCTAATCTGTTTTACCACATCTCTTGACCATTAAAACTGAGTTTACTCGGTGAGCAGATGCAGGTTCTGGGACACCTTGTGATCCAAGAAGACAGGTAAAGCAAAGATGGAATATAAGAAGTGAGTATGCGATATTCTTGCCTGAGAAAACACAGAGCATCTTTTAAAATGTTTGTCCAACTGACAATTTCTTAATATACTGCTTAAAAGTTCCTAAGACATTCCTAAAAGTTTGACATTATTCAAGGTAATGAAGGTACACGAATCTCCTTTGAATATATCAATATATACCCCTGTATAGATTTTCAAAATACAAACAGAAAAGTGAAAAATAACTGACATCTAAATATTCTACTTGTAGGTAACGTATACAATTATAATGGGACATTTTCTTTATTAAATTTTTCTGCAATTGATCATAACTTAAATCCTTGACTTATGTTCATTAAAATGTTTTTCTTTAGTGTATGTATTACCAATGTTTAATATACCTCCTTAATAATCTTTTAGCAATTAAAAAGAGACTTACAGCTGGGTGGTGGTGGTGTAAGCCTTTAATCCCAGCACTCAGGAGGCAAAGGCAGATGGATCTCTGTGAGTTTAAGGCCAGCCTGGTCTACAATAGAGTGAGTTTAAGCACAGCCAGAATTATAACAGAGAAACCATGTCTTGAAAACCAAACGAAAAACAGAAAAGAAAAGAAAAAAAAACTTACATAATTTATTTTGCTGTTGCTTTTAATTATTATTGTACTTTTTTTTACATTTTAGCATTATAGAACAGATTATGTACTATTATGTATTATGTACTATCCATTGATACACTGCTTTCCAACTCTTTATGTGCCTGGTAAAGTGCTGGTACCCAATGTTAAAAAATACAAAGTACCATATCTTTAATAATTTATGTCAAGGGTTAGAGAGATATGGCCTAAGTTCAGTCTCCAGAATACATACAGTGGAATGAGAAAACATATTCATGTGACTTGTTCTCTGACTTCACTCATGTACATTGGCACACCCCCCCACCCCAACACATAGGCATATTTACACACCAGGAAACACACACAAACACACAGCATATAAAATGAAGTTATATATTAGTCATCAGGGAAAGCGAAAATAATATAATTGCTATTCACATTTTTCAAAAGCCCTTGTAGCTGGGAAGTGGTGCCACATGCATTTAATCCCAGCACTCAGGAGGCAGAGGCAGGAGGATCTCTGTGAGATTGAGGCCAGTCTTGTCTACAAAGTGAGTTCCAGGACAGCAGAATTACAACAGAGAACTCAATAAACCAATAAATAAATAAGTTAATAAATAGCCTTTGTGGACCAAAAAACAGAATACATCAATCTATTTTTTCCTAGGGAGGAAATAAGCAAAAGTCCAAACTACATCTAAAATAAAGAATGTGAGTTTATCCAGCCCAATTGTGCATGGGAAGAATGAATGTGTAAAATCACACTAGAAAATTTTATCATGGTCAGAGATGTATCTGTGGCTTTCCAGACTAGCTTAACGAAGGTTTTAGAGAAATGGCGACTGGTAACAAACTAATGAAATAGTCTACAGTCTATCATGGAGACAGGCATATCATGGAAAATCACTTGAAGAAGACTGGCAATAAAACTTGATGGCTAAAATAATGTTTACTGCATGCCCATCAAGATCTGTGTTAAACACTTGAAATTTCTGGATTTCTAAGTACCAACATAGCTTTGTAGTCTGAAATGAGATAGTGGGATCAAAGATGTACTGATGAACTCAGCTGCGCAGAAGCATTATTGATACTGAAGTTTTAGCTCTGCACCATGCTCTCCTGCAGCCTCTCACCCTCAGCCAGTACTCAACTATGTTTTTTCATTGACAGTAGTTTGACACCAGCGTATGGTAGGGATGGGAATGGGGATAGCATGGAAGGTCTGCCTATTAAGCAGAGAAATGCTGATCTTCCTTTGCCAACTTCTCTACCTTCCTGTTTTGTACCCTCCATCTATCGTAATAAAGGGAGTTCTTGTGATTTACATTTTGCTGAATTTGCTTTTCAGTGCACATCTAGGGAATATTCCCTGTGATTCTTTAAAGGTTTTCTTTTCTATTTCTTTTTTCTTTTTTTGATCATAGACCAAGTAAAGTGTTTTTTGTTGTTATTGTTGTTATTTTAAATCAGCTTTCCTCATTTATCCTTGTTCTCCTTGGGTTATCCAACATATATTCTTCTACTGTTATACTTATGACACTAATGTTGTTTGTGACTTACTTGGTGACCTTGCCAAAGGTTAGTATGTTATGTGTTTATTGTCTTCAAACCAGGACGAAAATCTATGCCTTACACATATTACCCTAGCAGAACCACAAACATTAAGTGACAGGATTCACGTGATAAGGGCCTGGCATTGGTGTTTTGCAACCTTCCCCTAAACCCAAGAGGTATGGATAAAGTTCTCCAAATCTGCCAACAGTCAATCCAAACTCAGAGTCTTCCTTTTTCTCTAACGGTTTTAAGGAACTGGATATTTTTCAAAGATGCTTGTAGTATTTGTTATACTGTGAAGGAGGTCTTAAAGCTTTCTGTAGATACAGTTATGTGAAGAACTTGGAAAAAGCACAAGAGAAGGCTGTGGGAATGATTAAAGGTGAGGGAATAGACCATAAAGAAAGGTCAGAGAAACCAGAAAGAAGTGTAGAGGACAAGGTGCTTAATAAATCCTCATATTCTAGAAGGAATGGTGCACAGAGAGGAGAGGTGAGTATATCACATTCCTCCTACTTACACCACGAGAAAAGAAGTTGTGCTCATGCTGACATATGAGGAACTAAGGTATCATATCAAGGAAAGTTTATAATAAAAACACATTGTAGGTGTAGCATAGATTTTTTTGTAAATCTGTTGTTTAATACAGTAACTTACTAATTTAATTAATACAACATTAATGTTTGACTGAAGAGCATAGGGACGATGGAAAAGAGATAAATAATCCACCCGCAAGATTGTATAAAATAGAAAGGAGAGTGTTGATGAATAAGGGGAATAGGTAGTGACAATAAAGATGTAGTAAATAATGCTGATATGCATATGTATAACTAGAAACTAGAGTGTAGAGTCAGGGCAAGCTTTGAAAATGAAGATGGAGTGATGCTATCAGTGATATTCTCCGAAAATAATACTGAGAAAATGTCTTCCTTTCATCAAACTTATATGTATAAATATTATAGAAAAACTTTTAAATGATAATTTATTTAGTATTTAAAAATTTTATAGATTTTTACAGTGTATCTTGATCAGATCCACTCATGACTAATTCTCTTCAACCCTCTTCCAATGCCCTCATCTCACTTCCCTCCCAATTTCATGTCTTCTCTTATATTGTCATCGATTAGCATGCATGTCCAGTATTTATGAGCGTACCCATAGATTTGAGATGCTCTCATCTTTGATAAGAGAAGCATCCTCATGCAGTGGGTATTGATGGAGAGATTCATAACTTGTCACAGTGCCAAGTATAAGTAACTGGGTTCTTAACTATGGAGAGGTTATCTAGATAGACATCCCAACAGCCAAAGCTCAGGGAACATGACAGAAGAAAAAGCAGAAAGAGTGTAAGAATGAGCAGATGAGTAGTGAGATGTGAAGCGCTGACTTCTGGGTATGACATGGATGTTGCAAACATCAACTCATGGCAGCTATAGTTATGTAGCACACTGGCAAATGAGATAAAAATCAAACATGGTTGGGGAAAGGCCCCAAGTCTACACCATTAGCAGATAATCTATTGTTAATTTATGGCTGAAAATGAAAGGGAAGAATTCATTCTTTTCTGAGGACATGTCCATTGGTAGGTCCTATATTCTAAAATAAATTTATTTATTTACTTTCTTACTAATTTTCATTGCCAAATACTATTTTATTGCACACCATACCACATTTTATTTATCCATTTATCAGTTACTGGATATTCTGAATCCACTATCTGGTTATCATGAAGAATGCTGAACTGGGTAGACATTTCTTATAGGTATGATTTTTGTTTACTTGATCATAGTCTAGAATTGCTGAATCATTAGATAACTCCATGCTATCTTTTATTTATTTTTAATTACATTTACTTTTTTTTTGTGTGTGTATGTGCCATAGTGCCTTTGTAGAAGCCAGAATAACTTTCACGATCCATTCTCTCCTCCCACCATGTGGGTCTCTGTCATCAAACTCAGGTCCTCAGCCTTAGCAACAAATGCCTTAAGCTGTAAGACATCTCACTAAACCCATCCCTGTTACCATTTTAAAAAATTAATGGCATATTTTCCAAAGTAGCTGAAGATGTTTTATGTTCCTTTGAGCAATGTATGGTTTCAAGAAATCATCTTCACATTTAGTAGCTTCAGTTTGCATTCTTGATGGGATTGATCATCTTTTCACGTCCTAACTGGAAGTTTGTGAGTAGCTTTGAGCTGCCTACTGAAAGTGAATTTAATGACATTGAGATTTGATGACCTTTCAGATTAATGCATGGTTAAAATTTTTCTAAAGCAATTGTCCTTTCTAATTCCTTTTGCTGTATATAGACTAGAATAATTATCATTTGGATTGTGAACCCTTAGATGGAACTTTGTCTTCTTTTGAATTCTTCCCTGGTCCAATCCTGTAGGTATTGACTATTTTCTCAAAAACTCTTTCTGAATAGGTGGAAGTGTGTCGCCTTCGCAGGAATTGCTTTATCCAGTAGTCCCCAACCTTCTTAACGATGTGACACTTGAATGGAGCTCCCTTTGTTGTGGTGCCCCTAACCATGAAACTATTTTCATTGCTACATCATAACTGCAATTTGCTACTGTTATGAATCATAATGTACATATCCGATATGCAGATGGTCTTAGGCAACCTCTGTGAATGGGCTATTCGACCCCTAAAGGGGTAAAGACTCACAGGTTGAGAACCATTACTTTATCATAGCACCGTGGGAGGCAAATGATAGGCTATGTTAAATAATTCAAGACTGTGACTATCTTAGGTGTTTTATTTATATTTACATATTCTTCTTATCTCTTATTATTTTGAATTTAAATGTTTTAACCTTTCTAATCAAAAACTGGGATTAGTACAAGAATTCTTTTTTTGTTTTATTTTGAGCTGGGAGGTGGCATGCCTTTAATTCCAGCACTTGGGAGGCAGAGGCAGGCCGATCTCTATGAGTTTGAGGTGAGCCTGGTCTACAGAATGAGTTCCAGCACAGCCAGAGTTACAACAGAGAATTCTTGTCTCCAGCAAAAACCAAAAAAAAAGAAAGAATTTATTTTTAAGATTATACTATAGTTACATCATTGTGCCCTTTGCTTTCCTTTCCCCAAGTCATCATATATAGCTCTTATTACTCTTTCAACTTGATGGCCTCTTTTTTCATAATTGCTGTGACATACATCTATGTATACGCACATACACACACACACACACACACACACACACACACATACACACATATATATAATATACATTTTATATACAAATCCATACATATATTCCTAATTACATAAATACAATATGCTCAGTCGCTTATATGCATGTTTTTAGGACTGACTATTAGTTATTGTATAACCAATAGATTTATTTTTTTCCTGGCAAAGAAATTGTCTCCTACTTTTAGCATTCCTTAGTTGCTACATTTCTTTTGTGTAGGGTTGAAGCCTTGTAGGCTTTTCCCAGTCCACTTTAGCGTGTTCTTACCTTCTATAAGTTTTGTTTGTTTTTTGTGCAACACACAATGCAGAAGGATTGGCGCTGATCATTCTAAGAGTTACACAAGCTTAGACTTTGGAGATGTCTGCTGCGTATGTTAAGATCTTCCGAAAGTGTGGCAAAGACTAGTCCAGAATTTAAGATTCTGTTTTTTCTTTCTAAGATCTTACTGTCTATATTTTAGAAATCAGAAGACACGTAGTCAGAAAATACTATATGTTCTTATGAAAGTACAAAAGTACAAAATCTTGTGAAAGGACAGCCTCAAGGCTTTGTATATAAATTGTTTCACCATGCACTTTTTAGGATTTATTTCCACCATTAAGAAACTCATAGCTATATTCTGTGTGACTTCCAATTGCTGACAGGAACACATTAGAGAATTTGAGAAATTTTATGTTGAGAAGTAAAAAGAAAGAATGAGAGGTGAATGAATTTTCCCATCAAAACAAAACGAAGTTAGTAAGCCAGAAATAGTGACAGGACCGGAATGCTCTCAATCCATCAGCTATATAGGGGAGCCTGGGAAACTGAACAGAGGTATTAAGAATCCCATGAGCTGAACTACTCCAGTGAAGATTCAAGATCTACTAGTGCTAGTAAAATAACAGAAACCAAGGGTTGAGACTCTGGAAATATATGGTTTTTTAAAAAAGAAGGGAACTCAAAGTTGAAAACTTTGGTTCTGTACACAACTGTCACATGATAAATAAAGCAACATGGCAGATGAGGACGCTAGCTGAGGAAGCTGTTCGCAGAGCTGGTTGAGTAATTAAGGATGGTACAATTATGGAGACAAGTGTGACAATAGGAACTTGGTCATTGAACTAAATCTTCTGTAATATTGAAAGATTCAAATAAAAACTGAGGAGTAACTTTTCAGAAATAAAGAATGCAATTAATAGGGTTTATGGAGGGTATGGCCTAGAAAGAAAATCACAAATAAACAAATGATAAATCAAACAATTCAAATTGGTAAATATTAATTTTGCTTTATTAAATTCCAATGGATTAGATCAATACCTGATCGTTGATGAGATATTATAAATTGCTATTTATATATTACAACTATTCTTTAAATTCACTTCCAGATGTATTTCCTCATCTGGTCAATAATAATACTTAAAATGTTGTAGTCTTCTCTTTTTGTACATTTTTCCAAATTTAATATTTATATTGAATTACAGAATTAAACAATGTATGCCCTCTGAACTTAAGTTTATGGCTGCTGAAGAGAAGATTTACCTGAGACTAACCATGCTGCAATAATTACAAAGTATATAATAAAATTTAAGTATAATTATTATATCAAGATCCAATAAAACCTCCATTTCTTGAGCAAATACATTCAGAAAATGAAAAAACTGAGACAGCACAAATCTTAAAATTATTTGAAAAAATTAACGTGACTTTGTGGACTAAATGCTTGACCCTCACTCCAAAACACTTTAAACAGTGAAAACTCTTCATGTAATAAGAGGCTTTTGAGATGAAGTTAGGATCTGACAAAGCCATTAGGATGAAGCCCTTGTATAACGGGATTAATACCTTTATTAGAAGAGTTTCCAATGCACTATTTAGACATTTGAATATGATCATACTGATATGTCATCTCAAGCATCCAGCCTCCAGAAATCTTGAATAGATTCTTTAGACACAACACATGGGGTGTCAAGTGAGGTTTTTATTTTAACAGGAAAGAAAATATTTTCAATGAATGTTGAAATTACAGCCACATTTTGTAAAACCTGTTAACTGTGTTTCTTGTCAACATAACACACAAAAATCAATTTGAAGTGAAGCATAAGAGATAAAATCCAAAATGTAAAACTGATAAAGACATTCAGAGAAATGCTCATGATCATGTGGCAAGAATATTCATTTAGCCTGAAATCTCAAAATAATAAATATGTAGCAAAAATAGGTATATATGATGTCAAATTTAAGAATTGTGTCATTTGAAAATAATGTGAAGAAAAAGAAAGTAAACTAATAAGCTATATATTTGGAGGAAATATTTGTAAAATTTTCCTAAAAAGAATTTTCATCCAAAATATATTATGCAACTCATATAAAAAGACAACACAATTTTTTTAAATACACAAAAGAATGATCAGAAATAAGAAAAATGGCTTAAAATAAGCAAATGGAAAAGTATTCAGTCATATTGTTATTGGGGAGACAAAAATTTAAATTGCATATTGATGAAGTTGCTAAGATTACAAACAGTGGGCTGGGAAGATAGTTCAGTCTGGTAGGTGCCTGATGTGGAAACATGAGGACCTCAGTTTGGATCTTCAGTGCCTATATTAAAAAGAACAAGTGCATTGCACATGGCTGTAATCGCATCACAAAAGTACAGAGGTAGACAGACCTTATCTCACTGCCCAGTTAGTCTTATCTATGCTGAGCTCAAGGTTCAGTGAGAGACCCTGTTTCCAAGCATTAGGATGAGATCGATGGAGCAAGACACCCAACTCGATCACTGGTCTCCATGTGCACCTGTACTTATTCATTTGAACTCAAACACTATGCATACGCTGACAATTTTTAAAATAATAAACACAGACAATATCAAGATTTGACAAGAGTGTAAGACATCAGGAAGCTATCAAGGGCTGGAAGGACACCATGATATATGAAAACCATTTGGCAAAACTCAATTACTTTTATTGTTTCTTATATGTTTAAATATGAAAACTGTGACTAACAAAAATCTTGTAGATGTATACCAATAGAAATGGAAAGGTGTCTAAGGAATATCTATGTGATAGCCAACAACCCTAAAAATAATTTTATTCAAAGTTGCTGCAAGTTGAAATCCCATTTTTTTCAATTGTTACAGTAATACAATCAAATTGATACTCATTTATATATATGTTAGAATTACATATGTGTATGTTATATGTATTCATGTATATTGTGTGTGTGTGTGTGTGTGTATGTGTTAATCCTGAGAAGGGAGATAGAATTCTATCACTGTGCAATAAAAAATTACATATTTTTAGAAACACTCTAAATGTCCATTACTGTAATACACAACTTCGAATAAGAAAAATAAATGTTTATAGGTTTAAATATATTCAATAAACATTAAATCAATGATTGTAAAACATTATGCTCGTTCATGTAGTCATCTGCCTCTTTAGGTTTACTTAGTAAGCTGTGCAGTTTTGTTACACACCGTTAATCACAGCACTTGGGAGTCAGAGGCAGGCAGATTTCTTGTGAGTTTAAGGCCAGTCTGATCTACAGAGTGAGTTCCAGGACAGTCAGAGTTACAACAGAGAAACCCTGTCTCGAAAAACCAAAATACAGTAAGAAACATGCTGTTTAGACATACTTACAAGAACAATCTAGAGAGAATTATTTATTTTTAAGGCAATCAGCTTTCTTGATAAAACAACTTTGTAGAGATGAGCTAAATTATCTTCATATTTTGTATCTTAGAATCATATGGAAATGGTATATCACTTTTCTTCTGTCGCCATTATGATGATCATCTAACCTTATACTTTTATTAATTCAAATAATCACCTGAAGTAGCTTCCCTAAAGTTGTTTTTCCCTGTTGACATGGCTGTGTTGTTATTTAGCAGGCACATTTCTATATCTTATTAACTACATAGTAGGGGAAAGGAACTGCAAATTTGATGTAAATGGTATCTGATAAATGTATCTTTTAGTAGCAATTATTTCATTCCTTGATAAGCTTTTCATGTCTCTGAATAGTGAAAAAAATCTATTTCTTTTATTTTTTTAAACAACGTTTGAGTCCTTTCTTAAGTGGGTTTGTGCTGCTGAATGTAGAATCCCCAGTGGGTTCAAAAGGTTTGCAAATGTGAATTGCAGTGAACAATTTGAAATTTCTATGACAAAATATTTCTGCCATTTGGTTCTTTTTATATAACCTATGGTAAAATACCTAGAAAATATTAAGGAAAAGAACCTCAAAATATGAAGATAAAACATTGGGCAATGCTTTAGTTGTATAAAAAGCAACAGCTCAGACTCTGCAACCAATATTATTTTTTTACTTCAAACAGATTTATTAACAAAATTTGAAGGATACAATAATTTTCAAAGAAAAATATTGCCTCTGGGAGTCAAGGGTCTTTGTGTTGTAAGCCAAACCCGTCTCCTGTATTCCAGATACCTCTCAACATTCTGTTGGGAATTGTACAACATGCTGTTTTTATTAAGGTTCAGAATTATGGAATCAAATGGGGATATAAGCTCTAATTTAAAAAATAATTAGTAATATGTTCTTGAAAACGTTTATGCTATTTTCCAAGTGCCACTCACTCCTCAGTCAAGTAATTTGATTTCATGATGCTCTATAGTGTTCTCTGTACTGGCCTACACGTCTCATTTCAGAGAACACAAAAGAGTCTAGCTGACATTTGGTGTTTGCCACACACAAATCAGAATTCTTTGATTTTCCAATCTTGCACCAACTCTGGAAATGTTATTAGAAATGTGAAACATGAATGCATTTGTCCTGTCAATCCATATTTTCTCCTCACTTTACCCTAGCCCCATTACAAATGTCACAAATTTTGGTGTGTGTTAAGTGTCATGGCCTTTTTCTAATTAAACGTTGTTGCCCAATTCCCTAGACAGTGCAAAAACCCTTCAGGTCCTAAAAAGAAATGACTTCAAAATTGAAAAGCTGGAAAATAAGTCAAATTGGGGCCCTTCACAATTATCATTACAGGAAAGAATCTTGTTTAAGTGTGTCTGGAGTTGGGTAGTAGTGACCTTCTTGAAGACAAGCAGACAAAAAACTTAACCCCAAACACACCCAAAAGCAACCTGTCCACATTCCCATGACCTTTAGGGAAAGATATCTTTTGTAGGAAATCCTAAACAAACCCACAACCCACATCTTAATCTATAGAATATATAGTCATTTTCATTTAAGGCATTTTGACCTGTTGTACAATATAATCAAATTTGGAATCTAGAATTTATTCAGTGGAAAGCACCACGTTTAATTTCCTCAGTGAGAAAGTTGTTATGTGATTTAAACAACCCCCCCCCACACACACACACAAACATTTTAGAAGTTTGCAAAGGAATTGACACCACAAACTGGAAAAAATGGTTTTCTCTAATGGAATCTCACTCTGTGTATTAACCCTCTAAAGGGTAGACCCCATGTCCAGCAGCAGATGATGAACACAAAGCACACTCAATTGTATTTTAGTAGACTTTTTTTGTTTCATATTGCTTTGTTTGGGCACTTTTCGTCTTACTGGTACTTTGCTTCTATATTATGGTTTATGGTTTCTGATTTTGTGTTTTTGTGGGTTTTGCTTGTGTGTGGTATTTATGTTTTTTTCCCTCACTCGCTCTCTCTCTTTCTTTCTTTTCTTTTCTTTTTTTGGCCTGTTGTTTTCTCTCTAATAAAAGAGAAAGAAAGGTTGTAGAGTTGGTGAGGGGTATGAAAAGGATCAGGGAAGAGTTGGAGGAAGGGAAATGTAATCAGAATATATTGTATGAAATTTTATTTTTCAATTAAGTAGTCTGCAATGGAAAGAGACAAAGTCCTGGAAAATAAGAGAACATTTATAAAGGCAGTGTGGAGAGGCACTGGGACAAAAGAGGAAGAAGCCAAAGCATTTGGAATAGGAAAGAGGAAAGTCATAAAGAAAAGTATCATGGAGAGAGTTATAAATTTACTTGTCTTTTGAATGCTGTGTCTTTACCCACTTTGGAACAAATAGGTAAAGTTTACCAATTCAAGACATGAATAGTCAAACAGGTCTTTTTAATAGAGAAATAGAAAAGTATGTGGGGAATGGAAGGTTTGAGTTGATAGAAATAGGTGCTGGGGAGTCATGGAATCTTGAGAGGCAACTGAAGCAGGAAATGAATGGCAGGTTTATTCTGCCATCTTTGGAATGCAGGAAAAGTAGAAGTAGGAACTATTGAAACCTGTACTTCAACTCAATGAAAAGCTTAGGATTCATGAACCACCAATGCTTCAGAAGGTAGAAAACAGTGAAAGGTAATGACTTAATATTTAAGATTGAAATTTCGGACAGATGATTTGAAAAATAAGATATATGTGTTTAATAAGGAATAACCTAAAATAACTTGACAATATAGGTAAATGGAAATATATTTTCCTCAATCCCAGAATATCATCTATCACGGCTGTCAGAGATCTATCAAATCACATTTATTTATTTGAAAATTATCTTCCTAAAATTGAGAAATTGAAACTTCTGTATACAGTTTGATAGGTACTTAAAACAATAAAAGTAACTGACATACATATTTAGAACCTTTTAATTAGTAGCCACCCTTATCAGGGATTTAATCATTTACTTCCTACTTACAATTGTGTTATCACCGCATGATCTAAGATTAAGGCAGATAGGGCTTGGAAAAATTACTCAGAGGCACACAGTATCTATCCCATACTTGACTAAAATCAACATTCATTTGTTCTTGTCTTTTACAACACATGGCTTTTAGTTATTTAAATTAAGTTATTGAAACTGTTACTGGAGCCCAATATATGAATGTGGATAAAATGATGTCATGAAGCCATCTAACACGACCTCACTTCGTAGAAGTCTTAACTGCTACTACGTCTACTGGGTTAAAAAGGAAGCAGCTAGATTTAAGAGAGAATGAGAGGTGTGGATTTCATGCTATGGAAGCAGCCTGTGCAAAGGCCTGGAAGTGAGGGGCAAAGCACGAGTGGGGAATTGCCATCCATCATGAGGCTGATCAGACTGTCATCAGAGGCATCTTGGGGGAAGGAGGTACTGCATGTCATTACTGCACTGTCATTACTGCTTTCAAATATTAGCAGTTATGAAATGAGATCTCAATTAAGCAGAGACCTCAGTTCGTAATATTTCATCTCCCAAAATATTATTGTTAATAAGTAAAATAAGAGTGACAAGCATGCAGCTTGTCTTCAGGCTGTCTCTAAGGCTAGGACACAGTTGAGTCTCTAGATCTCGTCTATTAAGTGGTGTTTGATGAGGACACCTCTGTGATATGTCAGTAGTGAAAAATAAAACATTTTGTTGAGGGGCTGTCATTGTTTTATTTATGATTTTTTTTAAACTCTAGAGAATACCGAAGCAGCTCAGGTATGGAGCTGATTGCAGTTATTGAAGAAAGCTGAGGCCAAGACCTCTTGTCAGGGTGTATTGGAAGGTTGTTAGGTCGGTTGGTGCCTGTGCTCTTGCTTTCTTCATTTCTCCCTGTCTTTCTTCCTCTCTCTGTCTCTCTCTGTCTCTGCCTCTCTCTCTCCTCTTCTCTCTCTCTCTCTCTCTCTCTCTCTCTCTCTCTCTGTCTCTCTCTCTCTCTGTCTCTCTCTCTCTCACTGCCTTCACTCTTCCCTCTCCTTCATCCTCTTCCCATTTCCTGTTGTCCATCTCATTCTGGTTTTAGTTTTGAGACAGACTTCTATGTGCCTCAGCCTACCTACTGAGTATATATTATCCTGAGTATAGAACATCACAGCTGTTACTCTACCTTTGAATATGAGCTATTATGAGCACTTTCCATCCCCTCCAGACACAAACGCAAGAGATTTTTTTCAATTTTCTTTTTTTTTCTTGAAAATGTATTTTTAAATACAATGTATTCTGTTTATGGTTTCCTACTCCTCCTACATCCTCCCCACTTCCCCACTCATCAAGATATTTATAGAGAACTGATTTACATATTTCTAGGGCCTGTGTATGCCCTAAGGCAGAAACTGGTGAGCTTGAAGTACAAGGGAGTCAATATATATTCCAGACCACACTCAAAATTCTGAGATCCAGGAAGGTCAATTACTTATGTCTGAAAAATCAGCCTTATGACCCCAAAAGGTATGCTATCTTAGTCCACATCTCAGTATACAGCTACAAACTAGTACTCTATGGTAGGTTGCATGAGGCCTATGTTTGTTTGCTAGGTCCAGGTATAGAAAGAGTAATGTTGTTAGAAGCCCCCTCCCTCATAGTCATACATAAATAAATGCTTACCCATAAGTCTAGCAAACTAGAGCTTCAGGTTCCCCACAAACACACACACAATTACCCATTACAGGATTGTAACATAAATTTAATTACTTTACTGAAAAGTACATAGAGAAGTGCATGATGGGTATCTGTTAAGCGCCTGTTCTTTGCTTGGGAGATTGGCATTTAGGTAAGTTTCTGTTTACCAATAGCATATTATTAATACGTCTTCATTTTTCTTTCTATTACTTGTTATTTTAATGTGATTGTAGGGGTATTCAGAGAACTGTCATCCTGTCTTCTTTTCTCTTTCCTTTGTGGTGATACTGAGAAAGCTTAGAGCCTCACACATATGAGCTAAGACCTCTACCACTGAGCTACAGCCTCAATCCTATGTCCCCCTTGAAGCAAAATGCTTTCGTCCATCCTCAGTCTTAATGTCAGATATTGAGTACAATTTATGCTTATTTGTACTAATCATGACCTTCACCAGACAATTTACTTAGCAAGTGAAATGAAATTTATCAGAGTGCTTTTATAAATTGCCACCACACTAGAATATTTTAATAAGTGTGCCCAGCACCCTGGGAAGAAAGTATATGAAATCACACTTCTCCATATGTGCAGTAGCTTCAATATTCTGTATTTTCCTCCTTCACAAAAGCACTGAGAATTTTAGAGAGGGGAAGTAGAATGTCACGGCGATAGATGGAGAGAGAAAAATTTCCCAAGAATCTTTAAATTTCTCCCAAGTTGGCTGTCAGGCAATACAGACAAATGACAAAGTAATCTGAACAAAAGGATAATTAACCTTAGCTCTACTCAGATGTTCCAACCGCTGATCTGGAACTGTCCTCGCAGAAGGCTTTCTGTGGACCCAATGAATTGAACATGGATACTTTACCTCTGCAGCTTCCCCCACTGTACAGCTGGCCCTGCAGAACTTGGTAATGATCATTGAAGAAAGGAGAATCAAGGGAATTGTCTCTACTTCTACCAAAGCTCCCCAAATCCCTCCACATGTGTCCCTTTGCTTTGGGAAGACAGTAAAGATGTTTTCATTCTCAAGTTAGAATTGTCTCTTCAAGGTCACAGGGTTACTGTGGGATTTCAAAAGCATGCCTCCCACTGAGGGTTTTCATTGAGTCTCTTCCTACACAAGGAAAATCCATCAGCTTATTCACTCCCATTATCTTCTCTGGCCCCATATTGAAAGGAATCAAACAAGAACAGTAAAAATGCTCTGAGGGTAAATTAAGAAAACCTCTCTGGAAAGAAATATATACACTATTTAATGGATTTAAGAGTAATGTGAAATATTTCTATTTTTGTCTTTTTCATATACTTTGTCATTTACAAAACATGTAGGAGATGTACCAATAGCTCAGAGGTTAAGAACACATTTTATTACTATAGCGGAACTGAGTTTGGTTATACATGGTAACTCACAATGCCCACAAATCTAGTTGCAGGGGATCTGATGCTTCCTTCTGAATTCTGTGGGTACCAGGCATGCAGGTAAACACTGATGCACATGAAATAAAATAAATAAATCTAAAAAATGTGCCACTTGTGGAAAAGAGATCAAAGAAAACAATTGAATAACATCCTTGGTACATGAGCTATGTGCTATAATTATCTGGTTAATAGTCTTATTAACAAATGAAGGATGAAGTACCATTTACATATTTGTAATGTCTCTTATTCCTCAGTCTCCTCTCAGATGCAAAACACATTTCTGAAATTAACTAACTTCTAGCTTAAATGATGCCTTAGAAAGACATGATCTTTTGTTTTTGTTATTTTGCATTATTTACATGTACACACACACACAAATAATGCTGTGTAGTTAGGGAAAGATACTTGTCATGGTTACTAGCTTTGGCTTATATCACAATCAGATGGAGAAACTGTTACATCAAGGAGTGTAGATCCCCTCTGAGAATTTGCATTTCTCCCAAGATCTCAGTATCTATGAATATTCTGACTCTAGTGGCCATGTATGATGAGCTGCTGTTACAAGGGAAGAAACAATGGTCTAAATATTCTGAAATATTTTTTATTTCATTTTATGTATATCAAAGGTCTGGTTTGGAGACTCTACCACTTTCATAATGGAAATACACATGTGTGTATGTATATATAAGTATATTTATACACATATATAAGTATGCATAAATATCTATGCACATATATATGGAAATGTGCATTTACAAATAATAAAACTTTCATATGAATTACCAATTTTATTTTTAAAATAGCTCAGTGAATTAGATAAGACATTGAGTATTATAATGCTACTTTCAATAGGCAGTAAAATGTTCACAGAAAAAATGGCAGAAATGTAAACATGAAGGCAGTGATCACATCCCATATACTAGAGTATTCTTAAAACATTATATGGCTACAAACTACAGTACTAAACTATTTGGTCTGATAACTAGATTTGCACAAGGATATTAGTAACAACTGGTTGACATAGAATTTAAACAGACCTGTATGACTCCAAATTCTGTGTTTTTCCCACAATCCATAATATTCTCATAATAAAATAATTCTTTCCCTAATTTCTCCTTGAAAGAGATGGATATACTGGACCAGCACAGAATGGTAAACATCTTCATTCCCAAGGGAAGGGAATGGAGGCTTGGCACAAGTAGGCACATCACATCCTCCTCCCAGATGAAAAATAACTTGTTAATAAACATCCAATGTTGTTCATATTAAAACTATTTATTAACACATTATATTACAAATCTCAGGGGTCCAATACCGGGGCAGCTTAGGCAGAGAGCTCACTCCAGGGCTTCCTCACCCCATGCTCTCCTCCTAGTTCTCTTCTTAATTCTCCTCATACTCCTGTTCTGCCTCCTCTTCCCTGCTTCCTCCTTGCTCCACCCCTCACTCCCCCAGGTGTTTTTCTTCCTGTTTTCACACAGACCCTCAATAAACAAATGAACAGGAACCTCCTGCTGGGGGGTGGAAGCTGGGAATGGCACAGAGGTGTAAACAAGTAAAAAAGTAGATCTTAGCTAAAATATTACCCGCAACTAAAACATCCCACAACAATAACTGACTAGTACTAGTTCTTCTCTGAAAGAATCAGAAACAGATCTCAGGCCACAGGGATAAGGTCAAGGAAACCACAGACACTGAAGGGGAGCTACCGAGAATGTGGCCATATATGTTTCTGACATTTTCCTCAAGATGGGCAGCTGCCATCCTACTAACCAGCATCACTATGGCCTCATGCTTCAGCGGACACTGCTGTACATCCAAGCCAGCAAATGTATTTTGATTAAGGGAATGTGATGAGTTGAAATGGATCTCTCCATTTCTCTGAGGAAACAAGACAAGCCTTAACTTTAACATCTAAACAGATTCCAGAGGGAGTATGTTTCATTAGACCAAGCATCAAATTCCTTCATGGCCTGCCAGGGGGCCCACTGACATTCACTTTGGTGAGGTGTTGAAGGACACAGAATAAGTTCTATAATCTACTCACGGTGGCCTGGCTTCTTTGAGGAGAAACACACTCACATGCACACACACACACACACACACACACACACACAAATCTTACCAAAGAATTTTTAGTACAGGAAATAAATGCTTCCTAAATTAGCAATGAACTCAACTTTTTGTACTGTCTAGTATTTTCACAAAAAAAGAAATAGCGTCTCTGTGTGTCCCATTAATCACTTCTATGCATTTTATTTGGTTATTTGAAAAATTATATGCTAAACATAAACAAAAGTTGGCCTTCTTTGCAAATTATGAGCAACTTTAAAATAACTTTCATAAGACTCAAGCCATTTTTCACCATTTTCAAAATTAGCTGCAAGGTTAATATAAGAACATGTACTGTATTTTAAAATTACGGATCAGATTCTGCTTTTTGGAAGAGCTCACCTTAATAGAATGTAAAATTATTTGTATTAAAACTTAGGCAGATATAAATATTTTTATTTTAGTGACACTAGAAATAAATCAGTATATTTATAAATCAAATAATGAAAATATCTGACCATCGTGTATTTGTATTATCAAACCCCACTCTGTGAGGCTCTGAGTTTTGTCTTCATGTCAGGAACTAAAAGATGTCAATTGCCCCTAGAGAGTGTCTACAGATGCTGAATAATCCTGTTGGGCCCAAATGCATTGAGCTAAACCCAACTGAGCATGAGAGATTACAAGAAGTGAAGGGCAGAAGTAACCTGTAAGGGCAGGTCTTGCTAATTCAACAGTAGGGTAGCTGTGAGGAGAGAAAGAAAGGAAGAGAAACTACCATGGAGACCAGGAAATAAAGGGCCAGATGACAGAAAAGTTCCAGGACAGAAAATGGGTGAAATCGGGTGTCAGCTACTAAAATTGGGTATATCCTACAGCGTATAAGATTTTAACTGCTGTGTCTTGTTTCGAGACCTCAATTTATCTAATAAAAGAAGTTATCAGTCTATTTTGTTGCTTGGCATCTATATAACTTCTAAAATGTTGCTTTATGATGGAAGAGTATACCAATTCCAATATCATGGCCTATCTATATATATTCTTTGCACTTCTCAAATTCACACCTCATTGTGGAAGACCAAAAAAATTAATATTATCGGAAGCCTAGTAGGTGCTTTCTGATTTATTGATTTATATAACAAATGAAATCCATAAGTCAAGTAACTTCTAACAAAGATCCAAAATCTTTAATGGCAGCCAAACTATTCAGCAAATCAAATGAGGAAAACATTCCTAACTTGCCTATGAAGCAGACAGGGCATTCTCAGGGTCTAAAGGTGCTTTGGAGTCAGGAGTCTCTGTTCTCATCTCGTTACCCTTGCGTTTTGAAGCCCTGGATTTCTTGGAATCTCAGTGCTGAACCACTTCATCACACAGGAGAAATTTTAGTGAAACTTGTCAAACCTAGAAAGTGTTTATCAAAAGTTGGTATTTTAAAAAAAGTACCATGTCAGCACACGAGACAACCGACTGACCTACCCTTCAAAGTGGTGAAAATCAAAGAGCCTATCATTTGCTTGCCCATATCATGGAGTAGATCAGTTCTGAGAAAGGGGTCTTTCACATTTCCCCACATTGTATTAACTCCCCACCTAGTCCACTCATGTGGGACCTTTGTCAGGGGCAGATTTCCCTTCGATAATCTTTACATATACAGACTGCTGCAGAAGTGACTTCTGAGATGCAAACAGGCACAGGAGCTGGTAATGGTGACTTAGCCTTCCAAGCCCAGTGGTTGAGAGGACAAGACAGGACTGCCATGATTTAGCATTCATCTTTTGCTGCAATGTGAAATCCTACCTCAAAAGAAATGAAAAGAATCAAAGTAATGAAAGAATACATAGCTAAATAAATGTGCATTAGTCAGAATTGCTGTGATAACCTCTGCAACACCTTTGTGCCTTATGATTGCAATTTATTTTCAGTTGTAAAAGATCTGAGGATAAAGTTGTTGCTGTTGTTGTTGTTTTAATGGATTTAGATTTGTTGAATTTCACTGGTAAATGTCTTTTGCTTGCATTCTGAGTCATCATGTGGTTGCTGGGAACTGAACCCAACTCTTCTGGAAGAGCATCAGTGATTTAGATGCCAGCTGTCTCTCCAGCCCTAGAACCGTTTAGTTGTGTAAGACTGCCAAACTCTCGTCTCAGTGGCTGTACAATTTTTAATTCCCACCAATAAGGAATGAGTTTCTCTGTTACTCCAGAGCTTTACAGTCTTGCTGTGGTTTACTATTTTACTGTTGTCATTATAAGAGGTATGCAATGGTATCTCATTAAATTTGTTACTTTGCAATTTCCTAATAAAAATGATATTGAACAGTTCTTTATTTACATATTATCTTTGGTGAGGAATATATTGTCTGGTTTACTTTTTTAGTTTATTAGTTTATTTTCTTGTCTTTAATTTCATTGGATACTTTCGTTAACTCTTCCTTTGCACGAAAATGTATTTTGCAGATTTTTATTCTTCTACCCTGGCATGTCTAGTATTCTCTTGATGTTGTCCTTCAGAAACAGAAATTCAAATTTTAGTGAAATTTAGTGAAACCTACTTTCCAAGTTTTTCCTTATAGGTCATACTTGTGGTGTTACATTTAAAATCACCACAAATTCAAGGTCATATAAAATTTACCTTACATTCAGTGTACTTCGGAGTGTTGCATTTTACATTTAGATCTGTGATAGAACCTATTTGATAATGTCTTTGCATATTTTTTTCCTGAAAAAATACTTAAGCTTTCTTGTCCTAGCACATTTTGCTCAAAATGCTATCTTTTTTTTCTATTAGTTCAGGACTGTTTTAGCTATCTTGAGTGTTTTCTCTTTTCACATGAATTTTAAGATTATAATATTTGAAAATTTCTGTGAAGAATTGAGTTGGAATTTTATGAGGTATTATACTGAATTATGTATGTTGTCACAATATTAATGCTACCAATCCATGAGGTTGGGAGGTCTTTTCATTTTCTGATGTCTTTTTTAGTATTGCCTATTTAGTGTCTTATAGTTTTCATCATGCAAGGCTTTCAATTCTTTGGTTAGATATCTTCAAAACCTTTTTGATGCTGTTGTGAATTGAATTATTTTTCTCATTTCTGTCTTGTTCTGTTCTTCATTTGCATACATGAAGGTTACAGATTTGGGATTGTTAGTTCTGTTTCTTGCTACTCTGCTGATTTGTATGTAAGCAGTAGGAGAGAAAATCATATAACT
This sequence comes from Cricetomys ansorgei, assembly GCA_026225945.1. Lineage (NCBI taxonomy): Eukaryota > Metazoa > Chordata > Mammalia > Rodentia > Nesomyidae > Cricetomys > Cricetomys ansorgei. The sequence goes on from JAMJFZ010001390.1 coordinate 3,583,835, forward strand.
TACAAATAAGGATATTTTGACTTCTTTTTTTCCTATTTGTACCTCCTTGATATCCTTCACTTATCATATTGTTTTAGCTGAGATTTAATTACTATATTAATTACTATATTATATTACTATATTTAATTACCGTATATTACAGGAAGGAGTGGACATCCTTTACTTGTTCCTGATTTTTGTAATAATGATTTGAGTTTTTCTTGCTTCAGAATAATGTTGAGTATAGGCTTGATGTATATTGCCTTTGGTATGTTTAAATGTGTCCCCTGTGTCCTTAAATTCTCTAGGACTTTTATTATGAAGGGTTGTTGGATTTTTGTCAAAGGCATTTTCTGCATCTAGTGAACAAGTCATGTACTTTCTGTCCTTGAATTTATTTATATAGTGGGTGCTGTTTATTAATTACATGTGGTGAACCATCCCTGTATCTCTGGGATGAACTTAATCATGGTGGATCGTTTTTATGATGTGTTGAACTCAGTTTGCAAGTATTTGATAGAGAATGTTTGTATCCATGTCCATTGGATACACATACATTAGTCTTTCTTCTGTGTCACAGATCAGCTGGATATACCTATGGAGGTCAATTTCTTGGCTTATTTTTCATTCAGTTGATGTCTTGGTTATTGTAAATTCATATTAAGTCTTGAAGTTGAGTAGAGTCACTATTGAGTTTTTGTTTTTTTTTCTCAATGCTGTACTGGCCATTCCATTTTTGTGGTTTTAAAAAAAAACTTTTTCATAAAATTATATAATCATTTTGTCAATAGCTGCAAAATAATCTAGAGGATTTTGAAAATAAGTTCACTGATTCCACAGGTTAAAACAATTATATTGAGTCTACAGATCAAGTTTATATTTCTGTTACTTCAACCAAGCATATTTGGCACATTTTGGTTGTCTTATTAAATTTCACTGAATCAAGATATTCCTTAAAATATATTAGAAGCATGTGCTTTTTGTATCACTCTAAAACCTGAAGATAGCAGATTTTCCGTGGCACTGGTGCAATTATAAAAGTCACCCTGTTTCCTATATGCTAAGAACATGGCAGGGAGAGGCCCTCCCTCTGTGAGTACAAGTTGTAGAAAAGAAACTGTGAAAGGGCAAGGAACAGCATTTGCCTGCTTTGCTGATGTTCTTACTTCAAACACCTGAGGTACCTCCTGACATAGCAGGGTTTATAGGGTTTTTTAAAATACTGAATGAATAAGGGTTTTTGGCCAGAGACCAACATACTGAAGCAATTTAAGTACCAACCACAGCATCATTTATTTGCACCTATGTAGTTCTTCAAGATATTATTATCCCTCGGCAGGGCTCTCTCATGATTTCCCTCACTTTCTATTAAGTATCAGACAAGCTTCTGATACCACTTTACTCATGACTTTTTCTTGATCGATGACTCTATGTGCTTTGATCACCAGTCTATTTCCAAGGACCAGAACATCATGGCATGCATAGGTACCCAGCATATAAATATTGTATATAATAATGTATTTCATCTTATACATATAACCAATGAAGATTGTGAAAACAGATATTTGTAAATCATTGTGGAATAAAATTAGTCAAATGTAGAGAACAAATCTACTTTCTAATTGGAATCCACAGAGTATCTTTATAGAAGTAACACCGCCCTTCTAAGAGTCTATGAAATTTTCATCCTCTTGATTGATTGTAAACAAAACACATCCTCCAGATTTGATTACTCTTTCTTATTAGATGAATTTCCTTCAGTGTAACAGGGCGTCTTGTATCTCAGTACCTTAAGGACAGCTGCTATCCATTTGCTGAGTATTTTGGTTGCAGCTTCTGGTCGTCTGTTGAAAGATTTTATTCCATTATTTATGATTCAACCTATTAAATGTCAATGGGGAGATTCCCTGGAAAGGTGTGTTACTGTGGTTACCAGCAGCTTTTCTCATCCCAGGAAGAGTCTGCCTTCTGGAGTTTAGAATGGGTTTTTAAATCAGCAGGAACTACACATGCTGAAGCAGGGCTGTGTGAAGGGCACAGAGAACCTGTTCTTATTTTCCAAACAAGCTTCTGTGGTTTTCATTCCAAATGATAACTTATGGACAGTTTGAGGAAAATCCATGGAAATTAAAAGATCTTAATCTTATGCCACAGATAGAACAGTGACTTTTTATTCTGTTGCTATCTTCCCCCACCACCAATAATGCATTTTTTATGAGAAAGTCAAACTGGCCTTGTCTCAGAAGCAAACACTCCTCAACAGAACAAATGTGCCTTTTTTTGTTAAATTACAGAAACACTGAAAGATTTATGATTCTGTTGGACAAAATCCTTTTGTTTCAAATAGTTGCCATTTTTTCCATGAAGAAATCAGACACCTTGTTGGTGTTTTCTTATAGTAAACATAAGGTCACTGAAAGGAAACGGGCTGGATGAAAGATCACCACGGTATTAAATTACTTCCATCTGCAAACACTGTAAATCCTGTAGACATAAAAAGGAGAAGTTATGGTTGGAGCTCTGAAGTGTCATGTTTTTGGACTTGAAAAAAGTCCTTCTGCTAAGGACTTTATTCTACTGCCAAGATTAAGAAACATGAAGTTGTGATGCAGTCACTGGACCGTGTCAAAAGCATTCTGCAGTAGAAATCTCAGTCACTCTCTCTGCTTCTCTGTCTCTTTTGTCCATTCACTTGCCGCATTATCTAACTTTCAAGTTTATATTGGAAGAAATTATGTGAATTAGAGTCCAAGTCCAAAGCATTAGCTCTCGACAGAATTCATACAAAGCATGCAATTAGTCCCTTCAGTTTTTCTTTCCACTGATTATAAACTGTCTACGGTGAGGACACGATTCAAATTGTGTCTTTTCAAAACAAGACTACTTACATTTGCAAGCAATTAATGTTATTCGCAGTTGTAATTTCTATAAATTGTATGGTAGTCTTTAAGTAGGATTTAGAGTGTTCATCCAAGGTTATTAGTTGTTACTATACTAGAGAGCAGTGCCTCTTGTTGCTAGGCATCTGAATTCAATTCTTAGCTTGCACAGATTTATTTGTGTATGAGTTCCATCATCAGAGGCCAGATGCTTTCTCCGAACCCCCTCAAAGTCAGTACACAGACTTGAACACAGTAAAGTCAGATATTTATAGAATTTGAATCTGAAACAAGTGATTTGAAGTCACCTGTTGATCCAGACCTCATTCTGTTACTAAGGCCCAGTATCTAGTGCCTGACAACGGGCAAAATGGTGGGGAAAGAAAACAATACAGTGACTAACAGAGGCAGGAACTGTGTGTGGAGGAGCTTGTTTCTGTGTCTGACCTTGACTGCTGTTCCTATATCACCACTTAATAATTTATTGTCTTGAGAAAATAATATTAACCAGTTTGCCTCAGTTTCTTTACCTACAAAGTGGGAATAACAATAGCAGTATTCCATGATACTGACTTGGGATTGGATTAGCTAATGTGAGTAGACACCATGTTTCACATGAAAAGAGATTTCCTGACGTTACCTTGGATAACTAGCTTCCCCTCAGGTTACCACATCCACTGAACTATCTTCCTCAGGCATTCTTGTCAATGAGTTCTTTCCAATACTTTTAAAGATTGTTGATTAAGAAATTTTCCTTAAGTATTTTTAGTAATAAGCAGCATAATTTTCCTTTGAATAGAGCCCAAAATCCTGACAAGTCCATCTGCAAGCTACATTTTTACCAAAACACTCTCATGCTTGAAACACTTCAAATTCAGAAGTAGGATGTTTGTGAGAACCTTCCAGTTCTTTTGGTGTCCTGCTACCAAACAAACAAAAATCTGTGTTTCATTTTGACAATAGCCAACCTGGCAGAAGTGCCGAATGTATCTTTTCCTTCAGTGCAACTGAAGGGTGACAGTAGATTGGCTTTTACAGTTCTCCTTATGTTAGGACAGAAAAGCAGTCTGTGCATTATCTTTTTTACCTATGAGACCTCAGAGTTGCCTGCAGGAATGAAGGCAGAGCGACATTTACAAGTTCACAGGGACAACAGGGATCTTCAAACCCTGTGAGCACAGGGCAAAGGTGACAGCTCTGTTTGGCTTTTGTCCACACAGCCTGGAGATATTATGGAGACATTGTCAGGGTAGAAACACCAGTGCAAACCACATGACGGCTGTCAAGAATCTGGCTCTTTGTTTAAGGATTCCAGAAGGTTGTCTGGGAAATCGTAACACCAGAAGCTTCTTTGGTTCTCTCTTTGATAAGATCTCTTCTGGAAGCTTCTGAAGGAAAGGGGAGAGATAAAAGATGATATAGAGAAAAAGTTCTAGCTGCTTCAAAGAAGACCATGTGGTTTGCCTGCTTTATATAGCTCTTCTTAAAAAAGAAAGACAGCTGTTTGCTGAAGGAAGGCCCAGACTGTTGTGGCCAGTCACTGCAAGCCACTAATTACAGTTTCAGAGGCATCTGAGAAGGCAAACTTTTTTCACATGTATCTCATATGCTTCAGTATCTTCAATTTCATCCAAGTATGAGCTGTTTCTCATGACCTCAGATTAACCTAGATGAAACAGTATCTCATCTACTATATTGTCTATAAAGTCATTTTTACTTTTGGGGAGTTTATGCCTTGGATTTCCACCCAAATTAAGCAGCAAGCCATGATGTACACACTTGATATGAGTTAGATGGGAAAACTTTTCCATGTCCATAACGATGTATTGTGACTAGGGCCCTAGGACAAGGCTAAAATGGATATAATCCCCCTTTGCTCTTGTTCTTGGTTAGTATTGTTTGTTTGTAGGATTCTTAATGGAGTTTTATACTTCGAACTTCAACAGTTTCTATCCTTAAAAAATAAGAGACGTGACTGATACTGACTGTAAAGTCATCTCCAAACCTTAATCATGTAATTTTTAAATCCTCAGTGAAATATTTCATAGTAAAATGCACACAACAAAATAAAGAATTTCTCTAAGTCAGAATGGAATGCTTGTGCTTACTTGCTTATAGTTAAAATTAACCGTTTATGTATGTGTGTGTGTCTTGAGCTATGGTTTGACAAACATTTCATATAAGATGTTTGGACATAGTTGATTGAAATGTTTGAACACAGTTCATAGTAATATGAAACCATGATAAGTACCATGATAATCCTAGTAATAATCAATAGACTTTAGAGATAAGGTCAAATTCCTGGCAGTATACAAATGTCCTGGTGAGAGACATGAATCACACTGTTAAATTGAATAAGATGAAGGCAGTGTGTGAATTTCTAAGCAATGTTAAAGATTGCATGCATTCAATAGACACCAACAAAAGGTTTTAGAAGCAGAATAGCAAAGTAAAAGGAACAAAACAAATACCATAAAGGAAACTATAAAATAATGTAATATCACTTCAATATATAAAACAAACACAATAAAAAAAAAGCAATCACAAAGTGGGCTTGCATTTCAGTTTTTTCATGACTTCATCCATTCCAGTCCACCTGCAATATCTTCATAGTGGCTGCTAATGCAATTTTCTGAGTCTACTATTTGGATAGCATATATAGTATATGAAATAGAATATTTATAATATTTGTGTCATTTTCCATTTTTCCTTTCTCAACAATGGATTCCAATGTGCAGACCTTATTCATGGGATTTACATATGACTGAAATGGATCAAAATATATAGTGGCCTCTGATTCTTTTTATATGACATTGACATAACTACAAAGTAGGACAAAAGTATTTCAGTCACCTGTCATTCCGTCAGGCATCTCTGCTTTCTGATCTTCCCATTGACTCCAGATATTAGTGTCTGACTGCATCAAAGTCATAGCAGCATACTGTGCTTGTCTGATATTACTATGACACAGAGAGATTTTGTTTTTAGTTCATTGTAAAAAGTACTGGTAAGACACAGAAAAAAGTTATTATCTCACATCCAAATGAAGAAAATCTTGAAGATGATGCAGCAAGTTCTGGGCCCTAAAAATATGTTTAAACTAATTAAAATAAAATTTATTTTCACTGTGTCTGTCTCGATCCAAGACATACTGGTCATAGTTGTAGAAGACATTGATCTTGTGGCTTCTTCAAGAAAACTGAAAATGAAAGAATACAGAAACTGTAAGTTTTTCTTCTGGTCTTCAAAGCAGTGTCCATTGTCAACAGTTTTGAGGAGCTGGATTCAAAATTCTATACATTCCTTAACTTCCAGAGCAGAACAAAAAGCCTACAGGATTATATCAAATGCATATGATTTACACACACACACACACACACACACACACACACACACACACAGAGTTTGCAGAACGGGTGGTGAGAAATACTTTTATGATAATTTCTTCTACTTTATTGGTATCTTTTATCCTGTGTCTTACAGTAAAATTATAGATTTTTCTAAAAAATTTATTTGTTTCAGACTTAAAAATAAATTATTTAAAATGAAGAATTGGCCAAATTAAGTCTTTGAAATATAGAACTTAAAGAGATTAATTGGCTCACTGTAATCTATTGATTAATTTCCAGAGAAATGGATCTTCTAATTATCTCTCTAAAGTTAGGAATAATGTAAAAATCTCAGAGCCAAAATCACTGGTATCAAGTCATTGATTTTTGGTGTTGTTTTCAGAATCAGACTTCATATAGCTGATGGTGAATCACTTTTATGTATTATGAATTAAAGTATCAAAGCAGAATTTATACCAACACTCTTGAGTCAGACAGGAAAAGATAAGGACAAGCAAATATAATTCTCTTGATTCTTGCAAGAACTCACTAACCATTAAAAGGGTATCTCATTAATTGAGCTTCCCTATGGTAGTAATAGATAAGTCAGAGAAGAAAAGAACAGTAGAAAAGAAAAAAAGCACAGAAGATATATATATATATATATATATATATATATATATATATATATATGTATATATATATATATATAATCTTGAACAATATGAGAATAGAGAAATAGAAAGTTTGGAATAAGGGTGATAATTTGGGACAGGGGTGAGTAGAATCTCATATGCAAATAAAGGCATGATCAGAAGTCCAAGTGGACCAGGGTACCAGGCCTTTTTCAACTATATGTCAAATATATTAGACTAGTACATTAAAAAAATTAAAGGAAAACAAAAACAGATTTTCTTAGCCATATGACATGATCCCTAATGCACTCCCTTTGAAAGCACATGTCAAGGCCTACCCTGCTAATGACAGTTACTATGACTAAGAGAAATCTAGACAACCCGGTTCTAAACCAGACTTAGCAGTCATACTAGGGCAGCTAAGGAATTATGGAACAGTATTATTTTGTATTTTCCACAATGAACCTGATCCAAGTAAAAACAAGTTGATAAGAAAAACTAGTATTTTGGGGTGTAGTAACATAATTTTCTATTGATCATATATTTTTAGCATGAACTTTTCATCTGGCTTCTGCTGGGTAACAAATGTACAGCAACTGAGAGTAAGACACACTTGCTAATTTGGGAGATACATAGCCAGTTGTCCAATGACTTCAATTAATTTCTCTGTTACCACAATTTAGTAATGTCCCTGCTCAATTTAAACAGTGGATCATTCAAAACCTACCTGCTTCTTCTTTATTTTCTTCAAATAGTAATTTCCCATTCCATCTGTAGAGTGGACCAAGACTTGGGTTTCTAGAATATGCTCAAATCTGATGTACATTTTGGCTCCTATAAAACTTGATACAACATGAGTAGACATACAATATTCAATGCAATTTTGTTTAGTAAAATTGAATGAATGAATGAATGAATGAATGTACAAATTCATTTTTAAAAGGTGGGAGAATGATGAAGCAATTAGTGTTTGTCAAAGGTTGTGGTGGTTTGAGTAAGAGTAGGCTCCAGTGGCTCATAGATTTGAATGCTTGGTCATTAAGGAGTGTCTTTAGTTAAAAGCATAAGGAGGTGTGGTCTTGTTGGAGGAGGTCTGTTACTGAAGGTGAGTTTTCAGGTTTTCAAAAGCCCTAGCCATATTTAGCGGCTCTCTCTTCCTGCTACCTGAGGATCTGGATGTAGAAATCTCAGCTACTACTCCAGCACCATGCATGCTGCCATGCTTCCTGCCTTGATGATAATGGACTAACCCTCTGTAACTGTAAGTAAACTTTAATTAAATGTTTACTCTTATAAGAGTTTATGTGATTATTGGTGTCTCTTCACAGCGATACAACATTAACTATGGCAAAAATCTTTGCTTAAATAATGGCTAAATGAATGTTAACACATTCTGCATTAATAACCATGATTACTGTTCCCAGTAGGTATTGTGATATGCAGAATAACATCTGAAATTTGTGCAGTTAAGTCAGGTGCAATAAACTGGTGGGTTTGGTTAAGTAGAAGGGAGTCTGGGGCATATTTTTCTGCCTCATTGAAGAAAGCTTTGTTGTAGAAGTTTGTTTTAAAATGATCCTTGAAGAAAGCCATCCAGAAATAGCCCAGCATGAGAAGGCCAGCATGCTGTTTCTTTCACTTCCCCAGGCTATTCCCCCATGAAAAATATTTTGATTTACTTGGTTCATTTCATGTGATGGCAGCATGAATTATCACTTCATAGCGGACATCGGCAAACGGGCTGGAATGTACCTCTAAAACAGAGTGAAACTGAAACTACTTTGGCCTCCCTCTGGTTTCCTTGAAGATAAATGATGATGATGTCAGTCCAATTGGAAAGAATATTAAATCAGAGGCTGAAAATACATCATAGTTCCAACTCCCTCATATCACAGGGTCTGTGTTCTCATGAACTCTGAAGTCCAGGATGACTCTCTCCTCATTCTCAGAACCAAATGCCATTGCTATAACTGGGTTCAGGATGCAGTGAGTGGGCAAACAGCCTGCTGCACTCATCAGGCTTTTGTATTCACAACTGGCTACCTCACTGAATGTGCTTCCTGATGCTCTCCACACATAACTCAGTAAATACCACAGAGCAGACACTAAACACTCACCGTGGAAGGAAGCAAATACATATCATAAATACAATTCTGCCTTCTTAAAGCTTTGATTGCTTTCTTTTTTTATTTTACTCTTAAAAAAATCTATTGTACTTTTCTATTTGTGTGTGTGTATGTGGTGTGCATGTGTGTGTTAACATGTGGGAAATACACATGTGTGCACACGCATGTGGTAGCCAGAGGAAGATGGAGGGTGTCTCCCTCAATGGCCCTCTACTTTATATACTGAAGTAAACGTTCTAATTTGAAACCAGTACTTGCTGAGCCTGCTAGTCTTAATAGCCAACTTGCATGGAGGATTATCTATCTGCTTCCCAGGCACTGGATATATACGATTTTCACACCTACCTGTCAGTTACAGAGGTGCTGGAGTTCTGAATACCGCTCTTCAAACAACACTCTTACATGGCAAGTACTTTACTAAAGAGCCATTTTTTGTTTTTGGGGTGTGTGTGTGTGTGTGTGTGTGTGTGTGTGTGTTTTGGTGTTTTGGTGTTGTTCATTTGTTTGTTTTGCTTTGTTTTCACTTCCAGGGATAATGTTCTGTTGATGATTAACCGGCAAAAATAGCTGCTCCATATTGCCATAAGTTCCTTCAGGAAAAAAGTAGGTATTTATTGTGCCAATATTTGCAATATATCCTTGTAAAGTTGTCTACTGAACCATTAAAGATGCCCTAATACCTGGACATTATAAATGTGTAATATCAAGAAATGTGTGTGGTCAATGTGACTGATGATTTGTGAGTTGGGAACATTATCACAGTGGGCTCTGTAACTGCATCACCCTTTTCAGAGGAAGGTGGAAGATGGAGAAGGGGAAGTATGAGATGATAGAAGGAAACATTGGAATGATACTCCCACAAGCCGCCAACACTACAGGCAATAGCTTCTAGCATCTGGAAAAGGCCAAAATGAATTCTTTCTGTAGCCAAGAGACAAGACTATCTCCATTATTAGTTTGATTTTAGCACCATTAAACCCTTTTTAGGACTTTTTACTCTGATAATTTAAGATAGCCTCTTTGTATCATTTATAACATAGAGTATCTGATCATTTGGTACAGCAGCAATAGGAACTAAGATAGCAGCTCCATATTATACCATGATGGAGTCCTAAGGATTTAAGGACAGACTAACTGAACTTTACATAGCAAATAAGTAGGATGATCTTATCAGAGCCATGACTTCCCATAGGACTATGGAACAAATACTTTGGTCCAATTTCGTTTCTTCCTCTCTGATATCAAGTACATGATTTGCTCATGGGCATGAGGTATCTGGAGATTCTGGGAAGATAACTCTGTTCTATAGATATTGTTTTGACTGTCCAGAAAATCTACATTAATTTACACTTTTTCTTCATTCAGCTAGAAATTTAGGAATTATCTACTATGCAAGGAAGCAGGCAAAATAAAAGAAAAAAATTGATGTCAAGACATATTTTAATGTATAAAAGTCTGAGACTCAAAACTATATTTGGGCCTTTTAAGAGTCTGGTAGCATGAATATAGTCCCTTTTTTTCTTCTTTGCAACATCAGAAGAAAATTACCACAAAACACTACCTCATCTGCCACATAAACTGGGTTAAAGTATACTGATGGAAGTGGTTGCAAAGAGCCACGAGCTATTGCGGAGCTGTATCTAACATTTTTAAGGTAAGCTTGCTCTTCAGCTGCAGAGATACAATCTGATTTACTGCAATGCATCCTGTGATACTTAGCCATCCTACTCCCCACCTCAGCAGTGGAGAACGGCTGCAAAGGAATGCAAGTCACACTCATTCCAAAGGTGGGAAGAGTACAGTCCAACATCGGTCTTTCTTTTCTGTGGCTGATGTGCACACCAAGACTTTCAGGCATGCCAAGTTTTTCCTGTACTATAGCATATGGAGATGCTTTGGAAACTCTTTTTAGGCACTCACAAAATGAAAATAATCCTCCCATGTTCAACAGGCTCAGCTTGACTATGCTGAAGCACATTTAAACTTTATAATGAAGACCCTCCTCATCTATGTCTAGAGTTCACTGTAAAAAGAAATGAGTGTGGGACAGGAACAACTATGGCCCCGGGATGTGCAGCAGCACATTGGCCATCAAACCAGTTTTAGCAAAGATGATATCATGAATCCAAGAAGATAAACAGTTCTTACAGTTTCATTTAGATTGTTTTCCATGGTTTCCTACTCTTCTGTGTTGCATCAAATGTCTTCAGTGTGAGAATAAATAACTTTAACCACTTGTGCATCTAACATCCCTCAGGTTTAATTAGTTAGGAACTTGCTTTAGTGAAACAAAATCCATTGGTACAAAGTATATGTGGAGAGGGGCATGGATAGAGAATCTACTAAATGTAAAAACTGACAATGGAATGCATGGACATATCTCTATAAGAACCCATGATATAGTATTGTGGCCTGGTGGGAAAATAATAGCAAAATAAAATTGCAAAATCATTACCATAGCTTATCACAACATTCTCACTTGCGATTTCCTAGCTGGGAGTGTAGTTCAGTGGCAGGTACTTACACAACACATACTAGGCCTTGCATTTGAAATCCAGTCCAGCAAAATCTACGAAAAAAAAAAAAAAAAACTCTCTTTTTTTTTTTAAAGCTGTATTATTCTAGTTAGTGGTCAAATGTGAGGCAGGAAAAGGAAATCTCAGTGCATTTTAAGAAAACCTAGAGAGAAATTTTAAGTAAAATTTCTTTGGGGAAATCCTGGGACATTTGGCGATTTCCATGGGACCCCTTTGACCTACAAATCAATTAGATATAAACAAATTAGTTATAAGAGATGGCCGGTTGGAACTTTATTTCCTCCATTATTGATAACTTCAGTGAGATTGCTTTGATATAATATAGTCTAGGAAGCTTCTACTGTATTAGGTTTTCATACTAACCCTCAAATGGCTCATAATTTTAGCTGTTTCTCCTCATATTCCATCTCTTGTCATCCTCTTGCTTGCCCATTCCACTTGATCCTCCCGTTCCAGTCCCACTTATCCATCTATTCTATTTTTCTTTTCTTATAAGATGTATCCATCCCATCTACTCCTTTATTCTACACTTAACTGAAGTTATTAGGCTACTATATCATTCAGCAAAAAAGACAAGGAGATATTTTCATATGTGGAAGCCCTGCCAGACCTCAGCAGAGAGAACCACTATCATGGCCAACACCATACATGACAGTGGAACCCTGATCATCTGAACGCAGGTGTTTTTATTGATTCAGAATGTGCAGGTCATAAACAATCAAACAGCCTCCAGAAATCCAACTTCTTCAGAAAATACAAAACACCAAGACTTAAAGAGTCATTCACCCACAGTACATGAAACAATTATTTTGTACATAAGTAAAAATACACTTCAAAAACATTTCTCCTTTTCTGTATAAAAAAAATTTGCTTTATCTTTACAACATAATTTAACATTATACCAGCAAAATCATTTACAAGAACAATTATGAGGCTTCTAATGTACATGGCCAAATGATTCTAAGCATCTGTCAAGCTTTTCACAATGTGTTTGGACAGCAGAAAAACATTATCAATGTTTAATCATCTGGAATTCACACACGCTCTTCTGGGCTCCTCTAAAGGACTTGAATCACTTCCTTGGATTTGCCCTCTGAAACACATAGAGTTCGTCGTCCAGCCACTGGCTGGCTCCATTCCACTGCTGATGTTGTTCTTGGTGGTTGTCCCATGGTACTGGCATCATTAGAGCACTGGAATCTTCTGCTGCAACAGAAGATAGCTTCTTCTGGACTCTTTTCATTGTGCCAAACCTCAACTTCTTTTCATGACATCTTCAAAATGGGCTTTCAATTGCCACTGAGGCTGTACTTTCACCAATGCCCCCTACTGGGCTCTCTTCATGGTGCCAAACCTTAACTTCTTTACATCACCCCTTCAATCTGGGCCTTCAACTACTACAGAAGCTGTACCCTTACCAATGATCTCTCCTGGCCTCTCATAATGCCAAGCATCAGCAGCTCTCCATGACCCTTTCATGCCTTCAAAACCAAAAGTCACTTGGGTGACTTTTACAGTACCAACTTCAGCGTCTAGCACAAGCTACAACCTTAGCCAATTCTGGAAGACAGTTTCTATATGCTGACCCTGAGGAGACACTTCCCGGATTTAAGCTAGAGTCTGATTTGCTGGAAAAATAACTTATCACTTTGTCTGCAAGAAGAGTTCCCTCATGGGGTGGAGTTCTCATCACCAAAGGAAATGTATCTTGTCAAGATCACCTCACCTCACTAAAATCTGGACAGGTTTGCAGAAAACAAAACAAAATAGACTCTACAAGGTCTGGAGTTTCTTTTTCTTCTTCCTTGACTTCATGTTAGATGTGGCTGGTGTGATAACATGCCCCATGTTGTACGCACCACTTGCTGCTGAGGCAGCTCAGAAAGGATGTCAGGAGGCATTCTCATAGATGCAGACCCTGCCAGACCTCAGCAGAGGGAACCACTGTAATGGCAGGCCACCATCCTGGACAGTGGAACCCTGAATCACCTGAGGACAATACAAAACGCCAAGACCTAGAGAGTCCCTTACCCAAGAACACTAAACAATGATTTTGAACATATCTAAAAGCAAACTTCCACAATACCTAATCTCTGTTGTTCTATGGACTATAGCTTGGTTATCATTGACTTAATAGCTAATATCTACATATAAGCAAACACGTACCTACCTTATTTGTCTTTCTGAGGCTCATATACCTCATTCAGAATAATTTTTCTGTTTACATCAATTTACCCGCAAATATCATGATTTCTTTCTTTTTAACAAAATGCATTATTCCACCGTGCACCGCATTTCTTTACTCATTAATCTGCTGAGGAACAAATAGGCTGTTTCCAGCTTCTGGCTATTATGACTAGAACAGTAATAAATCTGGTTGAGTACGTAACCAAAGGTTTAGATGGATCTTGAGGTAGACCAATTCCTGAGGGACTGACACACTGATTTTCATTGAGGCTGTACACGTTTGATATCACAACAGTAATGCATAAATTTCCCCCTTACTCTACATCCTCACTAGCGTGAGCTGTCACTAATTTTATTAGTCTTAGTCATTCTGATGGGTATAAGATGAAATTTGAAAGTAGTATTGATTTGCATTTTTATGGTGGGCAAAAAGATGTTGAGCATTTCTTTAAGTGTTTCTCAGCTATTTGAGTTTCCTCTTTTCAGAGTTCTTTGTTTATATTTATAATCCATTTTTAACTGGGTTATTTGTTTTCTTGATGCCTAGATTTTATGTTCTTAATATATTTGTGTATTAACCCTCTTTCAGATGTTTAGATGGTAAAATGTGTTCTCATTCTATAGGCTGCCATTTTGTCTGAATGAAATTGCAGAACCCTCTAGTTTCATGAGGTCCCATTTATTATTTCTTGATCTTAACATCTGTGTTAATGGCATTTTATTCTGAAAATGTTTTCTTGTGCTAGTGAGTTCAAGGATATTCTCAATTTCTTTTATTACAGGTTCAGTGTATCTGGTTTTATGTTGAGGTCTTCGATACATTTGGAGTTGAGTTTTGTGTATATATATATATATATATATATATATATATACACACACAAATAATATTTGGATTTTTCTACATGCAGCCATCCAGTTTGACTAGCACATTTATTGAATATGTTGCCTTTTTTTACAGTGTTTATTTCTGGATACGTTAACAAAACTCTGGTGTCCATAGATGTGTGGATTTATGTTTCAGTCTTTAATTTCATTTCATTGATTGATATATAATTGTTTTTGTGCCAATACCATGATGTTTTTATTACTCTGTGCTAAATTTGAAATCAAGGATAGTAATACTTCTTGTAGCTCTTTTATCTTATATCTTAAACTTTACCTTAATCTTTATATATCTTACTCTTTATTTGCATGACTTAAATATTAAACTTCCTCAACTCCCAGGAATCTATTAAGGGTGACATTAGTGAGGACATCTAGTAAGGAAGGATACAGAACCTGAACAGGCCATCTTCCATAACCAGGAAAGGCTTCAGTAGTGGGACTAGAGACCAACCCAGCCACAAAACCTTTAACCTACAAGATGTACTGGGGCAATGGTGGTGCAGAACTTGTGAGAGTGGCCACCCAATGACTGTTCTAACTTGCGACCCAAGCCACCAGAGAAAACCTTTGCCTTACACTGCCTAGAATGTCAAGAAAGGAGACTGATTAGCCAGAGATCTGGGGTAGAACCAAACAGGACTAACAAACAATCAAATAGAATGAAATGATCCCTAATCATATTCTGCTATACTCATATATTAGTGTCTAGTGCAATCATCAGCAGAGAGGCTTCCTCCAGCAGCTGATGAAAACAGATGCAAAGACCAAACATTAAGTAGATTGAGAGCCCAAATTGGAAATGTTCATTAGATTCCTCCTTCAGAACTTGGATACTACACCAAAGAGGAGGAGGAAGGATTGTAGGATCCAGAATGGTTGAGGACACCAGGAGAATACAGCCCACAGAATCAACTAAGCAGAGCTTATATGGGTTAACAGAGACGTAGGTGACAATCATGGAGCCTGCATGCATTTGCACTAGGTCTTCTGCATATGTTATGACTGTGAGCTTGGTGTTTTTGTAAGACTTCTAACAGTCAGAGTAGGGGTGCCTCTGATTTTTTGCCTGCTCTTGGAAACCTTTTCTTCCTACTGGGTTGCCTCATATAGCCTTGATATGAGGGTTTGTGCCAAGTCTCATTGTATACTGTTATGCATTGCTTGGGTGATACCCCTGGGCCTTCTCTTTTCTGAAGGGAAGTGGAGCAGGAGTGGATCTTGGGGAGATCTAGAGGGAGATCTAGAGGGAGATCTTGGGTAAGCTAGAAGAAGTAGAGGGAGGGGAAACTGGTGAGGATATGTTCTATGAGAGAATATTTTTTAAAGTAAAAAAAAGAAGAACTTTCTCAACTGTATCAAATAAAAGATACACATATATTCTAAATCTGTTTTCAGTCTATCACAGAAACATTGATATGTATTTATTTCTGAAAATATTAAAGAAAAAAGTAAGCTACATTTACTGAAGAAGTAAATGCTTCTATTTCTTTCCCTCTTCCTTTATTCTTCCATTTATTCCTCCTCCCCCTTTTACTTGCTTCTTCATCATTGCTCTCTCTCTCTCGCTCTCTCTCTCTCTCTCTCTCTCTCTCTCTCTCTCTCTCTTTCTTGGTCTCTTACTCCCTTACTCTCTCTTTCTGTCTCTCTCCAAACTTTATCTTTCTGTTTATAATCTTATTGTGTACATGATGTGTTGGTATCAGTGAGGCTTTCTGTGAAAATAGAAGAGCACAAACAACAATAAGGTTTCATACAATTCTACTTTATATAATATAAAATAAAAACAATATGATAATGAAACAACAGTGTGACGCTGTTTGCTCAAGCCCTTGGAGCCACAGTAAATATACTTCGTGTATGATAGCTTTGTTCCAGAAAGTTGCCACTAACACAAAGATAAAATGTCATGCTGGGAAAGAGAATGACAAAAAAGATAAAAGGTTCTCTCACTGCACTGATAAAAATCATGGAGATAAGGAAATAAAATGCACACAATTCCTGTTATGTGCTTTATCCACAGGTCACTAAATCAAGAGATAGTTTCTAGTACTCACATTACTGGACTTCATGGGAATATTTTATACTGCTGATTTTTCCTGAGGGCAT
This sequence comes from Cricetomys ansorgei, assembly GCA_026225945.1. Taxonomy (NCBI): domain Eukaryota; kingdom Metazoa; phylum Chordata; class Mammalia; order Rodentia; family Nesomyidae; genus Cricetomys; species Cricetomys ansorgei. Next base: position 3,600,498 of record JAMJFZ010001390.1, read on the forward strand.
TGGTGCATTTTATCATACAACCATCTATTAACAGCTCCAATAACTACTTATTTACATCATCATGGTACTATTCCTTAGGTATATGATGATAAAACAGTAAGCATAGGCAAGCCATGATTATCAATATATAGCGATAAAGTCACCTATTATGTTCGAGACAAACTTGTAAGGAAGAATCTTCTAATCAGAAAGGCTGGCCTATTCAGAGAGATGAATGAAAACTGAATCTGCGTTAAGCCTGAGAGGTAACAAGGATTTTCTTCAATAAAGTAGGAGTTAGATAACAGCTAATAGAGAAAGCATTTCCAAGGAATTTTTTGTAAATAAAAAATAAGTACAAAAAAAAGAAAATAATACTGAATCTACTGAGGTTTATGCAAGGAAGAAATAATGATCTGACAGTAACCATCAGGTCCTGATGACCTAATGTAAGTATACTTGTATCCACTTATTTATCATTTACAATCTTACCAGAGGAACGTAGGTCAAGAAGTGGTATTCTTTTTGTCACCATCATTGTTGATAATTGCACATCACGTAAGTTATTTTGGACTTTATTCTATTCTCTCTCTCTCTCTCTCTCTCTCTCTCTCTCTGTATGTGTGTTGTGTGTGTGTATAACATGTATAGAGATCAGAAGATAAATTTTAGGGGATAGTTCTTGCCTTCTATTTTGGTGATGAAGGCACCTGTTGCTTCTACTTCTTTACATTCTCTAGGCTAATTTTCTGTGAGCTTCCTGATGATTTTCCTGGCTTCTCCTCCAACCTTTTCTTTAGGAGTACTAGAATTACAGATATATACCCTCTAGTCAGCTTTATATGGGTTCTGGGAACTGAACACATGTCATTAGGTTTACACAGCAAGTAGTCTTAATGATGGGCCATCTCCTGAGCCTATATATGATTACTTGGTTCCTGTAATGTGCAAGCTTTATAAAATAGGAACCTATGCTTGGCATTAATGGTTTGACATTGTATTCCTAGAGTCCAGAAGAATGTCAGTCTGCAACATCACACCCCGAGAAAATATACTTTTTCCTTAAAAGAGTAGTTCTCAACCTATGGGTTGTAGCCCCTTTAGGGGTTGATGGGCCCATTCACAGGTGTCATCTAAGACCATCTGCATATCATAGATTTACATTATGGCTCATAACAGTAGCAAAATCACAGTAATAAAGAGGTAACAAAAATAATTTTATGGCTGGGGGTCACCACACCATGATCAACTGTACTAAAGGGTCACAGCATTAGGAAGGTTGAGAACCACTATCCTAAATATTTCCTGAGAGACTTTCCATCAGAAGCACACTCCAAATCTGTGCATCTAAGTATTTTATGTGAATATTAATCACATAAGGATCTTGCTAAAATTCTCCAAGCCTAAGGTTCCTCAAGTCTAACAGCTTCAGGTGAGGCTAAATCTAGAGGATCATGAAAAACAAGAGTAGCAGAGAATCCTAAACAGTGAGTACAAACTTGGATGCAAAGGACACCCTGAACTCAGAACTTACCTCCCTTCTCAATATGCTTCATGATTAGTTTTCCATTAAAATTATCTCAAATACTTCTACAACCTGTGTACCCTGACACTAGAGATTTGCAACCCGTTGATCTGGTGCATGGTATACTCTAAGAAGTACAAAAGAGCTCACTTGTTAAATTTAGTACCTAGTCCTGTCTTTGATTCATTGCGGTATGTGAAGTTTCACTTCTGGGTTGCTTTGAGTTAAAATCTAAATTCTTGGCCTTCTCCCCTCACTTGTCCAGTCCCTCATGGGTGCCTGCTTACTTTGCTCATTAGCCTCACTTTTGCACAGATGGTGCTTATGTCCTAATGATGACTCCTATCACCATCAGGCTACTCATTGCTAGAGGGTACAGCAAACAAACTGTCTGTGCAGGTGTAATAGGCAAAGAGGATTGATGCTCATAGCAAAGTTTCCTTTTATGGTGCATTCTATCAAAATCATAGTCCCCGTGGCTGACTTGTGAGGAGCTCTAGTTTGTCATGTTAATATGAGCGAGCGCTAATGACACCTGCATACATTGACTTTTCTTCCTGGTTCTTTTTCTAAACCTCTCCAGATGTTCAGAAGCTCAGCATTTAATATCCTGCACTTGACCTTAGAGAACTCTGCCATCTGCTACACAGGGTGTTTCAGCAAGCTAAAGAGGCATCTGATAACAAATTAACTGGCTGTGACAAGTTTGGATTATCCCAATTCAAGGCAAAAGTTCCAGTGGCAATAATTTGTTATATGGGAGTAACTAGGCAACTTCTCAAAAGTTTCTGATGGCAAACGTATATGAAGACATGGTCCCTTTCCCCAAAAGTCTGTTAGATCTTCCTCACACTGCAATCTGTCCTCCTCACTGATTACAAACATGGCCTGTTCCTATTTAAAAGTGTATCTGTATTTGACCATTAAAGAGTAAGAAGTTCCCTCAAGTGGTTTTAGCAATGAGATTAGTAGGAAAAAATATTAATATTTCAGCATGAAGTAGCTTAATCAAGCAATAGAAAATTAAAACAAATCAGATTTTAGAGATTAAGAAAACATAGCCTGGGAACTTTCATGCCACAGTATCTTATTGCTTGTTCATTGCTAATATTGTCTCATAGTAATATGAGAAAAACAGAAAAGTATATCATTTCCTTACCAATCTCTAAGTCTATGACTCATTAAACTATTTAAAACCAGATACAGTAACAAGATAATATAAGCTACATATATATGGTAAACTTGAGAAAAGAAGACTGAAAGACATAAGGAGATGTGTGTATTGTTATGAATAATTCTGCATAAGTACCATTGAAGGTCATAATGGTTACATTTGATAATAATGACATGTGAGGACCCAAGAAAGTCTGTTTGGGGTATTTTTTTTTTTCATCTCTGTGGAAGAGTCATACTCTCCCCATATAGGACAGTTCTTTTCTCACATGAAGTTTTTCTACACAAAAGTGAGGAAGGTCAGAGAGTGGCCCATTTAGGTTTTTGGGATGTTTTCAACATAAAAAGGAACAAAAGACAATTCTAGATCTTATAGTCTGTTTCAAGGGAGAAAGTGGTAAGGAGTGTCTTAAGACACTGCCTTGATTATGCTATGCTATTTTCCCAAATTTCCTTCATTTTAAAATACTCAGTGAACTTAAGGATTATATTTAGGAGTATATTTCTTGAAGACCTAAAAGTAAAAATTTTCTAACCATCACTGGAGGAAAGCATTATTTAAAAAGTAACTTCTTCCATAAAAAGTTTTAAGTTAACAGCAAAAGTGAGTATAAGACAATTATCAGAGACTCCCTGTCCCTTCTTGTTCATAGCTGATGCCTTTATTAGCATCTCTGACTATAGAAGGAAAGAACACAGTTTTTATAACTGAATCTAAATTGAAATATATGAAATATATAAAACTCAAAATCAGCATTCAGATTCGTTTTTGTGTTATAGATCACATATAGCTTTGGAAACAGTTATATTGCCATGCATCTACAACTATAGTTTCATAGCTTTACTGTTCCTAAGTTGTGTTCTCCTCATCTTCATCCCCCAGTTTACCCATTCATAACAGTCACTGTTACATTTAAGTATCTTTATGGATTCACTTTTTCCAAACACAAGTATAGTTGAAATCATAATATATATAGTCTTTTTAATATATCTTTTTATTTATTTATTGTGTACATATGTGTGTATACGTTCATGCATGTAGGTGACTGTGGAGGCCAGAAGAGGGAATCATATCCCATAGATCTGGGTTTACAGAGGGTTCTGAGTTACCCAACATCATTGTTGTAAAGCTAAGCTATGAGACTAGTATTTTTGTAAGACACTTGTAGATTCTTCATGAAAAGAAAATAACAAAATGAAAAGAAAGCCTATAGAGTAAAGGAAAGATTTGAGAAGAGAACCAAATCTAACAAACTTATCACACTCATAGCTTAAATGATTTTAAAAAATCAATAACAAGCAAAATAATAAGAATTAAGAAAACGGAAAAGTTGGCTTAATTAAGAAAATAGGCAAAGATAGTAAATAGTCAATATCCCCAAAAAGCATATAAATGTCCAATGGACAAATAAAAGATGCTCAACGTTAACCATCAAAGACATTCAAATCAATAGCAGAGGAAACTACCACAACACACCTGTGACCATGGATAGTATACAAACCACAGAAATAAAGTGTACTGGGAACAGAGGAGGAAAAAACCCTGCATATTAATGATGGAAATGGTAATAATAGATGTATCCATTGTAAAAAGCAGAAGGAGATTCTGTAAAGTGTTAACAATAGGACTAACATGTGGTCCACAATCATTCTGCTTGGCATATACCCAAAAGGAATGAGATCACCATTGCATGGAAATATCTGTCTACCCAAGTTCACTGCAACATTATAAACAACATCTAGGATAAGAAAACAAACTAAGTCACTGTCAATTGATGCATAAATAAAGAAATTGTGAGAGATGTAATAAAAATTGTTTGATCTTGAAAAAGAAATAAATCCAGATGTTTGTGACAACAGGGATGGCACTGAAAGATATTAAGCTAAATTACATAAACCAGATATAGACAGAAAATATGTCTGGGAACTAAAAAGTAGTTCAGTAGAATGATGCTTATTAGGGATAAGGAGGGATAGAAACTGGGGAGGATAGGTCTGTGAATGGGTCAACAAGCGCAAATGTTTGATGGTGTAAGATGAGTAAATATGAAAATCTAATGTGCAGCTAGTTTAAGTATTACAATACATGGTACATTAAAATTTTTCTAATAAGTCCCATCACTTCCCTCACAACTATATATTTACATGCATATATATTCATATATATATGTATATATATATATATATATACACACACACACACACACACAGATATATCTATATCTATCTATCTATATATATATATATATAAACATATTTTATATAAATGTATAAAAGTTTCTCTGTTGTACTGGATGGCTTCATGGATAGAGTTCTCTGCATGTTCAAAAACTACTTGTTCTTCTAGAAAAATGCTAAAATTACTTTTATCAAAAATGAAATACATTGACAGATATAGGTAGATCATGAAAACACACACACATGCACATACACACACTATATGCCTTTATCTGCATTCCAAAATTGTATTGTCTGTCTTGTTCTGCATTTTAGGATCTTCCAATATATCCTCAGCCAAATTTCCTCTGAAATCCAGCAAATGTATCTACTGAAGAATGGAAGGTCTGCTTGATAGGTTTACTCATAGAGGATTTACTTCAATGTTAGTGTACCTCAATCAGAATACCTGTCCCTGGAATCTAGAAAAACTTCCTAAGTGTCAGATCAGTAAGTCAGTACTCTAAAAGGAATGACATTCTTACCCAACTATTATATTTTTTGTCCTAGATATGGAAGGTCTCTCCATTCTATTGACAATCTCTAATCCCCCTACAGAAGATTTCATACTAACTTGCTATAATTCATTAATATAAATCCTAAGTAAATTCATCAAATCAATGATTGAAAACTACCCTTTACCATACTAGGGAGCCATAATATCAAATTTTGAGTGACTCAGGCTCATTGCAGGTCACCAAGACCCAGTGAGTCTTCTCTACTCTTCTTCTAAACCATATGAGGGACTTTTATAGATGAAGCTGCATGCTTCCAGAATCTACACAGTGGTAGGAATGAGCAAGATACCACACAGCAGGGTCTTATACAAGAGTTTTATTGGGGTGGGGTAAGAAATGAAGTGTCTGCTTCCAAGCAGGATGAATAGAGAAGGGGAGCTAGGTGTCTGCCAGACTGTATTAGAAGGGTGTGTATGTGTGTGTTGTGTGGAGCATGAGTATAGGTTTAACACCTGGTTATAGAAGGTGAAAATGTGTTGCTAAGTAATGAGGAAGCCATTGGAGATGGGGTGGAATGTGGGATTTGGAGGAGTCCCAAGGTTGCAAAACTACTGAATAGGGGTTGGAAGAGTTCTAGAGAACAGGGTCTGGAATGTGGCCAAGGAAATTTCTGGAAAGTGGCCAGAGGACTTTGTGTAGTTCATTTGCATAACACAGAGTGAGTGAGTTCAGTTCTTCTTTGAGAGAGAATGACTAGTGTAAAACAACCAAAGAGGCTTGGCTAAGACAGTGTGATTCCTACCAACCTGTCAAAGCTGGTTGGACCTTGTACCTCCAAAGGGTGGTGGATCAAAGACAATTACCTTTATAACCAGTCATTTCAAATCAGTTGGCTCAGAGGCTAAGCTAAATTGTAGTTACTCTTTCAGAATCCTAAGAAGCCACATCTCATTCAAATGCATATTTTTTCTTTAGAAAATTAGAAATAGGAAAATAGAAAGACAGAACTTCTCTGTATTTTTCCCTAATTGTAAATGATTTCCTGGAACATTCTTAACCATTTTTTGAATATTTTCCTAACTGCCATCTTCACAGTCACCAATCCTCACTCACCATGGTGTCATACCAGACGTTTCTATTATAAGGCCTATCTAGCATATATTTATTATAGATGATTCTAAAATTGAAATATGGCTACAGAAGTTAGAAGAACCCAAAAGTAGCTAGCAATAAAAATTTAAAATTCTACCAGGATAAATTGAGTTCAAGATTCATGAGCAGGGAGGGTACAGTTATTGATTAGCTCTGGAGTGCTGCATCAAAATGATATTGAAGCAAAAATTCATCCCCTAATAGATTAGGTCCATTGTGTTCATGAGTTAGTTTTATAAACTCAGGAAAGCCTCAAATTTTTATTTCAGTTGAAAAATTAGAAGACTAAACTCAGAGTCACCAACAGAGTTTATCTTTACCCTTCTAACCCAAATCAATGTGGGAGACTAATTCATCATAGAATTGAATTTTAAAGAGAGCTTTTTGGAAGTGTATTGGCTAGTCTTCTGTTTATACTATTAAAATGCCACAACCATGTCAGCTTACAAAAGGAAAAGTGCATTTGGGCTTATGGCTCCAAAGGGATAAGGCTGTGTCATGGCAGGGTGACAGGGAATCAAGCAAACATTTCGGAAAATTAGGAAACTGGGAAATCGTATTTCCAACCACCAGCATAGGCAGAGAGAGAATGGGAGTAAAGTGACTATTTAAAATCTAGACTCTAACACCTGAGGCAGGTGATCTAATTCCTCCTTAGATCTGTAATTCCTATAACCTTTTCAAATAGTGTCGCCAATGGGTGACTACACATTTAAATGCTTAAGCCTGTAGGGGACATTTGTCATTTAAAGCACCCCAGGAAGTGATGAGATCATGAGATGGTGCCTCTGTAATAGCTTAATTTCCCCACATAAAAGAGCTTTCAGGAATTCCCTGCTATTTTCCCACTGTTGACACTGTAAGAGGATAGTGTCCAAGAAACAGGAAGTAGTCTCTCCTCAGGTATAGAATCTGCTCATGCCTCAATTTTGGATTTCCAAACATCCAGACTGATAAATAAATATGAATTTTTCCTAAATTGCACAATTTATGGTATTTTTTGATTGATTGTTTCAACGAAACAAACTAGGAAACAAGGTTCTTCTCATTGTCAAGCAAAACCATGTGAAGGCACTATATTTTGGTGTGTATGGAAAATAGCACTAAGAAGGAATTATATTTAATATTGAAGTGCTTGTTTAATGTCTGTAGTAGATTTTCTTTTAAAGTGTACTTTATTAGCTGGACTTCATCTGACACCCTTCCTAATTTTCTATGTCAAATCTTGTAGGTGGGAACAAACTATACCATTGCTTTCTTGTTGCCAAAATTGAAAAGAATAAATCTTGAAAAGAAAGCCAAAATCTAGAAACTGCCACAGAGCAGTTTAGAAGGATTTAAAGTAACACAGTATGTGGATAAAATACAAAGGAGAGAGTCAAATTCAGACTCTTAAAAAGGCACTTTTAAGTTTTGTAAGAAACTTCATCTACCCTTTTACTCAATGAACATAAATCCTTTGTGAGGAGGGGAGCTCCAACTTGAATTTGAGATTCAAACTGCATAGACAGAAAGAGAATGTGAGTTATTTATGATAGTTTTTCTAAGGTAGAAGCAAATTCTGCTGCAGAATAGCTGAGTTAGCGATGTTATAACTTAGATTTTTGAATTCCATTTTCCTCTAGTATCTAACACCAGATTTGAATGTACAACTGCAGTAGCTATTCAGGTTGAAGAATGAGAAACTTTCCTACCTGTAAAGAAGATGAATCTTTCTTTAACTGACTCTTTGTTCAGAATAAAGGTTTATAAGAAGAAAATGCAATATGCCCCTGATAAGAAATTAGGAATGATGAATGATTGAGCCATTAATGTCATGGTTTCTAGGAATTATATGTCTCAAGACAAAATAACCTTTATTGAAACAAGATAATTAAGAAATAAGGTTCTTGTCTAGATTTGAATCTGTTGGAAAATTACTTCTAAAACTTTCTCCTAACAAAATCTCAATCACATTGGTGCAACAACAATGTAGAACAAGTTCTTCTTGTCTCTATTGACAAAAACACAGGGTAGCTTATAAAGTGCTGTGAAAGCTGGGAGAATGTTGTTTATTTTTTCTATAAAGGTTTCAGCTCATTGTGAATGGTAAGCAGATACAAAATCTGAGCCCTGAAAATACACCTCTCTAATGAGTACTAAAGAATTCCCAGAGTAAAACCCTGTCTTTATAACCAGTGTCAAAAATCTACTGTCCTGCCTTCTTATCAGAATGACTCCCAATTCTCTGCCCATAATCCTTTATCATCCACAAAGCAGGTGTTCTGTGAATGTTGATTAAATTATTTTGTGATTTTCTTTGTTGAAATAAAATTGTCTAGCAACGGGAAGTTTAGTTTACCCATATTTCAAGCTCAATTACCATGATGAGATGGTGTTTTTTGTTTTAAAGAGATGGGAGAATACTTCTAAAATATCAGCATCAAGGATATTGATAATCATTCTATTATCCCTGGACACAACCTCAAATTTTCCCTATTTCATTTTATCCTACTCACAGTATGAAAGCAGATTTCAAAGTCGTCCCATTGGTGGAGAATAAGACCACCATAATTGAACCAAATTTGAAACAAGCTTTAATTAAATTAATTAAATACTGGCCATGAAGATAAACTCTGACCAGGTCCATTTTGAGGAACCCATGGAATGAACCTGTCACCTCTGGAGTTTCCACAGAATGGTGCTGAGTCACATGACACAGGTGCTGAAAAAGGCAGAAAACATAAGGCTACATACTTCCCACTAGGTCAATCAGTGGCAAGTATCTATCCTGACATACTTCTTGTCTGGGATATCTCCCACTCACAAGTGACTAAGCATATCAGTGCAGTAGATCAATGAAACGGGATCTAAACGTTCCTCACCAAACACTGCAGGAGGTTATCTATCCTTGAGCAAGTGAGATTACAGGATTGTGTCTTTATGTACCTCATTTGAACAGCCCCACCCAGCACACAAGAAGTTATGTCCTTGCTCTATAGATCTCTTAGGCATAGTTATTAAAATTTAAAGCATAATTTTGCTCTTACAAGACAACTATGCCAAGTTTCTATCTCATGTGTACAGGTTCTGTATTCCCATTTTGTTCTTGCCCATGCTCTTGCTTCTTGTTTCTCTTAGAAACAGACGTAACTTCTCATGTCTACGCATATAATCATAACAATACATTATACTGTATTTATATCCTCTCAATACCTTATATAAACACTTCTGCATACTTATCTCTACTAGTTTTTTCTCTTAAGAGTCATACATGTGTGAGAACATATGTATGTCATAGCATATGTGTGGAGGTCAGATGATAAGCTGTTAACACATATTCTCTGCTTCATATAGGTTCTTAGAATAAAACTTAGGTCATCAAATTTGGCATCAGGAAACTTTACTTGCTGGGCCATCTCACCAGCCTTCATGAAATTTTCTTACAAAGGCATTTCCCTAGCCAATCTTCCCTCAATTTTATGACAGTTTTTAGTTATCTAAAGGATGAGCTGTATAAGCAAGCATATGCTGCTACTTCTTCTGTCTTAGAAAGCAAAACAAACACACAAGAAAGTAGCTACTCTTTTTGAGAAGGCATGAAAATGTTTATTTTTACCATATAGGGGAACCAGGGCCCAAAGAAATTATTTCATCCATGTCTAAGATGGTGAACCGATGAGTATCCAGGGGCTACTTACAGAAAGAAGTATGTGGGAATCAAAGGGAGGTGGATCGCTGAGAATTCCCATTCAACAGAAGTAATGATGTAGCTGCATAGTAGATTAGCAGTAGAATCAACCTTTTACCATTTACATACTCTCACACATCCCAGGACAACTTACTAGCAGCTGAAATCTAAGGGTAAAGGCGGGAAAGAACATTTGCTTCAACTAAGGAATGTTAAAAGCCATGTAATAATGTTGTACATCTAGCTATCCTCTACGTGTCTATTTTACTTTTTCTACTTCGTCCATTTTCATGGCTGTAGGCAGATATATTCTATAGATCAATTCATTCTGCTTCAAGATGATGGCATGGTTATGTCCAGCAGGTCAAACCTGGAAGAAATAGCTCTACAAAAAAGCCAAAACTGCAACAACAAATCACTACTTCTCCAACCCTATTTCATAAACTACAGCCCTTCTTTCTATTTTCTATATAATTGGAAAACTGATAATAATTGCATCTGTTTGCAACATCATTCTCATCTTCACTTTCCCTGGAACCATAACCAAATATGTTTGTGCTCCAGCACTACACTGTTGCTACATAGTCAAGGTCTCCATAACTTTCATATTATAAAGTCCAACGATTAATGCAGTCCTAACTTACCTCGACCTGCTGCCACTGTCATCACAGAATCGACTCCTCTTTAGTTCTTTATTCACTTTGTTCTTTGATAGTACCCTCCTTTTTAAAGCACTTCTGTCTCATTGACCTCTCTCCATTAATTGATTTCTGGTTTCTTATTTTCTTTCCTATCAGTTAAATTAGGAGTATGCCAGGGATACGTTTCTTTCTTTCTGTTTCTTCCCCTTTGACAACCTTATCAGTCACTAATGACTACCAAATTCTTGTCTCTGAAATATTCAATTACTTTAACACATTTGTTAGATATGTTTGTATGTGTGTGTGTGTGTGTGTGACACACATACATATATACATGTCTGTCACACACACATACATATAAGTACATATGTGTGTATGTATATATATATATGTATACATGCATATATATTTGTGTACACATATATACACACGTGTGTGTGTATATATATACACTAGTGTACAGCTCTATATTAACATTGAGTCAATAATCTCAAAGTTAACTTATTTTACATCCAATAGTAAATTTACTAATATATTGTAGTTACTCTATTTTCAAAATCTATTCACAATATTTCAACCTATTACTTCTTAAGTACTTACTTTCTTTGTCTAAGTTGTTCCTACTTTCACATCAGCTTTATGAGAGAGCTTTCTACCTATTCTCTCCATTTATAGTCTTATATAGTCTTTATTTTATTTTGTATTTCTTCTCTCATACAATATTTCCCAACACCCTTATGTTCCCTCCACCCCTCGCAGCTCCACCAACTCCCATCTCCCTCAGATCTACACCTGCCACCACCCACCAACCCCACTCCTGCTTCTCCCCAGAAAAGAGCAGCAGTCCCAGGGCTACCACTCAAACAGAACATGGCATAAAAAGGTGGAACAAGGTCCAGACACTATTCCCTTCATCAATAGTGGGCTAGGCAACCCAGCAGGAGCAAAAGGGTCCCAAGGGCAAATGCAAGGGTCAGAAATTCCTTCACTCCACTCTGTAGCAATTTTGCAAGAACACCAAGCCAGACAGCCATAAGAGATATTTAGGGAATATTTAGGGAAAACAGAATAAGTTCTGTTTCTGCACTTCACCCTCTGTGAGCCCCTAACATAGTTTATTGTTAATAAGGCAAAAGTTATCCTTCCAAAGTTATAATAATTTCATCTTTCTACTTAGAATCCATTGAAGATTTCTACTGTTGTAGAATTAATCATGGTAAATTATAATGTACTAAATAAATCATAAATTTCTCCTGTTTGGTCTGTGTTGTCTGGCCTTCATTGAATAGTTACTGTTAGGTGTGGTGGTTTGAATGAGAATGACCTCCATAGATTCATAAATTAGAATAATTTGTCCACAATTAGTTGAAATATTTGGCAAGGATTTGGAGGGTTCGGCTTGTAGGAGGAGGGTGATCATGACATGCTATTTTGTCCTTTCTCTCTTTCTACACCCTACTTTCAGATCAGATAAAAGCACTCAACAACTGCTCCAGCATCAAGCCTGTTGCCTTGTTTCCTGCCATGATGATCATGGACTCTAACCTTGTGGAACTGTGAACTTTCTTTTATAAGTTGCCTCAGTCATATCATTTTTTCATGGCAATAGAAAAATAACTAAGACGATAGCTCTCTATTATAGAAGGAGTGACAAGTATTAGAGTCATTTGAAGAGTTGCCTTGTTTTCACATCAAAGACAAATCATGTGGCTTGGAGCATATATTAGCATTTGACTGGGATCTCAACTATCTGTCAATCACATTTCCTATCCATGTTTTTTTTTTTTTATTTGGACATGGCTTCTCAGAACATGAAACCTGGATTCTAAGAAAAAAACATTTCAAATAACAGGAAACACAAATTAATTACTAAAAACTGGGGTCCAGAAGCAGTTTCAGTGCCACTTCTCTTGTGTTCTGTTGGTTACAGCAGATACAAATACCACTGAGATTGAAAGAATAAAGAGGTATCTTCTATCTTTCAGCAGAGGAAATGTTAATATATAAGTGTGCTTAATATTCCACAGTGTTAATATCATTTATGCTTTAAAAGATATTGTGGTATTCTTCAGATTTCTAGACAAAGGTAATATAAGGACTCTGTCTACCCATCCTATCTCATTTTCTATTTTTTCATTGTATGTCAGTTCTTTCTCAAAAGAATGTCTGTCATTTTCTCTATGTATATTGTTTTTTATTTTTACTTATTTATTTTAATTTTATATATCTAGATAATTTAGTATGTTATTTATTCTCTGCTTGCATATATCCCTCTTTTTATATTTTTATGAAAATTTTTACCTAAAACATAATTATATTTTCCATTTCTTCCTTGTTTTCCTTCCTATGTCCCACCTCATTCCCTTTCAAATTGATGACATTTTGTATTATTTTTGTTGCATTTTTATGCACGAGTACATAAATAAGACTTGGTGTGTGCATTTTGTGTGATTATATATATATATATATATATATATATATATATATATATATATATATATAATTTCAGGGAAGATCATTTTGTATTGAGTAAAGCTACAATATGTGTGTTTTCTAACTTATCACCAGAAACAGATAGCCAAAAAGCAGGATGTTTTTATTGCTTATCTACTACTTCATCTGTGGTACCTATGGTAGTTCTTAGAATATTTTAAAGGGTCCGTAAGTATAAAATTTGAATGGAAAACACATGCGACACTTGATTAATCTCTGATAAAAATCCCAATTTGTTTAGCTGCAACACTGTAAGATTGTTCCATATGATTCACATTGATTTCAGTACAAAATCATCATAGAAGGAGTTCTCACTGATCAAATATTGATCACATTCATGGAATCATTTCAGGTGCTCCAAAGTTTAGAAGGTTTTAATAATGGCTTACTCCTAACAAATATGAATATGGATTTTTTGTGGCTTTTTCAAGACAGAGTTGCTCTGTTGTAACTCTTGCTGTCCTGGAATTCACTCTGTAGACCAGGCTGGCTTCTAGCTAACAGAGATCCGACTGCCTCTGCCTCCCGAGTGCTGGGATTAAAGGCACGTGCTACCACTGCCCAGTAAATATGGAATCTTATAAGGAAGAAAATATGAGAATAGAAAGCATTAAATTAATTTTCAAATATCACTTTGGAATTTAAATGTCCCAAATAATTAATAGGATCCTTTGTAAAGATTTGAGTCCTGTAATGCATTCCCTAGTATTTATATAAACCCATTAGTGAGCATGTGCATACAAACATATTTCAGTTGGGAAAAGTTAAAAAGGGTGTCTATAGAAGACAAGAAGTGTATTTCCCTTTTTTTACCTGAGAATCAAAATAGACATAACTCCTGATCCATCAATGGAAAGTTATAGAATATTCTTTAAGATATAAACAGACAGAGTTCATATTTGTCAGGAAGAAAGGTAACCCTTAAATAAATTTCATTCAAAATTGATTTGAAGGATGCTCATGAGTCCTCTTGCTAATTATTTATACAGTATCATAAGATGTCTATTCAATAAACAGCATCACATCAGGCAGTGATGCTGCTTAAGAATCCTGCTTTGATTATAGTTCAAGTTCTACTTGGGTTTTTCAGAGTTATCTCTATACTGAATGCACTGACCAATATAGATATGCTATTAATATTGAAAAGACATTATTCTTCATAGTAATGTGTATCAATCTATTCACTTTAGTCCATATTCTCTAAAACTGCAGTTAGCACTTTCTCTTACCAAAGGTTACTATTTGGTGGGGGGTGGGGTACACATTCACAATGTGAAGAGGGCCAGCACAATAAAACCCACATAGCTCTCCTTGCTTCCATACTTAAACCATGATCAGTTCTTTGTACAGTGAAGAGGTTGGACTTTCTGTGTGGGTATTCTATATCACTGTTTGATTTGGTTCTTGCCTCCCTTCATAGCTTGATTCTATTACTGATGACTTGACTTTCTTATCACTTTCTAGCTACAAATCTTCAGAGATCCCCCCTGGTCCTCCCCATAATTCTATTCTTCCTTGACTATAACTACAAAATATATTTATATCTATTTCCACCCAAAAACCCTAGAAAAATCAGTTTTTATTTCTGCAAGTCCTGATCTTCAAGTTTGATATCATATAAGCTCCTAAGCCTCCTCAGACAACTCTCTCTATAATTTATTGAAAACATTTCACTGTGCACCTCTTTAATTAGTTGGTTTCCATCTCTTATAAACACAAACACAATCTTCACAAAGCAGAGGACTATATAATTTTGTTAATGTCTTATATCCTTAATCAGTTGTGAAAACTACTAAATTAACACTGTATATATTTAATAAATAGAGAATGCTAAGTATAAATTTTGAATTAACAATGGTCCTTTATGCTTATCATATTATTGAATGGAAATTGACATTTTTAATCAAAGGAAGAGGGTTCAAAGAGAAGATACTACATAACAATGGGTGATGAATATTATTAGGAAGCACAAATTTGTTGCATAAACACTGACATGAGCTCATGTTAAAGCCAGCAAAAGAGAGTCACCCCACAATATAGTATCACATAATGTTATAAAGTAACAAGAACAAGAATCATCACACACATACACACACACACACACACACTCTACACACATGCAGAATCATTCCATCATTTCACTTAAAAAGAAGAAACATTTCTGTTTCTGAAACCACCAAAACATGACATTTAAGATAGAGATTAGTGATGTCTACAATGACTATATTTTCTGAGGTACTTGGCCCTGGACCTTGCTAACTTTGCCAACATGAATGTCTTTTCTCTTTTGTTGTTCTTGGAATTCCTACCTTGCTATTTTAATCTCAGCATTTTCACAGAGAATCAGAGTTTTCCCAGAGCTCTGCCCTTTTGTTCTCTCTTTCTGTATTTTCTATTTACCATATCTGCCTTCTATGTTAACTCAGATTTAATCACTAAATAGTGAATACTAAAACATCATAGACAACATCTTATTTCTTTTACATTGGCCTTTAACATCCAACATATTCTCTTCAACATATATACTGAGTGTCTGGTGTGAGCTAATGAGCTATCTTAGGTTGACAATTTGAAACATAAACAAGGAAATATTTGCATCCTTATTGTACTTGCAGAATTCAAGAGAGACTTTAAACTAATACATGCAATTATATCAATGAGTCAGATACATTTTAATAATGAAGAAAACACATTCTATCTTTTGAAAAGGGTAAACATTGGAGACATAAATTAGATGTGATCATGAATGGCATTTCTAAATGGAAGGAGAGAACAACTCGCAACTGACTCCTCAGGGAAGCTTTCATGAGAACAGGTTTATACATGCGATAGGTTGAAGAATTGAAATTTGGCTGTAGAACAAGTTCTGTGCTTGAAATGGGAATAGGAATCTCAAGACTGAGAAGCCAAATTCAAAAACAATTCTCAAATCTTCACACAGTGGGTAATATAGTAACTTGGACCATCTGAGACAACTAGTGTAGGGAGAGGGTTGACCTTCCAGGGGCCATTTGGCTCTCTATAAAGACAGTGGGTTCTTTATATACACAATGTACCCAACTACACACAGATTTCTATAGGTGTACTCATCTGTACCATCTATAGCTGCCTTCTTGACACCACACAAGGATTTAAAACTTATCCACAGTAATAAGTCAACAAAATCATTTTTACTACATGAGTTTGGTTTCGTTTGTCTTTTTGGAAATGAGTTCCATGACCTTTGTTTTAAACTATATTTCCTGTGTCTTCTCTGTGGATTATCACATATAACACTCCCCTTTCTGACTCCCTGTGTCTCTGTGTCTCTCTGTGTCTCTTTTCTCTGTCTCTATCTATGTCTGTCTCTCTTTCTTTTTGTCTCTCTGTGTCTCTTTCTCTTCTCTCTCTCTCTCTCTCTCTGTCTCTCTATCTGTGTGTGTGTGTGTGTGTGTGTGTGTGCTGGTTTACTTCTGGAACCACTAATATATTGTATGCTTTTAAGACACAGCCTATAAGTATCCTGTGCTGAGGAAACTTCTCAGAGTGTGTCTTTGGCACCTTAGTGCAGAACTCCTCCTGTACTTCACAATGTGCTCAGCATACAAAATTTCAATCATTACATATCTTCTAATAAGCTCTGAATATTTTGAGGTTGGGCTCAGTGTCTCACTCCTGTACATATCACATATTTTTTATTATATCTGGTACACAAATTATTTGGCTAGTAAAGTGAAGGCATCAGTGTTAACAAGATGAAATATTCTACACTTTTTATCCTCTTTAGTATGTTAGAATTTACTTGTAAATTAGCATTATTCTGCAATCACAGGTCTTCTCCAGAGTATTTTATAGCAGTTCATTACAGAGAGCAAGTGAGTCAACTGACTCTATTAACACAAATGGCCAAGATGATTTTCAAATGAGACATTTGTTTTAGATAGCCCTGTGAGTTAAACCATTTAGATATTTTGCATTTCTATGAAATGCTAATATATCCACTAATGTAACCCCGCAGTCCTCCTCTAGACATGCAATTAAAGTCCATTCATATCACAGTTACAATTTGTCAGGAATTTACTGGCCCTGAAGGTCATCAGAATTTAGCACCAAAGGAATACAGAAAGAGTATATGGCTGTTGGAAGAGAATTACCCAAATAAAATTTCAAGAACAAAGACTATAAAACTAGAAAGAATTAATCATTCACAAATAGTGTGCTATTAGAAGGTGGTTTTCAAGATAATTTTTCCTAAAAAAGGAATTTTTAAAATGTAAAATTTTTTTCTATTGACTTAAAGAGCAGTAATTCAAAACTGTTATCCTTGACCAATGAAAGACAAGTGATTTCCATATTTGTCAAAACAATTTTCTTGACAGGACCGATATGGCATGAAAGGTTTCCTTCCAAAAGAAGAGAAAAATAGTAAAAACAGATAAGTTTTACAGATCTCTTACTGTACCCTCATACACCCCCAAAACACAGGGTAAGCCTCTGTAGATGACCATACTCACTAACTTGTGAGCTTCAAGAGTTCATTAATTGAAACGATCAGAATTTATTTTAAGACAGAAGATTCTCAATACTAAATTCAGCTATTTTTTTTCCTTGAAATATTTCTTTAATATAATTATTGCAGAAATACATAAGAGAACCTGTAGGACATAGTAGATAACCAAAATATTTTGAAGGCAAATTATTTTTAAAGCACACCTACTACAGAAAGCCACAACTGATCAAAATGCAGAGAGCAACTGACTGTGATGTTCTCAGTCCCAGTTGATGTTTTACTACACCACCTCTACACTTAAAGATGGAAAGCATTATGGAAAGCAGTGTGCAAAGACTGTTAAAGCCAGAGTACCATGATGCCTTCTGTGAGACAGTGTCTTCTATGTATGATAGGGACACTGCACCCCAGAAATCTCAACAATATAATTGCCTCAAGGAGACCTTAAAAACAACAACACTAATTTTCATGCCATGTCAGGGAATTCTCACAAGACTTCACCCCTAGAAGAAATGTTATGGGGAAGTAATGATTCTGAGGAAGGGAAAATCAGTCTTCTCCAAAGATCAGTCCCCTGATCAGCCAATCCTAACACGCATTAGCCAATCCATCAACAAACATAAGCAACAATAAATAATTGCAGGAGGTTGTATTTATTACACACACACACACACACACACACACACACACACACACACACACACACACTGTTTTCTTTTTAGAAGGAGTAGGGTAGCCATGGGAGGAATTATAGAGAAGAGGGAGGGGATAATGTAAATACGTTAC
This sequence comes from Cricetomys ansorgei, assembly GCA_026225945.1. Lineage (NCBI taxonomy): Eukaryota > Metazoa > Chordata > Mammalia > Rodentia > Nesomyidae > Cricetomys > Cricetomys ansorgei. The sequence goes on from JAMJFZ010001390.1 coordinate 3,619,081, forward strand.
CATATATGGAATTCTCAATAAATAAATGTTATTAAGTGCATTTAACCATGCTTATAACAAATCTATACACATTTTATCACGTGAAAGATAATTTTATGTACATACCTCTCTCTATTTTAGGGGCAGGAGACAGGGTACAGTCATCATGGAAATGTTACCGCTCTTTGTTATCTTGTCAAAAAGGATGCCCATAGAATGGTGATGGGAGGACTCTCAAAGTCTAGATTTCCCCGATGTGGATGAGTACCTACGAATACTATATTCTTGTCATTATCCCTTCTGTGTTCACTGTGTCCCCTCTCGTCTCTGTAGAGCATGAAGCAGCCTATCTTACTTTAAGCCAAACTTCCTTACTGTGCCCCTCCATGAAACTTCATTTGTAATAACACTTTTTCTTTGATCACTAATCTTGAGAAGAGGTTTTGGAAATATTAATCTGTAAAAGCTTCTTATTCTTGGTTTGATCATTTCTGCAAATTCCTCAGCTGCATATTTCTGCAGTTTTACTGGTCGCTGAATGTCTATATACACTACCCAAGAAAAAGATCTTCCCTCAATCTATCTTTCCATTACCTACTACATTTGGTTGTTTGATCATACAATGCACTACAAGATTAGCTCCACTTACCCAATGCAGAAACCATCTCAAGTCACCAGCCAATGATTTGGTGAAAAATTTATCACTTGAATGAATAAATCACTTCTACTTCCAAATGAACTCCAACATCGTGAATCAATAAACTCCACATGTAAGTCTCATGAACTTGCAGTGACCTATTAATGAAGCATAGAGCCCACCTGGGCAGGTCTACACTGGACAGGTATATGCTAGACCATTTGAGCTAAAAGAGAGCTCCCATATTATATAGGACTCGCCTTGGAAATTTCAGAATGTATTGAAAAGAAATAATATTGTTGCAAGTAGCTTTTTGAAAATTTTATAAAAGATAATAAAAATTTTTGAAGAAAATCAATACACACTAGCTGACCACAACACAATCAGATGAAAAGCAGAGAATGCTGGCATGATTATCATTGGAGGAAGGTATATTAGTTTAACTGTATTCAGCTTGGATCACTCTGTCATTTTGACCTTGTCTCCTTGGTTGCAGACACTGAAATAGGTTTGTTGAAGAGATGAACCCAGAATGTAGCGGAAAAAAGAGTCAGAAAACAAAGAAAGAAAGACATGGAAAATAATAAAAATGGTCAACAACTTAAACAGCTGAAGAAGTATGTTGCTACTGTTAACAACTGGGAAACTGGGAATTCTGACAGATCATGTGGCTTATGTATGTATCAGTTACTCCAACTGGAGTGTGAGAAAGTTGAATCTGCCTTTGATTCAGGCCTTATCAGTTCTCAGTGATATTCAGTACTGTGTCTTTCCTCCACAAACTTTGAATTGGTTCCTATAGTCGGAAGTAAAGGTCAGAATGGCATTCATTAGTAGCAGGTAGTGGGAGCTCTGATCATGTGGGAGTGTTGGTGATAGAGTCAGCACAGGAAGGTCAAAGAGAAAGATTTCGGAAAAAGAAAGAAAATAATGGAGATTTTTTTTTTAATATGACATAAATTTAAATATGTGAAGCAACTCAAAACAAATATTCATATCATACATCATTTTATGATGTATAAATCAAATCATCACAGGAAATATTAAACAGAGTGCTTTATATGGCCCATGGGATAACCAAAAGTAAACAATGTCTCAGTATGGAGGGGCTTGTGAATGTATAAAGAAAGTCGAATGTGTTTTCAGGAACACTAAAAAAAGGTATGAACACATTTCATCACTGCTGAGGAAAGGAAACACGGGTTTGTTTATACAGTCTGGATAGCTACAGCCTTTTAGAATCTTTCTGACATCCATAAATGCATTTATACACTTGTGAAAATATTAATTTCTCTCCATTTCTACATTCTACATACAGTGGAAAGACAAAATGGTGACTGTGATGTAAGGCCTGTGTATCTAGAGAGATAACAGCAAGGCTGATGGGGTCAGTGGCAGGGGAAAAATCCATCCATAAAATAAAGGAAATTTCCTAATGATTGGGGAAGAGTTGAGTCATTTTTGATGCAATCCAAGTTGAGATCTTGTGGTTTCCTAAGACAATATAGTAGCATTAGGAATGAAAAGAGAGAGATGTGCATGTGGCAGGCACTATTAATTGCCTACATAAGTAGTCTTACAAATAGAATCCAGTTTGTTTGTGTTGCTATAGAGCCCGCCTAAGAGGAAAAAGTACAATGTCTCCACAATGAGCAAAACAGCTCCAACTTGATTGCCTGGTTATGTCCAGCACCCCACTAAAACTAGAAAAGCCTATGGGGCTTAGTTATGACTTCTGAGATGCTCAATTGATACCTAACATTTTCCTCAATAAAAAAAAGTACTTTGCTTTTCTGCATTTCAATTTATATGTTTAAATGTAGTTCAAGTTCATGATATTTAAAAATGAACTGGATGAAAAGTGCGATTTTGGACTTGGGTCAGAAAAATAAAAGGGTACTATGTTATAGTATATGAACAAAAGGATGTAAAAATATTCAACTTTACTGATCTGGCTGAGGAACTGAACAAGTCCAGGAACCATTAGAGGGTGTTTCAGGGTGAAATCTTGATTATCTTGATTATGTTAGGTACTGTTATCATTCTCTTGCATGCAGTCATATTTCTTGTCTGTCCCAGTGGCATAATCCCCTGTAAAAAAGTGACATGAAGCAGTAAGGTTCGTTTTTGACTTTCGATCTATAGTGGTGTATCTAAAATTTAGATACAGTATAAATGTTTTGAAAATCCCCTCTTGATGATTTATTCCAAGTTTCCCCACAGAGTTTGCTTAAATGTGATATTTTCAATAAGAAAAGGAGTCTCTGAGAGAATGCTTAAGATAATTTCTCCTTGGCTTCTTACAAGTCAAAAGCTTATCTTCTGAAATATTTGGCCACAGGCAAAACTAGCATACATATATTTTCTGATCATTCAGCTGTTGAATAGTTGCTACTTTGCCTTATATAACTGAATATAATTTGTATGCACACACTGTAGAATCTCTGAAGATTTTAGCATGAATTCATAGAGATTGGTACAAAAATATTGATCACAATATTGTTAGTAAATATTTTAATAATATTAAAATTCAAAAGTATACTTGGACATTTCCTTTAATAAGTAAAGTGAATAGTAAGTATCAAAATTAATTGTAATTAAAAATATTTGTGTTATAATTAACCAATAACAAATCTCATTAGTGTCTTTGTCTTTTAAGTTATTAAACATTTACCATGTTCTAGGGACTGTCTTCATTAGGGTATTTTAACACTTACAAGCCTATAATAAGGAAGGAGACATTATTTTTGGAATAACAGCCCTTATTTAAATCACAAATTTATTTTAGGAAAATTATTGACTCATCAAATACTCCAAAGAAATATATAGTAAGAAATGGTTCATTCAAAATACAAAATTCACCTTCAATAATAAGTTCTCTTTTTATTTCTAAATAAAATAGCAAGCTGCCCACACACACAAAATGAAATCTTCTCTTTTTTTTAACCAGAGAAATCACTAAGTTACTGAAACATTGAACGTAGAGATTTACCTTTTCTGAGAAACATTGGAAATTCAGTTGTCTGAACCAGCTAATGCCTCATTGACCATTTCATATCAGTTAGTAACATTTCATATCAGTTAGAAAAATGTGGTCAGTTAGGTAGAACTAATCTGAGAGTTACTACCCTTCTCAGATGTGATGATTTAGGCAAAATTAATTTGAGGAGACAAAATTACTATAGTCCCTAGTATTATCTATTCCTATATTTCAAATATATGATTGGATTGTTTTCCTCATTCTCTTAGTGTGGGAAAATAGCTTATAAAAATAGGAGGGCTGGACTTAAAGGAGGAATAGCATTTGCAACAAAACAGAGCATGAGAAAACCTAATGTGCAAGCTTCCTGACAAGTAATTGGTGGCGTTAGAAGACAGTAGTAATAGAAGACTGGTGGAAAGTGACATTGAAAAGGTAAGGAGACAATGTTTAGCTCACTACAGCCACTCAGAGAACTTGCTTATAAAGCTGTGATCCAAAGCAATTGAATAAATGAATATTTTATGTTTATTTTCATCAATACAAGCATCCAGCCTGGATCTGGTCATTGGTAAATTAGAAATAGCCAGAATATCCACATTGATCATTAGAAGATGTCCACATCACATCAGCCCTATTTTACCATGGTGAAAGCTGCCCAGACTTTTAATGTGAAGACACATGAGACACTCAGTTTGTATCCTATACATAGCAGTGTATTTAAGGGATAGGAATGGTGTTGTTTGAGGAGTTTTTTAATTCTCTAAGTACAGTGAGAGAACTCTTTGGACACACTTAGTGCATCTTCATAGCAGGCTCCAATCATTGTAAAGCAGTAGAATATTGATCTACTTGAGAAAGAAACTCGGTGAGAGCCTGTAATAAATAAATAGTAAATAAATAAATAAGAACCTGTGAGATCTGTTGCTTTACAAGGAATCCCTATTTTTATCAGCTATGATTATCCAAGTTTATTATCTAATTATTATCTAATCCCAGCTTAATGCACAGACCAAATGAATAAAAAACAAAGCAAAATAAAACAAAACAAACAAACAAAACCGACACCAAAGGAGTAAACAAAAGGAGACAATATTGCTAAATTAGAAGAGGTTGCAACTTGCATAAACTAAAAATAAAAGGGGAAATGACACCTCCATCAACACTTTGGATAAAGGTCATTGTTTTTCCCAGTTTGATGTCTACAAGATTGTAGAATACTACTCTAAAAATACTATATTGATGGCATAATGATTTCAAACATTTTTAGTAGTTTTATATTTATTATTTTATGTGTTATGAGTGTGTATGTGTATGTATTTGTGTGTGTGTGTGTGTGTGTGTGTGTGTGTGTGTGTGTGTAGGATATGTATGTATAGTGGATGTTGACAGACTTTTAACATCTTTTTCTTTATTCAAACCCATGTGTCACATCACAAGTAACTGGAGTTACAGATGGCTGTGACTCACTATGTGGGTGCTAGGAACCAGACCTAAATCCTCTGAAAGAATAAGAGGTGCTTTTAACTACTGAATTGTCTCTCCAGTCCCAATATAGTGTTTAAAAATATATGGTACTGAGCATATAAAGTATCTCCAGGATGAAAGAGATGGTTAATGGATATAGCTCATGACTTTAGAAATATATACAAATCATTCTCCTTTTGTGGGTGAGAAAAAAGCAGAAATGAAGAAGAGATGTCGGTAGCTATCAGCTGAAACCCAATCCTGAAAGTCTGACATTTCCAAATATCTGCTTTGCTATTTCCCATAGCAATATGAGGTTTGAAAATGACATGCTTGAGCCTCCAGAGGAAGGGAGTGTGGGTTTTGTGGCTTTCAGATTGTAGAAGGGAAAGATATTGTCTAAAGCCATAATCATGTTTTCTCAGGCAAGGAGATGCTGGTGGTACTTAATCTAAGGCAAGGAGACAGCCAAATACTCGCCTTACTTCTGTTTTGATTATATTCTTTCATGATAGTCTACAAGCAAGCTGGTTGAGAGTATGGTGGAAAATACAGCGAAGGAGACCCATCTTCTAGCAATGGAAAGCCTAATTCAAATAGCATAATACCATATCTGAAATGAAGAGCAAATACATGTATCAGAGTGTAAAAAAGTAGTCTTCACAAAGCTACCATGATAATTAGTAATCTGACATCTGGCAATACACAAATCTGCAGGAGCAACTGGGATGAGCCACTGAATTTGACTTCTTAACTTTCAGTGAATGTTAATGCTTAGCACCTAAATTTTAAGCACAAGATGATTTCTGGAAATGTACTCTTCCTTAAGAGTCTGTTTCACAGGCATACAGGAAACATCTGGAGCAAGAGAAGTGGATTTAATGGCTTCCCAGACAAATGGCATTTGTACTATTTTGCTAAGAAACTATAGTGGGTGGTTAGGACTTATTTGAGGGTTCCCCTAAATGTATGTGTCTGTGCCAGCATTTCTCAGAATCTAGCCTGAAAGAGGATAAAAGCTACCACAAAACATATGTCATGCAAAGCACTAGCATCTCCAATTTAGTACCTGGAATAAAAAAAAATGTATTAAAAGTTAAAAGATACTTTCAATATGTTACTATTATTAAAAAGATCATTTATTTTAACATATTTTATGTAAATACCTTTGTTAACTGAACTTGGTCTATTTGTTTGAGTCTTTGGTTTTAGATGCCCTACTTCAATTGGAATAAGAAATCAAAATAATTACCTCAAAATAATGATTTCTTGTAATGCTTTCTTGGAAGCTTATTGCATGACTCTCCATAAGCACAATTTGTTGGTTTATAAAAGATTCCAAACTTGTGTTTAAAAAATACCCAGGTAATATAAACATGGTAGAAATGATCAAGAAAAGAAAGTACAAATATTTGTAATGTGTGCATATGAGTAATTAATACATTGGCATAATGACTAAAAGCCTTAAAATAATGAAAAGCCTTTTGCTTTCTTGAGCAAAAAAGAATCACATGTAATGTTGTCAATCACAATATTATCAATAGAAAAGTAAATTTTGGACCATGCAAATAGAAAGCAATCTCATGACATTTAAGAACTTATTAAAATTAATTCCTCAGTCATTAGGTAAAATGAGTGTACTTCTAAGATACTAATAGTACTTTCCCTCCAGAGTGACTTAAAATTGTATGTGATGCAGTTCCAATGGTGTGTGTGTGTGTGTGTGTGTGTGTGTGTGTGTGTGTGTGTGTGAGAGAGAGAGATTGGTAATCCTTACAGTGAACTTGTCTGGATATGGAAATACCTACATGACTATTCTCTAGGACTTTCTGTAAGGATGTTTCTAGAGAAGTTAAACTGAGACAAGATCTAATCTATACCCTGAATGTAAGTAGCACCATCCATATTTCTGGTCTGAAAGAGAGAAAGGAGGAGCCTATCAACACACAATGTCTTAGTCATTTTTCTATTGCTGTGAAAACATCTCTATTTTGTATTGTGACACTATGACCAATGCAACTCTTACAAAAAAGAATCATTTAATTGGGGGGGCTTGCTTATAGTTTATCATCATGTTGGGGAACATGACATCATGCGGGCAGGTCTTGGAGTAGTAACTAAAGCTACATCCTGATATGTAGATGGAAAGGCAGAGATAAAGCCTGGGTCTGATGTGGACTTTTGAAACCTCAAAACCCACCACACACTTCATTAAACAAGGCCACACCTATTCCAACAAGCCAACACCCCCTAATCCTTCTCAAATAGTGCCACTCCATGTTGACTAAGCATTCAAATATATGAGCCTACGAGAGCCACTCTTACTCAAACCACCACACATAATACTTGTGTCATGTTTTGGCTTCCCTGCTTGCATGAAGTGTGACTCTGCCTGCTTTTCTTACTGGAAGTCTAGACTTGCCCTTACAACCACCCCTTCCCTGTTAGGATGGTCTGTATCTTCAAGCTGTGATGGAAAATAAACTCTTCATTCCAAAAGTTGCATAGCAACACAGTAACAATCATAATATGTGAGTTTGAAGTCAATTTTTTTTTACAAAGCTAAAACAATTCCAAAGGCATATTTGGTGTCTGTAATATGGATTCATAGATGTCCTAATTTTGAGAATTTTATGGCTGTAGAAATCAAACTTTCATGGGCAGACAAAAAAAAAAAAAGAAGGAAAAACTTTTCAAGGGCATACAATGAGGTAATAAATAGATAGGAACATAGATAATAGATAGGGAGAAAGGGGAAAGAACTACAGACAAAATCCAAATGTATATTTGATTAGAAGAAACACCATCTAGAGACGTTCTGTTGCTTAGTTTTATGTCAACATGATTTAAGCTAGAGTTATTTTGGAAGATGGAATCTCTACTGAGAAAATGCACCCACCAATTGGCCTATGGGCCAGCCTGTTGTGCATTTTCTTGATTGATGATTGATGTGGCAGTGCCACCACTGGGTTGGTCATTCTGGTTGTTATAACAAAGCAAGCTGACCAAGCTGCGAGTAACAAGCAGTAAGCAGCATTCCTTCATGGCCTGCCTATCAGCTCCTGCCTCCAAGTTCCCTCTCTGTTTGAGTTGCTGACCTGATTTTCCTCAGTGATAGACTGTGATGTAGAACTGTAAGCTGAAATAAACCTTTTCCTCCTCAAGCTTGTTTTGATCATGGTCTTTATCACAACAATAGACAACTAAGACAAATGTAAACTCCTATTAGGTAGTAGAGGTGGAATGATTTATTAGCAGAACTAAAGTTTCTTTTATATATATATATATATATATATATATATATATATATATATATAGTATTAAGCATATATAAATATTATAGTATTGGTTTATAGTATGTAGTAATGAAACAGCAAAGAAAGTGACAAAATAATAATATCTAAACTTCATCAAATTGAACAATAATATAGTTTATATGCCTTGCCTGAACAAACACTAGTTTTAAAACTAGCAAATGATTATATATTGTAATTAACTGCTTTACTGGGTGAAAATGTACATAAAGATGATGGTAGATTAATAATTGATGGATAGATGCATAAATGTGAGGTGTACAATTTCAAGGTTATTCTCATTTCTCTTGATTTACTACTTTATTTTTCTAGTTACAGATTTAAGTAGCATTTTTGAATATGGGTGAGCAACATGGCTATCCCTAGGTCTTATAATTTTAATTATTTGATGATATATTTCATATATGCATGGAAATTCAATCTTAAAACACAACAATTTACATGCTAACTTACAAAACAAATTGACAAAACCTACAGTTTAATTGACAAAACCTACAGTTTTTTATGCTGTGGTACAGATGAATTATATAGTCTTCTTGCATGATATGGAAGAAGAAAACAAAGTCTTAGGCATTTATAAGTCTCCCTTTTGGCAATGACCAGAAAATAAAAAAAATATAAAAGGACTATACAAAATGAAATAATAAAAGGAGGAGCAAATCTACTTCCCAGTGAGCTTGGATCTCCTCATCTAACTATGCAGGCTCATAAGACTATGCTTTAATATAAGGCTGAGTTGCCCATGAGGAGCAGAAAGATAATGGAGAAAGTAAAGATTAACAGGAAGAAAGAAAGTGGCCCTGAGGCAAATCCACAATCTCCCCACCCGAGTTGCTAAACTGGTTTGTGGCATTTTGATAGCTACATGGCTTGTTAAGGCTTCAATGATGACCTTTATCCAATCACACAGAAGATGATGCAATCAGTCTTGTGGTTTTTAAGGCTTATACCAGAGCCCAGAATTGTGTTCCACCCTTCTTCCTCTTGGGGATATAAAAGTCAATGGCAATAAACAATGGACACAGTATAAATGGGAGCTATATTTTTCATTCCACAAATTTCTTCAAGTCAAATCATCATGAGAATGACATTATCAAGTACAGAGATTAATTTTGGCATGACTTCAAGATTCTATGCTTTCCCTTGATATACATTAGATCCATTTCAAAACATGTTCAGTTATTACTGTCTGTTCTTTAAACTGACCTGTAAATTTGGTGCAATATTTCAGAGAAGTAGTTTGATGAACTCCTTGATTCAGTAAGCATTCACAATGACCCTACTGTGAACACATACCACAAAATTTTTGGAGTAAACAGCTGTGAAGTAGAAAGACGTGTTTTAAATCTATAGAACAAAGGTTTACTTCTTTTGCAGTGTATAATAAGTTTTGAAAAATTAAATAGTTAGGAGTTCAATATCAATAATCATATCTACTTAGTTAAAGTAATTTTAATATCAAGGCATTACAGCAATAACATCTTTTTGTCATTGACTGCTCAGTACTTTCAAGAAGTTAAAGTGTTAAATGCTCACAGCACAGATGTACAGAGTATGGAAAATATAGTGGCTTAAATTCACCCATGGAGATATGGAGCCAGGATGCTAAGCTGGACAGTAAGAAGTGGAGTGCTTCTCTCTGCATACTCTGCCAGTCTCCTTGATTACCAATGCAAACTAAATAAATATCTTTAAGTGTATATATTACCACATATTTCTGGAACTATTAGGCAAGGGAAAATCTGAGTCATATTCTTGACATAAATGTTATAAAACTGCTATTCTCAAAAGAAATATAAAACAATGTACTGTAAATGCTTAATATCTGGAAGAAAACATTGAGGACAAAAGCAACATTCCATATTTTAAATAACTAAGCTCAAAGTTAGTACCAGGTGAGAAACTATAACTAATGAATTGATTCAAGACTAAGGTCATGCCAAAGCATGATTTATCATGTTAGGGGTTCACAAACAGGGACGTGGGTTATATAAATAAATTTGATTGTTAAACTAAATATTTATTGCCATTATAAGGAGGAAGTCTTGCTCAATAATTGGAAACTATAGGGATTTATACTTTAAACAGGTGTTTTATACCAACTCTACTTACAGACTAGTTGCCATCTTGGACAGACACATGCAGGATTGGGCAGGACATTTAGCCAGCTGATCTGTCAAATGACTCTTACTCTAACTATACAGAGAAACCATTAATTCCTACTCACCAGATCGTTTTTAAGATCTATGTATTCAATATTTTTCCTTATTAGGAAAGTAAGTGTGGCCCTTTCAGAAGATCATAGATCCTTAAATACAGTATCTACTGATGGTTTTTTTCACATGTTTTTGATATGTTCTCATAAATAGGATGAGTGAATATTGAGTAGAACTGAAATTATTATGCTTTGTCTATCAGTTTAAATCAAAATTGACTGAAGGTGGGAATTTTTTTCAGACAATGAATAAATGTACTATGACCTGGAAGAAGGCCAAATGTTTTAAGGATATAAAGTCTACAACATGTGGAAGAAGAAAGCTGTGCTATTATAAAGATGACCTCCATAATTCTGTTGGCAAGCACATGTGTGTGCATGCAGAAGGGTGCAAAAGCACTCTAATCTGGGCCACATGTAGGAGTTAAACAGCCATCTAATCCAGGGGCCCTTCTGCCTACGAGTAGTGAGGTCATCCGACTGTTTTTCTGACAATTCATATACAGTGTAATGACATTGGATATTACTAAGACATGGCTGTGCTGGAAGTATTAATGCTTTGCAGCAGAGAAGTGCATTGTGTTTGATGAGTCATGCTCAACAAATTCATGGGCAATCTCAATACCGCAAGGGAAAAATAGAACAAGATCAAGTAACAGAGAACCTGGGAGTGAGAAAGTTCTCAGGCAGGCACAAGATCACTTCCATTTTGCTCAAAGTGAGGAGGGCTTACACACACTCTGTTTTCTGCACAGTTCCAGTAATCTTCAATAGTTCGAGCTCTGGATCAAATATTATTCTACTACCACTTCCGACAGAGCAGAGGCACTTTTCATCCATGAGTCATTCTGCAAAATGGATAATGTCCAAACTGTGTAGCGTCTTCTGAGTTATCCTGAGGTTTGGACACACACCAAAGAAGAAGTGCAAGAATAAACATGGCCAAAGCGAAGAATTGGATGAGAAATCCTCAGTATATTTGGAGCAGGAAAAGGAAAAACAATGTGAAACATGAGTATGTCCAGATAATTAGTTCATTTATGTAACCTGCACTGATTGTCAGGGATTTGGTGGCTTTCATGCACAAATCCTCAAATAAGAGTGTGGACACACCTCAAGGGAAGAGGATCTTTACCAGGATATGTATTAACAACTTTCTTTATAAATCCCTGAGTTTTAAACTGCTCACGCTTCTCTCTCCACCCACTATCCTGTGCCCTCTGCCTATTACCTTTTTTATTGGAGTGCAGGAAAACCTGATAAGATAGGTTTTGGCTATGTGTAATTTTTATGCTGGAAATAGTTGGGAAGTGTATTCTCCTGTTTCTTCATATTCTCTCATCTGCCTTCCATCCCTCCTCCTCTCTATAAACTCAAAGAAGAGTGTAGTTTCTTTGTACTCATTTTCCATGTGACAGGCAGATCAAGATTTGTGGCTGTTTTCTCCATAAACTTAACTACCTAAAATTGCATGAGTAACCAAATCAGTTTTCACTGGAATCTTTATTTCCTAGCAGACTATTTTAAATACAACAATGATGGATCAGTTAAACCCACTAGTTTTGGATAAGAGATGGGCGCTCAAATCAAAATGTGAAGGTATCCATATTTTAACATATTATTTAACTTGTCTGTATTGTCTCTGCACACAAGAAGCTAGGGAAAGCGGGATTTTTTTCTTGAAAGATAGAACTTCCTGATAGCAATCATTAGATACGGATATTTTTAAAGGAGCTGGGAGCAGGTAAAGAAGCTGAACACTTGAGAAAGGGGTTTATATGGAAGACAGGTCTACACACTCATTGACAGGACTCTCAAGTGAGACTTTGTTATACCTATGTAAATAGGCAAAGGGGAAACTTAGTGGGCTATTTCATGATATCAAATCCACAAGTAGCCAAAGACCAGAAAGAATATTTCTAGAAAAAGAACTCATCACTCATCACAGGGCTCATCTGTGCTCTTTTTTCAGATGTGACTGACTCGTGTTTACACAGAGAAGTGGTAAAGAAGAAAGCTGTGTGTTTTGGGGGGCGAAAGAATAAATTTTTGAAACACAAAGATCTGACTTGAACATGTCTTCCACTCAACATTCTGTGATCAGCAAGTTGCTTAGCTTCTCTGAGCCACATTTTCTTAACGGTAATCTGTTAAGATTTCTCTTAGATTTCATTTCATCTTAGATAACATTTCTCTTGGATACCTTCAGTTGTGTCATCAATAGATACAGTAAACACTTAGACTCATGGTTTCCATAGAAAATTTTAAGGAATAAAATTCATAAGCTAGAGTTTTAGTTCTGATTATTTTATAATTATTTTAATGTCACATAGCATCAGTAACATAAGTCATACACTTCGGGAGAAAGGGAAAACAAAGTCCCAAGTAAAGGAAGCATGATTTGTCTTCAATCTCCGTTGGCCTGTTTTTTAAACTGTAAAGCTGAAGTTAAGTTAGAACTCCCTGAAATTCAATTGTCTTCTCTTTTGCATGTGGCAAATAACAACTAAATTAAAATATCAAATTCTCTGAACAAATTGTTCACCTCAGTAACTCATTAGTAATAACATTATAGAGTTCAAGTCTTAGTTGCTGTTTCTAAACAAGACAAAACAAAACAAAATGGATAGAGATATCCCAAAGGCAACATCTTTTTATAACATTTGGTGGGACCAAAAATAGAGATTCTTCATTCCTGCAAGTGATTTAATCTGGTTTACCCAGTGGGAAAGCCCTAATGGCAATCATTTTGTTTTCCTCAGTTGAAGCTATTAGCTGTAATTGCTTTTGTTAATAATACTTTACTTATTATAATCAAAGCTCAATTTTTCTACCTATACCCTGGGGCCAATTTGCAGAGGAACAATTTATAAATGGATGAAAAACAATTAATAACACTAGAAAAACCGTTAATGATCTTATCAACAAAGTGCTATGCCATCCCTAAATGCAACATCACGTGAAATGAATCATTATACCTGGCCTCAGACAGTTTTATGGGCTTTCACGGGAATGACCAAAAAGCAGTAGTAGAGGAAAAACACTGAAAGGGAGTTCAGCCCTTAGGCTTAAGGGGTGGGTGCTTCTACTAAGCAAGTGAAGGTCAGGTCCAGCCTTTGTGTCTTCTGTGGGATGCTGTTCTTCAAAGATGGAAATGACAGCAGCATAAGGAGAAAATTATTTCAATTGTTCCAGCATCTTTGCTGTTCAAAGATTCTTTTACTATAACCAGCAAGGCATGCAGGAATCAGGTGACTAACTTCCTCTCACTCTCAGACACCACTTTGCTCTTGAACACCCCACATGCCAGCTTATCCTCTTCTAGAAGCATGCCTCATGGTTTCTACCCAGTGCTTTTCATTTGCTCTGGTCTTTGTTTAAAATAACAACTCATTCTATATTCTTGTAGTTTGACAGCTCTGAGATACTGTCTGTTGATCACACTTGTACGGCTCCTTTCAAAAACACGTAATAATGGTCTTATTACTGTCACAAGTGGCTGAAGTATGCGTTCAGTACCTGGTTTGTTTCCACAGCTTTATCTCCAGCACTACTAACAGGACCAAAATCATAAGTACCCAAAAGTATATTTGCTATATAAAAGGACCAAGGGGAATACTAAGAATTAGACTAGGTATTAGCAATTGCTTCCGTGTATCATTTTTGTTGTTTGTCTGGAGAACAGCTCTTTCTACCCATCCTAGCCATCCACTTTCTTCTCCCTCACACCTGTGTTCCTGGTTGAATACATAGCTCCAGAGACCCCTGGGTTCTAACTGCAGGCTTCTTTTAGGTACTGATTTAAGAAGAAAAAGCATTTTTCCCAGTAAATTCTAAGGGTGGCAGAAGGCCAGCAAAGACAGAGTGTTTGTATGCCTCTGTGTGAGAAGGACAATTTGAATGGACAGCTACTTTTTTTCTCTCTCATAGAATGCTGTTAGATGAGTTACCCAACCTTGTTAAATACATTTTTTTTCTCCAAAAGGGAAAATTAAGCATATTGCTTATTATGTAGTATCCCCTAAATAAATTACAGGGCTGTCTAGATTGGTGTCCTTGAAAACCTCTTACAGGCTGAAGTGGGGGTGTCTCTGAGCATTTTACTGATCTTTGAGACTCCTTTTCTTCTGCTAGGCTGCCTGGTTTACCTTTGATGGGTGCCTGGCCTCCTTCCATCCTGCTATGCCATGTCCTGATTGTGCTGTAAACCTGGGGGGATGGTTCTTTTCTGGGGAGAAGGGGAATGTTAGTGGATGGTGATGGAGCTAGATCTAGTTAGTGGGGGATGGAGGCAGAGGGAGGGGAGGAGGGATAGCTGGAATATAGTCTTTAAATTGTATGACAGGGAAAATGTATTATTTATTATGAGAATTAACTGAAGTCATATATTTCCAGAAAATGTAAGACTATAACTGAAAATTAAAAAATCATGAGTAAAATATGTTCATTACTATTTGAAATATAAATATTAACTTTAGTAGAATTATTCTTCTTGAATATGTTTATACCTCCATTAAAATATGTACTTTCTTCAATCTACTATGCCATCCTCAAAGTAATATTTCCCCTCCTACCCTTCTGCCTCAGATGTATGGACCTCTTTCCACCTGTGGTTGCATTCAGATCCTCTGAACTCTAGGGTACCCCATGGAGGTGGCTATAGATATCATTTATACTGCACTTTCCACTTTTCTTTCCAACTTGAGATGATGGGATGCTTTACTTTGAATCCCTGGACTTACATTGGCACCGTGTAAGAGATTTTCCTGATGCTAAGTCAGAATGTTCCACCAAATATTTGGTTGAAAAACAAGTCAGGTATTTATGTCTACCTTGTTTCCATCAAGCCGTATGGAGAACAAATGTCCCTAGTTATACTATAGCCTGACTCCATCTCCGTAATTTCAGCATGAGCCATTGATGCCAAGATGTTTTTGTCCATATATCGTCCCATACCATCGTAGGTTGACATTTAGTTACAAATAAAGCCAACAGGATTTCTCCATGTCTAATTTTTATTGTATATTCATCAATTTGAAAAACAGTTATAGTTTTAGAATCTACATGTATTGACTGATATTTTGATCAAAACTCTTCTAACCATATGCCATAATACCTTGTATCAATGTTTATAATGTATCCTAGAGATGTTCACTAATCATGATGGTATCACATAATGGAGGTCCGCATATCTTCACCCTAGCACAGACTACAATTAGCAATATCACCCACCCATGTGATATCTTCCTTCATAATCAAAATACTCATCTCGCAAAGGCGAGATGTTTCTGGGATTCAGTCCCCAGAGCAGAGAGTTACAAGTTTCCATTATGTTCCGTAGGTTAGACTTTGGTTACCTTCAAAGCCAGACCCTATGTCACATTGTTGTTCTTTTTGGGTAACTGGACTTTATTTATCCTGTACATTAATCTGGATTCCTCGTAACAAAAATCATACTAATGTTATGCTACTCAACCTGAAGAGCTCCAAGGAATTGAACAACCAGGATGCCAGTCTGTAATGGGGTACAGACAGATCAGGAAGTATAATCCGATAAAGTAAAGGTCTCGTTTTTATGATTGGAACAATGAATTTTGTAAGCTGTAAAGAGAAGACAAACACGCAAGACTCATGTTTCCCAAACTATGGACCGTATTGAATTAGCTATTAGTCTATTTAGGATGTTGTAGCAAAATGCCACTGAATGCAACTGACATAGCAGACTTTTATTCTTCATATTTCTAGAAGATAAAAAGTTAGAAGCCAAGGCTCCTGCAGATTCTATATATTTCTGGCAAACATGAATGTTTCTATCTTGCATGTGGATGCTGTCTTATTTAAAGAGAGACAAGAGGTAGAGAGGAGAAGAGGCTGGATCTTATTTCCCTAAGAGCCAATCATACATTATGCCCTTATTTAACATAATAACTTCCTAAAGACCTCATTTATAAATACTGTCATTTTGTATGTTAAGGCTTCAATATATAAATTCTGCAGAAACACACATTCAATATTCCGCAAACTACCTTATAAAGAGAATTGTAAATGAGAATAATAATAATCTTTCAAGAATGTAAAATAAAGAAAGAGTAAATAAACAATCCATTAGCACAGAGAGGTAGACAATCATTTAAAAGCAAAGATAAGTAGATAAAAATTTATATGCAACTATGGGTCTTTGATCTCAAGTCTTAGCTTATTATTTTCTTTTTATCATAAAGGAAATTTGAGATGAGTGGATTCCCACTGAAAATGGTGTGCCCACATCCCTACCGGTTTCCACAACAATGATGTGTCACCAGCTTCTTATAGACATTCACAAAACACAGTGGTTTCTCACTCACACATCTGTAGGCAGCTGCATTCAACTGATGTAGACTTGACTTGGCTCACTTAACCGAACTGAGCCAGTGGTTGCTGACACCGTGTTCTCCTGGTAAGAACAAAGAAGTGTTCTCAAACTCCTGCCAACATGTCTGCTCAATCCTAAATCTTTTAGAAAACTCTTAAAGTGTCCCAAGTTACATTTCAAAGTAAAAAACGTAAAGAAGAACACCCACCACAAGTCACAGCTTTTGTGATAAGATTAGTGAAATGAAGAATTAGATTTGGTAATTATACCTACCCCATAATTTGTTTCTCAAAGTGTCCCTATCTATTCTAAAACTCATGAAGAAATTCTGAAGACAGAGTATAACATAGTGAATTTATATGACCTAGGTGTTTGTGTTTTGCTTATACAACTGAAGTTATCTTTAATGTTTTAGCACAAATAACACTGATTTAATTTCCATAATTTTTATCTTCATTGGAAAGCAGAAAAATGTGCTTTGGAGAGAAAACAAGGGAAAGTATAATACCTAATTCTAGACCTGGATATGACACTAATAAACTCTGAGATCATGAACAAATTATCTCAAATTGTTTTGGCCATGCTCTCTTCTTCAATACAAATTTGGACTAGATAGTTACATTTACTCTCATCTTTATTACTGAATGAGGGTATTTACTGACATGAAAGTGGTCCAGACGGCCTTGTCTTTTCATTTCCCTTTAGAATGCTATTGTTTCTTCATTATTTATATATTTATATATAATCTAAATATATTAATATTTTATATATATATATATACATATATTTAACACTTCATATGAAGTGTTCCACTATCCAAAATATATTTGTGAACCACGAGTAAGGGTACTATTTAACAACATGGACAGAGAATTTGCATGCTTTCTGGATAGATTCAGTGTTATGTGACCACTTTAATGTCCAGGCCTACACTGCAAAACAGAATGTCTAATATTGTACAAAAGGTCACCAACGTTAACAAATTTTAAATCACATTGAGTACAGAAAGAATTTGCACAGCTAAAATGCAACATATCTTTTGTAAATGGGATGATGGATATTTTTCCGAAATTGACACGGCAACAAAAGTTTGGGGAGATAATAGTACCACACATGCTTTTGACCGTGATATATCAGCAAATCTTCTTTAAAGAATACCAGATATCCTTCTAACACTCCATAGCTGAGATTTTATCTGGGATGGAGCCCTGAGAAACTACAAACCAAACACTTATTTTTGTCTTTATTTTTATTCCTAGTGTGCTGTCTTCTTAATGACCCATAGCCTTAAACTTACACTGAGTAAGGTGGTAAAAACTTTCTTCTTTTCTGCTCCAGGCCTCAGCAGTAAAAGGCACATTCTGGAAGACTACTTGTGGGTGAACAAAAAGCAATTTGGAACATCAACAGCCTTTGATCAGAGCAGCTAGCTTACTGCTAATTGTTTCCAGAGTGCTTGTTTGAAAATCTGTTAGATGACACTTGGCACGCAATGACAGCTGATGCCCGAGTTCACTGCCCTCGTTTTTGGCCCACAGAGCAGTTATGCTCAGTTCACTTAGACTTAGGAAGCTGAGCTTTTGGCCAAGTAACAGAAAGGTGATTTCAATTGTTGTCTGTTTTCACCCATACCCCAAATTACAAGGCATGAACTGAAAGACCATTTAGGAAAGTTTGTAGTTGTTGGTGGCTAGCTATTTTTCTCTTGTCACACTATCTTTAAATCCAAAGACCTTTCAATTGTTCTTGATTTTGGATCCGTACAGATAATTGGTGAAAATAGGCCCTATAAAATTTCCCCTTAATTAACAAGCAGTCAGAGAATAATCAGTGTCAAACAACACACCCTTAAGTCAGACATATCAAAATCCTTCAGTGCTTAGAAGTACATATCACTATTCCCTGACACTTCTTTAAGAGGCACAGTGAGTGTGGTAATCTCTTTCAGCAACTCAAAATTCTAATCTTGGAATTTGTTCCTCCAAAGCTTCTTGATATCTTTAGGTGGCTTCATGTAAGTCCTAAAGATTCAATGAATATTTCAGTGCACATAGCACTTAGTGTTTAACCCCACCCCCAATTTCAGTTCTCTCTTCACTTTTGACTGTCAGGTACAAGCCATTGACTGGACAGAGGTCACACACATTGACTGGAGAGAGGACAGATACATACTTCAAATACAATATAGCGAATGATAATTTGGTTACCATATCCACCCCATACAAAAATGCCCAATTCCATTGCCTGTGTAAATTCTTAACACTTTTTTGTACACTTTGTGTGTGTGTGTGTGTATGTGTGTCTGTGTATCCATGTATGTATGAATACAACTGTGTGGAAGTTGAAGGGACAATTGTGGAAGCTAGTATTCTCTTCCCAACATGTTGGTTCTGGAGATTGAATGCAATTTGGAAAGTTTGCTCACAAGTGCCTTTATCCACTGAGGCATCTTACTAACCCATACTTTTAACTTTTGAATTGTTCCTTAATTCAGCCATGCTAATAATTGCCAAGAACCTAGACAACCCCTTCAAATGCTTCCTGACTGCTCTATTGACACTATTTGTATTTCTCCTATATTTCTAGGTGTTTAAAAATCCATCCTCCTTTCTCATAATGTTCTGTAAATAGATACCTCTCAACTCCTCACTTACATGATACCCCCCACATTCTATATTTTAACATCAGAATGAGCTTCCTCAAGAACATCTGGTTATGTCACCATAGAGATAAAATTATTTAGCACTGCCCATAACCCAAAGATAAATAAAACTTACTTTGACTCCTAAGACTTCTGTTTGCTAGTTCAAGACAGCATATTGCTTTCTATTGGCCCTATTGCTGCTACTCCTAGTTTCTCTGGAGTATAGTATATATTTGCATAGTATATGGATGGTCTGCAATCAGTTGCACTCAACATCAGATTTTTAATTTGTCAGGAAACCTGTATATCTTCCACACTGTGAAACCTTTACCAACTCCTTAGAGTCAGTTACAGCCCTCTGATCTAGCCTTACAGAACCTACCTGTTGGTATTACTTTATCCACAATCCAGTGGAAAGGTTTTGCACCCCACAAAAACAGACAGATTAAGATGGATGACCAATCTTAACCCAGTGTGTGGCCACTGTTCATATGCACATTTATTTCATCAGAATATAAGCTGGCTAACACAAGTAAAGCTTCAATATAATTTTTTGTAGTAATAAAAGACAGTACAAAGTCTACAGAATAGTCAACTCAATAGTGGATTAAATACTGTAACTATGTTTTGCTTTTTCTTATTTGATCCTTAGAGTCTTTTGGAAGATGTTGATATTAACTCCAGTATTTAAGACATGTAAAGCAAACATCCAAGAGAAACAATGATTACCCCAAACTCACACATACAGAAAGAATACACAGAAATGCTTTTCTGATTATTGAATATGCTCATTCCACCACAGAATTTGAGTAAGTCGTTGGCTGAGGTATTCAGTGATATGTTAGATTCGGTTGTTTTTCTAGATCCAAAGTGATTTGAGGAGAAAATTATTAAAATCAGATAAGCAGTTAATTACCAACCTTTCCACTCAATTAAATTTCAAAATGGTTATTTGTTTGAATTAGACATCTTCAAGTAAGATTGAGTATCTCGATGTAACTATTACAACCAAAACAACAGAAAACAAAAATAAATGTTATTTTCACAAGAACTAATGAGACATTGTGAAAAAGAGACCACTGGGATTTTCCAGTCAGCATGCTTGTAAGCTACAGTCACAAGCCTATTGTTTAGTTGTGCAGCTCTCAATTAGGGGCACTCTTGCCCCAGGGGACAGTAGCAATGTCTGCGGACATATTTAGTGTTCACAGACAAGCAGAATCTCCAGTAATGTGCAACTAAATACCCTGCAGTGAACAGAATCTTCTTCATAGAAAGAAGAGTCATCCAGCCCTGTTTGGCAATTAGTGTAAGGTTAAGAAAAGTGCTTCAGTGTGAAAAGTAGGCAAAAGAAAGATTCTCATTGTTAATGTGTAGTCTAATGTACTTCTACAGAAGCGGACTATTGAGGCAAGTACACACATACACATGTGCATGTATGTAGACACAGATATCACTAATGCCATCTAAGTGATCATTATCTCTGTGTAAATGTATGTGTGTTTATATTTCAATGGTGAAAACAGATATGTGAACAGTTCTTAAAAATACATACACATGTGTTTTGATTTATGAAAACTGTGTTAACAATTAAGTTACTCATTATTCAAATGAAAATTTTTTAAAGTATCCTACAACCTAACCACTAAAAAAGAAATGAATATTTTTTAGTCTATTTGCTATATTATGTATTTACAGAGTTTAATTTTTTAATATTTACAAATACATGAATTGTGCTTTTTGTCTTCAACATTCTACCATGCAATAGCCTTCTATAATGTCACTTCTGAACAGATTCCACCCTATGACTTGATCATAAATTATTTAATAAAACTTCTAAGCTTGACATTTGAAGTTTTCATCATGCTTCATCATAATAAATAAGAACATGAAGAAAATTCATATACATGAATCTTCAGGCCCTTCTTTGATTATTTCTTGGAATAGATTCCATAAACTAGCATGTTGGGGTCAAAATGAAGCAATTTACAGTTTACGGTTTCAGCGATATAACCCATAAAATAGAAATAATAAACTCTGGCCTTTCCTAGTGCACAGTATAAAATGCTCATGGAACAATGATTTATGAACATAAACCTCAGAACAGACATCCAACTGTGAAGTTATCTCTCTATGTGAAAACAGAGGTGGGAGGGGCGGGCAGAAAATACGCAAAGGAACTGTTACTGAAATAGACCTGATCATCTTTAGTTTTACTCTGACTCAAGAACTATGACTCATATAAAATCTCATTTTCAGGTAGAATGTCAAGCAATATCCCAAGGGGGCCCACATGAGTGGCTAGCATCTCCAATACACATGTAGCAAGAATATTCACAGATTATGCTTACTAATCACAGGGCATCATACATACTTTGGGTAATACAAATGTACTCCATTCCCTAACTATTTTGTCCTCTAGTCTTTAACATGTTGGTTTTGATCCTTACAATTTTGATGCCTTAATCACTGGTTCACATATAAGAACACTCTAGATCTGAAGTCATTCAGAACATTGTCCATGCAAATAAACAGTGCATTAAGTAGGGAATCTGGTATCTTCATACTCATTTTATGATCTAAGTAATTCTTTCTTAGCCTTCCCATGCTTTCATGTTACCCATAATCTTACATGTAAGAGTCTATTAAATGTGGTAACTACTCCCTAAACTCTGTTCTTTATACTTACTTCGATATAACCCTAGCAACATTGTAACTCATTAAGCTATAGGAGACCTTGTCTATTATACCGTCACTGCAGATTTCACACAATACTGTTTACTTTGGCATCAAAGAATCAAGGAAATGCATATGAAGCCTCATATTAAGGTGTCATATGATGATATACTTTTAATAACAGCATGTCTTTTAGGCTACTGCCTTAGAAACATGGAGTTGCCCTTGTTCTCAAGAAATGGAGGTCAGTGGTGAAGTTCAGATTTGCCTGGTTTCACTTAAAAGTACAACTGTCTACGGGCTGTCATACTGCAGGGGAGACTAGGTAGTGTCTGACCTCTGTTTTTTTTTTTTAATCTAACAAATATATATATATGTGTGTATGTGTGTGTGTTTGCATGCATGTGTGTATATATATATATATATGTATTTACATATATACATACATATATACACATATATGTATATATATACACATGCACACACACATACATACATATATATATACATATATATGTATATATATTTGATTAAGCTCTGAGATTTTTATCTTCTTAATTTGCCCTTAAGAGTCTTTCTCTGGGAAATGTGCCTGCATTCTATGACTTGATTAACTTAATTGACAGAGCTATACTTTGCTACTCTTCTCTTCCCCGGTCCCAGCTCTACATATTCATAATCTTGGGCTAGTTTGGGAGTGGGTTGTCATTTTCTTATCCTTCTGCATTACTTAGGGACTCATACAAAAGTTTCCAGTATATTTTCTTTCTACATATTCTGACTTAGTTTTCACATTCTATGCTCATTAGCCTATGTCCTAGATCATTTCAACTATCATGGGATTCTTTTCACATCTTCTGATTCTTCCTAACTCATTCTCCTATCTACAATGCTGCCTATGGAATCTGGGCTCCCAAATTATTATTTTCTGAATAAGGTATTTTGTCAAATTATAGATGAACTGTGGGTGCGTTATAAGATTATGTTTTAAACACATGAGTTAAAGGTAGTTTCTATTAACACAGCATCACTAAACATAAATACATCTGCATGAGTATTCTTCTAAACCTTTAGAATAGACAAACAGTTTGCAAATATTCAGTGTGATTTGATGTGTTGTTAGTGCTTACCATATGTCAAGAATTGTGCCCTGCATTTTCAATGCACAGTGAGATGAAGTGACTTACGCATGATTCCTGGGAGCTGGAACTTTGTTAAAGTGGCCTCTCATCTTATTCAATCTTTTAGTATCATCTACCGCAATGACTTTTGTGACTGTGGCACAGGTCCACCTCTGTGTCTTTTCTGCTTCTTTTCAGTGTAATCACAGAAAGCACCACACTATTCTTTGAAAACTTCTTACACTCTGGCAAGAAATGTCCATGGATTTCCTCCAACACAGTGGATTGTTCTAGCAGTATGTAGCGTGTTTTATCAAACAGTGTCTAGACTATATATGATTCTTCCCATCAGTCCTTGTATTATCTATTTCTTTCTTGCCTTGTTTATCAAAATGATAACTAGCAAGCATTTGCCAGGTAGACAGTGTTCTGAATATGAACTATTAAAAAAGGCATTAATAATACTGTATTTTGTTTATGTATAAGATCTGTCTGACAAGTACAACACAGGAATAAAGAGATCCCTCATTCTATAATATGCTTCCTGTGTAAGCATTAAGAACCTCAGTTTCAGTTTGTAGACTCCATATTAAAAAAAAAAAAAGCCAGGCAGTATCACACTTACCTGTAATCGCAGTGCTCAAGAGACAGAAATAAATGGCTCCCCAGGGCTAGCTAGCCTGCTAGTCTAACCATATTGGTAAGCTCCGAGTCCAATTTCAGAGAACGAAGAGGAATCTAGTAGATGGTCCAGCAGTTAAGAGTCCATACTGCTCTTACAAAGGACCCATTTTTACTTCTTAGCAACCATGTTAAGTAATCCACAACTATCTATAACTCCAGTTACAGAAGAACCAACATTTTCTTTCTTCTCTCAGCTGGCACTTGCATAAATGTGTACATACAAAGACACATACACACACACACACACACACACACACACGAGTTACCTCTTACTCTAGATCATAATGGTTTATAATTCAAATTAATTTCCTCTCTATCTAGTCACAGCTGTGAGATTGGTTCTTCTTTTCTTACTGTTGCTTTTCCTGATGCTTCATGGAACGCTGTCTTTCAGGCATGACATAGATATTGCACTCTTGAACTCTCTCTATCCATGATTACCTACATAAAACCTACACAATGTTGGATCCATAAACATTCTGTCATGTAGGGAGAAGTGTCTATCTCATGAGGCCCCATCTGCCCCTTGAGAAGTTAGAGTCAGTTGTTGGTTCCTAGGGCAGCAAGAGACATTGTTAAGTGGTATAGAGTCTACTAAATTCCCGTGTTCCTGTAAATAACCCCTCATCTGTACACCTCTAAGCAATCCAAATAAAACTCATTATGTTAAAAAAGGAAGACATGAAAACACAACTGAGGGTAATTGGGAAGAAGAAATAAATAAGGAGCGGAACAGGGATAAAAGCAAGATACAGGGGATAAAGTGATTATAATTTAACATATACATGGATGAAAGTATCAAAAATTATAGCCATTGTTATGTACAATTAAAATATGCTGATTATATTAGCTACTTTTCTGTTGTTGTCATAAAATACCAAAAAAGACCAAAAGCAACTCGTGGAATGAGGTGATTATTTGGGCTTACGATGCAAAAGAGATAAGTCCACTGTTGTACTAAAGCACAGCAGCAAGCTGCAGGTGAGACAACAAACGAATGGAGCTGAGAGATCACATCTTCAACCACAAGGAGGAAACAGAAAATGAACTTGAATTAAGGGCAGTGCTAGGAAATCTCAAACCTACACCTACTGACATCCTCCAGCAAGGCCTCACTACTAATACCTGAGTCTTTAGAGAGGCACTCTAATCCAAACTACCACTAATAAAAATTAAGTAAGAAGATCCTTTACTTTTACTTTCTGTTTTAACTCAATACCATTGATAAGTACAACCAAGAAGTCATACATTCTAAATACAATACAATCACCTGGTTCCAGATTATGTAATCTGCTCCAATACTTTCCCCCATGGAAGAACCAAAGCAGAAAAATATAAATATCAAAATACAGGTTGAAAATCTTGACCTCAAAATTCAAGCTAAAGGTGTTAGACTATCCCTGGCCCACAGGGCATCCACAAAGTAATTGGAAACTCGATTGAGTTGATTAATATATATCTTCTAATAATGTGATATCTTGGAAAAGAGATGATTAACAAAATACCACAGAATGGATAGTATCTCAAATCAATATAAAAATCACAAAGGGGTAAGTATTCAATAATTGAATATAAACAAAAATTTAAAAATAGGTTGACTATGAAATTTACTAGTGAAAAAATAGAGTTAGAGGTGATAAGAATTTGGATTTCTAACAACAAATTCAAACAGTGAATATCTGGACAAAATGATTAAGCCTCAACAGAAAATATCTCTTTAGTAAAATAAACTTTGGTTATATAAAGTGAAAGATATCTTTCTGAGGCAGTGTTTCTGCTTCACTAGGCTAATGTGCATGAAACTTTTCAAAGGCAGTCTGTATCAGTTACCTAGTGCTCTGCAATCAGTTCCTAAGAACAGAGGCTTTAAATAATGCTATCTTATCTCTCAGGGCTCTGGGTTCTGGATGAGCAATCTGGATTCTTTGATGCCTCTGCTTCTGACTAGAATCCAACCAAGCTTACCTGGCTAATACGGCACCCCTTCTCTTATAGGGTTTATGATTTTGTTTTTAGGGGTTTTTTGTTATGTTTTATAACTGTTTATGTAATATGTTTTATATTTTGGTGTCTTTGTTAAATGGAGTTAAATGGAATGAGAATTCTCAATTTCTTGAGAATTTCTCAATTGAGAAAAAAAATCTGCAAACAGATTGGCCTATAGGTAAGCCTCTGGGACATTTTCTTGATAAATTACTGATGGGAGAAGGCCCAGTCCACTGTAGACAGTACTACATTTGGTCAGGTAATCCTGAATGGTATAAGAAAGTATGATAAGCAGGCTATAAACAATTTAATAAAAGCAACATTCCTCCATTCCTTCAGTTTCTGCCTCTAGGTTACTGCTTTGAGTTCATGCCCTGAATCTCACCAGTGATCGAGAGTAATCTGAGAGTTGTAAGGTAAAATAATTTTTTTCTTCCTTAATTTGTTTTTTGCCTATGGTGCTTTATCACAGCAATAAAAACCATGATAAAGACACTTGGACTTCTTCATAGGTAGCATAAATATTTTTAAACCACAATAATTGAGTCGAAGAATTTCTTAAAATCCAGGCTTACTCATCACATATCTCTTCTTCTCTCCTGTTGCATTGATCAAGGAAAGTAACAAGATTAGATCAAAATAGCATGGGTAGAACCATAGATTAAGACAGCAGCACTTTTAGTTGTAAAGAGGTATGTACACATGGATGGAAAATGGTCAGTGACATCAATACTTACAATCTATTAGTTAATTATATTAGTTAATCACCAAACTAAAGTCATCACAAAACTTTTCTGTTTATAATGTTTGTAGTCAATCTCAAAACTTGAAGTTTAAAAATGCTTATGCAAGATTTTGCATTATTCAATGAGACACCACTAAGATTTTTAGTTGAACATTTAAAGTTAAGAGAGATATATTTAAAATATACAATATAATATCAGACAAGTGACACTTATGGAGACAAGAGAGGAATGGTGCAATGCAATTTAATAAGAAATTAATAATCTATCACAGAAAATCAGGAAGGAAATCAATGTGATCAGAAAGCAGAATATAAAAATTCACAATAAATGCCCAAGAGAAAGTCTGTATATTCCAACTCACCACATATTCTATAGCTAGGCTTAAAGATAGTAGTTAGCAAAAACAAAAATAAATATACAAATTTATGTCACAGATTTGAAATTATGATCATTATGATAATGATGAAATACTGGACAAAATAACTCATATATAATGCATATATAATAATAATGAAATGAAGTATCACATAGAGGAAGATCAATTCATTTCGTATGTTTTTGGTTTAGAGTGGAAGTAGAATTACTGGGTGAAATATATAGTGGAGATTTTAGTACAAAACTGAACACATTAACTCACAATTGATCTAAAACATTTTTATAATTATTCATTGACATGATATAATAAAAGATAATAAATATAGATCCGGGAATCTCAGAGATAGCAAATAACCAAATAGAAGATTAAGATACAGTGTTAGAGTCAGGGAGATGTCTCAGTGGGTAAGAGTACTTTCTGTACAAGTATGAAGACTTGAATTTAGAACTCCAGATACCATATAGACAACCAAGAGTGGACACCTGCAACTATAACCCCAGTACTGGTCAGGAGGGAGGAGAAACGATATTTTCTTGGGGTGATTGGGAAACAAGACTAGAGAGAAAAAAACAGTGAGTTCTAGGTTCTGTGAGAGATCTTGCCTGAAGAAAATGAAGTGGATATCAATATCCTTAAACACTGAAATCCTCCTCCAGCCTTTGTGCATGTAGACACAATACACATATGCACAAATACACATAAACTTACACATACAACACATACACACAAATATACAATATTATAAGTGTTAAGATAAGAAAAACAAAATGTACTATGCCTAGGACTCCCTTGAAAAATCTGCAGTATGAATATGATGATGCCTATGATGATATATACATATATATATGTGTGTGTGTATGTACATGTATGTATATATATGCATATATATATGCATATATATGGAGAGAGAGAGAGACAGAGACAGAGAGAGAGAGAGAGAGAGAGAACTGTGTGCTGATAGAATCTAAAGTGCAAAGGCAAATGAAAAAAAAAACGTCTTAAATAGCATACAGATTCACAACATAAGGGTGAAACAAGGTGTTTTATCATCAAAAACTGATGAAGAATTGAGAAGGATCAACCCTGAACAAAGATTATTATTGACATTGGAGAGTGCTTTATGGATAATGTAGAGATAGTAACTTAGAGGTGAAGAAAGTGTGGGAGCAACACAAATCAGATATTGTCATGAAAAATGAAGATAAATTGTACAGCCACAATAGAGGAAGTTTATATCAGAAGGGTAGCAGGGCTTTGTTTATAATGGGAAACAATAGCATATAGGATATGATACATATAATGCATGAAAGAATAATGGCACTCCAAATAAAAGACTTCTAATAATATTCTGCTATACTCATAGAATATTGATTTACTCAGTTATCATCAGGAAAGCTTCCAACTGGAGCTGATAGGAACAGCTGAAGAAACCCAAGCTAGACATTACTTGGAGAGAGTCCTTGGAACACACACCTCTAAATGGATGTCTCCATCAAGTGCATCCCATGAGAGCTGAGGGAACCCTGAGAAAGAGATGAAAAAAAGTAAGAGCCAGAGGGAGTGGAAGACATCAGGAGACAATGGCCCTCTGTGTCAATGAAGCAAGACTCAAACGAACTCACATAGAATGCAGCAGTAAGCACAGGTCCAGCAGAGTTGTGCACCAGGCCCTCCGTGTAAATATTATAGCTTTAAGCTTAATATTTTTATGGGAATATGGAGTGTGTGGATGAATGGATCTCTATTCTTGTTCCTACTCTTAGGGGCTCTTTCCTTCTGTTGGTTGCCGTGTCCAAACTTCATGTGATGATTTTTGCTTCATCTTAGTATATTCTCTTTTGTCAAAAATATTTAAATAAAAATTATGTTTAAAAAAAAGAATGATGGTACTTCAATCACCTAAATGAAGATGAGTAGGGACTCATTGCTTTCAACATATAGTCACTAACTATTACTAAGAGAATTATCTTTAAGTCTTTCTTGAAATAGAATCTGACACAATGTTTTGTAAACAGTACATACAGAGTTTAGTGCCTGTTGGGATTGGCACCTGTAACATCAGGGAGCCTACAGGACTGGACAAGAGAAAGGTTAGTGACAATAGGCAAAAAGTTGATTCCTTCAATTCATCTATATCTTACTCCTTGAGACATGGGTATGGTAGATTGCATAGTACACAAGAAATAAGGCTGGGAACTAGCAAACATTATGGATATGTTTGCATTATTTTACATGCAAATATTCAGTTTAACAATATCATTTGTTGAAGATGCTGACATTTTTCCAGGGTGTATTTCTAGCTTCTCTATAAAATATCTGATAGTCATATGTGTGTGGATTTGCATTTGGATCTCTGATTTGCTTCCATTGATCAACATGTCTGTTTTTATGTCAACACCATGTGATTTTTATTACTATAGCTTTGTAGTACAACTTGAGATCAAGAATGGTGATACCTCCAGAAGTTCTTTTATTTTTCAGGATTATTTTAGATATCACAGGTTTTTTTTATTTTTCCAGATGAAGTTGAGTATTTTCCTTTCAAGTTCTGTAAAGAATTGTGTTGGGATTTTGATAGGAATGACATTGATTTTATGGTTTGCTTTTGGAAAGATAGCCATTTTTACTATGTTAATACTACAAATCCAGGATCATGGGAGATCTTTCCATCTTCTGAGCTCTTCTTCAATTTCTTTCATCAAATACTTAAAATTTTTGCTAAACAAGACTTTCACTTGCTTGGTTTAGTTACTCTGAGATATTTTATAATGCTTGTGGCTGTTGTGAAGGGTGTTACTTTCCTGATTTCTTTTGCAGTCCATTTGTCTTTTATATATAGGAGGGCTAATGATTTTCTTTTGAGTTGATCTTGTATACAGCTTCTTCACTGAAGTTGTTGATTAGCTATAGGACGTCCATGTTCAGGTTTTTTGGGTCACTTATATATACTATCATATCATCTGCAAATAAGGATACTTTGACTTCTTCCTTTCCAATTTTTATCCCCTAGAACTCCTTCTTTGTCTTATTGCTCTGGGTAAAACTTCAAGTACTATATTAAATAGGTATGGGAAGAAAGGACAATTTTGCTGTTTCTGATTTTAGTGAAATTTCTTTGAATTTCTCTCCATTTAATTTGATGTTGGGAGTAGACTTGGTGTAAATTGCCTTTATTAGGTTTAGGTATGTCCCTTGTTTACCTGATCTCTCCAAGATTTTAATCAAAGGGTGTTGAATTTTGTCAAAAGCTTTCTCATCATCCAATGAGATGATTGTGTGTTTTTATTTTCTTTCAGTTTGTTTATGTGGTGGATTGGATGAATTGGTTTTTATATGTTGAACCATCCCTGCATTGAGTAAGATGAAGCCTACTCAATCCAGGGGGATGATCTTTTTGATATGTTCTTGTATTCACTTTGTGTGTATTTTATTGACTATTTTTGCATCTATGTTCATGAGGGAAGTTGATCTGTAATTCTCTGTTGAATCTTTGTCTGGTTTTGGTATTGGGGTGACTGTGGCTTCATACAATGAGTTTGGCAGTGTTCCTTCGGCTTGTATTTTATGGAATAATTTGAAGAGCATTATCGTTAACTCTTCTTTCAATATCTGGTAGACTTCTGCACTAAAACTATCTGGTCCTGGGCTTTTTTTAGTTGGTAGGCATTTAATGACCTGTTCTGTTTCCTTGAGAGATGTATTTAAACTGTTTATGTGATCTTGCTTTTAACATTGATAGGTGGTATCTATTCAGAAAACTATCCATTTCTTTTTTACATTATCCAGTTTTGTGGAGTACAAGTTTTTAAAGTATGACCTAATGATACTTTGAATTTCCTTGATGTCTGTGATGATACCCTCTTTTTTGTTTCTGATTTTATTGACTTGCATATTATCTCCCAGTCCTTTAATTAGTTTGGATAAGGATTTGTCTAACTTGTTGATTTTCTTAAAGAACCAGTGCCTGGCTAGCATCTTTCTTTATTTCTGTCCTGACCCTGTCATCATTCAGTAGACTGTTTGTTGTTCAATTTGTGGGCCTTCTGTTGTTAGTGTTGCTGCTTAAATGCAGGTTTAGTCTGTGGTGGTCTGATAAGATGCAGGGGATCATTTCAATTTTCTTGCATCTACTGAGACTTGCTTTGTATCCAAATATGTGGTCATTTATTAAGAAGGATCCATGATGTGGTGAGAAGTTATATTCTTTTGTGTGTCTGGGCAAAATGTTGTGTAGATGTCTATTAAGTCCATTTGGTTTCTAACAATTCCTAGCTCTAACATTTCTCTATTATTTTTTGTCTGTCTGAACTGTCAGTTGTTAAAGTGGGATATTGAAGTCTCCCACTAATAATGTGTGTGAATCGATGTGTGTTTTCAGCTTTATCAATGTTTCTTTTACAAATTTGGGAACCCTTGTTTTTGGGGCATAGATGTTAAGAATTTAAATGTCCTCTTGGTGGATTGTTCTTGTGATGAGTATAGAGTGTACTTCTCCATCTCTTTGGGATTAATTTTGGTTTGAAGTCCATTTTGTTAGATAGTAAAATGGCTACACCAACTTCATTTTTGGGTCCATTTACTTGGAAAATCTTTTCCCAACCTTTTACTCTGCAGTAACGTTTATCTTTGATGTTAAGGTGTGTTTCTTGTACACAGAAGGATGGATCTTGTTTTTTAATCCATTATATTAGTCTGTGTTTTTTTATTGAGGAATTGAAACCATTGATGTTGAGCAATATCAAAGACCAATGATAGGTCCTGCAATTTTGTAGTTACTGTGAGTTTTGTTGTATGTGTGTGTGTTTGTGTGTGTGTGTCTCTTTTCTGTTGGTTTCTGGTGGCCATATATTTCCTGTATTTTCATGAGTGTAGTTAAGCTTCTTGGGTTGGAGTTTTCCTTCTAGTATCTTCTGCAGTGCTGGATCTGTAGACAGATGTTTTTTGAATTTGGATTTGTCATGGAATATTTTGTTTTCTACATCTATAGTGATCAGTTTTGCTGGGTATAGAAGTATGGGTTGCCATCTGTGTTCCCTTGGAGTCTGCAGCACATCAGTCTATGCCCTTCTGGCTTTAAGAGTCTCCCTTGAGAAGTCCATGTAATTCTAATTGGTTTGCCTATATATGTTACTTGCTGTTTTTCTCTTGCAGCTATTAGTATTCTTTTTTGTTTTTTTTTTTCATTTTGTATGTTTAGTGTTTTGATTATTATGTGGCAGGGGACTGTTTTTCTGCTCTATTCTATTTGTAGTTCTGTAGACTTCTTGTACTTTTTTAGGTATCTCTTGCTTTAAGTTTTTTTTTTTTTCTATGATTTTATTGAAAATATTTTCTGGGTTTTTGGGCTGGAATTCTTCTCCTTCCTCTACTCCTATTATTCTTAGCTTTGTCTTTTCATAGTGTCCCAGCTTTCCTGGATGTTTTGTGTAAATAGTCTTTTTTATTTGATTTTTTTTAAACCAATATATCTATTTCTTTCACATTATCGGCAACTCCTGAGATTCTCTCTTCCATCTATTGTATTTTATTTCTATAGCTCTATTGTATTTTATTTCTATAGTTTCCCTCTGTAGTTCTTGTTCACTCTTCTAGGTTTTTCATTTCCAGAATTCCCTCAGTTTGTGTTTTCTTAATGGCTTCTATTTCCATTTTTTGGTCTTGAACAGTTTTGTTCCTTTCCTTCAATTGTTTGCTTGTTTGTTCTTGAGTTTCATCAAGGGATTTATTCATTTTTTCTAGTTGTTTGTTTGTGTGCCTGAGTTTGTTTAATGAGTTTAATCATTTCCTCCATTCTTTGTTTGCCTTTTCATTTCTTTGAGAGATTTTTTCATTTCATCTTTAAAATCCCCTCTTATCTGCATAAAGTTGGTTTTAAGGTATTTTTCTTGTGCTTCAGATGTGTTGGAGTATTCAGGGTTTATTGTAATAGGGTTGTTGGACTCTGGAGATGACATATAGTCCTAGTTGCTGTTAGTTGTGTCCTTATGATGGCATGTAGGCATCTTAGTTTGGAGTGATTAAAAATTTAGCTGCTGAATTCCTTCAAATTAAATTAAATTAAAATTTAATTTAAATTAAACGTTTGCCTTTAATATATATGTGTTTTGTTACTTGGTTTCTTTATTTTCTCTAGCGTTTTGTGGCCTCTTGCTCGGCAAGTGGTCTCTGCCCAAAGTGGGTGCTGAAGCTCTGGTGGCTCTATTGTCCTTTGCTCCAGCAGTGAGTCCCCTTCTGAAGTGGGGACTGGTTCTTAGAACCAGTCTTCTGGATGACCTAATCTAGAGCACAGTCTGCTTTCTTGATCTTCTGGCTGGGTTGTGTGGTCTGTACCAGGGAAGGGGCTGTGTGCTTGAGTTGGTCTCTGGGCTGCTCTCCTGGAGCTGGCTTTGCTTTGCTTGTGCCAGAGCAAGAGTTGTCTGCCTTGGTAGGTCTCTGGGACTCAGGAACAGTGGCCAGAAAGTGGGACTGGGAAGATGGAGATGGTTTGGGGCTTTGGAGTTGGGATGGCCAGCTGTAGTGGGAGGGGTGGGTGAGAAGGATTCCTACCTGAACTCCTGGAGCTGTCAGTGCTCTGCCTGTTCCAGGGCAGGGACTGTCTGCTCAGGTTGGTCCCTGGGACTCAGAGGCAGTGCAACAATAATCATTTTTATTGGAATTGTCCCAACAGTGGGGAGAAACTCAGAGAATAATGTGCTTGCCTGAGGAGCATGGAAAACTGAGGTTGGATCCTGAGAGCCCATGTAAAGCAGGATGTGATAGAGTATGTCTGTAGTCCCAATGCTCCTATCACAGAATGAGAGGTGAACACAATGAAATCTCCAAAATCTCACAGAGCCACTAGCCTGGCATACTCAATAGCAACAGGACAAAAAGCATAGTATATGATGACCAATTCCCTATGTTGTTCTCTGATCTCTACATGTCAGCTGGGGCACACTGGCTTCTTCTTTAATATAGTCCAAGAACAAAGAATGTTCCTTTCACAAAAGTCGAGTGGAATTGAAGTTTTCCAGTAAATCAATGTTTGTATAAACCCATCATATGGGAAAATGTCACATTGTCTGCTGGCATTAGCATCTTCTGTGAAGCTCTGTGATCTAAAGACTTTAGGACCAGCTCTTCAACCTGATGCTTCAGCCTCTTCACAATGAGATGAAACATTTGGAAATTTCTGTATCCTTTGTGAACCTTGATTTCTTGACCTGGAAAAAGGAAAAATAATTCGTTGAACCGATTTATACAATTTATATGAAATGTACAGTAACAAATTATAAGGCACTTAAGACAACATCTGACTATTATGAGCATGTGAGTCCTGGGAAACTTCATCATTTCCTCTGATGGGATCATCAATCATTGCCATTGTGGTTACATTAATACTGATGTTGAGATTTTACTGTATCTCTTCATGTAGCTTATCTTCTTCCCTTTTAAGTCAGATTAACTGTTTTCTCATTCACATTCTCACACCTTGTCCTGCATCAAAACACTCCCCTTTACCATCTGCCTTGAAGATGGCTCCAAAATTCAATTTTTAGTTCATGTATCAATGCTTTTGAGTCATTTTCACCAACTAAATCCAGAAGATTCCTTTCCTTTCATTGTGCACTCATGAATGCTGGCTAGATTCAGATATAATTCTGACTTGCAGGGAGTTTGACCTTCTTCCTTCTGAGAACTCCACATCTCTTAAAATCAGAGTTTAATCACTTCTCTGCCTCCACTGATATTTAGTGAATATGCTTCCTTATCTACCTAATTCTAAGAAATGACACCAGATAAAGGAATCCTTAGTAGGAAAGTCTGTTCCTTTAAATCTGCTTAAATTGCAATCTGATAAGAAAAATGTAATAACTTACAGAATATATAATATAATGCATTATTAGTTTTGTGGACTCAATAACATAGTGAAAAAGAATTGAGGTTAAAGTCTCAAAGCCTTGATGTTACCAGTAGAGAACACACTATTATTAAATAGCCAGCATTCATAAATCACTAGGAAGCTCATAGATTTAAATGTGCTTATCCTAAACACCACTTATATGTTGTAACAAAAGAGAACTAATTGTTTTTATCAAAACAGCTCATTTCATAAAGCAATTTACTCAGTATGATTTGCATAATTTCTAAAAACATGGACCATGAATTTAGTATGCATTATTAGCAATTATCTGCAAAAGGACTTTGAGCAATTTGCTGCACTGATATCTTTTCTCATTCACAATCTAGAGCTAAAAAAAATTAATATGCAGTAGATGTGAAATTCTAAGACTTGGAGAAAGCAAATTCTCAGAGAATGTAGACTTTAGAGTCAGCAAATATTTTCCTAAAGGAGATGCATGTAATAAAATTCATCCTTTAAATATATTGGGTTAATTAAAATAAAATCATTGAGATGACTTTGATCAAAATGAAATAGGATCAGGATAAGAAGAGAGAAATCACCACTCAAAAGTAGGGCAACCTGTAAAAATGAGACTCAAGGCAGAGAGATGGGCCATATTTCTATCTCTCCTGCTAAGTCTTCCTGTAACAAACTTATGGATGTGTCTGTCAAAAGTTGTACTTCAACAGAGTATAGAAGATCATAAAAGTATTCCCATCACAGCTTTCCCATAACTAAGCCTCAGTAGCATTTGTTATGAAATAGTACCCAGTTCAATATATACTCTAATAATACAAGTATTTTATTTGGCATTCAGAAAAAATACCATTTAATTGTGGTTTAAAATCTCCTTCCCTACCAGAAAAGAATTCAAGCTTTAATAGTGTATGAATTTTATGTAATTTGTGTGATATTGGAAAAATAACGCAAAAGATGTCATTGGTGGCTGTGCTTGACCAACTAGCTGTGTGAGAGCCCTCTTTAAGACTTAAGAAGGGCAATTTTCAAAGGGCTTTGCCTTTCCTATTTCATAATTACACAATAGACTAATCTCTCCTCAAGACAATACAATGAGAGAAGTGAAGAACGGGATGCTATTACCTCTGGTATGCTCCTAGAAATGAAGTCAAACAAACCAGAAGTACTAAAACTGTTTTTTTTTATTTATATTTTATTTTCACATTATATGTATACTTGTGTCTATGTGTAAGTATGTGCACTTGAGTATAGACAAGCTCCCAGTTCAGAGGAGAAAGAAGAATTCCTTGGAGCTGAACTCACAGGTATTGTAAGCACCCTGACTTGGGTGCTAGGATCCAAAGTCATGTCTTCTGCATGGCTATAGGCCATGAGCCATCATATCAGTTGCTGAAAACATTTTTTTGTTTTGTTTTGTTTTTAGAGTTAGAGTTCCTCTGTTCCCTTGCCATCCCGGAACTCTCTCTGTAGACCAGGCTGACCTCGAACTCAGAGATTCATTCACCTTTTTCTGCCTGCCAGTGCTGGTATTAAAAGAGTGCACCATTACTGCCTGGCTAACATTTTTCATTTTAAAAAAGTTCATGTTTGTTTCATGATGCTTTTATTGGAAAAATATATAGACTCATTTATAATATATGTTAAAATATTTATCATGGACACATATAATTAGGAAAAATCTTTCATACATACAAAGAGGAATCTTTAAGATATTTTCTAAAATTCTATGGTGTTTTAGAGAAAAAAAATCAGAGAACATCAGGCATGGATATATTGTATGATTTTCTGATGATATATATCCATACATAGAAGGAATGGAAGTAAAATTAAAATTATAAACCAGTGTATGTTACCTTATGAATGAGATGTTTATAAAGAAATATTTTAAAGAAGTCACAAAAAGTAAGCTTATTTTGCCATCAATATATTGAAATTATCAGAAGGAAAATTAAATTATTTCTTTCAATACAAGCATATTTTCATACTACCTGGAAGTAATTTTTGTTGACTGAGATGTTATTCAATAAAGTTTTAAAATAAGCAACAAAGGAAGTGTGCTGAATGATTGTGAAGTGTGGGTTCCTTAGATTAAGATAATATTCTTTGACTTTCTTTCAATCTGCATGCTTCACTCAGCAGCAGAGGGATTGTCCAGCTCTGACCCCTTCCACTTTATGGTACCTTGTTGCTTAAAATGTTGCCTAAGTGCAAAGGAGAATAAATCACCATCAAACAAAGCCATGCAACAAGTTCATTCACAGCAAGAAATTCTGATTCAACAACAATACATGCAGAAGTTAAACTTTTTAAGTGATTGCAAACTTTCCCACTTAGAAGCTTAGTTAAATGCAACCAAGATGCTGATTACAAATACTAGTTAAGCTTTTATCAAGCTGTGAGGTCTGAGATGCTCCATGTGACTCCTAAATTAAATGATTCATTCCTGAAAGAAGCAAAAAGATGTCCTTCAGTATATAGTTAGAGTCTGAGTAGAGAAAGCAATGAAAGCATATTACAGAGTGACCCTGGGACAGATTGCATTGTTTCTTTAACTTGTACAAAGTAACAGTCTGATTACTGCAAAGAATGTTTTTTCACTTAAAATTTATTATTGTTTTTTTTTTTTTGAAGCAGCCCTTTATTCCTCCTTCAATTTATTTTTTCTTTATGTCTATGAGTGTTTTCTCTGCATGTGTGTCTTGTGGACCATATGTGTGCCATACCCACCAAGGCCATAAGAGGGAATTGGATCCTATGAGACTGGTATTACAAAGGGTTTTGACAGGCCATGCAGATGCTGGAAATGGAATTTGGGTCCTCTCCCATAGCAGGCAGTGCTTTTAAACACTAAACCTTTTCTTCTTTCTTCTTCCTTCTATCATCATCTGATAGTTCCCCCCTATACACACAAACACACCCAAGACTAACATGTATATAAGCCCATAAATAAAGTGATGAATAAAGTGATAAAATTAGAAATGACAGTTTCATCTTTGTCATAGTCCCTTCCTCAGTTTACAAAAAAAGTATTTTGGTCTAAGACTTACGACAATGTGAACAAATAAACCCATACTAGTTGAAATGCTCTGTCTTCTATGTTCCAACAGGGATATATACTGGTAATAGCCAGTAGCTTCAGTATTTCTAGCATGTACATCTCTATGAGAATGTGAGGAGCCTCATTTCATCCATTTGGCTAAAAAACTCTGGAAATTTAGACAAATTCAATTAGAGGATTGTGCTTCCTCAGACTACCAAGAAAGAAACAAAACAAAAAAAGTACAGTAAAAACCCCTTAACCAAGTGATTTGATTAACTCTTTTGGCATTCTGAACCAGGAAAATACTCAAAGCAACCAAAATCTCTGTGTCCTAATTTACAAGTGCAGTAGATACCAAAGTGCATAATCTTTGAAAATCCATTCAGTTAGTGAGTTTATTTTTAATCATAGTACTTTGTTCTTATACTTTAAAATTTATATTTACCATTAGTTTTTGTGGTTGGGGGGATGAGTTCAGGGCCTCATTCATCATAAGAAAGCATTCAACTGTTAAATCATTTCCCAACTCTCTTGATATTTTCTGAGTTACATTCTACTAATTAATATTTCTCTCAGTAAAATTAAGTTACTCAATTTTTTTCTATCTATTTGATTGCTCAAAACCTGTAGAATAAAAATACTATGGATTTTCAGTATCCCTTCTTGCCCACCAATGTGACACAAGTACCTAAAACAATTCTGGAGACGGTGTTAAAGTTTAGTAAATATTGATTAAATAAATGATTAAGTAAAAATCATATTTGTAAAAAATGGGCTGATTGCATTTCTTGCTATGACTCAGCACTCCATGAGGTCTCCAGTATTATAGCCCCACGGAAGGTAGACTGATTATAAGGACTCCTTTATTGTTTGAATGCTCTGCTATTTCTGTTTTGAAATTCTTAATAATTTTACCTTTGAAAATGTTCTTTCTAAGTTTGTATAGAAGAATAGGCCTGTGTGAAAACTAGGATGGGTCTATAGTCCAGTGGTCTATATGAAGGAATCACATTCATAAGCTTGTATGGTCCAGATGGAATGTAGAAAGAATGTTAAGAATGTTGGTACACACCTTTAATCCCAGTAAAATAGTGACAGCAAACCTCTTTAATCCCAGCATTCAGAAATCAGTCATGGTCCACACCTTTAATCCCTAAAACAAAAGCAGAGTATGGAAGCACACCCAGGAAGCAGATCTCAGAAGGAGTCAGTGTCAGATTGGAAATGACATCTGAGATGAGTCAGAGAGAAGGATACACCCAGTTCTCACAATATAATAACAGGCTCTCAACTCAGAGCAGAGTTAGTACTGTCAGTCAGTTATAGCAGGCAATATAAGGAGATCAGTCTGAAGCAGGCAGATACAGTCAGTTACAGGGACAAGACACAGGAAACAAGACACAGAGGCAATGAAGTGGTCTGGCTGAGAAACTGACTGAGGCAATATGGAGCAATGAGAGCTCAGGGAGAGACCCAGAGACACAGAGGCAGTTTGGGAGAAGTCAGTATCAGATGGGAAGAGTGAGTGAGATTGAAGCCAAACAGGTAAATTTAGTCTGAGGCAGTCAGAGAAACAGCCAGAGTTTGCCAGAGTCAGAAGAGTTCAGTCAGAAACAGTAAGTCAGTTCAAAAGACCAGTTTGCATCAATTAGCTTTGAGAAGATTTTTGAGCCAGAAAAGCATGTGCATTGAATTGAACTAGAAGAGTTACAATTTAGGAGCTAGTGAGAGTGACTCAGTCAGCAGTATGCCTAGAAGATTAACATTCTAGATTGTATAGAGGTTGAGGCTGAGGCTGAAGCCTTCCAGTTCTAGGATTAACTTTAGATTGCAAGGAGGCTGAAATGCTCCCATGGCTCTAGGACTAAGAACCAGTAATTAAATTAAGCAAAATAATGAACAACGCTTTGCCCTGGACCAACGGCTATAAGTTTTTGCTTTATGGAACAAAGAGAATATATACATGAATATTAATAAGCAATTCTACCTGAAACTTTGTCTGATAGGAGGATCTGGCATGACCTCTCTGGAAGCATAGAATGCATGGCTCCATGATCTTTGGAAACTGAGCAAGTCTCAAAGCTAATGTTAAGTAAGTATTTTCAGTCTGGACTGAAGAGCTGAGCCATCCAAATCTCCATGGCCATACTTTCTGTTCAATTAAGAGCTGTCCTCTATTTGGAAGAAGCACTGGCCTAAGAAATACAAAGAAAAAAGAATTTGGTCCAATAGTCTTTCTTCTTACTGATGTTACTCCCTTTTATTAGCTGCACACTTAACAATGAAATCTTGAAAAAGACAAAATAAATATAGGGGAAGTGTAGCTTTATCCTACCCAGTATTTATTACCCAGTAGTAGGTTGACGGTAGATGGCATTTGTAGAGTTAACATGTTTCAAACATGAAATAAAATCACCTGAGTCAATTTGGCCAGCTTTGCTACTGGTCCTTCAATATTTATCTATATATGTATATATGACCCACAAAATACATAATGTATACTTTTGGCAATTCCATATACAGCTTATAGTTGGTTATTTTTCATTTAAAATGATAGTTGTGCAAAATAAAGTTGACCAGATAAGTTATGGTAATATTATAATACTGATATTTATTTATAATGATGTTAAATATCAAATAAAAACACCATACAAACTGAGATACTATAAAAAATGTTACTTTTCTTATTTTATTAACAAATTTTTGTTTTAATACTTCTAACAGAACTTTTGCCTCTCTTTTCTTATGAAGGGTTGCAAAATTGTTACCTTTCTAATCATGTACCTGGATCTGCCTATACATGGAGTCCTGCAAACAAACTCAATAAAGGATAAAATTCTATATCAGTCTGTTGTGATTTAAATGTGGCTTTATTGTGCTGCCCAAGGTCTTCTTGTTGGGAATTTGCACTTCCGGGTAGTGATGTTGAGAAGTGGTGGGACTACAGGAGGTAGAGATTGGCCTGACCCTTGACTCAAACTCAAGCTTCCAGTTTCACCATGTGACCTCTCCCTCTTACTGCAGACCCATTTACAATGTGATGCTCCATATGACCATATGATGCTCCATAAGAAAGTCCTCACCAGGACCAGCTCGGTGACTAGCTTTGATTCAATCTCTAAATCAATGAGCTAGTTAAAACTGTTATTGTTATGAAGTATTCAGTATCAGCAACTGGATTTGTAGTAAAACTACATTAGCTACTGTTGGACCCCCAAAGGCCCAAACCGGAACGCCTCACCCCCACAGAGACTCACAGACAGGATATCGATGCAAATAGCAAGAGGATTTATTCCAGTATACTGGGACCGTTCTAACACGCAGGATAGAAGCAGCCCCCAGGAGCAGAAAGCAAGCCTTTTTATTTACAGTTGAAACGGTTGCTAGGGGGCTGTATAGTTGCTAAGCACAGACCAAGTTGGTACAAGTTGATTGGTCCCCAAATTGCTTTTCCCATTTTGATAGGTAGGAGCCGGTTAACCTCTAAAGTGATTGGCGCTGGCATATAGCAAGGTTGCGGGCTCCTAAAAAGAATACATGCTCAAGGTTCTGAGCAACTGGGAGGAGGGAACTCTTCAGCCCAAGGTTGTGGGCCCAAGGTTATGGGCCACCTGCAGGAGGGGGAAGCACACTCTCTAACTCAAGGCCATCTAGCTGACTTGTTTGTCTAAGAAAAGTTTCTCTTACAGAAATTGTTGTTAAGCTTCTGCCTGCAACTTGGGCCTAGTGTCAAGGGTCTCAAACTAGTCAGGGGTCTCAAACCCCACACTACCACGTGGCCAATTCTGTAGTTCTTTATCTCTGCATGTATAATTCCTTCTTCCAAAATGCCTAAATGGAAAAAACTGTTTGCAGTCAGACAGATTTGGCTTATATTCCAAATATTATTAAGCACATGGCTTAGCTTCTACTTCTCATTAGCCTTTGTTTCTTAATGTGCTAACTGGGCTAATACTTTCTTCTTAGGATGGTGTTGGGAATACTTATGGGAAGTTAAAACTATAGGCATAGAATATTGTCTGTAAATGGCTTCAAGCCCAGACAGGTAAAACAGGGTTAAGTATTTGACATTGGACCATATGTAATGTGAGAACTATTTAAAACAGAAGTAAACAAAAAGAGAAAAAAAAAAACTCTGTGTTTTAACGTGGCCAACAGATTTGAAGTTTAAAATTACTTGAAATACTGTATGAATAAATATTTCTTTCTCATCAATTAAAATTCACAGGACTGAAAAAGCTAAATGTTAGTCACAGTAAAGACTCATTGAGATATCTTACATGAAAGGTATTCACCATATCCAGTAACTACAAACACCTCCAGTATGATAGGAGAATCTCACTCAGTAAAAGCAGGAGATAAACTGAGAATGAAGACAACCATGGGTAAACCTCCCAGAGACTGATAAAGACTACACCGTGTAACTCTGTTTAGGAACAATTACAGAACAATCAAACTAATCAGTGCTTTGAAGGTCAGTCAGTGGCCTGTAGCGGAGTACAGGCTGGATGGTGGAGAGCATAAGGAGACAATTCGGGAATTTGGAGATGCTCTGAGATTGTTACAGGAACATCTATGTATCAAAGCCTTACAAATTATATACTTTAAATTAGTGCAGTTTTGATATATTAATTATATCACAAGAAAGTGAATTAAAAAGTAAATACCAGGATGAGGAAACTGAAGATCAGAGAATAAATGCATAGATGGTTACAGTGATGACCAGAACAGGAGCCAGCAGGCTTTTTCAACTGTCCTGCAGCCTCAGAGTGAGCAGAACAGATATGTTGATCTTGATGTTGGTTAAGCAAATGACATCCACAGGAGCATTCTGCATCTAGGCTGTCCATTTACAAATCATGATACACACAGTAAACGTGGCTTTGATGCCTTTGTCTGTTACTTACAATTCTGTTTTTTTCTGCAACTTTGGGAAACTCTTTTTCCCCCACAAGGTCTATCAGATCACTCACATATTTTGTTGAAGCTTTATCTTTTTTTGGAAGTTGATCACTCCTCTTTGAGCTGTTAATGTACTGGATTCCCACATCTTGTCAATGGCTTTTATTTGCGGTATAGGAATTAGAATTGTGAACTTTTAAGCTTCCCCAAACTTATTACTGTGTGACCTTGAATGAGTGATGAACTTTGTGGACATCAATTCATCTGATTATAAAACAGAGACAGTGATAGCAATAATAGTAGAAATAACAGCAGCTCATTACCAGTACTTGAGATTTGCTATGATACATGCAAATAGGAATTTTTCTTGTCCAGTGGTAAGTAGAATTCTATAAATGTTTCAAGTTTGTCTGCCTCGTTCATCAAGGAGTACCTCCTGTGCAGTGAGTATGTCTTGCTCTCCATCTGCTCAGCACTGACACAGAAGAATCTATACGAGTTTAATAAGTAAGCCTGTGGGTGAGTCAGAACCTGGGCACCCATTCACATTTCCTTGTTATGTGATAGTGACTAATGTGCACCTAAC
Organism: Cricetomys ansorgei; assembly: GCA_026225945.1. Classification (NCBI taxonomy): domain Eukaryota; kingdom Metazoa; phylum Chordata; class Mammalia; order Rodentia; family Nesomyidae; genus Cricetomys; species Cricetomys ansorgei. The sequence goes on from JAMJFZ010001390.1 coordinate 3,662,650, forward strand.
CATGCCGACCTTCACAAGTTCTGGAGAAATATCTTCTTTTCATTGCAAGCAGTCAAGCATGACCTTCATTTGTTAGGCTGCCTGCCAAGAGGAAGGTACAACAGAACACTCCTTCCAATTTATGTGGGCATTGTAAAAGTAAAAGCTCCACAGAGATTCTGCAGGCATAAGGAAACGAGAGTCAAGGCAGTGAACAATTTGGTAGGTGCCCCACTGAGCCTCTTCACCATATTGTAAATCATAGAAAAGCTCCAAATCAGAGATGATACAGAGTATGTGTCATACTCTGACATCCATCCTTCCTAGGGAACAGAATCTTCAGGAAACCATCTATGACCCTTGTGTACCATTTTTAAAATCGAGCAAGTATAAGTGGGTTTGAAGTAACAGAGGTTAACAGGGACCCAGAGTAGTGGAACAATGGAAGCGAAGATTGTGATACTTTTCAGGTACAACTTTGAACGATTATAGAAATTCCAATGTTACTTTTCTTAGGATTTTATACCTTATAAATACAAATTTCCTCAATTTCTGATTAAGAAAACAACATATGTCTATTGTGAAATGTGAAAAATGTGTATTATGGAAAATAAAGAAGAGATCCATTCAGGAATGGCAGTGCTAATATTTACTATACATATTCCTTAATATTCACTGCAAATCAATACTCAAGTACCAAAAAGATGAGCAAGATGTTCTCCTACTTATGCTAACCGTGTTTAGTAAAAAGAATGTTGTTTTAGCCTTCTTATTCTCCACCCAATCTTTTATTCCTACTTTTTTTTAGACAGAACTGCTATATGTACAGCAGCCTTTGGGCGTTAGGTACTACACATTAAGACGTATTGTAAGGTTATAGGAAAGAAGCTTGAATTTGTAATTAGGAAGACACAGAGGGGCATAATCTAGAAGACAATGGAAACAAAAAACTGAACTGCATGCAGGAAGAACATGAAAGGCACAAAGGAGCTTTCCAACACTCAGCGTTCTGTGTTGCAAATTACCTTGATAATACTTAAGAAAAAAAAAAAACATTACTTGAGTGAAAAGTAATTTGTTGATGCCATATATGTTTACTTGACTTATTTTTAAGTTTATTACCTTGCTCAAATATATGTAATTTTAGAGTCAACAACGTAACAAAATGTAAAAGTAGATATCAATATCACACACATACACACACAACACACTCACACATGATATATCTTGATGTCCTCTGTGTTATATACATCAAAGTGGGACTGGAAAGATGGTTCATTGTTTAGGGGTGCATACTCCTGTCGTAGAGGACCCACGTTGGGTTCCAAGCACCCATACTAGTGTCCCTCAACTACACAAATCTTCAGTTCCAAGGCAGCTGACATCCTTTTCTGTCCTCCATGGGAACCTGCACTCATGTACACATATTCACACAATAAAACTGAATGAGACTTCATGGGGTTACAACATGTGTACAACTAACAGAACAGAAACTCTTAAATTACTAGCTATTCAAACCTCTTGAGTATTCTAACTATGGAATTGTTTTCGGTTTTGGGACCTCTGTAATGTTAACAAGTAGGGTTTTGGTGTCAATTTCTGAACTGTGTATAAAATAATTGTTTTTCACTTCCAGTAAAATACAAAATCTTCCAATATCTGTATCTTAAATTTCAAGAGACAGCACAGAAGAGAAGACAGAAAAAACTGAATAATCTCTGGATCTAAATAATTAGATATTAATTAATATCTCATCTTGTTATCACAGTATGTCATATAGTCATTAAATACACAACTCACTAGCATGGAATAAAATTAGTTTTGAGCCTTAGGGAATAATGTGCCTGGTCAGGAAAGTTTGCTTCAATTCAATTGAACAAAAGGAAAGGGCACTCATCAGCTCCTGCATATTACAATTTAGTGGACAATGAAGGTACAAATATGGTTGAACCTATGTGACACAACTAACTCCTTATCAACTTGACACACAAACACATCATTAATCAACAATTACCTTTCTTTTCTTGTTTATCTGCAAGATATCATTGCTAATAACACAATATAAAACACAATTCAGCCAGCCAGACAGGTGGCAGTAGCACATGCCTTTAATCCCAGCACTCGGAAGGTAGAGGCAGGTGGATCTGCATGATTTCAGGACCAGCCTGATCTACAGAGTGAGTTTCAGGACAGTCAGAGAAACCCTGTGTTGAACCCTACCCCCCCTCAAAAAAACAGTTCAATTTTAAAAGTCCTACAATCTTTAAATGTGTAAATGTATGAAGATAACTTGCACCATTGGTTGGGATAAATGGAGAAAACAGCTATAAACAAAATATAAACTTGGGAGAGCGGTGGGACATCTAGAGCATAAGATATAGGCATAAGAGAACTGAGATAATCCATGCTCGTTAATTTCTAGGAAGCATTAGACTCTTTCTCCTAGAGAGTGCAGTATGCCCATTATTTTCCATTTTTCCTAGATTCCACAAAAGTCAACAGATTCTGGTAGGGATTATCAAAGGATTTAAGCTCTTAGTTTTCCAATAAGAAAAATAGCCCACAGCACCATTTTCCTATAATTTCTTACAGTCTCATTAGTAAAGCCTGGGATCATGTTTGACTCAATCTGGCCATGTCTGATCCTAATCTTCAGGTTAGACATCCATTGATTTTAGCTTCCATTGGTCCTTAAAACATACTTGAGTGCTTAATTAACAATTCACTAAACGTGAGATAAATTTGCTATTGCTTGTGGAGGTTTATTGAAAATGTAGATGTAATAATCATAAAATACTGAAAAAATAACCTAGAAACAGTTTAATAAATTACTCTCGGCCTTAAGTTTCCCTCAAGCTATTGAATACAAAAGGCTATTATTTATCACTGGAGATGGCATTAGCGTTTGTTCTTTCATCTAATCAATGCATATTATTCATCTCAGCCTTGCTCTTTAGATAAGTAGAGAAGTGTAAAGGAGACCACATTTCATTCTTACACTCAGCTTGGTCCACATTTTTCTTTCCTCATTTGAGATATTTTTAATGTGATACTTGTTTAGGACAAAAAAAGACTTGAGTGTATCAGGGAAAGCGGTTCAATACTTGCAATTAGTAACCTTGTATTATTTAAGCCTCCATCACAGACAGAATTGATTTTATTAATGCTCTTGCTTCATTACATGTTTGCTGAATATGAATCAGCATCTGCATTAAGCATTGTTCAGACACACCCAGAATTCAGCCAGGCCCAGAACTAGTTCCACTTAATTGAACAAGCAACTGGCTTTGTATACTTTTCCATGTTTGAGGATTAACTTCTATAGCATTAACACATACTTGTTTTGTTGAAACTGTGGTTTTCAATTGGATACTTGGAGCATATATAAAACAGTTCAGCCTTTAAAATGTAACATTAGGTTGTATTTACTTTCTGCCACAGTTTAGTAAATTGTGAGATATACACATACACACACACAGACACACAAATATTTAGCACATGCTACAATATGTTCATTGTAAGTACAGATATATTATAGATATAGTTCTCTCAAAAGGTGATGAGAAATTAAAACAAAATTGTGAATTATGCTTTTTTCTTTCTATATATGGATATATATGATATATATATATATATATATATATATCACATATGTATGAACTATGTACATGCAATATATGTAGTTATCATCTCTGATCATCCACAGGTGTAGAAGTCATTCAGTTTGAAATTCTGTAGATCTTAGAACAAGTTGATCATCTTCCTGGCCCTCAGATTCTTTCACAGGAACAGGAAGTGTCTTTTTCAGCCAGGACAGGAGATCTTATCCTGACCTTTCAGCATAGCTACTTGTATCTTAATTTTGTCCATCTAAAGTCTTATATAGAAATTGGTACCACACCATCTTTCTTATTATACTTGAGAGTATTGATGGAGGACACATGCATAATAGCAGTAACTACTTAATCTTATGTACCTCTAACTCACCTGACAGCTTTTCTAGACCGATCCTTCCTTCCTTCTCAAGGACTACATCTGATGCAGCCTGAAAGCATGAAGAACACAAGATAAAGGATTGTGAGATGAATGGTGCTACTCATTCCTCCACTTACATCTTCATGTGTATTGGAGCTTATTTCTCCCTATTCACAAAAACAGCATGAGGGAGGGTAGATGTAAATAAGAGAACTGGATGAGTTTCTTTCACCTGTGTTTTGAATGTGACAGATGTTTTCCTTTTTCTTCACTCCTGTCTCATGGATATTCATCTGTTAGTCAATAGTATTGTTTTATGAATAAACACACACACACACACACACAGAGAGAGAGAAAGAGAGAGAGAGAGAGAGAGAGAGAGAGAGAGAGAGAGAGACAGAGACAGAGAGGATCACCACAGGATCATATAGATAGGTTTATTGATGAGACCTATAACTATAGGAAAACAACTTCTGCCAGAGAAGTGACACCTAGATTGAAAGAAGGGAAAGAAAATATAAAACGAAGAGTGCTGATGATTCTATTCTAATTTTCTGGTGCTGGATATCATTAGCCAAACTTACTGAGACTGCAGAGAAAGATGTCGTGAACGGAGCTGTCTTCCTGTCACCCCTCCACCTACACTGCAACAATTCAGGCCACCAAAAGGTGTAGAATAGGTCTAGCAAAATTACTTCATAGCCGTAAGAAAATGGACCAACAGGAAACAAAGCATTTCATGGTAGAAGAGTATTTAAAGCAGAAGCGAAAGAATGGCAGGAAGTCAAGTGAGGGTTTGTTTTATCTGCTTGCAAGGGAATAATGAAGCCAATATTGAGGACTGGGTAAAAAAAAAATATACCCAATGCTTCAGTTTCCTCCGGATAGTTCACTTCACTCCACCAATGATGCTACGTCTTGGGCCTTGCTTTTGTTAAAGCATTTCTTGAATATTCTCTTCATGCCTGGATAGACCTTTGATAGATAGGTCATTCCTATATTACCTCATCAAGCATGCCTGACTGCTAAGGGCTCATAAGATCTACTCTCTCCTTTTTCAGGAACACTGCTTTCTACAGACTTGCTCATAACAAGGAAACTTGTGAATTCACGACACTCTGAGCAGCGTAGTGTGGACAGGAGCATAGTGGAAAACAGGATAAGGTAATGCAGTCTATAGATGATTCTGTAAGGTACTTCTTTGCTGCAGTTTTGCATGGTGCTAACAGCAGAATGATAAATTTTTGCATCAAAGTCTTAGCATGTATCCTAGCATAGAGAACAACTCTCAGTAGTTATTGTCTCTCTGAAACTTTTGACAGTGTTGTGCCCTCTCTCATGGAGGCAAAGCATTTTTTATCCACCACTCTGCTGTCATTTGAAAAGAAGATGCAGAATTGTGAGATTTGTCTTCTTACAGTTGGTCAGTTATATGCTAAGCTAATGTCTTACAGAGACACAGAAGCAACCACAGTGCTGTGCTAGTAGATTACATGTTCATGTATAAAACCACCTCTAAGTTAAATAAAACTCACTTTTCTTGCTTCTCCATTAACCTTTGACAAATTGCAAACCCCAGAGTTCCTACAGGCGTGAATGAGGCCAGCCAGACCATTACTGAGGCCTGTTAAAATATGTCTTTATAGGCAGCTTCCTGTGTGCTCTCATCCCAGCCAGAAATTCTTTGATAGAACTTAGCATGAATTATTTATGTTACTCTGAGCCTCTAATGCAAATTTAGAAAACATACTGGGAACATCCGGTGTGTTTGTGCTCTTCATATCATCCCATGACTTCTGCAAGAATCACATCTGTGGAATAATATCACACACACAAGTATAGCTGAGTCCAATTCCTGAGAACATTTCAATGTGTGCTTTTCCCTTATTGAACATATTTTATTTCCTCTTCCACTGCCCAAGCTGCTTATTGGCCACCCGATCACAGTACACTTTTAAGAACATGTCTCTCTTGAGAAGAGAAGGTATACAACCAGCTTCCATTCACTTTATCAAGGTTATTTGTTGAGGCCAGGGACTGGCCTACTTTGAGAAAGTTTTCCAAAGTACTTCTTAGACTGCAAATGCCCTTTAACTTTAAGTGCTTTGAAAATGTTTTCATTCTAACCACAAATTCATTGATGTATGAATAAAGAGTTATTGAAAGACTAACTGAAAGGATATCTAGTCCAATCAGCTTAGTAATTTTCTACAATGCCACTGCCATGTACTCTAGCTAAAGACTTTCTTTCATGTATACATTTGGGATAGAGTTGATATTGAATTTATATAGTATATTTTTCTGCTGTATTATATTTAACAAATTGACCATTAAAATTGGCATAATTAGGACCACCCTAAATGTATTTTAGTGTAGCATTTGACAGAAATAAAGGGCATGTTCTACACTAAGAGCCCAAGTAAGGGGGAAACAAAGAAAATTCAATGGTAAGCATCAGGATAGAAATTATTTTATAGTGTCAAACAATCTGTTTATTCACAGAGCATATGAATTATTGATGGATCTATTCAGCATTTAATTTTTTGTGGCAGCCCAGAAGGTCTGTCCTGTAACATGCCTTAGTTAGCATTAAAATAGAATGTATTTGTCCAACTGAGGACACAGAAAAGCAAATGGAATATAAATATGTTTTCTGGAATCTGTAAGTTTAGCTTCAAGTGTTGCATTTTTATGTAGGCACCAATGGAATTGTGTTTTACAATACAGTGCTGTGTGACATCAGGGACACACTTCCAGTAACTTTTCCTTCACATGCTTCCACGATTGTTCTCTACCTTCCTCCTTTTGAAAATGTGATTTTAATGCTCCTGTTTGCTTCCTCGCATTTTTCCACTATTCTTCATCACGATGGCAATCTGTGTTGTCAGGATATTCAGACATGATTCTATTTCAGGCTCATGACTGGATCTTGGATCATTTTCTCCTGAGCATTTCTCTTCCCAGTACATGCTCATTTCTGCCTGCATGAATCATAAAGAATGAGTGGTGATCACTTAGCAATTTCTGTTACAGTTTCTTGTGGACTAGTACCAACCCAGTGAGACAGATAAAGGAAAACATGATCTCTGTTATTTGCAATTACAAAAATCAACAGAATGCTCTTATTTTATTTATTTTACTCTTGTTCCCCTCTTAAATCTAGCTAGATCTTGATGAATTTTTGGTCCAAAGAAAGAACTATGTTAACTATGGCCTGATGATACATGGTGTTGAAACTGTGCTACATTGTAGATTTAAGAATCCTTCCAGATGACTATTCTTCTATTCAAAAATGTGTCCTCAGGATAATTTATCAAAATATAAAAATAAAAATACATTCAGTAATATCTAAGTTTTTACTGGAATTCTTTTTCCATATTGTTTTGGATCGTTGTGGTGACATTTAGTTAACTTCCATATGTATATATTGGGCACATTTTGCACTTAATCCATGAGGATAATTAAGATAGTTAAAACATTACTGTGACAATGATTAACGTGAACTGAACAGCTCTTACAGTGGGTGTTTAAGACTGCGGAGGATTTCACTGATGAAAATTGGGAGTATGGTGCTTTTAAAGAGAAGACATACCTATCAGGTGTGTGTGTGGGGGGTGGGGGTTGTACATACTTCATGCCACAGAAAAAATATGGCAGTTTGAAGACTTAAGTTAAAAGTTTTATGTCTATAATGCATTTGTTTTTTTCTGATGATATTGTGAGCAGATCTATGGGATACATGGTTAAAGGACTGTACTGTTTAGAGGAGGAGTGGGGAGAAAATAAAACCAAGAAAACCTAACAACATGAGATGCTGACCCATCGAAAGAAAGGGCAGCCAATGCTCATGTCCTATTTGTTGGAAAAGAATGCATAACTTTTCTTTATTGACACTTAGAATTCATACACGCTGTTTCTCTACCAAGCATTTCATTTCTTCATTAAGAAATGTTTCCAATTTATCTCAGTCCAATTTGGAAAGCTCGTTTTCTGCGATTCATGATGTCTTTGTAGTTAATAGCTTATCTTACATAACCGCTCCATGTCTTAATGTTTTTCAACAAGTAGAAATTGTATTCAGAATAAAGTGAAATTATATCCAATTGAACCCATCAGAAGTTGGAAAAACCATGAAATTTCACTTTACATCTTTTTTCCTTTTGTGTGTGTGTGTATATATGTATGTGCATGTGTGCATGCAAGCACACATCATGTGTGTACTTGCCTGCATGTGTTCATGTGTGTGTGTATCTACCTGTGTGTATGTATGCATGTATGTGTGCACAAGTGTGTGAGTAAAGGTACATGTCAATTCATGCAAGTATCGAGGCCAGAGATTGACATCAGGTGTCTTTCTCTATCACTATGTACTTTATCTACTTACCTACCTATCTGCCTATCTGCCTATCTGTCTATCTATCTATCTATCTATCTATCTATCTATCTATCTATCTATTTATATTTAGTTTGTTATTAAGGGTTTCTTATTAGACTTAAAGCTAGATGTTTTGAGCATACTGCCTGGCCAGAATGCCCTTGGTGTCAGCCTGACTCTGAAGCCCCAAACACTAGGGTTATAGATGGATCCCATCATCTCCATCCTTCATATGGGTCCTGGGTTTCTGAATTCAAGTCCTCACCTTTGTACAGTAACAGATTACCTACTGAAACATCTATTCACCTTAGTTATTCAGAAGAGGTCTTTGATTGAACTTGGAGCTCACAGACTCAGCTTGTCTATAGGGACAAGATCTACCTCTCCAATACTGGGATTATTAGAGTTCACCATCAGTCTATGGGCTTTGAGAAACAAACCTGAGTCTTCATGCTTGTACAGAATGTACTTCACTATCTGAGCTGTCTCCCCAGCCCAAAGTATGCTTTTACTTCTGCTAATTTACCAACCATCTTAGCTGAGAGTCAAAATACACAGCAGAGCATCAAATATCAAACTTCATGACCACAGGCTTGACTGGAACTCAATTCACTTCATTTTTTTTTTTTTGTTGTTGTTCTTTTGTTTTGTTTTGTTTATCTGAGGCAGGGTTTCTCTGTTGTAACTCTGGTTGTCCTGGAACTTACTCTGTAAACCATGCAGGCCTGAACTCACAGAGATCTATCTGCCTGCCTCTGCCTCTCAAGTGCTAGATTTAAAGGTATGCACCACTACCACCCAGTTAGCTCACTTAATTGTTGCTGAGCACAGTCACAGGTCCCATTGGCTAGAAGAGAAATTCAAAATTCAAAATTCAAGTATGGTGCCTACTAATAAGTCAAACAGCATTGCATCTGATCCAATCTGCTGTCATTTATGCTACCATTTGTGGGTGGAGTTTGCATCATAGGTGCATGATAGCACGTATTTGGGCTTGTTCTACATGGTTATTCTTGGGTCCAGGTAGGTGCTATGATCCTGCTCTGGAAAAACACATTCTTTCCTCATGACAGGAAAGAATGAGGAAAGGGAGGCTTCCGTATAAATGTTTCTGTGCATCTCTGCAGTAGCTGCAGTGATTGCTGAGCTCACCAGTAAAGAGACGTGAAGTCAGGAGCTCTGCAGTTTCAGGACTAGCTGCCACTAGTTTACCCTCACACCATCGCTAGCATCAAACATTATGATTTAATTAATTGACAGTCAATAATTACCATCATTCTTTGAGACAACTGTCTTTGACTACTATTCACTAATGTAAGTTCTGAGTACCAGAAAAGCCCAGATCACTAGACAAATATTATAAATTGACTCATTTATTTATTAATTTAGTCATTTATCTGTTCCATGTCATGAATTTTATAGGTCATTAAACTTGTAAAGTACACAAGCAGGATTCCTGGTCACACAAAAATGTTACATGGCAGAAAGAAGAGAGACCATAAAGTAATAACAAAAAAAAATATGATTTTAAGCACTATACAAATAATTCCACAAGTGAGCATCATGGAGTTCAGAAATGTTACTAGGGACTCCCTCACCACGAAAAACTACTCCATAGGTTAGTTTCCCAGCTCACGGTATGCATGCTGCCAAAAACACTTGTGACATCACCTATGTGACTCATACTTGCTGTTTTGATTCTTATTTGTAAATGTAATAGTGTACATTTTTACATTTTCTCTCCTTATAATACAGAGAGGCACCATTTCATTCAGACATTTAGGAAGACCCATTTTATTTATAACGGGTATAAATTATACAATAGCTTCTTCTGGTAAACACATCATATTATGAATAAATGTGATAGATAAAGCGACATATTTTTACCTTGTTTTCCTTTGCTGGCAACTATGTATTAGCTCTGATATAACAAAATAAATTTTCATAATGAGTGTCCCTCTTCATGCCCACTGATTTAATTTTGTAGGTTGAGAATGCAACTTTGAAAATGAGCACAGTGTCCTACTGCAGTTCAACAGTCAAACTGGCACAGCCTAGAGAAATCTAAGGAGAAAACTTCAATTGACCATTGCCCAGAATAGATTGCCCTGTGGTCATATCAGTAAGAGATTGTCTTGGATGTTCATTAATTTGGAGGGCCCAGGCTACAGGGAGAGAAATCGTTCACTAAACAGGTGGTCCCGGACTTTATAACAAAGCTGGCTAAGCATGCAAAACTAAATGCTTATATAACAAAACTGCAAGCAAGCCCCAAACAGAATTTATCTATACTTTCTGCTTGAGGTTCCTACTTCAGTTCCTTTCCTTCTCCCCTCAATGGTGGGTTGTAATCTGTATGCTGAAGCAAACCTTTTCCTTTCCTGAGGTCCTTTGGATCATGCTGTGTCTTTCAGAAACAGAACGAATCTGTAACACATCATAAGTGAATTTAATGTTTCAATTCTCACACTTACATCAAAAGATATGTAAGAGCTCATTCATCATTTACGTATCTGGCATTGTTTCAAACATAAGGCATGAGAACTGTTCTCTGTTTTCCATCCTCCAGCTATATATCTCTTTATATGCCTGTAAAAAGAGAAAAGTTATAGTAACTGTAGTGGGGCCCAATAATAAAATACTATTTTAGTTACTATTAAATAATATTTAGTTACCAGACTAAATTCCAATTCAGAGGTTACTTGTCTCTTTAATGGAAGTAAATTACTTAATCTTCCTGAGTCTTTGCTTCTGTGTTTATGAAACAACACTTACATTGACCAGTCATTCATAGTTGATAAGGATAATTTGCTAGAGAATTTAAAATACAGGATGATATATATAAAAGCATATTAGTTAGTTTTAGGAATAGCCAAGCAGGAGTAAGAGCAGAAGTAGGAAAAACTCTAACATAATAATTTAAATTAATTTAATGATGGCATCATTACAATGGGAACTTCAGTAAAGTACCAATCTGAAAAATTAGGAACCATATATAATTTATAAAACACATGAAAATAGATATTTTTCAAAGGAGACTTCTAAGTTCTTTATGTGCTAAGTAAAGGCTTTTCCCTTAAGGACATGCCCATTGTCAGATTTGAGTTACTTGAATTACTATCACAGTTAACTTGATCCTAATGGAGAATGCTGAAGCTTCATTTGAAAGGCAGCATCTTAGATGTTGTATGAGGATTTAGGAATATAGGTGAGAAATGATGCACTTCAAAAGGAGAAAGCTTACCAGTGAATTTTCATTTGTCTACTGAAATCTTAAATTCAAATTTTATTGTATTTCTTATATCTTTTTACTAAATTTGGTTTCCTATAAGTAGGGGAATGGAGGCAAATACATTATTATAATTTTTTTCCCTCTAATAGGATTGGCTTATTTTAGATAGCTGTATTCAGAGGCAACACAACACTGTAAAGTTACCCTTAGGAACTAAAGAATCTTATTGCCAATAAACATACAATTTGGTTTCAGCCTGCTTCCAATTTGGCTTGGATTCAATATTTATGAGTGGACACAATGCATAAAATACTCCCGTGAAACAATTTGAGTGACAAACCAACATTAAAATTCAATTTTATAAACTGTTCTATTCCCTAAAAGCATAACCCATATTCCCTACATCCATCCTCTCTGGTCACACTGTCCTAAGTAGATAGATCATCTAGAATTTGCATGACCTCACAGTTCCTTACACAAAGGTCAAACCATCCTGTGCAAGAGTGGCTTATCAGGACACCACTAATCATACATATTTAAGCTTCCAATTTTGAGCTTGGATAGACTCACCAATGAAAAACAGCAGCCAAAGTAGTTTAGTCATTAGACATCTGTGTCTTCCCATATATCTAACTGCTGTCTATGCACAACAGCTAGTTAGGAACTATAAAAGCCATCACTGATTGCTTGGTATAGATGACACAGACTAGATTTTCTTGTCTAAATGTCATCCCAATGTGTTTCCACCCCTACTTCCATTCCTAAAATTGTGCAATCCTTAAGATTTAGAAACCTGTTCATCACCGTAATCTTCCTGCACTAGTACACTCTAACATTTATTTGTCAATCAGTATACAAGCCATAGATTTCGCTTCTTTCTGAGTTGTTAATGTGAACTGTCATCATCATTTGTTCTGAAATTATCAACAACTTGTCTCATGATTTATATAATGGCATATTACAGTATATTTGTCATTTAGGTTGTTTTCTCTTCAAATACATCATTTATTTTGAAACGGCAATAGACAGTATTGTGGTAAACATGTAGTTCCATGAATAATCAAAGAATACTTAATAAAGTACATGTACAACCTCTCTTTACACACCATAAGAGATGGGGAACTTATATATCAAAGAGTTTGAAACTAAAAAATATTGAAAATATTGCAATGAAGAGATACTTAGAAAAAATTACACAAAGTGATCAGAGCAGAGGAACAGAAGCTATCACTAAGTTGTAGCTTATTTCTGTGATTTATGTATAATGTGTGGGCAAATTAGAAAGGAAATACACAGAAACTTAGCATATACATTAATGATAAAATCACATTCCAATCTGCTTTAAATTATTAAGCAAGCAGTGCTACTCCTTGGTCTGACCATGCTAATTTCTTCCCTCATTTGTGTGTCTTTATTGACAATGTTTTTACAGTTTACAATGCAAACGTAGTAAAAGGTAACGATTTGGGTCATATAATGAAACAATATATCCTCCCTCGCCTTCTGTATTTGCATTGTATTTGCATTCTGATTTATCTAATTAACAAATCCACTTGTTATTTTAGGTTATTTTAAGACAGAGTCTGAAACTATAATCTGTAAGTATGGAATATTTGCTTTATGGTCACCTTCAACTGTTGACACAGGACATTGCTGAGTAAGAATTTTGTCATTTGCAAGAGTGAGGCTGATTCTAAGGTTCATCACAGATTGTGCGAGAAGTACAGAATATCAATGATATCATACATATGTTCATTTCCTAGGACTGCCATAAGAAGTGCTAATGATGGGATAAGCCACATACCACTACTCATTTTTTCATACTTCTGGAGGGCAAAGGCCTAAACTTGAGGTGTCAATTGAGTTACTTCTTGCTAAGAGATTGGAAGTGTCTCTTTAGGGTTCTCTCTGTCACATGTGAATGACCATTGTTTGCCTGGGTTCCTTTATCGTCTCTTCCATGTTTTAAAAGTATAATATTTTCATTAGTTGCTTGAGAATTTTATGGAATGTATTTTAACTATATTCACCCTCATTTTTCTCTCTAATTCCTCTTTGATCCACTCCCTACCTCCTTGCTCTCTCTCTTATAGAAAAATTAGAAAAATAGAAAAATAACTGTACTATATATTCATAAATGTCTGTGCTATATATTCATGAGTGTGGAGCCATCAACTGGAGGGTGGGCACCAAACTAAGGGTTATACTCACCTTCATCCACAGAGGTGGGAAGTACAATACAATTAGCAAAGAACAGAGGACAGTGTGGCCTGTTATAATGCTCTGCTATATAATACAGACAGAAAATAGCTACAGAGAAGAGTTGCAAACTGGTTGGAGATACAAGATAACAAGATCACTGAACAGAATACTGGCTTCCCTGTTCTTTAAGGATCAGATCTTTTATCTCTTTTATTTATGGTCATGGTCTGGAACGTACCCTGTGTTGATTTTAATCTTTGTATCACTCATTTGTGGGCTCTAAGCTCCCCTTGTGTGTGAAATTTTCTTGACTGTATTCTAAGGGTTCTGGACAGATGAAGCAAACTCTCTAGCATGGTTGCTGAGTTTTCCAGGGTAGGGAATGGCTGGAGGCTATGTAATACCTGAAATAATCTTTAGTGCTAGTGCTTAGACCATACCACTTCCCTTTTCTGCATAGGAACACTGATGGCTGGCCTGGCAGCAGTTTGGGGGCATCTCTATGAAAACTCTATGGGCACTGCTTCTGTAGATTACATTAAGGATCTTTTTAGTCCCATTTGCAAAGGTAAAATGTGGTGTCACTGAGATATTCAGTCTGACAAAAGTTTGTGGCTCTAACAGTAGAATGGGTTTATTGGACTTTAATCAAATTGATTCTGGGATTGGAGAAGTAGCTGATAGACCCATGAAATACTCTTGTTCTCTAACATCTCTTCTCCTATTTTATAAGTACAAGAGTCACATTGGGTTATATCCTTCTTAATGACTCCATTAACTCATGATTACCCCTGTAAAGACTATTTCAGTGCAATGATTGTACTTTCCATGGAGGGTTGTATGAGGTGGTTCAAAATTCTCAGTGTTCTAGCTGATCTATAGTGCAAGTCTCTTAGGAAGATATCCATAAGATAAAGCAGTTTCTTTATGAGCCTTTTAATTTTCCCTTTAGTGCAGTGTATTAATCTTTTGATATAGTTGCAGTAATCCCATTGCTAAGCGTCCATCCTCAAGACCGAATGTATCATTGCATTGAGAATTATGGCTTCAACATATGACTCTGGAAGAAGACAATTCACCTCTTCGTGAGAACATCTCTTGACTTTTTAACATCTTTATTTTACTTGGTACAGAGCTTTTAGATTCAACTTGGAAATGGATTAGCATATTTAGTTTTGATTCATAGACTCAGATATTCAAAGAACAACTTTATCTGCATTCAAAGCATATGGATAAGTGAGGCATACAATTATCTATAAGGTCATTTTTAAAAATTAATGTATTAAAATACATTTACATTTAAGCCTTAGCATAAAGAATATACTTGATTTTGCAAAACTTGTTTTTTGGCATGTACATAAATATTAAGCCCTAAATAGGAAAATACAAGGTGCAAATAGCAAATTGCAAATCCCTTTAAGCTATGTATCCTTCTCCTACCAATCATCATGACGGAATAATCCCAAATGTCTTCTGAGCTCTCCAGTGCCTCCTTCAATCCAAACTTGGAAACTGTGAAGTGGTGAGTCATGAGATTGTACACTGGTGGGGATAATCTTAAGAACAGAAATACTATATATTTCATGAAGGTGCCAGTACACATACATGAAACATACAAGTCACCATTTTATCCATGACTAAGAGATCCTTGGTTGTTTCCTTCTTCAACTGTTTCTTTGTATTTGATTTAATTCTATAACTGAAGAATGTGAGATAACACAAGTTTACATTAAGAAAGAAGCAACTGGCTTTACCTTTGGCCTTCATTATACAATCCCATAAATGTATCAAATATTGTTTATTATTTTATAAAACATCTTATTTTCATAGGCTCTGAGTGATAGGGACTACTTTTGTAGATATTACTTAATACAATCATAGACTACGCTGCAGAATCTTCACCTCTATGAGTTTATTCAATGCATGTTTTCTTATGGTGTTTTTTTATAGATCTGATGAATCTGAGAGATGAATATCCATCCTCAGCTTCTGCATCTTATCTGTAAGTGCAATGCAAATGTTTATGGGTGTCAGGCCATCTGAAATGTGAAATCCTGGACTGGAACAAGAATATAAATTCACCTAACCCCCCACAAAGCAAGAGTGAGAAAATACTTATAAATTCTCCCTGTAGAAGGAATTTATATCTTGTTAGTCAAATGTAGTATTTACAACAGCCTTGAACTTGCAAGTTTGGTTCTGAGTATTTCATCCAAATCTCTGATCTTTTCAGCCATTCAGGTACAGATGAAATAGCACCATTTGAGTGTGCTCTTTTTGATAATATATTAAAAGCAAGTTATGTTTTTTGTCACGTTGTTTCAATAATGAGACAGAAAAACAGAGAAAGCTGATAGAGAGATAGATGCATAGAAAGATGAACAGATAGACAGATAGACAGATGATATATGCTAGCAAATAGAAACAACATGCAGGTACTTTACTGAAAAGAATTATTACACACTCTTGTGATAATACATCTATTTATTACCAAGATCATATTTAGAGAATAAATTTAAAAACTTCACAAAATGCTTATGATATGTTATTAATGAGAAAACAAATTATAAAGAGAATATATAAGATGTTCTCAAAAATGGATTTCCTGTCTTTACATATAATACATTCACAGACAATGACTGAACATTGAAAGAACACATAGAAGGACAACATTCTACTGATGCATTTCTGTGTTTTCAAATTTGCTGATGTGGATATGTAACCCATCCTTGATAGGAAATACAGAGGACATGGGATAAATATCAATACTAGGTTTTGGGGGTGTTAAAGTATTATGTAATTCAGTACTTCAGTTCTAACAATACTTAAAAAAAATCACTGCTTTTAAGTAGCTGTTCTGTTGCTACAGAGATGCCCTGCAGTTGCTGTGGTAACAAATGAATAACAATCACGCTCTTGTAGCCCGTCATGGCTCACATGTTCCTTTCTCGTGCAGCACCTCATCTATGGCCAACAAAAACTCAGCAAATATTCCTAATGAGGCTGACCTGGTATCTGCTCCAGTTCACAGATGAGAACTAGAGATTGAAGAGGTTCTGTTAGGGAAACTTAGTGACTTGAAGAGCTGATAAGCATGTAAACTGTCCATTACAACTAGGGCATTCTAAATGGCTTTTATTTCTAGAGCTTTGTATCTTTCTGTTTGCTCGTGTGTTCATATAATTCAAACAATGTCTTTTACAAATCTCAGGGTATACTAAGGTAGAGTTGGACAGCTTCCATCAGAGGGGTGTGACCAAGTTTACCAAGGCTCTTTCTCAGTATTTGAACACATACTGCATACTCCCCTCCCAGAGGCATAGGGAGTGACAGCTTTGGCATTTTTACATTAGACATTGTTCTCATGAACTAAAGGTTTATGTGCATTCTTGTTCTTAAATGCTTGAAGAATGACAGCTACTACTAAGTGCTAGAGCAATTGCTTCACAGAGAGCCCTATCTGCAGAATAAGATTACTGGGTGTACACAGAAACCTGGAATATTGCTGCCAAATGGAGAAGCCACACAGCCTATTTGTTAAGTTTTGAGTGTGAAATGTCCCCCCAAGACTTCTGTGTTTAAGCTGTCAAGCTCTAGCTGCTTAAGAAGGTTGGGGAATCTTTTGTGCTTGGAGTCTATCTGGCAGTCTTAGGGCCCCATGGGTGGAGTTTATGAATTACATCTCTGCACCTGTTCTGTCCCAGCTATCTGTTCCCAGTGCCATGTAACAGAATCCTGCCACATGACTTCACCCCAGGAAACTGTCTTTACAATTTCTCCCCCATCAAAATAGGCTGAAGTCCCTCAAGCTGCAAAGTCAATACAAATACTTCCACCTTAAAAATTTATTTTGAGAGAAATAAAATAAGTGGACCTCATAAATCTAAATTGACTTTCAATAAACATCAATAAAAGTGCACTGCCTTCCTTACGAGTAGCAGCATTTTGTATGCTCAATAGTAAAACATATCCTATCCTATGGGGCTATTACTGTACAAATTACAAAAATAATAACACTGCCATTGCCAAAAGCTCGAGGGAACAGAGTTGAATTCTGAGCACTGAGCCAAAAATCTAAACAAGAATGGTTTAATCTCAGTTCCTTAATGAATTGTCAAATCTTCAGAATTTTTTTAATCTGAAAAAGAATTAATGGTATTATTTCTAAATATTGTTATAGGGGTTAACTGAGACACATGCAATAAGTGTGTAAAGTAAATTTAATGAATATGCAAATAGGAAATGGGAAATGACAGTATTTTCCCATCCTGCTGTGTAATTACATTATATCAATTTTCTTGTATCATGTCTTGGCCTCACACCTTGGCTTACTTCATTTTGTGAGAATGAAAAAGAGGGAAGAAAGGAAGGAGGGAAAAGAAAGATAGATTCCAAACCACTATAAAATTAGGCATATCTATTGGAAAAACACTCTTTTCCTCAGGTTCTATTTTCTGATCATTGTACAATATAAAGCAGCCGACTCTCACATGTTCCTAAGCTGCATGAGACATAAGCCAGAGCTGCTATAAACTTCCTTGTTCCGGTTCCTTGAAAAATGAGGGCCCTTCTTGTCAATTCTTCAGGATTTCACCTCAGAATCCCTCTTTCCTACCTAGAGGTTAGTTGGAGTGTCATGACTTTTCCCCATGAATTGAAGGGAGATTTCAAAATATTCTCCTTGCTTCAAAAACTTCCCATTGACTCCTTCCTTAGAATATCAAATTTGTGAATGGTTCTGATAAACTCTATGCATAAAAGTGGACAGAAGTTTCTGGAACATTTTGCCATCTTGGAAAGCCCAGATATGCCTGTAGCCTTTTGTCTTCAGAAACTTTGTCAATTATAAACTCTCTACTCCACATCTGCTAAGAGGTTTACATACACAGAGAGAGATCAAAACATAGTTAAGATTATAAAAATGATAGTTATTACTATCTCCAAAAACTGTCAAGAAATGTTTTGCGAATAGCATCACTTGTAACAACATGCCTAGGATAAGATGACATTAGGAATTGGATATTCAAAATAGGAAACTCAGTTTTCTGCTTATAAAGCCATTCCTTGATAGATATGGAAGAACAGAGGGTTTTTAATGCAACACTAAATACCATCAACTTCAGATAATGCAATGAGAAAGAGAGACCTCAATGCTCTGGGTACGTGTCCTAACACAAAACCCTCAACCTCCCTGCACTTCTGAGAAAGTGATTTGACTTTATATACCCTTCTATCAATGGACTCATTCAAAGTATCAATTATAACCATGTTATATTTGCCTGAACATAAGAGCTATCAAAAAATAATAGGAAAAAGACACAGACAACGTGTTCCAGTAGGCGAAATCTGAGAATAATATAGTTGGATAGATATACATTATATATGGATACTTTTATGATATAAACCAGAAACATCCACTAACATTCATGAATTGCTAGTAATTGACATTTCTACATAAGGAATACTTTCAGATCCCACACTGTGGCAAAGGACAGTTGTTTCCTGATTACCTTGATGATCTATACACTTATTTTTATAGGATTCCAGTTCTTGAGTAACATAGTCACCTGTTTTACTTTTCTGATATGTATAATCCAGAATTTCTCTTATTTCCAGGCTTTTTAAAGTGTCCAAATTTTCAAAGAAGAACAGACACCAAGCAACCCTAACAAAGAATGACTTATTTGGTGACAGAAGAAGCATCCCTAGAGAAAACAGTTATTAATAATTGTAATTAATTTTGATATGGCAATATCCACAAAGATATGCAACAGTGAGCTCAGTAATTTCTTTCCTAATAATTCTTACTGACAAATAATTAATTCATTTGCTTTCCTCAGATATGTTAATGAACTAAATAAAGTACCTTAAATATATTCTTCAACTGGTCTAAAAAATTAATGTGTGCACCCAACATTCATACAAATAAATCACTCATTAGTTCTAATATAAAGTTTGTTTATCTTTTTGTTCTTCCATCTGGTTTTTTGTTTGTTTGTTTTGCTTTGTTTTGTTTATTATTTGTTTGTTTGTTTTTTGGTGTAATTGAGTCAGATGTAGATCTGATTCTATAAACTTTAAAAACCCTCTATTTTTCCATATCTATCAAGGAATAGCTTTATAAGCAGAAAACTGAGTTTCCTATTTAAATATCCAATTCCGTATGTCATTCTAAGTAATGCAAGGGTAACTGAATATTAATCTAAATTGCTTTTACCGTCTCCTTGCATTTGGATATAACATGGTGAGTGTGTATTGAACATTGTATATCTAAAGATTGACAAGAGAGGAAGAAAGAGTGAATTGTATTTTTCCTGATAAAGGGCTATTTTTGTTCTGTACCTCTGTGTGTTATTTTCCTTTGTTTTGTCATGGCATATCAATATACAGCCCAAGCTGTTTTATAACTCACGATCCTCCTGCTTCACAGGCTAGGGTCTGGGTTCACAGGTGTGCTCCATCATGGTCCATTTTGTCTTTTAACATATCTTCAATGGAAGATTTATGGAAAGGAACACCACATTAAGAGTCAGAAACTACATTTGAATTTAATCTTCTTTCCTATCTGGATACAAACCTTCAGAGAAATTATGTGACTTCAAAATGCTTAATGTAGTTCTTATAAAATTAGGTGATTATTTCTGTTTCAATACCTTACAAAACATCTGCAATGCAAAAGTATAAATAATATTAGAAAACAAATTTAATTTGTAATACTATCACTTAACAAATTTATGACAGCTTTGTTCTTCCTCAACAATCAGTCGTTCTTACAGATTTCCCGTTAATATCATTTAGAACTCATCAATTCGTTCTCTTTGATATTATTACCATTTTCAATGACTTCCTAACATGTTTAGGCAATTGAAGAAAACTAATGGCTACTGTGAGTTTTTAAAATTAACTTTGAATAATTAAGGAATGAGAAAATCATACCATTTTAATCTTCATTAGCAAAAGAACAATGGATTTAAGTCCCTGTTTCTATTTTAAGAATCATTATTATCCTCTCTGTCAAGGCACCCCATTTGGCACCTAGCACATGGCTGTCACTCAGTCTATGCGCATAAGTCATTCATTACAATGTGTCTGATTATTATCATAGGCACTCTAGCTTCTCTAATTTCCAAATGATTGTCAAACTGCAAATTATTTCCTGTGTTCCAGACTTTCCTGAGTTGACAAAATAAAATTCTCTTTAAAACCATTTACTGTCAAGAAAGAAGTATTATTTTAACATGAAAGCCAGAGGATATTCTTATCTGTAGATCATATTAAGTCCTGGTCTTGAAATCTGTGGTTCCTTTTCTTTGATCAATGCTCAATCATATCTGAAATTGTAACCTACTTCATGATCCAGTAGCTTGTTCTTTTTTTATTTGTGAATATGAACAGGATTTCTCAACAGAAGACTAAACACTTTTAAGTGTTATATTGAAGTTATATAGAGAAATAATTGACAGCCAATGTGTGCTTGTATTTTTCTCCCCTCTTGTTATGTTGGAAGGAGATTCTAACTTTGTGGTGACATCAGGAATGTCGAAGGATAATTCTCAATAAATATTCAACCACACTAGTCAAAATAATTTTCTGAATGACTATTGATGTTCTTAATGCCATCCCTTGTTATCTAAGGCTGAGTGATTATAGTCATTTGGTCATGGTCTTCATCATTTTTTAAAGTGGGACAGTTTCTAAATAAGTAAATAAGATATCACAGTCATTGCTAGTGTCAGATAAAGTCAAGCTGTGGAAATGCAATTAAAGTAAAAAAAAAGCTGTTAATGAAAAAATGTCAAACAATATCAGAAAGACAAATTGCAATAAATTTGTTTTCATTGTACAGAGAAATATACCTCTGAGAATTTACCACTGGGAAGGAAATAGTGATGTATATATAACTATACAAGTAATGGATAACTATAATGTATATTGTATAATGTATAACTATGCAAGTAATGTATATATAACTTATACTTAGTTCTCAGATCATAAAATGATCATAAATACATTAGAATGTGACTAGTGTCAGTTTTCTAGAGGATCTATTATTTATGTTCCATAGTCAACAAATTCTGGAGCAGCACAGTTTGTTAAAGTAGGCTTTATTCCTATGCTTGTAGCCAAGTTATCAGTACATTCTATTCCCTTGATGTTCTTAATATCTCATTCTAAAAATATTGGTAGAAGTCCTCATTTGTAAGTAGCAAGTATTCCTACGAGCTATTTGGAATACATCTACAAAGGAAGACCATTTTCCCCAGAGATAGTCATGCAAAAAAAAAAAAAAGAAATGTCAGGCACAGTAGTCATAGTACCTAGCCTAGGAAAACATTCTGCCATTACTACAGTCACTATTGTAGAATTCTACCCTATGTGTATGAGAAGAGAAAACAAAATAAGCCCAGAAAGAGGAAGAGAATAGAGAAACTAGCTACAACAATCTTCTCCAGGTTTCACAAGTTCTGTAGTGTTGCATCAAAAGTCCTACTCAAAAGTAATATCAGACTTTGCTATTGTGTGTCTTAGTAACATCAGAAGCTATTCTCACAATGTCTCACCAACATGACCACAAACATATGAGCTAAACAAATATGACACCAATGAACATGCCAAACGATACAGAAAAAAAAGTCCAGGAGGCTGCAGCCCTATACAAAGGACTCTAGGCAAATGATTAAAGCTGGGGTTAGGAGAGATGGTTTTCCCCGGTGAAGAGCACACCAATCAGTTGTCCAATGTCAAATGGTCAGGCTTGAAAACAAACACAGAAGTAACATATGAACTCAACAGGTTATATTTAGAAATATGTATGTATATGAAAAGAAATATATGCATTCAATAACAATTAGTGAGAAAAAGGGCAAAGAGTTAAAGGAGAATGAGGAGGGTATATAGGATGATTTGAGGAGAGCAAAAAAGAATGGAGAAAATTTTATTTCTGTAAATCTCAAAACAAATCAAGTGATGATGATAATAGTAATAATAAGGTAATATTGAAGACATCAAGCCAATAGGCCATATATGGAATCTTCTTGCGTTATGCAAGTTCAGCCTTCCAGCTGAGAAACAAACAACGGATACAAGTATGTTATCCAGCAGCTGCTCACAAACCTTAATATAGTCTCTGGCTTTTGCCAACAAACCATTTCAGGCTTTCTGTTCACTGGGACGCAGTGAGCATTTAGTACTTGCTTATGACTGTAGGTTCCATATAATGTGTTCTTGGGTCCCTCAAATGTTTGTATATCTGCTCTGATTCTGCCCCATAGGGACCTTTGTATGCATCTTCAAGGATAAGTTTTTAATGAACATATTTTTCATTTACGTCATCTATATATTTGCCACAAATCGATACATAAAAATACAAGATGAATGAAGTTTTGAACAACTTCCTAAACAAATTCATCACTAGAAAATAGACAATAAAAATAAATTATCATGTTATTATCATACCCTAAAGATATTTATGATGGTCAATTATACAACCTGAAAAATATATCATTAAGAAAATGCATTGTTAAAAGCATGTGGAAAGTAAACTATCACACGGTAAGAAAATTATTAGCTTGACATCTTAAAAGTAGTAAATGCATGAACTGAATTTTAAGTTTTATTCAAAATAAAATAGAAAAGACAAAGTGATTTAAAATTTGGATAATAAGAGCCAGTCAGGGGTAACTTTAATACCCAGAAATCTGAAGTCAAATACAGGAGGATCTCTGAGTTCAAAGCCAGCCTGGTCTTCCACAGAGTGAGTTCCAGGACAGCCAGGGCTTTATAGAGAAAACCTGTCTTAAAAAACAAACAAAACCAAGGAAATTCATCCATTTACCATGCAATATCAGTTATCTACACACTGTAAATATAGCAATGATCAACTTACAGCTTACTTATCAGCAGAAGATAATCACAAAATGATATTTCCATAGAGTGAGCACAGAGTTTGAGAGGAAATACAGTTAGGGTTCATGCTCATGTATGGCTTCTCAGAAACCACATGAATGCAGATGCAATGTTTTCACATTACTCGTTGCCAAGGTAAGGACAAATTGGGAGTTTTAAGAGTGTGAGGCACGCTAAGATTGAGATGTTTAATTAGACACCCAAGTAGAGAGGATAACCAAGCACTTGTATATGAAAATATAACATTGATGGGAATGGCTGGAACTGCTCACCTGAAGTTGGGTATTATCCACATCTGCATATTGTAAGTTGAGGTTGATTAGAGATTAAAATCAAATAAAACTACAGCATCCAAGGCATACGCACATGATGATTTAGAAAATAGACATATGAGGAGAAAATAGCTAAACCATAAAGAAAGCATAAAGAAGAGCAACATTAGTGGAACACACATAAAGAATATTCTTCACGAACGTGTCTTAAAATTCAGACAAATCCTCTGTAGATAAATAAGACAACAACTGATAAGAAGGTACATTATGCGTAATGTATAATGAGAGGAAGTGAAACATAATGTAGCTTTTTTTTTCACGATTGCAATGGTATGCGAAGAAATGGAAGTTTTACTAAGACAATGATTTGAGACCTTCAAATCTAAAAGAGCATAGTTAGTCAGGCAAGGAAGTGGGTAATTATAAGAAAGTATTAATCACAGTGTAGAATTTTAAGATATGCAACTGGAATTTAGGAAATGGCCACAGTCAGTACATAATGATGAAGGGGCATTCATGGCACTCAGCAAAAGGAAAAGAAAGATTTGAAGTGGAAAAGAGACTCAAAGAAAAATTAAATCAATAATGTACTCAATAGAAGAGGAGAATATATTCCAATTGATGAATCAGTCTTGATGAGAGCATCTGTGACCTTTAATGCTTAAACCTTGAGTTATCAGCAGTATAAGATGAGCCTACAGCAAGATGGGTTTCAAAATGTTCCAGAACATTTTAGGTGGAAGAATGCCAGGCCACTGGTCTCACTGGAGTCCATATCAAGTGACTGAAATCTGGAAACAGGTTGTAGTTGCTGATAAGAGACAGCTCTCACCACAGTGGGGTCTGGACTGATAAACACTTCACTGGCTGAGTCTATCATGCAGCAAGAGTTACAACTTATAATCTTATGTTATTTTTACATTTACAAGCAAATTTGGAAAGATAAAGGCATATAATTGTTTAAATGTTTTTATCTTTGTATAGATTCACAGATCATAAATTGATTTGAAACAAGCAAGATCTTCACTATATACTGCATAGATTATTTTGTGAAGAAACAAGGAGAAGAAGTACAGGGGCATTAGAAATACAGAAATAAGTTGACTTTGGTATCCAAAGCCAAGGAAAATAGCCTGAGATAAGATTTTTGAATGGATTATGTAGCACATGGATAGTCCTGAAATATTTTAAAAGACCAAAGTAATTATTTAGAACGTAGAACACTACTTTCAAAAAGACATAGACAGAGGCAGCATTGTGTAAGAAGTTATAGGACCAGGAAAACCCTGTTTTATTATTTATGAGTCTGTGATACTATGTCTAAGGTGGAGTGAGGTACAGTGGCAGGAGATGGAATCAGAGATATGACCAGGTTCCGTTAATGGCAACTTTATAAAGTGTACAAAGGATTAGGATCTTTATGGGATGGAATTATGAACCCCAGTAGGCTTTCTGAAAAAGAGTACCCACATGAGTTACACCGTATAAGGGTCATTTTTTCTTTTTCCTTATACAGCAAATAGGGATTAGGACTGGTTTCAGGATACTTATAAGGCTATTAAGATAATCTTGGAGAGAAATGGTACGGTCATGATTGTGTGAGCATTTGAGGTTATGAGAACTGGCCAGATTCTTAATACATTTTGAAAGCGAAATCAGTGGGGAAACATAAAAGCAAAACTGGAGGGAAAAAAAATAAAAGGAAAACCCATGTTAAATGTTATTATTTTTTATATTCTATTATTATTTTACCACTCATTAGAAAGACAAAGCAATAGTCTGACATTTGTATCAATATACTATTTTATATTTGCATTTTGGATGCCCTATTATAATGACCCTCTTGAATGTTTAAAGAGGTAGCTCAATACACATTTTGACAAAAAAAACAAAAAAAAAAAAAAGACTTTTTCAGAGCAATTAATTCAGTTTATTTATATTTTTGAGGTCCTGGCTAGGTGTTTTCTTACCATGTTGATTTTGATATCCTCCTAATCTAGCCTTTCTAATTGTTCATAAGAATCTCTGTAGAAGGGTGAATATTGGACATGTTACTCAGCATTATGTATCTCTGAGCCTCTGGGAATAGTTAACTTCTTCTCAGAGATCCACTTGCATTTATTCTCTGCTTTCAATAGAGTAGTGTTTCTTATGTTTCATCCCAGTTTTTGAAATATTCGGCAACTAAACCCTCAATTTCTTTTCAAAGAATTCTGTGTATATGCCATCCATCATCTGGGATTTGCTTTCCACAGGTGGCCTCTGCTCAACTTGATTCAATAAAAGGCAAGAGTATTTTCTTCACCCTGCATTCAAACATGTTCTTTTTCTACAATTATAAGAATTCCCCACTCCTTGGAGACTTTTAAGAACAAATTGAAAATGTACTTGTTTGTCTAGGCTTAGCTGTGCGGTAATATGTTAAGTGCCAGTGTATTGTATCTTCATTGTAGCCCTGTGAAGCACTTTGCATAAAAGACTTCAGAACTGTCTTTACCCTTATTGCTTGCCTTTAGAAAAAATATGGGCTAGCAACGGGCTGCTTGTTTAACCCTGTCCTTTACCTCTCAGCTAGTCACAGTACTACTTCTGCATTACTGGTAACAGGCACTTGATCGAAGGGAACTCACCAGACCTTCAGTTAATCTTTCATTCTTACCAGCTTTCTGAGGAAAGCCACATGTTGGTCCTAAAGATCAATATGGTCTTTGTTTTATGCTCATTTATCTGTTGATTATTGGTTTTTCTTTAACACTTGGCCTCGTGCAGTTCAAACTTGCCTGGAACTTGCTATGTAGCTAAGGATGACCCTGAACTCCCTATCTTTTTGCTTCTACCTCCCAAGTACTAGGATTACAGGCAAATACCAATACCATGCCTGGGAACAAACAGTTCCTAGGCATAAAATTATCTCTTCCACTGATTGGAGATAAAATGATGAGCTAGCATCATATTTAAAAAGGAATTGCTGGTTTTCTTAGGAAAAAAATCAATTCAAAATGTTATTCAAATTGTTCATTTAATCATTGCGAAGCTCATTTAGAGAATATTTTCTAATGGAGAGATTTAGTAGATGGGAGCATAGAATTATTAAGTGTCTATATGATGTTAGATTGTGTAAATTGAATTCATCATTTTATCTTCAAAACAACTTTAAAATTGATCTTGCTGTCTTTATTTTGCAGAGAAAAAACAAGTTTGTTTGCTTTTAGCAATTGGTCTTCAAATTATTGTGACTGAGAAAGCAAACATCAGAATAACTGTGTTTACTTGAACCCCAGTCTTCCAGATACTGTGTTGCTTCTCCTAAATGTGAAGCTCAGATAATTCTGGGAGTTTTGAATCTGATGCAGAGATAGAAGGGCCCACTTACTGGTTGGATAGAAGATTTTGCTCTAGTGAGATTCTCAGTGCAAACCCTACCTACCAATAGCTGTTTGAAAGTTTTGTTAGGTAAATTCTGTGCATTTGAATTTTCCTCCTTAATCTGTTCTTTGAGTCCTTGCATAGCATTCATGACAAATTAAGCAGACAGATATCATTTCAGATTCTGCAGGTTGAAAGTCTGGAACAGCTTTAGCTGGATCCTCTACATGGAGCAGCATAAGCCTGTCAATCAAGGATGGCTAATCATTCCCCGTATCTGAGAAAATGAAAGATTTGTTTTTTTGGGGTTTTTTTTGCATCATGTGGTACACAAAATTTAGCTTCTGTTCCCTGTAAAACTAGAGACTATCCTAATCTCCTGTAGGCCACAAGAAGTCTGATATAGTAAGTCAGCCTCCTCAGCGAAGGAGAGAGGGAGAGGGAGAGAAAGAGAAAAAGAAAGAGAATGAGAGAGGTGGGAGGATAAAAAGAGGGGGAGACAGAGTAGAAATTTCAGGAAGATACACTATACTTTAAGCATTGTGGTCATCTGTTTAGAAGCCTTTAATCCTGCTATCTTTATCAAAGAAAGTCAGGTTCAGGCCACAGTCAAGACACAGGATCACATAATTTCTTCAACAGAGACTAATGGGTTGCTTCATAAGGGCTTTATAAGGGATTGTTGTTCACATAAGCAAAAGTGGTACATTTAATTCATTTAAATTACTTGATTCTTCTTGGTCCCATAATTTGCTCTTTAAAATATTAGGGATCCAGTATAGCTAAAGCATGTTTACAAGAGGTATCAAAATACCATAGGAAGTAAGTAATGAACTCTATTCATGACAAAAGAATTGAAAGAAAATTTTGCCTTCCTCTGTGTCTGCTCTGGATGTAGCTGGCATTTTGTAATAATCCACAAAATGTCCATGTTCATATGCATATATAATATCTCTTGGAAAAGGAGAATAGTTTAATTCTGCTACTAAGAATGAAAGCAATGTAAAAAGACAGTTCAGGAGAGGAGATAACCTGTCCTATTTAGTAGTCTACCTACTCTCGTCATTCATTTATTTATTCTTTATTCATTGCATTTATATATATTGACAAACTATATTGTGCAAAGAAACTTGGTAGGTAATGAAAATTTAGATGTCTTGTTCTTAGTCTGATGTAGGTGAAAGTCTGTATTTGAGTAACTTAGAATTGATTTACTGGGGTCCCAAAATTAATCAAAAGAGTCTATTTTAATGCCTAAGAAGAAATATTTCTATGTCTGGGTTGAGGAGATAATGTTGTTAGGGATGGTTGGAGAGGATTTCACAGAGGTATAATACAGTTGCTTTTGTTTAGAGATGGTGTCACAGTTTGTAGTAAACTGTTTAGTACAGAAATGGAGAAGACCTTTTAGGATAAAGAGATGCATATAAACGTGTCATATACTGGAACTCATGAAGTAAGATTTCTGTATTTTTATGAAAAGAGGTCAATTCATTCTTTCTTGGAACTCAGGAATTCGTTTAGAAGCACATAAAGACACCGTAAAAGTGGCTAATCTAAAAACATTAGTGAAAGAAAAAATAGATGGCTTTCTTTCCACATTCTTATTTGAGATTAACTTTGAAAGTTGATTTTCCAAGTTATATTTGGACATTTTGGGTAATAGAGAGACTCTATTATCTCAGAACATTGGCATGCTCCTCTAGTTTATACTTTTTAAAGTAATTACAGGGAGATGTGTGTATTTATAGTTGTCTTTGACTTTCTTACAGTTATTTAATAAGACAAGCTTGCAATACTGCTCTTGTGAGCCAAGAGCCTGTAAGCTCTCTGGGGTCTAATTATCTTTTGATAATCTTGCCCCTTGATGACATCTGTATTGCTATTCTAAAACACACTTAGTTTGGAACAGGACATATATTTTGTAGTGTAATAACATTAAGCTGTCAGACCTGAATGTTAACAGCAATTTGCTCAAAGAGCATTCAGAGAATATTAGCTCATGCCTTATATGTGACTTATCAGACAATCTAAGAAGTTCAAAAGTTATGTTTATCACAACTTCTTCAGTTTTTCTTTGCAGTTTTAGAATCTGGCTTCAATTCCTTTGAATGGTTCTGTTTACATTTTAAGCTGTTAAAAATTTCATAAAACCACACCCCCACCTAGGGTGATATAAAAAACTAGAACTGATGCATAAAAGGGATTGGACATCCAAGTAAGGCTAATCATATTTACGTGTTTTGTTCTAAAGTCATAAATTCGCAGTTCAAGATCAATACTTACTTTCTCAGTGAATTTATGAAAGCAATTAGCTTAGTACATACATGGGAGGCATGATAAGGGGAAATGACCTTGAAGGGTGGGTAGAACATCCATGTGAAAGTAGTATTTGATAACCTTCTGTGTTTAGGCATTGACACAGATAGCTTAAAAACTTCCTTCCTCTTTTCGTTCCTCCTTTCTTTCTTCCTTCCTCCCTCCCTCCCTTCTTTTCTTTCTCTCTCTTTCTTTCTTTGTTTCTGTTTCTTTACTTATTTATTTTGCTAATGAAGATAAAAGAGAGACTGAAAAGCCAAGCATTGGGAAAAGATAGTTTAGATAAAAAGAACAAAACAAAACAAATCTTCCGATTTATTCAAAATTTTCTTTGTAAATGCTTGTAGAAAAACAATAGATTTGTCATTGAAAAGTAAAGTACAAAAATCTGGAAAAACT
This sequence comes from Cricetomys ansorgei, assembly GCA_026225945.1. Classification (NCBI taxonomy): domain Eukaryota; kingdom Metazoa; phylum Chordata; class Mammalia; order Rodentia; family Nesomyidae; genus Cricetomys; species Cricetomys ansorgei. Next base: position 3,692,675 of record JAMJFZ010001390.1, read on the forward strand.
ATTAAATAAAAAATTCAAATAAACCCTTCTAAAATAACTGAACCAATAATACAGAAGGATTTGGATATCGGTGGTGGTGAGACCAGAGAGGAACTCCTGAATATGGCATTAGTCACTGTCATTATAACACAATGCACACCCTAGCATCATTTTCTCAATACAAAGCCTTACAATGTTAACAAAAACTAAAACATGTGAATATCTCATAATGCTAAATTACAGTTCCATGCAGTATTCCTGAAAAGTAGAACGACTAGATCCAGCTACTCAGTTGTTTCAGTTCAGCTGAAATGCAGTGGAGACATTATCACAAAGAATAATGAGAGGAATTTTTCTCCGGAAGATGTCATTCCCCTCAAGTGAGATAAACTCTTATCATTCCATTGCCTCTTACTATTCAAGAAAATATAGCATGTTAGACCTTTATAAAATTCAAGGAACTTAAGAAAGAAGTTTCCCACGGATCTGACTGATAAAATTGGAAGGAAACTAGTCCACACGTGAAGACTACATGTCAAGATATTGTAAGTCATAGTGTTTGAATTCTCAATTGAATATACTTTGCTTTATCAATTTAATATTATGTTTAAAAGGCTGGTTCTCATTTGTTTTGATTTTTATTTTCTGTTTGTTTTGGGTTTGGTGAGAGAGAGAGAGAAGTAGAGAGAGCTAGCTTGATGTTAGGTGGATAAAAGGACATTTGACACTGTGGGGCTTATTCCCCTGGTGTCCTTGAACCTTCTGGTCCTTGCCATCCTGCCTCCCCTCATGCAAGCGGTTCCCTCATCTCTACATGGTATCTGGGCCTCTCTATATGCTCCTCTCAGCTGCTGAGGGGGGAAGGCTCTCTGATGATGACTGTGCTATGTACCAATCTATAATATACCAAGCATAATATCACTAGAAATCGTCTCCGAGTGGTCTATCCTGCAGTTTCAGGTAGGGGTTCCCTCTTCTTGAATGGAGTTCGGTTCTTCTATTTTCAAAGATAATCTTGCAGGGAGGATAGCTCTGGTTGGAGGTTTTGTGACTAGGATGGTGCCCCAGTTGCATCACTGGAAGCCTGCCTGGCCACAGGAGATGGCCTGTTCAGACTCCCTATTTGTGATTGCTAGAGGTCCTTGCTAGGGTCTCCCAATGGCCACTACACTAGGTCTCCGGTGGCCATTTTCTTCCTCCATCCCTCTGCTCCTCCTGGTCCATTCTGCTACCATTCTTGTCTAACCCCAGCCTATCTGCATCCTCTGTTAGGGGCCCACAGAGACTGAAACAACAGACACAGAACCCACAGGGTTCTGTAAATATACCTTACAGCAGTCTGGATTGTTTTTTCCTGCAAAACTCCTATAGGCTAGAGTGGGGAAATCTCTGACACTTTTACCTGTCCTTGGGATCTTTCTTCTCCTGCCAGATTACCTGGCCCACCTTTGATGTAGGGATTGGTGCCTGGCCTTGTTCCATCTTGCTATGCCATATCCTGTTTGAGCAGTAATGGGCAGGGGGAGAACTGTTTTTTTTTTCTGGGGAGAAGCAATGGGTGTTTGTGCATTATGATCGAGCATAGATCTGGGAGCCAGGAGAGATGGGGGAGCTGTGGGGGTGGAGGGAAGAGGTGAGGGGAGTTGGGATGTATTGTATAAGTTTTATGAGAGAAGAAAAGTGTTTTTAGAAAAGAATATGAGTAGTATCTGGAAGAAGTTGGGGTAGGGGAATTAATATGATCAAAATATATTGTTTGGAAATTTTAAATAAAAATAGAAAAATATTGGTTCTTGAGCTTTAGAGAATGGGTCACAAACACCTATAATTCCAGATCCACAGGATCACACCTTTTCCTGGCTACCACAGGCTCTTGAACTGACATGCATATATACACACAGCCACATATGCATATACATAATTAAAAATAAAACTTAAAAAGGTTGGTTCGTTTTATTATTGCTATATGAGTAGATGATGGATGAATAAAACTAAAACTATAGCAGAAATAAAGAAAATAGAAATAAATAATTAAGAAACTAATAGAAAATAAATTAACACAAAAATATGAGTTAAATCCAGATTAAATGTACATGCTATAATTCAGCTACTTATTCTTTCCTAGAGGCAGAGAAAATAATTTGAATTCATATTGAATATTATACACACACAACTAGCTAATAGAAATAGGAAAAGTAAAGGATAAAAAAGACAATAGTAAATAAGAAAAATTATTCTAAAGGCTTTTACATCAAAACACAATGGTGCAAATTCTGAAAGAAGAATTAAAGGAATAGAAGAGATTACAAATCGAACACCTCGTGAAATTGTGTATTGGGGAGAGAAAGGGGGTAGGGGAGATAGAGAGAATTTGATAATAATCAATTATTGCCTCTCATATAAATGGAAAAAAATATTGTAAATTAAGTAATGTTATCATACTGTACTACCCATTATGTAGTAAAAAAGAAATCTGGTACATGTCACCATATGTAAGAATATAAAGAAGAAGTTGGCAGGAGATGAAATTATTGAGCAGGACCCTTGTTTTCACTGCTTCTGAGGGTACATAGGAGAGACAATTGTGAATCAATATACTTACTCTACTGTTTTAAACACTAGTTTTCATTTTTTTCTTCCTTCTTAAAAGGCACATGACATGCATGGTGCTATATTATAATCTAAAGTTTTTCTCTGGGGAAACACCCTCTCCTTGCAATTCCTGAATGATATTCATTCAGCTTTTATTCAGTATTTCAGATAATGACCTATTCACAATAATCAACAGTGCTTTTTGTGTTGGCTCGTCATATTTTTAAAGCTTTATTAAGTTCCATGAAGTGTTACAGTGAACAGAATGTTAGTGTTGACATCATATACATACAAATAACAGTGATATAGATCGAGCAAGTTGTATTTATATACTTATATATATAATATATATTATATATTTATATATTGTATATATATTTATACACAACAGCAATCATAGAAATAGGGGCTCAAATTAAACTTTATAATATTGTGTTGTGTGTTTTTATTGAAAATTCATACAATATATTCTAATCACTGTTTCCCTTCCCCCATCTCCTCCCAGATACTCCCACTCGCAGCTCCCACTTGTCCAACTCATTGCCGTCTCTCTTTCTTTAGTAAATAAATGGGCAAATAAAAATCAAACAAAACCAGAAAGAAAAAAAAAGAAAAACAACAAGAAACACACGCTCACACAAAGCCCTATAAAAATGCAAAATCAGTGCCCAAAATATACGAGCAAAAGCCCAGTAAGATTAAAAAAAAAAAAAAATCCAAACAAAGCAAAATGAGATTTTTTTTTTAAATCCACCAAAACATTATGAAGTTGTATGCATGTGTGTGTGGGTGTGGGTGTGTATGTGTGTGTGTGTGTTGGCCATCTACTGCAGGACATGAGTCCTGCCCCTAAATGTGCTTTATATAACAAGTGAGACTCAGTTGAAGAAAGATATTTTTTTCCATTGCAAGTTGTCAATCAAGATAGCTTTATGGCTAGGCATGGGAGGTTATGTCTTCTCCCCTCTCACTCCCATCTCTCAGGAGTGGGACGCTGTATGACTTGAACCTGTGCAGGCCCTGTGCAAGCTGTCATGGTCTTTTTGAGTTCATATGTGAGTCAGTCCTGCTTCGTCTGGGAGACATTGTTTCCTTGGTGTTGTTCGGGTCCTCTAGCTCTTAAAGTCTTTCCAACTCCTCTTTTGTATGGCTCCCTGAGTCCTGATGGGAGAAGTTTCACATATCATTTAGGACTTAATGTTCCCAGGTCTTTCACTCTCTGTGCATTGTCCAGTTGTGGGTCTTTGTGAGTTGTTAGTTTCTATCTACTATAAGGGAAAGTTTCTGTCAAAATGTCTAAGTGAGACACAGGTCTAAGGGTATAGCAAAATGTCATTAGAGTCATTTTATAGCTATGTGATGCTAGCAGAAAAATAGTTTGATTTTCCCCTAGGACAACCTATGAACCTATGTCGTCTCAGGTTCTTGGCTACCTACGAATTGTCAGTCATGGGTTCCATTTCATAGTGTTCAATCCAATCAGATAATGGTTGCTTACTCCCACAGTGTTTGTGCAACTATTACATCAGTGTATCTTACATGAATGCCATATATATATATATATATATATATATATATATATATATATATATATATATATATACTCATATAATACATCCTGTCTCTCTTCCCCTGTCATTGCAGCTCCCCCATCTCCCCTGTCCCCCGATCTAACCCCCACCTCACCCCTTCTTCCCTTCAGAAAAGAGCAGTTCTCCAGTGTTACTGCTTGAAAAGGGTATAACAAGGTTGAACAAGGCCAGGCACTAACTGCTACATCAAGGCTGGACAAGGCAACCCAGCAGGAGGAAGATGTCCCAAAGTCAGGTAAAAAGTTCAGAGACACCCCTCCCACCCCTTGCTCACACTGCAAATTGTAGAAGTTCCAGACAGGTCATTTTTTAAATATATCGATTAAGTTTATTCTCTTCAATTTAATCCATGTATATAATGATTTACAATTACATTTTTTCATAATATCTTTTATCTCCCTCCCATCATTAACACCCTCATTAAACACTCTTATTTCCTAACACCCTCATTAAACACCCTCATTACCTATCAGTCCCTTTCCCAGATTCATTGTGTGTGTGTGTGTGTGTGTGTGTGTGTGTGTGTGTGTGTGTGTGTATGAGAGAGAGAGACAGACAGACAGATTAAGTCTGTCCTGTGTGGCCATTGATGTGAAACAATCCATTGAAGCCTGGTGGGGTCAAAAGCAGGTGCACAACTGAAGGCAAGGACTCTGGCTCTTCTAGTAGCAAATAATTCATAAGTAAGTGACAAGGTCCTTAGTGTCTCTCCTCCATCCATTCATGATGACTGATGATCAGCATTTTATGTAAACCCAGTGTAGGTCCATGAGACACTTTTGCAATTTTGCTAATTTCTTTCTTATTTTTTATTCCAATTTCAAACTTACATCTTTAACCCTTTTCAAGTTATTGTTGGTACAAATAATAAGCCTGAAACCTTACTTTTGGATCTGTTTTACTGTATAATGAGCACGTTGATCATTGTGTTTTTAAATGTTCCTAGAATGAATTACATCAAATATATCATTGTAACATTTTATTCTAATCATTGTTCTCCATATCTTAGTCTATTTCAATTCGCTGGCAATACTGCAATTGTTGAATCTATAATGAAAAACATAGAACTATATCAAGTAGGGATATTGTTAATGATAAGAGAGCCCATGAAATTATGTACTTCTAAGTGAGAAAATGTCAGGTCAATGAAACTGACTCACAGCCAGATACCATGAAGTTTAAGGTACATTGCTCTTTCCGCAATATTAATAGGTTAAAACGCTCATATTTTCACAGAATAGAGGTAATTGTTGGTTATACTTAATACTGGGGAATTGTGCAGCTTTTCTTATTATGTATGACATCTGCTCTTTAACTGGATTATGAAGATGTGATTATCATACACAGACATAAATATGAAAGGCATTCCTTCACTAGCATATGATCATAAATTTTATCTTGTCTAGAAGGCAATTATTTTCAGCATGTATAGAATAATCCTATCACTTTAGAACTATATCCATGATTATATTTACTTTAACATTCTACCTTCTTTATTAAAAAAATGAAATCTTTTTTTAAAAAGTGTTCCTGCAGATTATAACTTATCACTCTATCGTCTTTAATAATTCAAATACACTCATTAAAAAATTTATTCTAATTGTATACTTATTAGTCTTAGAAGCGTGAGTTCTCACATTTAGCATCAGACAACAATCTCTGATTAGCCTTTCTTTGGTTGCATAGTTATTTTGTCTATTACATTCAATTCGGTTGAGGTTATGCTCACACAGGAATCCTTCTTTTCTTCCTACAGTCTGGAGACACCCTCAAGGAATGTTTCCACATTTGTCTCTGCAAAATCCCCATAGGGATTTCTATGTTCAGGCCAATTTTAGCTTAGTGTGCAGACTTGAGGTTTTTACACTGCATGATTGATTTGAAGCTCCACACACATGTGTGGTTTTGTTGGGTGTTCTGATTCCAATGGGATGATGTTTTCCATTAGTGACTTGGGGCTATGTTGCTCTTTCCAGCCAGAATCCAAAGCCATAAGTGGAGACTTTAGTATTTAATGGGAGGGATAGAATCCTTCTAAAATCTATAACACAAGGATTTCATGTCAGACTCCCTGCATGTTTGATATTGGGTTCTCAGCACTCTGGTCTGCTTTATTATATGAGAATTGAAACTGTTCTATTCAATAGCAAAACTAACCAGCCGGTAGTATGACTAAAATATAAGTATCACAACATATTTGGCTACCACATCATGCCACTACTTTACTCTGTTAATTCCCTCTGGACCTTACACTATTCTCTTGCAAGACTTCATACCTGTAGTAAGACTGATATCCAGGTTAGTACTGGCCCAGCTGCCAGTACACACACACCTGAACATCTGCACACACAATCTGAACACAGCCAAGGAGAAATTCCTTTGACTATTCTAATTTCTCACAAAAAAATATTATTTTATTTTAATTTATATATATTCTTTGAAATTTGCATATATTTATTCATTGTATTTTGATCACATGTTTCCTACTTTCTCTTTCTCGAACTCCACACAAAAACTCACCAGAACTTCATCTCAATTTTATGTCCTCTTTTATAATTATTTATTTATTTATAAGCATATTTATTTAACTCATTGAAGTCCAACTAGTGCCTCCCTAGTGAAGACTGATTGATGTCTTTCACTTTTACCTTAGCTAACATTTTTCTTCTCTTTGTTTCTAGGTTCAAGACTCCTTTCCACTTTGAAAATTATGATTATTTTGAAATGACTTCAATTCAACATAGCAGCAAGATAGGGTAGAGACCCTATCCATAACCATTCTTCCATGAATGCATGAATCCATGCATTTAGCATGGTTAAAGCAAACTTACTCTTTGTAAACCACAATTACTTTTATTGTTGCTGCTTATTGCCTGGGACAAATAGCACTGTAATTTAAGGAAGCATTCTGGATATTTTAATCCATGTAGTCTAAAATATATAAAATAGTGTAATAATATGTAATAAAAATAAAGTAAAATAATGCTATTTTACAAACTCACTATTGAATCTTAAAGCGGTTTTGTGATCCTGACACTTCATCAAAATCAAACTCAGGTCATTTCTATGGAAATTTTGTTCAGTTATTGTCTTTTTCAGTAAGCATGTATGGCTTCTTAGCTATTACCTTATCATAGCTGAGCAATCACAGGAGAGAGTTGAATTAATTATTTATTCACTTAACAATTGCATTTCTTCTCTTCTATTTTTCTTTACAATTTTTAAATAATTTAGTAGGCACATTTCATGACAGAGGTAGCAACTAAGTATAGTTTACTATCACAGATACAGCTTCGTTCTCTCACATTCTGTATGAAAGTTTAAGAGCTGATAATAATTTTTTAGTCTCTTGGTAACATTTGTTCTCCAATATGATGTTAGAAAAATGAAAAATCTTATGCTTTCACTTTGCTAACACTTCTAGAAAAGTCTTGCTAACAGCACATAACAAAAGCAAATACATATTTTTTGTCTCAAAAGTAAATATTTTGTTGCTTTGTTGTTTATCCTCTCTCCCTCCCTGACTTTCTCTGTCTCTCAGTCTCTCACTTTCTCTCTTTCAGTCTCTCTCTCTTTCTCTCTCTTTGTGTGTGTGTGTGTGTGTGTGCGTGTGTGTGTGTTTTCATTTAAATCAGGGAATCATGTGTCCAAATTAGTACTTTTTAACACTTAGTATATAGAACTGAATTACAATGTGTGCTTATACTATTTTAAAATCTAGAAACATGCATGTCTTTAAACTTAAAAGCTTGAAACATCTCAAACTTGCCTTCCTGTGTCCACATACTTCTTACACTGGCTATCTTTTGGAACATAATGGACAAAACACTGAAAAGTTGGTATGTTTAAACACCTGATACCCTGGCCAATGCTCTAGGCCTCCTATGTGTATTCTGTCAGTCCCAAGACAAGAGTGTCAAGTTAGGAAATGTTATGCCAATTTTAAAAGTAAGAAAATTAGATTTTCTAAGAGATAAAATGGCATAATCAAGTTCCCATAACTCTTATTTAACTCCCTTGGGATTTGGAGGTAGGTTTGCAGTACTTTAAATGTGCTTCTTTTCAATTACAAATCAGCTGTCTCTAAATTATTACCAACCTATTATTGAGCCTAGCCCACTTTGATGAAAAGTACCTGCCTTTGTATTTATTTTCCTGAAAAATATTCTCAAGTCTGCACTGCTAGCTTGATCCTCTATTGACAATAGTAAGTCCAAAGCCTGTGACTTTGGACACTGTAGCCACTTATTACTCCCAGGTTTCACTCAGTTAGATAGAGTTTTTTGAGTTTTCCGTGTTAATCACCATATCCTGGCATGGTCCTCTTGCTGACACTGACTGGATGAGCTTTTTGGCAAGATACTACATAACTTTTTTGTTCCTCTATGGCCCATGGTTTTGAACACATTTGACATGTTCTCTTTAATGTGATGAGAAATACCTCAGAATCTACACTGGCTTGTTATTAATGAAACTATTTCTTCCATGAAATCATTCTCTTCTACACAATTACAATTTTCCATCTATTTAAGAACTTGAAACCAATGCTCAAAGTCAAGTATGGATCACTGAGATGAGTGGATAATAATCACAATAATAAAAAACACATTCTCTTTTCAAAAGACAAAACTGTCAATATCGGAATTTGCCAGGCCTGACAATTCATATGCTCAACCATCTCTTTCAGAAAAACAACAAATTAGACAAATCTTATAACACACATTCACTTGGAAGTTGCCATGTGAATCCTGGCAATAGTTCACGCCTTTCAGGAGCTGGATGTTAGCACTCAATGGTTTTGCCAGCACCTTTCTCCTAAAGATTCTCCTATATGCATTCCTATCTTTTCTTAACCAATCTCTGTTCTGCTCTGCTCTCCATTTCTTGGTTGTTTCCTAAGCTTTATGGCCAGGCACGGAGTACCATGTTCAAACACTCTGTTCACTGTTCACACACTCTTAAGGACTCTCTTCTCACTCTTGTCTCTTTGCAGATAAATTCTAAATGATGTTTTCATGGCACTTCCACCTTTGCTCTGACAACTCTTCATGCTTATGCAAACCAACAAGGGCTTCTCATCCTCTCTTAACACCTGTTACACAGCAATATGGCCAGTGTCTGTGACTGGTCCAACTCTCACCTGTGTACTGTCTAACTTTAACGATAACTTGATCCTTTCTTCTTCTAATATACAAACACCAATTCATTAGATCTTATCAATTATATTTCCCAAATCGTTACAACCCATCATCACATCTGCAGTTTATAAGAATTGAAGTCATTATAGGTTCAAGCCTTTACAAACATGAAAGAATATCTTCCTTTTTCTGAGCATTTTTCCTCCTCCTATCTACAACCCATAATGTTCACAGAATAATAAACTTAGATCTTCAAATCAAATATATTCCCTACTTAAAACCTTTATCATTCTTTTTCTTGTATGCCCAAGTTACTGAACAAAAGACCAACATGTTAAAGTATCAGAGGATTTAATATTACTCCAGCTCTTGACGGAAGAGGAAGTTCACAGGAAATGGAAACAGCAATTTCCCACACAAATATCATCGGAGTCTTGATAGTACAGATAGACAGTGTATTTGATTAAAAATGAAACTTTTAGTCCTATTCAAGGAGGCTGGAGGCAGAAAGACTGGAGAGAAATTTTTCACCCAAACCTGGTAGCAAAACATGGATGACACTCTTGCCGTGAGGACTCACTGGCTTTGGCCTGACACAACAGTGGGTTTTTTTTGTTTTTTGTTTTTTGTTTTTTTTGAGACAGGCTTTTTCCTGTTGTAACTCTAGCTGTACACTGGGCTGGCCTCGAACTCACAGAGATCCTACTGCCTCTGCCTCCCAAGTGCTGGGATTAAAAGCATGTGCCAACACTGCCTGGCTAACAGTTGTTTATATATGGATCCCATCAAAGTTTATGAAAAAAAGTGTATCTCATTTGTTGTTATCTCTAGGACACAGATGATGAAAAAAATCCCATCTTTGAGAGGAAAGTACTTGTAGTGAGAATAATATTCCAAAAGTGAAATATTATAATTTCCTTTCTTTGATATAAACTTAACTAGGCAAATTTCGATGCATAAACACAATATTCAGAATAACACTGGTAGTTACTGAGCTGACCTATGCAACAGTATTAAGGAACAAGTTTACACATTAAGTAAACCACAATATATTATGCTAGAATTATTACCAGCAGTACTTGAAATAGCCACTTAAGGCGTTCCTTTGCAATGATGTTATCACCTGGCATTGCAAGACCTTTTCGCTACATTCATTACTGTAATATCCAAATAGAAAGTTCTCCTGTGTTTCAACAACATCTTGGGGTCCATTCCTAAAGCTGGATCAGACACAATGCAAACAATTCATCTTGTTTCATTGTTTAAGATTCAAATCACCTGGTCCATTTTTAAATCTCACTTCTTTCTGAGCCCATTGTGTTTCTTTGATTTATCCATGAAACAATTCATTGTGCTACTCTTCCACCATATTCTCCATTGTTATACATTTAAGGGCCAAAGCCAAGTGAATTACATTACAGTTCACTCACAATGTTTAGATTTTTCTTGAAACTTTAAATAAATGATGAATGGGTCAATAAGTTTAAGGATGAAATTATTCTCAATTTTACATAAAATGTATAGTCTAGACTATTGAAGCTTATGATTGCTTGGATCATTAACCAGGCTCATCACCCCTTGATATGATTTTGGTCTTACTGTCTATACTCAGAACAGAAAACCAAATACGTAAGAGCCTATTGAACAGTTGAGTCTAATGTGAGATAAGGTCTAATAAGGTTAGTTAAACCAAATATTTATTTTGGTTTAAATTTAAACCACTGGATATATAGTACAACAACATTTAAAATGTTTATATAATTCCAAAAGTGAGTAACTTGAACAGAAAGCTTGTGAGTTCAAGTCCAGACTGAGATACAAAATGAAGCAAATAAAAGACTTACATATTTATGCTATGTAGTAGCACATACATTAAACATATATACATATTTTATTATGTATATTTAATATATAAATATGAAATATTATAATTTTATGATTACAGACTGGCTTTGTAATTGATTTCACTTTCTTGATATAAACTTCATGAGGCCAATTTCAAAACATAAATAAATTTGCAGAATAATAATGGTAATTACTGAGGTGACCTATGGTACAACATTAAGGAACAAGACTACTCATTAAATAAATCACAATGTGAAATACTGAATATTTCACAATATGAGATATGAAATAATGAAATATAATTCATTATTATAACATATACCACAAATGTCATAACCCATAAACATTTCCATCTTAGTTTCTTGGTTCTTTGACAAAGTAACTTAAAAGTAAAAGGGTTCATTTGGTTCACGATTCCAGGTTACTGTCCATCATTGCAGGGCATCAAAGTGACAGAAACTTAGTAACTCACTTCATTGCATCCGCAGTTAAAAGCAGAGAGTAGCTGTTGCCCACTTTCTTAACTGTTGCTCAGTTTTTCTTAGCAGCAGTGCTGTCCACAGTGGTTGGGTCTTCTCCATCAGCTTATTCAAAATAATTCCCTCAAAGAAGACCACAGACCAACTGAATCTAGATAATCTCTATTTGGGAATCAATTCTCACAAGATTCTAGACCATATCAAGCTGAAATTTAAACTAATGACCATACTTTCACTTCCTGTCTTCTTCCTTTATGTACATAGTATGTAATAAGTGCCATCATCATAGTATATATACTTTTAGAAATACTTAAAGCACTAAACAGTATGTACAGGTGAGTATATATGCTGAACAACAGATTTATTTTTTCATAGTTAGTACCTTATATTTGTTGATGAATATTTCCTGTTCATGGTAACACACAGTAGCCACTATTATATATGTTTGTTTTTTTTTTGTAAAGTTGAGTATTTAAGATTTCTCATGTACATGATACCAAATAGAATTTGTTCTTAAATATCTATTTACTTACTTATCACAATGCTTTCTCTATCAAGACAGAATGCTTCAAATTTCAAAATTTATTTTTCAAGGATGAACAATTTATACTGTATATATAAACAGTTCATTTGCCTATCCATTTATCAAGTTATACATTTCATTTGTCTCTTTTACATATTATCAAGAATGCTGCAACACCATGAGATGGAAGTGTTATCTTTGAGACACCCAATTTATGTTCCTTCCATATGCAAACATTCTTATCTGCTAAACCTGAAGAGCACATATTGTTACTATTGTCACTGTTACTATTGTTACCACTATAATCAAGAGCACTTTTAGCAAGGCTGAGGTCACATCTCATTGTGGCTCTGTTTTTCATTTCTTTGATTATTTGTGACAGTAGCATCTTTTCATATCACAATTGTCCAGTGGTATACTTGTTTGTTTTATGGTAAAATCTATTTATTGTCTTTATCCTTTGAATAGAATTATTAACTTACTTATGCCTTTAATTCTTGATAAGAAGTTGTAGATGTACTTTATTTTGAGTTGGATACATATTCCTTATAATCTGTAGTTTGTATATATTTTATTCTGTACATTGTCCTTTCCTATTGTATGATTTTTTCCTTCACTGTACATAATCCATTTAATTAAGGTGAAACCCCATGTCTCTTCTTTTTATTTTTGCTTTTGTTTCTATTTTCTTGGTGCCAGATCCAAGAAAAAAATTGCAAAAACCAAAATATGAAGGATTTTAAATTTTTTCCTGAGGCTTTTAATGTTCCAGGATTTATGTCTAAACAATTTGTCTTAATTTTCTGTGTGGAAAATAAAATATGAAACCAATTTAATGTTCCTAGTGCAGATTTCATTGTTTTGGTATTATATAATGAAATAAATAATCTTTCTCTCTTATATTTCATTGATATACTTTGTTTTTTAACAATATTATTTACTGAGCACTTTATTCATATGTACAATGTATATTGATCTTGCCTACTCCCTACTTTACTCTTCAAACTGGCTGCCCCCAACTTGTCTCCATCTCTTCTTTATGTCTTCTTTCCATATATATATATATATATATATATATATATATATATATATATCTTATATATATAAGATCTTATATATATATATATAAGATCTTTTAGTTCTGTCCACCTACACATGAAATTTAGTTGTGGGGCAATCCAATGGAGACTGATAATATACTCATGAAAAAGTGACTCTTCCTCCCCTAGCATGTAATAACTTCCAATAGTGCCTAATCTAGAATTTGCATCTCTGGAGCTCCTCCCTGACTCATGCTGGAATGCTGACTTACATGATTTTTCACCGAGTTGGCAGAGATCACAAGAACGTCTATAAATTTATGAGTGCAGTAGCTGTGCCAGGTCCTTAAGACAGCTGCTTTAATCACAGGGCTCTTCTCTACTCTCAGTGTTCATACTCTGTCTACCTTCCCAATGTCCCTTGGGCTTTAGGGACAAGAGGTGGGGGGAGATGATTAATATAAATGTCTCATGTAGGGATGACCACTCACAGTCATTCATTCATAGTATTTTGACCAGTTATGAGTCTCTTCATTAAACTATGTCCACTGAAAAAACAAATTTTTCTAACCAAGTTTTAGAACATCAATGATCTATGAGTACATAAGTAAATATTTTAAAAGCAGTTTGACATGACCATTTTGTAAAACAGTAGTAGTTATCTCTGCCTATTGCCTATGTCTTCCTTAGGTATGTTCTTTTGACCAGGTTTATGATTCTAAGTATAAATTCCTTTATCTGAAACATCTTAAATCTAAGCAGAAAATATTTAGTTACCCCAATAACAATCATGTCACTATAACACAAGTCAGTACTTCTATTCTGGCAGGTAATTATTGTTCATGAGTGTTTGAGTGTTGGTTGAGACAGTTAATACATTTCACCCAACAGCCTACATAGAATATTCTAGCCATATAAAACTGATTAAAATAATATAGTTTCCTGGTTGTTTCAAGATTGATTTTGCTATGTCCAACAGCTTAAATGTGTGGTGTGTTGGTGTAGATTCAGGGCAAAAGGTAGTTTATTCTTTGACTAATTCAATCCCTGTTCTTTAGAGGATTTTAATCTCTGTACAATTTTATTTTAAGCCTAGAACTGGAATGCTTCAGCCTCCTACAATCTAATCTTCAGGCCTAAATCTAGAATGCTTCAACCTCTGAAACTTACTCCTGACTGACTCACTCTCACTAGCTCCTTCTGAACCCAGCTGTACTGAACCCAATGGACTCTTCTGATTGATTGATTTAGCTCACTCACTGTTTTGGCTCAAACTCTTCTAGCTGGCTGGTTCAAAGTGACCTTCTGAAGGGACTGATTATTTCTGACTGAACTCTTCTGACTCTGGCTGGCTCCCACAACTTCCCTCACTGAACTGTTCTGCTCTGCTTCTCTAGCTGTTAACTGAATCTTTCTCTCAAACTCACTCCCCTTCTGCTGAACTGCCTCTGTGACTTATCTGACTGATTTTCTCTAACTGACTTCCTTTGTGTCTTATCTCACTGCCTCTCTAACTGACTGCCTGTCTCTCTGAGCTGACTCTCACTTTTATATCTTGAGATTTAGGGATGTCCTCAGTCTGTCTCACTCCACTAAGTCTCCTCTGATTCATCACTTTGCCTGCTCTTAACTCTGATTAATCTCAGACCTCATTCTTCCTGTATGACACTAGCTCTTTCTGAGCTCTGTCTCCTGTCTCTGCTTCCTCCTCTGCTTCTACTTGCTTCTGTCTTGAGGATTAAAGGGATGTGCTAATACTGCCTTCTGAGCTGGGATTAAAGTTGTGTACTATTTTGCCTTAACCTCAGAAATCTCTTTTACCTAGGATTAACACAAACATAGGACAGGATTAGTCTGATTAACATTCTTTCTGCATTCCATCCAGATCACTGAATGTGATCCCTTCATACAGGCCCTTCCTAGCTATTACACAAGCCTTTCAATGTGATCCTTTCCAAGAGCAGCCATGTTGATGGATTAAATGATTAAATATTCCTCTATAGTGTTGTCTCTAGCAACAGGATCATAACATTCTAGTTATGGTGGGCAATGAAGAGAAATGGCAATAGCCTCTATTGTTTTTGTGACCGACCTGACCGATAATTATAGGGAAGTATCTGATGACTGGCATGATGATTTTCAGTTAATAAGCCACGTTGTCTGGGAGTAGCATTGTCCATCTATGTAGAATATCTCTGTTCAAATTCTTTATAAATAATTGTATGCTGCAATTAGCTTATAAACTAATATGTTTCTATAAAACTTATTTTTGGTTAAATGATATCCTACTTCCTCTTCTCTCCCATTCTAGCCTCTCCATCTGCTTAGCCTTTGAATGTGATTATTGCTCCCCTTGCTTTCTTTCACAGCATATATGCTTTATTTTAAGCAGTCAATTTTTAAATATGTTTTTATCATAGTTCTAATTTTTCATTCAATTATGATATATAGTTTTTTTGGTGCCTATTTTCCTCATTTGGACCGGACTCCTGAATCATAATTATAAGGAAAAAATAACCCAGAAATCAACAAAACAATAGAAATAATGATAGTTCTTAAGGGTTAAAATATTTGATCCAATAGCCAAAGAAAAAATTTAATGCTGAAATTTAGGTATTTTGTTGAATACCTATCCCTAAGGCAAACCTTGTATAAGCAGTAGAGTCACCCAAAATCTGATCATTTTTAAAATTTTGTGTTATATATTAAGAACCCTGACATTTGGTCCTAAAGAAACTTCAATTAAACAACTTTAACATCTCTATAGGGGATATTCATGCAAGCTGCCTGATACAGAGATTAACCCTGAAATCTCTGAAAAATCATTTATATTCACAACACTTCCAAATTACCTGGTAAATCCCTCTTCTGCAAACTATGCCATGTTGATCATCAGAGGAATACATGAATACTGAAAGTGAGACCAGAGGATTGAGATTCATGATGCCTACAGGCTCTCCTAACTAGCATGACAGTCACCGATATGTGTGGGTCCACCTCTGGAAAGTAACTGCAAGGTTAAATGTCACAAGTCAACAACACATTCAGCCATGGAAGATACCATCCACTGTTGCTTTTTCTAGTATAATTTTAACATTTGGGCAAACTCATGTAACACAAAATCTAATTTATAATAAAGTGATGACAGCCTAGGGTGCCAATGGAGAAATAACAGGATTAAGGTGTCTAGGAAACCAAGCCATATTCAACAAGATAGTAGGATGTTGGGAAATAAACAGTAAAATTGCTCTTAGCAATATTCTGTTGACCTTTATGATTTTTTAAAAAGAAGTTTGACTTTCTGTTGCTTGCATCACTAAGTAGGCATATTTAACATTAATATCTACTTCACTGTTCATGTTTCTACTGCTTTGACTTATTAACTTAGCTTCCATTAAAACAAATCAAATGCAGGGATGTAGATCCCAATATCAATGGATACATCTATAAAATCCTCCTTATCTAAGACTCATGGAACATTGGAGGAAGAGGGCTAGAAAAAGTATAAGAACCAAAGGTTCAGGACATTTGATGTGAATTGTGTCTCCTAGGAGTATCAGAAACTACATTCATGAAGTGTTACCAATCATGACTTCCCAAATTTGTGCAGAACAAAGACAATACCAACAGAAAATTCCACAAGGCTTCAGCCTTACACAGAGTAACTGTAGGCAACTGAGGAAAACTGGGAGTTGGTTCTGCACTTGGAAGAGCATGCCAATTGGTTTTACAGTGCCAAATGATCAGCCCTGGAAACATACATGAAAATAACATTGCATAGATTCAAGAGGTCACATTTAGGAGAATATATTGTGCATATATATATATATATATATATATATATATATATATATATATATATATATATATATGCATGCAATAATGAGCAATGAAAAAAGAGAGGCCATGGAGGCCATGGATTTGAAAGAGAGCAAGGAAGTGTTTGGAGGGAGAAGGGAAATGGAGAAAACTTATAATCATAATCTCAAAAGTAAAATGTAATAGTGTTGATACAAAAAAAAAATCTTACCTTTCATCCTTTGCTGGATTTTGTGAACCAGTTGTCATGGGAATGACAAGGTTTAGCTTTTACTTAGCTGACTATAATGATTCTTCTGTGAGATTATCAGGTTCTGAGGGTCCTAATATCAACTGTGGAATTACGTAATGATGATTTCCAAATGTATCTCTTCAGGCTTGTTCTGCTCTTCACTCCCAGCCCCACCAATGATCCAGTATACTTTGATGACAGCCAAGGTCATAAAAGTAACAGCTGGTGAGGATACCTTAAAATGGTTTGTTGTAGGCAATTGATCGACTTAAACTGAACCTGTCTGAAGCTCTCCTCTCCCTCATGATCTGGATCTCCTTTTCAGTTTCAGAGAATACCAGTCCAAGTCCTAGATAGGAGTCACCGTGCTTTCCTTCTTTTCTGGAATTGTTCACATCTATCCCACAACCAATCATTATCACTTTTGCCTCCATAATGTAAAGTATATTAGTGCAATTTTATCAGCTTTTGCCTCTAAAAATTTCCCTTTTTGTTCCATATATGGATTTTGCTGTAGCTGTAAAAGGTAGGCCTAAGTAGAGATCTGTAAATTTTATAGAATCTTGTTCTCAAAAGGGATTTTGCCATACTGGTCTCTATTCTCCAGTTGAAGATAAACACAGTTTGTTTGTTTTTTTTCTCCATGGCAATATGTCAGAATGATGTAGCACTATCCATAACATTCTAGAGGAGGAAAAACTGGTGGAATAGCTATATCCAGGACACTAAAGATATAACACAGATAATTAAAGCATCTCTTTTTATAATTTTCCTTCCTCAAGTATTTTGTTGCAGTAAAGCAAAGTTGGTTAATATACCCTCTTTCCTCACTTCACCGAAGTTTATTATTTCCTAAACACTGCCTTTTCTGAAAGGCAGTGACATAGAACTCCACTCCCTTCAGCACTCCCCATCCCAGCTTCTCATTTCTAGATCTGTGATATATTTTACGACTAATAGCAATTACTGACTTTTTTTCTCTCTGAATAGATAGGAACTCAATAAAGTCATCAATCAATTTGTGTCTGCTGTGTTCATTGCTATCTTCTCTTCCACTGGAAGTATCTCTGGAGCAGAGGACATTGTAATGAAGTTGAAATTACTTCCACCATCTTCTTGACGCAAATGAGAAGCTTTGTCTATTCTACCTGGCTCTAGATTGCTACATTGGAATGATCAGCTAGTAAAAGGCTTTCTTCTTCTGCCTAGGTCATGGGCACTTTGATGGTCTGGGGATCTGAGTGAGAACAATAAAAGATATGTACTTTTTGAAGAAGGTGACTATTTCAGCAGGATCCCTGGGATCAAATTTGGGGGGTTAGGTGCCCCTAGCCAGTATATTCTACCTACTGAGCAATCTACCTGAATTGAGATTCTTTGCCCATTCCTCCATGAATAATTTAGTGAGAACTGTCCTGAGAATTGCTGTTTGCTTTCTGTTTTTTGAGGTTTGGTTTCATATAACTTGAGGTTATTGATATACTTGCCACATATGCAAAATTAACTTAAACACTTGATCTTTTTGCTTTTACTTCTCAAGTGTTCTGATTTGAGACATGCTCACAAATTCCAGCTTGCCCTGAAATCCTACTTCCATAACCTCCCATTTTCCCCCTCCCTTCTTCCAAACTTCCTTCTTTCCTACCCCCTGCCCACATATCCCCTCTTCATGCATATTCTTCTTGGTACTTAAGAGGAAAATGAAATCTCTTGGCTCTGATCTCCTTATCTCTGACTTCCAGTTCAACATGTCTACCTTTGGTATAGTATCAGACAATATTTCCTTAGTATTTTTCCTGACTGCTCTGGTTTAGATTTGTATTTTGTTCTTTAGGTAGTTCCTAAAGTGTCATCTTTGCCTATATCTCTAGAGACTTTTGACCCTTGTTGTTGCAATTGTAGCCAGAACATCAACAACCATCCTTAACCCTTTTCTTTTCTTCATCTAATATTACCATGTTTTGCCATGTAAAATATCTCCAGATTCATTTGCATGGCTTCCTAGTCTAGGTTATCCTCTTCTTTCTCTTAAATTACTGCAACAGCTTCCTAGCTGATCACCTCACAGTGTTATTTTCTGCATTTACCCCTAAACAGTCTTTGATGTTGCAGCCCAAACAACCCAGGTTCTTTTTTAAAAACACATTTTTAATCCAGTATAATGTAATTTCTCCTACAAACTTTTGCCTTTAGAATGAAGCAGACTTCTTGCATTTTGGTTGTAAACATACTTGACTCAATACCTCTTGTACTTTAGTCTCACCAGATGATCTCCCATCTCCAATTTTACCAGATTTCCTGAAGTCTCTAAATATGTTCCTTGCTTCCTTTCTTCTGGACACTCCTTCTGTTTATGTAGAAAACCCTGACCTTCATGTCCATTGAAACATTACCTCGTTAGTGGGGCCCATTTTTCTAAGGTTATTTTTCACCTAGTCTGGATTAAATTTACTAATTTTACACAGGCACAAGCCCTTTTGTTCCCCCCTGTACATTTTTACACTTATTCTATAAAAGGCTTTAAATACTTTAAGTTTCAAATTAAATACTTTAAATACAGGTCTTTCCAACTGTTTGTGTGTCCAAGGGATATAAATATTCTTTCCTTTGTACTCATTTTTCCATATAGTGTGCTATTAGGCAGGTGATGAAAGTTCAAAATCAAGAACTAAATATCTTACTTTTATTTATTATAATGCACAGGGTTTATCTAAATAAAATGCATAGGAGTGACTTATTTTTTAAAACACAAATTGACTAATCAGGTCTTACCCTTTGCTTATGTTTAACACTCATGAAAAAGTTCCAATTCCCAAACCTAAAAATTAAAGTCCTTAGTCTGACATATAAAACATCACCATATGAATTGCTTGTCCCATTTGTTTGACAAAGGCAACTTAAGAAAAGAAGGGCTTTGTGTGATCACAATGCCAAGGTATAGTTCATCATGTTTGGAAAACCATTACAGTAAAGTGTGAAGCATGTGGTGATAGTGAGTCTGCAGGCAACCCAATCTGGATAAGTCCTCATACGCATGTTCATGTAATCCTGGATCCTATCAAATGGATAATATCAACCAGCTCCCACCCCTGTCTTTAAAAAATACCTCTCACCAGCTCTGTTTTTGACATGGAAGTGATTCTTCATCTTTCAAAACTAAAAACTAGGTTCCCAGTCAGGCATAGGGAATCTCTCCTAGCTTTCCAAAATCAACCTTCTCTATTATCTGAGCAATTCTCAAAGATTATATTTGGTTATATTTCTATATAGTTTCTATGTAGTTATATTTAGTATGAGTTCTCGAGCAGTTGGATATTTATACATAAAATATTTTTATGTATAAATCCACCTGAGAAATCCTCACTACAAGAGTCATCTCAAAAATGTATCTTTTTCCTTTAATCTACTCCAAAGTAAACGAAATTGGATGTTGGTGCACGAACATATCCTGAGCATACTAATGGCTTATTCTTCTAGCTTAAGTTAGAATTATTAGTTCTAAAATTCTTCCCACATATTTAGATTTAGACAGAGGCAGAATCTGTTTCTATATCTGGAACAAGGATAGAAGCAGTTTTATTTCAGGTCAAGTGAATGAAATATCACTCCTGAACAGATCTAACCATTTGCTTCTCCAAAATGATATATAAAGTTAGAGTATAATGTTATTAAATTATGTTTTTAAAACAATTATGTGTACTAGTGTTTTAACTGAATGCATGTCAGTGAACCTATTGTGTGCCTTCTAAAGGCAAAAGTGAGAATGGGGTATCAGATACAATGGAACTGGAATTACAGACTATAGTAGCTTCTGTGTGGAAACTAAACCCAGGTATCCTGGAAGGATACCAGTGCTCTTGATTGCTGAGTTTTCTCTCCTTGTAAGTAGATCTTCTTAGGCTTACACATAGATAATATACCTACACAACTAATATGCTTTTAAATTAACATATAATTTTCAGAACTCTCCTTAATTTTAGAGTTACCTCTTTTAATTACAAATGGAAGGGTAGCTTTAATTCCATTTTCTTTCATCAACATTCATTCCATGACAGAAACAAAACCCTTATTAAGTGAATAAACTAACAAATTTCAGGATACAAAGTCTGAAAGAAAAAGATATTCTATGAATGTTGTGTTTATTTGGCATTTTTGCAGTAGTATGATCTGAGGCAAATTCTTTATTTTAGTGTTATTTTCCTCACATATTAGAAATGAATATGCCATTACTCAATCTTGATGTATAGGACTGTAAAGACAATCAGAAGGAAACTGACCACCATCCTTAAACAAGAATAAGTTTTAATTGAGATACCTAATTTAAAACATGAGTCATCATCAGTAAATATAACTATTTTAATTAAAATACGTAGATTACCTTTAAAAGTCTATGTTATTAGCCCTGGGTCATTGTAAAAGTGTATAACTATAGATACTGTACTCTATGTATCACACTAAGTATGGGTATGCTGCTACACATATATAATTTGTATATAAATATACAACAAACCCAAACTCACACATATTTATGTAAATACATAAACATGCACACACACTCAGATGTATATATATTCAGGCACAAAGATTCTAGAGACTTCAAAAGAAAAATCTAGGGCGATATGCGGTATCAGCCAAGTTGAAGTCAGGGACAAAGACATGAATATCAACTAATCTCTTTGCATGCAATGTTTGGGTACATTTGTTAAGTGCTCTTGCTTGGCCATAGCACCTCCATGCCATTCAAGTAAAAAGTAAAACAAGAAAGAATGACAACAGCAACAAAAGAAGACTGGAAATCACCTGAGTGTTTATTCTGTGCAGTGGTGCACATCAAGGAATTTGGGAGGATGGAACTCAATAAAGGAGTTTTTCAATTTGCCAAGAGCAGCAGGAGAGAAAACTAAAACCAGAACAAAGGGAACTCGGTGTCAGTAAAACTGTGAAGTCCTTTAAGGTGGAATTATATTTCCTAACAACATATGCATTCAATAAAGTAAAGATATTTGATTGCAATTTGCACAGCGTCCATTTGAAAGTTAATAATTAGCCATCAGGAGAAGTGACACTTCTCAAAATTATATTATAATAAAACATGTCACACTAAACCCTTTAAGGAGTGGGTGAGTGATTTCATTTTGTTTCAGGTCACAATTGGCTTCAATGTATAACCTCACCAAGCATTACTGCAGAGGAGCTTTTGTGCAGAGCGAGTGTAGCGCTAGGTCAGCCCCACTCAATCACTGCTCAATGGGCTTCCTTCAGATAATACAATGGGCCTCAAAACAATCCAAGAAAAACAGTGTGAGTCCATTACAGCTGAAGGATTATCCCATTGAGAGCTTAAATTTCACCTCTCTCCACACTCATTTTCACGTTTTAATTTACAGTCCATTTATAGATTCTCCCCAAATAATGATTTAGCTGTTGGGTAATGTTATTGCTCAAGGCCCTTTCCTTCCATATAATGCCTCCTTTATACTTCAAAAACTCTAGGTCTTCTTCAGTTAGACAAGTTCAAACCTACAGAATACGGCCCTACTGAACTAAGGCCCTGATAAGATTCAATCCATCAGCTCGTCATTCATTCTGTCAATTAGTTAAATCATCTGATGGCATTGTTTTTTACAGAAGAACAATATATTTTGTGCCCAAATAAATTTTCTGATGAGGTGAAACTAGAAACGAAAATTGACAAAAGTCCATGGTTTATATGACAGTGAAACTGACTGAACTGTCACTTGAAAACTCAGTGAGTGAAAATGGAGATGACTTTTAAGTGCTGATTGCCCTGCAACCAGAAGTTACAATAATAATGATAGTTCTACTTCCCTTGTTGGGAATATTTGGGAATGGATGTATGCACAATCTAATCAATGACCAAGTAAGTCTCTAGGGTCTGCCTCAGTTGTATGAAGGAGGCACTTGACCTGGTAATATCCAGGAATCACCTGAAGTTGTTAGAGTCATTTTGTTCTCTGTCCGAATATGATGGCAAACTCACTACTCTCACCAGTGGGCATATCTTCTCAGACAGGTCATTATAGCATCTCATGGTTTTAAAGCTAGTTAAGATACTTGATATCACTCTTCACCCGCAAAATACATACCATCATCCAGCACTGTGAAAGCCAGTCAGCAGAAAAGAAACTTCTAGCCCAGATCCTGCTTGAATTATCAATATCTTTCAACCAGATGGGAAGTGTCTTCAGTAGTAGGGTCCTTTGACCTGATTCTTGTTGTCAACCAAGAGGATCATCAATAGCCTGCACTATATGGGGACCTCTAAGGTGTCCCCGACCAATATTTTCTAGGGATAGAAGATTTCTAGATTTTTTATCTTATAGTTTAATTCAGTTTAATGTGATGTTTTACTTATTTTATTATTAAATACCATAATCAAATTGGGGCAATTTGTTATTCTTATCCTTAAGACATGCATGAAGAATATGAGAATGATTTATATTTGACATATCAAGTGGCATATAATGATTTTTTTCCTGATGAAATAATTATAAATGCATTGCCAAATATTAAATCCATAGAGTTTATGGATTTAATCCATTGTTGTTTATGGTAGATAAAAAACTGAAGGCAGAGATTAAATCCAGTGATAGAATGTCTGTTTATTATGTACACAGACCTGAATTCAGTCCTGAGCATCACACATACACATACACAGAAACTGAAACAACATAAATGGCCCTAAACAAATAAAAATATATGACTTACTAAAGCAAACTATTAGACATTCATTGAAAATTATGTTTTCAGTCATTCATTTATATGAGAAAACATTTATTAAAATGTCAAGTAAATACCAAAGCAAGAGCCAAGTACAAAACAATATGCTGATGTAAATTCTGTGAGCTAGTTGCTATTGCATTCTGGGTAATTGATGTGCAGAGAACTGAGTGTCTCTGTACCATTTTAAGGAAATTTCACAGAAATCATATGCAGCATGTGCTCCTATTATTTCATTATTGTTGATGAACAAATAGGCTATAGAGATCACAGAACTTGTCAGTCAAACACAGCTACCATGGAGTCATCTGGTTGTGAATGGGGATAATCCTCTTTCTCTAATATATTTAGGGTAAATGGAATCTTGCTCACGTACATGTCCAAACTATTATGCTCTGTAGACAACTTTCCATGGTCTCTGGTCCCTTGCAAAATCATTTACATATTCCCCAACGTCTGCTTTTCTTTGACTATGGATCATCACCTTTGTTGCTCCTCAAATCTTGAGAATGGCTAGGTTCTATGCTTTGTTTAATTCAAATAACTCTACTTCCCATGTTTCCACAGACTTAAAGCTATCATTGTGAATAGATAATATTTAAATAACTGTTGACATAAACTAAAAACTCATCCCTGAAGAATAAGTGTGTACTTTAAAATGGAGCATTTCCATTTCTCAGATTCCTATAGCATTTCTCCCTTGGGGAAGTCCATGCTTACTGTTTCTAATCCTACCATATTTCTGCATCTGTTCCACTTTCTGTTAGCTGTGTTCAGGGCTGTCATCCTCTGCCCATATTGAAATTTCTGTTTGTTCTAGACAAAGCATTTAAGTCTATGTCACAGATACATTTTTTTGCACCACACACTACAAAGTATATTGTTCATTTCTTAGAGAGTAGAGCTCAGGGGTATTTATTTTGTTAGGTTTTCTTTTTTTTTCTGTCAATACTTGAAACACTGGACTTCAATTATGCTTAAGTTTGTTTTTGTTAATATGGTATTAGAAACATTTCACGTAGAATTTTCAAAGTCCCTGCCCATTGTCTTTGGTAGAATCAGGAGGATGGCAGTGATTTCAAGGCCAGCTTTTTATACACAACAAATACAGTATAGTACAATGTATCATGGAAACAAACAAATAAAAAATACAAGGAAAAACAGAGAGCAAGCATCTAATTTATGCTTTTAAAATTTCCAGATTTTCAAAGTAGGTACTTATTTTAAAATAATTTACCCAAGAACTACGATACATTCTTTATTGTGTTTATTTATTTGTGTGAGTGTTTGCAGGGAGGCAGTCAAGCCACTAAACACTCTCATAACAGTCAGAGGTCAACTTTGGAGAGTCAGAACTCTCCTTTAACCATGTGGGTCCCTTAGACTGGCCCAGGTCTTCAGACTCGGTCACACGTGTCTTCACTCACTGAGCCATACTATCAGCTTATTTCTCCACATTCTAAAATATTTGTTCTCTTCTAATAATCATCTTATTAAGGGAAGTTGAATTGTTGTTATATGTCTGCATTTCCTCAGGTTCAAATCATATATGAATTAATTTACCACTTTTCTCTCCTCCTGTGCCCAGAAGTGAAACAGCCTTCTCTCTCTCCAAGCATATTTCCTTTTGCCTAATGACCCGTATTGTTTCTTATGGCCTAGGGACCCCACAGGAAAATTTCTAATCATAGTTGTTATAGCTGCTATGTATTTACCCAGAATGTCCTGTTCACCATTCCAAAGTGCCAATAAAAATGCCTTGTTAATAGGGTTACCATACCAAATGGAAATGATTTGAAAGTTAAGGCAATGCTACTAATAATCACACTTCCTAAAACACAACAGCCAGATTCCTGTGGTCAAATCTTCTCAGAAGGTGTTCATGTTTGGGGCCTTTCTGATCTATGAAAAGAATGACACAGTGTTTTATTTGTTAGCTCATGAAAGGTACATTGGAATTATATTCAGGGTCTTCCATGTTTCACAAGACATTAGGTAGCAAATTATTAAATAAATGTTTGTGAGCACTGGGGACAGCATGCTACACTAGATATTGTATAGGATCATATCCATGTTTTCACAAGAAACTCCTAATGGAATTATCAGAATTTGCATTAATATTTCTGTAGCATTTTTTCATTTCTGCTATTTAATTCATGGTTAAGAGAACCGAGAACAGTGGATTTACTTCACATTTCTGGAATTCCTAAGATTCAACAAGTTTGTGATTGTTGAATCATTCCTCTAGGAAAGGCTTTCCACTGCTTAGATTTGAAGCTGCAGTGAGTGGCTTGGGTCCATCCATAGAGATAACTTTGGTTCAAAAGTCAGAATCCATTAGCTCCCAGGGACTCACTTGTTTGCTTTAAGCTTACTGTTTTGCTTTTCAACTGAAATCCTGATCTATAAAAAAATTAGCAAGGAAACAGTACTATTGATATAAAAGAAAACAGACCATACATTTAATTATTTTTTAAAAAGATAACACAATTCAAGTGGATCATATAAATACTGTCTTTTGGAGAAAAAGTACAATCTGATATTAGAAATCCCAGTGCAGAAACAACAAACACATTCCCATATATGTATATATGGACAATCCATATATAAATTCATCAATATAAGAGATACTTTAGCTTAAAGAAGTACAAAATTCTAGCCTCAATTATGAACATATGTAATACATTATTCCAGATAAATCCATTATCTACTACAGTACACTATGTTTTGTGAGAAATTCTTAGGTTCAACCGTGTGTGTGTATATATATTTTTTTTCTTACTCCTCTCCTAAAGAATGTAAATTTGTGTGAAAAACACAAATAACCAGTAGTTTATTTCAATTCATTTCTGATTAAGCAATTTGTTATTTATCGGCAGATTTTACATGAAGAAGAATGTAACTTTGTCTTCCATAAGCCACCTTTTAAGGGATAATAGGCAATTATTGTCACACTAAGAGGAAAATATTTTGAAATACTTTCTCTAATTGTTTCAAGTATTTTCTACCTATAATCCATGCTTGCTCATTAGTCCCTGAGAAGTACAACCTCTGTATTCTAGATGTTCTAAAATCATTTAAGAACAAATGAACCAGAAATATTAAAACACTAAGTCTATCACCTAAATTGAATAATTATACAGCCCTGAGACTCTAAATTTGGTGTATGCCTAGAAATGCTAAATTGTTAATATGAAATTATAGACCAAAGTCTTGCAGTTTACTACTCTATGAAATTGAGTGATGCAAAGCATCATAAGTGATAGCAGTTTTAGTAACATTTATTTGGTTTACAGTCACTTGTGATGACGATTCCTATAGACTTTTATGTATTTCAAGTAGTCATTTTGCATGTTGAAAAATGAATCATACTTTATACTAACTCAAAATGCAATAAGCACTTTAATGGTGGATCGCATAAGGAAATCACAGAGCCATGTATTCTAAAAATATCACAGTTCATTTGTGGAGTCTAGATCTATAGAAGTAAGAAATTATGAGGTTTTAAGCATAAGTTTTAAATTTGTGACAGTTAAGAATCTCCAATCTTGAGGATTGAATGGACAAATTTTTCTTTCAAACATGGACAGAAAGTCTACTATGCTATTGGGAGTAGGACAAACAGCTACTATGCTATTGGGAGTAGAATGAAGGAGGTAAGTGTTAATGTCTGTAGTGTTGGGAAGGGTTTTTATTGTTGGAATAGATGGAAAGAGATAGAACAGAGAGAGAAGAAAGATGGAGAAGCTCTTTTGTGATGGTCCAGAGACCACACAATGCCAAAGCGAGAAACCTTCCTGTAGATGTGGTGCAGTCCTGAAGGGAGAATATCCCAACAGGATTGATCAGTTGCTCAGCCCAGTGGAGCTGAGGCGAAGTGTCCAGCTCTGCCTCGCTTCCTCTTGTGCCTCTTCTCACCTCGCTTTGTCTCCTGGAGATGATGCAGTTCTGAAGGGAGAGTATCCCAACAGGAACAAAGAGCTTCTGGCCAGGTGTCCCCAGTGTTGCAGCTCTGTAGGGAAATATTCCAGGCGAGCTGTTCTTCTTTCTTCTGTCCAATGATCTCAGCAGACCAGTGACTGTTTCCTCTCCGAAGAGAAACAGCGAAAACTGAGAGGTGCTCAATCCTTTTTCAAAGGGTTCTGGAAGGGGTGGAGTTATCAACATGGCCTGTGATTGGTGGAATTCTCAGTCCAGAGAGGGTTGGGGGGGGTGTCCCAGCTCAGGGTCATTTGTGTTTGTTGGGACCCCTTCTGTGCTGTACTGTCAAGTTGGGGAACCCTCAGCCAGATAAGAGTGGGGTCCCTGAAAGCTCCAGTGGGGAGCTTTCTTATGAGGGGTTTCAAGTCCCAGAGCTCCCCAGCCTTGCAGAGCTAGATTCCCCCAAAAGGGAAAAATGCTGGCTCCTCAGTGATCTTTGGCATCGTTTGGGGTTCCTAGTGGGCATAAGGAATAGTGGCTGGGCCCTAGAGTCCCCAGCAGGGTAGCAAGGGAGGCAAGCATTAGTCTTGAATAGCAGTTGGACAGTAAGAGAGGCTAGGTTTGCTGGTAAAGTCAACTTTGCTTCCTGGAAGAAACACAGATGGCTGTGAGGGTCCATCTTGGATGGGGGGGGGGGCGTGTCAGCCAGGAGTGCTGATGACTATTAGGTTCCATCTGTGAGGGGAGGGGTCATCCAGGAGAGAGTACAGTCCTCAATCAGGTCCTCCTTCCATTTGACAGTTTGCCAGCTGGGGGGTTGGGCCTGGCAAGGGGGTGGAGCTAAGGCAGAGCTAAGGCAGATCTTCCTTCACAGGGCTGTGGAGGCTGATCATAGCTGAATGTGGAAAGGCATGTCAGAGCTTCTCACAGAAAGTGGGAGTCCCACACTATAGACTGGGGGGAGGGGCAGAACCCCTTAGAGGGAGCCTGGGGCTGTGGGCTATGTCTGTGGTCAGGGGTAGGGGGCAGAGCTTTCTGGGCAGAGCTCTCCAGCACAAAGCCCTGCTGTAGACTCTGCTTATTGCAGAATCCTAACATGCAGGAGGCTTACACATGGAGCACTCAAACTTCTCTGTTTGTTCCTCTCCGGTGGAATTGTATCCCCATCCACATTGCTCTTCTCTCTAACAATTGTTTTTTATTTTTTTTAATTGAACAGACATTTTGATCTGTATAGCTAACTAGCTGTCCTTTAGAGCTATAGCTGCAGAAAGATGGTATGTCTGATTTCAAGGGTGGCTGAGAGAAACCAGAAGAATATGAAGGCACTGTTCTCATGAGGGATTTAATTTGCCCAGAAAATGTACTTTTTCTTTTCTTTTCTTTTTCTTTTTTTATCTTGTGGACAGTCAGAGATTTCACATGTGATCTCCCTCCCTCCCTCTCTCTCTCTCTCTCTCTCTCTCTCTGTCTCACACACACACACACACACACACAAAGCCAATTTTAAAAGAAATATGTGTACAGCATCTTCCATTACCCCAAATCCACAATTCTGCATACTGATTCCCTCTGTTAATGATGTCATTTACTTATTTCTCAATGGTCTTTGGTTTTATACTTTGTGTGTATTTGTATATATGTATATACATGTATATATATACATATATATGTATATATACATTTTTGAAATATTTCTTTTGTTTCTGGTTCCATTCCATGTTGCTTCCATTTTTTTAAAATTATCTTCCCTTTTCATCTTTATCTAATGCATAAACTTTTGTGCTCTTCATTAATTTCAATACTAAACCAAGTTGACATATGAATAAAAGAAATAAGTGTGTACTGAGCCTGACATATTAACTAGGTCAGTATTTCTGTCTTGATTTTTCATTTGTTTATGGTTTTTAGTAACTTCAAACCCTTCCAAAGAAAGCTGATGAGCATTCGAAAGTGAACCTTTACATTGTGATTAAGTACAGAGTCATGTTTGAGTGAAACATGGTCAGAGAACTGTAGACCAGTGCATAGATACAAACATTTTATCTAACTAGATTTCCAGATAACATTCCATCAGCTGATAGTAGGGGAATTGGAAGAATAAACTGGGTTTTTTGCCTGGCGTCTAACTGTGGCCGTTTTTGTTGTTGTTTTTGTTGGGCTGCAGGACTTGCTCACAGCAAGGCACAACCCCCTCAAAGGTATGTGACCTGGCAAATTGTTTATCTGGAGCTGTTACTAAATTCTCCCCATATAAAGATATAAGATTTCTCCCTCTGGCACTTGGAAAATACCTATGTCCAGGATGCTACTCCCAACATGCAAATGGGGCTCTCTTATCTGCGCTGTCCTAAGCCAATGAGCTTCCACTCATTTCCTTGGATACCAAAAACCTCTTTCTATATATGTGATCCTGTTCCCCCAATAAATTGAATCACGCTCAATGCCAGGATCTCCTGAGAATTCGGTATATTCTCTCAGGGTCACAGATTCTCAAATCAAGGACCACCAATGGACCTACCATAAGACCCACACAGTGCAGCTTCTTTCCTGCAGGGAGTACTGTGGCAGGTCAGCAGACCTACATCACAGAGATGGGAAGCCACCGCAGGATTTCCAAAAACTACATTGGACCTTTGATATTTGCTGTTTAGCATACTTTTTTTCTTTTTTTTAAATTGTTACTATTTATTAATTCATTTCACTGTTGAGGGAGTTGTACTGAGTACTGTGTTCAACACAGTATTGTATTTACTCCATTCTATACTTCTGACATATTAATCCATGGAGTCAGAGTAGCTATATATATAACTTTTCATAGTTCCACGGGTAGAAACCCTCTCCATCAGGAATAATCATACAAGTTACTCCAAGGAACATGCACTTCCTTTACTTTCTAATTGGCCAGTGACTTAGGAGGAGGAGGATTCTTGTCCAACACAGCTGACAGAAGATTATGACACATCTAATGCACGCATAAGGGGTCACAAAATACTCCAGCCCTTAAGATGAAATTGCAGTGAAAATAAACATGTTAGGTTTGTCTCTTTGTCTCCAAGTATATATGCAAGCATATGTTTAAAGTTAGATTCTTGCTCAAGGCATTGGAATACCATCCTGAAGAAATCAGAATTCATCTTCCTATAATTAAGATATTTGACAACAGAAAACATATGTAATTGAGTTGGTAAGATGACTCAGCAAATAAAGAGAACTCAGCAAATGTGATACAAGCCTGGTGACTGGTGTTTGATCCCTGAAACACTAAACAACTAAACTAAACACTAAACACTAAACACTAAACAACCAAAACTAAAGTTGGAAGGAGACAACCTACTCCACAAAATTTTCTTTACAATTTTCTTTTACACCATGCTATGGGCATACCCCATCCCCAAACACATCATGTTGGCACATACCCACAAGAGGTCTAATAATGATAATAATAATTAAAGAAACATTTGTTGTGAGTTTATCTCAGTACTTCTGTGTTGAAGAGACCCTGCAATGACTTGTCAAATAGATCCTTGGAAGAATCAGAGTTTCTACATCAATTGTATTCAGGACTTTGACATGTTTAGTGTGTCTAATGGTAAGTTACACACCCTGCTCACTAATTTCATTCTTTAATCATTCTTTTATCATGTTTATGTAAGTTTAAGTCAACCCTTATCCTTTTTATATATTAGTTTACATTTTTGGAATAAGTTGAATGGAATCAACACCTGTGGCCAATACTATTCTGTCTCTGCAAATTAAATCACACAGTCTGTGACAGCAGAGACTATCCTGTACTGTGAGTATCTGGATTGATCCAGTCTGATGGCTAGTATGCATCTAGCAATAATTTCTGAAAGAATGAATGAGTAAACCAAGTCACTGAGTGTCTTGAAGGAGCCTATAAAGCTGGAAAAATTGGATCCACATGATGACAATGTTTCCAGTTCTTAGTCCTCTGGAGTGAATTTCCCTTATCCTGTGTGTTTCCTCCCTGACTAATAAGGCTCGCTTTTCTGAGATCAACTCCCACCTGTTTTCATTAACCATAGAACACGACATGTTCTCATATACTGGGCAAACCAGAATCAGTTTCTTCAGCTTTGTGTGACTTTAGGAAAGCTGCTTAACCATTCTGTGAATCTATACTTTTTCCTATGTGAAGTGATAAAAAGGATGATGACACTTGTGATCAGGATCTCATGAGTATTTGTTATCTCTATCTGAATTATTTTCCCTTTCTTTTCCCTTTATTTTCCTTTCTGGGTACTTTGTGAAGTTTTGACTGTGAGTCTTGGCAACTGTGCCTGTAGATGGCAATGGTACATGCTACTTGAAGCATGACTCCTATGACTTTTGTCTCCATCTTCTGCCACATCTCTTTCCTCTTCTTCATTGGCTATATGCTAAGGGACTCAGTGAATGATTCTATGAAGTAAATTTACATTATAGCTTGAATTTAGCAAACAGTAACTATGTACTTCCTTAAACTGCTAAACATTTTTATTATTAGAATAGATAATATCACCTAGAACTAACTAGATCCATTACTACAAGGATCCTTGTGAATATTGTTTAGGTCAGAGGTCAATATAGAAATCGTGTCTCTAGGGAAATATAGTAAATACTAGTTATATGCTTTTGATCATTTTGTCTTTGTTTACTTATGAGTCATCTAGTTTTGCTAATTTCTCACCTCATTAGGTATATTGGGGATACATTTAGGTATGCATATGTTTGGAGGACATATGTTAATACTGGGTGTCTTCTTCAACTGCTCTCTCCCTTATGATTTGAGACAGTGTCTCACTGAATGCAGCATGCATTAGCTGGATAGGCTGGGTAGCACCAGGGGTCAACCTAACTCTGTATCTCCACTTTCCAATGCCAAGGTTAAAATTGCAAATGATTGTGCCTAATGTTTTTATCTAGGTGCTGGGAATATTAACTCAAGTTCTTGGCAGATATTTAACAACTAAGTCACTTATAAAATTTATGTTTGGTGGATAATATATGCTATGTTTTTTAAATTTAATTTTTCTTCTCTCATATAATACAACCCAATCTCGTCCTCCCATTCCTGTACTCCTCCCAGTTTCCCCTCATCTCCCATTTCCCTCAAGATTCATCCCCTTCAGGTTCCCCTTAGGAAAGAACAGGCTTCCAAGGGTTACCACTGAACAAGGCATATCAAGATGAAACAAGTCTGGGCACAAGCCCCTACATCAAGGCTGGATGAGGTAGCCCAGCAGGAGAAACAGGGTCCCAAGGGCAGGTAAAAAGGTTCAGGAACCACCCTCCAACCTCCAACTCCAACTTTAAGGAGTTCTACAAGAACACCAAGCAAGACAATCATAAGATATAATGGGACCATGCAGTCTCCGTGTCAACAGCTTCAGTCTCTATGAGCCCCTATCAAGTGCTGATCAGTTGACTTCATGGGACGTGTTCTCCTGGTGTCCTTAACCTCTCTTATCACCATCCCTGCAATCTCTTCCCTTCTCTTCTGAGGGGTCCCTTGAACTCCACTGGATGTTTGACCTTGGGCCTCTGCATGTGCTCCCATCAGTTGTCAGAGGAATCTACTCTGTTGATCTGAAATGCTATGCTTTTTTAATGCTAAGCTGTGGAACTTACTCCATCAATTGTCCAACTTCTTTTGAAATTTCTTTTACTAATAGCTATTCTCTTGCTCTCTACCTGAGAAAACTTCAATGAATTCAAAAGTTATATCATTTCCACTGCATTCTGCATTTAGAGTCATTGCACATTACTTAAAAAAAATAGGGACTAAGAATCTTTTATTGTACTTTTCTATGACTATTACTTTTAAATTTTGCATTTAAATTTTAATATTTTTCTTTCAATTAAAATGTTGCACCTAAACTTATTTGTGTTGTAATATGAAAATTAAGTTTATTAATGTTAGGGCAAAGAGTGTAGCTCAGAGCTTTTACTTAGCATGTATGAAGTCCAAAGTTCAATTCCCAGCCTACTAAATACTAAATAAAAGCAAAGGAACCAAAACTTATAGATTTTGTGTTTGGGGTGTGTAGCTCAATTCTTAGCAAATAAGAGGCCAAAATAATCAGTTAAGAAATTAAGAAAACAATTAAATAAACATCTTTGCAAATTTTTCCAGAATCGTGTAGACCCAAACTTTCTTTTTTTACTAAAATGATAATAATCAGTTTTGTCTTTTTATAAACAACACTTTTATGTCCCAGGAGAGTTATCTATATGAGCTCTCCAGAAATTAATCAGTCAGGGCATTCATCTCTCTTAGCAGATGCCTACTGACTCTTCCTAGTCAGTCTTCCCACATGTTCGTAGGCCATGAGATCCATCCCATTTGCAATCAGTAACAGTGAAGGAAAAAAGGCCATGAATTAGAAGGAGAGTGGGAAAGGTATATGGATGCTTTGGAGGGAGAAAAGGGAAGGGAGAAATATTATAACTAAATTATAGTATCCAAAAATTTAAAAGATTCATTTATTTTTATTTTTTATATATGAGCATATTTATCTGTTTGTAAGTATATGAATGATATATGTGCCTCCTTACTGCAGAGGCCTGATGAAGATGCCTGATACTCTGAAACTGCAGTTCAAGTGCGATTTGTCATGTGGATGGAGGGAATTGAACTCAGGTCTTTGTAAAATAAGCAAGTACACTTAAACACTGAGTCATCTCTCCAGCCCTTACTAGATCCTTTCTCATGGACTGATAGATTTAGCTATTTGTGAACTATAAATATTTAACTTTTTCTTTCCCTTAAAGTACGCTAAACATGCTTAAGTGTTAAATTTTTATTATCACTCTGGTTCTCCTCCCCTTTCTCCCTCTCCCTCTCCCCACCCTCTTTCCTTTATTTTTTTAAAAAAGCAATATTACATGGTTTTCCCCCGAAGTATCCAAGATTGAAGATAGTGACAATTATATCTCATTCTTCAATGAGTTAATTCATTTCTGCTACAAAATATCTTAACTACCTTTTTCCTTTTCTTTACTGAGAAATAGTATGCACCCAATAGTTCATCAGAAAAGACACTCCCATTTGTAATTATTTTGGCTTTTTTATTTATTACATGACAAGTGTCGACTAATCTCTACATATATTAATAATGAAGTATCATTCAAATTCTTTTCTAATTCCTCAATGTTTCCCACATGCTAGATTAGCCTTCTATTTTCTGTATCTATATTATTCTGTAAGGTTTTTACTTTTCATTGTGCATTTCTGTGATTGAGAGGTGGATATATGGAGGTCAGAAAATACATTTCAGGAGTTTGTTTCACCTTCTGCATTGTTGAGGTGTTGAGACAGAGCCTCTCTTGCTTCTGTTACACATCATGCTCCTGGCTAGCTAGCCTGGGAGCTTCTGGCAGATTTCTTTTGTGTCTACCTCCTATACTCTCATAGGATTGATTACATTAAACATAAAGGCTATTACAACTAGCTTTTTGTTTTGTTTAGTTTTGTTTTATGTTTTTTTTTGGTTTTTTTTTTTGAGACAGGCTTTCCCTGTTGTAACTCTGGCTGTCCAGGAACTCGCTCTGTAGACCAGGCTGGCCTGGAACTGACAGAGATCTTTTGACTCTGCCTCCCTTTGCCTTGTGAATTCTGGGATTAAAGCATGAGCTACCATTACCTGGCAACAAACTTTTTTTAAAAATACGGGTTATGAGAACTAAATTCAGATTCCCCTCTTTGAATGATATCTCTCTACCCTTCATTCTGAAAAATGTTCACTATTTTTTCTGCTGTAGATGATTTTCTTTACTGGTGAAATCTATTATCATACACCTAAGAGAAAGGTATGTTTTAAGTCAAATCTAATACATTCTTAGAATTCTTCAAAGAA
This sequence comes from Cricetomys ansorgei, assembly GCA_026225945.1. Classification (NCBI taxonomy): domain Eukaryota; kingdom Metazoa; phylum Chordata; class Mammalia; order Rodentia; family Nesomyidae; genus Cricetomys; species Cricetomys ansorgei. Next base: position 3,728,438 of record JAMJFZ010001390.1, read on the forward strand.
CTTCTCTATTCATTGTGTAGTATAGTCCTTACAATACCTGTACTGTTTCTATATCTGTAGTTTCTACATATCTTAGTTCACTCACAAGGTAGTTAAAGGCACTTGTGCTCATTTACTAAGTCTTCGTAGAGTATATTATATCACCCTCTACCCCTAAATCTATTTGAACAGCATTTACAAAATTAATGCAATTTTAACTACTGATAATTTTTAAAAAATAACTGCAGCTTAATGAACAGGGCATACAAATATTTAGAACACAGCCACCTTCTTGAGATTTTATTTAACATACTTTTTACAGTGGAACTCACTCTTGTTGCAATCATTGTGATTTGTATTCTTTACATTCAGATGCTTTTGTGAAAGGCATGGTTTTAAATGACAAATGTCCCCTATTAAATGTATCCAGGACGCTCCATTACCTCACAAATTAAGAGCTCATTTTCTAATGTAGCATTCAAGGTCTTCCACAAGTCATCAGGCTTGTCATTACTCACATGCCCTGTATGTGTTCCAAACAAAATGCACTCTATTTAGTTCTGAAAAAGACGTTTGTACCATCCTACTGTATAAATTTATTAGTATCTATTATTCCTTCTTGAATGCTTCCTCAATATTCACAAATAAAAAGTGACCTTAGATGATATTGTCTCTTAAATCAGTCTTTTATTTCAGAAATGTAATTAATTATTTTGAACCTTATTAAAACATTTTGTATATTGCTTACATTAGCACATAGGACTAGTAATTTTGGAATCAAAACAGTAAGACTCCAATTACAGCTCCATTGATGCATACTTTTGCTCCTACTCTTCATTTAAAAAAAACTGGAGATAACACTCTGAGGTTCCCACAATGATCAGGAAGCACATATATTATAGACAAACATTATTTAAATATAAACCAATGTTTTCATCAGTGGTTAGAGATATTGGAGAGTATTTACAGAAACCAAGTTTGTGCTCTTTTTTGCTGATATATTAAGTGATGTGTAAATAATGCTGGATTCTAGGTAAAGGTTATATAGATGAAGCTTTTTTCTGCAATGTCTCCATAATGCAACAAACTGTGTCAGAAATTATTTAACAGGAAGTTTAAAATCTGGATCAAAAGAAGCAGGTTGACTAGTGTCCTCAAAGCATGAAGGATAAGACAATGTTTGAACTTTCTATTTATCTTCTTACTTCACTGGATTGAATGATATAGACACTTGTAGCTACCCCACAACCTCCTCACACACAAAGCAATGATCAATTCCTGCAACCAAAAGATCAAAAAGAGGGATCTACACCCTAATGAGAAACACTGACCACCATTCATCAACCTGGTCTGGCTAGCAATTATCCTTTTATTGTAGTCTTGTCTTGGGGCTCCTAGTTCATATTCCACGATCTGAATGGAAAGAAAGTCTGGCTACCAACAGCAGGGTGAATAACAGAAACTGTATCAGGCTACACTTCACCAACCAAAAGAGCAAATGCTAAGCTCAAGTGGCATCTGTTCTTCTCCCCATCGGAAGCTTTCAGTGACAGCACAGTCCTGGAGACCACCTTCTGCAGCACAAGGTGAACTGATTCCAGCAAGGTTGGAAGAGCAAAGAAAGTCAAAATAACTTTACAGGACACATGCAAATGCAATCAAATTAGAACTAAAGTCTACAAGAGCTCATCAAAATCTGTATACTGAGTATAATAGGATAACTCTAAGTAAAAGAGAAGATTCTGTGTAGTTGGAACATTTTAGGGGATGGAAAATTATCTTGATTCTTTTTTTCAGAGAACATAATATAGAAAAAGTGATGTACTGTTCATCTACCATTATAATAAGTACAAAACAGAAGTATATTAGTTCCCTGTCAATATTCCATGAAGTTTCAAACTTTACTCCTTACTCCCTTGATTGCAATCTTGAGGGAGACCAGGAATCTTAGAACTACATTAAACTATGACCAGAGCCCTAGTCAGTCAAAACTATAAAATGTTAAATACATGATGTCTAAAATAAAATTTTTATTCACTCTTCGAAAATTTAAACAATGTATTTTGATCATGTCTGTCCTCCTCTACCCCATTTCAACTCCCCCAATTTTCTTCCTGTAGAAGAACATTTAATATTTTAATCCAGCAGCATGGCTACACTAGTATAGGACCACATTGAAAAGCCTGTGACAGATAGGAAGGGATCACATACAGGGGTCTGTGTGATCTGGATTGAATGAAAAAAGAATGTTAGTTAGACCAATCCTGTCCACTGATTGTGGTAATGATAAGGGAAAGGGATTTCTGTGGCGAAGGGAATGTAGTACATGCCTTTAATCCCAACTCAGAAGGAAGTGGTGGCACAAGCCTTTAATCCCAGTTCAGTAGAGAGAAGCAGATGGGAAGCAGACAAGAGGCAGAGCTCAGAGAGGAAGTTGGTTTATTTTCATGACTTCTCTTTTATGTGCTAAAGATCTAATAGAAGAAGCCACAATAAATTTTCACTGTAATACAGGCTATTATTAGCCTGAGGTTATTATAAACATTTGAGGTTTAACTGGGTAACTAGCTGAAACATAAAACCTATTATCATTTTATATTTCAATCAAATGTCCATTGTCATATTGATTAAACTCATGAGTACTTGGAAATATTTTCTGCCTTAACCACTCAAGCAGGTGGCTTTGTTCATTATAGGATAAAGTGTAAAGTACAAGACAATAAGAAATCATCAAATCTACAAGGCTTTCTGTATTTAATCTGGAAGTATAGAGTTATTGCATACACTGCCTTTTTCATCTCTACTTGGGAACTCCATAAAAGACAAGGCAGATATACCTTAAATTCACATTGTAAAATCCTAATCTAACATGATAAAATTCTGTTCATTACTAATATACATTATTGTATAACCTTTTTGGATGCTAGGAGCATTTTCTGTTGGGTTACAATGAAACAAATTCTGTATCTCAAGTAACTCTGCAGTAACTTCTTTACTGTCTGCAGTTGATTCTTTGTGTTCAGTTGCTAGGCAGGAATATTGGAGGGGATTATAAGAGAACTAATCTACAAGCCAAAAGCTAACCTGGTCATCACACTAAACTATAAAAGTGGCTGGGAATATGGTATATGTTTGTAACTAGAATGAGAAGAAAATCAGAAGTCTAAAACCAAAAGTTTATGTCACAATGTATGTAAATACTGATCCATACCATTGTAAATATACTTAACATTCTAAACATAGTACATGATTTATGTGACTTAATTCTAAAATAGATCAATATTTCAAATACAAGTAATTCAATTTTGAGAATCCTATAAAAATAAATAAATAATAAAAATAATAAATAAAATAAAAAATAAATAAATAAATAAATAAATAAAGGAAATAAATCACACTTCTGTGTGCATTAAAGAATGTCTTTATTTCTAATATATGTTCATGCATCTGTGAAGTTTATCACATTGTAGAATGAATATATAATAATAGTAGTGTAAATAATAAAGTACATAACTGATAATAGGTAGGAAGGAAAACTATAAGATAGGCAATGTCAGAGTTCATCACTGTATATATATATATTTAAATGTGCTCTCCCAGGCAGTCAAGGTACATAAGATTCTTCAGTGTTAACTAACAATCCTAAAGGCAAATGCTTGTTCATTTTCTTTGGGTTGTTGGTACAGATGGTGCAAGGTATATAATTACACAGAAATTGTAAATGTTTATGTAAAGGGCAGTTTATTCTTCAGTATTTCACTCCCTGGTCCTAGAGGTTTTCAGCCTCTGTACTGCTGCTGCTTTTCTCAGCTTCTCCTTCTGAATGGAATTATCCGTGAGCTGACTTCACTCAGCCTGCCTGACTGAACTAACTCTCCACTCCTCTCTGAGTTCTGCCTCCTGTCTGCTTCCCGTCTGCTTCTACCTTGCTCTTCTGTCTGAGCTCCGCTTCCACACTCTGATTTTACATTGCTCCCTTCTCTGAACTGTGAACTTACAACTATGACCTACTTCTGAACTGATTGCTTCCTTTTACCTCCTGATAGCTGAGAGTAAAGGCATGTGCCACCATTGCCAGGTATGTGATCTTTTCCCAGGGCAGTCATGTTGCTGTATTCTTCTACAAGCAATACAGATTGAGGATTCTCTAGTTGTAGTCCCAGAATGAAAATAGCATTAAATGTTGTGTTAAGTTATAGACATTCAAATTTGAGTAATCTTCCCATTCTTGCTAACATCAACTTGTCCATTGAAAAGAACTCTTATTGTATTAGTGAAGAATTGTGAGAAATTTGGTATGTATCATTTTTATCTCTTGGGCCTGTATATTTCTAAATATTTTATTGATATAAAGAATGGGTATGTGGGTGTTGCAGAAAAATAAATATCTGTCATAACTAACTTGCAGGATGGTTGTGGTAGTCATTTATAGGAAACTGTACTTATGCCACAGGTTAAAAAGAACTTTGTAGGTATGATTAAGTTTAGGACCATAAGATAGGGCCTGGTGCAATATAAGGCTTTTACTGGAAGAAGACAAGGCCAAAATCAATGAGAGGAAGCATGGATCCAGAAATTATGTGTGAAAGAATGCAAACAAAGGGGCATATCTAACAAACTAGGCAGTCTATAGAATCTGTAAAAGGCAAGGATATAAAGCACCAAAATAAACTAACTGATGATTTCTTGATTTAACTTCAGAAGACTCATTGTGAATTTCTTACTTCCAGAAATGCTAGAGAACAAGCTTGTGTTTTTCAAGGCACTAAGATTGAGGTGATTTTAACAGGAGGATCACAAATGAATATGGTGTGTATTCAATGATAGAAGGTTACCATGCCACCAGTCACTTTCCATACCTGCAAAATCTATTAATTACTGATTTGTTTTCCATGCTGGAAGAAGCAAAGCAAAAAATAAAATACTCACTTGGAGAATAAAATACAAATAACGCTAGAAAGTTACTTAGTACATATTTGTAATTTTAAAAGATGTTAGGTTTCAGGATGAAAGAGCATTGCTTTTAGAGGAAAGCTAGGAAGACTATAGTGGCATTTTAAAAAATATTTTGTATATAGTATTTCATACAATTTATTTACATTAAGTATGAAGGTCAGAGTATATCTTGTGTAAACCTACTTTATGAGAGTGACAAAACCTTCTATCCTCAATGTATTGACAAGTGTGGAGTCCTGAGTGTCACAATTTTTCATATGATTCTGAAACTGATATGATGATACGGTTTGTCTTCATCAGTCTAAACGGTATAGATTGTGGTGATATACACCTAAATACCAAACTAACTCTGCATTCCTATTTCCCTCTGTTAGTGCTCTCTTATCTTTTAGCTTACTATATTGTTAGAGATAATATATGAAAATTTTACTCAGAATTTGCCTGTCTGTCCTAATTTGCTTCTTTATTGCTGTGATAAACACTCTGATTACAAACAACGTGGGTGGGAGAGGGAAGGTATTGCTTGGCTTCCAGAGTACAGTACATTTTCTGGAAATCCAAAGGGTAAAACTGAAGCAGAGACCACAGAGGAACGCTGTTTACTGGCTTGCTCAGGTTTCCTCAGTGCTCCGACCAAGTTGCCAGAGGATGCTATTACTTAAGGGGCTGGACCATCCTACATCGATTAATAGTCAAGAAAATGCCCCACAGATGTGGTCACAAGCCAAATAGATAATTTTTCACCTAAGGTTCCTTTCTCACAGGCATTTCAAGTAGATAACTAAGAATAACCATCTCATTGTCCGTGTTTGATGCTATCTGTTTGTGTGTGCTCTTGATGTTGTTCACTTTTAGTGACAATGTTATTAGCCACACAGAATTAGGGAATTTCCTTCTATTTTCTGGCAGTGAGAAATCATCGCTCTGTCTTTGGATGATTAGGCTCCAGTAAGCCATCTGTGCTATGGACTTTTTAAAAAGGTTTTTAATTACAGCTTCAACTTATGTCATAGTTATGTGGCAGTTGCGATTATTTCAGATTGCCTTTGCTTTGGTAGTTTGATTTCAAGAAATTGGTCCTTAGTTTTTTAGTTATAGAATCTACAACTGTGAAGTTGTTTATAGCAATTCCTGAATTACCCTTTTCCAGACTATAGCATCCTATTAAAGACAGTTTTATTAGGATGTAATTCATATCTCAGTGTATTCATCTATTTAAAGAATACAATTCAATGACTTTATTATATGTTCAAGAATATTAAATCATCAGTACAGTCCCAATGGATACGTCTACAAATCAACTCCCACACCTAAGGTTCAGGGAACATTATAGAAGGGATCAATTGATTGTAAGAGCCAGAGACTCTAGGAATTTTCTGTGAGCTTGTGACTTCCAGGAATGTGAGACTGCCTCATCAAAATGACTGCCTATACATGAGATAAACAAGGACAACAATGGGTATGCTGACTTCAGCAGGGGAAAGCCCAGGAGTCCTTAACACTGCACAAGGAACTACAGGCAACTAAGAAATGGCCAGTCTTGAAAACATATGTAGAAGTAACACTATATGAACTAGGAAGGTTATATTGAGGAATAAGTATGTATATACATATGTGCATGTAACAACAATTAATGAAAGAGAGACCAATAATTTGAAAGAGAGAAAGGAATGCATATTTGAGAGTGGGAAGAGAAAAGACTCGGGCAAATGATGCAATTACATTATCAACTCAAAAATGAAAATAATAGTAAAATAAAAAAGAACTAGCCAATCTGTTTTTCAAAGCACACAATCTTTAGAATCTTCAGTCCTACCAAAAGTGCATGAACATTCTAATTTTTTCTTAGCTTTATGATGACTTTACTAGTTGATAATCTTTTATTTTAATAATCTTTGTGAATATTAAGTAATATGTCATTGTGTTTTTCTTTGTGTTTTTCCATCACTAATGATAATAGATGTCTTTTGATATACTTATTAGCTAACTGTACAGCTTCCTAAAAGAAAGTTTGCTTATGTTTGAATGTGAAGGCTCATTTACTTAATTTTTTTTGTCATATTCATGATTTTGGTGTCACATTTAACAACTTTTTGACAAAATCAAGGCAATGTGTTATGATTTTGTGTTTTATACCAAAGGATTTATAGTTTTAATGCTTAATTGTAAGCATTTGATCCCCTTGGAAGGGATGGTTCAAAATACATAAATTGAAAAATGTAATATACCACATAAACAATCTGAAAGACAAAACCCAAATAAGACAAAGTTGTCTACTCTATCCATGCATATTCAATATAGTACTAGAAATCTTAGCTAGAACAATAAAACAACCAAATGAGATCAATGGAATACAAGTAGGAATAAAGTAAGTCAAACTATTTTCATTTGTAGAAGATATTATTGTATCTTTTACATGTAGAAGAATCTAAATAGATCCATACTTATCACTCTTCATAAAACCCAAGTCCAAGTGGATCAAAGATCTCAACATAAATTTAGATACAATAAACCTGATAGAAAAGAAAGTGGGGAATAGCATTGAACTCATTGACAGAAGAAAATACTTTCAGAACAAGACACTGATAGCGTGAACACTACTAACATTTATAAATAAGATCATATGAAACAGAAAAGTTTCTGTATAGCAAAAGATACCATCATTTTGATAAAATGACAGGTTACAGAATGTGAAAAGAAGTCTCTTTCCAATCTAACAATATCTAAAATATATAAAGAAATTTTAAAAAACCTAGTATTAATAAAACAAACTACCCAATAAAAATGGGGTGCAGATTTAAACAGAGAATTCTCAAAAGAGGAAACACAAAAGGCAAGAACTATACTCAATATTCTTAGTCATTATGGATGTGAATAAAAACTACATTATTATTTCATTTTACGCCCATCAGAACGTCTAAGATCAATGAAACAAATACAATTCATAATGTCTAGGTTGTGCAGAAAGAATAACACTCATCCATTCCTGGTAGGATTGTAAACTTGTACAGCCACTAAGGAAATCAATGTGGTAGTTCCTCAGAGATCTGGGAATAGATCTACCTCAGGATCCGGCTGTACTACTCTTGAGCATATACCCAAAAGACACTTCATACTACTACAGAGATACTTACATAACTATATTCATTTCTTCTCTATTTATAATTGCCATAAATTAGAATATATATATATTATATTATATATCTTATAGGTGAATGGATAAAGAAAATATGGCACAGCTACACAATGGAATATTGTGTAAATTACAAAGCTGCTAAAAGAAATTCAATCATAAAATTTGTAGGTAAATGGATGGAGATAAAAAAAAATCATCATGAGTAAAATAACCCAGACCCAGAAAGACAAATACAGTTTGTGTTCACTTATTTGTGTATGTTAGCTGTTAAGTCTTCAATAAGCTAGCTACAATTTGTAAATTCATAGTTACATATACAGTAATCGACCAAGGGATGGATCTCCCTAGGAAAGATGCATAGAATAGATAGTTATGGGTAGATGTGGGAATGGGTCAAGAAAAAGAGGATCAAATAGGAAGTATGAGGAAAGATAGGGATGAAGGTTTGAGTACAGGGATGAAAAACAAAATATAAGGACAATTTGAGGGCTCATTTGTAAACCAAATACAGTAGACACTTTCTAAAATATATACATGTATGAAGGCAAATATGAAATTGCCAAGTAACAGAGGAGATAGATCCTCAACCAGCCATCTCTTGTCATCAAATAAGGCTTCCAATACTTGGAATTGGTTATATCTCATCGAAGTTTGGGTTAATATGTCCCCATGGAAATCCTCATACAACCTAAGTTATTACCAAGGCTATAGGTAACTCTCCATAAACTGACAGTAAGACACTATTGCTGGGAGCAACACTGATACAACTCAAACAAGCTGATGCCTACATTTAGACAAACTAATTTTTTTTTTGTTTCTCCCCTACCTTTGTTTCTATGTGTTCCTATATACGTGTGTGTGTGTGTTTATACTGTTATAGTCTGAATGTTTTCACCCTAATTTAAATTCCCAAGTTTCAACTGACTCATCAATTTGAAGACATAAAATGGTGTGACTTTCAGGAGATGACCAAACAACAAAGATGGATCTTTCATGAATAGAAGAGTTTCCCTTATTAAGAGTGCCAGTAGTCTACATGAACAAGTTTCAGGGTATGTTCCTGTCTCCTTCTTCTCTGTAAAGACCCAGAAAGAAGTTGCTTCTTTTGAGACAGGATACGTGCTGTAATTGGATTCTCCATCTATCTCTTCTTTGACATTGACTTCCAAACTATGAACAAAAATTTTCCATTGCTTAAAAGTTATGTTGTCTATGCTATTTTAATACCATATGATACTATTTCTCTGGTCTTGAACCAAGCATGAGAAACAAGGCAGTATCATTTTCTTTTTTATCAAAGCTGAGGTACGGGATGTACTTGTACAAAAGTGTTAAGTCTACTTTGCTAGAGCAATGTGTATGAACATCTGGAAGATGTTGTCCCCTCCTTTCATTACCTTAACATCAGGAACTAGAATGTGTACCATTTTAGAAAAATCAAATCAATAGTCATTATTTAAAATGTCTTTATATAGTCGTTAAGGACTTTATATTGAGTTTCAAATTGTATCTTTTTACATGCATCGTTTTAGGGAGATACCTGCCCTTACTTATGTATTTCTTAAGAACATGAAGTCTCTCATCCAATTCCATACCTTAACATCTAGGATAGTATAAGAAGAGATATTGGTTAGGTAATCAAATAGGATGATATTATCTTGTACTGGCCTTCCCTGACTGAGATACTAATAGTTATTTTAATGAGCCCAATTTATTTCAGGTTCTTAACATTTATTCAGAGAAATAGGTTGCTCACATTTCATTGGAAATAAACTGAGAGAATTTTGAAATATAAGTATTCTCTGTTACTTTGCAGAACATGAAATGAATGGAACATATGTAATTATTTGTTACAACATACAAACACAGGAGGTCAGCCTGATGGTGGTGGCTCATGCCTTTAATGCCAGCACTTGGGAGGCAGAGCAGTTGTATCTCTGTGAGTTCGAGGCCAGCCTGGTCTACAGAGTGAGTTCCAGGACAGAGTTACAACACAGAAACCCTATCTTGAAAAACAAAAACAAAAAACAAAACCATCACCAACAACAAAACAAAATACAGGATGTCATTTCTGTAGTTAATAACATCATTAATTATATTTCATACTCAGGATTTATGAAATTTCATTCTTAAAATGTTAGTGTATTAGCCTGAAAAATATGGTCTATAGGCCACTATGTTATATCTAATATATAGCTCCAAATCACTTGTGAAAAGAAAATATGAAAACTCAGCACGACAGAGTGCCTTTGCATTGCCAACAATAGAGATCAGCAATTCTAGAGTGAATAGCCATTGAAGGACTGCGATCCATTTACGTCACTCTTTCAAACACTGGAACAAAGAGAAATCATGGGTAATAAATACATGTTACAAGAATGACAAACATGTAAGTGTGGAAGAAATTCGCAGAGAGCCATAGGATTATGTAAAGAGAGGTTGGGAAGGTAAGAATGATCTCTCAGTCAGAGGAGGTTCTTCTTGTATGTCTCTAGCCAGTACATTACCGTATTTCTTTTTCTTTCTTTTTTCTTTCTTTTTTGTTTTAGCTTTTCAAGACAGGGTTTCTCTGTTGTAACACTGGCTGTCCTGGAATTCACTTTATAGAACAGGCTGGCCTTGAACTCACAGAGTTCCACTGCCTCTGCCTCCTGAGTGCTGGGATTAGAAGTGTGCGCCACAGTGCCAGGTGCACTAGACTTCTTAACAAACTTCTATGTCAGCTCACAGGGATACAGTATTTTCTTAGGATGCAATCTGCTGTAACACAAGTCCACATTTTGACACCACACACACACACATACACACACACACACAAACACACTTATACACACACATACCATGCTTCCTTTCAAAATTAATAGATGCTATGTAGTTGCTTTTTGTTTTTTAATAAAATGCAATAGCCAAAAGCAACTTATGGAAGAAAGAGTTCATTTTGGCTTTACAGATCGATAAAAGCTCCTCACAACAGGATCCATGGCACCAGGTGGCAGGCATGGCAGCAGGAACAGGAAGTTAAGAGGTATGTTTGCTTCCACACCTGGGAAACAAAGACTGAACTGGAAACAGGGTGAGGTTATAACTCCTCAAAGACTGTAACCCAGTAACGTACTTCCTCAAGCAAGCCTCGACCTTCTGAGAGTTTCATAGTTTCCCTAAACACCAACTGGGTCCTAGTGTTCGAATATGTAAGCCTGTGGTAGACATTTTCATTCAATCCTCCGCAGATGCTCAGAGTTTATATGTGCTACTATTTTTCACATTAACACCAATATAATTTAATTAACTCTAAACTGAATGGACAGACTGAATGAAATCACTGAGAATAATCAGATTTGCAAATAGACTCAGCTGTGGAGATCCACCTCCTTGAGGAGTGATTTCACTAATGTCTTGCTCACTTTGACTTTCCACTTGATATTTTTTGCATTGTCCATGTGGATTTTATATATCATGTCTGCATTCCATATTATTCAGAAACATGAAAATGCCTCTACTCTACAACTCATATAGGTGTTCTGAAATTCCTCCTAATTTTGAGTATATGCCTTAATAGCCCAATTCTGCCATCTTCCCATTTCTCTCCTCTCTCCTATGGCCTGTGCCCACTAATTCTTCTTAATCCGGGCTCCAGTCTCTTTCCATGTCCCTTAAATACCTTGGTCACATAGCTTGCTTATACAAATGTTTTAGCAAAGTAAGTAAATGTAATTTCTCTGTTGTTTGTTTATTTGTTTGTTTGCAGTATTTGAGATCACTGAGAAAATCCAGTTGCTAATTAGCACTCAGATATGAAAAAAAAAAAGCCCAGCTTTTTTTCATATAATTCCAGCTGATGACAAAATTTGTTTTAATACCAGTCCTTACATATACTGATGAACTAAGTTCTAAGGTGTTTTGTTTACAGCTTTGTGGCAAGAGGATAATACAATTATAAGCATGGGATGTGCATGAGGCTAAGCCCTGAATGGTCATATCTGGGACAATAAGCCTGTAGCTAAAGTAAATCATAGGCCTCTTGGTTAGAGATCAGAAATAAACACTATGTAAATGAGAAAAGAAAGATAGGAGCCAGTCAGTAAACATTATGTTAACGAGGGTCTGCTTTTAGAAAGAGTGAGAAAGATTTTTAACTGATGTTTTAGAATAAATACTGCTGTAGCGAGGTAGATAATTTATGTAAAACATTTTCAATAAAATGACTTGTGTTTTAGAAACTTTATTATTAATTTATTGAAGTTATAAATGCAAAGATTTAAGTATTTTTGAAGCATTTAGATTTAATTTATAAATTAATGATCCTATTTATAATTTCAAGAAATTTTACATATGATTTTTAAAGGAGTTTTAAAGCTTAGTATATTAATCTTTTAAAATATTTTAAACCTCATCTATGTTTTCTATATGCTTGATTTTGCCATGTAATTTGACAATCTGAATAACAAACAAGAGCTCTCAAGAATTTAATTGATTATTAGAAAGGTAAAATTTAGAGCCATATACAGTAAATCTCAATCTATCTTCAAACACACTACTATTATTTGAAAAAATCATAATAAATTACTTAGTTCATTTACCTTAAAATTATGCGATGACTATTCTCGGTTTCTAACTTGACTACATCTGGAATTAATTAGAACCCAAATGACTAGGCACCCGTGAGAGGGATTTTTGTTTATATTTAATTAAATCTTTTGATGTGGTAAGACCCACTCCTATTCCGGATCTTTGAGGTGGGAAGATATACCTTTAATCTAAATCTTTTGAGGTTGGAAGTTACACCTTTAATCTGGGAAACTCCTTCTGCTAGCAGTCAGTAAACAGGACACTGGAAGAGATAAGCTTGCTCTCTTTTTGCATACTTGCTCTTGCTAGCAAGTCCGTTTCTTCACTGGCATTAGAGCCTACTTTTCTAGGATTCTAGTGTATACTGAAAACCAACTGAAACATCCAGACTCATAGACTGGACAACTACTGGATTCTTGGACCTTCCATTGTTAGATAGCCATTGTTGGGCTAGCTGGTCTACAGGCTGTAAGCCAATCTAATAAAACCCCTTTGTGTATGTATAAACACACACACACACACATTTAAACTCTCAGTGATCACAAGTGGGTAGTGATAATACTTTGCCTTTAGAGACAGTATAGAGAGGTGTGAGCCTTTGTCACTAACAGTGATGGGAGACCAAGGAACAGAACATGCTGTTGCATGCCACAGCCTGAGTTCACTTTAGGCAGTATTATTCAGGTGAAGGAATCCAGAATTCTTGACTATGCTGCAGAAAAGAATTTTAAGATATGCCAAACTGAAGTTGTCTTACAGTTTGCTAAGAAGAGATTTTAGCATAGAATAAAACACAAGAATAATAGAAAAAAGACATTTAGAGAAAGGATGGGAGGGTAGACTTCTCTAAATAATGTTTCTCCTAAGTTTCTTAAGAGCAACTACATGTATGATTTTGGTGTCTTCTGAAGTTGCATCTCAGAGGTTACAGAAGAATCTCCTCCAGGTTTTTTCCTGTCTCTTTCCTAGTAAATTATATCATACAATTTTTCCTGGGGGCCTCAGATAGGATCACAGTCTCCTAATATAATACTGGTTTACAATGGTTGCACAAGGAGGCAAAAAATTTATTTTTATTACAAAATGAATCTATACTCTGGATGAGATTTCCAGAAAATTGTAGGTTTATATCTGTGAAAGGAATAAGTTCACATACACTCAGGCCCTAAGTATGCTTCATTGGTACTATAACATTCATAAAATATCTTGAAATAGCTTAAGATATTTTAAAATATCTGTATATGAAAGTAACGTTTCTGTGTAGATTGCCTCACAACAGATGCTAATTATACAAGAATTCTTGAACTCAGCTAGTGAAGACTTTAACTAGAACCTATGATGATGGTCTCCTCTTGCTTCCTGTATCACCATAACTTTGTCTGTTCCTCTATCCTGCCAGGGACTGAGATCAATTTGTAGTGACTGGCACATAGACAAGTTAAATGTTTTATAATGAATAACAGCAAAAGTATGACTTTAAGTATAGGGTAATATATTTCAATTGTTCTAAAAGCTGACTCTGGCAGAGGATCCAAGTGCATGACATCTGAAAATCAAGGGAGAACTAAAGGGTATGTGAGAATAAAGATAGAAAAAAAATAATAATAATGCGTGCGTCACAAGCCAGTTACTCTTAACAGGAGGACATTATTCAAGTGAGGAAACCTTAGGAATTGATGTCCATCACAAACCTCTGTGTTGCCTCGCTTTAGAGGTCATTGATTGACAGCATCTCTACAGTGTGGAGGGTGGGCAGATGGGGAAGAGTCAAATCCTTGTACCTCTGGCAAAGCAAAGAGGATTCTGGCAGCTATATGAAGTGTTAGGCAGGGTGTGCAGATAACTTGCTTTTGTTTCATCTGGCCCTTTATTTTGCAGTATACAAACTAGAATTAAAGTAAGTTTAAAAGTATGGATCTGATGAATTCACAATATAAATTGCTGTTGATTGAGGGTATTACAATCTGTACACCTTAAATGCAGGCTTCAGTGGGACAGAATCTGGGCATCTAGAATTAATGTTCACGTGCATGCTTCTGGATTTAAAATAACCGTTGACTTGAACAAATGGACACCAGAAAAGGTAACAAGGAATGGAGAAAGGCCATGTTGTTTCAACTCCAAGAAGTCTGCTGCTGTGGGACCCTAGTGTATGTGCCAGTGGGCAATGTTAGAAGTCTTTAGCCACTATGAAAAAAAACAAAAAAAAAAACAAACAAACAAAAAAAAAAAAAAAAAAAAACCTCTGGGAGTTGAATCCCATGGGAAACACTGTAAGGAGGGAACAGGAACTAAAAGATGGAAATTAGTATTTAATGTATCAGTACTTAAAAACAGATCCAGAGACCTACTTCAGGTATGTCCACAAACACTTTGAAATTATGTGTCAATTTTCATGCCTATGTGAATTTTTCTCAAGGGTACTTACAGAATTTCTTAGGTTGTCTACCATGTCAAAGCTCTTCAAAGGAGAGAGTTTTTTTAATCACAAAAAGCACAGACAAAATTGGAAAATATAATAATTAAAACCACCAAATATCATATATTTCAACAATCTTTGTAATAACCCTGTTACTATGAAGCAGGTAAGTTAAGACTTTAAGACATGAGATTTTCTCACTCAGTAGAAAAATGACACATGTGACATTCAAACCCCAGTCCTTTTCTGACTCCAGGCATAGGCTATCAGATCCCTAACTTTAAATTTATTTTATTTTGAGCCTGTATGCTGCAAACTTAAGAGTCAGACTGAATTAGGCATGGGTTTCCTGCAATGTGTGGGACCTAGAGCAAGGTCTGAATTTTGTAGTCTCTCAGTAATATTAATAGTCAGATGGAAGGATGAACATTACTTTACAGAAACTAAAATGAGTCAAATGAAGCTTGATAAAGTAGAGAGTATTCTATCAGGGCCTCTCCCTGTAGGAGCTACCAACCCTACAAGCTACCAAGCCTCTTAGCTTCAGTGACTTATTAGCCTGCATCTGATTTGGCACATGCTGACACGAACTCTCTTCATTAACCACAGAGAAGGAAAGAAAAGTCATAGTCATTCCCCAAGCAATTTAAAGAAACTCATTTCATAACAAGTTATTCATTAGAATTTCCATAAATTTATCAGCATAGTATAATTTTTATATTTAAAGAAAAATTTATTTCAGTAATGGAAGACATTTTAAGATTTCTAAATCATTCAGTGATGAGCTTAGAAAACTCGTTTCCTTGAAATTATGCTTCTTCTGTCACAAGCTGCTAAAATTCTGCAAGAGGGACACTAGAGATGTCTCACTGCCAAATCTAATAACTCACGTTCTAAATAATTTAACTATTTTCTCCATATAAAAATATTACATTTTCATTGTCAGCAATTTAGAAAACAAAAACCAAATGAAAAACATACAAACAGTACAAAATCCCAGCTCATGAAATATTAAACTGTGAATCGTTTGGCATCTAGTGTATTTTGTAATGATATGCCAGCTAGACACGTGTATTTTTAATAAACTTAACAGAGATTAGAGTATTCATGCATGTAGGACATGTTTCCCTCCATCAAAAAATTGCCACACAATTCTCAAGGTGGCTTCATTGAGAAGTCATGAAGAGAGACAGACTAGAGAAGCTGGAGGTCAGAATTACTTCTACCAGGAAGAGTGGACAGGTGGTAAAAGTGAAGACTGAGTTTGGGAAATAAGAAAAGAAGAATAACATGAGTCAAATCAGAAGGGAGTTTTGAAAGTAAAAATGAAAGGAGATGAGACTTTCTTTTCTTTTAATTTTTCAAATTATTTCTTTTATTTTTTGAAATTATAATATTACATCATTTACCCTTTCCTTTTCCTCTATCTGAACTCTCTCATATAGCACTCCTTGCTCTCTTTAAAATTCATAACCTATTTTATTGCTGCATATATACATTATGCTATATATACATGTTGCATGCGTGTATATAGTATATACATGCTATACCTATATATGGATCACACATATGTATATATGTGTATGTATATATATTCATAAAACATAACTATAACATGCAGTCTATAAAATGTTATGTATATATATATTTTTCTCCTTCTCTCAGCATTCCTTAGTTTCTTATAGTTCTTTGTGTATGACTGAGGCCTCTTGGATTTTCTCTCATCTACTTTATCATGTCTATTGTTCTTATCCTTGTTCAGCTCGTTATTACACAGCCAGTTGGTGAGACTTTATGGATGTGGCTGCTGACATCCCTAAGAGTTACAATCTCACAGGAAATCCCTTGTTTCTCTGACTCTAACAATCTTCCTGCCCCCTTTTCCACAAAGTTCCCTCAGCTTTAGGTACTGGAGCTGTATTTCAGATATATCTCTGGGAACTGCTTTCCACGGTTCTGCCTTTTGATTGGTTGTGGTTTTCGGTAATGGTGCCCCTCTTCTGCAGAGAGCAGTTTCCTTCAGGAACAGTGAAGACTACACTTGTCTGTGGGTATAAGGACAGATTTCAATTGCTGTTGGGGTTAGGCTGTTTTAGTAAAGTGGCAGTTGTAGGTTCTCCTCCAAGATCAATGACTTCAATAACAGTGAGTATTAAATAAGTTTTCTAGTCACAAACAAAAGTTTCCTCTTGGTGAGTGTTTTCTTAAGTCCGACTAGAGTGTCCTTGGTTATCGCCAAGGTATGTAAGTCTTTCTTTATATCTCTTCCATTTGCTGTATAGTAGTACTACCTTAATTTCTGATTCTTTTTCTGTAGTTGTAGTTTCCTTGGTCAATCCCAATCTAAAAAGATTCAACAATAAATTCCAAAAGTATAAAATTTCTAAGTTTTAAATTTTACATTATTCTGAGAAGTGTGATGCCATCCTTCACTCTCTTCCTTCCTGACAGCTTTCTTGTTTTATAATTTTGTCAAAGTATTTCTTCCATATGAGGTCTTTGCTTTGTCATCAAACCTTACAATGTGACTACTTCAATGCCTTTTATCAATTACTAATCAAATATTTAAAAGTATATAAGCTCAGGGATGTAAATCAAAACATGGCAAAATTGCTAAATTTTAAAAAGTTAATATATATATATTAATAATTATTCATCACTAATTATTTCTTATTGAATCCTCAACTAATGTAATTTACTGACTACTTAGTTCTTCCAAGTTGTCTACTTTTCTTACCCAAATCATTTTGCTAAGTATTTAAAGTGCCTCAGTTGACCACACTAAAGTCAAACATTTTTTTTAAACAATCTCTATTAATGAAGGGAAAAGAAAAGCAAGCAATTCAGAGCAAAGGTTTTCCAAGATGCAAAGAACATACACCCAGAGTATTTTCTACCTTATACAGGATACGTTAAATTTAGGAACTGAAAGCTGGGAAAAGAGTACAGCAAGAAATGCAAGCAGCCAATAACAGCAAGAAGATTCTTCACTAAGTACCATGAAAGAGCATTTGGAAATGATGAGCAAGCACATTTGTGGCCATCACTCTGGAAAGGTTTTAAATATTCACACAAAGGAAATTATGTTAGTGTATACTAAAACTTATCATTTGTGTAATATCTGTTAAATAATTCAAAAGTGGATTTCCTCTGATGCAACTGTTGTATCTCTTAGCCTTTCCCTCTAGGACTCATTGCTTATTTCCACAGAGAGACTTAATTCATAATTGAAAGACACAATAATATGAACACCTATCATGGGAATAATTATTAAAAGCTCTCATCATGGTACATGAGAGCTTAAAACTAAAGTGTTAGTTTTTAAAAGGAATGTCTACACGTATCCTATAGAAAAAAATGTGTAAAAACACACATTAAAGGAAGGAATAACAAAGGTAGTGTAGGTCAAGCTAGGCATGTGTATTTACAATGTGTACAGAGACCATGTCTTATATTTAAAGTTAATCAATGTTTCAAAGAAAATGAAGAAAGAAGAGGTAGATATTTTTTTACCTCATAAAATGTTGATGAAAAAAGAAATAGAGACATCATTTATTCACACCATTACCTTTGAATTCAAGTCATGTGATGCCAACATTAATATTAAGCTATATTAAACTAATATTCACTATGTCTTTTTACTTGAATCCAAGGTTTCTCCATGAGCCTCAGGTTACTGACAAGTATTCTTTAATTCTGAACACAATATCAGTACTTTTGGTGATTTATATGGCATCACCCTGATGGTAGTAAGCCTTTCCTAAGTATAAGCAGATGTATGTGTCTCCTGCTATAGGAAATAGAATTAAGCTAAAATTAATTTTAACCACATTGCTTCCTGGGCTTTGTCATAAGATGCATTCATAATGCTTGTATATGTAATGCACAGCAACAGTGTGCTGAGCAGTCTGAGAGTCCTACTTATTTAAAATTAAAAAGCTCATTCTAAGGTGCACAGCAATATTCAGGTTTAAAATGTGCAAATGCGTTTGTTTATAGAGAAATTGAGATGGCATGACAATTGAGTGAAGCAAATGTTAACATGCTAACCCCCTGATCTGGATACTAGGGATAGAAACCCAACTTTTTGCTAGCAACAGACATGTGAGTTTGGAAATGTTGATGTTTGCCACACTTTTAGAATGATCCAATTAAAAAAAACTGTTTTCAGATAATCCACAATGTCTGGTGGGATGGCTGCTACATCCCATGTTCTTCAACAAAAAGTTTTCCTTCTGCAAAACTTTGATGTTCAACTCCAGGATCAAGTAACAACCAGAGACCATTTCAGCACACAGGAAAAAAATACCATTTGGCTAGATGTCCAAATTCCACTTCATTGTTCATTTACAAAAACTAAAATTATAATAAAAACAAGATTATGGACTTTATATAGGCCTATAAAATAACTCTGAAGGACTACAGATCCAGAAAAAAACTAATCAAAAACTTCTATATCAGTTGTAAACCTTTCTAAAAATGCACGAAATATTGTAATAAAAAACAGAGGTAGAATTTGGCTCTGAGTTGAGTTGCCCACCTGCAAGTTATTTTTAGGAGTCCCCAAGTTAGAAAGGAAAACATTTGAAGAAGTTTCCACAAGTCCCCATAAAACGTTTTCTGTGGTTGAATCTTCACTCTGTCTATGCACGAACTTTCAATAAACTGAAACAGGAAAATAAACAAAAGATGATAAAAGAGAAGTTTAAATATGTCCTTGTGAGAAAGGAAGAAATGCAAGTGTTTCAGCTAATTATTCCAAAACGTTATGGTTCTCTTTCTTGTCTTCATTACTCATACTCAAAGAAAATTTTACTCACAGCACGGAACATATGAGATAAATAACTTTGGAGTACTTTAAAACCCATTTTCTCTCTCTTTCTGGCACCCACAATGCATCACGATTAGACAACAGAAATTTATTTTTCAGAGTGATTGGAAGAAACTCAGAGAACAAGAACAAAATAATAAATAAAATCATGATGAGAATTGCACATTGTCTCTTGAAGCATAGACTTTTTATAAGTGACCGGTCTGTCAGTCAACAAGTAATGAGATCACAATGCAAGTACCAATCTCTAATCAGTCTTCTATTTCCAGAGGAAGGGTGACAACCCACAGAGGTATGTAGCAGGCACAAGATAGATTCTGCAGAGCACTAGCTGGGTTGGAGCAAAATCAGTAGAGTGCTGTCTTGCAAGCAAAGAGCCCTGGGTTCAGTCTCTAGCACCTCATCAGCTGGGTATGGTGTCTCGCACCTCTAGTCTTAGTTTCAGATGGTAAGGGCAGGAATATCACATCAAGGCCATACTGGATCACATAACAAACATGAGGCCAGCCTGAGCTACCTGCTGCACAGAGTCCTGAACAAAAACAGAACAATAAAACTCTAACAAACATCAGGATCACAGGAACTGACTTTCTTTTGTTTTAGGTTTTTGTTTTATTGCATTTTTTTTTATTTTTCAGTATATTTTGAAACTTGTATTTTAGATTACAAATGGTTAAAAATTCAGCACGATATACCCATAAAATCTCCCCCTTTTGTTATTTCTTTTGTTTTGTGGGGAGTGGAAAACTGAGTAAGTCCAGAAAGTGTAAACCAGGTCCAGGTATTGCAACACGGACAAACTGCAAATCTAGGCAGTTTCTTTCCAGCTCTATCCATTCTGGCTTCTGTTTTCACCTATGAAACCTTTTTTTGGAGAGTCACTGCCATCTCACCCCCCCCTTTTTTTTTATTTGCCAAACGTGAAGGATATTTTCTCTGATTACTTCTTCTGCCCTGACCCCAGCATTTGTAGTAGTGAGTTACTCTCCATGTAACAGGGTTGGGCTTTGCCTAGTTTTCTCCTTCAGTGCTGGCCACTGATTCTCCATCACTGTACTTTTACTTCCTTCTTTCTCTTGCCCTCTGTATAGAGGCGCACAGATCACCAATTCTCATCTCCACTGCACAGTCCTGTGGTTCTCACTGTTAAATGAGCCAATGATCGCTCTAGCTTCGTTCTCCTGTAGCCCAACATCTCCTTAACTTCTCCATCTGTATAGCTACTAACCACTTAAAACTTCATATAGTAGGGAAAGAAAGAATTATTTTTGTCTTTTCATCTATTCCTTTCCGTGTATTCCCAACCACATTAATAGTACAATTATCTATCTTTAGCCTTGAAATTAGAAGGCGTTCTTAAATTTTCTCTTACATCTAGTCCATAATTAGCTCCTTTATTTCTATCTCGAGTCATAACTTAAAGATGTTCCTATTTCTTTCCTTTATATTGCTAGAGATTTGCCCTTGGGGCCTTTTCTCCTGCACGTGGATTTTAGGCAGCTGCCTCCTCATTGTCTTCCCTGTCCTTCTGGCTCTCACACAGGGTCCAGAGTCATTTTTGAAACATATAAATTATAAGGCTGTTGAACATATGTATACACTTTTCTCATTTAATTAAAATCCTTTAATAGCTTTCTCCTGTAGAAAACATAAAGTTCTTACCATGGCCTTTAATACTTAACCTCATTTTCCCTCTACACTCTATATACCACAGCTATATCAACAAAACATCTGGTCATCAATAAAATGAAGTTTCTTGAGGCCCCAGGGCCTTTGTACATGTTGTGCTGTCACCTGGAGTATCTTCTCTGCCTCTTTTCACCCATATCCTAATATTTGTCCCTTCTCATCTGTAGACATCTACTCTCCCCTTCTCTATCCATTATCACTCTCTTTTGTATCATAGTATATTTCCTTTGATGCATTTGTCAGTGAAATCGCATTGATCCTTTTCTTGATTATCTTCTGTCTCCTTTACATGTGGCACACAATTATCTCACAGCTGCACCTTCAGTGACCGGCAGTATGACTGGTGTACTGTAAGCACAAAGTATGTAAATGTTGCATGAATGAATGTGCTCTTAGGTAAATGTATGAATGAACGAGTGACAATAACAGAAAGGATATGAATGGTATTTAATGTGCCAGATGAGATTTCAGGATACTAGTGGGTGAGTTAGGTGTTATCAATTATGATACAGTACCATAAGCTCTGGGAAAATAATCACAGGATGAAAGGTGTACATAGACAAACTGTCATTTACCAAACAGAAGATGACCAGAGTCAAGTCTCTGGCTTACAGTTTCCAATGTTGTTAGAGGTACCATTTCTGCCCCATGCTACTGTCACCGCACAGGACCTCTTTTTACATTGGCCTCTTTGGTTACAACACAGCTAACAACAATTGGCAGCTTTCGAGAATGAAGACAGGCATCGCACAGGAGGGTTGGACCAATGGAGATTTGCAGCTTGCCATAGGCGCTGACCCAAAAGTAACCAATTGAAAGCACTTAACAGTTCTGAACTTTGAGCTCAAGATCTTAACAAATAAGGGCTTTAAGGCTGCTCTCTATGGAAAGGGCAAGTACTCAGTACACAATGGAATCTTTCTCAGTTGCACTGCTTCCCTCACTACTTGCCCAGCTCCCACTCATTCTTCCTGCCTCAATTTGAATATGATTCATGTTCCCTAAGGATCCATTGTGGTTAAAGAATTGTTATTCAAGTTGCTGCATTGATATAGAAGGTGTAGGAACCGTCAGGAAGTAGGGCCCAGCAGGAGTAGGTGGTGCTTAGATGTTTCTCCCGTGATTCTATATTATTTTTCTTGGGGATTCCCAAGAGGGTAACATGATAAAATGGTTAAGCCTGTCCATACTTGCCATCTTTTGCTCTGTGGTCCCACTTAAAGCTGCAATAATTTCCTGACTCTTGAATGTACTTTTCCCTGCACCATGAGGTGAAGCGCCCAAGGGAATAGCCTACAAAGAGCCTACACTGTCATATTTGTATATGAAGCCTTCAAAACAGTGAACCAAGCATTTTTCTTGTGAATATGGCCACCTTTATAATTCTATATGGCTAGTGTAATAGGAGCAGATTTTGAAAAGCACTTTACATCTATTCTACAACATCAACAATGCTCCTCATGGGCTATTGTAGACTTCCATCATGACCCAGTACATTAGACAATGGTATCTATTTGGTATGTTGCATTAGTCATCATAGGATTCAATAACCAAACACCATAAACTGGATGACTTAAGCAAGTCCTGAATGCTGGAATCTGCGATCATAAGATCTAAACGACTATCTACCCACACTAGGCTCTCTTCTTTGCATACATAGGGCTCCCTCCTTGCTTGTCTTCACATCACCAACATAAGGACCTCTGATGTCTCTCCTTCTCCTCTTTGTCCTCCTCCTCCTTCTCCTTATCCATAGCCATAACCTCCTCCGCTTCCTACTTCAGTTAACTGTCCTAATAAATGTGAGATACATCCTCATGAAGTAATTTAACATTTGTTTTTTTGTCACCAATTATTTCTGATACAGTCGTCTTTGGTGATAGAATTTAAACATTTGAACTTTTGAAACAGGCTACAAAGATTCATCTCATAACATACAGCCATCTCATTAAGATTATGTCTTCTTCTTCTTTTTTAAATTTCTGCAGATTAAGTTCTATAAATAAAATGTCACTGAGAGAATGACTAAATGAATGGACGACGATGTTTCTATAATAGTTATATCTTTATCTAGGATACCGTTATAATTTTATTTGGTTATGTGGTTCTGCTACAGAGAACCAAGAGAAATAACAGTATATATGGGAAAATGCAAGCATATAAGAACCCAAGAACCAAGAAGATGAGGTTGGGCTCATGACTTCACTTGGTATATTATGTATTTCTTACATTAGAGATGCACTATCATGTTTCAATTCCCTAAGTCATTTGCTTTATGTGCTCTGCATTGTGTGCATTTCTAGTATCGAGAAGTCATAAAGAAGTTTGAATGCTAAAAATGAAAGCAAGTTCTCTTATTACTGAATACTACATTTTATTTGTCACACTCATGACATTTGACTCAAGGCCCATAAATTTCATAATGCTATTCATGAGCTATTCATCTTAACCTAATGCTTTTCTTAAATAGTATCTCCCTGCCTTAAGTTCTACTTTTGTGATAAAAGTCTTAAAAGAATTGATCAATAATGATCAATTTCATAGCATCGCTCCAAGTATTAGTCTATCATGTTTATAAATCCAAATAGCATCTAAAATCCCATTGGCTGCATCGACCAAGGAACCTTGAAAAATGTACAGTATGTCACTCCTCTCAAACTGACACAGACATCCAAATAATAAAAGGAAAATAACTATGGTCGTTTCAAATGGAATTTCTTCTCATAACTTCTATGTATAATCATGATTTCAAGTCCTTTAAGTCTATTTACATTCCCTCTGAGAAGAAAGGAGTTTATAAAAATTCAAACATGACTGGACATGAAACTTTTAAGTGTCTACATCTAGTATCTATCTTTCAGACACGGTCAATTTCTTGCACATATTTTCAGAAACTCTTCTTATACCCTAGGTAGTTTTGATTCCCCAAATTATGCTCTATTTGTTTCCTTCTTCTTTTTATTCCAG
Source organism: Cricetomys ansorgei (assembly GCA_026225945.1). Classification (NCBI taxonomy): domain Eukaryota; kingdom Metazoa; phylum Chordata; class Mammalia; order Rodentia; family Nesomyidae; genus Cricetomys; species Cricetomys ansorgei. The sequence goes on from JAMJFZ010001390.1 coordinate 3,752,984, forward strand.
CATCTGCCATCAGCTCACTGTATTAATGATATCATACTATGTAGCCAACATTGCATTTACTTATTCCTCATTTAATTATCTGTTTTTCATACAATTCTCTGCTGTAAGCAAAGAATTGTTTTCATTCTGTTCATGAAATACCCATGCCCCTAGAATTGTGCCTGGCAGAGAGCAAGCAAAAAATGAATACCTCTTTAATTATACCTGATTTCATTGAGTAAACTAAACACATTAAGTCATGTTACTATTTGTAAACAAATGCTCATTTTCATGTTTATAGACTCTTTACTTTTCAATGATAGAAACTTAAACTTAGTTTGATCAGAAATCCCATGAAATTTGGACAGGACAAAATGTTTCTGAAGACTCACTTCCAAAAGTAATCCAATGAAACATCTAAACTATACACCCTGTCTACACTATACTTCCCTGTCTCATTTGCCTTCATGTATCACCACCACACTTAGGCCCTTCTACATAAGCAATCACATTGACGATGTCCTTAATGTAGCAGAAAACCATGGTGCAATTGATTCTTAATTTCAAGAGTTTGTTCAGAATGCTGGAAAAAAACACTCTTCTTTTCGGCAAAAACAGAGCATAGACTAAGAAGATTTGAAAAGTCTGGAAAGAGGTTTCCTGATATCTCCTATTATTTCCTCTCATTGGCTCAAGTCTCTGCTCTGTTGGCATACCTTTATCTGATTGCTTGTTCCAATTTTCCAGGGTTCTGAGCACTTTCTTTTGATTTTTATGTTTACTCATTTACATTTGATTGTGAGTTTGTGATGTGTGTGTGAGTGTGTGTGTGTGTGTGTGTGTGTGTGTGTATGTGCGTGTTATGTGGAGCACAAGTGGATGTCAGAAGACAGTTTGTGGGAGGAGCTTCTGTCTTCACAGCATTTGAATTCCCAAGATGGAACACATGTTGAGTAATTTGGTGGAGGCAAGTGTTCTTTCTATGTACTGATCCACATCAGCAGCCACCAATTCTTACCACTTCTTGAAGATAATTCAGGCTGTTACATCATAAAAACTTAAGTTGTCCAGCTTTTAAGAAGGTAATAAGGTCTAAGCTACTCAAAACCTTAGCAAATCCTAGATCTATACACATGTATGATGACCTAGCCATTTCACAAGTTTGATACCTCGGCCAGAGACCCAGCTTTCCTTGGGATAACATGAAATGAATGCAAATCGCATTAGTCAGAACCTGCTGTAAACCCTTTCTCAAATACCAGATATTTTACTAAAGTTAGTTTTTTCATTTCTTTTCTTTTCTTTTCTTTTCTTTTTTTTTTTTTTTTGAAATAGCAACATTGATGTCTATTCTCACAGTAGTTAGAAGAGAAAATTCTGCTGGCAGAGTTATGCAAAATATGAAGCCAGGCCAGAATTTCTATATTTTGCTCTAGCATGTAGTAAGAGTTCCTTAAGAAGATAGTAGTCCTCATAAATCATGGCTAATTAAACAATAACCAAAAAACAATTTATAAAAGTTGAATATACTTAATATGCATATGGAACTCAGATCAACAGCTATGGATAAAAGAAATCTTTGTGGGCAATGGAACTGTTCTAAAGCATATTTACTATGATGACAATGTAGCTTATAAATTTATGTAAAAATCAATAAATTCTGTACATCTGCAATATGTGAATTATATGAGATATAAAATATGTCTTAGATGGTAATATATCTGTTTATTTTGCATTAATTGTGGGGCTATAAATTATTTCTATCTTGTAATTTTTCTATACTCGTTTAATATTACCCAAAAGAATAGCCTAAAATAGAATGAAAATTAGCTATTGATCATATTAATTTTAACTAAGAGTTTTTTCAGAGGCAATTCAACTCCAGAAAGTGAGATTATAACTGTGACATTATTCCTTTTAAAATCATTTACCAACTACCCAATGTTGGCAATTCTAAACACATACTTTTATTGCTTTTAGAATCAATTATTATGAGGAAGCTTCCACCTAAAATAGATAATGGTAGATAACAAATAATGAAAGTTCTTATCATATGGCAGGAAGAAATATAATAAGAATCACTAGCAATGCTATTATTTATTACATAGTGAGACTTCAAAAGTTAAAAAAATCTTTAAGAGGAATGATTTACCTTTAAAATTAGATGGATTTTTTAAAAAGCATCTCATTTAACTCAGATTATCATGAGTTGTTGAAATGTTCCCCCCCATAATGATGATCATTAGAATTTATCATTAAATTGAAGATAACAAGATGTATAATTCACTTACACTTCATGTAGTGAACCAATTAAGTAAGCAACATGTTTGCAAATCAAAACCTGAATGTATTTTTATGATTATTTTCTAAGAAGTAACTGTTGGCACAGATCCCAGTCTCTGCATTCAGAACAGAAATTAAAGCAATTAAAGTCTCATTGAGAATTATCAATAGTAGTATAGCTTAAGCAGAGGAACTCACATGCTGTCTCTATAACCTAACATGATGAGAGATCCAAAATTCTAGAAATTCCTAATCTATTCTTGTTGGGGAAGGTTATTTTTAGTTATGTTTGAAATTGTTTTATGCACTGTTGGTTGAGGGGCTATCCTAGGTCTAGGGCGTTTTGTATTGTCTGCAGGTGTTGGATTTCTGTGGGGGTTGTTTAATTGCTAATGATCTGCATGTGCTATCAGTACAATACCTGAGAAGTTCTGAAAAAATAAATACACCTGAGCTCAGATGCTCAGGGTTCCACTGTCAATCCAGTATGGCACTGGCCACGACTGTGGTTCCCTCTGCTGAGGTCTGGCAGAGTTTGCACCCATGAAAGCACCTCCTTGTCCTTCTTCTTGAGCCCCCACAGCAGCCTTACTGCTACATATTCTTTTTCACTTCTTGTAATCATTGGTGGTAAGTTAGTAAGTTAAATGAAATAAGAAACAAAAACTCAAGTGTCCATGGACCATATGAAGTGATATGGTATCTTCATTCTCCCTTTGATGTGTAAAGTCTGATTTGGAGATACAATATGTGTCAATACAATATTTCCATAGGAAGTAAAATTTTAGGATTTGTATTCTCATTTATTATGAATAATACGTAAAGTAAATTAAGTAAAATGATTTTTACTTAAGCAAAGTGATGATTTTGACTACTAGGAAGTAAGAGCACCTACTTCAGATGAACATAGCAATACTTAACTTTATGACATGTTTTTTCACTGTAAAGATACTACAAAAATATCCCTAGCCCAATCCTCAACAGAGAGGATCCCCACAGCAGCTGAAGGGAGTATGTACAGAGTCCCAGGGACAAACAAAATACAGAGTTCTGGAATCCACAGAAGAAGTGGAGGAAGAATTGTTGGGACCAGAGGGGTTCATGTCACCAGGAAAACAATCCCTATCGAGCCAATGAACCAGCACTTTTAGGGGCTCACAGAGCCTGGAGTGGTAGACATGGAACCTACTGGGTCCCCCAAATATGTCTTTAAGTTGCCTGGCCTGGTGCTCTTACAGAACTCACACAGACTGGAATAGGGTTGTATGTCCTTGAACCTCTTGCCCTCTCTTGAATACCTTGCTCAGCTATTGGTTTGCCTAGTCCAACACTGAAGTAAGGAACTGTGCCTGAAAAGAAAAGAGTCAGTAGCCTTTTGCCAGGTGACACTTTGAATAGAAAAGTTCTAACAGTGAATGCTTGATTGATATATGTTCATGTAGTCAAACCAAAGGCATAATTAATTCTCCAATTTTATTAAATGCTTTATTCTGTGGCTATGTATAAACAGTGAAATTCCATGCATTAATAAACTAAAACAATGCCTGTTCTTGTCTGTATGAAAAAATGAATTTATTAGTGTATAACAAAATAAAACCTGTTTTATTTCATTATTCTACTAATTAATATGCAAGTAATTATTTGAAGCTTATACAATATTGTATGTATCACTTAAAAGCAAACTATAGATGATATGATTAATATAATATAAATGACTTTTCTATACAAAAAATACTACCACACGAAGCCTCACACGCTCCGTCATAGTTAAACCACAGCATCACTCTGCATACTGTGGATTTTTATTGTTCTCATTTTTCAAACCTATTAACTGAAGTGAGGGTTACAGTCATAAGACTATGATGTTCAGAATATATTTATCTCTTACTGAAAAGTATTTAATGCTTTTTATATCCTAAACTAATAACACAAAATCTCCCTAATCTAAAATATGTGGACCTTAACATCTGGACCAACCATGATTTCAGAGTTTATCCTGTCTTCATGTTTCCTATTATTATTTTTCCATACTTTGGTCAACTTTCACATCATTTATATCATGAGTCTCTATTTCCTCTTCAACTTAAAAAACATTATCTCTTGGAGTTGTATTAACTCCAATATATCTGTGATGAGCAGATGACTGGAGCCCTATGGAAGATCCAAATACTGCCTTTTTTGTAATTTGTGTACCCTTCTCTGCCTTCTAATGCATGCCACACTGTAGGCTCTATTTCCAATAGGATGCCTCAATACTACTTGAGCTAGTTTAGGGAAAGTAAAATCAGAATGAAGAGAATGTGCATGAATCAAATAGCAGTTGTTCATTAGGAATGCTGATAAATCTTAATAAACCACAAAACAGGTATTTCAATTAATTACAAAAACACATTATGTGTGTTTACTTTTGCAATTAATAACTAGCAAAGGCAGCCCAAAATATCATGTTGGACTCTAGAATATATTTCTTTTTTGAGAATATCTTGTTGCTTCATCTTGGCACCAGAAACAATATTTGGCATACAGTTAGTATTCAAAAAGTACTTTCCAAATAACATAAATTATACTATTTACAAATAATCAAGCACTTTTAAGGTAATTATGACTTTGTGCTACACAACAGTTATGAATTAAAATGTTTATATAGTAATAATGTATATTGTCAAAATTATCAATTAAAAGAGCAGTCTTTTATAAATAGATGGTAGAGCTTCATTGGTAGATAATTAAAACATTAAAGCATTATTTAAGAAAGGCTTGCAGATTTCTACAGATCTAAAGTAAGAAAATGTTGAAGTCCATGACCGTCTTCCATTTTGTATGACTGCTGGCATTTTCCCAGGCAAATAGATAGTGATAAGAACAATTACAAATCTCCCAGTGCTTAAATAATTAAGTGTCGTAGACTTTGTTCTTCTTATTGATATTTTTACTCCATGATTATGTAGTCATAAATGAAGTGTTCAAGTGCACTTTGTGTTTATTCTCAGCCTCAGTTTTATGGAGCAATAATGAAAACAGAGCCAGAACTTGAGCATAAAGGGAAAAAAACTGATGCAATAAGTTTTACAGCTGTTGTTTTCCACCCAGTCCTTATCTTTATTAAAGTAGCCACATTAGGCTGTGCAGTTAATTTTAATTGTCTTGCTTCAGTTTAGAAGGGAAATGTGTGTGTGGGGAGGGGGGGAAGGGGATTGTTTTTCTTCTGAATTCCTGAGATGTGAAGCAAAATAAGATGACAGGTATGCAAGAAAAGTCTAAACTCCAGGCTAGACATCTGCTTTTCTTTTTGTTTTGAAGTCTATTTGAAGGGCTTATGTCTGAGCATTTGTAAGCAGCTCCAAGCTGCAATGGAGCTTAATTCCCACCTGGTACAAATGTCTCCACTTGTCACAGCATTTGAAGGTGCTGCTCCTTGTATAAAAGTTCCTAGCCGGGCAGTGGTGGCATCCGTCTTTAATTTGGTATTCAGAAGGCCGAGGCAGGCAGATCTCTGTGAGTTCAAGGCCAGCCTTGTCTACAGAGTGTATTCCAGGATAGTCAGAGTTACAATAGAAAAACCCTGCCTCCAAAAAAAAAAAAAAAAATCTGTCTCCAAGTAGATGTGTGCAAATGTCTCTGTTTAGAAAAATGATAAAAACAAAAGCCATGCAAATCCAAAAGAAAGAAAGCAAATTGCCTGTTTTCAGATAACATTGAATGCTGTGTAAAAACACAAAAGATTCTCCCCAATTCTTTTCAGAATTAGAACACAAATTCATTTAAAGTGAAGCCTATGGAATTAACATGAAAAAAATATCAGTACCATATTTGTGCAGTAAAAATAAACTATCTGAAATAGAAGCCTTAAAAAATACTTTGGAATATATTTAAGCAAGGAGGTAATTGATCTGCATTCTACAGTGCATAAATCAGGGAAGAAAGAAAATGAAGAAGACACAAGTGAATGAGGTGGTAATATGTGTCTATGGTGTGCACTAAGATTATTAAACTATATATATACAAAACACACACACACACACACACACACATACACATACACACACACACACACAAAGCCTTCTACAGATTCAAGGCAATCCCTGTCAAAATTCCAGTGACATTTTAAAATAAAAATTTTAAATATTTCTGGAGCCACAGAAGACTTCATAATGGCTAAAACAATCTTGAATGAAAACTGACAAGAAAAGCAAAGCTGTCTGGGAAATATCATTGCCATTACCGAAGTATGTTTCTCTGCATATAATTAATTATTACTGACTAGAGCTAGAATATCAAAGAAAAAATAATAGATAACATTTTTCTGCAATAGAGTTTGCTCAGTGGATAAAACTCTTACTGAGCAAACATGAAAACTTAAATCCAGATTCCCAGAATCAAGGTAAAGCCTCATATACTAGAATGTTTCTGTAATCTCCTCGTGAATGCAGTCTACAGGAATACACAAAAGACAGTCATGCTAGCTTACTTTTTTAATACAGGCATGGTGGAGGGGAAGTCAGAGAGAGATTCTTAGGGCTCATTGGCCAGCCAGTTTAGCTTGGTGAATACCAGGCCAGTGAGAGAGATCCTTAAAATAGGGGTTGGGGGAGAAGATGTTTCCTGAAACACTACATCTGAGTGTGTTCCCTGATCTCAAGAACAAACATGTGTACACCTGTCCTCCTACACACACATACACACAGTTGCACACGCAAGCATGCAAACATTTTAAATTAACAAATTATATATTTCCCAATTAATTATGTTAACTAAATTAACAAAATATACACTTAGGAAATTGAAATGATTGTTTTCTTTCAGAAAGTAAATCTATAATTAAATAAGCCTGATTTCTCCAGATTATGGTATAATTAACTGAAAGACCAAGATAAACCTTCTAAAGCAAATATAAGTTCATTTTAAATAATCGCAGCGAGTGTAGCAAAAATACCCATGAAAATAACAAATTAAAAAAATAAACACTGAAGTTTGTCTCTGAGAATTTCAATATAGCATGAATTCTGAAACAAACTTGGCTACAGACACTCTGTCAGTTCCTGAGGGAAAATTCCTTAGAAAAGAAAATACATAACAGCTTTCTGTTTCTTTTTTAACCAAAACTGAACCCAATTCTTCCTTGAGGAAGCTCAGAAGTCTTGCAATCCTAGAATGACTTGAGATAGCTTCACAGGAACAAAGGCAAACAAAGAGGCAGGGAAGTTGGCAGAAGTTAACTCTATCCACACTTGAAAGGGATAGAATTGAGTATTTTCATGCTATTTGGGATTCTGCAGAAATTCTGCTCCCTCTAAGAGCATACATATCTATTTTGAAGTTGTATCATCATCCATACCAGGAACCCATTTGAATCAACAACCTGAAACACAAACTTCACTTTGTAGTAAAATATATTTTGATCCTGTTGAATGATTTTTTTTCATTTAAATTTCAAAGAAATGTCAACAATATGTAGCTTTTATTTTCCAACATTAGATGGAAACAAAAATGCAATTCCTTCAATAAATTGTTTGCAGTTACAAGTGCTCACTGGGCAAATCCACATGTAATGGCTTCAGGAACCATGTCACCCCGTGGGCTGTTATGCTATGATCATTGCCATCCATGTAATATGATGTTCAATGAATGTGTAGAAACTCAGGAAAAGACATAGATCCAAAGCAGTCAAGTCCACACTCAGGAGTCTTAGGTAGAAAAGGAGAAAACATTTCCCAGCCCTGAGTGGTTGGAGCTTCTGGGAGGTGGGCAGCAAGAAGAACAATCTTTATGAATTGTGCATATGAGTTTCAAGTCAATTTTAACATCAGCTCACATAAATATGTGACTTTCTTCTCTTTCCTCCTTCCTGTCAGTTTAATCACATGTGTTGGGGACTCCATCGCTGCCTTGTCCTTCATTTTACGTCTCTTCTACCTTATTTCTCAAAGCAACATGTACAACTCCTTACTGCGAATTTTTTCAGACCTTGAGAGTCATTTGCTTATGAGCACTACAGAACGACAATGGTAGAACTTTAAAGGTCAAGGACAGAACCAGGACTCAGAAATAGAAATCCCATTCTGTTTTCTCACTTGTTATATGCAGGCATACTTATTTCCCCTGCCGTCAGATATCTGCAAAGAGCATCCCTCGTTTCAGTGGTGGCTCCTGAAACCATGTTTTTGCTTCTTAGACATCACTTTTTTGATTGCCCAGTTTTACTTCAGAGCTCAAAATTTTTTTTGCAATAATGGGATCTATTTCTGGGAAATCCCAGATGGATGCATCTGAATTCTAAAGAATTCAATATTTGTGTATTGAAAGCATAGCTTTCCATTTAGATACATCCAAAGGCAAAATAGGGTCAATATTAAAAAAATCAGATCAAATGGAACCTTCCCTGTACACCACAGTGTACCAACTGCAGGGGAGGAATTGCTGCTAGCCTTCAGTGAACCTCTTCATGTTACACCACTACTCACTGCTACCAGGTCTTTAGGATTATAAGCAATGGTCTTGAAATTTGAATATTGTGCAGCAATTCAAAGGGATATATTCTTCAGATAGTATCTCCCTTAGTAACAGAAGTTTTCTATTGGCAGGGCTGGAGTCATGGAGTATACCTTTTCAAGTCCTGCAACAGAAATTGAAAATGAGCTATGTGTAGTCCATATATATTTAAGAATCTTGTAATAAACAAAGGCTGACTGACAGAAGTGTATACAAATAGATATGAAATTTAATTAAAAAGATATTTAATGAAAAATAATCTGACAAATGTGAAGAATTAACAAGGATGGAGTTGGGAAGAACAGAGGTTTAAAAAAAAGCTTAATTGAAAGCATATGTTTTCTAGAAACAGTCTTCAATTCACTAGTTACTATAGTTAGTAATTATAGTCACAGAAATCTGAAAACTGAAAAATAGGACTTAATCATTATCTTCAAAGAGCAAGATTCTCAATCCTAATCTAATTCAGCAAACTATCATGTGTAATGTCAGACTTGCAGAAAGTTACATGGTACATCTGTGTTTTACTAGCTCTGAGAAGTCTCAGAGAAGAAAATTCTGTTTTCTTTGGCTTCACAGAACCTTCTCTCTGTTCTCAGAACACTTCTGCGATGATAGCTATTGAGAGCATTGAGAAATGGTGTTCTCTGTGTATCTCTGATTCTATAAGAACTGAGAGAGGGGAAATGTAATATTTACTTTGAGAATAGCAAATTTAATAAATATATACAGAATTTTTTTAAACTTCAAACCTATGAAGATGATACTTTAGTCAAAGCTCACCAGTGTGCTAGAATCAGTGTGATAATGATAGGTAAGCTAGGTAGGAAGATAGATCAATAGACGCATTCCCAGATGATACAAAAATTAACAATCTCTTTGAAGCATGCTAGAGCTGGCCCAGTACAGTTCTCTTTGGAGTAAGCTTTGATACTCATGTATCAAAAGTACAGGGGTCTGAATGACAGGATGTCTAAAGCTAACCTAATCTCTTCCACTCATGAAGCATTACTCAACTTCTGAATATGTGATTTTGAAGGTAGTTTCTATGGCCTGATAAGTGTTGTACACAGAATAAACAAGGTTCCAAAACCCAAAGTCATGTGAACTGGAAGCAATGGAGAAGGAAAATTCTCTGTCTCCTTTGAACTCATGATCACAGTAAGTCTGGGGAATATATTTGAAGCTGAAAGTGGGGACAGGAATCACATTCATAGCATAGCCATTGTTCAGCTGCCAGTTACTTGTTGCTAAATTGCAGAAATTTTACCATCTTAGGAAAGAAGCCACCTAAGAAGTTCATATCGTCTTGATTTTCTCCTGAAACAGGCAGATGGATATTTTTTTCTCTTTGACCTTCCCAAATCTTCAGTTTGTTGGTCACAAATGCTGACTATAATTATTCTTTCTTGACCAAGAACACATTCCTCAAAGAAATTGGTGACCTAAAAATATCTCTATAAAAATTATATTTGTTGGAAATCACTCAGAAGTGAATATAAAGTGCTTTCCAATCCAGTCCTTTTCCCATTTTCCTCTCAAAAAAGAATGTATCTGCATGATAATCCCTAGCCTTCCATTCCACCTCTGGCCTATGGCTATATTTGATGACTTTGAGTTAGCCAATCACAGACAAGTAGAGAATGGAAATGAAAAATGGAGTAAAACAGGTTTGAAAAGGTTCATTGGCAATTTTCTTCAATTGCTTTTTTTTAGTCTAAGTCATCCTTTGCTTCACAAGGAAGAGAAATTGAACTATGAGCTTTGCTGGTTAACAACATGACAAATCACTGATTACGGCACTTCCCAGCCTCTAGAATGTTGACTACTCTTTCCCCATGATTTCCCTGGATCAGCACTAATTCTACACTGAGGAAATTTCAAAGTTTATCCCTGTACCAGGTATCAGTATTTTATCTTGAATTTAAATGAAATAGTCTTTCTGTTCTCAGGTCTTATGAATAGATGAACATGGGGTATTAATGCAATAATAGTTTTTGGACTTTAAAGTCAAATATTCATTGTGATGGACCACTTCTTAACTACATCATGCCTTGTGTTCTTTGGGTGCTGGGCATTTGCCACAGTTAAGTTGTGTGGGACATTAGAAGAGACCATGGGATCAAGAGAGGGGAAACTAGAGAGAAAAGTTTATCTCCAGTGATGACCAAAGTCATTTTATTTTGGATAATAACACATAGAAACAGTATGTTTAATGAAAACCACCACACTTCTCATTTGTTTCATAGGTCTTTATGATTTGTTTTTGTTTTTGTTTTTCAAGACAAGTTTTCTCTGCTGTAATTCTGGCTGTCCTGGAACTCATTCTGTAGACCAAGCTGGCCTCAATCTCAGAGATCTGCCTGCCTCTGCTGCCTGAGTGCTGGGATCAAAGTCCTGTTCCCTGACCACCTGGCTGGTCTTTATGTTTTTTGACAGATAAACCAACTCCTTTTATTTTGAATATTGACCATTTTGTTTAAAATAAGCAACATTTTGTAATGTACAATCTCACAAAAATTGACTAGACTAATGCCTTTATATATAAATATAATTGTAACCTACTTAAAAGTACATTTTACTCTGTTTGTGCAGGTAATATTACACCTGAGAGATGATGGGGTGGATTGTCCAGCTGCCATAAGTAAAAAGGCTCTATTATTAATTTGTACTATAGAAATTTCTTCATGAGCTTGTAAACATTTTATAACCAGTAGCATACAGATACAAACTTACTTTCACCATTTCTATTCTGGTTCCATTCTTTGCTTTACAAATAATAAAATTAAGATCCAGAGAAATAAAGAGACATGCTTCTCTCTAACCTGGCACATATTAGCTTCCAAAATCCTCATTTTCTTTTCTTCTTCCAAATGAGTAGGAAACTTGAATGTAGGAAATTTTTTGTTTCAAAAGAAAATCTATCCAGCATTCTAAGAGAGGTAAATCTGTCTTTAGAATAAATAAGAGTTTCATAGAAAAGAAGACACTGTCAGTGACTTCAGAAGGGACTGGAAGGATTGCTCAGTGGTTAAGAGTCAGGATTCTCGGCCACATGGTGGTTTAACATACTTTTAATCCCAGCACTTGGTAGGTACAGGCAGGCAGGTCTCTGTAAATTCGAGGCCAGCCTGGTCTTCAGAGTGAGCTCCAGGATAGGCAGAGTTACAACAGAGAAACCCTGTCTGGAAAAACTAAAACAAAACAACCACGAAAGAATAAATACATAAATAAAAGAGTAAGGATTTTCTTGCAAAAATCCTGGGTACAATTCCCTTCATTTTGGTGGCTTAACACCGTAACTCCTGTTCCTAGATACCTGATACCTTCTTCTGGCCTCCACTGGCACCAAACCCCAAGACAAACCATTTGTATACAAAAAACTAAAATAATTCTAAAAATAAAATGAAGTCAGATTGGAAAAATCAGTTTTCCATTTAACAAGTATTATTTAATGTCTCTCCCTTTTAACCAGACATTGATAAAAAGTCATTAGAATGCAGGCAATAATTTGTATATCCTAATTACTTATTTATTCATGTTATAGGCTTAGTAATTTTAAATAAAATATAAATAATATAGGGTACACTTATGATCACTCTTTTTACTGATTTGTTTATAAATAATGAAAGTATATTAATAAAAGTTATAAATGTTATTTTGAAATTAGTTATTATTAGATATGCAAAATGAGAGTAGGGATAACTTACAGTCCCAGCCTTGAGAAATAGCCAGATGGTATTTGATGCTATCATTTCATGTAGATAGATAGGTTGTAGCCATTTTTATAAAAGTAGAAATATATGATAAGTAATTTTTATTATTTTAATTTAGGTTATCTTTAAAAACTTAATTATTAACTATATGATAATCTCAACATTTCATTTTTAATATTAAGAAAATTTTCTTAAAATAAGGAGTTCTCATGAATATATTAAAAATCCAAAGGTAAATGTTGATCAATTTTTACAAAGTTTATACACTTGTAAAATGTATATTAATTTCTGTCAATTGTTCATATCATAGAATTTTCGAGATTACACTGATAACCTGTCCTAATATTGTTTATTTGTTCTTTGTAACTTCTTGGGTGTGTTTAAAACCAAGAATCATGTGGATTCTATCCTATTAACTTTTCTTTCAGGTTCAAACTCTTTAGATCAATGGTTCTCAACCTTCCTAATGCTGTGACACTTTAGAATTCCCCATGTTATGGTGACCCCTGCAACCACAAAACTATTTTCATTGCTACTTCATAACTGTAATTTTGCTACTGTTATAAACCCTAATGTAAATATCTGATAGGCAGATGGTTTAAGATGACCCTCAGGTTGAGAAACACTGCTTTAGACAATAGATATTATATAGCATGCTAAACAATATGTGCTCCTTGTTTATAAACAGCATGCTTGCTAAGATCATCCATGTTGTTTCATGCAAGAGGTTGTGTTCATTATCATCAGTGCATTGCATTTACTGAGCATCACAGTATAACTTATGTCATTTGTTTCTAGATAAATATAATTATAAAATGATATTCTATATTTTTTAACCTTTCACTAAATTTCTATTTGAGATACCTATCTTTCTATCTATCGTCTATTTGTCCATGCAACTTCTATCTAGCATCCTTGTATATCTGTCTGTCACCAATCTATCTATATCTTGTGCATATTTCTATCAAAATATGTCTATATATAGACTTATATTTTGTGAGTTTAAAATGTGATGATATCTTGCCAAAGAGTTTTAGAATCAGATGTTTAAAATTTATTCCTACCAGCAGTGAGTAAGATTTTTTTTTTTATTACCCATGTACTGGTGATTTTGTCTTTTAAGTATTAGTAACTTTTGTGGGCCTTGTAGTGATATCTTGTTATAGTTTTAATACACTAAGACTGAGGAGATGAAAGGTTTGAATTATTTACTGAAAAATCTCTTTTCTCTCTCTTCTGCCAGATGCAATCTGTCAGTTCTATCCCAAGCCCGGCAACAGAACACCAGCTGCAAGCTTCCTTCTCCACTGAACACATCTCAGATCTTCCTCTCCTAACTTCCTTCTCCCAAGTTGTTGCTTTGTCCCCAAACAAAGGAGGCACCCACTGCTAGCCTAAGGGCTGCTCCTCTCAGGGTAACAAGTAGGATGAAGGCAGACCCTTATCTCTCCTACTAATCTTAAGCTCCAATCCCTGCAGTCTTATCCCCAGGCCTATAGCATGACACCTATTGTGGTCTCCCTTTCCTCTCTGACCCCAACCCCAATGGATCACAAAGACCTTCTCCTCTAGCCTTCCTTCTAACTCATCCATGTACCCCAGACTCCAACATGAGCAGGAATTTCCCGTGAACGCACCAGTTGAGCAGATCAGGAGAACTGGCAACACAAAGTTATCACACTCTGGAAATCCAGAGAAGAAACAGAAACCAAGAAACAAAACACCAACCCAATAAAGAAAATCAGACCTAGACTTATAATCATCCTAATACCAGATGCCAAGATGCTAGCATAAAATCACAATCAATAACAGCCAGAGCAATATATCTCCACTAGAACCTTGCTATCCTACAACAGCAAGATCTGAATATTGCAGCATAGCTGAAACATAAGAGAGTTCTTACATAGCCCTTATTATTATAGAGGTCCTTAAAGAGTAAATGAATAAATTCCTTAAAGAAATACAGAAAAACACAAACACACACCTCATACAAAAACAAACAAACAAGAACAGTGTAAGAAAATAAATAAAACTGTTCAAGACCTGAAGTTGAAAATAGAATCATTAAAGAACACCCAACCTTAGAAAATTCTGGAAAGGAAATATTTAGGAATTTTAACAGGAAGCACAGAGGCAAGCTTCACCAGTGGAATACAAGAAATGGAAGAGAGATTCTCAGGCATTGAAGATATAGAAGAAATGAGTACATCCATCAAAGAAATGTCAATTCTTAAAAACTCCTGACACAAAACATCCAGAAAATCTGAGATACCACGAAAGAACAAATTAAGAATAACAGGTATAGAAGAAAGAGAAGAAATCCAGCTCAAAGGCCCAGAAACATATTTTCAACAAAATCATAGAAAAAAAATTTCCTAACCTAAATAAGGACATTCTTATAAAGATAAAAGAAGCATACAGAACATCAAGTAGATTGGACCAGAAAAAGGAAATTCTATCTCCACATAATAATCAAGCTACCAAACATACAAAACAAAGAAAATTTAAATCTGCAAGAGAACAAGACCAAGCAATATATAAAGGCAGAACCATTGGAATTACATCTGACTTTTCAACGTAGACTTTAAAAACCAGAAGGGCCTAGGCAGATATGTTGCAGATTCTAGGAGACCACAGATGTCAGCCAAAATTACTATGTGCATGAAAAATATCAATCACTATAGATGGATAAAATAAGACAGTTCATGATGAAGTAAAATTTAAACAATATCGATCTACAAATCCAACCCCACAGAAAGTGCAAGAAAGAAAACTCCAACCCAAGAAGGTAAACTACACCCATGTTAACACAGAGAATAAATAATTTCATAACTGCAAAATCCAAAGAAGGGAAACACACACACACACACATACACACACACACTATCACTATCACCACCACCAACAAAATAACAAGAATCAACAATCATTGGTCATTGATGTCTGTCATCAGTGCTGGTTCCATAATAAACAGGCACAGACTAAGAGAATAGGTGCTAAAACAGGATCCATCCTGCTGCATCTAAGAACCATGCTTCAAAATCAGTACTAGATATTTACTCAGGTAAAGGGTTGAAAAAAGGTATTCTAAGCAAATGGACATACAAAACAAGCTGGTGTAGCCATTTTCATATCTAACTAAAACTAATCAAAAGAGGTGGAGAAGGATTCTAGATACTCATCAAAGTAAAAATCCACCAAGATAATATTTTAATTCTTACCATCTATGCTCCAAACACAAAGGCAACCAAGATTGTAATAGAATCACTACTACAGTTTAAATAACATATTGATCCTCACTCACTGCTATTGGGAGATTTCAGTACCCCACTGTCATCAATGGATTGGTCATCTAGACAAAACTAAGCAGAGAAATGCTGGACATAACAGAAATTTTAGACCAAATGGACCTAAAAGATGTCTATAGAACATTTCACCAAAATGCAAAAGAATATGCCCTCTTCTCTTCACTTCATGGAACTTTCTCCAAAATTGATCACATACTCAGACAGAAAGCAAGTCTCAATTGATACAAGAAAGTTGAAATAACTCTCTGTACTCTTTAAGAAAATCATGGATTAATACTGGATATTAACAAAAGCAACAAGCTTACAAGCTCATGGAAACTTAACAACTCACTACTGAATGAGAAATAGGTCAAAACAGAAATAAGAAAGAAATTGAAGACTTTCTAGAATTCAATAAAAATGAACACATACTATTCTCAAACTTATGGGATAAAATAAAAATGGCGCTAGGAGGATATTCACAACACTAAGTGCCTATATTTTAAAAAATTAGAAATTCCACACTTGTAACTTAACAGCACACCTGAAATCTCTGGAACAAAAAATAGTAAGCACATACAATAAGAGTAAAAAGCAAGATATAATAAAACTGTAAAATAGAAACTAAGAGAATAATACACATTAACAATAAAAGAAAGAGTTGGTTCTTTGAGAAAATCAACAAGATAGACAAATCCTTACCCAAACTAATTAAAAGGCAGGAAAAGAATATCACAATTAATTAATTAAGAATATCACAATTAACATAAGAAAAGGGGGACATAATAACAGATACCAAGAAAGTCCAGAAAACCATAAAGACACCTTTAAAAACTTATACTCAACCAAACTGGAAAATCTAAAAAATAGATACTTTTCTCCATAGGTACCACTTACCAAAGTTAAATCAAGACAGATAAGCAAATTAAATAGACCTATTATCCCTAGTGAAACAGACACAATCATTAAAGTCTTCCAACAACAACAAAAAAGTCCAGGGCCAGAGGTTTTTATCACAGAATTCTACCAAACTTTCAGGGAAAAATTAATTCCAGTTATCCCCAAATTATTCCACAAAATAGAAACAAAAATAACATTACCTTTTTTGTTTATGAGACAACAGTTAACCTGATACCCAAACCACATTAGGAAACAACACAGAAAGGGAATTAACAGAACAATTTCCCTTATGAACATAGATACAAAAATACTCAATAAAATATTGGAAACTGAATTGAAGAACACATCAAAAAGATCATTCTCCATAACCAAGTAGGCTTCATCCCAGCAATGCAGGTATGTTTCAGTAAACAAAATTCAGTCAATGCAATCCACCATATAAACAAACTGAAAGAAAAAATAAAAACACTCGGTCATCACGTTAGATGCAGAAAAGGCCTTTGACGAACCCAATACCCGTTCATAATAAAGTTTCTGGAGAGATTGTGGATACAAGGGGCCTACCCAAACATAATACAGGAAATTTACAGCAATCCTACAGCCAATATCAAATGAAGTGGAAAGGAACTCAAAGCAACTCCACTAAAATTGGGAACAAGACAGGTTGGTCACTGCTCTCCATATCTGTTGAGTGTAGTATTTGAAGTTTAACTAGAGCAATAAGACAACTGAAGGAGATCAAGGGGATACAATTTGGAAAGGAAGAAGTCAAAGTATTGTTATTTGCAGATGATATGGTAGTACATGTAAGCAAACCCAAAAATTACAGCAGGTAACGCCTACAGCTGATAAACACCAACCACCAAAAGTGGTTGGATATAAGATTAACTCAAAAAAATAGTAGCCCTCCTTTATACAAATAACAAACAGACTGAAAAAGAAATGAGGGACACCACACCCTTTCACAATAGCCGCAAACAATATATCTTGAGGTAACTCTAACCAAGCAAGCAAAAGACTTTTATGACAAACATTTCAAGTCTTTGAAAAAAGAAACTGAAGAAAATATATGAAGATGGAAAAATGCTCATGGATCAGTAGGATGAACATAGAAAAAACGGCCATCCTACCACAAGCTTCAAATTCAACACAACCATCACAATACTTTAAAGAATTTGAAAGGACAGTTTTCAACTTTATAAAGAAAATAAAAATGAACAGGATAGATAAAACAATTCCAAACAATAGAAGAACTCCTGGAGGTCCCACCATTCCCAATGCCAAGTTGTACTACAGAGCTACAGTAATAAAAACCGCATGGTATTGGGGTAAAAGAGACACATTGATCAATGAAATCTAATCAAAGACCCAGACATAAATCTACACACCTATGGACACACGGTTTCTGATAAAGAAGCTAGAAATACACAACGGAAAAAAGAAAAAGTATTCAAAAAATGATGCTGCTCTAACTGTATGTCTGCATCTAAAAGAGTTCAAGGGGACCCATGTTTTCAAATATCTCACTTTGTAATTAATGTGGTCTTATAAATTTGATATCAGTTAAGGTAAAATTTCTACTATATTTCTGATTTTACTTCTTCAAATGATGTTGCCTCTTATTTGGGTTTTTTACATTTTCACTAAAGTTTTATGGTTAGCTTACCAGTTTATGCTAAATAAGGAATTCTGCTACAATTTTGCCTAGAGTAATATTAATTTTAAAGATTATTCCAACAGATGACTAAGATATATTTATTAATGCTTTCAAATCTGTGAGAATAACATTACATGTCATAAAAACTGATTTAGTTTTTCTTTAATATTCTGTGGTTATGTTTCTAGTTTTAAAATATATATTTTATAGATCATTTGTTTTTATAACTATAAAAGAGATAATGTTGAAAACTGTATTTTTCAGTGTTTTGTTCCATATATTTCAAAGAATAAATTTGCATATCAATTTTGTTTCTATATACTTTATTTATTTGATATTTTTAACAATGTAACTGCAGATTATGTTGGATTTTTCTATGTACAAAATCATATTACACATTAATATTTTTGTTCATTTCCAGTCTTGTATCTTTTAGACATACTTATCCCATTGTACAATGAGCATCAATAAAAAATATGAGTATGTCTTGTCATCCTTATCTTCCTCTCAATGTTAGTCAAATAGTTTTCAATAAACCATTATAAAGAACGGTGTTCCTTTTGTGATTTTATATGCTTTGTGAGTTATTAAAATGTCTCCTGTCTTATTTTGTGACAGCAATAACTAGTTGTTTATGATGACTCTCTATTGGTTTCTTTTGTGCTTTATGAAGACAGGATTGACTCTATGAAGTATTCTCCTGCTACGGCCGTACTCTGGCTACTTTGTCCACAGCCTCACTCTCCTCTTCTACTTCTCTTAGTCCCTCCTCTCTCCTGTGTCTGTTCAGTTTTTGCTCTCATTCTCCCTTCTATGCTCACCACTGTATTTCTGCCCTAATACTTATTGTTTTGGATTGGCTTTATTTGCTTTCCTGGAGGTTTTCCCGAAGAAACTGCCTCCAGCTTTTAGACACACATTTACACACACACACACACACACACACACACACACACACACACACATACACACATCGACTGCAGCTTTCCAGGATAAGACTTTACAATCTTTATTACTCTTGTGTCCTGGTCAGGAAAGAAAATCACCCAACATAGATCTTTCTTAGTAACACACTAATGCCTACACTTCTATGACACTTTATGAACTCGCCATTGCAATATCAGACATTTGGCTTCATGCTAATATGCTGTTCTCAAAGATGTAGTTTGTTTCTTCTGAGAAAACCAATATTTTAGGTTGTTGAAATGTTCAGGTACTGAGTAGAAGTAATATTATCCTGGTTTGAGCAAGCCAGTCTATATTTCTACCTCAGTGTTTTCCCTTTCCAAAATATGTCACCCAGACACTCACATGTCTAAGGAATTACTCATTAATGCTATAGCTATGTGTCTAAAAGACAACAATAATGGATGATCCTGCAACTCAGGGTAATGTCTCCTGTCTAGGAAAAGGGGATGGGAGTAGCTTAAAAGATAAGAATGACATAAAAAATTAGGATGACATAAAGGACTGTTCTTAGTAAAATATGTGAACAACAGAAGGATTCAGTAGATTTTATACAGTCATAAATATATGTCTATACCTACACAAACTCAGTGAAAAGACAGAAAGCTGAAGAGCTATGCTTTCTGTACTATAAGATCTCAATCATGGAAAAAGGCACTGCTGTATTGTACAGCTGTGTGAGGCTAAATGCATTTGTGGTTTTGTCTGTTTACTACCGTTTGGTTTATGTGTGGATTAAGTACTTCTCCCAAATTCAGCCAATAATTTTGAGCATAGGTCTCACATTTTTGCAATTTGGAAATTAAAAGGAGAAACATGCTTCTGAATAGAAGCCTTTAAACTACATACTATTGTTGCAGATCCTTCAAAGGTTGAATGAATATCTAAGGTAATGAAAAAGTTTAGAAAAGCTTTGAAGTGTGGTTTTCATTGGATTCCCCATAGAAAAGGGTTGTAATATGTTTTTATAAGCTAAATAGTTCCCTGCATACATCATGATTGCATACTTGTTAAAATTTACATACTGAAGAAAAAGAAAGAAAGAAAAAAAAATCTGGGTTCAAACTATTCTCAATCGTATCACTAAGACAATGTTCTGCATGAGTATTCGAAGATGCTGTGTCAACTCAGCCTGTCATCTTCTCATCATATGCAAATAATAATATCAATAACAACTGTAATCACATACGAATCACAGTGGACCTTTTCTTCAGTGTTGCATACTAACAAACAACATCCTCCAAAGAATAAATAATTCTGATTATTTATTATATAATTATTATATAATATTATATATTATATAATAGAATAATATTATATAAGTCAGAAACCTGGCTGTCATCAGAAAAAGCTTTTAGAGACTTGTATAGAATCTTTCCTGTCTCTTCCAGATAGTACTATTTTCCAGCAATTCTTGGCTCCCTATTTCTAAAGGGACCATTTTAATCTCATGACTATTTCCTCTCTGTGTGCCTTCACTTACTATTTTCTTCTGCACATGTTCATAAAGACACTTTTCCTAATGGCTTAGAGCTCATACTAGCTAGCTCATCTTGACTTGATAACTTCTGAAAAGAGTTTGTCTTCTGCTACAGTCCCTTCCTATGAGCCACTTTGGTGAAACGTAATGCAATTCACAACCCTAGCCCGAGGATGCAGAGCTTCCAAGTAGAAAACCGATAACCTCTCTAATCCAACTTTTCTCACTTGGACAACTAATTTTTTGAAGAAAATGTAACATTTGCTATATTTAGGATTATTTTTAGTGAGCATCACTAGAAGATAGGAAGGAAGCTTAAAGATTGATAGTTTGTTCAACACTTCTATTTCCTCCCAGATTTCCTCAACTTCAGTAACTTCTTATGGTTTTTATGTTTCATCACTTAAAGGCAGATATAAAATGCTGCTTGCTTATGTTTATACTGTCTTTGAATGATTTTCGAACACTGCAAAAGAAGCATGTGATAAATCACAAGCAAAAATACACATGCAAAGTCGCAGTCTCAACCGTGTTTCATTCCCTACCAGTCACTAGGAATATACCATTGTTCTATAATTTTTTTTCTTCTCCAGCTTCTATGTCTCTAGACATATTTTCATTTTTGGAAGTCTGAGGATATTTTGGAGGTCTGAGGAGAAGAAATGCCCTTGACTTTAAAGAACTAATGATTTCTGCCCTGTAAATACAATAAATATAAAAGCATAAAAATAAAGTGTCTATATGAAATCAGGTAAGAATACAGAGAACAAATGAAAATAAATATACAGTTTACTATCATATAAAGATCATTTCGGGTTCTCATCCTTACAGTGAAAATATAGTATTGTGGTTCGAATGAGAATCTTCCTCATAGTCTCAGGAATTTGAATACTTGGGCTTTACATGATGGCACTGTTTAGCTAAGTTTAGGAGGTCTGGCCTTTTTGGATGAAGTATGTCACTAGAGACAGGCTTTCAGGATTCAAAAAAACTTTAACTCTCCATAATTGTTCTCTCTACATTGTTATTTTGGCTTGAGATGTGAACTCTCAACATTCTGCTCCAGCTACCATGCTGTCCACTTGCTCCCTTGCTTCCCTACCACAATGGAAACTTATTCCTCAAGAAGTGTACGCACAAATAAAGTCTTCCTTCTGTACTATGCTTGGTTAATAGTATCTTATCATTGCAACATAAAAATACCTAATACAGGTGTTTGGTTTTTTTAAAAAAATTTTTCCACTAAGCAGAGGAAAAAAATCAAAACTCATAAATTCAAATAACAAAATGTTTATACATGGATTCCAACCCAGGATCCTCTATATTTAGTAAGTTCTTTCCACTAGAACAACAGTTTTTAACTTTCAACATGGATTCAGCAGTAGCCTATGAGCACACAGGATTCATCAGAGAAATGCTAAAACTTAGGAGAAATTTTAATGCACACAATTTCAAGTTGACACCCTACAAATTTCTGCCTTTACCTATGAATAGTTCTCCATAAAAGTCGTATAATAAGGTCCTGGTGTTGAAGAATGCTCCAACCTCTGTACCAAATTTCCTTATTTATCAAGCTAATTGTTTCATATGGACACAATTATTACAGACAACCTCAGACTTCTTCAGTAGTTTATGTCAGGACTGTGTAAAGAATATGCAAGGAATTGTTTAACAAGATTAAACTATAAAACTCTGAAGCTAATTTATATTCACTTAAAAGCTTTAGCTATGATTTTCCTGAGGAATGTGAACAAATATCTATTCATTCCAAAGTAGGGCAACAAGGATACATCAATAAAATTATTCCTCCCACTAGAAAATGGGTTAACCAATGCTTTTGAGTATCGTGGTTGATCATGAGATTTAGAATCAGCATGAAAATAAATGGCTTGCCATGTATCTGAAAGAATAGCTGAGTTTTCTTAGTTCACTGTGAAGAGCAATTCTAAATGTGTAAGATATCATTCCTTGATCTGAAATTCTGACTTTAATTAAGAAAAGAAAAAAAAAAAAAGGAAAAAGCAAACTGAATACAAGCACACATCTCCTGCTTCTTGGTTGTAGATGCAATATGAACAGCCATGTCAACTAATTGCCACCATGATCTCCTTTATGTGATGGACTGTCCCCTGGAACGTTGAGACAAATAAATCTTTTCTTTCTAAGTGGCATTTGTCAGAGTATTTTGTTAGAGCAGTAAAACAAGTAAGTAATGCATGTTTTACTTCCATAAATGTGGCTAAGGTAGTTCAATCCCTCCAAATAACAAGCTCTGTATGGGTGAGTAGTCTGGAAAGCTGTCACTTCAATTTCCTGAAACTTGTATGCAGTTCTACCAAGGAGATTCTGGGAAGTTTAAGGAGAGTTCTTACTCGTGTAAGTCCTGATGAATTTTCTTAGCCTTGAGGAAATTTCTATACAGCACACTCATATACTAATCGTTTTATCTAGAATAGCTTTCTTTTGTGACGCAGGGAGTTAAAAATAAAATGCCTGTGCATGGGAATTCAGTGTCACCAACACCAGCATGAAGGGATGTGAATATGCACATAGGAGTTTGTGATCAGATACATCACAGTAGAAAACTGATTAATGTCTGCTACTTGAATAGTGTTCACAAAGTGAAGTTAGTTCTACTCTAACCAAATGTCATCACCCTTAATATCTTTACTATGAGAAGTAATAGAAACTTCATGACATGATTATAATCAAGAAATCTGACATTCTTAGATGATAAGGATCTATTTCCCAGAGCATGTCTGTATTGGTCAACATTTCATCACTATAACGATGTACCTGAGGGAACTGATCTATAAAGAGAACATTTTATTTCAGCTCAAAGTTTTACAGATTCTGGTCTGTGATTACTTTTTCACATTGCTCTGTGCCCATGAGAAAGCATTGACACATCCTATTTGAAGACCATGGCTGAGCAAAACCTGCTCTATTCATGCCCAGTAATTCTCCAAAGCTGGGGTCTCACAATTGCATTCAGATACATTTTCTTGATTACTTCAGAACCTCTCTTATGACCATACCTTTCAAGTGTACCTCGCAAATTTCCCACCATCTTTCATAGTGCTACCCTGGGAACTGAACCAAGGCTTAAAAGATAGTTTTTTGGTAAACACTCATGTTCAAAAAAAAGTAATTCCCATTATATTAGAAATGTGCTTGTGTCATGAAAGTACAATCATCTCATGTGACAGGGGATGAAGAGATAACCTACTGGAATTAGAAAAGATAAAGAATTATCTGGTGATGTATAGAAAACAAATATTTTAGATGTTACCAAAGTATCAAATCAGAGAATATCAAACAGTGGCACTGCTTAAAGAGATCTCTTTTTTTTTAAAGCTTCTCAGATTCTGTTTGAAGGAAAACACTTGTGTTGTGTTTTTCTTTAATTCCCATAAATTATTTTGGCCTCATTTCAGAATATGGTTGGTGGAATCTATCTTCTTTACATCTCATTCCATATCCAAGATTAGACTCTTATCTGAATACTACCTGGTTTATTTTATTTATATACTTACAAAATAAAACACTAAGAACAAACTTTTAGCTACATTTTTCACCCCATATATAAGGCAACATATATATAACAAAATATGCTCAAAGAAGTGTTTACTTTTTCTTTGTGCTAGTCATTCTGTAAGAAAATTATACATGAAAAGCATTTAATATAAACTTGATTGATTATTTGAGATAAGCATGTATTCTTTTAATAGTTTTCAAGATTCATTTCTTCAGCCACTCATTCATTCAGCGCTAAGAAGCAAAAAGGAATTGCAAGGGGGAATCATGTCTCACTGAATTATATGCATCAGTAATCAAAGCTTGAATCTGATCAGATGCCAGTATCAACTGTGCACCAACAAGTTCTGGGTCATCAAAGTGTAGGTCTTTGCTGAGTCTTCTATTTGTATAGGTTCTTATGATCAAAGACATCAAAATGACGTAAGTTGGCCTTGATCTTACTGTTCACAATTTTTTGTCCAAAACGTTGAAGCCTGAAAAACAGACACCTTGCCAGGAATCTCACCATCACAGGCAACTTTACCAGACACCACTTTTCAAATAAGCGTTCCCCCACTTTTCCTCTCATGTTGAGATACCTATTCTTTACCCACAAATATGTTGATATATGAACTGCCTCACCTAGATGCTTTTTTCTCTCTTCTCTCTAATTAAATCCCAGCTCTACAGGATGCTGATTAACACCTCTCTTCATTACCAACTCTTTACACATTGGGCCCAGCCCATAATTGTATTATTCCTCTAGATATTCTTGTTCAAGTTCAGGATATCATTCGTAGGGTATTTATTCTGCAACAGCTCTGTCTTCTCAGGTACATAGGAGCTATGGCCTCAGTGAAACAATGAGTTCCCATTATATGTTAACAGAAATGTAAGCATCATTTGCACAGTGGTTCCAAAGAATTCTACTGTGGATCTCATTTAAATTATTCCTGGAACTACAAATTCATTTCAAGCTAGTAGAGTACACGTAGTACCATGATGGTTAGAAATGTTAACCTTGAGTAAGAACACCATAATCACTTATATTTACCCATAAACAAATTACTGAATTAATTGCAGTGTTCAATTAATGGGTCAAATGAATACTTTAGTCCTATCAGAATTCAAAATTCTATAAATATAATATTATAACAAGAAAAAAATACATACTACTGTGACACACAAAATACTGACTAAATGAATTTATTTTTCAGTCAGTCATTAATATCTCTCCTTCAATAAAGTTTGAAGCTATCTTGAATTCATGTGTTCTACAGATGTAGTCAAGGTTTCATCACTGGAGTCCAGGATATACAAACTTACTCTGCTGTGAGCCAAAAATATTCCTATGTGATGAAAATCATTAAAAATTTAAAATAATTATTTCTTAATTATATTCAGTTTCTAGTACTTTGTTGGAAAAGATGTGTTATTTTAATTCAAAATAATATGTTATCTTCTTAAAAGTGTGTGTTCACACTTGTGTTCCCTTTGTCAAACTTTTTCATTCAGGTTCGGTTACCACTTTCATGAAGGAATAAAGTATACAATTTTCAAATTAGATTTCTCATGGGATATATTAGTACTGCTCTCATCATTTTGTCAGAGAAACTTCTGTATGCAATGGGCAGTAGTGTGAAGACTCATAAAGAGTCAAGTTTCTGAGAATGACTATTGATTGCTTAGCTCTAAACTAGGCATCAGTACCATCCCTGCTACACATTAGAGAACATTTTGGAAGAAGGGAAGGGAAGAATATAGTTGCTTGAGGATGGAGAGGAGTGCTATGAGATCTCTTTCTCAGATGTGACATGGCCATTGTCAGTGAACTCACAGAAGCTGTGGTTTCCTGCATGAGACTTAAACAAGATTGACTATCATAGATTTTGTTACAAAAATATCATGGATGGAAGAGGGATTCATGATGTTTTATCACAAGGTGTGCTGATACTGATAGTTATTGTCTGATGGTAGAGGAGAAGTTAGTTTTGTTCAGTGGTATAGCCATTGCTAAGTTTCCCATGCTCCATTCAGCGGCACTGTACACTTCCTCATGCAAGCAAGCCTGATTAAATGAAGTTGTCATTAAAAATTAAAAAGCCGCAAAAGAAGTGGGACTTGCCAAGAAGAAGAAAGGATTCAGAGGAAAACAGAGGGTAATGGGGTGAATATGAGGAAGGGGCATCATATATACATTAAAAAGTAAAAAGATATAAGTGGCATTTTAAAAATTACTTGATGGATATTGTCCTTTCATCACTAAGAAGAGAAACAATTATTCATATCCATGTGGAGGAAATCATGAATTTAATAATACAGGTTTCCAGGCTGCTCTGAGTACACACAAAATGAACATAAGTCATCGTTCATATTTTCATACTGCAAGAGTTCAATGCAATGAAGAGTACAGATAAAGTTAGGAACATGGCTTGTCTTTGATATATAATATTGTTAATAGCAGTTTCATTTCAGATTATTTTCCAAAAAAATTGCAATGAAATTGTGGACATAACTGACAAGAAAACATAGTTAACAGTGATGGTTCTGAAAGCGGTTATTTGAAACTGCCTAGTGATAAGAAATAAATATTTCATGTATAATGGAGATATAAATAAACAAGATGCATAACACTGAACATAGATTTCAATATCACTATTGTGATTTATTCATGTCCTTAAGAATGAACATAGTATCTTCAGCATAACACATAACACATGGTTAAAATTTCTGCACCCCTTTCTATATTCACTAAGTAGGCTGTACGTAGAGTGTACTTAAACAACAATGTTCTGTGTTCCAGCAGAAAATGACAGACCCATTTCTGTGAATGTGTCACCTCCCAAACTCAGCCATTGTCCAATCTAACAGTATTAAATATGATGGTAATGCAAAGTCAGTGAGTCATCAGGGCTCTGTCTTTACCAAAGGGATAAAGTCCTCTGGCCAAAAGGCTTACCAAAGGGAGTTGACCTCCTTTATGCCATTACTTATCCTATCTTCAGAAACTATGTGTTTCTCCCCTGCAGAAGATGCTGCATCAAAGTGCCATCTTGAAGGCAGAGGCAACCCTTACTACATTCTATGTCATGGTTTTAGAATTGTCAGACTCAAAAATGAGGAAAGCTAGCTTTGTGTTCTTTATAAACTATCCAATACTGTATTATGGTGTCACAAGTTAACAAAAACATTCATCTTTCTAAAAGGCAAAAAAAAGGGGGGGGAGGGAATAAGGCATATATGGGCATTTTGTGTTCTTTATCTTGAGAAATCACTTGGATTATTGGGAGAAAGGAAAGTTAAAGTGAAGTGTATGTGTCTCACTGTGTGTGTCTGTTTGTGTCTCTGTGTGTCTGTGTCTGTGTTACATGCTGTGTGATGTATGCATGTATGCTCACCTATCAGTGAGGATGACGTAAGCTAGAGTTTGATCACAAGATATCTTTCTCAATTCCTTCCTCACCTTACTTGAAATAAGAGGTCTCTAATAGGACCTAGAGGTTTGGGTTGAATTGCTTGGTCAGCAAGCCCCAAGATCTATCTATTTCCTCTTCTAAGAGCTAGGCTTACAGATGGAAATACCCATGCCTGGATTTTCATGTGGGTCCTACAGATTCAAACTCAATTTCTCATGCTTGGTTAAGTTTCAAGTACTTTATTCAATGAACCAGCTCTTCAAGCCCAAGATAAAAGATATCCCGATACTTCTATGTTAGTGATCACAAGAAGCTGGTCTTCCACTGTAACATTTAATCTAACAAACTTCAACTGATACTCAAAAGACTACTATCTTTGATTAAGGAAAATTTTACATAAAACAATTTCAGGAATACATGTGAGCTGTGAAAAGATAACATATGTGTATATATATATATATATATATATATATATATATACACATACATATACCTATGTATATATATACACACACACACATATGTATCTTCTTTATATATATATAAATTATATATATACACATGTATATATACACATATATATATGTGTATATATATAATACACATATGCATCTTCTTTAAGGCCTTTTACTAAACTGACTCTATACGTTCATCGATCTATTTTAATATTTTTATATAATTACTCAGTTCTATGTGATGAATCTACAACTACTATTATAACAAGCTGTGGTGATTTGAATGAGAAGTGTCCTCCATAGACTCAGGTGTTTGAACACTTGGTCCCCATTTCATAGAACTGATTGGGAAGATTATTGGATCTTTAGAAGATGGAGACTTGCTGGTGAAAGTGTGTCA
Organism: Cricetomys ansorgei; assembly: GCA_026225945.1. NCBI lineage: Eukaryota > Metazoa > Chordata > Mammalia > Rodentia > Nesomyidae > Cricetomys > Cricetomys ansorgei. The sequence goes on from JAMJFZ010001390.1 coordinate 3,781,531, forward strand.
CTGAGCAAGCTTTGAGGTTTCATAGCCTGGCTCCTCTTCCTGACTCTCATTGCTTCCAGTGTGAAGATAACAGGTGATCTCTTTATTTCCAAGCTGCCAGGATAGTCTTACATTCCTGGCACTATGTCACCTCTGCCATGATGGACTGCCTTCCCTCAGGATCTGTAAGCTAAAATAAATCACCTTTTCTTATAAGTTGCTCTTGTTTATAGTATTTTACCAAACAATAGAAAGGCAATTAATACAGAAGGCAAAGATAGTAATGTTTGGGATTCCCAGAAAATTATTGATGTTCCTGAGAGTGTAAGACTGAGGGACATTGATGCGCTTACATGTTGTGAACTATAAACACTTTTAAGGACCCATTAAAGAGAAGCTGTAAACCTTGTTACATTTACTTTGTAAATTTTACAAAGGATCCTTTTACAAAGGATCTACAAAGGTAAAGATTACATAGATTATGTTCTTTTTGTTAAGCCGCTAGCTCCTTGTGTTTGAAAACATGATTTTGAGGAAACATGTATATTGTTGGCCTCCTTGGGAACTCCTTAACTAAGGTCAGACATAGACCCAAATGCTCATGTGTATGCAACTCATCTCTTCCCCTATCCTACAAGCTGTTCTTGCTCTGGTGATTTTGATATTGGGAATATATGATGTCCAAGGTATAAGTTCCTGTTCTGTGCTTTTATATTTCTTTTTTTATTTTACCCACATCTTAGACCTCTCCAAATAAATTTGTAAAAATAAATTGACAAACAGGAAGGGTATTGGAATTGGGGAGAGGGAGACAGGATAGAGTAGGGAAACTGGGAGGAATAAAAAACACCAAAGACTTTTCAAAAACAGTCATATGGAAACTTACACTATATAACCTTCCTAAAATATATTGATACATATACATAAAAATAATTTAAATTAAGTTACCCTGTAGCAGAACGACAGCATCTCTATCAATTGCTACAAGTAAACAAATTAAAAGAAAAGTCCCAGGAATGGGTTACTTCTTTTGTATTTCTTCATCAAAGATGTAAGATAGGCCCCCAAACATATTTTTGCCAACAGTCATTCTCCAGAAGCTAACTGTAAGATGCCACATAATTGATTCATAGGACATAGGGAAATGAATCTTCTCTTGTACTCACCGGGAACTTTCATCCCCATAGACTAGCTTTTATTGTTCCTGTAAGCTGCCATGCGTGCTCCTGTTAGAGAAAAATAATTCTTAATTTTATCCAGCTGTGAATATTGTGATCTGTAACAATACCTGTCCTAGGAGGGCATGTCCACTGATATGACTACGATGCCATGGGAGTAATAAACCACTCTATTATTGGATTTAAGATCTTCCATACAAGAAGAAACCCATAACCAGCACCATTACTAAACCAAAAACCCATGGCTAGATGGATCCTAAGTACTATGAGAAAATCTAGATCATGCATTATGCCAAATGGATATAGCATTATACCAACTCCTAATGAATTATAATTATATGCACAGATTGAGTCAAATCTCAATCCTCATCAGAGAAGTTTCTGTTTGCAGTACACAGAGACCAGCAAAGAGACCCATAACTGATCAAGGTGCATAAAATAAGAGAAACAAGAACTCTCAACACTAAAAAGAACATATATAACACATTCATCCTCTAAAGGCTTAGGGATCATTGTGGAAGAGGGGACAGAAAAGGTATAAGAGACAAAGGTGGTGGGTGATTATAGGGCAACAGTGTCTTCTGGACACAGCAAAACAGTTACACAGATGGAATCAAAGTGGTTGTGACAGCATATACAAGACAAAGCCAACTCAAGTACAATCCAGACCAAATATTTGCATAGATCTGGGAGTTGAGAAAGTAGTCCCACCTCTAGCCATGGAGCTACTATCAATCCTTAGCTGTTAAGGAAGAAAAATGTCAGTTTTCTCTAAAAGTATAGCCTTGAATAAGTTGATCACACTCAAATGGAAAACAACACATCCAATATATTTGGGTGGAAGATATTGACCTTGATGTTACAAAAAGGGATACAGGATTGGGTGGGCAGAGAAGAGGGTGCATCTTAGAGCACATGTGAATTGCAAATGGATTTACCTAATCTTTAGATTCTAGTAATACAGAAGATTTTAAAGGCAATAAGAGAGCAACAGCTTTGGTTTTTCCTTGGAATGCAAACACAGAGGAACCATCTTCAAATGACAAAAATTATTCTCACTGGTCCATAGATAATCAAATATCTTCTTTGCTATTCCAAAGTTTCTTGAATCTTTGTAAGTTACAAGTGTAATTTGTAACAAATTACAAATTGTAATGTAAGTTACAATTTTATTTTAGGTTAAGATTTTATTTTAATGCAATTTCTCAACCATGATCAAAAATCATTTCACGTACTTTGTATTCAGTAAGTTTCCAAAAATGACTAGAGGCAAAGTAGTTTCTACAATACAAACAACATGGTCTCAAATGAATACTTAGCCACTAGATTGTTATCTCAAAGACTAAGAATTGTTTAAATAGGAAAGTTATTTTTTGTGAAGCTTCAAAAATTAGAATATCCTAGAAAGCAAAAGAACATGAATACTTATAAACTTATATTCCTTGTCTATTCAAAAATATAACCTATTAGACATTGTCTGCTTAGACAGTGTTGTTTTGATCCTTCTTAATACAAGTGTTACAGCATGACATGCATATGTAACTAATATAATCACCAAACACTTATCTTCAAAGATATCTCTAAATCTCTGGTTTTCAAAACAATAAAAATATCCAACAGAAGCACACGGGAAAGTACATTTTTCAAGTTTGATTGTCAGAGCTTCTAGCATACTGAAGCTTTACAGTCATTAAAATACCAAGTAAGAACTCTCTTAGAGAAGAAAATCTTTAAGAAGCATCATGTCAGATGGTAAGTTGCTACAACTGATGGTGCCCCATGAAGGTGTGTGTGTGTGTGTGTGTGTGTGTGTGTGTGTTAGAGCATCACAGGTTTGTATGGGTGCTTGTACATGTGTAGGTAAACATTAAGTGTATAGAAGCCAGAAGACAACAGGTATTGCTCCTCAAGTGCCATTCGCGTACTGTTTGGAAAGAGAGTCTTTTATGAACTAGAGACTTGGCAATTAGGCTAGGCTAGTGGTCTAGGGAGCCTCAGGTAGTCTCTTATCTCTGTGTCACCAGCAGTGGGATTATAAACACAATATACAGTGCTCCATATTTTTTAACATGGCTTCTCAGAATGGAAGATAAGTCCTTGTGCTATAAAGACAAACACTTTACTGATTTAGTTGTCTCCCCAGCCCAAGAATGGTTTTTCTTTAATCAAGAATTTTCTTGTTTCTCGTGCTCATACAGAAAGTCATATTGCAACTTCACAGTACATCCATTTCAAACTCTACTGCATACTCTTCTCTCTGTGGCAGATAGCAGCTGTAATCTCATTTGTCATTGATTCATGGTCAATACTCTTTCTTTGTCTCATGCACCTAATATACGTTTGCATTTTGGTTTTCTTTTGCTGCCTCTCTATGTGTTAAGGTCTAAATAAAATGCCCAATCCTCTATGATTTACAAACAAGGGAATAAATAAAATTCAAATGAAATTGGTTAAATGGGAATGAGAAGTAAAGAAATAAAATGAGAATATATTAAGGCAGAAGTAACAGATTTTGTTGCCTTTGAATTTTAGTAAAATTAACATTGTTTAGCAAGTATACTATTAAAAATTACACACTAGTAATTTTTTCTAAGTATCCTGATGTGATAGTTGTTAACATTAGCCTAGATCATGAATAAGAAAATGGATGTTAAAGGTAAATGATAACTAGGGTTGGAGGGGTAGCTCACAGTTTAGAGCACTGTCTACTCTTGCAGATGATACAGGTTTGCTTCACAGCACCCAAGTATAGCTCACAACTCTAACTCCCATTAGAGAATCTCATGTCCTCTTCTAGCTTCTGTGGACAGTAGGCTTTCATATGGTTCACAGACTTATTTTCATGCAGGCAAGTAATGTATACACACAAAATATTTTAAAATTATGATACATATTAAATATTCAAGCTCTCTCAGCTTTAAGTATAAAGTATATAGACATGAAATTTAAATTTGTAGATGGACGTGGATTTTTAACAGCTGTGTCACAGCTGTGACAATGAGGACATAATTACAAGGACTTTAATATTTGGAAGTTGGTTGAATGTGTAAATGAAATAATTAAGAATTTTATTTTTGAGATGTTTCATTTTGAAATACTTAATAATATCAAGGAAGAGCCATTTGCTGTTTAATTATAAACAACAAAGGAAATAAATTCAGGAAAGATATGATTCGCAGATTAGAAGACATGATGTCACAGTGAGAGGTTATCACCAAGTGAGAAAAGGAGAAAAATGGGAGACCTACAGGTAGTAGCTGGAAAACTTTTCAGGGATGGTAATACGGTAGTAAAAACAGACTCAGAAGTCGTGGAGATCACAAGGCCTGCACTGACTCCATCACCACCTATTACATACATACAATACATACAATACATACATACATACATACAATACATACATACAATACATACCCTATTCAAAAGTTATGGCAGAATAACTTTACTAACAAAAAAACAGAAAGATACAATTACCATAGTTCAAAAGATAAATACACCTGCTGAGACATAAAAAAGAGAGAAGTTAAATTCTCTCTCACAGTGCCTTATAATTTCTGTATAACTTGGAGTTATATAGCACATTAGAAAGATTTGCTAAATATGGACCTTCTGTGATAAAATGCCCTACCTGTATAGTCAAATATCTAGATGAACTCTATGGACAGAAATCACAGAGAAATGTCATTGGTACTTAGTAAAATATTGATTCAGAATATACAATCCCTTAACTATAAAATATAATGTTACACCCTTTTACAAATGATCTCTTTGTAGTTTTAAAACAGAAACCACTGGAAAGGTAAATGTTCTTGTCAGTGCCCTCATCTTTGGATAACAACCTTTGGACCTCTCATTTATGATAACAGCTGCTTTGCAACCAATTATTGAATTCTATCAGAATAAGCTAGACTGAAATGTAGTAAGTAATTTAGTCCATTTTCCACTGTCACAGCAAAATACCTGACTGGTTTATACATGATAAGAAGGATTTACGTAGTTTGTAGTTCTGAAGGCTGAGCATCCCTTTTCCTAAGGCCCCATCTATTTGGTCGTTGGTAAGGAACTTCTTGACTGTGGTATACAATGCAGAAGTTCCTAGAAAGGGTAACATGCAATGAGACAGGAAACCAGAGACTGAGGAGAATACAGTCGTTTCCTTGTATAACAATAGCCTGTGTTGCATGAGCTAACTGAGGATCCAAGAGAACAAAATCAATGTCTCCTGAAGGAAGTATCTTCAGTGGTCTTTGACTGGGCCAGCACCTCAGAAGTCTGACCAACACACCCTGGGGTTCTGGCTCCCAACTCATGCAGGGTATCAAGTGCATACATGAATCAATATTTATAACAGCATTATTCATAGTAGTTTCAAGGTAGTAATTATCTAAATGTCTCTCATTGGATGGAAGAAAAATCAAACGTATCACTGCACTGGCATTTTGAAAGTATTGTCTTAAAAGGAAATTTTAAAGCATTTTACAGGTATTCATGAATCTGAAAGTAATATACTAAGTAACATATGTTTGCTATAAAAGGGAAAATAACATATAAATATATCTGTAAAATGTATAAGAAATAATTAAATTCAAAGAAAGTAGAAGCGTGCTTATGATGAGCTATAAAAAAAACACTAGAGAGTTAGTGTATAATGAATGGATACAGAATATGAGATTGAAATATTGATAAGTTCCGGGAATGTACACCAATGATAGTGGCACCTTCATATGTGCAAACTATTGTTACCAAGTTTTACATATTATAAAATAGCAAAGTTATGTTTATATAGATATTATTTTTATTATTATGAATAAAAAACTCAATTAGCTTCCAGCCACTAATTCTCTATGGCCATTTTTAGGACCAGCTGCTACATTTTAATTTTGCATGTCATTGAAATATGACTTCCTATAAATTAGAAAACTTAAGAAGAGTTTGCTCCTTGGGTGGCTTTAATATAATAATGCAGAAGCACAGACAAGACCCAAGAGATGGGAGCTGGCTCATACTAATTGCCTAAAGAAGATCTCCACACTGAGAAGATGTGGCATTATTCCCCAGGTGATGAAACAGATCATATTATTTATGCCAACATAGTCAGAGTTTCTTTTTCATTTGTATGCCTTTTACAGGCATTTGAAACTATACTAAAAATTAGCAAGTCTGGGATCAACCAACCTTGTTTTGTCCACAGTTTGAAAAGAACCTGGCTCAGCCCAAAGCATAAGAAGGAAAATGCAATATAACTGCAACAGAGCCTTCACCTTTCATTTATGCTGCAGTAATAGATGAAATGGGTAAGTAAATAATTCATAATTAGAGACATGTCTGGTGTTGTGACTGGTCAACTACTTCTGCATGGAAGTGTCACAGGAAACAGCACCAATACTCAAGGAATACCCAAAGGGAGAATGGGAATTAGTAAAATAATAAATGGCAGGATATGAAAAAGATCTGATTTTCATCCATAGCAAAGGAATAGTAACAGGAAACAGAGGAAGCATTGACATCATCTCATCTGATAAAAACAGGAAATCCTCCATTGTAATCATTAATAGAAGCTGCAGAGAGCATGGCCTGAGATGCATCTCAAGGCAAAGGACAGAGCTGAAGCTCTAAGCACTGCCTCGGCCTCCTTGGTAAACTAAGTCCCAACTGGTAGTATTCTCACAAACATCTGAATCCCTGTTTGGGAGATATATTAAAGATTTATTTTAAAAATCCTTAAATCAACACATGTCACTATGATGGCTGACATACAATACTTTGCAATATTCCCCAAATGAGAAAAAAATTAAAACTAGGTTATCTTTATACAACCCATAAAAAATATTTAAAATATAAGGCATTTTCCTAAAACAAAGAGATCTTTATTTCCTTAAACATAGAAACCACAAAGTTTGAGGGGAAATGTATATGCAAACAATGGATTCAACTCTTACATTTCATTCTGTTAAAATCTAAAGGGAGTAGACTGTCAGGACCAAGTTCAGAAGACTTCAAGTTACATAAATAACCCTAATGTTATATAAATACAAAATTTCCACCCCTAGGAATTTGCTAAAAGGAAACTAAATCTCAAATCAAAACCCAATCCAGATCATCCTCTGCCTTCACCCTGTCCCAGTTCTGTGTGCCCTGACAACATGCACCACTGAGAGATAGGTGAGTCTAGCACTGTTTCAGTTGCTAAGGAGACAGTGACTGGTTCCTATTATATTAACTATAACCTTTCAAAAGAAACATCAATTTCTTCACACTGATGGTGCATTCAGTAAAGAGCCTCAGAGGAGTCCTGGTACATTATGAAAATAGGTGAACTAGGAGAGCAGTCCAGGTGATGCTTGTGAGCATCACCTTCAGTTAATGCCTCTCAAAGTCTTCCCATATGACTCTCTAGAAACAGGATTCTTCCACTGAAATTAACTAATTAATTTAATCATTTAATTCTTCCTGCTTTCTTATATTCACAGTCAAAAATTAGAAGCCTAAAATATGAAAGTAAACTTTATATGATCATTTCTGTCCTTTTAGTAAAAAGAATTGTGGATATGTTATACATGTGGTCCATATATCTATATTTGGCCTCTTTGAAGTATCAATTCCTTAATTCTGCCTATATTGAGAAACCAGACATGAAATACTTTCATATGATCAAATTAGTCGTCACATACTAAAGCAGTTGGAAAAAAAGTCATTCTGATTATAACAGGATCTTTCTCTGGAGGACTTGCAAAATTACACTTTAATAAGTAATAATTGTTATAACTGATGCCTTATAAAACAACCAATATTTTCTAATTCTAGTTTAAACGACACTGGGAATGAGATTGACAAAGTGTACGATACTGTTCACCAGAGTTGAAATATTATGCACCTCAGGCTTCCATGGTAAAATAGCATGCATTGACTTTACCCACAGAAATTAATTCCTTGTTGTTCTGGAGGTTAGAACACACTAACTAAAGTGTTAATTGATTCAGTTCCTGTTTACTGCTCTTTTCCCTGCTTACACAAGATCACATGGCCTTTCCTTTCTCCTCCTTGGAGAGGAAAAGAGGAAGGGAGGAAGGGAAGGAGAATGAATGGGAGAGGCAGGGAAAGAGTAGGTGGGAGAGACAGAGAGGATGAGAGAAAGAGTGAATTATTATACTTCCTTCTACTCTTAAGGACACCAGGATCACCAGATTACGACACTTTTTAATCCTGGGGATTATGGCACTGGCATGTGAATTTTGAGTGAGAACATCCACAGTGGGTACGTAATCAGAAATATGCCACTATCCGACTTGTGTACTTGTGTAGACTGTTTTAGGAAAGAACTGATGATGATAGTATCAGTGTTGAAAATTTTCACATTAAAAAAAAGCTCAAGATATGTGGTACCCTCTCACAGGGAAGCAGCATGCAGAGAAACTGGCAGTTCCACAAACCATTCCCCACACACGTGAGTGCAGTAATACAGATCTGTCACCTAAATCTCTGTCTTGCTTACTCCTCACTCAACTTGCCAAACTGTGTGATAACTATTGTTGTATCTCAGTTGTCTGAGGCATTTGACTGACGATACTGCACATAGGTCAAATGGGGGAAAGCGCTGCTTTACATGGTGTGGTAAAAGTGCCAAAGGCGCAAGCAGGATGGATTCAAACGTGGAGAATGCAGTGTCGTGTTACAGCAAGGCTGAGCAGATGGTTTTATGTCTTTACAAATATTTGATAAGTATTAGGGTATTTTGTGTGTCCATGTCTATCATCTATGAGGTCTTTCCTGACTTTTGTTTGTTGCTGGGCATGTTATCACGTGTTCACTGCATTTAATGATGATTATTGACTAAATAGCAAATGCTTTGATTTATGTGCTATGATAACACTTGAGTGTAGGATGAATTATATAGGAAAATAGGATGCCATTTGGAGTAATAAAGAAGTCCAGACTCTAAGAACAGCAATAGATGGTGTGATGATGTATTGCCCATAAACCTTGCTTTTGGGACTAGATCTGATTTCAGAGTATTACTTCCTACTTTCTGGTTAAGTCATTGAAATAAACATGTGGTTTCCAACACAGAGGATACTTACTTCTAGAATAAAGTAAAAATGCCTTCATAGGATCATCTGGAGGAAGAAACATAATATTTTGAAGCACTTAGTACCATGCCTTACTCATTTCAGGCCTGAGTGGTAGGAAATCATATTGACATTATCAGCAATGGTGTGAACAAAAGAATAGACTTCTGTTTTTTGGAGTTTTCTAAATCAGTGTTCAAAAGCAAGAACAAGACTTGGAAAATTTCTAGACAAGAATATCCTTAAGGAGAAACAACCTCAGTAATGTTTTCCATTTCTTTAGATGAACTAATTCTATCAGGTTCTTGACAATGATTTCCACTGAAGGGCTTACAATCATGTGGGCACAAAATGGAGAATAAGCATGAATGTCTATAATGTCCCTAGTATTGACTTAGAATAAACAACAAGGAATGTGCAATCATTCCCATCTTCTAGATGAGCCCACAGTGGTTAAATTAAGGCACCTAACTTCTTCTAGATCTACAGTTCATATGCTGAAATGTAGTAGATATCTTCAGAACAATTTCCAGCAAGTTTGAGATTGATTTTTAAAGCCAGCTATTTTAGGCCTTGAAAGCTACCTAGAATATCTCTCAAGTATTCAATACTGCCTTATGAAAATATCTACTTACAATATAGAAGTGAAAAATGTAGTAGTAACATGATATAATTTTATTTATAAACAGAAGCAGCAAGCAAGCTTTTACTCATGTGCTACAACTTGCTTATCTCTTGTTCTAGTGCGTAGTTGCATTAAAGTTCCATTTTAAAGAGATTACTATAGCACTAAAGGAAATTGTGTTTATTGTGGGACTCCCCCTCAAAAAGACTTCAATCTAGCTTTGAGTCTAGATAACAAACAAACGCATGCCCGTGACCATTATTACAACTGTTGAACGTTGTGACATCATTCTCATGCAACTAAGATATGCCAAACAGATTTGCTTAGGAAAAAAAAAAAAAAAAAAAGCTCTCAAATTCAACTTCCTACATTCCTGTCCACATGGTACAATGATTCAAGAAGAAAAGAAATTTATCTTAAACACAGTAAAACCTAATTATATTTGTCCTCAGTAGAATTAAAACTAATAACATATTATGCAAGACATTTCCAGATCCCCTTTACCTTTGAAAGAAAACGTAGGATCTGGAGAGATGACTCAGCAATTAAAAGCACATAGGGTTCTTGTGGCAGAAGATCCAAGCTCCTAGAACCAACATCAGGCAGTTCAAAACCTTCTGAAACTCTAGTCCTGTTGTATCTAACACCCTCTTCTGTCCTCTACATATACATATACTCACGGGCACATCCCCAAGCAGACACACATACCTACCTCTATATAATTAAATTTAAAATGTTTTTAATTTAAAACAAAAATTATCAGTACTTAATATGAATTAATTTGTTCCAAGCATTATTCTGGAAGCAAAAAGTGTGAATCCCTTTTTTATATAATCTATATTTCTTCTCTACTCCTAACATGTGGCTTTGTCTTTATTGTGTCAAACTCACGAGACACCATAAAAATTGCCAACACTGAATATTGATGACAATACAGGAAAAATGAATCAAATGCCAAAATATGTGGGGGAAATATTAATGCATGACAACAGAAAAAAAGTCTGAAGTGATTATGGCATAGCTTCAGAAGGCATGTATTAAAGAAAAGGTTTGGGAAAGAGTCATATAATCTGGATGGGATAAGTGGATTTCATTTGTCACAACCCTGGGACACGAGTCTTGCCTATCATTGTGAATGATGCTTTGAGTGTTATAATAGAAGTAAAAGATGTGGAAGCATTTGATTTAATGCATAGAAATCAGTTTTGTCTGCCAAATCCCAAGGAAGACATCAATGAGCGCATCAGTCAACATTAAGATCTCTGTGTTGAGCAAATGACATCCGAATCATAAAGCCGTCATCATTTAAAATGCATTTTTAAATCACTGCTCCACTACCATTTATAATGGATATATTTTTAACTCCAATAATTAATCAACTCTGACATATTTCCTTCCTTTTTTATTCTCCTCTGATATTCTTCTTTTATAAAACACCAGTTTTTAATTTCCTGTATGCAAAAACCAGCTAAGGTGTTCCGGGTTTGAAGCTTCATCTCTGAAGGTGCTGTAGAGATTTATGAATCTAAAGAGTGGAAAATGAATATTCACCTCAGATAGCATCTCGACATACATGTCCTGTCAACAGAATGGCACATCCCCTGGGAATTCAAACTCATGCTCATGACTGCATCTCAGAAGGTATTGCTTTAAAATGATGTACCCCTGTACACAGACATATCACATTTCTCCATCTCCCCAGGAACTAGTTCATCAGATAATTTCTCCTAAAGACATTCCAGTACTGTAATTTGCCACTGCTTTAATCAACAGTGAGATAATATAGAAGCCGCAGTAAACGATTCAGAATGGCCTCATCGGCAGGAAATCCATTAGTCTAACCATATTTTCCCATACTTTTCAGCACCATGTCCTGTCATCTGGAAATAATAGGTACCATAAAAGCAAATTCTGAAAGCTAAGGGGAAAAAATACTGGAATAAAGTTCTTGATGTTTATTTGGTAGTATCAACTACCACAGATTAATCAAAAAAAAAAAAAAAGGATTTTCCCCCTCAGAATATTTGAATTAGATTTCTGTATGAAAGAATGCTAAATTTTTAATTAAGCATGATATATTTACATATTTCCATCAGTTTGGAATATGCCAGATGTGCAAAAGGAGAATCATACTAATGTGGATGTTTTCATTTCTAGTAAATTGGTGTCTAAACAGAAAGGGAGAAGGAGCGAGGGAGGAAGAGGGAGAGGACAGACTAAGGAGGTGGATACTAGCGTAAAACAGGGTAGCTGCAGGTTGAAGATGGGACTGGTGTGTGCATGAACATTTGATTAACTTGTACATTTCAGTTACTTGTATCTCACAGTACAGAAATTATTATTTTCCATGTTCTTTTAAAGCCATAATAGATATCATAAATGCATTAGAAGTCATCACTAAACTGCATGATTACCTTCATTTAATGTTAGTAACTGGAGGACATATGAAATGGAAATCTAAAATTTTAGAGTTCTATCATTCACTGACTCTGATACCCTGTTCAAATTCCTCCAAATCTGTAGGTTGTCAATGAAGATCTCCTAAAAACTTTTTCAACACTTATGGAAATGCACCCAAGCACTCATATTCCTGAGGAGGCTACACTGGAGCCAGCAGAGAAGGGGGAGAAATAAGAAATCGAGAGATTTGACAATGGCGGTAACTGGAATGAGCTCCTTCTCCTTCTCCTTCTCCTTCTCCTTCTCCTTCTCCTTCTCCTTCTCCTTCTCCTTCTCCTTCTCCTTCTCCTTCTCCTTCTCCTTCTCCTTCTCCTTCTCCTTCTCCTTCTTCTTCTTCTTTTAATTGAAGGAGAGCTAGCTTTCAAGAATCGTAAGAAAGGTTTATAATACTAATGCAGTAAGTAGACAGTGTGAACCCTTAGTGAGAGCTTCATGTTCCTACTTTAGCCCCAGAGGTTACTAGTTCTTTGCAAGTGGTTATGAAGCCATTATCCTGAATCATTTTCATGTAGGAAAAACAAAACCCAAAACTTTGTGACACCTCTTAGTGTGTGTACTAAGAACTTCCAAATACTGACTATTAATGTTGACCACAGATGAGAGAGACAGTACCGTCATTTCTGTTTGATAGAGGCTTTTTTAACACCAAGACTCACAGAGCAGGTAAGGTGGAGAGGTGGGGCTTTTATTTTAACAGGCAAACTGCCATTCTGCTCTATCCTGGAGAGGAAATCTAGGCAGCTTTCATTTCCATGTGCACGGTGGCTATTAAAGATGAAGCTATTCCCATCTGAGGGGTTTCTTTTAAATCAGTTTTCAAAATAGGATCTTTGTGGTAGCCTAGCAATTATGAGAATAAAAATCACAAGGATCATTTTTCTTTTTATATCAGTTTCTAAATCAGAGCTGTGTGTGTGCTAATTCTGCCTTGTTATCTCCTCAGAGAAAAAGCTTAGAAGCTTTAGACATTGAAGAGCGAGGATGTCGGTTTTCATGAGTTGGAGTTTCAATGCCAATAAAAAATGATAAAAACTAAAGTATTTTGTTCCAATGTCATTGATTAACTAAAGCACTTAAGCCCCAAATGTAAGATCACAGAATTATCTGCACATCTATCATCCTTCATGGTACGAAAGACAATTTGGATATGACTGTAAAGTAGCCAAGGAAACAAAGCTGAGGGGGATGGGATAAAAAAAGGGGCCAGAGAAGCATCCCAAAAGTCTTTTAAAAATATTCCACCCACCTTACACCTTGGGGAAGCCTGCCAGGGGAGGAATATTTAACACCCCTTCCTTTAAAGCTGATTTGTTTAACTGACCAGAGATTAAGAAAATGATATGTTATCCTGCTAAAACATTTGCTAAGAATGAATTTAAATGTCTGCTGTGAAAATTGTCTTTGTTGAAAGCTTGTTTTAATGCTTAGTAGTTTGGATGATTTTGTCTTCTACGGAATTGGAAGGGAATTTTTCATAAAATTTAGTAGTTTCATGAACTCTTATTCATTCCACATTTGTGTGTGTGTGTGTGTGTGTGTGTGTGTGTGTGTGTATAATTTTTTTATTCTTTTGAGATTGACTTATTTCCCCTAAACCAAGAACTCTCTATAAATGTTTCTAAGTTTCAGAAAGGTTTAAACCACAGAAAGGTCAATGCTAGATGATACAAAGTGTAGTTTCCTAAGCAATGAGCGTGCCACTTCAGCTCCTCTGCCTTTCATTGCTGCACCCCAGTGCCTCAAGTTCAAAGCCACTGAGTCCAGAGTCAGTGGGTATGTGAGTGGGAAGACTACAGGGTTCTTGTTACGAGGCACCCTGCAGTTGCTGTCTTATCTTCATGTCTCTGCTCATTCTGTCATTTGACCCTCCCTAGGATAGACATAAGGCAGAGACTTTCTACAGGAGCCTGGGCTGTACTTTGCCTTGCTCAGTCTCAAAAACATTATATCATCCCACTTCAGAACTGCTGCTAAGACAGACCCCTTATATAGGCGACAAAATGTAGTGTAAATGTGTGCTTTATTCACTAGTGGCACATGTGGAGAATTAGAACAAAGAGTTCAGTAAGAAAATGTCAGTACTTTAAAGTGTGAATTATAAGCCATTACTTTTTTCAATTTTATTTGTAATTCCCAATTTTAAATGAAAAGCCTAATACTTACAGTATAAAATCAGAATTGTCAACTCAATCTTATTCATAACTATAAAATATGAGGATAATAGGTATCCAGTAGTATAGCTAACAAATAGAGTGTGAGCAAGATGAAGTACTGTTCAAAAGTAACAATAGAGACTAGAGAGATGGCTCTGTCAGCTGTTTGTCATGCAAGCATATGAATCTTAGTTTAAACACTTAACATCCTGGTGTTCATCTTTTTCTCCAATGCTGGGGAGATCTAGACTAGTGTGTTGTTGAAGCTCATGGGCAAGTCTGACTGAATGACATTCAAGATTGAATGAAGGACCCTATCTCAAAAACTAAGGTGGAGAAAAAGTGAAGAAAACACTTGGTGTTAACCTATGGGCTCTATAAGCACATGTTAGACTTATGCACATGTATGTACAACACACACACACAGGGCACACAGACAGAGATAGAGACAGAGAGACACAGAGAAATAAACAATAAAACATAAACCATTGCCAGCCCCACAACTATGCACACACATGTAGCGGAGAAGTGGGGGGAAAGGGAAGAGAGAGGGGAGAGGAGTAAGAGAGAAAAAGAGGGAGAGCAGAAATAAGACATGTACCATTCCCAGCTCCATACCCCAAAAATTGAGGAAACAGGTTGAGCTGTGTCACATCATGGTAGCTATGCCCTTAAGGAGATGTCTGAGGTCACAGCAAGATGACTGATGTCATCCATCTTCTTCTTCTTGCCTGTCATCTACTCCAGTCCTGTCCATTGCAGAATCATCTGTAAGATGAAGGGTAAAGGAGCCCTTTGTTATACCTTAGACTGGTCAGCTTCATATAGCACACAGCCAAGTACACGAGAGAATGGGTTTGGATGAAAGAGCATAAAATCTAGTTTTCACACGCTGCAGGTTATGTTTAATAGGTCACATCATTGAGAGACTGATGTCCTATCAGTTAATATGCTAATGTAGCATTCAAATATGTTCAAATGTTGGAAATTCTGGATTAATTTCACCCTGAGTAAAGTCTGGAAAAACCCTCAACAAAACCCAACTAAAATTCTAAGTTAAAATTATCTAGGCAGCACCTCCATGAATCTAAATATTTATTAACTCAAGTATTGCTTTCTTTAAAAATAAATTGCCTTATTCTTTGAGAGAAAGGAGATTGCAATCAGTTCTTTCCCATTCCGTCTTCACCCTGGGATTTTAAAAAGCACCCTGCTACATTTTCATTTCGGGCTTAGAAATAGAGTCTGTGGGACTCTGGGAATAGTGAAATGATCATTTTACCAATAAAAACAGTTTTGACTGATCACACAGGTCTGTTTTTATAAATTGAACCTAGGTCAGAGATAAGCAGGCCTGTTCAGTGTATGTTCTTACATAAAATATTGCCCTAAAATGAGATGGTGATCCCAAAACGCACAGCTGCACCCCTCCACCCAGGTGTCGATGGCGTTATCTATTCAGTCCTGTACTTGCGTATTTTCTCAAACATTCACTGGTGTCTGGTAGATTTTTTTTTTTTTTAATGTCACTCATGCTTAGCATCCCTGGGCAGCTGCTCTGGATTGTGGCCCAGATAGGGTCTGGACACTTCCTCAGAGAGACACTCCATTGCTGTAATGGAGTCAAGTCTGGATAAGTTTTGCTGTCTCAGGGGAATAGTAAAAGTGCAACTGGGGCAAGGAGAGCCTTGTCCAGGTGTCCAGGAAAAGGAATGCTGATTTTCAGGTTCCATGTAGAACCAGCTGGACACAGAATGACCCAAAAGCCATCAACTGTTAGAAGGTGGTCACCTGCTAATCTCTTCTCACCAGAGAGGTACTTTCAGAATGAAAAAGAGAAAGAAGGTGAGCAGTGAAGTCACTGAAGCAACTTACTTGAAACACACTCCACAGCAGGTCCCAAGGCTGGTGGGTAATTACAGGAAATAGCTGTAGAATGGTTCTCATTTATAAATGAGAAAGTTCTGCCTCTCCTCCAGGCCACATCAGACAGACACTAGCCTTAGCCCAGCCACAAAGCCTTTGCTCACCCATTTTCGGCTGTACTGCTATCCTTGCCTCCCCCACCACAAGCCACCAGCCACCCCAATCCCAGGCTGTGCTCCTCAATTTCATTCTGTCTGGTCGTGATTCCCCAGACTTGTGGCCTCTCTCCTTTTCACAACTCCCCTTTCCCTACTCCACCTCATCGCTCTCCCTGCAGCTATGATGGCTTCTTGCGTTTCTTCCACTAGATACTCAGCCATATGAGAACAGAGACTATGCGTGTGCCCTCTTCTCTGTGTCAAATTGAGGGTCTGGCACAAAACAGACAATTAACAAATATTTTTACAATGGATGCATGAAATTCTCATCCGGCTTTAATTATTTAGTAGCTTGCTTGAAGGCATGTTCTCTCTTTCTTTTCTTTTTCTTTTTAATATGAGAAATTATATGAAAACTTTCCCAGACCCTTTGTACTCACAAGCTCTCTAAGCAGTCCTCTGGAGTGTGTTAAATGGGGCTTCTTTGCCAGGCCATTTTTCCCAAGTCTTAGAATGAACAGTCACAAACTGCAGAGCAGACAGGGCTACATCCTCCATTCAGTCCCAACTGTCTGTGGCTTAAATTTTCTGGAATTTATTCCACCAGGGCCCTGCTGAGAAAGTGGCGATCTTACAACCTTTGAAGACACAGCACTTCCCTTGTTACTTTACTCTAGAGATTGAAGTGACTCACGTGGAAACCTGTGGCTACTGGTAGACAGCTGAGAAATTGCTGGTGTTGTGGCCAGATGATCTAGAAGTACAGTGGAACTCTTGGAAAGAGGTTCATTATTTTTGGTTTCTTTAAAAATGCAAAATGGATTTTGGATTATGTTTTTGTCCCCATCCCAGGTGTGGTGGATTATAATGAGTTTGATTTGGACTGTTCATTGCTGGTGACTATAATTTGGTTACTCGAAGCTGTTTTGCTGTGTGTAGCTTGTCCTTATGACTGCATGACACTTAAACTTCTGGGAATTTTTGCTTAGATTATATAAGGGTTGAAGCCCTGATAGCTTGGTTACTTGGTTCTTTGCTTGCTCGGTTGTTGGTTGGTTGATTATTGGTGGGTTGGTTTGTTGGTTATTGATTAGAGGAACATCATTTGGAAAAATTGGGTTCAAGGATATTGAGCTGAGACAAGGGTCCAACTCAATATCAGCTCCTCCTCTCCACGTTTCGTACAGCCTAAAATGACTTGTATATTTCTTCCTTTCTCTCTTTCTTTCTATCAAGTGCATCTACGAAGACAGTGAAGATTTCTTTCTTTCTATCCTTCTTTTCTCTTCCCTGAAATTGAGGATAAAAGTATGGTAGCTAAATGCTACATAGAAACCAAGATGCTGAGTTGTGTTATGAAGCTTCTCTGTCTTCTTACGAAGTCCTCCATTTCTAAAATATTAATAACTCAAGACTTGAGCTCATAGAATATATCAACATTCATATATATGCATATATTATGCTTATATATAATAAATGCACTCCTATAGCCATGTTCACATTTATAAAGTAGGTAGTAAATATTTAATTGTTCATGAACTTTTCTACTGTGGAATCATAATATTAGAAAGATGGGGAAATGTTATGATACCAGATTATCATTTACCATTACCAAAACAATTCAGGATGACCTGGAATAGCAAGCCGCCAGGAATGTGCTAGCTCCTCAGTTAGCACTGCCAAAGGAAAAGAAGTCCTGACGGAAATTTTATCACTGGATAAGAAATATAGGAAAGCCAATTTGTAAATGCCACCTAAATTTTATGTTCTATGCTTACAATCATACAGATATGAACTATGCATAATGTACATCCTTTAGAGCCACCCACTCATTTCAAAGAGCGGTCTTAGTTGGCAAGCTGGCTGTTTCACTCAGCAATGAGAGTGGTGCACTTTCTCTGTTTTGAAAGTCAGTGAGGTCAACCTTCCTCTGGTTTGCATCTAAGAATGGAACAACGTCCAAAGCCTCAGGTCCTTTACATAGATCATGCTAGTGAGGGGAACAAGAGCATCCCACCGTATCATAAATAGGGAGCCTGAAATTTGAGCCAAGTTCCCTCCATCCAGCATTATGCAGTATAATACAAATAGGAGGGGTGCCTTATTTTAAGTTATGCTCAAAATTGTCATTAACTTTCTTCAGCTATGGGGCAAAATACGAAAATTTATCGAAGAGGGAGGAATAATATTAAGGTGTGTTCTAACAAATTTCTCCTTTTCTTTAATCCTTTTCTATCAGGTATTATAACCATATAAGGAAAAAGGAAGAATCCTCCCCTACCCTCAGCCTCAGCAGGGTTGTGCCTGCCTCTCGTGGATCTGGCTGCCAAGGTGCCACGGAACTGGGTTTGAGCCCACCTTGTCTCAGCAGCTCCCCAGAAGATGTGTGTCCAGCTCCTGTGACCTGTCCTGAGGCTTCTCCAACCTGAAAACCCTCTGCCAGGGGATGTGAATCGGCCCCAGCCTCTGCGCATCTAAAGCAGCAGGAAAGTAAGTATGAGGCACAGCTATATAAGGATTATCTACAGGCTCAATCTCATCACCTGCATCTATCTTGTTTGAGGTCTCTGCCCTTGAGTAGTATCTCAGATAGTACACTTGTGGCCATCAACTTCTCTGGCCATGCTGGGCACATCATTGAGAACCCCCGGAAGTTCTGAATGCCACCAGCCTGGGTTAAGTAGTCCAGACACAGAAACACAAATATGGTATGTATTCATTTATATATGGAGATAAGCTGTTAAATGAAGCTGATAACCAATCTTTAATCCATAGAACCACAGAGGGTAGGTATCAATTAAGAGGCTAGAGAGAGGTAACAGATAGAACTCCTTAGGAAAGGGAAATAGAACATATAATTATGGATGGATGGAAGGTGCTGGAACAGAGGATCAAGTAAGGAAGGGAACGGCAGAGGGAGTTGAAAGAGGGAATATAGGGTAAAAAAATTCAAATTGAGACATTTACCGGGTAGTATGGAAACCTAATACAGTAGAAATTTTCTAAAATATATACATTTATGAAGGTCATCTAAATTAAATTACCAAATAACAGGGGAGACAGAGTCACAATGGGCCCCATCTTTTGTCACCAAATGAAGATTCCAGGACCAGAATAAACTACAGATACTTGAGTTTGAGTTGTTCCTAAAGGAGTTCCATGGGACTCACCAAACAACACAGGCTGTTGCCAAAACAATAGTTTTTTCTCAACAAACTGAAGATAACACATATACAACATGTTGAATGTGAAGAAGTTAAGCTAGTGCCTACACAGAACATTGACTCTTACATTCTAGTATCTTTGAGACAGGAAGGTACTCTGCACACTACCAAATGAGAAAAAACACCAATCCATCCACAAATCCATTGATCTACAATGGCGTCCTGTTTGAAAGTTATGCTAGGCCAATGATGGCACAAAGCTTGTGGGAATAACCAACCAATGTTTGATTTGCGTTAAGGACCATTTCACAAAGTGGAACCTATACTAGATACAGCATTACTGTAATGAAGGCTATAGAAAGCATTCTTTTGGGGAAGAGAAAGCAAGTTCCTCTTTGATACTGTGGAATACAGGTAATTTAGAAAGCATATCTGTCTACAAGGAGTCATGATATCAGAATTTATAGTGGCCAGTGTGAGGTACCTCAAACTTAAAGAGTACCCTAATGACAAAAGTCTTCACACCTGGAGGGTATGATCTTATTTCAAGGCCATGGAGAAGGTACCAGAAGCCAAACCAGCATCACTAAATATTAAATTGTTCTCAGTATGTAAGGAGAGAATAAACCAACAGGTCAGAATGGCATATAAGCACATTTCTTGGCTTATTGTGCATTACAGAACATAAGAGATTACGCAACAGTTCAAGCCTGTTTCATCACCTTCAGGGCTACTTAGGAAATTCCATCTTGATTTTAGAGTTTATCCTACATTTACTGTGACTGACATTTTATGTTTTGTTTTTTTTTCCCCTAAAGTGGTGTTAACAATTTTAACTATGTACCATGTAAATAGGAGACTTCTACTTTTGACTAAAAGACATCTATCACCATGGTGACTATGTCTTGTAAAATGGAATTCTACATGCAAAGGGCTCTTTGACTGTCTGTTTCGCTAGTATTTGCCATCACAGCTGCAAGTAAACATTGTCCTGCTTTACTACCACAACTGCAAAATCGTCTCTGAACCTAATGCACAGAAAATATACTGAGCATGACCCTGTGACCAATAAAAATGGGTCTGTGGTGCCACCCCAAGGCTCATATCTACCAGGGGAAGCAAAAATCACTGGAGAGAGTTCCCTTGAAGATTATATTAGGACATTAGACATTTTCTGACTCTGTTTTCTGGATGCCAGGATGTAAACAGACTTTCTCTACCATACAGAAGCACTATACTCCACTGCCTCAGCAGAGGCTCAAAGCAAAAAGGCTAAGCTACCATCAGCAGAAACCTTTATCGTCGTGAAACAAAATGAACGGTTTTTAAATCGTCCCAGGCATTTTGTCACAGTAATGGAAAGCTTAGTGTTGGTGACCTCAGTGTCTTTTATTTTGTTTTGCATGAATAAGTTATAAAGGTCTTACAGTACAGAAAAGCCATTACTCAAAACAGCCTCTAGCTCTGATCAAGCCAAATACATGATAATTGCTTCTGCAATCACATTCAATTAGTTAGACTCCCAAAGTAAATCAGGGGGAGGGGGGGCTCTGGCATGACTTTCTGATACTGCATAAGCAACCAGTCCCGTGATATGGAATAGGAGGAGGGGAAGCTGAGAAGATGAAACTTCCCTCTGTGATTTATCTTTCCCTGGAATACCTTCTGATTTCCAGTCTGAAGATTCTGGCTCTAGGACACTGCAAGTAAGATTGCAAAGGACCAGGCAGTTATATCAGGTTTGATTTTATGAACAGTTCTTCGAAATGGATATTGTATGTCAGTAATAGTGTATTATCCTATTGTAACATGTATGTTGTCTGTTCTAGCCAATGAAATGTCACATTAAATGACTATGAGTTTCTATCCAGCTAAGGGGCACAGTTAACATTATTAGCAGCTTCTGGTCTGAATAAAACAGTTCACGTTATTGTGAATAACGTATCACACGTATGTGTGATTCTTAGGTGTGATTTCTGTACCCAATAGCTATAAAATGTGTTTCATGAAATTTTGTAATAAATACAAGTCAAAGACTAAGAAGGAAGTAAGAATGGAGCTAATCCTACTAATGAACAAGCACCCCCCACCCCCCCACACACACACACAAAGTAAATAAAATGATGGGGAAGTGTAAATAACAAACGACTCTCAGTCCACTGTCACTCAAGAATACGCAAATGATCTGAGATATTGGTGGAATCATGAGGCTTATTGAGCCCACTTTGTTCCAGAAGCTGTTTAAAAACAGGAGCACCAATCAGGATCTCACACCCCCATCAGAAAGATTTTATTACAATAGAACACTGAAAAATAAGTATTGTGCATGGGCAGCCTCAAAACCATTTGGAATATCACTGCTTCATACCAAGAAGGATATCGTATTAGTTTGTTTACCAGTTGCCGGCAGAAGAGCTGGAATACAATAAGGCAGTGATTCTTAACTTCCTAATGATTGACTCTTTAGTACAGTTCTTCATGTGGTGGTGACTCTCAACCATAAAACCTTTTTTGTTGTTGTTTGATAACTGTAATTTAGCTACTGCTATGAGTCATAATGTAAATATCTGCTATGCAGATGGTCTTAGATAGCCTCTATAAAAGGGTTGTTCACCCCCTAAAAGTCCCACAGGTTGAGAACCACTGTAATAAGAAGTCAATATACACATTATATATATGTGTATATATATATATATATATATATATATATATATATATATACACAATATACACATATATGTGTGTGTGTGTGTGTGTGTGTGTGTAAAGGCACAAGTCCATTCACCTTATTCAGGGATGGAGAACAGTTCACAGATGAAAAAATTTTACACACCTTTTTCTACATACCCAACAAGTAAATGTTAATCGCTTTCCACACCTGATGAAGCTTCTAATTATTGAAGATTTCAAACAATTTGCTAAAGAAGAAGAAGATAAGAGGCAATACATCAGGAGTAATCTTTCCCCTGTTGTACCAGGTGTCATCCGAGGTTGTAAATCCACGTACATATTTCCTCCCGGGCTCACCTGGTGGGCAGCACAATCAATAACACTCCTTGATTTTTCCATGAGATATTCATTGAACATATTTACACTGAGAATGATGAAGCTTCTTGAGCTGTCTCCAGAACCCCACATGTAGACAATGCCACACATTAGCACATAGGATGGGTCACATTCAAAAGGCCAGCAGGCAAAACAAAATTGTTTAAGATTACTTTTTGTTCTGTGAACATAAGTTAAACATGAATCATAAATAAATTTCAGCTTTCAGCATTAGCCATGCTCCCAAATCATTTCATTGTTTATATTCAAATATTCTAAAAGGAAAAGTCAAATCCTAATTACTTCCAATACCACCTATTAAGGTTAAGGAATATTCAAGTTCTGTTTGAGGCAGAATATAACCACCAAATGCCACCACAGCTTTCACACACGCACTGAGTATGATTACCTGACAAGCACAAACACAGTGCTATGTTCTTTAAAATTCTTAATTGCACTTTGACATAAATTGCACTTGTCAATTAAATAATCAGATATTATAAATCAAACAGCTGGCTCAAATCCAAGGCAATAAGTGACACACCTGTGCTTCACCAATCTGTCTTCTTTCCAAGTCCATTTTCCTTTTTTTTTTTTGACATATACTGCCTTAGAGAAAGGAAAGTTAGCTACTCTCATGA
This sequence comes from Cricetomys ansorgei, assembly GCA_026225945.1. Lineage (NCBI taxonomy): Eukaryota > Metazoa > Chordata > Mammalia > Rodentia > Nesomyidae > Cricetomys > Cricetomys ansorgei. The sequence continues at coordinate 3,804,866 of JAMJFZ010001390.1, forward strand.
GAGTCGCTTATTTGGGGCTCTCTGTCCTAAGAAATAACTGACCTCTCACACAAGAAGCCCAAGAAGCCACCCTTGTTTCCTTTGATCAGAAAGAATGCTTCAGAACCTCTCAGTGTTTACAATGCTTTGCTCTAGGAACTGTTTTCTGTCCTCTGAGATGTGAAACCACAAACCAGTTGCTCTGGGTAATTAAAGATCTTTAGCATGGGCAATGCACCAATAGCAAGTATCTTGAGTAAATTTCCACTAAGTAATTACAGCTGCCAATCTGAAATGCCTTCATAAGTTCATTCCACTAACATCTCTATTTACTGTACCTCTTAGCATGGCTTTGGATAATTTTAAAATATACAGGACCACACAGCCAGTTTCCCCAGAAAGGAAAATAAAATGGATGTTTACTAGAAAAATGGGACAAATTCTGCTCTATCTTTGGGTAGAAGCCAACATATAAATGTGTCTATTTTCCCCCTATAACTGTTATAAATCCAATAGATAATTCAAACAAGCAGAAATGAGAGGTAGATGTATGTCTTTTACTGACATCCTCACTTGGTACACTGTGGGAGTTCAATTTATTTATACTATAAGAACTTTTTGAAAAAGAAATGTGAAGAGAATATCTGTGGAAATACTACATTTATATCTGTAGATAACCTAATATCCACAATATTTTCAGAAGAGCTACGTTCTTGAAAATAAGGTGTCCATCACACATGTGTTATTATAACAAGATGGATTATGCCCCAAAAGGACAAAAAGCATTTCAAGGGTAAGACGTACTTTGTGCAGCACTTTTATCCTCGGAATTAGTAGGGAAGACTTTTCTAAAGTAGATTGGTTTGAAATTTACTGTCAACTGAGCTAAATAAGTAAATACTCAAACCAGAAGAACTACATGATACTCTATAAATAAACTTTTCAATCAAAAACCCTGAAAGAATTTGCTTTCATAATTAATCCTTATCACTCACAAATATGGTATAATATCAAACAATTTATAAATGAAAATGAGAAGTGTAATGATGAATTCTGAAATTGCTAAAACCAAACAAATCAATAGTTAATCCTCTCTAAAAACATTTGATGCATTTTTGTAAGTGATTTCCCATGCCTCTCCAATATACCCTGAATACAGCTTGCTCACTTGTGAGACACAGAGAGAGAGAGAGAGAGAGAGAGAGAGAGAGAGAGAGAGAGAGGAAGAGAAATGATTTTCCTTACCAAGCAACTTTGTAGCTAATCATCAGAAGATACTTTGTTTCCATAAAAGTTAAAATGATTCTGGATATCAACAGAAGTCACTAAACAACATTGCTGATGAAATCTGATTTGCTTCAGTAAAGCAGTGACTATAGTCGGTGACAAGAGCAGAAAAAAATTTAAAGTTAGTAAAAGGTCCATAAAGTACAACTTCATCCAAAAAGTAAGAACAAGGAAACTGACACATTTTGAACCTCAGGGTAGAAAATGTGACAAATAGCTGAATATCATCCTCAAATCTAACATCAGAGCCATTTTCTGTCTTTCTCGTCTACATTTCTAGAGATTTCCAGATAAGAACTGACCAGAAGACCCTCCAAGTTATAAATCTCACAAGATAATGTGGAAACTGGAATTAGTAATACAGTGTCTCTGTCTATCTCTCTGTCTGTATCCATCTTTCCCTCTCCCTCTCCCTCTCCCTGTCCCTTTCTCTCTCTCTCTCTCTCTCTCTCTCTCTCTCTCTCTCTCTCTCTCTCTCTCTCTCTCTCTCTCTCTGTACTCAACATAGAAACATCAAGTTCTATTTTTAAAAGTATCATGACTTGTCACTATTTAGCTTTGGTGGTTTTGATCATAGCAGAGCACAGGCAATGGCATACTGCCAGTTATTCTGATACTTTGAGGGAAAACAGATATCTCAGTTTTTATGGAAAATTTCTTAATTTTAACCACTGGTTTTCACAAAACTCTGTTCTCCTTTAAAATCTCTGTGTGCCTAAATCCAGATATTTAGTTTACTAGCCAAGAGAAATGTAAAAGCTTCAGTATACTTCCATTTATAACTGTCACCTAAACACCACTAAAGCCAAAAGGGATATTTAGTTGAGAATGTCTAGTTTTTCTGTGCTAATAAACAAGAAGAAAATAAGAAGATAATAACAGTCATGACTCCATATTCCCTTTGTCTATATGTCATGAGCCACACACCAGATAATACACAGTGCCTCTCAGCACACAATAATTTTGAAAGAGAAATATTAATATCTTTATTTTTCTGATGAGATAATTGAGGGTCAGTTGAAGTTCAGAGATGTAAAACTAGTTCATCTATAGGACTATGACAAAAAGCAATTAACTGACATATGAATGTCAATTTCCTTATAAAAGATCTGTTTTAACCAAATCTCTGTGGGTATATATATGTGTGTATATGGATGTATCCACACAAACACAAACACACAGAGATACACAGAGAAAGAGGAAGAGAAGCAGAGAGAATAGGCATTGCATGTATGAAAATCATTACCAGTTTGTAGTCTATAAAAAGAGGTGACAATATGAAAAGAATTAAGCCAAAGAGAACCTATAGTACAGTGTAAACAATACTTTGGTTCCTTAGTCAATCCCAGTTACTCATCACCAAGTAATTTATATCTTTTGGAAATCTACATAATTGCAAACTCCAGAGATACAGATATCATCATTCTAATCTTACCTCTTCTTGCATAATCTTTTCTGAGCGTGACCTAGTTCAAAACCAATTCTGGGGAATGTTTGTTGAAGTGTATTGAAGTGTTTATTTACCATTACCAAACAAATACTAATACAATTGGCTCCACATTAACTTGATATTTGTATGCTTATGGCATCCTATACTATATAGACTGGGCAGGTAATATTTAGGAATATATGTTTATATACATAAATGAATGCAAAAACAATCACTGAAATAAAAAGTCTTGAATTTAAAGGAGAGAGTGTAGAAGTACATGAGATGGCTTAGAAGGATGAAAGAGAAGGAAGAGATGTAATTATATTATGATCTCAAAAATTATTTTTAAAAAAGTAAAAGAAATTGTAATGTAGAGTTCAGTTCTCCTTAGAAGATTAAGTTTTCAATTTTATAGCCTTGCTAATGACATAATTCTGAGTTTATGAGGATTTATAATAATTGTTATGGGTAATCATTTCTCAACTATGGAATTCCCACAATTTCTATTATTATAAAGGTGATGACAGCTAAACATGCATGGCAAAATACACTCTATTCTCTTATCCAATCCACTTCATGAAAACTGAGTCATTGATATAAATAGTAAGGGTTACAGAGTAAGGGTTAAATATTTTATGTGTTTTTTTGAGGAAAACATAAATTTACTTCTGTGTAAAAGATCAATGCAGCAAAGAAACTAGAAGGTAAGAAGGATATTTTACAAAACCAATAATAATAAAACAATGTCATGATTACCTCAGCAAGCTTCCAAACTGTTTAGTAAAGAGTCCACAGATGCCTTTAGGTGGTGAGATAATGCAGAAGAAAATGGAATTCACATGACATTTCATTTTCTTATTGATGAAACAGAAGCAATAAGAAAGACAGTATAGTTTTCCTCCATGGAGTATTACATATTTTTACTAAAATAGAAAATATTTTAGACAAAATAATGGGGAAAGAATATTTTGAATATCTTTTCATTTCTGAAGAAAGATTCAGGAGTCAGCAGCATGGCCTGGAAGCCTACTTTTACAATTAGCATATAATCTTTCATAATAAGTAGTCAGCACTAGTTAAGTGCGACTGTCTTCAGGCTGCTGATGAAATTATGTCAATGTCATACAGATTATAAATTAACAAACTTTCAGTTTTGTCCTACCTTCTCCAACACCTACATACAATTTTCTAAAATGCCTATTGAAGGTGAGAAAAAGTATTAGAACAATAAAAATGTTCTTCAATTTTAGAATTATATTTAAAGCTTTTTATGCTAAGATGTTACTACAACATCCACTCCTTATGTGTGATTTAGAACCTACTAGAAAAGATTCTTGTTATGATTTGGGTAATTCATTGTTTAAATCCAGAATCAAGAGAAGTCAACTTTCTGAAAAATTCAAGAGACTACTCTGTGGACTACCAAAAAACAAAGATGTTTCAAGCCTAGTTTCTTTTGACTTTATGCAGAAAAATAATTCAAATGATCCCTAATTCTTAATAAAAGAGGGAAACCCATCCATTGAAGAGAATATTAAGAGTGGAGAGGGAAGAACTTGCACAGGGTGAATATTTTGCATGAGGATAAGGATAGCATAGCCAAGTAAAGCTTGATCTCTGTCTCAGACAAGGAATCCAGTTTCTAGCAAACAACTTTCCTATTCCATTTGGCTGCTGAAATGACATAGTACAGCAAAATATATAACATTAGAAAACAGCAAGCATTTCTCACATTCTAGGACTTAGAAAATTAAAGATCAAAGCACCAATAGATTGAGAGTCTTCTGTGGACCCTTTCCTGATTCAAACACATGATCGTCTTAGTGCTACATGAGTCTGCTAATGATGAATTTCATGATGGATCTGGGGGCAGCCAGAAGTTCAGATAAGACAGACGTGCATATGAAAAATGGAAAATCAAAGGTGAAGTAATATGAATGAAACCCACATCAGTCTCTAACAACTTCTCAGTGGGAGGACCTGCAGTATTTAACTATGAATCTGTTAACAACAAGAGGCTATACCAAGATTCAAATTAATGGTAATTCAGATACTAAATACAAGGTACTTCATGTCTTACAAGGTTTAAAACATCAAATTAGCATTCTAGATAGAGATAAGGCAGGTTTGTTTTCTGTCTGAATTGGTTTGGTTTTTCTCTCCTTAGAAGTCACTGTGTGTGTAATTTATAATATGATTTTATAAACTATAAGGATACTATTTAATATATATTTGTGTATGTGTATAAGTGGCATATCTATGGAACAATGAATATCATATTTCTATTTTTCCTCTTCTTTTAACCTCTTCAAATTGAATTCTACTTTCTGTTTTTTATGAATTTGATATTTTAGATACTCTACTCATAGAAGCAAATGCAGATAGTTTTGTCCTTCTATGAATGGAATATTTTACACTGATAAATATCTTCAAGATTCATCTGCATGACAATACATTAAAAGATTTTCTCTTTTCTGGTTGGATGATGTTCAATTTTCTTTATCTATCCATCCATCCATCCATCAATGAAAATTTAAATTCCATTCTCCACTTAGCTATAATGATTAATGTTGCAAAGAATGTGGTAATTCAAATAGCTCTTCAAGGTTCTAATTTCTATTTTTTAAATAAATGCCCAGAAGTAGACTTCCCACTCAAATAGTAGTTGTAATTTCATTTTTTTAAAGAAACTCCATACTATTTTACATAGTGATTACACAGTTTTACATTACCACTAAAAGAGCATAGGTTTTAACTTACCCTACAGTTTTGCCTACGCTGGATTATTATTCATTTACTCATTTCATTTTTGATGTTGTGATGGTGGATCTTAATTTTTGACTTGGTTGAATTAAGAAAGCCTTCCCCGGCTCTCTAGGTGTGTTTGTAAGAGAGTTCCCAGAAAACATTATATCATGAGGGCTCAGGCAACAGGAATTTTATTTTTATTTACATTGATTGGTTTGAAATTTGAATAGCTTTTCAAAGGATGATAGAATTCTGAAAGGTGGAACTGGATTGGAAGTGGCTGACTGCAATTCTTTCTTTGCCTTCCCCCTTCACGTTAGTATTCTTTGCATCTACTCTGTATTTCCTGTCTACTACAAAACCAGAAGCTTCCTCCTCTACACACCTCTGACATTACAGTATTCTACTCAAATTCCTGTTGCCTGGTGACCGTGGACTCAACTCTGAAAATGAGTCCAAGTAAATATTTCTTCCATTTGGTTGTTTCTGTCAGGTATTGGGTCATATCAGGGAGACTTGGAATTAATACAGTAATTCTCACAACATGTAAAAGGCTCTCTCTCAGAATGTAGTTTTTATTTGTATTTTCAATAGTGTTGAGCAATAGTGTTGAGGTAATTACGTCTTCTATGTAGAAATGATTGGGCTGCATTTTTCATTTGGAGTTTTTTTCTTTTTCATCCGTGAAGCAATTTGTTATTTTTTGGTACTATTCAATTTCAGGTGTCTGAAACATTTGCTAAAGTAATATCTTATAAGACATAAATTTCAAAAACATTTTATATTATTCCATTAATTTCCCTTTTCATTTCTTTATTCTCCTTAACTTTGTAGAACATTTTCAGATTACTATTGTCACACTTAGTCTATTTTTTACTTTTGATTACCAGGTTTTAATGCCATATTCAAAAAATAATTACCAATATTTATGTTATAAACATTAACCTTTTTAATTTCATCCAGGCAGTTAATGGCACTTTAAATTGACTTTCACATTTTCTAGTTTTATTTATTGGAGAGTGGCAATTTTACTATTTTTCATGTGGATATCTAGTTTGTCTAACACTATTTGGTAAACTGATTAGTCTTTCCCCTTATCCAAAATAGTCTTCAATTCCATGACAAAAATGCCATTAGAATTTTGGCAGGGATTGTAACCTGTATCTCATATTAAATTATGTTATATTTTGGTGCTACTGTCTTTCAAAATACAGCAAAATGTCTTTACTTGTGTCTTCTTTCATTTTCTGTGAATATTTTGTAGTATGAATTGTACAAGTACATTGACCCATCAGGCTATATGTAAGTAGTCTTCATATACAATCAAATTGTTTAGAGTTACTGTACAGAAGTAAAACATACTCTTGTGTATTGATTATGTAACTTGCAACATTGTTAACTTTATTATTCAAAACAGTTTTTATGAAAATATTAGTTTTTCTACAAAGAACATTATGTCTTTTGGTCTTTTATTCAAATTTAGATGCTTTCTGTTTCCTTTACTTGCCTAATTCTTTTGGCTAACATGTGCCATACTGTGCTGAGTAGAAGCAGTTTACCTCAGTGTCCTTGGTATCTTGCTGCTCTTAGAGGAAATACTTTTAGCTCTTGCTACTGGGACAGTAGTCGTTCAGTATTTTACACATGTTGTGTCTTATAGAAGAGAATTTCTTTCTATTTTTGGCTTATTGCATGCTTCTTTTACAAAATTACATTTGCCTATATATTTTTGTGTTCACGTTGAGATTATAATACGATTTTGCTTTTAATTTTATTGCAGTAATGGTATCTTAAATATTGATTTTTTTTAATGTATTGAACCATCCTTGCATCAAAGGCATAAACCTCACTCAGTCATGATGTATCACCCTTTCAATATTGTATGGAATTCTGCTTGCTAGTGTTTTGTGGGTATTTTATAACTTTGAATATCAGAGAAAAGGATATGTAATGAATGACTTCTTTATGTATAGCCACAATAGATGTTTGAACACTTTGGTATGCTGATATAATCTGTCCTCTAGCAGGTTATTCAGGATTTAGTTTTTATACCTATCAAGGATACTGTTTACTTACTTTTCTTTTCTGCCATTGGTATAGGATTTATGCTAGCTTCACAAAATGCATTGGGATTTGCTCCCTTCTCCTTACAGTTACTATAAGAATCTGAGAGACATTGATCTTTTCCTTTAAATCTAGTATAATTCACCAGTGAAATAATCTCTTAATACATATATCCCTTTTGTGATTAGAATATTTTTTAAATATTCTATTATTTTTTGAGAATTTTATACAATATATTTTGAAAATATTCACCCCACTTCTTGTCTATCCTCCCATATCACCTCCCCTCCCTACCCACCCTACTTTGTGTCCTCTGTTGTTAACTAATTGAGTTTAATTTGTGCTGCTCATAGTCTTCAGTGTGTGTCCATGCATGGTGATGTACTCGACCTAACAGGGGCAACACCCCCAAAATAATTTATTCTCCATTTCTCAGCAGCTATCTCTTGTTAATAGCTCATCAGATAGGGATTTAGACTTCATGCTCACCTTCCCTTCCCCCAGTACTCAGATTTTGCCTGACTTGAAATAGTATAAGTTTGTGTACTGTTACAACTACTATATTTTCCATTTTTTGATTTTATGTTATAATCTCCCTCTTTCATTGCTATTTTGGGTTCATTGGTCTGATAGTATACTGTTTGATTTCTATATATTTTCGAGTTTTCCTTGTACCAATGAAATATTTCTTCTTTCACTATACCCAACAGTAGACAACCCAAATATCTGCAGCAAACATTGATATAACTGAGGGGGAAATGAAAGGCAAGATAAAAATAGAAATGTTCTATACATCATTTTAATAATTGATAAAACAACTAAGGAAAGATTCATAACTGAGTACTTGGGCAGCATCAAATATCAAATGGGTTTAACAAACATCAAAAGAACAAAAGTAGTGTGTTACATACATACATACTTTCCTCAAATGCACTCAAAGAATTATCCCAGAAAGATCACAGGTTAATTTACAGAACACTTAAAAATGTTAAGGTAATAGAAATAATAAGTAATATATCAGCTTACTTGAAAATTGACATGAGTAAATGAAATGTGTGAAACTTGAGGAAATTTAGTTTGAACTACAAAACCAAAGTATGGCTAGTGAGGAAAGTTCAACACAGATTAAATAAAGCAACCATTTTTCCATCCTAATGAGCATGCTCATGATTAATTATAAGAATGGGGTCTATCTTAGATATTTCCTTAGATTTATTTACAAGTATACACTATCTATTCCAACACAGAATGGAAAAAAGGTGGATATAATTCATTCTAAATAAAGATGGATTGTCCTTCATAGCCCAGAAGGTCATCTGCTCAGCTACAGTCCTTGTCTATTCCAACACGGAGGCATGCTTTCTGTTAAGTAGTCTATAATCTTGTTCTAAGTAATAACATCTGTCAAAGTACAACAAAACATCAGTTACATTTATTACTCTTTAGAGTGGCTTTGGTCAACCTTTTTGTTTCTGGAGCTGAGGACAAAGACTTTTCCAGGTTTACTCACTGTTATGTCTCCACAATTTTAGCAAAGAGTGGATATTGAATAAATAAAAATTGAATGAATTAGTAAATTAAGTGCAGAGTATCAGCTCTTTTATGTTTATCCTTTCATGGAATACACACAGCCAGCCTCAGGATTAGACAGCGAAGTATTTTAGAGTCATATTCTACCAGTTGTGGACCAGTGCTCTGGATATTACTGACAAATTTTTCGAAGATTAAAACTTTCATGTGGAGATGAAACAGAAACATGGGCTTTATTGTCTCAGTGCAGTATTCATTGTATACTACTTCATTCTTTCATGCTGACAGTTCTTAGGAGCCCCTTCTTTGAAACTATTTGAGAAATACCAAACTTTCCAAAGTAGGCTTCTTTTTTTTTTTTTTTTTTTTGAGATTCCTAATTATATAGAACTCTTGGGAGAAAATGGAGAGAGAAATGTCAGTACTGATAGACTTTGAAATCACAAGTACAATGTATCTTTTTGTTATTTTGAAACTACAGTTTTTCATGCTTTCTCACTGCTTAGCATTCTCAGTTTTCATTAATTCTGCTTCGTTCCTCCATCCTAAACATGATGCTCCTCTCACTCTATCCATCTTCTCCTCTGTAAGGTAATGTCGTTTTACAGTGCTTTAGTTATCATGTGTAAGCTGCTATCACCAGAACACAAACCCTCTCAATAGTGACTGTTGCTAGCACCTTTAGGGGATACTGATGTCCCCTTAAATCCATTTAAGTGTTCTTCCTGCAACATCTATATTCTGTGCAATGATTAGATCATGTTTTTAACTTTGGGGTATCTGGTTTTGAAGTCTGGAACTGACTGACCATTTGGAGACGTGCCTGTCGGTTTTATGCCTTTCTTACTACAATCTAGAAGATGAAATACAGATCCTTTGCATCCATTGAGATGAAATCACAGGGATAATTGATGCTATAAAGATCTCTCCATAGGAAGTCAAAGCTGTACAGCTGAAATAATTCTAGTGCTTGTTTTCTTATTCCCTTGCCTGTTTCCCCTACTTCTTTAACAAGCCATTCACATTCAATTTCTTTACTTAGACCATGCCTCGAAAGGGACTTTAAATTTATCATAATTCCTATGTATCTCCTAACCTCTAGGTCTATACTTCTCTGGTGGATAAAATCATATGGATAGCACACAAGTCAGCTTACATGCTAAAGACTGAACTCATCTTCTTACATTCCAAGTCTACTAATTTCTGTGTTTTTTTATCCCAATAAGTTGTGTCATCATCATTATAGTGCTCAAGCTAATATAGCCTTGGATGATTCTCTATTCCTTTTGTTGTAATTACCCTTCAGTTGTCTCAAAATAATCATGAACTTCAAAATTTATTTTATTGAAGTAACATGGTTCTTCAGAGTCAAATCGTATGATTTCACTTGAATTTTTGCAATAACTATCAAATTACCCTCCTGACCTCCAAGCTACCCTATAGTTAGAGGACATTATTCCATCCTTGCTTATGTTCTCAGTTTCTGTACCTTACTTATAACATATTTTCATATCTGATTCCCTATTACAACTAGTTCTATGCCCAGTAGTCTTCTCCTTTTGAAAAATATTATTTCACTCATGCATTGTTCACAGCACTATCACTTGCAAATTTTCTCTCCAATTTTATTCATCTCATTGCAAGTTATTAGTCTTTGCAGCAAAGACTCTAGATAATCAAGTTTATAATAGTATATGGCTTGGTTGAAAAGACATATCAATCAATCATCAATCACACAAGTGATACTCAACTTGGAACTGTGTTTAAGTTCTAAATAATGTGTAAACAAACTTTATGCTGAGAAGGAAAAAAAACTCTCCATGATGAAGTAATAATGTTTCAGTGCGATCTGAAGAAATTGCATGGCTAAAGGAAGAAAAGTACAATACATATGTCACCCATAGGGGAGAGTCTGAAATATGAGTTTGGTGACTAACTTAGTAGTACTTACCAGGCTCATTTTTTAGTTTTATTCTAAAATGCACATTTTACACAATTAGTAGTAGATTTACTACAACTACCACTATTGACTATTTAATGAAAACTTGCAATGTGCTACTATAAGCAATAAATTCATTAAAATTATTGTGTCTAATACCCACTATGTATGTATCCCTGTCTTAAATCATAAGCATATCTTGATATGGAATTTATGTATCCATGCTAAGCAATGTTATTAAGCTCCTTTATATATTGTCTTAGTCAGTGTTCTATTGTTGTGAAGAGACGCCATGACCATGACAACTCTTATTTAGCATTTAACTGAGGCTTGCTTACAGTTTTAGAGAGTTTGTCCATTGTTACTATGCCAAGCCACATGCAGGCAGCCATTAGACTGGAGAAGTAACTAAGAGTCCTACATCTGGATCAGAAGGCAACAGGAAGACAAAGACATTCCTCCTGGCATGGGCTTTTGAAACCTCAAAGCCCACCCTCAGTGACACGTTCTCCAACAAGGACACATCTACTCTAACAAATAGTGCAACTCCCTAAGCAATTAAATATATAATCCTATGAGGCCATTCCTATTTAATCTACCACATGTACCTACAGCTCAGGTTTGAATGTGTAACCAGATTCTCATCTAATATTGGCAATCGACAAATGTTATCATAAATTTTTAAACTTTTGAGTGTATTGCTAAAAATTTACATGATCTAATTTATGCCAAAAAAAAAATTCCAAGAAATCTAGAAACTCCAGGAAAAACTTGGAAGAGGCTTCAAGAATTATGTGAGACTAGAAATGTGGGCTTCCTTCCAGGCTTTGTTCCAGAGAACCACAGGAGTCTTGAGTGAGATTTATCAGTTCATTGGATCTTGAAAAGTTACTATGTGCAAAGTACAGTACTATTGGATTTTTTTCTTATGAAAATCAAATTATTTTATTTGGTTTATATTACTTGTGTTTACTCTCAGTTATAAACTTGGCATCAGTTACTTTGTGTGTGTGCAATCATTCATAGATTGTAGAAATACGTGACGACCTTTGAGAATGACTTTGGAGGGTCTTCATATCACTTATTTATTTGTTTATTTACTTATTTTTAAATGTTTAAAGCTCATGTAGGTAATTATGTTGGTGAGACATTATAGGTACAGCTTCTAATATGCCTTGGAGATGGGGTTTCATAGTAAATTCCACATTCCTCTTATTCTTACAATCTTTCCATCCTCTTTTCCACAATAATCCCTGAGCCTTAAATGTGGGGCTTTTATTGCAGATGTATCCATTAGGGGTGGTATACTAGGACTGTATCCATCCAGAACTCTGCATTTGGATTGATTGTAGCTTCTACATCCTCACCACCATGTATGAGTGTTTTGGGTTTTACAACCCCACCACTATATCCAAATGACAGAATTTCACAACAGTTGACATTGTTAACATATTTTACTTGACTTATACTGATATATATATATATATATATATATATATATAGTCACAAATATATATCATTATCATAAATACATCATATATATCACATATATCACAAATATATATCATATATAATAAATATATAAAATTGTATATAATATAGTATATAATATATAAATATTATAAGACATATAATAAAATATATAAAATATAGAATATATGTCATTAATATGTATCATTATCATAAATATATTACATATTATATGTACCTATATATGGATATATGTAAATATATATCAGTATAAGTTATAGATCAATCGTGTGTGTGTGTGTGTGTGTGTGTGTGTGTGTGTGTGTGTGTGTGTGTATACGTGATGGATAATTTACTGGAGTTTTAATCTGCATTTCCCCATTGGGTAATACACACTGACATTGTGTCATGTGTTTTTGTATAATATATATATATATTTTTTAATGAAATATTTTTTTGAATGTTTTCAGTATTAATTTAAGGATGATTTGTCTGGACTGAGCCAAAAGATTTTCTATTAGTTTTTTCTAAGAGTTTTGCAATTTCTCCTTTTATAGCTAAATGTGTAATTTAAGTGGTTACATTTTTTATAAGATATGTCTTTCATTAAAATTCTTCAGTCATATTTTGGTTTCTGTTTTTTTTCTCCTCACAGTGCTCACTTGCTCCAGCTCTATTTTAATAAGGCCATCTTTCCTCCAATAAACTGACACTGGACCTTTGTCAGAAATTAATATGGTATGTCTGAATGGATCTATTTTGGGGTTTTCCATTATACTTCATTGATCAATATATCTAACCTCTGTCAGTACCACAGAGCCTTGATGGTAGCAGCTATACATAATGTCTTGAGAGAGGGTAGAGCAGTTCTTCTTACTTAATTCAGCTTTTCTTGGATCTGCTTAATAAACCCAGGTCTTTCGACTTTCAGTATCAAGTGTAGAATAATCTTGTCTTCATACATATGAAATATATTGCAGGAGGCCCTCTTTATGTATTCATCATATTGATTAATTGTCATTGTCCCTATGTCTGTCTTTAAAATATGGTTAGTATGTGTCTTCCTCCTTTTTCATAGATTTTTTTTATCAGTGTTTTAAAGCTTTCAGTATATAAGATATGGCAATGTTTTGTTATGTTTAGACCCAAGGACTTGGTTTTTCAAACTGGGTATAAATAGCATAGTATATTACATTATTTTTTGCATGTGTTAATTGATATATAAATATATATATATATATATATATATATATATATATACATACATACATATATATATATTGTAAGTGTGGGGAGTAATTGACAGATGAAAGGGACAAATTCAATTGATTTTCATGTTTCTCTTATATTCTATGATTTTGTTAACCTTACTTAAATGATTAGTGTTTTATCGTTTTTGCTCTTGTAGACTTGTAGAATTTTCAGTCTAGGTAATTATAATATCTTCATTTACAGGCATAGAAGTATGTTTCTTTCTCTTTGACATTTATTTTCTTTTCTTAGCCTCATTTAAATTATTGAAGCATTGCTTTGCTGAGTGCAGGGATCTAATATGAATGTCTCTGCCTTTCTTCTCACCGGGTATGGAAGTACTTAATTTTCCACAATTAGATACCATGCTAAATGCATGACTTTGTTAACATTTACCAATTTCAGAAAGTTACTCTGAATTTCCATTTTTCTGAAAATTTTAGTCTACTTGTGTGTTAAAAATTATGAATTAGATTTCTACCTCCACTATTAATGACTATGTGATTTTTCTTCCAAAGTCTATTCTAGCAGATTAAATTGTATAATTTTTCCCAAGGGTCAAGAGTCATCACAAAAGGGAATAAAAAGATAAAATTGTGCATATCATTCCACCCTGTACCTACCATATTTTCAAGTCCCAATGTTTTATTTATATTGTTCTTGTATCTATTTATTGCTGAACTTTTCTCTTTCTACATTTGTTCCTAGCATGTATATACTTATTCATTAAAATATTTTTTTTCTTCATCCTTGATTTAAAGCTTCTTGTCAGTCAATTCTAGCACTTGTGTCATGTCAGTCTTGAGGGGCAATTTTCTCATTTTGAAAATCACCTTTATTCTTTTCTAGTAATGATTCTCTTTTCTAACTTGGGCATTTTAACTTTACATTATGACACTCTGATTCTTATTTTAACACTGATGTTAACGGAATTCCTCTGACCCAGATCCTCTGGGACTGAGAGCGAGGGGAGGTCATGCACACTACTTGTTGGAGAAAGCATTCTAAGTCTGCATTCAGCCTCCTCTAAAAAACAGAGGAAAGTGTTACTCATTGCCCTGGGGCTTGATGTGACTTCAGGCTTTTTCGCTACTGACAACTCTCTACTGACACTTCTTACATGAGAGATGCAAGAAGGCTCTTGACTGTTTGCCAGCTAAACTATCTTCACAGAACTGGTACATAACCTCATTGCAGCTGATGGTCCTTCTTCTGCCCTAGGTCTTCTCTAATTTCCACCCATGAGGAAGTAGAGTAGCATAGCAGTGCTGCTGAGTCGGGGTTTGAACATCCAGGTTCCCCACGAGGTCTCCATAAATGTGACCAGGAAGTGTCTTCCTTGCTGCCCAGTGTAGGTGAAACTTCTAGCTGCCCTCTGGCAGTTCTCTGACACAACCACAACAGGGGATTTGTGATGCTCATTAGAGTCTGACAAGGGGAGAAATCAAGACTCTCTTTAGCTTTTACTGTGCATGGTAGGGGGAGATCACAGCTAAATTTGCATAGTGAAACTATAGCAAACTACAGCAGTTTTTCTACCTTAAGTTGCATTTGTCATATATTTTGTTTTCACATAAATAAGAAAAATTACTAAATACCAAGTATCAAATAATATAAAATGACAGTGATGGCTGTATCAACCCTATTAGAGTTCAGTAAGACAGTCCTTAAAGAGATATAAATTATTGTTAAAACTACTGAAGTCAGTTGTAGCAAATAAAGAAATGTATAGACTCTAGATGAGATTTCTACATTGCACATGTTAATTTGTTAATAAAACTGATATAGGAAAAAAAAATCCCATTGTAGTAAAATCTAACTAGCGCATGTCATTTTATATAAACAAATTTTAAATACAGTGGTAATTTTATTCAATGTCTAATATCATATGGCTAACACAGTGATGGCTAAAAATTATGATCTTAAATCTGAATTACAAATCCAGAATGTAAGTGAGTTTCTTAGTGTCAAACACATTTTTGACAGTATTTTCACAAATATTTACACTCTTTCTCTCTGGTTATCTTATAGTTCCACAAATAACACAGCAGTATAACTTGGATATTACTTGGTGGTGTATCCCTGTGAAGATCTGCCAGTGTTATAGTGCATAGCCTTGATACACTATGAAACATTCCACTGCTCTCTTTGCTTTGAATTGTCTGACATCATTGTCCACCATCCTCCAGAGAAAATGCTGACATTTTTAATTTGATGGGCTGCTGAGAAACAACAGCAGGGTATAGACCAACCCATCAATAGTGAATTGAGGAGTTCATTGATGTAAAAAGCTAATTAGGTAACTCTGAAGAGGATAACCTGATTGCAATCCATGTGACTTTTCAGAGCTCACCCTTTAAGCCAGCACCTGAGAGGAATAGTAAATGAAGAAACTTGGTTTCTGCTCTCCCGTGGTTCTGCCTTGACCTTCATTGTTAGAAGTCAAAACGAGGCCCTTCCCTTCCCCCATAAGAAATAATTCACAGGCAAACACAGATTTTTCCTTTACAGATTTTGAAGAGGTCTTCACTTTGCTCAGGGAGGATATTGAGAAGCTACGTTCAAATGGTTGGTGAATATATCGGCTTTATTTCTTTGCTTTCCCTTTGGAGATTGAGTACTTTGAAAATAATACGTGTGCACCTGTAGATCTGTAAATGTGTAACACCTATGTGGTTTGCTTGTTTGTATTTTACATACATAGTTTTACTAGTCTAGGAAGAATAGTGAAATTATGGGGGAAAAGAAAAAACTTTAAGATCTATATTTCATTTCTGATTACTTGACTGAGTGCTTCTATGTTGTATAATAATGATTTTCTACGCCGTGGCTTTTGCTATGCTATACTTTATGCTATGATTCAAGAGCCATTCGCTCAGTACTGAAGTGAGCAATTGCTCTCTAATACCAAGGCATCTTTTACCCCTCACATCTTTTCCAAGCCTAACATTCTTCAGTGGTACTTCTGTCTAGTAAAGTTCCCCTTTGACGGCCATGGCATGCTCAACTATTTGACTTTGATTTATTTTCCTCGTAGTGCGATTTTCCTGGTTCTCCATTCCAAACATTTGCGCAAACATTTTCTTTTTCAGCATGTCTGGTTCTTCCCTCGGCCCTTACTGCTAATATTGTTCACTGACTCATTCCTATTGGGTCTTAATTTGTTTCACAGTTCATGAAAGCTGTTTTCACGTTGAGAGGCAACATTTCTTTGGGATATTTATTGAGTCCCAAGCATATTTAAGTTACATATTTTGGAGGTATTAGTATTTCTCATACTAATCAAACCTAGATTTTACTAAACTAGTCAATTTTAAAGTTATATATCTAGAGACTGACTGATACAAGGCTTCTAAACTTTTTACTTGAGCTTAAAGTATGTTTGACACTTACTGTCTACCACTGTATGTTTTTTTAATCAAATATTAGTTCATTATAATTAATTATATGAGGAAATTATGTTCTAAAATTGAACTTCATAGTATAGTCTTCAAAGTATAATTTATTACATGCAAAAGGTAGAGTTGTTGTACTTATAAATTTAGTGCAAATAAAAAACTAAGATGTGGCCAGTAGAGACTGACAATGCTTTTTAAATCTTCTGTATGTAACTTTATCTCCTGATATCCAGCTCTTGGTCTAAGCTCGCTCCTTCAAGAGCTTCTCCTATTTCAGTTAGACTCCTGAGGTGCCATAGCGTTTCAAGTAAAATAATGAAGTCTCTCTTAACTCCTTTCTGTCCGTATCCACACATAGCCCATCAGCAAAGCATGTAGGCTTTACTAACATATGTCCAGAATTCGAGCTTTATCTACTCGAGATAATCTGCATGAAGCTCTCAAAGAATCAATAAAAAAATAATGATTTTTTAAAATAATTTTCTTAATAATAAGAAAATGAAAATTGCTAGCACTGCAATGGTGCATTGAACACTTAAAATGTGTAAGGCAGCAACAAAGCCAGTTAAAATTAAATGTAGAAACCTTACTTTCATAACATAGATTAGTTTTTGACATATAATATGCTAATTTACTGAAACTAATTTGTTTATATTGTGTTCAATAGTAGGTATATTTGTACATTTTGTATTTTGTCTGTTGTTGAACTCACTCGTCTGAACTATCGACAGTGAGCCACCACTTCTATCCCCATCACTCTCTCTTAATTTTCTTACCAACAATCAAATTGTTCGCTATTTTGATGGGACAATTAGCATAATAGGCACCTCAAGTAAAAATATGAAAAAACAAAACATTTACTCCTAATTGTCTTGCCAATGAAGCATGGATAACTGGTACATAAAAGATGGAAAATTGTCCCTGAACAGTCACTCACTGTATGCACGTGTCACAGGAAGCAGAGTGTTCTCTGGAGAACCCATATCCTGTGATATTCAGACTTGCTTTCACCCATGGCCATTGCTTGATTGAAATAATGTGGATACATGAGACATTACCTTCCTTGCCAATTGATGTTGCCTAAGCTTTCTGCTGGTAAAGAGGAAAGAAAACATTAATATAGAAATGGAATTGATACTCACTACCAAGGACATTATTCCAGGTGTCCTAGTTTTAAAGATAAAAATCTCAAGATGAAAATTCAAACTTCAGTAATTCTAATACATGTCATCGGATACTTTGTTTCCATTGATAAAGCACAGTTTAAAAGGTGTTCCTGTACCCCAAAGAGTTTACAAGGCAAAACATGATAACCATGTGGAAGTGATATAGTATATTCAATTAAAACAGTGATATTTCATTGGTGAAAAAATGTATTTTTTTAGGGAAGTGGCATTTACGCTAGAGACAGTTTAGTACAGTGGTAAAAAATTCAGATAGAAAAATTTTCAGGTGTAAGAAATAGAGTCAAGAAGGTCCTGAGCTCATCAATGGATTTTAAAATCCTTTAATTGACTGAAAAGTGTGTGAATTAAAGTACAAATGTAGATTCACTTGAAGAAATAGTCTAGATATTGGTTACATGGACAAAGAGCAGTGCCCATTAAGCAGACACTGTATTTCTCACTGGTCAAGCATTATTCTTGCTGATTTTCACCCAGAAATATAACATGAAACAGAGACTAGATTGATATTTTCATTTTTGTTCGTCTTCACTTATAATGGATTGTTTACTTTTCCAAGATCACATCATTAGAAAAATCCCAAGCCTGGATATGTTTCACATGCCTGTTTTCACCCCCAAAGCACAATAAATGACTAGCATCTGATGTTTTAAATATAAAGTGCAGGGCTTGGAAAGATGGCTCGTGTTTCTGCATAGCTAGTTCAGTCCTCAGAACCTTCATGGTGACCCAGAGTTGCTGATAACTGCAGTTCCAGGGAAGCTGAGGCCTGCTTCTGCCTTCCATGGCCACCCACCCTCATACAAGCACACAGGCAGACAGACACACACAATTTAAAAATAAATCTTTTAAAAAGATAAGATAGTAGTGGGCAGAAAGCTCTCAGTGGTCAGGAGTAACAGTTTGCAGTAGAGATTCCAATAAACCTTAGTCAAAATACCTCCCTGGTTCAGTTTTCTCAAAGCCAGAGAGTGAGGAAAAGTTACTGAAATGCCTTTGCATTTTATTAAACATGTCCTTATGATGTGTTTCTCATTTATTCCTTCCTCTTACTACCTTTGCCCCTTCTGCTGCTTTCTACCATTGACTACATCTTAGTATTTCCTTCCTTTTAAATGTTACCAAAGTTCTGATGGCTGATTGGTCTTTTGAGAGTCAAGGACATAATATTTTAGTAGTTTGCATCCCATGAGTTCTATGTAACAGATTTTTAGTCTCAATAATCTGATAAATGTTCACTCTAGGTTAATCTGAAGCAAGGAGAAGGGATACAGACATCTCACAGTCTTGTGTTCACAGCCTTCAAGAGTACTGGGCACAGTTGGTTATGAAAGGTTTCAAATGTCTAAGAAACAAAAGGTAAGCAGAAAGCAAAATGATTTGCTTTATTTTCTTTGATAAATAATTTAAATTTCCTCACATGGCCTTTCATATGTCGACTGAAATGAATTGAAGCTCCTTAGTACATCAATTAAAATTCATCTTTATTTTAATAACTGTAGAATGGATCTTTTTTTGTTCTTAACTATAAATTTTATTTGCTAAATTGTGTAGTGTAGCATTATTTAGAACATCAGTTTTACATGACTCACAAATAAAAGGATAATTCATGACAGTTGATTGGGGTATATATGTATTTTATAGACTATAAGTATTTAAAATTTAAGGGTATCTAATATTCGGTTTGATTTTGCTAAATCGACTGAAAGAATAATACAAAATGCATTTCCTTCTGTTAAAGAATTTGCATCATTTGAAAAGGTAAAATTGACCATTTATTTACTTCTACTTTTGTGTTTAAGTGAAAATGCAGAAAGTTTCTAGGAAATCATACCAAGACACAGTTCATATGTTTATGCTAACAGCTCTGGATAGAAACTAAAATTATAATTATTATGATAAATATTATGTTTATGAAATCATAATTTAAGGCAAGTATGGAACACTTTTATTTTTTATGGAATTATAAATGCCATGCACTCAGAATCTTCAGGAAAGCAACGTTGTGGTAAGTTGTATCAAGTGTTAAGAGTTGGAAATAATAGATAAAGAAAAAGTATCCTGCTGTGTCCAATATTTTATATAAGGTATTTACAGGTTTCAGTTATATGATACTATCTACTTGGTGCTAGATTTATTAAAAAGCAATTATATGTGATTCTTTTATGAGATATGGTGGAAATTTTATGAGAAGTATGGGTAATGAAACAATAAACAGAGCAGTAGATAATGATCTCAGTAAATATAAAATAATGAGGGGCAAATGCCCCAATCACAGTATAAATGTAGGAAAAAGAGTACATGAGAAACGGGACAAGGCCAGACGTAGATGACCCTGAACTATGTGGGTCTTCATCCGTGCCTTATTCGTTAGATTTGGAAATTGACAGAAATTTGGTAAGACACAGAAAATCTATCTAAACAAAGAATACAGTTAAAATAGTATGTATGTTATCCGTATGTAATGACTGCAAATGTTATTTGTAGAGGATCGTTTACTATGTATTATTTCCCCAAATGAAACATATACAAATCTATTGTGAAAACTTATAAATTATCAAACTTATGTCCAAAAAAGAAAAACTTCCAGATACTGTTTCCATTGCAAGTCAAAAGTAATATAAATTAATATAAAGACACGGTGTCTTAGTTGGGGTTTCTATTGCTGCAACAATAAAACACCATGACCACAAAGCAAGTTAGAGAGGAATGGATTTATTTGGCTTACACTTCCATATCGGTGTTCATCATTAAAGGAAACTGAGGCAGGGACTCAAACAGGGCAGAAACCTGAAGGGGAATGCTGATGTTGAGATCATGGAGGGGTACTGCCTACTGTCTTGCTCCACATGGGTTGCCCAGCCTTTTTTTTTTGTTTGTTTGTGTGTTTGTTTTTGGGAGGGTTATTTGTTTTTTGTTACTAGAACCCAAGGCTACCAGCCCAGAAATATCACTACTCACAATGAGCTAGGCCCTTCCCCATCAATCACTGATTAAGAAAATGCCTTCTTATGGAGGCATTTTCTCAACTGAGGGTCCCTCCTTTCAGATAACTCTAGCTTGTGTCAAGTTGACATAAGACTAGGCAGTACACACAGCATTAAATAACAGCAGCCCCAGCAGAGAGCTCAGCAGGTAAAGAAAGACTCAGGACTCAAAGTCTGATGAATTGATTCTGCTCCCTAGGTACCCACATAGGAGAACGCTGATTCCAGTGAGTTTTCGTCTGATTTCCATTCACCTTCCATACAGTAGATGTGAAATAAATAACTAATAAAAAAGGATAGCAGATTGAGCCAGTGTAGTGGGACATGTTTTTCATCTCAGCATTCAGGAGACAGAGGCAAGTTCTAGACCAGCCAGAGCTACATAATGAGAACTAAAGTGAGATCATTTTAAAACCATCAATTTGTAGAAACTAAAAAGTACTATCCAGGCATCATGCATAATTGATGAATAAATATGCTTTTTCTCATAGAGCCTAATAGAAAGAAAAGTGCTATAGTTAAAGAAAACTAACTCTGCAGAGGTAATAAAGTTCTTAATCCAATAATCCCATTTTAAAGAATTACATTCATAGAATAAAATTATAATATAAAATATATCTTAATAACCATAGTGCATCTATATTAGGGAATAAATAACAGATTTAAAAATAGTATATATGTGCATATATATGTGCAAGAAATAATCTCATAAATTTTAACTGGAAAAGTAATTGGTGAAAACAATGTTAACAAGCAGCTAACATTTATTAACAAGATAGAAATAAGATAGAAAAGTATGATTCTCCAGTGATCTTTAACCACAATAAAAATCACCGTATTTGAAAATTAAAAGTCTACAATCAATATGTCTACAACACATCCCCTTACCCGTGAAGCTTGATGAATATCACAGAAGGGGGCAAGGGAAGATTGTAGAAGATCAGGACAAGATGTCTGCTTTGAGATTGTGTCTTCTAACAAGGGACGGTGATGCTGATCTGTGGGACCGCCATGGAAGCTAAGAGTGGGTTGAAGCTGGCTTAGAACCCCAGCAGGTGTTCAGCCACTCCTTACTTTAGCCCTGGCCAAATCCCAACTAGATATTAGATATTGCCTGTATTTCACAGGAACAAAAGGAAAATAACCTGGCAAGTGCTTGTCTTCCCTGTGGCTAATAGGACACCACCTTCTTCATCTCTGAGACCAGGAGGCCAGGTGCCCCGCATGCAAATCAGACTCCCTACCCTGAGTACCCAGGGGCCTCCCACTCTGGGAAAAAGATATAAGCATGGGAGGACTCACCATTAAAGAGAGCATCATTTCCACCAGAAGGCCTCCAGGGACTCTTTTTACTGCATCTCGTTTGTTCGTTCTTTGTCGCAGTTGTCAGGACCCACGACCTATTCACCAAGCCCACATCCATTCTCAGTGTGCTTTCCAGCCTCCCAAGCAGGAACTTTCCTCTCCGGGCCAGAGAGCGAAAACCCGATGGAGACAGGGCAGCAGCTTGTGTGGGGAACCGAACCCGCACCGATCTACATGCTGTCACCAGCACAGCCAATCTACAAACTAACAAACTGTGTGCTTGAGTTTGGAACAGAAAGTATCCAGGACAATCCTTGGTGTTTTTCGTTATTTGTCTGGCTTTGTTCTAGATATTTAAATTTTTATTTGGCTTTCCTCTAAACCCTTTTAGTTCTCAGCCTCTTCTAGAGAATAAAATAATAAAAATAATTTGGAAAACAAAGTTAAAAAATAACTTAAAAA
This sequence comes from Cricetomys ansorgei, assembly GCA_026225945.1. Classification (NCBI taxonomy): domain Eukaryota; kingdom Metazoa; phylum Chordata; class Mammalia; order Rodentia; family Nesomyidae; genus Cricetomys; species Cricetomys ansorgei. The sequence continues at coordinate 3,827,902 of JAMJFZ010001390.1, forward strand.
TAAATTTCTCGCATAGAGACGTACGCATATATACATTTACCCAGTTATCCATATCAAGCCATGTGTATTCAAGCATTGCGTGTGTTACTGTAAAAGGGGGGTCAAATGACAGAGATGGTGTGATTGAAACTCATTCTTCATTCCCCAGAGGCAATTCTCCGCATCCATGGCTTGCAGGGAGAACATGGGTCAGCTCTTTTTACTTCTATTCACTAACAGTGATCACCGTTGGTGAAATTAGGTCGAGAGTAGCACGTAGAGGGTGGGTGAAGGAATAGTCCTTGCGAGTCTCCTAAATGCATGCTGTCTTATTTCTCTTGTCAATCATTTTGTGGATCTTTCTCTAATGTATCATGCGCTAACACATGCATGAAGATGTCAATTGACCTTTGTAACTGCTACAAATATCGCTTCAACCCTAAGTTATCAAACTTGTGCTTAAACTAGTCAAGTTAATGAGTGAGTTATCTATAGCTCTCTGAGAGGAAGCCAGAATTTGCTATTGCTGATTATTTTCATGTGTTTTCTTTTGTTTTTTAATGTGTCTTTTTGTCCATAAAACCTAAAACTACGAGAAAACCATTTGGTTTCATGTAATGGAACACTATGGAATTTTGCTGAATAAACTAAAATCATGAAATAGAATGCTAACTTCTAACACCATTACCAGAAAGTGCCATGGGGGATATGGCAAGTCAGTGAAGTGCTTGCATTCTAAGTGTCAGGGTCTGAGTGACATCCTAGCAACTATGTAAAAGCTGATGTTGCACTGTGCACCTGTCACTTCTGTGAGGGGAGGCGGAGATAGCAGGACTCCTGGTGAATCCAGGCCAGCCAGTCTATCTAAATTCATGAGGTCCAAATTCATTGAAAGACTGTATCAAAAAACTGAAATGGAGAATGATCAAGAAGTACTTAATTTTGCCTTAGCTCACATATTGCATGCATACACATTTTCATGTACCTGCAGGAAAATGTACCACTGCATGTGCATGTGAACATACACTTCAAAGTTTGTCAGCTGAACCTTATAATCAGAAATCATATTTAAATGCTGGAGATATAGATCAGTTGATAGAATGCTTTGCCTGATATACACAGAAAGTCTAGGTTCAATGCTAAGCACCTTATAAACCAGATATAATGGAGTACACCTATGATCTCAATACACTGGAGGCAGTGCTGGAGGGAGGATGATCAGAACTCCAAAGCTGTGCTCAGCTATATGGTGAGTTTAAGGTCAGCCCAGTATACATAAGATCCTTTCCCCAAAATTAAAATTTCATATTTGAATTGTATTTGAACAGAGGAAGCCTTGGATGGATATGTAAAGAGCAAATAATGTGAATGTGTATTAGTGGACATGGTACAGATGTGTCAAGGACTCAATGCCTCAGACCCACAGGAGTGGCCAATCTTTCACCCCAGGGTAAAGATCAGAGGGATAGCAAAGCTTAGACTGGTCCTAGTACAAATGTTAACAGTATGTACAAGTACAAGTGTTTACAAATGATTGACCAGTATGTGCAAGAACTAGCAACTGCAATTTCCTTCTCCCAGATGTTTATAGCCCTGATATTGCTCACCTACAGATGCCTTCTGCTGAGACTATCCAACTCCTTCCCCCTGTGATGTACATAGTATAGGTTATGGGTTGTTGTGCAATTGGTACCCTCCATCAGAGTGAGCATAACCCACCTGAGTCCTGCTTTTCTGTACCTGTGTCTGAGTGTCTATCCTTTTTATATTCATAGTGAAAACATTGTTATCTTACTCTAAGTTTGAAATGCAAGGGAAAAAGTACACTGCTCTTTCTAAGTTTCTCTTACAAAGAGGAAACAAACTTAAGATCTTTCCTGAAATCACCTTACTATTGATAGCAAATTGTTCTTCAATTTCTTCATTCAGTCAAAGTTGATTGAGCACCACCATGAGCCAGGCAACACTCCACGGATCAGAGATAAGAACCTTATGCAAAATGTACACAACTGTGGCCTGACATTTTTAGCTTCCATCCTAACAGACATACTAAATATATAGTGTGCAGCTTGATTTCCAATTCTGAAGAAGAACAGAGAGCAGAAAAGCAATGGTGTCTGTGTGTGTGTGTGTGTGTGTGTGTGTGTGTGTGTGTGCGTGCGTGCGCTCAATCTTGTATGAATGTAATTAGAGGAGATGTGTGCAGTCTTGTATGGAATGGGTGAGGAATCATGCAACCTTTTATAGAATGGGTGGGGATGGATACAATCTCATATGAGTCTATCTGGAAAAGCACCAAGGAGAAATGCAACTTAAGCAAAGAGCTGAAGCAAGAGAGAAGGGAAGCTCTAATAATGTCTGGGAAAGAGCATCCCAGGTAGTCAGATAGGAATCAAAGTGGAGGGTCATATTTACTATAATAATTTGTCACCAATTTGAAACTATTTGTAAGTAAATGTTAATACCACAAATGTCTTCTAACATGAATTTTCAAATAGGGATAGTTTAGTTCAAAATTGTGAAAGTGAGCTTTGCTGTGGTTTTTCTAATTTTGTTTTTCTGTTTAGCAAAACTCTCCCTCACTTTGCTCTAAAAACTCTCCTGTAGAAATAGAGTCTCAGGAACGAAAATAATGACAGGTTCATGCACATTTAACTTGAATATATACAAACTGATCATTTTTATGGTTTCACTCCTGTCCCCTGAAGCATTAGAATTTTATAAGTAAATTGATGGTCCTAATGGTCTTTAGGAATTAACAAGAGATAATGTAAGTAGGGAACAAAGCTTTGGGCTTTTAGCTGAAAGCCCTTTCTCTCTTTTTTTCAAAATTATTGAGCAGTTTGTTGGCATGTCATATCATCACTTGAGGCTTCTAATTTCCACCAAATAAAGTTAGTATATTGTATTAAATAACAATCAGAGATGTACAATATAATGCATTTATTTTCATTTCTTTTCTAAAAGAGTCTTTAGTACATATTGAATAAGAAGGAAAGCAAAGACAGAATAAATTAGAGACTGAATTCTGATTGCTAACTACCCATTAAAATGTAAACTTCACTTTAAATGATGCAATCCTGTAACTATGGAAAGGTACAGACTGCTCTATCCCTGAGCTGGTATATATTAAAAATAAAATGAACACTTGGAAGTGTCTGATAAGATCCATATTGTATAAAGTGTTCACCTTCCTGTCTACCAATTGTCTCTAAATCTACTACTTATAATTCACCCTGTTTGAATTAGCAGGCTGTTTCCCCAAGTCAACTCTGCTCTTAACAGAACATGGGAGTGTAGGAAAACAAAGATTTGCTGTCTTGCTGAAAGCAAGCCATACATATTCATGGTGCAAACAAAAAAATCATTTACCAAATTGTGGATGGTAAATACAAATTAACCCTGCAACAAAAAGCGTAGTATTTGCATTTTCAAGACTTAGATCTCTGTGGGACTAATTAGATGATCAGTAGGAATTAGAGTTATCATGAATACAACCTGGCTGTAGAGCAGATGAGTGAGTGCTTGTGTGGCAGGGGGTTGCTGTAGTCATTATTTCTCATTTTTTCATGGTTCTTCAAGACTAGTGTATAAACTGATGGATTAAAACTTTCTGTGGACATATTTTCTAAACTATTTATAGCTAGATAAATACAATGATCTCAGCATTTTTGTTTGCTTAACAAAATAGCAACAAAGAAAGCTATGGATGATCCAGAAGACCCTCCAATGATATCCCCCTGTCTCTTCCTGCTCTGCCCTCAATGGACCTACTCAGCATTCGCTTCCTATGGAACACAACAGGCTAGCAACTGCTTTCTCTTGTTCAACATTCCGCTATTCTGGTCAATTTCTGAAGTATTGTCACAATGGATTTTCTGAGATTCATATATCATCAAGTCAGATCATTTATAACATCCTGCCATGTCTTTTGGAAAAAAATTTAACCTTCATAGCTTGCTCAGATAATCTTGGTCCTGTCTGCTTTCCAAACTCATCTCCTGGCACTTCATCTGTCAACACTCTTAATCAGGAGTCAGTTTTGTGTCAGCTATGGTTTAAACTTTACACATTTTATTCTCTACAGTCCGGCTTGATTAAATCATGCCCAGTTCCTATTGGCCCTGAGTCTCTACAGTGCCTCTGCATTTTCACATTGTTATTTCCTCTTAGGAAAGGTCTTATTTCTGCTTCTTGCTGGTTTCTTATGGATTAGAACTCAGGTTTGACATCAAAGTCTTTGCAAAGACCCTCCTGATTTTATGTTGTACTTTCTCCTGTAACTGTCATGCATGTCACATTGGGCCCACAATTGCTATGCGCTTAGAACACATCTTAATATCTGCACTTGAGGTCATAGTACACATTCAGCTGCAGACCTACGGTGAACGGGCAGACTTCCATTCTTTCACTCCAAGTATTGAGGGTGGATCCTTTTAAACGATTTGGTGCAATTACTTAATCATACACTTCCTAATTGGAAAAAAAAATTGCCTCTAGTCCTCTAATGGAAATTTGAGCATAGGCTAAGGATGAAATAGACAATAAAGATACAACTAGCCACTGCAGTGTTTCTAGAGTAGATCAGCAAAAACTACAATCAGGTGTCAAAAAGAGTCTTCATCAATGCTCAAAAAATTAAAACTTTCTTACACTCATCCTGTTACTTTAAATAATGTAATTATACTATAATATCAAAATAAAAATAACATAAAACAACTTTTATGTATCTTTTTATATATTTCATTTACAAACTTTTTTCATATCTTACTGACTGACTAGTCCCAGGAACAAATCTTATTTTGCAAGTTCCACTAAAGCTTTGAGGATTCTGTGAGGGCATTTGATTGGATATCAATGATGTGACTACATAGTAAGGAGATATTCTTAGTAAAATGAACAAACAAAAGTGAAAGTAAAAGTACATTTACGTCTTCACTAGCTCTTTCTGTACATGGGTACACGTGTCATATTTATTTTTACCTGAGTCCTCTTCGGGTATCCACTGTAATAAAGAATGAATGTGTGACATCCCATGCTAACCATGGAATTTGATTCATCTAGACTATATCTATGGTCAAGAGGGTCAGCTAACTCCTCCATCCCTCTCTTCACAGAATATGTGTTCATCTAACCCCAGCCTCAAATCCATCAGCAGTGATGACTAGATATTGATTTGGTAAAATATGAAGAAATCAGACCAAGCGTCAAAGATTACCTTAACAAGTGACTCAAAAGTTGAGGTTTACAAACAGAAAATTACATCGTGAATAAAGAGACATTTTAAGAAAAACTACAGTGAGTGGCAAAATGAGTTCCAAACCCCATAGTGCGTTCCTCTCGTGTTCTTAAGAAAATGGGAGTGTATATAATGGAGTATGTAATCGAAGCAATTATGATGTGTGAAGTTCTGAGAGGAATATTTGGAAATGATCTGTTTCTAATAGCCATTAATTTGGGTGTCAGCACTAAAGTGGGCAAATACCCCTCTCAGCTCTGAAAGCCTTTCTGACCTTGTTCTTATTTACCCTCTATTTAATTGCCCCTCCTCACATTTCTGTCTCAGGACGAAGCTAACAACAGATTGTTAGGAACAATGATTGGCAAACCTGTATATTGATAGATGCATGCCACGTCATTGCTTGAGAACCTACTCTGTATACAGCATTTCTCTCTTTACAACTTGATAAATTAAAGAGTATTGTATTAGTTATTTCTCTCCTCCATGTGACAAAATATCTGGCAAAAGTAACTTAAGGATAGAAAAGTTAATTTGGTCGCAAGATATCACAAGAAATTTAGTTTATAATTGCAAAAGAAGTCCTGACAGCAAAGCTACAAGCAACTGATCACATTGTATCTGCAACGAGGAAACAGAGAGATGAATGCTAACATACAGCTTGCTTTTTCCTTTCCACTCGGTCTTGGACCCCAGGCCGAGCAACGGTGCCACTCATAGTTAGTGTGTTGTATCTTTCCACCTCAATTAACTTCATAAACTTCCTCAGAGATGTTCCCAGAGTCTTATCTCCGAAATGATTCTACATTGTATCACAAACTTCCAATCTTACAACAAAATGAAAATTTAGAAGGGTCAAAGTATACACTCCCATTGACTTATGCTGTCCATAATTTAGATAAGGTTGGTAACTAGAAACAACACTTTAGGGCTGGAGAAATGGTGCAGTTGTTAACACTGTATACTTGCAGTGGGCCTGAGTTTGGTTCTTAACATCCACTACAGATGGTTCACAACAGTGACAGAAGATACATGAATACAGTACCTCAAAAATCCCCTGGAAAATATGCTTCTTTGGGGTCCTAATTGCTACTTCACAAAGGTGATTTAGTGTTTCTTATGTGTTCATGTGTGTGGAACTTGTATATGCAAGTATGTTCATGTTTGTATGTGTGTATTAATATGTACTTGTATACTTGTTACTATGAATGAGTATATATGTGCATATAGAGGTCAAAGGTTCAATATGAGGTGATTTTCCTTGATCCTTCACAACTTCACAGATTCAGCTTGGCTGGTGGCCAATGAGATTAAGGGGTCCATCAGTTTCCACCTTCCAGCACTACGGTTATAGCCACATGAAACCATACTCATCTTTTTATGTGGATTCTGCAAATCTAATTCAGGGTTTGATGCTTGTGCAGCTAGGAGTTTACCTAGTGAGCCTTCTTCTCATTCTGGTTCGTATTTCTTTGTATGGTCCTTTAAGCTCTCCTTTTTTAAGTGCTTAATTCTTATGTTGATTTGAAGTCAAATTCATAAAGTAATTGCTTCACTCCTATAATATTGATTATGGCTTTCTTCTCTAGTGTGAACTCTTACTGATGCAATGTATCCAGAAAGCACAGAAGAATGTAGTGAATCTACCACAATTTTATCCAAAGTCCTTTTTCTATGGATTGTTATTTTCTGACATTTTTGATGTTTAAAATGCCTCTAATTATTGAAGTACAACTTGAAGACAATATAACTCTGTGGAATAAGCCAAATGGAATGGGCTTAGTTTAGGCCCTCAAATTACAAAATAATAATGTAATATTCACAGCTAAATACAAGATATAGAGCATAAGGATCAAAACAGCCTTTGAAAATTGCAGATAGATTATATAGACCAACACAGATGTAAAAGATGTTATAATACATGGTACCCTCAGGGATGGACACTCCCTCAGCGATCACAAAAAAATGAGAAAAGGAGAAGGACTGGGAAGTAAAAAAAAAAATTATTTCCATTTATAAGGAAATAATTATCTGACATAGTGGCATCTCTGTGTTTTAAAAGTTGGACCTGGATTTCTATTATATAGAAAGCCATTGTGATAGGGAAACATGACTGGACTATAATGTGAGCCCCAAGGACTGTGATGACAATGGTTTTGAAGGAAGGCAAATCATCACAGGACAAGCAGAGAAATTTGAAACCAGGGCTAAAATTGTATATAGAGTACAGAGAGTCAAAGAGAAGGGAATGGGGAGACAACACAGGGACTATTAAAATAAAACAGAACGAGATATTAATTGTAGATTTTGCAATAGTCATAATTCACAAAATGATCTGCAAAAGAAAAAAATTAATGGAGAGAGGCAATCAAAAATTTTGTGCAGGGGCAGAAGGCCCTGTGTTAACTCAAAACCCATCACAATGCTCTTTCAAACTAAATGTCTTACATCTAGATTCACACGAGTTTTAGATCAAGATAGGAAAATGAGTGGAGCTCAATAGACTACAAAAGTTTAGATGTGCAAGAAGACTCAAAAAAAGCAAGATCTAAAAAGACTGATGAAATCATGGAGATTTTAGAAAACAGCAAGTCATATGTTGGACTTGGAAGTAAGGTTGATAAGTGCTCTGAGAAGCTGGATTGCCCCAGATCTGGTTATACAAATCAAAGCTACTATGAATTAATTATTCTTCTTGTGTCCTACCCGTTAATCATTCCTGCAATTTATAGGGTGCCTAATGTTATTATCCCTATCAAGCAATGAGAAAACAGTCTTAAAGCAGTTACTTTAACAATCACACAGCATGAAGAAGTCTAAGATAACGTTCAAACCAAGGTCTTTTTGATTCCTAAAATAGAATCTAAATCATCACTTCACCATTAGATGGAAATAGTTGCATTCACCAGAGAGTGCTTTATCCTCTTTAACTCTGAATATATCAAAACCAGATTATTTCTGGAACACTTCACAAAATGTAGAATGGAACACTTCACAAAAATTTCTGATATGAAATTTTTTCAGGGCCATTTTGTAGAGATTTCTTCATGTTTTGTTTTTCTCTCAAATGAGACAAAGCTGTAATAGCACCTTTACGCTTTACTAGGCATTTGTTAAAGAACTTTTCAGCTATCATTTGAAGCTCACATGATGTCATCCTTTCTTATTAAGACAAGTGTTTCAAATTAGAAATTAACATCTTTGACATGTTAGAGTAGTATATAATAACTCCAAGCCAGGCTTTTAAATAGAAAAAATATGACGTTAGTATGATCTAATAAACAAAGGAAAGTCATGCTTCTCCTGTACCTTCATCTACAATAGAAGAAAATGCTTGCTGCACATTTGTTTACAAAATTAAGTAAAAAACAGTGTTAAATGTCTAAATGAAAAATATGATGTAGTTGACAAAAAGTTTAGTTATACATTATAGGTATGAATTTTTAGGAAGTGTTGATATGTCATCTTTCCATATGGAAGAATTACTGCTATTGAATGTCTCTTTTAGATTATGTTTACTCAACATGAGAGTTTGGTTTAAAGCAAAGGGAATAGGTATTTATACTGTAAAGGGCATACCCAGTATAAAGAAGGAAAATTCCAGGATGGTTATTGAACTATATATGGTGGGCTCCTTGGATATTGAAGGTTACTCATTTTCCTTTATAGTAAATCATAACAAGAAAGTTGAGAATATAAAATTGTAAATCATCTACTTATTTTACCTACACGCCTTATAGTTAGCAATTGTTTACTTTTTCTGTCTTGTACAGTTTTACATATAGTAATTGTTCTAAACTGATTTTTGTCTTGTTATACGTTTAATTCCTCAATAGAATTTGGTGAATTTGTATGAATTTGTAATTCTTCATATTTTAAATTTTGTAGATCTACCTTGATACTTTATATATCTTCAAATAGAGTAAACTCCTGCTCCATAATATTTCTGTTTTTTGTGGTTTGCTTTTTTGTTTTGTTCCATTATGTTTTTGTTTGGTCAAAGCTTGCAACCTTGTTTTTAGCTTCTGAGGAAATACTCAAATACCAGAGATAAAAGTTGTTCCCTGTGGAAGGTGACAATGGGACATCTCATTTATGGGAGATCCAATTTCAAGCACTTATTTTTGACATTCTAACAATATTTTTTTTCTTATATAATGCATCCCAACTCCATATTCCCCTCCCTCCACTACTCCCAGCTCTCCCATGTCCCCACTCTCTCCCAGATTCACCACCCTTACCCTCAGAAGAGCTGGCCTCCCTGGCTACCACTTGAATAAAGCATATAAAAATGGAACAAGGCTGGGCAAGTGCTCCTTTATCAAGACTAGACAAGGCAGCCGAGCAGGAGAAAAGGGGTCCCAAGGGCAGGTTAAGGGGCCAGAAACACCACCACTCAATTTTTTAGGATTTCTACAAATCAGGAAGCCAGACAACCAAAAGATGTATGGATGAACCCTGAAGGCTCTATCTCTGTCACTTCAGGCTCTGTGAACCCCTAAGAGTGCTGGTCAGTTGACTCCTTGGAGCTTGTTCTCCTGGTTTTGTTAACCCCTCTAGTCCCTGCCATCCTTCATTCCCCATCTTCCAGAGTTACATGAGCTATTCATGATGTTTGGCACTGGGCCTCTGGATCGGCTACCCTCAACTATGGAGGAAGTCTCTCTAATGACTGATCTATGAGTATAGCAGAATATCCTTAGGAATTGTCTCTAGGCTATCCAATCTCTGTTTTCTGGCTAGCATTGAAGTGTTATGCATGGGTTCCCTCCCTTGGCATGGAGTTTTACCCTTCCATTGCCTCAACAGATTCTGCAGGCAGGTTAGGTTATAGGTCAAAAGTTTTGTGGCTGGATTGGTATCCCAGTCCCACCACTGGAAAAATTGCCTGATTATAGGAGATACCCTGTTCAGGATCCCTGTTCCCCATCGCTAAGGATCCTTGCTAGGGTTGCCTTCTCAGATTTCAGAGAGTTTTCACTGCATTAGGTCTGCAGATCAACTTCCTAAATGTACCCCAATTCTGGTTTTCTCTCCCTGTATTCTCTCCCTCCATTCCTTTCCCCTCCTTTTCCCAGTCTCATCTTCCCCCTCCCTATGCAACATCTGTTATATTTCCCCTTCCCACTGAGATCCATATGTTCTTACTGGGGCCCTCCTTGTTGTATAGTCTTCTAGGTCTGTGGACTGTAGTACAATTGTCCTGTACACAACAGCTAATATCCCATATAACTGGGTACATACCATGTTTGTCTTTCTGGGTTTTGGTTGCCTCACTCATTGTGTATATGTACCACATTTTCTTTATCCATTCTTCAGATTGGGAATATCTAAGTTGTTTCCAATTTCTGGCTATTATTATGAATAAAGCCACTATGAACATAGTTGAGTCATAGTTGAGTTCTCCCGGTAGGATGGAAAGTCTTTTTGGTGTATGCCCAGGCATGGTCTTGAGGTGGATTGATTCCCAATTTCTTGAGAGAGCGCCATATTGATTTCCATAGTAACTATACAAGTTCCCACTTCCACCAGCAATGTAGGAATGTTCTCCTTGCTCCATATCCTCTCCAGGAAGAGCTGTCCTTTGTGTTATTGATCTTAGCCATTTTGACAGGTGTAAGATTTGAAATCTCAAAGTGGTTTTGATTTGCATTTCCTGGATGACTAAGGATATCAAACATTTCTTTGAGTGTTGCTCTGTCATTTGAGATTCCTCTACTGAGAATTCTCTGTTTAGATCTGTGCTCCTTTTTTTTGACTGATTATTTGTTTTGTCGATGTCTAGTTTCTTGAGTTCCTTGTATATTTTGGATAATTAGCTCTGAATCGGAAGTGGAGTTGGTGAAAATCTTTTCCCACTCTGTGGGCTGCCACTTTTGTGTCCTTTGCCTTAGAGAAGCTTTTCAGTTTCATGTGGTCCCATTTATTAATTGTTTATCTTAGTGTCTGCACTATGGGTGTTTTGTTTGATAGGTTGTCTCCTGGGCTAATGGGTTCAAGGCTGTTCTCCACTTTCTCTGCTAACAGGTGATTTAGCTATTTTTATTTGTTGTGTATGATGCCAGTTTTGGGTTTTAGAATTTATAACAGGTAATGGCTAACATTTTCTGTCAGGAAAAGGTGATAAAAAATATAAGATAAGGGTTATTAACCTCAGTACTGTGAAATTTTGCATGAGATAATTCTCTGCTTTGAAAGTTTGTTTGGTCATCATGTATTTATCAGCATCAATGAATGTCTTCCTCCAATTCTCAGTTTCTACCCACCATGTCCAACTGTTAAAACTAAAGTGTCCCAACAATTCGTTAAATAACTCTAGGAGTCCAGCACTAATTTTATCCTGGGTTGAGAAGAATAATTTTTCCCCTTACAAGTCATATAGTATGCATCACAAAACTGAAATCACCCACAGATTATATGTATAAAATAAAATTCATTGTGTTCCAGTAAAAGTTTATTTATGTGCACCAAAATATAAATTTTATACAACCTTCACATTCATGAACAACTTTCTTATTTTTTTTAATATTTAACCACTTAATTTTTTATAAAACTCTTGCTCTTTTAATTTCTTACTTTTTCTTTCATTCAAAAATGACAACTGTGGTCTGCCAATCCCTGATAAAACAAAATATAAAAACAACAATAAAGGCCCTTGACTTTAAAAACTAATAAAAAAAGACTTATTTCTTCTCTTGACAAATTCTGTGAAGAATTTACATAAAGAAATTGGCTGTCTTGTTACTGGGATATATTGTCCTCATGGAGGGCTGAAGCTGAACACAGAATAGAACAAACTATTATAAGAGGTGTGAAGAAGTCCTTTATGAGATCAGGTCATTAGAGATAGGGGAGCCTGTGTTCTATAACAACACTTAAGTTCATATTGTTATTTGTATGTGTTTTTAATTATAACAAAGAAATGACCTCCCAGGGAGGGATAACCTCTTTCAACCCACTTTCTTCACATTTTTGTTTTGTTTAGTTGCTAGTCATATTTTTTATTTGTTTTTCTGCCTTAACTTGATGTGCTTGTGTGTGTGTGTGTGTGCGCGCATGTGTGCGTGTGTGTGTGTGTGTGTTTTACAAGCTGTACAGATAGTATTAAGGCAAGTATCTACATCTGTGCTAGAAGTGCTACAGCAAAAGCAATTAGAAATGCAACAAATTGAGGCTGGAGAGGCAACTCAGCAGGTATGAGTTGCTCATAGCACTGTTCCCATGTCTGGTGACTGACAGTCTCCTGTAACTCTAACTTGCAGAGATCTCGCAGACTCTTCTGGCCTCCACAAGCCCTGCACCTTCACACACACACAAAATAAATAAATAAATAAATAAATAAATAAATAAATAAATAAATAAACAAACAAACAAATATAAATAAATAAATAAATAAATAAAGTGATATTAAATATTTAATTGAGAGAATTTTACTCATCATATCATTGATGGGAAGGAGTTGAAATCAGTAAAGTGATGGGTGTGGATTCAAAAACAGAAATAGTTTGGGCTCATTCTCAAGCAATGAGAATCTATGAAGATTAAGGAATACGTGACACATGTGGTGAGAATGTAAGTACGGTGTATCTAGTTTGAGAGCACTGAGGATTTTCTCCTCATTCCCTTGAGTTTGACTCCATTCACCAAGCTCATGCCACCAGCAGAGTACTAGCTGTAGTAACTTGTAACTCTATTTTCTAACTCTATAACAACTCTATTTTCCATGTAACTTTAATCTTAATGTGGACCACAATTATTCATAGGAACTAATGCCAACAAAATCACACAGTTTTCAGTTGTTTTTAAGAAAAATATCAGTGTCACTAGTAGGAATCTCTGGTAACCACTGAAATGGAAGAAATTAATGGTTAAGATGCCTTGTGGCCCAACCATATCCTCATGAGCATCTAGCCTGAGTTATTCAACTAACCATGTCACTACACAGCATCCCTGTATTAGTACCCCAGGAGAGAAAAATGCATTATAATAATCCACAGAAAGACTGGTCCTGATTACTATAATTTTCCAAGCAAATAAAATATACCTCTTACTTCTTAAAATACATATACGTAGAACATATAATTATGTATTCATATATACATAGATGGGTTGTGTGGATAGAGAGATAGAATTGTACATATATTTTCTGTGTAGGTTTTGTTATTGATTTATTTTTTTCTGCCTGATATGTTGTCCTTCAGCATCTCTTTTTTATTAAACTATCTCAAAACAAGCAACTGGTATTCAAATCCAAAAACTATGGAAACTAGCTTAACCCCAGTGCTTATGTATTTGAGAAGTATCCAGTAACTCCGCTACTTGAAAACTTAATACTACTATCACAATGGTTTCAGGAGGAGTTATGGTAGTATAGGAGAATTCTTTGAATATTGTAAAAGTATGTTCTCAAGTATTAGCTTGTAATTATTTCTATTTTTTATTAACAACAGCAAAAGACCACAAGAAATTGGCAACATCCCCCAAATATTTCAGTTTACTTACAGCAGATTGCCTGAGACCTTGTGCCATTCTGTATGGGGAGTATGTTGTGCTAATGTGTAAACTCTAGATAAGAAAAGTTTATTTTTGTGCTGTCTCATACCAGAAAGCAAGGAAATAAACTTCTTCAACTGTACACAGTGGCAAACTATGTTCCTATTGATCAATAGTCAAGCATAAAAAGCACGAAGAACTAAATATCTTTGCTCATTCTACAGGGCATATAGCACAAGAAAAAATAGAAATATGTGCAAGTTGGTAGAAGCAGTAAATGTCTACACTAGTCATGATAAATAACCAAACTGGAACAGTATTTTATTCTTTTACATTTACTTTTATTTTTACATTCTTTTAATTAGGACTTTATTGGGTTTTTTTTTGCCTTGCTTCATAGATGGATATATGGATAGACAGAGGATATTGGTGATATACAGACAGAGATAGGAGAGATAAATATAAATTTCCATACTTGGTATATTGCACTTGCTTGTAATTTGTTTTCCATTTTCTACTTGGTATGGGGAATTGGGCATAAGCTTTGAATAGACATTATATAGACATGTTGTTTAGGTACATTCTCAGCCCAGCTACTCATCTATGAATCACTACACCATGATTAATACTAACTGAATGCCTTTAATTTAAAAAATACAGATTATGAGAGGCTACAGCATAGATTGGGCACATCCACTTTCAAATCATATAGTTTACAAAGAAGGGGGAGACTACATAAAATTTATCTCCAAAGTGTTCTGATGTCTAGATATTCCTGATTTCGTAGAAGCATCCTATGAGACCTACAGAAAAAGAACGGCTGTCACACTCTACCACAATGTACCCTGTGTCAAACTACATTACACCAAAGAAGTTAGGGAAAGTCTGTGGAAAAAATTCAAGTAAATATATTATATTCAACACTAAAAATCTATACAGCTGGGTGGTGGTAGCACACACCTTTAACACCAGCAGAGGCAGGTAGATTTCTGTGAGTTTGAGGTCAGCCTCGCCTACAGAGTGAGTTTCTGGACAGCCAGTGTTACAACAGAGAAACCCTCTCTAGAAAATATCCCAGGATTCCTTAACAATAGAAAGCTATTCCATTTAGGAGCTCCATATATAAAAGTGGGAAAGACATTCATCCCAACAGATGAACAAATTTCAACATAGAAATACAGAAAATCTGAAAATGCAAGGTAATATGATTGCTTCCAAAATTCATTATTCTGCAGTGAGAGATTCTAAGACTATTAAAATAGATGAAATGTCACATAAAGAATTAAAAATAATTTTAAGAGATGACCAGTTGAGATTCCATATTCCTCATTACTAGGAGTCTTCAATAGGATCACCCTCATAGATTCCAGGAAGTTTCCACAGCACTGTTTCCACACTACTCCTTAAATGTCAATCCAAATTCCACCTGTTTCTCCCTGTACTCTCTCTCAGTGCCATCTCCTCCACACCTAATCACCCATCCATCTCCAGCTGCTACCAGTCTTTCCCTAAAATGTATTTCATTTCCCCCTCCCAAGGAGATCTCTGTGTCCCCTCTAGAGCCCTCCTCTTTACCTACTATCCAATGTCTATAGTTTGTAGCTTGATTATCATTTACTTAACTGCTGATGTCCAGCTATAAGCAAATATATACCATATTTACTTTTCTGCATCTGGGTTAACTCTCTCAGGATGATTTTTTTTTCCAGAGCCTTCCATTTGCCTGCAAATATGATGTCATTTTTTTACAGCTTAGTAATACTCTATTGTGTAAATGTACCACATTTCCTTTGTCCATTCTTCTGTTGAGGGACAATTAAGTTGTTTCCATTTTCTAACTATTATGAATAAAGCAGAAATGAACATATCTCTTATAGCCAGGGGAGTCTTTCAAAGACAGGACTAAGTTGCATTGAGTTATTGGCCAAGGGGTCCCATAGAAATCCATGAAACAACTTAGGCTGTTGCTAAGACAAAAGTTTGCTCTCAGCAAACTGGCAGCGAGCCCCAAAACACACACACAACTCATTGAACATGGAGAAGTTGAGTTGGTGTCTACGTGGAGCCGTCATCCCTATGTTCTTGTCTCTTTCGTGCAGGAAGGTAGTCTGTAGGCTACTAGAAAGAGAAATGTGGATACCTACCTAGCCACAAATCCTTTTTCCTAGAATCTGTCTTGCCTTCAAAATACACTAGGGTAATGTTGACATAGAACTTGTGGGCATACCGAAGCAATATCTGGTTTGACCTAAAGTACACTCTAGGAGAAGGAACCCATACCCCACACTGCTTGTGTAACCAAGAACCAGAGACTAGATAGCTAGACCATAGACATAGAGTAAAACCAAAATACCGCTGTTCTAACAAACATCAATAAAATGATTCCTAATGATATTTTGCTCTACTCATATATCAGTGCCTTATTCTGTCATCATTAGAGAGGTTTCCTCTGGCAGCAGATGCAGAGACTCACAGTAATACATTATGCAGAGAGAAAGAATCTAAATTGGAGGTCTCCACAAATTCAATCCCCTCAGAGCTCGAGGTACCCCATGGAAGAGAAGGAAGAAAGTGGATGGAGGACACCAGAAGAACAAGGCCTTCTAAATCAACTAAGGCTATGCAAGGTGCATATGAGCTCACAAAGATTGAGGCAGCAAGCACAGGAGCTACACAGGTCTGCATCAGGTCCTCTGGACATATATTGTTGCTATTAGCTTAGTGTTTTTATGGTACTCTTGACTGTGAGAATGAGTAAGTCTCTCATGCTTGTGCCTGCTCTTGGGACTCTTTTCCTTCTGGTGAGCTGCCATGTCCAAATTTGATGTGGTAGTTTCTGCTTCATATTATTACATTTTATTTTGTCATTTTTGGTTGTGATCTGTCAGAAGCCTGTTATTTTCTCATGAGAGACAGAAAGGGAACACATCCAGAGAGGAGAAAAAGTACTGAGAGGAGCTGAGGGAAAGAATAATCAGGATATGTGGTATGAGAAAATAATCTGTTTTCAATAAAGGAAAAAAAAGATATAAATTTCAAAAATATATAAAATAATGGGAAATGAATGAAGAAAGATGATCTGAACTATGAGTATAAGGTTCAATAGAGAGTGTTTTGTAACAGAACAGCATAAAACAATTATAAATTAAACTCCAATAAATAAAATAAAATTTCAATGAAAATTCTCATAGAGAGTGTATACAAAGTAGAAGACAGAATTTCAGAGTTTTAGGATAAATTAGAGCATTCATTCATTAATGAAATGTTATGAAAACGACATGGAAAACAATTGTGGCACCACTAAAAAACATAATTAGATATTTGGAGAAAGACATGAATATCTTGGACTAGAGGCATTTAGAACCCAAAGCAGGCATAACAAATAAAGGACCTTCCAAACTATATTATATTTGAAATGTTAAGACTATAACATAGACTCCAGCCATGGAAACAGATCAGTGCCTTGGTCAACCATCATTAAAGAAGCTTCCTTCCACAGCAGATGGGAACAAATACAGAGAGAGACTCACAGCCAGATATTATGCAGAGAATAAAAGACCTTTGGATTCTTAGCCTTAAAGAGAATGCCTCCATCAAATCCCTCCCTTCAGGGTTCAGGGGGTCTCATGGAAGAGGAGGCAGAAAGAGTGTAAGAGTCAGATGGGATGGAGGGAACTAAGAAAGCAGGAACCTCTAAATCTACAAGATCAAGACACATATGACCTTGCAAAGACTGAGGCAACATGCAAAGGGCCTGCATGGATCTGTACTAGATGGGGACCTAGAACTGAAAAGCAAAGTAGCCACATGTCCCTATCCCTATCCCAGAAGCACTAAAAATGTGGTTTCTTCCAAGGAAGCCTCACTGAGGAAACAAACTTATCTTAGGGGTAAGCGTCATGTCCAGCAGTAGATGGCCAACAGAAAAAGAACTCAACAGCATCTTTGGAAATTCCTTGTCTCATAATGTCATGTCTGGAATTTTTTAATATCTTATTATTTTTAATTTTTATTAATTATGTCTTCTATCTTTTAGCCTATTGGTCCTCTGCATACATATTATGGCTTATAGAACAGTGTACTTATGAGATTCATGAGAGTGTAAATCAGAGTGTCTCTGTTTCTTGTGCCTTCTATTGACACTTCTGTTGTTTATTTTGTCTGATATGTCAGGTTTTGTTTTACTCTATTTTATTTTCTTTATTTTATTTTATTATTATCCCTTAGAAGTCTGTTCGTTTTCTAATGAGAGACAAAAAAAAAAAAAAAAAGATTAGATCCTGATAGGAGGAAAAGTAAGTCAGAACTGAGAGGAGTAGAGATAGTGGAAACCATAATCAGGATATATTATGTGAGAAAAAAAAATCTCTTTTCAACAAAAGGGAAAAGGATTATAATATAAGGAAGAAATATTAAAAGCTGTGAGTAAAAATAAGTGACCACTCACAAATGCAACCCATAGCACATTGCACAGCAAAAATTCTCAAGGCCAGGAAATCATAAATATATTTTTTAAGCCCTCAAAAAAATCCACCATTGGCAGTAAAATTATCTGGCAAGTTTATTCTTCAAAATCCAATAGAAAAATAAGTTGCTTCCAAGATCAGCACAAGCTAAAATACTCATGGTTACCCAATCACCACTACAGAAGATACTTAAACAACTCAGCTACACAGAGAAATTAGATAGTTCATATGTTTCTATTATAACCACAAGGGCAAATAGTCTTAACTATCCAATTAAAAGACACAGACCAACTGAATGACTGAATTAAAAATGCAAGATTCAACGTTGTATGGCTAAGAAACATACATCATCAATAAAAGGTATATATATATCCAGACTGAAATTGAAATAATACAGTGACATTTCAAGTGAATGGGGTCTTGGGGAAAGGGAAATAGCTATGTTCATATCTGATGAAGCAAAAATTAAGCCAAAATTAGTCAAAGAAACAGAGGTCACTAAATTATAATCAAAACAAAAAACTCAGAAGATGTAACCATTTTAAACCTACGCATCAAACACCAGTAACCTCCATTCCAAAGGAAAAAAAATCCAATGGCATGAAGCAATTACCTACAGAACAGGAGTTTTTGTTTTTTTTTTTATTTTCATCTAATGCAGATTTTATATGAGGACTATAAAGAACTTTTAAAATTGAACATGTGAAGAATAAATAATCCATTCAGTAGATGCAAAAATGAGTAGAAGAACAGATACTTTTTTAAAAGAAAGAAATACATGGCTAATAAATACATGAGAAAGTGTTCAATATCTTTATGAATTGGGTAAATAATAATCAAAAGTGCATTAATTATCTTCTATAGTGGGACTGCCCTTGGGCTAAGAGAGGGTTGAACTATGTTTTGAACCTGGAATTCTTACCCTGAGAGTGGAAGGCCTTCAACTACTCCCCTTTCTCATTCTGACAAAGCCCAACTAAATTCTAAATGCCACTTTTCTTCCCAATATGCCTTTTCACAGGAATGTGGCCTGGTTGGTGATTATCTGACCACTGCAGCTGTGTCTTCCTCTTGCCCTTGTGAGACCACTCCCTATGCAGAAGAGGTTTTTCCAGGACTTTGACCTTTAGAATAATATTATGACCAACCAAGTCTGGTTTTGAATTTCCTACATGCAAATGGGGCTTCTCTAGTATCACTGTCTTAACCAACGGCCTCATGTACCTGTGAAACAAGGACCCTTCCCCACTTTGACTCTATAAATGCAACCACCCATGCTTACATAAACTGAGCTGATTCACTGAAATATGTCTCCTGGGAATTCTGTTTCCAGAAGCTCTCAGCCTCTGTGTCCATTGACATCTGATAGGAGCCATTGCCCCCCACCTCCCTAAAGGTGAGGGCTAGCAGTTCCTTTTACTTTCCTTGTTATCAGCCTAAGCCAACCAGGTATGGCTGTGGGGCAACTGAAGCTTTCTGGCCAAGACAACTCCTTGGTTGTAACGCTCCTCTTCCCTCTGCCTGGACTTCTACAGTCAGTCCAGGTGTCAGCTGAAAGTGACTATCTTACTCTCTCTTGGTAACTCAAACCTGGTAATCAGCAACCAGTTAAAAGTCCATAGGAGAGTTGCCAGTCTCTTAAATCTGCAGTCAGGCTTGTGCCCCAGACTCTGGAAAATCCCCCATGGCCACATGGTCACAGGAATGTCTTCCATTGTTCTGTAATGCTTCTTTACCTTTTTCTATCATGAGAAACAACTCCTCACACTGAAAGAAATCCAGAATTAGGGCATGGCAGGCAATGCTTAAAGTCCATGGCTTAAAACTAATACTTCCTTCTCTGGAAGGAAGTTCTTGAGATAGACCCCTGGATAGAGGCACCTGATTTTCAAGAGTCTGATACATGGACATGGGTCGCTTCTCTTGTTTGCTGGAGGTGGACCCGAGAAAGTAGGCCTGCCTATCCCCATTTTTTTGCCCATCTTAGCAGTCATTCATCAATGAGTAGACCCTCCTAAATTAGGACCTCTTTGCGACCCACCACAAAACTCCAGTGGCGTTTCTCCCATTCCTCATGGCCTCCCCAGAATAACATCGGTTGGGCACACATTACCACAGGAGCAAAAACTTCTCCCCCAACACTCCTGCTTACAAACAGCAGTCCAGCCAGTTCTCCAGGTTCAGAAGACCTTAACTTCCTGTAGCTACAGGGCAGGTTTTCAGCAATCGCCTAAGGCCCAAAGTCCAACAATTTGCCTGAGGCTCCGCCCTCTCAATAGCTATGCACTCTCCAGTATTCCAATCTTTATATCTGGGTAAATGTAATCCCCACTCGGAAAAAAAGCTTTAAATTGGTATCCTTATCAGGCCGGGGAACTCAAACAGCTGAAACAGCCAGTCAAGGAGAATGGCATACACCTTGGACTAATTCTCTCTTTCAGAGCCAGATTTGCAATTTAAACCGCCCCCCCCCCAGGATTGGTGGGACATCTGCTGCTCGGCCCTAACTGCCCCACTCTTCCTGCAATGGGAAGTTCTATACCTGAATGAGTGACTCCAACAACTTAACGGTAATCGGTGCCAAGATGAAATCAGGTGGGGCTGTGATGAACTGTTTGGAGAGGGACTCGTTTCCACTGAAGCCTAGCAGGCAACACTGCCTGCAGATTATTATGATCAAGTGCACATTTGTGTACTACTGACTTGGGACAAGATTGCCCAACTCCACCCCCCACACCTACCCCCTGGCTCACAAGATAGCATTTTTCCCCTTTCCTTCCTCCATCAGAGGCCAGAAGAAACCCTTTCTGACTACATTCTCAGAATTAAAACAAGCCTAGGAAGAAAAATTCCTGACTCCACAGTCCATGGCCTCCTCCTTAAAAATATTATTTGAGAAGGTATGACTTCTGAATCCAGGCTTCCCTGCCAAGGACTAACGGATGAACACCCTCATATATGGATTGTAGCTACCCAGCCTATTAGAACTCTATCACATACAGCTGCCTCAATGGCTCAGGCTTTTGCCACAGCTGTTAAAACAAGGGGAACCTGCTTTATTGTGGTGAGAAAGGGCACTGGAAGGGTGAGTGCCCTAAAGAGGCTCCCCTTTGCATAAGAAATTGCCCCCAAAATAATATGTCCCGGTGCCACAAAGCATTCACTGGAAAAGGAAAAAGAAAAGTGACAATCCTTTTTTCTATCACTATAATAAAGATGGCAAGCCACTGGAGCCTTTAAACTTACAAAGGGGCAACCCTCAGCCCTGATAGTAAGAGGGAAAGCCACACCCATAGGAGCCCTATGGGTCCCTGATATTTCAGAAGGCCCCCACCCCCAAATTACCAAGAAAATAGAGAGCAAGCCATTCAAATGCCTGATTGGTACTGGAGCAGGTAAAACAACCCTAAAGCTCCAAGAGGTCCCTCAAGACTGGGAATTAATCCCTGGGCCTCAAGTTATGGAAGTAGGAAGTTGCTCTCAGGCCTTTACCATCAAAGGAGTCTATAATGGGCAGACCCCAATGGATCTAGAGTCATGCTACATCCCTTATAGCTAACATTGTCACTAACCTTCTCAGGAGGGATATCTTGGAAGCTCTGGAAATTGTTATTGCTAGTCAGTCAAAAAACAGTTACACCAGAACAGATGCCTATACTCATAGAGATCACCATAAAAATCCCAAAAGCCCTCCAGATCACCTCCAGTCCTAAGGGCCGCTGTTAAATATGACACTCTCTGCCTTGACTGGCTCTCTAATGAGCCTATCTGGATTGAACAGTGACCTTTAGCAAGGAAGAAACTTGAAGCTCTCACACAATTATTTAAAGCACAACTTCGGCTCCACCATATACACCCCTCCGGCTGTCCATGGAGTACCTCCACCCCCCACCCCCCCCCCGCAGTGTTCGCTATAAAAAAGAACTCAGGGATCTAAGGGCAATTAACAAAATCATACAGATATGCATGTCTTTTATTTCATTTCCTCTGCAGAAAAATACTTTCAGAATCACTTCTGCCTTGCTCCCAGCCCTCCCCCTACTCACACACCATCTCCATCTCCTTTATTGAGAATGAGAATTCCTGGGAAAAGGCTGTTTCTGCAAAGACTGGGTAACTGATTCAGTCTTCAGTGATGTGGGGAGATTGGAATGCTACAGGCCCTTATCTTGGGCTAACTTTAGACCTGGAATAATCATCCTACACATCTCTGTGTCAGAACAAACACAGTGTGACTATTACAAAAAATCCTTTTGAAACCTACTAACTTAGTAGACTACTAGCATCCACAAACTGTAGCCATTGATTTAGAGAAAAGTGTGGTTTATTCTTTTTTAATTTGTCTTTTATTTTTATTTTTATAGTATTTCAATTTTTCTTCTCACATGCAACTTATACAATATAATCCAACCCCTCTCTTCCTCTCCATCTACCACTCAGCTCCAACCCATCTCCCCTCTCCCCAGATCTACCCCCATCACCAACCACAAACTCCCACCCTGCTTCTCCCCAAAGAAGAACCATCCCCCCAGGGTTATAGCATAGTCAGGACATGGCACAGAGAAGATTGAGCAAAGCCAGGCACCAATTCATCCGTACATCAAAGGTGGATCAGGCAGCCCAGCAGGAGTCAAAGGATCTCAAGAGTAGGTAAAAGACACCCCCTACTCCAGCCTGTAAGAGTTGTTCAAGAACACCAATCTAGGCAATCATAAGATGTATTTAGAGGATCCTGCAATGTCTGTGGCTTCAGTCTCTGTGGGCCCCTATCAGTGCTAGTCAGTTGACACTGTGGGCATGGTTCTCCTAGTATCCTTGACCCCTCTGGTCTCCATCATCCCTCCTATCCCTCTTCTGTGGGGTTCTCCAATCTCTGCACAATGTTTGGCACTGGGTCTTCCATATGTCCCTCTCAGTTGGTGGAGGAAAGATACAGAGCCTGAACGGCCCATCTCCGGTGGCCAGGCAATGCTTCCAGAGATGAGACTGGGACACCATCTCAGCCACAAAAGCTCTACCTTTTGTCCTATCCTCCCTGCAAGATCCTCATTAACAATGGAAGGGTAGAACTCTATGCCAAAGGAGGAAAATCCTGCCTGAAACTGCAGGACAGGACAGGACAGGAACTAGAGACTGGATAACACAGAGATGATTTCTAATGATGTCATGCTCTGCTCATAGATCAGTACTTAGCCCAGTCCTCACCAGAGAGGCCCCCTCCAGCAGGTGGCTTACTATAATAATAATAATAATAATAATAATAATAATAATAATAATAATATTATTATTATTATTATTATTATTATTATTATTTGGTTTATGCGACAGGGTTTTTCTGTGTAACCCTGGATGTCCTGGGACTCACTCTCTAGACCAGGCTGGCCTTGAATGAGAGATCCACTTGCCTTTACCTCCCAAGTGCAGGGATTAAAGGCTTGTGTCATCACTGGCAAATTCAATCACCAATCGTTAGTCTTGGAGCCCTAGAGCATTTTGGTCTCCTTACAATCTAGTCATAAGTCTAGAACTAGAAGGTTTCAGCTTCAGCCTCCATACAGTCTAGAATATCTGAGGCCTACAGAAGAATCTCTCCCATCCTGATGTAACAACCTCTCTGATGTCCCACCAATGTATATTAAACCTACCTTGATTTATGATGTTTTTTAAAACAATAAAGCTTGATTAATCTGTTTCCACATTAGAACACAGAATTTGGGGTAACTTAAATCAAAATTTCCAGACCATGGTCACTCAAAATGAATCCAAAATAAACCATCTCTCATTCCCTCCAAAGTCAGAGCTGTGATTTTTTTCATTAACACTACATCAAGGCTACATAAGACTTAAGTTTGTCTTGAAGGATTGTGTAAAAATATGATTATGGCAATTGACTAAATGATTAGAAATTCATGAGAGATTACCTTACCTAGAAATGAGGGTAGGAAAAGGAACAATGTTTATCATCAATTCCTGTTCATTTTCCATAAACATGGACCTGGGCCATGTTAGAGAGGAAATGTAAGTCTGCCAAGTTGTGTATTTGTCATCTTCCTTATGTTTCTTTGTTCCATCATCACTTGTTCTGTGTTTGTTGTGTTTCTTGGAGCATAAAAGCTCCTAATACAATCAAGAATTCTATTTCCAGCCTAGACCACTAAAACTCTGACCACCAGTCAGGAAATACTGCTTTGTGTCTGTCATTATTGTAACAGGAGTCACTGTGGAACTATAGTCAGGGGACTGTAGAATCCTTCTCCAGGAAACACTCTAGTTTTCTAGGGAAACTCAAAGTGGGGTAGGCTTTCACATTGTTCAACTGACTCCTTAAATGCATATAGCAGCCTTCAGGCCAACAAGCAATGTAACAATAACTGCTTATTTTATGGACTGCAGGTTGTAGAGAATGGTGAGCTGTAGGAAAAAAAGAAATCTCTGCAATCAAAGCTATGTTATAAGCAGATTTCTAACTGACATTGTGTTTGACTCTATCGCAGTCAATCCATTCGGCTCCCCAATGTTACTACTGCTTGGAGAATTAAGGACAGTTCAGGGACAGAATCGAAGCCCATCACAGTAACTTATCTCTATTACCATGGTAGCTATCTCAGAGATGTGTCAGTTGCCATAGCAATTCATTCAGGAGGATAAAGGGATCTAATTCAGGGCAGAATATGAGAAAAGACATTTGTCCAGATTTCATTGAAAGAAGGGGAGAGGCTGCTTCCATTTTATATGAGACCATTCCTGAGGGTCATAGAAATGACCCCCCTTTCTCTTTTCCAGAGAAAATGACCAAGGAAGTGAAGTGGGGAGGCTGAGCTCTCGTTGGAGTCACAAAGGAAAAACTGTCATACAATGCCTGACATCCTAAGCATTCAAGGGAAGAAAGTAGGTCCTTGAGAATTTCATTAAGCTGCTAAGCCAAACTCATAGTCTGTCTCCTGTGCATTTCCTCCTACCTCAGTAAAATCTTCAAGTGTCCTTTTGAAAGCCTACGTCAGTCTTGAAAACTTTGTAAGCAAAATATTCTATCCTTGTTATACACAGGAAATAAGGTTAAGCAAACTTTTGAAGATATCCACATGTGTTCAATATCTAGGTGATTCATTGTATGACACGTCCATTAAAGTGTTAGAACTGTTGGGTAATAAGTTTATGCAAAAGTATCTTTGATTTGTCTCTCTTTGCTTTAATAAGAATGTAGCTATGACTTTATCAGCCTATTCCTCCCTGTGAGCATTTGGAGAACATTTTATTTGAGTGATGATAACAGATATTCCTGTTGAGTTTGGTTAATAATACACAGGTGATATTTTACAAAATGTAAATTATCCTCTTTTGTATATCTTGGCCATTTTCTCATTTCAAGTAATAATAAAAGGTTAATGATATTTATTGCGATATCAAAATCAATCCTTTTACCTGGCACAGAAGATTTCCAATTTTGTTGAAAGAGAAAAGGAGACTTTCAGAGATAACCATAAGTAAAAACATAAAAGATCCCCGTGCTTTCCCAGTGAGTGGATGCCATCCATTGTTCTTTACTGCTTCAGTTTGATTTATGTCTTCACTGCTATTCTTCCCAAAGACCTTCACAGTTCAGGAGCTCTCTCTGCTTCCCTCTTCTCCTGCATTAAATGTGGGGGAGAGGAGCATGAGAGACCCAAATGAACGAATACAGGTGAAGTTCTTAGAGCGCAGCTGGGAACACAGGGTGGGGGTGTAGTGCTATGCATCATAAATTGCTGCCCCTAACTGCCAGTAGTGCATATACCTAGTTAACATTTTAGGCTGTTTTTATACGTGTTTTTATTTATTTATTGTGTGTGTATGGGTGCACATGTGTGTGCATAGAGGCCTGAGAAGACTTTGGGCATCATTTCTAAAGCACCTAGTTTTGAGACAAGAACTCTCACTAGTGTCAAACACGCCAAAGTGAGATAGATTGGCCAGCTGGTGACCCTCAGAGATTCACTTGTCTTTGCCTCCCCAGCACTGAGTTTACAAATGTAAACCACCGTGCTTGGCTTCTTATTGATATGACAGTGTATGATTATATATATATATATATATATATATATGTTAAGCAAAGAATTGACTATTTTTAACCATAATTGAGGGTTTAGAGATAAGTTTCATTAGTATAGAACTATGCAAGTTTGGAAGAGGTACCTGTTAGAACCTCCTGAGAGCAAAACAGTGATGATTATGGAAGCAGTTACTGTAATAAGTAATTGTAAATTGTTAATGTGTGGCAAAATGCGTTCATGATGTTAGGATGAAAGATCACTGCATTAAGTCATTGGAGCTCAGCTTCTCATATTAGTGCCATTTTCTTTATGTTTAATTTGTATGACAGAAACATCTATTTAGAACTGTCCAATAGAAAAGTAGGGTGAACTGTATTAGCAGCCAAAGTTTTAAAAGTGATAGAATAATCAGTTATAATTAACTTTAATTGTTGTTTATTTTATTTACTGTATCCATCATATAATCAATCCGTATTTAATGATGTATTTTATATTTATTATATCTTAGATCTCATATTGCAACTCAAACTGACTACATTTAAGTTGGTAGTTAGAAGATACATATATCTTCTATATCAGAAAGACGATATCTAGCCACAGTCATGAATATTGTCCTGTATTATCAACTGGGAACTTTCAAGCAAGAGGTGATCTCCATTCCTACCTGATCTAGAGCCTATTATGACCAACCAGAGAGCCTAAACTTATACGGTAACAACTAGGACACACCTGCCTCTCAGAAGGTATCTTCCTGATGTCTATGATTAATTGCTTTGATTTTATATCCCAACTTTGAGAGTATTTTGAATGAAACTAATATTCAAGAGAGTGAACCTTAAACAAAATGATCAGAAGTAGTTCAACTAAAACTTTAGATGTGATTGTGATGCTACTCAAAAGATTTGGGGTAAAGTTAAGAATAGAAGAAAGTCTCTCTTCATAAGATATGCCACAAGACTTTTAAACTATGGAATTCTACACGTATCCCTAATGACCTACACAGCTACAATGGTAGCAGCGATTCTTGCAGCAGCAGTGAATATTTCCTCTTTACTGCCACAAAGTTACAAGATAGTGACCTGAAGTCAGGCACAGCTTTCTGACATCAATCCCTCTGCATTTTCAACAACTTTCTAAGTGTCCAATCCCTTTTGCTTTGTGTGTCTAGGGAGGTTTAATTTTCCTACAGCAAATCTGTGTTGTATAATGACCTAAAGGCATAAACATTTTTAATTGTTCAATGTACCTTTTCTAGCATAAGCATTGGATTCTAAAAAAGAAATAGACACTTTTTATTTTCAAACCTGAGGCATTAGGGAAATAGCGGTTCTCATTATGGAGCTATGACAACAACTTTAGAAGGAATACATGGAGACTACACAAAGAATGATGTGTGGGAAGGTTAACTAACCACTATGACTCTTGAAAGGACCACTGATTATCTTCTAATAGCTTAACAAAATAATGCACATAGAATTAGAGTAGAGAAGAGAAGGTTCCTTTTTTTCATAAATAAGATTCTAATAATTATATTATATGAAGCATACACTCATGTCATATTGTTTTATTAGCCAGACCTATTTTGGCTCATATTCAGGAGCCTAATTTAAATTAGCTTCATAGAACTTGATAATTTGGACTATGGAAAATTTCAGGGTTAAAAGAAACTAAGCTTCAAGAAAAGTTGGGTCCATGATCTCAAATACTGTTATCAACCTTTAGTTTCATTCTTTCCATTTGAATTTTACTATTCTTCTTAGAGTCCAAGCTAAATAAACACATTCTGAATTGCTAGCATGGTGAGGTTACAACAAGTATGTCTATTCTTTCTGCTGTTCTTGAAGACAACAATTCTCTTTGCCAAGGAAAGCCTAATAGAAGTTCTTGAGCCACATAAAAACATGATTTAAATTGAATTGCATATTCATCACCAAATCACATTTTATATAGGTATTTTAGCATTCTGGCCTTGGAGATTTTCTATTTAAAAGACAAAGGGAAAATTAACTTTAGCGCAGAATCACATAGGCTGTTTAAATTTTCTTGTTGAAAATGAGAAGATTCTTACTGTGAAAAAAATATATAGCTATGTATCAGTAACTATTGCTTCAGGTCAGTATCAAGCACATAATAAATACACAAAAATACTGTCCTTGTAGATTTTAGAATTCATGTTATTTTTAATTTTAGGAACAAACAGTAATATTAGTGTATGGAACGCTTTCAAAATAAAGTGCAGAAAATGGCCACAGTATGTAAACAATAGACATTTTTGAGTAAGTAAACAGATTTGCATTTGGAGACATTTTCAGTTAGACATTGTCAGACTTTTAAAAAGTAACCGCAAAAACACGATAGAATAAAGCAATAACTATTGTGTCTCATGGTTCTGTAGGTCAGTGAACTGCTCAAATTGTTTAATTGTTAGCCAAATTGTTTAATCTTTTGTTGTCAGTTTGGCATATCTATGCATTAATAGTCAATTTTCAACTGGTAAATTTCAACAAACATGCTATTTTTCTTACTTGTCCTAAGAGACTATTAGACTCACAGGCTGGGGACTGTTTGAAGAAAGAGGCTGCCTCTTACACATTCGCCATCAGTCTGCAGATTCACCATTGACTTGGTCTGAGGGCACTGTGATCAAACATTAAGGAAAACAAGAAAAGATTCAAAGTACAGCTGGCAACATCTGCAGATACAGTTTTTAAATACTTCATTGGCTAATTTAAATAAAAAAGAATGGGAAAAAAATCACACTCTCTCTTCCTCATTAGGAGGAATAAAAAAATATGATGTCCTTTTGTTTTTTAGTTTACACTGACCTATCTCATGGCTGTAAGCATTTGTATCCCTTCCTTTTGCAAAGTAACACATCATTCCAGTAATCCCCCTCAAGTAAGATGGCTAAATTTTAAATCAGTCTTTAACGCTAATCTTATGACTTGCATCTAATCTAAAGTAGACTTAGCCTTTCACATCTGTCTACTGCTACTATAATACAAAATTAATGATTCAGAGAAGGTATGCTCTGCATGCACATGACTTATCTAGAATCTGGCCTACCCTCGTTTCTAAGAAGGAAGGCATAGAAGGTTCCAGTAAACCTCAATTTGGAAATCAATTCACCCACACGATATCAATCCTTATTATTCTGTAACACATTGTTTTTCTTGACTAGAGAAAAGTCATACTCCCTACGCCTAATTCCGAGGCACATTTTTCTACATGATTGGATTTTAGCCCTCACACCCATTCTCCATTTAAGAAAGTAGTATCTTGGTACTTGTTCAGTTGATATTCTACTTCTAGAAAGTAGGTGCCCTTATCATCCCATTATCTGTCAATCAGGGCAATAGTAATTTGATCATCATTTCCCTTTAAATATTCTGTGAATTCACAAATGCCATATCCATGTTTGTTGGTGTTCATTTATTACCACAAGTCTTACGGATAAAATCCAGACCAGAAAGGAAGATATAGGCTCCACAATTTGGTAGAGGGAATGCAAGATATTCATTCATTTTTAGCTTTATTTTTAAATCTACCTTGCAGTGTGAAGTCTACCATTTGATAAGAAATACCTTATTCATCATTATGTCTTCTTAAAACTGACTTTATGAGATAAGATATGAAATCTTTACCCACAATGATTTTTTTCTCCAAATTACTTTATCATCTAGAATTATGTTCATACAAATGAATTAAAAAAATGTAAAGACGCTGCAAAAAGCTCAAACATGAGCTATAAATAAAAAGAAACATTTCCCCATACACAATTCAGGAGAAATAATCTCCACATATCCTGGGGTTAAGATCATGAGACCCAGATTCTAAGTCAGGCATTAACAATGACCTCAGATTTTGATTCTAAAATGAAGGTGTGTTATGCAATTGCAAACTAATCCAAAGACATACTCATAAACCTCTCCTCTATCAGAAAAGTTGACAGTTATTCTTGCACTAAATGAGGGATGTTTGTTCATAAAAATTCTAGTTTGCAGAGTAAGAATTATACCAGATTTAACTGAGTATCTTTAAATTCACTGCCATGGCACAGTGAGAAAGGACAATGAATATTTTTGCAACCTAGTAAATGTTTTCAAGCTTCTCTCTAAGGGTCACTACACACAGAGTTTCTATAGAAATATATTTCAATAATTTAATATTTAAAATGAAGTCACCTTGAAGCCAAATAAAAACACTCTATGTATTTCATTATAGAATATAAACTTAGAACAATAATTCAATAAAATAAGGCTATAAAATGCCTGCTTTCTTTTTACATTTTATTACATTTTTATTTATTTATGGAGGGTGTGTGTGTGTGTGTGTGTGTGTGTGTGTGTATGTGCGTGTGTGTGTGTGTGTCTATGCGAATGTATATATATATATATATATATATATATATATATATATATATATAAAACATGTGTGTGCAGGGATAAATATAACATATACAGGTGACAAAATTAAAGTAAGCATCTTATATGAACTTTATGGAAAAGAGTGATTTTAGTTTTGGTAATGACAGGGTTAAATATGTCTATGCCTTTTTTGTAAAGTTAGAGACTTATAACCTTTTACTAAAATGTAGGCTTATTATGATTTAACTGTAAAGCATATGAAAACATTAGCAGAAAGCCTACTTAAGTTGAGAGTCTAGGGGAAGATAAACATGGGGCATCTGAGTTCTGAGTACACATAAAAAAAAATTTGATCTCTTATGATGTGCGTGGATTTTGTTTTTGTTTTGCTTTTGCTACCTCTAGCATAGCTTTGCATTTTAACTACCTAGATCTTTAATTCATCTGCATCTACTTAATAGGTACTGCAGCAGAGATCTGAAATTTTCTCTACATGAAAGCTTCTGTTTCCCCATAAAATTCTTACTTAAGAAGAAAATGCTGTAAGCGATACAAATGACTTCACCATTTATTATGGGAAATTCCTGCAAAACAAGCTATCCATACAAAGAATTTCCTCTTGTATGGGTGTTCTGTCAAAATAATAATATGGGGCAAAGTGCTTGACACCCAAACAACTAGTTTACCATTTCCTTATCTGAACCATCAGTTATCTCAAGACATTTTTTTTTTCCAGTTCCCATCTGGAAAGGTCCATATAAACTTACTTCCCTATAAACATCCTGGTTTGTTTGTTTTTTTTTTTTTTTTTTTTTTTTTTGGTTTTTCAAGACAAGGTCTCTATGTTGTAAATCTCACTGTCCTGGAACTTACTCTGTATATCAGGCTGCCCTTGAACTCACTGTTTCCCAAGTGCTGGGATTAAAGTTGCGTTCCACCACTGCTAACATCCTCCTCCTGATTATCCATTTGGTTACATCAACATTTTTAATTGCTAGGAAGGCTCAATGATAGGGATTTGTTTAATCAACAGGATATGCCACTATTTTGGGGGAAGAAAATAATTATTGATAATTTTAGAGTACCCACTAATATGCAGCCAATGCATTTCTGTAGCTATGTGTCATGATCCTTGACTCAGAGGCTATATGTCATAGGAAGATTTCTATTAGTGTGACAACCACCAAAATGGAAAGCAACTTGTAGAGGAAAGGGCTTATTTCAGTTTACAGTTTATAATCTATCACTGTGAGATGTCGAGACAGGAACTGAAAATAGATACCACAGAAGAGTGTTGCTTACTGTCTTGTTCTTCATGGCTTGCTAAACTTGCTCTTTTACACAACCAAGGACCTACTGCCCATGGGTGGCACCACCCACAGTGGGATGAACCCTGCCACATCGATCATTAATCGAGAAAATCCCCCACAGACTTGCCTACAGACCTGCCTGACAGAAGCAATTCTGTCTTGCCTATGGCAGACCAGACTAATGTTCTCAAATAAGATACCTTCTTCTCAAATATGATGAGGAAGTCTGCATCATGTTCAAAGAACCCCAACAGCACATTCTAGAACCTTCTAATAAAAGTTCTTCATAATGTTGTGTTACACTTTTCTACTAAGGTAGACAATAAATTCTTGCTTAACTGTCAAGTCTTGGGGAAGGGCTTTTTTCCTAGGTTTTGTTTTTTTTTTTTAGAAACCTGATTATTTTCCTTAAAGGATTATGCTATTACATATGCATAATTTGAGTTTCATACTCTAAAAGATATTGGTGTAGATTATTCTCGTGGAGAAAAGTAAATAACATACAGAATAAATGTCTTTCCAGAGGGCTGTCAACTATACAGAACAGAGAAAACAATGTACTAACATCTAAAACAAGTTTCTAGTGCTAAACACTGCTAACATTTAATTATACAAAATAACAATACCTCCAGAGAAGAGTATCTTTTCTTCTCTATACCTACAATCTTCAAAAAACATAGAATAGCACTCAACTGTGGAAAGAAAAGGCAGAAGAATTAGGGAATTTGGGGCTTAATAAGCATCAGAATGATAGCAAACACCCTGTTTTCTTTTTGTTTGTTTATATCTATATATCCTCATGCCTTCTTGCAAAGCCAGATACTAGGAAACATTAAGCAAGGTAGACAAAGAAGGCCTAATAAAAACATGTCTCATTAGGCAGAGAAGCAAGAAAGGGAAAGCATAGCCAG
Organism: Cricetomys ansorgei; assembly: GCA_026225945.1. Classification (NCBI taxonomy): domain Eukaryota; kingdom Metazoa; phylum Chordata; class Mammalia; order Rodentia; family Nesomyidae; genus Cricetomys; species Cricetomys ansorgei. The sequence continues at coordinate 3,860,697 of JAMJFZ010001390.1, forward strand.
GCCAAAACACACACACACACACACACACACACACACACACACACACACTTTAAAACAATTACAACAAATGCTTTACCCTGGCAAACAGTATAGACAACAGAACACCCTCAACTTTAACTGTGTGAACATAGTTCAGGTGTGCAGAAATTTCCAGCCTAGGCTGTCATAAGGTACCAAGCTCTCTGCTGAGATGTGTTGAAATTGTTAATAGAGGTCCTAGACTTTCTTCTTAAGTGTGAAACTGTATGCCTTCACCCATCATGTCTATATATATATATATATATATATATATATATATATATATATATATATATATATATATAGACTACACAAGACTATTGAACTCCCACACACATTTGTCGAAAGCAAGACACACATCATGTCTTTTCTGGATGGTGTCATTTGAAATCTAATGAAGAAATACTATTTTGTAATTAGCCAGTGTTAAAGGAGCCACAACAGTCATTAATAAAAATTTTTTTTAAAAAAGCTATACAGGGTACAAAAATAGAAAGGGGTGGTGGTTCACACTTTTAATTCCAGCACATGGGAAACAGAAGTTGGTAGAACTCTGTGAGTTTGAAGCCAGCTTAGTCTATGTAACAAGTTCCAGGTTAGTCAGGGCTACAAAGAAATACCTATTTTCCTATCATATAGACATAGATAGCCAAGACACCTATTGAAGACCCTAAACTCATACAGATGTACAACAGTTTTGAGGTCACCAAGCCCGATGCCAACAGAATCTACATAGGAAAGTCTTTATTCCTATCTAAAGTAATGAGGCAATAGCTCTCCTCCCTTAGCCTGGTTATCTGGAGAGTTATTTAAAATACAAAATATAATTTATACAGTCTCATAGCAGAATGTCCAAAACTCTAAGGTTTTAACTGAAAAAAAATCATACAAAGTGTACTTAAAGGATTAAACAACACTAAAGACCTTATAAAATGCCATATGGAAAACTACAACTGTAGAAGCTTCCTTAAAATGTACATGCATGTATAAAAATACTTAATATGAAGTTATAACAGTGTAACAATGCCCCTACTAGATACTAGAGACTAACAAATAAAAAGCCCAGTACCAAGAATAACATATAATGTAGTACTCTGGAGAAACAAACAAGACTGTTGTTATGTCCAGCATAGATAAAGTGCAAGAATGTTAGACTAAGTGAAAAGGAGCCAGTTTCCAAAGACTGTAGATTGCAGGATTACAGCTACATCATCTTTTAAACATAATAGAACTCTGGGAAAGGATTGGGAATACATTGGAGGAGGGGGAAAATAAAACATACCATAATGAAATATTTTCTGTGTGAATTACAATAATAAATACATAGAGCCATACATATTAACAGGCATGAGTCTATAAGGATCCATGTAACATTGAGAAAATTTCAGTTTAATTACTATACCATACTACAGATATAAAATGTATCAGAGCAGATGGTATTGTATTCTAATTCTCCAACTTTCTATGAGAAACAATAATTTCAAAATAAAAAACTGAAAAATATTGATGCAGAGAGAAAATTAGTGACTCAGAAATTTAATTTCAACTAATCCACTTTTGGTAATCAGACTTTAGCGAATGATTTTTGAACAACACCTCTATCTCCCGAGGTACTATAGACTTCCCATATTTTACAAAGTTCTTAAATTTCTCAAGCTTTTATGCATTTTCATCCTTAGTACTATTGCTTGGTTCTATTGCTTGTTTTTCCTGCAATATATTCAGGACAGTGCAAACACATGTAGTGTTAGGATGAAACAGAAAATACTCATGATAAATACTTGAAGAAATTGTATGGAATTTACTCAAGGTCCTGTATATTACATAAGTTTGCCGTGCTTACGGCTTGTGTTTGTTCATGCCTTACGCTCTGTTTCTCCACTTGCATCCTGGAAACTTTTCTTCTACTGTTTAAGAAAAGATTCTGAATTATTTCTGCTCTTTTGATTTCATAGAAGTCTTGATAAAATACCATGCACAGGTTTTGTGTGTCCAAATTTACCCCAAAATAAGAAAATTGCATTTCCTGGATGATGATTTTCTTCTTTAGAAGAATTCTAGAATTAACTGTGAAAGCAATTACAGTTTCCCCAAATTTTTACTAATATATATCTAATCAATTAGTTCAGAATCAAGTATTCATTTATCCTCTTATCAGGAATGCATTCTAGCTTTAATATAATTGTATGTTTCTTCATTTCCCACTGCACTGATAGTACTTAAGAAGCTTAACCATATGCTCAAGATTTAAGAGAATGCAATCAGAAACATATTATAACCATCACTTTCTGGAGCAGTATTAATCAATTCTACTTAGTTTCTCTTATACTTTATATTAGTGCATCTATTCTCATCTGAATTTTGACTCAGCAATTATTGCTTCTACATGTACAAAATATCGTTCATTGATTACTAATATGATGTGTTATTTGATGCATGCTCTTATGTGCAATGTATACTTTATAATTTTTATTTTAAACACATAGACTGAATTTTATTACCAATTTTTATGAAAGCTTAGGAGAAGCTATGGAAAGTTTTTGTTTGAAGCATAATTAATTTATGGTTTTCTTGTAGCATAGAGTGTGAATTTTCGATGTCTATATTTATTTTTCTCTTTGGTGATAGATTGCACCAATTTTTACTTGACTTGTGGCTCTAAGAATTAATATTACACCTTCAGCTTCTTTCGGAGCTGTGAAAAAAAATGTGTCCAAAACCTGATCAATAATTAAATTACTGTGTGAATCTTTTAGAAATTCCTTTAAAGGAATTGGCTGTTTCTTAATTTCTCTCCTCCTTTAATAAAACAAAACATAGATATATTTGGAGATTTAACAGTTTTCAACAATGAGCTAAATGATGTGTTGAAAGTGGAAGAACAGAAATATTTGTCCTCTGAGATTTTTGAAACTACCATATGCTCCTTACACTCTTAGCTCTAGATATTGTCTTTTTTTTTTTGCTAGATTTTCATTTGTTTGTTTTAACTCTCAATTTATTTAACTTTAAACTGCAGATTACTTAGCAGCTGGAAAGAGGAATATGTATGTCGCGTCTGTAAAAATTACTGTGGACCCTGACTGAGTGGGCAGTGAATGAGCGTGAGGACTCCCGTGCTGAAGCTGGGCTACTGGCACCACTTCCTCAACCATGAGAAATATAAGGTCAAGTTCACATTTAGTGTTCCTTGTGAAGAAAACTATGAGGAGACAAGATAGTGCTTTTATGGGAAGTGGCAGAGAAAAATGTGTTGGTTGGCTTTCCTCCTTCCATCAAATTCCTGCAAAAGAGAAATGGAAAGGAATCAATTCAGTTGTGCCACAGTAGAACTCTGCCTATGGCGGGACGTTTAACATGACTGATGACCTGCAATTCGGCTTCTAACAGGTTTGAAAAATAGAGTTACTTTTCTCTTTCTTTCATTGAAGATTTTCCATGTAGCCAAAGAAAGAACTCTTCGACAACTAGTAACATAAATAAATATAATGACCTGGTATTAGGTAAAATATGGCATTGTCTTGTGGTTCCAACTGCATTATTGAAAAATGTTTCAGGGTTGCCTTACAGACTGTAGGTACAAATGGACTGAACAAAATGCTCTGAAATACACTCAGCATTGAAAGTTTTGCTGATGAGTTGCTTGGTCATAGGCTTTTGGAGCAAAACATGACTCTAATGACTTTTTCCATATGCACTCTCCAAAGTTTGTATATTCCTAAATATCTAGGTCCAGTTTCCAGCATACACACACACACACACACATATATGCTTCAGAAATATCTTAGTGGACTATGGTAGTGTTTACATTATGTTGTGAACTTGAAGGTAGAAACCTCAATGGAGTCTTTGATTATTTTTTAACAATTTCTTTTATCCTTTTTGATTCTTAATATTTCAAATGGGGTAGACCCTCAAATCAACAATTTCATTCCAAAAATCTATAATAAATAAATAAATAAATACACACACACACACACACACACACACACACACACACACACACGTGTAAATATTTTAAATAATTCCATGTAAAACTTTGATGTAAATTTATACATTGCCAATGAAGTTGGTTATTTTGTAAAGCACATTTATGAATTTGTTCTACAAATCAGAGATCATTGACTTTGGAAGAGGCACAATTAACATCACATACTAACTGCATGAGTAAGGCTAAGATAAACAAGATCTACTCTTCAGTACAAACATTTTCAAAGAGTGCATCATTTTTTAAAGCAGACAAGTAGATGGAAAAGCCATCTCATTCATTGAGGCTTTTCAAAGTACTAGATTCTGTACTAAAGCTAAATGTTCTTTAATATGCCTGGTCCTATAGAACTGATGGCCTTTGTACACATTTTAAAGAAGAGATAACTGAGACATAGAACGGTTGGATTTCTCTAAGTTACAAAGCAGACAGATTCAAATCCACTTGGAGTTCTTCTATAAGTTTTTACAAATCCCCATAAAACTAGGAGAAAGCGGGGAATGGCAATAATCATATATATATGTGTGTGTGTGTGTGTGTGTATGTATATATGATGTATGTATCATTATATATACATATATATTTGTGTATATTTTATAAATTATTATATATAATTATATATAATATATATATTTATCTTTCAAGAAGGATAAAAATGAAAAGTCATTATATTTCCCATGGCTATCACATAGTACCTATAGAAACTGATGATTCTTTACAACCTTGTATCTAAATTAGTTCAGAAGAGCTGGATAAATTAAAATTTATATTATATAAATCTCTGTATTTCCTTGTTTCACATGTGCAAAATTAGGTACCTATAAAATACAACTCATGAGAGATTATTTGTATCTTCATTCTTACATTCTAACACAGTTTCTTCCTGGAATACATGATGTAGCTGATACCTCTCTCTAATTGTCCCCAGTTCATGCTCACCTTCAATTTCTTAAATAACCAGTGACTTAAGATCTATAGATTCCAATCTTTCAAAAGGCTAGTAACAGCCGTTTGTGAACAAATTCATTCAATTACACCAAATTTTGTTTTATTTGCTTTAAAAATCCCATGACAATTATGTCAACACACACCGTTTATATTCCTCTTTCAGCATTTTAAAATGAATAATAATAATATATCACCAATTAAGTTAGGTTAAAACTCCTGCTGGGTATTTTAGGATTTTTATGGTGTGGGGATCAGGATTTTGTTTGTATTCAATATAAAAAGGTTTTTTATTTATTTTCTTGCTCTCTTTAAAAATTTACTACTCCATCAACTGGATTCCATATATCCTCCTGATATAAAAATGCCTGGTTTTCAAATTATCATATGTGCTGGTTTTATAAGGTGAACCAACGGATATCCTTTTTTCCTGTATTATTTTAAAACTCAATGCTGCCTCAATACGTCAAGCAATACTTTTGTATAATGGATGTTGGGATGTGTTGATAACTTTAATAGACAGTTGTTAAATTGAAAATACATTTAGACAGCAATTTGCACTGGCCTTAATGACAATTCTTACTGTTTTAGCAGGAGAAACTGACAAATTCAAGAAGGGTGAGCACTCATAACTCATAAGATAGTAAATGACAAGATTGGTTTAATACGTTCTATGTATCTTATCCTAGTTGACATATAACTATTTCACTTGTCCTAGAGGGAAATCAAAATGACATCTATGACTGTACTCACATTTCAGGTAACCAAGGCTTACAGTAATGGAACAAACATTGTTAAATGTGCATTATTGTGATTCTCACTTTCATCTTCATCACCATCATTAAATTAGTTGAAAGCATGATGTGGGGGCAGGACATTCTACAAAGTGCTTCCTGCTTTGGGGGACACTACACCAGTATCTAAGCACAGGAACACTGACAGTAATTAATATGAATTAGCATTTCATCCATCAGAATCCATCTACTCCGATTTGAGAAATATGATGCCCTTATTCACAGAAATGAAGTTTTGTATTTATTTAGATTTCAAAAATACCAAAACCAAGTCAAGGAAGCTAAATTCATGATATGACAATTTATGTACTGCATTGCCCTTAAGACAGGTTTCAATAACAGGATCTACCTCTACAGGATCTATCTACAACAACAGGATCTATCTCAACCACAATGTTTACAGAAATCCTTCCTGCTGCTTCTCCTAATCAGTGTGTTTAATCTTTGTTCATCCTCTTCTTGCTTAGAATTCTTTTTCCTATTCTTTCTATTGGTAAAATTTAAAGGAATAATAGCAAAGTTATTCATTCTCCTAGAGCATTCCATGGAGAACAGTCACTGACTTGAATGTACAAATCTTTTCTTCCTCTGCCCCAGTTTTCAGAGTAGCAGAGACAGCTGGAATCTCAACTGAATGTTAATAAATATAATGACCTAAGTCAGGTAGACAAAAAACTTAAGACCCATTTCCAACTCTCTAATTTCATGAGACTGTGGATGCTAGCTAACAATTCTGCGCTTTAGTTCCCTAATTTGTAAAATCAGGCAAATGTACTATGAGGCCCTCTAATTGTGTGAGATGTGTATATTGAGTTGTCAGCTTATTTCCCTTTCCACACTTCCTCTTCTTGTTGGTGGTAGTTTGTTTGTGATTTTTTTTTCTTTAGTTCTGTTTCTTCTGAATTCAAATTCTCAGAATCAGACTTAGACCCTTCCAAAGAACTGATTCACCTTGTGATGGCACAACATGATTTGTTTCCCTAAAGTTTCACTCGCTGGATGCCTTGTCTCCAATGTGATGATGAGGATGAAGGAGCTGAACACTTTGCTAGGTGTAGCCTATTGAGAGGAGAGCAGTTTGATGAAGTCATCAGTCCAGGAAGAGAATAAACTTACCTGTCAGGTGTATTATGTCTCCTGTGCTAGGATTGGTGAATGAGAGCAGGTTGGGAGAAAGTGAATTCATCCCATACTCTTATCAACTTCCATACGTCACTCCTTTTCACATGCATGTCTAGTGATGCTCTCCTTAGAAGTGGCAGCCAGTGCCACACTACTGGACCTTCCAAACGTATTTATGAAGTATCTTGTCTCAAAAGCTTTAGTTACAATAGCATACGACAGATGAAGACAATCCATTTGAGGAATAACATACAAAAAAGATATACATCTTTATCAATCAAGGCTTACTAAGTTGTAATACATCATTAGAAACAGTTTTAAAGCAATATGAATTCTTCAAAATTCTTCATCAGATTTTTGAAAGAAAAGCACAAACCAGATGAAAATTAATGAGAGAGAGAGAGAGGATGTGTGTGTGTGTGTTATAACTATTCTATGACTATATGATAGGGTACATGGATGTGATCATGTCATGCATGCATGTGCATGCAGATGCCAAGCAAAGATGCAAGAAATCCTGTTTGGTTGGTTTCTACTTGCTGCCTTGGACAGAAAGCTCACAGTTTGGGCTAGACTAGGTGCCCAAGAGACTCTGAGAATCAACCTGTCTCCAAATCCATGATTTGGGGTTACAGCTATGAATGCCATCCCTGATTTTTGTTGCTATTTTTGTTTTGTTGGTTTAATATGGGTCTTGGCTATTGAAACTCAGTCATCATATTCCCATGCTTATGAAACACAATCCACTGTTACACAGTGAGTGGGCCATTTTCCATCCTAGTAATACAGATAACTTGATATTCAGATTGAGAATTTGCATGTCTTACACATTTTATTACTCTGAACACAACACATTGTTTTGACAACTCTTCTAAAGGAAACTTCAGTTACTTGTCATTTTTTTATAAAATTGCCCCCAAATTATTATTATATAAAACGGAAGCAAGAGTGGTACCATAAAAAGCTATTTTGAAAGGAAAACATGGTGTATTTAATTTTCTTCCATCATACATTTTTTCTGGGTTTTGAAACATCTGTGTTATATACTTATTTTAATTTTTCTCTAATCCATTGCTTTACTATTTCAAAATAAGCATATATGCTCATATTTTTTAAGGGACACAAAGTAGCACTCACTTCGGTGTGCTCAGATATGACCTAGATCCAACCTCCAATCTCTGTCTTCTTAGTCACATGGGTCCGGTATAGAATCACATCTTTCTTTCCTGTTATTTTTTTTCCTGCATTTCTATGACTATATCTGCATCCAAACTGCAGACTTGTAGAAAGATCAAATTTTCCTTCTTTTAGGATGTCTATGTGACATTTTACTTTCTCATAATACATTTACATCCATAATACATTTCTTCACATGATACATAAAAACTAGAGATGGACTTCTAAAATGCAGCCACTCTTCTGGAATATATGCTTTCTAGGAATTGGGAGATGGGGTGAGGTGGCTGTAGTACATCCACGCATGAGCCTTTGAGCTTGTGTGGTGCAACTGAGAGTGTCCACAACACATTGAGACATAACTTCAAATATGTTTCTTTGTCTATAGATTCCTGAAAAATTGTAAGAGTTGACAGACAACATTGCCTACCATCATTAAGCACAACATGACTTGTTTGGAGACTCTCCTCTGGAAATGTTTACGAACTGGGATGACATGCCCGAAGGAATTTCTGCTGAACTTCCTCATCCCTGGAAAGGCAATGGGCATCATAACCAGCTGAGCTACTTCGGCTTTTCCTAATTTCATTGAAGAACAAAATAATAAAAGAAGTTACACAGAAGTTATCTCTGAAAAGTCTTCATTAGTCTTCATAATAGCCTTTTAAATCAGATAGAATGAATGCAGTCTATAGGAAAAAAAATCTGTGTCAATGGGTTTCTGTTCAAGGTCAAAAGTCTGAAAAGATACAAATGTTATTTTTCATAAATCAAAGCTTTGCCATAATTGCCTCTCTGCTTGATATAGCAAAGTGTCTTTTCCACCAAATGATATTTTTAGCAGAAATAAGTAGTTTATAAATCCACTCCTGCAAACTGCATTCAAGTAGAGTCAATCTTATTTTTAGAGCATTTATGCATTCCTACATTTAAAAAAATCATTTAAAGTTCTACTTATAAAGATCACATTTCTTCTTAAAAGATCACAAATGCCTACAAGGCAGAAAACTTCCTGTCGAACAAGGAAGATTAGATGAGCCTTTCAAGAAAAGATTAATCTGCCCATTGAAATCTAGTTGGTATTGCTTAAGCGGATGATTTTCTTAGCAACCAACGCAATGAAAGCAATATGACTTAATGTCACCAGTTTCAATGAGCGAACATTTTGGTTCTACCAGAAGGCATTAGGTTCATTTTTAAATAAAGTAATCATTTAAAATGACAAGTCACTAGTGATCGACTATAAAACCATGCAGCAGAAAGAGAGAATGTGTGGGATTTAAAGGGGACTACTCCATTTTTAAAATTCAAAATTTCAAATAAAATCATGAGAACTTCCATGTATTGTTGATGGGGCAGAGATTGCATATCTAATTAAAAGGATTGTATGAGTAAAACACATGAATGGAGAAGCATTTTTCCTTATTTAAGAGGATACTCAAACAAAAATATCTCTGTAGAATATAAATAAGCTCAAAACTGCTTTATTTAGAAGTACTGCACACATGTCAAAACACAAAATGCTTATGTGTTTAAATATTTGAGACCCAGTCCTGATTTTGCAAATTCTAACTCACAATATGATTATAGTTGTGAAGATTTCTACAACCTCAAATCTCTCAGAATGTCTCTTGGGGTTTTTCTCCTTTCCTGTGTTTCCATGTATTTAATCAAGACTTAGATAACCACATATGGTCTGAAATGCTTTTCTTGCTTCACAGACTCTTTTTTTTCTAAATCTCCCAACTCCCTTAAGTTAAAATGGCAACATGTCACAAAGCTGCAGCCCTCTCAGATTACCACCATCACGTGGACTTTGGCTGATAGAATGTATTACAATCTTTCTTTCTACTAAAAAATCTTCAGACAATTTACCAACTCGGAGGAACATAAACTGAAACACAGAAAAATAGCCCAAATTCACTTTAACCAATCACCTACCCATAGATTTAGAGTCATATCATTTCTGCATTTGAAGGCAGATAGTCCTAAACAAAGAGAATGTGCTGAGGGCTGCCTGATGATGGCTTCTCATAAATGGAAGTAGCCTGTACATCTGAAAGAAAGTGGGTGGGAACTTCTGCCTAATACATTCACCCACTGGCTATTAGCTTTCTAAGTTATCCAGTAAAACTCTGCTGTATAATAAGACAGAAGTCTTACAATTTTGGAGGGGAGAAGTTTAGGTCCTTGAGAAAACATAAAATAAATATCAAGATGACATTTTCCTCTCGAAGATATTTAGGCAGAATGAGAACACATCAGAAATATGGAAGGCTGAACATGAGGAGTGCTGATGAAAGGCATAGTCAGAGAGATGGCTGAATGTTAGGGAGAAGAGTAGTTTCAACCCAAAGCTGATGGCTTCCTTCTGGACCATAGGTAGTGAGTAGTGGTCCAGATATGAGGAACTGGTTCCTCCAAAGAATATGTCTGTGAGATACTCTGAATAAGACAGAGTCACGTGCAGGCTAAACTCAGAAGCTTCTTTGGTAGCAATGGTGGAAGGCAGGCATGGTCCCTGTGAGAGAAAGACAGGTTGTAAACCTCAAAGAGAACAGGAAAACAAGAAGATGAAGCATAATCAAGAGGAAATAATTGAGTGAAACAGATGGTTGAAAACTGACATAATTGGAGTGAAGCTCAAAATTCCAAAATGTTACATTAAATCATCTGTAGAACCTTTAATGGAGGAATTAAGTTAGAAGAATGAAATCATGGAAGACGTTCATGAATGTGAAGGAGAAAAAAAAGTGCCTCTCTTCTCTTAAGAAACCATGACAATTCTAGGAGAAAGTATGAATTACGTAATAGAGAAAGTTTGGACATAAAATTGGTCACAAGAAAGTAGACAAAAGCAAGGCAAAACATTTTATGAAATACATAGATAAAATAACAAAAGAGAATAAAACCTCCAAATGGAAATAAATAGACAAATATGTAAAAAGAGACTAAACTAAGTTGTTTGGGGGCATCTCTATAACATAAAATACCAGCAAGGATTAAAAAACATTGACAGTGTTGACAGGAAATGAAAGTTTGTGACCCATAATACGCTCAGTGTTAGAAGATTTCAATAATATCCAAAAGCCAAAAGAAAGGAATTGGAAAATGATATCAATTTATAGGAAAAGAACCTACCCACATGGCTACATATAGGGACATGCTTGAAAATCTTCTGATAATATCAACATAGCTCAAAGTCAATGGCTCGATAATAGAGACGCCATTCTATAAAATCCATGTCAATTTGTACAGAAATTTGTAACCAAAGATATTTGGCTTCTGTCATATCTAATACTTTCAAGTAAAGGAAAGACAAAATTAAATGTGATCATTAGAAAATGAAGAATAATATAAAATTACTATAAATAACAATAATAATTACCTAAATTCATATATATGCTAATAACTCCGTGACAAGTGGCAACAAAAAAAAACTTCAGAAATGGAGAAATAAAAATTGAAAATACATTGTAAAATACGTTAACAATAACCCTCAGTTTAAATGATAATTATCAAATGGCAGATAAATATGTATGTGTGTATATAATATTTGCAAAGAAATACAAAGGAACATGAGTTGAAGAATGAAAGTAAATATTTTGTTTCATGCTTAAATCATTACCGTAAAGACAAGAAATTAACAAAACAAACTCTAACAAAATAGAAACTTACCAGTTAAAATTATCTATTAAAGGCAAGGCTTCTTGGAGTAAGTGAAATACCACAAATGAATTAAATGATATTCCTAGGGAAGTAAGGCAGCACTACATCACCCCATGCACTCTGCCAACATGTATAGGGATGGATTAATTTAGTCTTTGCAGAAAAGTTACAGCAACATTACTGTTCTCTCTTTATTGATGGAGGATGGGTGTGTAAAACAGAGAAGAGGTTGAGGTGTTCCTGAACTTTAGAAAATAGTTAAAATTAAAAGAGGAGCTGTTTTTCACCAAATTAAAGTAATGGGAATGGAAACACAGATTGTTTTGCTTAATTGTTTCTTTTCTTGTTTGTTTTCCCTTTCTTTTCCCCGTGTGTGTGTGTGTGTGTGTGTGTGTGTGTGTGTGTGTGTTAAGGGGCATGGATATCATCTCAGTGAGTAGTCCACATTTCCCTGTGTACCCCAGTCTGGTTTCCAACCACAATCCTTGTGCCTCAGCCTCCCAAATGCTGGGAATATGTGTCATATGTCAGCATATCTGGTTGTCAATACTGATTCCACCCAGTTTTAGGAATTGTTACACAATAACCATCATATAGCCCTGATTCAGTGCAAAGTCAAAATTTAACGTGAACGGCCACCAGCCCCCTTTCCCCCATGCTATCCAAAGTTGTACGAGATCCTGGGAAACCTGACAGAAATCCTGGTCACTATCAGGTGTTTTGGTATATGTTTCTAAATCTTTGACAAATTAAAGTCAAGAAGTGAATGTCACAGACATTTAGACAACCATAATGCAAGCTAACACTAACCAACTATCAGTCTTTCAAACGTTTTCCTTAAAATAATTTTAGCTAAGAAATATTAGAATATTAGAATTCACTTTCTTTGCTATCTTGTTATTTAATATTAGAACATCTTTAAAAAGAACATCTACGTCCATATGAAATTCATTGCTATCTTTTATTCCATGCATATTTATATGTATGCAATGAAAAATATTAAGGTAGCATCAATACATTTAGTGTGGCATTAATTAACTACAACTTAAATTTCAATTCTCTAAATATGAAATATATCTATAAAAGACTTTGTCCATCTAATATTCCTACATTCAAACTGAGCATGCTGAACATTTAATTGTCCAGATCGGTGTTAATAAGAGATGACTTACACTGGGGAAACTATTAAAAAGTAAAGAAAAGAATGCAAGTTCCTTTCTTGTCAGTAAAGAATTCACGAACTCAGCTCTATGCGCACAGCTGTGCAAACTGGGAAGCTGAGTGGAATGCGCAGTTGGGAATGCAAACATCCCTGCCCTCCAGTTCCCAGGAAGGTAGCCCACTTGCATGAATTGGGTGAGAATGTCATCAGTTACTTTGCGCCGCTCCGCTCCGTTTTTCTCTCCTTTGGGATCTTTTCCTGCCCTCTTAGCGTCTCCTCTGCTCTGTAGTTCCACTGGCCTCTAGATGAGAGGTAAAAGTGTCAACAAGTCCACAGTTCTCTGGGAGCTCACTGCAAAATATTAAATCAAGGGAAACTGTGGGGGCATTTTGGGGTAGGGTGCTTCTCTGGAAGGCCTTGGCTGCAAGCCATCATGAAATCTGTCACTAAAACTAGATGTTGGTAATACAGCCGTGAAAAGCAGGAACAGACGTCTGTCTTGGAACTAAGAGTTCTGAGAAGAGACTAACCTTGGATCAGTAATTACTAGTGAGATCAACGGAAGCAGTAGATAAAGGCTGGAGGCCATGAAAATTTTGTGCAGGTGCCCTCCTGCACTGCTTATTATGCCAATGTGGACCTCCTTACCTTCTGTTCTGCACTGGACTACTCTATGAACATGTGTATATTTTCAAATCACCAGTTTCTTGCAGGCTTCTGCACAGTGCCTGCCTCAAATTAAATGTTTTGAAATGTCTTGCTAAAATGAATGAGGACAAAGCCTTGGGGATCTCAACTGCTTTCCTTATTCAACATTTTCTATTTAGACACCACTTTCAAGACACTAGGAGGCATGTTAATTTGATTAGCTTAAATCTTGCCCCTCCCTTTGTCTTGTTATGTCCTAATCTAGAAATGATGAACTGAAGTGGGTGAAGCATGTAAGTGCAGGAAAGGCAAGCTAAGCTTGCATTTTATTGTAAATAGGTGCTAGGTTTATGAAACATTTATATCTACCAAACATATTTCCATCTACAAAAAAATCAATATTTACTTCTTTTGTCATAGCAAACTTGGTACAGAAGAGTCTCTGTATTTCCCGATTCTTGGTGGAGGAACCAGTGCACAAAGAGAAAAACAAGCCCTCCTCAGCACTACGGAGCATATTCTCTTCCCTTTTTGTGACTTTTAACTCCAGAACATCTTTTCCCTCTCCTCTGCCTTGTAATAGAGTTGGGAAAGTCTTGCCTGCCGTGCCATGGAGAAGAGGAACGTAATCATTTGATCCTTATTCTTAGACTGAACATATGCTACTTTGGAAACTGTATGGGTTCCTTTCCCTATTTCTGTTAATTCTGGAAAAATTAGGGTCTGTTCTTGGGGTTCTTAGTTCCATTGTTAAAAGAATTTAAGAATGGACTCAAATGGGAGATTGGTGACAATTTTGCACGAGTTTCAAAGAAAATCTGTGGGGCAGGCAAGCAGTGAATATCAATAGCTGTCTGGAAAAGGAGAGAAGGGAAGCAAGCATGCTATCTGAGTGGCTGCACACGGGTCAGACACGTGGCAGGAGGCAGCACATGGGGTGGAGGGGAGACCTAAGAACAGGGACTTTAGTGAAAAAGTAAGGAAACACAATGTATCAGACAAAGCAGTCTTAAGTCTACCCAACGTTGAGAAGAAAGAGAGAAAAAGAAGCAGGAAAAGTCACACCTTCCTGAAGAGAGAGAGATGACTGCTGGTGCTCTGCTCACTTTCTCTCTCTTATTCTGCCCAAGTTTCCAGCTCAGGGAGTGCTGCTACCCTCATTTAGTGTGGATCTTCCCATATCAATTAATTCCATCGAGAAAATCATCCATAGACATGCCAGAGACTTGTTATCTCAGTGATTCTATGCCTTTCCAAGTACTAACAATCACATGACGAATAGCCATGTTAGCATCACTAGTGGGTTTTTGCTAATACTTCTTTTGGCTAAAAGTAAGAGATTGTTGTTAGGTGACTTATCTTGAAGTCTGCTTGTATACCTAGTGCCTGACAGATAGACTATAATAGTTCTATATGTCTTGAAGACAAGTCAGACACTTGAGGCAATGCTGTTTTATAGGACCCTAATGTCACAGATGAGTGATTATTAGGTAAAAATTAGAAAACATTAAGGATTTTCAAGTTTTTTCAAGTAGTCCCCTCTCTTGCCTGCTCTGATTTTGTCCTCTGAGTCTTATCTAACCTTATCTAACTGTGTTATCTAACTTTGTTTTTTTTTAATTGATGAACTCAAGAGATTCACAGTATCTCCTTTATGTAACTATATTTTTAATAATGAACTCAAGAGATACACAGAATATTGTTGCTTCCTGAGCAGTCCCAGTTCTGTGGGTGGGCATCAACAATAATACTTGATGATCATCATCATAAACAGAGTTTCCACCTTGACGGGCCTAAAATTGGGAATCAGATAAGGTTACATTAGAATATCTTTTCTTTAAGACTAAAATGTAACATACCATCTATCTGTAGAGTTGGATAGAGAAACCCAAACCATCAATAACCAGCATCTAGACCCATGATGTTTTCAAGACTGAAATAAATTCTCTTGTTGCTATGTATATAAGCTATTCCCACACTGCCCAATTTATAGGAGCTCTGAGAACATGAGCACTACAAAAAAAAGTTAAGATCTATGTCCATTTGTATAATCAGAAAGTCATTCTGTTATATTTGTGTTACATTTACAAAACAATGAATTGGCAATTCCCCTGCTCACATTCACAATGTCTATTCTCTAAAAGCCTGCAACTTTGGTGGAAATGGGTAACAGCTATTAAACAATCCCCAGAGTACATGCCAAGCATGATACTTGAGTAACTCCATGAGAGAGGAGGTATTAGCCACTTGTCAGGTGATAAAATGAAAGCCCATAGTAAGTTAGCACATTATGTCCACACAGCTATGAGTAACATTGAAAAGCATGTCAGAATTAGGCATAGTGTCTCAGAGGGAAAAACTGCCCATTCTGGCTCAAATGTTATACAAGACTTAAGTTGGTCTCATTTGTAAACTCTTGCTTGAAGCAATAATTTTTGTAACAAAGAAAAGTAAATGATTTACCATCTGGACTAAAAATTGGATTTTTGCCTTACCACACATTCATTCAATGAATTCATTTGTGAAACATACATTGATACTCTGTGCCAAACCCTGTCCTTTGCACTGGAATCTAATTTATATTAATAGACAACATCTGCATGCTCACAATGTCTCTACTGAGAGAAAGAAGTGTGGTGGTATGCAAATGAACACACAATGCACTATATTTTAACTTCTAAAAGATGAAAATGGTGCTTGCCCAACTCATGGTCAGACGACAAGATGTGGAATAGGTTTTGGAAGCTGCAGATACAACAGCAAAGAACTCTGTGTGCTATGTTTTATCCTAAGTCTACATGCCTGTTACAAAATATAATTTGTAAATTAGGAGTAGGAATAAATTAAATCAAGCAAATAATAATAGAATAGACAGTCATAGTATCCTATTTAAAAACTGAATAGATGTAGTCTCTCACTCACTTTTGATCTCTTTCTCTCTGTGTCATCACCGCACTGCCTTTTTTTCTTCCTTGTCTCCAAATATCTACATACGCTCTATTGACCCTTCTTCATCTCCTTTCTCCTCCTTTTCTTCTTGGACATATACCTAGGTACAGTGTGCACGTGTCTGTGAGTGTCCCTATGTGTGAATGTGCACAGGTGTACAATGACACATGCACATGTGTATGGAAGATATAATTTGACTTCAGGTAATTCTTTGGTTACTCTCTTCTTTATGTACTGTGGTATGGCCTCACAGAACACAGAGCTCACTGATTCAACTGGTATAGCTAGTTGGCTTTTCCTACACATCCCTTGTATTGATCTTCTGAACACTGGGATTAAAAGTGTATCTAATGAGCTTATATGTGAGTGCTGAAGATTTGAACTCCAGTCTTCACACTTATGCAGCAAGCATTATATCCAGTGATCCACATCCTTACCTCCTACTGGCCCTTTTTATTGGGATGGTTCGAGATGACGCATTGCCTATGTGTTGAGACAAATCACAGTATCAAAGGCACTGTGACATGACATTTGAATACTATGTCAAAGTTACTGTTCCACTAGTCAAACAATACTGCAAAAAAGAATTTGAGGATAAAGATGGCTCAGTGGCAAGCAGGTAGCATGTACAGCATAGATACTTCTGACAAGAAAATGATCTGAACTTCTGATTGGATGGGTGTAATGCCATAAAATGTTCTCGTCTTACTCAGTACAGATTATCATTCAAATATTATCTTTTAATTTATGGAATTTTCCATTTAATGCATGGTTGAGAATTGGAAACTTGGAAAGTGAAATAAGATAAGAGGTGGGGGAAAGACATATAAACAGGCTGAGAGAATCAAAAAGAGAAGGGAAGTTGCAGACTTGTCACATTTTGTGCAGTTCTGAAGGAAGACTCAGTGAGCTTTATCTACTTGCTAGACAGAGGGAGTCATCGGTGCATTTGGTAGCAGAGTATTTCTCACAAAGGTAACAGCCAATGTGAAGCCTTGAGCTAGAACATGAGTTCAAATGGGATTGACAGTAACACAGGGTCTTGTCATCAGTGAAAACTGTATCATTATAATAGCAATGGAAGTACAATATTTAATGTGTTTTACATTGAGACTTCTGAAAAAAAGCTCTCTGGATACCTCTTAGGAAATTGGTTCAGTAATACAATTTTGGGTATACAAAATTAGAAAATATAAGTCTAACAGATGCATTCAGTCAGGGTCATGGGGCAGATCCTAAAATCCTTATCAGGGTCATTGAAGCAAACCTGTTAGCCTAGAATGGTATACCTAGAAAGTCATCTTGATTTCTGCAAAAGTCATGTAATCCTGTAATTAATGACATCATTAATGAACCCATGTCTTGGACATGGCAATGTGCTTGAGTGAATAGCCACTCCCACTTTCCCTTTGCAGAAGGCGAAACCACCTCTTCTGATTCAATGCCAAGATCTCTCTTCTCAGAATCTGATTTGATAGTTCTACTTACACTTTGGAAACTTCACTAGCACTTTCATCCTTACCCTGGTTTTTGTATGCCCATTTTCGTCTTCTGAAATCATCTTTAATTTCATTCCACACTTTCCATTACTAGGCTCAATGTGTCTAACTGCATTCAAGATGTACTTCATTTGAATGTCACAAAAATGTCTCCTCTGCCTAACAGCTGGATTCAGTCTACCCTGTTCCAATTTTCTTTGCATGTAACTGCAGAACTCGCTTTAGATGAAGATGTGAGTTTATCACCTCCTCATCAACTTGCTGACGTTCACTACTTAATCTTGCAAGCAAAGTCGAAGTTCCATTGTCTAGAAGAAAATGTCTTTCCAGGTTTGATGCTCACCAAGTACTGTCAGTGAAAAACCAAAGCTGGTCAATAGTTAAGACAGTGAAAATAAATTTTGTTGATATTTTCTGTCAATTGGAAAGGGAAGGCCTCGGTAAGGATGGTAGGTCAATCCCAAATAGTATAACAGAGTTTATAGTAAGTAATCAAATGTAGAAAGGGAGAAGATGAAAATGGTAGATGGAAAATTAATGAGTATTAAGAAAACTCCAATAACTCTTCTGAAGAAAAAACAGAATTGTCAGATATGAAAACGTAGTAGGTAGAAAAATTTGACCAGATTTAAACTATAGTCAAATACATGGGGTGTGGCTACCTAAACTGATCCAATAAGGCTTTTCCTAAAGATAACCAACGTTGTGATGATTATGGAAGGCTCAGAAGAATCTATTAATGTTGTATAAGGAGAGCATATTGTTGAGTCTCATTTAGTCCCATACAACTGACAGAATATAGATACTTCTTTTCCTCATCAGAAACTCCAGTTAAAATAACCTATTTCCACTGTCTACCTTTTCAAATTCATTTTCTTCCAAAATAGGAATACCTATGAAATTTATATGAAGCCTTCCTTTGGTCATGCTCTTACATCTAGGTGAAGAGTACCTAGATGGTGAGTCTTTGTTAGCCTAAACTTTATACCAAGTCTTATGTAATGCAAAGGGAGACATACACACATGATTTCTTCATGGGAGCTTCTTAGTGTTCAATCACCTCTATTCTTTCTTTGTTTTAAAATAAAACCCCTGTTGTCCAAACAATGAGATGTGAGAAAAAGAAACATATGTCTTCTGATGTCTCCATCTTTCCGTTCTCTTCACTTGAGTGTTAACATGTTGAAGCTGGTGTGATCATCTTAGGATGAATGGTAGACTCCAGATGTAATAGAAAAATCTGGTTACTCAATTTCTTTGAAGTCTCAGGATCTCATGGACAGGAAAGAGTAGGTTTGTGAAAGACTTAATAATGTAGCTGATGACACGTGATTTTAAAAAAAGAATGTTTAAGAAGAGAGGAGTGTTGGTGGCATCTATAGGCTTGACATTTGTAATTAAAATTCCATTGTGCATGTAATATTCACTTTAAGATTGTATGATTATTACAAAACATTGTGCTTATCCTCCCAAAAATCTATGTCAGTATAGTCAAACAAATACAGGTGAAGAAATCCCCCCCAAAATCAAACACTGTTGACTAGTTTACCTGATTCTCTGTATAGTGGATTGTCACTAATACATGCTGATACTAAGGTAATCATATTACACAAATATGTACATATATATATATATATATATATATATATATATATACACACACACACACACATTGGCAACAGAAACTATTATTTGTTTTTAATAATTAATAATTTTTTTCTTCTCACAAAGGAGTATGGAGGTATATTTATTTCATAAATATTGTATCACAATAATATCAAGTCACTTCTAATGTCACAAAACTGGAACATGATATTGCTGAGTTTTGGACCAAAATCCTCTCTTCCCAGCAATCCCCTAAACATTTGCTCATAGTAAAGGAGCTTGAATGTCAGTCTTCTAAGAATATATGCTAGGTTTTGAAAGCACACAGAGTCATTAGAAAACATAGTGATAAAGATACTTTGGAAAAAATGTCAGGAAAACAGATAATATGCAAGTCTCTTCAGAGTTGTAGAATACTTCTCTTAGTAAGCCAATGGCTAACACAGTTTTCTGGATGCTATTAAACTTCTCCTGCAGTTCCCAAATTTTCAAGAGAAGTCAAAAGTCTTGTATTATAATTGAAAATTCATCAATTTATAATTAGTGGCTTAAAGTAATTTCAAACATGGTAGAGTCTCTAGATTGATGTGTTTTTTTGTTTTTGTTTTTGTTTTTGTTTTGTTTCATTTTTAAGTTCACATTCATTTCACACAAATGAAGAAGCATTTATACAAGGGAAAAGATTTGCATATAAATTCTGCATCCTGAATTTAACTGTGACTTCACCTCATTACTTATTCTCTCTGGATTTGTTTCCTCATCTGAATTCATGAATAGAGCATACTTCACTACAGTTCTATAACAAATATGAGACATGCCATTTCCCAGTTATCTCAGTGTTTCCTGTCTAATTCACTTCCACACAAGTATGTCCTTGAGTACTGGAATTTCTGTTATTACTCCACCTTGCCTGTCCCATCCTTCATTGTCCATGTGATTAAATTCCAGTCAAAGACAGAATTACACTTATGTAAATTATTCCCTTGGTACTGCTATAACAAGGGTTTAAAATGCACCATTCATTACCTTTCGGCATTCTTTCTATGACCTACTGATAGAAGGAATTTTTATTTTTACTTTGTGCTGTTACTTTATATTTAAGCTGTTGGTCTTCATTACAAGCGGGTTCACTTCAGAGAAAATATCCTAAGACAAATTTTTAATCATTTCTGATAACCTCTACTTAACTAAGGTACAGATGTTTCAGAGGGAAAAGTTGTATAATGAAGATAAGAGGTCAAGAAAACGTTGAATAAGAGGGCAAGGTTCATCCAAGGGTGAAGTGAAGAGTCAGCAACAGGCATGTCAACCTTTCCTCACTTTGGCAAAGGGCTCCTCTGCTCCCAGTTGTGATCATCAGTACACTAAGCCACCTGAGCATATGCAGAGGCATGCACTGAGTGTGATAACTATAGAAGACTGACAATAGAGACAGACTGTGGTGTTGCTCAGGACATATTAACAGGAATAGGTCCGAACTTTTCTTCTCATTAGCAAGAAGGCACTGAGAGGTTATAGAATATTCTGGGTTTTCTCTTTCCCTCCCATTCCCAATCTACTAGGCGTTCTTATTGTTGAAACCCAAACTGAAACCAGCTGACACAAAAGTCTTAGAATTATGGCCTGAAGGTCCCAAATACTTCCCACGTATTCAGCAAAGAGAAAATGAAGAGAAAATATGAACTCGAGGGCATATACACTCAATGGCTGCTTGAGAAAGCATTCAATTAATTTTATTGTGTTTCTGGCTAGCCCTGTCCAGAATGTGGCCTGAACTTTTTTATTAAAATAGACAACTATCACTTTTTATGCTTACACATCTCTTGTGCGAGCACACTAAATGACTGCGTTTGAGAATGAATTGCTCCAGCCATAGTAGTGACTTGGAAAGTAGAATTGGGGAAATTAAAAGATATCTCATTAAAAGATAGGCTGTGGTTCAGTGTGGTGATATTGAATGGTTTCCTACATCTTGTAACTTTCATTTCTTTCTTGATTAATGTTCTATTCAAGTGTCCGTGATGGAATACCTGAAACAATTAATATATAAAGGAAAAAAGTTTAATTAGTTCATAGTTTGGGGGGCATCAGTCAACAATCAGGTGGCCTCATTGATGTGGACTCTGATGGGGTCTCCTCTGGCAATGGCCTAGAGAACACGCTGAAGTAACTACTTTATGATCCAAGAAACAAAGAATTACTGAGTCCCACACACCCCTTTCAAGGACATGACCCCAATAATCTAAGAATTTTCTATAAGGTCATGTTTAACATTCCACAGCTATTCCCAAAGTGCCATTATGGAGGCAAACCTTTAAAATTGTTTGGTAGCGATTAGTATTTGATAAAGATGCCTACTTCACTGAAGTAAGTTAGGAAGAGGTGAAACACTACCTACAAAACCCCAGGATGATGTCCTGGCTTTTTCCTTCCCTTTTAAGAAGTCATTTTAGATTCCACTTTATCAGAAAGATTAATTTCCTTTGGTTGACTTCTCTGTTTCCATCGTGGGAAGGTCCTGTTCTGATAGAAAGCAAAACCCCAAGCAACTCCCTTTCCCACAGTCTCCATACCATGTCTTCAAGTCCCCTCCTTGCTGTTCTTTCTGTCATTTATATCCAGCCACTTCGTGTGCGTTTCCTGTTGCCTTTTACATTATCTTATCACATAGCTGCCTTGCTGCCCCTTAATGCAACAGTTTTCACTGAAATCACTAAAACTTTCCCTTAGAATCCCTACTGACAACATCAGTAAAAAATGTGGCAAGTTACTGAGGAGAAAGTGACAGAGCAAGGTGTCGGTGTGAGCATTTTCCCTTCTGGAAAAGCAACACGCGCACACACACACACACACACACACACACACATTTATAAACAGAACAGCAAGTAAAAGCATGTTTCCTTCACTATCCAGGTTCTTTAGCAAATAAAATCAACCAGCATAGACTGTTTCTTCTATTTAGTGGTGAAATATCAACCCTGGTCCTTATCCATGTCAGCTCATCTGTTTCCCAAGGGTGAGCAGCATGGAGTATTTTCCCAGAGGAAACGTCAGAGTTGGCTTTCCTTGTATCTTATATGTCATCCCACGGAGTGTAGAGAGCAAGTATTAGCAAAATGTTCTTTAACTAAAATAAACTCATTTAAAGGACGGAAACTTTGTATCTATATATTATTTCCTTTCCACTGTATTTGAACTGTGTGTGTGTGTGTGTGTGTGTGTGTGTGTGTGTGTGTGTATTATTGAATTTGAGCTTTGTACATTTGTTTTTTACTTGTTCTGTATTTGGCAGAGATCTTGTGTATCTCAATTTTTCTTCTCAGTTCTCCCTAAATTAAACTTTGAAGGTGGTTGCCAGAAGAATTTAGTACCAGCTGGTTTCGTTGACCATCTAGCTCAGCAAGTGACTGTCCTCCAGCAATAAAATGAAGAGCAATAGAGGAAGAGGCCAATGTCCTTTTCTAGCCTTGAAATGAATACATGTGCCACCCCAAACTCACTTACACTCAAAACATCCACATATCACACATAAACTACATACACAGAAAAAAATAAAAGAAAATAATAACAGACCAGGAGAGACGTCTGTGCTCCCAATATAGTCTGATGTTCTGTGTCATTACCATTGAATTTGACTACTTATTAAGGTACTGGTATCTCTAAAAATTATTGGAAAGGCACTCTGTTTATTTATAACTCTAAGGAATATTTCTTGAGATCATGGCTGAACCCAAATTACCTCTGGATAGCATGTACGAAGGACCAATTCATCATCCAATAGCTCTATGTGGTCTGTGTCTATAACATCATTTCCACAGGGAATGGAACCTAGACTTTAGAATGCTTTCTTCTTACAATAATGAATAAGTTGCAAAACTGAGATTGAAACTATCTTTCCAAAAACAAATCCCAAATGCCAACTCATTTGCTATAATCTGCTGCAACACTGGGTGCTGTGAACAGATTGTCAAGAAATTCCTGGTGGGGATTTCTGTAATAGTTCTAAAGACAGGCAGGTCACTGAGGAATGAGGCTAGGACATCAGAGTGAAGGGCCAGGGAAGAGACCTTACTTCTCTATACCTTCCTTACCCCTCCCCTTTTTGTCAGAAGATTTTTCTATCCATACAGATGCAAACTTGGGTTCTCTATCTACCTGCAGTTTAAAACTCTTTGTCACTCAAGAAGGCAGTCTCTCCAATGAGATCAGCAGTGTCATTTCTCAACTCTGCAAACCATGTGATGTTTTTCTCCTGTGCCTTCTTTTTCTAAGAGGGGCAGCTTCTTTAATAAATAAGGGAGTATCTAGGTGTAGGAGTCAAGTGAAAACCCACAGAAACATATTTGAAATTCGATGAACATGGACTCCTAAGATGGGGATACACTGTGGACATGCCACTCAGTGGTGCCAGATATCAACTATTGCCATGAAAAGCAGACAGTAGCGGGGAGTGAGGAATGTGATTTAAAACTATAATTTTGCTGAAATTCATGTTTTCTTTAAATCTGATTTTATCTTCCATCTATTGGTGTATAAATAAACTGTTCTGGAAAAAAAAAAAAAACATTTTAAAACAATGACATGCACTAGTTCTTTGTGATTTCTTGTCCTTGAGTTTTAAATGGTTTTCTATAGAGTTCAGATTGTAGGGAAAGCCTAGACCTACAAATTATACTTTTGAAAGGTTTTCTTTTTTCAATCATAGAAGTGTCAGACTCCTGAAAGGCCAATTCAGAACTTTAACTTACAGAAGAAAGAAGTGATGTCCATAAATGTTCGATGGTAGGGTATACCACAGTTGTGTCTTTTCAAATAAATAATTAAACTATATACATTTTCTACTTTGGTGTCATGTATAATAAATTTCCTTTCTTTTTCTCTTTTTCTTTTTTCTGGCATTATTTATGAAATTTAACTGTGATAAATATACTTTGGCTTCATTATACCTACACATATTAATGCTTCTGAGAGAAACTTTATATTCAGGTCCTTATTAGTGCACAATGTAAATTGGAAACAGACTCTAAATGGCCAGCTACTAAATTTTTTTTAAAACATGATAGGCCCACTGGAAGCAGGCAGCTGTACTGACATTCTTCTAAGGGCAAAGGCAAAAAAGCAAACTGCGGAGGGAAAAGGTACTGATTCCCGTTTGGTGTTCCTCCATCACCAGATTTATTGACCTGCAGGAGAACTCAGTGGCTGTTTTGCCCCAGTCAATATTAATTTCTAGGTTCAATAAATCCTGGTAATGAGTGGGGAATGTGAGTCAGTGTGTACTTATTAGATGTGCTCATGAAATATGCCATGAGAAAAAGAAGAAAACAATCAATCAAACATCAATGTTTCAATTTTATTTCTGAACCTTTTTGTTCTTTGTTTTACTTTTGCACTGATTTTACCTTTATTTTATTTAAAATAACTTTATGCATAATATATATATATACACATACAGATATTGTATATTCATATACAATATATAGAATATATTATATATTCATACAATATATTTTCCCCTCCCCAAAGTCTTCCTTGAGCTCCCCAATTCTCTGCTCACCAACTTTATGACCTCTCTCTCTCTCTTACCCTCGATTGATCTCAAATAAAATAACACAAAACAAAAATCCAAACAAAGAAACAAAAAAAGCCAAATAAGACAAAAAAAAGCCAAAATATAACAACATGAAACAAAATCCCACATTCACACACACAGAAAAATTCAAGTTCCTTGTGTTGGTGAACTACTTCAAGGCATAGGCCTGCCCTGGAGTGTAGTTAATGTACTCAATAATACACCATTGGAGAAAATTGATTTTCTCATCATTAATAGGTTTAAATTGTGAATAGCTTCTTGGCTAGAGCTGGAACTCTGGAACCTGTTCCTCCCTTCAGTTCTGGGCCCTGCTTTGGCTTGAACTGGAGCAGATCTTGTGTGTGTTGCAACAGTCTCTATGAGGTCAGATGAGCATAAGCTCTATGAGGTCTGGAAGAAAATGTTGCCTTGAAGTTATCCATCATCTCTGGCCCTTACAATCTTTCCACCTCTTCTCCAACACAGATCCCTGATTCTTGACAAAAGGGCTTAATGCCACCCCAAATGCATCTTGTCAGATCTTGGAAGCTAAACAGGAGAGTGTATGGTTACTACTTGGATGGAAAACTTTACCTTTGAAAAAAAAAAAAAAGAACAATTCACCTTGTGATTGCAAAGATGCTCCTCCACAGTGGTTTTCACTGTCTTCTAATGGCATTTCCTTTATTGTCCTACTGCTCCCAAGGTGAGGCTACCAGCCTCATGTAAGGATGATAGACTCCCAGTCTGCCATTAGACTTAGAAGCTAGTGACGTCTCTCCTTTCCACTCTGAATATAAATGGCAGATGGCAAATGACAACAGTAAGTAGACAGTAGTGAACACATCTGGAAAACATCTCTATGTTCACATCTAAGACTATTCGAGCCTACATTTATGAATCATTTGGGAGAGGTCATAGAAAAAAATAAACTGAAGATCCTTAATTGATTATCAGGTTCAACATCATGAAGCAGACAGCAAGAAGGCTATTTTATACACATTATTTCTAAACATGAAACAGTGCAAAATGTCTCTATGTTCTGCATTTGGGAACAACAGCTACACACACTTACTTGCTGTTCCAGGAAATCCACATGGAACTCCTTTCCATGTGCTTCTGCTGCTTCTGAGCTGAGACTCAAAGAGGAAAAGGTGAAGCTGTATGCCATGTCCTCGCACAGCTTCAGGGACAAACGTGACTGGGGCAGTGAGGGAATGAAGAAAAAGCAGACAGGCAGAAACAAGGACTGAAAGCTAAGATTGGACAATCTTGGATTTCTGTCAGAGATACCACAGCACCCAGGAATGGTCAGCATGTTAATTATACAGAGTCGAACAGGAAGGCAGAAATATTTCATACAGCTGAACATGGAACGAGGGTTATTACATATACATAAGCAAGAAGGTAGGATTGATGGTATACTGCTGTAAAATAGACAGACTGAGTTAAGGTTGGTAGGACCAGTCTCTGAAAGGGCACAGTCTTTGGGCCATAAATACCCAAGGGAATAAAACTACAGAGGATATTTTCTGCATGTACTATCAACATCCATATATGAACCAGAACCATTTTCCTCTGAACCTCATCACCTAGGGAGAATGCTTTTCTACTCCTCCATAATTCAGAGGCAAGAGCCCTTTACATGGCCACACACATGAGAACAGCATGTGCTCTTCAGGACTTCACTCACTCAAGGCTTCCTCTACTTCCTACAGCCATCCTCCTAGTCAAGTCACAGTCTTGAACAAATCCTGCCTCTTGAAGAGTTTGTAAACTTGTGTCTATCTATTTTGAAGGATTCATCTTCCAAATGAATTTTTCAAGTCAATAAAGTGTTATGTGGCTGATACTGTGAAAAAATAAATACTTGGGGTTTTGAAATCCTGTCCTCTGTTTAACATCACTGTATGGTGAGAAACAGACCTCATTAAAAAAAGATTAAAAAAAACAGTATTTGTGATTTCTCTACATCAGTGAATAAAGATCTCATTTGAAGTGCACAGGGAAAGTAGAGAAGAAAGTAAAGAAACTATTTTTGCTGCAACAGTTACATTAAACTATAGAAAAGAGTGTGCTCGCAAATACTGTGTGTATTTTCAGTCCAATCATGATCACATTAAATAAATATGACACACATTTTTTATTAAATTTTCAAAATTATGTTTTAAATAAGCATTGTGAAGGATGCTGTTTCCTGAGGCCTGACTTCCCACAATATGAAACAGGTTTTGATCACACACTTCCAACATAACTGACAAATCTAATGAACTCTTTCATGTGAAACAAGCCAAAAGAACTTGTGTTCAAGGTGTAACCATATCACTGAATCACCTCTACCAGGAAGTGAATGATCTCAGTCATCAAAACCATGCACATCCCGCCGAATGGTCTTCATCTTCCAGGAACTCATTTTATTTCATGTGGTTCTAATATAGGAATGAAAGATCTGTGAGAAAGATTTTTTTCTGAGTAATGCTCTGTCACTTATTCTAAATTGTCAATCAGATTGCTGCAGAAAGGTACATGGTAGAGATTAGTATAAAAGGAGAATATCATATGTGAAAGAATTTGATATATTAGATCACAAAATTATTTTCTCAAGAAAAAACACAATGTAAGAAATGGGAAGACCACATAAGTCCACTCATTCATTCCTTTCTAGAAGGAAACTCTGTCTCAGCATACTACCTCGTAATGAGTTCACTGGTACAAGATTCAAAATCTTAACTCACGGAGTCAGGGACACACCTCAGTGGTCAAATGCTTGCTGGGAATGTCCAAGAACTGCTATTTTCTCTGAAGTTCCAAACAAACGAAAAAGTAAATCAAATGTCTGATAGGAAAGAGAAGAATATTGCCATGGTGGCCTCTCTGCCCATCTGGGTCACGTGAGAATGGGTACTATGCTGCTAAAGAAAGAGACTATTTTCTGCAAAGCTTCATGGTGGCCTTCTATGCTACTCTTAGCATATCAGGTTGCACCAAGTCCTATACTATTTATGCTTAGGACCAACCCCTAGCTTCAAAAATATAGCAAGAAAAATGCTTTAACCTGTAGGCATGAATGCTTGATTTCCAAACCTGTGGCAGCCAATTTTTGAGCTATTGTACTTAAATGTAGATTCTCATTCATATTCAATTAGCTTCTCGGTGTTTATTTATGTATATATCTGACTGAAGAGGAACATGGAGCTAAATAGACACACATGAGTTTTATTTCATTATTCTGCTATTTACTTGTATAGAGTAAATAGCGATTAGTATCAGAATGTTATAAAGCACACACATGTGCACATGGTTACCACACTCCTGTGATTACAGCACGGAATAACATCTGCTCTGAGCCTCTTCTGCATTGACTTCCATGTCCTTCCCAATGGCCATCTGAAAGACTTCATGTATAATATTGAACCCTATTCTCTATCATTTGACCAGTTTCAGAATTTATATATTAATGTCTCCTAATCTTCCCACTTCATGCTACTGCTTATTGCATCAAAAGAAATAAACTCTCTAGTCTTTTTTTTATGCATTATAGAACCTTTTATTTTTTTACTGAGCTTTTGTCTTTGATAAATCATTTCTTTTACTTTTTGAGGCTTTAATATAACTACAGCATTCTCCTTTTTCCCTCCCTCCCAACCCTCCCATAAACTACTCCTTGCTCTCCTTCAAATTCATGCTATCTATCTATCCATGTATTTGTGAGTGTGTAAGTAATCGAGGAATGGTCAGATATATCTCCCTAGCAAAGCAAAATAGAATAGATAAGTGTGGATGGGGGTTGCTGAAATGGAATGGTAAAATGAAGAATGAGAGGGAAGAGGGGGACAAAGGAGAAAACACAGGATGAGACAACTAATATTACAGGGCAACTGAAAGATAGTATGAAAACCTAATAAAGTAGAAACTTCGAAGTGAGAAGATTTTAAGAAAAAAATGCTAACAATCCTACCATTTATTAGTTATTATTCTATTGTCTCACAGGATAACACAAAATAGAGTCAGAAAGAAAATAGTTTGACGTTGTATGATTTGTCTCTTTATATTCTAATCCTACTTATATCATAATATCTACACATGTGAAGGTGATCTAAATGAAAGAGCCAAATACTTGGGGAGACTGGGCCTCAACTTGACCTCACCAAATGAAGCTTCCAGTAATGTTACATTGAGATGTTGGCCAAAGATGTCTCATGAAACTCTGAAGCAACCTACGCTGTTGCAAAGACTAAAGGTTTCTCTCCACAAACTGAGAGCAAGGCCCTATTGCTGAAGACAACTTATTAAACATGGAGAAGTAGAA
The DNA here is from genome assembly GCA_026225945.1 of Cricetomys ansorgei. NCBI lineage: Eukaryota > Metazoa > Chordata > Mammalia > Rodentia > Nesomyidae > Cricetomys > Cricetomys ansorgei. The sequence goes on from JAMJFZ010001390.1 coordinate 3,890,153, forward strand.
CTGGTGTCTACATAGTGCCTTTACCCTGTATTCTAGTGTCTTTGATGCAGGAAGTTACTCTGCATGCTACAAAAAAGAAAAACATAAGCACAAATCCAACCACAAATTATTTGATCCAAAATGGTGTCCTGCTTGCAAAATATGCTAGTGCAGTGGTAGCACAAAGTTTGTGGGAGTGACCAACCAATATCTTATTTGACTTAAGGTTATCTCCAAGAGAGGGAATCCATATCTGACTAGAACTTGAGACTAGATAGCCCAAGGACCTAGGGTAAAACAATATACTACAGTTCTACTAAAATAGTATAGCAACAAAATGCATCCTAACAACATTCTGCTATACTCATCTATCAGTGCTTTGCACAGGCATCGGCAGAGAAGTTTCCTTCCTCCTCCAGCAAGGAACAAATATAGAGACCAGGAGCCAGATATTATGCAGAGAGTAAGATACCTTAGATCATTAACCTTAGATAAGATGTCACCATCAAATCACTCCCCTCAGAGCTCAAGGAACCCAGCAGTAGAGGAGACAGACAGAGTGTTCTTTGGGTGTATATTATGGTTTCCAGTCTTGTGTTTCTATGGGATTCTTGAGTATGCAAGCAAATGAGTCTCTGCATCTATAGATGTTCTTGTGCTTTATCTTGGATATTTTTCCTTCTATTTGTTTGTGTTGTCCTGCTCCACTGTGTTAGTTTTTGTTTTATTTTTTAATATTACTTTATGTTATTGTCTTATTTATTTTTTATATTTATTTTATTTCATGTAAAGCTTCAAAGATCATTTATATTTGTAAATTCTTTGCAGCCTCTAAAAATAATTGGAAGTAAAATCACATACAGTTTTTGTATTATATCATTTTCTAGCCAGGAATTTATAACAAACAGACTTTCCTCAGGAAAAAAAAAAAAGACTACAATGAAAGAATTAAGATTAAAAAATAAAAAAGTTATATTACAATGATGTGTTGACAATTAAGGTATATCTGGCTTCTCACCACCGACTTCTGCATGAAATGGACTTCAATAGGGCAAAAAATAGTTGTGTGGTGACTGCAGGACTAAGCCTGCAGCTCACAGAGCATCTAGCTCATATCCCTGTCCATGTTAAGTTCTAAAATTTTGACCACTGCAACTAAGTGGAATAAAAAAAAATCCTAATATTTAACAATTAAGGTTTCTTCTTTCTTACATTACAGAACTTCAGCTTCATAGTGGTCGATATTTTACTTGGACCTCTAGTCATACATCCGTTTTTATTTTTATTTTGTTTTGTCTGTTTGTTTTTGAGACAGAGCATCACTAGGTATCCCTGGCTGGCCTCAAACTCACAAAGAACTGTCTTTGCCTCTGTGTCCCAAGTGCGGGGATTAAAGTTCTGTGCTACTATGCCCTGAGAGCATTTACTTTTATTTTTTTTATTAGGATTTAAAAAAAAAATTTCTTCTCTCATTTATACATTCTAACACCCTTCTGCCCCTCCCTTCACTCCTCCCAGCTCCTGTCAATATTCCCTATACACCAGATCTGTACTCCATCCTCCCACTTCCACTACCATGTCTCCCCAAGAAAGAGCAGTCTTTCCAGGGCTGCTACTCAAACATGGCACAGCAAGATGGAACAGGGTCAGGAAAAATTCCCTACTTCCATGTTGGACTAGGCAATCCAGGTGGGTACAAGGTACGGACTGGCAAGGTTCAGGGACACACACCCTAGACCAGTCTATACGAATTCTGCAAGAGCAGTAAGCCAGCAACATCAAGACATATTTGAGGGACCCAGTATCCATGTCTGTCACTTCAGGCCCTGTGAGCCCCTTAAGAGTACTGGTCAATTGACTCCATGGGGTTTGTTCTCTTGTCCTCAACCCATGTGGTCTCAGCAATCCTTTCCTCTACTGCTTCTGTGGGGTTCCCCAAGCTCTACATTTTATTTGGCTTTGGGTTTCTGCATCTGTTCTCTTCAGCTGCTGTCTGGAGCCTCTCTGTTGAGGACTGGGCAAGGCACTAATCTTCACGGAGAGCAGCATAACATTGAAAGTACTCTCCTGTATACTCTAGTTCCTGGCCTGCTCTAGAGTATTGGTCATGATTTTCCTCCTTTACCATGGTGTTCTGCCCTTCCATTGTCCCAGTTGATTCTGCAGGGAGGATAAGCCATAGGTTGAAGTTTTTGTGGCTGGGATGGTATCCCAGTACCACCACTGGAAGTCTTGCCTGGTTACAGGAGATGGTCTGTCTAGGCTCCCTATATCCCATTACTAGAGGTCTTTGCTAGGGTCTCCTTAATTGATTACAGTGATTTTCCACTACAAGTTCTACAGTTCTGGTTGTCTCCATATATTCTCTCCTTCCATCCCTCTCCTGACTCCTAGCCCCTTCTCTTCCCATTCCTTTCCTGTTTATCCTGCACCATCTGTTCTATTTCCCTTTTACCAGGGAGGGAGATACCTATTTCCCCACTGGGATCCTCCTTGTTACATAGTCTCTCTAGGTCATTATCCATTAGAAACCTGTTAGTTTTCTAATGAGAGACAGAAAGAGGGTAGGTGAATCTGTATGAGAGGAAGGTGGGGAGGAACTAGGAGGAATAGAGCAAGGGGGAACTGTAATTAGGATAAAGTATGTGAGAAAAATCCATTTTCAATAAAAGGAAAAAGTGTTTTATATTCATTTGCTTATTTTAAGATAGCTCTTTAAATATATTTTATGAGACATCATGAGAGTTCCAAGTTAGTACAGAATTTTGTTTACTTTTGCAGAGAGCAATTACTCAAATGACAAGAAACAAGCACCTGCTAGACATGGATGAACAACCCAAGGTTCTCTAACTTTATAAGAAAGAATTGGTGCTGGATTCCACCCACACAAGGTGCACATTACTGTTTCATAATAAACACAATGTTTGAATTAATGACATTAATTGGCATAGCAATAAGCTAAGTATAGTAATTTTCCCAGGGCCTCACTGGGCTAGAAAATTTCAGCCATAACTGTCAGCCAATGACTGTGTAGAGAGATGGAAGAAACAAAAACATAAAATTTAAGCTTTCTGAGTTACAGTGGTAATGGTCATATTTTGAAAGGTGCAGGTAAGAGAGCCTTCATTCAGCAGCACAGAAAAGATGTCCCCAAGGGGGTTTCTAATTCAGGCAAAGAGTTAAGTTCATAGAAGTCTGCCTACAGGTCAGATATCTATTTAAAAATAATTTGCAGTGAGGATTCTACATTAAACACATAGTTTGTTATTTTTTCAGTTATAAATCTTTTAGAATAACTTATTTATAGGCAAAGCATTCTATAGAAAATACTGTTCTATACTACATATTTCCTAACAATTTCTTAGGGACTGTGTAAAGCAGCTTGTCAAGAAGAATGAGCACTTATTATTGTACACAGATTAAAATCATCAATCCTTTCAGGTGGTGGCAACTGCTCAGAAGATATCTGAGGCACTCAATGATCCTATGATATTAATATGTATGACCATCATGTTTAAAGTTCAAAGCAGCATTGACTCACAGAAATTTTTAAAAAGCAGTGTTTTCAAGTATGTTATGAATAAGATGGCAGAACATATGTGAACCAAGTGCATATGGGGTCTGCTTTTTATTTCACATCTATTTCTCCTATAATCAATAAACATACTAGACCAAGAAGATGGTAATAAGCAGAAAGATACAACTAAACATTGATAATTTTATAGTTCTGTGTGTTACCAAGCTAAGGAATTGGAGTTACACTTTTGCTTCTTTCAATGATTAGAATAAATTGACCAAGGTAAAACTTAGATAATTTTTGAAATATTGCAAAATTAATAAGGTAGACTGTTAACTCATCAGATAATCTTAGAACAGTCTATCATGTATCGGGAACTGTTGTTGCTCAGTACCGTGTGACACTCTTACTTAGAGTGGCCCTCCTTCCACATTGTCTTGACACTCCCATATTTTTTCCTTATTTTACATTTGAGTGATATATTGGGTTAAAAAGTGGAAAACTCATATATCATACATTTGTAGAGTCAAAAACATGCCAGAGGTAGAGGGATTATTATAACACAAGTTCAGCTTCTTGAAGAAAAAGAATTTCGACAAATCTTCCAATATTTGAGTTTTCTCACTGGCACAAAGAAAATAATTTATAAACAGCACCTCTAAATAGACAATAAACTGTTTTTCTATAACCCATCAGTTTTTAGCTGTTGTGAAATAGAACATATGGGCTGATTTATGTCTCTGAAATTTAGGTGTTGAGTGCCTAACATCAAATATATGGGAAAGTGACCTTGTTGGGAATCAAGGCTTTGAAAACGTAATGAAGAAAAATAGATAGCATGTGGAGGGTCTAGTGAAGGAGAAGTGGTATTCATAGGTGACGATTATACAAAGGAAAGAAAATTTGAGGATGTGGTTTTTTTAAAAAAAAAAAAAAAAGAATGACCATCAAAGTCAAGGAACAAGGATATACAAGAATCCTAAAATTTTTCTGCTACCTTATTCATAGACTCCTGGATGACAGAGTCATGATGAAACAGATAACTCTTATATAGTCACCCCCAGATAATGGTATTTTATTGCAGCAATGCTAGAAAACTAATATTCAATTCTAAACAACAAGACTTCTCCCAGTCATCCTTATTATTTTGAGCCACCATTTCACTCCTTAAACACTTCAACCAATAGAAGTACTCACAAACACACACCTCCCTAAAAATACAGTTTCTCCACTTACACATTTAATCACTATTCTTCTCAGTGCATGTCACAGATGGAAGATGAATACAAGTTTTAGTCAAAATTTTAGTAGCATTATTAATCTAATTTTAGGAGATATTCCTTAAGAAAATGTTCCAGGATGTTGGACTAGAAACACAAAACCATACACAAGATATGCTGTATGGAGGCTCAAATAATGACTAAGCTGTTAAAAGTACTTGCTGCTCTTTACAAGCCTGAGCATTCAGTTGCCAGCACCCGCTTTGGGTGGCTCACTACTGCAACTATCAATCCAGAGGAGGCAGCACTTTCCTCTGGCTTCCACAAACACTTGCTTATGTGGTACACAGGCATAGCCTCAGACCCCAACACATACACATAAGACAATAATAAAATAAATTCTAAAGTGTATGATGAATGCAGTAGAAACTAGTCCCATATGATCAAGATTCTGCCAATGACTGAGAGTCATCAATCTGTTTTGAGAGAATTACAAGTGACCTTAGCTTTTTCTGGTTCACATCCATTGGATTCTCTCCTTAACATTAGACAGCTTTGCTCCATGTTAATTCAGTAATGCTGTGACTTACACAAAATATTATTTTTCCCTTGTTAGCATCTTCCCATTCTATAACTCTATATGGATCTTAGTTCTTTAAAATGATTGTGGTTTAAAGTGTAGTACTGGAGAAATTAAGCAAGTTAAGACTTTCAGTAGGTTAAGACATCTATGAGCAGTCTCTATTGTCTAATTTTAGGCATTGTTAAAATGTTAGTGTGACACAAGGGACTATGATCCAGAGGTTTAATACTGTGAATATCACCATGATCTATCCTGTATGGAATCTAGGCAATGACTTGCAAATTACTTGCAATGACTTGCAAATAACTCTTAATCAATCAACCCTTCTCACACAAATGATGCCATCTCATTTATGTTCTCATAGATGATTCTGAACCTCCTTCTCTGTAATTTGGAAATTACCTTCGGGTCCTTATTGCCAATGATTTTCCGACAGCTCATGAACACCCTCCCCCATTATCAGTAGATACAAACATCTATTTGCTATGTCTTTTCTGAAGTTCATTTACCAATCTATGAAATTTTAGATCATGCCCAAATATGACCCCAAAGGACCCTATCTCTCATATTTATTTCTTGTACCCAGGAAGCTATAATGCATCTTTTATATCCTGGGAGTACAGGAGTACAGACTAATCTCAAAGCAGCCACCTTGCCTTAGCTTCTTTATCAACCTTCTTTAAGCCTAGGGTTTCTTAAGTCCTTAGCATTCTGAGGTCATGTTCATACAAGATCCCTGTGGTCTCATTTATATAAGATGTGTCTCAGTGTTCCAAAGTACTTTTATTACATTGGTCTTGAGGCACAGCTGTATGGAAAACAAAATGGTAAAATCTCCCCAAACAACCACAATGTGCACAGTTACAAAACTACTGTTTATTTTTCTTCAACATGGCAGTTTAAATGACAACAGTGGCTTTCAAAGTATGGTGCCTGAATCATCAACATCAGTGTCACCCACCATCACCCATGACCAGTGAAGATATAAATTCTTAGCCCTTTTCAAGGACTGACTGAAACCAAAACTCTGGGTTGCAGCCTGTATCATACCAAGTCCTACTCAAACAGGCTAAAATATAAGAATCTCTGGTTTCCAGTTCACATTTCTTAACCTTGGCTAAATGTTAAAATCACCTACGAATCTTTCAAAAAGAAATTCTGAAGCCCTATACACAATTCCATTGATACTTTTTTGTAGTAGAACACCTACTATGGTGGCTCATCAAAGAAGACACTGGGATATAGTCTAGGTACATAGCATGCCAGACCTCAACAGAGGGAACCACCACCATGGCAGGTGCCATACTCACATTGGAACCCTGAACATCTTAACTCAGGTGTCTTTATTAATATAGAAATCCTCATGTATTCTACTGATAGCATGTGCAGTTCATGAGAAAACAATATACCCCACATAAATCCAACACCTGCAAATAATATAAATCAACAGAAAAAACATTATCAATGTCCAAATACCTGAAATTCATTCACTATCTTCTGGGTTCCTCCAAAGGTCTTGGGTCATTTCTCTGGTTCCCCCCTCTATAGTACGTGCAGCTTGTCCTCCAGGTTCTGGATGGCTCCATGTCACTGCTGCTGCTGTTCTTGGTGGTCATCCCACGACACTGGCATCCTCAGAATGTTCTGGTCTCCTGCTGCAAACGGGCTGCAGTCTCACCAATAGTCTCTCATAAGCTCTCTTAATGGTGACAAGCCTCAACTTCTCTTCCTGACCCCTTTAATATGGATCTTCAATGGCTATTGAGGCTGTACTTTTGTCAATGGGCCTCACTTGGCCTCTCACAGAGCCAAGTCTCAGCAGCTCTCCTTGACCCCTTCATGCTTTCAAAACCAGAACCACATGAGTGAACCTTACAGTACATAGTTTGGTCACCAGCATGAGATACAACCTCAGCCAGTTCTGGAACACAGCTTCTGTATACTGACCCTGAGGAAACACTTCCCAGATTTTAAGAGTCTGGTTTTCAGGAAAAATAACCAGCAAACCTTGCCTGCAAGAAGGGTTCTCTTGTGGGGTGGAGTTCTCATCACGATAGCAGATGTGTCTTGCCTGGACTGCCTCACCAGTATCTGGATCTCTTGGAGATAGATTTGCAGAAATAAACTTTTAAAAATGGACTCTAAGTAGTCTTGAGTTTCTTTTTTCTTCTTTTTCTTTGTCTCCTTTTTAGATGTAGCTAGTGTGATGGCTTGCCTTCTTTACTTTCTGCCTACCATACAATGTATCATTTCTAGTAGTACACTGCTCTGTCAGCTCACCAAGAAAAAGACTGGGACATATTCATAGGTGCATACCCTGCCAGACCTCAGAAGAGGGGACCAGCATCATGACAAGTGCTATACTCAACAGTGGAACCACCAGAGTCTTAGCTTAGTTGTTTTCATTGATACAGAACTCCTCGGGTTTTCTATTGATAGCACTCGTAGATCATGAGCAATCAAACATCCTGTACATAAATCCAACACCTGCAGATAATACAAAACCAAAACCTAGGCAGCCTTTCACCCAGCAGTTCACAAAACATCTATGTTATACATAACTAAAAATAAACTTCCACAATACTTATTTCCCACTCAGCTCAAATACCAGTAAAAGTTTAAAAGTTTCCTATCTCTGCATGAAGTAAATGAGTGCCCAAGATTTTGAACCATTTGGCTATAATATTGCTTATTGAGTATCTTCACTGGAGGACAGAACAGCTAGCTCTTTTAGCACAGTAAATCCCACAACTATCTAATTCTTGGATTCTTCATTTCAGCCAAACCTTATGCATGCTTAATGATATGTAAGCAACAGTCCTCTGGTCTACCCAGTCTGTTTCCTTATCACTAGTTTCCATGTCTTTGCAATCATTTGCTTAAACTTTATGAAATCTCAAATTAAAGACAGGCCGTCAAAATCTGGGATTGTAGTTCATTTTTATTTGTGTGTAGTTATCATCTGCCCTGGTTAGGAGACCCAAAGATGTCTGTGAGTAAGCAGCCAAACTGGAAAGATATTTGCATATCTGAGATGTTTGCTCAACGCTCCGACAATATGCTGCAAGGAATTAAAAGGACTGGTATTTATTTCACTTAGACTGCAACTCTTATAACAACTCACAGTGTATATATTACAAATGGTACAAGGAAATATGAGTATTTTCAAATAGGTACATTAATCTTCGAATAGCCTCATCAAACCAGCACCAGTTAGGGCTTTTCAAAACCATTAAGACTATTAGTTCTGACTACAGATAAGCAGAATAAACATAAGTTCTTGCTGAAGTGGAATCAGCCCTGTTCCCATCAACATCCTCTAGTGAGGGTTCGTGAAACACAAAGATTTCACTGATGTTTTCTTTGTTCTATGCTTCGCTTACTCTGCCCTTCCCATCTGAGGAACTTACTATTTATGTTACTAAAAGATCTTTCTGCTGAGTCTATACCTCTTCTGGCGTGTGTGTGTGTGTGTGTGTGTGTGTGTGTGTGTGTGTGTGTGTGTTGGGGATGGAGAGTGTTTAAAAGTCTCTTGGGATTTAGTTTGGAATAATTTGGCTTTGTGCAAAGAAATTAGTCTCATTTTACCTGGAAGTAATCTAGAAGAATAAAAGTCAGAATGAAATATCTAAATTATTCAAACAAGTGGTATAATTAACTGTGTTTTTCAATCTAAAACTTAAGCATGCCAAAGGATGTTATCCTGTTTTAAAGTAAACGTTAAAATGTAGCTTAAAGGAACTCTTAATTTTGCTTTGAATTCAAAGACACAGACTTGTGTATAACAACATCTACTGGTGTTCTCACAAGGGCAGACTGCTACTGCTCTCTTTCGAGCTTCCTGAGATTGAGACTGTTAGGGCAAGCAGGGCGGGTTTCTGAGGAACCACGAGACACGAACCGCTGCAACATACATGAGGCATTTATTTGAAACCCGCGCGCCCGGGTCCCGCCTATCCCACGCAGGAGATGAGCATGGCGGGCCCCAATCCCTTCCCCCTCAGCCCTTTTATTGGGTTCAGAGGAAAGGATCTGGGGATGGGGGCTCATGCAGCTGATTGGCTCCGAGCTCTCTATGTTAGACTAATTGGTTGGGAGTTTCCCCCTGCGTGGGATCCAGGGGGGGCGTGGTCAACCTGTGCCCTTGGACTAGCCCCTTGGGACAGGGTGACGCCCGGGAAGGAAGAATCCTGCTGAAGAGTACTGTTAATGGCTGTACTTGGGAAGGCATCTCTCAATAGGAGGCATCTCCCCCTATATGTGACTGCATTCCTAGGCTTCATATTTCCTTTATATTTCTTATATATATATATATATAAGATATATATATATATATATTTCAAGACCTTCAGATTTGTCTAAAGATGTAAAGTTTAGAGAGACATCATTCTGCTATGTAATATAAATATCTCTCTAGTTAAATGCAGATTTTAAATGACTTAAGAAGCAAAAGGGGAAATTTAGTTAGGACAGGATTGAAGCCTTTTTTCTGTCCACACTAATTCCATCATTAGGAATTCTTAACACTTCTTAATTATTTCTAGAGATCTATATGTTGGCTTTCAAGATAATCCATTTAAATGTTTAGGGTCAGGGATTATATATGTCTTTTTTTATGGAACTTTATCTAGTCAGTGCTCCCACATTATCATTACTCTGCCCCTACACCTACTACTAGAAAAATAAAACCAACCCCTCCACACACACTTACACTATCCAGCAAAGGTTTTGTAATACTGACAGTGCATTAATAACATGAAAAAAAATTATTCCAGTGCTAAAAAAATATTTTGTCCATAGAGCTAAGTAGAATTCCAAGTGGATAACTAGCTGAAACTACACCATAAAATGACCTAATAGGTAAAAGTCATTCCAAATGTTAATGCAGAGTCATGTGACTCCACCTATGGCACCCTGAAGGTCAAAGTAGTTAAAACAGAGAGCTGTGCAGTAACGTTCATGCATAAATGAAAGCATGTGGACTGATCTGCCCTTTGGGATGGAAGTTAAAGTCCCTGGTGCTCAGCGGATGAAAGAGAAAACAGCAGCTCCTTCTGGTAAGGAGCAAGAGGGGAAGGGTTCTCTCTTCAAAGCACAAAATTTCTGCAGAAGTGCCTTTTGCAGCCAGAGTGTGGCTAATTAGCCAATTTACATGAAGCCCATGATGGAGCATGGTGTTTAATCATGTTGATTTGACAGATATTTAGAAGATAAATCACTCAAACTACAGAACTACTATATCATAAAAATATACTTCTAATATTGACTGCAGTGTTTACAATGACACATATTCATTTATTTTTTTACTTTACTGAAAAGAAGACAAAATGCAATTTGTGGTGGCCACGCTTGCCTGTAAATGCTGGCAAGGACTGGGCTCAGAAACACTCAGTCATTCATGAAATGGGACTCTGCTTCCTACTTAAGGGGTTAAATTCAGGTTATAAGATATAATGTGTGATTCGGAGTCTTTTCTTGTTAAGTTTGGCAAATGTGCCTTTGGATTGTGTGGGAAGAACTGAGACATATCCATGGTCTTCAAGGGCTGTCCATATATTGCTGCAGAGTCAGTCTCTTAAGGCTTATTCTGTTTATATTTGTTTTCAGATCTCCTTCCCTCATCCCATCTGTCTCCTATATGTCTTCCAACAGGAGTATTTCTTAAAAGTTGGTTTTACGATTTTACCTTATACTTGACTCAGGACAAAACCAACTCTTAAAAAAAAGTGAAATATAAACGTAAGTGAAATGATATGTGCCCATATATATTATTCTTGAATGTTCTGTCACGGACATCTATAAATAACCAGAAGAAAAATTAGGAACAATATATAATTGAATATTTAATTAAAGAATAATAAGTTTAAATTTATTATTTAAATTTATATTATGTGAAACACCTATAATTGTATTGTGATGAGAATATTGGTTGGTTTTGTCCTGGGTCAAGTAAGAGGTGAAATCATAAAATCATTTGGACACCTAACTTTGAAAGAAGTCTCGAAGAATAAATATATGTGGTTAAATAATCAAAATTAATCTCAGACATTTTTATAGCTATGCTGTTATAACTTAGAGTTGTACTGGGAGGTATCAAATTACACAGCTTACTCTTACTATTATATGTGGTGTACATCTATGTTAAATATCAGCCTCATTTCTTTAAATTATACCCCTTACAAAACCTCTTCCAGAAAGAATACCTTTTCACAACTTTTATTTTCATATTAACTATAAACCATGTTACAGCATATTTACTCAAGTAATTTAGTCATATTCAAGCATAGTGTTTTATCTCAAAGATCTATAAATATTTACATGAATATTTTCTGTACGTAACTAAATTAACATAATTGTTTTAGCATTCTAAATATAGATGATAATTTTGAGACTAGAAACGGACACTAAGTCCTAGGTTGGGTAACTTGCTTAAGGTCACATGATAGTTAGAAAAGGGATATCCAAGAATGCGTTTGAAATTTCTGCTTTGATTCCCCGCAATGTGTCACTTTTAGGATTGGTACAGTGAATATGCTTCTTTTACAGGGTGATTCATGGCATTTGTAGTGACCTTTACGGCTAGAAGAATATTCTTGAAATACAACTTTTCTAGTGTATAATATTCTTCACAGGTGTTTATCCAAACTTTTGGACTCCCCCTCCCCCGACAAAATATTACTCTAGTATTACCACTGTCTCCCTAAAAGGTAGAACTAAACACTAAGAATAGAGTGAGAAAAAAATAAAGCATTTGGAAAATTAAATTATCTAAGAATTCATTATATACAATTAACTCATAAATGTAGAAGAATAAACAATAGCGAGGAGAGGAAAAGCTCTATCACCAAGGGAAAATGAATAAAAATGTGTTCATTCTTGTACATGGATATTTTAGTTACAATAGAGTTACAATTTAGTTACTATTTAAACTTTCAAAATGGTTTCAAAGATAAGTTATGTAAACCTATGCAGAATAGAACCTACAGACTGAACTAAATACTCAATCCTCTCCTGAATTTACTGATTGGCAGGAAGATACATATGCATTTTAAAGCAGAGGTATCTAATTCATATACATGGATAGCTTAAATGAACACATAAGGTATTTTATTAGACACTAGAAATGCAACAATGGGGAAGAAGTAATTATCACTCTTGAAAATGTTAACATCTTCCTCATTTTCCTTTTCAGATTTCCAGGGTTTAGAAAGTGGTACAATTATTTGAATTTAGTGGTCTTTAAATTTACAATATTTTACTTTGGACTGCTTTTATTCTGACTTTTCATTTTAGATTCCATGGCTCAAGACCCAATAACCAGAAGAAAGCCAAACTGCTGATAACAAGAACTTTGTTTTATTCTCTTTGAGACTCGAACCACTTAATGATAGAATGAGAATACACTACCAATCATAAATAAAACCTGGAATAAATGCTTAAAGTTGCATTCTATTTCTTTCTAAAATATATCTGGATAGAGGATCTGGGAAAAAAAAGAGACACTATCAATTGTCTGGAGTACTATAAGAATAAAGGAAATATGTACTCAAATTTAAGAGAACTAATGAAGATTATTTTACTTAATAGCTAAATCCTTTCTTAAAAATATGCATGCCTGTTACTGTAAAAAAAACATTCAGAACAAAAGAAACTTGAGATAAGAAAGGATTTATTGCTCAGAAGTGTGACTTTGAATTGTTAGGGTTCATGAGTGTTCTGCCCTGGTCAGCACATCTGTACATTCATTAGTTCATAGTCAACGGTTTCCAGAGAGGAGGCTTTGCTGTCACAGGGAGCTCTCTCTCCTCCCTCTCCTTCTTCTTCCTCTCCCTCTCCCTTTGTCTCCCTTTCCTTTTCTTTCTCCCTCCTTCTCCTTCCCTCTCTCGAACAGCCAAGCCATCTACTTAAATGCCTCAAAACATAAATTTAAATAAATCTTTTCTTCCCTGAGAATATTGTATCAAGTGTTTTGACATAGTAACAGAAAGTCAACTAACATACTATTTTAAATATAAGGCGTATTAATCATAATGATAAATTCCTCTCATATCTCTTGATATTTAACAGTAACATTTGTGGAGACGTGATTAAATAATTACATTTCTGTGACCTCTTATTATTGAACTATTTTGTTCTTCAAAACTCTCATGTAAGATGAGATTTGATGCAGAAAAGTTCATTTCTACAATATTGTAAAATTAGTGAACTGTGCATGACACTTAACAAATATAACATAACCTAAATAGTTATTTCTAACTCATCATGTTTTCTATTGCTATGCTAAGACACCATGGCCAATGCAGCTTATGTAAGAAAATATTTATTGGGCATGTAGTTTCAGAGGGTAATTCAGTGACCATCATGGTAGGGAGCATGACAACAGGCTGGCAGGTATAGTGGTGGAGTAGTAGCTGAGAGCTTAAATCTTGAGACCACAACCATTAGGCAGAGAAAGAGAGAGTCAACTGAGAATGGTAGGGGCATTTGAAACCTAGAAGCCTGCCTCTAGTGACACTTGTTCCAACAAGAGAACACCTTCTAACCCTTTCCAAATAGTTCCACAAACTACATCATGCATCTAGGGTGGTGAGCTATCGTCATGCAAACCATCATACATGATCTTAACTTTTAAAGCGCTAATCATCTTGTGCTGCTATTCTCAATTAGTAAAATTTTAAATATAAGGAAAATTCAGGGAACGTCTTTAGAGACATAACCTGACTGGATGAAGTGCTTAACTGAGAGATAGACCTCTAGTGTTTATAGCCCTGTTTATTTCTAGTTCACTCTCTCTGCTTCATATTTACAATTAAGGTTGTGAGCTCTTAGCTTTCTGCTCTGGCTCCCATGCCAGCCCCTCGCTGACATGCTGTCCCTGCTATTATTTCCTTTAATGCTCTGGAATTGTAAGCCAAAATTAATTTATTCTTCTATAAGTTACACTTGGTCATGGTGTATTTTCACAACAACACAATAGAAATGAATACCTAACCAGACCCAAAAGGACAAGTTCCTAAGAAAATCTTTTATGGGGGGAAAAAAAAATCAAAGCTTCTTCACTAATGGCTAATGTCACTTGACAACTTGACAGGGCTAAGGCATGCCAAATATCTGGTAAAAGAGTTTTCATCACAGGTGGCTGTGAGGAGCCTTTTAGAAGCAATCAGCATTTGAATGGCAGCCTGAGGAGGAAGATCTCTGCTCACCTCTGTGGATGCAGATCCCTCCATTGAGAGAACAGAACAGGTCAAAACGACAGAAGAGTCAACTCCGGCTCAGTGACTTAGTGAGCTGAGGCATAAATTTCCACTTGTCCTCAGATATTAGTGCTGCTGAACCTTATGCGTTTAACTCATGACAGCACATCTGAGCTCTGTGTCCCATGCAAACACTATTTCAGGACTTTGTAAAAAATGAATTATGTGACCAACTTTCCTTTCTCTCCAGCTTGCAAAAGCCAGATCATGTGAGTTCTTTGCAGTGTCAGAGGCTGAAAAAACTACCTTTTACCTTCTATATTATTTGATTCTGCTATATTCCCAGTTCTTAGTTTTTCAGGACACGGTAGCATTTTGTAGTTGCGACGGATAAGCTGCCTCAGCCTTCACAGCGCTGGGATTATACACACATGTGATTACTTCATACACGGGATTTCTCGACCTCATTAACCAACTGAATCAGCTCCCAGTATTAAAATTACCATGGCATATCTATGTACATCTTGTAAGTTCTGATTTTCTGGTGCCACATAATTCATTGTGGTCGCTGATACTTTAAAACGGCTCTAGAAGAGGGCAGGATGATATTCTATTTAGCAAACGTGATGGGTTTCTATAAGTTTCTGTCCCTAGGTCTGGGCCTTCTCTTTGCTGTAAAGCCAACATATCAGACTAACTGAGGAAACACACACACACACACACAAATGTTCACACAGAAACTGACTGAGACGGCACCCTCAGCTCTCTGTGACTCTTTAGATATGTCATTGCATGAAAATACCCTTTGTCTAAGAAAGCAGACAGCAAGTTTGCTGTGAAATTGAAGTTTTCCCTTCTAATGTCTAAATGTCAGTGGAAACATTCCAAAACTCAAAAATTACATTTTACTCCATTCTGAACACTAAAAGCCTGGCTGAAAATAAATGACTGTAAATAGGAGAATGGTTAAAAATAGATTTTGAAATTAAGGAAAAATACTCTGGGTTATGGCTCAGTACCTATACAATCCAGGTAAGTCACATTAGTGAGTCACAGTTTTCATTGATAACCGTGAGCTCAGTACACAGTTACAGGACAACATTTATATGTTCATATGAGAAATATGAAGGTCATTTAGCACCAAAAATAATCACCATGATGCAATACCAGAGATATTATATGCTCCGTCATTTCCACATAAGCCAAAAATAGATATTTACCAGTGTTTGTGTTATTTCATTTTTTAAAAAACTCAATGCAACCCAAGAGAAACACATCTATGACCATTTATGATCTGTCATTCCATCTGTAGCCCATTCTCGACTTGACAGAGAGAGTGATTCTCTGAATGCACAAATCAGATCATAATTTTCCCATCCCCATTTTCCTGGTATAAAATTAACAATTTCATGAGTTATATGAGCTCTTTTGTCCTTGTGTCTCCAAACTTCTCTTCTAATACCAAGATATTTTCAAACTAAAGTCTTAATTTCCCAGTTGCCTCTGTCTAACATATGGTTATACCAGATCGTCATAGAAATTCTCTTTTGTGAATTTTATTCAACATGATTTCCTCCGAACACATTTTTAGTATAGCCTTTTCTCCTATATTTTCCCAACTTTTTCTCCATTTTTGTTATATTAACTTTCTGTCTGCTTTCACTTTATTCTTTTAGAATATAAGTTCAAATACAGAGGCCCTTACACAAAGCCCTGTTTAGAATTTGTGGGGTAAACAGCAGCTGAGCTAATTATCAACTTTTTCCTTTCAAGTCTAAGTCCTTCTTTTTATATGCTTTGCTAATGGCCTGAGACTGGACAATTTGTGATCCCACTGACAGCTGGAATTCTGTTATATTTTTAAAGCAAGGGACACTGATAGTGAAAGGCAGAAAGCTAGGTAGTGAGAGGATGGGCTTGCTTGCCCTTTGTGCTTTCCCTGCTGGTATGGCATGAGCAAGGATTCTAGCTTCCCAGTTCTGTTCTGTTCTGTTTTATTTTGTTTTCCTTCAGTGTGAGAACATCTGTAGAGAAACTTACCAGAGAAATCAGCAGCAGCTAAGTACAGGTCACTAGATAAATACCAGAGTTCCTCCTCCAACTCCAACTCCTCCAACACTTATCACATCTTCAGAGTAAGAAAATGTCTTCTCCTTAGAAGGGTTGATCTTATGAAAGTAGGCAAGAATCTAGTTCAAAGAGGAAAATGAACAGGAAGATTAACACACAAACAAGATGTGATGAGCATGATCAACTTACACCTTTATACATCTATTAGAGGGTCATAAAGAAAGCCATTATTTGGCATAATTAATATATGATATATTTTTAAAGTGCTGGCCTTGTCTACATTGACCACAGTCAAGTGTTTCTGATTTTTCACAACTAGAGCCAGTTTCTTCCATGTCCTAGCTGAAGGAAGTACTTACTATATCATTGTTCCCTTGTTGCAGTCTCAGACCTTCAAATGTATTTAATTCCTCACAAAATCCTCCTTTAATATGATTTTGTGCCCTTACTAAGAACTTAACTGATATAGTAGATGTTACATAAATATTTAGCACATTGATTAATAAATGAATGTGGTCCACAGATGTATCATTTACAAAATAAGGCCCCAGAGAGCTACCTGATAGTATTCTTGTGACCAAAAAAAAAAAAAAAAAATGTCTTTACAGAAATGTAACTATGGCATGTTTTTCCTGTGAACCACTGGAATATCTTAGGTCAGAAGCCATGACTCCATCTGCTTTAACTGCCCATCTCTGGCTAGAGTGGATGGTTTGAGACACAAAGAGTTTCCAATGGAAAGTTCAGAATAAAATATCTATAATAGAGAAGGATGGATGTATTTGTAAATTACCTATGAGGCTTACAAAATTTGTACTTTTTCGTAATTGTTGGCTTAATCCGTACATTTACACAAACTAAATTTCTAGTAGTAAAACATCTCTCGCATTTTCAATATCCCTGCTTTCCTTGTATTCTAATAATGTATCTTTGTTTCATAAACTATAAATTTTTATTACCACGTTAAAATAAACATATGAAGAAAACATTGAAGTACTAAGTCTCTAAAATGTGCTGGGTAAACAAAGGATTTTGCTGCAGGTTACTTATCTTCTGGAAGTCTAAGATCCATTTTCTTATTTTTTTTACATTTTAATTTATTCTTTCCTGTGCGTGTGCATATGTGTGGATATGCACATGCCATGAAACAAGTGTGTGAGTCTAAGAACAACTAACTTATGGGGCTGTTTTCTCCTTTCACCATGTGGGTTCAGGGAATCTAACTCAGGTTGTCACCCTTGATGGCAAGCTCCTTTACCAAATGAGCCATCTCATCTGTCCTGAGAATCATTTTAGACCAGTATCTTCACAACTTCATAACTCGGGCTTCTACATTTACTGAACAATCATCTTCAATACATGCCATGAGGTCTCAGTTTATAGCTCTGTGGTAAACACTTGTCTAGAGTGACAAGGGCTAAGAATTACTGTTTAACACAGTCAAAGGAATAACAATGCTATTGCCCTAGCTGTGAACATCATGTGATCAGTCTCGTTTAATTTTCACAAAGGCGTGAAAACTGAACTAAGCATTCCTTATAATCTCCAGAGCCTATTAGGATGCAAAGGACACAAAACATACTTCGTAAAGTATTGAAATATAACAGTCTCATTCTTAGTATTTGTATTTGTTTGTTTTGAGAGACAATATCACTATGAAGTTCAGGATGGCCAAAACTTCACTTTAGAATTCACTGTGTCAATTAGGCTGGTCTAGAATTCACTATTCTCCTTTTCAGCCTGCCAAGTGCTAGGATTATAATTATGTGTCATGAACCCTTTAACATTCTGAATACCACACATTATGTTAAGATTTCTTCAAATTACTTTGATGTACTATATTATTATATTGCAGAGAAAGATACTATATGCAGAATGTTATTTCAGACAATTCACCCTGTGAATAAATGGTTGAATAAAAACTATGCCTGCCATTAACCATTTCTCGACTTACTTAGAAATGAATTATAAAATAGCTTTATTAAGTTTGCACATATAGCTGAATAAATGCTTTGTAAGTTATTATCTTCAAAGATGCTACTCTTTGCCTTCCTTAGATAAGATTATCTTTGCAATGAGTAGCAGTGAATACAGAAGTTAATGACAGACTGTGGTGCTGAGAATACATGTAGGAACAGTGCTCATCCACAGACAAGGCTTTTATGTCACCTCCTCTAAGACTCAGGGAACATTCCATAAAAGGAGACACAAAGAAATTCCATCTTCTGGGAATGACACAATCATTGTAGTCATAATCTCACAGGAGGTGCGACTGAGCCCAAGACTGAGCCCACCATCAGTGAAACATGAGTTAGGAGGGGCGCATAGAACATTACTATGAGTTATTGGTGACAGTAACAGTCATTGTGTTCAGCTGTATGCCTACTGGTGAATCCACCAGGCTCCAATGGACAGTTCGAAGCCCATGGTCATATAACACTGGTTATAATCATTGGGTCACAAAGCAATACAAAAGGACATGTTGGAAGGGGACTTGAAAGAAAGCGGGAACATTGACTGGGTAGAAGAGATAATAGAGGGTGGAGAGAATAACCAGAATACAGTATTTACATATACAAAATTTTCAATGAACAAATTTACAAACAAGAAGAATTTAAAAATTACTATCTTCAAATAAACTCTGCATTATCTTACTCAGCCATTTATCTATTGTGTACATTAATGCTTCATGAACTTAAAGACAAAAGGATATTCCTGTACTAAAATATGATAAAGTGCATTTGACCTTCTGAGCTTATACAAATCATTTCTATTTTAGAAAGTCATTATCAATGCTCAAGACGAAATAATAGTTCCTTTGCGTTAAACACAAAGAAAGAAACATGGTCATCCTGTAACTTTGGTTCTGAAAAATTTAGAGAAAATAGATGACAAAAAGAGAGAAGTAGGAAAATTCTGGCAGGATGATAAAGAGCTTAAAGAAACAAATGTTTAAAATTTTAAGACACAAAAAAAAAATCTCAGAAATATTTTTAGCAAGAAAATTGGCAATGCCAAATAGCATGTGCATTGAGAAGAATGATGTAGAAACAAGGAAGAAAAAAGCATGAACAAGAAGTGTGCTGTTCTATACAGCAGGGTCCACCAATGGTCTCAGGGATAAAGAAAGAACTGAGCAAAGAGTTCTGAATACGGCGAAAATGAAATAACAAGAATCGTATTCTCTATCAGAAAGTAAGTGTCTAGAAATGCATGAAACACATGAAACAAATGTAGATGAATCTTCTCCGATACCATTTTTTGTCCTCACGTGTAGATTTCAGCCCCTGTGTGTGTGTGTATGTGTGTGTGTATGTGTCCCTTTTCTATTGAGTGTGGATATAATAAAAAGAATTGAGAAGGGAAATTTGCAAGGGAAAATTACGCCTGCAGAACCTCTCTGGGAGTAACGTACAACTTCTCTATGGGATTTATTTAAGCATTTAAAAACACAAAATAAAAAGTAACTCCATAGAGTCTAGGCTTCATCAAACAGCCTTTATTCAAACTACATGTATGTATCTTTCAAAGTTAATTTTTCTATTTAAATAAACACCATAAACTTATTTTTAGGCCTTGGCTAATTTTGACTTATTATATTTAGAACAGCATTTTGATTTTTTGAGATATTTGTATATTTATGATTTAGCATTAAATATGGGATAGTATTTTAAATAGAAAATGGTTTATGAGAAGGAAAAGGCAAAATCAAAACAAAATACACACATACACAGATGCACACACACATGCACACACATGCACACAAAACTGACTCCACAAATTTAACTCAAATGAGATAAAAATTTAATTCTAATTTTCTCAATATCTTCTTTGGGGTTCATATTTTAGGCAGAAAGAAACAAAGATATTTCATTGGTAATAATAAGTTAACTAAGCAAGCATGTTAAATTATTAAATTTGGAGAATACATTGTGCTTATTATGTTACTTACCCTTGCAGTGAACTAGAAAATGAATGTGGTCATTCCAGACTGGTTAAATTGGAAATATATTTTATACAGATGTGTCTAATGTAGTTTTCTGGCAGAGGCATACTGCATGCAACTTATATTTGTAAGTATACAAATCTGGCTTTATACTGCAGTACAGTTATATAAAATCAGATTTCCCACTCTATAAATTGTTTTTTTTTTAATTTTCAGCATATATTTATTTCTTTTTATCATTTAAATTAAAACACTATTTTTTCCAGATCCTCTAGTGTTGGTTTCATTTATGGGTAGTCTGAGAGCTGAGAATTAAGATAGGAATTTTAGAATAAACAGTGAGCAATCTATGTAAACCAAGGGATTCACAATCCTTAATTAGTACTAAATTGATTTTTTTTTTCAAACATCCTATTTCTGCTGGCAACTCAGTTGCAACTGTAGTTCCTTTTAGTTTTCTTTTGTGTCTTTTTTTCTTGTGCTACCTTGTTTAACTCCCGTCTGCTAAGGCAGCTACATAGACACAGGTGTCTGGCCATTTATGTCTTTTCTGTTTTCACTGTCAATCTAGTCATGACGACAATAAAAGTTTATCTAGGCTAAATCCCCACAAGATTTTCTGTTTGTGGTGTGCATCTGTCTGCTGTAATTGTTTCAATGAATTTAGTGTATTTATTTTAAAATAAATCTTGCTGAATTACAGGAGTGTAGTAAACGAGTATCACATTAGGTTTTCATTAGTGAATAATAATTATCAATGATCTAATAGCTGCTGTTGTGTTATTTCACCATTTCTTTTCATGCTCCAGTATTTTCTCAAAATTAAATTTGTACTAGAAGTTATTCCTATTCGATTCTATGTTCTAGACATATCTCCCACCCTTTCCAGGTTTTTTCTCAAATGAAAAGTTTACATAATTATTTTTCAAATGTACTATCATCTAATGGATCTCTCATTTGCTGAACAAGCTAAAAGTACATGTTCATTTCATTTGATCTTCAAAGGTGATATCTCAACAAAAAGCCCTCTCTGCCATCAGCTCACTTTCATTATATATAAACACACATATATATAAAATGTCATCTTCATCTTTTTAGGTCTTTCCCACAAATTTTTTTTAATAGAAAATCTCTTTATGGAGAGCAGCTCAGCATTCTTGGTGCGCAGTCCTGTAGAACTCTATTTTAATGTCAGGTGAGAATCTAGCTTCATCCTGTTGCTTGTCCACACCACCGTTTTGTTTTCCCATCTACTATCAATATGACGTTCCAGCAATCTTATCCTTATCCTAAAGTCATTGACTTTAGAACCTAAAGGCCACACTTGGCATTTAAATACTCAACTCAGTTTTGTTTCGTTAAGCCCCATGTTCTTCTGTTTCAAGAGCTTTGAGACAAATACTGAGGTGTAACTATAAAGTTTCCTCTAAACGCCATTAGGCTGCCACAGAACGACAAATAGAGAAGTTACGTTGAACTCTGCACACAATATTTGACAAATCAACATTAAGTCAGGTTACTTTTATCTTGCCAAGAACCAGAAGTGAAACTTACTTTTTCATTTTTTATTTTCATTTATTCTCTGACAATTTCATACATGCATAAAATGTATCTTGACCATGCTCAACCATCACTACACCCTTCTGAGCTTTACTCCACCTGACCTCTATTACAGCTCCCTCTAAACTTCTTGTCTTTCTAATTTAGTTAACCTCATTGAGTCCAATTAATGCACATAGGAATGGGAGACAACTACAGGATCCTGTCTCTTGCTCTCTCTCAATCTCTGTGTCTCTCTGTCTATCTCTTTCTGTTTCTCCTCTTTCTTTCTCCTCTCTCTCTCTCTCTTTCTCTCTCTCTCTCTTTCACTCTGTCTCTCTTCTCACCCTTTGCCATGAGATGATGCCATAAGAAGATGTTTGCTCTATGTGGTATTGTATTGTCACCTCTCTTGTTGCTTTAATAAAATGACTGACAAAAACAATGTAAGGAAAAATTATTTGAATTTTTTTGTTTTACGTGTGTACAGTCCATCATTCCAGGAAAAGAATGGCAGCAGGAGCATGAGAGAATTGTCACACTGCACCCATAATCAGAAAGCAAAGTATAACAACTGTTGGTGATCAGCTCCCCTTTTAATTTTATTTGGCTCAGGACTCACCAACAAGATGGGGCTTCCCATAATTGTTGGTCTTCCCATCTCAACTAAGTAACCTAGAAACTCCCTCAAAAACACAACCAGATGTTTGTATCCTGGTTATTCTAAATCCTTTCAAGATGACAATCAATATTAACCATAACAGGGTACATTGACTTTAAACTCCCAGCCTCCAGAACTATATTAAATAAGCCTTCATTCTTTGCAAATGACTTAGTCTGTAGTATTGTGCCTCAGCAGTAAAAACCAGACTAAGATGTTCACTGAATGCTGGATGATCAGAACAAATATCAGTATGAGTGAAATAGGTTAATTGCAGGGAAATAATTCAGGGGATGGGACAGTGTCTCAGTGGGTGAAGCACTTATCATATGAGCATGAGGATCTGATGTCAGATACCCAGAACTATTGTAAAAGCCAGACACTGTAGCATGCATCTGTCACCCTATGGCAAAATGGGAGGTAGAGACATGAGAATCTGCAGGAGCTCATGGATCAGATAGCCTAGCATATACAGTAGTGGACAAGACAATAATACCTAGTCTCAAACATGCTTGAAGGTGGGAACCAACACCTAAGATCCTAATCTGACATCCATTCATGCTCTCTAGCGCACGCAATGTGTACACACGCACACACTACATATACAAAAATAAAACTAGGAATGTTTTTTGAAGGTAATGTTTACAAATATATCAACAAAATATTCCAAACTTTGTAGAGTCATCTTACATCATGTGGATTACAGTAGTTAGAGAGAATGGTAAGATGTGTGAATGCTGAAATAAGTCATATCATAGGCGTTCATACAATTATTCTGACTGCACTTATGATAGGTTAAAGGAGTAGAAGGGCTCAAAATTGATAGGCCAATTATTCTGTTGGTGAATCTGAAATTCAGATTGAAGATAAATGGATTAGATGATGGATTAGAATGACATTGGTACAAATACTGAAACAACACTGCTTCCTATAAATACTTTGAAGAGTGTAAAACCAACACGACATGCTCATAAGTTTGATAGGGTGTGTAAGACAAAATCAGGGTTGATCCAGAGTTCTTTCCTTGAGAAAATGAACAAATATGAAAAGCTACTACAAAAATAGGAAGTGGGGGTTGAATGGGAATGAGGGAGAATCCACTTTCATTTCCAGATGCATGGAGCTACAAGAACCTCACAGTACAGTGTGCAGGATGGCCATAGGCAAATGATCAGAATGGTAATGAGATCCATGTTGGGACATAATGATTAATATAAGTCAGCTTATGACCACATAGCAAAGGAAGACTTAAATAACCTCTGAGGAGCCTGTGGTTTATAGAGAAAAGAAAGAGGTAAAAGTTGGCCAGAATGTCTGTGACACAAATTTTGCTAAAGAGTTCCCTAGAAGTTTTGAAATTTTGCAGATACCACTGCAAAGCTAAATTACTCAGTAAATGGCATTCTGTGGCAAGAGCTTATCCCTGGTTTCCTGAAATCCCAGATGAAGCAGCTTGGCATAATTTAAAATAATGAGGAAGATGGCTATGGGCCAACTTGTTATGTAGCAATCAAAAATTCAGTGACTCATTTTGAGCAAAGGTGTCATACAGACTGTGATATGGCAAGGTGTAAGTCACAGATGGTGGGCAACACTTCAAAGATCATACGACCATTACTGTACTTCAGTGCTGTGATGAAGAGTAATACAGAGCTCATAGAGGGGCATCAGAAAGGAAGTTTTAATGTAATGCTAATTTCACTGTATTCATCTATGGTGTTTATGTAAAGGCATGTGGTTTCTCCCAGGCACCATGCTTTATTAGTAGAGGAAATATCTCATGTATTATGTAGAATCATGTGGAGCCAGTAAGATGCTAGATGGCTGTCGTTTCCTCTGTTCTCATATGTCAGGATCCTGATTGGATTGATTTTTAAATCAATAGGATTGTCTCCTTTCTTTCATTTTTTTTCCAGCAAGTAATAATCTTTCCTAGACAAATATTAGAAGCCAGTAGTAAATAGAAGAAAAAAAAAGCAATGAAAATGCACAGAAATGGTAAGAAAGATATTCAGATAATAACAAGCCTAGAGTAACCAGATAACATTACATGTGTGAGGAAAAAAAATAGCAACAGGTAAAATGAAAACAGCACTATTGTTCACTCTCAGTCATCAGGGAAATGGAGACTGAAACGACTAAGAACTCTAGTGTAAAGGAACATTTACTCTTTTATCCAGCAGCATGGCTGCTCTATGGAAGGATCACATTGAAATCACATAGCTAGGAAGGGATCACATCCAAAGGCCTATATGATGGGATCACATTCAGAGGCCTATTTGATCTGGAGGGAATGCAGAAAGAATGTCAGATTAATCCTGTCCTCTGTTTGTGATAATGCTAAGTGAAAGCGATTTCTGTGCTTAAGGCAATGTAGTACAAGCCTTTAATCCCAACTCAGAAGGAAGTAGTGAAACATGCTGTTAATCCCAATTCATGAAGCAGAGTTCAGTTGAGAGAAGTAGGGAGTAGAACCAGAGTGTGCAAGCAGAGTTCAGAGAACAGAGTCAGAGAGAGAAGCAAGGAGAAGCAGAGGAGGAAGCACACAGGAGGAAGGGCTCAGAGTAAGAAGCAGGACAATTAATTCAGTCAGGTAGTTTGAGTGTAGTCAACTCACAGAAAGTTCAGTTTAGAAGGAGGGGAAGCCAAAAAGAGCAAAGCAAGTCCCAATAAGCAGAGAGTCAGAAGCAGATGGTTTATGATTTACAGTTCAGAGTTCATAATACAGCTCAGAGCAAAAAGACATAGTTCAGAAGGCAGCTAGTCAGAGTGAGCTCAGTAAGCAGTAAGGCTCAGAGGCTGAGACAT
The DNA here is from genome assembly GCA_026225945.1 of Cricetomys ansorgei. Classification (NCBI taxonomy): domain Eukaryota; kingdom Metazoa; phylum Chordata; class Mammalia; order Rodentia; family Nesomyidae; genus Cricetomys; species Cricetomys ansorgei. Next base: position 3,915,673 of record JAMJFZ010001390.1, read on the forward strand.
TCTAGGTTTGCAGATTAGATTGTACAGAGGCTGAAGCTTTCTAGGACCAAGCTTGCATCTTGAAAACTAAATTGTAAGGAGATTGAAACCTTCTAGGTCTAAAGTTAAGATTTGATTGTGTGGTGATTGAAACCCTGTAAAACCAGGGATTGAATTAGCAAAGAATAAACTGTCTTTTGACATGGACCTATGAGAATAACAATAAAATAAACACTTATAGCCCAGTCAGAAAGGCATCATCAGGAACACAAATGACAACAAATGTTGGCATGAATGAGGAGCAAAAGAGGCCCTTATAAATTGTTTGTAAGAGTATAGCTCCGACAGCTACTGTGAAAATCAGTCTGGAGATTTCTCAGATTAGGAACAAAACTAGAAGATGACCCACTTATTTTACTCCTGGGCACATACTTTAGAGCCTTTACTTAATCCAAATATTCTTGAACATCCATGTTTGCTGCTGCTTTATTCACAGAAACTACAGAATAAAATCAACCTAGATGTCCATCAGCTGATGACAGGTAATGAAAATATGATATATATTTTATTTTATTTTTATTTTTATTCATTTTTATTCAGCGGTAAAGGAAAATGAACTCTTCTACTTAGAGCTAAATAGGTGGATCTGGAAAAATTGTACGGGGTGAGGTAACTCAGACTGAGAAGGAAAATTGTCATTTGTTCTTTTTCATATGTTAGTCCTACCTTCTAATCTTTTGTTTTACACATTTAATTTTGAGTACAAAGTCAGGAAGTAGGGTTCTGTGTTAAGAGATTTTTACCATCAAGACGATAGGATCTAGGAAATAAAAGCAGAGAGGAGAGATACTAGGGGAAGAATGGACTTAAACAGTGAGAATAGTAGGAGTATGGGGAAGTTATAAAGTGAGTTAACCAAATAAGTGTGTATGACAAAGCCATACTCACATCTATTATTATGCAGTCAAATTTAAAATGTAACTGGAAGGAACAGTAGAATATAAGTGATACTAATCTGGAATGGGGGTATAGAGTGGGGAAATGAGAGGTTGTAGTGTAGGTTAACAAAAACTATAGTGTATGAAAAATTCTTATGGATAGCCACTAGCTTACAAGGTACTTAAAAAGTATAATTTTTGAAAAGTAGCCTAAATGGAACAATTCTTATCCCAAAATACAGGGTTATTAAATGAAAATCTCAGTGTCAGGCATGAGATAATTCCTAAAAGCCATTGGTCAAGGAGACCTCAGAGGCCCCCAAAACAACACAGTCAATTAGAATTCTTGGTGGCCCACCATAACTAAATGACAGGAATTTTATTACTGAGAACACTACATAATTAGGTTGTAGGAACTCATTCTGGGATTACAGATATTAATTCAGGGCAAAAAGTTATTTATGCTTTGTCTGTTTCAATCCTCAGTCCTAGTCCTGGAGCCCTGGTTCATTTCAGCCTCCATACAATCTAGTTTTAAGCTTAGAACTGTAAGGCTTCAGCTTCCATACAATCCAGAATATTTAAGCCTCCAAGATTTACTGCTAATTGGATATACTCTGACTAGCTCCTTCTGAAGTCAGAGCTGTACTGAACTCAACTGACTCTTCTGTTCAACTCACTTGCTGTTCTTTCTGAAGCTCCTGGTTGAAACTGCCCTTCTGAGCTGGCGAACTGTTTCTGACTGAACTCTTCTGACTCTGGCTGACTGGGACTGATTCTGGCAATTTCTCTGACTGAATTGCTCTGCTGGGCTTCAAAACTGACTTACTTTCCTTATGCTGAACTGCTTCTGTCTCTCTTCCTCTGACTGCCTGTGTTTCTTTGCTTAGACTGCCTCAGACTGTCTCAGAGTGCCTCTGTGTGTCTGCCTGACTCTCTGAGCTGAGACCTTGCTTTTATACTGTGAGAATTGGGTGTGTCCTCACTCTGACTCACTCTGCTAACTCTTCCTCTGATTCATCACTTTGCTTACCTTTCACTCTGATTCATCTCCTGTCAGACACTGACTCCTTCTGAACTCTACTTCCTATCTCTGTTTCTACTTGATTCTATCTTGGGAAATATAATGCCCTGTGCTATCACTGCCTTCTGAATACTGGGATTGAAGGTGTGTACTAGCATTCTATTCTAAAGCAGCCATGCTGATGGACTAAAGAATTAAATGTTCCTCTATAATGCACTATATATATATATATATATATATATATATATATATATATATATATATATAATACACATATACGTTTCTCAAAGATAAATTAAAAGTTTTAATTTGAAAAAGAGGGTCTTTTGAGAATCTTTATGTTCAGTGTGCCTTAAATTTCAGAAGCACATTTCATCAACTCTACAGCTGAAATTCTATAGTAACCAGTTTGAGGAATTTTTAAGTCAATTCTGCAAATGAAAGTATGATGGACAGTCCTTGTTAACATATCTTAAGAGTTTATGTTGTTCTCATCATTTGTTTATATTAAAAAGGGACTGTATCTACTCACTCAGTTGTAACCCTCAGCCCATATCCCTTTCTATTTCTGTGCACTTGGATGCACTCTTCTCTATTAGTACCCTCTCTAAAATACCTTGTTCCCAGGTACCTCACCTCTTTTCCCACTATTTCAAAAATCCTTCATCAAAGAGCAGAGTTGTCATTTTACAAAGGATTTCCAAAGAATTTGATGGATTCATCAAATTTATTTTAATTCTTTCCTGATAGATGGAGTTCTCTACAGAAGGGGCAGAAAGCCTCTCATGTAATCAAAGCACCACATGTAATCTTTATCTTAGCAGCTTTTTCCCACCACAAATTACCCCTATACACTCCCCTAGGGAATAACTCTATTCTGCTCTGTGCCTAATATTGTGCTGGATCTCCCCAGACCTATACACTCCCCTGCAGAATAACTCTATCCTGCTCTGTGTCTTTATTGTGCTGGATCTCCCCAGATCTATACACTCCCCTGCAGAATAACTCTATCCTGCTCTGTGTCTTTATTGTGCTGGATGTCCCCAGACCTATACACTCCCCTGCAGAATAATTCTATCCTGCTCTGTGTCTTTATTGTGCTGGATCTCCCCAAAGCTTCATGATGCTAGCCAGGAGTGTTCAGTGACTGTATCATGATGGCAATCGCCTGGATATTCTTGGATATGTCATTGTTCTTCTGCTAAGACAAAGTTTCAGAGAGCCTGGATGCTATGGAAACAGATTTATATAAATACTTATACAAGAAATACATCCTGTCCGAAGAGCTCTTAATGGTTACATTGTGAATTCTTTGGACTGCAGTTCCTTCAATTAATTGCAGTGGAAATGTATATTGTCAGACCATGCATTTTTTAAAACGCCTTTTCTCTATCTTGTCACATTAACCACCTCCATATAATGGGAAATGTCACTTCTGAGAGTTAGTTGGCACATTTTTGTTCAATATATCACATCTCATCTTAAATCATTAGTTTTTGGTTTGTTTTTTTTTTTAAATATGGTATTTGAGATAGATAAAGTCAGATAAAGGCTTATCTTTGTATTTTATTCTAGTACAACTTAAAAGGTTTAGGAAATTTTATCATCATCATAAGATTGAAGAGATCTATCTATTCTGTTGTAATAGCTAAAAAAACTCATACAGATCCACATAATTTGTTGACACATTTAATAATGAATTTTATAAGAATTTAGTGAGCACACAATATTAACCTTTAGCAGTGATGGCAAAAGGCACACACACACACACACACACACACACACACAAAACAAAGCCAAAAACATGTTATTTACCCTCGTAGGTTAATAGTACATGATGCATTTTTAAGTAACATTATAATGAAACACAATATATCAAATTTATTCCTTAAGGATTTAGTCATCTGATTCTTGAATATATACCTTAAATTTCTATTAATAGTAAGATTAATTGCTCTCAACAGTCTCTTGAGTAGTGACAATTTCATTGAAATAGACACATAGCTTTCACCATGACAAAATAAAATATGCTAAAATGTATTTCAGATTGAATCAGAATAATTAAATGACTAGATAAATTTTCCTTGTCCAAAGGTAGGAAACTTGAGATAATTAGCACTACCATATAGGCTAAAATTCCAAGATGGATGTTTCAGTGCTCAAATTGACCTGAAGTCACAGAAAATGAGAATATGACCCCATTGTTCCCAGTAGGAGCAATTATTTGATATTGCTATATTTTCATCATTTCCCAAGCCCTTGAGAATTTCCAATGAAAATTTATATTTTTAAGTCACAATAGAAAGCTCCTATTTTTAAAAAAAATGAGTATGTACCTAAAAGTTAGAAAGGGATAAATCTATCTGTAGCTGAAAAACTCATTCCAGCAACATGTTGATATATATAAGTGGCTACAAAATGTTTGTTAAGAAGTAAACTGGGGAAAAAAAAACTACCCCTGTGTTCTAGTTATAATGTCTGTTCTCTTGAAGAAAGACCCTTTAAAGAGGAAGGAATTGTAAATGCCACTGAACATAGCAATATGAAGGACAAAAAAAGGATGCTTGGGGGAAATAATATAAAAATTATTATACTTGTTCATTCTTAGACCAAGGTTTCCATGGGAGTAGCAAATAGAAGCCTGATGTTAATATCCAAGCAAGGAAAGAAAGGAGAATCTCATGTCCCTTTGGTAAAACTATAAAAACAATCTACATGTAATTTCATCAAGAACAGATGTGGGAAAAATTAATAAATTCATTAGCAATCACTTAAATATTTTCAGACCTTAAAGGTCAGCTAGACAGAACTCTACTTCATTTCTCCACAAACATACCAGACAGAATAACTACCTTAGCTCCTAGGATTCAAAAGTTCTCTCTGGTGATAAAGTCATCATAGTCTTTCCACCAGAAAGAACATTTTTCTGGAATGAAACAAATACATTAATTTCTGTCAGCCTTTACCCTCTGCACATAACTTTTCATTGAAAGCCTCCATTTCTTGTACTCTGTTACAAAATTATGTTTCAGCATATTTAAATCTCTTTGCAAAGTAAAAGTTAAAGGAATTGCATATCAATAATCATCATGTAATATTTCAAAAGGCCCAACATTTTATTGATAAATTCAAAGATTAAAATTCACTTCCATGTACATTGCCTCACACTTTATAATGACTTTCTTTACCATTTATTCATATAATATTTTTCTAGAACTTAGGAAGCTCCAGCTAAGAAATGTCCCATAATTTACATATAGTCTCAAAATCATGTGTGAAAGAAATGATGCTGAGAGTTTGGTCTCAGTCCTCAGGATCTGAGCCTTGACTTGGTATGTCATGATGTAAGACTCCCATATGAGTACATTCATGGCAGATTTCACAGCACATGCTTATTCCTCCCAACGTAGATGCCATGATGGTCATCTTGTGTCTTTCGAATTCTCATTCAACTTTACGTTCTTCACAATTATTATTAACCTTGAACAATGTATTTTTTTCAGTAAGGTCTATTATCAAAATTCTTCTCTAGGAATGACAGTCCATTGGTGGTGGTGGTGGTGGTGGTGGTGATTTCTGAGAAATAATCCATAACCTCTTTCTTTTCACATGCACATGTCATATCCCAATTGCCTTTGTTTTCTAAATGAGATGCCAATAAGAATATGTGTATTCCATCAACTTTAGAAAACTGTTACTTAATTTTATTAAGAAATTTATGGTTTTATTTATAAATTGTTACTTTACTTTTCTTTATGTGTGTGTGCGTGCGCACACACACACACACACATTCAACTAAAAAAAAAAAATCACATTTTTTTGCTGTGACTTGCACAGCTTCAATACTGACCTGACTAGGGTGAAAAGAGAATGAAGAAACAGTAAACACACATACAGAAAAGCTGGGCACAAGTGTGACCCTGGGCTCTGATGGAAGATGCACCAATCACAGGCCAAGAACTGGGTATGTTTATTAAATAAAGCATTAACAAGGAGGAGGCAGGTCAGCTCATCTTGTTAGGATGTTTCTATAGGGAAGCAGTGTCAGGTTGCAATCATCTCAGGTGAGTCTGCTGCTGTTGATAGTTTCAGTATATACCAGTTTTAGGTAAAGTTCAAATGCTGGCAAACATCAGTACACAAATCAGAGTATGGCTTTGTCATTCTCAAGGATTTGAGCCATTGGGGTCCTTAACATGGCTAAAGTCATGTCAATAAAAGGCATTTACTCAAGAATGCATCCACTTCAAAAATGTATCTTCATCTTGAATGATGTCTGTGATTTCCTAGATGAGTGTTGTTTTTATCCAAACAAACCAACTCAGTGTTTGCTTTTCCTCTAAGAATTTTTGGTTGAGCTTCTTTTAAAACATATTTACTTTTAACACAACAGTAAACTTCTGGATACATTTTTTACAGCATTAAAAATATTGAATAATTTATTTTTTATTATTTGTTTGCATTCATTAATGTATTTTGTATCATTTCCACAGAGTCTATGTTCAACACTTCTTGTTATCATAGCTCTCTTCATTGTCTCTCTTATCCACAGAGTATTTGTGTGTCTTTAATGGGGCACATAAATTCCTGTTGGTTTTTTTGTTGGTTATTTGGCCTCTTTGATGTTTTCTTAAGACAGAATCTAGTGTATTCCAGATTGGTCTGAAATTCATTATGTGACTGAGAAAAATCTTGAAATTCTGTTCTCCAGCCCTCGCCTCCCAAATGCTGGGATGGCAGACTGTAGGCATCACGTTATATAGTACTGGTGGTCAGATTGAGAGTATCATGCATTCTGAATGAACACTGTTACAATCATATCCCAGCCCTTTGTCTTGGTTTAAATATCACATTTGAATATATCTTATCTTACCTTCCCCAAATAAATAGCTAAGCCCTAGGAATGGATACCTGCGGTTTCTAAGTCTGAGCATAAATCCTTAAAGATTTTGAAATATTAGGGAAATATATATTTATATAGATAGATATAGACAATATATATATTTTATATATCTATTATTATATAGTATATATTTACTGCAACTATAAGTTCACACTAAAAACAAAGTAACATAAAAGGCCTCAAATTTAGAAAGAGAATTAAAAAAAAAAAGATGTCTGTGGCTTTGTGGTGGGCACTTTTCACTCTTGTTCTTAGGTTTTAATCTCTGCACAAACAAGGAAGAAGATTAGGGGACGATTCAAGAAGTAGGTTATACTGAGATCCTTGAGCCTCCACATAAGGCCAAGAATACTATATGGTTTGCTCAGCATGATATAGGGGACTAGAAAAAGGTGGAAACACCTTAAGGCTAGATCACAAGGGTCTGTGATTCTCTGAGCCTGGGTCAAGTTCAGATTAGAGGAAAAGTCCCTCTTAGGAATTCCTAAGCCAGAATATTGAATTGATAGTCTATAATATTAAAATTTCTAATATCTCCAGAATAATTTAATAATTAAATTGTTCTCAGTTCTGAGGCAGTTCTAAGTGCTCTGAAAAAGTAAGACACCACACAGTATCAGCAGAAAATATTATAAAGGAACTACATCTTAAAGAATTCTAAGGAGTGAAATTGTCCTCCAAACTTGTGGAACTAAAGCTGGTACAAAATTTAAAACCATGGAGAAAGGACAAGGTAAAAATCCAAATCTAGATAACTTTTAGATAACTCAAGGATGTTGGCTTATATCTGCTACTCAAGCTCCATGCCTGCCTGCCTGCTGCCATGATCCCTGCCATGGGGATGATAAATTCCTATGACTCTGGAACTGTAAGCCCCAATTAAACACTTTCATCAGTAAGTTGCCTTGGTCACAGGGTTTTATCACGGCAATAGAAATGTATGGTGGGAAGCTCTTGAATCCTCAAAGCCCCTTCTAAATACTCACACCATACCTTCTAACCCTTTCCAAACACTTCTACCGACTGGGGACCAAGTATTCAAGCATATAAGCCTATGGAGGCCATTCTCATTCAAACCACCACAGTAGTCACAGTGGTAAATTTACATTATGGATTGCATGGTGGAGATCCAATAACTTTAAGATCTCTAACAGATTGGGATGTAGGCACAGAGTTTCATATCATCCAAGAACTTTTGAACTAGGAGCTTCAAGGGTCTCCTTGTCCTGCTTTGGCACAAGGAAGAAAGCAAAGAATCAACCAGAGATCTACGACCAGGATCCTGGGCCCTTCTCCACTCCATAAACACAACATGAAACTCACCTTCAATGTGATGTGAACAAGGAATGGAGAGAAGTGGAGAAATTCCCCAGATAACTGCACTACCTTCTGGCAAATGAAAGCTAGGGGTGTGATCTAACATGATTTTTAAAACTAAGGGCTACAGTTTCATCCATCTGAGAAAAATAGAATTTAATACATGGTTAATATATAGTACGATAATTTTTTCTGTTAAACATTTTATTTCCAGTACTTGTGTGTTCTACATTCTCTAGAGAATTTTAGTACAGGACTCAGGTCTGAATTTAAAAGTGCTTTGGTCTAATTGAGACTGATTTTATATGCTGAGGCTCTGGCTTTCTGAGTCTCTACTGTGTTATTTTGTAGAAAAAAATGAAAATGTTGAAGACTCTTGTATTAAGGAAAGGTTTTCAATGAGCATGAATGATGTTAAACTTTTCACTAATTAATAAAGATTTGGTACATGGTAGGTCCTCAGTAAAGAGTAAATAAACCTGATAACATTGTCATTTTCTTTTCTCCAATTTCAACTGAGAGACATTAGAGAAACACATTAGAGAAAGTTAAATACGATTTCACAGACAATACCAAAATCAGAATAAAATCGAAGATCCAATGTAAGCATCTTTTCTTGGCAGGTTACTGATGCTTATTTTCTTTTTTATTTAATTTATTTTTCTTCTCTCATACAATACATCTTGACCCCGTTCCTTCCCTCCCTCCACTCCTCTCAGCTTCCTCTATCTCCACTCTCCCTCAAATCTATCCCCTGGCTCTATGCACAGCCAACCCCACTTGCCCAACACAAGCTTCTCGCTAGAATAGAACAATCCTCCCAGGGTTACCACTCAGGTAGGGAATGGCCTAACAAGATGGAACAAGGCTGGACACTACTCCCTACATCAAGGGTGGACTAAGCAATCCAGCAGGAGGCAAAGGGTTCTAAGTTCAGGAAAAGGGGCCAGAGATGGCCCAACTCCAGCCTGCAGGAGTTTTGAGAGATAAATCTAGGGGACTGTGCAGGTTCTGCTGATTCAGTCTCTCTGGGCCCCTAAAGTCTGGTCTGTCGACTCTGTAGGTCTTGTTCTTCTGGTGTCCTCAATCCCATGACTCCCCGCTATCCCTCCTCCTCCTCTTCCCTAGGGTTCCCGAAGCTCTGCATTTTATTTGGTCCAGTGCCTTTGTATTTGCTCCCATCAGCTGCTGGTGGGTCCTCTCTGATGAAGATTGGGCTAGGCACGGATATATGTGCAGAGCATATCATCAGAGATCATCTCCTGGCCATCACAGATTCCAGTGAATTACTTCACTAAGACTCCTGATCACGCCCTAAATAATCCAGATTCTGGTCATCTCTCTATATATTCTCTCCCTCCATACCTCTTCCTCTGTTGGTCCCCTCCACTCCCTCTCCCAGCCTACCTGCACCATCCTTTAACAGAGAGATTATGCAACAAGAGTAGTCCCAAGAGGACCAAGTGGAAACTGATGTTTCTAATTTTAAGATATGATCTACTGCTGTGGCCCAAACCAATGTCATTCATTAGAAAGGACTTTTTTTTCCCAGTGAAAATTAAAGCTGAAAAATGGCAGAGCACATGTAAAACAGACAACAGCCTAGAATAATGTAATATAGACTATAAACAAATCAAAGCAAGCAAGAATAAAGCCCGTGTATCAAGCATAGTAAGGCTTAAGGAATGTTTTGTAAGATTTCTATATGTGTTAGGTCAATGAAAGAAAGCACTCTTATTCCTGTAGGTCGCAGGAGAAAGTGTTAGAAAGCCACTAAAGTAGGTCATTTGTTTTTACTAATTGCTCTTTAATATTCCCAAGGAGAAAATAACCACTTCTAACCTCGGTTTCTGGATTATCTCTTCCCTTGAACTAGAGTTAAAATTGTTTTTTGTGGTCATGAAATGCTCTACTTCTTAAAAGGCAACAAAATGTTCTACTTTAAAAACGGTGACAAACAATAACAGAAGTGACCTAGACACATAGTAACTGACTGCTTGTGGCCTCCATGCTCTCTCAAGTCTTCATCCGACCTCATCATTTCCTTCCCAGCCAACACACTTCCTCTCACAGGCAATTTGTTACAGGATCAGGTGAGGATCCACTCTGCCATGTCGCATCCTTCTCTCCAGAGTTAACCACTGTATGAAATTAGGATACTCTGCACGGAATTGTATAATTTCACTACCTACTAATCTCCGTGCAATTCAATGATGGCGTTGTTAAAATGTTGGTAATTTAGGTAGCTTTTTCTTTACGTCTTTTAGAAAAAATTTGATTATAATATAGTCACAAAATATAACCTTTCTCATTCCTCTTTCCAAACTCTCTCATATATCCCTCTCCATTCTACTTCAAATTTGTGGTCTCTTTCTTTCAGTTGTCATTGTGTGACAGGACAGGCAGGAGAGGTTCCTTCCACAGGGAATAGCACATCAATTGGTTGCCAGTGCCAAATGGTCATCCCCAAAAACATATATAAAAGTTACAGTATATAGACAAAGCAGGCTGTATTGTTATCTTTACATTTCACGAATGAATGTTAGGCTATTTCACAAGAACTATTACTATTATTATGCTCTTCTACATATATTCAGTGAAAATTTCACTACGTTATGCTTCTGGGAGTGGTATTAGTCTGCCTTGTATCTAGCAGATAGCTTTAATATTGAGAGAATTGAAGTAGTGCTATAACTTGGACCACAAAGCGTAAAAGCTTTTTTCTTTTATCCATATCCTTGAAAAAGTAGAATTTATTGGCTTTTCCCCCCTTTCTTATACTAGTACAAATAGCAACTTGATTATTGTTATAACATTGTCAAATGTGACTTTTCCTCACCTATATTTCTCTTTCGGGATTTCTCAGGTACTTGTAGGCCCTCATTATTGTATTTAAAGTTGCATATCCCATTAAGAACATTTTTGAAAATTTCATTAAAATTTAAATATTAGTTATCAAATAATTGCTAATAAGAAAGTGACATGATACTTTAATTATTTGCGAATACTTTTGTTGTATTCATACGTTTTACACTTTTCTTTCCAATAACTTTGATATTTGCTCATATTTTATAAAGCTTAATGCTCATGCATTGAATTACAGAAGATCTTTGTATATTCTTCATGTTTCCATAAAGGTTTCTCAATTATTTGATTGATTATAAATAATTGAATGTAACAACTTATAAGTATTGTATAGTAACTAGTATTTGCCAATAAGAATTTGGTCTAATTTTTTACTTAAACTTCTCACGTTTGACTCCTTTAGTTTTTGTTATGTACTGACAACACAGCTATAATTTGAATAAAATCAATAATGGCATGCCACCTTTTTCTATATATAGGGTTACAATTTACAACATAACTAAACATAAATAATTGTTGGGTCTTCTGTACTTATAAAGATAATTATGAACTTTTACTTAAGATTTTATATGATAAATCATACTAATAATTCTTTATATGTATTTAACCTCCACAATCACAATAGTTATTATATATATGGGTTTAATTTATGTGTTCATTTTCTATCACCTTATAGTTATATTTGTCAGCTTTGAAATGACATGACAAAACTCCTTAAAACAGCAAGGTATTTCTTTTGTGTCCTAGTATCAAAAGTCTCAGTCACAGAAAATTGATTCCTTTGATTTGGAACTGCTATATGTTGAGACAGAATGCCATGGCAGGGAACATTGGTGGAAAAGAATGGGTTAGTTCAGAAGGACTGAGAGGAAGAAGCTGAGAACAATACACCTCCTTCGAAGGCATACCCTTTTCACTTACACCCTTCAAGTAGGCCTTGATTATTAATTGTCCATTTTGTACAAACTCACGAGCAATTTAACCCACTGAAGCATTCTTTTGATATAATCACTTAGTAGTGCCATCACTGAGGTCCAAACCTTCAATACCTGAGCCTGGTTAGTGGAAACTTCCTTCCCAAACAATTACAATGACAAGTTATCATAGTGCAGTAGCTCAAAGGGATGCAGTCATGACCTAGGAGTTTCTACCAGTCAGCAGTGCTTCAGAAAAACCTCTGCTCAGGACTTCGGTCAGGGAGGTGATCACAACTGAAGCTGGAGTCATGTTTGCCCAGATCTCTGGTTGTTGAAGGAAACAATGTCTATGTAGTTATAATATTAACATACTAATTTCTTCCAGTTTCTGAATGAACACTATTTTCAGATATTGAGAGTTTAGTGACTTAAGACCCACGTAATATCTGGTGTACCATGGATTTAACTCAAAAGTCAGTGACTGAGTGACTTTATTCTGTTTTTCTGTTATATGTTGCTGCAGAAATAGGAGTGATATACCATGATGTTCACAGGATGTACTCATATTCATTGAGAGGCAATAAAACCAGGTGAGAATCTTGAGGGCCATCTTAAAACTTTGCCAAGCACAATTCTCCTGACTATATTTGAGTGTCTTCATGAGTGAGCTTGATTGGAGTGAGGTTGGTTGATACATTTTTTTTATTTCAAATGATATCCCCCCATGAAATATCAAACCTTGTTGTTATATTCTTATAGAAGAGCGTTCATATATACCAGTCTGAATATATAAACCAAGAATGCCTCACGATTCTATTTTTCTTTTATTTTTAAGATTTTAATATAATTTCATCATTTTACCCTTCTCCTTCCTCCCTCCAATGCCTCCTAGATATCCCTGCTTACTCTCTTTCAATTTCATGTCCGTTTCCTCATTAATTGTTGTTAGTAACATATTAATGTTTTTAAATACAACCTGCTCAGTTTGAATAATGTTTCTTGTATGTTTTCAGGGCTGATCATTTGGTATTAGATAACCAATTGCTGTGCTCCTCCCTAGGAAAGACTATTTCTCCCACTTCCAACATGCCTTAGTTGCTTACAGTTTTTGTGTAGAGTTGAAGTCTCGTGGGTTTTCTGCTGTGATGAATTAATTTTTACACTGATTTTGCTTGTTTATAGCATAAGCAAAAAAATATCATTGTATATTGAGAGCAATGTTGCTTGGTTTGTTCTCTGAACTGGTGTTTGAATATCATTTGATATTCAATAACACTTATGTTATGCCTTTAAAGGTTCACTCTACCTGCAATTGGCCATTCACATATTTTTTCTCATTGATCCATTGCCAAGCACTCTGACCATCAGGTCCAAACTGTAAAGATGTTGCAAATATTATTCAATAACTCATAGTTCAACCAATCACCAACTTTTTGCCTGCTGTAAGAAAATATGATACATGTGTCATGCAATCCATAATTTCTACAATCTATAGCTGAGGAACTAGGATGTGGTTTTAAATTAACTGTTACATTCTTGATAATTCAATAACTTTCTAATCTCTATTGGGTGATATCTTTCACTGGCTATTTTTGTGTTTCTGCAAGCTATAAGATTTCTACAGAAGAAATGCTCTTGTAATATTTGTAGAACAATAATTGAAAGACAAGCATGCTTTGATACAAGAACTAGTACATAGTTCTAGAAAGACAAGCCTAATTTCTTCCAGGGAGCACTTCCCTTTCATCCCTATAAAGAAACCTTTTCCTTTACCTTCCCAAGACAGGACTTTATAGTCAATTATAGTATGAGGTTTTCTTATTGAGAAAGATAAAAGGACTTTTACAAAGTAAGTATGAGTATGTGTCCTAGTTAGGATTACTATTCCTGAGATGAAACACCATGACTGAAGTGACTTAGGGAGGAAAGGTTTTATTTGACTAGACTTCCATATCACTGATCATCAAGGAAAAAAGTCAGGATAGAAACACAAACTGGGCAGGAAACTAGAGGTAGGAAATGATACAGAGGCCACAGAGAAATGCTGCTTTTCTGGTCTCTTCCACACGGTGGCTTGCTCAGACTCCTTTTTGTAGAATCCATGACCATCAGCCCAAGGATAGCACTACTTACAATGGGCTGGGGCATCCCCATTAATCACTTATTAAACAATGTTCCACAGTCTGATCTGATGGACACACTTTCTCTGTAATCTTTTAAAATTATTTATTATTAGAATTTTTCTTATCCCATATATTGTATTCCAACACTCTTCTACCCCTCCCTTCATTCTTCTTATCTCCCCTATTGATCTCCCCTATCCCCCAGACTTAAATACCCATCCTCTCACTCACACCCTACCTCTCCCCATGAAAGAGCAGTCTTCCTAGGTTACTGCTCATATATGGTAAAGCAAGATGGGGCAGTATTAGGCACAATTCCTTACTTCAATGTTGGACTAGGCAAACCAATACAGGGGTCGAGGGACTCAAGGGAAAACAAGAGATTTGGGGACATACACCCCTATTCCAGTCTGTATGAATTCTATAAGAGCATCAGGTCAGGCAAAACTAAGGACATACATGAGGACCCAGTAGGTTCCATGTCTTTTCTAAGCTCTCTGAGCCCCTAAGAATACTGGTCAGTTGACTCCACAGCATTTGTTTTCCTGGTGTCCTTGACCTCTCTGGTCCCAGCACTTCCTCCTCTACTTCTTCTGCGGGGTTCCACAAGCTCTGAATTTTGTTTGGCCCTAGGTCTTTGCATCTGCTCCCTTTGCCTCCTGTGGGGATCCTCTCTGTTCAGTGGGCTAGGCATTAATTATGTTTATCTTTCTGGGACTGAGTTACCTCACTCAGGATGATTTTTTCTTTTAGGTTTTTCCATTTGCCTGCAAAACTCATGTAGTCATTTTTAATAGCTGAGTAGTACTCCATTGTGTAAATGTGCCACATTTTCTTTATCCATTCTTCAGTTGAGGGACATCTAGGTTGTTTCCAATTTCTGGCTATTATGAACAAAGCTGCTGTAAACATTTTTGAGCAATCATCCTTGTGGTAGGATAGAATATACTTGGGGTATATGACTAGGAGTCGTATAACTAACTGGGTTTTGAGGTAGGTTGAGTTTCAATTTCCTGAGGAATTTCCATATTGATTTCCATAGTGGCTGTAGAAGTTTGCACTCCCACAAGCAGTATAGGAGTGTTTCCCTGCTTCACATTCTTGCCAACATGAGCTGTCTTTTGAGTTATTGATGTTCACCATTCTGACAGCTGTAAGATGGAATCTCAAAGTGGTTTTGATTTGCATTCCCCCAATGGCAAAAAATGTTGAACATTTCTTTAAGTGTTTCTCAGCCATTTGAGTTTCCTCTTTTGAGAACTCTTTGTTTAGTTCTGAATCCCATTTTTAATTGGGCTATTTGTTTCGTTGATGTCTAGTTTCTTGAGTTTTTATACATTTTGGATACTAGCTCTCTATCAGAAATGGAGTTGGTTAATATCTTTCCTCTTCTGTAGGCTACCAGTTTGTCTTGAGGTTCTTTGCTCTCAGGTGACTATAGCTTGTGTCAAGTTGATAGAAAACTAGCCAACACAACATGCAAAGGTAGAAAAGTGATACAGGGTATGAAGATATGGCTCTGTATGTCATAGTGCTTATTGCACAAACATGAAAACCTGTGTGCAAAATCCCTAGCACTGATCTAGAAAGCATGGCTTGGCTGCCCACATGACTGTTACCCCCAAGGGGCAGAAATAGGCATCTTGCTGGAGCTGGTTAGATGACAGAATAGTTCAAGACTCTGTCTCAAGAGAAAGAGACTCTGTTCAATAGAACAGGATACCTGATATCTTTATCTGATCTCCACACCCAAGAATAGGCCAGGACCTGAACACCTGTTTATGTTACATTCACATACATACACACACACACACACACACACACACACACACACACTGACAGTTTTTTTAATGCCTAGTGGCTAGATAATGTTTAAACTGACATATGTCAGCCATTCAAATTTGTTCCCTTCCATATAATTTTTGAAAGCCATGCTTTCCTACTTCCTTGCTATGTCTATAGGATAGAGAGACCAAGATAAGAAGTTGCCTGTTTTTATACATCTTACTATTCTGTTTTAAAGAAAAACAAGTACATGATACTCTAAAAAGTAAGAAATACCATACAAACCTAAACCCAGAAAATTAAAAATTATTTTTAAAAGCTGAAGTAAAATTAAATGTATATCATTTCTGTTACTGAAGAAGACAAAACGTGTTCTTAGTGAAGGTGCCCAAGGATGACTTGGGTATTGCTTTCCACTCACTTCTCTATGCTTCTCCCACTCCACAGGAGACCTCCACAATTTTGATATTTGATCAGTTTTATTTGTGTGTTCACCTGCCTGTGTTCCCCAACAAACTAAATTTCATAAGGGCAAGAGATGTGAGTCTCTCTTTTTGATTTAAGCCTAAGAGTTGCACATGGTAATGAAGCACATATGTGATTTCTAATTCATGCAGTATTGAGATGCAGATGAGAATGAATGTATGGATGGATCTCTTTGAGTATTTTTCTCTTGTTTTGAAAAGGTTCTTACTCCAGAGCTCATGGTGATCTCGCCTTCAAAGTTTTCCTACTCCCTCAGAGTCATAAGTGCTGGGATATGCACCACCATGACTAGCTTTTTAGAGCTTTCTTTTTAAGGTTCTTTGTCAGTCACTCACCATGTAGACCCATCACTGACTACCTATAATAACTTGCAGAAGTAAAGGAACATAGTTTTTCAAAAGACAAATGGAGAAACACATGGGTTAAAGTATCTCCGTTTTCAGATACCAAGACTAGGATACCAAGACAGAAATGGAAAACTGGATATTATCACTGAAGACTCTCACATATATGATCTCTCTCTCTCTCTCTCTCTCTCTCTCTCTCTCTCTCTCTCTCTCTCTCTCTCTCTCCCTCTTCTCTCTCTGTGTTGTTATTGTCATTGTCATGTTTTTTCACCTTAAAAATTATGGTTTTTTTTTTCTCAATCACTTTGTCTAGAAACCTCTGTCTCCGAGATGACTGAATCCCCAATTGAACCTGTGAAAACAACTTTATTAAATGCTGTTAGTGATATCAATTACTTTTCTCATTCTTTTTCAACAAAACCATGGTGAATAGAAATCTGTTACTGGCATTTCTTACATTTTCCTTAAAGTGGTGTTTGACACTAAAAACTATGAAAAAATACTGGCTTGAATGTTTGAAGAAGGAGCAGTGAAAAAACTACAGAAAACCATTTTTGAGTCTGAGCAATGTGTAAAACATTGCAAGTGTTTTGGGTTGTATGTTCTCATGCACCATTGCTAAAGTCTTAACACTGACTCTAAAACATCTTGTCTTTCCTATTCAATAGCGCCAAGCCAAATCCACAGCATATTAACTTAGAGAAATTAATTTGCATTTTCTTATTCTAGTTTTTCTCTTCTGAACCCTTCAGCATAAACATATAGTTTTAATCTGGCAGGCAGCTTATTTTGTTACTCAAGGCATTTTTTAGAACTGAGTTTTATGGTTCAATTTGCTAAACTTGGGGTTGAAATCTAAACATTCCTAGGGGGAAATGGATGAGAATATCTTACATTTGTTGAGCATACCCAAGAAATTTATTTTTAATAACTAAACCACAGATGGGATGCCATCTGTCAGTGTATGGCTGGCTCTTAAAGCAGTGTTTACATCTGGGGGTATGGTGCTGTCTTTGAGAGAAGAAGCATTGTTGGACTAAACTTGAAGAGGAGCAATTTGAGAATCATGAATATTATAAATTGTTAAGGATAGAATTAGTGTGTTTATATGCATACAGTTTTTATACATTTGGATGGAAAATTGAAAGGAAATCTTTCCCATCAAAATTATGGGATGATATTGAAAATAATTGTGACTTTAAGTCACTGTTTTCTTTTTCTTCCCTTCACAGGGAGAACCATGAGTATGACATGAAAAAATAATCAAGTTTGATTGTTTTATGCTTTTAGTTTTACTTGTAAATCTCTCTAATAATCACTAACATAGTCTTTTCATTTTTGACCCTTCAATATATTAAAACTCATACAAAAGAGTTATTTTATCTTTTCCATTTTAAAACTTATCTGGTATGGTATTATTCAGTTTCATTATGCAAAATGTATATTATATTATAACGACTTACAATTTTAAACATATTTTAAAATTTTCATTATGAAACGAGTAAATCAAATCTTAAAAATATTTCTTTATACACATTAAAAATGTAAAATGTATACCAATTGTAATCATTACAGAAATTTTGATTAACATGCACATTTCATTATGTTTACAATAGGATGATTGTGTCCTCGTGCATTTATTATTTCTTCATGGTGAAAGCATTCAAAAATCCTACATTTTGTCTTCTTAAGAGTGTGCAGCTCTACATGATGGAGCCCATATATGACACTGCTTAAGTTACCAAGAACCTGAGACTAGGTAGCCCAAGGACATAGGGTAAAACCGAATAACACTGGCCTAAGCAAAGGGAAAAATGTAGTGATAATGAGTTCTAATGATGTTCTACCATACTCAAAGATCAGAGAAACTTCCTACTGAAGAAGATGAGAAAAAAAATATCAAGACCCACAGTCAGACAGTATGCAAAGTGTGAGTCCTTAGAACACTCAATCCTAAATGGGAGGTCTACCAAATCCATCCCTTCAGTATTCAGGGAGAAAGATTGTAAGAGCCAGAGGGGATTGAGGACACCAAGAATACAAGGCCCTCTAAATCAATATGAGCATACCTCATATAAAATCATAGAGACTGAAGCAGCACGCATAAGGCCTGTACAGGTCTGCATCAGGTCTTTTGTGCATATATGATAGCTCCCAGCTTAGTGTTTTCATAGGATTCATGAGTGTTCAAAGGAATGAGTCTCTGATTATTGTGTCTTCTCTTGGGCTCTCTCCTTTCTTCTGTTGTTCGTCTTGTCCAACTTTGATATGATTGTTTTTGTTTTATCTTATTATATTCAATTTTGTTATATTTTTGAAATGAATTAATGACTAAAAACATAGCAACTAGGGTAAAGGTTAACAATTGAACTGTCACTTGTAACTTTTAGGAAAGGAAAAATCAGTTTTCTTCAATTGAGTGACACTGGGCATATCAACCATGCCAAGATAGGCCTCGTGTTCAGGAGTAATTAACCAGGAGTATTATGTGTCCATAATGAACTACATTTTGTGTGTGTGTGTGTGTGTGTGTGTGTGCTTTTATTTGGTTACAGGTTTATATGGGGTAGTTCTTTTTTCTTCTTGTTATTGGAGGGATTTGTTGTTGTATTGAATTTATATTTGCTTTTTGAAAAAGAACTTAAAATTAGATGCATAGAGATGAGGGGAGAAACTGGAAAGGCTTGGTTGGGGGAAGAATATGATCAAAATATATTTAAGTTTAAAAGTTGTTGTAAATAATAAATAAATATAAAACATACACACACACAAAGAGTGTGCAGCACCTTGTCACTGCCATAATCACACTACTCTGCAGACAATGGGACCTTTATTCTTTTCTTTGTACAATTTAGTTTTCCTTAATCAGCATCCTCTCCCAGCCTCTGATAGTCACATGGTATTCTCAACTTCTATAAACGTACTCCATCATTTTAGATTTCACATATGAGAAAAATCATGCACTTCTTATCTCCTTGTCTGTCTTATTTCAACTAACTTGATAAGCTCCAGTTCCACTGTGTTATTACAAATAACAGCATTTCCATTCACTTTCATGACTAATTAGCATTTCAGTGTAGATTTGTACCACATTTTGTTAAATCACCTGTCGTTTGTTTAATGGACACTTAACTTGGCTCTTGTGAGTAGAACTGCAAGTAAGTTGCTAGTAGCATTTTCTCTTTGACATACTCCTTTTATTTCTGGTAGATATATATTGTTCTGCTTGCTGGTTATATGAAAAATATGCACATTATACATCTAAGACAGGGTTAATATACAGAGTCTATAATAAAGCCTTACAATAAATAGCAAATAAAAAAATCTTATTAGAAACGGGCAATAGATATTTGTCAAAAAGTCCCAGACATGTGAAAATGTTGAACATTAATCATCAGCAAAAAGCAAATCGAAGTCATGATTATTAGTCATTTAACTCCAGTAAAGATAGCTAAAACTCAAACAACTAAGATAAATCCAGAGGACTATGTTGAGAACAAAGGAGTCTTGCACACTTTTCATAGGAATGTAAATTACTAGAGTCACTTTGGAAACCAGTACAAAATTACTCAAATAATAAAATTAGAACTGCCATAGGATCCACTGAAGTTTAATTGTCATAAACATGTAAAAAGTTGTTTTAATTGCTAGCAATTTACTCCCTAATCAAAAGTAATTGAATAAATCCCAATGAATACCTTATTCCTATCATTAATTCAAAATATTAGTTCCTAATTAATATATAAAGTAAGTCATCTCTTTTCCTCCACCCACAATGGCTAAAAGTCAAAACAGATATTAGGAAAATACACAGACTCAAAAATTCCAGTAAAAAAAGAAACAAAAAAAAACCAAAACAAAACACCAATCATTGATAAATCCTTGAGCTAAAAACGAACAAACAAAAAACACCAATCCCTGAGCTATAGCTCCTCTTCCTCATCCCTCCTCCCCAGAAACCTTATATAAAGAGCAGCATTTTGCTTAGTGCAGCTACAACTGCTGCCTTTCTCTCCAGTGGATGCAGCCACACTCTAGGATTCTTCCCTCCCAATAAATCTCTTTTGTGAGATTTGCTGCATGGATCTTTCTTTGTCATCAGAGAGAAACAAACCAAACCAAAGCAAAGTGAAGTGGAGCTGAAGTTCCTTAGCAGCTCAGTCAGGGAATTCCTCCACTCAGAAATGCAACACCTCTACTGGGGAAACCTCTTCCCTCAGAGCTGTGTGGTTCTTTGACTATCAACTGCCAAGATACCTTTCCTATCAGAGCTCCATTGGGGCTGCCTTCCCCACTGCAGAACTATGTGGTTCCTTGACTCCTGACTGTCAAGGCACCTTCCCTCTCAAAGCTCCATTGAGTCACTTTTCCTACTTCAGAGCTATGTGCTTCCGTAGCTCTTGACTGCTAGGACACCTTTCCTTCTATGTCCAAGCTGAGAAACACTAACACAATGAGAAATGGATGCTTCATCATCCCCATGACTGCTTCCAGATCCTGACCATCCACACCACATGAGCAGGCTGGTTGCTCTGTCACCCATTTCTTTCTCACATCAGCTCAGCTCTGCTGTCAAATATTGCACAATTGTTTTGGCTTCATAAAGCATTAATAAATTCCAGAACACTGGTGAAAATTAGTCTGAGGGAAATTTAGTTTCTTTGCCTCTTCAGTATATGAAGGGTGAGTAGAAGGAAGTTGGAAGAAAATCATGAATTGTCCAAAATATTATAACTGTTATTATTCACCAAATTTCTTGGTTAAGTCAAATTAAACAAGGCTATCCATAAAATAATGACATTTCACATGTGTATTTTTTTTAATCTTTTAAATTCATGATTTTTTTCCTTGAAGCAATTTCTTGTCTTTCTACGTAATCAAATCAATTAATCTGGACATCTTCACTAACTGGGAACACTTTCTATAATCTACTCAAGGTATCAATCCTCATTTTTCTTAGTCCAGAAAACTATGAGCAAATCTTTGCAGTTCTGATGCGTCATGGATTTCTAAAACTCCTTGTCAGCATGTGTATACAATGTGCTTGTTCACAGTAATAAAGTTTACCACATGCACAGAAATGTTTCCACATCCCTGGGCTTTGTTCTGTAACTTTGAATAAGTGAATGAACAAACAAAGTGCTAGACTCTGTTGTTGATGGCTTTAACACTTATAAATTAGATTTTTTAGACAATGTGGAGATATTTAGAGCAGATCATATATATTTATGTATATCCACTGTGAAAAACTTACTATCGTGTTGGATACAAAGCCTGGAAAGAGTCAATTTTGTGCCAGATTCTATTTTGGGAATATCTGACTCTTCATTCCAACATTTCTTTCTTGCTTTTCTCTTTACTTAGTCTGACTTCCATAGAAGACTGTTAGAACTATTTATTTCAATGAGTCTGTCTTAGCAACCCTTGTCTTCTTTGTATCTAGAGAAACAAGGGTTTAAATGAATGAACTTTCTCCCCATTCTCTCCCTGCATTCTCCTGGTTGACCGTGCCTAAGGAATAATGCAGCCCTGTTCTTTGATGTTTTATGATCACTGACCCTCATAGACTGCCAACAAGGCTGCTCTATTTGCTGTACATAGCTATTCTCTCACATTGTAAGTTAAGTCCACATCTCATTCTCTTTCTTCCAAACTATGGCATGTAGTCTCACCCTCATTATTACCTACAATGTTTCCTGTAGCATTTCAAGTGCAAAAGTCACCAAAACAAACTTCTGGATCCTACTGTATAATAACATACCTATCTACATCTACCTACTTACCTACCTATCTACATCTGTGTCTATACAACCTGCTTTGACTATGCCTCCTGCCTTCTTAACGGTAATAGTCTATTAATAAGCCTTCTCCATGGGTATCACTATAGCAAGAAGATTTCGTTACCCATCAACGGAACTGCTTCATAGAGCACTGCCATTTCAACAATTTTGTCTTATTTCTGAGATTCTGCTATCTACTGCTCAAAATAGCCCATCTTGTTTTGCGTTGATTGTTTGTTTGTTCTTTAAGGCAATGTTTCACTGTGTAGTCCTGGATGCCCTAGAATTTCTTATATAGCTATCCTCCTACTTCTATCTCTTGACTACTGTAACTACAAGCATTTGCCACGATCCCTACCTTTGACTACCTTTTGAGGGCAAAACAAACTATGATATGACTCAAAACTGATATTTAACAATTCCAAGTTTTTCATAATTTCCTGAGACTTCTGCACATGTAGTTTAGTTCTCACAATCTCAGGAAGATGATGTTTTCATCACTATAAAGACCTATGTGTTACTAAATTGACTATATAAATTTAGTAAGATGTAAGAGTGTATGTAAGAGTGTTCTTACACTCCATCATCCACTCCCAGCTACTCTATCCTTGTCTATTCATCAAACAGGTCATGCGCAGTTAGAATTTCACCATTTTGGCTCTTATTCCTCTTTTCATTTTCATCTACTGTTATAGAAGTATATTTTTAACTATGTATAAAATAATTGTTTTATGCACTGTTGGGTGAGGGGCTTCCTTAGTGTAGGTGTTTTGCATGGTTCGCAGGTGTTGGATTTAAGTAGGGTATGTTTTATTGCTAATGATCTGCATCAGTAGAATACCAAAGGGATTCTTTACCAATAAAAACACCTGAGCTGGGATGCTCAGAGTTCCACTGTCCAAGATGGTGCTTGCCATAATAGTGGTTCCTTCTGCTGAGGTCTGGCAGAGTTTGCACCAACGGATATGCCTCCTTGTCATCCCTGTGAGACACCCTGTAGGCATACTACTACAATCTACATTCACTGCCTATGAGATCTCATCCAGTTTAATGCTAAATTCCTCCATCTAGCTCTCTAGTAGCTTTCACTGATAAAATTTCAATCTGAAGTGGTATCCATATTTTGAATTGTTAATATTTCAAAGCCCACATGTCTTAAACTAAGTTCCTGGTCTACTTTTGAAAGGTTGATTACCTTTACTATAATATTTCCCCCTTCATAATTATGAGTCCCATTATCCAAGTTTATTAAGGGAAGAAGACATCCTGAAACTCCTCTTAATGTCTCTCTTTCTACATATGCCTTGCATCTGTCAGCAAGTCCTTATGAGCTTTGCTTTCAAAATAAGCCTCATATCAGACCACATTTCCACACCTCTGCCAAAACACTCTAGGCAAAGGTGTTATTTGTCAAGATGATCTCTTGCCTGGATCATGTCAGTGGTCTCTAACTTAATCCACATACTCCCTCATCCATCTGCAGTCAATAATTTGCACAGTCCTGAGTTCTTTAAAACACAAATCAAAATCCCCAAAATCCTCCTCAACCTCCCCTTTGCACCCAGAGAAAATCTACTACATTCCCTTCCAACCACACAACTCTCCTGAACTTTCTTCTAATCAGTCTAATGAGACACAGTACACAATTTTGAATTCCATAGTTAACAAAGTGGAATGAAATTAGAAATTAGGAATCAAATTTTTCTTTTTCCTTTGGTTGCTATTGTTTGTCATTGCTTTGGCTACTCTTGTTGCAGTAGATCCCAGGCTAGTCTAGAACCCATAACACTCTGATTTTAGCCTCTCTGTTCGGGATTAAGACATGAGGCACCATACCAGACTGGTATTGGGCTTTAAGTTGAATCATAGAAAATTTTCCAATGTATGTATTCACTAACAAATAGCTATTTTCTTTCTGCAATCAAGAGTCTTAGTTACTGAGAGTATACTATTGAGTCAAAGTACAGAGACTTCAACTTTTAAATAACATCTTCAAGAAAATTTGTTATAAAAGCAATGAGACATATATTAAATGCAGCTGCTTCTTCCCCTAGGAATCTCTGAGGGTACACAGAAAGAATATTTTATCTCTTTTGAGGGGCTACATAAATTTTCATTGAAAAAGCAATGTTGTGCTTAAGAAATAAAGAGAGACAGCAAGTGACAGACAAGGTGACTTGGGGCCATGAGAGAAAAAAAATAATCTTTAACTGAATAAAAAATCTTTTTTATCATTCTACTTTGGCACATTTAGTGTGAGTTACACAAGCAATGTGACCTAAAGATGGTGATGGGCCTTCTAATCCACCAGGACCCAGCAGACACTTGTTTGGAATATTTCTTAGAAGGGCTGAACTTTCCAAGGACTTAACAGTCAACAGTTAAGTCACTTAGATATCCATCACTCAAGGACGGGGAGAAGATAAATAGCCATAATTTGGTAAGAGAGTAAAGTAGATGTTAGAAGTTCCTCATAATTGTTATGGTGTGAGTAAAGGATACATAGACTTACTGACTGATTTCCATTAACCAAAGATGCAGTATAAAGTAAGTGGAGAGACATAGTCAAAGAAATTGTTCATATCTCCTTCTTCCTAGACAAGCTTCTAGAGATGCCAAATTACAGAAGGTAGTGAGATAATTTTCCCTACCACACGACAGGGAATTCACACAGAGATCTGCCTAGCCCCACTTAATGACAGGTGAATCACATGAGTCTGAGTAAATGACTAAACACCAAAAGAACTCAGCCTTTGACTCAGGATCATTTGAAGCAAAAGCATTTCTTCTTGTGAGGTTACAGAACATTGACTAGTTCAGCAAAGTAACCATGCCCAGGTTCTTAGGTACCTAACTGATAAGACACAAGTAATTCTAGATGTCCTTCAGAAATGTATGGATATCAATGAAATATAGAGTCGCACTTCAAATATAGCATTAATACAAATATTATGGATTTTTTTTCCCCAGGAATACATATAATGACTCTCACTCCAGGCTCCAGGCTTTTGTGCAAAAGGAGTTTATAGAAGTAAATAAGGCTAAATGAAATCATAGCTGAGGATTTGAATCATAATGATCTAGGTCCCTCATTAAAACAATAGACCCTGTCTCTCTTTCCCTTCCTCTGGTCTACTGCCTTCTCCTCTCCTCCTTTCTGTTCCACGCCGCCCCCCCTTGCCTGCCCGAGTGAATAAAAAATAAAACTCCATGTGATGGCAAACAAAATATAAGATGACTTACAAAGGAAGGAGAAGCCCTTTCCAAAAGTCAAATGTGCATATTTCCCATGGATTTTTAGTTTTTAGAGCTGTGAATAAATAAATAAATCTCTTGTTTATGTGTTGCGCTGTATGGTATTTTGTTAAGGAAGTCTCAGTTAACCAACTGTATTAGCCTTCAAACAATTGAAGAATGAGCCAGTTCCTTAGTGAGCTCCAAATACAATGGCCATACAATGCAGCTATTTTAAGAGATAAACTGATGATTTAAGAACATCTCATTAAAAAATGTCATTTGGTAAAACAATCCCAGAGAGGGATTGTCTTATGGTTCCTATAACAAAACAACGTTATCACTCACAAGGGAAACAGAAATGGGTTTTATGTTCTTTTCTAAATATGGCTTCAGTTGCCTTGCTATAAATGAGTCCTCTGGAAGGAATGGAAAGAACAGATAACATAAAAACAAACTAGCGTTGTATTAGAAAAATTCTGACAGTGAGCAAAGGATGTCAAGACACTTGTGTCCCACATAGAGGTGATTTCAATAGAGGAAGAGTACAATAATCAAGTTGATCATATTACTCATTCTGTTGACAGTCAGTCTTTTTCCCCAGTCACCTCTGTTATTTCTCAATGGGCTCATGAACAAAGTGGCTATGGTGGCAGAAATGGAAGCTATGCATGGGGTAGACAACATGGACTTCTAAAACTCACCAAGGCTGACCCGGCTACAGTTGCTGCTGAGTGCCAGATCTGCCAACAGTAAAGACCAACACTGGACCCCTAATATGCCATCATTTCTCATGATGACTGCACAGCAATTTGGTGGCAGTTAGATTACACTGGATCACTTCCTTGATGGAAATAGCAATGCTATGCCCTTACTGGAATAGACATTTATTTGGTTATAGATTTGCCTTTCCTGCATATGATACTTCAGCCAGAACCACCTTCAGTGAACTTACAGAATATCTTATCCATCATCATGTTATTCCACACAGCATTACTTCTGACTCACTTCGCAGCCGGAGAAGTGCATTAGGAGGCTCACACTCATAGAATCTGCTAGTCTGACCATGTTCCTCACCATCCTGTGGCAGCTGGTCTGACTGAAAGATACAATGGCCTTTTGAAGACAGTTACAACACTGATTTGGTGACAGTAGCCTGGAGGGTTAAGGAAGAGTTCTCTAGAAGGTAGTATGTGCTTTGTATCAGCATCCAAGTTATGGTATGGTTTCACCCACAGCCAAAACTCTTTGGTCCAGATATCAGACGCTAGAAATGGGAATGGTTCCATTCATTATCACCCCTAGTGATCAACTAAGGAATTTTTTATATTCTGTTCCTGAAGTCTTCTGTTCTGCTGGTCTATGTTTTAGTTCCAGAAATGGAATACAACTTCCAGGAACCACAATAAACATTCCATTGTACTGGAAGTTCAGACTTCCCCTGGGCCACTTTGGGCTTCTGATGCCCTCAAGCCAACAGGCTATTTACTGACCAAGACTTTCATGGAAAAACTGGATTACTTCTCTACAATAGATGTATAGATGTATAGAAGATTATGTCTGGAGTGCAGATCTTTTAGGGCTTCTCTTGGTGTTACCATGTCTATGACTGCATTCATTGGATTACATTCAAGAATGAAGGCATAGGTCATTCCTTCAGGAAAATAGCCAAGACCAGCTGAGGTGCTTGCTGAGGGTAGAGAAAATTACAGAATGAGGAAAATAGTTATACCTACCAGCTAAGGCCACATGACTAGCTGCAGAAACATGAATTGTATCTAACATGAGTGTTCCGGTCCTATTTTGGTAATCTGTTTGTGCGTATATACACACATACCAAGTGATGTTTGTGTTTTCTTTCCTACATGTCTACATTATATTTATCATATAGTGTAACATCAAATGAGATAATGTCAGTGGTTATCATGTTTAAGTTATGAGACACTAAAGCATGTCACTCAAGGGATACTTCTACCTATATGAGTGTATATATTGTGATTGTGGTTTCGTCAGTTATGTGAGATGGAATTATGAGCTGGTTATTGTTTTCATTTGGAAATTAGGCATGACATAAGGAGATGAGATTGTATATCCAGTTTATAGGAGGTGTTCCTGTGATGGCTAATCTTGGTTCTCAATTTGCTACAATGGAATCAAGGAAAACCCAAGAAGCTGGGAAAGCCTCTGAAGAATTTTCCTGATTGGATCATTTGAAGAAATCCACCTTAGTCAGGTGGTAGTCACACACGCCTTTAATTGGAGCACTTGGGAGGCAGAGGCAGGTGGATCTCTATAAGGACAGCCAGAATTACAACAGCGAAACCCTGTCTTGAAAAACAAAACAAAACAAATTTTTAAAAAAATGGAAAGAGAAAAAGAAAAGGAAAAGACTCACTATTAATCTGGGCCACACTTTATTGCAGCAGCCGACATAAAGGGACATGGAAAAGCAATATTTTTCTTTTTGCCTGCTTGCCTTTATTCTTGCTGGCAAGTTTATCTACTCAAGTGTCAGACCTATGTCTTCAAGATACCTACTAAGACTGGAGACTTGCAGCTCTTTAGGACTTCCCTGGGACTCTAGCACTGTAACTAGGCTTCTGGGACATTCAGTTGTAGACTGTATAATTACTAGACTTCAGTTTTTCTGTCAGGAGACCCCCACTGTTTGACCATAGCTTGTAAATCACTCTAATAAATCTGTATATAACATAAATAAATAATCTATATAACATACATAACATATATTCTATGAGCTCTGCTCTTTTCGTGAACCCTTAGTACAATGACTATGAAAGTGGCAGAGTTAGGTGGCAATGAATATTTTTTAAAACACTGGAAGAAAAATAGAAACTAAGGATTCTATTCTAGAGAAAATGTACTTCAAAACGAAAACACAAAAAAGACATAAATTAAAACTAGTTGAGAAACACAATAACAAGTAAACCAGCACTCAGATGACAAAGAAATTATTTCAGGGGCCTGGAGAGATGGCTCAGCAGTTAAAAGCATTTGCTGTTCTTCCAAAGGAACTGAGTTCAGTTCCTAGCACACACATTGGGTGAATCACAGCCATTTATAAAGCCAATGTCTGAGGATTTGTTACCCTCTTCTGAATTCAAGAATACAAAAACATAAACACATACATATAATTAAAAATGAAATACATTTTTTAAAAGATAGAAACATTTTTCAAGCTCAAATAAATTACAGCAAATAAAACCTAGGATCTAGAGTAAGGAATAATGGCAAACGTGTGGAGAAATGCAAATACTATATTTTCTTCTTGATTAATTAAAAAGCCAGTTGCTTTTTAAAGTACGCTTTTATGACTTATAGTATATTTTGTGGCTTATTACACATAGAAACAAAATACAGAAGACAAATGATGTAAGTAAGACAAAGGATGTTGGAACAATAGATTTATATTGTCATGATATTCCCTTATTTTGTGATTTGTATTATATTATAGCAAAATTCATAATGATATGTTAATGGAGTATGTTACAGTTGCCAGGGATGTTTGATACATAAAATAGCAAACTGAATAAGCTTTTCATAAATATGAATTATTATTTTAAAAATGTATTACTATAATATGATTAAAGGCTTAATAGAGGAAATGAAACAAAAGACGAAAAATCTCAAAGGGGATAATGGTGTATGCATGACACATTGTACTTTTAAAATCTAGAGTACATTGCAACACAAATAACATGTTTAAATTTGAGAAAAAGACATTTAAGAAGCTGATAGAACCAAGGATAAAATGTAGCATATAACAGAGAAAAAGTCTGACTGTGTTACAAATTAATAAAACCATCTTACTGTAGAGGAGAAAGTTGACTTCAAAATCATATGATTAAAGACAAAATAACTTGATATTAACTTGTGTTCTAGCTCATAAAATTATTTCCAAGGGGTATACAATTAAAGAATCCTGATATTACTGTATGTTTAGATTGGAACTGAACAATTTTAAAAAAGGCAAGCTGATGGGAGCCAGTTTTTCGTTTGGTGTGATTGTCTAACTTACTGACCAAGTTACTGAGATAAATACCTGACAAAAGTCACTTAAGGAGGGGTGTGTTTTGGTTCACCATTTGAGAGTGTAGACCATGATGGTCTGAAGTCATGGAGCCAGAAGTTGAGAATATGGTCACACAATGTGTTTAGTGTCAAAGCAGAGAGAAATGAACGGAAGTATTGAATTCAGTTTCTCTATTTTATTCAGTTCATGACTCTAGCCTATAGTTAAGGTGATATTTCTCACTTCAAGTAGCCATATATCTATAATACCTCATAGGCATTATTATGATCTTGTCCCCTTGGTGATTCTAGGTCCTGTCAAATCGAGAATCAATATAAATCATCAATAAAAGGAGCTAATAGAGATAAAAGAAGAGGGGAAAAAACTAGTCTATTCCATATAATCTGAATTAAATAAACAGAGTTACCAGTGGAACTCATATTTGACTTAGTATAAAAGTAAATAATCCTCCATAAGCATATGTATATGCAGGAATTAGTAAATGCACATACATCTTCTTGGGGAGGCCTAAAAACATCCTACCTCAAAATAAATGAACACATCAAACAAGCATCTTGGGGTTTCTTATGTCATTCTCCAATAAACCAAGAACCAGGAGCCTTGATAAAATGATATATTCTAATAATAGATAAAGGAATCAAATTGATAAAATGAGCTAAGACATGTAGTAATATAAAATGGGTCCCTCCATTCTCCCATACACACCAAAATAAATAAATTCTAAAAATCAGTAAGTAAATAAACAGATAAAATGATAATCAAGTAAATAAATAAATTGACATAAAGTAGATATCTAAAAAGGAATACAGGAATCTACTGAACGATCTACCATTGGCCAAAACTGGGAACATTTGAGCAACATAATACATTAAGCAACATTAAAGTATTAATCATGCTATAAAATAAAACTTTGTACGAAAAAAATTGATGAAAATAAATCAGTAAATTTATAAATGAGGGAAGGGAGTAAGTTTATCATGTGCAGAAGAATTTCAAGTAATTCATGTAGTGTTCTCAAGGAAGCAGCAAATAATTCCTCCTTCCCTGAATGTGCCATACTCAGAGGGATTTCTTTACAGACAGTACAGCTTGGGAAATAGAAATAAAGAACAAGTTCACAGTAGAGCCTCTCTACAAAAAAACACACTAATACAATCTGAGTTTAACATCCATTGAGATAAACATTCCATCAACATGAGACAATGAAAATGGGAATACCAGACAAATCCCAATTTAAAGACATTCTATAACTGGACCAGTGTTCTAGTTCGCTTCCTATTGCTGTAATGAATGCCATTACTTGGATGTTTATTACACCCAACAACTTGGGAAGGAAACTTTATTTCACCTTACAGCATTGTAGTTCATCATAAAGGGAAGTCAAGGCAAGAACCTAGATGCAGGAACTGCAATAGAGAGCAAGGTGGAACTCTTCCTCGTGGCTTGATCTCCTGACTTGCTCACCCTAATTTCTTGTATAGTCCCAGTTTCATCTGCCCAGGAATGGCTCTGTCTACAATAAATAGGCTGGGCCTTCCCTCAAGAATCTGCAAGTCGGGAAAATGCCTCATAGACATGTGCACAGGCCAAACTCATGGAATCATTTTCCCAGTTAAGGTTATATCTATATCTATCTATCTATATCTATCTTATATCTTATCTATATATCTGTCTTTCTATATATCTATCTATCTGTGTGAGTATATATGTATATATATATATATATATATATACACACACACACACATACATACATGTTTGTGTCAAGGTGACAAAAAATATGGCACTTGCTTATGGAATGTTTTCAGAATAATAAGAAACAATATAAAGAAAATATAGTGAGGAGACTTATGTGATTTTTTTTCCATTCATTGCATTAAATTCTGGTTAAAAGACAAAAATCTAGTTAAACAAGCAAGCATTGTTCTGCTTTCAGCAAAAATATAAAATAAAATAAAACAAAACAAAACATAGTAACAAAATTCTGACTGTCTCTGCTGCCCTAAACAACAAAAAACTAGATGCAATCAAATCTATCAGCAGTTTTAGACTCATGAGCCATTTCTAAAAGAAGCCGTACAATGAAGGTAACACTGTCATTGCCCCAGCTTACTATCTAGAGAGGAAGGAGCCAAGCAGTCTGCCAGGGCTGCAGAGAAAATGCTAAGCGGTGTGAGTGCAGAGGAAGGTTCTGCTGGGCAGAGAATAAAGAAGGAAACAGCTGCATGCAGAGAGCATTTCAGAGATCAATAAAGGGCTACCTGTCAGTTTTCAGTGTTGATTGTCGCATGCTTATGAAGACAGGAGATGAAGAGCCCTAAAGACTCAGAATAGTACCGAGGCTCAAATAGGGCCAAGAAAGAAAAACAAACAAACAAACAAACCCCCACAAACAACATCAACAAAAAACTTCTTGGTCCTTGAGACACCGAATACAGAGATCAACAACAGTTTCATGAACTAAATCTTAAAATCAACAACCTAGAAAGATTAGGCTGTTTACAGATAATTTAAATGAATGCCAAGCAAAAGACTGAATAAGAATATTGTAGCAGTATAAAAATATTTATACCCAGGATTCCACGATGGTGGCAGGGCAGACAGCCATGTCCAACCGGGCTATAGTTGTCTGTCTCGCTGCCCCATCAATACCAGCAACTCTGGCCCCGTGCTTCACGAACATGGACAAACTATTCTGTCACCAAGTTCAGCAGGGAAAATTTTGAGAATTAAATGTGATTGGAAAGACAACAGACATGGAGAACTCACTGCCCATGATGGGAAGAAAGAGACATTGCAATACAGAAAAGTACTCGGTGGAGTTGTGGAGCTGGAGTCCTGGCTGGATTAGATCCGGGCATCTCCCCCAACCCCCAAGCAGAGGCCACTGCCCCACTGCCACCCCAGTCAGTTCAGCGGAAATGATTTTGAAAGTAGAATGCGTTAAGAAGGACGACAGACCTGTAGGACCTACATACATTGTATGAAACTCAAATTATTAATAATAAAAGTATTATACAAAATCTATACCCAAAGTAAGATCATCCTTAAGTCAATGTAATTTAATTAAAATACCAGTAAGTGTGCTAAGAAGCAGAAAAATGAAACCCATAATTTAGAAAATAATTAATTACACAAAGCTAGCCAACAAATCATACACATGATAAAATAGTGAATGAGGATATTAAAATATGTAAGTTGGTTCAAGAAGTCAGAAAACAATTGTTCACATTAATGATCTAAATATTGAAATAGATGATGATGAAGATTGTATGTGTGCATGTGTATGTAGAATACTGAGATTATGTAGTAAGTATGTCTTTAAAGAAGAAAAAATAATTGAGTTTAAGATCAATGTAATAGAAAGAGTCCAAAATAAAATGCACAGATAAAAATAATGGCAATAATAAATAAAAGGTCTATTATATGTTGGTATAAAAACATAAGAAGGGCATAAAGTAGAGAAAGGAAAAACAATTTCTTATTCATAAAATTTAAAGAAAAATATATGAGCATTTTGTCTTGTGGAACTCAGTGAAACTCAAGCACAAGAAACATAAAGTAATCTACAAATTGTATCATAATAGCAATGATAATGGTAATTTTACCAGTAGCCTGTGGAGAAAGGCAGGTTCCTTCCAGAAGAACAAAGTCAGAAATAACAAGCACCTTCTCATTAGAAACATAAAAGCCAAATCAAGAAGTAGAACTTTTAATACACCGAAATAAAAATAAAGTATAACCCGGAGGTCACATCTAGCAGAAGTGGTTGTCAACATAAAGAAAATCTTTCTCTCACACACAAAGCTGAATGCACTTACAGCTGGGAGAATACATCTTACTAAATCTGACAGTTCTTCAGGTACAAACACAGGTTTACATTTAGGATCAGAGATAATATGTGTCCTTGCACTCAGGAAAGAATTGTTTTAATTAAGGAGCTTTTAAAGATAAGTGGCAGTTTAAAGCATAGTAAACATCAGGGCATTGTAAGGCTTATGCCATATGCAGATATAATGTGCATGGTGATAGGTATAGCAGCAGCAGAAGGGCTGAATAACACTGCTATTGATGTTCACCTACATGTTAAATAGACAAATCTTACTTCGAAGTTGCAGCCAACAAAAGTTTGCTATTTAACAACTAAAAGCTAAATGTATATACTTTAATCACAAGCATTCACCAAAAGAAAGTATCAAAATTCATAACCACTAAAATAGCAAGTGCATTGGGATCATACAAAATAAGCAATTAACATAAAGGCAATAAAAGGAACATAATACCATAATATGTATGATAAAAGGAAACAAACGTAAAGAGTGAATTTTTAGCTCAGCTCTTCAGTCATATTAAATACATAAACGTTACAATTGGCAGGCAGAGTATTTCTGATTAAAAAGAAAGACAAATTCAAACTCTACAAGGTATATTATCTTTTTATAAATTCACCTCAGATGTAAAGACACTATTAAACTAAGAGGAAAGAGTGTCTTTACAAGTTCAACAACTCTGACAAATGACATTCGCAGAAAATCCTAGTATTACATTGAATACATATTTTGAATTATTTACAGTAAATAAAAACTTGGATATGAGGTCTGCTCCACAGAAGGAATTCCATGACTAGTACTATAAACCTGGTCAGAAGTACATGATGAAGGAGGACGTAGGCCCTGTGGGAAAGGCGCCTTCTGTTGTGTTGCTTAATGGTCACACCGGCAAACTTCATTCCAAATATTTATGTATGCAACTATAGGTTTGTGCCGCTCTCATTTTTAGTCAGAAAGGCTTCATTTAGCTGTGCGTAGCAGTTAGTACTGAAACTCATATTTGGTCAAAATGCTAGGTGTAAATAGCTTGGAGTGGATTCATATTTGGTCAAAATGCTAGTTATAAATAGCTTGGAGTGGCCAGCTGTAGATGAGCCATCTGTATCTAACCCTCATCGCTCAAGGGCCAGAGAACTGCACAGAAGAGAGTGCAGAAAACAATAAAATGAGACAGCAGCTGGAAAGGAAAGCTGTGACTCCTCTAGACATGAAGTTAGGAAGGAGATGAGACAGGGGACACCAGGGAAGTCAGAGGCAAACAGTGGTGGGTGGATATGACAAATGTCTATTATATAACTGTGTGAATCTTTCAAAAAACAAAAGAATGTGTTAAACAAATCATACTAGGCCATCTTTCCACAATTCATATTGATTGAAGAGAAGATGAAATTTGTACATGGAATACATATAGATATACTGAGAAAACACCTCACTCAAAGTCCTCTGCTATTGAAGACTGCTGTGACAGGTTGCAGAACTTGTTCTAAGGAGTGAAAGATCACTAGGAACACAATTAAGTATTACTACTGACCCCTGTTGGGTCCAGGACACCATGCTATATGGCAGTTCTTCACGGTTCATAAGCACCCAATACATATATTCTCAATAGAGTAATGGATAGTAATAGCAGGAAGCATTTTACTTCACTCTTACTGACCATCATGCACAGTGCCACAGAGAACATGGTAGCACAGGATCACCTGTCTAGTTATGTATAAGTCTGTGTCATTTTAATTGACACATAGGCTAATTATACTTACAGCTATAATTTATTCTTCTCAGATCTCTGATGTTATTAATAGGTAGCTAGTTTTGGTTATCTAATAGCAACAGCCAAATGGCCAGAACTCCTACACACACCCAAGGTTTTTGGCTACCTTATTAATACAATTCACAGAGCTTCTGGATCTCTGGCTAAAAAAGGCAAACAGGTTTGCCTTACTGACAGGCTTCATATGTAAGGATAAACAGGTTTCAGGTGTAAGTCTTTACAAAAAAAAATTGTTTCGCAATGACTGATCTCAATAATAATTACTCACATCTCTGATAAATTATTAGTTAAAAATTCTATACAAATTCCATAGGTGTAAAAAGCTGATGTAAGGCATATAGATAAAAAAAAATTATAAAGATATTAAGATACTAAAATTTCAAAGGTTCAGAATTTTAGTCATTCCGGATAAATGTTGTTATA
Organism: Cricetomys ansorgei; assembly: GCA_026225945.1. Lineage (NCBI taxonomy): Eukaryota > Metazoa > Chordata > Mammalia > Rodentia > Nesomyidae > Cricetomys > Cricetomys ansorgei. The sequence continues at coordinate 3,951,446 of JAMJFZ010001390.1, forward strand.
GAGTTCTAATAAGCTGGTATTACTATCATCAGCCAGAAGCTTGAGATTTATAGATTTCTTTTGGTTGTCTCTTAAATATGGACTTTAAGATGCTTACCATGCTAAAACATTCCAGTCCAGTTTATATATCCAGCTCACTGAAGAGACAAAAATGTTCAAGATTTTTAGCCCAAAACCATAAATTTTGCCACAACTTAAAAACATGACTGTACTTCAGTTTTACAGACAACTTGACCATTTTATAGACAATTGTTAGATGCTTTTTCTACAATGTGGATTTCAGTGTGTATTACAAACAAAGGTAACACTAACTTTCATTTCCTTTGGTAAACTAAAAATTCATGTCAACCAGGGAATCCAAGCAGTCACAAGATGTGGATCCACCTCCCACAGGTCAAACAGACTCCAGATAAATACAACTTAAGTCTTCCACTTTACTCCTGAAGGTATGAGATCTCTCTCTCTCTCCCTCTCTCTCCCTCTCTCTCCCTCTCTCTCCCTCTCTCTCTCTCTCTCTCTCTCTCTCTCTCTCTCTCTCTCTCTCTCTCTCTCCTTCCCTTTCAATGTAAGATTTTCCTTTAACTTTCCTAAACTTTAACTTCTGTCCCTCATTTTCAACAGATTTCCACTCAGCTGAACGACACCACCACCCAAAAAATAAGCTACAGCTACAGACTACAGGCTGCTTCAAACAGCTTTGAGCCCCGGACTTGCTGAGAGCTGATATGGACCAATCCAGCCTACGTGATCACTCCTGTCATCTCAGCTGGATCAGTGAACCAGATGCCTCTGATGGATACCCCATTGCCTGACAGCCCCCAAACCCCCCACAACAAGCACACTGCTTTTGACTAATTCATCAGCCTTCATGGAGCCCTGATAACAATGCCCTAATTTCAGCAGGAAGCAGTCCAGAAGAGAAAATGACTTCCCATTTCCTCAGGCTAGAACTTTTTGTCAAAAGAAAACTCCCTGAGACTCAGAACATAATGATTGCCTATAATGCCTATTGAGATACCAATAAGTATCAAGTACCAAGAAGGGGTACTTATTTAAAAGACAAGTAAACCTAGATCTATCAACAGATACATTCATCAACTTAGATGGTTCTAACTGATGTGAGCCACCATAGGGCCTTTAACCCTTCTGTTTCTGCTAATTGTTGTTGACTCTTGCAGCATTGATGCTTTAACTAGGTACACAAATTTCTGGTAATAAATTATTAATTATTATTATAAATAATTATTCATATGAATAATTACTATTTATAACTAGGTAGTAATAATTGCTCCTTGTGTCAAAGATATGAAAGAGTTACACAGGCCAAGGGAGGAATGTAAGTATGTGTTTAAACTTAGTTATTGACACAGAATATATGTTTGGCCTTGATTGGATATGAGCAGGAGATATTCAGGTATGAGATAGGAAATATCCAGACAGGAAATATGTAGATGGAAGATGCCAAGGTAGACAATACATCAGGATGTATTTCCCCAGGATGTAATCATCCCTAATTAGGCCTGATGGGAAACACACAGCCTTAGGGGATCTGCCTTTAAGAGTCCCCACAAGCTCCAATTCATGGTGATCATGGAGAACTCCCATGGGTTGCTTCCACATGGTCCTGGCCAGCTTCCACCATTACTAAACAAAAGCTTGTTTAAAATTCGTCTAAACTGTGTGGCAATTGTTTTCTGTTGTTATTGTTTTGGGCTTTGTTGTTGTTGTTGTTAAGTTTTGTTTTGTTTTGTTTTTTGCTGGACTGATTTTGAGATTTACACCAAACAACTGTTTGAGTGAATTTAAAGTATATTTCATGAGAAGGAACCCATATCTGATATTACTAAAGTGACCAAGAACCTGAGACTGGGTAGCTTACAGGCCTTTGAGGAAAACCCATTATTATTATTCTGCTAAAGGAAAATAGCAATAATATGACTCCCAATGAAAAGAAAAAAAGCACTGCATTGCATAGCCCTCATTAGAAGAGGTTTTTCTTGCAGTAAATGGAAATTAACACAGAGATCTACAACTGGACAATGTGCAGAGACTGAGACTTTGGAATACTCAACCATAAATAGGATGTCTTTATCAAAACCCTCCCCTCAAAATTCAGAGATCTCTGAGGAAGAGGAAGCAGAAAAATTCAAGAGACAGAGGTTGTGGATGATGCCAAGGAAACAGCATCATTCAGATACAATAGGGCTGAGGCACATACGAATTCACAGAGACGCTGACAGCATGCACAAGACTTGTACAAGTTCAAACCAAACAGAATCCCAGTACAGAGAAAGGAAAGTAGACCCAAAGTCCCATCCCTACCCAAGAAGCTATTTTTAATTGTTACCTTCTGTGAAATGGAAAGTCAATGTCTCCAGTGGAGTGTCACTGGGTATATCAAATTCCCTCTGGGGCAGACCCTATGCCCAAGGAAATATGGCAAACACAAAAGGAGTTCTATGTTTATGCACTTATTGTTTTGTTTTGGTATATTGTGTTTTATTGTTTTGCTTGTTTGTTTTGATTTTTGGGGTTTGTTTTTGTTTTTTGTTTGTTTACTTGCTTGCTTTTTTATTGTTGAGAAACAGAGAAAGAAAATGAAATTGGGTTGGTAGGGAAGTGAGGATCTGAGAATAATTTAGGAAGATTAAAGAGTATGATCAAAATATATTGTATAACAAAACTTAATAAGAATATAACTAACTAGAAAACATCATAGGAAGAAATTAAAAACCTAAACAAACTGCACAACTGTCCATATTCAAAGATTAGCATTTATAATGTTCTTTTACATTGTTCTTGTTTTGTTTTCACTTTTGAAATTTAATACAATTCATTTTCCTCTAATTCTTCCCTTGCTCCCCTTACTTCTCAAATTTATGGCTCTTTCTTTGTTGTTGTTATATTTGAACAAATGTATCAGTATGCAATTACAAACTCTGAGCCTGTGAGTTAGGGGTGTAATGTAGATGTGGTTGAACACTGCACAGAAACTTGTTCTATGCACTTTGTCCAGTTGTGAGTTTCTGAGTTAGCCACTGTCCCCTACACAAAGAAACTTTCTTATATGGTCTGAGAATTGTACTAAACTGGGTAGAGAGAAAGAATACACGGAGAGTTTGATCATATGTCCTAATGGCAATATTCTCAAAATTGATCTGCTTATTCAATTATCACAATCTCATCTGCACTCTTTGTAGAAAAAACAATGTGCTAGTTTAAAAGTTGACATAAAAATGACTTTTTAAAATAAGACTTACTTCTTTTTACTTTATGTGTACAAATGTTCTTCCTGCATGTTTGTATTTGTACCACATGCACATCTGGTGATCAAAGAGGCCAGAACAGGGCATCAGATACCCTGGAATTTGTGTTGCAGACACTTGTGAGCTGCTATGTGAAGGTTGTGATCCAAACCCTAGATCCCTACAAGAGCAAGAAGTGCTATTAACCAATGAGCCATCATGCCAGTCCCACACTCTGGTTTTAAAGCGACAGTAATCAAAGCATTGTGGTTCTGACATCAGATGAGACATATCCATAAAAATCCACTCATCATTGTCCTAGAAATAAACCCACAAGTTTCCTTTGTAGTTAATTTATTTTGCACATGGTTGCTGAAATAAATAGTCCAATAGGGAGTGAAAAAGTGGGAGTTTTGTTGTTGTTGTTGGTGGTGGTGGTGATGGTTCCTTTTTCGGGGGGAGGTGTATTTATTTTTGTTTGTTCGTTTGTTTTTGTTTTGTGATAGGGTTCAGGCTGGCCTCAAATTTGTTATGTAACTGAGGATGACATTGAATTCATAATTTTCCTCTGTAGGCTGTTGGGATTATTGATATATGTCACCAAAACTGGTTTCATGCAGTATTTCAGATTGAAATCATATCTTCATATATGCTAAGTAAGCAGTCTACCAACGGAGCTTCAACTGTAGCCCATAACGGCTTTTAAACAATAGTTACTTAGGTAAAGTTCATAGAACATCACTGCAAACCCAGAGGTCAACGAAAAGGGAGCAGGAAGAATAGATAATTTGACTTTCTTTAAGATGCCTCAAACCCTGTCAGAACCTAGAACCTTAGATCAAGGAGCAAAGACAAAACACTTCATCAAGGAACAGCTTCCACTTAACAAAAGGAGTAATAAGTACTCTGGGCTGTGAAGAAGACTCAAAGAGAAAGTGTGCTTGTGGCTACAGGGTGTTTGAGGGGAAGTGAAAGTATTGTTAAATAAATTACTTATATCCAAATAGAGCTATTATTTTTTAAATACCTCTGTTAGCCAAATTCAAATAATGACATTGATCAGATTACTAGAATTATCAGTGTACCATCAATATTATTTTCTTGTCCTAGTAATGTTACACGCCTATTCTTGACCCTGTAATTCATTCATCTGTATACTTAGAATTTATATACTTTTCTATATCTGTATTTTACTTCAAAATAACAGGCCTAAATAACTTTTAAATTTTATAGCTTTTCATGTGTGATGGGACATGTAGAGGTTAGGAGGAAGCATAAGACAACCCTAACCATGGAGCTGGAGTTAGAGGCAGCTGTGCTCCACCTGACAGGGTGCTGGTAAGCTAACTTAGTCCTCTGAAAGAACAACAAGATCTTCTAACCACTGAGCCATTGCTCCAGTCACTAAATATTCTTTTTTAAATGATAAAAATTTAATATCCATAACAAAATGAAGCAACAAGAAGTTTGGAAGTTTCCTGTTACAGTAGTGACAAGTGAGTGGAACTAAGTAAAAACAAATGTCTGAAACATTTAGAAATTTCATTGTGCCAAGTATTTGATATTACCAATCATTTTCTCACTTATTTGTGGATCCTAGCTCTGAATCTTTAGATGCGGGTATATCATTTCAGGCTACAATGGATACCAGAAAAGTAAAAAGGGACTATGGGGTGTGGGCAAGAAGGAGTTCTAAAAATGGGACAGTAAGACATAGATGCTGTGAAGGAGGAAATATAGAACATGGAGGTGAGTTATCCTGGGAAAAGTAAGAAAGGGTAACACAGAGGGAGGAAAAGAGAGGTGGAATAAATTATAATAAGAATACCTGAAAAGTTTAAAATTATGAATATATATGTGCATGTGTATCATTTTTTTGAATGAGGTTTCCCTAAAAATCATCAACCATCTAACAAAACAAATCTCAGTGCCAGACATGGGAAGCTTACTGTCTAGCTGTTGGCTAGAGAATTCCCACAGCTTCCCAACAGTATTTGGGTTATTTAGCTTTAGTACCCTCCAAACCCTTTAGACAGAGATCTTGGAGGAAAGGAGCAGGAACTGACCTGGAAGACTTCTCCCTGAGGTGCAGCTCTTATAACACATAAAGGAGTTATACTATCTGCTGTAATGTCTGTGAATCAAAACAATGACCAAAATAGGAAGATATCCTGAGAGGTGAAATGGCAGAACTTATGTCCTGGCAGAATGACCAACTGTTGTCTAATTGGACTTAAGGCTCACTCAGTAGGAGGGAATTCATGCCTAGTACTGTGAACCAAGACCACTACCTGTAGTTAATGAGGCTATAGACTCTAGAGGAGATCCATCTACTGATACTTCATTAAACCAGTATAATTTCTAACTTTACCCTAAATATTTACCCTTAACTCACAGATGATTGTGCTTCTCACACTTCATCAAAGAATCTTCTTTTTCCAACAGAAGAACACCATTAGAAAGCTACAACTGGTCAAAATTCAGAGAGCAACTGATGATGATGGAGTCAGTCCAGGATGACATATCTACAACATGACACCTATACCTAAGGCTCAGGGAAAAGTTCAGACAAGGTGGTGGAAAGATTCTAAAAGATGGAAGAACAGGACAGCTGCTCTAAGATGGTGTCTTGCATGTATGATAGCCATGAAATCTCAATAATATAGTTGCCTAACAAGACTCGAGCTATGACAATAAAAGTTGACATGCCAATATAAATGGGGACATTCTCACAAGTCCTCAGTTTTAGATAAAGAGCTATGGGTAAGTAATGACTAAAAGAGAGAAAATCAATCTTTTCCAGGGATCAGATTCAGATAAGTAATCTAGTCCCAAACATTCAATTATAATAAACACATATACATATGAACAACACTAAAAGAACTCAGCAGATTGTATTTATAAATCTTCTCTCTCTCTCTCTCTCTCTCTCTCTCTCTCTCTCTCTCTCTCTCTCTCTCTCTGTGTGTGTGTGTGTGTGTATGTGTGTGTGCATGTGTGTACAAATAACAATTAAGGAGATTATGAATTTGAAAAGAATTAGGGGCGCAGAAGTTGGAAGGAAGAGAGGAAGGAGGACAAAGAAGTAAATATAGTACTCATTCATAAAATTCTTAAAACTAAATTTTAAAAAAATACAACAATGTAAACACATGGAGGTGAATTGTAAGAGAAAATGTGATAGGGTTACTCTTAGGTTTCTTATTATCAATGAATTTTAACAGCAAGAATGTTGGGTTTATGTAGGTGATAATGGATATGGTTTTCAAAACATTGGCTCTAAGAAATCCTAACCCTTCCAACCAAGGTTATCAAATACGAGTTTTTGTGTATGCTGAAGCTCACAAGATTCATCTGCTGGGATACTCTGCTTCTTTCTTTATATGTATTCACCCTCTATCTTTCTTCCCATCTCTATATGTCCAAATGAGACTGTTCTTTATAAGTAGTAAGAACAAATTGCCGTTCTTACTTCTAGTCAGGGTAGTCCTGGTTGTTCTGAGAGTTCTATCCTCTGGGATACAGCAGAAGAAAGGAAGCAGAATGAAGTTCATGCTGAGGAAGGATAAAAGCGCCCAGCCTTTTCTAGCAGCATGGTGATTTACCACCTCTTTTAGAGTTCCCTTATCCCCATTCACACCTCTTTAAATAGTTTCATTATTAAATGCTCCTTAATTGGGCCATTTGAGTGAACCTTCTGTTTCCTGTCAGGATCTTAAGTGATTTGGTAATTGACAAAAGCAGTCCCAGGAAACATCCTTAAAATAGGTTCTGAGGTTGGGCAGCTCCCATATTTGAGGCACTCACATACAGAATTTTTGTTTTGGGAAATGGGACACTGATAATCTCTGGCATGTTGTGACATCGTGATTGGTATAATAATCACTGGTGGTGGCATAAGATAAAGTGCAGATGCATTGAAGGTGTTGGGAGATCAAGTGGCTGTGGCACTTAGTCACTATGGCAACAATGGCTATTATAAAGACTGTAACAGGAGGGACAAAAAAATGAAGGTCGGCTTCAGAACGTGAATGAAAAATCAGGAAGCTTCTATGGAAGCTTTAAAGGGGCTCTTTATCTCCAGTGGCCCTGGAGCAGATATGAATGAGAAAAATCAAGTCTAAGGGCTGAAGGTAATTGCACAGCTGTTAAACCTAACTAACTGAAAACCAGTCAGATATCTCATGCCAAAAAGGTACTCATAAGAAAGGAATATGACCTTAAAACACTTGGCCATACAGAGGAAAGAGTAAAAATTTTGAATCTCAAAATTCCAAGTGTACTCCCTAAGATTTGATAGGTGGTAGATTTGTTTAAGTACCTGAGGAATAGGATTCATATGCAAAAAGAAAGATAATGTAAGTCTGAGGTCAAGGTTGTCTTGTAGTTAAAATGATAGAGCCTTGTGGCTCTCATCCCTGTCTGTAGATCAGAGTCACCAAGGAGACTATGAAAAGCATCCCTGTGTAGGGCCCACTTGTCAGGAGTGTATTATTCTGTCACTCTGAAAGTCTTCTGGGCACAGGTGCATCCAGGCCTGGAAATGACTGTGGATGAAGAAAGAATCAGAAAGTTAAGATGAGAATATTAAAGTAGATTTAGTATGTATATTTTCTTGGCTTTCTTTTTCCAGTTTCCAGGAAGGGGCCTGTAAGACATGTCCCTTACCAAAATAGCTCTGAAATATTTTGAGTTATTTATTTGTCCTACAAACCAAACATGACTGAGAGTCCAAGAAAATGGTTTCCATAATTCAGGAGGAATAATGGTGTGCCAAAATAGTAGAGGTCAGATAAAAGGCTTCATTAGAAGACAGAGGGTGCTTAAAATCACATTAGTAAGGCTTGTGGGGAACTAGCAATCAGTTCTCTGACCCACATTAACCTGCGTCAGTAGCTTACTGCTCTTTACTCCCTGAGAATGAAAGAGGTGTGCAGACCACTGGAGTATGGCTTAGCATGTAAAAGCACAGAAGTTGTAGCCCTAGCTTACAAATCTCATTCACATTATCAAATTGAGAATTGAGAACCTCGTATTCAGGAAAACAATACACGGGCTCTTTCACAGGAGCCTTTTCATCAAAAGAGTTAAGGCTTTCCTTTTGGAAAGGCTTTGTAACATATCTATTGTCGTTTTCCAATCTTTCATAATATGACCTTCAAACATTTACTAGGGTAACCATAAACTGGCAAAAGGGAGACTTCTGATGCACTTTTAGCTACAGTCTCTGAACTACTGCTGATTACCAGAGACTATAAACACAGTCTGGTATACTAGTAGTGGGCATTTGTCCATATCAGAGTGTAGTTGGAATCTTCACTTGCATTCATCTAGGAATGAACCTAACAGACCACTTTTGTATCTTACGGGTTGTGTGTGAGTTCTTGTGAAGTGAAAAAAAAAAAAAAAAAGAAAGAAAGAAAGAAAGAAAGAAAGAAAAAAAGAAAAAGAAAATACTTCATTTACTGAAACTTCATTTACTGACGAGAGAGTAAATTAAAAGCAGTAATTCATACTTGGAGAAATGCAATTTTTTTCCTTCCTTGTGTGTGTGTGTGTGTGTGTGTGTGTGTGTGTGTGTGTGTATGTATGTGGTTTGTTTTTTCTGAGACAGGGTTTCTCTGTTGTAGCCCTGGCTGCCCTGGAACTCACTCTGTAGACCAGGCTGGCACAGATCCACTTGCCTCTGCCTCCCAAGTGAAAGGATTTAAGAAATATGAAGCCTAGGAATGCAGTCACATATAGGGGGAAATGCCTCCTATTGAGAAATGCCTTCCCAAGTACAGCCATTAACAGTACTCTCCAGTCTCCTCCCCACCCACAGGGAAATGACCATTAAGCTTATCAGCAGGATTTGTCCTTCCCCAGCATACCAGGAGCCACCCTGTCTCAAGGAAGGCTAGTCCAAGGGCACAGGTTGACCACGCCCCCCCTGGATCCCACGCGTGCGAAACTCCCAACCAATTAGTTTAACAGAGAGCTTGGAGCCAATCAAAGCTACACGAGCCCCCATCCCCAGACCCCTTTTCCCTGAACCCCATAAAAGGGCTGGGGGGGAAGGGAGCGGGACCGGATGCGCGCCTGTAATCAATAAATGCCTCATGCGTTTGCAGCGGTTCGTGTCTCGTGGTTCCTTAGAAACCCGCCCGGCTAGCCCTAACACAAGTGCTGGTATTTAAGACATGCACCACTACTAACTGGTTTTGGCATCACAATGCTATAAAATGCTTCTCCTACCCACTTCCATCAGAGAAAAACAAATATGAAAACGTGAGGCCAGAAATTCATCTACACTGTTCTTTATAATATAAACTGAGAATTTAATCCTGCTCTTCTCTCATAAAACATCACATTGATTTTGATACTGTTGGCCTTTGGTTGAATATGAAAGAAAAAGCCAAAATTAGATGCCCTATTAAGACATAATAATTTCAGTGTGAAGAGATAAACTCTGAGAGTTCAAGAGCTGGAGCGGACCAAATAGATGGACTGAGGAAGTATGTAAATAAGAATAAAATAGAATATTTTATGTAAAGGTGAAAGAGGAATTACTGAAACTTATACCTAATAATATTATAATAATTTCATTATTTGAAAGTTTCATACACATATAAAATGAAACATATTCCTTCTACACCCAATTATCCCCATCCAGTATCTCCTTATCACCTCTGACTCACATCCTTACAAAGTTCAGCTTCATGTCTCTTCTTTTTTATGATTTGTGTAAATAACCAACTAATTTCAATAAGTGCTAACCACATAAGCATGGGGGTGGAGCCATTCACTAGACCTTGAGAAACCTACCAGCAACTACACTCCAAAGAAGAATGACTATCCCTTCTCCAGCAGCACTCCTGTGCCTAGAGTTCCTCAAAAAGGGGCAGAGCCTGGGAAGTACTTCCCCCATCTACGCTGAAAATTCAGCTGGCTTTATCTTGTGCAGATTTTGTGCATGTAGCCATTGCTTCTGTGTGTTCATGAGAGCAACAGACATGTCATATCTAGAAGACAGCATTTCATATTACTTTTTCCCATTCTTCTGCTCTTATATTCTTTCTAACTCTTATTCTGAAATGAACCCTGAGCCTTGAGCCTTGAGGTAAGTGGGAGTGGTATTTGTTTAGATGTCCCATCTAGAGCTGAGTGCGAGGCTCTCTTATTCTCAGCATTTTGAACAGTTGAGTCCCAACATTGACTGCTGCCTACTGTATAAAGAAGTTTCTAGTCTAAAGCATCCCAGGTCTTAGGTCATATCTGGTCTTCACCCTGGTTTTGCAGCTCCTGCAGCTGCTAGCAAGATTTGTAAAACTCCTCATGCTGTGTGGGCCTTGAGTTGAATCAAATCTCACCGCTTACCCCTTTTAAGAGGTATAAAACTTCTTGGGCCTTTAAAAAATTACTGAAACCAGCATTACTATACTTAGGTATGATTATCTAGTTCATGTATCAGCTTATCCATAAAACATTCAGGTTGTTTTGGGACATGAGTTAAAACAGACTCTGCAGTAGGTCTGGGTTCCAGGAATGTTAATTTAAAGTTCAGGCGTTTAACGGAGAGTCCAGATTTGAATTTTCCAATGTTCTTTATTAATCACAAACCATGTCAAATCGGCTAGGTAGAGTCTTCATCTTTCTTCCCCTCAAAAGACCTCTCCTTCCTCCTGCCTTAGCTCTTTTTTCCCCCACCCCCTCTATCTTTTAGGCCTTCATTACAACACAATGATCCTAGGCTGGGGGTGATCAGAGTCTTTGCTGGAGATCTCCTCGTGACCAGCCACCTTCAATTGTCTATCTGTGGAGATCTCAAGGCTAGCACAAGGGCGTGACTAGGTAGGAAGCAAGGCCTGCACTACTGCAAGGCATCTGGCTTCCCAGCTACAAGGCATCAAAACCAAAACAACACACAATAGTAAAGTATCCCACAACACAGGACAAAAGATGATCTAACTTGAGGCTTATGATCAGAAGACATTCTCTGAAAAGATGAAGATGTTACATGGAAGGAGCTTTGGAAAATTATCAAAAGGAGCATAATTATGTAGAACTTTTCCATTTTAAAAAAGATTACTTTAGAGTTCCCTACCAAAAATATATCTCCATTGAAATCAACTTCATACTTGCAACTGGGCACTTTTGTTTTTTATTTTACTATTATTTTTTTGTTTTGTTTTGTTTTTGTTTTGTTTTTGAGACGAGGATTCTTTGCTGTAACTCTGGCTGTCCTGGAACTCACTCTGTAGATCAGAACAGCATTGAACTCACAGAGATCTGCCTGCCTCTGCCTCCTGACTGCTGGAGTTAAAGACCTGTGCCACCACCACCCAGCTCAACTGAGCACTTCTAAAGGCTAAATATCCACCTAGACATCACTGAGAAATGGTCCAGTTTTTACCTGACTTCAACAATCTGTTTTTCTCTGATAAGACCCACTGTGCCCAGCTGGAAAATGAATGAAAATCTTCCTACATCCAAAATTCTTAACTTAGTCACATTTGCAACATGGTTTTGCAACAGAAGGTAATAGGTTCAAATGTGTCATAAATGATAATATGAATATTACTGGGAACATTTTCTAAGACGCCACTCAAATCTTATATTGAGTATTAATAACACTATTCAGTTTAGTAAACAAAAATGGGAAAATTTTAAAAGTCCATCAACAATGAAATGAACCAAGGACTGTTGCAGTTCCTTGCAATGTAATACTATTCAATAACAAAAAAGAACAAGCCACTGGTGCATATGAAAACATGGATGAATTGCAAAATAATTACACATACGTAAAGAAACATGTTAAAGGATATATCCCGTACAAGTTTATTTTAAGAAACTGTAAAAACATCCAAATTATCCAATAGCTATAGACAGAACCCAATCATCAAATTAGAAGCAGTACACAGAACAAGGAAGTTTTGAAGTGCTGGAACTTTCATTTCCTGGATTATGATGGCTGCCTCAGAGAATAATGAGTTGTTTTTTCCCTTGAAGATCCATGATTAACTCAATTAAATGAATGCTTAACTTAAATGTTGAGCATTCTCAATGCAAACATAGGGGAATATACTTAAATAGTCAGGTAAAGTAAAGAACTTTCTGAACAGAACGCCGATAGCACAGGAACTTGCTCTAGGATTCAATAAATGGGACTACATGGAATTTGAAAGTTTCTGAACAGCAAAGGAAGCTATAAATAGAGAAAACAGCTCCTAGAATGGAGCAAATCTTTACAAGACATTGTCAGAAATCAGGATAATTAATATCCATAAGTATCAAAGGCCTATAAATACATATATTGCCGTCAAATCATAATGATAAGATTGTGTGTGTTTATACACACACCCACACACACACATATACATATCATATATCAGGGTAAGATATATATATATATAACACACACACATATATACATATGATATAGATATGATATATCTATATCATATACATGTATTACCACTTTTTGGTTTGACAGTAATATATTTTATACCAAATATACCTCTATAAAGCTGCTTTAAAATGTTTTTACTAGTATGTAAAGGAACTTCTGTAAATGGCACATTTTCTGACATTAGGGAGCCCCTGGATCAAGTAGTTTCTATAGAAAGTCAGGTGGCTCACACACCCCTGAGGAATGTTCAGCCCTTCCTTGTACTTTCCCCGATTTCTAACCAGTAGTATCCCATGGGCATTTCTCTATAACCCATTAAGAGAGATGTGAACATCAAACTATCTTCATGGATGGATTAGTACAATAATCCACACCAGCTTGAAGTAAATTGCTGCTACATTATAAGGACATCTAGAAGTCTTCAAAAACAATAATTAAGGAAAATTTCTTAATTGGGAACAATCTCTAATGGTCTCGGGAATGGATTTGCTGGAGTCACTAGGAATGGCTAAAAATAGTTCAGGAGATTACTGGCATATCAATATGTATGTGTTGTATATGGGTTTTGCAGAATGCATCATCTGTAAGCTCAGTAACTGCATAGACATGGTGTCCTGTAGGATACAATATTCAGATTCCCTCTCTAAATATGCTAACACATTTCAGAAGATCAGTTACAATATGACCATGACTCCATAGTACACATACAGTCATCATAAATACAGGAAAAGAACATAAATTAGTAGACAAACTTCATTGATTTATTTCTGTATTTTTACTCTAAAAATAAAAGAGGGCAATGTAAAACTAGTTATTTACTTTCACTGTATCTAAGATACTAATGCTTCAGTATTTGAGTCCATGGAATTAACTCTGATTCTCAAAGATTTCCCAAAGTACTTTTCAGATCTTGCTTCTGATTTTACTCTTACTGTGCTTCATTCATGAGAATAGTTGCTCACAAATTTAGGAAATGTCAAAAAGCAACATTAATAATAAATGATTGTTAAGCAAGAGATATTTGACCCTAGACAGAAATGGTCAGGTATAAAAGTCTAAGAAGACTTAATCAAACTGGCAAGTAACATATTTATGTGGACTTAAACTGAGTCACAAATATAGTAAACTATTATTTTTTTGATATCTTGAAGTTTTTAAAAAATTTTTATCAAATCAAAAATTAATGTTACCTGTTTTTTGCTCCTCACAGAACTGTGTTTAGCCAATGTGTCAATAATTTTGTTTGCTTATTAAATTGAACTTGTTGTAATTTCAGTTTCATTGGAAATCTGTTATGATTTTAATCACTGTATTGATGAGTTGGTTTTCTCCTTGAAGACCCATTATTAACTCATTTAAATGAATGCTTAACTGAAATGTTGAAAGTCATCAATTCAAACATAGAGATATACTTCAATAGACATGTTTAGCAACGAGCTTTCTAAATAGAACTCCAATAGCACAGGAACTTGCTCCAAGATTCAACAAAAGGTACTATATGGAATCTGAAAGTCTCTGTACAGCAAAGGAAGCTTTTAATAGAAAAAAACAGCCCACAGCTCTGAGGCAAATATTTATCAGACATGGTCAGAAATAGGATTAATATTCATAACTGACAAAGAACTTCAAAATATTAAATGTCAAATGTCATAGAAACAAAACCTGTAAGCAACAAATGGCTGATGGAATGAACAGTTATCAGAATAAGAAAATAAAAACAAATGATCAGTAAGTATTTTTTGAAGTATCCAACATCCCTTGTCATCATGGAAATGCAACTATTACCTATTTTGAGATACCACCCAGACAGCAAGTTTGCCATCAAGAAATTCAGTTAGAATGAATAATGGCAAGGATGTGGGAAAAAAGAATTCTTATTCACTGTTGGTAGACACGAAAACTAGTACAGCCATTATGAAAATCAGCCCATTTGTTTCTCAATAAATTGGAACTAGAACCATCGGATTCACCTAAAGTTCTCGTGGGCATCTGCCCAAATGGCTCCTTATCCTACCACAGAGATGACTGGGCACGCACTTGTACTGTTACTCTATTCATGTCAGCCAAGAAATAGAACCAACCTAGATGCCCACCAACAGATAATGGATAGTGGAATTTTGTTCATTTGTTTAAAAATGAATTATGAACCTTTAGGGAAAATGGATAGATCAAGAAAGCATAATATTAAGTAAGGTTACCCAAACCCAGAAAGACAAAACTGTGTGTGTTCCTTTTCATTTGCAGAGCTTAGCCTATAATTTACACTTTATGTATAAATAGGTATATTTAGGAGTAAAGCATTTAAAAAGCTAGATAAGAGGCAAGAGAGGGAAAAGCAGTCAATGAGGTAGGATGGAGAAGGGGAAAAATACAGGTAGGAGCTACAAGGGGGGATGGCAGGATAGTAGGAATGTAGGGAAAGGAGGATCTACTAATACATACCTAGAAAATGCCATAATAATAATCTATTATTTATTAGATAGTTGCAACATTTTATACAATAAATAAATGATTGAATTCCACTAAAAATTCTTAATCTGTATGCCAGTTTTCATTATGAAATACTGGCACAAATTTTGTTTCTGAAACCGTGAAAGATTTCACAAAATGTCACAAATCATAATGTCTTTTCAACATGTGGTGTTGACTTAGCAATCCTTGAAAAAGTAAAAGATGCCACATTCAGCATTAGGACTTTGAAGGGATTCCTGAAATTCTTGAGAATTTCATCCCTTGACTCCTGTGAAATTTATGGAGTTTGTGATGATTATCATCACAATAAGCATTTTAGTGTTTTCGCGCATAACTTGGATGTGTTATGAAATAATATTTCATTAAGTGTGTGCCTTATCTACCATGAAAAAAAATATCACTGCAGCATTTTTCAGTATCCTGTTTCTATCTCTTGATTTAGTTGTGCTTTTCAATGGTACATCAGAAGCCTCTTCTTCGTGATATTGTTGGCCATCAACACATAGAGCATACTTGGCAAAATGAGGCACGTTTGTAACATCAGTATTGTCAACCACCAGGAAAACATATAATTTAAAATCAGCTTTTGATAGATTCCCCATTTTCTACATTTTGGCTAGCTGTGGCCTGAGAAGGCAAACCAATTGTGGAAATATTCTTCTTTTATTCCTGGCATATAGCATCTGCCATACTATCCGTACATTGCTTAAGGTCCTCACCATCAGAAAATGGCTTTAACATTTTGCTATTGAGCATGTGGCCACATGTTTTCAGTTCAGCTATTTTGTCCTCATGCTACAACACTTAATAGGCAATGAATTTTGTAACATGCTATTGAGTACAATATCATCAAATTAGACAAAGAGAATAAAATTATATATATATATATATTAGATATATATATTTGTGGTGTTTATTTTGTGTAATATTGTGACAAGACTTATCATTTATAAAGCTCATGTTTGAGGACTCTGCAATCAAGTTGAGAGAGAGAGAGAGAGAGAGAGAGAGAGAGGGAGGGAGGGAGAGGGAGGGAGAGAGAGGGAACGTCCACCCTCACAATGTTTTAAGTAAGCTAATCTTGGACTATATATTGCTTGCACAGTGTGCATTGGACACTCTTGATCTAGAGTAAAATAACTCCTCTGTATTGAAGCATAGTAGACATGTTTCCTACAACCAAAAGAATGCTTTTCTCCTGATCTGTATCTTAGACTGAAACCATTAACTTCATTAATCTCTAGCTGTAGGGATTCATTGAAGAGGTTGTAGAACTAAGGGCCAAAAGGAAGAAGGAGCACTGCCAAACATTGACTCCTTCAGCCCTCTCACAATAAGGTCCCAGATTGACATGAGGGTTGAAGGAAATGAAGAGCATAATGTATACAAGCATTCAGAAGATTTCTATCTAGTGCAGAAATATCTTCTTATTTTCTCTTTATAGAAAAAAAATTACTTTTATGCAAATGACTTACACTTTTCAGTATCCTAAGGAAAAGCATATGGTTCACGTAAAAGGACTTAACTGCAGTTTAGTGAAAGGGCAGTTTACAATATGTGGGAAGAGATAAGAAAATCAATAGGGACCAAGAAACATTCACATACTAGCAGTAATAGTAAGCCATGATTAAATCCTTGGGTCAACAGGGAGGATATTGCATAAGCCCCAGTAAGTCCATGAAAACTGACTACAGTAATGGGTGATGATCCAACGTTTTATTGGCATATGGATATTGGAGAGAATAGATACGACCTCATCTATCTGTCTATCTATCTATCTATCTATCATCTATCGATCTATCTATCTACCTACCTATCTACCTACTCTTACTCTTCTCTCTCCTTTCCCTTCCCATTTCCTGCTGTTTGTCTAACTAAATATAAAAGCTAGTATGTAAATAATTAGTAAATCTAGTGCTTCTGTTGTCTATCAAAGTAAGAATTCCAGGACAGAAGGCAGGTCTGAGACAACAGAAAAGAGATGTTTAAATGTTAGGTCGGGGTGGGCAGTGTGTAAGATGAAGTGGCTGAGGAAATGGATCATTCAGTAAAATATTTTGGCAATCAAGAATGAAGACCTGTGTTCAGATTCCCAACACATATGTAAAAGAAAAAAAAAAGAAAAGAAAAAGACAAGCGTGACACCGTGTCTGTAACTCTAGCACCAGGGAATGAGGAGGTAGGAGGATCCATAGTCATGGTCAGCAAGTCTACCCAATCACTGTGTTCCAGATTCAGTAGGAAACATTTTCTTAAAATTACGGTGGAGATGAGCTGGAGACATGACTAAGCAGTTAAGAATTTGTATTGCACTTGCATAGGACCCCAGTTACATTCCAAGGACCCATTTCACAATTGCTTGTAATTCTATTTCCAGGGCATCTGACACATTCTTCTGGACTCTGTGGGCCCCTGCAATTGTGTGCACATATACTGACAAAAATTACACACATACAGGTCATTTAAAATAAAATCAAAATCTTTTGAAATATGAGACAGAAAGTCATCAAGGCAGACACCCAATGACAATCTCTGGTCTCCACACACATATACACACACCTGTGCATGCACAGTTGCATGAATAAACGAACACACCAAGAAATCATGTTTCATATGCTTGTTTGATGAGCATTGAAACAAAATACTGAATGGAAGGATATACATAAAATTAACAATTTAGGAAAGAGTTCTTTGAAAACAAGTAATAGCAAAGCAAGAGCATTAACAAAGACTCTGTGATTCAACATAGAACAGTTCCAAGCAGCTGGGTTAAAGAGCACAAGCTTCGATTCATATTTCCTCTTGATCTTGCAGTATATGTTATGTTGTAACTTTCATATAAAATGAATACTTTTGTGGATTTCTTTGTATCTCTGCAATGACGTCTTTGAAAAAGATAATTGGTATAAATAATTTCATTTCTAGCAAAAAAATATTATATGAAAATTTTATGGAAGCAACACAAATCATTCAAAATTTATCTCACCATTAATAAACCTATGATGTAGTCAACTGGGAAAAATACAGTTTTGTGAAAGTGCCTCTTTGAATTATTCAATTTCTTCTCTTGCAGTTAATTAGTTTAGAGCACATTAGCTAAGTTAAGCAACAAAAACGAACAAAATGCCAAACAATTAAGAATTATAGTTGCCAACAACACTCTTTAACTTTTGATAATATCCTTTAAATATCTACTATAACTAGTAGAAATTACTAATGTAAGTTAGTATTTTTAAGTGGATTTTATATAAAGAAAAATATATACTAGTCTAAATACATAACTATATAATTTGGGGGAAAGGGAAATTGTCTATTGCTATGGAACACTGGGTAGAAAGACAGGTCCAGTTAATGCACCAGGGATTCAAGTTCTTCCTTGTTTCCATTATTGTTGGTATAGGCTATTTATAGCTCTTATATCTACCAGCTGGGCTCTGGTAAAGTCATCGAGAAGGGAATTTTAAAGAGAAATAAAGTCACACGCATCACAGTAAAAGATAAATGTAGGGTATTCTTAAACACATGTACATTAAGTTGCTAACTATTTGTCATCATTGAAAGCAATATTCATCCTGATAGTTCTTATTTTATGAAAGAGGAAAACAATAGGATCTGAATACTCTAATCCATGTCTTATTTCTAATTAGTTGCATTATTACTAGTTAGTTGTATAAATTTATTTCTTTTTATGGCTGAAGGAATGTCCTTGTGGATAGATACCACATTTGCTTTACCCATTTATCTCTTGATGGAGACCAAAGCTAATTCCATTTCATGCCTATTCTGATTCTTGCTATGAGAATCACGCATGTGAAGATATCTCTGTGTTCTCTTACCTAAACATTGTGTAGAATGAAATAAATAAATTACTTCATTGTTATTAATTTTATATCATAGCATTTAAATTACAGAATGTCAAAGATAAAACTAAGCATCACTTAAAGAATAATTCCTAATCTAAAAAAAAAACAAAACCAAAAAACATTTACTATGTTTTTCATTATATTCAGGATAGTTATATCAATTTAATAAAAATTAAAAATGTTGAATTTTCCTTACTTAGACAATAAATATTGATAAAATATGTATGAGTGACAAGTTGACAAAGAGTGGACATATAATAGCTAATTCTATATATCAACTTGATTGATCTGTGAGATGTTCAGTTCTTTTGTTCAACACTATTTCTGAGACTTTCAATGAGTGCATTTCTGGGAGAAGTAAGTACATAAATTATTTGACAGAGTACAATGTCTTTTTCCAAGTTTGAGTGGCCATCTTCTGATCCATTGACTGATGGAACAGAACAAAATTATGGAGAAGAGTTGGTTGAACTTTCAAAAGTGCTTGAGCTGGAGCATGGATCATGTGAATCTCTTGGCCTTGGCCTTTAGACCCTGGGTAGATAGCCTCTATCGTGAGAAAGATGTAGGTGATTATTAGATCAAGTAATAGTAATATTAAAGCTAATGTCAATATGAAAAGCATGAGCTCATTAATTAAAACCCATCAAACTGAAATGTTCAAGGATCTCTTTGACTCTTACAACTCTTTTGTACAAGGAAAATCTTTAGTAAGTGAAACAAAGCAATTCCCTGATCATGAAATTTCAATGATAAGTTGCATCAAATATAAGCTGTGATCAATACAGTACTGGAGATAGTACTGTATGCACAACACTTAGTTGTTTATTATTGAACAAGTAAAAAATTGGCAAGAATTAGAAAAATAACACCTTAAATAAAAAAGAAAAATGCATCAATGAATAAATTTAAAACTAGAAAAGATTAAAGAATGATAAATAAAACCAAGATTGAATTTTCTGTGGAATAACTACACAACATCCATGATATACAATCAAGTAAATATTGAAATAATTAAAATTTAGAAGTAAGGAAAATATACGGTATCTGAAATAGGTAAGATTGTTTTAAAAATTAAGCAGACACTTGGATTTCTCTGCTACACACTCAATAAACTCGGTGAAATGAATATTTTTTCCTAGAAAAATCAGCATTACCAAAAAGGACTTCAGCTGTAGCAGTAACTGTATAAAAAACGGAATTACTCATAGAGGGGTTATCTTCTGAAAAGCGGTGAAGCTCTGGTTGTGTAGCAAGAAATTCTAGCAAAGAATATTCTTGTGCTGTTTAAACACTTATAAAGCATGAGAGAAATGGAGAGTGTCATTCTTCTTGTTATTAGATTAGCTAGCTGTTGTCTATATGCAATCCCACACCCAGCCCTCAACTATTAGGATTTGTAATTCTTTGCCTCAAGGATTTGGTGAACCCAATTTCCCTTCTCTTTTACAAAATGTCATTGAAAAGATTAAATGAAGTGTTTTTTTTTAGGGGAGATCAGCACTCACTTAGAGAGGCATATGATACATATGACACAGGAGAAAGTACAATCCTCTAAATCATCAGAGACTTGGACTCCTTGCTCTGTGCTGGTCTAAGAAACACCAATACTTTCAAGGAAAATGTCAGCATGGACACCTGGGACTGAGCAGTGGTGCTGGGCCTCATGTGAGAATCAGAACTACTGTAAAGAAGAAGTTACAACCAATGGCCTAGTTTTTTGTAAGACTCTAGAAACTTTTTACCATCCTTAGGCATGATCTCTTAGGAAAGAGATTCAAGAGTAACTGGCATTGAATTTCCTGCCAACTTAGAAGAGAAGCTTGCATAATTAAAGATGGAATTAAATTGATTTGAAGATAATAAAATGGTGGTATTTCTTTCACAATTTAGTGTGTGTAGCAAGATTAATACTCACTACATATAGATTTAAAATAAAATGTATTTCTGATAGATTAAATCCAGGAGAATAAAAAAAAGCAAGCATGGTTAATCCCACAAATGAAAGGATGGTTAAATATTCAGAAATCATCTCACAACATTGATCATATTGATGGCTGAACTAAAAAAAAATTATGTTAAGAGCTGCTGAAAATGTTTTTGAAAATTTCAATATGTGTGAATTTTAGAAATGTATTTACTTAAAATTCTCTAGTAAAATTGAAAATAAGCATATGTTTTACTACTATTTTCATATACAATCAGTTTTTTAATCTCAGACCCATACTATAAATATTATACCTGAAAATTTGTAATGTAATGATAAATAAATGGACACAGAATCATATAAGTTGTTAGTTAATGAAATTCAAGTATAGGCTGTCTGTTTTGCTGTATTGGAAATTAAACAGAAAAAAAGAACCAACCCCAGTAAATGACAGCACAACATATATCAGACTTACTTTACCCTAAGCCTCATTTTTAACCTAAAATCAAACTGTTTATCTCTCTTGTTAAATATTTCATTCTTAGGCCATAATCTTTCATTGCTGTGTATTTTTATTTTCCCCTTGCATTAGTGTGGCATTGCACTTACACAATATTCAGTGTTTTAGAAAAGAATCACAAGCTCCATTAGTATGCTTTCTATGAAAAATTAACATTTTGAATAGATCATGTGTTCTACATTGGTATGAAAACTGTTCAGTACCTTACATGCCACAGGCACCAGTCAGAAACAGCCATAACCCTGATTCTATGTTGCAAGAAACATCAGCATGAGCCCTGGCATAATGATCAGCTCAAGTCCCAGCTGCTCCTATCAATGAGAAAACGATACAGGGATGCCAAATATCACCTGGTTCAACTCTCCCTCCTGCCTTTAAGAGAGCTGTTTTCACTGTCTTAAAGTGGTGAGGGCCAAACAGACCAGACACTCCCTAGAACCTGATTCCTAGAAACTGCAGAGTTCAAGCCCATGACATCTGAGTCACACGACTCCAAAGGAGTATGTTTCCTGAGAACTATAGTCTGTCATGAATCAAAGATAAATATTAAACGAAGTAGTTGTGATCATTAGCAAAGTTGTCACTCCAGGAACGGTTAGGACATCATTTCACAACACATTTTCTGAAGATCTGTATGAATCACTATCTCAAAAGAAAGAAGTTTGAACCTAAGAATGCAGCAAGATAGCTAAGGATGTTACTTCTTGGTTGCTGGTTATTTTTCCATAGATAGCAAAAAAGAGGCAGAATCTATATGTTTATTGATATATACTAAGAGATTTGTTGCATTGCATATACTAACTCAATTGGGATGCTGGCTGAGAATTCTCCATGTATCTGTTTCCACATCTCTTGCTAGAGGCTAGTACAAGCAGTTGAAAGTGGAAATCTTCTGCAGAGTGGAATATCCCTAAGACCAAGCTGGAATGCCTTAAAGGACAATCTGAAGTCTGTGTTGGCACTTGTTATCCCACAGTGGGAAAGCTTACTCTGTGAAGGCTCAGGCCCTACTTCAAGATGCTGCACATGTAGCTAAGAGACGTTGAAGGTCTGATAGTTTAAGCAAGCAACTGCAGAATCAGGTTTGCTTAATGCCAAGGGGATGAAGTAGCAGAGCAGCAGTGAAAGATTTTACCACAAAGTAACTTGGTTCTTCTCCCCTCTGGCTCTAGAGACAATGATCTTCATATCACACCTTGATGAAACATGTCTAAAGGGGGAGAAGGGGAACCCTAAAATTTTGAGAAATAAAATTCACTATGGCCACACTGATAGAACTCAATCTCATCGTATGCCTACTACACCCTTACATTCAGATAAAATAAATACATATATTTTTAATTATATAGAATCATATCACAAAACACAAAAGTAATAATAAGTAATATTAAAAAGTAAAAGGACTTAATTATGCATTATTTTTAATTTACCGCTAAACATATTCAAATATGTTGCATAAAATACCTATCAGATCATAACAGCTACTAGAGTGAAGGATGGATCTGGTGGGCTTGTCTAATGATTTTCCCAATAGCTTTGAAACAAGGCAGATACCCAAGCATTTGGAGTCAGCATGGGGTCTTCTTTAACCAAAATGAGAGAATTAAAATAAATGATTTTTCAAGACTCTTCCAACTTCATGATTGTATGATAACCCAAAAAGTATTTAGTCCTGTCTATTCCCATAGCTTTCATTAGCTTACTCATAATAACAAAAGTTTTGAGTCTATAAAAAAGATGCATCTATAACTTGTTGGCTGCAGCAACTGTTTTCCATGAAATGCCATAGGAAAAAAATGCAACTTTCAAGAAGAATACATGCTTCCAAAATTTGGCTTTGAACAGATATGAAATACCTTTTGTACTTATAAAAAGCTTATATGATTTGACCTTAAAAATAGCATCTTACCTTTGTAAAATTGCTGAAGGTTAAACATTAAAAATGAATAAAATCTGGGCTATCAGCTTTCTCCTAATTCACTGAGACAGTTTCTATATTAATCCGCTGCTTGAAAGAAGGAAGTCGCCTTTATTATTTGATAGTTTTTTTTCTATTTTCTCAGGCATCCTTCCTACCACCTTCCAAACCCTACTTAATAGTCAACCTACATTCAGAGTTCATGATTATATGAAGAATGAAATGTGATAGGAAAGACAGCTCAGTGGTAAGGACATGCTATTTCGCATCCAGAGTTCAGTTCCCAACACTCATTCTGTGTGTCTCACAGCCACCTCTAGTTCCAGGGATATCTAGCACATTACTTGAATATACCCACACATAGGTATAATTTGCAACAATAAAATGAAACCTTTAAGAAAACAAATGATACATTTCATTAACAATAAATAATTTCTGACATTCTCCACAGTAAGATAATAGCAACAGAAGAAATTCAAATAGCCACCTTCCAATGTGGATCCATGATTACATCATTCCTGACTATATTAATGTACTTACTCTAAAACCCTCAAGACAAAGTATGAGCATCATAAGAAATAGGAACTATGACAACCCCTGTGTAGCACTGCAGAATTTTCAAGTTTCCTAATCCCCTAAGACTACATAGATAATAAATGGCAAAATGAATCAATCCAGATAGTATGAACACAGAATCCATGTGATACATAACTGAATTTCCATGCAAAAAGCATGACTCATGAGATTATCTTAGATCACAGAATTGTGTTTTGGATTTGAGAAAGTATCACACTCTCATAATCTGGTCATTTACTCTCTATAGTTCTCAGTTTGCTTCCCTTGGAGAAGACTTAGGAAGTTCTGGGTTAGGGAAGACATAGACAAGCTTAACTACCAATAAAAACATCTTTATTCAACAATTATATGACCAGTAAGGTCCAGTTTGATGTTTATTGATAGACTTGTTTGTCCTAATTTCTGTAATAGTCTCAGAATGGAAAGATATTAACATCTTATCAATATAGCAAAGTGGCTTAATCTTCCATTGGTGTATTTACATTGCGACAAGAGTACACTTTCAAATACTAAATAGATATGATGATGTTTACTAGACTTTAAATTTTGAAAAATTTAAGGCTTTTTTGAGTTTTCTTCTCCCACAATGCTGATACATGCTCCTTTACTCTGACTAAACTATCTTGAACATACTTGAATCAAAAGGCCTCTAAACTTTTTTGACATCAAATGGTTGTTATGAAACACTTGGAGAGGCCAAATATAAAAGAGCCAGAAACATAAGGATTAAATTTTCCCTTGACATCCACTTAAGTTATAAAATTAAGAAACAGTGATTGGGAAAACAGTTTTGGAAATTTTGTAACATTTGAAAGGCATTCAAGATGTTTTTCAGAACTTGAAACAGGCTAGAATCTTCCATTAAAAAAAACAAACAAACAAAAAAACAAACAAAACCAACATAGTAAATATATACACATGGGAAAGGAAAGTGTGTGTGCCTGCATAAGTGAATTCATTTGTTTTTAAGAATTTTATAATTTGCAAAGAGAAGTTTTCACTTCTATTTCCCTATCCATTTGAGAAGTCAATGTTGTCCACCTGGCCCCATGCTTATATCATACTTCAACTAATTTCTGTTAGAATTTTTAAAATACATGGAAAAATAGTTGCTTCCCAAGAAACTCTTATATTATGGCACCTAGGAGCTAATCTCCAAGTGTTTAGGCCCTCAGCAAAAGAAACCCTGCAGTCATAAACATCATCTGTTTGATGGAATTCCAGGAGTCTCTATTCCATAGCTTATGGCACACCATAGATAGTACCTAAGGGCCTTCAAATATGCCATTTTTATGAAACAGCCAAATCATTCTCCAGGCATTTTTCCTATAAATTACTCTAGGATATATTGTGAATGCCACATGTGTTTTGTAGTCGTTCTAACACTATCAATATCGGTCTCTATATCTGAAGGAGTTAAATTCTAAAAATGAGTCTGTTCTTAATTTCAATAGTTAGTAATCATGAGAAGGAACTACCATAGGTTTACTTTCCTAGACTGTTTTACATTACATTATATGCACATCTTTATATTTCTTCTCAAATGCATGGTCTGTGATCCTGACTTCCCAAACACAATCAAATACTCAACAAAAATTTAGTAAACAAGTGCTAAATAAAATAAAAAAATAAAAATTACATCTACATCGTCCCCTTTTGTGAACAAAAATGACAAAACATTTCAAAATTGAGGATTTAGGCACATCCTTTCCCAAAGATCAGTGTATATGAGCACTTGTAGAGATGTCTCCTCTTAGCACCCAGATTAAAACTGTCCCAAACTGAGCATACCAGTTTTTCTCTGTTATGTTGTCTACAGTTGACTCAAACCACTTCAGCATTGCCGGTGGGATCCATGTGTCTTTGTGATTGTTTTTATCCACATCCTAGGGCCAGCCAGTTGCCCTAGTCTGGAAAACTCTCTCATTTATTTAAAAGCCCACATTCCAAAACTGTCTTCTTCAAGTGATTCAACTATCTTTCCTTCTAAATAGGACCAAAAGTAGTGTGAATCATCACAATGAACATTACTAAGTAGATTTTTCTGATGAAATGAATGATATGCAAGATGTGTACATGGGCTAAAGCATATTCTATGAAGCTAAAGAGACTTAATAGTCTGCACATTTAGGAAGAGTTCTCTTGCCTAAGATCCAGAAGATATTTAACTCCTCTTAGGCACATTCCTAACCTGAATAACTAGTTAAATCCTACCACTAGAATAATATCCCATTTGCATCTAGAGAACCCTTTATGTGAGCAACTCTGAGTTCATAAAAGAATTATTTGCTCTTCACAGATAGGTTGCATGTCTTCTTGAGTTTGCTAAATAACAAATGCCTTTAGGTAAAGCAGTATTTGCCCGAGAACAAATTCTGTTAACTTAAGAAGAATATTAAGTAAAGGACACCAACAACCCTGCATCTAACTATTAAATACTAAAAGTATTTGGCAAAATAAGCTAATTTGTTACAAAATTGATAAACAACAAAATTTCCTATCTCTACATTTTTTGTAGATGAAGACTTCTCTATTCACTTTATCACACTTTTCAATCTGTCTACCATTGCTAAGATTCCTTTAGTTACTCCCCAACACAACTTAATTTGGAATCCTATGATTTTGTCACCATACATTTTTAGTTTATACATTGTCTTCTTTCTCAGTGAACTCCCTCACTCAAACATCTCATGTGGATTAAATTAACTGTGTCTTAGCTGTTTTATATGGTGAAAAATTGGTGTACATTCTACAAATTGCAGATAAAAAGTTATTTAAAAGTGCATTTCAGTAATGTGTTAGACTTCACAGCTTATCCTTCTGTCCTGTTGCTCAGTATCTGCAAGAAAATGTCCTGATGTCCAGATGAGAAAACAAAGATCTAAGCTTTTGAATTTGTGATTAACAAAGGCAAGGACACTTGAAAAACAAACCTTTTTTTCCCCCCAGAATTTATTTGGGATGAAGTTAAATGACAGATTGAAAAAGAATGGTTTAGAGCTCTCTGTAGTGACCACATTCTAAAGACGCTTGTATAGAGCAGCTGATGACGACTGTATTTGAGATTTTTATTTTTTTTAAATATTCATTATATGAAGACAATATAAAATTGAGCAGAACTTCTGCCAAGATAAAGTTTTGACAGGTATTGCAATTCTCATTATTAATTCAATTATTGCATTCCCTATTGAGAACCAAGAATATAAGAGTTATTTGAATTCTTAATAGCATCTATTGAATGGCTTTACCTTATAACAGTGCTTACTATTAGGCATAAATGGTGTGAAGCATTCATACCAGTGTTCTTAGAAAATGATCTGAAGCTTTGCTTATGAGCAAGTGTGAGAAATCATTGTTCCTTCTCAGGCCTCATGCTGGGTGTTAACAGTATATTTCATTGTCAGAAAGGGTACCGGTAAATTCTCACCATGTGGTCATTAGGCAGGTCAAAGTCTCAGAGAAGCCAAACTTTGAGAAGTTTCTCTCACCTTGTTATAAAACAAGAGGGGATTGAAGAAGATAAGGAGGAACAAGAGTTTTCTGGTTTGTTGTTCATGTTTGTTTGCTTGTCAACTTGACACAAACCTAGAATGATCTGGGAAAAAATGTCAGAAGGTAAAATTCCCTCATTAGATTGCAATAGGCAACTCTCTGGGGCTTTATTTATTAATAATTTTATAAGAGAGGAGCACCACCCAACAGCTGGTGCTACCCCAGACTTGTGTTTCTGGGTGATTTAAGAATATAGTCTGAGCCGTGAGGAGTAAGCTAGACAGCAGCATTCCTCCATGGCTTCTGCTTCCGTTCCTGCCTTCAGGCTCCTGCCTTGAGTTCCTGCCTGAATTTCTTCAGTGATTGAGTGTGACCTGAGACACAGGTTAAGCTGAAATAAACCCTTTCTTTATGAAGTTGCTTTTTGTCACGGTGTTTCATCACAGCAATAGAAACCCCAACTAAGACAAAGAAGAATAATACTAGAAAGATATGAAAGGGATGGGAGTAAATGAGATTCATTTTTCATTAAATTTTCTATGTGCTTGTGTCTTTACAGTAACATTAGACTTCTCTTTTAAATTTTAAATTCTCTATTAATAGTTCTAAAATATCTGATATCACCAGTATACCAGAGCAGAATAATGCTGGTAGGTCTTTTTTGTTTCGTTTTGTTTTTTAAGTTGTAATACCATGTAGGTCACTACATTAAGAATGCTGTGATCCTTGTAGTCAGGATCATAGGAGACAAATATCTTAAAGGAAATTATGTCACTTGGGTGACAACGCTCCCAAGAAAAGCATGGACAAATTGACATGATACAACAAAAACAAAAACAAAACATAAAACAGAAGAAGAAAATCCTGTACCAGACATGAAAAACTTTTTCCAATGATTGACCATCATCCTCCCAGTTGTTATGATACTAAGTTGTCTGTTATATAGCTCTTTTATCTGAAGTTTATTTACAAAAAGTTAGTAACAAAGTTTTTTCTCTGAAGCAAGATTTTCTGACTTTAGAAGTTTCCATGCTGATTCAGAGGATTTTGATGTTACCATGAATACAAAGTACTGGGTACTTTGACTAGTTATGTCATGGAGTCCATTTCTCAGGATTGTACCAGCTGAGACTTTCCAGCAAGTCTTTAAACTCTTGAATTTCTTCATTCACTTTGTGATTTTGTTAAACAGAGAGTTTTGTTTCTCTGGCAATATAACTTTTGGTTTATTTTCCAGACATAATGTTTAAGTTTTTATCTTGTGTCAAAGAAGAAAATAAGACTTACATTTTGTGTTGTTTGATTGTGCTAGACTGGAGATACACATGGGCAGGTATTTATGAAAACATGCGTTTTTCCTTTTCTTGCTTGTCCTCCTATGAGCAAGGATACAACAAGTGGCTTATTTATAGCCCATTTTTGCCTAATGGATGGCCAGTGATTGTTTCTGAATTGTAGTTTCAAATTGAAAGGTAAAGCTCTTCTTGTACTAAGTCCTTAGGAAAATCACTTACTAGGGCAAGTGGTGCAGTTTCCTTGTATTTCAGTGTTGTTACTACAAGAGGGACTTCAGAAATACTCCTGAACACAAATCCTTGAATGCAAAGACCTTGGAAATGCACTGAACAGTGCAACAGATCTCTAAATCATCTCTTAATTCTTACCCATTTTTTGTGTCTTTTTTTAGACACTGAAAATCAGTCTGGCTTAGAATTCAGAACTCACTAGGTAGAACAGGCCAACCTGGACTCTCCTCTCCTCAATTTGCCAAGTGCTCAGATTTCAGGCACAAGTCACAATGTTAGGCTCTCCCCTTGTCGTTGTTATTCCCAAGACAGACTCCAGTAGTATTTTTTTTTAATATTTTGATAAGAAATCTGTCTACCTATGCAGCCGGTTGTCCTCTCCATTGCTTTTATCTTTGAGGTATTTCTAAAAGATTTTCAATCTCTAACAAAAAATCACACATTTCCAATGTCATGATAGAGGCATTCTTCTGTTTAAACTCCTTAGATAATTGCAATGATCCAAAGGAGTGAGAAGAAGTAAAAACATGTACACAATGAATCATTTTGAATCCCAAATCTGAAAATGTGGCTTTTGAGCCAAACCACTGTGTAAAAGCCAATTTTCTAAACTACAGATGTGGTTTAAATGGTTCAGCTACTCAGCATTTATGTTTATTGGAAAGAAAATATTTTCATTGCTTTTTGAGACAAAATATGTCTTTTAAGATATTGGTAAATATTGGTTATATACAAATATCACAAGGAAGAAATATGATAATTCAGCTAAAAGCCAGGTTTAGTACAACTTGGAAATAGGAGAACTGAACTGGTAAGCAGTACCCAATGTTTTAGGCTTTCCATAACAGAATTTAAAGTGGGTATGTTCTCATAGTCTATCTTCATTGATTAAGTGCTGACATCAACAATGGAGTCCCATACCTTAAAGTCTATAGAACATACTTTAATATTTAATGAAATGTTGGTAATATCCAACAAGTCAAAGGAGCTTTTGACTTGGTTAACTCTATCACATATGGCTCTACTTTTTGTATATGCGTATGTTCATGTATGTGGTTATGGGTATGAATATTCATGTGTCTAGGAATGGGTATGAATGTTCATGTGTGTGTGAATAAACTTTGGCACAGAAGCCAGACATCATCACCACCAGTTTAAGAACACTGCTACCCTGAACCAAAACTTGTAGGCATCTCCTTCCTGGATTTCATTCTCACCAATTGCCCTACATTTTGGTTCCTCCCTAAATAACTCCTCTGAAGAGCTAGCTTATCTTGACAAGATCAAAATGATCTTCACTGAGGTGTTAGGATTTGCTGTGTTCTGCCTGGAATAACCATTGCCCAGCCTTCTGCATGACCCCATTGTCCAGTTTCTGCTCAAATATAAACTTCTCAGAAAGACCCTGCCTGACACTCTTTGCAAAGAATGTTTTCTGTCATACTAGATGCCTTTCAATCATTGAAATGTCATTGCTGAATTCAATATCCACCATTATATAATATGACTGATTTCTATAGGCAACTTCTCTGCTTCTTCCTCAAAGCTGTGATATTCTGATGGGCAGAAGTTTCATTTCCTTTTCCACTGACAGTTCTGCCATGGAATCGATCTATTTTCTTAAGGGTATCCTTGATAAGGAGAAAGATTTATGGACTACTCTACCTTCCAACTTTCAAGCAAGCTATATGCCATATGAAGACACTATGTACAAGCACCCAAGTATGCTGAGGGCATTCCTGATTTATCTTGTTGTGCTAGCACAGCAATGAATAGCTCAAAGTATTCTCTCACTCTCCAAATATCCTCACATATGCATATTTCCTTATGGGGTGAGCCCATACAATGTTCTGAAGGATCCATTACTAAGGTTTTCCAAATAAATTGAATTATTTTTTTCTCTTATATATCAGTTTCATATGTACCACTAAAGCATACTACATTAACCTATGAGGAAAGAAAAATAACATTAAAAGTCCTCTCCTGAATGTCCAGACTCTAATTCCTGGCCTGCCTGGTGTGTTAGTCATGGTTTCCCTCCTTTAGCATGGTGTTCTGCCCTTCCATTGTCTCAGTGGATCCTGCAGGAAGAATAGGCCACAGGTTGAAGGTTGTGGCTGGGATGGTCTCCCAGTTCCTCCACTGGAAGACTTGCACTGTTAAGGAGATGGCCTGTTTAGGCTCCCTGACCCCCATTGTCCCCACCCCTAGAGGTCTTTGCTAGGGCCTCCTTCATTTATTCCAGTGGGTTTCCACTGCACTATATCTCCTGATTCTCCCTTAAGTGTCCTCCAATTCTCATTGTCTTTTCATATATTCTCTCGGTCCATCCCCTAACAGAAAGGATCCCCATGGCAGCGAAGGGAGCAGAGGTAGAGGCCCAGAGCCAAACAAAATGCAGAGCTCAGGAAACCCCACAGAAAGGGTTTGCTGGGATCCGAGGGGTCAAAGACATCAGGAAAACAAGCCCCATGGAGACAACTGACCAGCATTCTTAGGGGCTCACGGAGCCTGGAGCGGCGGCAGACATGGAACCTACTGGGTCCGCCAAATATGTCTTGAATTTGCCTGGTGCTTTTACAGAACTCATACAGACTAGAATAGGGGTATGTGTCCCTGAACCTTTTGCCTGCCCTTTAGTACCTTGCTCCCCTACTAGGTTTCCTACCTCAACAATGAAGTAGGGAATTGTGTTTGACACTGTTCCATCTTCTTGTGCCATATTTGAGCAGCAACCCCGAGAAGATTGCTCTTTCTTAGGGAGAGGCAAGGTGGGAGTGGGAGGATGGGGGGGGTAGATCTAGGGTTAGAGAAGATGGGGGGAGCTGGGAGGATTGAGTGGAGAGGCAGAAGAGTGTTGGAATATGAGAGAAGTAAAATTCTTATATATAAATAAATTTTAAAAAGTGTACTACACTAAGCAATTAGAGTGCACATGTGAAGGAAGATCTCAAACTATTTTTTTCTGTGTCTATATCTGGTTTTGTTTTCCAAACCACCACTTGCCTTTCATCAGAACCTTTGCATTCATTTCTCAGCAAGTTCTGCCTTTCTTCTTTCCTTTTTGTCACCAAACGATAGCTGAGATGAGCATGTAAAATATGAGCTGGAAGATAAGGGGTGGAGAGATGAATCAGCAGTTAAAAGTATGCTTCTTCTTGCAAAGGATCAGAGCTTGGTTCTTAGCACCTATATTTGGTGTCTTACCATTTCCTCTAACTCCAGCTCCAGGAGATCTGATGAACTTTTCTAACCTCTTCAGGTAGATGCACTCATATGCACACACACACTCTCCCTACATACGTACATTAAAAAATAAATAAAACAAAGCATGATCTGGGTCAAATGCTCCTAAGAGGACTAAATGAGCATGTGACACTGGACACTCTAGAAAACAGATGACAGCAAAGCTTATATGGTAAGACTGCAAGGAAGAGCTCACCTTCAGGAAGTGAAGAGAATTAAGAAACATATTTTGAGCATCCTTTAATAAGTTTATCCTGCAGACATAGTTCCTTGAAACACTGAAAAATACCTATAGCCACTATATTCTGGGGGTGAATATCTCCTTTCCTTACCTGCACTGGTTGTAATGGTAATGGTATATAAATGATTCCAAATTTCTACAGGGCAGAGAAGTACATCTCATTTTAAATTTTGTGTCTCTAGTTCTTAATGGATTCTTCAGATCTATTCTGCAAGACATTCTATTCTGTTACACTTTCATTTTCTCCCAGAGATCACAAAATGTCCTTCTTCTCCTTAACTTTCCATTCTTCTACCTCATCTCTTCTCAGCAACCACTCTCCACTCAGTTCCCAGCCGTAAACATTTCCAGCTTTAGAGTGGAAAAAGAAATGACAAGAAAGAACCCTTTGTAGTTGTTATATGGCTCTTCTTTAACATTTTCCTAACTTTTCTTTTATCTCATCGAAAGAAACATCCATCCATTTTCAGACAGGAATTCAATTGCTCAAGTTCTCAGTGCCATTTCTGTTAACTTCTCAGGAGTTTCATCTCAGTTTGCCCCTGCCCTTAATATATTTATATTCTTCCTCCTGGATTGACTATCTATCAGCATAAAAAAAATTTCAGTATTACCCAGTGATGATGGAAGAGAAAGAAGAGAAGGCAATGATCTATTAGAATTATTTCTCAGGCTGTCATCTCTTTTTTTATCCAATGGTATACTCTTAACTGGCAAAACACATCCATATTCATTAATGTGTTATTTGAGATTCTAACACTATATTAAATACTATTTTTAAAGAAAAGCTTTAAAAGCAGAAAGGTTTATTTGCACTCATGGATTCATTGGCTTCGGCACCTGGTCACTTTTCTATGTTGTCTTTGTGCCTATGGTGAAGCAACATCACGGCAGAAGCAGAAGGTGGAAGAAACTGCTCATAAGATCATGGTGGAAGCAAAAAGCAACACAACAGGTACTCGGGTTCCAATATGTTCTTTGAGGGCAAATGTCCAGTAACCTACTTCCTCCAAACAGGTCTTACCTTCTAGAATTTCTACCACTTCCAAAACACACTAACAGCTTGGAAACAAACTTCATTCCACAAGCCTCTGAAGAACATTTAACATCTAAGCTATAAGACTTGACTGACCAACAAGATGCCCAGATACATGGCTAAACATGATTTCTGTGTGAAGAGAAAGGTGCTTCCAGGGGAGAGTCACACTTCTTATTACATTTACCTGTTGATTGTTGAAGTGGCGCAGTCTTCATGCCACAGTGCACAAATGGAGGTCAGACTACAGCTTTCAGGATTCAGTTCCCCCTCTCTACCTTATTCATCCTAGACTGATCCCAGATCTTCCAGCATGGCATCATGTACCTTTACCTAGGAGCCATCCTGCCTGGCCTAGATTCACATTTAAATAGGAGAAGTCATTAAAGTATATACCCTCCTCCAAAATAAGGTAGAGATGACACAAACTGCTGAAATCCCTAATGATAGAAAACACAGAGGAGAATGAACTTGCTGTCTGCCTGAGTGCTTGAGCTTGGATCCTCACATTCTGCCCTGATTTCTCCCAGTACTAAGAACTTCATTCTTGACCTGGGATTCATACCATTGTTTCTTGGACCCTCTTCCCTTCATTGTGTATCATCATCTTTCTGGTGAGAAATCTAACATAAATGGATTAAAATAGAAACCATCTAACTTTGCCTTTACAACCACAAACCTGTTGTCTTGACAATCACACATGTTGTCTCCTGCAACACCCAAGGCAGATTTTCCAAAAGACAGAAGGGTGTTCGGCCAGCAATGTGTAGTGCGGAGGCTCAAGGAACAGAGAATAATAGATAGCAGAGACTGGAAGTCTAATCCACTTGTTTGAGACATTTAGGCCTCTAGCGCCATGGAAGTGAAATGATCCACCTCCCAGGACTTACCCTAAGTGATGAGGTTATATGGAAAGGGCAAGCACAGCCAGTATTTCTGATAACCATGGGACAGAGGTGTTTGCCAACTTTTTTTTTCACTCTCTGCACCAGATAAAAGCACTGAAAACTCGCTCTGGATATTGGGAGAAATTTACAAGAGAAACTCTTAAACTCTCTAGGATCTCAACAAACCTCACACAGATGATATATTACAGCTGCTTGTTTTTTTTTTTTTTTCAAGTTAAAACCCATTCTCACCCTTTAAAATTTTCCTTAGAACCATAAAGTAGATTTGGAATACAATGTCTGTATGAGAAGAATTGGTACTTAGAGGGTTAAAGGAATTTTGTTTCAATCATTGTATTGCCTGGCACTGAAACATTTAAAATCTTGATGATACATAATTTAACTCAAGTTCTCTAGACTTCCCAACATTGGTGATTTGGTAGCAGAAACAGGGAATGTCTATAT
Source organism: Cricetomys ansorgei (assembly GCA_026225945.1). Classification (NCBI taxonomy): domain Eukaryota; kingdom Metazoa; phylum Chordata; class Mammalia; order Rodentia; family Nesomyidae; genus Cricetomys; species Cricetomys ansorgei. Next base: position 3,986,251 of record JAMJFZ010001390.1, read on the forward strand.
TTATACGTTTTCCGATTGCCATTGCTGAGTGCCATATATTCATTTAACGGCTAAGATATTTTTTTAAAAGTCCAAAGCAAGTGTGTTTTTCAATAGCAGTTTATGTCATTTGCCTCAATTTCTCAAGTGCAGTATGGAAAGCCCCTTCCTTCATCATCACTCTGACTAACTCATTTTAATTGAGTACCAATGTTTCTTAACTTCCTCAAATTTTTGGCAGTTTTCTTTCATTCGCAGCAACAAGCTTTTTGTGAGGAAAAAATATTTACTACAAAGTGAAAAGAGATTTCTCTGTGGGTGTTCTGATAGCTTTGTCGCTTTCTGATCCTTGAATGTGTTGGCAGTTTAAATGCCTGTCTGACCTTTATAGAAAGTTTTGAAATAGCTATCATGTTTTAGTGTTATTTCCAACATCTTTGAGTCAAACTTTGTTTAGAAATTTGCTTTCTGCAAATACTGATACAGGGGAGCAGTCCCAAGTAAATTTGGCAATGCATACTTAGAGTGTGAATGAAGGTAATAGGGTTACCATCTCATATTTGGAAATGCAACTAAATTAGGGTCAGAAAAGACTAAACTGATGGAAAATGAGTCTATACATTATTTCTCACCATTTCTGTTTTTAATATGAGGATATTTAGATTCAGAAAGGTTGAATGTCTAGGGTCATAAAGAGATGAATAAAACCTGCTGTCAGCTCTCCACACTATTATCCCCTCTATCACTAAACACTGACTTTAAATTTTGGCATTTCTAAATGAATTCCTTCTATTGAAAAGGCTGTTGGAGTGGGCCCTGGATATAAAGGAATGCTGAGACATTTTTGTGGCTTTAAGACAATGAACAAATCATACATTAGTCAGCTGTTTTCCTTTTTCCCACCCAGTTTAGAAATTTTGGAGAGACAAAAAAGTATTTTCTCTGGTTCCAGTAACTCTGAAATGATTCTAAGAAATAAAACATAAATAGAAAATACATACAGGACTTGTTTCTTCATCTGAGACATTTCACAGATCAAGTGGGAGGAAAACATCCACATACACTAAAGTTTGGTGTTAACGTAAGTCCAAGGTAAGATGTAAGTTAAGAGCTAAATGGCTGGGCCAGCCCAAAGGAAAGGCAGTAGTAAGAGATTTTTCCGTTACTGTGCAAGCCAAAATAAAGATTAATTACCAACACATTCCAAAAGGAAAGGAGATAAAAATGACGTGAGAAAACAAGTTTAATGTTAATGGTGAGATCATCTTAACTGAAGGAAAGCAAAGCTGGGGAAATTCCTAATCAGGGATACAGTGAAAACACATGGAATTGGTCATCCCCAGGGTTCTGGACTAGGGAAAAAAAATACTCCTTAGGATTTTGTGGAGAGGGAAAGCTTACCAGTGATGCTCAGTCTATCCCATCATATTAGAGAGGAACATTCAGTCTTTTAATCTAGCAGCAGCTTGGCTTCTCTGTCAAAGGATCACACTGAAAAGCCTGTGTGATAGCTAGGAAGGGACCACATTCAAAGGTCTATATGAAGGGATCATATTCAAAGACCTGTGTGATCCAGATGGAATGCAGAAAGACTGTTACTCAGACTAATCCTGTCCTCTGCTTGTGCTAATGCTAGGTGAAATGAATTTCTGTGGTTAAAGCAATGCAACGCATGTCTTTAATTTCAACTCAGAAGACAGTGGTAGCAATTGGAGGTACATGCCTTTAATCCCAACTCCTGGGATATAAAAGGAGCAGTCAGTAGAGGTACAGGATGAACTCAGAGAAGAAAAATGGAGCAGAAGGAGCGAGATAGGGGGAGGGGGAAGCAATATAGAGGCAGATGTAAGGAACACAAGAAGCAGAAAGCTCAGAAAGAGAAGTGGTGAGTTAGATAAGCTTGACAGTTTAGTGTAGTCAGTTCACAGAAACTGAGAAGAGCAGAGCCAGTCCAGAATAAGGAGAGAGAAAGCACAGTCAGAAGCAGATGATCTATGATCTACAGTTCAGAGTTCACAATAAAGCTCAGAGTGAAAAGAGATAGTTCAGAAGACAGCTAGTCAACATGAGCTCAGTCAGTAGTAAGTCTTGGAGGCTGAATAGTTCTAAGTTTAGGTTTGCAGATGAGATTGTATGGAGGCTGAAGTCTTCTAAGTCTGGACTTGATTACTGAAGACTAGATTTTATAGAGGCTGAAACCTTCTAGGTCTAGGCTTAAGATTAGATTGTACAGAGGCTGAAACCCTCTAGCACTGGGAATTGAATTAGCAAAGAATAAACTGCCATTTGCCATGAACCCAGGAGAATAATAAATAAATCAGCATCTACAGTTACATAATATACATGAACTTCCATCTTTATAGTTATCTCTGTTCGGAGTTACGTAAGTCAGAACACACACACACACACACACACACACACGAACACACACACCCACACATACACACTCACATATACATATACACACACACACACACACACACACACAGAGTTTTTTTCTCCTTCTCAACCATATTACTCAAGTCCTGGAAAATTTGAAATCCACCCACATGTCTTCTTCTCTATCACTATAACTCTAATGTAACTTTTCATTGTCTTTCTCTTGAATTTTATTTTTTTAAAGTGCACAATATCTCTACCCTAAGCCTTTAAGACATTCTTCAATTCAGCATATTATTCCAGACCTCTGATAAAATGGACAAGCTACTTAAAACTTTATATTATCAAGACCTTTATCATCATTTCCTTTTGTGTCCTCAGCCTCATTTCAAGTGTCACACTAAACCCAGTAAGATTCTAGATCTACCCATATCCATTACACCACTCTCAACACAAAACCTTTATTTGTATTTTTTTTCTCCACTTTGATTCTGATAATGGTAAGTCATTGTTTGGATTTTCTGATAATCAACACATCCATGGTACCATCATTTGACATTCAGATCTAACTCAATTCCCCTTATAAGAACTTATATACTAATTATAACTCCTTGAAACACTTGACACTGCAATTGTTTCTTCTTTATTTCTGTGATTGTTTAAATAAACTTTGTATCCTTATCTAGGCTATAAAGTCATTGAGTTCCAAGGTATTGTGTTTTCTTCCGCATCACATCTTACATGCCGAAAAGTGTGTCCAGTCCACAATAGGCGCTCAATTATAATTTGAGTGAATGAAAGCTAGCCAATATCTTAGTTTTACTTAAATTCCAACCACTATTATAAGCATTATTGCATTCTTTTCTTGAATGACCAAAGCAATCCTACAAATGTGATTTTTTAGTAGATTGCTACAGTTCTTTTTTATCCTCTAATTCAGGAACGAGAAAGGAAGGATAGAAAGAAAGAGAGAAATCTTTACCACCTTGTAGGTGGCCTTGAAAGAGAGAAAGAAATGAATAAATATTCACAGCCCTTTTTGGGGGGGGAGGTGGGAAGGAGCTGATAGTGAGCTGGACTAGCTCACTGTACAATATTCCGAACTTAATTTCTCCAACTGAAGTTCCTCTATGCAATTACCAACCAGTCAACAAGGCAATTCACCAACAACCAACAACCACTCAACCTTGGGTCTCCAGGTTTCAACCTAAGAGGCAATCATAAGGACAAGCTACATATGGTAAAACAGCTGTTTGTAACCAAATTATAGCCATGGGTAACGAAGAGTCTAAATCAAACTCATTATCATCCATTATACCTGTTATGGTGTTGTAAATAAATGATCCTAGGGCGGCTTCCTGGTCCTTCAAGGTAGTTCCACTGCCTGTCCACGCTTGCAGTGTCAGTGTCAGCGTGCTACCACATAGGAAGCTGTGCTGCAGGGACAGGTCTAATGTGCACCCATCAGTCTTAGTTAGGAGATCTGTGAGCTGATGAGGATGAAATGGATTCTCGAGAGAGTGTTGTCATTGGAACTTCTCAGTTTATTGAAGCAAGAGTGGTTACACTTATAGGAAAAAGGCAGGGGAGGGCCATTAGTACCCACAGATGGGGGCATTGGTTAAGACAGGGATACTGGAATGGCCTTATTTGCATATGGAACTCAAGTCTAAGAGTCAAGGTCTTGAAAAAGGCTCTCTTGTGTAAGGTGTGGTCTCACAGGGAAAAGAGGAAGACACCTTATCAGAAAATGGACTCAGTCCTAGGCTTCTAGCTACAGCATTCAGATACACACCAACCAGGCCATGTTCCCTTGTCAATGAACTTCTGTGAAGCAGGCAATATTTAGAATTTAGCTGGGTTTTGCCAGAACTAAGAAAATGGGGAGCAGCCAATCCTACTGCTCTCATAGTGAGAATTCTGGGGTTCAAAGCTTGCTTCGACCCACTCTTAGCTCTAAGACAGCACCACATTATGGAACCAAAAATATAGTCCAAATGCTGTTCTGTGTTTTTAAAGAAACCCAAATCACAAAAGTCCTTCAAAGTGTCCTTATGTGATTTAATTATTTTGTCATTTCATACAAGAATATAGAGCATAAACATATTGTTTGGGTTATGTGGATAATATCTGGGAGAACCAATGAGAACAGCTTGAGGTGTTTGGTTCTGCAACTGTGTTTGCATGGCTGACAAATTGATAGTAGACAGAAAACTAATGAGTCAATGTCAATACTTGGTTTTGGAAATAGTGATTAGGAAGTAAAGAAGTGAATGAAGACTATAGGGTTGCAGTGGCAATCGGATGTTTTGATCACAACTGGCAATGTTAATGAAGAACGTTGGAAAAGCACCTCTGCAAGGCTCTGAAAAAGCAATGAGTGATGTCCAGTATGTCAAAGTCAGACCTGTGAGAGAAAGTAACAGTAATTTTGATAGTGTAGTCTGTGGAACTGGGACAGGCAATGCTGAGCACCCTTTTTCAGTATTCCTGGGACTGTCAGTTTAACAAATTTCATGTATTTGAGTCTCCAAATGAGTGTGGTAAAACTTTCTTTCTTGTTCCATTCAATGATTTAGTAATCTGTCCAAAGCTGGAAATTCATCTGTAATATGTCATTTTTGTACCATTGTACAGATACACTATACAATGGGTCTCTTGTGAGTAGATTTGATTTGTCCTAATGTATGACTACTTAGTACAGTGGTTCTCACCCTTCCTATTGCTAGGACCCTTTAATTCAGTTCCTCATGCTGTGATGACTCCAAACCATAAAATTATGTTTGTTGCTACTTGATAACTATAATTTTGCTACTGTTATGAATCATAATATAAATATCTATGTTGATGGTCTTATGTGACTGCTGTGAAGGGGTTGTTTTCTCCCAAAGGGGTTACAACCCACAGGTTGAGGACCATTTACTTAATGTTACTAATTGATCAGTGACATCTCAGTCACTTCAGTTTATTTCTTGTTTTGTATAAAATTAAATTTAAGCATATGGATTATTATTCAGGAGTATTTATTAGTATGATAGAATACAGATTCAGAAGCCAACTTTGTAGAGTTAGATTTATTCTTAGGAATATTAATAGGTGAAGCTCTATTTTTTTTTAAACTTCTTTTGGTTAACACAACTTTAAAACATTATTTGGTATTCAAGAGATTTTTTAATAAAATCAGGCTGTTTGAATAATAATAATTAAATGTTCTACACATGATTTAAAAATGATCCTCTCTAACCAGTCCTAGAAAAGCAAAGCTGCTTAGGTGACTCCCTTGAAAAAGACTGTAAAATCCACTATTTTAGCTCATTTATAAACATATGTTGGATTTCTGTGAAGCAAGAGTGACCACATGGTGCTCTCTATTTGTGGAATGGCTTAATCTGAGCACTGAGTAATGTGGTGGAAAGTCAAACCACTGAACCATTCAGAATCATGTAAATAGGTTGGTTATTGCTTTACAGAGATATGATAATGATGTAAGTCATCTATGATTTTGAAGATGTTACAGATGAGATTTAAAACTATTCACATGTGATCTGTCTTTGTTTTATTCCACAGAAATTCCTGATAGAAAAATATTGCTTTGACTAGTTTGATTCCTTTAGTTTTGTTTTTCAGCTTGTTGGTGGTAGAGAGTAATGGAAAAAGAGGAGGATCACTGTGTGCTTCTGTAGGTGTAAGTTAGTGGTAAGAATGTGAACTGCACACACTGTTGGCCTCTTTCAACTCTGCAGTCTTTAAAAACAAAAATCCTAATCCCAACGCCGCACTTTTTCTTAGGAGGCTGGGCTGCCCAAGTGAGAACAACCATGTGGAGTCCTTGCATGGATTTGATTGATGGTAAAGCATACAGAGAAGATTCTGGCATTTATTAAAAATATAACCGAGGTGAGGTCTTACCCTTACTAAATATTGCTGATGACATTATTATTCATCATATCAGACACATTTCAAAGACTTTCATAATTTTCAAGACTTCTTGCAATTCTCAAAACAATCCAAAACTTTATGAAAATTCATATTCAAATCTGATCCTGAACTTCTATCTAAAAGAGTCATATGCCTTCCTAAGGTAGCCATCCACTGAACCATAAATACTACACTACTTTTATGAGTATGTTTAAAAAATATCTTCCTACAAGGGGTGGTCAAAGAGGATATGGGATTGAGGGAAGAATTGTGTAGGAAGACAGCTGGAATTATGGGGCATTTGGTGGGTGGTATGGAAATCTTATGCAGTGGAATCTTCCTAAACTATAGGAAGATGATCTTAATGAAGTCTTCAAACTTTGAGAAGGAAAGAGTCCCAACTGACCATCTCTTGTCACCAAACAAAGTTTCTAGTACCAGGACTAACTTATTTCCAATTGAGTGTTTGGCCAAAGGGATCCTATGGGAATCTCCAAACAGCCCTGTCTGTTGCCAAGTCTACAGGTTGCTCCCACAAACCGATAGCAAAGCCTCATTGCTGAAGACAAAACCCACACAAATCATTGAATATGAAGAGGCTGAACTGTTTCCTATATCGAAATTCACCCTCGCATTCTAGTTTCTTTAGTATGGGAAAGTACTATGCAGGCCTCTGAAAGAGAAATGTAAACACTAACCCATCCACAAAACCTTTGATCTACAATTTTCCCTGCCGGAAAAAATATGCAGAAATATACACAAAGCTTGCAGGAGTAAGGAACCAATGTCAAATTCGACTTAAGGCCTACTCTACTGAGTGACCAAGAACCAGAGATTAGATAACCAAGGTACCTAGGGTCAAACCAAAATATTATTGGTCTAAGAAAAGTAATAATAAAATGACTTTTAATAATATTCTGTCATACTCACAGATCAGTACTTTATTCCACGATCATCAGAGAAGCTTCCTTCTGCAGCAGATGGGTACAAATATAGAGACCCACAGTCATACATTATGTAAAGAGAGAAGGAAGAAAGACGGAGAGAGAAAGAGACCTTTGAACATACAGCTGTAAATGGAATGTCATCATCAAATCCCCCTCCCCTACCCCAGATCTCAGAGAAACCCACTGAAGCTGAAGAGGAGGCAGAATGAACTGTAAAAGCCCCACAAGGCATAGAAGATACCAGGAGAACAAGGCTCTTTAAGTCAACTGAGCAAAGCTCATATGAACTCACAGAGACTAAAGCAGCAAGAAAAGGGCCCGCATGGTTTGTAACAGGTCCTCTGTGTATATATTATAACTTTCAGTTTAGTATTTTTATGTGACTCCTGAGTGTGTGAACATTTGAGTCTCTGATTCTTGTGTCTTCATTTGGGGCTCTTTTCCTTGTGGTAGTGTCTAGTCCAACTTCAATATGATGGTTTTTGTATTATCTTATGTTTTATACTAAAGATACTAAAGTATCTGTTAAATTTACAATAATCCAATTAGCATAATACTGTGAAAGAAATGAAGACAGAAAAGAAAAGAAGAAACATACATAGATGTTTTCATCAAAATTCACAGCAAGGGCACACTGCAAAGTGAGAAAGACAATGGAGGCCTGGGAGACACAAATCTAAGCATTCTCAACATGGTCCTCAAGTGCTAACCGTAAAAATCTAACACTAACTAGAAAAAATAAAATGCAACATTTACCCCATGGGCAATGTTGTTTTTATATACTAATGGTAGAAATACACTTAAATTGATAGTAAAATAAGATATTTCCTTGAAAAGAAATGTAACGCTATTCATTTAAGAACTAAAGGACTGATGACTTTTGATACAGTAATACCATTTCCAAAAACATAATCTGAATAAAATATAAACAAACGTAAATTAAACATTTGTGTAAGCATATGTGTATCATTAGTAAAATACAACAGAGGGAGCAAGTATGTAAGGGAGGGAAAGGGAGAAAAAAGTAAGTTCCATTTTGTCCATCAGTAGTGAAATATGGCTAATTAATATAAGAATCTTATTTTCATTATACTGGTATTAGAAAATGCTCACAAAAAATAAGTGTCTTCCTTTGATTTTTTTTTTAAATTCTAGGAATTGAATTCGGCAAGTGCTCTACCACTGAGCTGCATCCTCAACCACAAGTATGAGATTTCAAAAGCAACTTTAAACCTTTCCAAATTACTCCTCCCTATGTCCCAACAAAAAATAAAGCAAAGGAGCCAAAGACAGGGAAGGTGCAGGACATTTTAATCAGCGGGGGAATGAAAGAGCAGTGTTAGACACAAATGTCAAGGAATTTTGACTGGTGTACAACAGATGGAGGCAGATTGAAAGACAGACTTGTGGTACTCTTTCCAAGAAAAGGATGCAGAATTGCAGGAAGTATTAAAAAATCTGGCATCACATCATAGCCACCCCTCATCTAGAGAAACAAGGTTTACAGTCAAGCCTTTTCTGCATGAGTGATGTGGACCACTACTTGAGGTCCTTTTCTTTTCAGTGGATTAAACATAATCAGACACAACATCTGGGACTTCCTGGTCTTCTTGAGCTGATTGAGAGACAATTGCCTGGGGCCCCAATTTCTTGGATCTTGACTCATTCCTCAACAGAAGACTAGTGTGGAGGTCATATGGGAATATAGAAAGGCTATTTATCCTAAGATTCCATTTCTTTTATAATATGAGGACAATAATAATTACTACTTGATGGAAAGATAAAATAATGTGACACAAATTTAAGCCACAAGACTCTCTCAGAAGGGCTTGACAATCACAGCAATCCTAAATAAAAACTGTGATAGTAAAACAGTGCCTTAAAGAGGTGATCTAGCAGCAACTAATAACTATGCAACTGAATCAAAGGATTCATCTATGCCTCTATGCCAGGTAAAGCTGTGAAGCTAGAATGATCATCGAGCCGCTTTTCAGCAGGGTCTAACTTTGGAAAAGGGGTAGTTAGCTTTGAGCCAGGACAGTTCCTAGAAAAGGCTTCACAGGTGGACACACACACACACACACACACACACACACACACACAGTACAAATGAGTGGAAAACAAGCACTTAAATCGTCATAGGATTCTCAGGTGCTTCCCACAAAAGCAACTACAGAAGGAACTTAGAAACAGAGGAACAATGCAGTTCATACCCCAACACCAAAGAGGAGGATTCTGATGGGAGAGGTTTTCTTCCTTGACTAATTTTTTATATCAAATCACGGCATAACTTTTGAGTACAATTTAGATTTCCTGAAAGATGTCTAATACAAACCCAGAAAGTAAAACTCCAGAAGGCAAAAAATGCCAGGACTAATTTGATGATTACAAGTAACAGATGCAAGAAAACCTGAATATCAGGAGGCCGAAGTTAAAGTCTAGTGCAAAAACGTCAAGAACATCACACACACAAATGCACAAAAAACAAATACAATGCACTTTTTTTGGCCCTTCTACAACAATTAGTAATTAAGAAAATGCTACATAGACAAGGCCATAGACCAATCTTACCAGAGCAATTCTTCAGTGAGGTTCCTTCTTCCCAAGTGAGTTTAGTTTTATAGCAAGTTGAAGTTGAACTATGACAGTAATTAAATGTAAAACAAGTCCAAATAGTGTGCATTGCATTATTTCATTGGATGATAACAGTAGACTTTCTAAATAGAACACAAGTACGTTGTACACATTACAAACTTAAACTCGCAGGCAATAACACACTTAACTGAACACTTCAGTGTTAATCAAGAGAAGACAGAAAAACATGTTTTCATTGAGATAAGTAGCTAGTTCAGATATTGCCATGTAAGCCTTTTGCTATTGTTGTTACATATTGATGTTGAAAAGAAAAGTCATAATTTTCGAGCAATGCAATTATTTAAACATATCGGGATAACCAATTGAAGGCTTGTTGGAATTAAAGACATGGATGGGAAAACAAGATAACATAAGTGGTTTTTTTAATATTAAATATGAAAACATAGTGAAATAATAACCTACTTATAATAACAAGAAGATAAAAATATACTTAGAGCTGAATTTAATAAAATCATATTGTACCTCTAAAGGCAAATGTCTATAAATCTCTTGGAAATGACAAAAAATAAACTTTCAATAAATGGAAGAATATTTTATTTTTTGTTAAAAAGTCACTACAATAAAATACACAAATGTATCATGTTACATGTTTAAATGTAACATGATATCAAAGAAAATCCCACAGATATTTTTATAAATTGGAAAACCATTTTGAGAGGATAAATATGAGTATAGATATTTTGACGAAAACTGTTTTAAGAGACATTTCATTTAAGTATTTTAAATTTACCCTAAGTAACTATAATAATAAATATTTGAAACTAATTAGTTTGACAGGCATCTTGCTGGAAAAGATTATACTCTCTCCTAGGGAAGGGAAGTGGAGCTGGATCTCTCTTTTATCTTTTATTCACGGGTTTGTTCTAGAAGCAGTGATGAAGGTACACACCTGCAATCCAGCACTCAGAAGGTTGCGGTGGAAGATCATTAATTTAAAGCCAAGCTGGGATACATAGACCTTGTTTCAAAAAATTACAAAAGTAGCAGCGGCAACAACAATGCCCCCCTCCACAGATGTAACATACACATACACTTATGAATACAAACATGCACACATATATGTACACATATACACACTCACTCATGCATGTACACAAACACACATCTACACATGCATATGCATATAACACATCCACACACACATACATGTGTACACACACTTATGTACACACATCTACACATGCACACAAATGTAAATACACACATACACACATACAGGGGCACACATGCACACACATGCACATGCACAGGCATGTATGTGCACATGCATACAAACTCAAACACAAGCATGTCTATCATATTTTTGCTTGTAAACAACAACAAAGGCAGCATGACAGACAGACCTCACAAATTTGAAGAAAAGAAAATACTTGCAAATACTAGGAAAATCTTGGGACTGATAAATATCTACCCTTGTATAATGGCACACATAAACATTATAGGTTGAGATATAAATGTTCTAATATATAATGCTAGTCTAAACTATTTGGGAAATTCTATAGAAAAAATACCTTAATAAAATGAAGGACAGATTGACTGGGGACTGAGTTTTTAATACACTGTGAATATGAACAAAACTTATAAAGCAATACAGACCACCCCAGTAGCTGTGTGTTGCAAAAGTTTGTTTTTAGTTATATTTAAAATAATTGGTATTTTGTTTTGTTTTGTTGTTTTTTCTGTTGGAAAAAGGGTTGCATAGGCCTTGGCATTTTGTGTTGTCTGCAGGTGTTGGGTTTCTGTGGAGGATATTTGATTGCTTATGATCTGCCCCTGAAGAGTTCTAAATGAGTGAAAACACCTGATCGCAGTCACTCTTGCCATGATGGTGGTTCCCTCTATTGACGTCTGGAAGTGCTTGCACCCATGAATATGCCTCTCTGTCTTCCTTGGTGAGTGACACACCAGTGAACTACTACAATTGTTTTCTCACTGCTTGTTGATTAGTTTAAAATAGTAAACTCTCTCTCATTAATGCTGTGATGTATCTACTCTGCTACTAGTGGAAAGATGACTTGTTTCCAGGTTTTTTCTTTTTTATGTTATAAATAAAGTGTTTTGGACCCTCTTTGCAAAAAAAAAAAATTCAAGGTGTCAAACCCAGGAGAGTCCTCAACATTGTTGCATGGCACCAATTAGTCTCCAAAGCATTTATACCAATAAGAGCTCCCACCCACGAGGTCCATGAAGGAGATGGTCCTTTACCCATGAGCCTTGGTGTTGCTAGGCATCTTTGAATATACCCATTTTAGAGACTAAGGTGGTATTCATGCGGATTTCATTTGCATTTCCAAATTGTAAGATAGTAGCCAGCTTTTCATTTGTATGTTGGCAGTTCCTGTTTTCTCTAAAATGCCCCATTAGATCTTAGTCTTATGGCTGGGGTGTCAGTTTTCACATATATAGGAGTTTGCTTTTCTAAACACTAAAACATGATTATTTGAGACTTGCTCTGCATTCTGTCTCCACAAGATTGGTCAATTTCATAAATATTTCTATGAGCCTGAAAAGAGTATACACGGTCCATTTGAGTGGTGTTATATCAAATGTGTCTACAACTGTGCACTTAATCAAACTCATCAGCTCCTGTTTTTGTCTGCTTGATTGCTCTACTTCTGAAAGCAGTATGTTGAGACTTCTAATTACATTGATGTATTACTTCCTGCTCCTTGTGTCTTTGTGGTAACATGACCCTTGTACTATTAACTAGCCATAGCAGCTTTATCTAATTTAACATTTGTCTAGTACACCATTTTACCCTATTTCTTATATGACCCTCTTGCACTTATGGGTAAAGATGTAAACAGAGTACTATTACATCCCGGACACATTGAAGGATGTTGTTAAAACTAAATGATTAATTCAATTGAAATTATAATAAAGTTGTTCTAACTTTTGCATGAGGGAGCTCTCAAATATATGTTTTTATAATCACTGATATAAGTGGACTCATTTTTAGTATCTAATGTTATGCTTCAACATGCTTTTACAATGCTCCTTTCTGATTTCTCTTCTGTTCATATTTTTAACTTACAAATTTGCTGTTTAGGCTAAAGTAAATTAAGGTAATTATCCTCCTCAAATACAAAAGAATCAGAACATTTAAATTCTCATCAGGGAGCTGAGGGCTTTGTTCTGTTGGTAAACTGTCCCACAAGTGTGAAGAAGCCCCCATCACTGCAGCAATAGAACAAGATGGCTCATTCCTGAAAGATAAGTTCTTGTGGTGGTGGTGGCTGGGGGAGCAGGAGTTCAAGGTCAGACTCAAATAGCCTGAACTACATGAGAGCCACCTGTGATAGATGATAGATAGATAGATAGATAGATAGATAGATAGATAGATAGATAGATAGATAGATAAACCATACATACATGTATAGATACTAGATAGATGATAGAGTCTAATTTTATATTTTCTCCCTTTCCTTCCTCCTCTTTTTTTGATATATATATATACATATATATTAGATATATAGATATAGATTTATACACATATTCCTTTAGAAATTTAATTTTATTCTCCTGAAATGACTGTTTCTGTATTCGTTCTTAAAATATTAGTTATACAGTTATAACTAATATTTGCCAGTTATACAACATTAGTCAATTGTTTTTCTTGAGACTTCAAACATAGTGCTTTTTGGAATTTATTTATTTATGAGTTTGTGGGCAGGGGCATGTATGTAGAAGTCAGAAGACAACTTATAGAATTTGATTCTCTCCTTCCATTATTCGGGTTACAAAAGTCAATCTAGTCTTCAGACTTCAGACTTGGGAGCACACTTACTCTCTGAACCATCTCACTAGTCTGCTTTAAGAATATTATTTCTCCTCTTTGTTCTGTCATATTCCATGTGTGTGTCTTCATGCTTAGCAATGTGTGTGTGTGTGCGTGTGTGTGTGTGTGTATAACGGGTTTAAGAATATATTTCTTATTTGTCCCCCTCAAAAATTATGCATACCAATCTTGAATATTCTTGGAAGTTATAATTTAAAATGTGAATTATTAAAGGAATAAATCAATTATTTTCAAATTTAAAATTCTCAATTTTCAGTTGTTGAGATTAAATGAGTAAATAAACAAAAGCCCAGAGACCACTACCAGACTGCATTTTCTAACTACAGCTTACTAGTGTTGGCAGTGTTGAGAAATTATTTAACTGATTCCTGCCTCCTTCTCCTCATGTATAAAATGAGGTAATAACAACCACTATCCATATTACAATGTTCCCAGGAGATAGGAAATATATGTAAAATGTTGCTTCCACTTCAACTGATACTTATTTCTATTTTTAGCACCTACAAGTGTGATCAGATATTTTTGGATGGTGAAGATTTCAAATCTCCTGGGTTAATTTTTTTCAACAGTTCTTGTTGCCTTCCTGTTCTCCCCTGAGACATGTTTTCATATTTATCTTAACATGAACATGGTAGATAATACAAGAGACTCTCCGGTTTACTCACTAATTTCTCTTTGTTCTTGGTATGTTACAAATATTTAGTTCTTTTTTAATTTTTTTTCTTTTGGACAACTTATAGAACACATCCCAGCCTCCCCCCCTCCACTCCCATCCCCTCCCAACTCCCCCAGATCTATACCCATTACCACTCACTAAGGTCCCCACTTCTCCCCAGAAAAGAACCATTCCTCCAGGATTACAGCAAAGTCAGGGCATGATTCCAGAATAATGCTGCATAATATGATTTGTTGTGATTTCTTAATATCCCTCTGCCCTTATGGAAACTCCTTTACTTTCTTGACAGATCATTTCTGCAAGTTTAAGAGTTTCTTTAAAACACAGTTCTGTTACATGTTTTTTAGTAGGAGGAGATTTCAGAAGAATTCATCTGTTATAATGTCAGAATGAAAAATTGGTGCTTAATCTCAAAAAATTAAATTATAGGAGAATTCAACCCAATGAATATGTCAGTGTATTAGATTTCTGTCATTAATAAAAATTCTTTAAAGCAGAAATGGATATTTATGCACCTGAAAAAGTGTTTGATTTTTCTTTGACCTGAATCTCTCTCTCCTTCTCCCTCTCCCTCTCCCTCTCCATCTCTCTCTCTCTCTCTCTCTCTCTCTCTCTCTCTCTCTCTCTCTCTCTCTCTCTCTCTCTCTCTCTCTCTCTCTCTCTCTCTCTCTCTCTCTCTCTCTCTCTCTCACACACACACACACAGAGGAAAGCACAAATGAAGTTTCATCAAGTCTGTTGATATAGGTCTTGCTATAGAGAGATATTAAGGGAAACAGAACCACCAACAGCCAATAGCAAAGGCAATTGGTGAAGTTTCTGATCACATTTGGATGACCAACACTGTCAATAATTGGTTTGCTCTGTGATAATCAGTAGAACTATTTCCTAAATATTTTTATTATAAAGACTGATATTTCTCAACAAAAGAATTCACCCCATCTCATGAATGTTATATAACTTTTTCCTCAGCTAAAATGAGCATAATTTACCAAAATCATTTGTCTTAGTAAACACAGTTTTAAGCAAGTATTTATATCAAACTTTATTTATAATTCTGTTTTCCAAAAAGAATCTTCATGTGAAGAAAAAAAAAAAGCTTTAAATCTTTCTCTTAGATCCTCGGAATACTTAACTTTAAATAGACATGAGAACATATTTTGCAAAAGTAAATTACAGAAGGAAACTCTGAGAACTGCTCTCCAATATTTATTCAATGGTTTTCTAGAAGATACTGCCAAAAAGAAAAAAAAAAACTTTTAATATGAAGTATCAGCTTGATGTGTAGATAGATTAAGGGTTCTAAAATTATCTGCTATTTTTTTCTATAAAGACTCTTAAATACTTGTCTAAGTCAAAGAATTTGGGTAATTTATAATATAGTAGAACAATTTCCTAGTTCTACTATATTTATAGAAAGCATACAAATGTGTTTGATGACCTCCTGAACACGTCATCATGAAAGTTATGTTTCATGTTGTAGAGAATGTATTTATGTTTTAGGAACATAAATTACTGTGATGATTCAGAAGTGTCCTTCCTGACTGCTAGTTCATAGACATGAAAGAGATACTTCATCACAATGTTATCACAACAGCATATAGGTGTGCACTTGTGCACACAACACACACACACACACACACACAGAGCTTTCTAAGAAGTTCTTTGTAAAACTGTAAGACATTCTCCCTGTGCTTGACCACACATAACCATTAACACACAGACTCTGCAACTGCTTCCTTTAGGGAAGGAAAGTCCACAAATACATCACTGCAACTAGTTAAAAGAGTTGTCACAATATTGCAAACATACACAGGGAAAAATGCCAGTGTTCCAACCTCTGTACTCTAAAAAGGACAAATAAGAAAAATATCTGATCCCCCCAAGTTTCCAAAATTTTCTTACTGCACAAAGATACAAATATCAATTTAGCGGAAAAAAAGAATGAAGTAAAAGTTTACAATACAGTAAGGCACCTCTCTGAAAGCCTGTTTCCTTCACAAGTTAAGACATTCTCCTCTTTCTGAATACATGTTTGATGTCAGTCCTTTGGGAACCAAAGGAATGATAGTCCTTCTTGGATCCTATAATGGTTTTCATCATTGCTGATATTTGAGAGTGAAATTTTAAACAAAAAAATTAAATGGTGTCATTCAGTTTTCAATATGTCTATCAGATAAACTTTTATGATTTTGTTTCCCAAGTATAGGATTTTTTTTTAAATCGTGAAGAAAATTTCAAGTCTTTTTATAACAATGAATACATTTGGTCAGTTACAGACTTATTATTGCTCTCTTGGAAGTACTCAATTGTTCATTTCTGCTGTCACCTTTCTATGAATATTCACTTTTATTAAAGCAGTACTATCTTGTAATTTTAGTGTTCATCTCTTTCTAAGTTGTTGTGTATGAGCTTGCCTTCCATGCTTGCTTCTTTCTTTTATCCCTTCATTACCTCTCCTGTTGCTGCTGTTGCTGCTGGTACTGCTGTTCCTCCTCCTCCTTCTTTATCTTCATCATTGTTGTTGTCTTTCTCTTCTTTCCTCTTCTCTTCTTCTCTCTACTATCCCATCCCATATAGCCCACTGTGGCCTGGAATTCACTATGCAGCTTACAATAACCTTCAATTTCTGATCCTCCTGCCTCTACCAGCTAAGGGCTGGTTTTAAAGGAATGCTCTACTTTGAAATTCTGGGAATCAAACCCAGATGCCCTATCATCTTGCAAGCCATAAGTATCCTATCAGTGAATCCATCCTCTGCCTAAGTCTGAATTCTGATAGATAGTTCTTGTAAAGGGATCCCTCTCCAGATTTGCTACTCATTATTTCCTTTGCATCAGCAGCTTGCTTGGTTTGACCTTCAAGTTATCCCAAGAGAATGTTGGTGAGAGCTTGAGTCATTTAGTGAATTCTGTTCCATGACTCATTGACTCATTCTTCAATTTATTATTTCCTTAGTGGCTACAATGTGCCAGGTACTCTTTTAGATTCTGAAATATGTAAAAATAAATAAAAATAAAATAAACTTATCATGCCATAAGTCTTTTATTCCTTCTTATGGGAAGATATATACATTAAACAAATGAGTAAAACTGAGAATATTCCAGATGATAAGTATTACAGAATAAAATAGGGTGGCAAGAACAAGTGTGTGTGTGTGTGTGTGTGTGTGTGTGTGTGTGTGTGTGCTTGTACTTGTGTATACTTGTAATCATGTATCCATAAAGGAGAGGAGGGGAGTGGAAAGGACAAGAAAGGAGAGAGGAGAGGAGAGATGAGGAAAGAACAAGAGAGGAGAGGAGTAGAAAGAGAAGAGGAAAGGAACCTAACTGTGTTTAATATGATTAGAGCAAGCATCAAAGGTAGAATATCATTTTGTGAAGACTAGCAAGAAGTGGCAAAATATGTTATGCAGCTTCTTTGGTGGAAGAAGACTCGTATAAATAGAAGTACAGGAACCAGAGGCAGCAACGAGCATGGTGTATTCAAGAATCAGCAGGAAGTATTAAGATTGGGTAAATGAAATTATTTTTTCTACTTACTGGGAGAAAGGAGACTAAGCACTTGCTTCCCTAAGTTGCCTTGAACATGGTTTCTTAAAGCACAATAGAAAAGTAACCAAGACAGGGACTTTGAGGTCATACTGAAAGGGATGCTAGCAGTATGATACTAACACTCACACCAGCATGTGTTGATGTCAGACACTAATGAAACAGATAACATCTGCAGTTGTACTTGTATATTCTAGATAAAGCATGCACAATAAAACTGTGGTATAGTCCAAAATAGTTATATCATGTGGCCTAGAAGGCCCATCAGCTGTTTGAGCTGCCAAACTTTTTTTGCCTCTTACCTGCTTCCTTCCTTTGGGAGTATACTTAAGTGATAACAGCATATGTCTGCTCAATTCCTTATTTCAGGAACATGAGGACCTGATTTGTTTCTGGAAGTACCCTCAAGCCAGTATCAGACATTATCAGTGATTTTCTAAGTCTTGATGAGTACCAGTCATGAAATTGTAATTTGTTATGAAGATAAGCTGTAGATTTAAAAGTCTGTGTTGTAATTTATGTGGTAATTTTGAATAATTCAGGTTATGTATTTTTTTTAGTTAAAATAATTTATCTGTGAATATTGCTAGCAACAAACTTTGTGATATTGTGGCTGATATGTTCTTTCTAAATCTTCATTTTAAGTAAAAGTTGGGAGTAAGGAAACTGGCCTAATCATTAGAGTGCAAGATGTTCAAACACTGTGCCTAAACTTTGATCACAGATTTCCGGTAAAGACTGAGCACAGGGGCATGCACCTATAATTCAGGACTATTTAGGGAGAGGCCCCAGGGCCCCAGGGGCCAGGCAGTCTAGCCAATCAATAAGTTCTGTCTTCAGTGAGAAATCCTGTCTCAAAAAACAGGTGGAGGGCCAGTGAGATGGCTCCATGGGTAAAGGTCCTTGTTGACAACTCCGACAACCTAAGTAGGACTCCTGGGTCCCACATGGTGGTAGATGGGACTGACGCCCCCAAATTATCCTCTGACCTCCACATTCACATACACGCATGTACATACACACACACACACACACACACACACACACACACACACACATATACATATATTTATATATGGGGAGGGAGAGAGGATAGGGGGTTGGAGAGGGACAGAGATTTGAAGATGCTACTATGTTACCTTGTTAACTCTGAGGATGGAGTGTGGGGCATAGGTCAAAGAATACACGTGCCCAACAGAAGTTTTCAAGTCAATGAAATAATTGCTCTGTATCCTCCATAGAAAATCTAATTTTTCCAGCAATTTTGTTTTAGTGTTTCTACCTCAGGAACTGTAAGATAATAAACTGAAATATTTTGAAGTACTAAGTTTGCTATGATGTTTATAGAAATCCAAGAAGCATATGTAGTCATTTTTAGAATACTATCATAATTGAAAGTTTGAGCACTGATGGTTTAGAGAACAGACATGACGTATCTATTTAAAATCAGTCAGAAATAAGTATCTATTGGGAATTTTCTAAGGACACTGAAAATTGCTTAAAGACCAAAATGAACCCCCTGAAGCATAGTGATCTGATTTATCTGAAAATGTCTGAGAGAAATATGTGGCTTAATTATATTCTATGTGTTAAACATATACATAATCAGAGAAACATAAACTTGTAAATTAATAAAAATTTATTGGATCATCTCTGGCTTCTCTGGGATACCATAGCAGTTCCATAGATTCCTTTGAGGCACTTTAATTGAAACTATAGTTTGGAAAGTTCATACCCAGTATATTAGTCTAACTTTGTGAACTCTAAAGATAAATAGCATTATCCATGGGCTTCTGTTTCTTCTAGAAGTCAACATCAGCTATATATATTTCATTTATACTCCTCAAGCAGGAAATCAAAGTGGAATACTATAAGTAGTTTATGCTTATAGAAGGCAGTAGAGTGCTACTTCCTGCCAAAAGAGATATACTTATGATAAGGGAACATAGCTGGAATAAATATCATCAGGTTTAGATCTACATTATTTATAGAAGTCTGTAGCTGTGTTCTAATCTATGCTGTGTGTGTGCCCATGCGTATTCACCTGTATGCCTTAAAAAACCGTTACCCTTCATTTCTTCAGTAAGAAGTACTGCGTTGTTTTAAAATGTTAACACTTCAAAAGTTGAAAAATTTTTGTAACATTTCAGGACACTAATAATGTAGCAATGGAAACAGTATGTGGTAATCATAGTCAAATGTTGAGATGAACACATTTTAAAAATAATTTAAACTCTCTAATGGCCTCTTTCTCTGAGTTACACATTTCTCAAGGTAGACCAGAGTATTATATTTTGCTTTGGGACATAGATCTAAATGAACTTTCAGTATAAACCTCTTTAAGAGTAATCTTGTTCTTAGACCCCTGTTACTTTTTCACAGCAGCATAGTAATGTAACTTTGTGAGTGAGAGATGGGATTGTGATATAAGAGTACATTTAACAAAAAAATGTTTTGTATAATCAAATCACTGAAGTTCATTTGTTGTCTTGGTCATACAAGAATGCTTTGGAGCTATCTTAGTTATACTTAGTTTGCTGTGATAACACAGGATGACCAAGGCATCTCATAAATAGAAGCTTTTAATTTGGAGCTCACTGTTCCAGAAGGTCCATGATTGTCATGGTAAGGAGCATGACCACATTCAGGATGGCATGGACCTGGAGCAATAACTCAGAATTTACATCTTGATTCAAGAGCAGGAGACTGAGAGAGTAAGACTGGGGATGGCATGAGCTTTTGAAATCTCAAAGCCCGCCCCCAGTGACATACCTCTTACAAGGCTAAACAGTCCTAAACAGTCCTATTAACTGGAGACCATGTATTCAAACATTTAAGCTTATGGGGTGGGGCATACTTATGCAAACCATTACAGAAGCCAAGACATTCCACAGCAAAGTTTAGAGCTTTGTTCCCAATGAGAAGCATAGTTTTAAAGCCTTGCATGTCTCTGCAGTATTGGCTTTGCAGAAGAAATGGTAATGTATGTTACCTTCAAGCAACATAGATTATAACTGTCATGTATTAACACAACAATAGATTTTCTTAAGCAGTCCCAGTGTGCCAATCACGCATCTCTACCTATGCACATGCAAATAAACTGAACTTCAAATGATCTATGCTAGGTGTGGCTGGGCTTGTTTCAAAGCTACAAGTGCAGTCTGGTCGGCTTCATTTTGGAAATTTTAAGAGTGCAAGATGTAAAACATTAGCATCCAAGCATCTGATTGTAAGCAATCCCCTAACACTTCTGCCTTTCCATTGACCAGAGTAATATCAATAGAATATCAATGAAATGATTGTCCATCATGGGAGGAAGAAGAGGAAAATACTGACTAAACTATTGTCACATCCATTAAAGACTAAAAAAAGAGCATGGCTTAAATGATCACCAGTGAAAGCTCAAAAGGATATACATATAAAGAAAAGCATGGGCAACCAAAAGATAGAGACAACCAAAGACCGACTCTTTAGACATTGTCTCTTTCTCACTGAGCACCAAATATTGTTTTTGTGGCTTTCTGGTCAAACTTAAAGTTTCATGGAAAGCAAATATAATAATTTAGGCCATGTGCCTGCTCCCTGAGTTAGATGATCAGGCATAATTGTAAGACTGTCATCTTGTCTCTCTTATTTACCATCTAAGATGAATCACAAACTTCATTTTAGGGAATATGGGACTGAATTTTGTAGAAATGACTGTCAGCTTTGTTGTGGTTAAATGTGTAAGCACATCTAAAATGCTTACTTTCTCTGCAGAAGAAATCCTCTGCCACATCGTTCTAGAAATGAATCCTAAATAAAATCTAAAAAATGTTGATGAATGGGATTAATAGAAGTCTTCCTAAAGCTGGTGCTGGTGGTAATTTTCCCATAATTTCACATGAATGAGTATCTTTTGAAATAAGGTAGGGGAGAATGGATGAAAAGGGGTAATATGTTAATGTCAGTCTAACATAGAAATAGATCCATCACTTCAAATTCACTGGAATCATTCTGCCATTCAGAGATCTCAACCAATCATACATAATCAAAAACCCATAAAAATGTGTAATTTCAGATATTGGTAGAAGAACATAAATAATATTGAATAAACCATGTATAGATGCACATGACTAAAGTTCTTATATATCAGTCATACATCACGGCATTTAAAAATTCTTAATACTTAAAAATAAGCATTTCTAGGGACCATTGAGAGGAGTCAGGTGATGAAGGTATTATCCATGTAAAATTACAACCTGAGTTCAATCCCTAGGACACAAATGGTGAAAGGATTAACCCCTACAAGCTGTTTGCTGACACCACTAGGAGTGTGTGTATGCTCAATTGCCCAAATAAATATGTATTTACTTATTTATTTATTTTGGGTTTCTGAGATACTGTTTCTCTGTTGGAATTCTGGCTGTCTTAGAATTCACTCTGTAGATCAGGCTGTCCTGGAACTCACAGAGATTCACCTGCCTCTGCCTCTGAAGTGCTGGAATTAAAGGTGTGAGTCATCATCACCCAGCTATAGCTATAAATATATATTTAAAATTAAATATACATATATAAACATTTATATAACATATTAAATATTGTCCTATGTGTTGGCCACTGAATTAACATTGAGTTCTAAAATTGCCTTTTTAATTTATATTTTATAAAAGATATTTTGATCATGTTTTTCCCCTCCCCCAGATCCTTTCAAGTTCCCTACCTACCCAACTTCATATAATCTTTCTTAAAAAACAAAAATCAAAGAAACACGTTTTTAAAAAGGTAAAAAATAACAAGACAAAACAAAAATCCCACATAAAAAACATGGATCTCATTTTGTGTTGGCCAGCTACTCCTGGGCATTGGGACAGCCTTGGTGTGTGGTTATATATCCAGTATTACTCTATTGTATGAAACTGGTTTTCCTTTCCTAGCAGGTATCAATCACAAATAGCTTCTTGAATAGGGATGGAATACTGTGTCCTTTCTGAATGCTGGAATTTTATCTGCTTTGAACTTATGCATATCTTGTACATGCTGCCACTGTCTTTGTGAACTTATATATGTGTCAGGCCTGTTGTGCCTGGAAGATGCTGTTTCCTTGGAGTCATCCATCAACCTCAGCTCTAATAATCTTTCCACTTCCTCTTCTACATAGAACCTTGAGCCTGGAGGGGAAGGTTTGATTAAGATACCCTATTTAAAGCTTTGTGCTCCAAAATCTCTTACTCTCTGCATATTTTCAAGGTGTGCATCTTCATGTTAATTTCCCTCTACTTCAAGAAGAAGTTTCTCTGATGAGGGTTCAGGGTTGTTCTTCTCTATGTATATATCAGTATATCATATTGGAATCGTTTTATCTCCATGTTCCTTAATCTCAGGTTCTTGGTCACTTTAGCAGTGTCAGGTATGGTTTCCATCTCACAGAGTGGGTCAAAAAGTCAGTCAAAAATGGATTGGTTATGTTCATAATGTGTGTGTCACTATGCCACCAGTATATCTGGCAGGCAGGTAGCTATTGTAGGTCCCAGGGTTCATAGCTTGTTGATACTAAAGGTTACTTTTCTCCTCTAATAATGTATATAGTACCTGTGGTGGTTTAAATGAGAATAGTCCCCAATAGGTTCATATATTTGAATACTTGTTTCCCAGATAGTCAAAATGTTTGTGAAGGGTTAGGATGTGTAGTTAGGACATGTCATGTGGAGTGGGCTTTGTGGTTTCAAAAGCCTATGTGACTCCCAATTAGCTTTCTATACTTCCTACTTGTAGATAAGATGGAAGCTCTCAGCTACTGCTTCAGCTCCATACCTGCCTGCCTGCCTGCTGTTGTACTTCCCTCTATAATGACCTTGGACTTACTTTCTGACTCTAATAAATACTTTCTTCTATAGGTTGACTTGATTATACAATAGAAGAGTAACTAAGACAGTACATTCCATCTCAGTAGGGTTGAAGCTTCTAGATGGAAATCAGCTCACTTTCTTGCTATTCCATGACATAATAAGTGATATCTTCAATAATAGGACCCCAACTTTCAGATTGTCGAGAGTAGCCAATACCCTTAACAATATTCTGTGATATTTGGGGCTGGTCTATGGAACACCTTTTTCCAGCAACTCAACTAAATGTAACCCATTACTGGAATGGGAGGGGGATATTTGGTGGCAAAAAATGTCTCTTTTGAGCATTCTCTCCACAGTTACGTGGTGACTCAATTTAAATTCATTTCATTTGTGTTTATATTGTAAACAGCTTTTATGTTAGTAGTTTTCCTTGTGGCTTTTCAAAATGTCTTTCGTGTTATTTGTCCTTCTATATATTTCCTCCTTTACCTGTGCTTCCAATCCCCCATCCCTATTTAATTATATTCTAGTCTCTCCTTTACCCATTTATAACTATATATCCTCACCCTTGAAAGATTTTCTCCTACCCCCTGTTCCCTTCCTTACTGGCTACCTATACTCTGTGTTTATTCTCATTGAAACACACATATCTAAGGCTTAAAAGTTAACTTCTACATACAGAGAAAACATGGAATGTTTGTCTTTCTGAGACTTGGTTACTTTACTCAGGATAACTGTATTTAGCAACACTCGTTTGCATGAAAATTTGTACATTTTTTTCTTAACAGCAGTGTAAATATATTACATTTTTATTTTCCATCCATTTATCCATTGATATACATCTAGGCTGCTTCTAATTTTTGACTATTAAGAATAGGGCAGCAATAAAGAATGAGCTCTCTCTGTAATAAGATGTAAAGTCTTTGAGTACATGTTGAAGAGTGGTATTGCCAGATTTTGTGGCATATTTATTTCCAATTTTTTGAGGAACTTCCACATTGAATTCCATAGGGGCTGTACCAGTTTGCATTTCTGTCAATGCTATAAGCAACAAATACGTTTTCCCGTTTTCCTATAGTCCTTGCCTGTATCTGCTATTATTATTTATTTAAAACTTCACTGGGTGAAGTAAAATGAAATCTCAAAGTAGTTCAATATGCATTTTCCCAGATGACTAAGTATTTTTTTTCCATTATTTGAGAACTCTGTTTAGTTCTATACCCCTTTTTAAAATTAGGTTATTTATTTTATTGATTTAGTCTTTGTATATTCTAGATATTAACACTTTGTCAGATCTATAGTTATAAGTATTTCCTTCATTCTCTAGGCATTTAAGAACAAAGTTTATTTTTAACAAATTTCTATTCTTAATCTATTGAAAATATGAGTCACAGCTCAAAACAACGAGAATGCACAAGATAGTTCTTTAAATCACACTTAGTCCCCAGGATAAAAGCAAATAGTTCTGCAATACAGGGATGAAACTGCAGCTACAAAAGGAGTGAACTTGAGACAGAAAACTGAAGTATCTGGAAATTTTCAGATTTTTACTTACTGAATTTTACAGTTTTTGTTTCTTGAAAATGGCTGTTTTGTCCTCTGATAACAGGAAGATGTTTGCAGAAAAAACACAATCTAGTTAAACTAAAAGACAATGTATTTTTATTTGATATATGGTGGAAAATTAATACTTAATTTTAAATAAAATTATTTTAAGTTTTAAAAGTTGCAGACATTGGAATTTGTGTTCTCAAGTGAAGGCAAAACAGTATGTTAATAGATTTACATATTGCCCAACTGATCTTCAAGCTTGAAATGGCTCACGAAAGTGAACCTGGAAAGACCTAAATGTTTGTTTAAAGAAACCACAAATACCACATTTCAATATAAAGTTTTAAAAGGGGTTAGGTTGGTTTAATTGGCAAAGCACATGCAGTGTGAGTCAGGGGACCTGTGTTTAGGTCTCTAGCATCCATCTAAAAGCGAAAAAGAAAGTGAAAAATGATCAAGGGAAACATTTACCTCTGACTTCAGCAAGCACATGTTCATACAACACCACACACAGACACACACACACACACGGTAGCAATGAATTACAAGTGGAATTGTTCATACTCCAAAATTTTCTTATCTGCTCTACTAATAAGGAGCATCAAAAAAGTTAAATACCGGTGTGGAAAATATTTTTAATGTTAGTATAATGATGCTTCTGTGGCAGGTGAATAAAAAAGAAAGAAAGAAAAGCCAAAAGAACAGTTTATTTATTTGAAAGTATAAAATAATTTTGCAAGCATAGATGTTTATATAAAATGACAAGTTAAGTATTTCTGTTGGGGATAAAGAAATAAAGATGAAATTAACAGTTTAATCAGTAGTAGTGCAAAATAAAAACTTATATATGAAATATTTTATTCAATTTTATTATGCCAGGTGACAAAGGCTATGTTGAACAAGAAAACTTATTATATTTATAATAAGCATGGCTGAACTCTTCCAAGAAATAACTAACAAAAACAATTTTCAGTCTTTAGCGCTGATATAAAAAACATCTTCCACAGCTATGATCATGCTGTTACCATGTATGATATTTAAATGTCTACAGCCAGAATATGGACCCTGACCCAAAAACATAGAACTAATTAGGTCTTGTTGCTTGTAGACCTGTTAACATGTTATAATACAAATAATACTGGATAGAAAAATTGATAACATGCAGGATTTCTAAATCAAGGATTTTAATCATTTGTTATTTTTGTCTTTTTTTATCTGCTTGAAGATTGGACACTCCACTTGATAAAACAAGTTAAAATGTTGACCTACTGTGTACATTTGGATATATGATGATAAAGCTAACTAAACACTACTACAACAACTTAATCAGACATATATGAAACATTATATGTGAGGCAAAACTATCACTTAAAAAATAAATATGAGAGGATGGCGATCTGGCTAAACGGTTAAGAGTAATCATTGCTCTTGTAGAGGACCCTTGCTCAATTCCAAGCCCCCAGATGGCAACTGACAACCACCTCTAACTCCAATTCCCAGGGTATATGTCATCACCCTCTTTCTGTCTCCACAGGCACCAAGCATACACTTAATATACATACATACATGCAGGCAAAGCATCCAAGCATATAAAATACTAAAATAAATCTAAAAATAATTAAATGTAAATAAAATATGCTTAATGAAACAGCATTAGTAAATGGTATGGCAGCTTAAGAGGCAAAAAGACTAACTGAGGGAACTCAATAGACTAGGGAAATTGAAAAATAAATATAATCTCAGATTAAACTTGAATTTAAAATCAAACATCTCTCTTTATGTTATTTGGTGTGGATTGTTCCTTAGTACTAATAAAGTTAACTGAAAACTTTGAAGAATGCCATTGAGATTTTAATGGAGAGTGCATTTGTCACCACTCTAAAGGCAGAGGTAATGGAACCCGGGAGAACAGAGCTGATAATGAGGTGGACTAAAGTCCCATGTAATACCTCAGTGTATTTAGACCTCAGACAAATTATACTCTGAGGGTTAAGAGTTAAGAAGGATTGCCTGAATAAAGTTCTTGTGAGTTCAGGCTGTATACAATCACAAGGATAAGCCACATATGGCAAAAATATATTTTCCCATGGAAGCATATAAAGGATAGTTTCAACATTTGATTTATTAACAACATAAGCAATTGTGAGTAAGCTGAAGTAAGTGCATTCCTACACCACAACTGGGAGGAGCATGAAAACCCATTCCAAGAACAAGTCTCACAAGTACTCAGAATTCTACTCACAGAACTCCATTCCTGGACCCTGTACCTTTTAGGTAGAATGCTGTGTGTGTGTGTGTGTGTGCGTGCGCGTGCGCACGCACACGCATGGGTGTTTCTGTCTGTTTTCTGTGTCTGTGTATGTGTCTATGTTTGTGTTTATTTTTTTTAATATATAGTATAGTGTAAATTTATGTTCTAATTCAGTTTAGATGACCTATTTACAGCTTAGAGAAGAGAATGGAAAACACCAACTATTATTCTATCAGAAGATATCTAACAGTGAATGTACGTTAGTGTTTGTTTTATAAAATTTGAAGCACAAAGATTCAAAGCTTATGTACCAAATTATTGATGGATTATTACTTTATTAACATATACTGGCCTCCTTTATCTATTTGAGTAAATATGTTATGAAATTTATCAGATATGAGATGTGTGTCTTCATACAAATATTTTTCAATGTGTCATTTGTCTAACTATTTTTCTTCCTTTAACATTTACTCAGGATTGATTTTTATCAGTGATACAGGTTGTTGTAGGAATAAACCTAGTATTACATCAGAAGGCCTGTGTGATAGACATTTGATATCTGATAGAATGGCCCCACTATGGTAGAAAGAAAGTTAGCACATGCCTTTAATTCCAACATAGCACATGCCTTTAAGCAAACTCAGAAGGCAAACGTAGTACACACATTTAATCCCAGGGTAGCACATGCCTTTAATCCCAACTGAGAAGGAAGTAGTGGTATGTGCCATTAATTCCAACTTTCAGAATATAAATGGAGGTTCTCAGTCAGTTCAGAGAGAGGCAGAGCCCAGAGAGTAGAAGTAGAGCTCAGAAGTAGAGAGTTCAAAGAGTAGAAGCAGAGTATAAAGGCAGAGCTCTGAGAGGGAAGCAAGATAGAAGCAGAGGTGCAAGCAGACAAGAAGCAGAAAGGGGTTAGTTTAGTCAGGCAGTTTGAGTGCAGTCAGCTTACAGACTATTCAGTTCAGAAGGAGAAGCCTAGAAGAGCAGAGCCAGTCCAGAATAAGCAAAGAGAGACAGAAGCAAGTGGTTTAAGATTTACAGTTCAGAGTTCAGAAGACAGCCAGTCCGAAAGAGAGCTCAGTCAGCAGTAAGTCGTGGAGGCTGAAACATTCTAGTTTTAGGTTCTTAGATTAGATTGTATGGAGACTGAAGCCTTTTAAGTCTGGACTTGTATCTTTAAGATTAGATTGTACGGAGGCTAAAGTCTTCTAGGTCTGGGTTTAATATTAGATTGCATAGAGGCTGAAACTTGGGATTGAATTAAAAAAGAAGAAACTTTACTCTGCCATGAACCCATGAGCATAATTAATAAAATCAAGGCATGCACCTACAGATTACAATGTCTCCTACTGTGAAGCAAACTCAGGTTACATATTACCATTCCTTTCTCCCAAGTTAGACAGTTCTCCTACATTCCTGGTGAGATTTCTGAATCTCAGTGGGCCAGATTCAAGTCTTCCATGCATTTTCTGATTGTCTTCTTCACATAGAGTATTTAGGGAATTTAGTCATCCCATTCCTGTTCGATTACAGTGAATTTGGGATAAAGTGAAAAGCAATTCAGCTTTTAAGTTAATGACTGTTGTTAGCAAGAGAAATCACAGTGAAATATTCTGTGGAATCTAGTGAATGCTACCTGGAGGAGAATTTGGGATTAACTCCACATAGGAGAGACAGAATGAGATAAGTATTTGATATCAACAATGGTATGAAGTACTAGTCATTAATGCAGTTCCTCTTGTCACATGAATGACCTTGGTGCTAGCCTTGGCCAGTGGCTTACACTTGAAATGGGATATCGCCTTCAGATAGAGCTTTTCATTGCTGGTTCAGACTGCATGGTAACCAGCAACCATTCCCACAATGAATATTCTACCAACATGAATTCATGGCATCTGAGGTTGACCTCAGAGACCACCTCCAACAGATACTTTAGTGAGAAAAGTTTGTGGTCATGATCCATCCATAGATGGATCTGTTTCTGATACTACAGACTTCCTTGACAGCAGCAGTGACAGTGAGTGCTACAGCTTAATGAAAATGGAGTCAATCTACAAATGAAATTTAGAAATGCTTAACTGTAAAATTAGCAAAATCACTTTAAGAATCACAAATGTTATCTCAATTATATTTTTGAGCTGATTTTGTTGACTCCATGACTAAGTTCAGACCTGACAAAATATTATTGTTTGTCACAAGCAAAGCAAAGTGGCTCTTAAACCCACAATCTTTCACTCCACCTGCAGTATTCATAGTTACTGCAGGTGGCACAATGATTTTAGAATAATGGAAGCTAATGTGGCTCTTTACTCCCAATTTCTCCCCAGGATTCTTGGCAGTTTCTCTCAATCTTCTAGTTGCTTTCTCAAAACAGCTGGAACTTAATTCTGAGAATACAGAGAGACAACATTGTCTTACAGCTTGTCATTCCCAATTAACCAGGTTTCAATTTACGAAACCACCTCATTTGTGATTAGAGATTTTTTTTTTTTTTAATATTTGAAACAATACAAAGATGCTATTCCACATTCCTTACCTGAGCTGTTGGGGTTAATAAGTTGTAATTTACAGCCGTACAAAAGAGTATTTTCATGTAACTGAGAGAAAGAAATACAATGTGTAGTTATAGCTTGTATTTGTGAATTTTAACTACTCTAATATCAGGGATATCAGACAGATAATTACCTAAAACAATGCCAGTGTAATTTAAGAACAGATACTAAGCAAATTCGTCAATATAAAAAATTTGGCAGTCCTGCCTTATCCTCAGTTTCATTTTTTTTATGATTTCATTCACCTTTAGGAAAACAATGTGAAACATTTAAAATAGAAAGAAACAGAAATAATTCATAAGTTTTAGATTATGCACAGTCAGAGTAGCATGGTCCCCATGCTATTGTACACTCTCCATGGCTTGAGTCACCCTCTCATCCAGCATACCTGCTTTGGCCACACAACTCATATGAGTTACCCGGTGACTGTCCTGGACATCTGGTCAGTGTTGTACTATCTCAGTGCCTGTGCCCATTTTTTCTAAATTTTCAAAATAATGGCCTCAGAGCACAGGAATAGTGATGCCAGCAAATGAAAATAGTTTTCATTCTATTTTCTTTTAGTTCAATATGTGCCTTAAGTGAGTACATATTACCCCACCCCCATATGTAGGAAAATAAAGACAGTGCAATAATTTGGCTTACCAAGACTCACAATCAAGCCTAATATGGTTTTGAGATATTTTTCAAAAACATACCTTCAAGCATTATTTTGGATTCAGGGTATGCAGCTCTAAAAACAGAAATCTTTATGTGGAAAATTGGAAATTCTTAACTTTATAAGAAATGAAATAATAAACTGAATTTGCAAAGATTTATAGTAAGAATGAATCTTCTATTCACGTTATTGGGGAAAAGAAAAAAAACTTTGTGTTACTTTTCCTCTAGTTCCTTAAGCTACAAAAAATTATGGTCCAATGAAAAGTGATTAACTGAGATGAAGAAAAGCATTATATTATTCTTGGCGTCCAGTATTGATTAAGAGTCTCTACAAAGATGTCCCACTGATAACAGAGACTACTGAATCATGTATATATCATAAATATGCATAGGTGCTCCATATATGCATATGCATGCATATGTATATATGTGTAAATATTTATATATAGCTAAGATATGAATGTATAAACAGCACATGAAATTCTCAAACTGCAATTCACTTTAAAACAAAAGAACATTAGTAAATTTCTGGTGAACAGTATCTTCCTTATGCGGCATAGCAGTTGCAATTATAAACTTAGAGACATAGTGACAGCATGAACAAATTAAACATAGAGAGAGCACGAAGTCCCATACTTAGCAAAGGAGCTTTGGATATTTGACAGCTGCTAGCAAAGGGATAGCCAGTTCTCAGTCGGGGTGTGAGTCCTGGTCCAGGGGATATAACATACTCCTTGAACCTCAGCATACCAGTCATACACCTGGCACATATTCATCCATCAGGGAAATACTCATATACATAAAATAAAAATAAATACATTTTTAATGCAGTGGTGCGTATGTCTGAATCCAAATAATAATTGAAGGTATGTTTTTTTCAAAAAAATATGCTAATACCATGTTAGCTTTGATTATGAGTCTTGGTAAACCAAATTATTGCACTGTCTCTATTTCCCTATGTATGGGGGAAGAAAGCAATAGGTACTCACTTAACTAGATTTGTAGTAAAGACTTCTTATTTGATTCCAGCTGCGCTTTCAAGTTAAGGCACATATCAAACTAAAAGAAAGTAATGACCAAGTAAAGTCTCATTGAACATGTTCTTTTTATTATTTAACAGTGTATGGATTTTGGTATTTTCCTCCAAGACCGACCATCTTCAATCATTCTTCATGGACACTGAAAGTGGTGAAAAAGATAGAGCATTTTTCTCCTAACATTGATTGTTTAAACTATCAGACATTGCTATTAAAATAGTCAAGACATGATATGACACATTCATACAATGCTACTGTTTTGTAAAACCATCACTTAAAATCAAACACAGTACTACCCATCACTATAAAGATCTACTGTGTGCAAAATGCCTTTATTTAATTTAGTCATGTGTCCCATCTATAACCATCACACCTTTGGCAACCACCAATGTGTTGACAATCTATAATTTTGTTGTTTGGTGAATGTTGGTGAAGTGCAGAAATAAAATGTATGACTTTAATGATGTTTACTTTTTTCTTTGTTACTCAACATACTATCTTGAGATCCATCAACGTTGTCATGGTAGTCAATTATTTGCCGTTCTTTCGATGTTGACCTTCATCCATGGTGTTGATGTGTCTCAGTTTATTTAACCTGAAACCTGTTGTAGAGACTTGTGTTTGTTTACAGTATATATGTGTAAATATGTTTATATAAAGGCTTTGGAGTGAACATAAATTCATCTTTTCCTAGAATATGTGTTCAAGAATGTGACTACTAAAATGTATGATATACTTACTGCTGTTGTTTTATTTTAAAAAGTCTTTTCAGAGTGACTGTACCCTTCTATAGTTCCTCAAACTATTTATATTTTATTCAGTTTCCATGTACTTAAAAAAAATTTTTTTTGTTGCTGGGAAGTGGTGGCACACACCTTTAATCCCAGCACTCAGGAGGCAGAGGCAGGCCATCTCTGTGACTTCGAGGACAGTCTGGACTACAGAGTGAAAACCAGGGCACTCAAAGTTACAACAGAGAAACCCTGTCTCAAAAAGCCTAAAAAGAAAGAAAGAAAGTGAGAAAGAGAGAAGGAAAGAAAGAAGGAAGGAAGGAAGGAAAGGAAGGAAGGAAGGAAGGAAGGAAGGAAGGAAGGAAGGAGAGAGAGGGAGAGAGAGAGAGAAAGAGAGAGAGAGAGATAAAGAAAGTAAGAAAGAAAGAAAGAAAGAAAGAAAGAAAGAAAGAAAGAAAGAAAGAAAGAAAGAAAGAAAGAAAGAAAGAAAGAGAGAGAAAGAAAGAAAGAAAGAGAGGACAAAAATCTTTATTTGGGTTGTTCTAATAAGTAGCGATAGCTCAGTGTGGACTGGCATTCTATCTATGCATTACTGTGTGTCTGGAAGTTGTTAACTTGCATAGCAATTTTCACTTCTCTTATAACAGATTCTGAAATCTAATTCAGACCCACAACTTGTGAAAGATATTCAGGTTATTCTCAGCATTCTTTACTGAAAAGTACTATTGTTGCATTATTTTCCCAGTGAGATGTCAACAATAGTCTATACCAGATAGGACATGAAAGGCAGACCAAAGAAATGGTTTCATCTAATTCTAGATTGCCGAGTGAAGCACTTTCTTCAGGTTGCTTACAAGATCGCAGGTGATCATGGGAAGCTGCATTACTGAAAAATCGATCCCAGTGTGAGTGCCCAGTAAAGCTGTGGTACTTGCTTTCCCTGAACAGCCTGCAGACAGCTCCACTGAAGAGTCTCCTCTCCCACATCAATTGTGCTACTTATAGAAACTTCAGGAGAGGCCCTGGGAATCTCCTAACATTTCAGCAGGTTTCCTGACATACTTGTTTTCTACCTGTGTTTTCTCCCTTCTTTCTGGAAAGAAGTTTCAATTTGCTTGAAAGAGTTATTAAAAAAAATAAAATAAAGATCATTTTATGTCCTGATTACAGGGCCAACAAAGTGATAAAACACATAAGAACATGTCTTTAACTATCACTTTTGCTACATAAAACCACTGTTTTTAATGCAGATAAATTTGCTTTTTAGACATTTAGAAATTTAGGATTATCCCCATTCTTTTTCTAATCATTTGCCTACTCTTTTGCTCTCCCTGAAGCAAAAGCCCTTACACCATCAAAGGTTAACATTACTTCTAGCTGTTGTTATTATCAAATATCTATAAAAAAGAAAGCACGTAAAATTCTTTGGCTTGCTTACTCCATATTGTGGAAATGAGCTGTAGATATTATTGAAAGACATCCCAAACCATCTTTTTTGCCACCATTACTTATAGATTGAATTCAAAATTAAGCTAGCTACGTAAATGGCCTGCTGCAGTCTCTCAGCTCATTTAGAACGTGCACACGGGGTCCTCTCATCATCATTATACCACATGGCCATACTTCTATTTAGTGTTAACATTTTGGGGTCCACATCACCCTCCTCAGATCTCATCTGTGTGACTATAGTTCTCATATTTTCATTCATAAAGGTCAACGCCGTTTCTTCTCTGTTAAAATCTGTCCTTGCAAGTCTTTACCCTCCTATCTCCTTTCCTCCCTAATATCTCTCTCTTTCTCCCTCTCCCCCCTCTCTCTTCTCTCCTCCTTTCCCTCCCTCCCTCCCTCCCTTCCTCACCCTAGTGTGTGTGCCAGAGCTCTAGTATGTGCATGTATGTGGGGGGGGGCAGGGTTACTTCTTTTCTTCCTTTTTCTGCTTTTAGCCCATTTATATCAAGTTTTTCTATACACAGTTCTCAGGATAATCAGTTTTCTCACACAGTTCATAAGCTGAAACCCACACCTACGGCACTTTAAAGTCTTTCCCTTCCCTGCTCCTTGGTATCTGCTCATGCAATCTTTTTTCCACATATTGTTTAGAAATAAAAGTATTTTACTTTTCTATATAAAGATTTTAATAACTATATAATAACAAAGTGGATAGTTTTGGTGCTTGACTATTTTATCTTTGAATTTTGGAACAATTATTTGCTCACAGGAAGTTGCAAAGAAATGTACAGAGACGTTTCCTGTGCTTGTTACCCAGATTCTCCTCCTGTTAGCATCTTGAATAACAATAATCTCAAGACTAGGATACTGATTTTGTTACAATGCACAGAGCTTATTCATATCCCACTCCTTATATACTCATTTGTGTGTTTGTGTGTGTGCATGTGTGTAATTTTACATAATTACCAACCAAATCAAGATATTTAGTTATGTCTTCTCTACAAGCCTCCCCAATATTTCCTTTGTTTTATTTTTTCTTTGGGTTTTTTATTTGTTTGTTTGTTTTGTTTTGTTTTTGAAATAGATTCCTGTGAGACTTAAATTCTTCACTTACATGGATTTCCTATGTAGCTCAAGCTGACTTTGAACCCCTGACTCTTTTTGGCCCCCTATGGGCCAAAGATGGTCTGAGATTCTGGGTGTGAAGTTTATAATGCTTCTCCTTTATAGCCAATCCACACCTCTTCCAAGCTGCTTCCTTCATTCCTAGTCCATTTAAAGGTCACTAATCTATTTCCATCTCCATAATTTTGCTTATATATTTTATAATAGAATGTTCTCCTCATGGATCTATTTGCTGTTTTTCTTTTAACCACACTGGCATGTCTGTCTCTTGTAATTGGCTGTGTTATAAAATCCGCTGTATCTGACATCTTTAGAACCACTGCTGGTGTCCTTTGATAATAACATCTAAAGTAGACCATACACAGGTCTGCACAATGCACATCTTTCCCATCCTTTTGCTTTCTTCTTATATACAGTGTTATTGTTTCATGTGAGCTTCTTGTTTCACAATCCATTCTGCCATCTCTTCACTGGCACATCCACGTCCTTTGCACGTAATGGAATAATAGATACACGACCACCTAAATCTGTCATTTGATTTGCTTTCTTTTCTGTGGCTTCTCATTTTCTATTTTACTTTTTCTGGCTTCCCGTAGGTTATTTGAACATGTTTCAGAGTTCTACTTTGATTTCTCTAGTGTTTTTAAGTGTATCTTTTTATGCACCATTTTGTGGAGTCATAATTTGTTATAGTCTGCTGATGTTGACATTTCGCTTTCATTTTTGGCTTTTTTTTTTCTTATGAACATACAGTTGTTTCAATCTTTCCTCCACAAGCATTGATAATCACATGAGACTTAATTTTGCTTCAACCCTAAAACATAATTTGTAAAACAGGAGGATGAATAGAGATATGTTCTCTTCATACATAGTTTTATTTTTTCCATTGTTTTTCTACATTCCCAAAGTTCCAAGATGTCTTTTTTCTTTTTCCTTTATCCCAAAGAACACCCACCCTTTAGCTGTCATTTAGGGTGGGTCTATTGGCAAGACTAGTCCTTTGTGGCTTACTGTTTGTTTCATCTAAGAATCCTTGTTACTGTCTTGTTACCTTGTTAATCATGTGGCAATAGATGGCACCTTTTGACTGCCTTTTCTCATTGTGGTTTCTTTTTTTTGAGTCCTTTCCTTAAAAAGTGATTCTTATATCCTAGGTGCTTTGATGATTTTATTAGGAGATTCTGGTACTTATAGATCTACCTGCCACCCCTATCACCTGATTTTTGTTTGTTTGCTTGTTTGCTTTGTGTGTGTGTTTTTTATTTGTTTGTTTTGTTTTTGTTTTTGTGTTTTTAGCTTTCTGGTGGTTGTCAAGTTTAACATGTTAGTTCGTGTTCAGGTTTACTTCCCCAGGCTTATAGTCCAGCCACATCTTAGTTTGGAGTTGTTTTGCCTTTGTAATTCTTCTCTCTATTGTTTTGCTGTTGCTGCAAGGTATTCTGCTCAGTCTTAACTAGGGTTATCCCTTTGAGATGAAAAAATACCTGGGTTACTGTCCGCCAGAGGGACAGCCGAGGATATTACAAAGCCAAAGGAGTAGGCTTTGGTCTCCTTATAACCATGAAATCATAGGACAGATTCTGGAGACTTTGAAGTTTTTATTTCTACTAGAATTTTACCAATTCAACTCATATCATAGGTTCAAATCAGGAACTAGGCCTCTCATTATAACTCTCTAAACACTATATAATATCAAAAAGTGCTTTCAGTCATTCTTTAAGTCTTGATCTCCTTATTCAGTTCACCTTCTTTCCAATTAATTTGTATGTTTTTTATCATAATTACTTTCAGAGAATTTATTTGTTCACTGAGAGACAGAACCTAAAATGATTTGCATATGTTCTTCTATGTTTTAATGTGCTGCCATATCTAATATTTGTAACTACTTTGAACTAGGAATATACATAATCTTGTTTCATAAATTATAACAACACAAATAATAGTATATAAGTGAGTAACATATATACATACAGACACTCATGGCTGTAGCTACAACTCTGGGTGAATTTATAACTATATCCACTACTTAAATCACAAATAAGACAATTGGAAAATAAATTATGTCCTGATATCTTACCCTATTTTGTGTAGTTTTGAGGGATTTCAGAATTAGTTTTTCATAATTTTTGATGTCATTGTTTAAAATCATATTTGAAAGTATTTTACATTGTGCTATTCTATAATCACCAGGGTGAGCAGAGTGCTGTGATTTGATTCTTCTTACACAACAAGACTCAGAAGACTTCTATGTCTTTAGACAATGTTCTTACTAAAAAGTTAAACTTCCCAATTTTTTTCACAGTTTCTTCTATATAATGTTTTTTTTCCCTCCACTCACTTTGCCTTCTTCTTCATTCATCTTTCAGTTGTTGTAGAATGTCTATGCTGGTGAGGAAATATTTCCTGAGTCTTGGTTTTATAAAAGTAAGGTGAGTATTTCTTTGAGTCAGGAAAAAGAAATAATCCTACTAACAGAGAAAGAAAAGGATAAAAAAATTGGCTCAAGTCAGATTATGTTCAATGCAGTAAATTCTACCAAGTATGTAGTGAGAGGTTTTCTTTTTTTTGTTATTGTTTTGCATTCACCATCTTTAATAAAAATAATAATCATAAATGCAAATTAAAAGAGCATAAGTTATTTATTTCATAATTTGCATAACTGTACATGTAGATTTCTTTTGTTATCATAAGATTCCTATGATGATTCATGAGTTAGAAAGTTTCAGTGTACTGGTCCACACTTTCTACTGCTTCCCTTTTCCCCTGTTACTTGGTTTATCTTTATCCTCTCTGTCTCTCACCTTCTTGATCTCTAAGGTCATATAATTTTTAAGGTAGATTAAATGAGAAAGTAAAGTACATACACTGATAATAGTTGCTATATAATAAATATTTAATGCTTCTTTTGTTATACTTGCTTTTTAAAGGAGGAGCATCTGGTTCCATAGTTAAGCATAGGCTAAATGCAAGAAATGGATATGCCATATATACACTGATATATTTTGTATTTAAATAAAATGAATTTAGCCATTTAAAAATGCTTTTGTACAATTGCATTTCAGAGCTAAAGAAATGGAGTACTGGTAGATAATACTGAGTAGGATGTTTAGTTCTTGCTATGGAGTGCCACTTTGAGGACTTGAAACTCAACTTCACAACACCTCTTTCTATGTTAACACAGGAAAACATGACCTTATATATTGATAATCACCTGTTTGGACTAAGGCAATGGTCCATAAACTGTGGGCAGCCAACCAAATCACACATGTCCCATAATTTTATATGGCCCTTGATCTCAAGTAGAATCTTTAATAATTGTTACTTTATTATTAACTTGATGACAAGAAATACTTCCATTGAACTGCAATTGTATAATAATTCTGTTATACAATTGTTATATAATTCTGTTATCACTACAAAGAAGCATTACATAAATCTAATTAATATGTATATACTACAAAACAAATATTTTCAATTGTTATGCTTTAGTTTTATTAAGAAGGCATTTTTGAAAATGTGTTTTCTCATAGTATATGACTATAGAATACCCTGATTTTGCCTGTTGGCCTGAAAGGCTTAAAATGTTAGTTGTGTCTTGTCACAAAATGCTTGCCAACACTTGCACTAAAACATAAATGTGACTATTTAGAAAAATATAATTTTGGCTACCAAATAGGCATTCACTTGGAACTTGGGTTTTCCAATAGTGGTTATGAACTGACTTTGTTAATCTGTGTGATTTGTACCTAAAACATAATATTTAGCATTGGGTTTTAAAAAATATTGATTTTGAGCTTGTATCTGAAGAGAATGAATTTCTTTTGTAATTTTAGCTTAGCACTTTTCAGTCTAGCATAAGAAGACTGCAGGTGGTGTGAAGAGTTCCATTCCCTTCCCACAGAAGGATTGGTTTCTTCTCTGAACATGCAGGAGATATGATTAACCTAACAGAGTCAAAAGATTAAGCAATTTAAAGCTATTTGCTATGGTGTATCTCATTTTCTTCAATAATAAAAATCTTGAAATTCACTTTAACATCATGAGACTATTAAAACTTTTGCTCTATTTTTCTCCTTTGGGATTTTAGATGTTAATGTGTCTTTTAATGCAATCTTTGAGTATTAAGTAACCTTTTTTTTCCTTTACTTTTTGAAGCAGGACTTCTCTGTGTAGCCATGGCTATGTTGGAACTCACTCTATAGACCAAGCTAGCCTCAAACCTAGGGCTCCTCCTGTCTCTGCTTCCCATGTGCTGGGGTTAAAGGTATGGTGCACTATATCAAACCTGACTTGCTTGAAGTATCTTTTCTTTTGTCATTTTCATTGCATTTTTAAAAATAAAACATGGCTTTGCTTTTGGTGTTGTTATTGTTCTTCTTTCCCAAGTATTTTATGACTTTCTCTAGTCATTTTTAATACATTATTGTGTGTGTGTGTGTGTGTGTGTGTGTGTGTGTATGCATGATGTGTGTGGATGTGTGTGCTACAGCTTGACTGTAGAGGACAGAGGATAACTTTGTGGTAGTATCTGTCTCTTTCCAGGATGTCAGAGCAAAATGAAACTCAAGATTTCAGGTTTACAGAGCAAGTACATTTGTCCCTTGATCATCTCGCAGTTCCCTCCAGTATATTTTTTTACATTACAGATAGAACAAGTCATTTTTATGTGCTCCAGTCTTAGAATTTGAAAGACAGAACTTTAGAACAAATTTGTAGAATGGGTTTTTGCATTAAACTGGAATTGTGAGGTTAGAAAGAGCTAATATATACAAGGTGGTCTGCCCAAGGTTTGGAACACAAACTCTCTTTCAGTAGAGTTACATAATTGGGATAACTAGGAAGGATTTGTGGTTTAACTGGTCTAACCTAAACATCAAAAATGAGGTAGCTGAGATCAGAAAATTCAAGTGGCATATCTGAAGTTCCCTAAGGGTACCCACATAGCAGGCACTTATAGGCTTAGCCCTTCTCTTAATGGAAATGTAGTTCCATTAAACCTCTAGTCCAGTCCTTCCCAGGGCTCAGTAAAAACTAAAAGAGCCAGGCATGGTGGCACATACCTTTATTCCTAGCCCCTGGGAGGCACAGGCAGGTAGAGCTCTGTGAGTTCAGGACCAGCCAAGGCTACACAGTGACAACTTGTCTCAAAAAAAAAAAAAAAAATCCCCCAAACTACAAGATTATAGAAATTGTTCATGAGATTAGATGTCTATTTTCCTAATACAAATATTTCATACATTTTACATATTCATATTAGTAGGATAACAATGTTGTGACATAACCTTAGTAAGTAGCCAATTATATGAAGCAACATATGTATATATCATGCTGTTTGGTAGGTATTATGTTAATCTTCACAAGAATCATGAAAACTAGGAACCACTATTCTCATTATAGGAATCAATAAAAAAGATAAACAAATAAATGTAATATAGTTAATTAGTTGAGACATTAAAATTAAGGAAGGTAACTAACAAGCTCTTTCTGATTCTAAAGGCCATGTCCCTAGAAAATGAAATGAAACTACAGTCTGCAGTTTCTCTGGGGCTGGAGACGAAAATATTTTGGTGCCCTCTAGAGGTGATCAGAGATGTGCACCTGTCAAACCCTGGGGATGAGAGAAGTCAAAGGCCATTTAGCAAGAGCCATCCATCACTCTTGCCTCTTCCTTTTTCATGGTTGGATGACTCAGACACTGTCCTAGCATAGATCTAGATCAGGGATTCTCGAAATTTGGAAAGTATCAAATTTGGTAAG
The DNA here is from genome assembly GCA_026225945.1 of Cricetomys ansorgei. NCBI lineage: Eukaryota > Metazoa > Chordata > Mammalia > Rodentia > Nesomyidae > Cricetomys > Cricetomys ansorgei. Next base: position 4,027,096 of record JAMJFZ010001390.1, read on the forward strand.
CATCAGTTTAGTGATTGTTAGGGTGCAGCCTCCAAATTTTTGATTCTCAGTCTTTGTACTGACTTTTTCAATTTGCACTTCTAACCACACTTCCTGGAGATCCTAAGGCTACTCATTAAGGGACCGCATTCTGAGAACCAGCACCATTCAGAATCATCTCACGGCAGAAACTTTTGGTGTGAACAGCTTAGGTTTCAAGACAAATGTAATGCTTTGAACCAGAGCTCTCTACCACATTCTGAGAGGACCATAGAGTTTACAGGAAGAAGGGAACATCTAATTTAGAATGATTTTCTTTCTCTAAGAATTAGAGATTCCTTGAACCTGAGAGTCTCAGGTAATATACACATTGAGGTGAAAGAGAAGCAACTGAGGTTAGAGACAGAGAATTCAGGTCCTAGCCACTGCTCGACCATCAATGCATTCTGTCTTCACTGAAGAACAGCATCATCTTGCATGGAGGAAGGGAGGAATACAGCAAGTAGTCATAGTCACATTCCATCAAATAGCATGAGACAAACCTTAGCCCAGTCTTAATCTATGTGGTATTTTGGTTTCTTATCCATATTTCCAATAAAAATACAGTGAGAACATTAGGAAATTAAGCATATTTTACAGCAATGGAAAATAATACCATGAAACCAATTAGACACAGGATTGTTCTATGGAGTTTTACAAAGTTGATCCATGCAATTAGTAAAGCTCACCTTTGTTAAAAGATAGCTAAAGTCTCACAGATAACTAATATGTACCTCCTTTAATAACAATTTTCTTTCCTTACTTCCCTTCCCCGTATGCCCCCAAAACACAAAGTTTTGATCTAACACTGGACTTTTTATCTGTACGTTGCTGTTGTTGTTGTTGTTCATCCATAACTAAATTATTCCTATAATCTTCCACCAAAGGGATTTCCTCTTAAAATAATAGGAGATTTGAATGCTGACTGTAGTGGATTCCACTTACTTAATCCAGGTCAGGATTTATGGAGACCTCATGTGGTGACAAGAGGCACCACAGAGGGCTTTCTTGGGGCTGGCTGCAACAAGCAAAGAAAATCATCTGGGAGCAACAATACCTAGGAAAACCTAAGCCTTGAAAGTTAATGTTACAGATACAGGGCCTTTAAGAAACATCCTGCAGCAGTACTATAAAAAATAATTTAATGTTTTTTAAAATGTGAAACTTTGTCATTCATGTTTGTTTCTTGACTGCAGGTTTTTGACACACACACACACACACACACACACACACACACACACACACAAACATCACTGGCCAAAAATTTGCCAAGAATTACTTACAACCTTTTTCTTGATGAGATTCATTGGCCATATCTTCTTATACATATTTTCATTTAATTAAAAATGTTTCCATAGGCATGTTTCTGTGAATGTTATTCAACATCCTTTTGGTTTTGTGCAGAATAGACAAGCAAGACAGACAGACAGACAAACTCGCATACACACACACACACACAGTCACACACATACTGAGAGGAGGGAGGAGAGAATCAAACCTGAATCCATGTTGTTGCATCTAATTCCACTGATATTATTCATGAATATTTTGAATGCACTATTTCTTTCAATTAAAATGCACAGAACAATGAACCACGTATAGTGGATAAATTTGCACAAAATACATCTTGCTACCACTGAAGTGTCAAAGTTGTGACAGTAAATGAATTAGTGCATCTGAAAACATGTCTTAATCACATAATTTATTATTATAAGGAAAATTCACTGGTGGGGGGATCCTTCTTCAGTGACAATTTGATTTTGCAACTGACATGTGTTCTGTGTTTCAAGTCACAAGGAAATGTGAAAATGGCATCTCTTTCCTCCTTAAGGAAGTTATATAACGGACCTTTAAGCTAAAATCTAGAAGGACAAATGAATGCATGAATGTCAAATGTTCTGAAGTCTTTAAAAGAATAATGCCATACAAATGAATGACATTCAGATGAATAATCTCAAGAGTTCCAATTTAGTTTATAAGGGGACACCTATCTTTGGAAATATCCTCTGAAGGGCTCTTGGATCTCAGTGGCAGACGAAATGATCTGGAAAAAATATTGTGAAAATTTTAAATAGGCAAAAATAAAGAATCTGGAAGGGTTTCAGGTTTCATATTCTTGAATTTGAACACTTATCAGGGAACTTACTAAGAGCTGCATAAATTATTAAATGCCCAAAACGCTAAAGTGAATTGGACAGACCTTGCATTCAAGGGGTAGCAGATATTATACAAACTATACTTTACTGTAAAACTGACTTTATGGTAGAAGCTATACAAATTTCCCCAAAAAAGCTTTCTGAGTAGAATGTGACTAGAGGGAAAAAAGATGAGGAATTTAAAATCAAGTGAAGAAGCTGACTCATTTAGATGTTATTTCAAACCTACAGTGAGTGGCACTGGTGTCTGCTGAGAGAGCTGGAGATGGTGACTATTGCCAGACATCACACTGAAGAGACAAGAAAGCAGGAAATTCACTTTCAAAACTGTGCGGGGGTGGGGGTGTAGGCTATCCAGAAAGGCCCTGAAATAAGGAAAACCTTCTAGTATAATGGGTGTTGCTAGGATTTATTTTCCCTTTCCTTTGCCTCCTAGGAGAGTAAAACCACAGGGACACATTCAAATCCTTGAAGTTGTGTTAGCTTGTAGGGTGCTTATACCAGCCAACCCCTTAGCTTGATGTTTCCGAGTAAGTGGCTATAAAGAAAGGGTTAACGGAAGAGGGTGGATTAGGGATGGGAAAGCAAGCAAGAAGGTTGAAAAAACAGTTTCCAACTTGCTAAAACTCTGAACTTTTAAGCTTCCTAAAATACACGTGTGTGTGTGTGTGTGTGTGTGTGTGTGTGTGTGTGTGTGTGTGTGCGCGCTCCAGCACAGGCAGATCTATTTTAGCAGGATTTTTTTTGTTGTTGTTTTAAGTTAAAATCATAATCTCTCTGTCTCTCTTTTGCAGCGTTGCAAGCCCAGAACGGTCCGCTTTAGGATCGCGTCACAAAAAGCTGCAGCAAGAGCCTCCTTCAAAGCATCCCCTGTCCCCATTCTCCCGCTGGGAGCCAGGCTCTCTGGGCTCGGGTCATCTTTGGGGCCAAGGAGTTGCGAGGCAGGGACCCCGGAGCCTCCCAGGGGAGGCAAACTTTGCCCCAGCGTAGGAGTCGGGCACGAGCGAGCAGGGGTGCACGCGAACGCGCCGCCGCCACTACCCAACGCTCGCAGCCCAGGTCTCACCTCTGCCGGGCGAGGTGCGGGCTTTCAGCGCGCGGCCAGGGGGCGGGGCTGGGCTTGCGGGGGCGGAGCCAAGGGTGGGGGCTCCGGCTGCTATATAAAGCCCGGCCACCGCTCTAACTTCGGACTTGGGCTTATTTATTTGCAGAGCGCCTGGACGGCGGAGGTTGGAGGCGGCGGCGGCTGTGGCTACCGCAGACGGTGGTTTGAAAAAGGAGGAGGAAGACGAGGAGGCGGCGGCGGTGAGAGATGGGAGCGCCCGGGCTTCGGGGCGCAGGCCGGAGCTGCCGAGCTTTCCTGGGGCTGCGGGAGTACTGAGGAGAAAGGGAACATCCCGGGGGCACAGGAGACTCCGGAGGAGCGGGCTGGGGTCGTTTTGTTAGACTGCGCAAAACGCTCAGCCGGCAGAGCGGACAACTCCAGTTGCAAACAACAACCCACCTTCCAGCAGCCCGGCGAGACTTAGGCTGCCGCGTCCGTCCTATTGTTTAGACACTTGCCTGGGGCTCCAGAGCGCCAGTCCCTGCTCTGTCTCCGCCTTCCCTCTCCCGCCACCTTACCCCCAGGAGCGGCAGGCGCCGAAAGCCTCCCTGAGAGGGGAAGGGGCCAGAAGCCAAGCACTGCGGTCACCGAGTCAGGTGCAGCGTCCGGGGCCAAGCGGTATTTCAACGTCCGCGGCTGGACTCCGCCGGTGACAGTCGGAGACCGGATCCAACGCCTGGGGAAACTTCCTGCACTTTGAGGTTGAGCACCCACTTGTAGGGGCTGCCTAAGGGGTGGCTGAGGACTGCGCACCTCAGGACATCGCTGCTGTTTCTTCTACCTGTGCCGTCAGGTGTGTGCTGCGGAGCTGCGGCGTATCCCGGAGACCAGTGGGGCTGACAGGAGCGCGCACACTCGACTGCCATTTGGCTGTGGCCTGGGGTCTACCTGGTTAGCAGATCTCATCCTCCTGCCGACCACCTAGTCATCCATCAGGGCACACTGGCAGCACTGGCATTGCCGACACCTGGCCTTTGCTTGGCTCCTCCTGGCTTGCCTGTCTGCGAGTCCTGCCCCAGCCAGTTGCCACTCAATTTCCCTAGGAGCTCTCGTTCTCAACTTGGCCTTCTGGATTTTTTTCTGCAGGGGTGCTGACTAGAGGATATTCCTGCAGGGCTGCCGCGGTCCCACTGCCCTTTTGTCTCTCTGTGTGACCCCAGGGGCAGGCCCTGGTGCAGAGCGTCGCCAAGGACGCCGGGAGGGAGGCGGGATTGCCTAGATATGCTCCATTGAAGTGCATGCGTGTGTGTGTGTGTGCAAGCCATCCTTGGCTATAGGGAGGCGGCGAAGAAGGGTCTGGGCTGCTGTTGTACCGCAGGAGTCTAGAGGCCCTGTGTGTTGAGCCCTGCGCCCCGAAGCGTTGCCGGCGCCCCCAGGGCTGCGTGAACACACAGTGCTCACCCGCAGGCCATGCCCAGTCTTTCCAAGGGCTCTGTTTTGGACTTGCCAGGCCTTTGCGCCTTATAGCTTCAGGGGAACCCACTTTGATCAGGACCACGTTACTATTGAAGTTCCCTCCTCAGCCTCATACTCTTCCCACTGGAATCGGATTTGACTAGAGGGTGCGTGGGATCAGAAGTCCCTGGTCCTCAAGAAACCAGCCCCTGCATCTCCAGGGTTATTGCGAGTGGGAGCTTTTTTACTGCCAAGTTGAAGACTCTCTGTCCTCACAGCTGCTTTGGGGTCTCTCGCAGCCTGAGCCGGGCCTATTAGATATTCAGGACCTGAAGTTGCCCACGGATCTTCTGCTTTGCTGGAAAAGCGTTGAGAGCCTGGGAAAGGCGCGTGTGCTTCTACCAGCTCTACTGCCTTATATTACTGTTCCATATTGTTGTGTGTGCATCTCCCAGAGTACAGTGGGCTGCCAGCCCAGCGCCAGGCACTGGGCCTCGGACACTGCCCAGTTCTCACACAGTAGAAAGCTAAAGAGAAGTCCCTCAAAACAAGGAGCCAACTGGGGAAGATGAGCTGCATTGGCTGGCAAACACTGTTCCTGTCGCTGGGGTTAGTGTTGTCGATCTTGAACAAGGTGGCGCCGCAGGCGTGCCCGGCCCAGTGCTCCTGTTCAGGCAGCACTGTGGATTGTCATGGGCTGGCACTGCGCAGCGTGCCCAGGAATATCCCCCGCAACACCGAAAGACTGTAAGTATGGGCGCTTTGCCCTCCCCAAATCACTCACACTCCTCATCAAGGTAGCACATCCCCAACCATCTTGCCTGTGAAGTCCACATGTGTTAGAAACCTGCTCCTGGGGCAACCCTCAGAGGTTTTCGGGTTGTCCTCTGGAAAGGCTAAAGATTGGAGGGCACTAAACTGGGAGGAGCTTTTGCCAAGGAGGGGCGGGCCGCTGGCAGCTACTTGTGGTCCCCCTTTTCTGTGCCCCTCTTGCCACTCACAACTGCTTGTGAGCTGCTGATGAGTTTCTTTTTCTTTCTTTCTTTCTTTTTTTTTGGCTGGAGAGAGAGGCACCTGGGATTACAATTCAAGGGTGCCCTGGGCAAAGGAGGTGTGACTGTTTTTCCCAGACTCTGCAAAAGGAGTCACCTTGAGGTTGCAAACACTCAAGGGTCATTTCAGGACCTTGTTGCCTCAGACTGGGGTGGAGGGAGCGGCAGTCTGCTCAAAAGAGAGAAGCTTTCTCTTCTGGGCTTTGTGTACCCTTCTAAGTACTAAGGAAGAGGAGATGGAGTCTTGTGGTGCCCAGAGAATCTTTTCATACTCTAAGAAGGATGAGTGCCCCAGGACAGCAACACAGCTCAGTGGCGACATACTTCCTCTCCATGCAGCGACTTTTTGAAGCCCTCCTCATTTACAGGGAAGAGGAGGCAATGGTCTTTAAGTGACTCTACTGAGTGGGAGACTTCAGGAAGGACTGAGTCCCAAGGTTTAAGAAAAGTTAGCGATGCTTCTCCATCTGGAACGTACTGGGCCGGATCCAACTGCTTTAGTGACCCTGTGGCCCTGAGCTGCCCCCTTCAGCCCTTCCTGCTGTGGCTGTGTGCCCTCAGGCACCTTGCTGGCAGTCTGTGAGCTCCTTCACGTAGTGGCAGCTGCTCAGCCTGCTCCTCTTCGCGCTCGGCCGCCCGCAGACATCCCCGCCTCCCTGTCTCTGCGAGTCGCTAATGAAGAAATAAACGCAGACCCAGGGTTGACGGCCCGTGCGCTTCTGGTGGGGCACTTCCCTACTTAGGGAGGCAAAGCCTGGAGGCCACTCTCTTTGTGAAGCGGAGCTTTGTGCCACGCGCCCTCCCCAGCCTCCGGGGTGCGCTGGCCTAGGCTCTCCGGGTCGCCATGGACTAGGCAGGCGCTAAAGGCTTTGACCAGGGTGAGCATGGGCCCGTGTGGCTGGGGCGATGACGCAGAGACTCATCCTTTGCTAGATCTGGATTTCGATGTCAGAAGAGGAAGCCCTAGGACAGCACTTCTGCTCTCAAAGTCATCAGTGCCAACAATTGCCCTCTTCTTTACTCAACCCACATCCCCCACTCTTAGTTTGAGGGCTCCAAGTCTAGGACTTTGTTATTTTGGAAAGGTTTGCAAGCCCCCAGCTCCACTATGGCTCTCCTCTGATTATTTCTCTAAGCCCTTGGTGCCCATCAAATTGGGCCTTACCGCAGGCTTCTCATCAAGATGCAATCCACCACATTTATGTGCTGTTGGGGTTGGGAATCTCAGGAGATAAAAAACAGCCCTTAAAAGTCTCCCTCAACTTTAGTGAACACTGGGAGCAGAAGTTTGGCAAGAAAGCTAGGCTAGCAAAGAGGAATTCTGATTTAGCCTGCGACATGCCATGCCCTTTCAAAACAGTGTAAACAGTAACTTGTCACTCAACCAAAAGGGAAAGGACTGGTTTCCAGGCAGTGTAGTGACCAGTGGTTAAAAAAATTTTGTTTTTCATGAGATGTCCATAGAGTTTTCAGGAGACCACACACTCAGTGCTGGTTGATAAAATTCCACTGTTAGCAGAGTAAATGCTTTAAATACAGATCTCAGCACCAAGTTTGAAAGTCCAAAGAGAACTTGTAAAATGAATGAATGGGAGCCCTGCAAAGTTAGATGTTTACCAGAAAAGAAAATTGTTACTGAATAAGAGTGGTGCTAAAATGGAACACACTTGTCAAGGCCGAATCTTACTTCCATTATTGTCCCTGCTGATGATTTAAACTATAATCTTAGTGTATGGGGGGGGGGGCGGCAAGAGCTGCAGTCAGGGATTCTGCTTCCCCAGCGACCAAGAATTGTGGGAGGTGAAGGACTCTGAGATGCCATACTCTCCCTGGCACACTCTTCTTTGCCTCAGGAATTTTGGCCACAACACTACCTCCACAGTGTTCCAATTAAAAAAAAAAAATCTCTCCAAATAGTTTGAGCAATTTTTTTCATTAAACTTTCCGAAAGAAAGTTCTTGGGAGATGTGCTAAAAATAAAAGCAAAATTGCAGAATACCTCAGTAAATAAATACCCACATTCTTATGGAAACCCAAATCGAAAGCAATCAAACGCACAGGCCACAAATTCAGAACAAAAGCCAGGGTTAGTGATGCCATCATCACGTCATTTTCTTGTCATATGTCATCAAGAATTTTGTAAGCATGAGACATTTATAAACTATTATTTCAAAGGCTTGTTCCCTTTTCTCTCCAGCTTACTTTTTAAGTCACACTAATTGAATTAAGGTTTGTTTTTTTTCTAAAGCTCTAACATGTTTTAAGTTTTACTTTAACTAAATATGATAGAAATAAAAGGGAACTTTATTCTTTTTGTTGTCTCTTAGGGATTTGAATGGAAATAACATCACAAGGCTCACGAAGACAGATTTCGCTGGGCTCAGGCATCTCAGAGTTCTGTAAGTGTGCTCTTCCTCTGAGTCTTAGAGAGTTTTGATTTTAAGATGATGTACTTAGTTATAATCATTAAATGTTCATAACTTAAAAAAAATTTCTGATGGCAGAAGCATAAAAAATGTAAGGTCTTCTTGTATTTCTTTTTGTTTTCAATTGTGACATTTGTGCCTCTAGAGCAGATATGTCTAGGGAAAATAAGATAGAAAGGGCTTCATATCTTTGCTTCACTCTAAACGCCTTACACATGAAAATGTAGAATCATTGTTTTTACGATATGAGTGAATAATTGAAGAAATCTGATACTTAAAAGACTTGCAATTAACTTGGAAGGTTTCAAAAGATTGTTTTCTCTTACTACTGAAGTAAAAGTGTACAAACTTGAGACTCCTTTTCTGCAAAGAAAAAAGTAGATAAAAAGTTAACACTAAAATTATGCAATTCATCTTTTCAGCAGGTTTTGCAGGGCATTGATGCAGCAAATATATTGATCTCGTTTTGAGTTGATTTCTTTCTATTTTTTAGCTTTTTAAATGATATAAATTGCTACATTATGATTACCGAACTAATTAGTGTGTTAAATTAGCTGTGAGTTAACCATTAGTTGAGAATCAATGTTATGTAAAATTGCGTTACCCCTGTAAGTTTGTAAATATTTACATCCAGTGGCCATATATTCTTGACTACTGTGCATGCAATGTTAAGTTTTAAGAACTAATTTTGGTCCTTTTGACATCTTCCAATTGCTGATGTGCATCCATAAGTCAGGATTAAACTCTGCACGTGATGAGCTACTGAGTTCCTTCGTTAGGGACACAGGTGAATCAGTGTAAGAAAAACAGCTCTCAAAGCTGCCATGTGATAATTCCCAATATTGACTTACGTTAGAATATAAGGTTCTGATTTTACTTTTCATGAATATTTTCTGTGAGAAAATTCTTTAGTATTTAACATAAATAAGCTACTTGTGGTATGGAATCTACTTTCCCCTCTAAGCTCCCTCACCTACTTCATTATTAAATTTGTTAGTGACTCTCAATGCCGAGCAAAATATAATGGAGAAGTGAGAGATGGGTTGCAGGATTTCAGCTGCGGAATTGCAGTCTCCTCAAATGGCAACATTAAGAAGCATGTTATGTTTTGCGTTTCAGTCAGCTTATGGAGAACAAGATCAGCACCATCGAGAGGGGAGCATTCCAGGACCTTAAGGAGCTGGAGAGACTGTAAGTATTTTCAGTTCCAAACCCATGACAACATGTCTGTATGTTTAAAACCACTTGAATTTCAAGGATTATGTCTTCAGTTTCATGGGTTAGCATTAAAGTTTACAGAAGAAAAGGGACAAATAAGTGGTTTTCAAATGTAAAGGTAGAGTCCCTGGGTAAAGAACATGAGCTCGTTTTAAAGCATAAAAGTTTGGGACTTTCCTGAGATATTTATTGCATTTATAATCATTGCTTTGGTCCTAAAATAGTTACAGGTTTTTTTTTATCTGTTATATGTAGCTTATGCAGAAAGAACTATTGATAATTTTATTTGCACTAATGGTGCTTTATGGAAAGAGAGACTTAGCTAAGAATCTTGTAAATGTACATGTTTTTACTGTGTGCAACATTGTTGATATTCTAGGATATTTAAAAAGGGTTGTGTGGAGTAGTCATTACTAATTCTATTAATTGTTTCATGATAGCTTCTAAGATATTATTGCTGGGAAGAATAAACCAAAGATACTAGAGAACGGGCGGTGGCCTTTCTCCACTGGCATTTCTTTCATGACATTTAAGTGTAGAGTTTGCACTTTTGAAAGTATTGTTTCTAAACACAAAAATCCTATGGATATATGTATTACTTGACTGTTATTGTACTCACTGTATAATTCACACACTTATTCTCAAAATATATATAAAAGACACATTTATATCTGAAATAAAAGAAATTATATATAGATTTTGTAATAGGAAATTTTACAGATTTTACTTTATTTAAGATTCAGACTTTTACAGATTTTTTAGAGATATTTTTACAGATTTCATAGATTTTGATTATTCAAGTTTAGTTGTTTTCATTTTTAGTGCAGGTAAAAGCTGTATCAAGAACATTAATATTATTTTATTAAGTGTTTATACCTGCTTTAGTAATCACTTTAGTAAAAATAAAATTGATACTTCTAACTAAGTGTGTTAAATATTTGGCATAGCGTATCTTCAGATTCACTGGGCCCAGGAGCAAAGATTAATTCTCTGTTATTTTCTGGAAGTGGAAAATTGGCTTGTAATTTTGTGATACACTTATGAATATACAGGCTTTGTTTTAATTACCTCAAGTAAAGCATGGAATGTCTATCTTATTTTACTATAAAAGTCTCTCTATTACAATGCAGCAAATGTAATTGTGGAATATTATATAAATTGATTTAGCTATGCTGAGCTACTTTTCAGGGAAGTAAAAACAAGATAAATATTTAGTTGAATTCATACCCAAGTTCTTATGTTCATAACTTATCTTGAATATATAAAAATATTCTGAAAGTATTTATTCTTCAACGATTTCATAAAATTTGTTCATAGTTGATATACCTAGTAACTCAGAAACATATTTTAAGCTATATTTTAAAATGTGTTGATAAAACTGAAATGACTAGGTAGTGAAATGTTCATTGGAACGCTTGCAGTTTTTCCAAGAGTGTTTTCTAGTTGTACCATAGACATACGGATAACTTGGTTCTGAAACCATGCTTCAATCACAGGAGCCTCCGTGGTGTTTTCTACAGCTCACAGTCACTTGTTTTGTAATTGTAAATCTTTTGGAACATAAGAACAATGCACACTTTTTCATATTTTTTAAAGCCATATCAGCATTTCATTTGAACTCTCATATTAAATAAATTAGCTCTCCCTAAAAATCCTAAAGATGCCATATAATCTGAAATTTGACTAGAGTTGTAAGTGGATACTAGTTTTTGACTTTTACTTCCCCTGAGAATGTCACTTCATCTCAGAAGATTTTTTTTTTCTCTTCTACAAAGACTAAGTCAGATGTTGCAGACTGAGAGGAGGGCTTGTAATTTTGAATGGAAACTAATATATATGCAAGACTTCTTTACATCACCCCAGCTGTTGGCTGAGAGCAAATATTTCATATTTGTGAGGAAAAGCTGAGAAAATTCCATTTGTTTACAACTGCCAAGTCCATCTGATGGAAGTGCATTGTTATCTGACAGCCAATTCGTCTCCTTGGGACTCTGGAATTCTAAGCCATTTCTTAGGAACATTGTGGATACACTTTCCAAATATTTATTTTTAAATATATTAAATGGCAAGGCATTTACTAAGAAGTGCATTCAACATTATTGTGAAGGAAACTATTTTAAATGTTCAGTTTCTTTTTTTAAGCAATAAAAACACAAAATATCACCATACTTTGTGAGTCCCATATTTAAATTATTATGGCTTACAGCAAATACTCCTATTTTATGTCACACGAATTGCTTGCTTTCTCGCAAACCTTCAAGAGGCAATGTAAGAAACAGGAAATAATCAATGGATTAATGTTGAACTATGGATTGTATAGTCTACATGATTGTCAATAAATTCGATGCAAAATTTCAAATTGATTTCCCAATTGTTAAAAGATGCATTAGAACTGGTTTATATTGTAACAGCCATTTACCTAGTAAAGCATGATTTCAGTTTATTTCTATGTGTGTAAAAGAAAGCAAAATAAAAAAACCATCAACTTTATGCACATACATTTATGGTTCTAAGTTTTTTTCATTTAATATAATTTGATATAATAATAGTATTGGAGGTATTATGTGAAAACTTCAGAGTTAGGCAGTTTTCATAATGCTGATGAAGTTTTAACGTAATGAAAGAAGACAGATCTGAAAATAGTAAATAGTAAAGAATTCATTTTTAAGTTTGTAAAACACAAGGTCATTTTAACTTAAATTTGACTTTATGAGAGTAGAAAGACGTTTGTAAATCAAAGCACTAAGGGTACAAAAGAAAGATTTTTTTTTTTCGCTTTTAAACAGATGTGCTTTAAAAAAATGTTAGTCAACATGTTCAGATGTCCCTCTTTCCTCCATCCTCCTCATTCTTTCACTTTCTTCTTTTCTTCTCAAACCTTTTGTCTTCCCCTGCTCGTCCTTCCTTTTCAAGTCACTCCCTTTTGCTGTTGTGGCGAAAACAGCACCAGCTGATGTGTGCTTATGAATCACTAGGAATGGGATAGCTTTCAATGGAACCTGCTCCCCATTAGCACATGTCACTTCCTGTTGAGACAGTTGCTGTCACACTCCCAGGCCTGACATGTGCAGTGCCAGGGTGTCTGGAATGCTCTGCTTTGTCAGTACTACTATTTATCTGGGGGGAAAATCATGGAGAATACCCATCATGCACATTGCAATACAATAGCTTCCTACTGTTTCATAAGAGAGTTATAAAGAAATCTAATGAAGTTATTTTAGCAGCAGATTCGATCTTCTGCTAAAAATAAATAAAACCAAAGAACATATAAATGTACTTTGATAAATCAAAACCAAAGTACATATAAATAAGTTACACGGAAAGTGAGGATACTCAAAGTATGCTTTTTTAATTCTTCACAGAAGAAGTAAATATCTCTACAATTCTCTATTAAAATGTATTAATTCCAAGTATATAATGTCCTAGGTCATTTTCTTTCTTCTTTCTTTATCCTTCCTTCCTTCTTCCTCCTTTTCTTCCTTCCTTCCTTTTTTTATTCCTTCTCAAGTAATATGGTAACGCAGAAATCCCATAAGCTGCTGAAACCAGTGCAGTCTGTGCACAGCTATGGTCATGTTGTACTGGGTTCTGCTCTTTGGCTTTTTATGGCTGTCTCGGGGGGACTCCAGAAGTCTACACGTAAAATCAACTCCTCCCATTTTGAGGACTCCCTCATAACCCGAGTGGAATACTATTGAAAATTGTGTTATCCTGATTCTGCCAAAATGAAACACGTATTTGCCTAGTAGGGCTTACGTTCATGAGGTAGCAGCAGTCAGTAATAGAAAACCGTGGTACCAAATACTCACCATTAAAGTAGTTATGGAAGTTGCAAGGCACTTTGTATGGGTAGACCACTTTAGAGTGCTGGCTATGTGATATCATTTTTAGGCTCCACTGATTAGGGCAGGACAGACAGGAAAAAACAGAGGGAAGCAGGGCTGAATGAATTATCTAGCTGTTCTTGCATTTAGATACCTCTGCTGGATCATCAGTGAAAAATGTTCACCAGTTGTATTGTTGGTTGTTTGTCTAGCTACATATAAACTCAACTCTATTCTAAAACCAGAAATGTTTAACAAGAGAGATTTCTGCAGACCCTGAACTTCAATTCTATCACACAGCTTTCTCTTTAGAAACTTCAGTTTCCTTGTCTTCAGAATAGAGGTAGTTAATAAGACCCATCTCTTCCATCAGTACTATAACCGTCTGCTTTCAGACAGATACTTCATTAAACTCTTCCGGTTGTATTCTCTTCATATTAAAAATGACGCTTTTTAGTCCTAGTGGCTTTGCCACTGGAGAGTTTGCTTGAAAAAATATAATTCTAAAAATATCGTGATGTAGCCATGTGACGAATCCCAGGAAATAAATCTGATAACTTAAATATTTAAAAATTTTCAGCACATCCATAATCATAAAACTCATCACTTTTTAACTAATGTTCAAACTTAGATTGCTTTAGGATAAAGGCCCCATTTGAGCAAACACCGTAGCTCATGAAGACATACTTCAAAGATATATTTTCCCTTAAGATGTTGCTGAGTTCATCCTCCTGAAGGGAGCATACCATTTATAAACAAGTGGCAATGTGAGGCTGGGAGCTGTAGCATAGAGATTGTGTTGTCAGTTTTAGCACATGAGTTCAAATGTAGAAAATGTTATAGAACAGGTCTGAAGGATAGCACTGTTTATCCTCTGTTCGTCAATGTGATAGAGGACCCTTCTTCCCATTAAGCCTTAAGCTTATATGCAACCTAACACATACATACTTCTTACTGTAAAGTGACTCATACAACACTAATCTCCGTGGCAAAGAATCCAAGTTCATCTCAGGGGATTCTTCGCTGGTATCTTACACTTTAGTTTGAAATCCCTGTTGTTGACTTCATAGATATTTTCCTTTAAGAAATACATCAGAGACTGAATATACTCACTCTATAAAGTAAAAGTGTGTCAAATGATTGATAGTCTCTAAATACCTTGAGCCCAGTGCATTTCTAAGTAATATGGACTATTTTAAATTATGTTTACTGACTGTGGTCTTAGAAAGTTTTCAGGTGAAGGTGCTGTTACAAGTTCAGTTGTCACTGCAATGTGTTTTTATGGGGACTTTAGTTAAAGGGTGGCGAGAAGACTGTTGACCACTGTGGACTATTTTATAAGTTCTGAGGCAGCAAAGGCTGTTTATTTTTCCCACATCTGTTTTGGGCTCATCCTTTGTGAGAGTGTTTGCTGGAAGCTGTTTCCTTTATGGTTCCCCTGAAATGAAGAGTTCAGTTTGCACTGTTTCAATGTATTTGTAGAAACAGTGAATGTCAAATATTTTACATTTAGCTCTGTCTTTCATTGCTTTTGGATACCTTTCCACTTGAATTATGCCTTCCAGAGAGTATTTCACAAGCTTGCATAGGATGGGAAACTATTTTCTTCATAGACTTCTCACATTTTGCCCTATTTTCAAAAAACATTACCTCTGCTGGTCTGCAGGGGACATTAGTAAGAATGAAATCTTGGGGACAAAGAGACTGACCTCAGTTATGGGTACTGGAGTAACGTTTCAAGATGGCTTTTTATAATAGCCATTGCCTTTCCTCTTTATAGCATCCAACCACCCTGGATTGAGGAAGACAGCTCTAAGCAGAAGCTGTGCCGCATTGTTTCAGACTGTGGTGACAATGGTATTAATGTGTACTATCTAGCCATTCCTGCTTTGGTGCCATGTAATATCATTTGCTAGATCACTAAAGCAAAGTGCTCAACTGTTGTATTCTTGATTGTTTGTCCAGCTGCAAACATATCTCCTCTATCCTGAATCTTGAAACATTCATTAAGAGAGGCTTCAGAAAACCCTGAGTTTCAATGCCCCATGCAACCTTGATGACTTTGCTTCGACTTTAAAATCCTTAGTTACTTTGATTTTCAAATAGGGATAGTTATCAAGGTCCATGTCCCACCAGCAGTACAGGGATTAGTGAATTATTACTTTTTCAAAAGTTGAGTGAAATAGTGCAATTAGTGAGTTAGTGAAAAATTACTTTTTCAAAAGTTGAGTTTAGGAATAGTTTATATCCTAAAATATGAATATACTATATTTATTCATATTTGTTACTTTCACTTTGAGTGTCTTAATAATATGTGGAATAACATTAAGTGAAAAATGTGAGCAGGAAAGAGCATTTTATTAACAAGTGCTGGTCTATCTAACATAAGGCACAGAGGAGGAAATCATCACTGAGAGTGCTGCTGAAAATAATAATAAAGAACCTTTAGTTATATGAAAGCAAGACGATAAAGCTGCCCAAAATTTAAACTTTGCTTTTAAATAAGTATGATAAAACTCTTTGCTTTACAAATGTTAGAAGAGCAATGCTTTGAATGGCCAAGTAGAAATTTCATCTGAAGAATCAAAAAGTAGAATAATTAGTTTAAGCACTGATCATTTATGTATGAAAAGCAGGAAAGCAATGAGAAACTTTAAGGCAAGTTTACTGAGTTCCAGACCAGGCATGATACTGAAGTGTACTTGCATTGGCCTAGTGAATATGAGGCACATATGTTTTTCCCCCTGGATTGGTAAAAGTTAAGGTTGCATTTTGAATAGTACTTGAGAAGATATGAAAGTTAAGAAAAGTAATATACTATAGCGTTCATCAAAGGATAAATCACTGGAGGAGATGGATATACTAATCTAAAGAAAAGCATCTCCCCCTCCATCCAGGTGCCCTCTGCATCCAGGTCATTGATAACCAGTGTTTTTAAGAGGCCCAGAGTGCTTTGATAGCTGTGAGTTCATTTATTCCTCTGAAATTCACACTCAGAAACGCAGGTGGCATAGAACTAGGATCTTTAATTATATTTGGCCCAAGAAAAAATATCTTAGAGAAACATACCACGCACATCTTTCTGTAAGCATGAGTCACCATCTAGCAAATCCTCAATTGGTCCTAGGATCTCGTGGGCATAGTCTATCCCAGGGGGATGACACAGAACTGGTGTGACTATACTCTGTCATTTGTCCTTGGGCACAACTGAGTCTTTTAACAGGGGACCTTGTGTGGTCTCCCATCAATAATCCTATGAAATAGCCTTTCACTCCTTTCCTGTCCTGGGACCAGAGCTTTTAAATGTCATCTCGTTTACATCATCACACACTACTCTTCCAGTCATTATGATGTTTTCTTTGTGCTAATAGAAATGGGTTTGGTTTTTCTCCAGTTCTTTGTGTGTGTGTGTGTGTGTGTGTGTGTGTGTGTGTGTGATTGTTTTATATCTTAACAGTCTTTAAAGCAATTGTAGATTTAAAAAATGCCCTGTAAGGATTTAATTTCTGGCATACACAAGAATCCTTCCTTTTAAATATTTTATTGAATTTGAAAGACTCTGGTGACTTTTTGTTGAAAATTTTCTGTCCATTTAATCTTATTATTACTGATGGAGGAAAGCAGGATCCAAAGTATTGATATGTCTTTTTAAAGAAGAAAAACAAATGTTTTTACCCTCTGTATATTGCACACTCTTTAGAATGCCTGCCATTTCTTGTGATAGTACCTTGCCTCATTTGTAAAACAAAATATACCACAGTTAGTTAAGGCACATTAACTTTCATGAAAAATAACTAAACTCAGAAAATATTACTGTGTGTGTGTGTGTCTGTCTGTCTATGTATATGCCTATACAAAGAGGTTTGCATGGTAAGCTGTACATGCGACAGCCGCAGAACAATCTTGTGGAGTGGTTTCTTTCCTTCTACTACCTCTTCTTTTTAAAACCGATTTATTAATTTTTATTTTATGTTCATTGGTGTTTACCTGCATGTATGTTCAAGTACGCGTGTCAGATCCACTGAAACTGAAGTAACATACAGTTGTAAGCTGCCATGTGAGACCTGGGAATACAATCCAGGTCCTTTAAAAGAGCAGATAGTGCTTTTAACTGCTAAGCTATCTCTCTAGGTCTCCTTCTGCTTTTATACATGTTCCAGGAATCAAACCCAAGTTGTCAGGTTTATATTTTTGGGTTTTGAGCACCTTACCAACTGAACCTTCTTGCTAACTTCCCACAGCTAGTGTCTTTTAAAAATGAAATCAACTGTCTCATTATTGTTTGATTAGCTTAAAGGTGTTTTAAAAATGGATACATTAAAACCATGCATTTCTCAAGGAAATTTTCAGCATTGCATTATTTCAGAACATTGGTGAGGAACAATTGGTGATTCCAATGTGTGGAATCACAACACCTGAAGCCATGTTCTAGCTCTGCTTTTGAGCTGTTTCTCATCAAAGCACACAGAGTGTTACGCGATAGGATGTTGAGCCAAGTGAATTTAGTAATCCACATGTCAGACACTCTTTGTGGTATGAGTTAAGAACAACTAGGGATGTGAAAATGATTACAACAGTAAAGAGAAAGACATCGCCTGTACCAAGACTTAAATATCTACTTTCTCATAACACACGAAGTTTTGCTATTGTATTAAGAACTTTATAAAGAGCCGTCGGTCCCTTATGTATTGGAGTTTATTTAAATGCATTGGATTCCTTCTTCTCTTTAGATGATGCTGATAGTGCGTGATGGGGGAAGAAGGAAGGGCAGATTTAGGGTGCGTGGAAGCTTGTTGGATGTAGGGATTTGGTTAGCTGGATAATGGCTGGAAGCTCATCAAGTATGCCAAAGCAAAGTGGTCCTGATACCAAGTGGATATACAGGATCCTCACTGAACTATATCAAAATGCAAAGAGAGCAGTCGGTTCTCATTCAACACAATAAGAACCTATTAAATGCCAGAAAAGATTGGGGAGTGCTGAATGAGAACAGGAGATTGCTTTGTCTCTTAATACAGTTCAAATCTAGTAAGTGCCAGAGAAAGAAGAAGGAACACAAAGATCGGGTCTTCACATTTGAGGAGTTCACAGCCCAGTGGGAAAGAGACCAGCACATGAGTCAATATAATACTGTGCAAGTGGGTCTTATCAAATGCTTTGGGGACACAGTCAAAGGAGGCATGGAGTTTACAGAGGAGAGCTGGGGTTTCACAGAGGATGTAAAAAAAGCACTGTTTGGTGGGAAGGGAAAGCTCTCTAAATGGACAGCTGCCTCTTGCAGGGTCTCCTTTTGAGGTTTGAAGTAGCATGCCTGTTTAGGCTGACGAATCAGCCGAAGTCCGTTAATCCAGTGGTTGGGATATGATTAAGAAATGCCATGTCTATCATTTTAGAAATCAGAAAAGGCATTTTGTGCGTAAATCCTTCAAAGAACTCCTGCTGTCTAGAAACATTCTCACTGTCGCTATTACAAAACGTGAATGCTTTTTTTTTTTTAGATGCTTGTGAATGATTTTTTTCTTTTTTTTGATGCTATCATAACAAACTCACAATTAAGGTATTTTGTTTAAACTGGAAAATAATGGATGGTGAAAGTACTTCCTCTCAGAATCACACCCAAGAAAGAAAGAAAAAAATAGAATAAATAGTTATTTATTTCTAAAAATAGAAAATGGAATTGAATAGGTTTTGGTTTCACTGTAACTTTATTATGTGGTTCTTTCATTAAAAATTAATGCACGTGTGGGAATAAGTTGACCCTTTCACCACTAATTTTCCTCTTTTTCCTTTATGTATGTTGGAACAAGTTTTTACTGGTATTTTATTTTTGGTATATTGGTATATTTATATTTATTGGTATCTTATTAAGTACAAGGTATGGCACTGTAGATGAGTAGCTTCTTGTGTTTAGACACCCAAAGCTCTGATCATCCTCACTGACTTCTGCTCACGAATCCTAAATCCTACAGCTCACTTAAACGCATACATTGTTTTCAGATTGTCCTTTTCAGGCAAAGAAAAATGTATAACCTCTGCTTGGATGCATGGGATTGCAAGTGGAGAGATTTTGAATGCAGGTTTTCTCGCCTTAGGTTAACTTTAAAGAAGGACTAGCTTATTACTTGCTTTCTTAGAAAGTGCAATCACTGGTCTTCTTTCTGCCTGCTGGAGACTAACTGTCCTCTTGATTCCACCTGATGAGCCTTTAAATAAGTCAGGGCATCTGTCTTCTTTAACATATCTCCTGAAGACTTAAACATGTTTCTGCTTTCTCAGAGTGACATTGGTCTTGGAGGTCAAGTGACTCATACCTCATTTATGTAGATATTTTCCATTAGCTACTCATCAGTATATTTAGATTCAGGAAAGCAGAACGGTAAGCAGTTAATATACAATTGGTTAAAGTATTCACCTACCACGGTAGGGTTGGATCGTTAGTATACCAATGATAGTATTTGCTCACTCACTCTAATAAGTGTGCACACTCCCAGTGAACTCAAGAATAGATGAGGTTTTGTTAGAGTGGCAATTAGATTCTTACCCAAAGCATCTGAAACATCTACAAATCTTGAATTAAGATCTTATTCAAAGCATCTAAAATATCTAAAAAAAATACAAGCAGTGCAACTTTTGAAACACTACTTAATCACACAGAAATAATTCAAGTCAATGATACGCCAAGAGCTGTGGATTAAGGGGTGAACTTTGTTGTTTTTATTCTAACTTTACCTATGTGAAAAAAACTCTTAAAGACCCGTCTGCTGCCCTGTTCCTGTTAAGTAAATAGATAATAAAGTTGAAATTACTATCTACTGAGCCTTGATTGAAAATTTTTGCTATTTAAGAATGTATGAATTCTTTTAATACAATTTATTAATATGTCAAGCCTCTACTGATGTTGTGTCTGAGTCAGGGAATCCTATTCCATCATGTGTGCTGTGGTTGTTTTTTGTTGTAGGGGGTTTGGGTTGAGAATTTAGGTCCCAGTAATCATCCTCTGACAAAGCATAATGGAAAATTTCATTGAAGACCCATATAACAAAAGATTATACTTTTGAATTACAATGCTTGGATTCTCTTGAATGTCATTCCATTCTTTCTCAAAATGCAGGACGAGGCATGATAATACCAAAGCATTACGTACTAGTTCTTATGTATTTTCTGTGTTAACATAAGCTCTGTTTTTTGTTTGTTTGTTTGTTTGTTTGTTTTCTCCAAAGGCGTTTAAACAGAAATAACCTTCAGTTGTTTCCTGAGCTGCTGTTTCTTGGGACTGCGAAGCTCTACCGGCTGTAAGTAGATACAAGTGATTGCTGTTGCTTTGGGTTGACCTTGTGTTTTATTAATAGAATTGTGGGTGTTTTCTTGTGCTTTCCTAGAATCTATGCATTAATAGATTCCTACATTGAAAGCTTGCCCTTTTACTTTCTGAAGGAAATAAAAGATCTTCCGTGGTTCCAGTGGCTTTGTTTATTTAGCCTTTTGTGGTTTAAGTGTGCATTATTGCAGTTGCTTTATTCTTCTTGGTTTTGCTTATGTGGTGATAGAGGTCTGCCTAGTGCGCATTGGAAATTTGAATTTGGAAGAGAAAAATTGTTACTGTTCTTCCACTTAAAGGAAGTTGATGGTGTTTCCTGTAAGTTGGGGGTTCTTTTTTTTTTAGCTTTTTTAGTGTTGTTTCTGTACTTGAGGAGTAGTATTTATTAGTTTTCACATATTATCTATCCTAAGGCATTGAAATTTGTAAATTCGCTCATGAGTCTTTTTGAAGTCAGAATTCCAGTCTCTGCAGTGTGAACTGCTGGAAGGCAAAGCTTTCATATCAAATACCTCATAGATATTTAGGGAAGTTGTTCTTTTAAAAAAGCACATTGTGGGGTATTAGGTGGAATCAGTTTTTCCTTTCAGGAATGTTTGTTCACTGACCTAATGTGTAATAGTGAAAACACATTTATGAAAGCTTTGAGATTAGAGTTTTCAGCTGTGTGCATGGTTTTGAGCAGATGGCAGATACGCTACAAAGTGTTGGAAAATATAAATAGCAATGATTATCGATGTTCGTGTATGCTGTGAAATGATGGCTGGGATATACAGAGTAGGTTGACTGAAGTGGCCCCACCTGGATGTTGAGGAAGTCCCATATGGAAGTATTTGTAGAGAAAGTGAACACATTGCCGTTTTCCGAATTTGACTTTGTAGCCAAATCTTTGTTGCCTACAAGTTCAATGTACCCGTTATCAATTCCAGAAGTGTGGGAGGGGGCGGGGGTCCTCTCATACTCACCCCCCTGAAAACAGGATATCTGATAGGTCAGCCTTCCGGATACTTCATTTCACAATACAAAGATCTTTCCCAGCTGACACTCCACATCTTCTCTTTCCTGACATCCTTTCCCTGAGGAGAACCATATTCACTGGCTGCATTTTTCCTGTTTGTGAGCTCTGCTGTTTAATGGGTCCTATTTAAGAATATTTTTAAAAGTCAAAGAAACTTTTCAAAAGAAATGATCTCTGAGGGCTGCTTTTTCCAAGGAAGTAGGATGTAGCCTGCTATAAAATTATACATACGTTCAGAAATATATCCATACATACACCAATTGAAACATATTTAAATAATTGCACTTACAGGTTGTAATGGCTAGGTTTGTTTTTAAACACTCTCCCCCTTTTCTGCTTTAGTTCTTGGGGCTGAAGAAACTTGCTAGAACTGATTCCAAAGCTAATGTCCATTGGCTTTGTCGACTGTGACTTTGCTAGCATGTGCATACTAAAACAGCACACATGGTGCAAGTGTTTCTTAGGTGCTACAGAAATGAACTGAAATGTAATGGCTGTTGACTGTTATCAGTTGTACTATGAAAAATGTAGGAAGTAACCTCACCCCTTTCTCTGAGAAACAAGTGTGTTTGATGCTTCTTCCAGAAGCGCTTGGATTGAATTCCCTTGGAGTTTTTGGATGGCTTAATGCATTGTAGAAGTTCCTACCAGCAAATTATATCATTTGACATTAGACGTCTTTGACAATATCACATAGTGGAACAAAGAGCTTTCCCCTTACATTTTAAGATTTTGTACTTTTCTCAAGCTTCTATATGATGGGACACATGAAAGCTATGAGAAGAGGATGGAAGAGGCACCAGATCCACAAGACTGTTGTGCTTTCTAATTAATTAAAGGCATACTTAAAAGGAGGAAAGGAGCAGTTAGAAAATATGCTTGTGATATTTATGTTTGGCTTAAATAATTTTCCCCAAAAAGTACGGGAGCTAAAAATTTCAATTGTTCGAGTCTATAGTTATAGTGAAGATATAAATATTGTGGTGTCCTTAAACCGAGCCCTTCAGGGTGTCATGCTTAATATTGCGAGAATATCCTTCTCTATTTTATGGTTGATATTCCCTTCAAATAAAAATATGGAGGTTTGCTTTCTCTCTCCTTCCCTTCCTCCTTCTCTCCTTCCCTTCCTCCTTCTCTCCTTCCCTCCCTCCTTCTCTCCTTCTCTCCCTCTCTCTTTCCTTTCTTTCTTCCTCCCTATTTTTGCCCCCCCCCCTTTATTTTTCATTCTATAGCCAAGGCTAACCTAGAATTTACTATGTAGCTCATGCTAATCTCGCACTGCGGCAATTTCTTGCCTCAGCCTCTTAAGTGTTGGGACCACAGTCATGGAAGAGTGATTCTTGCCTGGACATTCAAATCAGAATTTTTTGGTTTTGGACTGAGGATATTATGCTTCCCAAGAATTAGATGTGGGTGAATTGTTAACGGTGTTTTTTCTCTTGAGAGGAAATGTTATAAACTACTTGTGACTACTATTTAAATGATGCTGCCAATGAAATTAAACAACCAGCATTAAGAGTCTTTAGTAAGCAGAAGGACATACAGTTTTAATCTGTGTATTACATTTGGGCTAGTATACCTACAAAGGCCAAGGTTGTAGGTTCATTGTTTTTCCTCTTCCTATACAGGTGTCTAGTTAGTTGCTCACCTGAAATGAATATTGTAGTAGGTGGGAAAATAATGTTCAAACCACATTCAAAATTATCCTTTGAAATGTTCATTCAGAAATGAGTTATTGTACAAGATGGATGAGTGAGAGAAGAGACATAGGAATTTTGACAAACAGGGAAAGAATACTAGCATAAAGAAAATATTTGACTGGTTTCTTCATGTGTATATTAAAAGAAAAATCCATTGTCATGCATTATTGCCGGGCTGAATGACAATTATGTATATGTACAGCACAGTCAAAAAGCACTTGTAGAATTTATTTTTTCTTCATAAATGACGCTAATTGATTGTTAAAATCTACTTCTTTTTAAAAATTCATAGCATATTTTATTTAATATATCCCTCCTATATATTTCTAGGCAAGAAAGTTAAAACATTTGAATATATAGTTTATAAGCTGGTATCCAGTTTTAGCATTGTTTGCTTAGATGAAAGCTATCTTGATGAGTTGAACATTATACAGATTTCTTTGAGTTTTTGTAATGAACAATCAACATTTGACTCTTGGCTGAAACTGAGATGCCAGGGGAACAGGGGAAGCACGCATGCGTTTTACAGACTCTAAATGCAATATAAAAGAAAAAGAGGGTACACTGTATATGAATTATGATTTGACACGGTTGATTGCTGCTAGCAGCCAAATGTGCTTTGCCTTTGCTGTCTGCTCCAATTTCTCTTTGGAAGGGCTGAGAGAGCACTGCATGTTCAGGTCAAGATGTTTGCTCAGAAATAGTAGTACACTCACAGCTGTGTTGGCTGGAGCGGGAGACTAGTTTAAAGAGCATTACCGTTTATCCAGTCCATTAACAGAACTCTGTAAAATAATCCCAACCCTGTGTAAACTACAGGACAGTGTAATAAAATTACAAGCACTTGTTGACAGATGGAAAGTGTAAGTAAAGCGAAAGCGAAGCATGATAGGGTGCAGGTTAAAGAGACAGTACATAGTTTTCCTGCCTTCTACAGGGAGATGTTTTCTTCCCCTTTGCTCCTCCTCTGATTCTGAGGTTTTGTGTTTTTATGATCCACGTAAGAGTGGAGAAAGTTTTTTTTCAGGGCAATCTGGAGTTAGTTAACTGAAACAGACTGAATTTTGAAGAGTTTGGACACTGTGGGCTGAACCCAATGAACAGCATATGCAAATCTTCCCCATAAGCCTGTCCTTCTGAGGCTTCCCAAGTGTGAGATGCACCATTTCCCCTCTGAGTTTGCAGCTGCTTATCCAAGATCCTTAGAGAGGATTTTCTTGATGGTACCATGGATAAGCATCTGGTTGTAAATGTTTGTTTTGTGGTTTTCAGTTTATTTCTTTGAATATGACTATATTTATCCAGACGTTTAACCTAAGTTTGCATATCCAAGACACTTTACAGAAACTCATCTTTTTCAAGTAACTTCTCAAACCCAAAGAAAACAAACGGCTAATAAAATATATCTACCTGTGGTCTCCTTGACACGCTTTATCACTATTTTTCAGTAGAAGTTTTGTTTGTGATTCTGAAGTGCGAATTATTCCTCAGGGAGTTCGAAGGCCACCAAACTTCCTGGGAGTATAAATATTAAAGCCAAACACCTTTTTATCAGTTAGTGAACTTTTACTGGAGATGAATAGATTTTTGACTGCTTAAATTGATGGGTTATGTGGCAACTCTCTGATTGTCAAAACACTTTCTGATTCCATGATCAAGGGAAACTTCTTAGGAAAAAAACTCCAGTGTTGTTGTTTTATTCAGGCAACAAAATTTCTGTATGTAACAAACATACAACTAAGCAGTCTTTATTTCACTTTTCCTTACTTCCATTGCAAAAGCCATTGATTTTGGTAGTTCCAGAGAAAAGTATGCTCTTGTAAATAAATTTTTTAAATTCAAAAAACGAAAATCATGTTTATATTTGTCTTATGATTATAAGTATTATATCAATACTCTCCATGTATATATTATGAAAAAAATTAATATCCCTAGCATCTAGTATGGGACTTGACTTGTGTTGAGGTCTCAATAACGGATTCATTAAATTGAGCCTTGCTTGGCTTCCAGGTTTACAATTTGAATGAGCGAGCTATAGCTCTTGGAAGGCATTATGAATTATAGAGAACCAAATTCAATTTAAAAGATAACTTGACTAATTCAATGTTTGGTTCCCTTGGGTTTCCTACACATTGAGTGATTTCAGTAGATACAGCACAATCGAAATGATAACTAATTTTTTTTCATTTAAGCAAAATATACCTTAATTTGAGGCAATCCTATACTTATGTACAAGCAACCTTGTTTTGGGATGTCAAGAGAGTCTCATTAGGATTCTTGTAGTCAAGTATAAAAGCAGAATATGACAGTGAAGCCATGTAAAGCTTCCTCTTAAATTAATTTCTGCCAGCTCTGATTAAAAAGTGGGCCACTAGAGGTGTCAGGTGTCATAGTTGCCTGCTTCATTTTACTCTTGGCCTGTTTGCCCCCTGCCACAATAAATCCGGCTTTGGCCGTGCAGGAATTGCAGGTTTCAGTTGCTACGGTTACCATTGTCCAGACTGGCATCATTACTCTTGGAGGGAGACAAAGTGATGGCTACCCCTGACTTTTCTGCTGAGTCTGCCTGAGAGTCTCAGGTGCCGAGGGTGAAAGTTCTGCAGGAAGAGGCCCATCTGTCCTGTAATCCCTGTGAGGGAATGTCGTGTGTGTTGTGGATTGAAACTTTGGTGTGGGACACGATTGACTCCTTATGTTTGAAAACAGAGAGCCTGCAGAGAAGAAAGTATAGAAGCGTTAACTTCCGGTGATTAAAATGCCAGCCCTTTATTACTTATTAAGTAACATATTACTTTTTTCTACTTGGCCCGAGAGATTCTGGTTTTGCTACTTAAAATAGATAAGCCGAAGAATTTAATTTTTAAAGATTGCCATTATGTAGTTCAAATATTTATTTAAATAATAAATTATTTATTTACATACCTACAGACTGACTTTACTGAGAAATGGTCTCAATATGTAGCCCTGGATGGCCTGGAATTTGCTATGCAGACGGTACTGGCCAAGAACTGTGGCGCTCTTCCTGCCTCAACTGCCCAAGTGCTACAGTAACTAAGAGGACTGTGAAAAATGGCATGAGGGTCCTGTACATACTGCAGAGTAACCACTGACACTTGCCAGAAAAAAAATTGCTATACAAATTATTCAACAGAATTACTTTTATTTTTTTTTAATCAGTATTATACCAGGAGTTATATGTTATAAATCCAAAGAAATTAAAGATTAAAATTTAGATTTGTCCCAAATTAGTGTTGATAGTTATTTTTCTCCTTCAAAGAAGTAGCTAGTAGCTTTGTTGCTGGTGATGAACAAATTTCTGTGGCACCTGCCGCGTTGACTCTGGCTATGAAATCTACAGCAGAGTTCCTAGCATTGAAAAGCCTGGAGCAAGGAGGTTGTTTGAAATACACTTAGGAAATGTTTGCTTTGCTGATGCAAATCTTTTTAATCACTATGTTACTTGTTCCCATAAGTACTCATGGTATTCTGCATTATGTTTGAAGAAGACTATGATATGACGGGGAAATCTGATGTGACATGTATCCTTGCATGTGATGTGGGATTTGGGCCCCAGCTTTTACTAACATGTAAGTTCAAACCTAGGGAGTTTATTGAGAATGTAACGTTTTCTGAAAGATGCATTTAAATACATGATTTTTCAAGTCAGAAAATATCATACGTAGCTATATGTATGTATATATATATATATATATATATATATATATATATGTAATTTTTCAAAACTTGATTATAAATCATGACATTGTTAAGCAGTTTCAAAATTGGAGAACTAGAATCTACATAAATTTTATTCATAGACTACATATTGATGGAACTCAAGCTACATTGAAGTAGTTTTTTAATGTATGTACATGTTTACATTGTATTTGAAGTCATTGAAATCAACTTAAATTGTCTTATGAAGAAAGTGCTTTGAAGTACTTCATAGGTTTGAATATTTGAGATTTTTTTTTTAATCTCTGGAAGCAAGTTTTCTTACCTGTGGAATTGGAAAGATCATATTATCTACTTTTTGAGAGATATCACGAGTTTCATTCGGATTCTGTATTCAGAAAACATTGTCAACTTTCAAGCAGGGTAGAAATTCTGTTTATAAGATTATTAATCTCTTATTGCAAATACAATTAAGATAGGAATCATCCAGATGTCCCTGTAATTTTCCCTCAGTCAGCCAAGTTCATGATGCTATTGCTTCACCTCCTACTCTGCTACCAGTTCAATAACTGGTAAATATGCAAAGCCACCTGAATTTGTCTCAGCATCGTGCACTGACATCAACTGTACACCTGTGTCATTTTACTTCTCTTGGCTGCAGAAGGTACATCACAGATATGCTATTCTTAATGAGTTCTTATCTCCCTCTCCCAGTTGATTACTAACATAGATTTAAACTACATATATACGATGAATCAGGATAGGAACAATGCTGGTACTGAACATTTAAATTATGGTTTTTAATGATGTGTCTACGTGAATGAGAAAATGAAGGGAAAGTAGATGCTGAGTCAAGTCTTGCAAGAATATCAGGAAAGATTCTGAGGCTATCTCCAAGATTCACATCAGTTCCTTGGTTTAGTGCTATTTTTAGTACTAGTGGAAGTGTCCATCTTTAAAACAATAGGTATTTCATTCACATGTCTTTCTCATACAGTTATGATAATAGAATGTTGGGGCATTGTCCCCTGTATTTTAAACTGGATGTGTGATTTTAAATGTATTTTTAGGATACTAGTTTTTATTAGAATGCAGTAAAAATTGCAAACTCTTTAGTGCTTTGAATTTAAGCACTGCTTTATAATGAAATGAGTTAGAGACAGAAGATACTTTTGTTTCCTTTGTTTTTATCCTAATGTTGGCACTTCTCAGAACACACATTCTGCAGTCAGTGGCATGCAGTGTGTGGCCCCTCATCACCTGTGCTTCATAGCCACACTAGTTCCCCATATCTGACTTCTTAAGGAGGTGCCTTTGAAATGTTTTGAGAAACTATGATCTTTGCACAGAAGTTAAAAAAGATGAGCACCAGAAAAGAAAGTGATTTAAAAAAAAAAAGGAAGGAAGGAAGAAAAAAAAAAGAAAAGCAGAAAGAAAGAAAGAAAGAAAGAAAGAAAGAAAGAAAGAAAAAGAAAGAAAGAAAGAAAGAAAGAAAGAAAGAAAGAAAGAAAGAAAGGAAAGAAAGCCTTGTCTTCACCATCATCCACCCCAGGGTACCACACTGTGGTGTAAAATGGTATTAAGAGAACATCTGTGCTTCTTGAAATGACCCCAAATGAATGTTTATGGCTCAGTATAGCAACTTAAGTGTTTAAAAAAAATCTTAAAGAAAGGAGAAATAAGTTAAGTCTGAAAAAGACTGGAGGAAAGACAGCTTTGCCACATCACGATAGGCTTCTTCTTCAAGTGAAAGATTAAAGCTAGATGTGAGTAGCTGGGAGCAGCAAGGAGAAAGGTTGATAGCTGCCCCTCCAACTGTTCCAATTGATTGAAAAAAAGCGTAATTTAAAGTTCTGTTTGTTCTATGTCTTAAACCACCAGAATTCTCGTTTAGGGCTGGAGGAATGCTCCAGAGGAAAAGAATCCAAGGATAAAAAGTCATTGCAAGCCAACAATTGTTCCTAATCCTCACAAAATGCTGGAGAAATTAAATTTATTCTTTATTGCTCACACTGTTACCTAGGTCACTAGGCGATGGGAAAATTGGACTGGGAGTCGAGTAGGCGCGAGCTTTGTTTTGTGTCTAGATGCTTAACCTTAGACACTACAAGGCCTCAGAGAGTGTTGTGGGAACTAAGTTCAGAGCCTTTACACCAAGACTTTTATTACCCCGGATTTATAACAGGCTGTGCTGTCAGGAGATGAAAATGTTGTGTGTACATTGCGGTGTTAAATGATCATTTAATTAACACCTAAGGGGGAAAAAGCCTTGTGAAATTCTTAGCAGCCTTCACTGTTGGTTTCCTAGGACGTTTAATATCCGAGTTTCATTGAAATTTCTTTCTCTAAGTAGAGACACAATAGACATTATAAACTTTTTAAGGAAGACAGACAGTTTAACCTTGACCCCCCCCTTTTTTCCGTAATAATAATTGGAATTCAGTTTTCAATCTGACATGCTTATTTAAAAGGTTTCTAGGCTAATAATTCAAAATATATCATAATTAAACATTTTGTGTAAAGATTTATAAATTTGTAAACCTGTAAGTATATCGGAATTATTTAAATTACATTCTAAATTTTTCATTACAAAATAGTTCAATTCACTAATGTTTATAAGTATGTGCACTTATTTAAATTACCTTCTAAAATATTTATTGCAAAGCAATCAGAATTACTAATCAGTCTTGAATAAATTTGGAGTGCTACTTTTATACATTTTTCTTCTTTTAAGTTACAGTATTTATATTGTTTTGTAAGTTTGGCTCAAAGTAGTTTTGAATGACTAGAAAATTCTATGGGAAAAAAGTGATTTTTTTTTTTTTTTTTGCAGTTGCTTTGGAGACAGATACTGCCTTGATAAAAGTTATATATAGACAATAGAGCAGAATAATACCGTTAACCTGAAAGTTCTAAATCGCGTCATTAAAATATCTAGTGCTCTGAAATATTTTAACTCTCTCTTGCTCTTTTATGGGACAAGTGAAATGCTTACGGACATGTTTAAAAATGTGTATCAATTTCTCTCATTTAATCTAGGTATGAATTTTTCTATTTGAACTTGTGAAACTTGGAAGGTATTTACCAGATTGTGTACTGGTAAGATAAAATTCTTCTTACATTTTCTAGGAATTACCTTGCTACTATAACGTAGGTTTTCTTTCTTTTATGATAAAATTTTATTTCATGTATTAGTGTGCGTACCTGTGTGAGGATGCACCTGTCTGTCTGTTCACGCATGTACACACACTCATTTGCTATGGCCTGTATGTGGAGGTTATAGATAAACATTTGGAACTGCTTGTTGTCTTTTACATTTTGATGCAGCATCTCTCTTGGTTGCTGCTATTCTGAGTGCTCCAGGCTTATTGGCCTTCCTGGTGGGAGCCTTGTCTTTGCCTCCCATTTCCCTGCTTTGAGAGTGCTGGGATTACAATATGCCCTACTGCATCAAGGTCTCTGTGCATTTTGGGGATTGAACTCAGGGTGTGAGGTTTGTGTAGCAAACACTATGACCTTGTGAACTGTTTTCCTGGTCCTGATGTTTTTTTCTAAGCACATATTTTATTTTCGTTGAAACAAAAACTCTTTCCTGTGTTTATGCACTAATAATAAAACCAAAAACCAAAAAAACCAGAAACAAACAAACAAACAAACAAAAACAACAGGCTAGCTTGGAACTCTATGGCAGAAGGGGGCTGCCCTTGAATTTCTGAGATCAGGCTTCCACTGCTAGTGTGCTGGGATTGCATCTAGTTTATGTGATGTTGGGAAGTAACCAGAGTCTCAAGTATGCAGGGTGAGCATGTTATCCTCGGAAACTCATTCCCAGTTGCTTATCCAATTTTATTATAAATCGAATACCTAAAAATAAACTGACTGTTCATTATTCACTGTAAAAGACCACAAGAATTGGACGCTATTAAAATCTCTTCAAAACCCTACTTTGAACAGAGATATAATCTCATTTAAAAAGCAGTGCTGGGCAGTGTATGGTTTGAGGTTATATGGTTTTCTTACTTCTATCAAGATTAAGTGTTTCTGGGAAAAATTCTCATTTCTTTGACACACACTGATCTCTTTATTCTCCAGTATCATTTATTTTCTCAGATTTTATTCATAAAATCTCACAACTAGGAAACTGTTCAAACTATTCTTGCCATTGGACAACAATCCATCTTTTAGTAGAGGTAGTCAAAAGCATGAAAGTGGAAGAGCGGCAAAACCTGATTATTAATATGGTGGATATTTAGTTTAAACTAAGTGATAGAGTTTATTTTGTCACCTGTAATTTCCAGGTTGGCCAAGTGGTTGGCGTGGGGGTTAGATTCTGAAGTAGATATAAGGAGAGTTAGAGAAAGATTTTGTGAATGTGCAAATTGTTTTGAAAATAAGTATTTTGCAGAATTATAGAAAATTAAATTTAGCATAGATAAAACATGTTGCTTTTATATTGAGAAAATTGACATAAGGCTTTTATATTGAGAAAGTCACAGTTAAAAATTCCATATATTAGCCATTTTGAAGCTCTTTTTAGAACTAAAATAAATTCTCATTTACAGTTTACCAAATTTCAATGTGTGACTTAAAAGTTAGAAGTAACTGTGTTTTAATACATGCAATTATAGTGTAACAAATAAACTTTGTACACACTCAGTGTATTGGAGTGTGCTCTGTATTTTCCCTGGCAGTGCTTGTTTTAGTTAGAATTAACTTCATTAATTTCCATACCAGTATCAATCTATGCTTCCCGGCTTTGAAAATTTACCATTTTTTAGTTTCTCGTTGTTTTTTATTGTTATTATGGTTGTAAGTTACGCCCCAGGACAAGCAGATATGCTGTTGCTGCTTAGAAATTCCCAGTGCATTTTTGGGTTCTTACCTTTCCTCCTAACACACAAGTACATTTTTCCCATCCATTGAAATTCGCCTCCATTAAGCCTTTTCCAACTACTGAGCAACCCCTCCACATTCATTTAGCCTAGCAGTTATAAATGTAGACTGTTTACTCAGATTACTGGCTTCAGATGACTTAATGTACAACTTTGGGAATGGCACTCAGTTACCTGTTCAAAGCTCAGAGTTCATGTATATAGCAAGAATATTTTGAAACATACCTTATTATGTTGTATGAAGTAACTTTTGCAATAAGGGCACACTGCAATATGTGTCTATTTGGTTATTTGAACATAGAAGGAGCTATGAAACTATCATATGTTGTTTTCTGTTTCACATAATATTCTCTCAAAATTTATCCACTTGTATCATATGTGTTAGCTTTGCAAAAGAATCTTGTCTTACCTTCCTCTTTGTTTTGTATACAACATAGAGTCTAATACAGGTAGATTGATAAATATTTTTCAACAGATATTGAATTGAAAAAAAGACCAAGAGTACATTAAATTTGGAAAGAAACAGGCTATGTAACAAGAATGTTTCCCTCAACTCCTTCTCACTAGCTGTGGATGTTGTACAAAGACACCAG
The DNA here is from genome assembly GCA_026225945.1 of Cricetomys ansorgei. Taxonomy (NCBI): domain Eukaryota; kingdom Metazoa; phylum Chordata; class Mammalia; order Rodentia; family Nesomyidae; genus Cricetomys; species Cricetomys ansorgei. The sequence goes on from JAMJFZ010001390.1 coordinate 4,059,486, forward strand.
ACCCTTCCAAAGGTCTCTTTCTTTGCTTGTAAGGTCTAGTAGGCCCAACACAGAACTGTAAACTTACTTAAAACCTTAAGATATTTTGCACAAATACATACATACATATATATGTATATATTTATATATATATGTGTATATATGTATGTATGTATGTGTGTATACATACATACATACAATTTTGTAATTGGATTGTGTGGTTCTGGAGAGAACTTTGTAGCTAGCTGCATGATGTTGCAGTGTCAGAAGGGTAGACACACTTGAATAAAGGGTTCAGATCTCTAGTGAATGTTCAAAAGTTAATTGAGGGAAGGAAAGAGATTGCAATGTAGCTAACACTTTTGATAGTACTTTCTCATAAATTCATAAGGGACTGTTTACAGCTCTTTCAAGAATTATATTGGAGGAATTAATAAGTTTTGCATTAGATTATTAGGCCTGTAAACTGGAATTATTAGTGATTTTGAGATAGCTATCTCTCCTATTAGAATTAAAAAAAAAAACAGATTTCTTTTGTTAAATAAATATAGCCTGTTTACATTTACACAAAGTTTCTATTGAATGGCAATTGTCTAAAACCTTAGATTAATAAAGAGTGATACATAAAGGAGATTTATTGATTATATGCTATTACCTGTCTATCTTGATACTTGATCCTTCAATATTAGGTGACTGGTTACAGCTGAGTGTCCATACTGCTCCCTCTTAAATATTGCTAAAGGCTAAAGAAAGCTTGAAGAGATGGATTGAAATTCAGACAAGGCAAACAGAGAGCATAATAGAATACATTTGATAAAAGTTTACATGTTCATATTTGTGTTATGATCATTTTAGTATTAGACTTGAGAGCAGGGGCCATGATTCTCTCACATCCTCTAGTGAGAATTCATTGTTCACCAGGACAATTAATTCTCTTGACCTTTTGAGGTTCACAGAATGTATGGAACTGAATGAATCTGAAGGTGATTGTCATCAGGAGGGAAGCAGCTCCCTCCTGGAATGAATTACATACCTACTTGATAGTTTACAACAAGGTTGTTAATCAGGTGCTCCAAGTGGCCACTGTGGATTCTTCTTTCATTTCACAAGAACACGGGGAAATGAGAAAGATACATAATTGCATTTAATAAGTGCAAATTACTTTGTTTCTTCCCACTAGCCATGTAATTCCTCATAATTTAGTAGATCTGAGGAATTATGACAGCCAAAATGTGTTTGGAATAGTAAAGTTGAATGGTCAAAAATAACACATGTAGCTCCAGTAGTTACATTAAAAACATCACAAAGTCTATAGGTCAAACTAAGAAATTTCACCTAAGGAGGTCAGAAAAGAACTTTCCCTTAGGTCTTGTCAATGACAGAACTGGCTTTAACACTCTTAGCACTCTTATTATGTTTGTTGTCATGAGCTAGCAGATAACACTGTTTCTCTATAAGGAAAAAGATACTCAGTCAAATTCAGATGAAACATCCGTACAAAGAAATAAAAATTAACTATAGCTATAGTTGAGTTTTATTCAGATGGACAAATGTGTTTAACTTCTTCCTATTTAAAAGCCTTACCATAATTTATAAAGAAGAATGAGATAGAATAACTGTACTGTCTAGATATGGCTTGATCTTCTAAATAAAGTGGGTTAAAGATTTTTCAAATATAGAAAGATACAACTTGAGCTCAAAGCCATTGTTTGTGAATCAATATTATGTACATAGCCATCCTTGTGACATCGATTATAGAATGCTTCTGTTGTACTTTCATGAGAGTAATTGTCTTTAGCTTTCTCATGTGTATCTCCTCTTCACAGCTCTCCTGCATGAATATTCATTCACCTTGCATCTTTTTGGGTCTGCTAATTTTATGTCATATAATATGTGAAAAAAAAGTCATTCCTAAGTGTGTTCTTGAAGATCCAAGAGAAAAGTATATTTTGTGATCCAGTGAATTGGGAACTTATAAAAGACACATCTCTGGTGCAGACTATAGTATGCATTTGTATATTAATCTCCAATGTCTGTGAAAATGAAAGCATCTGTTTAACTTTTAAGAAAATTGTTTCACAAAGTTATTTGACTGATGGCCCTCCTTCTTTACTGGTCGTATTTATTCCAGGTAATGCGAACAACAAAAACTGCCTTTTACTCTTCCAAAGAGTAATGACTCTTCAGTAATTCTGATAGCAGTTTTTAAAATAAAACAATTTTGGATATGTTAGTTGAAGAACATAACTACCTTTCTGGTACGAACATGATGAGGTTCATGGTTTTCTATAGTTTTTTCCTCTCCTGCTAAATCAATCTTAACCACTTACAAAGGTGAACTTTATAGTCTGAAATTGTGGTGAAGGGTAGAGAATTAGATTCTTATATAACATAGGAACAATATTTTTATTAGGGGTATGTGTGTGTGTGTGTGTGTGTGTGTGTTTCCATTTGTGGTATGTAAAGTCAGTCAACTATACTTTTCATGATTTGGATGTTGTTTAGTTTGACCTATTTCCCTTGCCCTTGTCACTGGGAGGCATACAGTGTGACATGGGAGCACCTGCTGTGCACAGCACTCTTAAACACCCAAACAGCACAATAGAGTATACATCCTTTGAGCTGAGTGTGTCCTTGAAGAAGTCTCATGCTCTCTGCATAGAATATGTTCCCAACAATGGTGTTTTATTTGCAGTTTGTCTCCAATTGAAATCACTGCAAAGCTAATGTGTTCTGTATTGTGCCCACAACAATGTACTAGCACTGACTGACAAAATAACTAAGATATGAGGGATTTGACACAGGAGTCAAAACAAATAGAAGTAATAAATTGTAAATGTTCAAAGGTAACTTTAAAAATTCACTTCAGATAACACTCATTATTCAAAACATATTTTTGGATCTTATTAAATGCCAAAATGTTCCATTTTGCAATAGTTAAAATTTTTTGCTTAATAAAGCGTTGTTGCATACTACATCAACTTCTTTCAACTTCCCTGTGTTGGTTTTCTCTTTGGGTTCCAACACCATTAACTGTCTTGACTGGTTTGTTCATGCATTCTGTTGTCCGTCTTAAGCTAAAATGGAAGCACAGGCAGAGTAGAGAGTAGCAGCTTTTGTCTAAGCAATATTGTTTGAATGAGTCAATGTGGGCTCAGCCATTAGCCAGTATTTGAATCCTGGCTCTAGTGTCTAACAGTCATGTGACTTGGAACATATTAGGTAGCTCTTTTGTCTCAATGTCCTCTCCTGTAAGACTAGAATAAATTAGGGTAATGCTGTCACTGAATAATTGGAGGGATTCATAGACATGTCTGCTGCAGAGTTCAATTAATGTTAACTATGATCCATAGATCAAATGGTTTGGGCTTAGGAAAAATAGCCTGAGCTTTACAATAATATTAAAATCATTTGTTATTGTTTTGTTTTTGCTGTTGGCAAAATTCTCCTCTTCTCTTCACTCGGTCCTCAGGTGTTAGAATAAAAAACCTAGCAATCGAGAGAAAAACCATTAGCTACTTGCTCTGGTTTTCCTAATATGTACTGTCTGTAGGCAAGTCTTTGTTTTCCTGTTTTCACACCTGCTCCTTGGAAGTGGAAATCCCACCTCACTTTGTTACTCACCAGGTACCATTTCATTTCCCTTAAGCATGACTGCTGCTACTCAGCAGGGGCCACTGCAGCTAGGGGCCTCTTCACTTTTTTTGCCATGCATTTCCAAACATTAGACATCATGCGTTTTGAATTACTTGTTAACATGGTCAGTCCATAAACGGGTAGCCTGGGGAATTAAAATTGTGCTCCTTTGATGAAGTCTAGCATATTGTAGAAATGGCTTCATTCTTGTATTAGGGTTATTAGTTAACTAGTAAAATGCTTTCCATAGGTTGAACCATCTTTGAAGACTTGGTTGTATTCTATTTTTGTACCAGCATAGGGCACTATTCACAAGGAGTGGGCACTGAGTTGTTCCTATGTTGAACGAAGAGGGGAGAGAGAAAGCATGAAAGATTCATAGAATCATTTTTAAGTACACTGCAGAAAGCACTGGCAACTTTATTTTTAAATATCTTTCCGTTTGCTTTTTAAATTACAATGTAATTAGATCATTTCTCCATTCCCTTTCTTTCTTCCACATTCTCCCATGTAACCCTCTTTTCCCTCTTTCAGATCGTTATTACATGCATATAAGTATGTGCATAGACATATATATTCCTAAATACAACCTGCTCGGTTTGTGAAGTGTTACTTGTATGTATGTTTTCAGAACTGACCATTTAATAGTGGATAGCTCATTGGTGTGCTCTTTCCTGAGGACAACAATTTCTCCCACTCTCAGTACTCCTTAGTTATCTGTAGTTCTAGGTGTGGGGTTTAGGCCTCATGGGCTTTTTCCTGTTCATTTTAGCACATCTATTGTTGTCTATGTTCAACTCATGATTATGATGTCATGTTGGTACGAATTTATGGGTGTGACTTCTGATATTACTAGGAGACACTAGGTGTTTAACTTTAAAGAGAGTAACAATTACTAAATTGTTCAACAGCTGGGCGGTGGTGGCCCATGCCTTTAATCCCAGCATTTGGGAGGTAGAGACAGGCTGATGATTGTGAGTTCAAGGCCAACCTGATCTACAGAGCAAGTTCCAGAAAGCAAGAGTTACAACAGAGAAATCCTGTCTCAAAAACAAACAAACAAACAAAGAAGAAATAAATTTTTCAATGGACATACTCAACACCAGCAACTTTTGTACCAATTTATTCCTTGGTATGCAGAGTTTTAATGATGAAAACTTAAAAAGAGTGCTGTTCTATACCATTTGTATCATTCAGCCATCAGTTATGTCTAATATTTTTAATATGTATGTGTATGGTGGCTTGATTTATTTAACTTGCACATAAACTTTTTTTTTTTTTTGCTACAAAATGACCACAAAATGAAAATTACTTATACAGTAGGAGGGACTGAGGCTAGTGCTTTCGTCTCATTGTTTTGTGACCTTGGGTGGCTGAGGCACAGCTTGCACTGTTCTGTGTGCATCTCTGTTCTTTGCCATTCTACTCCATGTGCTTGTGACATTTTTATTAGTCTTTTGTGCTTGGTCATTGTATTAAATCCAGCAATTTACTCCTCTCCCCCTTAAATTCCATTCTCTGTACAAGGGGTGGGGAAAATTCACAGTGCTTGCACATAAAAAGTCATTATTATCTTAGCAAATGCTGTCATGCAGAGACAGTAAATCAGGACAGCTCTGCTGGGGAACATGGGCCACATCATGAAGAGCAAGAAAGGAGGAATGAGGCATGATGTGTCCTAGGAAGACTGGAAGTCCATCAGCTGTGGCAAATCTTAGTAGTCCTGCCCTAAATCATGTCAAATGGATAAATAGTTTAGTAGGGTAGAAAGAATGTTGGTAAACACTTTAATCCCAGTATTCAGAAATCAGTGGTAGTACACATCTTTAATCCCAATATTCAGAAGGCAGTAATGGCCCACCTCTTTAATCCCTAAGAAATTTAATTTAATTTAATCCCCGTGTGGAAACAGAAACAGGAAGCAGACCTCAGAAAGATTCAGTGTCACACAAGAAGTGACATTTGAGGTGAGTCAGTGAAGGACAGGCAAAGTGACTAATCAGAGGAAGAGTTAATAGAGTGAATCAGAGTGAGGACACACCCAACTCTCACCTGAAAGCAGTCAGGCAAGCAGGAGGAATGATGTAAGAAGTTTGAAGCAGGTAAACAGGAGGAGGATACAAGATACAGAGACAAGGAAGTGGTCTGACTGAGGGGCAGAGAGACCGACTAAGGCAGGATGGGGCTCAGAGACACAGAAGCAGTCTGAAGAGTCTGAATTTAGAGGGAGCTAGTCAGAGTGACTCAGTCAGCAGGGGAAGCTTAAACGTTCTAGATTTTATGGAGACTGAAGCCTTTCAGTTCCAGGCTTAAGAGTAGACTGTATAAAGGCTGAAATGCTCCTGGGCTCCAGTACTAAGGACTGGTGATTGAATTAGACAAAGAATAAAGCTTTTGCAATGAACCAACATCTACATCTGGTGAATCTACATCTATGCCTACAATCTTACTAGGTTGTTGTAAAGCCTGCATGATGACATGGTATCAGTAAATTACTCAAGCTCAGTAAATTCTTAATGCACTTCTACTATGGTGGTATTAGGAACACTTACTCTTTTTTGAGTTCATGTTCTGTATATATATGCTTGTCAACAGGATATCCCCTTTACTTTCTAAAATGCCTAGTCTTAACTGTAGGAAATCTTAGTGCTAATTTCTCTGCAGCCAAATTCATTTTCATTCTCTTTTTTAGGAAACCCCCAAATGAATTCAATTCCCCATGCATGCAAGGCTCATAGTGGCAGGCTGCTTAGTATAACCTAGTCAACACATGGCATCTCTTTGGCAACTCTGTGTCATCAGTTTTTTACTTCATATTACTTTCATCCTACCGGAGGCAGAGACCTAGATATCCTCTCATGGGGTAATATTTCCTGCCCTCTTTTTCCTTCCTATCATTTCTCTTATTCTCTTTCCTATTCTCTTTTTCTTTCTATCTGCTTCTGAGTCAGGAAGCATGGCAACCTGGTCATACTGGCTGCCATGTTGAGTCCAGGAGCGATCCTGTTGGACGAGCTGACCTTCAAGATGGAGGAATGATGAGATAGGTAGAAACTACAGCTAGTGGCTTGACCTCTACCCCTGAGATTCTTGTCCTGTGAGATAATTCTGTTTATGATGGATCTATGTTTTGATAGCTGTCAGTTATTTGCAAACAAATGTTATAACCATTCACCCTATAGTAAAAACTAGAGCCAACTTTCTTATTTAACATTTTTAATCTTTGTGCCTAAAATTGAACTTCTTAAAATTATAATTTCATTTCCTCCTTTACTCATGTAGTGCGTAGCCTATGTTTTTGAAAAAAGTGTTAAAATTCTCTGTGAGACTCAGCATTGTCACATGATATGTTTTTTCTATTTTTATTCAGAGATTATTTTATTTTACAGTTGCCCCATTTGTATTTCAATTTTACATTTCAAAATTTTTGTAATATGACAATTTATCTATGAAAAAAACACACAATGGTATTATTTTTAATGGAATTTTATATTTGTCATGGATACGTTTAGTCTATGTAGAAACTTTGTGGCATGGGTAATACTTGTGAGGTTTGTACAGATCTCTTCTTCTATTTCCTTATAAAAATGTGAGCTTCATGAAGACAGCAAAATTCTATCTCAGAAATGGCAGATCTTGATGGCTAGATGATCTATCAGAGTCTGGTGAAGAAAGGGAGAGAAAGAGAAGGGCAGAAAAATTAAATGTGACATATGTGGCTTCCTGAACTCTCTGTTTTTCAGATATGACACCATTTTTAGTGGGCCTATGAGGCCTGGACACCTGCCATAACCTAGACAGCTTTCACTGTCCTACTGTCCCTCTCTGGCTTCAGCTGTGGAAGTTTCTGTAGTGCCTATGCTTTGCCCCCTCCTTGCCTGCACAGGCTTTGGCATATAGACATATTCTCTCTCTTGTATGCTCCCTCTCCTCTCCTCTCCTCTCCTCTCCTCTCCTCTCCTCTCCTCTCCTCTCCCTCCTCCTCTCCTCTCCTCTCCCTCTCCTCTCTCTCTCTCCTCTCCTCTCCTCTCCTCTCCTCTCCTCTCCTCTCCTCTCCTCTCCTCTCCTCTCCTCTCTCTCTCTCTCTCCTCTCCTCTCCTCTCCTCTCCTCTCTCCTTTCTCTCTTTCTCTGTCCCTCAGCTCTTTGAATATATCTATGTTTATGTGATTCTGCATGAATGTTTTCTTTACTACATCTTGAAAACAGAGGCAAATGTTTATTCATTCCTCTAATGGTTTTCCAGTGTCTGGCATATGTTAGTTGTTCAATAATTATGTATTGAATGAATGCCAGCAAATATTGTCTTGTCAGCCTACTTCCATATTTCTTTTTACTAAATTGCACTTATTGTTTGCGGAAGGTTTGTTTTCACAGTATTTGTTCATATGTCTCTAATAATAATCTATATAAAAGAAACTTGTGGTCATCAGGGACAGGTGTTGTATCCATGGCTCATTCTTATCCTGCTTCATTGTCTTATTTATGATTGAGTTTACACGATAGTTTGAACATGATCCTCTAAAGTTCATGCATTGGAAGCTTAACCTTCAAGTTTATATGCTAATAATATTTAAAGATGGGGCCTTTGGGAGGTTTTTAAGATTAGGTAATGATATGTGAGAGTTCCTGTGAGGCTGTAAAGAAATGTATATTCATCCAGATAGAAAGGACCATAGCAGACCAAGAAAAAACATCTTTGCATGTCTAACTTGATGAGTGTCTTAGTTAGTGTTTCTAACTGTGATAAAACTCCATAACAAAAAGCGAGTTAGGGAGAAAAGAGTTTATTCCATCTTTAGACTTTGTAGTCCATCTTCCAAGGAAGTGAGAGCAGGAAGCTGGGGACAGGAGCTGATGCAAATAACATGAAAATACCATAGGTGTTTTCTAATAAAACCTAGTGCCACCATGCCTGGCTTGGCACCACCGACACCCACACCCACACCACCACCCTATATCATTCATCAATCAAGAAAATGTACCACAGGCTAGTCTGTTGGGGGTATTTTATCAGTTGGTTTTCCCTCTTCCAAAATGACTCCAGATGGTGTCAAGTTAACAAAAAATTGGCTAACACAGTGAGCCATGGAGTTCCTTATAGTGACTCGAAGGCATTTATGTATTCCAGCCAATTATTAATCACTTATATAATCTTAGTGATGAATTTTATAAGGATCTCATGTGTGTTCATGAACTGTATGATTCCCATGATCCCGTGAATCTTTGTCTTGGAGCATTCCTACTTATTTCTCAACTGTATGTTGATAGACCCCATCTCATTAGGTGAGCATCTCTAATTAAAGATGATCTTATGATTAAAGATGTCAGAGGTAATGTGTTATATAACACACATGAATCTGTACTCCATGATAGTATAGATGCCCTTTTAACAAGAGGACAAGATCCTAAACAAGTGTGTTCAGGCTGCCCCACCGTAAGATGCTTTGTGTGGGTCCACACTACCCAGTCCCTCCTCCCCAGGGGATAGCCAAACCATTGCACACCAGATCAGCCTTGAGGAAGAAAGTACAGGCAGGGACCCATCTGTGGTTTGGAGCTCTTGAGCTGAGACTGGGAGCCTACAAGAAACAAGACTTCCCAGGAAGCAGTGTTGTTGTAAACAGCTCACCATATAGGTCACTTCCCTTGCTTCAATAAGTTGGGTCCCTGCCTGCACTTATTGAAGCAAGGGAAGTGACATATATAGGGTAGAGGAGAAGGGAGATGCCTTATATGGTGACAAGTCATTGACTAAGGAAATGACACCAGGAGAGCTCTACTTGCTTGTTGGGGGCTCACCAATTTCAGAAATATACGGTGGTTGAGTGTTATTAGCCAGGATCAAAAGATTGAGAAAGCCTCCTTTGCATAAGCAGTGGTTTCACAGGAGTCAGGAGGTGAGATCTTATAAGGTCTTATAGGGAGAGAGGAATTCCAGCTCTTGGTCCTCTAGCTGTAGTGGTCAGATATATATTAACCAGGCTACACACCTTGGAGAAGCAGAATTTTATCAGTGACTAGTGACCTAAGGCATATCAGCACTTGAGGGATCTTTGCTAACTGTAGAGTAAGGAAATGGGAGCAGCCAAATGCCTCCCATGCTCAGGGTGAGAAAATCTGGGCTTCAAAGCAAGTTTCAACCACCTTAGCTCCAGGCTAGCTCTGCAGCTCTGCACGGAGTTATAGTGGAACAAGAAAATCATCACTAAATCCTAAGTATGTACTTCTCAGTCTTTGGAACCAGTACTCTAAACACAAATGTAGTCTTTAAAAATTTTCTATTACCGGTTAATTTTATAGCACTAGAAAATAGCTTAAGACAGCTTTCAATTTACTTCCCCAAGCTTCTCTTCATCCAAATGTGTTCTGTATGCTCACCTGTAGGGCTCTGAATCCTGTTAGCACTGTCATTGCTCATCTGTTTTTTGCATGTCGCTCCAAAGTAGGTACAGAATCTAGTCTGAGATGTTTGTCTATTGCTGAGCACAGAGCCTGGCATAGTCGGAACCAGAGACACTTTGAAGTGGGTGAGTTAATGAATGCATGCCTTGCACTTGAGTGATAGTTCCCAGATGTTGAATGCATTTCTGGAAAAACATTCAGTAAATATTTGTAATTTAATTCTGTGTCTTCAGTGTTGTATATGCATCCTTCATGGCTGCTCAGGAAAGTCTACTTTTCAGCGGACTTGTCATTGGGGAGATTAAACACTGTATGCAAGCAACTGGGAAGGAAAAGAATAGGACTCAGAAAGTCTGCCTCCCGCTCTTTGTATCTTATAAGCACCCCAGAAGGCTACCTTTCATTCATTCTGCATCAAAATTCTATTATAATAGAGTGAGAGAGAAAATATAAGAATCTGTTTACTTCCATTTCTACTTAAACTTTCTCTCAATGTTTAAAACTCTACATTTCTCTATTAATTAATTTTGTATTTGTTAACACACATAACAAATTGGTAAACTAATACTAACTTATGAACATGTAAACAAAGTACAAATGGTTGAAAACTTTACTGAAAACCGAGGATACCATGACACATGATAACAAATTATAAAGAATTTTAGTTTAATAAATTATTTTAGTGCAAAAATAGTTTCCACTATTGATTTGCAGGTTTGTTTTGATGTCATTCTCAGAAGACTTTAGAATGGCATGAATAGGCTTAGGGTAAACACATCTCAGAAGTCCCAATTGCCACTGTATGTATGTGAGAATCATGTGGCTATCATTTTGTTCCAGTGTATGTGCTGAAGAATTGATGGTTTGTGGCGGTGTTTTAGTTCAAATCCATCACAAGGCAGTCCTTTTCTGGAAAAGCAGATCAACTAATTTCAGGAATCATTAGCCAATTATCCTCTCAGAGGAGTAGTTTGTGACCAATCCTCTCATCTCTCATTCATTAGCATACTCTAAATCTTTAAGAACAGAACAGTGCTGTAATTCTTCTCTGCCTTGGGATATGAAGAGTTGATGGGAGGGCTCTATTCACAAAAACAGACACAGTCATCAGGACTCAGAGTTCCTTGCCTGGAATCACACAGCCATCTAAATACTGGACTTTAGGTAAAATAACTCTGCCTTGGTAGGTATATTTTTCTTTGTAAAATGAAAATTGTGTTAATTAGCTCATAATTTTGTTGTAAGATGTAAGCAGGAACCTGTTAACTTGTCTTGCGTAGTACCAAACATGTAGTATTTTTGAATATTAAATTGTGACATTCTTTTTCTTGTTTGAGAGTGATAATAAAACCATAGCTGTTTGAATCTGAAAGAATTAAAGAAAAATTTATTTCCTCAGTCTCCTATGCTGTTCAAATGTGACTACATATTTGGTCAGATGTCTGACTAAAGGAATTACTGAGTTTGAGAATGAGGGCCCCTTATCTTATTTTTGCTTCTCTCCACCAATCAATCCTGCTATGTGATCTAGTAATGAAACTATGATAGTAGTGCTTCTGTCAGTATTCTGCAGAATTTTGACTCCTGAGTGACTCAGAGCTCTAGAAGATTGAAGATGAATTTTACTGGTATATTTGACATGACTACAATACTAACTTTATTTTAAGTAGTTTTCTGTAGTTTCTAAAAGTACAAGAGAGAGAAAGGCATTCATGTAGACAGATTAACATTAGCTGTTATGGGTGGAAGGTGCAATCTATGTCTATAGAAGAGTTTGTGTGTTGCCACTAGTCCAGTGGTCCTCAACCGGTGGGTCACTGCCCCTTTGGAAGTCTAAGACCCTTTCACAGGAGTCACATAAGACCATCTGTATATCTGATTATTTATATTAGGATTCACAGCAGTATCAAAATTATAGTTATGGAGTAGCAATGAAAATCATTTTATGCTTGGGAGTCACCAACACGTGAGGAACTGTATTAAAGGGTTGCAGCATTAGGAAAATTGACAACCACTGCAATTGTCAATTAGGGAAAGATAGTCTAGGAAACTGGATTGGGTAGTTTTGAGTGATGTGACTACTGGACTAATGACTTCAGTGCTGGCCACTGGCAATGTCTGTCTGATCAGGATCATAATCAGGATCTATGGTAATTATAGTTGAATTGAAGTGACCTGAACCAAAAGGTCAGATGCAAGATAATGCCCCAGCCAAAAATCTTAATCCAGGAAAGGGGAAGAAGGATTTATGGGGAGATATTTTGTAGTGAAATTATATATCTGTTTTATAGTATTATGATTTCAGACAGAATGATTCTAAATATTTAAGAATGATTGAAGAACGAACAAAGAACATTGTCTCAGCATTTGGATTCCTTGATACACAGAGATAATTAGCAAATGAAATTTTAAGCTCATAATCGTGTGAAATGAAACCACAATTCATGAAACTACCTTCCCATTTCAGGATGCAATCATTTCTTGTCTTCATCCCTGACATCATGTTCCCCTCTTCTGATATTTGAGAAGGAAGGGAGATAGGTGAACTGCTGTGGGCTTGATTTTCTCTAGTAGAATCAAAGAATTTCCATTCTGGAAAGTATCTTAGAAATTTTGGTAAAGCAACAGGAGCAAGAGAGATTCTGTGAATTGCTCGCAGCAACCCTTACCATGGAAAGGGGGTGGCCACTGCCTCTGTTGCTCAGATTCCATACTCTGTGTAAAGTTTTTTCTGAGGTTCCAGGCTGCTTGCTCTCCACCTGATCCAAGGTTTCCATTGTTGTCATGAGGACATTTTCCTGGAGATATTGTGTCTTAGAAATTACCAGTATATCAAGAGTGCTATTCTGTGTTCTATATTAAGTCAGGAGAATATTCTAGGATCAGAGTCTCCACTGCATCTCCTCTCCATGTATTGAAGTTTATATGCTGAAGTCACTACAGAAGAGTCTGACAGGTCAGATTTTCCCCATATATTCTCAGTTGCACTTAAGTGTTTTATTTTTGATTTTAAACAATGATTTTGACTCTAACAAAATGAGAAAGGAAATTCACATTTTCTTTTTTATGTTTTGGTTAGAACTTATATTACAACTTTCTGTTAAAAGGAAACTATTATATACCTTAGTTTATAGATGAGAAAGACAGACTTATGACCAGAACTTGTGTCTTCTCAGGTCCTTGCCTTAAAAGAGGCCATCATTCATGACTTACTAGCAATATTAATAAAGTATATGTTGACTTTGAGTTGACAAAAAGTATTCAGAGAAAACAGGTCAATGTAGTGACATTCTAGTTGGATAAAAAACAGCCTATTATGATGAATTGAAGGAACTTGGGTATTCACAGATGAAAAACAGTGTAATACTTAATTATAAATGTTCACAATCTGAGATATCCTTTTTATGAAACAGATTACAGTAAAATCATTAAAGTAATTTGGCATAGTGACTGTCTTTCACAGCCCTGCAGAGACCATAGAGTCCTCTAGCTAGCTTCTCCACCGATAGTGCTTGAGTCAGGTACTATATGGTACTAATTTTTAAATTTTCTACTACTGAATTCTATTAATAAAAATTAACAATGTATAAAATATATTACCCCAAATTTCTGTGTTTGAAACAAGGATGATAAGTAGCTCTCCTCTTGAAATTTCTCAAGGGTCCATCTATGAAGCCCATTGTATTCAGCAATCTTAATTTGAAAATCTCTGGGTTCATGTATTTCCAATTTTCATTTCAATGAAAAGATATTTGATTTTGATTTGAGCAAGGTGTTTGAGCTATTGACTCTTGCTGTGTTCATAACCTTGGGTAAACCCACAGTGAGGTCAATATTTGGCCAGAGACCATCTATTACCCTAACAGCTGGTCCATCCCAGCTTGTCAATTTCATCAGTCCCCACCCTGACCCTCAAAGAAAGTTATCCTAGCTGTCCAAGGATCTGATGACTCCAAAATAGAGTAAAACAATGCAAAATCTCATGGAGTATGATTTTTAGCATTCTAAAGACACATTTTCAAAGATCCTTTTTGTGTATAATGATATTTTTCTTCTAAAAATTCTTAAAATTATGATCAATCTGGAAGGTGGGATTATAAAGAAATCTACTTTTAATTCGTAGGCTATGCTTTTCTTAAGAGACTACTTTTGAAAAGACAATAATGGAAAAAAGAAAAAGATTCAGTGTCACATACAGTGTAACTGGAATTGGTGTGTGGATTGTCTGGTCCTTTGCTGCTTTACTACAGGGGAGATTCTTTGCATTTTATTTGAATCATAGTCTGCAACTTGTGGACACTCACTAACCCAAGGAAATGTCCAAGAGCAGAAATATTTTTGTTCAAGTGTTCTACTGATGGCCATTCACTGAGCGTTTTACATAATATAAATTTTCTAGACATGCTGACAAATGAGGCACATTGCCCTTCATTTTGCTATACTTATGAAAATGAACTGCATATATAATTTATATTCTACCTGTATGAATTCAGTAGCTAAAATTTGTTTATCATCTCACCTACTGTAGTTATAAAGATAGGAGAAGAAAATTGTGGCGAGTAGAATAGTATGTGTTAAACTATGTGAAGAATAAACAAAAAAAAAAAATTAGCTGATAATCTGTTCTGGAAGCAAGTAAAAAATCCCCATCTCCAATGGCACAAAAGTTACCATGGTGTTACCTTTCCTTTTGTGTGTGCTGGTGATTTAATTTAGTAGTTTTAGAAATCATGAAATGTATCTATTGCTGTGTTTAAAAATTCTAATTACGGAAACTGGTCAAGAAATCTTCAACTATAACTGATGTTTGTAGAAAACCTGCTAGATTGACAAGTGATTGACAGGTAAACAACCCCACTGTGCCCTCATATTCCATTCTGGGATGCTAGACTATGGATACTGAGTAAGCCTCAGGAAGTAAAGGCCTTCAAATATTTATTAGCTACTAGGCTTTGTGCATTTTGTAACGTTATTGTACCCTTACTGCCCAATGTGCTACTTGCTTTTGAGCTGCCTGGCCACCCTGATGTCTTGAAATGAGGTCTCTGTGAAATGAAGAAATGGGAAATTTCCTTCACTTGTTTATCAGAATTTAAACCATGCCAAGCAAAGTGCAGATTGTAGCAAATAGATTGAGATTATCTCAAGGTGAATGAAGGGGTGCCATTTCTAGACTCTAATGTTCTGATTATGGCTGAACATTTCTCTGCTAATGTGAAGGAAGTGTAACATATCTGTGCACTATATGAAACCAGAAGCCTGCAAAATTGCCCTTCTGTGTACTTTGCTGTTTATATATCTTGATTTTTCAGAGTGTCGTTCCTTTCTTTTTCACCACTTTACACTTTTTTCTTTTTCTTTTTTTCTTTCTATTTTTTTTTTCTCTTTGGTTTTGAGACAGGGTTCCCTGAACAACCCTGGCTTCTAAGGGATGATAATAAAATATAATAAAATGGAACAAAAACTAACATAGGTGTAGTACAAACCAAACAAAGGTAGAAAGCCCAAGAAAGGAACAGGAAATAGATATAAAAGGAGAGACATACTCAGTAGCACTGAATAATGCCATAAAAAAAACAAAAACAGAAGCCATAATTTATAAAGGTCCTGTAGGATTAAAAACACATTTAAATTAAGTTTAAAAATAAAAAAAGGATTAAAAACAAATTGACACAGTATGAGATAAGGACCCCCCAAAGACACCTTTGAGTTTTTTGAGAAAATGCTTTTTTTTTCCTTTTTTTAATAACCATTTCATATTCCTAAGATGCTCTAATGATTTGCCTGAGAGTCCTGAGGCAAAATGTTCTTAGTTTTTGTTTTGTTTTTTATCTCTACTTCAACTTGAATGCTAAGAGCTTGGATGTTTTCGACAAGCTGATTGCCAGCCTATGTTGTGTCATTCCTCCCAAATGAGTAAACTAGTTAGTAAAACATGTTTGCCAACCAGCAAAATTTGGAAAAATCACATTTTTGAGATTCCCTTGGAAAAATTGCAAATAGCTCTCTAAAATAGGGGACTTAATGATGGAATTAGATTATGTTGGTTAGAGATTTATTTTGCTTTCATGTTGCTAATATAGCACATTCATAGGTCTTTTCCGAGCAAACATGAAATACCTGTGTATTTAGCATGAGAATTAAGTATATTCTCTGGACAAATTAAAAAAGGAACTGAGATGTTAAAAAGTGATTCAAAATAAATTAATTACAGTAATTGTGACTGATAATCCAGTCTTGGTAATATTATCTTGTTAGAAAACTTTAGACCAGTTTATTATACATGTTTGTACGCTGTTTAGAACTTGGAACATGTTTTTTCCATAGAAACTGTGTTGTAAACATTGGCTCAGTGCCAACCCCAGTGTGTAGCATATTTATCCCATATGTACAGAAGAGGCAGTACACGTGTTGGCTTGGGGACTGTGTCCTAGGAGCAGCACATATAGAAATGGGAGCAGGATTATGTACTCTATATCCCTTTCCTGTAAAGAAAAATGGCCCCATAAGAATTTTAAGTAAGTGCCAACAACACTTTTCATTATTTGGTCTTTTATGCCTCCTCTTGTGGCTGTGTGGAATCAGGACTCCCAAGTTTGTCATCATTCTCATGGCTCTTTAACTGAGAAACAAAGTGTTCCAATGAATTCACGGTAGAGTTTTGTTAATAAGAGTTTCTTAATCTTAATAATCTACTGCTTTTACATATCAGTCTTGACATTTGAATTGGAAAGTTGGCAAGGCTGTGTTAACATATTTATGAAGTGTGCAAATATAGGGGTATGGTAGAAATATGTTATGTTGCTAGAAGCTTAAAATTTTGGGCTATGGTTATTATTTTTAGTTAATTTCCTCTTCTCCGCATTAAGCTATAATTTATAAAGATTTTTTTTTTTTTTTTGGTGTGGTAGATCTCATTGTGATGGTAGTAGAGTTTTGCTGAGTGAGGCAATTATTAGTGTGGTTAATACTGAGGTCTTTGTTCAAATTCTTATTTGAGAGATACCATTTTGTTTCTCACTAATGCAAACTTGCTATTATTCATAACTATAAATTCATGTTTATCTCAGTGATGGCCTGTGTTCCCTTCACTCTCTTATATGCATGAGTGAGTAGGGCTATTACCATTTACTTTGCTCTTTGATTATGTCTCTTGTACACCCCAGTTCTTTTCACACCCACTGAGCAAATAGGTCAAGGAAATTCTACAAGCATCAGACTCATGGCATAATTCTGTCCTAAATATTAAACATTGCTTTTCAGTAAGAATATACAATTAAAAATGTTATTTGGAAAATATATCAACAAATATATAAACATACTTCTACCAGAATATCATCTACAGTTTTGTTTTATGGAGATATTACTACTTTGCATTCTTGTACACTGGGTTCATATTTTTTTTTTTTTTTAAATGAGGAAAGTTTTAGTGAGATTACGAACCTCATTGGAATACTTTGTGTTTCACCAAAATAAAAGTTCCTTTCCTCTTCTCCATAATACATATTTTCACAACTTCTTTATCTAAAAAATATGACAACACAGAGATATCCAACTAGCTGGAGGTCTTTAGCTTATACTATGTATTTCCTTTTCAAAGTTCTATGTTGATATAGTCACAATTGTGGACTTTTGAGGCCTGACAGGAGGAGCTAATTCCTTGCTCTATTGAGGTTACCTGGCATTATTGCATTTGCCCATTTGTCAAAGCCAAACTACTTGTTTGCATTGGCTTCCTCAGGGCCTTGTAACAGACATGAAAAATGATGCAGTATTTTGTAATATTTATTGTCTAATTGGTAATGCTAAATGTATTACTCTGTTAGTTATGCCAAGAAAACTCTAAAATAAAGGTCATTGTTTTAAAATGTGGGCTATACTTACTTGGGATACAGACACTCTTAAAACACTTGTAGAATAAATATCAATGTGGAAAATAAAGGCCATTTTCATCGTTACATAGTCCTTTAGTGATAATATATTATGGATATGTTAATAAAGATGGGAATAAACCTCTTTCCTCTCCTTACCAATTAATTTTAGAAAATTATGGATTCATATTATCAGTTATATTTATTAAAAGCATATAAAAAAGAAATAGACTTTTGACTTAGTTCAAAAAATACCATAGTGAATCATTTAGGTTGCGATTGAATTTCCATCATTTGTTAGTTCTGTGTTCTATTTTCAGTAAGAAAATGGGATGATTTTATTTGTTGAACTATGTATTTTCATATAGTATATTTCTGGAGAATAATCAGATTTTCAGTTAGAGATTTCCTTAATCTTGACAAGGAATATGGTTATATATTACACAGAGCATTCATTTCTCTTCAGCTTAGAATACATAAGTATCATAATCTTTTATGGTAATGTTTTTAAACTTTAGCTCCCTAGATTTCCTCATATCTGCATAGCCTGGTTTATGACATACAATGAATGTGTTTGAAATTATTGTACATGTAACATATGCAGACTCACACTGCAAATATATGGACATTTTTGTTGATGCCTGTGCTTATTCTTTGCTATATATTTAGTGGCGAACATAATGATGTACCATTGTCTATTAGAGAACTATTAATGACTTGTTGCTTGACTATTTTATATTATAAGAGAGATAAACTTACAGTTTTCTGTTAAGTTTTAGTAAGTTTTTTCCTTCCCCCTAGAGATCTCTTCTCATATTTTTTTTTAACTTAGCTGCTGGAAGAACATCATTACACTGTGTTAACGTTACCAGGAGACTCAAATAGGAAGCCAGAGTAAAGGTGCCCTTCCATTTTTAAGTCATTGGCTCTGTCCTGTAGCATCCTCTTATTAAATGATTTATCTCAGGCTGGGGAGTTGCCTCAGTTGAAAACAATGCTTGCTCTGCATGGACTAGGATATGGATGTGTTGGAGCCACATCAACTAAAGAGAAAGCACCAGGACAAGGAAGTGGAGGCGGGAGGATCGCTGGGGCTTTCTTGTCACTAGCATCCTCAAAAACAAAACAAAGCACTATGAAGGACAGATTCAGTGAAAGCGTCTGGCCTAAAGGATCAAGTGGAGAACCACAGAGGAGAACATGATGTATCCTCATTTGTTGTGTGGATATGCACCTACATGTATGTGTATTTACAAGTTTACACCTCACACACGCACTCACACTAATCTTATTAGTCTTGGTATTGCCTAAGCATAAGTACATTTGCCTCCACATGAAACAAAATTCTCATACAGTTTGATGCATGACTGATAGAATGAATGAGCTGATCAATACTGAACCTGACTTGAAACTTGTATAACATATATGTACCTGTTTACTCACAGCTAAGACAAGCAAATCAAATTAGGTGTGGAAGTACTTTTAATTTATAAATGCTTTATAACTATGATTTTATCAATACTAATAGTACTAGCATTTTATCATTCAGAATACTGATATTTGGGATAATATTAAAATGAAAGAGACATTATTAGTTGATATTGCCTGCCAGTTTTAGTGTGATGTGATCCCATTTTAGCAATGTGATAGTGAGCCATGCTACACGAATGGCTAAAATATATCCTTGTTCTAATCAGCCTCCCTTTTACTCTTACGCTTCAGAATGTCATTCTGTTCTTATGACTAGGCATGAATGGGGCCAGCTAATGCTACTGCACATTCTACTAATCATTCTGTACTCTGCTCTTAACTACGGTTACATTTTCATATCATTAATTCTATTCCCCAGAAGAAATAAGATATAAAATTCTGTTGAAACTCCATGAAAATAACATTTGTTTTTCTTTTTAATTATTGAATGTTTTGATTAATGAGCTATTAATTGGAGATTTACAAATGAATTTACAAATGAATTTCATTTGTAAATAAGAATAGAGGTGAAAAAAAATTTGGGGAAGGCCATTTTAGAATAATCATGTGCCTCGTGAGAAAAGTTGTCTTGACAACTGTGCACTGTACTACTTATAATTAGACATAATGAATATTTTATTTCTCAAAGGAAAGTTATCATTAAGTATGCTAGACAGTGATTGGGATGTTTGTCAGGCTCAGTCATTTCCGCTACAGATCTTAATCGTGTATTGATTAACTTTTGAGTTAAATTTTAATAGAGCTTTGTACTTCATTGGAAATAAATTTTATATACATTTGAACTAGAATTATGTCAGATGAGAAGAGGAAATGTTCTAGACCCCATTCTACAGCAAGCGTACGTATCTAACAAGTAGCAAAAATAGAACTTAAGAAAGATTGTTCTTTTTCTTTCTTTTTATTCAGCCAAAAGCTGAGGAAGCTTAAGGAACATTCCTGGGTTGTGTTTCCATTCATGTTCATTTTATCTGTTGTTTTGTATCCTGGGATTTGTATTTTTTTAAATTTCTAATAGTTATTCACTTTACCTTTGAATGAAGAATTAACTAAACTTGAAATATCCCATATGAGTTTCAGCTTTCCCTGAACATTCCTGATTTAAATAAATGTCTAATTAAATTAATAGATAAGATTCAGATTTCATTTTGTGCCATCATTTATTATTCCAGAACCCAGACGTTTTAGCATTCACTATGTGACAGCCACTGTGGAGTGTCCTGGTTGAATGAAGCATAGTTCCTATGGGAGAGACTTGGACTTGTGGTTATACAGAGTAGTGGTCAGCCTATAGAGGGTTGGAATTTAAAGTGCTAGGTGATGTCAGAGGGAGACAGAGTATTCCTGGGAGTGGCACTTGAGAAGGGCTGTGGAAAAGGGAGTGTGTTTGTGGAGAAAGGTAAAGGTGAGGGTCTGGAGAGATGTCATGAGCAGTCAGTGGGCAAAGGAAAGAGTAAATGATTGAGGGTTCCATGTAATGTTAAACAGAGCCTGAGGCTAGGAGGACTTGGTGAAATTTTAAACAAACACGCTACATCCCGCAAGGTCTCTTACTATAAATTCAGCAGCCTGCTAGGATGCACAGTTGTGTGTATCTGATTGCATGTAATATGACACTTTCATGCTATAAATTCACATTTAATCACCACCTATCACATTATTTTGAAACCCATTTGCTTAATGAAATTTTACTATTACAATAAAAATATAGTTAATATGAAGCAGGTTCTATTATTCATTCTCATTTAAAAAATTGAAAACTTAAATGGTTCTGACATTATTATATAGTGGTTTTAAATTTAATGCAGGTTGTTATGTTTTGTTTTCATTTTCACTCATTCATTTGTTTAATATTTATTTATATCTGCTCTGTTGATTTGTGGTGCTGGAGATATCACTTCATATGTAATATGCTATCATTAAGATCATCAGTCCCTTAAAATGGTATCATATGGATATGTTTAATTTTATACTGTGCAAGACTTAGTTTAATATCTGGTTACTGTTTGGATTCTCTTTGTAACAATGTAGAATTTGCTTAGGATTTCCACTGGTTGGACTCAAATTGACATGCAAGTCAGCTATTTAGCTTAACAAGGCTTGGAGACAAGGGCTGGATCAAAGTGTGGTATCTCCATTTCATTTATTGTTTTGTTTTTCACTGAATACTTGTTATTAACCTCTGTTCATAATTAGAACATACTTTTCTTTGGAGCATTTTGGAGGTCTTAAATCTGAAACCAATATTTTCATTTATAAGACAAAGTATGATAGAGATCATTTCAGAGAAATGAACAATTTCTCGCTCTCTGTCTAACTCTCATTCTTTGTACCTATTGCTTGTTTTCACTATTTCTCCTTTGCACCATGTCAGTGTTAGAAAGAACTGAGATCTGTACTCATAAGCACAGACCCTCAAGGAGCTGACAGTCTACTGTCTGGGGAAGTGCCTTACTTAACCTGTAACAGCATCAGGAAGATCTGGACAAGCAGTTGGGGCTTCTAGTGACTTTTGCAGAGGCTGACAGAAAGAAAGTATTAGAGTGTGGATCTGGTGAGAAAATTGCCTGCCGCTGAGCCTGAAGGTTGATCGGAGAAGAGCATTCTAGCTGGACAGAAAGGCAAGGATCCACACCCTCACCTACAGAGTGAGTAGCAGTGTGAAGGAAGTGGCAACAGAGGAACCACAGAAGCTTGGTGTAATGGAGGCATTAGCCTCTTCTACTAGTCTGGAAAACTCTAAAAATGCTGGAGAGGTGTCATACCATGCTTGAAAGTTGTACAGTATGATTTTCATATTTGAGATGGTGTTGAAGGTCAGAGCAGAGGTAGAGGTGAGTTGGCAGAGGGAGTGATTTGCAGTGGGTTGCCATATCGAGGCAATACATGACAGTGTTCCCCATCTGTTGTTAACTGAGAACACAGATGGAAAGTGTTGAAAGGAGCAAAATGAGATTAGAGAGGACTGAAGTTTGGACAGTGGAAACAATAAGCTAGAATGTATTTGAGGAGTTTTTGAAAAATTCAAAGGAACTTTGTTGTAAAGAAAAGTGACACAATCTAGTAGAGTATTATGTTGGTGTCAATGAAAGCCATCTCCCAAATTTGAGTCCCTTGTTTGATGTCTTTTCTGAACCTGAATCTGGACCCATGATACTTCACCAAATGAGAACCTTGTAAGTGAGGTGCAAGCAGTGGTTTGACTCAGATACACACACACACACACACACACGTACACACACACGTACACACAGAGGAAATTGTCTTCATGAAATGCTGATGTTCAGAGGCCACCTTCTTGGAATAGTTACCACAGTCTGAAGAACATCAAGACATGATATGGAAGAGAACGGAGATCCAATCTGAGCTGAGCCAGGGCCTACGTCTCCACAATTTCATAAATTGCTGCTACCTCAAGCACCCAGTTCCACAAAACAAAGCATGAAAGTTGTCTCCTAAGGAGCTCAAATAAATCATGGTCTGTAGTTTTATTAAAATTTAGTAAAGTTCTGGTTATTTCTTACATAGTAATATATAATTCTAAAAAGAAACAAAAAAAGTTATAACACTGAGCTGGAAGTGGGTAGTAGATAGAAACACCCTCCTGCACTTACGATGGAAAAAAAAAGTCAGTTTTGTTATTACATTTAACTCTGAACTCCTGAAAAAGAGAATACATATTTGTTACGTCATCTCAGCACCAATACAGGCATGCAAAAATATCTGCTGGATGCAGTATAGGAAGCATGCCACACTTGGGATGGACTAATATGCTATGTACTCAACTGTGAGACTGAATGCTTTGGGGGTCTAGTGCTTCTTCTCCTTCTTTTTTTCTTTCTTTTATTTGGTTATCATAGACTTTTGTGACTTAATTACTGAATGGCCACAGGAGACACCCCTCAACCCCCACACCGTGCACACATACTCCAAGAAGGAATAAATGATAGTTATCAAACTGAATCTGATTAAATAAGAACTCGGGGAGGAAATTAAGGCCTAAACCACCTGTTAAAATAACCTAAAATTAATATGCACACAGATTTTTGTAGCATAGGAGAATCCAGGCTCATACTTTATCTTCAACTAAATCTCAACTACATGGACTATTACATGTGAGAAATCTCTAATTATATACACAGCTTGGGTATGTAAGTAAGAAAGTTTCAGTTACTGTCAAATGAAGACAAATGATGTGTGTGGGATTAGTGATCACTTCCTGACAAAAACGTGTAATTGAGCAGTTTAAAATAAATAGTGCACATACCATTTCTTACATGTTCAAATCTGTAAGGTGTTTCTACAAATTTTTGTATAATTACTATATCTTCAGGAATATAAAGTTATATATTATATATAACATGTAATTATATATATTATAAAACTGAACTCAGTTTTGCCACAAAACGAACTTTAGAACCTTGGTCATCCTAGAAAAGCAGACATTATACAGTCGAACAGTGGAACCAGTCAAGTGGTTGGGAGCAGGTGAAAGGGAACCTCTGGAAGCTTCTGCAGTTTACATCAGCAGGGGGCAGTAAAAGCTCTTGAGTCCCAGACTGGGACTGGAGCTGGTCAGTGGAGAAAGACTTGGACTTCTCTCAGGAAATGTGTTGCTCTGTTTTACTCCGCAAGACTTCATTGCTACCCACTCACAGTCCTGCACTGGGACATAGTCACGTATAATGAACCTCAATATTAAACAGAAAATACTCAGTCAGAGAAATATCTTTTGTTCCTTTCTTAATTAAATCAGAGGTAGAATCTGTTTCCTTGCACAAAATATAATACCTGTTCATGTTTAGATTCACTTTCCTGCTTCTAAGTAGGTTTTGTGACAGTCCTAATAAGTAGGATAGAGTGAGACACATGTGGATTAAGAACTTGATAAAGAATGTGGTGCATAGACTTTCCCTGTGTCTGAGATCATTAAAGTAGTCTTTTTGTGTGTCTTAATATCAGACCAATCTCATCCCCACAGACACATCCTTTGTCCTCAGTTGCACCTTTCTTTAGAGTCAAAGCTATAATCATTTCTTGAGAATTGACTTCTGATTCAAGTTATTGTTGACTATTTCTGGTATTTTCCCAGTGAAAAGTACCCATATACTTCATTAAATTCTCCATAGTATTATCTATTTCCAGGATCTTTGTACTCAATTGTCTACATCTGCAAGAGTAAAAAGAATGATAAATGATAAGCAGGCTTCGGAGGACTGAGGTTGAAGGAGTTCAATGCCAGCATCTGATACATGAGCCCTTGTTTACAGAAAATGATTATTTAAATAAAATATGTTTTCCTGATAGGGTTGTAGACACCAGCATCTGGGCATACAGGGTTTTAGATATCGCTTCTCTTCGGATTGATGTTGGATATTTGTCTGGATTGTAGTTGTAATTCCTTTCACTGAATCCACCATGTGCTATATTCAGATAGCCTGGATGATAGCGATGAACAGACAGGATGCTGACATTCATCAAGTGCTTAACTGTGTTTCTGTAACTCTTCATGTCAGGTCCTGTGCAGTCTTCATTCCAACTCTTCAAATTAGGCAATATTGTGTCAGTGCCATGAAGGGCATGAAGCTCACAGGCTGCAACTTGCCCAAATTCCCAGTGATAGCACAAAGCAGCACTGAAAATGAGACCAGTTCTTCCTCCCCCAAGCACTTCCAGAACTCACAATGTTTTCACTACATGGCAGTTATTTATTATCTACTCTGGGCCACACATGGCTTCAGAACCACTGATTCTACACTGAAGGCAATATAACCTGTCTTTGGAAGGCTGACATTTCAGCATGGGAGAGATTAAGGTAATTACCATGATTCTCAGTGATAAGGACTTAAAAAATGTCTTATGGGTACCAAGAAAGAGCCCCTTAGTTATACCTGCCAAGAGATGCATGTGTCACAAAAATGTAAATCAGACTTGATGCGGGTACAGAAAGACTGCTGCAGCCAAAAATGGAGACTCGGATCAAGAAACTGGACATCACATCAGGAAAGCTCAATCCATCACTGGTTGCAATTGGAACTCAGGAATTGTGTATGTGGGTTGAAGGGGAAAAGGTTCATCATAGAATCCCAAGAATACTCCAAGATGCCAGCAGAAAAACTGCTGTGTTTATTCATGTGAGTATAGAGGTTTATAGTGTACAGACAGGTTCTTAATATTGGCATAATAAGGTCAGTATGAAAAGTCTGAGAAGGTGGATAACCAGGACAGAAATCATGGGCTTTGAAGTCAAATGGGCAAGCTTTGAGTATTGGGTCTGACAGTTTCTAAGATTGAACTACAACCCAGCTTGTCAGAACTTTAGTCTGTGCATCCACCCAACAGTGCAGGTGTTTAGTAAACATTTGCTTTGGTCCGTGTTTAAGTGTTCTGTACTCCAATACAGTTATGAAAGTGTTACCAAAATAGGGTTATGTTTTAGACAACACAACTCTATATTTAGGTGTATGGACTGGAATTCAACTCTAGTTATACATAGAGTCAGGCATGTACACGTAACAGTTCATCTAGAGAGTGGTCTATCTTTAATTACATCTTTATATAATTTAGTGAAAGTCTACTGTTCGAGCATGAAAATGCCTTTTCTTTTCTTTGATTTATTCCTACCCATTTTCATTCTGCATGAGTCTGATTTTGAGGTTTGGAGAGTAAGTCTAATTTTGTGCTTAATTTTAATATTTCATCAAAAACTCATAATAACAATCACAAATTTCAAATTGTAAATTCTGTGATACTTATGACTTACCAAGCAGTTTTTTTTGGTTTTTTAAGAATGGACAATTTATAGGCTTTTTCTTTTTTCTGTTACTGAAATAATGATATTTTCAAGAGCTATGTTTTTTGATTAAATTGGTTGATATACTTTTTCAATCATGCTATTCTCATGTGCTTCAAAAACAACTTGGTTATTTTCTAATTTTTTTAAACATAAACACTAATTAAAGTACAGAATTCTTCAATTTAAGATTTCCTAGGCTAAGAATTCTACATGCCTGCAACCTTATGCTCAGTTTCTGTTGAAGGCACAGGAAACTCCTCTTGTTTATAACTAATTCATCTATTTTTTTTTCTTAATCCCAGCTGGTTACTTCCACAAGAACTTCTAATCATCAATTTCATTTTTTCCTGTTTTTAACATAATTATATTAGCGCCTTTCTTCTGCCTGTAACTAATTTGAAAACTAAACCAGTGCCACTTCCACCACGAGGACCACCATGAAAACCTGCCATACATGATCACCAAACCAAATGGCATGTTCATTAAAGTTTCCCTGCTTTGTAAAAAGCCTATCTCCTTTCTACAGTTAGACTTCCTGTTGTAATCATTTGCTTGTATCTACTACCTAATTTTTAAACCAATTGCTTAGTCTGTTGTCATTACCTCTCCCCTTCGTCCTGAACCTTCTAACTTGATTGCTAAACTTTTAAAGCTCTTAACAAAATTTGGTGGATGGGTGGGTCTTGATCTCTATTATTTTAGGCAAAATATGCCATTATATCCTCCTGATATATCATTTTTCAAATTTTTTTTCTCACGCTCATTTTTTTTCTTGGATAATGCTTTCCGAATAATAATGCCAACGTAAGGTTTTATCTACAACTCCAAATATAAAATACTGAAGTCGGTACCTTTGAAAAACATCAGGTCCATGAATTAAATTTTGACTGTCTAAAGAACATCAGAGAAAGTATTAACGGTCCTTATTTGTGAAGCCAAAACTATGTTTCAGAGAGCTGAACCCCTCCCCAACTGATAAGGGACTCATTTCACTGCCTGTGTATGACGGTACCTCAGCCTACATCCATGTTTGTTTGTGTTTTGTAATCCACAGCATACCCATTTGCAATTTTAATAATTTGAAGGTATAGAATAAGTGGGGGGAACTTAACAAACTGTTTTTCAACTTTATTCTTTGGAGCTAAGTTTTGAGGCTAGGTGAGATAGGCCCGCTTTCTACCACTGAGTTATAGCCCCAAACACAGCAAAGGATTTGGGGATTTAAATTCCATCTTATCTTAAAGTCATGATGTTAAACAAAGTATCCCAACTGATATTTATGTGCAAAAGGAAAACATGTATAACAGTAATTTTAAAAGTTATAAAATATTGACTTAAAAAAGAAAATTGTGTCTGAATAACAGTGCTGTATATGAACAATGAGGTAGTCTCTGTAAAGCACTTCGTAAAAGATTTGCAGCAGTATCTATGGGCATTCTGGTGTTTTTCCTAAGAAAAGTTAAGGTTTGGAGGGAGGAAAGGAAAGCAAGAAGTATTGTGATTATATTATAATCTAAACAAAAAGGAATAGGAAAAAGATTAATAATTTATTGCTTTAGAAATTAAAAAGGACTGTCAAAAAAGTTAAGATGGAAACCAACTGTCAAATTTTGCTATGAAAATGTTTTGTACATTTCCCCCTCAATTTTATATTATATGTCATTATTGTCATTGAAGAGTAATATTTTGGCTTGGAGGTTTTGTTCTGAAGATTATGAACATTTCATAGTCATAGAAAATAGTCAACTTAGTGAGTCTGCATGTCACTATTCTAGTTAAAAATCGACTGTTATTTAAAATACCTGCTAAATTGTGCATGCTGTTATTGAATCTTGACTCCTTGTGGAATTAATTTATTTTTCTTTAAAATAGACTTTGTTCAGCCACTACAAATGTGTATCTAATAAGTTACTTGAATTGGTATTCAAATGGGTGCTTACTGAATGTTTGAGAGCCTTTACAATTAGCTTTATTTCTGTGAGAAGTTTAGCTTTCTAATACAAAGAATGTGACTTGGATTGCCAGTGCTATAAGCCCCCTCCCCATTTTTTCCAGGCATAATGGAATAATAGTGTTAATCACAATGTGCTATTTTCTAAAAGCACATAAACTATTTCATGAATAAGATTAGCGAAGGAATTTAGTCTCATTTTATGACCATGACAGTTTAGGTGTGCAACATGAGAAGCTTGCATTTTCTGAACAGTCTTTCCGAGTGTTATTTTAGAGAAAATGAAACTCTTTCTTACAGGATCTGATATTGGGTTTCCACCGACTGTGTTAAATATCTAGTTTTAAATTACAGCGTGGAAAATTGGGGCTATTCACCTATTTAGATGTTTTATTCTGAACCAAGAAAGTTTTAATGATTGTAATTATCCAGAACTATTAGTCACACATGGAGTGATTATGAATTTATTCTTTATTGTGATGTAAAGATTTACCATTTCCTCATCAGCAGACTGTCTCAGGGACTTTGTAGCTTGCTGTTCTCTTCTTCCCAGCACCTTTCCCTACTCCTGTTCCTCTCCAGCAGAGACTGGGGAGGCACGGCTGAGCAACAGGCTGAAGTGTGATACCCAATCCTGGCAAGAGATTGAAATACCCTGTCCTTCTTTGAGGAGTTACCAACTCAGGAACTTCTAAGGACAAAATCTGTGACCACAGAATAGAATTTAATGTTTACTGTCCAGACTATCATTCAGCAATGGCAAATTTAGGTCCAATGAAATTCTTGAATTCTATGAACATAACATTCTATCATAAAGCACTTTTAAATCTTAGAGAAAAAAATAAACCAATGGCAGAAAACACACAAACATACACACGTATGAATACCCATCCATCTAATCATACATATACAGACACAAGAACACAGAGACCACACACACAAAGAAAAACAAAGATATTAAGACCAACAGAAACATTAGTTAGAATAGGTATTCCAGCTTTAGTCACTTTAGTAACTTTGGTGGTTAACTAAACTGATACCAGTTCATAAATAATGAGTCTTTCATAAAATACTAACATAGATTTATGAGAAATGATTCTCATACCTCCAGGTAATCGTGTGTATGTGTGTGATGAATCTTAGTATAATTTCAGCAAATGAAAGGTAAGTTGCATTTCATGTATTTCACATTTATGTTATAACTTTACATTAAAATAAATTGTATCCTTTGAAAAAATTAATTCTCATATTTTTCAGAGATATAGACTGTTTATGTTATCGTTTTCAGTATTTAGTCACCATTCTGCTAAACATTTTTCATGTATTTATGAAGGATATATTTTTAGTTTTAAATACAATTTACGTATCAAATAAAACATTCAAATTAATGTTGGCCATACATATACCCATCACTTTACGTGGAAAAAGAAAATTGATTTTCTGTGGTAATGCTGTATTTTTTTCCTGATTCCTATTATCAGAAACTTATTTTAATTTTTGAGGTCCTATTTTCAGTAGATGGGATCGATGTTATTCTGTTATTTAAATGTATCTGCTCAAACTTAGTTTTTCATACACTCTTTTTTGTCTGCCAAAAAAATGTTTTCTTACATATCAAGTAGATTGACAAGAAAGAAAAGTACCAAGGATTAACAGCACAGATTCTGAAGTGCTACTGCAAGCCATGTGATCAATGGTAGTAGGGTTTTTCATCTCATGGGGTTAGTCAACTGATTTCACAATGGCATTATGCTCACATAGTAATTTTGTGTGTCAAGCTTCAGGCATGATGGTTTTTGGTGTCTTCTCCAACACTTCACTGTTTCAGTTTCTTTCTGCCATGTCAGTATTTTAGCCGAGAATTTTATTTTTATTTTGATAAAATCAATGATGCAAACAGAGAGTATTTTTGGTCTAAATATGAAAAAAATACAAAAAAATTGTATCCGATGAGAATAGCTTACCATTGATGCTAATTATACACACATAGGTTAACTTGTAATAATCATTTGCCAATGCTCACTGATAATCTTTATGAAAAATAGAATTCAAAAACAAAGGCTGAAATCTTTTACTGATTCACCTTAAAATATGATTTAAAATATGATTTTAGAAATGTGGAAAACATTCTAATCTATTATAATCCCATTTTGTTCATGAGATATGATAAAATATGCCATTTAGAATCTTGAATTTTTATATTCTTTTATGATGCTAATATATTTATTATCATCATTACTGTTCAATTGTGTTATGACCTCAAATGTTAGAATAGTTGTACTACATATAATGAATATCTAGTATAATTATGGTAAAGTTTGTCATGATAAGAATTTACTACTTCAGTTCCACTTAGGATAATATTTCTAGGCTAGTTATACAAATATATACATATATATATATTTCACACTGATTTGATTAACAGCTTTCTCCTGGAGTCTCTTTTCTCAGCATTTAATGGCTTATTAAAGAGTAGCATTCATATTTCTTTCTTTCTTCTGTTTCTTCCTTCAACATCAATATTACTTATTGCCAAAGCATCTTGGAGTTCATGTATTTATAGCCATTATAAGATATGCTACAAATTTATATATTGTACCATTGTATATGTTATTTACTGAGATCACGTATTGGCCAGGTTCTGTTTTAGGTACTGTGTAGTTCTTTTACCAAAACAAATACCTTTGTCTTCTAAAACTTAACAGAGCTTTTCTTCTTTATCCCTCCTATTTCACTTTAAAGTCTTGAGGCTATGTTCTTGGATCATAATATATTCATATACTCAACAATCAGTTTATAGAAGAAAAAGTTGAGCAGGATGAGAGTTATTTATTTTCTATATAAAAAGTATTCATGTGAATTGATTTTAAAAGGTAAAACTATGTAAAGGAAAAGGAATAAATGATGTTAACAGGTAAAACACACACACACACAAAATAACACAGATGGTTTATAAATTCATGGAAAGCTGCCCAAACTCACTAGTAATCAAGGAAACACTAATAAAAATGAAGATATCATCCCCCATCTCTTTCTCATAAAATTTGTAAAAATAAAACCTGTTGGCATTGCTCAGCATTACTGAAAATGCAAGGAAAATGAGCATTTTCTCCCTTTCTAGAGGGAGAACTGGACTGAAACTTTTTTTTTGGAATGTTTTTCGCATCACCTAGGAAAGCTTGAACTAAAAGAAAACAGGCTTTTGATTTGATTCAGCAGTTTTACCTTTGTCATTTCTCTTCTGGAAATGAAACACCAGTATGAGGGACTGCCTTCAACCCTGCACTTTGTAGTTTGGGATAGTAAAGAGTTAGAAAGACTAACTTAGGTTTCCTCATCAAGTGTCATTTCAAGAAAAAATAACCAATATGTAAACTGATATTAAGTTACTAAGCATAGTAACTCAATTTGTGATTGAGAAGGAAAAAAAGAAACCAGATAAAATTATGAATGTTTCTCCCATTGATTTTCAACAAACTTTGATGAAAGCAAAGTATGTAACATTACATAATGGTGAGTTAAAGCCCAAGGTGAACATTTTTGCTCATTTATTATATCAGAAAAGCAAGGTCTTCTGCTGCTAAGTTGTGACACCACATTTATCTATCTATCTATCTATCTATCTATCTATTTATTTATTCATATTTATTTATATTTTAGAGACAGTGTGTCTCTTGTTGTAACTCTGGTTGTTCTGGAGACGAGATTGGTCTTGAACTCACAGAGATCTGCCTGCCTCTGCCTCCTAAGTGCTGGAATTAAAGGCATGTGCCAGCGCTGCCCAGCTCACAGGTTTTATTTTTTTATGAAAAAGTGTCTCATTTATCCTAGGCAGCCTTCAAATTCAGTATATAGCCAACATTGATCTTGAACTCATAATCCTCTTGTCTTCATCCCCCTAGTGCTAGAATTATAGCTGTGTACCATTGTGCCTGGCTTGTGTAATTCTGGGATTGAACCTAAAGCACTATGCATGCTAGGAAAACACTCCACCAACTGAACTTAATCCCCAGCCTTCCATACCCTTTTTCAAAGCCTATATTTGTGGGCTATTTCAAATGTGAGAAAGTTTTATAAACATAAAGAAAAACAGAAAAAATGTATATCAGACTGTTAATATATGTCACTTCAGTGAGAGAGACAGTAAAGAAAGATTGGGCAGCCACCACCCTTTATGTTCTTCTGATCTGAGTAAGTAGAGTGATCATGTGTAGCACTGCAATGAAGAAACGAAAACCACAAAATTGTCAAGATATTAAGCTGTTTACTTAAGCATGCATTGGTATGGCACTTACCAGTATGCAGGCCAGAGATGTCATTTGGGGTAGTGATTTACATTATAAGAGGTGTCTAATGGATATTTTAACCTTTTTATAATTGAAATATATCAAGAACTCTATCTCTAGAGGTTTTCAATAAACATTAACACATAGAACATCTAGAATGTCACTGTTTACATAGTATATTGATATGTAATGTTTTGAGCGATGTTATGTGTAAGGTACCTATAACTGCAAGTTAGTTTTTACTTAGTTTGAGATTTTCAGTAGCAATGAGTCAGACAGAGATTGTAACAGCCACGATGAAGCAATTTCTGTTGTTATCTTCCCATTATTCAAAAGGGTGAACTGTGCATTGTGGAAAGGAATGTATGCATTCATTCACTCAGCTGTGCAAAGACTTATGACTTGCTGAGTTTTGTGGGAGCATCAAGGGCTTCTTCTCAGATCTTTTACTTACAGGCGAGTATTAGATCTGCAGATAATAAATGAACCATCAAGCCTATGATAGGCAAAAGTCCATATATAATCCAGAGGCCTTCCTGGGTTATACAGGGATGCCATGTCACAAACAAACAACACATAGAGCCAAAGAAGGCCCTACAGAATTATGCTACCTATAAAAACACATGGAAAAATGTGCCTAGTACTGTACCTGAAAACTCTTCTGAAGAGTTGGAGGTGTCAGATTTTGACCTTTGGGATAAGTGACTATATATTACTGATCCCTTGAGTTCACTAAGAAGCTATCCCCTCATACACACATACACATATCTATCACACAACATTAAAAATGGGATTGTATATTTTAATCTAGTAAACAAACAATGAAATGAAGTTCCATTTTTGAGCTCAAATTTGCTACTAAAATTATCTAAAGGGTTTCACGTTCATGTATTTCTAAGGAAGAATTAAAAGAGTGAGATTTCAGTTAAAACAAATTA
This sequence comes from Cricetomys ansorgei, assembly GCA_026225945.1. Taxonomy (NCBI): domain Eukaryota; kingdom Metazoa; phylum Chordata; class Mammalia; order Rodentia; family Nesomyidae; genus Cricetomys; species Cricetomys ansorgei. Next base: position 4,092,834 of record JAMJFZ010001390.1, read on the forward strand.
TGGAAGTTATTCTTTAAAAGAATGTGCAATGAACAGGGGTGTCTGTATGTGTGAGGGCACTGTGGAAATTAGTGCCGGAGCTACGGTTTCTGTTAGACATGAATTTGAACCATTGCTTTCCTGTCAGATTGTGTAAATAGAGTTATCTAAACACAGTAAGCATCCGTTTCTATGTCTGCAAATTGGGATACCAATAATCCACTTCTAAGTTTGTTATGAGAAATGAATAGTTATCAACTGGTTCCAGCCCAGGCTTGGTGCCTGTGCTGTCAGGAGCTGGTGGCTTGGCATTCCGTTGACACATAACAGAACTGTTGGTAATGAGTCACTGTGGCAAAGGGCAAAATTATGATTCTGGGTGTAGGAATGTATTTCCAGAATCATCCTTTCATTCTCATTGGAAGATAAAAGGACAAATAGTAAAACAATTTAGCAAATCTACAACCTCTTGCTGGAGCTGGTTCTTCACAGAAATAAAAAGATATTTAGATAAAGAATTTGGGTTAGATTTCTAGCAATAAAAGAAAAGCATTCTTTAAAACGCTGATGTATTTTCACTTAATGATGTGCTCTTTGGGGAGATAGTTCATTTTTCTGTGCATTCATCATAGTTCTAACACTGTGAGTTTGGATGAAAAGCATGTAGTACTTGCCTTGTTCTTACATCAGAAGAAGTTTTTCTTTTGTCCATTTTATGCTTGTTTCCAAGGGCTTAAAATGAAAGCTTTGTTTCTGCAATAACAGCTTAGTGTAAGCTTACATTGTTGATCCCCTCAGTAGATGTAATGTAATCCACTTTGGTAATGTGAATTTTTAAACAATCATAGGCCTCTGCCATTAACCCTCCTCTGCTAATGATAATACTCCTTGAAAACTACAAAGGAACTGGGGCCCTAGCCCCACATTAAACTTGGAGCACACTTAGCTGAATTTGCATTTCTTATTTTAGCAGCGGTGAATTGCCGAGCATATGTTGAACCTCATCAATACCCGAAGCAGAATAGGTGATTGTGAAACTAATGTCCAAGTGCAAGCATTCAAACACAAACACGACAAACTAGAAGAAAATAATGATGAAACGACTCAAAAGTGCTTTCCAGTCCAAAATTCTCTTTGAATGAGCTTTGGCTGCTGTTGTTTTTTGCAATATTTTTTAAATTGACCTGTTGCTTTGCTTGGTTCATTGTAGTGCAAATGTCTTGAATAAAGCTGTACATGAGTCATTTTTTTCCTCCTCAGGCTACTTGGATAATAGCTCACTTTGAACACAAGCAAGGAAACCTATTGAATGCTTCCTGCAGAAAGCCTTCAGGGCTTTGCACAGCAGCTTGACATGGCTCTTTAGGGGAGAGAAATAGTAAATTAGCCTAGAGTAATTTTATTCCATGACATCTTTCCAAACTAACTTTGAGAACACATTTCCACTTCATGTTTAGATTCTACTTTGGGGACTTAGAAAGGTTTCCTGTATTTGGTAAAGTTACATGCGTGGTCGACAGGAAAGTTAAGATGTTCTTTGGGGATTTGTAGACATTGAAAGCTTTGCTTAAACTAGAGAGATCTTTTCTGCAATTCACGCTGAAGCTGCAGTAGTATATGCCTTCAGGGCTGTGGATTTAATAAACAAAAGATCTGTCACCACGCTTGGCTCGCAGTAGGGGGTAGATGTAATTATATACTTTAAAGGGGGGAAGGCTGTTGTTATTATTTTACATTTATTGAGTGCCAACATTTTGCAATGTGCTGGACCTAATGTAGAATTAGACATAGTCCTTGCCCAGTGGACTATCTATCTAAATTAGACACAATCTAAATATTTCTCTTAAATAGTGCCTGTGTTTTCAAGTTTGTTACATGATATATTGCACTAGTATAGAAGTATTGTCCCAGCAAATGTGATTTAGATCTGTAAAGGCTTTCGAAGGCGAGTGTTAAGATGGTATTTGACTGTTTGACTTTAAATTTTTCATGTTCTTCAAGTATTTTGCTTGAAAAATTATAGTTTTAACTTAGAATATTGGGAACTAAAATTGGAATGTGATAGATGCAACATTTTGACTTTCACTTTGAAAAAAGCAGTTAACAGAAATTATGCTATTTGACTAGGTTTTCAATTATATTTATTTGTGCTTTTTAAAATTAATTCTAACCTTAATAGAATTCCATCAAAATCAGGATATTATCTGATACATGCTGTTGCTACTAACAGGCACTCAATACAAAATTACAATTTACAGATGGATTTCTTCATCTTCTCAGCACTCAATTCAGATTTTAGACTCTGATGTGGCTATCCTCTGCTGGCTTTGGGACAGTGCACACAAATGAAAACAAAAATTAACTACAACAATAAATATCCAAAGCCAGAAAACCTTCCTGGGAATATCTTTGAAAAGGCCAGACTTGGACATCTTTGTTTTCTAATGAAGATGTTTCTTGTCTCTCAGCAAGACACAGACATAGCAGCACAGTGGACCCTGGAGGACTGTGAGAGAACTTAGAGCTGTCTGGATCCCCACCAGTGATCAAAGGACCTTTTCACACTGTAGGCCTGGTTTCTAGGGATGCAGTCACCAAGCATTCTAGACGGCTTACAGGTCTGTGTAGAGACATGAACAATCCCCCTCAGTTATAAATCAGATGTTGTTAGGGGGAAATGTGTGGATACACATAGAGAATATGTCAGTTGGTCTACTGATGCATTTTTCTTGTCTTCTAAGGTATGCAGAGCTCTAGTGTGTTCCTTCAATTCCATTGTGATCTCCCACAGTGTACATCAATTTTGTTTGTAAGACTGTACCCAGTCACTCCGTAAGTAGTAAGGAGAGTCCTTGATATCACAGTGTGGTCAGCAGGACTTAAGTTTGAATCTTTTACAGCCACTAATCCTCTGTGCAATCTACTCAACTTACTTAGCTTCTTAATGTGTCAAGCTCCTTAGATATAAAATAGAAAAAATCTTAAGACTCAAGTGTTAGAATTTGCGTGAACATTTATCTGATCTATTTAAAGTCCTCTGTTTATAACATTACAAATAATATTCTTCCCATTATTGTAAATGATTGTGTTATAATGACAAAGTCAAGTGTGGATATTAAAAGTTTCCTTGACTATGTAGTTATCTTTTCATTTATAATATGAAGTATTACTATTTCAGACTCACTTGATAAGTAGTCTTTATGATCTGCTAGTGGTTTTTTAATACATGGAGAATTTAAGAAATAGATATTGAGCTTCTCATTTTTTCTGTCTTGTTTAACATTTTAGATAGGGAATCAAAGCTGGAGCTCCACAAATTGGACAAGTTCTGAGCTACTTTGGCATGTCGGGTTTTGCTGTCCTTGTTCAGCTCATGTTTAGCACTCGTGTTAAAACACTTTATGAATGTGGCTTCTGATATCACTGCCTTGCCTTTCTCCTCATTTTTAAGTTCTTCTAACTTAACTTTTTATTCTTATTCTGCCTGCTTTTTCATTCTCCCTTTGGCCTCAATTGCCCTCTAATCTCACCAAACTCTAATTCTTGTTATTTTCAGCCTCAATGTTATGTCCTCAACAGGAGTCTGGCTTCCTACTTTTGAGAATATCTGGTCTAGTTTCCTGAACTATTTCTATTTTCTTCAATATATTAATCTAACCCTTCCCCTTCACTTTTGGTTTAGAGTATAGTCTTTAGACCATGTAACATTTTACTTGCTAGGTTGTTTGCTATTCTTTTTTCCAATCTTGTGCATCCCTAGGTTTTCCAGTTTATAATCAGTATTTTCTTGATTCTCTTCTTTTTTGTTTGCTCATTGAATGCTCTGTTTCCTGCCTCTGGATAAGATTGCTTCCCCCCAACTCATTTGTCATGTGCCCATTGCTGAATCCAATGGCCTCATCTACAGCATGCCTTGTTCAGTCCTGCTTGTCTTTCCTTCATGGGTCTCTTTCTTCCAACATTTTTTTTTTTTTTTTTTTTTTTTTTTTTTTTTGGTAATTTAAGGGAAAGATTTCCCTGCATGATTTTTGCTTCCTTTTCAGTCTGTCCTCATTCTTCACAAGGGAAACCTTAACTTACATCCATGTGGTAAAGTTCTACAGCCCAAGCTGTATCAGTGGCTTCAGGCTTTTTAGTGCCCAGGTTGAGCTTGACTTGTCCACTTATCCATTTGGGTGGGTGGGGAGCAACTCCATTCATGCCTGTAAACATCAGTGTCTCCTCTTAGTTTTCCTGTTGCTGTTAATGATCTTAATGTCCCCAGAGAAGCCCTTGTTCTAAGCAGTGAGTCATCAGAAAGGGAATTGTTAAAACTGCAGATTCCTTACCACATCCACTTTCACCTGTCACTTCTCTCCCTCCCTCTATACTTGCGCCTCATCCTCCTTTTCTGATGCTGCAGAAAACACTTCAAATACCACATCATCTCCAGTTTTGAGAAACTAAAAATGAAAAAAAAAATATGTGAAATCAAATCGGAGTCATGGACTCCAGTGTACACTCTGTCTTCATAGCCAAGAACTAAACACAAACTGATTATTTCCTGACTTTCAGGTTATGGAATAGTTTCTGAGCAAACCTTGGAAATACTCAGTGATCCTGTTCAATGTACAGGAATCATAAGAGAAGATTCACAGTGTCTTTCTGTTGGTTCATGTATGTTACTACTTTATTTCTGATGCTATGACTTCATATTGGGGATATATGTGTATACACATATATATGTATATACACACACATACATATGTACATATGTCTATCTATATGTACATAGAGATAGATATATATCTGCTTTTACAGTCTTTCTCTTTTTCAAATCAATCTTTCAGAGGACTAATTTAGTCTTTAATCTCTTGTTTCAATTTTTAGTAGTTTAACACTTTTGGAAGTACAGTGACTTTCAAGCTTGAGTGTTGTTAGGGATTTTTGGATGTGGAGACCTTCAGGCTCCATCTGAAACCTAAGTGAATACAGGGCTGGGCCTTGTAGTGCAATTTGTGTAAGCATCAACAGGGTCTGAGAACCAAAGCTTTATAGCTGGAATAGCAGTGGACATTAGTTGTGGTAATCAGATTTTTCTACATTCTATATTCTTGAACTTCTTTTTAGTAAATTAGCCCTCTGTATATACAGGGTCTTCCAAGCTTACTGTATCATATCATTTTTGCTTGGTCTTCATTTCTTCAACTCAATGATTTCTTCATTGCCTAGTTTAGTGTCTTATTCTCCTGGAACTTGTGTGAAATGAAATTACCCAGTTTTATATCTAAGCTATTGTTACTTAAAAAGCTGTCCTGTGATCTTTTCTTTATTTACTATATGTTGTTATATGTGATAGGCCCAAATATGCTCTAGGAAAACAGTGTTAAAGTCTATGCCCTGTTTCAATTTCCCACAGTATCCCGCACAGGGCTTTTTCTTTATAGTTTTTGATGATGGATTTACAAAGACTAATGTTATTGACCATTCTGAGCTCTTCATTACTGCTTGTCAACATAACTTCAGTCAACATAACCAACAGATCTCAGGGCACTATGTTTATAAAAGGGGTCTTCTACACCAATGGATTAGTTGACTAAGTACTATTTTAAAGATGCTTCAGTTTGCAAGGTACTTTACCAAAGTAAAATATGATTAGAGCATCATCAAGCCTCTGTGGTGGGAGTGTTCTTACTGTTTCCATTTTCCAGATGGGAGGAATAGAAAGTGTCATGTTTAGAAATGCTGATCACAATATGAGACTAGAACGACCCTAGAGATTAAAGTGGGAATTTCCGCTAGGCAGTGGTGGTGCAAGTCTTTAATCTCAGCACTCAGGAAGTAGAGGCAGGATCTTTGTGAGTTCAAGGCCAGCCTGGTCTACAGAATAAGTTTCAGGAGAGCCAGGGCTACACAAAGGAAACCTATCTTGATAAAAAACAAAAGGAATTAAAGTGGGATTCTCATAACTATGCATTCCTCTTGTAAGAGATTGCAGTCAGAAGTGCATTGTGACCATGGATTTCCAACTGTGTTTCTCTGTCAAGATTCAGGTTTTCAGGCAAGTGAACTCAGCCATTTTAGTGACATTTGAAAGAATAATAATCTTGATTAAAAAAAAAGAAAAGAGGGTGGGCATTTTATCTCAGGATAAAGATGTTTGCATATGAATGGATGGTAACACTGAGAACTAGTGCTCCTGTGTACAAACATGTACATTTGAAATGAATAAAAAGTGACTTTAAAGTAATTGTAATGCATACAGAGGATTTGACATCTTCCTACAATATTAATGCAAATATACTTCAGAATCAATCTAAATGTTTGCACTTCTTTTTCTGAAATTAAGGATCCAACTTAGAACAGACCTGATACAAGAACTCAGCAAAATGAAACTTCCTTTAAACAGTCTGTGGAAGAAGGAATATTCTCTGGTCACTGAGTTGGTTTCAGACATAATCTGCTGGGGAAGATTCTAGGCTGATCATAGGAAAAATATAGGCTGAATTAAGTTATGTCACTTGAAAAATTGCTATAAGATCATCTGCTGTGTGTTTTTCTGCCTTAATTCTTCCCACATGCCTTGTACTGTATATTTCTTATATAATGTAATCAATTTGTACCTACGGAGTCATTTAATGTATTTCCCAAATAGTTTTAACTTGGAATTTTATAATTTAACCCTGAAGGCATAGTGGAGAGCCTCTGATTAATGTCAACTATAACTTTGTTATGCAAAAGCTTTAAACACTTAAAGAGGTGAAGACAGAATGATATTGGTAACAGTTGTAGAGACAAATGTGAGTCACAGCTTAAGAGTCAGCTCCTCAACACAGCCCAAGGAGATGAGACTGGGCATCAAATCCCAAGGCACTTAGATTCCCTGGAGTCAGTATCTGGGGCTGATATTTTAGCCCTGGATGCTTCCCTGAACTCTGAGAATTAGCCAGTGTGGATGAGCTGAAACTTGAGTGTCAGTCCGTTACCTTTCACTTAGGGCCTATCCCTTAGTATCTCATATGGACTTTTAAAGTAGGGGAAGTAAAAACCTTCATTTAAAAGGTTTTTAAAAATAGCAGAACCATGCAACTGAACAGCAAAAGCTCCAAGGCCTAATGGTTTCTCCAAATGGAACTGGAGGTTAAAAGCCATAGGGATTGCCACCAAGTGTCTTTATTTCCCTTTCAACTTCTCTTCCTCCAACTCTATTCCCTGTTCTTGCTTTTTGTGCATTAGTGGGATTTTAGTTACTGAGACAAAACATCAAGGCAAACCAACTATGAAATGAAAAGATTTATCTGGGCTGTGTTTTTAAGAGACCTCAGTTCATGGTTGTTTTCTCTGGTTGGTTTTGGGGCTGTGGTGAGGCTGTTCATGGTGCCAGTGCCTGGTGAATGGAACCTACTGGCCTTCAGGCGAGACCAGGATCTAAGCTGCTACTTCAAGGGCACACACCCACTAGCCTAATGTCCATTAAGTGGATCCTGCCTCCTAAAGGCCCCACTACCCCCACCCCCCAGCAGTGCCTTTGGGACATCCTGCATCCAGAGGAGAGACCTTCTCTGTTCTGCTTCTCTCTTCTAAACTCCTACCCTTCCTTCCACATCCTTGGACCTCCTTCCTTTCACTACCATCTGCCCATTTTGATCTTACCAATGAGGATAGTGCAAATAGAATTGGTGGTAAAAGATGATTTTTCAGACTATCAAATTTATCTTACTTCTTTTCAAAAGAGCAGCTTAATTCAGGAAGAGTGTCTCAAATGATGCACTGAGGAACCAGTACCTTGAAGGAAGGTTGTCCTCTAATAGGAACTTCTATAGCCAGTTATGTAAGCCATGAAGCACAAACTTAACCCTAGGTGTTGGAGAAGGTGGATTACAGATTCAAGAACCACAGAGAGAAACAGAGAGTTTTAGGGAGGGAGAGGAAAAGGGAGGGAGAGGATAGGTAGAGAGGAAAAAAGAAAGGAAAGAAGTAAAACTTATTATTTGGGCATTGATCAGTGTCTTCATATGGTATCATAAGCCCATTCATTCTTTCTTATTCCTACCTGTGACCACCTCAATGGATCACATTGTCATGGCAGGGTTAAAGCTGTTTGCCTCCCTTGGTCAGACATTTGTCACTAAGTTTCTCAAACGTTTCATTTTTAGAAGCCAGTCCCATTCGTTGCTTCTTGTATTAGTATCTTGCATTTAAATGCCAGTAAAAGTTCTTTCGAGTTCAAAGACGGAACTACTGACCTTCCTCGTGTTTTCCTATAGTTTCCATGCAAGTATTTACTTCTTGATGTGATAGAGAAAGGACAATAAAAAAACGCCTTATTTAGTTTTGCTTTGGCCTCCAGAAATTCAGTGTTCCATTTGTGTTCAAATGTTCCTCGTTTTTGCTTGCTTACTCTCTAACTGCTTACTCTCTTACTACTAACTGCTCTTTTTCCAGTTTTCCCATATCTGTGCCCTTTAAAAATCTGTTTAGGAAGTAGTTGCAGTATAAATAGCATTAAAAATAAACTGCTTATTCTGACATTTACAGTTGTAAGACTATTTCCATTTTAGGGATGATTCAATTTGCGAGCAAAGTTATTAGCAGCATATCTAAAATATGCTTAGATAAATTTGACTGTCACACAGTCCTTCAGACTAGCATTTCTTGTTTGGTTGTTTTTTCTTTGTAAATCTGATATTTCTCTGTCTGCCCAAGTATGTCTGACTTTAGGCTGAGTTTTATTAGGTTGATCTTTTAAAGGATAGTTAATGCCCCTAAATCCTGTCTCAAGTACTAACATTTGACACATTGTGCCATTTCTGTTATGGATTTTAGTACTCTAGACAGCAGACTTTCTGCCTCACTCTTTTACAACTTAGAACTTTTATTATTTATTCTTTAAGATTCCACTACATGTACATTTTTTTCTTTTTTTCCTTTGCTTTTCAATGATTCTCACTCTATTTTGTCTTTCAAACCCAAACCTGGCTAAAGTCTTACCTGTTTGGTAAGAGGTACATAATGAACTATAAGTGTCTCTTACCATAACTCCCCTTGGAATTCTTTACTCAGTTTTTATGCTATTAAATTTCAATTATTTGTACAACGTGTTGAATACATTCTGAAAAAAGATTTCTTTCTTTAAAGGAATTCTGGCTCTTTATTTGGAAGACTTAACAATACTTTCTGAGATTGTATTCACTTTTTATTATTCTCCCAAGTTCATAGAATTCAATGTTCTATGGTAAAGGAATGCTTGTTGAACAATATTGGCTCCTAGGTTCTGGATTAAAGCATAGAACATCGATTATGTTTGCCTAAACAGACGTTTTATTAGGACATAATATGGCAGTTGTCCCAGGACCATGTTAACTTCATTTTAAAAAATAAGTGAAACCAAAGTTTGGATAGAACTGTGTGTCATACCATCCCAAACAACAGGTTTCTCAGTCTCTTTGTTTCACCTTCCATTATTCATATTCATTCCAGATCGATTGAGGCATATGGCTTTAATTATCAAGTAGAGGCCAAGGCCATGCGGAGCTACAGCCTTCCCTCTGACTTTTCTAATGAAGCTCATTCCTAGAAGCAACGTGTGCCAGATTATTGTATTACGTTATGACATTAAACATGGACCAGCAGAGATCTGGCTAATTGGGAAGGATGCCTTTCTCATGCAAACTGCTTGTTTATTTTCTAGGAAGCTAATTTGCTTGGGTTAGAAAATGAGACCTCATAATCCACTATAAATGAGTTTGTTCATATAATATTCATAGCTAGGCTGGGGGAAATCCTATAAATAAATAAACAAAAATACTAAGCGAAATTATTTACACAAAATGACTAAATGAGGCTTTGTTGCTGTTATTGGTTGCCTTTGGGACTCAAATTACCATTGACTGTGTTGTTTCTTTCCTTCCTTCAATGAATCAGCAAACATTATTTCTAATTCCCGGGTTAATTATTCACTGAGAAGTATTTGTTTAAAAGCTTTAATATTAAAATTGGTTTCTTTCATTTCACTGGAAATTAAGTAAAACTTTTAAAATTATGTTTAAATGATGAAATAAACATATAAACAGTTTAAATAATATACATGCCAAGATTTACACATATTACATATCAAAATCTTTGCTTAAGGATTTATTTTTAATTATACCTATATGCATGGATTTGTGCGTGTATGAGTTCAGACAGGTACAGTAGGTTCCATGACATGTTTGAAAATACATCATGTCAATGCATAGAGCTTTAAGAAAAAAAAATCTCAGCAGTTTTTATATTTCTTATATACTTGTCACTCTATTGGACAATGTAGATTGGAGTATGTATGTGTGTGTGTGCGCATGTGTATGTGTGTGCGCATGTGCATGTGTGTGCGCATGTGCATGCCTATGTGTATGTTTTCAGGGAGAATGAGAAAACAGAAGAAAGAGTGCTATACGGTTGGATTGACTGATGCATGGTGATGTCATTAAAGCTCTGGAAGAAGATGAGAGTAAGTCTCTTGAATTCCTGATTATCTCCAGGGACCTTGTAGACAATAAGGAGCTTAGCCATTAGGCAAGTAGTAAAGGTTAGAAATCTTCAATCATGCATTTCTTTATTCAGAAAACATTACTGGGTGTTAACTGTACCTCAGATTTAATAGAGAACATTAGTAAAGGGCAGATGAAGAAAAGGACTATTTCTTAATTTATAATCCATCAAAGAGACAGATTTGTAAAAACACAATAATAAAATTAAGAGATTTCTAATAAATAATGTCTGAAATAAGACTTTAATTAAAAGATGTGGAAATTCTTTTAGAGTAATTATAATTTTCTATAATTGTAAATAACAGAATCATACTGCATTTTTAGTATAGATAATTGCTTCAATGGTGACATTCTTGAAGTGTGTTTATCAAACAACAGAAACAGCACTTTGTGTCCAGGGCACATCACAGCAGAGGCTGTTTTTGTTGAGGATTGATGGATACTACTGGAAGTAACTTCTAGCATGTGATTAAAATGGTGAGACTCAAGTCTGTGACTCTATGCTAATCAAGCCAGAACATATGTAAAGTGCTTACCTTGCAAGCACAGGGACTTGAGTTTAATCCCTGGAATCCATGTCAATATAAATAGCAGACAAGATGGGGAAACTTGCCATCAAAGTGCTGAGAAGACAGAGACACAGGATTCCTAAGTCTTGCTCACTAGTCAGTCTAGATGAGTCTGCCAGCTTCTGGTTCAAAGGGAGAAATTGTCTCAAAATATAAAGTGGAGAGTGGTTGAGGAAAGTACCGAATGTTAACTTGTGGTACACACACAAACACACACACACACACAGAAAACACAGGAAAAAACAAAAACAAAAAATCCAAACAAGCCAACAATAAAAGAATGAAAAGTGGAATTGTCTAGAGCTCTCAGAGTCATGATCCTCCATAGCAAATCCTTTTCTGGTTCCTGTCATACTCTAAGCTGACTTGATCTGATGAGCACAAATGATGCTTGATATTTATATGTGCACTAAGGATAATAAGACAAGTACTAATGATTTGCTTTTAAGTAATGTTAATTCATAATTGCGCTAGTAGATGGCCTGTTTACAGCAAATCTTCATCATCCTGAGAAATACAGATTGTTTTCCTCAGAGGTTTTTCTTGCTCCTTTCTTGATCTTATCAGTTTTTTGGCTATCCTAAATTGGTCATTTTTTTCTGTTTTTTTTTTTTTTTTAACTTTTATTTTTTTTCCCATAGTTTTGTGTTCTCCACGTTTAAATAATGGCAACATTGCTTTCTAATCTTTCTCAGTTTTTACTTTAAAGTACCTGAGAAGCACAAACTGTTCTGCAGACTATAGTTGAATGTTCTTACTAGACACTAATTTGTCTTTATTAGCATTAAATAAAATTCATTGTTCTTTAGGGATTTCTTTGATTTGGCAAGTGTATTTTCATTTCTCAAAATACAATGATGAAGGAACACCACACTGAAGAATATTTTTACTAAAATATGAATAATTAACAAGTTGTCAAATCATGACCCTATAGAGTTAGAATTCTATAAATCATACAATCTAACATTCCATAAGGAGGAAGTCTGTTTTATTTAGTTGCTTTAGTTTTTGTTTTGTTTTTTAATACAGGTTCTCACTATGTAGCTCTGGCTGTCATAGAACACTCAGTAGACCAGGATGGCCTTGAACTCACAGAGTCCTGTCTGCTTCTGCCTCCACAGTACTGAGATTAAACGCTTAGGCCAGCATGCCAAGCTAGGATAAAGTTTTAACATATATGGAGATCAAATGTTAGTGCGAGATTGATTCTTGTGCTTATATGAAAATATGGTCGCAACTGTCTCTGTCATTAAAGCATCATAAGGGAAATGTAGCACACAGATAAAGACAAAAATATAATCAAACAGTGAATAGCCTATTCATTCCCATAGAAGGAAACTTATTTCTGTATTGTGGGCTGACACATGAAAGGATGATGTAAAGTTACTGTGTATTTCCACAGGGACACAATTAGAGACACTGTTTGCTCCATTGCTACCTAGTTCTTTTAGGGTCTCACAATACTGCTGGTCTAGGATTCCTGGGTTAAGCATTCAACTAATCTTAGCACTTCCACTCTAGTTTCCCAAATAACTAAAGAGCATATTTCCATAGCTAGCTTAGCACTTTTACTTTCTAAGTGTGATCATCAGTAAAATTAAAGTTGAAATATGAGTTTTCATACATTCTCATAATAAACAGCATGATGGAGAAAAAACCAACAACTCATGATTGCAGGAGGAATGAATGGTATTGAATTCCAAGTCTGTATGCCTTAGATAAGGGGAATAAAATAGTAATACACAGATTTCAAAGCTGACAAATGGTTTTGTATTAAGTATAAAAGCTTCTCGATACACAGGGAAATAACTAATAAGCTCAAGGTAAAACAGAAAGACTTGTACTTGCAGACCACACATCTGATTGGAAGTTATTATCATGCATTTACAATGATTAAAGATAACTCAAGCAAGAAAACAAGAACAAAATTGAAAATGGGCAAATGACCTCAGCACGTGTTTCTCAAGAGTGGAAAGAGAAATAAATATCCAATAGAGTCACAAAGATACATTCACCACGACTGGGAACTCATATTCAGTTAGTATGCATTTTGTTCTTGTTTTATGCTTTTATTTAAGCAAGGATTTTGTTTATTTTATATATATTTACATGCCTATGTTTGTGTATTTTGAATGTATGTCATACGCCTGATATATCTGCTGAGGTCATATTAGGGTGTCAGATACCCTGTAGGTGGTGTTATAGTATTTTTGTGATGTGAAGGCTGAGAACAGATTCTCTGCAAGGGAAGGGCATGCTTTTATCTCCTAAGCCATCTTTCATCCCCCACACATATTTTGGAACAAGGTCTAATGTAGTCTAGACTGGCTTCAACCTAGTATGAAGGCAAGAATGACTTAACCCTTCTACTTCCACTTAGATTACAAGAGCCTGATAAAACCTCTGGCTCAATTTTCTTTTTAGTGTGTGTGTCTGTGTGTGTGTGTGTGTGTGTGTGTGTGTGTAGGTGGTTATGAGTATGCCAGAGTACATTTGCAGGGATCCTATGCCAACCTTCCAGGTTGGTCTTGCTACCTTTTTGAGACAGGATCTCACAAGTACGTATTCCAAGCTAGCTGGCTCATGAGCTTCTTGGAATTCTCCAATCATGGCATCCCATCTTGCTGTAAAACCACTGGTATTTTAGACCCATGGTACCATATTGGATTTTACATGGGTTTTGGGGATTAGACCTTGGGGCCACATGCTTACACAACAAATATTTTACTCACTGAGCCGTATCCATAGCAAGTTAAGTTTTCATCATAGTCCATTAATTATGCCAATCTTTCATTTTTGTGTATCTAGCAGGTGTTATCAATAAAAAGTTCTCCTGGTAATGCAGGAGGTGGGAAGAAAGATGATAACAATAGAAAGAGAGAGTTAAAAAAATAGGAACCTCTCATTACTGAGCAGTTATGGTCATAGAAGGAATTTTACTTTAAGTTATAAATTAGTTTAAGAATTCCAATGGAGTGACTCATGATGTTGAGGTTAATGTTTCACTTATATCAACTGCCTAAATATAGAGAAAACACATCAGAAAAGTCTAAAGTGAAAGGAAGAAAAGAAGGAAGTGGAGTAGAAACCAGTGTAATGATTTCAAGGAGAAATGCTGCCCTCTTGCTCATGATTTCCAAGACTATTTTCCCCATTTGGAAGAATTATTTGGGGAGGATGTAGAACATTTGAGAGGCGTGGCCTGCCTGTAGAAATAAGTTTCTAGATGTAGAACTTTGAAGGTGGTACCCATGCTGGCTTCTCTGTCACTTGCTTCCTGATTGGATATGATGGGAGCAGCCTCTTCCCTGTACACCCTCTCTCCCCCAGCCAAGAACTAAGATGCTCCACTCTGTCTTCGTCACTGAAGCCCTTTGGAACTGTGAGCCACAGTCAGTCTTCTCTTCCCTTAGTTGTTTGTGTAAAGAATTCTGATCACAGTGACACGGCAGTAACTAACACTGTGGGGAAGGGGATGAGGCAGAAAATGTTATTGACTATTGGGGCGAGTATACAATTATCTCTGTTCAAATTTCTTTGATGATAATTTGTTTTTAATTTTAATTGGGTGGCAAGATACCTTTAGGATATATGTAAAAGGTTGGGCATTGAAATAAATATAAAGACTATCAGATGCCTGTTTCTTGACTAAAGGGTACAGTATAGAAGATATAAATAAGAGACCCCAATTTATATTTTAAATAGGTTTCTATAATGTTCAAAAGCATAGTGTGTTAATCAAGATGTATCAGTCACTAAATGGATTATTAAGTGTTCGAGTGATAGATGTGATAGATGTTGATAGTCTTATATGCTAATCTTTGCACTAAGGTCTCAGGAGCCAAGATACTACTTGTAAGCCCAGTGAGAACTGGTACTATGTAGAGAGAGGTTCTATGTAGAGAGGGTCCAAAGGAAATAAGTGTTTAATGGTTTCTTGGTAGTGCCTCCTATGGATGGAGCGCACTGGAAACAGGACACTTGGGAATGCATTAGTTACTTTAGTCTCTATGACCAAATGCCCGACAAAAAGCAATTAAAATGATGGGAGGCTTATTTGGGCTCCTGATTTAAGGGGGCATAGTCTGTCCTGTTGGGAAGACACAGTAATAGGAGTAACTTGTGGCTGTGGCGGGAGAGTGGAAGCTCGCTGGTTATATCATCTTGGTGGTCTGGAAGCAGATACACATGAATGTGGATGCTCAGCTGGATTTCTTTTCTTCCCAGCCCCACCCCCTCCATTCAGTTAGGCACTCCAACCTAAGGGATGGTGCCATCCGCCTTTTTAGTAGATCTTAACCTTTCATTTAATCCTCTTTGCAAATAGCTGCACATCCCCACTAAAAAGTGTACTTCATTAATTTTCTAGTTGTCTTTAAGTCCAATAAAGTTGACAATTGAAGTGGCCAATCACAGGGAACTTGAGGTACTCACACAAACACAATGAAGAAGGACTTGGAATGGAGGCTGAATCTTGGGAAAGAAGACAAACAGACCCTTTATTATGCTTAGGCTGTACCAACCAACTTTAATTTTAACAGCAGACATTGCATCTATATAGAGAAAAATGAAATAGTATGGCTTTGTATTTAATGAATGTGTAAGAAATCACTATGTAATTTATTATCTTTATGGTAATGTCAATTATTATATTATAATTGTTAGAGACTTTTTCTTAAGAAAGGAAGTAAAGAAAGAAACGTGATTTTTCAAAGTTTGGCTTCATGAGACCCCTCAGTCCCCCAATTATTCTTAGGAAAAGCACTAAATAATGTAGGGGTCAAAGAATCAGCATCAACTCAATGAATCTTAGAAGAGAATTATATGACAGCTCAGTTGCATCAGAGGAGGACAGTCAAACTCTTCAAATTTCATTCTGCGAAAGCACAATTCATTTGAAAATTTACCCCTAACTAACTTACAGATGGAGAAAAATATTTGCTTTAGGTTTGCTACTTGATACTAACACTAATGTGTTTACTAATATGGGATTAATAATAAGGTAACATTTGGAAGGACTGAGACATTGCATGTTTAATAGCTTTAGATCTATACTTTAAACGTATACTCTTAGATATAGCTACACTCATGCATTGAAATATATTAATTTCAATTTTATAAGTTATTGAAGTTTTATATAAATTACAAGATTTTTCTGTATTTGCCAGGCCAAGTTTGTGAAGCTCAGATTAGGTAAGACAAATGAACTGACTGGGATACTTCAGGCCTCCAGAGTTCTTGGTTATTGTTGCTCCCTGATTTTTTGTGTCCTGTTCTACTTCCTGCCATGCAGTGAGCATTTGGTTTCCTTCTCCTTCTTGCCTTTAGTGTCAGAATTTACTTGCCAATTTAACATCTGTGAAGTCACTGATCTTCTTTGGGTTTGTCACACTATAAGGTGAATACCAGCTTACACTAATATCTTTGAGATACAATGTTGCCCATGATTGTAATTTTAGCATTTTAATCTCAGTATTGACTGATATCCTATGATATGTTAAGGATCAGCAGTAATTGGCATTTTTTATGTACAACATAGGCTACTGTTCCAGATAATTTTATATCAACTTGACACATGCTAAAGTCATCTGAGAGAAGGGAAATTTGGTTAAGAAAATGCTTCCATGAGTATGAGCTGTAGCCAAGCCTATAGGGCATTTTCTTATTTAGTCATCAATTGGAGAGGCCCACACTACTGTGATGGTCCCATCTCTGGGCTGGTGGTTATGGGTTATATAAAAAAGCAGGCTTAGCAAACCATTAAGTAGCATTCCTTCATGGCCTCTGCATCAGCTCTTGCCTCTAGATGCCTGCCCTGTCTCTGTCTCTGATTTGATTTCCTTTGATGATGAACTATGATGTGGAAGTATAAGCTTAATAAAACTTTTTCTCCCAAATTGCTTTGGTCATAGTGTTTAATCAAAACAATAGTAACCCTAACTAAGATAGCTATCTTCCTGCTATGATATAGAAGAATCAGAGTAAAATTAACAGCGCATACCGAAATGTCAACATATAAAGGCCACTAAGAAAAATGAAAAAAGGAGAAGTCATTAGTGGAGATGCTATTTTCAATATGGCAGTCAGGAAAAGAATAATTCGAAAAAGGGACATGTTTAAAGACAAAGTGAGTATGGGGAAAATACTATTCCAGAAAGGTGTTGGCAAATGCAAAGGCTTTGAGGGATAAACTTGATTCTTGATTGATTTCTTCATTTAAGCCCTTAGTGATCCATATTGTTCTGCCACGTGGCATGTCCAATAACTACAAAGAGACATACAAGTTTAGCCGAGGAACATATTAGATGGCATTTATAAGGCAGGTACATGAGTGACAACATATGAGTAGCCACTCCATGGCCACTTTGAGGTTTGCACACAGTTCAAATGATTTTTATCAGTATGATACAGTTATTTTTAAAGATCTATTTGTTTTTATATTGTATTTATTAATGTTTTGCCTCTGTGTGTTTACATACCCATGCGAGCACCTGGTCATTGCATAGGTCAGAAGACAGCATCACATAAAACTACAGTTACAAAAGGTTGTGAGTCATGTGAGTTCTTAGACCAGAACCCAGGTTGTTGTAATAGTAGCAAATGCTTGCAGCCCTTGAGCCCTCTCTCCTGCCCCTTACTGCAATTTGAAATGTTGTTTCTGTAGCCTATGGCTTTCCAACTATAAACTGCACTGTTTCCTTCCAATGAGCTGTAATCAGTTTCGCCTTTAAAAGACAGAGACATAAATTTCTATAGATAATCCCTGAACACAACTCATGAATAATTCTCAATTTCCCTTTGTGAAAGTGTCGCCTATAGACAAGCCTTCAACTGTTTTCCTTCCCCAATTCATTACTGTTTTCCCTCCCCAATTATCACTGTGTCCACTTGACCAACATCTGCACCATCTTTGATGAAAAAGACTTAATATCCTGTAGGACTAAGGTTGTAGTCTCACCTCCCTTTCTCTCATATATACACATGCACACATATATACATATAAATATATTTTTAATTGTAGTACTTAGTAAAATCCTTGTTTGGAGTTGGCCACTAAAGAAGTAGGTAGAGATTGCAGATTTTTAACTTTAATAATTATTTTCTATTTCTCTCATGAGAATTTTCAAATTATTTTACTAGAATTCTTTCAGTAAGCAGTTATAGGAAGTAGACACAGTATCAGTTTTTGAAGGAAGGGTGAATTAAGTCCCCAGTAGTTTAGCAGATACTAAATTCTATGGATTGTTAGCAGAGTTCGGACAGTAGCTTTGAACTTAACAATTAATTCAGTTGTCATTTTAGAGCTGAAAGACTGTGTAATGCTTCTACATGAACTAAGCTAAATTGGAACCTTTACATATTTTCTGGCTCACGTATACCTGAGTGGACAAGAAGCAAAGAGATTGACCTTGGCAGGCAACAACTGGATTTTAGATTCTTTCTTCAACTTATTAAATTTTGGGATTTTCCTTTTTGGCTTTTATTTGTTTGTGTGCTGGTTTAAAATAATAACAAAAATATTTGAGGCACAGAGCTGATCCATACTTTATAAGAAAAAAATGATATTAATAAATGTGTCCAAAATTATTGGCCTTGAGTTCAGAAAAATGACTTGAAAGCCATTAAACAAATTAGTTGTAAATCCAAGGGAAAAAGGAAGAAAACCTGCCGTGTGTCACTCATTTAAAAAGGGTAGCTCATTTTGGATAAATTATTGGGTAATTTTTCATGGATACCACTCACAAGAAAGTAGTTTTTTGGTGTATTTCAATGATTCATCTTTTGCTTCTCATACATTTTAAAATTACTCTCATGCAGATTGTTACATCATGACAGGGTTGTGGTTGCCATAAGGATCTTTCATCCATTGCCTTACAATTACAGAGGATGAAAGTATTTTTAAATAGCTAGTGCTTTCCAGACTAAAATGGCTAGTTTTACTCCGTAGAGAGTATTACTGGTCACAGTGACTCCGGTTTTGATGCTAAAAACTATTTTCATGATAATATCAAAGTAGATTAAGCTTTAGTCTGTCCCTAAAAGATTCAGAACATGATTCTTTGATGTCAGCTTTGGAGCAGGATATTCCCAGCATCCCATTTAGTCAGAAATAAGAAAGGTTTATGTTAACATGATTTACATACCAACTACTTACTGTGCAGTATCATGATAAATAGTAGACGGGGCAAGGTTCCCTATGCCAAGGCAAATTCACTTTATTTCCTGACACACACAGTGAAGCCTATTTTGGAATAATGGCTACATATGTTCTGGAGAATTGGGCTCATGAGCCCACTGTCAGAACATTTTCCAGAAAAAAAAATAAATGCATTGTTTGAAGACAACAGGGAGAGGGCCTTCTATTATTTATAAAATTACTTTTTTTTATGAGAACCAGTACCACACTTTGTTGCTTGCCTGCCTAATAAATAGACTATCCGTTTTGGTTAATTGTGTATTTTCACTAAATGATATGTACTGTATATTCCTAATGTATTACAAATGTTTCTAATATTCAAATAATGACCAGTGCTTTCACATGGCCACCAAACAGAATCTGATTTAATTTTTTTTTAACCAAATAGGGAATTATAGTTTCTCAGGAGTCTACTTTTTTCATGTCTTCAAATGTTTGTTAAAAACCCTTACATGGGAGAAAAAATTTTAGTGGCAGGAGAATAAACAATGACTTCCAGAGACTCAGAATTTAATATTATGATAGGCACAAAAGCAGACTCTTCTTGATTGTTCTTCATAGCTGTATAGAAGAATATTCAGAAGAAAAAAGTGAAAGAAAATATTAGCAATTAATTTGCATGTGTTTCTTGTGAAGCATCTGGGACAAAGGCCATTTTTAAAAAGGATAACAAAGTTTATACTTCTGGGTACCAACAAGATGTGATGTGGTCAGAATATAGATTGTTTTGAAGGTAGGAACAGTCTTGTAATTTTGAAATGGCTTATATTCACCCCAGAGCCCATTGGAATAGGCACACAAATGCAAACCGCCCCCCCACACACACACAAATAAACAAAAACAAAAATCAAGCACACAAACGAAACATTTCCGGATACATTGAATTGTATGTTACAGTTCTTTGTGCATCTGTGGCAGTCTCTTTTTAATCAAGGATTAAATTGTATATTGTTTGTATATTGTTTACTCATGAAATAGTATCTTGAAAATCTTACAATGCTTACTCTCTTTTGGGTGTTTAGGTGTTTAATGAACAAGGATATAAAGCAAGACTACTATTATTAACTTTTATATTGACACATATTAGTATATGATAGTTTTCTGGGAGAAAAAATGAAGAATAAGGAGGTATTGCTTTCTTGGTTTCAACTTTGAACAGAATGGAGAGACCAACCTAACTAAGAATATGAAATATGAACACACTGTTCGAAGCTGAAAGGAATACCAGAGTTTACAAAGGCATACCCAAGGATCTAGGATACAGCCAAAACAGGGGAATTAACTAAAGAAGGTCTACAGGACCACTACTGGGATAGACATTACTCTTTGTAGATGTGTGTTCAAATGTATTGCAATAAATAGCAGGGACTGAGCCAAGGATAAAGGAACTACTTTTCTCATCATTTGTTTTCACATGGAAAAATGTATTTCTTGTTACATAAGATGGAATTGGATGTGACATTACACTCAGTGTTTGACACACAGTTTTTCCTAATACAGTCAACTAGCCCCTGTATTATACAGCTGCACCTATTGCTTTGTGAGCTGAACTTTTGGAATTTTGTTAACAGATTCTCACAAGCATTCTAAGAGTCTTGTTTGTGCAAAGGTTTAAAGAAAATTTCCTGAGAGGTATTTATCATTGCTAATTTCCACAGGAACCTGGAGCAGTGAGGAATGAGTAGAGAATTCCATCTGCAAGTTAATCTACTGGAACTGTCACTGAGTGTAGGCATTTGAAAGGAGAGGAATTGTATCCAGGGGAAGTCTTTACATAAAGCTTAGTTTTTGGTAAATATCCTGTCATTTGAAAGTTGTGAGGGGTTGAAAAATAACGCCACCTGCCACAAGATCCACAAAGGTTTATTGACAGACAGACATGGTTTTTGAGAGATTCGTGCTATTAATTGCCTATAATACTTAGTTATACTAAGTATTGCCTTGTTTTTTTACTGTTGTAAGATAGATAATCTGATTTTTGCCTACTACTATTGATACCAAGTCTTTAGTCATTTATAAATGCACTAATGTTAGTTTCTGTTTTAGTTAATATTTTTAAAGTAGAATGTTATAATATTGGCAAGAAATTATATTTTGGTCCAGGTAGTTACTTGGAATCTGATTCCAGAAGTCAAAATCTAAGATGGTTTCTTAGTTATAGTACCAGGTTAGAAAATCCCTATGGTACAACACTAGTGTTCAGTTAAAAGGGTTGATTTCTTTTGTTAGATTTCTTAGTACAAATGGGCAGACTGGACATGGTTTGCATAAACATAGACAGTTCATTATCACTAATGATTAATCATGTTTCTAGGAAGTTAATATCCCTTAAGTTTTCATCCCACTAGATCATTAAATTATATGCACATCTGCTTAGCACTGTATGCCAAAATCTATGATTGATTCAATAAACTCCCTAAGTCCTGTTTCTGATTAGTGGATGTATAATAAAAAAATGATAATAAAGGTAAATTCCAATATTTCATGTTACCATAATCAATAAAATCAATAAAAATGGCAAGCTAGTGTGTCTTTTATTTATTCTTAATATCGGATAAATAAGATCCATCACATATGCCAAACAGGCCTCCCACCATTCATTTTCCCTTACACAGATTATCTATATGTCTGTAGATGTGGGAAAAAAGAGAAATGGTGTCTGAATTAAAAACTGAACACACCTCGAGTTTGCAAGATAAGGAATTTAATTATACCAGCTGGGCCTCACTCTACACAGGAGAGAATGAATGTATGCTGCCAGAACTTTTCTGTTCTCTTTTATACAAATTTTGTTGCTGGGCAAGCAGAGCAAGCAAGCAGGTTACAAAAGCCAGCAGAAATGCAATTAGCAAAGCCATAAAAATTTAAAACGGGTAGTTTAGCTAAGACAGAAATCTAGGTCAGATGTGGTAAAATCAGCAGTGACTCCATTGAGATGTTATCTCCTTCCTGCTGTCCTCTGAGCACTGACAGTCAGACCTTGGATTAGAGTTTATGCAAACACCATTCCTGCTATCTCATTCTTTTGTCTTAGTTTTCTGATTGCTAGAAGAAAAATTCCTACATTCTAGTAATTGTGAGAGCTAGCAGTTGGTGAGTTTGAGACCCAACATCCCAATCTACTGTTGACAATAAATAAAATACTTCCTATTGACATGGGGGTATCATTGTTGGGGACCTCAAAAAGTTGGGGCCTTGGCCAAAGCTGAGGAGAGCAAGCTGTTTCTCTTGCTGTCCAGGTTCTGTGACTGGACCATCTAGGGTTAAGGGGATGCAGGCCATTGTAGCAGTCTGTGGCTGGACCACCTGGAACTAGCCACTTTGAAGCTGTCAGAGACACTAATTCAGGGTAAAAATCAGGAGTTGTAGTCCCTGAAATAGCTTGTGACTTTGTAGCAAGCATAGTTTAGAACAATTGTAGAGACAGATTAATCATGAGTTAAGCATGAGTTCATAGAGAAGAAACAGATCGGCCTTAACCTCTTTTAACTTATGCTACAGGAACAATACGTTTATAGAAAAGCAAGTGATCCAGTCATATTACAGATAAGTTGTAAGATCACAAAAATGAGCCAGACTATAACAGAAATAAATGTGGGCTCATCCATATGTCTTCTAAATGTTTTATTGAGGTCACAAGATATAAAATAAAGTGCTATGAGCTAGGGCTAGAATCTAAATTTGAACATTCCTTTTAAAATAAACATATTGATTTAATTAGTGTATTTTAAATAAATTATTTATGCATTTTCCTATTTTAATCTTTTAACATAGGTGTGTGGTTATTTGTATTGATCTGTCAAATCACTCAGCAATTTTTTCTTTATGTTTGGTGTTTCTGACTCTTTCTAGTTGCTGGCAATACAGGCATAATCAACAGTATAGCTGTAGGTAGACTGGTTCATGTTATGCCTCAGTTGTTGGACCCACTGGTGATAAAGACTTGTGTTCCCAGCCACAAAACTTTCTCTCCTCTTTTGTATTGGCATCCTTTTGATAACATTTCATTTGTTTGGGACCTCATATACAGTATCTTTTTAAAATTATAGTTGAAAGTACAAAGATATAAACGTAATATCTCATTATTATCCTAGCTTACAGTCTAGCAGTGAAGCCAGACACATGGAGATAAAATTGCTGTGGCAAGAAACAGGAACAAATTCCCACAGGTCTGCTAGAAAACAAAATTCATTCTGCTCAGGGAAATCTGGGAGAGATTCTTGTATTCATTTTCTCAGATATTATCCTTTCAATGTTTTCATGATATCTCTTCCATTTCTCACTTGTTCTTTCTAGCTACTGAAGCACAATTAACACAGTATTTGACTATTAGGAGTTTATGTCAAAATACTCATCATCTATTTCTTCTAACTGAGGTAGAGACCACAGTGTCCTCAATAATTCCTTTCTTGCCATGTCACTTATCTGCAACTTTCATCCTTTTCTGCCTATATTCTTCACATCCTTTGATCCTATTTCTAACATCCTAGTACAGTGTTTCTCAACCTGTTGATCATGACCCCTGTAGGGGGTCAAACAACCCCTTCACAGGAGTCACCTAAGACCATCTTCATAGCAGATATTTACATTATGATTCACAACAGTAGCAAAATTAGAATTACGAAGTAGCAAAGAAAATAATTTTATGGTTGGGAGTCGCCACAACATGAGGAACTGTATCAAAGGGTTGAGAACCACTGGCTTAGTCAAATGTTTCCTTCACTTAGTTAAATGTGGCTGACTAGGCAGTGCAGATGAATGCAGCTTCTTTTACCCTCTTTCTTTCTCAGCAGGGTATTTTCCCATGTGCTTTCCTTTCTTTTTTTTTTAAATTTGAAAGATATTATGCCCCTCCACTATAATATCTTTTTAAAGGCAAGAAGCCATGGTTAATTCTATTCTGTCTAATATTTATATTGTCAAACATGTAATAGGAGCTGTTAAAACACATGCACATTAATTTGGTATGATTATATTTGTGGTCCAACTGTTATTGATTTTAGCATATATGATTGATGTAGATAATATTTTACTAATTTCTGTAAGTAATTTGGTATTATTGTCTACCTTTAAAATCAAATTGTTTGATCCTAAGCTGACATGCTATGAGTCATAGAGGACTTTAAATCTTAATCACTATAGAATCTCCCAGGAACATATTGAAATTAAAAGGGTTAATAGCCAAATTTTGATAGTCGGTTATTTTTTTCAGTCCACGTTTTTCAAAAATGATTCTTTTTTGTCTAAGTTTCTATGTGTTCCTGGAAAAATTGTGGATCTTGGGCTCTCTGCCTAAATCAGGGCTTTGGAATTTTGGCCAGGTTAGGAATCTAGAACTTACCTCTTATTGTAAAAGAATCCTGAATCATTCCCAAGGCATTATATGCATTAGGCAAGCATTTTACCAGTGAATTGTACATCCACCCCTATATGATTGTGATTATCCTTGTTCTAGCCTCATGAAATCAGCTTTCTGAAAAGAAATGATAAGAAACAAACAAGATGCCTGAAGGCAAATTCTACTCTTGTCCATATAAGCCAAGGATTCTCAGCTTAGAAAATATTGACATTTTGAGAGACATCCTTTTTCATCGTGGAAGACTATCCTGTTTAAAGCAAGTGTCAAAATGGCTAAGAAACACTCTTTTAATGCACACTAAAGCCATTAAGACTACATTCTTTGCCATGTGGCACATGCTTTCAATCTCAGCGCTCTGGAGACAGAGCCAGGCAGATCTCTGTGAGTTTGAGGCCAACCTGGTCTACAGAGTGAGTTCCGGAATTGAGTGGAGAAAAGTGTGGATACAAAGAAACCTCTGAAGAAAAAGGTGGCAATATAGGAAAAGGAGATGCTTTCTCAAACTTACCAAAAGGGGGTTATGCAAATTCAGACAATGCAGAGGGCAAAATGAAAGGAGTGAAACCACAGAACTGAGTCATGGCTTTTGGAAGCACTTGCAATGGTAATGTGTATATTGTGTGATTTCCTGGAGAACATTAGGAGGTTGAATTAGAAAGGTGACTGGATTCTTGAGAATGAAGTGGTTGGTTGTTGGGTAGTCACATGCTGTCAAATGTTCTTAGTTTCATTGACATTCAATGTTTTGTAGTTATGTACAAATGGCAGATTTATTTTATTACACTCAAGTAACTGTTTGATAAAATGAGACTTACAAATTTCAAGAAAATAATGGATGTGTTTCATTCTTAACCACCACCTATTGGGGTCTATGCTACTTCTTGACCTTACATTAAGATCGGAGACTGCCATCAAGATTTCCTGTTACATTCCTTTTGCCTAATAGCAAGCACGGCTAACGATATCAACAAAAGGAATGGAATGTGAGTGCCTCATTGTTGGATGTTGGTGTTTCCTCCAACTGCTATTGAACGTCACTACGTTTCTCTTAGAAATATTAGTGTATACTCAGCTCCCTGTTGAATTTCCAAAGTTATCATTGTACATAGATCAAGAAACCATGGTCCTAGGAATTTCATACTTGAATTTCTTATTAGATTTCTGACTGCAATGAAGAATAAGATACTGGCTCTATGGATTTAGGTCAGACAAGACATTTGGGCTGGCAGAGGTTCTCAACGCAAGTGACTGCTCCCTTTGTGAATGTAACCGGGTTGGTACCCTTACCATTCCCTTCTGTTCTAGATAATACTAAATTCTGTCTATTTTTCTATTGCATGGCTTCTTGAGTCTGACCTTTATTCTCTCTTTTTGAATTTATGAAATTTATATTCTGTGTAATACTAACCTTAGTGATTTTTATTTTGAGTCTTTGTGTTTAAAATAAGTTGCAAAAATAATGACAATTTTGTTTTTGATTTCCCTTTCTAAGCTTGAAATCTTTTAGTTCTTGCCAGAAAAGACTAAGACTTTGGCAAATATTTTCGTTCTGATTATAAAAGTTCCGGAGTATAATACTTTGTTCATTTAAACTCAGATTTGTGTACTATGGTTTAATACATAAAGGTTGAACAGCATGCACTTTTGATCCTAAGTATTTTGTTTTTTTTTAAATAGATGACAAGTGTATTTTCTCATCCATTTAGCTCTTTTCTTAATTATTTGTTTTAATGATGGAGTGCTAATATATTTTCACCCAACTTTCAAAATACCGTAAATAAATTTTGAAACCAATAGATTTCCTCTGAAGAAGCATCAAGTCTCATGCCTTCTTTTTATTGAAGTCAATGGTTCAGTCTCTCTAGTTCATGTATGAGATACAGTGGGTCCTTCCTGTTTCATCACTGTGTCTCTGTGGTCCTCCCATAAGAACCACAGTCTGACGGAGTATCATTCCTACACATAATGCACAATTGCTTTGGTTACAGTCTCTCTTAATTGTCCAGAAATAAAATGGTTTAAAAATATTAGGCATAACAATGCTTTTTGATATATTTTATGTTTCTAATTCCAAAAATAGGAACTACTGATAAGTATTCAGTTACCACAGTGCTATAATTCAAATTATTCTCTTTAGGTATTAAAAGAATTTTCATTTTTATTCATACACATAATATTCAGTGAAAATACTAACTTTTTCCTGATAGAATCCTTATCTAATAATTTTTATAATGTCACGGAAATATTCATAAATGATAATTACATCGGTAATTATTCATAGTGTATCTTGAGCACAGAGCTTCATTATGTTCATTTTGTTAGTGAGGTATGATGCAGTCTGTTTCTTAAGTGGATCAACATTGTCTGTGACCAGCTCTGTTAACATTATAATATTTTAGGAAGTGCTACTAAGGAGTGAATCTACCTCATCTTACCTTTGCTGCAGAGTAGAGCTTAGTTTTCTGTTAGAAATGCAACAGTGAGGCAAAGCCCTCTGTACTGGATCAGACTTGGGGTTCAGTGGCTAAAAGTCTTCTGAGAGTGGGTTAATTTATGCTACAGTTAACCTTAACCAGCATGAAAGTTACATCTTCCTATTCTGTAGGAAAATCACCCCTATCTGATAGTATACAAATACCATAGAATTTAAGCCTAACTCAGTTATTTTTTTCTGAACTAAAGAACCGACTTCCCAACAGGCAGCCTTCACAAAGCAAGTATGACAAAAGTATGATGCTTAATTGTGATGTGACATAAGAAGTCTTCTTGCTTTTGACTGTATCCATGATGATGCTTTCTGAATTACTTCTACCACAAACACAGGAGCCAATGCAAATACAGCTTAAACTGTTTTAGGTTTAAAATTTTAAAAAGCGTGTCATAATCAATAGCCTCATGCATTGAGAATGTTACTGCATAGCATTCCCAACCATACGGTGTTTTTTTTCTTACATTTGAACATTCCAAGCAAGGCTATAAAAACCTTATAAATCCTTTATTTAGCTGCAGATAATGCCCCTTTAAAGCAGTGTATCTAGCATTCCAGTTGCGTATCAGGGGTGGGATGGGTGTGTGGGTATAGGTGTGTGGGTGTGACTTCCAGATGATGAAATGACTTTGCTCAGAGTGGAGGATTACAGTAATATCCTGAAACGGAGAGAACAGCACCAGATGTATATTCAGAACTTTAAGCAGTTATTCTGAAGAACCCTGGTACTCAACTTTAAATATTCTGAACCTCAGTCAGTAAGACATTCATAGCACTGGACATTCAACTGGGGAAAGAGAAGAAAAACAGAATAATGTGGATTTTCATAGCAAAGCTGCTGCACAGGGAAATGTGTACTGTAGGCACAGCGACTTAAGCATCCTTTCTGTCAAGCTGAAACTTTATAATGAATTTTTGCAGTTGCTTTCATATTAAACGCCAGACAGACATTATTCTGTCATGTTTATGTACTGCATAAAATATTTATTACTAAATCAAGATGGAAGGGTAGGGGGATTTCTTTTAACCTTCTCTTTCTGGAAGAAATCAAACATTTATTAACTGCTTTCTATTGTCATCTGTTTCTTTAGAAGGTAATTTGTGGTCAGTGGAGCCAGCAGGGAAGCCCCTTGGCCTCCAGATGGTTGTGACATTTGAGAAAACCTTGGAGGATTAAAGACACTCTAGTAAGCAATCATTGGAAAGTCCTGACACAATTTGACAGTTCTAATCTGGGTCCTCAACTGATTGGATGACCAAAGGCACAACATTCTCAGCCAACTGTACAATCACTATGGACATTCTGAAAGCTACTGAAAGTATCCCAAAGTTTTGTGACTGTTTCTAAAGAAAACATAGAAACTGTTTCCCATGTTATATTCTTGGAAAGGCTTGTGGAAGCATTTTACATGGCTTTTTAAAAAGCTGGCAATATTTTTGCATGAGTGAGCACAGCATGCTACAAATGTCTTTACTCTTTATTAAGTTGGGTTTGCAAACAATCTAAATGGTTAAATGGTGGGAGATGCTATAGAAACTGATCTCCATGCATAAAGCCTACCAAATCTAATTATAAAGCATCACCATCTGCTGAAATGTGGTAGCAGAATTAAAACTATTACTTTCAGAATTTGTAAGCAATGTTTTGAAGAAAACTAGGCATATATGGTGTGTGTGTGTGTGTGTGAGAGAGAGAGAGAGAGAGAGAGAGAGAGAGAGAGACTGGGGGAGGGGAAAGGAGAGAGAATAGAAGCTTAAAAGGAAGGAGGGAGTCAGAGAGTTGTCAGAGAGATTAGGAGAAAGAATACCATTTATGTGTTCTTCATTTGTTTTGTCTGTTGTAATTCAATTAAATGGAAAACTTTTCACCTAAATTTTGTTTGTATTAAATTTACCAAGTTTGTATGAAGGAATTTTATTTGTCCAAATTTGTATTTGACCACTGAAGCCTCTAAAATTACCATGGAAATAGATGTGTCATCACTAACATTGTTCTCCATTGAAGTGTCACTAGTTGTATCAACCATACTCTAGGATAGTCCCCATGCCCAAAAGTCATTAGCTAACACAAAACAAAGTACATGATTTTTGTGTGCTTTTTGTTACATTTTGTTTTGGTATTTTTTGTCTTATTGGTTTTTTGTTTGGTTTGATTTTGGTTGTGGTTTATTTTTTTACTTTTGAGAGAAAAAAAAAAACATCAAGCTGCATAGGTTGGAAGGTGAGGAAGATCTGGGAGGCATTGAGGAAGGGGAAATATAATGAAAAATATTGTATGAAAAAACTTTAAAACTTTCTTTTGAATAGAAAAAGAAGAAAAAAATCTTTTTCTAAACAATGAGGGTGGTCTTTCATGGAACAGCTATGAAATATAAGTTTTGAATGAAATACTATTGTAATCAAATTCAACTTAAAAGAGAAGGCCTATGTTAAAAATTAAAATATAAAGCTTTATATTCTTTCCATTATTGCTGATAATATTTTACGCTGATTTCCCTCTACTGGTAAGCAATAAGATATGTTCATCTCACTACTAAATTATATTTTCATATGTCTCTGATCAATATCAAACTCAGAGATTACCTTAAATATAAAGTGAAAGAGATAAGAGTTTGCTAGTAGTCAAAAAGATATTACTGTGCTGGGCAGGTAGTTGTGATGTGGGTATGCAGGTGGAGATCAAAGGACAACTTTATGCATTTGGGATTTTATGTCCACATTTGAGTGGCTTCAATTTCTAATTGAAATCAGTTTGCCAAGCTTTCTAGGTGAAATGTAATAACCTGATCAGCCCAGTTTGCTATTACTGCTTATTATTAATCCATCCAGTATCATATAATTTGTAAATCTTCTCTGCTTATTGGACTGACAAAATTGCACAGGCATTGTAGAAGATACTGAAATTCATGGATCAAGAAAAGCTGTTCATAATATTGTTAACTAGAATACAAGTAGATGAAGACAAAAATTATACAGATCTCATTTTTCATATTCTATTTTTGAATAAGCATTTTATTTAGGAATACCATTTTATTTGAAA
The DNA here is from genome assembly GCA_026225945.1 of Cricetomys ansorgei. Lineage (NCBI taxonomy): Eukaryota > Metazoa > Chordata > Mammalia > Rodentia > Nesomyidae > Cricetomys > Cricetomys ansorgei. Next base: position 4,122,974 of record JAMJFZ010001390.1, read on the forward strand.
TCATTAAATGAAGCATACCCAATATTAGAATAAAAAATGAGTGTGTGAGGGTATATTAAAAGTTGGAGTCTAGTCACTTGTGTGTGCTGGATGGATAATCCCCTGAAAGGCTTTATGGGATCGCCTTTGACTGCTGTGTCTTCACCCAGGCCAAATATCACAGTCTGTGGTTTCACATTAGCCTAATCAATATTAATTTTGGTGTGTTTCCATTTTCAAATAGAGACAGAAACAGAAGTTGAGATTTCCAGTGGCAGATCAGATTGCCTCGTTATAAATCAATGCACAGTAAGATGTGGCCTAACGCCACATCTGTTTATACTGTGGAACGACAGCTCAGGAGGTGGTGAATTCATTTTGGAAACTGTGTCTGGTGTGCTGAAACCATTGAAAGAATACGGTAGAAGGATTGAGGTTTCTCTGCACCTGTTTCTGAAGTATTTCTATTTACTCCAGCTCAATTTTAAGCTATCCATTATTACTTTCAGAAATGGAGGCACACACTCTGGAGTACTTCTATAGTCTCCCCTTTAATGGATCTCTGCCAGTGTCAGCCATTGTTTCAGTGGCAGGTGGCTGCTCAACTGTGTTAGGTTGCCTGGAAACGCTCCTTCAGTGCAAAGCCTTCCAGCCACTCTCCATCCCTCCCAGGCCAGTGCTTAAACACTCAGGGAATCCCACCACTGGTGGTTCCTTTTGAAATCTCCCCAGTAAAGTAATGATCCTGTAAGTGCAGAAAATAGAAAGTTTCCATTCTATGGGGCAAGTCTTTTTAAAGCGGAACAACACACAAACAAAAATCAAAATAACTTCAAATTAAAAAAAAAAATCAGAATTCAAAACATGTTTCTTCTTTAATGAGCCTGTTAATAATTGTGTTAAATTGTAATAGGTGCCATTACTTGGAAGTATCTTAAATTAACATCTAACACAATTTCTCAGCCTAGAGGTTAGGTGTTGTGGTTAAGTTTATACAATATCCTTAGTGTTGTATTGTTGGGGAAAAGTGGGAAATTAGCTACTTCGACCTGGAAGTTTGGTGCTCTTCTTAAACTTTAAAATAATCACTATTATTACATAAGGAATTAGCTCATTACTTACCTTTTTTCTTGGTTAAATGTGTTTGCACAGCTGTGAGTGGCTTAGGAAAACAAACTTGTGTTGTTTAATTACATTAACCGATATGGTCATACTTGGTTTTGCTATGGAGTTATTTTCTTTTTCAAAATATAACTCACTTTATCATCATTAGACAGTGAAATATTTGAGGTATGATTTCTTTCTCTACTAGCCAACTTTCCTAATGCAAAAATATAAGATTGGAACATTATATCATTGTGTACAAGTTAATTACATACTACTACATAAATCTCATATCGAATACTAATGTTAAAAAGTCTTTCAAAACACTGTTAGCAACCAGTTTCATTTTTTTCTTTTATTTTAAGCATATAAACATTACTGAGTTGTGATATAAGTTATTTTTACAAAAAGGTGTGCTCGCTAATGTTTAAAAATCCCACTATCACCAAATGTGCTTTCTTAAAAATGAAATGACTTAGACATTTGTCTCATAATAGTTGATTTCCATTGATTTTTTTTTTCAAATTCTGATTGTCACAAATGTAAGATTGAACTATTAACATTGCTAAGGACACATCCTTCTCCCAGCTTTTGGATAGAAAATTATATAGGTTAAATCATTCATTACATAGTACATCTTATCTATAAAATAATCTACAATCAGATTTGCCTTCATGGGTATGAGTTGGTTGGCATATCAACTTCTTTTATTGTGTTACTTCTGAAGTGGAAATGGAATTGTTGAAGACAATGAGAAAAGCCCTTCAAATTCTTCTTTCTTTTATACCCATGCATTTCTTAGATCATAGGATTAATTGTTCACTAATTTACATGTCTGCTATGAAAACGGGGAGATATTTCAAAGCAGTAGCTGCTATCACACACACAATTAAATGTATATCTATTATAACTTTGGTATGGAGCAGTTAGAGGTAGACTGTAGGTTCTGTAATAAACCTGGTATTCTTTGTGAGAACAGACTCATTGAGATTTCTTCTGCATTTCAATCGGTAGGGCAAATGGAATGTCTAGGCTTATGAGGGTGATTTTGATGCAGTTATCAAGGAAATGACAAAAGAGGGAGAAGCTCTTCCTAACACTTCTGTGCTGCAATATCTGCAGCATGCTTATATCTTTCATCTCAGCTCTAGGAGCAGCCCTGTGACTTAACATGATTCTCCTCTTACAAGTTCAGGAATTCCTGGTTATAAAAATAAATTAAATTTAGAGTTCTTCTTGTAATTTAATTCCAGAAGATAACTTTTCCTTGGACTTCTAATTTCCCTATCTACAGAAAAAAGTTAATTTTGCTGATGGATCATGAAGTCATCACCTTAAGGACAGGTACAACTAGAGTTCCAAGGCTTTGTATTGATCACATCAACACTGAACCAAAGACATTCCATGGGTTCACTTTGTGAAAAATGATGAGAGCTAGGAAATAATGCTTCTATAAAGTTTCTGAGAACTTTGGCAAACTATGTTGAGTTCCTAACTGAAACACATAGTTTTTGGTAGATTCAATGATACCAGCAATAGGGAAGTATATATATATATATATATATATATATATATATATATATATGGATTATTCTGTCCTAAGCACAAAGCTAAGTGATTTCTAATTTAGTTAAGACATCACCTGTACCTCCTTAAAACTGATACCCATCAAAATCAAGACAACATAGAACATATATCACAAATCTATGTAGTGATTATGAAGGCAAAAGTTAGTACATATGGGAGCACAGAGGAGATTAAAGAGGTCACCTTTGAGTAGGATGTCAAAGACATGTCCAACAGAGAGTAAGGTTTGGGAAAAAATACAGGTGATTGGTCAGAGGATCCACAAGCCCAAGCAAAGGATATGTTTTATTGAATGGAGAGGAGATTTCTGGCTTGGACCTGAAGCACAGCAAAGCTTGTGTTAATGCAAATGTGTTGCCATTCTGCCTTGATAAACAGATCTCAATGTACATATCAACTATGGATGAGAAACAGCATTGATACAATGTAAAGACAGCAATTGAGACAAACTTGATCAGGCAGAAAGAGAAAAGCTATGGTCAGAATTTCAGTTCCTCATCAATAGCAAATTGAATATAGGATCATTTTTCCTATTTGACCGGAAAATTAGAAGTTTCTGATAGGGAGAGATACAACATTTGACCTCTCAATGATATGTTTTCCTTGGAATGCTTTATGTCTATCAAATGCTGGAGGTCTGCAAGGACCTATGTAGGTTATTTTATTTATTTATTTATTTATTTATTTATTTATTTATTTATTTATTTATTTATTTATTTATATTGGTTTTTCAAGACAGGGTTTCTCTGTTTCTCTGTTCTGGCTGATCTAGGACTCACTTTGTAGATGAGGCTGGCCTTGAACTCACAGAGTTCACAGACCTGCCTCTGTCTCCCAAGTGCTAGGATAAAAGTTGAGCACCACCACTTATTTAGCCCAGCTTATTTAGATTGTTTTTAAAGAAGAAAATATGGGGGACAGGGAAGGAAGTCCAAACAAAATGAAGAAAAAGAGGATCCCTATATGCTTTAGCACATTCTGTACTAATACACCTTGAACAAAAGTAAATTCTAACATTCTAGAAGTCGTGAGTTTGGGTAGCTTTGTTAATTTTTACTGTCTTGTGTTGCTTTTTATGAACTATGCATATTTAATGCATCTATATGTTGTAGAATAGGCCTTTAGCCTCAGTGTGAATTTATCACTGTGAGGATATACTGCAAATTGTATTGTGCTTAGTTAAAGGGTTCTCTTGTTTTGCAAATTCTTAAGGGCAATTCCATTATGCCATTTACAAGGAACCTCAAAGAAGATGATCTCATGTTACCAAATGAAATTTTCAGTACCATGAATGGGTTACATCTAATAGAGGGTCTCATGGAAACCATAAATTAATCTACGATTTTGCTAAGACAATAATAGGTTGCTCTCCAGATTCTGACAACAAAGCCACATTGCTGAAAATAACACTACCCAACTCATTTTTCATGGAGAAGACCTGCTGGTGCATATATAGTGGCTTGTATATAGCACCTTTTTTTGGTACAGGAATATACTCTGCATGATACCAAAAGAAAACATAAAGATCAAGCCAGCCATAAATCTTTTCATCTGTGATGGAGCCCAGCTTGTAAGATATGCTAGATCAATGTTGGCTTGTCTGTGTAACCAATCAATATCTGATTTGGCTTTAGACCCACACCTTGAAATGGAACCCAGCCACAACACTGCTTAAGTCACCAAGAACCTGTTACTAGATAGCCCAGAAACCTAGGGTAAAGCTAGGTGTAGTGATATAAGCCTTTAGTCCCAGTACTTAGGTAGTGAAGGCAGGGATATCTCTGTGAATTCCAGACCAGCCTGGTCTATATAGTGAGTTCTAGGACAGCCAGAGCTCTATAGGGAAACTCTGTCTCAAACAAAACAAAACAAAAAAGTAGCAATAAAATGACTCCTAATGACATTCTGCTATATTAATAGATCAGTGTCTTGTCAACCTTCATTAGGGAATCTTCAACCTGAAGCATATAGGAACAAATGCAGAAACCCACAGCCAGACATTGGGAAATCTTGGAATACTCAGCTCTAAATGGAATACCTCCATGAAATCTTTTCCCTCAGAGCTCAGGGAATCCTTCAGAAGAGGAGGTAGAAAGAGTGTAAGAGCAAGAGCAGATAGAAGACACCAAGAAACAAGGCCTACTAAATCAACATGATTAAATAAAAGAGCATATGAACTCACAGAGACTGAGACAACATGAACAGTGCCTGCATGTGTCTGTACCAGGTCCTCTACATGTGTGTTAAGGCTTCCCGTTTAGTGTTTTTATGGGATTCCTAATATGTGAACAAGTGGGACTCTGATTCTTGTACCCTATCTTTGGTTCTTTTTTCTTCTGTTTGTTTTGTACAACTATAATTTGTTAGTTTTTTTCTTTTATCTTATGACATTTTATTAATATTAATTATAAACTATAATTACACTAAGAATCAGAGATTTCTTTATGATGCAAACGTGACCTGCTCTTTGGGACTCTAGAGATTGGATCCATAGTATTGGGGTGCTTTCCCATATGGTTTATATGATCACTCCTGAAAAATGTTAAATTTTTATGAACTATAAGTCAAGTTATTGGAGATTTTTAAAAACATCAAGCCTTGATGGTTTGATGGACATGATCAGGGTCCAGAGCTAATGAAAGCAATTTAAAATTTGTTTAAGGGGAAAATAGTGTTTCATGAAGAGAGAAGAAAAATAATCAAGTTAATTCAGTGACTTTAAGTTAATATTTAGCCTGAGATACATATGAAGAGACACCATCATATCTCATTTTCCTCAAAGTTGCTAGGTAGCTGTAGATGACTTTGAACTTCTAATCCTTTAGCTTCCACTGCCCATGGATTACCATATTCAGCTCATGATTAAACCCAGAACTTTATGCATGCTGAACATGCACTCAACCAACTGAGCTAAACTGCTCTTGCTTTGGGTTTTATAGTATTAAGCCCAAACTGGAGAATATTGTATTTGAAGTAGTATGTGTCAGTACCTCCATTGCAACTGTACAAAGAAACTTAACAGTGGCATCATATACTCACAATATTCTTAGTAAGTACAGTCAGAAAGTTTTAAAAATGTTTGAAATGCCTTTCAACCTTTACAAAAATTACAGCATCTGTAATGTTTTACCTGTTTTCCCCATTTACCTTTTTTCCTATTTGCTTCTGCTAAACCATATTAATAAGGAAATATTTAACTAAAATGACTGGGTTCTCTTGATGATAATTAATTTCTAGTGACAAGTGAATTACTGCATATGCTCCTTGTTCAGCCCTCCATCCTTCCTCTACTACTCGGGTTGACTTTCCCTCAAGAGAGGTAATGGTTACCTGATATAGGGTCAGGGTAACTAAACCTGGGGACTTGAAACATTTTATCAAAATTAGGACTTCTGGGTCATTTGGAGTCAGTCTGTGGGGGGAAATAGGGCAGAGCACTTCCTAAGAATGGAGAGCTAAGTCTTAAGGAGATCCCTAAGGGTGCTGGTCACTGGGGAGTTTGCAGAGCTTTCCCTGAGTCCTTTACAGAGTTCTTAAAATTTCCTGGGGGGCAGCAAGCTTTGGATGCTCTAAAAATTTCAATTAGATTTTTAAATAATCTTAATGCATTGTTTTGATTTTTAAAATTTATACTTTGTAAATGTATTCTTTTAATAGTTTAAATCTGTTTTCTTAAAATGAAAATTTTATAATTAAGACTATATAAACTAAGTTCATGAAAAATTTTTCTTCTAACATTTAGTCCTCAAAGATTTTTTTTTTTGCTTAGTTTTTATGAATTAATATATTTTAACTGAATGTCCTTGTTATAGAGCTTGGTAATTTATTGTTATTTTGTATAATACTAAGCTATCTTTTATATAACTTCAAAAAATATATAAACTTTATTGTTAAAAAATTCTAAAAAATTTAAATGTCACACACCAAGATTAACCAGAGCCAAGGTCGATATGATTCAATCAACTTCTTTACAGTTAGAATAAGCACTTGGATCACAACCTTTGAAGCTTCACGTTAAATTTTTATACTTTCAGTGATTCTGACATCCATGAACTTTTTGGTTGAGCACTCCTTCCAGTCCTGAAATTAGAGCAGCACTTGTAACCCAGTCAAACATGATCACAAAGGCAAACACACAGAAACATATTCTACAACTGACATCCACTCAGCATATAGTTTAAAATACATGTTTTTAAAACGGATAATGAAGAGTAAGGTGTACAAAAAAGCAAAGGGAGGACACAGTCATCCCATAAATAGAAGACATTTGTAAGACATGTGTATCTTTTTCCTAATTTGAAATGTTTTTAAAAAATATATAGTAGAGTGCTATTTTGTCAGCAATGTAGAATAAAGGTATATTTCAGTAGTCTGCAGAGATAATTTGGATTGCAGTAGAATTTCTGACTCGCTGATTGTTTCTGCAGACCCAAAGAATATGGCTGAAAGAATTTACATCCACATTTTCTCAATTTTCTTTCTGACCTTAGGTTTTGCTTCTCTCCCACGGTAATATGTGGATGTCAGGCCACCTGTTTTTCATTGTAATTTCTATTTGGGTTAATTTTTACAGCATAGCAATGTGCCCCTAATCAGAATTTTCTGCCACTCTGAAGTAAGTTAATGATAACAATATTAAAAAAAAACAAGCCAAACCAAATAATAATAATAACAAAAACACACAAAAATCCTATAGTTGATGGAATTAATCCCATAAAAAAATTCCACCACAGTGTTCCAAAAGGAAATAATCTAGTAATACACTCAGCCCCCCTGTGTATAAGTTACAGCTTGGGAACTTAGTTCATGAAGAAGTTTATTTCTATGAGAATTGAAAGGGAAACCTTTACATGTAAAAGTCAAAATATATTTTCTTAGGACAAATTGGAACAGAGCATAGTCCCACTGCATAGTGTTGTTAGTGAACTGGAATCTCCCTCTTCAAAAAACTGACTGAGAATTGTGGAGAGTAGAAGAAAATCTGCCTGTGCTTGGTAAATTGCAAAAGTATTTTGAAGTCTTGTTTTCCAATTTCTCCTTTATGTGAGCAAAGGAGAAAGTTATTTTCTTGTGTATGTGTCAAAAAACATCAGATCAGAAAGGCCATCTACAATTGATTTTTCTCCTTGAAAGGAACAAGAGAGAGTTGGTCTTTGCTCTCGTCCATCAGGGTATTATGCCTGTCAGCTTGTGTGCAAATGATTTATTTTGAAAAGCCGACTTTACACTTAAAGAAACTCTGGGATGGGGCACTGGTGCCCCTTAGAGTGTCTGCAAAGGGAATCTTATAATTGGGAAATGCAGCATCCTGAATCCTGGGCGCCTGTACATATGCAAACAAATGTGTTAACATTCAATAGCAGTTCAAATAATTAAAATATAAAGAGTAAGCACTTTGGAGTACCTGGAAAAATTACCCAAGAGCCTCACTGTAATGAGAAAAGAAAACAAAATTGCCCATTTTAACATTTTGTCTGATAAGATCAATATTACCTAAAAATACAGAAATCTGAGTGAGTTGTATAACCTAAAACCTAGGTTTATGATCTTGTTTTGTGATCTTGTAAGTGTGTTTTCTAGTTCCAACTTTTAATGCAGATGTTTCTGCTTAATATCTTAACTGCCATTCTGCTATAATTATATTTAAATGTCTTTGTGTTAGATACTTTTCTGCTGTGGAGATGGCTTCAAGGGAAAATTTGATTTTCTCTTAGGAGCATATGTAAATTAGGGAGTACAAGCACCTGCTTTCTGTAAGAACCCAGGCAGCTTTGGAGATCCAATAACTAATCATATATTTGATAATCCAGATGCCCATAACCTTTTTTTATGACTCTACTTCTCTGCTTCTCTGTTTCATTTTCTTTTTTCTTTTTTATTTGTTTTAATTTTTCTTCTCTCATACAACAACCTTCCATCTCTCCCAGAACTATCCCCATCACTACCCACAAACATCCTCTCCCTTCTCCCAAGAAAAGAACCTTCCCCCAGGGTTACAACACAATCCTGGCATGGCAAAGTGAGATAGAATGAGGCCAGGCACCAATCCCTATATCAAGGGTGGGCCAGGCAGTAGAAAAAAAAGGGTCTCAGGAGCAGGTAAAATGGTGAGAGACACACCCCACTCCAGCCTGTAGGAGTTTTTCAAGGACACCAATGTAGACATCCATGTGATCTATTTAGGGAATCCTACAGGTTTCCTGTCTTTGGCTTCAGTCTCTGTGGGCCCCTAAGAGTGCTGGTTAGTTGACACTGTGGGGCTTGTTCTCCTTGAGTCTTCTGCCCCTCTGGTTTCTGCAGTCCCTTCTCTCCATCTTCCATGGGGTTCCCTGATCTCTACACAATGTTTGGCCCTGGGCCTTTCCAGATGCTCCTCTCAGCTGCTGTAAGGGCCCTCTCTGGTGAGAATTGGATTAGGTACCTATCTATGAGCAGAGAATGACAGTATTAGAAATCATCTCCAAGTTGTCCAGTCTCTAGTTCCTGGCCTGGCCTGCAGTTTCAGGGAGAGATTCCCTCCTTGGCATGGAATTCTGTCTTTCCATTGTCAATGAGGATCTTGCAGGGCAGATAAGCCATATGTCAGAGGTTTTGTAGGTGGTATCCCAGTCTCACCACTGGAACCCATGTCTGGCCACAGGAGCTGGCCTCTTCAGGCTCCCTATCCCCGATTACTAACTTTTCAAATGCACTTTCAGAGAGAAACAGAGGCACATGAAATATTATCTTCACTTTGAATTTCCTCTTGGTTTAGAAGCTAACAGAATATAATCACTATTAATAGTATGAACAATACGATATGCTTCATCTACAAATGTATACTCAACTACTGTATGTAAGTTCTAATGTTTTGTCATGTATGTCCTGAGATTTATAATAGCCTTATATGATAGAGTGATTCATGTAATGAACTATACAACTTATGAACTTGTAAATACCCTTGGTATTTGTATAAGACAGAAATTTACAGGGGGTTAGGCTGTTCAGAGGTGCTGTAACTTCCCTGGGATGCCTCAGCAATATGAGCTCTTTTCATATCTTGTTCGCAGTGTTTCTACTGTGCTGAATTTTTGTTCTCAGGGTGGTTACCTCATGCTCAGAATATGGCTACCACACTTTGATGTAGTCATCCCTGTTCCAGGCAGGAAAATAAGAAATGTGAAACAGGGCAAGATCTGCCAACTCATACTGTCAATTTATCCCTCTTTTTTTTTTTTTGCCTCCCATGAAAACAGACCCCTCTTAAAGCTTGCTCCTGTAATTCTTGGGTCACATTCCACTGATGAGCACTACTGAAAGGTGCTTAGTCAGAGGAGTCATGTGAGCGTAAGACAGTGGTGGAGAAGTGCATACCTTACTGCCATTCCCTCTGCTCCCTCTATGTGGAATGTTTTTCCCTTTGTTAGCCTTATGCCCAAAACTTGTGTGGAAGCCATCCATTTTCTCTACTTCTCAACAAGCTCCTTGTAACTGACTATATTTTTCTAGGTTATTTTAGCTTTCACAGTAAAAGGCAAGATAATTTTACATGGGCTTTGGTAGTTGTGTTAATCTTGGGGCAGGAGGTATTATTCAGGACTCTCCAAGGCACCAGGATAAAAAGTGATGCTACCTAATTTCCCCATAAACCTATTTGTTCATTTTACTTGGAAGTCAAGGAAGGAGGCTTAACGCTGCCTGGGACCAGAGACTGAAATGTTAATATTACAGTCTTTGCATTGTCTCGTATTCCCATTGTCTCTCTAAGGCACATACTGTTTCCTTCCCTCCCTTTCTCCACATCTCTTCCATCCATTTCATGCTTCCAATTTTTCCTCTATCTTTTACTTTCTTCTCTTATGATTATTCTAAAATAGTTTTCAACACGTTGTATAAATGACAGACATTTACACCTCTTTCTCCTAAATGAATCTAACAAACGTTTCTGCTCTGAATAGGATTAGCTTTTGTTGGGCACATTTTGTTATTTCATCAATCACTGTGGATGATAGAGAAGGCTTACTGCCCATTTCTAGATCCTGTGACTATTCTGATTGCCTGGAGATAGATGAGATACTGTACTTGATAGATTCACTGAAACCAGATGTGATGTTGGAAGAATACATCAAGAAGGAAATGGAGTAGGTGCTTAGAGAAGGTCTTCCTGTCACCACTCTCTACATGACATGAGTCACTACCAAAGTCAGTAGAGCTTTGCAGTAGTGAACAGAGAGCTTGTTAGGAAAGGAGCTGAGCTAACCTGCCATCAAAAGGTAAGAAGAGCATGGGTACTATTATAATGTTTCATACATTGGTGTTTATATCATGTAACAGTGTTATTACATCATATCACATATACATATATTAAAATATAAGAAAATATGGCCTGAAATCACATTCCTAAATGCATGGTTGTTCCTTAAGCCAATCCCTTCTACATGCCTAGTTTATGTTGAAGCATGAGGTACAAGATGCTTAATATTTAAAGAGAAAGTAATTGAGATATTTCTGTACTTAATATAGACTAGGAAAACTTAGCAGATGATACAGAACTCACAAGTAAAAATACCTGTGGAAGACTGTCTTTTTTACACTTCTTGTAAACTGATACTGTATTGTGTTTGACTTCAATATGTAGAAGTTAGAAATTTAACAAAGTGAATCAGGTATTTAACCCTACTCAGTTTAAACCAAAGATAGACATGTTTGATTCTTGTTTTGGTCTCCTAGTAAACGTTCTATGTCTGAAAATATAAATACAAATGAAACTAACCAAGACTGGTACTCAATAGTCTCTCCTATCCTGTGGACTGGTTCAAAATAGTTCTGAGGTGACGTATTGTATTTATTTCTTCTGAACAGTTTCTATTTATCTCCAATAATTCACTTTGTTAAGGGATTCTGAGAGCTGTGGCATCTTTACTTCTATCTCAGCCGTTAGTGGTCTGAGGTGAGGTGTGGATGCATTTGGAGCTTGTGTACCTCTTTATCACTGTAGAGCTTTGCTGTTATCTCTCCAGAAAGCAGCCATATTCTGGAGAGGGAAGCTCCCCTAACTGAGTATACTGAATCCATTCTTACAGAAGTAATAGGGCCAGGGTCTGACTTCAGTATGGCCATTTGACCTTTCATTTGAAGATAAGTTTGCAAAGGAAGACAGACAAAATGCTTTCTTTTCTCCCCCTTTCCCTTTTCGTCCATCTGGAAATAATTGATTACTGTATATGATAAAAGTTCTCCCCAAACATATTTTGTACCTATACACCATGTTGTTTTTTGAAAATGTTTCTGAGGCAGTTTTAATGGGAACACTTAACGAGACTGAAATCAGTTATATAATTCAGCTCTGTGTTGTTGGTATTTTCAAGATTTTAAGATAGCGTAATAGGATAGAAGAAGAAGAATTAAAAAAAAAAAAAAAACCCAGAAAGAATAGAATAGGAGACTCAAAAGAATTTCTAAGAGTAATCATTCCCCAGGCTGACTCAGTTAAAACTTTTCAAGAACCCTCTTGAAAGAGAAATTAATGAACAAGAATTTAATACCTTTAAGAAAAGGTAATTGAAAATAATTATGTGATTATGCAGTAAATCATAACAAGCTCTCTGTATTGTGGTACCTAAAATAGATTCCACTAGAACAAGTTCATGAAGGGGTTTTACAGAAAAAAAAAAAAACAAAAAAAAAAAAAAACTTCTAATTCCAGTCAAACAAAAATCAACTTCAGCATAAAATTTCAACACCTACTCTATCTGTGCCTGACATCATTACAAGGATCTAGAAAATATTTTTTTTTACTAAATCCTCATTATAATTTCATTCTATTGATGAATCTTTTCTAAACAAAGCATTGTCATAATAAAATTTGACAGAGAATTGTAAATATGAGGAATTGAAGTAACCTCTGTTTTTGGCCTGTTATACTCTAAGGAAGTTTTTTATATCCTGATTCACATTTTAAGGGGGCCCTGTAGGTTATGGCATCACAGAAATGATACGTTTTCTCTCTTGTAACAAGGCTGACATTTGCACATCACACTCAGACATACAGAAACACCGTTGTGTTTTATTTATCAATAACAAGATTGCATCCTCCACCCTTGTTAACTAGAGACATGAATTTTGCCAAGAGTTTCATCCACCTCTAGTTTGGATTGGTCTCCTTAGGAAGTATCCAATTACAGATCATGAACTCCTCCATCATCTTGAAGTTAATATTTCGTGTAAGGGATGCTTATTCTCTGAGTGAAGAGTCTGCATTCATTTCTTTATATTTCCTTCCCACCGTAGTCCAGGAGCTCAGCAATACTCTCACTTCCTCATGATGAGAAAGGCAATGTTTTGGTTCTGTGGACTTTGTCTTTCTTGGTTTCTTGGTTTCTAATGTTCTCGTCCATCAATGACTCATCATGGTTGATTGTAATCCTTGTACATTTTATGGGAGATAAAGGTGCTCTTATCTATGGTGTTTGAGTCCTCATGGTTTATCTCCAATCAACCAAATGATAGCATGCGTGCAAAATACAGCTACAGTGGTTAGTCAGTTCCAGCCCTGTCTATCATTTACTAATGGTCTAAGGCTATTTTATTTCTACTGTCATTGAAATTAAAACCATATCGTCTTTGAAGCTTACAGTACTTATTCTTTGGCCAATTAGGTACATTTTACTGACACACACACAGCCCTTACCCTGCTGTCTAGAGTGCTTGGGTTGAACATTCTGATGTGTTCCAAGTACACAGGGATAATTGAGTCTTCTGTGTGAAAAATCAGGCAAGAGTGGAATAGAGAAATGTGTCAGGAGTTTCTGTAGTGTGGTATTTTACTGCTAGCACTTCACTGGTTTTTTAGGATTTTTTTTTTTTTCATCACAGTTAATGCGGAAATGAAGCAGAGACATAGCCTTATCCCAATCCACTATAGTCACTTATCATTTCTGAAATCTCTGCATTTCAGAGCTTTCTGCTATTGGCAGAGGCAGTGTGCTGTCTTCTAGAGGCTGTGTGTCATGCATCCTAGTTACAACTTCCCTTCTTCCCTCTATGAAATGCTTTCTGCCTATTTGGAAAGAATGTTCCTTACATACATATTTCTGGGAGATTTTTTTTCCTCTATGGCAGAAACAGTATACTATGTAAGATATTCTTAGAAATTCAAAATTTGGACTCCCCAACAATAATGTCTAGAGAAGGGTATGAAGCAAGGTAGCTATCATCGAGTCTCCTGATGATAAGGATGCCTGACAGAGTTCAATGACCTCTGCTTTAAATCATAGCCAACACCAAAATGAGATTTACTACCCTAGCATCTGCATTCTCAGTGTTAGATATGTCTCTTGATGTGTAAACAGGACCTTTCAAACTTTAGAAATCCCTCGTTTTCCATATGGGTTGGATTGGGTGAACTCAAACTCCTATTTTAGAATCAGCCCTTCTTCTTCAGACATCTCTGATTCATGAATGATTTCAAATTGTTCAGAGTCAGTGACTGCAGATGCCTTAATTAAATTGGAATAGGCATATAAAGAAGTGGTATAAGGTAAAAATGCCATATATTTAAAATAGAAGCCCTCCCCCCCTGAATGCATCAGGGGTAAAAATGTAATGTGAATGATAGAGGTCAGGCCAGACACCTGCAGTAATTTTGCTGGCTTTGTTCAGTCCATAAAGGTAACAGTGACTCTTGGATGGTAAGAATTTTGTTAGGTCAACTATAGGCATATCATACTTTGTGATTTGTGAAAGATTCATTCATTCACTCTTTCTATTGAAATCATCTCATGCTTTCCAGTTCTTGATATTGGTAAATGCCTGTGGGTTAGCGCCATTATGGTTTGATGTTGAAGTCAGATTGGGTTGAATTAAAATGTCAATGATATCATTTGTTGGCTTTTTAATCTTCAGAAACAGGCCTTTCAATTCAGACATCTTCCTGCAAAACAGAAAATATGTTAAACCCTTTGAATTGTAGAGAAATCTTATGCCTGATAAAATAATATTTATTATCCTGTGCTTATTCAACATCCACTTAACGACCAGTCAGTGGGCCTCTAGGCACTGCTGCAGATTCCCCTTCAGAAGCATGCATTTGCTGTGAAATTGTTCTAACACATTGACTCTACTAAGATTGGACTTTGATTACTTTGAGAATTGACATGGTTTCTCACTTCCTCATATTTTTCATCAACTCATCCATTTAAACTGCTTTTCATACTTATGCAGGATTATGAATCATTAATATATCAAAGGAAAATAATTCACATTTGTTACCAGGTAAAGATCTGTCTACATTTGCATAATAATACATAACACATGGTGTCTTAAGGACATATCCTCACATGCATATTCACACACAAATGCACATATGTGCACTCTTACACAAACTTGTATATCACCCATATTTACAAGCATTTATAGTCAAATTTGAATGCTTGTGTATTTTTGTGCCAAAGGAGCAAATCAACTTTACCCTAACATATTTGTGTAAGTATGTGGAGGAATGATACCTCTCTTTAAATCACACAGAGGTGACAGAGGGGCAGCTCGGCCTTGTCTGCCTTGTCTTTTTCACTAATTTCTAGAGAACTGAACAGATGCATTGCTTCTTCTTCTGTGCCCACATGTCTACAACAGCTCCTGCAGACTGCCTTCAGAGCCATTCACACAATGTTTAATTACTTATTGTCATGCCAGTCTCCTGCCTCTGTAAGCTTCATGGAATTACCCTGATATGCATCATTGTATAGGATCCAAAGACATTGTAACATTTTTTTTTTTTAATCTACTGATTGGGTGCTGGGATGTTAATTTGTATGTGCTTTTCATCTAGGGGTGTGTGTGTGTGTGTGTGTGTGTGCATGAATATATTGTTTTTACCAAGATTTTTAAATATGGTGATTTTATATTTACTTATTTTTAGTTGTTGTGAAGAATCAAAAAGTACTAGTCAAGCATATTTTTTTAAAGCTTTATAAAACATGTGTAACTATTCTTAGGGATTAATCAAGGACTATTCTGTAGACTCCAGTTTCACCAGAGAGAGTTTTCCTGTTTCTTTATAGTTTGTGTCATTCTCTTCTCTATAGAGGAACAGAGACTATCTCTTATTCTTTAACCACTTTTAGAGTCAAAAGAGCTAACATTTACCTGGTGCTTTCTATGTATGCCATAGCCTGAGCACATTTAGTTACTCGGTAGTCCTAAACTCAGTGATGTGTTTCACCGCCCTTCCACAGACACACAGCGAAATAGAGAAGTATTTACCTGATATCAAAGGATATCTACAGATGTGGCTACAAACCTTAGTTTACCTGTCTTCAGAGCTGTTGTCTATTGGGCAATGATTATTAGACATTCATTTTGTCTCATGATATTTTATAAGATTCTAAGTGGAAAAATAACCCGAAGAGAAATATAATTCACTGTTTAATGAAACAGACCACTGAAATTTTAAAGATATCCTGATTTCAATGTTACATATTAGCTATTATTTATAATGCCCAAATTTTTTCTTTTTCCGTTTGTTAATGGTATTTCCTAATTTCAATCTTTACCTGGTTTTTGACACATTGAGATACTAGCACTAATAAAGGCAATTATTTTATATTTTGTGACTTTCATTTATATATGTAGTTTCTTCTTCCAATTTTGTGACTTCTACATATATCAGATAAAATAAACCAAAAGCAAAGGACTCTTTAAACCTGCATGCACTTAAAGTATTATGACACACAAACTGAAGGCATGCCCATTTATATTGACTTATAATTATTAAGCACAATTTTGTTGTAAATATATTTACAACTAAGTAAGGATCATATGCCACAGGCATAATGAAATGGGAAACTGACTGGAAAGGATCTGGCAGCTGTGAAAGTGTATTTAGATGTATAGACATGATTTTCCTATTGTCTGCTGACTTCCTTTTGAATAATAGATACTAAATGCTAAATATCATTACATTTATAGTTGACGTAGCATTTCTGATCTCAAATCACTTCTTTTACTTCCTCATCTGTCTTTGACTCTCATTTTCCCCTTGGCATTTACGGGTTGTTAGAGAATTTACTATTGAAATTAATTCACCAGCTTTCTGAAAGGAGGAACCAAATGTTCCTTGGTAGAAGACAAACACCAGTCTCTATTGCCTTATTCAGGACAATATTTTTTCACTGTATTTATAACTGCATTGTTGACTTCTATTTAGATTGGTTTCACCACACTTCAACATGCAATTATATTTAAAACAAATCTTAGTTTTGAAATGTTTATTTGATTAATATGAATAAACAAGTTGATTTCATACAATAATCCCTTTTCTTTCAGGCAAGGTTTTAAAGAAACAAAAATACTTTTAGTTTCATATATTCTTAATTTATATGTAACTTCATGATGCCCCCTTACTAACATCTTAATTTTAGACCTACTGAGTTACTTTCTATTATTTTTTTTAATAGTCACACAAAGAAGTCATAATTTATATGATTTAATTCACACATGTATATGAATATGTGCTCAACAAAATTTCCTGCAACATTCCTTTGCTCACTTCACCAGAAAATACTAAGTACCTCTGATGACTTAGTTTCCCTTCCAGTAAATGTAGGCATGAAGATGGCCAACTGAGACTTTATAGCAATTCTGCCAGAAACTCAGAATCTTCTGGGTGTACAACTAAGTATTAATCATGATAGTATTCAAAAGGTACTGCAGGCCAGCATGAAGATTTATAACCCACTCAAGGAAGACTACAAGCAAGTTCGTATAGGGTCGGGGAATGATAGTTTGGGTAGGTAGTTATCAGGTTTTAGAAAAAAAAAATTATACCTTAGTAAAACTGATGAATGTTTGTCTCCTAGGAATTATTCTCATTTGGGTGAGGTAGAGTATGGTGGTATAGAGTATAGTCAATTCCCTTACTTTACCTGAAGGTGAATTTGAGTTTGCTACTTTTGGATTATTTCATTAGCATCAATTCATTGTATTTCATATGTCTCACCTTAAAAGATTGTGTGTGTGTGTCGGTGTGTGTGTGTGAGAGAGAGACAGAGAGGGAGAGAGAGAGAGAGGAGGGGGAGAGGGGGAGGAAGAGATTCCTTGTACCTAAAATGTAAACAGCTGTACAAAGAATACTTACATTTGTCTATCAGATTGGTTGTGCCACAGTCTCATAAGCTGGAGGCTTTAACAGCAGATGTTAATACCTGAAGCATGAATTCAGGGTTTCTACTCTCTAAATCCTATGGAGGATGTCTGTATCCACATCTCTCTCCTAAGCTAGTTAGGATTATATAACTTTGCTTCTCTCATGTAATTTTCCCTCCATGTAGTACCATGTCCAAGCCTACAGTCCAGGACTACAGCTATATTGCAATATCATTCTCCTGTCTTCAGCTTAGCTAATCATTTCTATAACAAGCATGTTTTGAGGCACAGGCACACTCTTAGTTACATGGACGTTGGCCATAAAGAAATAAAAAAATTTTTATTTTTTAATTGTTATTAATTTATTTTTTATTGTTGCCTCAACTTTTCCTCTTCATCATTTATTAGCTTCCTCTTCCTTCCACTAAGAATAACACACATGGTTTCCGTTGGCATTTGAACATGATTCTATGCCTAGTTTGAAGAAATCATTGGACGGTTTCTTTCCTCTGCTAATACACTGCAGAAGTTGTGCTCATCCAATATACCAGTCATTTTTAGGTCACTTAGAAAAACCACAGATGTCAGTAAGCCACAATGTCAAAAGCTGTTAGTCTCTTAGACCTCACTGTGCTATTACTAGGTTTGGGATTTTAGCTTTATTTTATGGTTTGTTTGGTTTTTTTTTTTTTTTTTTGGTTTTGTTTGTTGTTTGTTTGTTTGGTTTTTCTTTGGTCTTTTAACACTGAAACTAATTAATAAGAGCCAATCAATAGGAGATATATTAATTGCCAAGTGGTGTATAAAAGTAGATATTAAACATTTCATTCATTATTGGCATGGTTTTTAAAAACTTAAATTTAGTGAACTACTCCTATTTTATACTGATGGTCACACTTTTCACTTCTTTATTTGAAATGAATTCATGAGGGGACACACTTGTACCAGTTGTGTGGTGTTTGGAAGAAGGGCAAAATCCCTGGATCTTGAGGGAATTTTATTTTGCATTTCTAGAAAGGAACACACAGGGCTTGTGCTTATATGTTTTATGTATACGGTATGTATTTATGTACTAAAAGTTAAAATATACAGTTGACAATTAATTTAATAACAAAAAATAACTTGGATGCTAAGAATGAAAATATATGCTTATAAAAATATATTTATTGAGAGAAATTCCAAAATGGCTGTAGGATGGTCAGTGGAGTATGATAGGTCTCTGGCTTTCTGTCCTGCTGACCCACCAATACAGCCTCCTCTGTGACCCCTCACATCATGGACACAGAGAAACTACTATTGCCAAATCCAGTAGGAAAATTTGGGGGAATTAAATGTACTTGAAAAGACACTAGACCTGTCAAACCAACAGCCTGAGGGTGGAAAGAGGAAAGATAGAGGAATATGGCAAGGTATTCAACAGGAATGTGGAGCTAGAGTAATGGTGGTGACAGATGCAGGGGTCCCCTAGGGTGGTAGGGGTCACGCCCCTCACCCTCCTACCCCCCCCACCCGCCACCCGCCACCCGCCACAGGCAAAGAGAATCTGTACTGGAAGCACAGTTGCATTGCATGCCAGTGCCAAACAACGGAACTCTGGGCAAAGGAACACATAGCTGGAGCTTCTACAGGCAGGGTAACAGTGGTAAACACTGCTAAGAAATGTGTAACTGGAGGCAGTGATAAATGCTGGAGTGCAACTGGTCTTCTGGCTACCACTAGTCTGGAGCAGCTGCTCCTATAGCTGCAGTGGCGTCTAGTAGGTCCTTCCCTTTTGGGATGCGGAAGAGCTTAGACTGCAGCACTGCCTGTGGGGTATGAGCTGCAGGCTCATGGCCTAAGGTAGCAGGATGAACAGTGCTGAGGGCAGAGTGGAGCCCACCAACTTAGGGTTTCAGCAGGTCCTGCCGGCAGACACACTGCCAAACCACAGGATCACTCTGAATCAGAGCAATCAGCAAGAAAGCCCAGCCGAAAAATGTCTCATCTTCTGACCGAGGTCTCCACACAAGGGAGACCTTGTAGCCTCAAGACTACCACTAGATCCACCTGGCCACTTCACCATCTCACATACTGGAGTGGAGCCACTGCTCCTGTGGCTTGACTGCTGCTCATAGTGTCCTCTCTGATGAGGTATGGGAGGGCACAGGCTGCAGCACTGCTGAGGGCTGCAGCCTCAAAGGCCGAGGTAGTAAGATGGAGGGACAGTACTAAGGACAGTGTGGGAGCCCAGTTGCCTGGAATCCCAGTGGGTCCTGATCCCAGAACGTGCTGTGAAACCCCAGGAGCACCCTAACCCTGAATAAAAGTAAGATGTCCCAGCCAATGACTATTCCGTGAGATTGAATCTCCTCCTTAATGAGGAGTTTTAAAAATGTCAAGATGCTCATTGGACCAGTACAAATAAAGTTCTATCTGCACTGCTGATGCTGTCAGAGTTCACCATGCAGTGAATTCTGGCTTAATTAGGTGTTAATCTGGCAGGCAGTCTGGGGATCTGGGTGATACCTGGGTGCCTAACTTAAGTATAGGAGCTGGTGTGATGTCCAGGAGCCAGTACGATTCCTGGTGCCTTTGGAATGCCTGAGAACTTTCAGGATGTCCAGGTATGTGTGGAATGGCCAGATGCCTCCAAGAGGACCAGGAGACAATGATATCTGGGTGCCTAAGAGATGACCAGGTCCCTGCATAATTTCTGGGAGTCTGTGGGAATAATGAGAGTTTGAGTGAGGTCCAGGGATCTGCAGGTTGGCTGAGTACCTATATGATATCTTGCAGTCTGTGGGATACCCTGGTGCCTGAGAGAGACCCTGGTGACTGAGGGTTATCTGGGTGCCTGCAGAATGACAGCTTGTCTGCAGGATGCCCTGGTACTTCCAGGTAGTCTGAGTACCTGAGGGATGTCCTGACTTCTGGTGTCTGCAAGATATCCAGCTGCCTGAAAAATGACAAGTTGCCTGGGGGATGACTGAGTGCCTGTGAGATCCCCAGATGCCTTCAAGATGTCTCTCTGTAGGTTGTCCCAGTGTCTGTGTGATGCCTGGATATCTTCAGCATGCTCTGGAACTAGAACAATGTCCTGGTACCTGTGGGAAGTCCAGGTGCCTGTGGGAGGCCCTGGTGCCCGCATGATGTCTGGGTGCTGGTGGGATACTCTGGTGCTTGTGAGATATTAGGTACCTCAGGGAAGTTCCGGTACCTGTGTGGTGTCTGAGTGTCTCTGTGATATCCAGGTGTCTGCAGGTCAGCCCAGTGCCTGTGTTATGCCCTGACATGCCCTGAAGCCTGCAAGATTCCCTGGTTCCTATGGAATCTCCTGGAGTCTGTGGGAGACCTTGTTGCCTGTGGTATGTCCAGTTTCCTGCAGTTTCCTGGGCTCTGTGAGATGTCCAGCAACCTGTTGAATGCACTCGAAACTCCAGCATGCGTTCATGAGAGACTGAAACTGAAAAACAAACAAATTGTGTCTTTGTGTTGTTATAAAATTCAATTTGTCTATCAGAGATCCATTCAACAGCATCCCAGTGACTTCCTGGGGACTGTGTAACTCACTTGAGAATATCCTTTCTACACTGAAAGGAGTAATAAGAAATTGTGACTTCAAGATTGTATGTGTGTGTGTGTGTGTGTATGTGTGTGTGTGTGTTTGTGTGTGTATGCATGCATGGGGAACTGCAGGTTAACCTTGGTATCATTCCCCAAGTACTATCTATCTCATTTTTAGGGAGGGGGCAAGGTCTTTAACTGGGAACTTGGCTTTGTGATTAAGCTAGGATGCCTGATCTGCAAACCCTATAGATCTGTCTTTGTTTTTCTTTACCTCAACTAGGACAGGGGATTACCTGTACCACCTTACCTTGCCTGGTTTTTTGTTTGTTTGTTTGTTTTGCTTTGTTTTATTTATTTATTTATTTTAAACAAAGACACTGGGAATTGAATTCTTGTGTGGGAGTTACTTTATCATCTGAGCCATTTTCCCAGCTGTCAAATTTGGAATTCTATTGTATCATTCTCTTATTTACTGAAGAGGAATATTTAACCTTTTAACCCAGCAGCATGATTTTAATCCCAGTATTCAGAAAGCAATGGTGGTGCACACCTTTAATTCCAGCACTTGGGAAACAGGAAGTAGAATTAAGAAGGGGTCAGACAGGAAGTGTCAGACAGTGTCAGACAGGAAGTGACCTTTGAGATGAGTCAGTGTGAAAGGCAGGCAAAGTGATAAATCAGAGGAAGAGTTAGCAGAGTGAGTCATAGTGAGGACATGTCCAACTTTCACAATGTAAATGCAGGCTTTCAGCTCAGAGAATGAGAATAAGAGAAAGAGGTAGTATGAGGCAGTAGAAGCAGTCTGAGGATTCTGAGACACAGAGGCAGCTCAGCAGAAGTCAGTGTCAGACAAGAAGACTGAGTCAATTTGAAACTGAGCAGAGCAGTTCATTCAGAGAAGTTGAGGCAGTAAGCCAGAGTCTGCCAGAATAGCGAACCAGAAGACATAATCTGAGTTCAGTACAGCTCTGGGTTCAGAAGGAGCTAGTCGGAGTGTCTCACTCAGCAATAGGTCTTAGAGGTTGTCTAGATTGTACAGATGCTTGAATGTTTTATGACTGAAACACTCCAGGGCTCCAGGACTAGGACCTGTGATTGAGTTAGCCAAAGAATAAAAGCCTTTTGCCCTGAATCTATGTCTATAACTTACAAATTAAACTTGATTTATAATGTCAAAATGATTCCTAAACCTTCTACCTGTTCATGGTTTTCCTATTTTTATGATACTAACAGTAAGTAAAAAAATCCCTAAAGAATGATCTTCCATTATAACAGGTCTGAGTTTGCTATAGTTTGGACCTTGGTTGTGCCCTAATAGCTCCTGTGTTGATGACATCTTTGCCAGTCCATAGTCCTACTAGAGGTACTAGACACTTTAGGATAGGGAGGTTATTGGAAGGACTTGAACCCTTTGTGGATATGCCCATGAATGAATCCTTAGGATATAGACCCTTCCTATTTTTCTCTTTGCCTTTTGGTCACCAGGAGGTAAAGGAGGATGCGTTGCCAAGTTCTCCAGTCATGATGTGTTGGGTTGCCACACATTCAAGACAGCAAAACTAATAACCATGGTTTTGACTCTGGAATGATGAGCCAAAATAGACTTTTTCTCCTTTTAGGTTGACAGTTTTGACCTTGTTTCCTCCCACAATGTTAAGCTGACTAGCATGAGAGACCACTATCTTTCACTTGAATATAACCTTTATTAGAAGAGGAATTTTCAATACTATATCCTACTTATTTAATTTCTCAAAAGTACTGATTTAAATGACTGGTTGAAACAAAAGATGGCATGGAACAAATTAACATATTATCAAATCTTGAATAAAATGCCAAGTCTGTATGTGGGGAAATTAGATTTCTTAAATATTTAAGCTCTTCTCAAATAAAAAAGTGATCAAGATTTAATTTTATACTCAGTACACAAATACTTCTTAGACTCTCAGGTATAATTTGAAGAAGTCAAATAAAAGTGAATATGTTTATTAATAGAATTAATAATAATATACAAGTAAATCTACTTTTCTGAAGTCATGGCTAATTTGAATATTAGACTTGAAGTAATGTGATAAATATGTAACATGAATCCTATTTTCCTCTGTCAGCAGGAGTTCTGAAGACTCTCACACACACATACACACACACACACACACACACACACACACACACACACACAGAGGTACCAGTGCATACACCTCTTAAATAAAATGGTTTTAGTACATAATCTCATATTAAAGCTCCAGCTGTCAGATTTTGTATTTGTTCCTGATTTGTTTGCTTAATGAATTTGGATGAAACTACGCATGCCAGAGAATAGTGTAAGTGTAAGACTATGTAGGGTTGGTATTAGAATAGATACAAATAAAATTACTACAAGTGAGAGCAGACAAGCTGCAATAGATTATGTAGACATAACAAATAGGTGTGTAACTTAATTTGGAGCAATAAGAACCATAACTGTGTCTCTAGACTGTTTTTGGGTCTCTTGACTGTTGCTTTCAGGCCTACACATCTTGTAAGAGTGGCATCCTTGAACCTTCAGTGGGCTCAGAGATTAGGAAAAGTTGTATCTAAAATTTGTTTGCAGTTTGAGGCATCTCATTTTGAAAACTAAGAATAAGAAAATTATATTGAAAACTAGAGTTAGATTAACAGTATGTTTATAAAACTATGCTTTTGGCTCATGTAAATGTATAAGAGATTTTATTATGCCCCCATTACCCAGATCTCATGAGTGTGGTTTTATTGTGGTGCTTATAATTACATTGAGATAGAGTGATCCATTTTAATTTAAGAAGTAAATTATCTGAGTTTGGAAAAGTTAGAGAGTATCATTTATATTCAGAATCTTATTTATTTTACAATTACCTAATTTGCCTAGAATTTCTCACATTGAAAAATTGAAGCAGGTTAGAGAAATCAGTTTAACAAAAGGGGTTTTGTAAAGGGATGTTCATTTGTAAGTCTCACATGTAAGAGAAAAGAGAATATATTCTTTGTCACACGAGATAGGAATACTCAGAACCCTGCAGAAGGGGCTTTTCTTGATGATGAATCTATGGTTGCAGTATACATGTAGTGATGCCTCAACGCAGCCCTTTTGTCAGATTGGAAAAAGTTAGAACAGTCTGCATTTGAAGACCTCTAACAATAGTTAGGAGTCAGAGTGTTGATGTAGGAATTAGATTCCTGCTAGGCAGACTGATAGGAGCCACTATAGGTCATAAAGATAGCAAGCCTTCAGCATTTTCCTGACTTACCTGACCTGAGACAAAAGCATATAGTCCTGTCAGGTTTATTCACTAGTTAGAAGAGCTCCCTGTCAACAGACTAATTCAAGAAGTTCACAGCTGGACCCAAACATGTTTACCCAAAATTGAGAACCTGTCAGTCTACCTATTTTTATTCAAACTGACCAACTATAAGTTAGAGAAAGAAGACCCTTCAAAGACCCTTAAAACCCACTCCCCTCAAAACAGACCCACTTCTACTTCCTAATTCCTCCCTCTGCTTTACAGACACCATTTCTCTCTGACTGCCTCGCCCTCCCCCACCACATATCTTTCTATATTTCTATCATCTATCATCTATCTATCTATCATCTATCTATCTATCATCTATCTACCTATCTATCTATCTATTCTATCTGTGTGTTTACCTTTAATAGAAGCATTTCATCCAGATTAGAAAGAAAAAAAGAGAGAACAAAAGAAAGAAAGAAAGAAAGAAAGAAAGAAAGAAAGAAAGAAAGAAAGAAAGAAAGAAAGAAAAAGAAAATGACTGATTAACCTTTTTATATACTGGTAAGTTCTTAATTTATGTATTAGAAGACATATAAAATGTCTGATATTTTTCAGAAAACTTTTGACCATTTAAGAATGTATTATCAAATTTTTCAGACATGTATACATAAAGAAATATCAAAAGAATCCAGGAAAACATGACAGATAAGAGAAGAAATAGAAATGCAAAGAAATAGACACTGATGTTTCTGCATAGAGGACCATATATGAAAATAGTAAAGAACTGTAAGTACATTTGGCTCATATAATACATAAATATGAAAATAAACACAAAATCTCATGTAACCAAGAACACAGAAAAAAACCTGGATAGCTTAGTGAGGAAACATGGAGAGAAAGGTACGCCATGAAAGCAAAATATACACAATAAATCGGACAGGAAAACATTGTGACAAAAATACCGAATAATAAAAGAAAGAAAAGACACTAGAAGGAAAGTTAATGAAAAATATGTAGTGGATGTCCCAAAATAGAAAGAGAGTGGACGAAAAGATGCTAAAAAAAACCCCAAATTTTATTTAAAAGTATAAAGTGCTCAGTAACTATTATTCAGATGAACTAGAAGAAAGCCATAAATCAAAGCATGTCCAAATAAACCATTAAACTTTTTATAAGTAGGTGGAGAAAGTGAAGTCGCACCACACAGGCAAGGAATAACACACCACTTCTCTGAAAATACACAAGCAGGAAGGCACCAACCACATGAAACCTTTCAAGAAGACTTCATGTTATTTGCCCTATTTTGTGAACTGTAATGCTATTCCTTCATTTTCATTCAGTTTTATTTTGTTTTCTTTTTTTCTTTTTCTTTCTTTTTTTGAGACAGTATCCTACTTTTTAATACTGACTGGGCTGGAATTTACTATACAGCCCTAGATAGCCTATGCTGGTCTTGAAACCTAGGTAGTGTTCTTACTTTAGCATTTAGTGTGCTGGAATTATGAATATGAGTCACCACACCAGGCTAGTTTGAATAATATCTGATTTCTCATTATGTCTTCTTTGATTTATAGGTTGTTTAGAAACATGCTATTTATTGTTTAGGATATATTTTTCTTTGAAAATCCTATTACTTAAATATTACATAACATATCTAATCTTTGTTGACTTTAAAATATTGAATAGATTAAACACATTTCACACACATCCACGCACATGATACACACACATACATACACAGACAGACAGACACAGAGACAGAGATAGAGACACAAAAATAAAGAGAGAGAAAGAGAGAATAGCAGAAACACACCCATGGTACCAAATGCATTCAGTGTTACACTCTGTAACATTTAAAAAAGAAATGATGGCAAATCCCTATAAACTCTTTCCAGAAAGTAGAGTGAATAGTTACCAACACACCCTATAACATGTAAATCAGAACAAGTCCTTACAAAAAGACTGGAAAAACAGTAAAGAAGATTGCAAATAACTTTTTTCAAACACAGACATTACATCATTTTCAGAAATTCAGTGAATCACTACAGCCTTAGAAAGTTAGACATCATGACCAGGTAGACGTTGTCTCAGGAATAGCAGGCTATGCTTACATGGGGACTTGAACAATGTACTTCAGCAAAATTACAGGAGTTAATGTTAAGAAATAAAAAAACAAATTTCATCTCATGATTTTAAAAAATCCTCCCAAACACAAGAAATAGTAGTAAACCGCTGTAGTCTGACAAAGAACATCATTGTTTATACGGTTGGCTCAACTATTCATAGCAGGGACTGTTCTTACAAAAGACCAAAGCTTGATTCCTGCATCAATGTCAGGTAGCTCACAACTGTCAATCAGTTCAACTCCAAGGAAATCTGAAACCCTGTTCGGAACTCTGCAGGTACCTACACTTATATGTGAGTGTGTGTTCGTGAACACACTCGCATGCACATATACATACAATTTTAAAAATAGGATTCTTAAAAGAACACCGTTTCTTAAGAAATAAGTAAAAATGCATCAGTGTAAAAGCAGTAGTCACAATTGTCTTGGATAGGGAAGTAAAATTTCTTGTCTCTCCCCAATATGGTTAAGATGTCTGGTGATTCCTATTCAACTTGGTTCACAACTTGGCCAGCTGAAGTGGTCTTACAGAAAGAAAACACACAGCTTAGAAAGAAAACAGCAGGACTCTCTAATCCATATGTTCCTGTTCAAAATCTTGAAGAATTTTCAAAATTCTATTTAAGTTAGAAAGTGGGTTTATTACTATTGTGATATGAAGTGTTAATGAGTAAAAACAGATTTTGTGACTGCAGTGAACTATTTATGATTGATTGTTTAAACCATTATTTACTCTGAAACAATAAAACATGAAACATATCAAACATATTTGTGGATTATATATAAAATCTGAACACAGGAAACCTCAGATCATTGACAAGAAAATTAGAATATGCCTAAGTAAACATAAAAATGCAGCATGTTATAAATTGGCAAAGTTGATTTTTTTAAAGAATGGGAATATACTACCAATTAATCTGCAAAATGAATTTAATTCTATGCAAAAATTCTTGGGAAGTTTTTCTGTGGACATAGTCAAGGTAGTTAGGATATCGATGTAGAAAAAGGGAAAAAAATGGTGAGGCCAAGCAGTGTGTAAAAGGTCAGAGTTGGAGAATGTACCCAAGTGACTTTAAGATTTGATGTAAAACTTCAGTACTCTGCACAATGTAATTTGGAATAAGGTTAGACATATTGATCAACAGAATATAAAAGGGAGACCACTACACAAATTTGATTAATCATGGATGAAGAAGATTACTAGGGCAACTAAAAAAGGAAATAATCTTTTGAACAGGCAGTTATTGAACAATTAATTCTTATATATAAATAAAAATCTTGGCTCTACTACATATTACATATAAACATTAACTCATAAATCATCACAGATCTAAAAGTAGTAGCTGAAGTCCACACAACTAGAAGAAAAATGGCAGAAAAATCTTAATTCTAGTCTTGCAGAAGATTTCTTGTGTTGGACACAGAGAAAAGAAACATTAATTTTCCTCTTTGGCAGAAGATGCTATTAAACAAAAAGGAAAAGTGTGGACTAAGAGAAAATATTTAAAAGCCTCTTGTAATAAAATATTTGTGTTCATAAGATGTAAAACCTCATAAGTAAATAGTGTACTGCAAAGAAAATAAAACAACAATGTGTTTGAACAGATATTTCATGGAAATTTCTACTAGAATGCCAGTAAACAGTTGAAAATATGTATGCCATAATTACTGGGAGGAAAAACAAACATTCCCCAGTGCTGTGATGTTCAAAAGACTACATGTTCTAAGTACTGGTTACTACTTCCACCACACATTCTGCTGGGGAAACATGTTAGGTCATTAATACTAGAAAGTATTACACTTGTCTGTGTCTTTTAAAATTAATTTTTATTTTCTCATGGTTCAGTGTTGTACTCGTGGGCATTTTCCAAAGAGAAAATAATCTTGACCGTGCAAAGGCATATCTCCAGATATCCAGAATAACTCCTACACTTCTCAAAGTTTCAGCTAAGAATTAAATTGATAATAAGCATTTTGTCTGTGATTAAAAGCATTTGTATATGTGCAATAGATTATTACTGCTCAGGAAACTCTCAGATGTATCATATTTTGTGATATTATACATACCAGCAAATGCAAAAGCATGTTGTCATTTCATATGTGGTATTCCAAGGACATAGGTATACTGTCAGAAGCACATCTGTGGTTGTCAAGGGTTAAATGAAGTTGGGGGATGGACCCAATTATCATAAGAGAATTTGGGGGTAATGTAATATGATAACAGTTTGAGAAATTACATTATCAGCCATATTAAAACTCATAAAACTGTACACTGGAACTTAGCTAAGTTATTGTTCATAAAGAATGTTTCAGTCTAACAGACTTAAAATAAGATATAAGAATCTATATTCAGACAGATCTTAACAAGTAGACTGTCAGCTGTACCATTAAGAATATTTTTTCAGTAATTGTTTCAAAATTGTAGGCTGCTGAGGTGGATTAAAGCAAACTAAGAAAAGAACTTGATATTGTTTCAGAGAGAAACTGTTGAAGGATAATCCTGGAATAGAAGCACATAAGGAGAACAGCACATCATAGTCAGGAGCTTAAAGCTTTTGATATTTAACTAAATTGGGCCAAACCACAGCACTTGCTGATAACTGTGATGGTGGTGACTCCTTGATATTTACCTTTAATTGAAATATTGATGGGTTTTTTTGGTGTGGGGAGCATGTGAAACAGGATTTCTGTGTAGCCATGGCTATCCTGGAACTTGCTCTGTAGATCAGGCTGGACTCAAACTGAGGGATCCACCTGACTCTTCTTCCTGAGTTCTGGAAATAAAGGCATGCATGACCACTGCCAGCCAGCCAACGTATATTTTCCTGTAGCCTGAGCACCCAAAAAGTGAGAGAGGATCTAAAAATTGGAAAATACACCACAGCTATTATAGATATAAAATGGAGTCATCAAAACAGGAATGATGTTCAGAACGCAAAAGAAGCCTCAAGTCCTTATTGTTGTTCTTCAGGCCTACTTGCCTTTCTCCATTCTGCAACTCACTCACTGGTATTTTAGAGTGTAAAACTCCTCTGGAATCTTTCTGAAACTATCTATTGCACAGATGAATGTTTTCAGTTCTTTGCATATTGAGTGATATGTTTTTAGACATTTATAAATATTTTTGAATAAATTCATTATAATATTAATAACATAATGGATGGAGATAGGAATCACACAAATCTCAGAAATTCCAGTGAGCCAATTTGGCTTGCAGAGCCAGACACACATTACAAGAAGAAAATAGGAGCACAAGGTGCAGTTAGTTATTCTGGCTTTGGCTTTAAAGTTACAGTGTACTTTCATTTACTAAGCTTCATTTTTTTTCATTTATTAAATAAAGGTAATAGCTGGAGTTACTACTATATCATTGCAATCATCTACATAAACTTCCTCCTCTTCTTCCTTCACTTCCTCATTCTTTCTTCTTCCTTTGCCTACCCTTCCTCCTCATCTTTCTCTTCCTCCTCCTCCTTCTATTTCCCCACTGTCTCCTCCTCAATATTACAATATCAGCTTTTTCCCATTCCTCATCATTCAGTGTGTTGTGATTCCTTGTATCACCACACCTAGCTGACATTTACTTCTTAAATTCCTAAGACATACAGAGAAAAGTGTTGTAGTCACCAGCCCATGATGAACTACTCAGTTAAAACTAAGGGAAAATGATTATAATTATTGTTCTGATTGATTGAAGAAAATATACACAGTTCTATTATTAGCAGAAATAAAACCATACAGTTTTTCAAACTACATGATTTTATTGTCTAAGCTTTGATTGCAACCATGTATCCATCCACTTGTATGTGCTCCTGCAAATCTATTCCTTCACAATTGAATACTGTTTCTTTTAAAATGGAGATAGATCTAGGTTATCTAGGAATTGATTATTTCCTAATATAATTGAACCAAAACCTGGAAAGTAAATTCAGATTCATGCCTCTGATTCCAGCATTTGGGAAGCCAAAGGATCGCCAGGAACTTGAGGTCAGCCTGGGCTACATAGTGAGCAGGAACTTGAGGCCACCCATGGCTGTGTAGTGATCTTTAGACCAAAGTGGGCTAGAGTGAGGTTTCGTTTCAAAAACACAAAAACAAGGAAACCAAAATTAATTAAGAAAAACTAAGCAAAAATCAAATAGTTTCACCCATACCCACATCAATATTCTTATATATGATGTGTGAGTTGTGTGTGTGTGTGTGTGTGTGTGTGTGTGTGTATACACCTGATTTGTAGGAGAATAGTTTCCAATTACTTAGGCTTGCTGACTGCTTTTGAGCTTAATTCTATTATGCTGAATTATCTGATTTTTCCACACAGATCTAATTAAAGCAAGCAAATTAAAGAACTGAAGAAAACTAACAACTGTGACAATTAACCATTTTTTACAGATTGTACTTTCCAATAGCTTAGTGACTCATCGTTTATAGCCATATGAGGGCAATAAAATTTTAATTTTGCTAAAATATGTTTCATTGATAAAGGTTACTTTTGTGATAAGTGACCCACTGTTTAAACCATACCAAGCATTAAAAAATCAGAAATTGGGGCTGGAGGACTGGATTAATGGTTAAGAATATTTGCTGCTCTTCCAGAAAACCCAAGTTTAGTTCCCAGCACCCATTTTAGGCAGCTCGCAATTGCCTCTAATAGAACTCCATGGGATTCATTCTGACCTTCACATCATCTGTACACACATGGCATATATACAGTTACATAGACATGGACATGAATGAAAAATAAATATTTTTTTAATAAAATCCTCATTAGTAATTACCTCTGTAGTCCTAGCACTGAATTAGACATACCGGAATGTGGTTAACAATGGCACCAAGTAGAACTATAATGTTCAAACTTGACTTTTGCTTATTTATTTATTTGTTTCTTCTGTGTAGTTCAGGCTGGCCTCAAATTCCTCATCTTCCTATCTCACTTTCCTGATTTTAAAAAATAACTCTAAAATTCTATTTTTGAGCTTTTAACCACCAGTATATGTATATACTCTATATTGCAATTCTGTCCTTTCTTAATATGGATATTGGGATAGCCTCGATATAGGCATAATGTTGTAGAACTTTGTTTTTAGTTATGTATAAAATAATTTTTTATACTCTGTTGGGTGAGGGCCTACCCTAGGTCTTGGAGTTTTGTATTGTTTATACGGGTAGGATTTATGTGGGGGATGTTTGATTGTTAATGATGTGTATATGTTATCAATAAAACACCTAAGGAGTTCTGAATCAATAAAAACACCTGAGCTCAGATGCTCAGGGTTCCACTGTTGAGTTTGGAGCTTTCCATGACAGTGGTTCCCACTGCTGAAGTCTGGTAGGGATTGCATCTATGAAAGGGCCTCCTTGCTGAGCCACCCAGCAGTATGCTACTACAGTATAACCTGAAGATGGATAGTGAATATTTAAGAGAGTACTTTGAGAATATTAAAATTGTTGTGTCAATGATGTAATAAACCCTTTCTTTTGTGTAGATAGCATTGATTAATTTGTTCTGTTTGGAAAGCATTGTTATCTGGATATTGAAGCTCATTCAGTTGAATCAGGGATGATACGGTGGGCTTTGTGATTTACAGATTCAGCTTCCAGGACTCATGTATACATTTTTTTAAAGCATAGTCTCAGTTTAAAGCTTGATGGAGACTAGTATGGTTTCTGTGGTTGTCATTAACACTGTGTTATTTTAATGTGTTTAGTTCCCAGCTTGGCTTCACAGCCTAGGACTACCTAACTGGGGGTGGGGAGATGACTCAGTGAATAAAACAGTTACTATGCAACCCTGAGGGCCAGTTGAAAGTGGAGAAGTTTGGCAAGCTTGCCTGTAATTCCAGCAGAATTAGGTGATTCTGGGACAAGCTGAGCTGTGAGACATCCTCAGAACATCAGTTCCAGGTGCAATGAGAGACTTTGTGTCAACCCATCAAGTAGAGAGTGATGGAGGATTGGGCCTCTATGTGCATGTATATGTACTTTCACTCACATGTGTGCCCAACTCCATGCTAACATACTCAGAGACTGCATGCCACACATACACTAGAAGAGAAACGAATAGGAATAGAATGAGGAAAAGGCGAAAAGAGAGGAGGAAGAGGGGCAGGTGGAGGAGGAGGAGGAGGAAGAGGAAGGAAGAAAGAGGATGAGCAGCAATTACCTAATTGGTCCAGGTAGTATGGCGGGTCCCCTGAACTGTTGCATTCTGTTTCAGGGGTAAATTAAAATAGTCTATTTCTTAACAGCCTCATTGCACTTCTAAATATCTTGAGGAGTCAAAAAAGGTTATCAGAAAATTCTTTCTGAAGGAGTGAAGTACTTTTTCATTGTTTTGTATTTGCTTATTACAATAACTTGTGCACTATGGTTTCAAGCACCCAAGATAATTGTCTTAGAGAATAAAGGCTAATGCTGGCACACAGCATCGGAGGTTTCAGAGTTTACACTCTGTGGCTGTTTCGCTCCATTGCTTTGAACCTATCACAAAATAGCCTACAAGGGAATTGTATGGCAGACAATAAAACAACAAGACTCCCCATATCACTAAGTAATGAAAGAGAGGAATCCAAGGTCCCACAGCACCCTTTGAGGGCATGTCCCCAGTGACTTAAAGACTCCTAGAAACTCTTGAATATTCCAGGATCTGACTTTTGCCTCTGGACTTCTAAAGTACATTCTAGATCTAAATTCCAGTAGAAATTAAGAGAATTTTATAAATACTTAGAAATTTTAAAGCTGCATAATAAATTCACTACATATTTTGAATAGTATCTATTTAAAAATAGTTATGTTGTCAAGTAAACAACATTATTTACCAATTTTAGAAATCTTAACTTTTGGCTGAAAAGAAGTCGGGTAGATTCTGAGAGAAGGTTCTATATTCTTTCTTTTGAAATGTCAGTGTCATATGGTGAGAATAAACCTCCATAGCATGTAGAAGAACAGGAGCGTGAGCCCAATAATAATACTAGATTCAGCACACCAAGAGATAGAAGAAATGTGGTGTGGGCAACTCAGGGAGCCGTGACTGGATTTAGATGGAGCTGCTGGTGTTTAGCTGTTTGAGAGCTCTGGGAGCCAGTGGATGGAAGAGGGCAGCTGGTCACAGTAAGTAAAGGCAGACCTCTGTGTTCCATTCACGTATAGCTGAGTCCTCCAGCTATCCATGAGCCTAAAAGTAGATTCTCCCATAGTGTCTCCAAGAAGAGGTAGAGTTCTGCTGACAACTTTATTCAACCCTTGCTGAAAGTGTTGCTTTACCACCCTCACTGCAGACAAATGATAAATCTACTAACAAGTCACATGGAAAAGCATTGTATTCATGGCTATATATTCAGGGCAAAGGATTGGCAAAATTCAGCAACATTTCACTAAAAGCTTTATGAAACTAAAAGGCAAAGTACCATTTATAGATAAAATATAGATCATACTTATTGGTGAAACAAATATTTTTCTTTTTAAAATTTTATTTTATGCATATAAGTGTCTGTCTACATATATCCCTGTGTATCCTGTGTGTTCTTGGTGCTGGAGGAAGCTAAAAGAGGTCATTGGATCCACTGGGATTGGAGTTACAGATGCTTATGAGTCACCATGTGAGTGTTAGGAATCAAACCTGGATCCACTGGAAGAGCAGCCAGTGCTATTAACTGCTGAGCCATCTTGCTATCCCTAAATATATGTCTTATATACAATGTTGCTATCAGAAATAGAATTCTAAAATACTAAATGAAAGCATTTGTGGCTTCATCATTTGAAATGTCTTTCTTTAAATGGGTGTATTAAAAGAAAGAAAAGTCAAAAATCAGATTAGTAGAAAATATTTACAAATCTTAAGTCTGGTAAAAACTTCTTCATAAAATACATAAATAATTTATAAAACTCTCAAATAGGAGCAACCAACCCAATAAAAATCAATGACCTTTGAGCTAAGTTTAAAAACTGCATCTGTGATAGATGGAAAAAGCAAACTGAAAGGGAAACATACTTCTCCGGAAAAAGATAAGCATTAAAATATAGACATAAGCAAAATTGGGTTAAATATATGATGCTCACTTACAATGCTCTTTAGTTTTGTCTGTAAGGTTGTGGGTGCCTGTGCAGTAGATAACTATTAATTTTTAACTTCCAAAAACACAATCACCAAATGAGATCATTTCTGTGGGTATAATTTTTAACTGTGAGTTATCACGGGAGGTATCATTATCCTTAAAATGTCATTCTAATTATTATTATGAGTTGCTAACACCATCATCAATACAGAATATTGTAATTACTATTGTTGAGGATGAGTTAGTATGCTTTCATCAAAATAAAATAAAACAGGCAAATAGTATATAAATATTATTTTGAAAATAGTTTGGAGCTTGCAGTGTTGAGGAATTCCTAGACCTTACTTTGAAGGTGCCTGCTGTGGAACTGTACCTCTGACATGGCAAACAGGAGCCTTACCTATTGCATTTCACAAACATATAGCAGAGTCCTCAGCTGACATACACTGGGACTGGGATATTTAAAAGTCTGAGAAATAACATGGTTCGTTTTTTACTAACTCCCAAGCACTTGAGAATGTTTCACTGCTATGGCAGAATCCAGTCTATCCAT
Source organism: Cricetomys ansorgei (assembly GCA_026225945.1). Classification (NCBI taxonomy): domain Eukaryota; kingdom Metazoa; phylum Chordata; class Mammalia; order Rodentia; family Nesomyidae; genus Cricetomys; species Cricetomys ansorgei. The sequence continues at coordinate 4,158,287 of JAMJFZ010001390.1, forward strand.
ACTGTCATGCTTTCTAACACAGGAAATAGAAGTTCCAGGCACTCACTTTTCTTCCCTCTAGTCACCATTGATAAGTCAATTAATATGCCTGTCTGGTATTTTGCATCTGAAACAATTGTTAAGAGAAACATAGAAAAAAATGTTCAGTGTAAAAAGGCAGTGCCTATAGGAACACTAAAGTTCAGTGGTGGCAAAGCTAGAGTTCTAATGATGTTCAGATTTAAAAAATAAAATAAAACAACTTGTTAAGAGTTCCTTTGGTTCTTACTTTCTTGTAAATGTCATCCCCAATTTTCTCTAAAATTCTCTCTGTACACAAATTACTCACAATCCCATTCTCTATATCGAAGAACACCAGCAACCTCTGCAGAGTCAGCAAATGAGATTTTGTTCTGCCAGAAGTTAAAATTCAAAACTCTCCAGAGGTTTCTAAGTTTCTTTGATCATCTATTGGGAAAAATGTGAGCACATAATTCCAATATACTTCTCTGTCAGGAACTAACTTTTGAAGACTATATGAGTTCTGCTTGATCAAAATACATTATTCTAAATTGGAGCATCTCTGGCCAAATTAAACACAGTCAGCTTTCTGATACAAATTCAAAATATTCTTGGTAAGAATATGAGTTCATTGAATAATTAACATTTTGATCTTGCTGTCACCATAAAGGGCTTCAGACATCAACTACTAACAGTAGTAAGCTTCGCTTTATTCAGATTTTTCAAGGTTGATGTTTTACAGTACTGATGAGGAAAATTATAAGGAGCCGGGAATGGGCTGTGCACCATGTATGCTCCAATAACCTCTGACCTACAGATTCCAAATCATGGACTGAATTCCTAGAACCAACTAGATATCGATTGGAAGCAGAATTTGAAAAAAAATTACAGAATTACAGCAGCATAGAGGGTTCATTTCTGCACTGAATAATAACTAGTTCAAGATTTTGTTTTGTTTTGTTTTTCATCCAAAAGTAGTGTGCGTACTTTATTGGATATTTTAAAATTAATATTCATTGAAATAAAGGATAATTAAGATTTACCTCTGAAATATCAGCACATTATTTTTCAATAATGAGTCATTATTGTACATGTATTGTACATGTATTTGATTATATATTGTTCACTTTGGAAGTAGTTTTTAGTTCAATGCCTTTAGCTTTAAAATTACACAGTGTACCATTGACTTATATTCATGTCTCATCTTTCTTCAAATAAACCTAGTATATTAACATTCTCAGATAATTATAGAATTCAGATATTTATTATATATTACTGAAATTTATTCGTCATGTGGTCTTACAAACTGCAATGAAAAAGTGCACAATGACTTTCAAATTAAATTTCAAATTGATTCCTAAAAGAATAAAAAACTAATCACAAATCCCTAAAATTACACTGTTCCATAAATTTGTTTCTATAATTGAAATTTTGCTGTGTCCGTAAATATTTCACTTAAGGTTGGATAGTGAACTGTGAAAGTATACTATGGAAATTATCAGTTCTCTTGGTTTTTGTTTGTTTTGTTTTATTTTGTTTTAGACAGTGTCTCGCTATGTATAACATATTGATATCAAAGGTGCAGAAATCCACCTGCCTTCACCACTGGAGTGCTGTGATTAATGGGGCATGCCACCAAGTCTGTCATCTCTCCTCTTGTTTTGTCACACATATCTGTTTGACTCTCAAAACTGAAATCCTCTCTCTAAATAAGTATCAATTACAGTTGTTGAGGCAATTTATTGTATAAATGGATTTATGCTATACATAGTATACAATGCATGTGTGTATATGTACATACAAATTATTATCAAATCCTGGATCAAGTTTCCCTGATTTCTCTGAGAATATTTTAAATTTCATCAGCCACAATGTTCACAAATCCACATTACAACCATCCTGGTACTTCTGATGTGAAATTTTTTAAGCAACAATCAGAATGTATTTCATGGAGATAAAATCTTAAGGGAAGACACAAGAACAGAGACACCTAGAGGACTCCCAGTAATTCCATTGCACTGTCTAACTGTGCGAAGATCACAAATCACATTCTTTGCAGAAACTGACTGCACTGTTCAGCATATGATTGCTTTTATGACTGATGCATCAGACTGAATCTGGGGTTTTATGACACAATTCATTTGCTGAAACCATATTGTTGAAAATACAAGTACTTTAAGGGTATGTTTGAAAACATGTTTTAGCATGATTTATGATTCCTGAAGTAAATAGTACGTATGATAAAATATTAGTGTAAATAATTGGTGACTTGCTTTTACTTCTAAGTTATAGGCTCTGTTCATCCATAAACTCACTCAGATTGTCAAAAGAGGTCTTTGAATGGGATCATTTAAAAAAGTTGACTCAGAAGAGATCACTTGGCATTTAAATACATCTTTACTTCATGTGTGGTAAAGATATCGTAGCCACTTCAGGAAACATGTTCAAAAAGAGTAACATTGACTACATTAATGTGCTGACCCCTGGAGGAAGGATAAGGAATTGAGACAGGCATGGACATTGGATTACACAAAATGCAAGCAATAGAGTATTAAATCAATCCACAGGCAGCTACCTGTGTGCTTCAGGTGCAATTGACAGTATACTTTTGTATGTAACACTTAAATGATGTCTGTCAGCGTTATTGATTTATAGGATTTTTTTTTAAGATTCCTGGGGAGAAAACTGAAGTTTTATTAGATTTATTTACTTGTGATTACCTCCAAAGTTTCTCTGTTCCCCAGTCCTTGGAAAGGAAGCCTGGAACCACTGAGAGGCACTAACCAAAAGTATGCTATGAGCAGCTTCTAACAAGTATTGACATCATTCCATGTCATTAATGAGCATGCTTTTATAGGTTACTTTTTGTTCTTACAGCTTGATTTTGGATCTTCTTTTCTCTTGATTAATTTAGAAAAGAGACAGACTTGCCTTGGGAGCCACATGACTGCACAGCATTTAGCTGGACATTGTGTCCCTTGGAATGGGAAGTAGCAAATTTAGCTATGAGATATGAGCCTTGCAGATTCTGCCTTGGATGCTGGCATGCTCTCACCATGATGCCCCTCCTTCCTAAAAATGTAAAGCCATTGTTATTTTATTAGCTTAGACTCATTGCTGACAAATCATGCCTTGTCATGTTGCACTAGGCTTATAGTATTGCTTTGTAAGCTGTGTGCTTTGACACTGTGTGGATGTGCAGAGACACAGGCTGCTCTTCAAGATGTGCCACTCATTCTTATCCTGTCTCCTTGGCTTTGCATACGGAAAGTTATTTCACCACGTAACTTCATGAACAGTGTTTCTGGGTATTATTTTATTATAATAACGATGACTTCTCTAACACAGTAGAATTAACCTCAACTGCACAGTCAGCGAATTCTTTAGGCACTGCTATAGGAAGGAAGAGAACTATCATTACTGAGAGACATTAGTTTGTGAATTCAAAATCCATGGATTAATAGTAAGCATACTTAAAGGGCTTTCAGTGAGAAAAATCAGTGTATGTATTTATAACCATTAAAGAAAATAGTTTGGAAAAAGTACTACATAAGTCCCATTTCAAGATAGCATTTATTATTAAAAAGCTATGTCTCTCACTCTTTTCTATTAGTCTATATACTACTGACTTAAAGTTTCCCTTAAGAGGTGTAGAATTGAAGAAAACCCCTGTTTAAAGTCTTTGCTGGATTACTCTTTCATACCCGCTGGGGTGCTTTGTAACTCTAAGTAACCTACTAATCTTATCTTTTCAAATGGGAATTTTTAAAAGCACTATAGTCTCTTGTAAATAGATTTCTGCACAAGTATCCTTCTAGCCTTCAAACTGGAAGACCATATGCAGAGAGAGATCCAAACCTTCCTAAAGTACTTGTGTCTCCTCTAACTTTTTCCCATATCCCAGGTCTGAATCAATTAGAAGGCAACAGAGCCCTTCTGCCATACTGTCCCTCCTGGCTGTTAGCACACTGTGCATAGAGATAATGCAGCCAGAAGTCATTTTGATAAGAACAGCTTTCAAGATCTATTCTTTATGTATACTCATTGTCCAATTCTCTCTTGTATCCATAGGGAGTTCTGTAAACTGAGGTCATGTGCTCCAGTAGCTGATGGCAGTCATTTCAGACAGAGTAATTTCTTTCTATATTTATCTTGATAGTACACAGCCAGTCAAAAAAAAAAAAAAAAAAAAAAGGATTATCTCAAGGTGTTGTGTTGATGGCAGCTGTCTGCTTTGGCTAATAAACTGTAATGGCTCAGAGACCCTCTGGTGGAAATATTACTTTCTGTTTGCATATAAACCTGTTACTTCCCTTACATAACTTTTTTTCTAAGGTAAGCACTATGGAGCTCTATTTATCTCAAAATGATGGTCATCCACTTGTTGCCATTTTAATTACACAGATATGATTGATTTATATTATGTACACATTAAGCATTTACAAATGGGTATTTTACTAAGTGGCATAAAGTTAGAGGTAACACCTGATCAGAGCTTTGGAAAAAGAACGAAGATTCGTGGCCCATCTCAGCATCAGAAGACATATTAGATAGGAAACTATGCTTTAGCTGGATGTCTTGTCACTAGCATGCATTGGCAAAGCATCCAAAGATGAAGGAACATAGAAGAACGAGGAGGAACCTGACATGAGGCCTTGAACAGGGTGATTTGCATCTATTTTATGAGCACTAGTGGCCACTGAACGATTTCAGGAGCTGCGTGATGTGATTCACTTTACCTATGAGGAGTATTACAGAAAGGGTATAAAAATGAGCTATTACAGTATTTGCTGCTTTTTATTGATGGATATAAATAATCAGAGCATTTGAGACCAGATTCCAAATAAATGTTTGTTTCCTTATATGTGTATAAATGATAACTTGGCACATTAAATCCAAATAATAAGAATTTTAACTATTTAACTGCTTTCATACGAAATATAAACAGTTGAAAATATAACTCTTACAAAAAGTTATACACTGAATTTATGATTCTTTTGTGTTTGTTTGTTTGTTTGTTTGTTTTGAGACAAGTTCTCTCAATGTACGCCTAACTATCCTGGAACTCAGCATGTAGAACAGGCTGTCCTGGAATTCAACCTGTAGACCAGGTTTGCCTGGAACGCAGCATGTAGATTAGGGTGGCCTGGAACTCACAGAGATCCTCTTGTATTTGCCTACCAGGTACAGGGATTAAAGACATGCAAATTAATGATTTTGTAAAGTGCTAAGTATTGAAAATTTTCAAAATAAAGCAACATTTTCAAGTATTTTATTATATTATATTGGAATTTTCAAACATCTTAGATAAGTATGTTTTTTTCTTTTCTAAGCTTAACTATTAAAGTATAAAAGTTAATGTTGTTAAAATAATACAATGTACAAAAAAAGTCTGCAGCCAGACTTTACTAATTAGATGCTCTATGATCCCATGAAAATACAAGGTCTTTGACCCCCGATTTTTACATTTATACAGTGGAGCTAATAATGGGCTGTATTTCACAAGTAGTTTTAAGTTTTGATTATGTTGATAAAGATAACTGAGGGGCTAGAGAGATGGCTCCAAAGTTGAAAGTACAATCTGCTCTTTCAGAGGATCTCAGTTAAGTTCCCAACACCCACATGGGAAGCCTCACACCTGTGTGTAGCTCCAGTTCCAGGAAGATCTAAGACCTCCTTGAATTCTGGCTCTTGTTCATACTCATACACATAATTGAAAAGAAATAAATCTTTAGGTAAATGATCAGTACAATAACTGTGCATATTGAGAGTCTTTTTGTTGTTGTTGTTTGCAAGAACTCTAATTCCTATTGTTGAGATTTTGATGTTTTCTCTTTCTTTTCTTTCTTTCTTTCTTTCTTTCTTTCTTTCTTTCTTTCTTTCTTTCTTTCTTTCTTTCTTTTTCTTCTTCCTTTCTTCTTCTCCTTCTCCTCCTCCTCCTCCTCCTCCTCCTCCTCCTCCTCCTCCTTCTTCTTCTTCTTCTTCTTCTTCTTCTTCTTTTTCTTCTTCTCCTCCTCCTCCTCCTCCTCCTCCTCCTCCTCCTCCTTCTTTGATATGAACATCATATGGCATTTCATCTATACAAAGAGCCATCCTCATGACAGGCATCTCTGACTCCAATGAGTTAACTGGATTGTTTCACTAATTAAAATAGTAGAGTCAAAGTTAAGGATCACATTAGAACCAGGCACAGCGGTATATACCTGAATTTTTACCTGCTACAGAATCTGAAGTAAGAAGATTACCTGAACATTTCAAGTCCAGATCAGGCCAAGAGTGGGGAGAGTCTAGACTAAATATACCATCTGATTTCCAAGTATTCTGACAGTTATGCATTGTGTAGGTCTAATCTCTCTTTCAAATGCTTGATCACCAGTGTGCCATGAGTACTTAATACATATCAGGCAGTAGAGTAGGGTTTTAATACTTAAAACACTTTCAATCATTGCCCGGAGGCAGGTTACAGTCTGGAGAGGGAGAGTTCTGCCAATCAAGTAAGTGCTGAAGGGAACAAAAGTTGCAAAGATCTGGGCTCCATGAGTATACTTGCATAAGTTTTATCATAAACCAAGTCAAAGCTTGACCATTTTAGCTACCAGGGAAGAAGTAATGCCCCAGGAACAGAATGCAGAGTAACTGAAAGATATTTATATGACTCATATCTTATGTCTTGTTTTCCATTTCATGTCTCATTTCCAGGAGCCAGATATATATGACTAGAGAGAAAAGCAGGTTTGACAAGAGGCTTGAGCAAACTTCAGAGCCCACCCTAAAACCGAGTTACTGTTCAGAAAGATGATTTTTTTTATACTAAGTATTTTGGTTGTATAAGCGTTTCATTACAAGCAAAAGTGAAATTACTAGATTGGTATCTTTTTAATGATAATAAACTTAAATAATTTATTACTATTATTTAAATTAATTATGTATATAACTATATAATATATTGCATTAATTATAATTAATAATATGCTATAATTAAAATACAGAATGTCACTTATAGATGTGTGCTCTTTATTTCTGAACTGTATGAATTTAGTTTAATGTACATAACTACGAATCAGGTATTTTATTTTTATACTTACTCTGACTACCATGAAGAATTTAATTATATCTGAGTTGGGGATGTGAATAAAGCTTTTAGGAAGCAATCAAGGCATGTCAGAGAGAACATTTTACCATCATGGTCTAGAAGTATAATTAAAGATGAAAAGAGTAGGTTGATTTTAGTATCTTCAAGAGCCTGAATTGTGATATCAGATTATTGACAGGTACAAAAAGAGATATTCTCAGTTGTCTGGCTTTGGAAAATGAGATACAGAATATATAGCAAGGCATCAGACATGAGAATATTTATAAATTTATCAGAAAATATTGTTTCGCTTAGAGTTAGCTTTAGACTAATATAAAGTCAAAAAATATCAAAATGTATATGTATTTCTGAGAGGCAGAAGAAAGCCATGAGCTGTCAGTCAAAATGTGGAGATATCAACTTAGAGACAATACTGAATGGGGTTAAAATGAGAAAGAAATACAGAATAATAGTGAGGGAAATCTGGGAGCACCTAGTGCCTAGAGTCTGCCAACATTCCATGATCAATTATAGGAGGAGGAACTAATGCATGAAGCTGAAGAGGAAAAGTGTAAAATATTGTGCCTTAGAAATCTAGGCAAGAATGCTGTGAGGAAATAGGCAATGGGTTCACTAGGTGGGATACTATTACCAAATCAAGTAACATAAACAACAAGGATGTCAAGTTCAGTGTTTTGAAAAGTTTGGCTGGGTGTCATATTTGCTGCTGAAAACATAGTACACGTAGACTTAGAAGAAACAGTGGCTGGGTGAGGAAGTAAAGATAGTGAAACTAAATAACCCTGTGCAATATTGAACTTTGAAACCCAAGCATACGTGTTTCAAAGAGTAAAGGAAGTTGAAGAATGATTTGTTATCCCAGAAATTAACTATTTTATTTTAAATTTTATACTCCATTGTAGTTAGATGATTTGAATTTAAATAGTGATGACTAATGGAAAATAAAAGTTATTTTTATAAAAAGCAATAGAAATAGTCAAATACATAGAGATATGTTGAGGTGGAATGCCACTGCTAAGGATTCAGTAGGATTATTGATCAGGAACGGAAATGTATCTCAAAGTAAAATAATAATTTTATAAAAAATTATTTCTTTTTATATGATATGTGTGCATGTGTGCCACATCTGTGTGGGGACCCGAGGATTCAATGCCAGAGACGGGCATTGAATCCACTGGAGATTGAGTTAGAAGCATCTGTGAGATGCCTGAAATGGGTGCTTGTAACTGAGCTCTCATCTTCTGAAAGAGCAGGTGGTGATCTTAACTGATAAGCCAACTTTCCAGCTTCTAATGTAACCTAATCTGTTAAAAAACTCAAATTAGCAACTATTTCTAAAATACTTTTACTTATTTGAAATGGGCAATTAGGTTTCCTTACTGAAATGAGCCAATAGATTACAAGGTAGAGAAAAAAGAGCATGGTAGATACTTCGAGGAACACTGAGGACAAAGGGAAAGAGACCTGTGCAGGAACAGGATGGAGTGTATATTCAGATGTTGCATGTTAAAAGAATTCCTGTTGAACCCCTCCATATTCCTATGGTAAATGAAAAAGGCTGGAAAAGTGAGGAACTGAAATATAAAGTGTTAAGAATTTCAAATAACCTTTGGGTTACCTCCTTAGAATTGCTCAGCATTAATTTCATATAGTTAGTAACTGACTTCCAGATTTTACCATGAGGAAGTACCGAGTGGCTAACGTACATATACGCAGAAGTATGGACCTAGAGATTTCTGTATAGTCGGGAATTTCTGGACCTCTACAACAAAAGCCCCAAAAGGTAGATGAATTTGGGTTTCAGGGAAGGATATGGCTGCTGTAGTGGATCACTGACTCCAAAAAGAGTGGTCTTCATCCATTAACAAGCCATGAACCGATTTTCAGCTATTTTTACAGAGACAGTATAACAAGAGGCTCTTGAATGTGACACTGTTGCTGGGACCCTGGTTTCTGGATCACTGTTCTGTTAGCATGATGAACTAATTGACCTAGCAAGACTCCCTGGAGAAAGAGCAGTTTCTGCTTAGTTCATCAGGAGGACAATTTGTTGTTTCATTTCCTCTTCTCATCCCGTTGGGGAAATTGAATTGTGAAGAGACTACCTACTGGGAGCATTCAGAGCACATGATGGAATAAATGACTTTATTCATTTATTTATTCATTCATTTGATACTGTCTTAATTAGCAAAGAAGGAATAGCTTTATTAGGCAGGAATGTGCTGTGTTTCTGGTTCACATGAATCAGTTACCAAAGTCATAAAGTCTAAGTGACGGTCCCTTCCAAGTACAAAACTAACTTAACATTTTAATTTCTGGAAGTAGAGCGACTTTCTGTCTTCATAAGTGTCAGACATTCCTTGCAGATAATGAAGACAATCATTGTCTTCTAACTCTGTTTAAAACATAACAATATGATGACAATTTAGGAGTTTAGAAGAATTATTATTTGGGTCACATACAAATTTAAAGTTTTAATTTTGCCTCAGTAAAGATGAATTTCTCATTTGTGGTAGGGCACTCTTACGTCATGAGCAGTTTATCCTCAAGTTTTAATACCCTCAAAAATTTCTAGCCACATTACTTTTTATCATTAGTGTGTACAATCTTAGGCAGCTGTGGGGATCAAGAGATATAAATCTAACAGCGAGTCAATTTTGATAATTTATTCTGTATGTCTGCATTGTACATTGGGAATTCTTAAATACATGAAGCAAGCTGCTTTATATACAGTTTAAATTGAAACCTCACACATCTTCATGAATATAGCCTTGATTTAAGAATAGAAGCAGAAGCGTAGAGTAATATTTAACTAAAAGTTATGTTCTTCAACAAGACAGTTGGGGTTCAAATCTTTGATCAACCCTTCAGTGATGTTGTGGCTCTGGACAATAGCTTACTTCTCTGAATGCCGTGATGATGAGTGTTCATAAGCTGAAGCCTAAAGAAGAAAGAGTACATGTGAAACTTATCATTCTTGATGATCTTGCACAGCACTTGATGCAAGATATGGCTCACAGAAGAATATGTAAAAAAAGGGAGAGTGTTGCCTAGACAATCTAGAATCCTTATCCTTTTCTCTCAATCTTCATTCTCTCTAGCAACCATTATTTTATTCTCTATTTCTAAGATAATAGCTTTTTAAACATCCATTTATTCTTAATAGTTAGGTAGTTTCCATTTGGACTTTTAGGGCCAAGGTTAAATTACCCCAGATTAAGACAATGTATCAGTCACAAAACTAAATATTTCAAAACATGACATGATGAAGTCTTATGTTGGAAACATGCCAAGCTCAAAAGCATGCATGACTTCTCTTATATAAATTTTGTACCTATAAGGTTCAGGATTCTATAATAAGAATTAAAATTGTGTTTTACTTTAAAGAGCTAAATGGCTGAAAATGTTTTGTGAGAGGGAGTTGTAGTAATGCTTTGTTTTCTTGTTGTAGAGATCCAGGTGGGTTTGTTTTGCTCATCTTCATGTAGATATGAACTGAGAAGTTTTCACATTCACAAGTCCAGTATTATTTGTAAGCAATATTCAAGGATCTTGTGATGATTACATTAGAAATAGCATCCACAATCATTTGAATAGGGAAACATGTTTCTCTTTTTCAGGTTGTGGAGAACAAAACTATAGTGGGGGAAAAAAATTAACTATAGTGAAAACATTCTCGAGTGTTCTCTTTTGTATTTTTCTTTGGCTTAATCAAATTTTCCATCTCTCTCAATGGCTTTGCCACTGCTTTTTCTAGCCCTATTCAGCATCTCTGCTTGGCAGGCACTAGTGGGGACTCGGCTTTGTAATCACAACAGCTTAACTCCAAACAATTCGGCGGAACATCAGAACATGCAACTGGCAGAAACATGAAAGTGTCTTTACATGGCTCCGTGCAAGGATGTGAGATCTGCAGTTGCCTACCTTTTGTGTTCAAGTAAAACTAAGGAATGGCAACTTGAGAAAAGTATGAATGTTCTGTTCTCCAGGGCCTTTGACTGAGTTCTGGACTTGGAAATATTTGAGGAAAACAAAAAGTTTCTTTGCAAAGTTCAGGCCCTTAAGAATCCATAGTGGAAGACAGCCAACAACCAGAGATTTTATCTGCAACACTTTGAAAGGCCCTTTCTGTGATCAAAAGGAGAGAAATGCTACAAAACACATTGATTGGCAGTGCTTATGACAGCTAAGTCTTTTCAGCCAGAAGCTGAGCTGGGGTTTCCGATGAAGGAAAGGAGAGGGAATAGAACAGTGGTCATCAGCAGCTCATTATCGCTACCATTGTCAGTCATACTGTGTGATTGGTGCAAAAAAACCGTGAAGGTCTGTATGGGACATGGTTAGGTTTATGACTGGTGATTTATATTTTTGCTTTGACTCATTTTTAAAACAGGATTAATAAACAACTTGTTCTATTTTAGTAGTTAGCTGAAAATGCACTTTGCATAGGAAATGGCATCTAGTTATAAGTGCACAACTAAATAGGACAAAATTGGGTAGAAAACATTTTTTTTTTACAGAATTATATAAAATTGTATAAAACCAAGGTTTTCAGCTTGGAAAAGGATTGTGAGCGATAAGCTTATGCCAAACCCCTTTCCAGAATTGAACGTTTATTCCTTTCTCCATTTGAAACTTACGACTTTACACATTCCGGTTTTGATTCTGTGATGAGAACTTGTGATCTCCTGGCTCCGTAACCTAAGCATCTCTTTTTTTAAGAGCTGTCCTTTATCCGCATCCCCTCAAACCACATATTGAATAGCTTCTAGTTACAGTAGGGGAACTTCTTGTGTAAAATCCTTCATGTGCTTTTTTAAGCTCACTGTTATTTTTGCTTGTTTTTCTCTCTTCTCTTTTTGATCTGATTTTAAGCATATTTTGTTCTGGTATTTTTGTTCAAATGGTTTCAAAGACTAACACATTTTGAATGAATGTCCTATGCTATCACATTTTGACAATTGAAGGAGCTCCTTTTAATTACTTAGAGAAATGGTAACATTCTTTTTACTTGCTGAATTAATTATATTGGTAGTAATTATGGTAATACAGATATATATATACATACACATATATGTGTATATATAATTTATATATTGGCAGATAATTAACATCTAGTATGCATTAGGAGGAAATACTTATAAATGCATTAATAAATATTTTAGTTCTTGTAAATAGAGTGCTGGACACATGGCTTAGTATATAAGAGTGCTTATGTGCATGCATGAGTACTTAGATTGAGCCTCCAGCACCAAACATGAAAAGCTCAGTGTAAACATGAGTACTTTTTATCCCAAAACTGTAGGAGACAGGAATAGAAGAATATCTGGGCTTGTCGGCTTCCATCCTAGCTTCAGTTTCAATGAGAGACCTGCCTCTAAGAAGTAAAATGCAGAGTGGTAAAGCAAGATACTTAACATGCTCATCTGGCCTCTGTGAACACAACTGCATACAGATACATGCATATATTCCATATACAAATATACCCACCACACAAACGTGTGTGTGTGTGTGTGTGTGTGTGTGTGTGTGTGTGTGTGTGTGTATTCCTACAAAATGAAAGAAAACATTTAGTATTGGGACTGTTTCCATTATTATAACAGTAGCATGTATACTCTTTGATCATTCAGTTTTCCAAATACCACCACATTATTTCTTTGTGTATAAACAATCTTACAAAGAGATCTTTGGCAACCAAAGATTAGGTTTGGTCTACAAGCCCTTTCACGAGTAAGCTGTCCCATATGAAAGTACTAAGTTTCTTTATTAGTTAACATTGCCATAATCTTTAGTAATGAACAGAATAATGTGTTATCCTTATTGAGTGAGAAAGCTTGAGGCTTGGCACTTCATAGTGATTCTGTATTTTTATTTTACAGAAGAAAAAATAACGAAGGATCAGAGAGACAGAGAGATAGCCTATTTTGTACAATATGATTTTTGTTATAGTTCATATGTATTAAAATTACATGAATTTATATATGAAAAAGGTAGATTGATTACCTTAGGGATAAAGTTTTCACTTACTGAATGTTTATCCTAAATTGCAGGTAATCAAATTGCAGGAAATCACAATATTAAAGTCAAACATTTGCATCTTCTCTTCTGATCCCATCTTGGGATTTTTAAAGCTCAGTTTTGTATCTAAGTCTCTGGGAACAGAAAAAAATAGCAGCTCCTTGTATTGAAAATACAGCTCTTGGATATGTTATTGCCATTCCTCTGCACTCATGTGTCAGCACTGCTAGTACCGAGCTTTACTAGGCCTCAGCATTGGACCCTCGGAATTCAAGATCAAGGTTTAATCAGTTCATGTGACATGAAGCCTGGCTAGTCTTGGCTTACAGATGGCCACCTTACTACTGTGTTCACAGATGGTCATTTCTCTGTGGGAACTCTCCTCTAGTGATTGTCTCTCTTTTACTGAGGATGCTATTCTTTCAGGAATATGGAGCCTAGATTTATTAGCTCAGTTAACCTAATTGACTCTCCTTAGGGTGGTATTGCCAATTCAGTTTACATTGAAAGTTGGGTCTTCACTGTGAATAGACACAGTAGAGGCCATGAATTCTGTTACAGAAGGATTTTAAAGAATTTTAAGAAGGAACATGTTTTTCTTTTCTTTCTTTACTTTTTCCCCACACGGTGTTTATAGGTGAAATGATTATCGACTCCGACTCTTTAGTTTTTGAAGTTACAATTGATATCAATGTATTGTTTATTTTAATAATATGTATTAATATGCACTTTCCAGAACTTATAAACACTATTAATGGAGTTTTAACTTTTAAACAACTAAGAAGTTTAGGAGTAAACTAAATTGTACTAAAAACCTGAATTCCATGCCACCTGCATTTCATTCACTCCTTCTTTCCATTTGTATGAGAGCTACTTGAAAAAAATGACTCTGCTTAGTTAAATGACTGGTGCCTGAATTTTTACTGAACTGAACATACTTCCTGGGTTCAGCCATAGCCTTTACGCTAGCCCTTTAAACATTTTTTTTTCACCCAAGTATGACAGGGTTAAATGTAACTTCATATGCATATAGAAAGTACATCACTGAGTTCACCATGAACCTTCCTTGAGGCATCGATGAAAATGCTTTAACTTAGCACTTCATTAATTTGCTTGTAAAATGGGGACAGTTAAATATAGTTCACACGGGGATCATGGAAGTTAAACAAAGCTGTAACTTAATTTTAGTTGCAGTATTTGGCTCCTCCTATCCTCTCTATGCTTACTTATTCTTTCTGTGAAGCTTCACCTCTGTTATCATCAAAAAGCCTAGCCTACATTGAAGGCAGCCACATGTGAATGTGGCTAATGTGAATGTTTGGTTTTATTTTGGTTAGAAAGTTGTCACATGATAATCTGTCAGTAGTGAAACTTGAAGACATTCTCCCTCCCTCAGCTCTGGAAGAGCATGTGACCAAAAGGTATCACACACTTCTTAAAGTGGGGGTAGATTCAAGGTAGAAAAAACTACATTAGAATAAATCACAACTCTTCTATAAAATCGAATCATGAAATTTGTCTTTGCTTCCTGAACATCCATTTTGTCTTGTGTATTACCTCTTGAAATAGAGGAAAAGCAGCACACAGATACAGACACGCACTGAAAGGTGTTGAATTCAAAAGAAGAAACCCATTTGAGGGATGTGTGGCAGAGCTGTTTGCTTCTGAGAAAATTAAGGATACTCATTAACTCTGTGAGCTCAGCACTTTACCACCACCCTCCAATTAATGGAATTTTTAAAAGAATTTCATATTATGTCATACTTCACCCGCTTCCCAGTAGATGGCACCATTGTGATTCACAATGTTGCTGTACCTAGATAGGAGAAATACATGAATAGTTCAAATTTCAAACATTTTTTTAATGTTGAGAAATAATAATACTTGTAATCCTGTATAAGAAAACCGTTGAAAGACAAAGATTTTTACAAAAATATCTCCAGTTTTAATGTGTGTGGTGTATTTTATGACTCAGAATTTTTATAATTTCACATTTGGATTATTTTAATAAAAACAGTATTATGTATGCATATATATGCATATATATGAATGTATAGATATACTTTTCTCTTGGAAATTCAGAAATATTACAAACTATGTTGAAAAGTTTTAGTACTTTAGTCACAAACATGAGGTGACTGATTATAGACAAATCAGCAAATGTAGCTGATTTTTATGCATAAGAAACTGATTCTCTCTCTGGTGATACAGAGTCACACTACCTTAGTGCACACAAATTAAATAGAACGAACATGACTTCAGGCCCACACCGCTTAGTTAAAGCTACAAGAGTTGGTATCTTGCAGTCTAGGTCTTACATAGCCGTTAAGACTATCTATGTCAACTCTGACAGCAGCAGATAAAGGACTCTAACTTTTTTTTGTCTTAAAGGTCTTTGTGGAATCCCTGGGAATATTTTAAACTGCGATCTAATACCTGCTCTGCAACTCTGTGGCATTAGAACATAATGTTAAATGCTGAAAGGATAGATGTTCAGTGAGCATCAGAGAATTTTATGACTGCCCAATTAATTCCTTATTTTAACTTTAAATCAATGTTAATATTATTTGTTTATTTGTGCTGACTAGGTCAGTTGTGGCAAGTGAGCCATCAAAGCCAAAAGCATCTGTATGCATTATGGATATATGTCCCAGTTGTACCTGCCAGAAATGGCTGGGAAAGTGATTTGCGGTAAGAATGTAAAGAATCACAACTTCAGATAGTTTTCCTGTTCCTTGTTTTACCAAAAGGATTGCTGTGAAAGATAATTAAGAAAATTTTCATAAAATATACTTGATATATTTAAAAATTTTAATTTTTTTTAAGGGCCAGAAATTTAAGAAAGCATGAAGGGGGTGGGAGGGGTTGTAGAAATTTTATCTGATTCCATCCAATGGTAGGTATAAAATGACAAAAACAACCATTGTACTGAATGTGTCAGCAATAAGTGCCACTTTCGGGTAAATTCGAAGATTAACAGAAGAAGACATTCAAATAAGGAAAGGTTGAAAACACACAAACACACATAGGCACACATGTACATATGCACTTGATTTTTTTTTCCTGTTGACATTTGACCCTCAGAAGGTTATAGGATGCCTTATCTTCAGTTCTGATTCTCATCTCCAACCTCACTGTGTCTGGCATTTACTCCACAATATCAAGACCACTGAGCTTGAACATTGTACCAGAGGACTTCCTCCCAAAGATGCATTTTTACCTCCCTTTGACTTTTTGCCTTCCATGTCTCAAATAACTCCTTCCACTAACCTTGCAATCTAATGCTTTCCCCGTAAGACTTATCAGGAGGTGGGAAATCTTAAAATAAATCAAGTTAATACTCTTCACTGGCAAGGTATGATTTTATAAAAGCATAGAGGTGATTCAGGCAGGTTTACTGTTCAACCCTTATTGGCTGATGTGCCAGATTGTATATTTAAATTTATTTGAATAAATGCAGAACTTAACCATAGGTTTGTCATGTATTGCATTAAGTAAGAGGTTAACTACACAGAGCATTTCTGAAGTTTGAATGAAATGTTTCTGATGAGGGTTTAGTATAAGTCATCAGACCATACTAAATGCTCAGAAAATTTTCTTTTTTATTGTTCTTGACATTTATGGTCTTGGTGTTACTCATGTACTGAAAACCCTGAGCCACATTTTTTTTGTGATTTCGGCTGCTTCACATTTCTTAATTCTTAGAGTTTCCCTTTGTGAATAGGTAACTGTCTTTGGTTAAACTTAAATAAATTTGCAAGAGATGTGCAAGTAATAATTATATCTCAAAGATGCAGAAAATCACAAATTTAAAAATATCCCTTCACATCATTGTGAACTGATTTTAAAAACCCTCTTTTCTTCTTTCCTTTCACAAAAGTTAAGCTTATCAGCATATATATATATATATATATATATATATATATATATATATATATATATATATGTTTATTTATTTTAAATATCTTGTCAGTAAGATAAGAACACATTAGCAAATATCTATGAAAGTTGCAAAAAAATAAAATATGTTGCTTTGAACATATATGATCTGTTTTCTAAGGATGTTAAAATTTTAATTATTATTTTAGGTTTTATAATTAGCATGATTCATTGCTTCTGTTAATATTCCTTATCTAAGAAATAAGAAATCTCTAGTTGTTATACATAAATATGTTCAGAGATACATTGTAGTTATTATGTTAACACTACTACAGAAGTCGATACAAAAACAAAATATTTAAAATTGTATTTTATATTATTTTTAATTTTTATTTCCCTTATCACATGTTTGTGTCTGCACATGAGGACAGGTGTCTATGGAGACCAAAAGAGAGTGTCAGGTTCCCTTAGAGTTACAGGAGGTTGTGAACTGCTTTATGTGGATGCTAGGAACCAAACTAGGGTCTTTTACAAGAGCAGTATGAGCTCTTAACTTTAAGGTATACTTAACATGAAGGTGTATAAGATTAAAATCTAAAGTAAATATCAGCACAAATATGTTTTTGGCTCTAGGGAATAATCCAACATGAGCACACTGGACAGAGACAAGTGGAGCAGAACAGCTTTGTTTAAGGTTGAAGATAACGTCAGTCAAGATAGTTAAACAGGTGAGAATACTGCTAGGTCTGTATTTAAAAGAATCACCAAACAATAGTCAGATACTAATACGAGCCTATGGGTTCAATACTGAAATCTGGAATTTGGAAGATATGTCATGTCTTCATGATAAGCACAGACAACAGAAAGCTTGTTCTTGCCCACTCTCTCTTCACTGCATAAGGATGCAGGGTAGAGAGCCATCACTTTAAACAGACTAAAATAACTCTCTCATCCTAGATTCCAGAAACTTGGGGGTTTCTGGAATACCTGTGTTTTAAGCCTTACACTTTATATTCTTTTGCTGTGGCATCTGGAGCCTTCCTAAACACCATTCTTGCTTTCCTGAAACATGTATCTGGACCAAAGGCAGATGGGGTTAAAGGAATAGTTAACCAATAATACCAGCATTTTAACCCAGAAATTAAAATGAAAATTACTGTCAGTTGTCTAAATTTGATGAAGAGTATAGAGAATGACATTACGATACGAAATAGTCATCAGGCTTTGCCTTTTCTAAGGAGTCAGATATGCTCACCTGGCCGATCCAAAGTATGTTTGGAAGTGACACAGTTATAGGCCCATGGAATGATACTAAGAATTCCACCTTTTGCCAGTGGGACATTTTGTAGTAACATTTAAAAATATAAACATTTTATTTTTGCCTCAGTGAAGAGAGCTGATTCATAATATGCTTGCTGCCCCTCCCTGCACCATATGTCTCTCTTCTGTTGTTGATTTCCTGTTGGCATTAAAAGGAGCAACACATTCTAAGGAAAGAGTAGTGAAGAAGGCTGTTGAGACAGTGCTGAATTTCCTTAAAAGCCTATGTCAGATTTTCTTATAAAGTCATTTAAAATATGACTTTATAAGTCATAAGTTGCAATCATTTCTTTTAAAGTATGACCATTCAATATGGGAATAATCCATATTACCTACTCCTACTCTGCTAAATAGAGAAGAAAAAATGTCATTGATCAATTTGTTGTTACAACATAGAGAATAGAGGGATCCTGGGGACAGTGGTAAGTCTTATCCACAGCCATATCCAATATTACAATACAATGCAATACAATACAATGTTACAAGACATTGTATGCTTCCTGAGGAGTTTTCCACGCTTAGCCTTTCCTCCATTTCTGCTTGAGAGTACTTCTTTGAAATCATACGAGACCATTTAGTTTCTTGCTCATTTTTGTCAGAAAGCTTAATAAAATAAAGTCCGTTTAGAGTTGTGTTCATAGTTTCCTAGCTAGGACACCATCTCACTGTGTCGTTACTTCTCAAATACTTTGTGAAAAGGACCCACTTGCATTTCAGAGGCTTATTTTGCTTACACTCTTGATTTTCTTTGTGCTTATTTCTACTTCTAGTATCTTTTGATTTGTCATCTCAATAAGATGGCTGAAACTCATATATATATATATATATATATATATATATATATATATATATATATATATATAATACAAAGTATAACTTGGAAGTTTATTTGCATAAATTATAAATGATATACTACTTAAAAAATGTTCAAAGTGCTTCTGTTGCTTTCATTTTAGCAAAATGAAATCGGGAGTTAAATTTACTGGATTAGAGTGGTTGGCTTACTTAAAGTAGTATCGAGAAGTCAATGCAGGTTTAAGTGTTGACGGGAAAGATAATGATATACTAAAGATAATAATATGCTATTCTTAGTAGTATAGTTTTGCTTGGTTTTAGAAATAAAATGCTAGTTTTAGTGATAAAAGTAGTCAATATCAAATTATTTCATCCTGACAAAAATAATAGCACTTCATTTTTTTTAATTTCATGACATTTTAAATTATAATCCCGGTTTATGCTATCATGGGTCTATTTGGCTTTTGATATGCAATGTGTTCCTTGGCTTTAGATTTTTTGTCTTTATAAGGTCCAAATATAGGAGAATTCACAACTATAGATTCAGAGACCATATGGGAAGAATTTAGTAGGGAAGATGGCTGTTTATAGCAAGCAATGAAAGCTGTATGCAATAAAAAAAGTGTTGAGCAATGCCAACATTGATGACATTTTTATATCTCAAATTAGAACTAACAATTCTTAACCATTTATCTTCTGTGTGGCCTCTGTTCATATGACAATCCAAGAATCTGTACCATCACCTACAGATATGAAACTATCTATTTTGTTAGACTATGTCTAATATGGATAAGGGTTAACATTTAACATTTTTTTCCTATTTAGTTATCCACTTCTCTCATTCTTCTTGCACGCTCTGCTGTCTTCTGTCCTCAGGACCATTGATGTGGACATATCAGGTTTGAATTCCTGACCCCAAGAAGTTTACTATCCAATATAAACATGCCAATATATAAATAACATGTCCTAAATGTTAAACAGATACTATTGGCAGAAAAGGAGCATTGTAGACTATTAGTCCAGCAGGTCAGGCTGGTGTTAAGATAGTAGAGAGACTGGCTATGCAGAATATTAGTGGGTTTATGAATTTTCTTTCCCTTTTAGATTTCTTAATTCCAGCAACTTTTAGGAATGTTTGGCTTGACAGGGCTTTAAATAACTCTATTTAACCTGATCCCCATTCTTTTGACTTCTTTCTCTAACCTTAAGCTTTCTAACAGATCTTTCCTCCATCTGATTTGCAACATGCTCCTCTGTGTATCATCCCATATACCTGACCACCAATATCCTGCAGCTAGATTTTAGAGTACACATTGAACAAATCCACAAACACAAGGGGATATATTGACATTTTCTTAGGAAAATCCTTATTTTCTTAACATTTTGGAAAACAACTTAATTGAAATGATGGAAATGTAATTAAAGACCATTATAAACAGATTCAGAGCAAAGGAAATACTAAATCATAGTGACCATACACTAAGTTCCCGTGGTGGACATCTTCAACAATATTCTTGAATAGGTAACAAAGTTAATGAACTTGTAAGATAAGTCTGCTATTATTTATTATTTACTTCTGATAAAGTAAGAATTTCAGAAGTAAAGTGTTTAATATGTACACATGAAAATTTCATTAAGAATTGAGTTAGATTTCAAAGTGGAAAATGAGAGTGCTCTTTGGATTATAGAGGGACAAGCAGCAACATTATCACTTGGCATAAGTAATCTGGAGGAGAGTCACACCACTCATAAACTGATATCATGACTCTTTATGTCTCTACTTTTAAGAAAAAGGTTTCTTTAATGCACACATAAAATAGGGATGTTATAACCTAATTATAAATATAAATATGTATATATATATATATATATGTATGTATATATGTATTAATATTATCAATTAAGGAATATTGTGTTATATGTACTTATATTGCTAATAACTAATGAATATGGGTTCATCCATGTGTTTGAGTTTTAAGTACTTTGCATTGCGTATCCTTTCTTAACAGAGCATGATGGCAAGTCATATGGCTGATGAGGTAGTGCTTGTAATGTTAGAAATCTATTGGCAGTACCAATCTTTCTATATCAGTGTACTTTTTAAAATGGGTTTTCAGGTAGAGGTAGAATTACTAGAATTACTAAATGAAATGAGTATGTGGAACCATTTGTTTATTATCAAGTTAGTCTGAGCTGGCATAGAAGCAAGATGCATGGATCTAATGTTTCTATTGGAATATTTTACACTGACTGCTGCCACTTTTCATAGATGTTAAATTGAATCAAGTGAGTACCAACCGACCATAAAACACTAATACCTGCTTATCAATCTCAGATCTTCTTGACTTCAGGAGCATGACAGTCTCGCTGTCTTCTGACAGGTGTTCCTGCTGCATTTAAATGCTCACTTGTCACAATACCTGTAAAATTCTAAGTTATAGTTTTAGAAAAGTTTTAAAAGTAAACTGAGAAAATAAATTAGGAAGTTAAGAAGGTTCAAATGTCATGGATCTTTTCATAGATTCAAATATTTCAAATATGTTACAGAATGCTAGATAATGAATTTTCATAATCGTGAGCTTTTCTTAATATTTAGTAGTCATTTCTCGCAAATTCTGCTTGGATTATTTATTAATGATCTGTAAAGTATGTTTTGAACTGTTACTTAAAATCATTAATGGTGTGCTTCAATATTAGTGGGTTATAATATTTAAAATATTATGAAATTTATTTACTAAAATTTTATAGAAGTTCCTTATTTCACATATTATTTCATATATATTTACTTAATTTACTGACATACTTACAACTAATAGTCAATGAATTAAAACCCAGCAGAATTCTGAGGAACTCTATGTGCTAGTTGGATTTTTGCTAGTCAAGTTTGTGTCCTATGCACATTTCTTTTCTAGGGCATTGTCTATTTTTGTGCATAGCCATAGCACTTCTTAGGAGTTTGTGAGCTATTCTCCTGCATTCAGGCATTAAATTTTTGTTACCTTTTGTTTTATGGCTCTGGAAATTAGTTCATCAGTACCTCAGTTTTAAAAGTGTCCCAGATGTTAAAGTGAGAGTGAATGGATTTGGCCAGTGTAAGATTTTTAACTCTAAATGTTATCTACATGTTTCCCTTACTCACATACTCATCAAAGCCTTTGTCTTAATCCTTGAGGTTGTTGGTTTTTTTGCTTTTTTATTTATTATTGAGATTCTAATAATATCATATCGTTTCTTCTTTCCCTTTTCTCCTTCCAAATCATCCCATATATGCCTCACCCCAGCTCTCTTCCAAATTCATCACCATTATTTCTTTGATTGAGCGCTCTCTCTCTCTCTCTTCTATATATATATATATATATATATATATATATATATATATATATATATATTATATATATGTAATCTGCTCAGTCTATCTAATGTTACTTGGGGGATATTTTCAGGCTGATCACTTGTGTCGGATAACCAGTTGGTGTGCTATTCCCTGAGGAAGATCATTTCACCCATTCTCAGCATTCCTTAGTTGCCTGTTCATCCTTGTTTATGGTTGAGGAACCATGAGCTTTCCCCTTTCAGCATTAATGCTGCTATTGACTATTGGTGTCTTCCTGTTCAAATAATGTTTAGGCAGTCATATTGATGACAATATTTGGGTAGCACTAGACATTACTAGGAAACACAGCCTCAATGCAAACTCTGGCTCTTGTACTCTTTCTGTCCCCTCTTTCTCAGAATTCCTGGAGACGTATGTGTGGGAGTTGTTTAACAGATGTATCCACTTGGACTGGGCTCCACAAATCTACATTTTGGTAGACTGTGATTTTCTGTAATGATCCATGTCTGTTGCAAAGAGAAGTTTCTTTGATAAAGGTTGAGGATGTCTTAGTTAGGGTTTCTAATAATATCAAGAGACACCATGACTATGGCAACTGTCATAAAGGAAAATAATTAATTCAAGCTGGATTATAGTTTAGAGATTTAGTCCACTGTTATCATGGCAGCATGCAGGTAGATATGGTTCTAGAGACAGAGCTGGGAGTTCTACATCTGATATGGAAGGCAGCAGAAAAAGAGAGGGAGGATGGGCTTGACTTGAGCATCTATAACCTCAAAGCCCTCTTTCAGAGATACTTCCTCCAACACAGCCACACATACTTCAACAAAGGCATACCTCTTAACAGTATCATTCCTTATGGGCCTATGGGAGCCATTTTCATTCTAACTGTCACAGAGATTATGCTTATCTGTGAAAATAAGGACAATTATTTATAATGTAGTTATGGACTATGCTGGTTTAGTGAGGTGGTAGTTGTTGGTTCTCCCCAAACTCCATGATTTTACTAGACCTGAGTATTTACTAGGTTTCCAGTAACAGGCAAGTTTTTCCTCTTGTTGAAGGAGTTGAGGCCCAATTAGAGAGATGTTGACTACCATCAAGGTGTGCACGCCACTACGGTACCCTTTGGGTCATCATGCTATGCTGGTCATTATTGTAGATCATAGATGTTATCACTAGGTAGGACTGTTGGTCCTTTGGAAGCTTGCATGTTGTATTTGGAAGCATGAAAGCTTCCAAATTCGGATCATTTACACCTCGGAGGTCCTGGGCCATGTGTCTGAAGTGCATGGTGTCTTCACTAATATAGACTTACCTTCTACCTCTGGGGGATTATCAAGGATAACAGCAATATTAAGCTGAATTATTAATGTAGCAAATGGAGAGACCTGGAGGTTGACTTCATTTTTAGCTTTGTGCAACTGCTTGCATTCTCCATTTGTACCCAACACTTGCTCCTGTATTCCCTACCCATTTCATGGTCTTCCTGATCCACTCATGTCCCTCCATGCTGTCTTTACTGTCATCTTTATGACTTTCCTATATGCTCTCTTCTAGACTATGAATTTTTCCAGGACAAGAAAGTTGCTGCCTTCAGTGTTGATCCCTCAGGGATGTGTGTGGCTCCAAATCTGAGTAGCCCACTGGGGCCCGACCTAAGCCAGGTCTTAGAGGCTGGGATGCAGGAACAAAAGGCAGCAGAAGACACCATTGGCACTCTTGGCAGATGAACATAGCACTGATAAATCATCGATGTGTGGAAGACAGTCTAATACGGGAGATTTGCAGAATCCACAAACTCAGAGTTGATGCTAGTAGAGAAAATGATATTAAATCTAGAAAATCAAATTCTTTAGGAAACAGGGAGTTTAATGTAAGGAAGCAGGTAGGAGAAAACTAGTTTTGAAAATAATCATATTTCATTTGATTGGCAGATCATTATCTGATGAGCAATGACTTGGAAAATTTCACTGTGTAATAGAGTGTCAATAGGAAGAGTCTAGGATTTGACAGGAAGCATCATTTATAAATGGGCAATGAGCTAAAATTGTTAGGGACAGATACATGTAGCTGCTTTAGGTTTAGACATTTATTGAGGTGATAAAGAGAAGAGGTAAGACCTTGCATCATAACTTGAGAAACAGGAGCTGAGCCAAAAAGACAGGAAATGAAACTGAAAAGCCACAGATACACAAGAGGACTTGTTTAGTAATGATGAGGAAAATAAGATGATATAGAAAGTATAATTCTGTTCTGGTTTATGTTAATATTTAAACCTCAGGACAGCTATTTGAGGGAGATTGCTCTATTTTCCAGTCAGTATGTAGGTAACTTTTTCAGGGACCCTGAATCATGACATCTTGGAATTGTGTCAAGGTCCTTCATGACTGCCTTCCAGTTTGGGACTTAGACAAAAATTCTGCAACATTGTGTTAGAGCCATCCTAGGCATAGAAGTCTAACTATTTTATCTCATTGAATCTTCAGAAAATCTGTGAGGTAAGCAGGAAAGATGTTACTTTCCTCAGCTGAAGTAAAAAACATGCTCACAGGAAAAAGATTTTACTGAGAGCCCTAGCTTGTAAATAAAGAGACACAACCTGCACCATAAGCCTTAATACCTAATGACTTCCCAGAGTCCACTGAGCCACACCATCTACACAGAGGGTTCAAAAAAAACAAAGGAATATTCATGTCAGCATTTCTATGATAAAACACTAAATCCATGTGTCCGCCTACCAGTTCCCTTGCCTGATGGCTTGTTTCTCAGTCTTTCTGTCCCATTTCCACCTCTTTCATTGAGTCTTCAGTGTCACCTTTGTTATTGTGTTTCGCTTGTTTGTTTCTTTTGGAAAGTATATCACTATAAATTAAGCATATAACTACAATCTTAACCCACTTTCCTTGAGGGACCTTTTTGTATCTAAAAACCATTATAACATCACAGACCACTCTCCTTTAGGAAATCCGGATGGTCCTAACCTCCCCAGTATCTTTTAACAGGTAAAGAGAAGCCTCATGGGGACAGGTATGGGTTTGCTGTCTTTTCAAAAAATTTTAAAACTATTTTTACTGGCTGACAGTATGAAAGTGTGTGAGTGTGTGAGTGAGTGTGTGTGTGTGTAAGAGAGAGAGAGTGTACGAGAGTATGTCCCCATACATGCATGGGGACAACAGAGAACATCATATGGGATCAGTTCCTTTCCTCTATCATGTGTATCCCAGAGCTTGAACTAAGTTCCTCAGTCTTGGTGGCGAGTACCTCCACCCCCTGTTCCATCTTCCTGTCTTGTTTTTAAGTGAACCATTCTAAAAATGATTGCCACAATAATTCCTAAAGATTTGCTTTTTATATATATTTTATATTATATATATATATATATTTATATATTGCATTTTATATTATATATATATTTTTTTATGTATTGCACCCAAATATGGATATAATCACATTTCTCAACATATGTTCTTTAACACTTTTAGCCATATTTCTGTTCATCTATAAAGCTACTACTGACATAGCTAACTTGAGGAATTAAGGATGGGGCTAGAGAGATGAAGAAAAATCACCTTCAGCTTCTACTTTATGATCCATGCTCTAACAGTAGCCTTACCACTACTCCACAGAACAGCCCTGCAAAACTAGCATTTTCTTTCTCCTCAAACCCAAATTGGGGTAATAATAATAATAATAATAATAGCTCATACAAGCATAAAACAAAACAAAATAAGAAACATTTGGTTTGAACTCATTTTCAACCATCACATCAACAGGATCCCTTCCTGTTTTTTTCCTGGGCTACCTGTATCTAGCCTACATAAAGGAAAATACTTTCCAGGTTTCATGGTAATTATTCCATTGCTTGTCTTCTCCTTAAAATGTGTTTTGTATTTTTTTGTTATTGTGAACTAGTAAGAGTTAACTGTGATCATATGAGAAAGACAATACTCGTTAGGAAATTACGCACGACTATGCTTATTATATATTTGGAATTCTCACACTGAAAATCCCTTCTTGAATTTTACAGATGACCATTTCTGGCATTCGAGCGCCCCTCAGCGGCTCAAAGAGAAAATACAGTTTTATGAAACTTGGGCTTTTTACCGTTTCCATAGCACATACATGGTTGCTGGCCTTACTACATGCCACCATCAAATAGGGGCTCTTAGTACATCCATTTGACTCTACTTACAGAAAGGCTTTTGTGAAGTACTAACTTCAAGTGTGAAATTGCTGTATCCATCCTGTACCCTACTCAGATTCCACTTTAGCCCTGCAGATGCAGTTGTTATAAGCTGTTGAATTGACATGGCTACTATGGCCTGGTAGGTGCTAGTTAGTGAATGAGAGTCACTTGTCATCCATGTTTGTGGGCTTGATGTCTCGAGAAAACACCACCATTTACTGTGATTTTGTTATAAGCTGTCAGGCCCTTGCTGACACAGATGGATGTTCTGAATTGACTTTTACTTACATCTAAAGCTTCATGAGCTTGAGTTATTTATTTATTCTTTAGCACAAGCTGTTTGTGAGAAGGTTTATGGTGTACAGGGATGTTTGTAGGACTGAAAGAAATTAAATATCACTTTAAAATCATCCTCAGTGGGTCCTTCTCCTATTTCAAATATTCTTTCTTAGTATGTCACCATAGAGTCTCATGTATGACCCTAGTTTTACTCTGTGTCTGTGATGATATCAGGATAATATTGAAACATACAGACTATGATGAAAAGGAAAGGCAAAGTAAGAATTGTTATTGTTATTACATTAGTATTAGTACATTTCCTCTTAGCTATTTCTGTCTTGTATCTATGTTTCCTGTTTGCATTTACTTGGTTGTCGAGATTTGTATGTGTATGAACTAGCTTATTGGAGAGTCACATGCTTAGCTGTGAAATTTCTATCTCAGAGGAACATCTTCCTTATTCCCTTTACTTTCTAGAGGAATGATTCAAGGAACTGCTATTACTGTCTTATACTTGGAGGTACATATACATTTCTCTTCTTATAGCCTCTCAGGTGGACTTTCTGTTGCAGAACCAGAGGTGAAATATTTGTCACCTGTATAGATAATATATTTTAACTAGAAAAATAAGGTATCTTTCTTCTGTGACCATTAACAGAATTGTCTAGAGCTTGCATCTCACCTGAGGTCTCTGAGAATTTATAACTGTCAACCTTCAACAAAAGCAATTTCCTTTTTTTTTAAATTTGTACATTCTATTCTATCAACTAATTTCTTAAACTACCAAGAATCATTCACATCAAATGATATACTATGTGAATACCATAAACTTTCTTAGTAAGAGACACATTACACATTTTGTGAGCCCACAATTCTTCAAAGTTATATCTTGGAAGTAAAGCATTCTTTTCATTCATCAAAGCCATTTATGTGTATACTCAAACAGCGCACACACACACACACACACACACACACACACACACACACACACACAAACACCTATGTCTACTGACTTCATTGTATAAAATATGTCCTAGAAAGAGGCAATGTCAGTGTCTACATCAGACAATTGGTTACAAAAAATGAGAGTTGGTCAGAGAATAACAACCCAGCACTTAAATTAGTTACACCAGAAATCTTATATCCTCATAAAATAATTGTACTTAATTGTTATCTGTGCCATTTTTTATCAGATCATATTAATAAGGAAAATAATTTCTTCTAATATGTATTGTATTCTTTTCAAGGAAAAAAAAGTATGAGAGGAAATATTTGTATTAATGAAAAAGAAAGTTGACTTCAGATGCCAACAGTAGAGCCATTCTATGTAGGTGAGAAGGAGGGGGATGAAAAGCAGATCTTGGGAGGTAACATCATAAGTCCATGTTTAAAACAAATATGGGTTTCTTTTATACCAAGCAGATATCCCTGGAGCAGTCTGTGTGGAAAAAGCAGGAGTGGAAGTTAGAACAGGTTTTTATGGAAGCAGATAAATTCCATGCTCTTTAACATCAGCGCTGACTGTAGGCCTGTTGCCACAGTCTGGGTCCTTCCCAAGCAGGAACAAAAACGAAAATGTGATTAAAGTTCTCCGTAATAGACAGTAGGGGGCAATGATCTTGGCTTCTTCTACAGAGGGAGAGAGAGAGAGAGTCTTTTCACAAGACTTGTGAGAATTCTTTGAAGAAAAGAAGTTAAGACCCCGAGGGTTGGAAGAGGTCTGTCATAACATTTGTTCATTTCTTCTTCTTTATATGGTTTCTTTGACTTCTAGGGACTGTGTCACACTCCTTGTTAAAATGTTCTTGCTAAAAAGAGGAAACTGAAGTGGGCCGTCTAGTGGAGGACAGGGTTCAGCATCCTCTACTGTGCGTGGAAGTCTTTAGAATCTGGTTTTTGCTTTTACATGCTGTTCAGACTGATAAGAACGGTAGCTAAAGGAAAGTGTGTGTGTGTGTGTGTGTGTGTGTGTGTGTGTGTGTGTGTGTGTGTGTGTGTGTGTCTGTGTGTGAGGGCATCTTCTATTTGCTAGGAGTCTGGACAGCTAGGTTGCCTTTCTTAGTGTTTAGTCCAGTGAACTGGCTTCAGTCTCCCGTCACCAGTCTCCCCAGGATGAAACCACTGGACTTCCTTTTTCTTTGAAAAGGAAAAAAAGTTTGCAATCAGCATTCAGACATTCTTTAAACTAATAGGATTAGAGGCGTTACAAAGGGATTTGAGCAAGATAATTAGTTTACTGCTTGGTCCACAGTGGAACAAGTAAAATCCTTCTGAGAAAAGACAGACAAAATAGTTCAGAAAATGTGTGGGAATGCAGTAAGGCCTCCATGAGGACCCAGTCAACTTGAATATAATGAAAGGATTCCAGAGTCTTCATTCATGGCTGTCTGCCTTTTTCCTTTTAACTTGGCCACCAGAGGTGTGAAGAAAATGACTTACTTAATTTTAGAGTTAATGGCTGTTGGCCCTGGCCTGGATTATTCAATTCTAAGTGCATCAGCACTACCTTCAAAGTATCTCTCACAATATGATGTAAAGTTCTTATCGGGCATTTTACAAACTGGAAAAATTATGCAATTAGGAGAACTTTTAGAAAACAGTCTAATTTTGTTTAATAGATTCATCAATTCAATTGTAGGGGAAAATCTCATGAATCAAAATGTGAGGGACATCCTCTACTTAATTGAAACAGTGAAGTATTTGTACTCTGATTTGAACAGTTTTACTGGGTGGCCTATGATAAAGAGTCATTTGAATTTAAAAAGTATCAAAGAGCCATCTTCTCCTTCCATATAGTGCTATTTTGTTCTTATACCTTTCCACTTTGGTGACGAGGGAGGGATATATTCTATACTTGACAACTGTAATATTAATATCTGAGACATTTGATTCCCAAAGAATACTGGGATAGAATATCCTCAGAGCATTTCTCTGTGTTTGGACACCATATGGATCTCACAGTAACCACTAGCCAGATCAGTGCTGCCAGAGGTTTTAGAAAGATCCTTGCCCCATGTGGTCTCCAGACTACTAGAGGACACAGCAGGCATTTTTCCTAATGAAGTATCCCTGCCTCCAGAGTAAAGGGTCTTTCATTATCTACCTGTAACTGAACATAAAGTGATTTACCAGATACAGAAATTTATTGTACTCCATAATAACACTCTATTAAACACAACATAATAATTAATAAGTTCATGTAGGTGCTGTTATAGGCCCATAATTTGGTTTGTTTATGTTTTCTTCCCACACTTTGAGTACTGGACAACACAGATATGTAGTGTTATTTGGATATATTTTTCATGTTATAGTAAGAAATCATGCTTTAGAGCATAGTGTGAAGTAAACGTCTCAAAAAGGATGCCAGGATGCAGATAGAGCATGAATGCAGTGCATTTAATGACTAGATAAAAGTTTGAAATATAACACATTTTGTATACTTGGGCGAGGGTTCTGTACACCAGAGCACCAAGCAGCCAGTGTGCTTACAGCAGCTTCCCATTGCTAGTAGGAGTAGCCACACCTTTCTAATTAACTAAAAAATTGCTCTGCATATGGTGGTGGCTTGAAAATGATTGCTATTCATGTTTAATTATTGTAAGTGATACATATACTTAGAGAACCAGGCTCCTCAAATAATTAATTCTGGCCAAAAATCAACATATTAAGATGTGGTTTCCAATGAACATTTTCTTAAAAATCCATTTTGCAAAAGTCCAGAGCCACAAAAAATTTGTCTAAAATTTAATGGAATTAAAAGACTCCTGTGGGGGTTTGATAACAGGAACTTGTGATTCTTTTATTTCTTTTTGTTTTGTTGTTGTTGTTATTTGTTTTGGTATTTTTGAGACAGGGTTTCTCTGTTGTAATTCTGTCTGTCCTGGAACTCACACTATAGAACAGGCTGGCCTGGAACTCACAAAGATCTATCTGCCTCTACCTCCCAAGTGCAGGGATTAAAGGCATGCACCACCACTGCCTGGCTAAGGCTTCATGTTTTTGACTTGGAGAAATCCCAGTGTGACGAACACAGTTTTGAACCCCTAATATCTACTTCATTTGAATAAGGTACATATTGACTTTCAAAAGAATAATAAAAAACCTGGGTGGTATACACACAGGGATTGAGAGAAAGTGAGACAGGAACATGGAGACAAAAATGACGGTTGTATGAAATGGCTTTTCAGCATAAGTAGATTCTCCTGAGACTAACAAGAGACCTACAGGTAGAGGTCAGTGGGCAGGGGCCTAGAAAATGTTTGACAGCTGGTGATAAGAAAGGAGGTATATTCAGGGAATGATTGAAATAGACCACAGATGTGTGGGAACCAGTAGGATCTAAGTGAAAAAAGGAATTAAAATGCTTTGATTAGAAAGAAAGACAAAACAGTAGAGTTCTGATGAAAAAACCACAGCAAGAAGGTAGACACAGTGAGCACTTGTTAGCTTATGGCTTCTGGAAATTGGCTCACACAACTTCACTCTTTGTTGTGCAGTGGGCACATTTCTGCAGTTTTAATTGTTCTTGGAGATACCCTGTACTGAGTATTTAATGATAGCCATATATCCTGTCCTCTACGAGCAGATATTTAGCTGCTTCTATGATGTTCTTTAAAATAAGAAATGGATCTGCTCCAAAGAATGTTGACAATATTGCTCTTAACTGCCTTATGCTAGGCATCTAAGGTCACACACTCATTATTCCACGCCTGAGTTGTGAGAAAATGCTATGTGTGCATATTTTTTTCTAGGCTGTAAGATATATATGCTCCCTGGAGGGGGGGACTTTGAACTTTCTCATTGGTTTGGCAATCAGTAATACATGTATGAAATAGGTAGTTATTGACCCTTCTGCTTAAAGCTCCATCCTAGTTGCCCTTATGAGAGTGTATGATCATCACATAGCCTCATACACGAAGACAGTTGTCATTTACTTAGATGGTATGCTTTTGTGACATGAGGATGGCTCGGATTATAAGTACTAGTACTTTAGAAAGTAGAACAGTGTACTGCAAGTCAATGAATGTAGTTCAACAGTTAATATTTTAGAGAATAAACAAGCCATCGTTAATTACAGCTGTATAGAAGGGGCAACAGTGAACTTATTTTGAAAAAGCTATCAATTTTCAGTTAGCATAGAACATAGGGAAAGTAATGCCATGAGATAAGCCATAATCATAATTAAAATTGTATAAAATAGTCTAGAAATTTTTGCTTCATGTCATAAGGTATTGGATGACCAGGTAAAGTTATTCTAAATGAAGCTTAAACACAGGTAGTGTTTGTTTATGGCATGATTAGAAGATCAGTGTATGTGTTAATTTTATTTGGTCAGGTATTGGTCAGATACATATTCATTCTTTTTACTCATTAAAGGTTAACCAATGAAGATTTTATACAAAGTTTCTCAACTTGATATACTAGAATTAAAGTAGTACACCACAGAATACTCAAGTTATACATAGGTACCATAAAGACCTTTTTTAGAAGATGTGTGTGAGAGTTGACTGCAAAAATGTTTGTTTCAAGCATTTGGACAAAAGACCTGAAATTATTTGACTACCTTCTTTGTACCAGCTATGTTATGCTTCTCATAAAATTTAGATCACAGAGTTGGTATTAGGCTTATGTGTTATTTAGGGACCTTGTTGAACCTAGTAAGATTAAGTATGGTGTTAGGAATAACCATTTCCAAAGTAGTGTATAGAGTTCAATACATAAAATGGTTCTTTTCAAAAGATGCATTGGCTTCACCAAGTCACATGCCCTTTTATACATGCTCTGTGTAAAATGTGGGACAAATCTTGCTGCAGTCATGTAATACACCTGTTTCCCAGTGACATCCCCATTCCAAGTCCGTGTGTGTGTGTGTGTGTGTGTGTGTGTGTGTGTGTGTGTGTGCTGAAACATCTAGTGTGTTCCCAGATAATGCCCATCCTGTTACAATTTTTTTTTCAGAATTTTCTGCATTGTAGAACTTGGAATCTCAAATGCACTGGAGAATGAATTCTGAAAATAGTGAATGTTAGTCATGACCACTCACACTTGCATTGATGGGAAACAGTTTCCTTCATTTAATGGGCAAAGTTTAAACTTAGGGGGAATGAAAAATGTGAACAATTGATTCCTCATATAGTTAGTTAAGAGGATTAATGGGGTAATGTATATAAAGCACTTAAACTATTGCTGGGAATATAGCAAGCACTTACTAAATGTCAGCATTTTGCCTCATTCCCATAATGACCTCACATATTCAACTGTAAGATTTAACACAATCCCCAAATATACATGTCATTGCAAGGACCTAGTTTTTTAACTCTTCATTCACACCCCACTGCCCACCTAACATTTCCTTTGGTTCCTGTGCTAATAGAATCTGCATAAAAACATGTAAAACGCAGGGGTTCCTCTCCTGTCTCCCAAAATGCCTTCTTCCCTGGATTCTCCTTATGAACTGAATATCCTACTTGCCCTGATAGGAGTCATCCTGTCTTCTCTTCTTTTCACTTTCCACATTCAGTCCTGAAGAAAACACTGTTAGCTTTACATTCAGAATACATCCAGAGTGTGACCAGTTATCATCTGCACAGCATGGTCTAAGCTGTCTACCATACTCATTGGCTAAAGGGATAAGTGAGTATTTACCTGGTCTTCATGCTTCTTCCTTTTCCTTCCTGTGGCTCACTGAATGCCAATCAGTATCATCCCATTCAAAGAATAAGTAAGACTGTGACAGTCCTCTACCCCTCACCTTGCTGTGATCTACAGCCAGATCCCTCTCCCATGGCTCTCATGTTATTTCCACCTACATTGGCTCCTGAAGTCTCTCTGCTTCCATCTCTGTTGTCATTTCCTGCTCCTCTTCATACCCTTACCAACCAATATTTGCATCCTTCCTGTCACCATAATATGCTATGAATAGTCCACCTCCAGAGTCTTTGAATTTGCTATTTTCTCTTTCTGAAATAATTTCCTTAAAATACTTCTGTGGCTGGTACCTTTTTCTTGTAGTTTTTGTTACCCATTTTCATGCTGATTTGGGAAGCTCCTCAGTTTTGATTTGACTATGATTATTCCTGAAACTGCAGTAATTTCACTTCCAGAACAAAAGCAACTTGTTTTTCTAGATGGTTTCCTCCCACCCTGACAGCTGATTCAGAGACAGCCTGACTGCAAACATGTACTAAGGACTATTTTTCAATCGTGCAGCATAGAACCCCCTTCCTCTGAAACCTTTAAGAAGTGCTCCCGACTCTGCTATATGGTTTTGAACAGTCTCTCTATTATTAATATACGGGCCTTGCAACTCTTCTAATAAATTTCTCACTCCATAGGACAATCAATCCCAGTGTTACCTTAGAACCCTAAACCTGAGACCTAGATGCTATCACTGCTGGAAAGCCTGTGTAAAATACATCCCTTCAACTCTGCCTTCATATTCTGCTTCTCTGTCCTATTGTTATCCACTGTTTCCTATAATCTGGCATGCTATAGTGTTTGCTGACTACTCTGCTCTATTGCTCCCGTTAGAATAAGTTTTGTCAGCTCCAGTTTGAATACTTATCTCTCTAGACTCTAGAGTAGGGCTCTGTTCCTATAAGGTGCTAAATAAATAGATGCTGCATGCATTACCTTTTCTCTTGTTATTTTCAACTACCATTTGCTGAGCAATCATGTGTTGCAGATGCAAGGTTGACATACTATTTCTATCTTAAAGACAGCCTCAGAACGGTGAAATGACTTGATCTAAGTCACTATATTAGTTTGCTGTGACTGTTATGGCCAAAGTATGACAAACGAGGTGGCTTAAGCTACAGAAATTGATTTGTTCTTGGTTCCCGAAGCGGGAAGTCTGAGGGCTGGGCTGTTGATTCCATCTGAGAGCCTGGGACAAGTCTCTGCCTAGCTCCTCCTAGCTATTTTTACTTTCCCAGCAGTCTTCAATATTCTTTGCCTTGTGTGAATTCTTCTAATACCTGCTTCCACCATCATGATAATAGTCTCTGTGTCCAAGTTCCCCTTTTAATAAAGTCGCCTTTCATAATGAGGGAAGGCCCACTCTAATGGTTATATTTTAACTTACTATTTAGCCTGATGGTTTTAACTTATAAAGACCTCATATCCAAGTAAGGTCACATTCAGAGTTACTGGAAGTCAGTATTTCAACATACGAATTGGAATCTGTGGGGAGGCAATTCAATTGATAGGAATAGGTTCTTTCGTTGATGACATAACTTTGATTCATACTTGATTTCAAAGCACACAGTATGCTTATATCTAAACACACACTTAGATTTAGCAAAATATATCAAATGATGGGGAGCCATTAGCAGTTATCAGTTAGGGAGTTTTTAGTTAGTATTTTAATAGGATATAGCTGTGCCCTTGAACTCACCACCTATCAGGAAAGAAAAACATTGTAAAAGCTAAGGCCCATGAGGTTAAAGCACACAGAAAGCAAATCATTTGTCATTTTTAATTTTAAAAAGCTTTCTCTCTATTATATGCATTTTTCCAGATCCTTCTAATGAAATAGTTCCACCATTTAATTCCATTTTTAGTGGTGTTGCCAAGGAAGTGCAATTAATTGTTAAAATTTCCAGTGCTGAAATTTTGCTTCGGAAAGCAGTCTGACATCTTTATATACCATTAAAATGATCATATGCTTGTCAACCTGGCAGGACATCATGACATCTTGATATACTCAAAGAATCATGCGAGGGGAAGTATAAAAAAGGAAGGTATTGTCAGTACTACACTGTAGTTTCTCCAAATACAAATGTGTGCACAACTGGCTTAGACCTATCCATCACTGGACTGCATCTCCCTGGATTTGAAACTACATCTGGGTTTGGCAGGGATGCATTATCACCATTCAGAGAAGGGACCATGTGTCAGTCTCCCCCACAAGATATATGGCCTTGGGTACTCTTAGGATTGGATATGCTTATGTTGCAGACTTTAAATCAATTTCTGAAACCTTTCCACAGATGTTGACTGCTGCAGGTCTGTAAATAGCATAGTATATTGTGAGCGTCAGCTGACACAGCCTACAGAATACTGATATATGGGGCAGTAGAAAACAACACAAAGACAAAAGATGACAGTGCCAAATTTGCTGAGGCGATCTCCTTTGTTTAATGGCATTCTTAGAATAAAATTACCTAGAAATTTGAATTTGCCATTGTCTCAGACCGTTGCAGACTCTTTGGTAACTGTTCTATTCTAGAAGCTTCTTGCACAGCTATTATTTGAAAAAGATTAACTTTGATTGTAAAATATAATGTAGCAACATTGTGATTGTTTTGATTTCTTCTTAAATATCCAACTGCAATATGATTAGTTCTATTATCGTCTTGGGGGACTCTGTGGTCATACAATTTAGCAGATTCACTAATGATAACATTTCCATGGCACAACAAAATAAGACCTTTACTAAGTATTTTATATCTGGACAAATGATGGTCAGTGAAATTACAGTTATACCTTTACCCCTTCCCAATAAAATATGTTTGTATTAAGTAGACAATTTATTAGGACCACAATGAAGTTAAAGTGACCAAAGATTTTTATGAAATAAGCATCATTTAGGAAAAAACAAAAGTCCTCCATACCAGCAACTCCTAACAGGCAATGTGAATTTAACACTTTTAGAGTCCCCTCAACCAAAAGCGTGTGAAAACCGGTTGGTGAAGCCAATCGTTACTGTCTCGTCCTACTCCAGCGTAGCGCTTCATTCAGGGCTTGGGCTTTTTTTGATCTGCTGGTGGTTTCTCATTTTATGTTATTGCCTTTGGAAGGGTGGTGTGGTCACTAATTTTTTTGTTTCTTATTCATCATTTCATGCCAAAAGTATGCACCAAAGGTCATTTTCTTATATCAGTTCTTTATTCCATAGGCAAATAAATTTCAATCATCTGGGAAGACCTTGCTAAAATACACAATCTTAATTCAGGCAACTTTTGCTACCTTGGCTTGCAGGCTGTCAGGACTGGAAAACAATAATTGTAGCTACTTCCCCACCAAATTCTCAGTCTGTTTCTCTGGTCCGTTTCCTGTCTTTCTTCCTCTCCATCTCTGTCTCCTATACTTACCTCCAAATCTCTGCCTTTAGTTGCTCAGAAATAAATACAAAGGCACATACTGTGTATGCTAACTAGCTCATGCCTGTAATCTATCTGATGTGATTCCTTTGTATGTTATCAAGGTTTTTATACTGTAGGCAACATCTAAGAACTATACACTTTAACCATTTTATGCCAGTTAAGTGGTTACCAGGAAATATTTTATACAGAAAATCACCTCTAGATGAAATGCCCCTGGTTTTTCCTTTAAAGAGCTTAATATATATTTTAAAAAATATTTTAGTAAAATAAAGGTGTAACCACTGTATGAAGATAAATTATTTAATTGGAATATCCATAAGGGGAGAAAAAATAAAAAATCTTATAGCTAGAGCTAAGAAAGGAAAGTGGGTCAAATGGAGTTTCCCCGAATTTATGAGTTTCCTTCATTGCAGGATATGTGGGAAGAAGGAGCAATTAGACAGGGTAGTGATGACCAAGATACTAGCTCCTGAAGTGCTGTGCTAAGAAGTGAAGTTGAGAAGGAAAAACACAGCCTTTTGCACACTTTGCAAGACCTTCACTATGAAAAACAACAGGCCATGCATTAGAGATGCTGTGAACATGAAACAGCATTGTTCCTTTCAGTATGTTTTCAGAATGCTGCTGTTAGCCTGATAGCCTCATGGAATATTCCTTTCAATTGAATGATAGCTGCTGTTCCATATTTATGTAGAATCCTTAGAGGGAATATTTTGACATACTACAGATCAAAATATTTTCACCTGAGAGGAAGAATTGAAAGGAATTGAAGCAAAAATATCCTAATAGCATATTGAAATGCCAAACAGCTACATACCCTTGCTCTAATAGCTTGAAAGTAACTTGAGTAAGTCACACGAATAGAGTAAACATTTTTTGCTTACAGGTTAAACTGTGCCTTGGAATACTCCCAAGTTTTTTGCATATTTCAGGGAATGCAGTTATATTGTCGACAAATACTGTCCACATTGATTTTATGTATTCACACAGCTATCCTGATTAGAAAGTCTTTTATTCAAAGAATAAAGATGATCACAAAAGATTCACCTTAGTCTTTTGAAAGAAGGCTACTATGGTTTCAATTTACATTGTGTACAGACACAAAGAGTTTGCTTGCAATTTCTTTACATGCAAGAGATGGTTTCCTTTTCCAAGCTCACTGAAAGTATTTCTGCAGCAAGAAACTGAAGGACTGAAGGTTCAAAAGATCAGTGCTGTCGGGGACAAGGTGTAGAAATGATACATCTTCTCATAAACTTTAAATGTATTTTGGCCCAAGAAGTTAACTTCTACCCCAAGGCACTGTACTAGTCACTCATTCATCACAGGCTCATTGAACCATAGGGGAAGTGTCGAGTCATCTCACCTTTGGCCAAGGTGAAATATGCAATCATAAAATTAAAATAAAGGAGGAAGAAAAAATTTAAAGATGTGATTTGGAGGTAGATTGTGTATGACCTTATAATCATGATTAGTATGTGTTGAACACTTTGTACCAGGTGGTCTTAGGTACTGGAGTTATTTACTGTTTAAATATTTGAAGGTAATTGAAGTGTTGAAAGTGGTAGTCCAAAGGGTCTCATCATCAACTGGACCAGAGAGATTACTGGATGAAGATTAAGCTTTCAGTGTGGGAAGATAACCTGGAGACAGAAGGGTAGCACTGGAGGAAAAAAAAAAAAAAAGGACTCAAAAGTGAGATTCTGGAATAAAGGGCTGGTTGTGTTGCCTGTGATTTGTTTTATTCTCAAGGAGAAGTGGACTATCAAGTTAGAAGAGATATGTAGTAACCAAGACTGATATAAAACAATTGGCACAGTTGGGGGAAGGAATAAAAGTTCTTCCAGAGGACTTTCCATCTGAGGAGCAAATTTAAAAAATAGAATTTTTTTTTCTATAATGAGAGGATGAAGTGTTGAGGGAGAATCTTGAGGAAAATGATGTAAGCCATCATGACACATAGAATTCACAACAGGCTCTCCTGAGAGGGCTGACGGGGGACTTATCTAAAATGTAAATCTCTGTGAGAAAGCTATGCAGCTTTATTTTATTCCCTTGTTTTTTTAATTTTTATTTCATAAAAAAATGAATCCACTGAATTGTTCTTAACATTGAACAGTCCTATGGACTAGATGGCTCCCCTCCCATAGTGAATGGAATTCCTCATCCTTAGTCTTTGGGATGAAGCACATCCATGAAAGAGCCCTGAAAAAAGATAGGATACTTAGAAGAGGATCATTTTGATACAACGATCTCATGTCTTTCAAAAACTAGCCATACTGTAGCAGTGAATAGAACCACTGATCTCCCAATATCATAAATTATTGTTCTTGATGTCATCATTCTCATTGCCTAATTTTAATAATAGATAGGTTTTAATCTCAATTTAATTTTGAGAGAGACGCTCATTAAACCACTCAGTGGGCTTACCACTGTTTCCAAGAATACCTACTCAGCTCAGCTTTTTGAAAGGATGCAGTCATGGACTGTATTGTGCACCCTAGCCCCCTTGTCTAAGTTACACAAAGATGTACAGCTGCCAAGAGGTAGCTGCCTATCTCCGTACCCTAGCCCAGACTTTCTCCATATCTCCATTCCATCAGAAGCTTTGGACAAAGAAGTGTCTTCTCTGTATGTCCTACCTGGACTGGAACTGCAGTGTGGGGTGATGCTGCAGAGCCCTGGCTGCACAAGTAATTCTAGTCCAGTTAACAATCACGTCAGTCTCTTCCATTCCCCTCACTCCCTTCCTGGTCATTAATGCAAAGTGCCCTATACCCAGCTCTGTTATTAAATTATCAGCTATTAAAATGATAAATTGGTTTCTGCTTCAGTAATTCAATGTGCTTGAAATTTAGTCTTTCTAAAATGTTGCTTTTCTATTAATGTGTTGCACTACAAAGCAATTTTTATTACCTGAGTAGCATATTTTCAAGAAATCATCATTGGTTTTAGAAATTTGGACTCATTTTAAAAGATTATAATTAAGATTTTAAAATTAAATGCACTCTCTATAAGTAAGAACTTTAGAGATATGCATTAGAGATTGACTTTAAAAGAACATATGGAAAACAAAAAACTAGAAAGGAACTTATACCATCATTCTGTTAGACTCTACAGTCTCTCCTGCAGGGTCTTGCTCCCACACTGTAGTCAGGCTATGTTTTTGCTATTATTCCTTGAGCCACAGAAATGCTTTCATGGGGGTGGGGGTTTTTATTAGTATTTTATATTTCATGAACCAGATAAAAACATGTCTGATATTGGGTTGTGTCTGAGTAGATTTTCAAAAATAAATAAATAAATAAATAAATAAATAAATAAATAAGTCTGCAGATTTCAAAAGAGTTCCCAGTGGTTCTTAGTTTCCATTTGTCTCATAAAATCACTCTGTATTATAAAGGGTTTTTTAATCATAAAATTCAAGTCAAAGACATGTCATGCTATTTATTAGTTTTGCAATTTCAGTCAAGAGAAGACAATTTATCCTCAGTTCCTCAAAATTCCCGGAGGATGTTGAATTGTATACGTGACACAAAGACTGCAAAACCTGGGTCCAGTGGATGCTTCAAAATGTCATGGAACCTTTTTGCACTTGTCCAGAAGTCTTCATCCCTACAGCAGTGTCATCCCACTCCCTCATTCATTTTCCATCAGGGATAGGAACCAGCTGTTCAGATCTCTGTGCAAATCTGCCTCTGTACTTAAAGTACTTAAGCACACCCTTGCCTGCTTAACCATGGGTTAATTCCTTTGACCCTGCTCCCGAGGCAGTTGTCAGATGGGAATTTTCACAGTGGTTTGCTCACTTAAGGCAGCCTTTATCCACGGGAGAGCAGTGGAAATGGAAGCAAGGCATTGCTGACTGCAGGGTGCAGCCGTGAACCTGTTTCTTCATTGTTCCATTTTATCCCTGATTAGTCCTACCCTGAATTTAGGAAAGGATCGAGTCCATGTGAGATTAGGCAGCTCTTCAGTGACCCCCCATCTGCCCTGGACTCATTTCCACCTGGAAATGGGGGTAAGTTCTGAGGAATTTCATTGTGTTTGTCTGTTAAGTGCTAAATAAATAATGACAAAGAAAGAATGAAGCAGCAAAGATAGGGGAGTTTGGAAAAAAAAAGATGTTTGACATTTGATATAGGATTTTCAAAATGACTAGAAGCCAAGCAAAACCAAAAATTATTATTTGGAATCAAACCTCAAGTTTTCTCTTTTTCTACTTTGAAGAATAAATCTGGCAGCTTTTAAAAACCACAAAACTTTATAATATGAAAATTGACATTGTAGAATAAATGAAAGGAAAAATGCATCACTTGAAATAAATAGCTGCATCAAAAATGGCCTCTCTGCTTGTTTATCTGTTCAAATAGCTAATTAAATTTCTCATGACAGAATATTACAAACCTAAACTCAAGACCAGCAATTCACGTTATTATCCGTATACACAGAGAACAAATTGGCATCTCTGCTGAAATAGATGATGTTCAAAAAATCCAGTCTACGCCTAACTACTTTTTGTTGTAGCAAATGAAATAATGTAGAAATTATAAATTGTACTTTTAGAGAAATTTATTGTTGATGTTTTACTCAAACAAAGAAAACACAGAAAGTTAGCTACAGAACTTAGGAATCTATGACACGTGGAGTGAGTGGAAGGGTAGAAACTTCAGAGAGTAGTCTCATGTTTGCTTGCCTTATCGGATCCTTGCAGAAAAGTCTAATGTTATTTGAAATGATACATTATTTTTGCACAGACTGTATCAATTTACTTCCCCTGTAGTGATATATTACCCTTACAATTTTGACTTCCATATGTCCATTAATACCTATAAGTCTTTGAGAGAAACTTTGACACCCAACAATTCTTCTTGTCATGTAGAAGTGGATACCTAATCTGTGAGGATCCAAGGCAGACAGGAGGCATTCAAACATCCAGTGATCAAGGAAGAAGGCACCAAGCAGATGCACCTGCCTGGATAGCAGATGAGCTAGAGATGGTCATTCTTACCCAGAATGTGCATGGTTCAGGTGTTTGGTGATTCATGGGTTGGAATAGTAGAAGAAACTCCACTTACAGAAACCTGTTCCATGTTTTCCTAATCTTTGTTCCCTTTTGAATCACAGTACAAGTTCTTGATCTTAAAAGACAAAAATATAAAATCATCTAGGTGGTGCAGTACACTGTTTTTGAAGGAAAGGGCTACAGAACAAGGCCTTATCTTCTTTGTTTAACATTAGCTAGGATGAGAAATAACTGTTCATTAAAAAGTAAAACTGGAGAAAAGCCCCTTTCACTTATAGCCTCTTATATGGATGCATATGCACACACACACACACACACACACACACACACACACACACACATACAGAGACAGGGACAGAGGACGAGGCAGACTGACAGAGTCCTGCACACACAAAATACACAAATGCAGGTGTAAAAATGAATGTAGAAATAATTTGCAAAGGAAGAAGCTGTGAATCTTTAGGATTTTTTCATCAACTTTGCTCATTTAGGGAGTGAGGGGAAAGAAAATAATGGGAACTAGTGTTTGACAAATCTACAGGTTCTTCTCAATAGGACAATATAATTGAATGTGAAGCAGAAAGAAGAATTGTTCAAAGGAAATGGCTATTTCCTAGGTTAGGGTTTTACCATATCTATCCACACAGCCATATTTGGAATGTGGAAAGTATGTGGTCAGTCCACATTTTTCTTCTTATCTTGTCATTAATAGTCTTTTCAAAAGACTTAAGTAAAATTTATTAACCCTAAATATATTGTATTTTCTTTAAGTTACCAGTTCTATATGACTCATAATTGTTTAAGTTCCCCAAAATATAAATTTTAGAAATGATTTTTTGTATTACGAATGGTATAAAAAGATTATTCTAATTGTTTCTATATGTTGTGTTGTGTGTTATATTATGAAGACTTGTTGCTTTTATGAAAATTAGGGTAATTGCTTTTTGTATCATAATAATGATTAAAAGCAGTTAAAGTAATTGTCTTTATATAAAGTAACTATCTGAATTTTGAGATATTTGAGTCTATATATGCCCAGGGTCCAAAACAGAGCCAGGCAGATCTACTTGGAAACTTATGGTAGATTCATGATTATGATTTTTATTAGTGGGAAACTTGTCAACTTGTCAGTAGAAAACTATGGAATATTTCCATTCAATTGGATTGTTTAGAGATTAGAAAAAATGTTTTATTCTGTAGAAAGAAAGCATGATTTTAAATTTTTATTTTCTTAAAAAGGAGAAAATATCAATGGTTCAAAGTGCTAAGTAAAATTAAAAG
Organism: Cricetomys ansorgei; assembly: GCA_026225945.1. NCBI lineage: Eukaryota > Metazoa > Chordata > Mammalia > Rodentia > Nesomyidae > Cricetomys > Cricetomys ansorgei. The sequence goes on from JAMJFZ010001390.1 coordinate 4,201,607, forward strand.
TTACTGGAAAGTTAAAAGTGGCTGATTTTAGAACCTGACGTAGGGAAAATACAAGACTGACATCTTCTGAATGGAAAAAGAGAGAACATATGTATGGATATTAAGTTTCATACTATGTCATGCTAATGTCAAAAAAGGACTGTATTAAGCATTAACACAGAAACGGTGTGACAATGTCCCTTATTCTTCTCCCTTGCCTCCTCTGGAACACACATGGATTGCCACACACATAGGAGGCTGTGTAGTAGTTTTAAAACCAACTTGTGTGTATCATCACTGATGTGATGTTATTCATGATAAAGAAAAACTTCGACCCAACTAATTTATATCTAATTTGACATATACACTAGTAGAGTTCATCTTTATCCCAAATTTAACTAACTTCTTCAAATTAGAATCCTAAAGATACTTGATCATTAGTAGTATGTGATAAAAACATGGTATAAGTCTAACATTTGCTTTGGAATTATGCTGTTTCCCCCACACATAATGAAAGTGATACTGTAGCATTTTTCATTTCTGAGCTAATCAGTTTCTTGTATCTGAACTCATGCTAGGAGGTATCCTGAATTATGAAATTCAACAAGAAAACTTCATATTTGTACCAAAATAATCTGTCTTTATAGAAAGGTAGCAATGTGCATGTTAATCCTAAATTTAGGAATTGTAACCTTAATACTTTATGAATTATTGGGTGTGTATGTATACACACAGTGTTTAATAATGTCCAAAGTATTTCATTTTTCCAAGTATTTAAGAGACTCAGAAGACTAGCGGCATAAATTGCTTCTGACCTCTCAGTTCTGCTCTGTTGCCTTGTAGCATTTTTGTAAATCTCTTGAAGTTTGTTCTGTGGTCAACTGCTGTCATTCAGTCCCACTTACTGATAAGATGAGTGTGGCTTTCTCTGTAGGGTGGAAATAAAACACATTTCTCTAAACTTAAAGTTGCCATTTCTTTGAATTAACCCACTGACATTTACAAAACAACCCAGGCAATTCAGACTCTCTTTCTTTTACAGATGGCTTCTTTGTTCTGTTCATGCTACTAAAAGAATCCCTATGTGTCAGAAAAGGACATATTTAATTGTATTAAGCTGTATAAAGTTTTCTGAAACCATAGAAAATGAAAACTTTCATACCTTGGAGTTAAATGTCGTGGTATTATGAACATACTTGGCATGTGTGCCTTAGAAGTGCTTTATCAATAGATACCTCTCACAAAGGTGTCCTGACACAGGAGCTGCATTCAAATATGAGTCTTCAATCTACTGGGGTTAATTATCTGTACAGAATGGCTGAGTATAGCTGTGCATAGATCATCTTATGCATGCTACCTTTGTAGCAAATTGATTTAAGTGCATTTTTGGAGCAGTTGTTGGGCAGAATTGATTCAATGGCCAGTAGACTGACTTACACTGCAGAAATGTGCGTGGGTTTCTCCTGGCATCCAGACAGAGTTTTAGCCAAATGGAAGGTTTAGTGGTACTACAGTGCAGTTCTCCATCAACTTAAGCTGTGAAATGCTGTGACGTCCATTATTAAAAGAGCTTCAGTAAATAAAGTATGATGGCTTAAAATGCCTATTGACAACTAGCACAAGACAAAACATCTCAGTGGCATTCTAAATGCAAAGTAAATTTTGGCTACACATGGTCTTGGTAGAATGAAGGAGAACTTCTAATTCCTGTAACAGTTAAAGACTCCAAATATAGCGGAAAGATATGAACCAAGTTTTAAATGTACATGATTGAAGCATTTGGTCTATCTTCTCCTGAAGCAGTCTTGCACCTTTAGACACCATTACCTGATGTCACTTGGTGTTTTAGATGCATCTGGAAGGGCTCTGTGGACTTGCAGTCTTTGCTGTTCCCTTCATAAACCTTAACCTTTAAAGGTTCCTTATAAACCTACATTTAGGCATCTCTGTTTTGAAGATAACCTTGCCTACTTCTGGCCATTCTACATATTATGTATTTAATATGTGCACTGAAATAAAAATGATGCCTAGGAGATAAAACAGCCTCTATTGATTACATAAAAGCAATAAAGAATGCAGCTTCCTAGAACCAGCAAATTCATATATATATATATATATATATATATATATATATATATATATATATAAAATCCCTGCCACTTCTTTGATGTGTCATGTGAAGATTAATATGATTTTCTTCCTTTCTCATAAGTGCTTGAGAAACAAGCTATCTGCAACATGGAACTCTGTCTATCTTTTGCATCCAGACCTTCATGAGGACAGAGTAGGTAGTAGTTTTACCGACTGCCCACCTCCAGTGCCTGCATCTAAGGAGCTCCCATGGTAGTTCACAAACTTTAGAACTAGAAGTTATTCATATTTACTTTTTGTGGCTAACTTTCTCTTGTGTGTAATTTTGAACACATAATATCCTGAAAATACGACTCTGCATCCCTGAAAAAGTTGGCTGGCTGCAGAGCGAGAGGTGCTTTATACATTTAATGAAAATATTCATTTATGATTGCTTTTGAAAAAAATATGAAATGGCCTTTTATATCCAGAACATCCTAAAACAACAAGACCCTGTTTATGCACTCTTAATGCTTCTTTGTAATTCAGAAACTATATAGATGGATTTGAATTTCCTGAACTTAAAGTTTATCGATATAACTTAGTGCTAGCTGAAATTGTTTTTAACTGTTTGTTAAGAAGAGCAGCAATATAATTCACAAATATTATATTAGACCATGAAAAAAGTAGGGTTGAAGCTTCTAATTGAGCACCAGTTCACTTTTTTCATCTTCAATGACATGTACGTTGTGTCTTTTGAAACAGAGCCTTACCATCAGTTTATGGAGAGTAACCAACAGTCTGGAAATAGCCTGTGATGTTTGTGAATGTCTTTATGATGTTTGGATTGTCTATGTAAATCCTTTGTTGAACAACTGAACCAGATATAATTGATTTAACTGAGGTTTTACTTGTTAGTATAAGATGTCTGGTTGGGCATTGTCTTCCCCATTACAATGTGGTGCCATTTAAATTACTCTCATATATGTATATATATTAGGAAGCTTCTACAGTAGTATACTCCAAACAGCTTTTCAAGGAGCCTTTAATGTTAGTTGTCCATTTCTATATTCCTCCTATACCCTGCTTCCTCATTCTCTGTCCATGCCTTCCCATTTTCCTCCTCACTTGGATTAGAGTAGAGGTTTAAAGATGTTACATTGGTTGCCAAAGTGAATATGAGAAAGAGAGAGGAGAGAATTTATATGAGAAGAATCCACATGTGTATTTCAATACTCTGGTTTGGGTTGCATGACTCATGGTCTGTGATACATTCTTTCCTGCATTCTCAGGAAGAAAAGGGTGATGTATACCTGCTGTATGCAACTTGGCATAACAAAGAAATGCAATAACTTTTATGCTTTGTAATTGGGCTTTCTGTCTACTCTCTTCATAAACAGTTGTTAGGTAGGAAATTCAGAAAGAAAGCATTGATGAGGACCACTCATCTTGAAACTCCTCTTGTGAGAGTACTTTTCCCTGGGACCTTTGGGATAATCTATGTGCACCCAATTATTCCATACATAAGACAGAGCTCTGTGGAGCTAATGCAAACATCTGCTTATTATTTGAGGCTTGTGCTTCTTTTATCCATAGTCAGTTATTTGGAACTCCATACATACAAAAACAGTCCCTTTCCATGAAATATATTATTTGATTAGATATGTGAACAAAAGGATCTGATTTGATATGTGTGTGTGTATGTGTATACACATATTGCTTTCTCAAAGTTAAAATCTGTATAAATATGCATATATTATTACCCAGTATTTTCCAGAGTTGTCCATGCAATTACAGATTTATGATATTCCCAGTCAGACTCTAAGAGAGGTTAAACTGTGGAGGAAAATAAAATTACAAGTAATTAAATTTACAGGCAGCTTTGCCATCTAAAGCAAATTTATTACTTCATAGTGAAATATAGTTAGTACACTTTCACATAAAGTGAATCCATTTTTACATGATATAGGTATTATACATGGCTGTTTCAATTTATATAATTAAAATGATATCACTGGACTCTGAGGTTAATGGGCTACTCCACTGAGAACCATACGTCGTAGACAATAAAATGCAGCACTGCAGTGTTGGCTCTTTCCTGAAGAGCTGATGCAGTAACTTAGTGCCACTAGATCACACTGTCTCTTTAAATATTCTCACACATACTGAAAGCAAAGAAGGAATACTCACAGAAGTTGCCTTTAAGTTTTGGAAATTAAAAAAAAAAAAAAAAAAAAAAACACTGAAATCTACCCAGAGTGCTTAGAATAAATACATTGGAAAAACCTTTTCATCTCACCCACTGTTCCTTCCCACAGAATCTGCTACATTCAATCAAGGGTTCCAAAAGAGGCATGCCTGCAATCCCAGTACATGGGTTTTGGCAGAAGAGGATGTTCATGAATTTGAGGCTAGCCTTCACTATATGGTAATGTCATCACTATGTGGGCTTTAGAGTAGTACCCTGACAAGGTGACTCAACGGATAAAAGAGCTTGCCTTGCTAGTCTGCAGATGTGAGTAGGAGCCCTGAGTCCCAGATGGTGAAAAATGAAAACCAACTCCCACAATTTATCCTCTGGTTTACACATGTATATGGTGGCACATGTCTACCACACATGTACATATGTGCATAAATGAATAAATTTATAACTAACAAAGAAAAGAACATAATTATACATACATACATAATTATATATGAATAGGTATCAATGGTCAATCAAATTCTACAAACTTTTCTTTCAACACAAATGATAAAATGTCGGAGTGGAGAGGGACTCAGTTGTTAAGAGTATTTGCTACTCTAACATAGGACTAAAGTTGGTTCCCAGCACCTATCCTTGGTGTCTCCAGTTCCAGGAGATCCTATTCTGGCCTCTGTAGGTGCTTGAGTGTGTGACTATACACACACACACACACACACACACACACACACACACACACACACAGAAGTAATTATATAATCTATTATATAATTATAATCTAAAATAATAGCATAAACTTTTTCCATAATTTTCCTATGAAGATTTCACATTTTATAAAAATTTTAAAATGAGTAAAATTATTTAAAAATAAGTTTTTCAAATTAAAATATCCTATATTTTATTACTTATTTAATGTTTTGACCTTGACAAGTATATTTCTCAAATTTTACTATTACAACAAAATAAAATGCTATACTTTTGATGTATAAATGTTATCCAAATAAGGTCTACAAAAATTTTCTTTGAAGACCAATTTTTTGTCATGTTTTGTAGTTTTGTTTATGAAGCATTAATGTCAAGGTGTGTTTTGAACAGACACAAATCTTCCATTGAAGAATTTTTAAAACTGAGTGGAAGAAATAGTCTTCCTTAGGGAAGAGCACACAAATTGGTTATCCATTACTAAATGGTCAGCCCTGCAAACATATATACACATAACACTATATAGAGTGATCAGGTTGCATTCAGGAATATGCCATATATATGTGTTCATGTATACACACACAGACACAAATACATGTGTGTGTGTGTGTGTGTGTGTGTGTGTGTGTGTGTGCATATAACAACAATTAATGAAGATAAGGCCATGAATTTGAAAAATACAAATAAGAGTGGTATATGTAAGGATTTAGTGGGAAGAAAGAGACATATAAATTGTGTAATTGTATTAAAATCTTATAGAATAAAAGTAATAAGGAAAAATGAAAAATAATAACCACCTTTTAGCTGAAATCTGAAAAGTTTTTAAGTTGTTACAGTCAATATCTTTATAGACTAATGGTTTTATAATGTCAGAAAGGTATGCAAACATTGATACCAGCCTTCCATAAACTCAAAATCAAGAACACACATTGACTTGGAAAATGGTATGGGTACAGAAAACACAACAAAATCTTCCTTTCCTCTGTGCTTGTGTGGTGAACTTTGCTCAACCTGGCACAGCAATTGCTGAAGTCTTTTCTATGGTCTTATTAAGTTGAAAATAAAACAAATCTCTTAAATAAAAACCTTAGTAAGTAAATTCACTGTGTCTTTACTGCTCTTAGGATTCACTAAAATCTCCTTCATCGGCCAGTGAACCTAGTAGTCAAACACAAGTGTTCTCTTGCTAATTTTTCAGTATCACACTCTACGACTTACTACTTATCACCAAGCTGAATAGCTTTTCTTTAGAAATAATTTCTCCTTCTTATCAGGTCATCTCTCAGTCTTATCACAGAGTCCACTCACACCCTTTCAGAATATTCCCTGGTGTGCAATACCTTGCTCTCCTAACAGTCTACACTTTTCTTTACATATATATGTCATCAATGGTGTCTCTTCATATATATATATATGTATATATATGAATAGATTCTGGATCACTTTGATACATATTGTACATGATAATGCTATAATTAGCTACCTATTATGCCTAATATACTAATAGATCTATATCTATATATGAATAGATATAGAAGATAGATAGATAGATAGATAGATAGATAGATAGATAGATAGATAGATAGATGATAGATAGGTAGCTATTGCATACCCTGTCCCTGGGTCTGAAAGAATTAAAGCATTTTAATGTTCACTGCTTGAGACTGAAACATATTATTTTGGCTTAGTAGAAATGTTGAAGACCATTTTTCATTATAATACAGAGTCTTTGTACTGACCCAGCCATTTTAATTTAATATAATTTTGCTGCTGATCTCATTAAAGATATTTGGTTTGTTATGAGAATATGTTTCCAATGTTAAGAGGAAGAAGAGTAAAGTGCAGTTTAGTTTTGCTTTGGAAGAGCAGAAAATGACACCTTTACGCAGTATCCTCTATGGAAGTCAGCTACTGCCTTTTAAAATTGAGAATGCAAATGCCAGTGAGTGTAGTCCTAATTTTTCTCACTTCTTATAGAGTATTTCAACAAGAAAGCTAGCAATTGTCAATGTGATCTTTGAGTTATGTATTATAAGGAACCAGATTGCAAGTAAACAGACCTAGTCCAGCATGAGTCTCCTTCAAAGAGAATGTTTATGAGGAAATGAAGATTAACCAATGAAGCACAGCAAAATGAACCTTCCATCAGAGAGAAATCATTACAGAGGACTGGAAGTGAAAATGAATGGAAAGTTGACTGCATAGGCACAGATATCCCAGGAATACACATAGAAATTTAAAATCCACAACAAATGTTTTTGGCTAAAATTTATATTCCCCAATATTTCAAGAGGCTTTGTGAAAGTGTGTTTTCAGTATTATTTTGAAGCATTTTATATATGTCTTTATTGATCAGAACTGAAGGATCACTCTCTCCCTGGGATTTATTCTGCTCTAATCTGAGCTTTCTGAGAGCAGCCACTGTATGAATATTATTCTTTTATATCTAATATCTAGCAGTTCATCGGCTACAGGATTAGTTGTTGAGATGATCAGTGGAGGTGCAAAGCATATGACTTGCCAGTGTCCCTGGATATAGAGACTAGGAGAGGAACTTGACACATTCACAAGTAATATATAGAATCATTCCTTCTTCACAGGAACCATGATACAGAAGGCTGTAGTAGATTTTCCAGAGGATATAAAGCAGAAGTCAAAGAACTTTAGTACTTTGACCAAGATCATGTAGTCATGTAGCTTCTAATGGGTAGAGCCATGATTTCTGTGAGAAGCATGCCCAATGACACCACACTTTATAACTACACTTCCTGTAATCTGGGGTGTTTTCTGACCACTCTGGATCTAAAAGTGGTGATAAATCAGAGTTATCCTAGAAACCTAGGTCACTGTCCCAGTGGCTCTTCTCTAAATAGCAAAAAAAAGGGTATACTTTGTATTTGCCTTAGGCACCAATTTTAGTCTGCCTTACCTTATGGCCTCTGTCCAATTAAATGTTGACTTCTGAGAATCTTTTGGAAAGATTGATGTTAATTTGAAGCATTGTTACAGATATAATATTTATGGACATAATACAAAGAACTTTGAAAAGAGTTATTTATATTTTGAATGATTTGTTTTTCAAAGTTGATAACTTGGCTGTAAAAATTTCATGATGGTAATCATATTTTAAAACTTTTGGAGCTGAAGAGACGACTCAATGCTTCTAAGATTCAGTTCCTTACTCTTATAACAGGAAGGTCACAGCTGCTTGCCACTTCAGTTCCAGGGAGAATCTAGGACCTCTAGACTATGAGGGAACTGGAACCCACATGCACATTCCCAAGGACATACACATATTTAAAACTAATAAAAATAAAATTTTAAAAAATTATTAAAAATTTAAAAATAAAATTAAAAAAAAATAAAAATTAAAAATTTTATTTAAAATAAAATTTAAATAAAGAGGGCCTCTTGAAAGGTTTTTCATGTGGGAGTTGCACAACAGTGATAGTGTATTAAATCCCAGTTAACTGTACTCTTAAATGATAAATTTCAAGTTAGTGTATATATTAAAACCCAAAAGTGGTCTTTTCTATCTCATGCTCCTTCGTCCACTTAACTTAATGGTTTTGCTCACTTTTTTCCCCCGTTGATATTTATGTCTTCTGACTATAAGCATATATGCAAACACCATACATAAAATAAAAAAGTAACAAGACCCTTAAAGATAACATTTGCTGGAAATGTTTCAGTAGGATCCTAATATTGGTTCTCATGTCACTGGTTATAATGGTTAGCTGGTATGTTTATGAAAGCATTGATTCCTGGAACACTGCGAGACATAATCTACCTAATATAGCTGGCTTGGAAACCAGGGTCTGGGTTTTTGTTGTTACTGCTGTTTGTTTTTGTTTTTAAGAGAAGCATCATAGTGAATTCTTATGAGTGACCTTTATCCTACTCCTTGGGACCACTGTTAAAGGAACTGAATAATAATGTCAACTTGCTAACTGATACTGGAGCCACCTCTGATATAAAGCATTGGTACTGGTCATTAGTAGAGAGTATGGGGAGCAATTGAGTCAAATAAAAATCCTGTCTCTCCTACACATTAGCAAAATGACCACAGATTAGTTGTGTAACCTTTGTAAACCTCAGTTTGCCCTTTGCAAATTGAGAACAAGGGATTACATGGTGATGTGACATAGGAAAAAATTAAGTAAACCAAAAAAGTGTTGGCTAGCTAAGAACAATCACCTGTTGTATGTTAGTACTGACCATTACTTCTTTAATCCATTTCAAAGTACTTACTTTACCACACATAGGTACCATTAGACTCTTACACATAACTTCAGGGAGTATAAAAACCTATGGCATTTGGTTAAGAGTAAGAATCACTGGTACCTAGATGTGTTAGAAATTAAAAGAAAAATGACCATTATTACTGTTGTACTCATAAGAACCTTGTTTGTTGAGTACGACAAGTTCCTGGAGAAGTACATTCCAAATAAAGCCTAAAGGGTGAATTAAAAGCAATAATTCAGATAGACATGGAGGTGTAACAGGAATGCTCTGAATTAATCATTGTGTGAAATATCTGAGAAACTCGGCATCCAGTATCTCTGGAGTAGATTAGGTGAAAGTTAAATAACTGTCAGAAGCATGTGTCTTTGGGGGGCAGTGTATATCTCTGTGATGCTTTGAACTTTACTGTGTTGAATCAAGATACTATGGAGTCTGTGACTGAGAAGCAGCAATCACAGGAAGGCAGATGTAGCACCAGAGATCTAGTTGCAGGCTGTTAAGCTAGACCATACTAGAGAATGTCAAGGTGACAGAAGGGCTGACAAAGAAATTTTGGAAATATTTTGAGCTGGGTGAATGTTTGCTAATAGATTTGTATTGTATATATAAGACAACATATATGGTCTGAGCCTCTGTAAGGATAGTGTCCCTCTTAATTAGGACAAGAAAGATTACAGGATGAAGTGATTTGGTGTAATTTTTTTGAAGTAGTGTTCATATAGGCTTTGTGAGGATTCTTTAGAAGTGGTCATAAATAAAGACAAGAAGATTTTGACCTGAGTCATTTATAGTATGAGGTTGGCTGGCTATCTACTGATAACCTAACAGTGATCAGGAGAGTGGAGGGGAAAGGGCTTGACTGCAGGCACTGCAGATGTGTTTGGAAAAGGGTTGAATGTAGCGGAAGGATAGGGTTTAAATGAGAGATTCGGGGCTTTGAAATTAGTCTGTAGGTCCCTTCTCAGGTATAGTTCTTGGAGGTCCTTTTTCAATAGTGTGCAAGCAAAGCATATGAAGTTCTTTTTGCAATAACTGTGTTACTCTCCCCTTTTGGATTTAATTATGGAGACTGACTTCCAAAGGGAACAGTCTCTGCAACTCTTTTCACCTCCTTGCCACTTTCAGAAAAATTAATAAACTTGTCTTTCAAGAATTTCAAGAATTTTCAGACCTGAAGTGATAGCTCAGCAATTCAGAATACTGGTTGCTCTTGCAGAAGACAAAGATTTGGCTTCCAGCACCAACACAACAGATCAGAACCACTCGTGACTCCCAATATCCTCTTCTGGCCTGTATGGGCGTCAGATATGTACATGGTATACATGTGTTCATGAAGGATACACACACACACATACACACACACATATATATACAAGTACATATATATGTATATATATATGTTTATATGTGCATATATATGTACATATATATACATATTTGAAGAAAATTAATTTAAATTGTTTTCAATTTACTAGGAAGTGTAACATCATGATTCAAGATTTCAGTAGCCTTTAAAATGATTAATCATCTTGTCTAAACTTCTCAGTACCTGGCATAGCAGTAACACACTTACCATCCTCATTTTACCATTCACCATGTCACCGCGTCAGTAAGGAAACTCAAGTGATTCTCAATTCTGCTGAGATAACAGTCACCTTTACTTACATCAAATACTTTCCAATTGGAACCAACTTCTAATTTTATTACCGAATGTTCTTCTTAAAAAGATACCTCATGCTCTGGACACTGGCCGAGTCTTGAAGACACTGCCTGGCTCTTCCTCTTTGCCCATTATCCCTGCTTGCTCTGAAATTCAATTTCCAAATTAATCTTCCTAAAAATCAAGTCCAATCAAGCCATTTCTCTGCTCTCAAGCAGATTTTTACATTCTATTGCCTCGTGATATAATTACAAACTTCCTCCCATGGTGTTACATCTTACTCAGTAGTTCTGACTCACTGTGCTCACTCTACACAGCTCATAGAGCAGTAGACTACTATTAGAGGTGCCTCCTCATGACTTTATTGATCTGCAAAGTATAGAGTAGATACAATGAGGTCAAATAGCTGGTTTCTAAGTAGAACGCTGGTAGTACGCATGTAATCAGCACCTCTACAGTGTTTTCAGGCTTAGCTATTTTCCTCATCTTCTTTACTCGGTTGAAAAAAAAATTATAAGCAAGAAACTGACTTCACTCAATTATTAACTTTTAACACACTACATGAAGCTCCACATATAGTGAATAATAAGTAAATAAATGAATATTGGAATGACTGCAAATCATACTTTTATGTGTAGGAAATAGGAACTGTCATTAATATATAGTCTAATCCATCGTTGCACAAATGATCTAAGTCAAAGTTATGAAAAAATTAAGGAATCCCTCCCTTATCCCCAAAATGCAGAAAGCATTTTGAAGCTAATTTAGTAATCATTGTGAGAATCACTAATCCTGGCTCAGTGTTCATTTGCATTTCCTATATGTTTAATAATTAGTCTTATCATGTAGCACTGCTAACATTTTCAAATCTTAGCTCCTCTCCTACAAAACCAAATTAATAATACCTGTTTTATGAGATGGTTGTGGTAATTGGAGCATGGAATGATATATTCCTTTTGAAACATCAAGTATTACTTATGTAAGGTTCTTTCTTCCCAGGTGAACATAGCCCACTTCTCAGTGTACCTGGCATCTATAATTAACTCTGTCTTTTTGGGCTGGCCTGGGCACTTAGCCTGAGACACTATTCCATGTTCAGGAGCTATTTATCCATAGTGACAGCTGCACACAGCCATTTACCTTAAAGAATATTGAGCTTTAAGCCTCTTAGTCTTTCATAGGCTTAGGGAAAGGAAAGATTGGTGACCATTAACCAAAGGAAGCTATTCTATACTCTAGGAATCTGTCATAGGTAATCAATAAAATTAAGATAAAATTCAGGAGTGAAATTCTTTTGAAACTACAGTGTGCATGCTTAATTTAACCACTTACAGCTTTCCCTTCCCCACCCCAGGGAAGGTAGTTGAGAGTGTGACTACCAGGCCTGGAACCCTGGGAGGACCAAGACTATCAGGGAAGATAGAACCCATGTTACAGAGATTAGAAGGCTACAGAGGTTAGGGAATACTCAAGACCCAGAGTAAATATTTTTGCCATCATATCTCTATGATTGCTGAAGCATTCCTTGATTGAGAAGAGGAAAAGGAGAATGTCTAGAAAAAGTGAAACAGGCAGGCACACAACAGTAAAAGCACAGTCATTTCAGTGAGCATGCTAGGTTCATATTAGCCTGAATGCCATCTTTTCCCTCTCATTACTAGCTATTTTCTGATTTCTCTTCCTGAGAAATCTGTTCATTCTGTGGCCTCCTCTGAACAGTTTCTGCCATCAAGCTTTAAATACACATATTGCTAAGTATTCTTAACTCAACGAAATTTTAAAAGGAAGGAAAGAAGTCAGTCCTAATCAATAACAAGTGGGAGAAATCGGTACTTTTTAAGGAAATGCAGTTTTATTGCTCTTAAGGATCAAAAGCAATAATGAGCTACATTGCTTCAGAATGTGCTTCCTACATATGCACAAATGGGTAAATTTATTCTTTGATGAAAAATATTAAATCTTTGCTTGCTTGCTTTCCTCCTTCTCCTTCTTCTTCTTCTTCCTTCTTCTTCTCCTTCTCTTTTGCTGAAGGCCTTTTATCATTAAGTAACTACATTTATTCCTTTACAAATTGCTTTGAAAACATTATTTTCATTCGAACATTAAGCATATTGAGATATAAACTCAAATCTCATTCGTTTAAAATTCAGCATTAATGAGGTCAAGACCACACACTAAATCTCTGTATCAGCCAGTTGTATCCTGTCCTCTCTTGTGCGGCTAGAAGCCTGTGAATTATGAGCTCTGCTCACAAGCAGCTGCAGAAGGAAGTGTGCACAGACCTGCTCAATGTGCTTCCAAACCGTGGAAAGCGGCTCAGTTTGTCATCTGCTGTGCATCTGTGGTCAGTAGCTTCACCTTTCTTTGTGAGAATGGGTTATCTACAATTTAAGTTACTTCATTAGTATTTCAATAGTTTGCTTGATTTATCAACTTCTTGCTGTATATTCATGTGAATAAAACTCAGGAGGCAACTTTTTGTTTTCAATGGCATTTCATTTTGTGTGTGTATTTGTACCTTAAATGATAAGGCTAACCACATTATCTAAGCTCTTAAAAGTGACTCCATCTAAGCTCTTAAAACTGACTCTGAAATCTTGGAAGGAAAAATAATGGTCCATTTTACATTTCAACACAGACAGTGCTTTTTTCCTTGATTAAAATGTATTTCTTAATTAAATTAAGATGTAAAATATAGACTCTCCATGTTTATGGTTATAATAGCATTATTTAGGGGAGGATTTAAATCAACCTGCTAATAATATTTCATGCAGAAACTTCATTTTGTTGTTGGATGAGTGCTGCCATATTCCATTTTCAATATTACATAAGTTGCTATGGAAGCATAATTATGTGATTTGAGTATTTTCATCCTTCTTGAGAAAGCTAAGTTACAACAGTGATTCTGGATAAATGTTGTTATAAAGGTTCAAAGTCCCCTGAAATTCAGTTATGAACAATCTGCTATTTGTCTTAATGAAATAATTTATTTTACACAATTCTGTCAACTGTTAAATTTAAATGCCATATTTCACCATATTTGCTTGCTTGTAAATATAAGTAAACAGGTAAAAATATTTCATCCAAATTTTAACTTATATTTGAATTACAGATTATTTATATCGTTGTTTACTTTGCTTTACTGTTTTGTCTTTTTGTGGGGGAGGGGGCTGTTGGGGGATAATTTTTGTTTTAAACACCACTTTGACTAAACTAAGCATAATAATGGTATCTCCTTTTCTTTCTTTCTTTTTTTTTAGTGATCTCAGTGAAAATCAAATTCAAGCAATTCCAAGGAAGGCTTTCCGTGGAGCAGTTGACATTAAAAATCTGTGAGTACATAAATACACCTTAATATAGTGCTTTATAAATTATCATCTATTTTTATGTCAGGTTTACATTTTTGAAATTATCAAAAAAAAAAAGAAATACTGATGTAATTTTCTTCTTGTTTTTAAGATCGTTCAACATTAACTTCTTTTTCTTTTTGACAACTCAAGTCATGGCAAAATTAATTCTTGAGTACTCTGGTGCTTTGCACTTTTGAGAAATATGTAATGGTATTATGATGTGTTTTTCTCAATTTCTTCAAGAATTCTTTGCTCTCCATGTAGTTTCTGTAAGGATAAGCTGAAACTGCAGCAGACAAACTGTTTTATTTTCTTTTGGAAAGCATAGAGAGTATTTTCCATCTAGATATAAAGATAGCTCAGAACTGCAGCATTTTCTGGAGTTTTTACATGTTAAAAGCCACAAACGATAAATTTATCTCTATATGTATTTTTCTAACATCTTTTCACTGAGCTCTTTGAAGGAATATATGAATAACTGCCCTTAAGAACAAGAAAAAGAAAAGAAAAGGGAAATAATATTTACTTTCCTTGATAAATCTTTAATCTGGTTTCTTGTGAGGTGTTTAAGTGCCTGTCACTCTCAAATTGCCTATGAGATTTAAGTTTTTAATGGCAAACCTAATATTGTCAATATATATCTTTATCAATTTCAAAATACCACATTATTCTTTTAAAGTGACTTTTCAGTTTACTTCAAATGTTGGGGGTTAAAATGTTTTCCTTATCTATTGCCATATCTTGAAATGTAGGGGTTAAGTGGCCCTGTGGCAGAGATTAATTCTTTCAATCCAGTATTTCCTAGCTAGTCATAAACACGACAGGCACTTTTTCAAGAATTAACTCATATTCAGAATTTGCCATGGGAGCATTCCATACCATTTTTTCTCTAGCTGCGAAAGTAAGACAGATGTTGTCTTGTGTCAAAGAAGACAAGTGTTGATAAAGTCACAGATTTTGGCCTTTATGTCTCCTCAATACAAATGTGTTTTTCTTTATCCCGAATCTGTGCTTTCTGAGTGCACAAGTAATGATAGAAAAGGACAGCTTTGTGGTTATAAATATACAAAGCCATTAACATCATGACTGTGGTAATTTTTTACACGCACTTAGACAAAAAGGATTTCTTCTGCTTTCTTTCTGTCTTTACTAGCTAGGACTTTGAGAAGACATAAGTCAGATTTGCTGACATAGAGTGATCCAATCTGTCTCAGTGTATTATTTGTGGATATGGTATTACTTAAAAATTCCTGGATTGTACCCACTCAAGTTGCAGTGGCTACAACTGACCACCTCTGCAGGATATTACTTGTAACCTTACAATAGTGCTACTATTAGGTGCTTAATACAAATGTGTTTTACTATTCTTCAGATATTCAGATAATCTGTCACCTTACTCTTTTTTTCTGTGTGTAAGTCTACATTTAGCAGTACTGACATAGCTTACAGAGTGTGTGTGTGTGTATATATATATATGTGTGTGTGTGTGTGTGTGTTTGTGTGTGTATGTGTGTTTTACTGATAAGTTATTTGAATAAATGATTTACAAAGAAACAGGCTAGAAGAATATAAGATAAATTTCAATAGTAGAATACAATTATCATATTATTTAAACATACGTACGTATGTGTGTGTGTGTGTGTATATATATATATATATATATATATATATATATATATATATATATTTCATTTAAACTGAAAAACAATTTCAGAAACTAAGTGGATTCATTCATGAGTTTTCTCAAATTCAAGGACTGCTATGCATGCTGTATAATAGGTTTAGGATTACAGCTTCAGACATTTTTGCTAAATTTGGATTTGTAGACATAAGCAATCATCCAATTCATCCTGTACCTTAGTATTTAGTTTCATAAGGTGCATAATAGCTATTGGGGTTTGTTGTGGTGATTAGGCAAATGAGATTGGATAGACCTTTAAAACCAGGAAAAGTGATTGGAAACTATATTATTATGTTTAATTATGAAAATAGTCAATGAATGACAGATAAGTTATCCATGAATAAATGACTTACAAAGAAGACAGGTTAGCAGAATATAAGATAAATTCAATATTGGAATATAATTATTAGATTATTTAAATGTGCATATGATTATTTTATTATAACTCAGTTAGACATGGAACTACAGGTGCAAAAAGATAACATATATTAAATATTAAATAAACATACAACGAAACAATGATTTATAAATAAAGATTATAGACTGTAAAATTGAAGATGAGACAATCTTACTTTAAGTATTGCTTAAAAGTTGACAGAGAACTCTGGGATAAAATTCATTAAAAATCATAGGGAGAAATCTAAAATATTTTCTTATGTGTTGGTGAAAATTAGATAGGTGTAAATTGAAAAAGAGCTTAATATTGAGACCAAACGAGTTTGGTTTGCTTGTTTTTTTGTGTGTAAGAAGTGGAATGTGATTGTTTTTATGAAGTGAAGCAGTGATTAGACGCAAGGGATCCACATGTGGGAGGTGCTAACTGACAGCTTCCGCACAGAATCAGCCTTGGAAATTTATGTCTCTGTGAAAAAAGGAAGCTCAAGAGACACTGTTGACCTGATTGGTAACACTAAAATAAGGTGGGGGGGGGGATCTCCCATCCACATCACTGTCCATGAACTAATGCAAAAGAAAAGAGGGCAAAACTGAATTTTGTAAATTGTAAGAATTTTAATCAGCTTAAATAGCTAAAAGAGACTCCATAGCTAAAAAATATTTTAAATAATATTGTCAAAAATCTTTCTCATTTCAAAGGGCTTGGTGGGAAGTTTAGTTTTCTCATTCAAGCAGAGACAAACTACCTAATGTTTTTAAAGTATAAGATTTAATTTTCATTGTTGTTAAACTACTACCCATAACCATGAACAAATCAGTATCATAGGATTGATGATGATATTAGTGGACAGTAGACAAGAACAGTGTTTTGACATCTTTATTGAGCCTGTGTGTGCACATCCACATTGGTTGTCTTGCATGATGTCCCGTCACAGCTGCACAATTATTCAGAGATTAAAAGAAAAAAAGAAGAGAGCACAGCAAACATATGTGCCCGAGCTGCGCCAAGACCCTGGTTCCCGCAGTGCTCTCTGCAATCCTATCCTGCCTCAGTCTAGCAAATTTTCCAGATTTGGCACTTCCTAGCCTGATGCTAAGCATTCCCCATTCCTGCAGGGTTTCTGGTGACGGCACTTGGTTTACTCTTGTGGTTTGGCTAAATATGCTCAAGGCAGCATCCTGACAATGAAAATGGATGCTGTGGAAATGCTACAAATCAGTACATTTTATTTTCCTTCCTCCTGGCGAGCCCCACTTAAACTATCTCAGACAGGTGAACATTCATCTTGGTCTTAAGCGTCTCAGGGGAGAACTAACTGTAACTTTTTTGCTTATCTCTCTTTATTTCGTAGCTGAATTACAGGGCTTTTGGTATTTTGTTCTCTTACGTCTCCCCCAACTCCAACCACAGCTTATACTAGTTTCCTTTGTCTTGACATTTTAGACAGTCAGGTATTGGGAAAACCAAATCATATTACAATGTCAACAAGACAATTTTTTTTCTAGTAGCTTTCAGCATCATTCTGCATGAGATTTTCATCTGTGGTATGAAAGCCATAACAAAATATGCACTATTGATACCTTGTTATTACCAGCTGATGATTCTTCAAAAAGTGAACCAATGCTTACAGAACTTGTCCTTGGAGTTTTTGTATATATAATTAATAGATTTAATGCTGAAGTGGGGAAGCTTTGCAGCCCTTTAATCAAATTTTAAAGGAAACATTACAGCATGCATTGTATTCTTTCAAGCATCAGTTTAGATATACCCACTTAATCTTACCCTCTTAGAGAATATTTCTGTTTAGTCTCACTTTATTGTTGAGACCTGTGAGTTTATTTTTGAAGTATGTGCTTTATGAGTTCAGATATGTTTTAAGAATCCTTTGTTTTATAAGGAAAAAATCCCCAATTTTATTTGCTGTAGGACTTAAGTGAAAAGAAGTATGAAAATATGAACTTAGGAAAGAAACAATTTGGTTGTAATTATTCATATTATGAAACATACGTTGATTAATTTACTTTCTTTACTGATTATTTTAGATACTATGTAAAGGAAACCACACACTTGCTTCTTTCTTTCTTTCTTCATTCTCTTATTGTCAAGATGTACTCAGTGCAATTTTCATCCTATATTCTTCCCTGACTAGATCCTCATCTTGTTTGCTTGTGTATTTCCAATCCCAATCACCACAGTTATGGATTTTATCCTGTTTTTCTAAAAAAAAAATCCTTGGGTGGTAAAATAAACAGCTTTCCTTAGGAGAGAAAATGAATACTTTTTATGGACATTGAAAAAATTCATTAATATAAACTAATGTGCATTAATCTATGAGCAAATGTATAATTCACAGAATGATCCAATGTAGTTTTCTCTAGGCAATTCATGTTATCATTTGGATAATAAATATGCATAACCATGACATTTTGGGGGAAATTCATTCAATTTGTGAGACATTGTTTATTGACTATAGGGAATTCGACAGAAAAGAGAACTAATCTGTTGTTACAAACCCAAATACACTGTTCAGAAATTTTATTGTTTAATGGATTGCTTTCATGTTTCTTTTTCTTTTTAATGTATATTTTCTGTTTTTAAATTTTATTTTATTCTTTGTAATCAATCCACTTCAACTCATAAAATGAAAACTCACAGCCAACTTTATCTGATGTACATAGAAAGCCTAATGTATTTCACGGTTTGTACCTTTATTTTAAACTGCTTTCCTGGTGTCTCTTCATCATCATTTACATTATCCAGGCTGATACTGGATTAAACATATAGTACAGAACCAATATGTAAACATAAAGATACGAATGTGTGAACTCTCCATATGTGCAGATTTCATCACCTCTATCATGAGTCCTAATTATAAAATACCCTCTTTAGTCAGTTACCAAGTTTACTTCATTTCTAATTTATCATAAAAATAAAATCCTTTAATTATGTAATGTAAATGGTAACTGCTCATATTCAGCTCTCTCCTAGTGATTTTCATTAGTCCCGAGGCTAGAAATATTTTGAAAAAGAAACTGATTCTTCATTCGTGGAGATCGTCTTTCTTATTCTTATTTTAAAACTCAAGGGAATTCAATAGGTCATTAAACCTTCCCAGATAATATAGAGATACTCCTTCAAGCAAATGATAGCAAACAAACAAGTTTCATGAAGATCACCTTTCACAAGCATGGTGCCTACAGCTCTGAATGACAAATATAAAGTACAAATTATTTTGGTGAAAAAGAGAAGGGTAGGGCAGGTCAGGAGGAGCAGGATGAACAGGTGCCATTCTTAGAATCTTGGGCACTGTCCATGGTCCTGCAGTCTGGGTCTTTTCCTCACACCCCCAAGACATCAAAATTGTGACAGCTCCAATAACTGCGATGAGGTAACCTTCAAAATTCTTTTCGATTTTATGTTTTTGTATTGTTTCCACTGTACTTGAAACATCTTTTCTTCAATTATGGATTTTCTTCCATGATTATGTAATATATGTGGTGTATCTTCAAAAATGTCTCCAAAACAGAACAAAATAAAGCAAATAGATTTCAGGAAATGATGATTTTGAATACCAATGAGCCAATTTATAAAACAAAAGCACTATGTCTAGAGGTTGCCTTGTATTTCAATGAGACAGAACAGACCTTCATATTTCTTGTGTTTCTAATGCAGGTCAGTACACTTTGATACATGTAAAGTATTACAACAGCCACCTAATTAATTTTGACCTCCAGGCTATAGTTTCATGAGAAAATTTTCACAAAGATACTAGATAGTTTTCCATGATGCACTGATTTAACCTCCTGATGATTGGGTTCAAATCCTCTTACTTACTTTCAAGATGCATTTGTTAAAGATACATAAGCCAAGCAATACAAACAGAGCAGAATATCACCCTAATTCTAAATAGTTTATAAGAATATAGACATCTTCACCAAGAGAGGTTATTGACTTATAATATCTGATATTTGTAGGCATTATGACTAGTTATAATATTCTGATTATAACAAAGATTTCCTGCTTTGAATCATTGCTTCAACATAGAAGCTCTCAGCTTGTGCCCAAATATCCCTTGTCTGGAGGAGCCATCCCCCCCACTCCCCCACTCCCTCTCTCTCTCTCTCTCTCTCTCTATATATATATATATATATATATATATATATATAGATAGATAGATAGATATATAGATATAGATATATATATATCTACTTTAAATCCAGGGCTTAATGCATGCTGGGCAAACATCTTAGATATTTAAAGATATATATTTTTTCTCTATTCATTTAACTTCCTCTAACTAGAGAGAAGAATTATTGAAAGTCTATATTACTTCTTTGAATCCTGGCTATCCATTTATCTAAAACTCCACTAGAAGCAGGGCTGCATTGTGAGTTTTCTTCCTCAGCCTCTTGGATACTCTGCAAATACATAGGTCTCAATTCTAATCAAAGCTAAATTCAATGTTTTTTATTTACTATTATTTTATCTGTGAAATTGAAGGGCTGGCAATATTTACCTTGTCAAGCTACTATGAAGGATAATGAAATTGTATACAATTAGTCTGTAACAGAAGCTGGGTGATCTGTCTATGTAAGTATTTATTATAAACAGTCTTAATTTCCAACAGCTTTGATTAATTTTACTAGAAATGCCAGGACCCAAATATCATTTTAGTTGTTGCCTCCTATTTTCTGCTACAAAGTATATATTTTAATGTGTGTGCTAAACTTTTATTCTTCCCCTCAAATAGCAAATGCACGTATGTTTGTGATATAGAGTATCCTAATGAAATTCATGTTTACTTGTTACTAAGATACACAAAGCATGGCCTGAAAGATTGTAATAAAATTAAATCTCACACAATTCAAATTCCTTAGAATTTCTGAGACTAGATTTTTCACCTTATTATCTAGTATCCCAGTACCTGGCTCCTGCTGGTTGGTTCTTGTTCTGAGAGAAGCCATGTGATTGTTTAAATTAATACTTAGGATGCTTATTTATACGGTTGAACTTGTGTTATTTTTGTATTTTACATATTAGCATTTAAATTATAAAATGTACTTTAAATAACAGTTGTCATGTGATTTTTATATTTAAAATTTTTATAGACTTGAATTTTATCCTTACAAAAGGCACTCTACCCACATTAAGAGACAGTCTTCTTTTGTTCTCTTGTGATTTTTTTTAAATCATGTTTCTTTACATTGTGAAATACTCTTTCTTTTTATTGAGTTAGACTGCCTTCATGTGTTTTAAATTGTTTAATATTTTAGTCTTCTATATTATCACAGCAATATAAATTATACACAATGTCTATATCCTGATATGAAAAATACAGTAAGATTAGGGCATTGTCATATCTACTTCATTGAGAAGTTGGTACTTCTTGTCTGGATCATAAGATATTATAGATTTTAATGCTCTGTGATATTTCACAGTTAACTGCTTTTCACATAGTCAAATGCATATGAAAGCCAACTAGTGATTAAACATTATCATTTGGATGCTTCAGAAAAATATAAGTTTGCTATGGATGAAAATGCAATCATCTAAATTTAACACTGTGAAGTAAGTTTGATATATCAGATTAAAACACAGTATGGTAGCTAAATTTTAAAAGAAGGAAATAAGAAATCTTTTAAGAAAACTTAGAGCAGTATACTGTTATCTATGGCTATATTATGCTTACTGTTCATATTTTTGCCCGTATTATACCTATTATTATTTTAAATGGAAAGTTAGAAACATTGTGTACTGTTTCCATACAAATAATAAATTATACTCACAAACTGTTTACTGTGAAATGACAGGAGATCAGCTACACATATTTTATCAGTGAGTCACAGAGTGATACTTCTAAGTGTACAAGTCCACTGGCAAATGGTCTGAGACTACAGCCACCTAAGTTAGGACTTGTCAATAAGGACAGCCTGGGCCCCCCGGGTATCAGTGCATCTTTCTCCACTGTGAAAAAGAAAATCATAGAACTTGAAGCTTAGCAAGAGGAGGAGGATGAAGATGACGATTCTTTTTATTTTTTTTCTTACCTCTATATCTGCCTGTAATGATGCAGCTCTTGGAAACAGAAACCCACAGATTAGGACAATGATGTAGCAATGGGAGAAGAGGTTTCAGAGTTGAACAGAAGCAAAGCAAAGGTTACAAAATGGAGTTGAGAAAGAGGAGACAAAGAAAACATAGTAATCAATATTGACTAAAGGCCTAAGAAAACCTAACCTCAGTTGGGTTCTGTCTTCAAATGAATAACAAGAAAATCTCTGCATGGTGGGAAAGTACTTCATTTAAAATGAAAGCCTCAAACAATTTTGCCTATTCCCCCTAAGGTTCTTCTCATTTGAACTCTTTAAAGACTAAAAAATTGTTGGATAAATATTTAGTTGGAACATTAGATTGTAGAGAAAGTTTTTAAAAGATTTCTGGATTCCTTAGCTCATAACAATTCCATCTTGCAATCGGAAATCACACCTAAGGAGAGTTAGCCTTTCCTAAATTTAAGGCCAGACCTTTTTCTTATTTTCAGAAGGCACTCAGAGCTTGAAGCTCACTTAGGGATATGAGCAGAGTGAGAAGACAAAGATACAGAAAAAGAGTCCATAAATCCTAAAATAAATTATTCTTTTGCATGGTTTTGACACTGTTTTGAACTCTGCAGACAAGTGGAGTTCTGCATAGAGGGATTGCCTCATGAACAGCCATGCAAGTACAAGATTTTCTGAAGCTTCTTGCTTGACTAATCACAAAATCCGCAACTGATGAAGAAATTATTAACCCATTTATGCTTTTCCTTAGCTTTTCTTATTCGTAACTCCATGACATGTTTTCATTCTTAGGAAATATGTGATCTGAGATATGGCAACATTCATTAAAGTTTAAGAAAAACCTATGTCCTATGACACTCAAACAACCTAATATCTTTAGCATACAGTTTACACATTTTTTTACACTGTCAAGAGCAACATGTATCCACATACGGCACCAAAAGTGAGTCTAATTTCTTAAGTTTCCAGCAATGGTGCAAATTCTGGAGAAAGTAAAGCGATGGTCTCTTAGTCCTTGTAGAACAAGATTCGCCTGAGTGCTTTCTGGCACACTCCAGATTCCTCTTTGTGTATTGAATGCATGATTTAGATTAAGCTGTGTCAGCACTGATTTATCCATTGACAGCTAAGGATAATAAGATATGGGCAAACATACAGCTCACCCTTTTACAGATTAACCTGGAGACTGCATTAGGCAAATTTGATAGCATTAAAAGATTTTGCCAATTTGTCTGGAAACAATTTCTCTTTTGTAGCATGTCAGGGGTAACACTTCATGCCACTGTACTAATTTAAATGGCTTTGATGAATTGTTCAAGAGGTTAGAGAATAGTAGTGTAGATATATATTTAGCACTTTGAAATAAAAAGGCTATTAACTTAATTGTTAAATGAATTTAATCTTTAAAAATCAAAAGTGGTCAAGGATCTAAGTGTTTTCTTGGAACCAGAGCAGCCATATTATATCATGAGGCTTTAAATGTCTTCCTGGAAAATGAAATTATACTTCTGCATTACTTCCTAATAAGTGGGGAAAGCTCTCACCTATTACAATAGCTGTAATCATGGTTAGCATTTGGAGAAAGCTTAAGCTTATAAATATAATGAAAATTTATCTTTCCCAGGGTGGGTCTGCTTTTATACTGTCCTATATTGTAGCATTTTTAAGTCATCAAAGTAGTATTGCCTATGATTGTGTCCCTGGAGATTTGTTTAGAAATGAGGTGTATCATTCATGAGATATCCTCTATGTACATTTTTTAAAGTAGGCAACCTAAAGAAGCCCCTTTGAAAGGACCCAGATGAAATTACTGCACCCTATTCAGTAGCCCTGTAAGAGAATCAACTGTTTTGTGGAATATTCTAACCTTTCTGTAAGAGCTGTCGGCAAATGTGAATCAGGCCTCTCAGTGTATTATGGACTTGAAACAATGACAAGATACATTTGTTTAACAATTGTAACTTACCCTTGCACATCCACATTCCCACAGCAATCCATGGAGTACTCACAGCTCATGTAACTATTGAATGGGCCATTTTGTTTCTATTTCAAGTGAAACATTAAGATATGTTTTCTCTCTTTAAACAATAATGTTGCTAAGCATCAAGGTACTGGTATCAAAACTGCATGTTTGAAAACAGGAGTGAAGTTCAGTTTTTTCAAGAAAGTAAATTCCTTAACATGAACACTAAGAGTTTAAATTTCAAACACAAACATAAAATAAGCAAATGTATCCAATTTTGAAGCATCAGTTTTATACCTTCCACCACTAAATATTTACATTCAGTACTTAAAGCATTGAGGAAGAGTCTTTGTTTGAATTATATATTATTCAATGGACTGACTTAACAGTTAAATTATCATCATACTCTATATGCTATTGAAATGAAATACAGTTTTTTTTTTTAATGGTTTGGGACTAAAATTAGTGTCTTAGAGAAAAGATACCCAAAGTTTCATTTAAGTTTCCCTGAACTCATTTGCTAATACTGAACGAGTTATTTTCTTCAAGAAACACGTTCTGAAAGTTTCTTAACTCAAAAATTCCTAGACTGGCATTGCAGAGAATGCAAATCTGGAGAGTAGTAAAGCCTGGTATATGATGACTGCAAGCTATCTGCTGTGTGTTTTGGGCTGGGAATAGTGGGGCGATGCGTGGCATCATTTCTTGTTCCAGTTTGAGTCTGGAAAGAAAACTGCCTTTAAAAGATGGAAACCTGAAAGTAGTCTTACTCCTTCTTGCCAAGGATAGTGAAATTAACATGCAGCTGGGCTTCTCTGAAAAATGGATTCTGTTAGGTCACCGAGGGGGTGCGTGTGACATTAAGTGATTTACAACCCTTTACCTTAATGAAATTGTTTCAGCAAGATGACGCTGAAAGCTCTTAATGGATAGCTTTTCTTGATGTAATGAAATTGCATTCCTATGGCATTTAATATAAGGTGCAGTTATTATTTACTGGAGCTTTCCAAGGGCTGCTATTTGCACAGACAGTCCGGAACAAAAAGAGATTTCAGAAGCTGCAGAGAGAGGGCTAAATGGCTTGTGACATTCTTAAGCAGATGAGTGTGTGTACAGGAGTATTTCAGGAAGTGTGGTCAGAGCTTCAGTGCCCCTTCAGAAGTCTCCAGGTCTCCTATACCCTGTTACTGTTCCTTTCTGTTTCATACAGTCTTTTCATCCATTTAACAGGCAACTGGATTACAATCAAATCAGCTGCATTGAAGATGGGGCGTTTAGAGCGCTGAGAGATCTAGAAGTGCTGTGAGTATTGCTTATTTCTCTGACTTTTTTCACGAGAGCATTGTTTATAGAGAGTGATAAGGTGGTGACCTAGCTACTGTCGGATAGCCCCATATCAAAATGCTCTCCTAACAAAAAGTACTACTTAAAAACACTGTGAATACACAGAAGAGTCGAGATGAGTGTGGGCAAATCCATACATATGTCTATTGTAGACATTCTGTACTTAAAAAGGACACTTGAAAGATCTGTTTTTTTATGAAATATTCTCATAGCATGGATGGATCTTCGAGAAGTTCCAAAATTCCTAAATAATAAAATAAAAACAATTTTATTGGAACTGAAAAAAAATCAACCACTTATTTGCTAATATATTTTGTGGTTAGTATGCCATGGAAAGAGGATTTATTATTTAATCATGCAATTTTTCTGATAAAGTCAACTTCATTTTTGTACGTTAATTTTGAACTTGAGTGCTTAATTTGAATGAGCCATGGAAGAGCTCCATTTCAGAGGCTTCACTACTGATATCATAACGGGCAGCATACAACTGTGAAAAATGTCTGCATCCTCACTTTCCTTGCTGGGCAGACATGATTGACAAACTGGTCAGAGGCAACTAAAGTTCCTGCTTTTATGCCCACCTAACTCAATAGCTTTGTTGAGATAGATTTTATTTTCATAGAATGCATTTAATCAGATCTATAGCTGCTACCTCCCTCAATTCTGCTTACACACTTCCAGAAGTATTTTTCCGTTAAAAAATTTTGAGACTTTAAAATTCATTTAGAAATATTTTCCTTGAATAAAAAGTTTTTTCTTGCTTTATATTCTTCCATAACACAGTCAGAAATCTGATGCTGTAATGAATGTGAAGTAGTTTTGAATTTTTCATCAACTTGCTAAAAGTTGTCCAGAAATTATCATGCCCCCAACACAAAGAGGGAAATTTAATTAAGGAGCTTTTGAGCCTCTGAAATAAAATGTATTCTGAAGATTAATAATCTCTTAATTAAGATAATTTGTTTTAGTAATATTTCTTTATGATTTTTATTTTATTACAAGTAAAAGAACAGTTTCTTTCTGTTCCCTGGTCTAAGTTATTATTTTAAGTAGTTTATCCAAATTCACTGATAAAAATGAATTGCAGGTGTTACTAGCCTAAATTATTCTGTATGTGGAGGTCACCTTTATTGCTATTGAATGAATCTCTTTTCTGTTGGAAAGACTGTTAAAGTGCTTGTTTATGCTTTAGTTTAAAGATACTTTTTAACTTGTGCACAGTAACTGTGCCTGTTAGGTGGGGATGGGGTGGAGATGGGGTGTGGTTGGGGTGTGGATGAGGTGTGGATGGGGTGCCAATAGGGTGAGGATTGGGTAGGGGAGATGAAAGTGCAGGAGAGATATAACAAGTGTCACTGCCACACTGAAGCATTTTACACATACATAGAATAACTATGTACTTACTTGAAGAAGAAAGATTTTGGAAATACAGTCACCTTGCATATCATTATTTTTATCTTAGTTAATTTTCAGAAGGTTGCCTTTTGTGGGAACCATTACTATGCAACAAGGTAAAGAATAATAATTCATGAAATTAAATAAAAATCCAAAACATTGGGATGAGTTTCTTAATTCTATCCTAAAGAAATACATGATGATTAGAGCCCATTTACGGATGAAAATAATTAAAGTTTTTCATTACAAGAAAATGTGGGTGTCTTTTAATATTTTAATGTTTTATGGTAAAATTCTGCAATGTCATAAAGGTATAGTTACCAAGTAGACCTATACTAAGCAGTATTTCTGAATGGAAGTTGGCAGGATTCAGACTCTGTGGGATCTTCTCTTCTTACTGCATGCGAACAACAGAAGAATAATAACTAAACCTTCATCTGGGATTTCAGATTACAAGTGTTTTAATTTGCTCTATTATTTTTATTCCATGATCATATTTATGTGTCTGACAGTATTGAGACCAAACAAGAATATGGTATAACCATGCTGATCAGTGATCAGCAACTAGATAAGCATGTTTATAGAGAGAGTTAATAAAATCTATGATGTCAAGTGAGAAGTCAGGATAGATGAGATCAGAGTCAGTTTATCCCTCACGGTAAAATTGGTTCTTGTGAAATTCTGATTGACAGAATATATAATTAACTTTGTATTCTCTTACTATGAAGAAAGAGTCTCAATAACACTAAAAACTAAATTTATCTATACGATTTTTTTTTCTTATTTGGACATTGGACACAGAAATGTAATAGCTAATTTTGCATTTTTTCTTTATCCAAAAAATAGGCATAATTTAATTAAATGGAAACATAATGAGTCATGTCCATTAAGTTCCAGACTTTCTGCTAATTACTATTCTTGGTTGACACTAAGAAACTAGAAGAACTAAATCATCATCAAGTCTAAGACGTACTTCATCATTTTAAGGGTAGCCTTTTGTATTCTTTCATGAAATTATCATTTATATAATACATATTCCCATAACAAAGAGTGAACTTGGAATTAATTTGAACAAATTAAATTAACTTATATGCAAGAAAGAGTGTTCATAAAAGATTCCTCAAGTCAGGTGTCAATGTGCCTTGTGCTCTCAAACATTTTAGTTATGTTGGATAAGCTGAAATTTTGAGAGTGAGAGATGTTAGTTGAAACAAAGTCCCTTTGGAAATTAACATGATGCACAGGTGAGTTGCACAGATGAATTAGGCAAACAACAGATACTTAGAGTCGGTAAGATTAAGATGAGGTTTTTATTTTCCTGAAACAGTCTGGGGGTGGTGCAAACGTGGTAAGAGTTTATGGGAGTGGAATATGGGTGGGATGTGAAAACAGAAAGCGACTCTTCAAGTAGGGTTGAAAGAACACCGAAGGTGCTGCCTGTGCCAAAGAGATACATTGATGGTCTAGGTGAACGACATTTTATCCTCGCCAAGGCTCTGCACTGAGATTTCTAAACTGAGCAGTTTGTGGAGGTCAGACAAGGAGCATAATGATCTGAAATGGAATAGGCAAGAAAATGGAGAAGAAATGACAGGAATCTTCCTTATGGAGTCTGAAAACACACCTGAGCATGTATTTCTTTTTCTTCTGAGCAGCTCTTTTTTTTCCCCTCTAATCATCACAGTGAAGACTGTATAAAAAGATCTTCGATAAAACCGCCCACTCTTGAAAAAAGAAAACAAAACAAAACAAAACAAAGCAAAAACAGACTGACAGCGGAGGACAATGAGCTCTTTAGTAAAACAGACGTACTGTCATACCTAATGTTCAGTTTTTTGCCCTGCTACTATGAAAGATCACCAAGCAAGCTGACTTCCAGGAACCTTGATATGGAAATTCCTAGATCAACCCCCTCCGTAATTTTAGAAATACTAGTAATTAATTCAGCAATTTCTATTTGTAAATCAAATGTGCTCGAACTATGTAGAGTACATTTGCAAACCCTTTTTGGGAAAATCACTGATAACGGTGACTGACGCCAACACGCGGTATTGTCTGAGACTCGGAGATTGACTTCTCAGTGCAGAGTAGGGCAGACTTAGAACTTAGAACTTACACTTAGAACACTGACTTTCTTTGCTACCCAGTTTTGAAATGTATTCACAAATACAACTAACCTAGTGTATTAAATTAAGTCACATAGAAAGAAAGTGTAATTTATGGGCATCTCTGAAAAGCATTGAATCCATCACCTCAATTGTCTAAAATCTACTTATACGCAAGCAAAATAAACTACTTGTTAAATGTCATTACACCATATTCCTATATTTAAAGTAACAAGTTTCACTTCTCAAAAGGATTATCTTGCAAATGACTCTTTCCCCTCTTCAAAATAATAATAATTAATTAAATTGATTTTACTTTTATTAATGGAAAAGAGAAACAAACTGAAGCAAGCAAAGGTTATATCATTCATCAAAACTCCTTTGACCGTCTATCTTCCTGGCTCTGGACTGTGACCCAACAGAATTATACAAAGGGTAGTATACCGTGCTACAATTAAAACTGACCACATTTAAGCTTTCATATGCTGCCAGAGCAAGCCACTTCATCCCCGAATGATGAAAATGGGAAATACAGATGCATGATTTTACAGCCAAACCACAGCAGTTGCCGTTGTCCAAATAATTAAGTAGTCCTAATAGTAATGACTATGTATTGCTGATATAAGATTTCATCTGTAGAGCCCAAAAATGTGAAATTATCTATGGACACTAATTAAACAAAGAAATATAAAGTATAATTTTCTAACTGATTCTAAAATGGTAAGCAAGCTTGCATGCAATATTATCATATAGTAAAAATTTCTGACACAAGCCATATATGTGTATAACAAGTATTACAGTATAGTATAGCTTTTATGGTAATATGTTGAAATATAAAAATTAGTTATTATCTTTTCTCTAAAATAGTGAATTCTCTATGTTCTCTCTACCAGGGAGCTAGAGCCATTTACTTAAATGGAGTCATGAGAAATTTTTGATGGTAATATAAAATGATCAAAGGTTTTCCATATCTAATTAAAATTTTTAACTTTTCTTTTCTTTACAGCACGCTCAACAATAACAATATTACTAGACTTTCAGTGGCAAGTTTCAACCATATGCCTAAACTTAGGACCTTGTAAGTAGTCACAATGTACAGAAAGATGGACTTAATTAATTAAGGATATTTCTTCAGTACAATTTTTTAATAAGCATGGTGTAGGAGCACTAGTTCATTATGGCATAGGCAAGGAAAGCATAATGTGGAAGAATTCTTCAAATGTTATTTTAGAAAATGAACTGTTACTCTGAAAGCTTAAGACTTCCTTTTAAATGATATGCATTGGAGAAACTTTGGAGTACAATAAAACATTTACTTTGAGCTATTGTAGAGGTCACATATCATTAAGAAGTGGAAGATTCCTTGATTGGCTGTCAGAAATGATAAATGGGAAATCTTTATGATTTTATTACCGTATGAGAAACAGACCTAATACAGCTAAACTGGGCTCCAGCGTTCTCTGTAATGTAAAGTCAGGGCATCACCCACTGGTGCATGCATAATTAATGCTGACTCAGCATTTATATTAAAAAGCCTCTTTCCAGGGTTATACACAGTCATTAAGATATTTTAGAAATAAAATATGAGCTACAGCTATTTTCCTCTCTCCAAGAAACATTAATCATTAAATCCCAATGTGTAGCTATCAAATTTTAGTATTTTAAGACATGAATCTCTTGTGAGCTGGGCTTCAAAATCACATAGACCTAAAATGTGAATTACTGAAAACATAAGAATAAAACCAAAGATTTGGACTTGCAGTGGGAAAATGTATTTTTTTAATCAGTTGAATCTATTTTGATTAAATTACTAAAATACTTCTCATTTTAAAATAGCATATAACCAAGTCAGGCATGGAAGTATATGAGTGTCAGCCCATCACTTGAGAGGTGAAATAGGAGTCTTAGGCACGCAATACTGGCCTCTGCTATATAGTGAGGTCAAAGCAGGGTAGATTACATAAATGAATAAGCAATCAAATAACTTGGAATTGAAAACATTCATTTTATGTCTTAAACAAATGCACACTGAGCCATGTGTCAAGGCACAGGCCTTTAATTACAATATTCAGGTAGCAGAGGACAGAGGAGCCAATGAGTTCAAACCAATTCTCCTCTACGTAGCAAGTTCCAAGCTAGCCAGGGTTGCACAATGAGACATTATCTAAAACAAACAAACAACCAAACAAACAAAAACAAAACAACAAAAATATACATCTAATTATAAATTCTTTAATACCTTGACAATACTAATTCAATGGCTACATTGTTTCCCTATGAAAATGAAATCAGTAGCCTCATTTACTCAAACCATATTTAACAAAATCAGTTTTATATTAACTTTATGTAATATATGTGAAAAGAAATGACCTTGATGTTAATCTCTGCAAAATAAATCTACTGGAAGTGTAAAACAATCAATCATTTATCTGCTGGTAGCCATATGCTAGATGTCTTCCAAGAAATATTTAAAAATTTGTGTATTTTTTTCTTCACTCCATATTTGATATGGACACAGTAACAGGCTGTATTTAGAGGAACATATTTGGAAAAGGGTGGTGGAGGCAGTAAGAGAGGCCACCAAAGGCAGTGTTTCAAATTCTCAGCAAACTGAGGAGCTGGTCACTCACCTTTCTCTAAATCTAATATTTGACCTTAGAGTGTCCCTTCTAGTTTTGATGCAAGGCAGCCTGGTTCTTATCAACAGACTTGAGGAGAATAAACCCATCCTTCAACTTTAAATCCCCTCTCTTTTGGTGGGCTCATTTTTTTTCTATAGCATCATTGGTACTTAAAAATTCCATTTTTATACTCCAATTATCTTTCTAGGCTGAGTTCTATGTTTTACTATCCATTATCATTATTGGGTTAGAATTGAACACATCAGCTAAAAGGGGCTAAAATGGTATCTCTGTGTCATAGGCAATTCTAGAAATGATGCTTTGATTTATAACATTAGATGCCCTTTTCTTTGGTCTGAGCAAATGTAAAAGCCAGTTTGAAGTCATTTACCTAATTTAGTGGATACATTTGCCTGATATTTTATTAATGGGGAAGTACTATTTGCAATTTGGAAGGAATCCATGATCTTGTACAGATACTGCCAACATAAAGGGGACTTATTTAATTTCTTTCCTCCCAGGCACTTATGTCTTTTAATTTTACTCTGTGCTCTTTGGAGGTAGGTTTTAAGAGCCAAATGCAGCTAATCCCTTGTCTGAGAGGGGGGAGGGAAGAAATTAGAAAAGGTATGTTAAAAATATACTGTCTTATATTGAATTATTATTTTGTCTTATTCAGCAAGATAATGCAATGCTTAAAGACTTTGTAAGCCATTGTTGCCATAGAGAATAATCATGGTAGGACTTGATATTTGACCTGTAAGCCACAATTTTTGTTAAGACTCTCCTACCCTCCCTCTTCATATCTATAGCCCTTGACCACCTCCATTGGCACTCAGTATGTTGGGGCTGCAGAATTATTTGCCATGAACTGATTCTTTTTCTCATTACCCTTTGAATGAATATAGGCAAAAGAATTTCATGGTCCTACTTCTTTTTGCTTAGCTCAGTAAAGAGAGAGAATTGACTAATGTTTGTGAAGTAGTTTAATTATCTGAGAAATAATCGTATAGGAACATCTTAAGATGTGTCTGTGTTTGTGTTGATTTTTTTAAAAGAGTATATTTTTGGTAACAAAGTTTGAATTAACTGTCTTCCATTTTCTTTCTTTGAACTTCTCCCTCTCATTTAGTCGACTCCATTCGAACAACCTGTACTGCGACTGCCATCTGGCCTGGCTCTCGGACTGGCTTCGCCAAAGGCCACGGGTGGGCTTGTACACTCAGTGTATGGGTCCATCCCATCTGAGGGGCCATAATGTAGCAGAGGTTCAAAAACGAGAATTTGTCTGCAGTGGTAAGATCAGTGAGTTTACAGTACACTTTACACAATAGTGTAAAAGGTGTAAAGAATTCAAACTTCAAAGGTTCAGTTTTGGTCTCCAGGGAGCTATCATGCACTCATCACCATGGAA
This sequence comes from Cricetomys ansorgei, assembly GCA_026225945.1. Taxonomy (NCBI): domain Eukaryota; kingdom Metazoa; phylum Chordata; class Mammalia; order Rodentia; family Nesomyidae; genus Cricetomys; species Cricetomys ansorgei. Next base: position 4,234,795 of record JAMJFZ010001390.1, read on the forward strand.
ACCCTCCTTTGCAGTGAGAATAATACATTCTAGGCTATTTATACCTGGGCCAGTATTGATTACTTGTATGTAAAATATTTCCATTTGCATCCCATGGGAATATAGAAAATTCCTAGATTGTAGCAAGTTGTCATTGTTTCTTTTATTAATGATTATCTACCTTTATATTAACTAGTGAGAAATGACAAGCTAATCCCAGCTACTTACTTAAAAATTTAGCATGACTCAACTCTAATTATAAAATGATTATGTATCTCTTTATAAACATATACATCTAATGATTCAATCATACTTAAAATAAAGGTGTAACTACTTTATGTTCCAAAAAATCTACAAACCAAAATTTTGAATAGCTAACATTTACTGTGTTCTGTATGTATAAAGAGTAATCTACATATCTCATATATAAATGCCTCATTTTACCTTTCTTGAAACAATTATAAGAACAATATAAATGAATCTCTATATTGGAGACTAAAATATGGTGAAAAAGATAAGAATACACTTTTATGATTTTATATAGTCAAGTTCAAAGATCTCAACCTATATAATCTGTAAATGCATGCACATGTATTTACATGTACATCCAAATGTATATTGTATACATATATAGTAGTATAAACTTTCTGAATACATGGCAGGTTTGCTTTAGAATGATTTGTTTAAAAAAATGTTATGGTCCTGGGAATCAAGCCCAGGCCCTTGCATATCTTGACAAGAGCTCTTCAACTGTACTACAGCATCTGTCCTAATACAAAGTTTGAAATCACTATATAGTTGGGATATATTCACCCAACCACAGATCAAAACTGTGTACTGAAACTTTAACCACCATTTTCTTGTCTTTAGTCTATAAACAATGGTAATATTTTAACACATATTTGTATATCATTATTTTTCTATTCTCTGTTGTAAGTAATCAAAAATTTATAATATAGGGTTGATTTTCACAGGCTACACCAAAATTGAATCCCATTTTTATATGGGTCTGATACAGCCACATGTTCCTGTATCTGTGGCAGTCCTGGTCTCTTCACCCATGCTTACCAAGGGGGGCTACCATGCATCAAAAATATTTAACACTTTTAAATGAGTGGGGAAAGGTTACTAGCTCATAGGTGTATATTTATAATTGTTTTATAGTTGTCTTTCACATGTTTAAATGTGTTTTCTGTACTGTACAGTGTACGCACTGTACTCTAACCCCAGTTCTCTTATAATGTCATGGAATATTATCAGTATGTCTGATTGCTTTTTAAAAATCCAAACAAATGACTAACAATTCTCTACTAACCATCATTTTTCTCTTTTTGCTCTTTCCTCCTGCTTTCTAGATGAGGAAGAAGGCAAGTTCACATGTTTTCGTTTTCTTCCTCCCGACATGTTTTAGACTTAGAATATGGATGTAGTGTGAGAGCCTGTGTGGAGGGTGGGTTTAACAGCTACCCTATGGTCTCTTCCTGGCATCTCTTTCTCACAGGGATCCTTCTCAGAAGATCCCAGAATGCTATCCTGATTTTCTCCAGAAACCATGGCTAAGCTGGCGTCTGTTTGATACAGCCCGGCTGATGATGTTCTGGTTTTCATTACTCAGAGAGTAAAATCTGATTTCAGAATACTTTTGTTTTCAAATACTGAGTAGTGAAATTACACGTCTGCAGGTGACTGCTCATAGCAAAAGATTCTATCAGATGAAGACCTGAAAAGAATCATTTGGATGAACAATTACCAAATGATATCCCCCCAAATTATTATAATGACTTCAAAGAAAGCAGAAATTTTGAATCTATCCAGACATCAAACTTTTATTATCTAGTTTTCTCCTGCATTTGTTGGCACAGGATAACTTAATTTGACCAAGGGTTATGTCAACTAATATGGAAGTCCTCTGTCTTACTTTTTTTCCCAGAGATAAAATAAATTATACTATGTCAGTTTGATTAAAACCAAGCTCCATTTAAGCTTATTAGAAATGACATAGATTACTCTGAAATAGCTGCATTTTTGCCTTAATTTAGAGTAGAATTCTGGTTTTGAATCGGAATTTAGTTTTACTAATTGTTTTCAGGCTCTAAAACCATTGCAACTTTTATGACACTTTTTTAATCTCAAGATATAAGTGCATGCTTCCCCGAGTATATTCTAGAAATATTAAGCATGTCATGTATTTGGTGAACAGGTGCGAGAGAACTTGATCTTTGTTTTCTTACTTGAGCTTTCTTAATTGAGTACCTTTTGCATGTCTCTTTATTGTGAAATTCAAGAGAAAAATCTAATGGCTGTTGATTTCTTCTCTCTTTTAGGTCACCAGTCATTCATGGCTCCTTCCTGCAGTGTGTTGCACTGCCCTGCTGCTTGTACCTGTAGCAACAATATTGTGGACTGCCGAGGGAAAGGTCTCACTGAGATCCCAACAAACCTGCCTGAGACCATCACAGAAATGTATGTTCCCTGACTTTTGCATTCCCCTTCCAGCTCCCTACCAATCCAACCCATAGTTTGTTTTTGGAAAATTTGGTTTATGAAACATATATCTGATCAGTTATCATAGGCAAATAATCTTTTCAAAAGAGTATCAATCTTTAATCTGTTCAGTTAAGTACTGTGTTGAAATGGCTATGATTTTGATTTTTTTTTTCCCACAAGTCGAATTAAAACAAATAAGTTTCAGGAGAATTGTCTTTGAAGAGGGCATTTAGGCTGTTTTGTAGACAATGTGTGCATCTCATCCGTACTTCAGTATATATCAGTTTTCTGATGTTGGTTTTTGGCTAAAGTACAAAGAGGTAGTCAACAGAAGTAAATAAACCACGACTAGAGGATATGCTGCCTTCTCAAGAGCTCGGGTTTAAACTGAAATCTCATGATTCTGTTTAAATGGGTGGAGCATATAAAGTATAGGATGTGTTGGACTATAACAAGTGTCGAGTCTATTATTTAGCTAGAAGACATTTTAAGGTATGTGACCCAGTCATTGCCTCCATCAAATGGTAAAATCTCCCCATTGTATTATATCTTCTCATCATGGCGCTGAGGATTGAGTGTTCATTTCGTTGTGAAATCTTAGTCATACGGATAAAGCAAATGAAAATAAGATGCAATTCAAAGTGTCATCATCATAGGAAGTACTAAGGAAAATCTTTATCCCAGTTTCCATAAGTGAAAAAACAATCTCTACCTAGACTATGAGGCTGCTGTTCTATAAACCAATTAATACCATAATCAGCTTTTGATTGTTTGCTTAAAATAATACAAGAGGAACAATTTCTTGTAAAAGACAAAAAAGACTATTATTTTGAAAAACTGCCCCTTTTTAACCCATTTGTTTAATTGCTTTAATAAATTATCTGCTTCAATTTCCTTTATATGAGAACAATCTTAGTTCTGAAAGTCTGCCTTTGTTACAGTCAGGCATAATACGTGCTTAATAGTAAGATTAGAGAATTGGAGTAAGAATCATGGTTATCTGCAGTCTGCAGAATCAGTTGAGATTTGACACAGCATCAACACAATGCATACACATAATAGTATCATAATAAAAGCTTTAGTCGGTAGAGTATTTTCTTAGTCATAGAAGTAATTTCAAATTTGTGTCTTTCGTGTTTTTGTTTGTTTGTTTGTTTGTTATAGTTAAGTCTTGCAAGAAGAATAAGGCATGGTTTGGGAAGAACCAGGTCAGTTTTTGTAAGAAAGAAACATCAGGAGGAAATGACAGAGCTAGCCATGAGTTGTAGGCTTCAGAGATTGCAAAGTTGGACTTGAAGATAATATTTTCAGTGTGAGGCATTACAAAAAATTACTGTTCTAGGTAATCTCCATCTATCATTGAAGCAGTGGGTTATTCAAGTCCTTTTGAGCTCAGTTAGAATATATTAGATAGGCTGAAGAAGATTGTAAAAGGAAAGCCACATTAATCATTTAATATCTGCTGGTGTTTGTTTTTATAGAAACATGAAAAATATATGATAGAGACATAATGCAAGGAGACTGGCATGCAGTCAATAATCCTTACTCTTTAAAGGATGGTATCAATGTACCATAATTTTATTGACATATATGCATACTTAGCATTAGGTTTCATAAAGACAGTTTATTTCAAATATATCATATGCTGTGATCATACTCAGCCAAGTTCAGTTTCCTCGCCTCCCAAACTTGTATTTTTCCTCTGCCAGCTTGTCTTTCCCTCCTCAGTACCTCTTCTTTTTTCATGACTCACAAAAATATGTATATGCACATATAAATATATACATATATACATATATGTACAAGTAATATGTATATACTAGTGTGTATATATATTTATATATACATATATATGTGTTTGTGTGCGTGTGTGTGTTTGTGTGTACATATACATATATGTTTTTATGTTTCTATAAGGAATTTTTCAACTCAAAAATGGAAAAAGTATAAAATCGGCAATATTTGTTTTTCTATTTTTCTGTGTTTGACTTGTTGATTCGATATGTTGATTTTCAGTTGCATTCATTTTCCAGAAAACTACAGTATGTCTTTCTCCTTTAGATATGAATAAAATTCCATTGTGTTTATGCACACAACATTTTCTTTATCTATTCCTTTGCTGACTGGCACCTAGGCAGATCCATAACTTAGTTGTTGAGAATAGTGTTGCAATACATAGGCCTAAAGGTAGAAGTTCTGTGATGTTGACTTCCATTTATGATAGTTTCTTGAGCAGGAAAATGGGACATTGGCCTATTCAGACACAAAGATATGTTAAGTATATAAAAGCACCATCAATTTTCCAGAGATTTGTTTTCATTAATGACTAGCAATTTAGGATAATTTTTTAATAACCAAGGAATGAGGAGTCAAGTAAGTATCTATTGTCATGAGAGTCGAACGCATACAACTGAAGGCATTACAGATGGCAGAAAGGAGCCGGCAAAATACAGTGAGTAACTAGAGTTAATATATTTTGGTTATTGTCCCAGGTTTACTTGTCATTTATTGACTCTGAGTTCGTGATCAAGTTATTTCCTTTCTATGATCTCATCATTTTTGTAAACTGAGGAGTGTTGTCTGTTGGAATTGAAATGATATGTGTAGAACCATCAATGATACCTCAGACATGCAATCCAAAATATGAAAGTGGCACCTGTGCTAGTCCTGGCAGGGAGATGGTGAATGGAAAGGGGCTTTCTGAGTTAATAGAATGTTATGACCCTTGAAAACAAAGAAGGACAAATAATATAAGAATGGTGCCTGGATGGTATATTATAATACAGAGAACAGAGGAAAAAAGTGTTGAAAAATGGATCAGGGCCACATAATAGACTGTTTTAATACTATAAAAATTTTGGACTTTATTTGGAATGCATCTGGACGCAGGTGTTTTTAATTGGATCTTCCAAAAGAATTAGTCTTGTTAGTCTTAGGGATGTATCCCAATGAGCTTGCAAAGGCAGAAGATCTCTAGAAATTTATCACATTGGTCTTTGGAGATTTTAGAAGAGCAGGAAATTTTGGACAATAGTGAGAAGGGGACATGGAGACAGATGAGAGTTAAAACAGAGTCTCAATTAGTAAGAATTAATATTGATGAAAATTTATTGGAAATGCCCTTAAAATGATACCAATTTCAAGCATAAGCAGTAGAGAGACTTTGGTTCTATCACTGCAAATAAGCAGTAACAATAGAAAAATAACGTGGGCAATGAGATAATGCATGTTATAGTCATTTTAAAGCAAGAAAATAACTTACCTGAGTCGAAGATTTTGAAGTAACTGTCTCAACACAATCTGTGTTGAAAGGTAAATTCATCAAGTAACCAATGGGAAGGAGAGGAGAGGCAAGAGAGCCTGAGCAGAATGGTGAAAACAAGAAGGAGCCTCCTTGCAAAGAGGTCTGCTCAGGCAAGGGTTGCTGCCTGTGAGCCACCTGAAGTGCAAAAGCAGTTCAGGCTTTTACCCGCTCAATAAAAGTATCCAATGTTGTCAGTGGTGATCACAAATGCCATTTTTAATGTTCAGCATGGGAATACTGAGGAGTAAAGCAGTTCAAAGAGTATGTATGGACTATATATATTTTAAGCTCTGGTATTCAAAAGGCACTGATTTTAGTATCCTAAAACCTACAATCATCAGTAAATTAGAATGAAAGAATATTTTTGAGGAAAAAAAATTAATTAAGACGTGTGTGGAAAAGAAGGTACATATATACACAGGAAGAAGGCAGTCAGATCTACTCAGAGCAAAGAGAAACAAGCAGCTGTCCTAGAAATTGAAGCCAGAGAAAAAATACATCAAAAGCCATACAGTTATGTGGGATACTTTAAATGGCTTCTTCTATGTAATCCTTTATATATTTTATTTTAGCACTTTACCTCTATCTGCATACTCTATAAATTTCATAACAGTGGAGTTTAGTAGCATGGAAGTTATACTAAATAATACATTCCATTGGGTTTATCTATATTAAAGAAGTGTTATGTCACATCATGATACAATAACTTAAATTTATAAGTAGATACAAAAGCATATGTTAGACTCTAGGTGAATTTTATTTCTCTAATTATTGCATTATCATTCAGTGGGAACAGAACACCATCAGAAGTACAACATACTAGCACAGTGACTCATTTATTTTTATCATTTAAAATAAAGACTATCAGTATGATTGATAAAACATGAAATAGTACTAAATAAAGCATTATTTTTAATTCTTAGAAGTAATTGAAAATGTAAAAACCTCACGTTACTCAAATATTCCGAGTCCAGGTTACAAATTATCACAAATTATCCATGCAACTTCTTTATTTCAGATTGAGATATTTCTATAATGTTGACATAGTTTCTTAGGTTGTGATATATCTTTATTGTAACCAATTCATCATAATTGTAATAAAGAGAAAGTATGTACACTTTGTGTAAGAGTAACCTGCCTGTATTCTAGGCTACTAGAGAATGTGCAAATATTCTCTTTATTCTGCTTTTGTTTTTGCAAACACAAAGTAATACTTTGATATTTTATAAAACATTTATTTGTTAAGATATAAAACAAGATATTCTTTTAAAGTCAAAATGAATTAAATCATGGAGAAGGAAAAATTAGAAATAGGTCAACATCTATTTAAACTTGTCAATTCTGTATGCTGTATACCCAAAATATAATTTAAATTTTTCACTGACTCTTGATCATGATTTTTTTTAATGAAATTAAATAAAACAGGAAAAAATGCTTTGCAGGAATGCTCAGATAATCCTGAGGCGGGGGAATTCTTCTTGGGAGGCCTGACTACACAGTGATTTTTATCATGGCCAATGATCATCTGCATTTCCATTTATACGCTGGGAATATCTTGACTATAGCTAACAATCATGTTTTGATTTATATGTGTATATGTTTATTTTATCTTATTTCATTTTATTTGGTAGTATTGAATTTAAAAAAAATGTTTTGATCATATTCATCTCCTTTGCCCAACTTTACCCATATCCATTCCCCACTTTCCACCCACCCAATTTGTGTCTTTTATTTTTAAACCCTTCAAGACCAATTTATACTGAACAAATTCTTAGGTATACAATCTTTTATTGGGCCATAGACAATGGATCAGGGGCTATACTGTTAGAGAAAACTGTCTTTCTTTTTCCCAGTAGCTAACAATTTCCATTCATTCTGGCATTAAGAGTAACACTTAACAAACGGAACCTCCCGGAAATAAAAGATTTCTGTACAGTAAAGGTTGCCATCCCTGAAGTAAAATTGTTTATCAACTACGTGTATTTCTATTGTTTAAACCATCTTTGTATACTGAAGTATAAGTTCTAAAAAGGAAAGAACAAGTTCTATTCAGACCTCCAAAGAGTAGCCAGTAATGATTCTAATGCTGTGGCACACTAAGGCACTTGTTAAGTTGTAGTTGTTGGTTCACCAGGTGTAGATGTTTGTTGGGGCATTGGGTTTTATTCTTTATCTAATTAAATTCCTGGTCTGAGCCCTGGAACCCTGGAGTGTTTTGGCCTCTTCACAATCTAGTCTTAATTCTACGACTAAAAGGCTTCAGTCTCCATACAATCTAGTACATTTAAGCCTCTGTACAATCTAATCAACCTCTAGAATCACTGCTGACCGAGCCACTCTGACTAGCTCCTTCTGAACTCTGACTCTTCTGGTTCAACTTACTTTCTGTTCTGACTCAAAGGCTCTCTAAGCAGACTGGTCCAAACAGACCTTCTGAGCCAGTTAGCTGTTTCTGACTAAACTCTTCAGACTTTAGCAGACAGCCTGACTCTCTGACTGCCTTGGACTGCACTGCTCTCCTCTGATTCAGACTGACACACCCTGCCCATCTGATTCTGACTTCTTCTCTCAAGCTACCCTCTGTCTCTGTGTCTCTCCTCCAGCCTGCCTGCTTCTTTAATTCATGCTGCATACTGTCTCAGTTAGCCTCTCTGTTTCTCTGCCTTGTCTTCACTCAGAGGCCTCATTTTCTCTGTATCTTGTTCCCCTTGTCTCTGTGTCTTGTCCGCAGTCTCCCTGCTTCAGACTGCTTGCTTCATACTACCTCTGTAACAGACTTCTCTAAGCTGAGAGCTTACCTTTCTAGCATGAGAGTTGGGCATGTCATCACTCTGACTCATTCTGCTAACTCTTCCTTTGATTTTTCACCTTACCTGCCCTTCACTCTGACTTATTTCAGATGTCACTTCCTGTCTGAACGTGACTTCTGAGCTCTGCTTCCTGTACCTGCTTCCGTGCTTTGTTTCTATCTTAGGTATTAAAGGTATCCACCACCACTGCTTTCTGAATACTTGGATTATAGATGTTTACTTCAACTGCTTTCTGAATACTGAGATTAAAGGTATGTTCCAACATTCTTAACATTCTTTATACTTTCTATCTGGACCACACAGGCTTCTGAATGTGATCCCTTCATATAGACCCCTGGAAATTGGACCCTTCCTAGTTTTCACACAGGCTTATCCCTCTACAGTAAGTAATTGATAAATAGCTATAGGAAATGAATGTATACTTACTTCAGAAATCAATCAAGCACTTAATGTGACTTATCTATGAGAGAGCTGATTACCAAGATTAATCAATACAACTGTAAGATACAGTCAGGATCTCCTTTTGATATAGTGGTTGCTTATAATCATAATCATGACATCCACAAAGAGTTTAATAAATAAATTTAATTTAATGAAAAGTTTAATAGAATAGGCTAAAATGAACTAGATAGCTAAAAACGTTCATCAGTGAATGTTCCTTCTTACCTACACTGCTTTGAAGTCTACCCAACTGTTATATCTCCTTTTGCTGAAATTCTTTGATGACCAACCCAACATGTTGTAATTACTCTTCTTCTTGAGAGTTGGATGAATTCCCTTCCTTAAACATGATCCATGAACAATTTTCTCTGAAGTCATATTACTTCTCTAATGCAGACCATACACATTATCTTCTCAAAAACTGACAATTTCATTTTTGTTGCATAAAAATTGAAAGAAAAAGGCTGAGAAAAGTTAAAGAATCATACTAGATAAATTCAACTATGAAACAGCTAACGTAGTTTAAATTTTAAGTTTACCGAAGTGTAAAGAACCTTCCTTAGAAAGCTGTAAAAGAGAGAACATCATAACTTCAACTCATTAGGATATTGTAATAATGAAAACTGGATAGCCAGGAAGAAAAGCTGACAAATAAGAGCCAAAGAACAATAGACATAGTAGAACCTTCTTTATAAAGAGATTATAGGAAGCAGGGAGATGGGGATCTGAGACTGTAGAATATATAGAAATGGATCCTATTTCATGTTAGGGTATGCCCATTGCTGTTCTTATCTTTTTTGTTCAATTTTATTTGTTTTATACTATATTCTATTTTACACAGGACTCATTCTCTTGTCCATGACATCCTCAAACTTATTTCCTTAGCTCAGCCTTCAGTGTTGATGGGATTGTATGCACATACATTGTCTGTGTTTTTTCCTGCTCTGTTAAATATTCTCATATTCCCTAAACAACTTCTGCCACTATCACTAAACATTTTAGTTTATTTTTATTGATGTCAAACTATCCAGTTCGACTGCAAACCCAATGACGGCAGAATCATGTCTTTTTATCTTACCCCTTCTACCTCATTATTAGGTGAGAGTAGGAAGGACTGTGTTGGGCCAGCTGGTGTGCAGTGCTTGTGCATACAACGAAGAAAGCTTCATAGATATCATTTTTTATAGGAAAAGGAGAGACAGTATAGATCAGTGAACAAAGGCTAATAGTGGAGAAAAACTGAATGTGAGAGGTAAGATAAAATTGGGAATAAAAGAAAGGATGGTGCCAGTGTGGAATCTTCCTGGCACTTGACTGCTTTAGATTCTTCTGTTGCAAACTTGTTTTCAAAGAAGGTCACAAACTCAGGCAAGTTGTTGCAGAATCCGGTCCCTGGTAAAAAATTATTAAAACCGAATCTATTCTTGGAGTATCACATCTTAAGAACTAATTTATTAGATAGCATTTTGAGATGTTACAATTTTCAATGCAGTGTGATGTACAGTATAAGTTTAGTTCTCTTCTGGTCAGTTAAATTGTAGTGTCATAACTACTGTTTTTATGCCATTACACAGATAATCTATACATTTGGGTTGATGGATAATGGGATAATGGGTTGTAATGAATTAGATTTTTCAGAATTGGACATGTCTTAGGAATGTGGCTTTAGGATTTCCAGTGATGGACTGCAGGTTCCCTATGATTAAAATAATTTTATGGGACATGCTCATGAGACTGGTGAAATGTAAAGCAAATGTACTTTGTGGTAGTTATGCTCCTCTATCATGTCCAGCAACACAAAATTCTCTTGGGAAGAGATTTGGAAATGATGGAGAGGGTGCACACATGCTTAAGGAGTATGTCAGTTTGTTTCTCTTCTTCTGGGTATTTGCATGCATAATTATGATGAAAGGAAAGGAACAATAATTCTTGGATTGTGAATACCCATTTATTAAAGTATATTTATATATGGAGACTATTATAATTTCTCCATTTCTATTCAAACAATTCTCCTCTCCTTATCATATATGTTCATACTTTTTTAAATGATGCTTCGCTACTTGTGGCTTCCAAGAACTCATTGAGTATTTAGTTACTTAAAAATCATTTTAATATTGCACATAACATGTACAACTAAGACTTGATCAACTTATCTTTCGTACATCTGCATTAAATAATTTTTAAAAACTTACAAGTTGAACATGATAGCTTGGAATATGATCTTAACACTTGGCAGGCTGAGGCAGGAGGAGTGCCATGAGTTTAAGTCAACATTGAACTATAGTGAGTGAAAGGCCAGATTTAGCTAGGAGTAGAACCTGCCTCACAGAAAAAAATAAGCAATTAAATAAAAATATTCCTTATTCCAGAATAAACTTTACTTAATGTGCACTGGATAAAATCTCAATTATTTAGCTATTGTCTGCATAATTAGTTTATTTTATTCTACTTATGTCATTTAAAAATAAGTTTTAAAGATAAAAAGTATATAATATTAAATTTCTCAGAGAGTATATAAAATAACTTATATTTGTGCTTTAGACAATATTGTCAAAATAGCTGCTACAGGTAAATGATAAAACTTTTAATGTAATTTCTCAAGTAAATAAATAGCACACAATCTCACTTTTCCTTAACTTAAAAAAAAAAGATTTACTTTTATTTATGTGTCTTTGTGTATGTCTGTGTGAGTCTATACCACACATACAAAAAAGTCATGGAGGCCAGAAGAGACCATATGGGGTTACAGGCAGTTATGAACAGCCTGAATAGGGGTGTCAGGAACCAAGCTCACAATACCAACTGTGCTTAACTGTCAAGCCATCTCTACAGCTCCAGTTTCGCTTAATTTTAAATAATTAATAATTTCAGTGAGAAATTATCTTTACTATGGAAAGTGTTATTTTCCTGTGCTTGAAGAAAATATTCTAGAATTCAAGATTGAGGTGATTTTCCTTTAGTTCATAGTGTTAACAGATTACTCTTTAGTAACTAGATACTTGGTAGGATTTTGAATATGTTCTTTTTTTTTATTTTACATCGACACACATGATCAACTAGGCTATAGCATAACTTGGCTCTGTATTTTATAGCATCGTAATATTGTGTTCCTTATGTACGATAATATAAAAGTAATATTTATGCCTATTATATGTATATGTTACATCACTATTAAAAATCATCTTGTATAATAGTTAACACAATGATAATGATAATTGCAAGAGATTCTGAACATGGTTCTTTAAACACAAAGGTTTTTGTTTTTGTTTTGTCAAACTACTTTTAAAATGAAAATTATTATAAGAAAATTATAAGAAAATCAAAAGAGACTTAAGAGAAATAAGAACAGAGCTGGATATGATAATAAAAAGAGGAACATGGACAGATTCTCTAAGAGTTCCAATGTCTGTGAGAGTTATAAAAGACTAGAGATATGTGTCAGATAGTGTCTTTCCATACACTGTGTACTTGGTCTGTATGAAAGGTCACCACTTTGCAGCAGGCATTAGGTTGAACACACTTACTTCCCTCAGGAAGCTTACAATGCAGAAAGTTGATGCCTTACACAGAGTAATTGAAAGCCTCGTGAGAGTCATAAATGTTATCCTCAGGACACGGAGACAGAGCAACCTGATTCTGCCTGGGAGAATTAAGTCCTTTTCAGGTGTGAGGATGTGTTTTTCTGTAGAGAAAAACTGGAGTGTTTTTATACAAAGGAAACATCATGTAACAGTCCCAGGAAGGTGAATTTCTCTGTGTTTGGAAGGAAATAGTATTTAATTTCCAAAAGGTACAACACAATCTAAGGCTTGAGAAACAGCTGTGTCATAACAATACTACAGAAGAGAAAGGCTTAGGCAAGTGAGTAGCATGAGCAACAAAGCTTGTTATAAATATGACCCTAATGTTCAAAGAAGAAAGAAAGAGCTGGAAGACCCCTTTGTAACAGACCCAAGGAATGGTGGTAAAGGCAAGCCTGAAGGCAGATACTATTGGAACGTTAACCCAGTGACTCGCTCTAGCGCTAATGTGATTAATTCCCTTAACACCACAAAGTCAAAACAGAGAACTCACAAATGTCAAATAGCCTAGGTAGAATCAGACATAAAACTGAGAATCTCTCAAATGCAAAGTATTATTCCTTCTCAAAAGGAGCAGAGATGCAATTACGTCAACAATTTGTGATTAATCTGATACGGAGACACTCGTTGAGAATTTAGACAGTCCAAAGGCAGATAGTAATTACAGTATGACTGAATTTTCTGAATAGAAAAATTTAACTGAGATCTCATTGCATGGGTAAAGGAGAATGGGAGCCACTGTCTACTCTTTAAGTAACATTGAGGAGTAACTGATAAGTAAGATCACTTAAAATAATATTTACAAATGAAAATAATTAGTTAATTTGAGATATAACACAAGGCTTGATACATAGGAAGTACCAAAAAGGCTTTGGTCATTATTTTTAAAAAAAAAATTGCCCTTGTATTAATAAGGATATAGTTAGAGATATGGACATAGATACAGCTGTAAATAGATTTTGTTGACTTGTGAATCTCACTCTATCTCTGTAAATATAACTTTATTTTGTTAACATGTAATGTTTTATTCTTAATTCTATACTACTTAATTCTATACTGAGTGTATTTTCATGTTTGGATATGTATTTGCGTGAATAAATGCAAGCAACTTTTAACATTTATTCACGAGTTATGCTCATACAGACCCAGATACTCATCTTCATCTCCATGTTTTGTTTCTGCTTTAGCAAAAGACAAAGTGGAGGAATCATTTCCTTATGGAATCTGAGGTTGAGTGTATATCTAGAGGAATGTATACTACAATGACATCAGAAAAACAAAATGAGATTGAGTAAAAGGATAATTGTCAGGCATAATTCATCTCAAGACAAAAATGGCTGATAATGGACACAGCCCTAAGACAAAATACAATCATCTATGGGCCAATATTAACTTTAGCTGTGGAGATATTTATTAAGCTAAGAAAGTTCCAGTGACAATGCCAATGAGAAAGAAATAATATTTTTAGTATAAAACATGCTTGATTGATTTTAGTAGGTACATATAAAGGAAGTCAATAGTGTAAACCCACTGCTAAATTTGAAAGTTAATTTCCAGAAATATACAACAATGACTTTGAAATTACTAGGAACAAGAGAGTTCCCAGTGTAAAGAGAATCTTATTTATGCCTTCAGATACTGTGCTGTGTACTGTATTGAGACTGGCCTGGCTGCACTGAGCAATTTAACTTTCAGAAGATAGAATCATTGTTTTGTCCCCCTGTTTGCCCATTAAATCCATATTCCATTTTTGGCAGCTGTTTTTGCCATTTATGTTAAAAACAGATGGAGAAAATGCAAAAACATGTCAGTTTTATCACCATGTATAATCAGCATCTGGGCTATATATTATAGCCACAGTCAGTTCAAATTCATATCTTAGTATCATAAAAACCTTTTGTAGTTTCTAAGAGAGATGCTAAAGTAAAGAAAAAGTTAAATATTACTAAGTATGATTATAGAAGTTTATAGAATCAGTCCTTTTTTCAATCTTGATGTGCATTATTTATGTGTGTTTATTATAGTTACAGATTTATCTGAAAAACTGTAGTACTAATTGATTTCTAAACATTATTAACCAGCAAATATTAGTTTCATACTAGATATCCTATCTGGTGACAGATTTATTGTTTTGGGTATTGTGTGTTGATGACCAGGACATTTGTAGTCATCTTATTGTATAACATGTAGTGAGTTCTTTTTCATCAGTTTTCTAAAACTGAAATTAAAACATAGAGAAGGAAGATGGGATCTGAGAGGCCCACACAGCTAATAATATTAGATTCAGATTTAATCCAACTCTTTGTCATGCTTTTAGTCAACAAAGGATCAGTATTTTAAGGCTTGTATCTATACATATCAAACCTTATATAAAGACCTATTAGAGAGGGACTTTTTAATATTTGGCATGTGAATGTTATTTTTGTTTTGTTTTAAAAACAATCCAACTCTGAAAAACCTTGAGAGAAATGGGTAAGGAGTGAATGTTGAAAATAGACTAATTTGTTCAGCATCTTATAAATGCATATGTTATGTATGCATAACTATTTTGGCAATTTCTTAATCATACCATCATTGTGTGTTTTGTAAAATGTATATGTGTAACACGTATCCCATCTTAATCACAGCCTAGTATTCTATGACACAGAATAAGGAGGTCAGCAGGTAACAAGGTGTCGTTTCTCTGTGTTCACAACTAAGCCTGCAAACAATTTCCATGTTGTATGGTCTCCAGTTTCCAGGCACAATCTTCTGTTCGTTTAATCTTTCAAACAGAGCCTGAAGTTCCTGTGCATCAGCTGCTGTCAGGAGGACAGAGTGCTGAAATTTATGGCACAGAATAGAAATTGAGAAAAATGCAGGGCTAGGTCAGATGAAAGAAGAAAGGTCGCTTTGGCTAAAATCTCTCTCTGAGGATTTTGGACTTGTCCCCACTCAATACAGTTAAATATCTCATTTCACTGAGCTGGACACTAAAATATCCTAATTTTAAGGAAGTGGTAATAGCTATATTTTCATTACATATATTATGTAAAATAAAACATGGTGATGCATAAATAATAAAATAAGCAATTACATGTGACCATATGCCTATTCATACACTAGATAATTATAAAATGTTTTGAATTTGGCCACTGAAGTCCCCTGGGTTAAATTGGTGCAGGCATACTTCACATGGAATGAATCATTCTTGCAGTAGAATTTCTCCCCTATTCACTTTGTGAAGTCTGTTTTTATTTTCTACAACAGACATGGCATATTCCCTGAAGGACTGACATTTGGAAGGCTCTTAATTATGGTGTGTTTTACCCTCATCGTGCAAATAACAGATTCATTACACTATCTGTTTCTATAATCTTGAAATGTTGTTAATTAGATTCTTCATGGAACAATGGATTCAAATGTGCACTCTTTGAAATTCCAGAGATTCTATCCTAATAAGCAAAAATCAGAAGTTAACAGGGCTAAGAGACGTAAATATAGTTTGTCTTTTCTTAACCTGGAAGTGCTGATATTTTTCTTTCCTGCTATTTATGGTTCGGTTAAATGCTTTTTGTCTTTCTTATTTGGGGATACCATTGTGGATGAATATTGTTTAGTTTATCAAATGTATTCTAAATTTTCTATAAAGTAAAAATAGTGCACTTTATTCTAAAAATCTAAAAGTTTAAGAGAAGTACATAGTTTGTGACTTTTTCCACTAAATAAGAATGACATGTTATAAAATTTAGTTTTTTTTTTTTCTGTCAGTGATTGTATGCCTTCTCGAGTAAATCACTGTTTTTGATTGAGGAATGCAATCATGTTGATCATTAATGGGCTGCTAAGACGGCATGATAAAAACAATTAGCTACCGAGTGTAAATAGCAATGCAAGCTCTTTCAAATATACTTTCTTAACTATATCAAAACTAAGCAGAGGGGAAAATCCAGCAGGTCCATCAGGCATGCCGTTGTTCAGTGTTCTGTTATATAAGTTCTAAATGAAGCAGCTTTCCATATGAAGTTTACACCAAGGTACCTCGCAATAATGAACAGTCCAAATGGCACCATTTGAGGCATTGCAATTCTACATAAAATCTAATATTAGTTCTTCACGTATTCACTTTGTGGTATACTTTTTATAGCATTGAGTATTCAATTTCTAAAATTTATATTATTATTTATATTTGTGTTGTGCTTGATTTGAATATTTTCATTGAAATTAACTATAGATCAAACATAAATTGCCACAACAAAATGTACTTATGGGCTAGACAGATGGCCCAGCAGTTACAAGTGCTCGCTGTAGAAACATGAATACCAGACATCAAATCATAGAACCCAAGTAAAAAGTGGGGTATCCTGCAAATGCCCATAACTCCAGTTGAGAGGGATCAAGCACCCTCTTCTGGCCTCACATGCACATACTCGTGAGCATGTGTTTATATAGGTAAATACATTCTTGTAAATGAAATAATAATTTTGAAAACAAGTATTAAAACATACTTACAGCCTACTGGAATAATTAGCAATTGTGTGTATTCTAAGTACTGAGACTTGAAAACCCTAAGTGAACATGAAATTTCCCATGGAAGACTGACCTGAAGTGCTTTTAAAGGACAGAATTAGTTTGGATATATCTGTGCACTCAGAATAGTTTTCATCACTTTACCATCTCAAAGCAGCAATATTTGTAAATATCTGTATATAATGCATTACTGAATAATGTTTATTATTTCCTTTATATTATTTTAACAGTCTCACACAGTACTATGAAAAGGTCCATGAACAAATTTTCTATTCTGTTAAAGCAACTCAAAAATATTCTTACTTTTCATCATCATGTCACTATGTGATTGTTCCAAGGATTAACTAATACGTAAAGTTTTCTTGGCATAGATGGAGTATTTCAAATTTCTTGTAATTTAACTGCAAAAAATGGATCGAAGCAGAAACAAATTTGATTTTTAGCCACCATTGAAAAATGTACTGATCAATATTACAGTAACAAAATTTTGTCTTTGCTGTATTTAGAGACTGTGAAAAGTATGCTTTCTTAAGAACTAGAAAAATAATTGGGAGCTAGCAGGTAGCATCACATGCCATCCTCAGTCACTCACTGCTTTTCTGTTTAAGATATACTCATTTTATTTACATGTATACATAGGAGGTATGTGCAGGTATTAATGCAGGTGCCCAGAAAGTGCAGAAGTCATCAGATCCCCTGGAGCCACCCGACATGGGAAGTGAGAATCCAACACAGGTCTTCTTCAAGAGCAGTATACAGTCTTTACCACTTAGTGGTCTCCTCAGCCCCGGACTCACTCACTATTTTGTGAGACATACTTTGTCAACCTGGAATTCAAGGTTCAACTAAAATGACTGGCCAGTAATAACCCTGGGTCTGCCCTGCTTTCCCACTCCAGCATTGGGCTTACAGACCTATCAAGCCACACCCCACTGTTTACATAACTGCTAGAGATCAGAACTCATGTTTGCAGAGGGGAATAATTTACACTGAACCTTCTTCTCTAGTCTCAAATCCATGTTTATATGGATGCTTTCCTGTCTTCTGAGATAAACCTGCCCCTTAGAAGCCAACAACTGGATAAGGAGGAAATATACATAAATAAATATAAATATGTATAAGCATATTTCCATATATGTATATGCATTTTATACACAAGGAAGACATGTATGCATGTATGCACGTGTATATATGTATATGAACATATTTACACATTTATTTTACAACTATAAAATTATGTATACATATTTTTAAATCCAGACAAGATACTATTTATTCCAGGTATCTTACTAAAAGAATTTAAGAGGCTGGAGACATAGCTCAGGGATTAAGAGCACTGACCACTCTTCCAGAGGATATGGGTTCAATTCCCAGCACCCACATGGCAGCTCACAACTCTCTGTAACTCAGGTTCCAGTGGATCCAACTCCCTCTCATGCACGCCAAGCACCAATAAATATTTAAAAAAAGAATTTAATATAGGAGAATTGGCTGAAATTTGTAGGAAGGTGATACAAAGAAAAATCTCTACCTACCACTAGTCTAATCAAGGGCAGAGAAGTTAAACTGATGAAAAGTAAGGAGGTTTAGTGACTGGGTGTATAGTTCTTATTTTTCTCTGATAGAAGAACCTTAGAGTAGGAGAGGTCTGAGAGTTTGTTTTACTCTGATGTTTATCATATCATAAAAGTATTCCCCCTTTGTCTTAATGCACGTTTCTGGCATGACTTTTACTATAGTGGTCACATAGCATGTTTGCAGATCTATATTTTTTACTGAAGATATCTATATCATTCATAGATTTAGAATTGAAGACTTTGCCTCATGAGTGGTTCAAATTTAATTTTGTGAACATACCAGGTTTTTCAACTGACAGTGTGCTTTCTTTAGAGGATAAAGGATTTGTAAAATTCAATATAGTGCAATAATTTCATAATTTCATTTTTGAACTTGCAATTATTAAAACATATTGTACGTCTAAATCCAGTGCCTCTGTATATCCCCTTTGCTTATACACTATTAAAGTATACGACTAAATTTGTTTCTATAAATGCTTCCATTTCTCTGTAAAGTTCTGACCAAAGCTATGACTGAGTAGTGACTGTGCAGGACTTTTATTTTATAATTTCCCTACCTCATTCCAGTCTTGCTTCATATTTATAGGGCACTGATTTGAAGGGGAAAGGAGGTATAATTTCTCATGAAAAACGTTAACTTCCCTTCCTGAAATGAATCCTATGTCTGAATTTAACATGTCTAGAATTTTACTTTTTCTACTAAGCACTGATTTTTTTTTTTTCCATTGTAGACGTTTGGAACAGAACTCCATCAGGGTCATCCCTCCCGGAGCTTTCTCACCATATAAAAAGCTCAGAAGAATGTGAGTTAACAGTGTTGGGCAAGATATGTCATTTATTTAATTATGTAGGTCAAGATTATGCAGATAAAACTAAGTATGAATATTGAAGAGAGTGACAGATTAATGGCAGTCTGATTGCCAGTTGCACAATAGCACTTTAATGTTGGTAGTGAAACCATGTAATTTTTAATGTTCTCTGTCATTTAGTTTATTGATTTCCACTAAAGTGGTCATGACATCTTTGGTATGTTATTGTCTAATTAATAGACACCATTCTTGGTGGTGGTTGGTGGATAGTGGTTGAATTAAAGAGTGATTCATCTTTAAATTTTAGGATTGCTTGATGTTTCATGTTGAAAGTTGTACATATCTTCATACACAACATATACAAGTGAATCCTCCTTTCCTGGCCGATCTCCCTGGCACCCTATTTCATTTAACCAAAGATTGTTTCTGATTGTAGCGACCTGAGCAATAATCAGATCTCTGAGCTTGCACCAGATGCCTTCCAAGGACTGCGCTCTCTTAACTCACTGTAAGTACCCACAGTTTTTCTGAGAGAAACCAAAATTTTCTCCACAACCAAGAGTTTTTAAATTTTCAGATTAAGAAAAAAAAAAATCTGTCAATTTTAGATGACTTATGAACTAGTTGGGCTTCTTTGGTTCTAATTTTTTAAATATATTTTTGTATGTTTTTTCAGTGTCCTATATGGAAATAAAATCACAGAACTCCCAAAAAGTTTATTTGAAGGACTATTTTCCTTACAGCTACTGTAAGTATTTGATTGCTATGGATATATAGACCCAATATAAATGCATTTTTAATACATTATCTCTTAATTATCTGGAGGTTTCAAAGCAAATGACACAGCCTAATGAGATAACAAATGGTTAACGTAGCAAATGTTAACATGGATAATAGCTACTTGTGCAAAGACACAAGAACATCTCTCTCCACAATAAAACGAATAACTTTTTTGGGGGTGCTGTATTGTAGAGAGGTTGTGTAGTGATACGCATCCCATAAAAATGTTCTGTCACTGGTAACTATTACCAGTAGTGGGGATAGAGCCAGAGAGATGGGACACATTTACCGTTCACTCACTATAGAAGATCCAATAGCAAAAATTCCAGACCAACTTCTGCAAACACAAGCATGGCTACAGTGAGGCATGCCATGGTGTCAGTCTTCAAATCAATCTTTACTGAGTTGTCTGTGACTTCCTCCATTGTATTAGACACCACTCTGCTTAGACTATATATGATATTTTAGTCAAATATTGCCAAATAGTTACCACGTTGCTGGCATCCTCATTTTCAAGAAGACTCTCCATGCCCCGTGTCCTCAAATATCGTTACCATCACGTTTCTATCAACCATCAACACTCAAAATCCACTGCTTTATGGTAAGCATACCCCATGTGTGAGTATAGTGAGGAGGTCTTCATGTAATCAAATCCTACTGATAAAACCACTGTTTTAAATATCCTACCTCCCAGCTCTCAAAGACAGCCCATTGGTCAGCCTTCCAGGAGTTAAAAAAAAATAGGTTATCCCACTTCTTTTATAAATGGACAAGAATGTTATAAATTTTAAAAAATTAGTTTTGTTTTAACAGATGGGTGGTAGGAAGAAGAAGCAGGTCAATGAAGAGAGTCTAAGGAAATAGCTTCTGATGTCTTTCTCTAATCTATACATTGTGATAATGTAAAACGAGTACCAACTTCTCACAGAAGCATCTGCCTTCAAGTTCTTCAGGCTTGCCTGAATTTTGTTACCTTTAATTCTGTATTCTCCAACTCCATTATTCAGTGAGCACATGAATGAAGGAATATTACCAGGATCGCATGTTATCCAAAGGTGGGGAGGTCTGCATTTCTTGAAAACTCTCTGATTCAAACTATTCCCTAGAGCTTTTAGGTAATTTTTAGATGCACCATAGATAAGCCCAAAACACAGAGCACAAAAACAGGACCATCCGGGAAAAGCATATTTATAAAGAATCTAAAGAGCAAGCAAGTGAAATCTCAAACTTTGTTATTTGTAAACAGTTTTGTTGTCATTATCAATGAGAACACATATTCAGTATGTTAAATAATGAGGCACACCCAAACTACATAGCAAGTATTTTTTGAGCTATTCGATGTTTTAATGCTCTAAATAAAATGAGAGATGAATATGAAACAATTACTGCAAGAAATGGCTAAGTTCTCTTTAAATGGATGTGCCCCTCATCTTGAAACAAGTAATGAAACTACATAGCACTGCATACTGAGCTTAGGAAGAGTCACAGAGAGGTCAGATTATGCTTAGGTAGAAGTTGTATTCCGGAAAAATATATACAGCACCAATAGTAAGACACACTCACTAGTAACCATCCTATTTAACCTACATGAATGATGCCTGGCAGCATATGATCTCTAAAGCACACTTTCACAGTATATAAACGTAATCTAGGAAAACAATGATATTGTGGGATATCGTGTTAGGTGGGTATTTATACTGCAACTAGATCCTTGGATATAGTAGTATAATTTTCATATCCAGGAGGGTTATTGGGTTATCATGTGACAACAGATACATTTGAGCATGTAGTATATACTAGAGTGAAATATGAGGAAATGAAAATGCCAAAAAGCCAATGGCATTCTGGGTACAAATGGCTGCCATTGGTAGCATCAATAACTATATATACATATTTGCATATATGATACAAAGGTTTATATGCTACAGAAAATAGAAAAATAGACTAAATACATAATGAATTGAAATAACTATCGATTGGAAAGGGGCAGAAAGATTCTAAATGTGTGAGGCAGAGTACTGTGAAAGAGGAACATGTTTATGTTTAGCAGGATCCAGAAAGACAATGTGACTAGCAAGCCACACATCTGGAAAAATAAAATTCTGTAGAGGACAAGAGAATCTAGTTTTAATGGAAAAGAGCAAGATGTCAACGGTAGCAGCCGTGAAGTGGGGAGGGGGCTGGGTGCTTTGGGCATTCTGAGGGATGTTGAGGTTTGTTTTGTTTTTTTTAACTTTTACTTTTACCAGAGCTATTGCATGGTTCTAGGAGTATGTCATGATCCATGTAAGGACCAGTCCGGATGTGGTTTTTGAAGGAGATCAAATTTCTCCAAAGTAACTGAAGACACTAATAACATTTTAAATTGTTTTGTTTGTTTGTTTGTTTGATCTTCACAATAGAAGCTGAGCCTCACCTAACTTTGTCTAGGGATTTATCCCTCTGTCATCTTTTATAGTCTTTTGATGATTTTTATTGAATGCATTTATGAGTACCACTGGATTTTGGTTCATTTGACCATGTGACTTTGCTTTTCATGTAAACCTCTGTTAGTGTTGAGATTAAATACATTTATCTTGACTGGGTTTTCTACAGAAGGGCTATATTACAGGTGAGTTAATGAGATGCTACACTTAAATTTTTCAACTGTTTGATCAAACAGATTATTGAATGCCAACAAGATAAACTGTCTTCGAGTAGATGCTTTTCAGGACCTCCACAACTTGAACCTTCTATCCTTATATGACAACAAGCTTCAGACCGTTGCCAAGGGCACCTTCTCAGCTCTCAGAGCCATCCAAACTATGTATGTATTCATAATTCGGATCAAGTATAATGACAGTTACATTCCTGTGAATGCTAGACCAGGGTCCACTGCAAGTCTTGTATAAAACTCTTCTGCTATGTTTCTGAAAGGCATTTGGCACAGAACCCTTTCATTTGTGACTGCCATCTCAAGTGGCTAGCGGATTATCTCCACACCAACCCAATTGAAACCAGCGGTGCCCGTTGCACCAGCCCCCGCCGCCTGGCTAACAAAAGAATTGGACAGATCAAAAGCAAGAAATTCCGTTGTTCAGGTAATTTCTCACTTCATGAGACATTTCCCTTGGGACCAAAAACTATGGTTACACGAGATTTAGCGACAGCAGCTGCCTTCAGCTGATTACCAAGCATTGAAGAATCTCATTTCTCTTTCTTCTGTCTGGGGAGGGGGAAAACAGGAAAAATATAGATAGAACCCAAATAGTGTATCCAGCAAAATGAGTATCAATCAAATGGAAAAGATGCCTGGATCCTCTGTACTGTATCCTTAGGGTTCAGATGTAACCAGGGCCTTTTAGATAACTTGAAATATTGCTCAGAAGTCTGTTGCACCTCCTTGTTTCTTGCACTGGTCTCTACTGGCCAATATCAGATAGGTAGAGAAGGTTTCATTTATTCACAAACTGAAACACGACTTGATTACATGGCTTTTCACCTCAGAAGTAAAGGATAAGAGGCTCCTGACCCCACATCTATTTCTGAGATATACTGTAAAGACACGTTTATGTGTGTGTGTGTGTGTATAGCTATCTTTTCACATTTGGGAAATATTACATTTATCCAACAAAAAGCATTGTATATGTTCATCGGGAAGCTTGCTCCCTTGCTCACACTGGTCTGCCGTTACCTGTGTTATGATGGTAGGAAACGTTCACTATCATTTGAGGAATGTGCCACCTAACTCTTCCAGGCACATTTCACATTGTGCAGTTAATTTGTGCTAAACATCTAATATAAAAACTCGATTTGCTATTGTCCATCTTTATAATAAGTTTATCACTCACTGTGTGTCATTTTACTTCCATGAATATGTGTTGTCATTTAGTTAGTTATAATAACTTTAGTCCATTTTTAATCTAATATAATTCATATCTCTGCTTGCTGACATTCAGGTACATCTTCTATTTTTCTCTCTCTTTTTTTTTTTTTTATTTAGCAAAAGAACAGTATTTCATTCCAGGTAGGTTTTGCTCGGTGGTAGGACTAACCGCAGACACCCTTTCCTCAACTTATATAGCTTCTAAACATTGGCGTGCATGTCTTCAAAAGTACAGTGAGCACTCTGTAGATGGAGTGGTTTATGCATAGATCACTTGTAGCTGTATCCTGAAAGCCTCAACTCTGCATGCAGCTTCTGATGTTGAAACTCTTTATTTAAAAACCCACCTTCTTTTCTCTCTCTGCTCCTTTTGCACATTATCTGAAGTTTCTCACATTAGACAAAATGTCTGAACTAATGGCTTTTTGCTTAAATTATGATTTTTTGTTTTCTCTTTACACTGGATATCTAATCTTTCGGCCTGTTTTTAAAATGTAGCTTCCTAGGCTGGTTTTAAAGACAGCGGCCTCTCTATTATCAAAGAGCTAGTTCTGTATAAAATCGGGTATAAACAGACAGAACTGATTCTCCACAAAAATTTACGTTTTAAAAACTTCTTGGTTTGAAAATAAAATGTTTTGCTTGCCTCTTTAGAAAATATAAAACAGCTGCCGCGTGCTGATTTAGCTGCACTTGATGTTTTATCATTAATTTCTTTGTAATTGTACATTCTTGCCTGTCTGGAGTTAGATTATTCCTCTACAAAAGGAATGCTCACATCCATCTTGAAGTCATCAGTGGTTAATTGGCACTAAATGCCTTGAATAATCTCAGCAGAAGGAGAACATGTTTTTAAAGATGCAATTGCAATGTTTTATAATTTGGCTTCCAACCAACACCTTGAAACTGAAGAGTCTAGAGCTAGCTCTTTAATATGTGCTCCATACTTACTTCGTTCTTGCCTGACAATTGTGTAAATGCCTCTTGACTTGTTTGCTTTGAAGCACTATATATTAAAATATATATCTAAAGTACCAATGGGTCTTGATTTTAATGATGTATTTATTACCTACTCTTATCATTTAATTAATTGCATATATTTAAAGATTTAAGTATATTGCTTATTTTAAATTTAAATACTTAACTAACACCCTACATATAATGTATCTATGTATAACCAGTAATGTGTTATCATCATCAATTTTAATATTTTTAGGCGATGAAGTGCAAAGCTGCCTAATAATTATGACTTAACTGAGAAAAGAAATACTCTGAAAACCAGACTATGCATAGAATAGCACACCAATATGATTTAAATTCCAAAATTCTATCAAGTCATCTATTGATAACTGCATTATTCAATTAAGTATGTTAATAATTTGGATACAAAAATCCTAATACTACTCAATGTAATACAAAAAGCATCTTGTTGTAATAGTTGTTATGTTTTCTGTTCTTGCTGGAAGGTAGGAGCCCAGATAGGTTTTGGAAAATAACTTCTAGCCACGTGTAATGGCACATGCCTTGAATCCCATGATTAGGGAGACAGAATCAGATGAGTTGGAGGCCAGCCTGGTCTAAATATCAAGTTCCAGGACAGTCAGAGTTACACAGAAAAACCCTGTCTCCAAAATAATAATGATAATAATAATAATTATCGATATTATTATTATTATTTCCATATCAAAAAACATGTCTTGATTTTCAGTCTTTAATAATTCAATTTACATTTTAAAGTTACTTGTCGAAGCCATGACAAATGGATTGCCTGTTCCTCATTTTGCTCTCTTTTTCCCACCTCAACTGCTAATTATAATCTGTCTCCCTAACAAATGGTTTTAAAGTAAGCCTTGTTGATTGCCATGGTATTGACTATACATTTTTTTAAATATACTCAATGAACCTATTATTGAAGCTGTTAACAGAATGCTATTTGCTGTTAGCTTTCTTGTGAGTAAATCTCTAAAGACAGAAAAAGAAACTATTCAATAAATAAGGAAGCAATTATTGCTGTAATGGAATGTAACCCTCATGTATTGTTATATTTGGAATTTCAAAATTCTGTTGAAATTCTGATTACATTCTTAAGTGATATTTTTTAAAAGTTGAAGATCATTTAGAAGCATGTGACCCACCCTACAACTATTGATCTGTATATTCTCTCTATACTCCTTGTAATTTTCCATCATTGGCTGTTCATTCACTTTATATGTGTATTAATCATCTATTGTGATTCTGTATGGCATTCTAAACATCCTTGTGATAGTGTGATAATGCAATAGAGAATCTGTCCCACAGGTAGTTCATCTATTAAAGGAACCAACAAACATTTAATTAGTACTACACATTTTTATGCCATGCATTTCCTGGAAGCTATTATATTTCAAAAGTGCTATAAGTTTTGTGAAGCATGACAGACACATTACACAATGCTATCCCATGACTGTCATGGTAAAGAAACAAGGAAGAAACTTTGATATATATGTGTCCATCAACTGTAATTCTGTCTTTCTTTCCTCCTTGGTTATCTTTTCTTTTGCAGGAATTCACCACTTGGCCTGTAAGTAAAAGTGTCTCACCTGAAATGTAACATACTCTCTTTTCAATCCCCATGTGCCTTCTTCTAGTCCTGATGTTTTGCGCCTATTTTCCATGAAGAAACCACAGATCTCTTGAGCTTCTCTGTTGTCCTTGTAGCTTATCCTCAACTTCTTCCTGGATGTTCTTCCCGAAAGCTGTGGTTTCCGCTCTGCAGTTCTGAGGAACTCGGGAGGCGCCTTCCCATATAGCCCCTTCTTTGTGTTTCCAGGCACCCTTCGGTAGTTATGCGCTCACTATGATCATACACATTCTGCGGAAAGAATGCATGTCATGTAAACAGTATGATGCTTCCAGACCGTCTGTAGCTTTCTCCTCCCTTCGTCTTTCCTCTCGGTCTTCCCTCTGGCCTAGTGGTTGGTGTAGTGATAATGTAGCGAGATTTTCTGTTGTGCTTGATCTAACCATGTGGTTGCGAGGTATGAGTAAAACATGGTTCTGTCAAGCACCATGGAACGTCGCGCAGCTTTCTACAGCATGGCAAGCTGCTGAGGCTCAAGGCAGGAGTCACTTGTCTTTTTTATAGAATCAAAATGAAAACAGAGGGCTTTTGGGGTATTTCTGAAGATTATGTGAGAGGGAGAGAAAAACAAAAGCCCATAGAGAAATTTCAAACCTAATTATATCGATTTTCCTTAAAAGCCCTATTTTATAATAATATATAGGAATATGTTTATTACTAGATATGTTTTCAATTTTTGACTTGAAAAAAAAATAAACTTTTTTTTTTTTTTTTTTTAACAATTCACATCCATTGTATGATTAGCTGTGAACTAGACTAGCACGGCTCAGAACCGGATCAGCAGAAAGTACAGCTGTGAAAAGCTCAACTTTATTAATGTTTGCGTGTCATGTGAATCTGGTCACTCTTTTTTCCAGAAAATTCCAAGCCTTTCTGTTAACCCTCTCCTGACATCCACTGACCAAAATTCCCTAAGTTGTCTCCCTGCTGCATAATCTATAGCTATCCTACTACTTTTCTTCTTATCTATTAATGAATATTCTAACATTCAGACTCAGAATCTTATTTTTGGCTTGAATCCTCAATAGGTACAGAAGATTATCGATCAAAATTAAGTGGAGACTGCTTTGCAGACTTGGCTTGTCCTGAAAAGTGTCGCTGTGAAGGGACTACAGTAGATTGCTCCAATCAAAAACTCAACAAAATCCCAGACCATATTCCCCAGTACACAGCAGAACTGTAAGTTCATCTGACTACAAAATCCTATCTGGGAGGGAACAAGGGACAGAGGGGGACTGCACAGAGAATTGCAAGTTTTGTCATGACATTTTAATTCTTAAAAATTGCATTAACTTAATTAAAACACATTGCATTGAGAGCTCCTCTTTTTTGTTCAAGAATATGTTCAAACCTATCTTAGTTCACTTTTTTAGGTAGAGCTACAGCATTCGAATTAACTCTCAAAATTCTGTCATCAATAATGTCAGTAACAGAAATATCTGATTATAGTTGGATATTCATTATGGCAAAATGTTTATAAGCACTTCATAAATTTTCAAGGCATTTACTTCTTAAAACAGACAAACAAAATAATTAGAGAGACATCAAATCTTTCAGGAAGTCATTTGTTACTTATTTGACTACTTCACTGGTACAAGTGAAAGAATCAGTGATTTTCATTTGATTGGCAAACAATAGTTGTTTGCTTGTTTATTTGTTTATAAGCAGTGAATAGCAGATCACAGAAATCTGAAAACTCAGTTACAATCATTTATATTTACAAATTAGGGTCGGATCCAGAATCTGATTCTATGTCCATGTGTAGTTCACCTTTGCTAGCACTGAAAGGAAGATGTATAATATTAGTTTCCCAAAATCCCTGAAAACTCTAGTGAAATCTAATCATTTTCTGAACATCTTAGCAACACTTATTTATGGCACCATCTGGTATTTGTCATTTACTGCTTCACAAATTTGCTTGTCTCTATGTATATGCATAATCCTTCTGTCTTCAACTAGATTATAGCGTCTTAATGGCAGGGACGGTGTATTATCGTTTTTGTCCCACTGTGTCTATATATGTGCCTGTTACTTAATGAATTTAAAGCAATTTGAATAATTAAGAATAATGTCTTTCAAAGGGTTGATAGAAACTAGTTTCTTTATGGTTCTGGTGATTTTTTTTTTTTTTACCTGCTAGTTCTTGGTATATTTACTAGCTCAATAACTTTTAGAAATTCATGAAGTACACGCAGCGTGAGCCCTACACTCCACTCTGTGTGGCTGTATGCGACCTGGTGCTTATTTCTGAGAATGCAACACACAAGTGAAATTATATTGAGCATGATAATGAGATAAATAGGTTCATTCCCTAATCAAGAATTCTAGGAAACCTAGCTTCTAATGTAAGATTCAGCAAAAGTTCTACTTTAAAATTTTAATATTTTATCAAATTATGCACATAAAACAAATACTTTAGAAAAGTGTTTGTAAATCATACACTCAGTAAGCAGTTTAGATTCTGAATTTTCACTAGTCATATACTGATGGTGATTTACATTCAGGATATGTAAACAACGTCTAAAATTCAACAATATAAAGATTATATTGCCTAACAAAATAGTCAAATTATTCATATGAACACTTTTCCAATGAAGATATATAATTGACCAATAAACATGTGAAAAAAAATTATCAGTTTAGTTAGTCATTAAAAATTGCAAAACTATTATTTTCTGTTGCTATGATAAAATGCCATGACCAAAAGGAACTTTCAAAATACAGTTTATTTTTGCATGTGGTTATAGTAGGAGAGTCCATAAGAGCGGGAAAGGATAGAAGCCACAAGCAGGAGCAGACTACTGTCTGATCACATTTATAAAGAAGCAGGAAGTAAAGGCAGAAGAAAAAGTGAAAGGCTATACACTCTCAACACACACGACATATTTCTTCTAGCAAAGCCATGGCTCCTAAAAATTCCATAACCTTCCCAAACAGTGCCATCAATGAGGAACCAAGTATTTTAATACATGAATGAACTTATAGAAAATATTTTTCAATCAAACCACCACATTCCTCACCCTGATTCCCATAGGCTCATTGCCATCTCATGATTCAAGATACGTTTAATCCAACTTCAGAAGTACCTATGGTCTTTAGCATTCTTAACACTGTTCATAAGTCCAAAGTCTCATTGTGACTCAAAGTGATATCTTAATAGCAATCCCCAGTAAATTAAAAAAAAAAATGCATTCAACATACAATGTGGTACATAATAGGCATTACCATTCAAAAAGGAGGAATGGGGGCAGACTGAAGAAAGATTGGTCTGAAGCAAGACTAAAACCCAGTAGAGCAAACAGCAAAACCTGTAGCTCCATGTCTACTATCCTGGCTTCAGTTCCAAAGGAATCAGCGCCCCTCCTTGCATATTCGCTGCTTATATCTCTCTTATGTTGTCTCTACTTCCTGTCTGCAGCTCTCTTGGCAGATACCTCGTGGATCTGGCATCTGTAATATTAGGAACCTCGAGTGCAACTTAGACTTTATTCAGTGTCTGTTCAGAGCCCTTTTACAGGGACTCCAATTCTGTCATGTTTTGCCAGACTTTATCACCTGTTTGATACCACAGGCCTAATCACTTCCTCAATTCCACACAGGAAGAAACCATAATTCCCTCAATATATCTTTCATCTCACCAAAACTATTACCAAATTGATGATAATGCCAAGTTCAGTCGACAGCTTGGCATGGACTTTCAAAATCTTGGCATCAGCAGTTTTTATATGCTATTGGTTTCTAGACAAAGGGAATTCCTTAAGCTCTTTCTCTTCACATATTGAAGCATTAGCTGGAGGGGCCCTTGCCCCTAAATCACCTCTCCTTCTCAAGTGAAAAGTAAGAGGCTTTCCCTTAATGGCCTTAATCTCCCTTACAATTACAACTTCCTTCAGAGCCTGTGGTTGGAGGAAAACCTTAAGACTTCTAGTGCTGTTTTTCTCTCTACTTGTTCTTTTTGATGGTAGATCTGCATAAGAATAATTAGGAGTTCCTGTCACCTGAAGCCATGCTTTCCCTTTCAGGGTGGACTCTCATTCAGGAACCCTAAGTCAAAATTACCTCTTTTATAAGTTGTGTATGGCATGGTGTTTAGACTTAGTGCAAGTGGTGCTCAAAGATATACAAAGTGTTCAGTATGGAGAGGAAAACCACACAGAAACAGGAAAGTAACTCACATAGAAGTTTGTACTGAGAAATTGGGTTGTTGCTATTAAAGAAGATGTCAGTGTCTTGTTTTGTTTTGTTTTGTTTTGTTTTGTTGTTGTTGGTGGTGGTGGTGGTGGAGGTGGTGGTTTTTTGTTCGTTTGTTTCTGTTTTGTTTTGCTTTTTGGAGAGATTTGGAAACTTTTGAAACTCTGGACTAGAAAAGTAGTTGCCTGCTTTAAGCAGAACTTAATTAGCCATTCTAGGAAGAATCTGAAAGAGTGTAACCCTATGAATGCAGAGATCATAGGTCCAGATCATTAGGTTTCAGAGGTTAATAAGAACTCTAACAGCAACTGGGCTAGAGACAATTCATTTGTATAATATTCTCAGAAAGAATCTGGCTTCATTCTTTACATATCCTAAGAACTTGCTTAAGGCTAAATTAAAAGCAATAGATTAATTTCTTTGTATGATTTCAAGGCAACCTAATATTGATTCTCTGAAGTGGAAAGTGGCTGATAGATCACATTTCATAGACACACAGGAAATGATGTGAGGCTATAAACATTCAAAGCTTGCCCCCAGTGATACACTTCCTCCAGCATGACTATCTTCACAAACAGCATCATCAACTGGAGACTAAGCATTCAACTACATGAGCCTAGGGGAGAAATTTCTCATGACTACCATTTGGAAAGTCTTGGGGGAGGGCAACAATATGTGGAAGAAATTACACATTGATCATTTAAGTGCAAAATAGTATAGCTCCAGGAAAACAGTTTGTTCTTGAAAGTAGGATTCCTTTATCATGTGATAAACACAACAACCTGCATTCTCATAGGAGACAAAATGCAGAGTAGCACAAATGTCTACTAG
This sequence comes from Cricetomys ansorgei, assembly GCA_026225945.1. Taxonomy (NCBI): domain Eukaryota; kingdom Metazoa; phylum Chordata; class Mammalia; order Rodentia; family Nesomyidae; genus Cricetomys; species Cricetomys ansorgei. The sequence goes on from JAMJFZ010001390.1 coordinate 4,266,579, forward strand.
TGTTGACAATCTGACAAATGGCTCAATGAATAGGGATGCCCATTCTGTTACTCAGCTATCAAGAGCAATGAAATACTGATAACACCATAGTGTGAATGAAAATTGAAAATATCTTAAAGAGGCTGGAGAGGTGGATCATCATTTGAGAACACACATAATATGGCTCATACAGAAGACCAAAATTTATTTTCCAGGACACATGCCAACTGTCTCACAACAACCTGTAAATCAGCTTGAGGGGCTCCAATACCCTCTTCTAACCCCTGTGAGCATTCACCCGTATGTGTACATACCCATAAATAGATAAAACACAATTGAAAATAAAATAAAATTTCCAGAACACCTTACAAGTTTAAGCAAAAGGCATATTCTGTATAATTCCACTGAAAAGAATGTTCATTTAAAAAAAAAAAAAGGTAATGTTGATTGAAGGAGATATGAAGATAGGAACTTCATCGTGATCATAAACATGAGACTATTGCCAACGACTGGTATTGAATTTGAGGTATTTCAGGAGTTGAGAACATATTGAATTAGTAAGGTTGATTGTGCTAGTTTTTTATTTTTATTTTTTTTGGATTGTTGTTTATTTTTTTATTTGAGATAGAATTTCTTATATTGCCCTTATTGCCTGGAGTTTACCAGGTAGACCATACTGGCCATGGATTTGCCATGATCCTCTACATTTGCCTCCTGAGTACTGAAGCTATGTGTATGAATAATTTTGCCTGGCTTGCAATTTTTCAAATAAACTAGAATTATATATTTTGTGTACTTTATAGTATTTGAATTATGTATAATTTGATCTGTGAATGATAAAGGTATGATGTAGGTACCTGGAGTGAAAATGCATCCTAGGTTGATAATAGTGAAAAAAATGTTCTGGAAACTTTGTTCTAGAGATTTCTGTATTTGAGCTGGTTTTGATTATTCTTTGCTTGTCTTAATATTTCACTAAATTTAAGATTTTTTAATTTTTTTACAATTTTGATGAAATGACAAAAACATAAGTACTTTTAATGAATTATCTCTTTTATATTTGTGCTCTAGTTTATTAATCATTAAATAATAGTACACTCAGTGTAACAAATACAAACTAACTCCTTCCTATCTGTAAGGAAACTTTTGTCTTGTTTTGTTTCTCCAGGCGTCTTAATAATAATGAATTCACAACGTTAGAAGCAACAGGAATATTCAAGAAACTTCCTCAGTTACGTAAAATGTAAGTCATTTGTTAGCTATATATTAACTTTCTGTGGTGTGTTTTCTTTTAAATTTTACATCTCTTTACATTTTATTAAAGTTTCTTTTGAAACAGGAAAAAAAAATACGGGGAAATTTCCATGTAATGACTACATGGGGCATGAATCCAGGATACTATTTAAGAGGTACTTTTCCATGTGTTCACACAATGCTGCCAAGCCCACCCTTAGCATCTTCCTCTAAAGCAGACAGCTGGTCTATAATGCGTCCACAGCAGGAATCCCGCAATCTAAGCACATTAAAATGGGTTCAGTGATGTTTTGTAACTTCCTTTACAATTCCCCAAACCGTGATGCTATTTCTCTTTCAGCACACTCCTGTCAACAGTTTGACTTTTGCTTCATTAAGCTTTCATTATGAAGTAGTCAAAATTAATGATTAGTAAACTAGCTGGACTGCTCATCTGTGTTACTTTATGTCCACAGCTCATATTTCAGAGTAACTTCATAAGCTCAGCATTTTCAACAACATTCCAAAACTATTCCATGTCCTTGAAAATGTCCTTGAGAAGGGTAAAGGAAGGACAAGGTAAAGATGGTATCCTGCTCACATAAGAAGGAAGCTGGACCATTTTCCCATGGCAATTGTCACCCTTAAGCTCACATGCATAGCAGCCACAGACACTCACAGTGTCTTCAGCAGAGCAGCCCAAACCTATGCCTGTGTCCTTCTCTTCTGTGTTAGGCAGCTTGCGTACATCTTCTAATTTTTAATTGTTTTCCTCAATGCTACTAACTACACTGTGTTTTTAGTAATAAGTGTTCAGTGTGACAGTTGTTCACTGAGCAGTTTCTATGAAAAAGGCTTTAAAAGCATAAGAAATAAGTCACAAAACAGAATAATGAGGTGCTCTGTTGGTAAAGTATTTGCCTTATAAATACAAAAATATGAGTTTGATTCTCAAATTTAAAAAGCCAAATATGGTGGCTTGTTATTCCACTGCTGGGCTGATCCAGGTGGATCCCTGGGGCCTGTTGACCAGCCAGACTAGCCTATGAGGCCACATAAAAGTTTTATGTAACCTAATAAGTGGCCTCAATGATTGTGGAGTCCTGGGGATACGTGCAATTCATTGTGACCAGAACTGGGATAGTATTTTACTTTCCTGGCTATTCGCTCTTAGTACTAGTTACTGTCCTTCTGACTTCATGAATTAGAGAAATGTCTTCTCCAAGTTTTAGCAATACTGGCAGTGAAAATCTTGGAAATTGTCTGTTTATTCAGGAGATTAAATATAGATGGATATATTCTGGAGTGCTTTACATTAGTGAGCAGTCATTTACAATCTGTGTTTTAATCATGTTTATCTAGCAACTTTAGCAACAACAAGATCACCGATATCGAGGAGGGAGCATTTGAAGGTGCATCTGGTGTGAATGAAATTCTTCTCACTAGTAACCGTCTGGAAAATGTTCAGTATAAGATGTTCAAAGGATTGGAAAGCGTCAAAACATTGTAAGTGTTCTTGATTCACATAGAAGTAGGTTATACTTCATTGGTCACTATCATCTGAAGAGCTAGGTGATGCCTAAGTTCCTCCTAGCCCAGGGACTTAAAATTTCAGACATAACCATTTGCACAGAACAATTATGTTCATCCAGAAGCTACATTTATCCAACCCTGGGATGTTTCAGTAGGAAAGAGGCAATGGTTCTGATCAAGCCTTCATTATATACTAACAAAACTTGCTCAGAGCTTTGTCTACTTATTTTGTGATAGGGAGTTTAGGAGGAATAAATTCCTTGTGTCTCCCAAAGCAATTTATGTAGAGAAGATGAGACTTAGATCAATAGTCAATACAACATCAGTGCATCTTTATAATAATGTTTGCCAAAAGTAGTGGCTCATAATCCAGAAGAGAGAAAAAACAAATTCTAGAGCTGTTATGGAAGTCCATAAAAGAATCTATTTGCAACCAAGAAGCAGCCTGTACAGTAAACTTAGGCTCAAGCAACAGCATCTCACCTGACCCTGAGAGCTGAATATAATAATGATGTGGGAAGTCCCCTGTTCTTTATGAGATGAAGAGGGGAAACATGTTTCTCCAGCCAGCTAGATATGTTAACAGCTTCCTAAAACTGAGGTCTGACAGAAAAAAGAAAACAAAAAAATTCCGTGCACATGGAAATAGATGTGTGCTATAATTTTGTACAGCCAGGCTGGAACCCGACAATCTTGCCTGGCCAGCCAGTCAATCTCAGATCTTTCTCAAGGACTAGTTTTGAACCACTCTAAAATGATATGCAAACAGTTGCTGAAATGTTTATGGGAGATATACTGAGAATGTGTTGATGGATAGCCAAGAAAATATACCACAGGGCCTGTATCTGCACTTCCCTGGGCTATCTCTGTTTACTAAACAAATGTCAATACCTCCCCTTTTACATAGAAGTTAAGGCTCTGTATTATTCATAATGAAACCTTCTACATAGGAGTTCTGTGGCGAACATAGGAGGGATAGATTAGACCTTCACCCGTATCAGCCCATCTATACTGTCTAAGTGAGATACCACAGATTGAATACTAAACACACATTTCTTATACTTCTCAGCGTAGATGTTCAACATGAAGTTGAATTTGTGTTTCAGCCTTTTGGCTAGGTTTCAGGCTTTCTTATTGGCCAGTTTCTTGCTGTAGACCCATGTGACATTCAGTCTGTATTCTCATGTAGAAAAAGGAAGAGTGACTGAAGTGTGTGAGATCTCCAGTGTGTCTTTCCCTTTATATGTATGTTTGGTGGCTCAGTATGACTAGAGCTTCATATTTATACCTCACTGTACATTAAATGGTGCTCTAAAGACACTCTCCAAATGGAGTCACATTAGGAGATAAGAGCTTCAATGTGTGAATTATGGAAGTCACAATTCAGTCTATAATACCATCCAAGGAAGCTGTGTGTGTGTGTGTGTGTGTGTGTGTGTGTGTGTGTGTGTGTGTGTTTTGACCAAATATAATCAAAAGGTATTACCTGGGAGTTCTCTGAAATTAGCTTTCTCCATTTTATTTCTACTGATGTTTATACTTTCACACCTGAAGGGACCACTTTCATGCTGTCTCCTTAATACAGTTGTTCCAAGGAGAACGGAGCGGTTAAAAGTTAAACCTGGGGTGTTCAACTATAGAATATATGTGTCTGGATCTAGCTGTTCTCCTGCATGGACTCTGAGGTTTGGTGCTGTAAACATTTGAAACTATGTCTTCCTTTCTTCCAAACCTCTTCACATTTCAGCACTGGTAGGATAGCTAGTAATGCATGTTCATATTTCAGCAAGTTATGGAAAGTCCTGAGGCTTCAGGCAAAGCTTACTATATGAATATGCTGGTGGAATGAAATGTGTATGTGTGTGTATATATGTAAATGTATGTATGCATATATATATATATATATATATGTATATATATATTTAATCTTTAATCAAGGGAGTTTTTCTTCTTCTCCTTCTGGGGTCCTGTAACTCCAGTATGATTAAGACTGCAGATCTCTATTATTTATCGAAAAAGAAACTGCTGATAAGGATACTGTGCTGCTGTGCATTTGTTTCTGACTATCCAGTGATGCTGGGATAAGAAGACATCATCTTTCTTCTTATCTATGGCTTGGCAGAAAGAGAATATATTTCTTGTTTATTACCAGATATAGAATTTTAAAGCAACATTTTTTATCATCTGTCTTAGTTAGGGTTTATATGGATGTAATAAAATGCCATAACCAAATGGAACCCAGGGAGGACAAGTTTTGCTTCATCTTTCACTTCACGCATCATGTTTCATCATCAAACAGAAGTAAGTGTAGGCAGGAACTCAAGGTGGGTATCTTAAGGCAGAAACTGATGCAGAGGCCATGAGTGGGTGCTGATTGCTGCCTTCCTCTTCATGACTTGTTCTTCCTTTTTGATAGTACCAACCCATGGGAGGCATTGTCCACAGTGAGCTGGGCCCTCACGCATTAATCATCAATCAAAAAATGCAACACAGGCTTGTCCACATACCAATATAATAAGGGCATTTTCTCATTTGAGGCTCTCTCTTTCAATTTGACTCTAGTTTGTGTCAAGTTGGCATAAAATTAGCAAGCCCATTATCTTTCTCCTTTTATCTTCATCCTTCTTCTGATAGGGTGATTACTCTGAGTGTAGAGAGATCAATAAATTAATTTTGCATGAGTTCTGAATAATATTTTGTATATGAAGTTTTCTTCCTTCTTTAATACCTCCCAATTAACACCTCGGGGAAGAAGGAATTGGGAGCCACACTAGTGCTTTAGCAGTGGTGAGGAAATGACAGGAATTCCTCCTGTTAATGACAATGTCATTCAAGGCAAACCGATTTAACCTTTGCTGTATATTACACTTATTCCATTTGGGAGATGTGAACTTGAAACTATGAACAGATTTTTCATAAATAAAACAATCTGGTGCAGGCTGTATGGATGCCCAGTCATGCTTGACTCCCTCTGCTCCTGTCAGGCAGTGAGTCACTAAGTCCATGAAATGCCCTCAGCTCTCCATCTTCAGTGCCTATTGATTCTTTCCTCCCTCCTTTTTGTCTATTCCAAATGTCGTACTATCCTGAATATACAAATCGTGGGGGTCCAAGGACTCAGGACATTTTGTGATCAGGCAAACATAATTATGTCATCAGAAGAAAACATGTTACCCTCATCATGAGACTGCAAATCCATACACGGTCGCCATGCCTTCTGTGGCTTAATTTAGGCAGTGATGATTCTATGCATTCTGTTCTTGCTGGATGGTCTTCAGAATATAGCCATTCCTAGGGGAAAAGACATTCAAAATAGTAATGAATGCTACATATTTGCTAAAAGGAACAATTTTGATTGTCAAAGAGGCACAAATTGAACGTCTGAGTTGTTTTTTGTTTTGTTTTGTTCCTTTGTTTTTGTTTTTGTGGTTTTTTTTCTTTTTTTTCTTTCCTTCTTTTTTTTTTTTAAATTTGGTTTCTGGAGACAGGTTTCTCTGTTGTAACTCTGACCGTCCTGGAACTCATTCTGTAGACCACATTGGCCTTGATCTCAGAGAGAACCGCCCGCCTCTACCTCCCAAATGCTGAGATTAAAAGCATGCGCAACCATTGCTGGTGAATGTCCGATATTTTATCTCCATTAACAATGCCATTTCCTTTCTGCAGGATGCTGAGAAGTAATCGAATAAGTTGTGTTGGGAATGACAGTTTCACAGGACTTGGTTCTGTTCGTCTGCTGTCTTTATACGACAATCAAATTACTACAATTGCACCAGGGGCATTTGATACCCTCCATTCCTTGTCCACACTGTAAGTATCTATGACTTCTGATGCTGTATTAAATTTCCTGCCTTTTAGTAATGTTTTAATTAATTATTACGTACTCTATGAAAATATAACCACGTACTTAGGCATTTCAAAAAGGACAAACTTATGTTAAACTTGCTTTAAATATTCTAAAATTATTGACGCCACCTTTACTACATAAAATTATATATATATAATTTTTCAGCTAATTATTTTTATAATAATGTAGTAATTTTATAATAATATTATAATAATTTTAAAATAATATATATATTATTTAATATATATATATATATATATATAAATAAAACCATGTGGCTTAAATTTAGAATTATAAATTATCTTTTTTTCATTGTTTTTCAAAACAAGTTTTCTCTCGGTGCCCTGGAACTTGTACGGCAGACCCCACTGCCCTCCTAGAATTATAAATTATTCAACGTAATAATACTGCAAGTAAATGTCATAGATTTCCTCTCATATTCTAAACAATGAATATTTTCTTCGTAAGTATCATAAAAATGAATTGATAGAGCTATTACTAAACAACCCCACTCTAAAAAGGTCATTCATGGTAACAAGAGGTACATAAAGATAAACAGACTGACAGTCAAAGCTGTTTACCAGAGACCATTTACGGTGACTTTGTGAAAATATGAAAAAAATGAGTTGAGTCTGTCTGAGAGAATATTTTATGTAGATACCTTGAGACTTCAGAATTTTTCTAAGTTTACAAATGGAACTCTGAAAATGCTTAAAAATAAACTTTAAATATTGTATTTCGGGTCTGTTGTATGTCAGTTTCTGACTACAATTGATAGTGTTCTGGTCATGGCACTTTCTAAATATGCCAGCCTAGGTCAACAGAATGGGGAATAAAGATAGTTAGAACAGTTCCAAAAGCATATTTGACTCTGCTCAAGTCACTGGAAGAAAAAAAAAATAGTGAAGTAAACATCTATTCATCAGTAGGTACTTAATCCCTTTCCCACATGAAGTGTGACATGTTACATGGAGTGACTAATTTGTGCATATTAAAGATGGCATGTTTATAAATAATGGAATTGTCGATAGGTTTATACGTAAGTATGAGATGCCAGATATATTGAGATTTGTGGAAGAAAATTCATTTTTATAACTGGCATTTAATCAACTCTGCTGTCAGTTTAGATAGGAAAGCTATTCTCTGGAGCAAACAAGAGTTGGAAATCTTGAGATGACAAATTAATGGAATAGCTGTTGTCAGGTTAAACTCAATAATAAAAGGTAATCAGCCTTCATCTTTATATTAAATTACTGTATTATCAGCACAAGGAGAGTTTGACAGTAAGTTAGATCTCTGACATGTTTAAATTATTTATAAGTAAAGTGTCTATCAGGAGCCACTGCATAAACCCTAAATTGCTCCCTTCACTTGTTTTTCTTTTGCATGAAATTATTCAAGTAATTCTCTTATGAGAATGCATTTTTTGTTTTGTTTGTTTTTTATTTCCAGACACAAACATTTAAGAAAAAAATGCATGATATATTTTGTATATAATTGTGTGCATATAGGGGAATGGATAAACAAAGACTAGGAAAAAAATCCTTGTAGACAAGTTTGGAGAAAAGGTCCCCTAGGATTTAGAAAAGAAAACAAAAGAAGAAAGTGAATCCTAAACTGAACTGTTCATTGTTTGCATATGGTGCTTAGAAACCTCTTGGCAAATCCTTTCAACTGTAACTGTCACCTGGCATGGCTGGGAGAATGGCTCAGAAAGAAAAGAATTGTAACAGGAAATCCTCGATGCCAAAAGCCCTACTTCCTCAAGGAAATCCCAATCCAGGATGTAGCCATTCAGGACTTTACCTGTGATGATGGTAAGACATGCATGACAAATCATGGATCATTTGACCTGCATTCACAGAACCAATCTGATGCTCTGTTATCCAAGGGAGTGTGCTTCCTTCAGTAGAGTAGGACAGGGGAGTAAGCAGGGATTAAACGCCTGGCAGAAATGATTCTGGGAACAGCTCTTGTTTCATGGTCTAATTCATACCTAAGGACTATGCTGTCTTCTGCTTTGCTTGGTTCTTTGTTCTTAGCAGGAAGGTACTTGTTTTTTCTCAGGTTGACCTTTCATATTCAAATCTATTTCTTGTTCATAAATGTTCTAAAAGACTTTCAAATTCTAAACTTGTGAATGATAGAGCTTAATTTCAATTTTATATTTCTCAGCATGTCTTTTAGAAGCCATGTCCAAAATACAAAACAAAACAAAACAAATACAAACAATTATAACATAGAAGTTCTAGTCCAAGAGACAAAAGTCACACACACACCCATTTCTAATGTTCTCTGCCATTGCTTTTCCTTCTCACGATATTCTTGTGAGGTGGGTAGAGCAAGTTCTGTTATTATTGCCAATAAACAGGGAACTAATTTGAATTCTACACTTTTAACATGAGGTCTTCGCACAATTCTTCTAAACATTTTAAGTTAACCTGCTCCTTTATGTTCATCTCTTTATAATTTCTCCTTACTTCAGTTTATATTTGGATGTCCTGATTGAAAACTACATAAATAAGTGAACAAATATTCACTATGCACAAAATTGTGAGCTATTTTCTGACATTCTACCTTAGGAAAGTTGAAAGTAATGAATATAGAGTCAGTGTCAATCAGTAAGTACTCAGTGCTTTCCACATAAGTAGTTATATAGCTCAGAACCTTATGTTTGTTAAATTTATCTAAATGTATAAGCTTCATTCTAGTCCCTTTAAACCGGTAAATCTGTGGTTTTCTGCATGTCATGTGGTGATCTAGGAAATGAGGACAACAGTTGCTCTCCACTCTCTCGTTGTCCTTTGGAATGTACTTGCTTGGATACAGTAGTCCGATGTAGCAACAAGGGCTTGAAAGTCTTACCTAAAGGTATTCCAAGAGATGTTACAGAACTGTAAGTACACTTGTCCTGGTTTCCTCTCTGTTGCTGTGATTAAATGCTGTGACAAAAACACTGTTACAGGAGAAAAAAAATGTGTCTTATAGTTCCAAGTTATAGTCCATTATTACCATGAAATCAAGACAGGAACTAGAAGCAGCTAGTCACATCAACAGTCAAGAGTAGAGAGAATGATCCATTTGTTCCCAACCCACTCTCTATACTTTATAAAGTCTGAGAACAAAGCATAAGGGATGATACTATGCACAGTGTGTTCAGTCTTCCCACAATTAACGTAATTAAGACAGACTCCCACAGACATACCCACAAGCTAACCTGGTCTATACAATCTCACATTAAAATTCTATTCCTAGGTCATTCTTAATTGTGTCAAGCTGGCTTTTAAAACTATTTCACTTCTTTTCCCCTTTCCTAGACAACTAGAGTTTTATACATCAAAAGGATAAAGTTCTAAAAATAAATGCTTTGGATCCCATTTATAGGTTACATTCTATGCCTGGCTAATGAATATAAAGTAAAATTATAAAGCAACAATGCAGAAGCCACTTCAGACAACTTAGAAATTACTGATGGGATATATTTTCCTTTTGCCACAATAAGATTCCTCAGGGCCTTTGTTGTGTTTGTTGTATCTGTTAAGCTCCAATAAAGAGAGTGAAACATCACAATGATCCTGCACTTACTGCTTGATAGCCCCTTATTTTTTCATGGAGAATTTTATAAGACTTAATGTTCCATCAAATTCAGTTTGGGAAATGTTGCATAGTTAATTTATATTTGCAACATCTAATGTACTCTATATAGTTAATTCTTCTGTGTTTCTATAACTCCTGGGAGAATATTTGACCATATAAGATAATTATTATCTGAGAATTAGAAGAAAATGGCAGAATCCTTGTCTTTGAAAGGGGATGTTGTCTCTTTGGACTCGAGTCAACGTTCTTTAGATCCAAAAGGACATGTGGCCAACTATTTTGGTATTTGCATAACTGACCTTTAAATACAAATTGCATGGCCAATATCCATATAAACAGACCTTCAGAAGTCATTCCTTCAGCTCAAAGTCCTATCCATGCCACATATACAGAATGAATACAAAAGAAAATCAGATGCAAGAGTAATCATGCATTTTAATTCCTTTATATCTAAACTGGAATTTGATAGAAAAATATTTTGACTGAATCAAAATGAGTCCTTTACTCTTTACTTAATTTTTTGTTTATGTAGAATTACAGATCAGTAATGTTTTAAATCCACATGTGGCTCCTGTAGTTATGTGTCTATAATTCATGGAAATGCATGGAAGGACTTTACATGATCAGTTTTCATCAACATTCGAGTAGTGTACAACATAATGAGATTCAAGAATATGTTACTTATCACCTTGTTAGGGTTTTGGCTAAGATCGAGTGAAGAACATTCCCCTTAAGTTATCAAGGATCTCATTTTTCAAGTCATGTTCAGCTCATGAGTCCTATTTTGGTCCTGAATAGGACACTCAGATAAGAAGACACAAACTTACCATAATGGGATACGTGTTCCTTAGATCCAAAATGTTAAATGTTCAGTTTTTTTCTCTTGCTACCAAAGACTAGAGTTAATTGACAGCACTGGGCTTTGTGTGTTAAGTAACTAATATTTTAATATTTTTTTCAAAGATCATATGAGCCCATAACCCTTCCCTTGTCCCTATTGCTATAACCCTGTATTCTATACACAAAGTGAGCTTTTATAAATATCCCAGTGAGAATCTTACCAAGTCAGCAAGATCCGTCTTGCCAGTAAATACACACACACACACATATATATGTTTACATTTATATATTATTATATGTGTATGTTTTAGAATATATATATTCTCTCTATATATTCTCTATATGTATGTATTGGAATATGTGCATGTATTATATTATATTAAATACATTATTAGAAATTTGGCAAAATAACTATGTATTGGTAGACAAGTTTGAACAAATGTTATCCATTACTTTTAATCAGTTCCATATACCTTCTCCCTTATATTGCTTTCCACATGACATTCAGTGTACTCTTTTGGACCTTTTTGTCCTGCTGCAATATTATCTGGGATAAAAGGAGAGACTTGATGCACATGGAATGCTGCTGCCCTCTAGTGGTTCCAAAAGAAGCTTAGCTAGAACAACTATGTAACTGTGTCAACTGTTTGACAACTGAAATATATAAATCCACTTCAGAAAGTTTAAGTAATCATCAGAAGTCATATTGGACCTTGGAATCGCATAGTGATCACATATATTCACAGCCTGTGCATTTTATAAATCTGGTTACATTTTTAGGTAATATAGTTGTTTTTTTGTTTTTTTGTTTTTTGTTTTTTAAATCTGAGGCAACTTCTTGGTTCTATAAACTTTAAAATTCTAACTTCAACCTGAGATTTCAAGAATGGCCACTATACTGGAACAGGAATGGCCACAGCTCCACGATGCTGGGATTGGTATCAGCTGTACTCCTAGCCAGATGACCCATGTGATACAGACTCTTGTGTCATCTATTGTCTAGGAGAGGAGAGCCTTGGGAAAAGATTTTTTTCTTTTAGTATCATCATTTAAATAACTCCCAGAATTCCTTTATTTTTGTATCTTGTGAGTTACCTGATTTTTTTGTGTCTTGCCAATATTCTGACACTAATAGGAAAGACAAAAATGTGCTTTTATTTGAAAAACATTTTTGCGCTCACATGCTATTTTTGTACATTTGAAAATTTCTATGGCCATTTATCCCATGAAGTTCTTGAAAGCACTATCACCCAGCAGATATGTGATACTAGATCCACTTTAAAATTATGTCTTGATGCATTCCAATATTTCTTTAGAACTGTTCATTATTATTTACTAATTTTGTTGATATATATTCAGTCAATGAAGAGAGAATAGTCACACTCAAAAGCTAGTTTTTGCTAATAATTTTTGAAATTTATGGTGCTAACTCTACATATATAGAAATAAACTGGTGACCACTTAGAAATATAAGTCATTGTGTGAACCTTCTGCTGATAAAAGGCTAGGTGCTTGACTTGCTTTCCTTGCTAAATCTCAAAGACCTGGGCTCTCCATTCTGCCCCAGTTTTATGCATTAGCCCAAGTGAGCCACAAAGAGTTCTATGAGATTGGACCACTGTATGATTTGCCCTTTACTTTTCTTGGATCCCAGCTTGGAATATGATCTCTCAAGGAGAAAACTGGGAAGTTGCTCCTCATAGCTGTTCATAGTAAATATCGCTCATTTATTTTATGATTTCTTACTGTTAACTTTGTGAAACGACCCGGTTATGTCCTTGCTTTTAGGTATCTGGATGGGAATCAGTTTACGCTGGTCCCCAAGGAACTTGCCAACTACAAACACTTAACACTTATGTGAGTAACATGTTTTTCCATCTCTAACTTATTTTATTTCGTGAAAATGGAAATGGCAAAGCACAGATGATTTAGAGAGCCTTACACGCGATATAAATCACTTAAACTCACCTGTTCCCCTCCTAGATTACTGTGGTTCAGGATCACTAGCTGCATTGCTACAGAATATCAATCACATGGTCGACTGTCTTAGGAAAAGCTTCTCCATTCAAAGGAGTGAAGATACACTAGCGTTGTCTACTAGTAAAAATGTACTCAAGCACAGTGAAACTGGATGCTTTATTGATAAGAAAGTAGACTACACTTTTGAAACTACAAAAATAGTGGGGAAAAGACTTTATTTTATGTGGAAAACAAAAAGTAAAAACTTCACTGAAAATATATGTTTTGCTTGACTTTCCTATTTAAGGCATGTTAAAGTAATTTAGGGGCTCTAAATATTAAAGTTTATTTTATTCAAACTTGTGCATTTATACCCTACCTAATTAATCTAGAAAAAGATATTAATTTTCTGAGTATGTATTTCAAAATGATAATTCTTTACTCAGTTTATATTTCTGTCTTCATAAGACAACTTGTTTCTTTTTCTGTAAAGGGAATAATTTTTTTTCCTATCTGTGAGATGAAAAAGCAAGGAGGCACTTAAATCTATAAACAAGTTGATCTGGTTACACACACCATATTTAAAAACAAACAATAATCCTGTCATATATATTTTAACCCTTTAGAGTACCTTGCTGGTGATTGGTAAGGTTTCATAGCATACAGACTATACTTAGCAAACTATGTTAGATTTTAACGGAAATACATTGTCATTTATTTTATTTTAGTTTAGTTTTCTAGTTTTAGAGGCAGGCTGTTAGATTCTTAGAATAAGGTTTATTCCTAATTATTCCTAATTTATTCATGAGAAGAAAGTATTATATGATCCGATGTAAACTTTATTTAGGTGCATTGAGACAAGTGAAGATACCATTGGTCTTTCAATTTTCTATAAAATATGGGAAATCCAAAATAGAATTCATTATAGGGCCATGCCAATGACAAATGGTCTAATTAAGGAAAAAGATACTTTGACCATACCTTCTTCTACTCTGAGTTATGCTTAGGTAGCAAGAACTGATTTGTTTAAATGAAATATAAAATAGCTTTGATTTTCAGAAGGCAGTTTTAACAAGTTTGCATCATTTATGAAGGAATACGTGATTACTTAGAACCAACTAAACATGAGACCTATGCATCCAGAAATGTTTACTTCTACTGACCCATTATATAAGCGTCTCTTTAAAAATAAATATAAGTATTTTTTTAAATGTAGACATAGAATTTCAAGATCTAATATACAGATTACAAAGCTCCTGCAATATTCATATTATCTTCATAATTATGTGTGTTTATTTTACTCATATTTTAGAATATGAAAATTTAAATGCAAGAACATGTGACCCATATCTCTTATTGATCCTCCATTTATTCATCTTTTGGATTTTGCTTCGGGAAAAATAATAGCTACTTATAATGATGATATATATAGGAAATTTATTAATAAATATGTATATATGATAATACATATAATGATAGTATAATCACATCCATGTCATATACATTATGACTAAGGATACAAAATGCATTCTGAAACAGGCAGATACCAATATTCAACACCTTTATTTATCCATTAAATTAATATTTATTGAGAACCTTCTTAGTGTCAGTGACTCAGCAAAAGGCAGAAGCACAGGTGTTTTGTTTTTTTTATGATGAAAATTTGAATGTAATTAACTTGGGGATTGTTCCAATTACCTAATTCGAATATGTATATAAATGGATATACATGTCAATCGGGGTAAAGAATGGAGCTAATGGGACTGTCAAGGCTGGTGGTTTATTCCTAACCCTAGAATGAATTTTTGTTATTCTTGTTAATAGCAAGCTCATGCCATCCCTTTTCTCTTTTAGAGATTTAAGTAACAACAGAATAAGCACCCTTTCCAATCAAAGCTTCAGCAACATGACCCAGCTTCTTACCTTGTGAGTGTAAATGTGTGGTATTAAATATTCACTTATTAGTGGAGCAAGAAGAATTTACTAAATGGGTCCTGGTGAACAGGAGAGAGTCTACTATCTCATGGAGCGTAAATGCCATCTAGAGAAACAGACAAAGCTTCTATAAACAACAAAATGAAAACTTACTCAAAATGTTGGTTTTAGTGTAAAACACAAAGAAATAAAATTTTACGTTTGTGACACAGTTATTAGAAATCCTTAAGTTAAGCTTTTAAGGCATGATATCCCAGAGGAAAAATGAGTGAATCATGTGTATTCTGTGAGAAAAAGTTCTAAGTTATATTTAGGGAATGTATCATATTAAGGTTAGAACACATAGATGAGCAATGTAACTGATGAATAATATATTCGATTTATAAATTACTCAAATAATTTGTTTCTGAACTATTTTGCTTTAAAATGGCATTTATATATTGTTGGATTCCCATGTTAATAAACTGTCATGTGTCTGCTTTTAGAATTCTCAGTTACAACCGTCTAAGATGTATCCCGTCACGAACCTTTGATGGATTGAAGTCTCTCCGGTTACTGTAAGCATTCTATGTTTAACAAATGCCTTTCTTGTGAATCTGAGTTATGAGCTATCATTTGAATGATGTGATCACTTTGTTATTCTTGGTTATTTCACGATATATGCTTACCAATTGCTGTAAATTTGGATTGGAACGATTGTCTTATACGGTAATATTATACAAGCACTTTGATTAAGACAGTGTATAGCCTCTTCTTGTAGTGCTTGTTGCTGTGGTAGTCATTTATTGATAATCTATAATACTGAAATGCACATTTCACATAGCCCTGATTAACTTATGATAAAAATTTTAAAATTTTTTTAGAATTCACATTATACTTGAATACCTTTTTTTCATGAAATGTATTTGTTTGATGTACTCTTCTAGGCTTTGTTCTTGTATATATTTTTATATCCTAATATATGTATTCCCACAGGTATGTAACTTTTAGCAGCTATAAGTAGGATCCTTTCTTGTTCTTCCATTAGCTACTTTTATTTAAAACTTTATTATGTTTCTCTTATATCATGTGTACCTGTTTCTAAAGTGTTTACCAGGCGCAGGGTATTCCTAAAACTGAAGAAAATAACTTCAGTAACCATCCTTATTCTCCTGTCGTTTGGATTAATTGCAAATTATCTTTATTTCTTGTAATACTCCAGTGAACCATCTATGTTTTTGTCTTGGTGCAAATGTGCTACATGAAAGCAATGGTTTAGAAGGAAAGTTCTATCCATATTTGGATTGTTCCAGAATTATCAACTTATCTCCTAATCAATATTATTCCAAATGTCTAACAAATTCTATTTTCCACCAACACTTTAATAGAGTAACATTTTCAAAGCATTTTTGTAAACTTTTAATATTAGAGTATTATGAATCCTTTTAATTTTCTGTGAGAAACTGAAAGCTATTTTTCTTTGATGTTTCAATTTGAACTACTAATGATGGTAACATTTGAATATTTGTATGTTTGTTGAGCATTTGTGGTGTGTGTTCTAAGGAAGCATGATTGCTTCATTACCCACAATCTATCAGATTCTCTTTTCATCAGAAACACAGACATGTATACAGTTACTATGGGTTTTAAATCTTTTAATTAAGAAATTAAATTTAATTAAGAAATTAAATCTTTCAGGGTTATGATATTTACCCTTTAGTTTCTTACGTACAGCATTTTAAAGATTTTTCTTTTTGTAAAATATTTAGTACTCCTTTTTATGGTTTCCAAGATTCATATTATCTTTGAAAGTTTTCCCCATCCTATCATTACACAACAGTATATTTTATTTTAAGGAATTGCTGATTTTATTTTTACATTTAAGTCTTGAATCTGAAATTTATTTTGTGCAGATGATGTGAGGTATGAGCTGACTTTGGTTATTCTAAATTGATATCTGTTGTTCAAGAATAACTTATGGAATAGATCACCTTCATCCACTGACTTAAGTGTTTAATAAAAATGAAGCACTTATATGTGTAGGAATATTCTTCTGAACATTATTTCTCACTTTTAGGTCTCTACATGGAAACGACATTTCTGTTGTTCCTGAAGGTGCCTTCAATGACCTGTCTGCCTTATCTCACTTGTGAGTACCTGGTTCATGGATGCAGTGCTGGATCAAATACTCTCTGCTTAGCAAGTTTGGAATAGCCCTCCTCTTCTTCTTAGTTGTAACTATAAGCCATACTTGATTTCCTTCCTAAAGAAAATGTACATAGTTTCATATTGAATACCTTGCCGCCTTCAGTAAATTTTAATTTATTTTTGGGCTGTCAATCTTCATCAGTTAGGCGGTCTCTACTGACCCAATACTGTCTTTTCTATGAACACCAATGCCCAGCTTCACTGTCCTTTTTCTCCTTGCTCTCTGATTCTTATCAATCTCTACTTTCCAAAGCTGTGTCCATTGTACTATTTCCTCCATGAGTCGTATGCCAATTTTCTCAAATTTACTCTCTCAGCAATCCATCTCTACCTCTGTATTTATACTTGCAATAAATATAGAAGTAAAAATGGAATAACTGTTTTATATATATATGTTGAATTCTGTTCTTACAATGTTACTAGATGTAATATTAAGACATCTCACAACTAGAAGGAAGGGATGAGGTCTGCCCAAGGCTATAAAGCCTCCTCATGATGCTAAGTTTGGAGCCACCCAGCAGCAATTATCTGGTTCTGCTTGAATAGCAAAGCCATTACGACTGCAATAAAGTTCACGTATTCCAAAAAGATTAGAAATTTAGAAAATTCAGAAAGAGAGACAGTGAAAGAAAAATATCCTATAGTTAGTCATGTTTCATCTCAATTTGCTTTGTGGAAACCCTGTTATCAATATGATTTGTATGTATTCACTGGATGTCCCCCCTTCATATTCATTCCATTAGACCAGAGGCTATAGGATGAAAGAAAGACCTTTACCATTTAATCTTTGAGCCTGAGCGTCTACCTCATTAAAGGTTCACATTAAGGCATCTCTTTGCAACCTCCTCAGATGCCATTTTCATGAGATACAGTATGAATAAACTGTTAATCTCGGGGGTGTGGCTGCTGCTCTTTGAGAGAATGCAGCACAAAGGAGGGAGAGGATTTAGGGTCATGGATCAGAGAAGATGGCACAGCATGATTTCGGCTTGACCTGAGCAAACAGTTCATTATATGCTGCTCCCCACAGCAGTCATCCAGTTCAAAGTTTCTTTGTCCTCTCCCTGCTTGGCCTCACTTCTCAGTTATACATTTGTCTTTCACTCTGAAGATCACTAGCTGCTCTTCCTATTCACTTCTGCTCTCTGCTCTGATTCAGGAGGGCATTTGAAAATGTCAACAGACACAAGAACAAATGAATCAAAAATGCCATTCTGCTCATGCTTTGATTCAAACTGTTTCAGGCTGTCATATATGACATATATGTAAAGAACACATTTGCTACATTGTGATGCTTGATTAAATTTGGACATTTATTCATACAACATAAGATGATATGATTTTGCAAATGTATTTTATAGCGCTCCCTAAAAACATAAGTAAAATAGATTATAATTAAACTACAGACTTTTGTTACTAATCAGAAGGTAATTGTGTTTTTAAAAAAAACTCCCTTACATACCAACCTTATGTATCCAAGCATGGTGAGTTTACGAATCCAAAAATTAAGCCACTAATTAAGAACAATAACTTATTATTAAGATTAGCTTTGTATATTACTATTTTTAAAAAAGCTAATTCATATAAATGAGTCAGCCCAGTTTGAAGAGTGTTATAAATACTAGTTGCTATTTATAAATAATGTCATAAATGATGTCAAATTTGCTAGTTGTTGTTATCATGACTCTCCCATTAGTACTGTTTGTGTAACTAAATCTGGGATTCTAAGATTAAAAAACAGAAAATGAAAGACCAATGAAGGAGCAAACCAGCTCAGAAGAAGGGACTTCATTTGTCTTTATGGTGGTCCTTTCCCCAAAGCAAGATCTCTAACCTTTACCACCTAGTTAATTATCCCAAGTAGTGTAGACTTTTATGCCCACCAGCACCTCCCAAAGAAGTCAGTCTGCTCTCTTTTCACAGACGTCTTGTGAAAGTAAATGCTTCAGCTATAAAACTTCTCCTGAGGACTACTTGTGTTTGTCCATATGCCAGTCGCCTTAGAAATGAGAGTTTTGTGGGGTCTAGAATGATTCTCTGTTCATACCGTAGTCCTCAAAACCTTACATGGTAACTGAGTCCTCAGTATATGGGGAATGTGATTACCTGCCCTTAGGATGTCCTTATGTCAAAGGTAAATATATCTCTTTGAGTATGAGGAAACCATTTAAAGCCCAAGAAACTGTGAACATCATTTATCCAAACGTCACAAAAATACGAAAAGTGGGCAATCTGCAGTTTCTCCATTTTCTTAATTATTGGCATCAACAAATCCATAAGAGTTTTCTACTGAGCATCATTGTGAATCTGTTCCGTTAGGAAATAACAATACTTCCATACTTGTGTGTGTGTGTATGTGTGCTTTTGTGGTGTTCTTTTTCCAGAGCGATTGGAGCCAACCCTCTTTACTGTGATTGTAACATGCAGTGGTTATCCGACTGGGTGAAGTCGGAGTATAAGGAACCTGGAATTGCCCGCTGTGCCGGTCCTGGAGAAATGGCAGATAAATTGTTACTCACAACTCCCTCCAAAAAATTTACATGTCAAGGTATGACTTTTCATTATTTGAATTTCTTTTGAAAAGCTCTTTACAGTAAGCACCACAGAAAAGGCAGCTTCTTGCAAGTAGACTACAAAGGTCTTGTGGGAAAGAGGTTACGTTCTGTATCTACGTGTTTGAACAAGGTAGTCCATTTCCGATGATGCACACTTAAAGAACTAAGCTTTTCAAATCCACTTTAGATCCATAGGAATGAATAGACTTTCTTTAAAATGAAGGTAGAAATGCAAAAATTCAAAATTACTTTCCTAGTGTCTAACCAATAAAATGTTTGACTTTTGCTTTATCTGAATATGCGCCTCTGCTTTAGGGCTGCCAGGGCCCTGTGGCTTCCTAATCCCAGGTAAGGAGACCAAATACCAGCCTCTCAGTGTTCCAGAAAGGCATTCCCACTCACCCTTGTGCTGAGATTTCCTGGTGGACCCTTCCTCTTGCTTGCTTTTACTCCTATCTCTTCCCTTACTTTTCCCATTGGTAATGCACTTGTAGATTTTAAATGGCATCTTCTTGATAAATATTACTTTCTTTTCTCATTCTAAGAATAGTATATGCGACCAGAATTGGACTTGGGCCTCCACAGGTGCATAAACACACATAACTTAAATGCATCAATTATATCACATGCACACACAGACTTGTCTCCACTTCTCAGTTGTGTATGTGTGTACACACACACACACACACACACACACACACATTTTAAAAAGATGAAATAATTGGGAACATGTAAGTCACACTGCCTTACACAGAGAAAGCACCCAGTGTAGCTATGCAGTAAATTGAATTACTGTAACATTAAAAAACACCAATAAAATACCTTCAGAAAATATCCCCAAGCTGGGGTAATTTTTAAAAAAAATCTAGATAGATGAACTAAATATACAGAAACAAATGCAAGATTCCACTTAGTATAATACATTGTTCTTTAATAGTAACAATGACTTTACACTGATTTTGGGTGTTTTGCTCTATCTAGAGCACTTTATCTTCCTATGATTCTTGTGTAATAATTGTGCACTCCCCACTTGAGATACCAAAATATTGTGGTTACAGTGATTGACTATGAGTAAAGGAGACACAGTTTGAATCATGAATCTCTGACGTCAGAACCCATTACTGTTTAAATAGAAAGATTTTTTACACAAACCATTGAATAGAATAAGCTTACAGCCTTACTACAGAAGTGTAATGAGAAAATCAAAGCTGAGAAGCCTTCTCCAATGACAGTTTGGCTCACGGCAAGGAACTCCAATCTATTATTAGAACAGCCCACTCATGGAAATCTCTTGAACCCTGTCCTATGAATATTCGAGCTTTAAGAGCTTGAAAGCTGTAAAACGATGTGGTCTTAAATATTTGATACTTTGATATCTTCATATTTTAACTTAACTCCCCCATTATTTACACCAGTGTAAAATGCCTTTACTTTATTCATGAAAGTCTGCAAAGAACAACTTCTCATGGTAAGCCTTATATATGTAGTCAAATTATAACAGGAAAACAAATCTTCTTTATTTGAAGACATATTTGCCTTGTCATGTGTAGATATAATGTTTCTACATGAAAATATCTGTACTATTATTTTTGTGATTGATTTTCATTAAAGTATCCATTCTCCATATATTTCCTATATGGCAGATCATATTTTTATGCTGTAAAAAATAATGAGATGAATTAAGTCTTCATAACATATTTAGTTAGTAACCAGGTAAGAGCATTCTTGAGTAAGAACAAGACAATTGAGGATCATTACTTGCCCTTGTAACCACATGCTTGTCTGCTTTGCCCTAACTCTGGTGTGAAATATGCAGACTGCAATTATAAAAAGAGATTTTTGCATTTTCTATTTCTGTGTTTTCACTAAGAAAATCAGTGTAGTTTATTGTAATTGTTAACTTCAAACATCCTCTGTAAAGCTCCTCATTCATCAAGATTTAACTGCATACAGATAAATCATCTACTCTTTTCATTTAATAGACATTCATTAGCTACTCAAGTGTACTCAACAGTGAGCATTCTTTTGGTAATATATCATATCTTCTTTTATCCATTTAACAAATATTGTTGGAACTGGAGTTCCTACAAATTATAGAGCAGTGTTCCAACATGTTAAAAATCCAGTAAATTCAGGACGGTGGTGGCACATGCCTTTAATCCCAGAAGTCGGGAGACAGAGGCAGGCAGATCTCTGTGAGTTCAAAGACAGCATGTCTACAGAGAGAGTGCCAGGACATCAAGAGTTACAATAGGGAAACCCTGTCTTGAAAAACCAAAATAAATAAATAAATAGATAGATAGATAGATAACTCCTGTAAATGATAATTAAATTTATACTGGCACGAGGCTCATGTTTTCACATTGTTAATTCTAAAATAGTATAGAATCTTGGTGACAGAAATATGTATAAAATGTAAATATATAAATAATATCTAACTAGATCAAACAATGATGGAATTTTAATGATTTCAGAAGGCCATCAGGAGGTTTTCATAAATGGCCAGGGGACCTTAGACAAGGGTATAGCGGAAATGACAAAGCTGAGATAGACAGATGTCTCACAGCTAGTTCAAACCAGACAGGAAGACTAGAGGAAAACACAGTTATTTCATCAGAACCTTTCATTACAGCCTTATAATCTCATTTACTCAGCAGACTGAGGAAAGGAGATCTCAACCCTGTCTGAACTTCAAAGCAAGTTCAAGGACCACTTAAACAAATAGTGATAGCATCTTTCAAGAAGAAAAAATATAAAAATAGAACGGAGGATATTGTCAGTAAGTAGATTGCCTAGGATGTGCCAAGTCCTAGTTTCAGTCCCCAGCAACCAAGAATATGAGGAAGAGGAGGAAGAGGAGGAGAAGGAGGAGGAGGAAGAAGAGGAAGAGGGAGAGAGAAAAAGGAGGAAGGAAGGAGAGGAGAGTGGATAAGAGAAAGAGGGAGAGGAAGAAGGGAAGGAAAAGAATCATCTTCATTATTTCTTTACTTCAAAACTTTATATATAAAAGCTCAAATATAAAGCAATCCTAGAAACTTTTTTAAACCTAAAATATTAACATTACACTATAACCTAGTTTATTTCACTCCTTCCCCTAATTTTATATCTTAATAATCCTGTCCATTCAATAATTGTAAAGTAAAATAACACATCTTTTCATAATGATACTGAAGTACTAGTGGTTTTCTTAAGGCGACTCACTTTTTCCCTTGGGGGAAAAACTTTGAGCATCTTGAGTGAAGCATCTGGCTTTGTGCTGCAAAGTTGTTGCTTAATATCAGTATGAGTCATGGACAAATGTAAAGATGATTAAATATTTTAATCTAAGCTAGAAGTAATGAAAAATATCCCTGATTAGATCAGCTTTGAAGCATTATTCAAACTCAATCCAAACGTTTTACATTTTTGGAACTCATACCACTAATTCAAAGATATAAATTTGAAATAATTTTAGTTTGGATTATTTTTCATTAGTTCATCATCTAAAGAAAAAGTATGGATTAATATACATAGTTACCTTTGAAAAGCATCACTCATAAAAATAAAAAGGGCATTTTAGTACACTTTTTAACATTTAGAAATGAGAAAGCTTTAATTCACTTTATTTAAATAGATACCCAGAACCAACCACTCATAGTATGTCCTTGAATATTTTATAACCATATTCTTCATGATACACTAATTATATAAAACAAGTACTGTCTGTTCTAATCCATCATGACTGGAGAAGTTCTTCACTGGCCAAAGGTACATGTAAATAGCCAAAGAACAAGTCCTGTGATCTCAGAGGAGTGATTCTTCGTCTTTGGGTTATTGTTTAACCATGTAGCTAAAGCTAATTTACAGAATTTTTTATCACTCTTTATCAGCTGCTATTTTCATTATTAAGGTGAAAGTATGACTTCTGTCCTGCTGAATTCAGTGACATCATTTTAGTTATCCCTATTAGCTCTTCTAGTCAAAGTTAGTTCTTTTTCTTTTACATTTTCTTTGCCTCTGTCTTCATAGATTTGTCTGGCACTGCTTTCTTTTATTGGTTATCCACATAGTTCAATTTCTAGTCTTATTAAACTCTTAATTGGTTTACATCAGTAGCCACAAATAAGCAGCCGTGAGTTTCCTCATGGAATTCAGGCTTCTATTTCAACGTGCTTCATAGATTCTCTCCCTTAATGGCTTGCACAAGCACAAAATGTGAATTCTATCACATGTATTAACTTTGCCCTTAAATTTTTCACTAATCGACACATTTGTGTCTCTACTGCTGAACTGTAGGGTTTTGAAGAAACTCAGGAATTTCATTTAGTTTTGATAATCTGAAGCATAGGCTTCACACAAAGTAGATGCCCATAAATATTGGTGAATGAGGGGATATTGACAAATATGCCTTTGATAAGATTGCTTTGATAAGATAAGAAATTTTGTAATAGGGAGGATAACATAAAGTCTTGGTTTTAAACAAGATCTCCTTTCAGTCCAGTTGCCTGGTAGCAAACATCACCCCTGTGCTTCTAGAGTTGTCTTTCATGTACTTCGCACTGTGTCCAAAAACAATACTACAGGAATTTGTTATTGGTCTAGTGCTTCCAAAAGATTTTAAAATGAAGGCAGACTCTGAGATACAGTGTTTTTTTTTTTTTTGTATTTTTTTTTTTTTTTGGTCTGGTGCTTCTGGTAATAAATCATGTGAGATAGCCTTCTCAGGTGTAGCGACATTGGGGTCATGTGCAAGGCTAGTGGTTGGAGTTACATAAGCAGCTCTGCCTTCACACAACAGTGAATTAAAATCCAGCAGTTTATCTACTAAAGCAGGTAACAGAGATAGAGTGCTATCCACACTTTTTTCTTGTTTTCACTTTGAATTATTAAGCTAAACACATCCTGCTCATATAGCTAATAGTGTTGTACTTTCCTAAGTCAAATTTAATTTTGAATCAATCCAGTTATCATACACTCACCTCCTTGATTTCGCTGACACTAAGAAGTATCTGTGCCCACAAGGTGAAATGTCTTTCTCTGTGATATATTTCTCATGGAGTCTTTTTTGGCAGAAAACATCTCTTGGAACCAGTTAGCTTCAAACATGAGAAATTAAAGGATATAGTTGCTTTTCAAATATATAGAGGGGGGGGGGAGGGGAGGGGGAGGGAGAGAGAGATAGAACAAATCTCACTGCTTTTTACCATTGCTCTATTAGTTCTACTATTCATGGTCCACAACCGATTTACTAATCAGAATTGTGATTCTTAAAAACATTAAATTATTAGCTGACTATTATTAGTCTGATGAATAATCACCCTTTAATCTCCACCTCTATTCTTCATGGCTGCTATAACAGGCTCTATAATTACCCCAAGACAGGATCAAGCCGTTATTCCCCTTAAATTAAAGGACAACAGTAAAAGATACTGAGAGAGAACACTGAACGGAGAGTAAATTCAAATTTGTAGTCAAATAAAAGATAGATGATATGACTTCAAATACCTAAATATAGGTAGGAAAATGAATAGATGTAGTCAAGGTACCATGGAAATAATTCTAATGGGTTGGAATATAGAGAGGAAACAAAGTTGATTAAATCAGGTAGATGTAAAAAAAGCTATCTATGCAAGTTGCCAATAGAGAAAAGCAATCAATAGTCCTTTCCAACTGCAATGGCAAGGACACAATAAGAGCAAGTCGAGATATTCCAAATACTGATACCTATCTTCTAGGGGTAAATAATGGCTACCTAATTGAACTTAAGGCCCACTCAAAAATGGGGAATACATGCTTGGCACTGGTCTGAGGTTGGTGAAGTCATAGCATCAATAGGAGAACCTATTATTGCCACTCTCCTAAATTACTATAATCTCTGACTGCATTCTAGGTGCTTATTCTTATATCCACATATAAGTGTAGCTCTCACTCCTCATCACAGAATCTTCTCTTTAAGGCACATGGAGTGCAGTATAGAAAGTCACAACTAGTCCAAATACAGAGATCAACTGTCTCCTCCCAATTAATACATTTTAAAACAACCCCTACACTTAAGTCTCAGGGAATACTGGGGAAGTGGGCACAAAGATGAGAACCAAAGGACCAGAACACTTGCTGCGAGAAACTCTTATAAACAGGGCTGGGGGGCACAAAATGGTGAAAGATGAGGGGTATATTGAGTAAAGTTAGCCTTAGAAGGTTACCACGGTTATAGGTTAGTAGTGGAGTGGAGGCGCTGTACAAATGTCCCAATAGCAAATCTCCATTGATAGTGCTAGGGACTGTGTGCTTTGAAACGTGGAATTGAATTGGCCACTGCTTGTTCCAATGAATACAAGGACCTATGCAGAGATTACTGTTGGTAAAAGTATGATGAATGTTCATATTTCATAGTATTTGTACTTTCTGTATAAGATGTCAATTTGCCACTGTCCCATGCCCATATAGTTTCAGAAAGGGAAACTAAGAAGCTCCACAAGCCATACAGAAGTTAGCATTATGGAGCATGGCTTACAGAGAACAGCATAATTACCACATTTTCGGCCACAGTTCAGATAGTCACCATGACTAGTATAAAGTGTCTGAGGGTAATCTGTGTTAATCAGGCCTTTTACAGATCACAAGCTTTCTACAAACTGTGTTCCAAATTGTGAGAGTGAAAGTCAGGCTCATTTCAGAGGTATCTTATTGTTAGAGAAGACAAGCTGGAAATACCCCTGCCGCATTCTGTACTAATGAACTAAATGACTCAAAAGGATGCAAAGAGGAATATGACAGAGGATAATTTTTTTCTGGATATTGTTATATCCATAAAATAGCACTAGAGTTTTGTTTTATACGTTTCCATTAATCTGGTTGAGGTTGGAATATAAGTGACTACAGTGATAGTATCCAAAATTACTAGTCGGTCCATAAAGGGATTCATATCATGACACTGGTGTCATTAATTCCAGCTTCTAACTACCTAAGCTACCAAACCTGAGTCCCACTGCCACTCAGAAAAGTCTCACCTTCCTCACAGTTAGGCCTCCTTTGTTATTACCGGGCTAGTATTGATACTGGCTGCTGGTCCCATCATAGAAAAGACTCATATAAAGATGAGTGACAAATAATTTTACACAAATCTTACTGATCTGTTAACAAATATAAATGAATGTAAGTGAAGTTAAAATGGAGAGCATCCCTTTCTCATAGTTGTCTAATAATTTTTAGGTCCTGTGGATGTAACTATTCAAGCCAAATGTAACCCTTGTTTATCAAATCCTTGTAAAAACGATGGCACCTGTAACAATGACCCAGTTGATTTTTATCGATGTACCTGTCCATATGGTTTCAAGGTAAGTAGAAACTAGTCAGGAGATATCACTTCTCATGGTGAATCTTCTTTCTACTGTTCTTTCTCTGTGTGCTGAGAGCTAGCTTGTTTAATTTGTACTTAACATGGGTATTTTTCTCCAGGGCCAGGACTGTGATATCCCCATCCATGCTTGTATCAGTAACCCATGTAAACACGGAGGAACGTGCCACTTAAAGGAAGGAGAGAGTGATGGATTCTGGTATGTCACCTGGCTACGATCCTCTTTTTCTGAAGTATTATAACAAGAGATACTAAACAAATATGCATGTTCCTTTTCAAATAAAAAGCCATTGTTTCAAAAAGAATGTTAGCATACAGACCACATGTATTGGTCTATAACGGACATAGTACAATATGAAAAACAACTGAAGGCACTACAGGGCTGTCATAGTAGTACAAAGTCAAAGATTTAAACACACACACACACACACACACACACACACACACGCTATGATTAATTAAGTCATATTATGGCAACAGAAAGCATTGATTCATTATGCTCATTAATAGCCAGCTAGTCCACTTCTGCAAATCCTACATTTATCTTTTGGTTTGCTTTTTAATAATCAGTGAGTTATTAATTTGCAGGTCACACTGAACCAGGAAATTAATAATTCATTTCCAGAACAGAATATAAGTAGACAAACATGCTATGTATATTTTAAGCTTTAATTATCAAACCATATGATATAGTTATTTCAGATATAAGTTTTGAATTATGAAGTAAGTTCTATATTGTCACACTAATAATTTCACATAAGAAATCTAATCTACTACTGAACCTTGTTAGGAATTTTGCTTTTGGAAGAAACATATGCTATCTTTTATAAAATTATCTCTACTTCATGTAGACTTCATTCAAATATTATTTTGATATCTATACTAGGTGAAATATGCAATGCATTTTCCACTGAAAAATTGTATTTATTGGGACTTAAATAAAATGTTGACTTTTATTAATTGAGCTTATTCTTTGACAATTTTCCATGCACATAACATATTCTTAATACTCTCTGAAACCTCTTTTATTTTTACCCCATCACTGTCAATCCCAGATTCTCCCAATAAGTACTTTCCCAGATACAGGTCTTTTTTATTTTTGAAAGCATTCATATTTTAGAGTTGAAAAAAGTACACTTATTTACTGTTGCAAGCCATTAAGGACATTACACATAGAGTTACAATTTTTAAAGTATGATTCATGCTTTTACTTTTAACATGTGCATGTGTGTATCTTTGTGTGGGTATGTGTATCTGAGTGGTAGTTGCCTCACTGAGGCAGAAGAGTCGGTTTTTCTCATAGTTGGAGTTATAAGTGATTGTGAACTTCCTGATGTGGGTGCTGGGAACAAAACTGGGGTCATCGGGAAGAGCGACATGTGCTCTGAACCACTGAACACACAGTCTGTGAGTAGTCAGATCAAATATAATCTCAGCATGGATGAGAGACAGGCTCGCGAAGCTCACCCATAGCTGGAGCACTATTGGAAATTGATGGCTGCTGATAGAGTAAGTTTTCTTGTAGAGTGTTGCTCTGGAGAGGGTCCCCAAGTTTCACTAGGTACCCTACACTCATGAACATGCAGGCAGCACTAAGTAGATTCAGGGGGTTACAACATGAGCAAGAGCACATGAAGCTGGGAGGACAAAGTGATGGGGTGATAAGGGAGGAAATTAATGGGAGTCAAAGGGAACGCATTCTGCCATGGCACGTTATATCCATGTATGAATTTCTCAAACAATAAACAAATAATTAAAAATCAGAGCCAGTTCTTCTTCATTTATAAATGAAGGGCGTGAATTATGCCCAACCTGAAAATAATGCATCTAAGGCAGAGAAGGAAACTTTGATCATCCTGTGGGCTTGAAAACGTACTCGGAGTCGTTGACCTGTATGACTGTGGAAACATTTGCCATCTTGCTGCCCTCGTCAGTTTTCCTTGTTAAATACTTTCTGGTCAGTTAGCTAGTAATTGCTGCTTACAGAACATAATTTCCAAACACTCTTAAAATGTTAGAATTTTGCCATTGGTGTGTATCTTTATGCTTTTTAATAGTTTTAGGTCATGTGATTTTAAAATGAAGCCAGCAATGTTTATAGTCTTTCTTTCCCTGATGTTCAGGTGTTCTTGTGCTGATGGGTTTGAAGGGGAAAACTGTGAAGTCAATGTTGATGATTGTGAAGACAATGACTGTGAGAATAATTCTACATGTGTTGATGGAATTAACAACTACACGTGCCTTTGCCCGCCAGAATACACAGGTATAAAGAAATAGAAAATGTTGTCATCAACCACTGTATCAATTTGAAAGCATCATCACCCTATTTTATTTATTTACCAAGCCATTCTTACTCAATAACTGGGAGATTTAATTTTAACAACAGAAATGAAAGGTGCATCAAGCTCACTTAAGCCCATGTACCTTTCTTATAAGTTATGATCTCTAGAAGAATAAAACAGGATGCTGTTGTGCTGAAATTTTGGACCCATGATTCAATGACATTTTTATTCAAACTACTTGCTCTGTACAGATTATTTTGCCAGTAGATTTCTGTGCATTTCTTTACATAGCCAAAACACAATTCAGCATTTGAGAGGAATAATGACCATACTTTCTCTTCAGTAGTGAAAGTTTGCCTCCAGTAAGCTCTGTGCTTCAATCAGTGCTCCATCAGGAAGATGAGCTTTTTGGAAAGTCTTATGAAACCATCACTTTTTTACTGACACATTGTCTCTAGTTGATAAAACTGATCAGACTACTCAAATTGCTAAGCTTTTTCTCTATTTAGACCAATTTTCTATGAAGTCAGCTTCAAATTTCTGCCTTCTATTTTGAAAGAAAGGATTTTCTCTTGGTTTGTGTGGCTATGCATTAGAAATGTCATAGTCATCTTTTACTTTAACAAAGCACCCAAAGATGATAGAGTCAGGTAGATGATACTATAATGTTTCTAAAGATAAACACAGAAGAAGATTCTGTCCTTTTTTCCGAAGTTATCATTTTCATCTTATTTGGTGTTTTCACTTGTTTTATTAATTTTCCTATAATAGTATATAGTTAGTAATTTCAGGTAGTGAAATAATTGTTTATATATCTAAGATTAATATTTCTATCATCAAATACAACCATAGCTGTGTAATTAACTTTCCTAGAATTCTAAAAGAAAACTCTTTGAAATATGTTGTTATGGAAGGTACAAAAATTCACATTATACTAAATGCCTTTTTTGGCAGCAAAGCATATTTTATTATGAGTAATGCAACATAGAGTAATGAGATCAGTTTTAACAAAATAGGTATGTTTAGATGTTTCTAAACTTACCTTTTCCATGGAATCATCCCAGTAAGCACTGGATATAAACAGAGAGATGAATAGATAGGTAGGTAGATATGTAAGTAGATAAGTAGATGATAGATAGCTGATAGATAGATAGATAGATAGATAGATAGATAGATAGATAGATAGATGATAGAGAAAATTAGGAAAAGTATATACATACATACATAGCTCATCGTGCTAGAATTCAAAATTTGGTCATTCTTTACTGTTTTACATTAACAACATATAGAAAGTATATTCTAACACTTATGCCACACAGACTTTTGTTGTTACAGAGGTTTGCCCCCCATCCCTGTCACTGTATCTTGTCATATATCTTCCATTAGCTTATGGCTATACATTCAAATCCCTTATACATAGCCTGAGAGTCTGAGATCTATTGGATGTGCTATTTTTATACTTTGTTCAGTGTTTAAACAATCATCTGTTTCTTAGTCTTCCCTAGAACAAAGTTGCATTCTATCTCCATTACTTTTCAGCTGATAGTAAAGGCTTAGAAACCCATTTATTTTTGAGACATGTATAAGCACACTATATTTGACTCCACCAGACAAATTGGGCTCCTAAGCATTGTTAGACTGTTAAATCTCTCCACGTAATTCTGAGCACAGAAGCCAGGAATTTATGTACCTCTCTTCCTGGGTAACTGAGCTTAAGATCACACTTGTGTTAAGGGTCTTGTCTTTCCGTAGTAATTTGTATAAGGTAGCAACATATGCAAGTTAGTTTGGAGCAGATGCTGCTCATTGTTTTTCAATTTCCTAATTTTATTCTGATGATTCACAACAATTTTTGAGTGTTCCTCTTACCTGTCCCACTTCAGTTCCCCAGCTCCCTGTGCCCTCCTGAGAAATTCATCTCTGTGTGCCTTCCTCTGAGAAGTGTGATGTAACCTCCTTTTCCAACTATGTCAGATTTTATTATTTGCACTGTATAATAATAATTCAAAGCTTAGCCAAACCAATTCTTGGCCAAAATGTGACATTCATAAAAGTTGTCATGAATGCCCCTACCATGACTCTCTGTCAAAAACCATATGGCTCTGAAAAAGAACCTAGACACCATTACTCTTTTTACTTGTAGCTATTAGAAATACTGCTTTTCCTTAATTTGGGCAAAAGATCAAAACAAATATTGAACTGGAGACTGCATACATCAGAGAATAGGGAGATACTACCTTTATTACCTTGGAATGATTCCCCAGGGTCATGAAGGATTTGACGACTTGGCAATGGAGAAGATATCTAAATAGAATGAATGCATAACTCATCTATTAATTGTAATTATTAACTGTAGAGTTTTGTGCGAATCTGAAATGAGTGCATTTACAAAATGTCAAATAGCCATCTGCAGAATCTGAGATTGGTAGCATATAGGTGACCTTTGCTTATAGTGAATGATCTGTCAGAATCTAGAATTTTGGGTCCTTTTTAATCCATGTCTGCAATTACAGAGGGATTTCCTTATAATGTGACTTCATTGTTTAAATTTAAGATGAAATCTGAGTAATGAGCATGAGTTCTGAGAACAGAAACCCTTCTATACTCACAGAATATAATAATGTTGCCATTGTTTTAAAGTTGCCACTTGCATTTTCCTTTGATTTTTTTTCCCCTCCGTATCTCAAAGGCATACAATGAGAACATGAATTCTGTTTGATAGCAGAAAATAAGGCTTCACCAGGAAAGCTTGTAAATTATTGTGGTGACATGCCTGCATTTAACATTTCTATCAAGATGGACAGTAGACAATGGACAAAATTCAGAAACCTAAAAAGAATCTGAGAAGGAACTTAGCAATTGCCAAGCAGCCTGTAATTCTGGGCTCGAAATGTTTGAAATGAGATGAGCCAACATTCAGAAATGTAGAGTCAAAATTAAGCCTGACTAAACAATCATCATAGCATTTAGTTACTGATTTATTCTCTGCTTGTTTTGTGCTAAAAATATCGGTAACATAAACTGCATGGGTCAATAGTGATTTTATCTTACCTAGACTTCACTTTGATAATCAGATGGATTACTCTCTATGGACTAGGCCCATTTTCTACTCTCCTAAATGGAAGACACTTTGCTAGCATTATTCAGGAAGGGTAAATTTTGAAAATTTAGTTCCCTGCGATTCTATTTTAAAATCAGTGTGTGAAGTATGGGGAAAATGAATATTTAGAGATATTAAATTGTTTTAAAATAAATCTGTTTGGGGGGCTAAGGATGAGGCTTAGTAATAGAGCTATGTATTTAGCATGCACTAGGCATCAGGTTCAATCCTCAGCACCAAAATAAACCCTTAATATGAGTACCTAACAAAAGTAAATGCAGATGAAAATAACCTGTTTATAAAAAAAAAAAGCTGGGTGGTGGTGGCACACGCCCTTAATCCCAGCACTCAGGAGGCAGAGGCAGGCGGATCTCTGTGAGTTCGAGGCCAGCCTTGTCTATAGAGTGAGTTCCAGGACAGCCAGAGTCACAACAGAGAAACCCTGTCTCAAAGAATGAAAAATAATAGTAAATAATAATTCTGTATTTTAAATTTAGCTTCGGAGATTTTGGGACTTGATCTGTTTGTTTTTTCTTAATGATTATCATATACTTTTTCTAAAAGAAAATATTTCTTATAGGAATATTTTGAAGGAATTCCTTGAATTAGATTAACTCAAAATGTATAAACTGAAAATTAGGAATACGATATGCCTACAATATTAAGGCCCTGGAAAATTTTTCTTAGATAGTATACGATTTGGAGCTGATCTGGGAAAAAAATAGTTTTGCATTAGTAATTACTGGGCTGGAGGATGTTTCCCAATTGTCATAATTCTGGATGTGTTTTCTGAGGAATATGTCAAAAACTCCACATGGAAGTATGGCCACTTTGGTCACATTTCAAGCTTTCTTATTAAACAGAATTATTCACTACAATGGCACTGTCCATATTGCCTGGGTTTGTTCTTTCCCAGAGTCTTATGAAAAATATAAAGAACTCTTAACTTTCCCATTTTACTCCTCTGGGGCCCTACACAAATGGTCACTTCAGATCTACTACAGTAAAGCTTCAGGTGTCAATCACCCAGTATAGATGCCAGTCTCCAGCTCATTGTGACTGCTTTTACTTTTGCCCTATTCTTCTCCATGTTTGTGTGTTTGACTAGCTGTAGGTAAGAAGTCTAAATCTGGCTTCTTCAGTCTGCTCTCTCACTCTGGCTTCTCTGTTGTTAATGCTGCGCATTGGCTTCATGTGTGCTACTGTTGCATCGCAATGTAAAAAGTCTTTTGTCTCTTCTGTCTTTGTCGCTGCCAGCTGCTAATCTGAATGAGGTGGAAAAAGGTTAGTTGCTCTTTTTAAGTATATTATGGTTTTCCCTTTCGTTCCTTTCTGTCTTTTAAAGAAACAGATTTTACCATTTACACTGGGTAAAGATGTTGACAAGCAATGAAGTCAGAAAGTGCTGTCAAATCATTCATGGGGATTCTTGATATGTGTGTAGCTGCATGAAACACTATAAAATGAAACATTACAAAGTGGTTTGTTGAAATGCATTTTATCAATTTCTAGAAGGCTGTGATAGAACCTTGAGTGAGAAAAAAAGGTGTCTAAAATTAAGAAGTTTTATTTTCTACTTCCTACTTGTTGGTATGCTTTTATATTTTTAATGATATTATGCAAACATATTTTATATAATGAAAAACATAGACCCTTTAGTACAGAATATATATGAAGTGAAAACATTTAAAGTAGCAAAGATTTTTCTCATAAGTTTAACTCCATATCTTCATTACTTTGTACTGTGAAAAATATCTGAAAACATATATAAAAATTGAAACATTTTATACAATATGAACGAGATTGTATCTCAATGATAATTCATGTGTATGACCCTGGTTCCAACCCCAGCACTGCAAAAATAATAAAGGTAAAAATAAATTTTATATACATATATATTTAATATACCTGTAAATAATTGCTGATGGTATGTGTTTCCTACACATGTATATACATAAGCAGTATATTATATCTGAAACATCTTACCAAATAAATATTAAAAAGCCCAAGAGACTGATTCATATGGTGAAACTGTCAAATTGATGTTACTGAATTCAGTGAGTTCAAAGTAGTGTTTTAATGCATTAAAGCATTTGGTGCATAGTCACTAACATCAGTGTGGTCTATTGGGCTTCCAAACACACCCATAACTGAGAAAGGGGGCATACAGCTCTTAGATCACTAGCCATGCTGGAAACTTGTCTTAGAATCTTCATGCACATGTATCTTAAAGCATACGAGTTTTCACTAATGGCATTGCTTCTTAGTCATTCAAGTTTCTAAAAGACCCCAAGTCCCAAATGCAGGAAACAGCCATGTATGCTAGTCCTGATGGGTCCTGATGTACAAGAACGACTTGCAGTGTGGTGAGGGTGATGTGGGGATATATAGAGTATTTCCTTCTCATCTGTCATTTTATTCAGGTGATTTACTGTGTTTGCTCTCTTAGTCATATTGTGTGCAGTGTGAAGTTGAAAACATGTAAATGGTTTCATTTTGTAAACTAAAGGTATGGCTTACTATGCTGTCTGCTGATATATCCATCCAGTACTTATTTGGTTTAGTATCTTTCCATTTTATAAGTACAAAAACAAGTGATGATCTGCCTTAGGCCACCTCTATCACCAAATCACAGCAGAAAGTATTCTGTGACAGGAATATATACTTAATTATATATGTACACATTCTCAGAAACAAACAAGTCTGTCACTACAGCATTACTTTAAATCACTGTGTGGTTTCATCTGTTGACTACTTTTTGCAGTTATGTTGATAAAAGATCTGTTACTGCAAAGAATTTGCTGTTGTCTTCATTTTTTTTTAAAGCAAACCTTTGTGGTTGGTTGAAATGGCAATAATTCACAAGTCTCTACGTATGGACAGTAAAATGCCGAAGAATAGCATTATAAATCAATGGCACTTTATGATACAGTGTGTGCTTACTAAAAATTATACACCTTGTAGGTATAGTGTCTACCTGAACCTAAGTATCCACTCTAACCTAGGCACCTTTTGCTAGAACCAGTCTCACTTGAAGCTACCACAGTCCTGGGTACTTTTCACATGACATGGAATTGCTAACTGGTTATGCAAAGCAGGCTTTCCTTGCTTTTTTATCTGATTGCTAGACACAGTTAACTCTGGGGACCTTTGAACACAATTAGTTATGGTCCCAAAACTCAAGTGCATAAAGGCAATTTATTTTATTGGATGCAAATTAGAAAAAGGATCAAATCTGCCTAAACAATTAATAATTCTGATAACAAGCTAACACTCTGTCCCAGAACACCTGATAGCTGGTAATAGGAATTGGAAATACTTAGACTTTGCAGTCTGAAGCCAACATCTGTAAAGTCTATAGGGCCTGTCTTGTTTAGCTATTTTTGTCTGTGACACAGGAACAATGACCCCTGTCCTCTTCTATGTAGATGATTGAGAATAACAACTAAGAAATGATTCTATAGGAAAACACTGGGATGGGAAATTTCATACTTGTGAAATGTTGGGAAGCAGCCTGCTTTAACAGGTTTTGCATTATTTATGTTATCTGATTCCATTCCTTCAGGCAGAATAATGGGAATTTGAATTCAATAGATAGTTCTGACTGAGCAATGTATGCACAAAATAGATCATTTTAAATTTTCACTACATTTATTTTATTTTTAGGTTTTTACTTTTTATGTTCTTTTTAAATACAAAGACTCCATTTAGGTGGTCATTTTCTTAGCTCTTGCATATTGACACCTGTACAAGGACATACTGAATGTATTGGACAAGGACAAATTGGAAGCTAAAGAACATTTGGCAGTATATTTAGGCTCTGTGCATCATTTTCAGAATCTGTGATCTCTCCATAACAGAGCCTCCCATTGTTACTTCTGCATCAAAATGTTCAAGTTCTGCATTTCAAAGTCAATATTACTGTGGACATAGCTGAGGTCTTCCAATAAGAAAAGCTAGTGCCATAGTCTCCTTTAACCACTTTAACTGGAGGAAGTACTTTGGCAGACTTGCAAGGTCATGTGGTTTCTATCCATCTTCTAACCTTTCAGAGCTTTTGAATCTCAGAAAATGTTTTAGCCCTCATTAGTTCACAAGCAGTGCCCACTGATTCCAGAACAACAGTTTAGCTGACCAGTCTTATGCCATCTAATTTGGATTTATTTACTTAGAAAAGGGAGCCTAATGTTTGGACTGGCAGTGACTGTTGAAATTGGCTAAATTCTTCAGCCATAGAGATCTACTGAGGAAGTACTAAAAACATCTCCCTTTCAGTTTTGTTTATTTGGAGAGGTAAGTTTTTCCATCTAAAAGTGCATAAGATGTTTGGGGAGAAAATAGCTAAGACAGTACACCATGCTAAATATTGAAAGTGATATAAAACCCACCAAGCATTTCCACATTCACCAAGCCAGTGGTAGCTGTGGTTCTGAGTTGCAGGTTCAAATCAGGTCATATACATAGCTGGTGCAAGGTCATTGCTTCTCATACCTCAAGCATATTCACAACTAAATATAGGGATGTTATTAGAGACCTTGTCACCATGAACACACATCACTCATTGTGGGAATCAAGCATTATTAAATAGCTAATGAGAGCATTTAGCAAACAAAAATTCACATACAAAAATGTGTCTTTTAGCCTATGAAACATCTAGGAACCTGCATGTATAGCACATTCTCTTGAGCCTTTCTATGCTAAACTGTGGTTCACTTTATCTCACAGGGTTTGCCTATAGCATGAACGCCATTATGTACAAACCACATTTGGTGCACATTTCACAGAGAGAACAGCTGTCAGGAGCTCATTTATCTTAAAGATGTCATAGCCCTCTATACCCCTCCATATACGAATGCCTATACTAGCAACTGAACCTCGTTAAGTTTAGAAAATGAGGGCCAGTTGGATAGTTCATAGTTATACCTTGAAGGTCAATTAGTTACTTCTAAATAAGAAGACAAGTTTTAGAACGGTAGGCCCCAAAAAACACTGGATGTTGAAGGGGACCCTCAGGAACTTACTGTTCACAAATCACCTCCCACTTACTGACATAAGTTAGGTCAGTCATTGCTTCATCACTACTTACATCTGCTATGTTTACACGGGAGACTTGGCATTCATTTTGCTCATGTGCTCTGGTCCCTAAAAATGTAATTTTTATACAGTATGTAACATAAGCCTGACTTAGATCAATGAAAAAGAAGAAAATATAGAGTATATTCTTCATATCTACGGACTGCCCATCTGTATATTCAACCAAGCATGAACCAGGAATATGTCGGGAAGATTATCTCTCAACTAAATATGTACATGCTCTTTTTTTTTTCTCGTTCAAATCCTCTACAGCATAACAACCATTTGACTTTACTCTGGGTTAGGCAGATTGCACAATCCAGAGCTGGTTTAAAGTGTATGAGAGGAGGAGCTGGAGACATGGCTCAGTGATTAAAAGCAGTAACTTGGAGAGGACCTGGGTTCAGTTCCCATCACCCATATCGCTTGGCTCACAGCCACCTGAACTCCAGCTCAGGAAATCTATTGTCCTCTTCTGAACACTAGGGCACTGCATGCATACTCAAAATCCATACAGATGCACGTGTGCACAGTACATACATGCATACACACACACACACACACACACACACACACACACAAATTTAAAAATAATAAAAATAAATCTGTATAGTTTACAAGAAGACATACGTAGATTATAAGTAAATACTACTCCATTTTACATAAGGGATTGAGTATAAACAGTGGTTGCTGGAACCAAACCCAGGGACCCCAAGGCTGACTGAGCTTTTCTCAAATGAGAACAAATGGACACCGACAACTTATATGAGAATCTTCTTTTAGTTTAAAATTTTAAAATCTTAAATTTTTAAATTTAGTTTGAAAATTAAAAGAGAAATACTCAGGTTTGTTCATTTTAACTGTCCTCAAACATGTCATTTGTGGCCTAACATGACAGTCCCTCTGTTCCTGGGCTCTTCTCTTTGGTTTTCTACAGTATTAGTCATTTTTCCACAAAAGAAATTGTAAAATTGCCTAAGAGGCAGCTGACGACCGAATTTAGATAATCTTCAAGGCATGTGTGCCTCGGAACACAATCCCCAGCTGTGTTATTCTCTTTCTCCTTTGGGTCACCTGGGCCTTCTATGCCTTCATTAACATTTAAGCAGAATTTTCCCACAAGAAGCAAGCAAACCAGTACTAACCATTCACACTGTTGTTGGTGGCGATGGTGGTTTTGTCCCCACTGAGTACATGATTGATGGAAATGGAGATTTCTAAAAATGTCCATAAAAGTACCCTTTGCCCTTACATGGTATATTTTAATGAATAAATTCCATGTAATTTATTGGACTGGTTGCTTATTTCAATACCTTCTCTTGCTGATCTAATACAGATATAATAAAATTACTACCATCTATCCAGCCTTTTCTTATGAAGAACTGAAAGCACGAACTTTCAAAGAATGATGCATTTTATTTTGTAAAAGTGTGTATCTTGGGGATTCTGTCATGAATTCAACCCTTGTTACAACTGTAATTTAAAATGTCGAAACTGATTAAGTTTAACATTTGAATGCCGATTCGGTTATTCAGATCACTGCCCTATTTTG
This sequence comes from Cricetomys ansorgei, assembly GCA_026225945.1. Lineage (NCBI taxonomy): Eukaryota > Metazoa > Chordata > Mammalia > Rodentia > Nesomyidae > Cricetomys > Cricetomys ansorgei. The sequence continues at coordinate 4,305,587 of JAMJFZ010001390.1, forward strand.
ATCAGATTTAATAATACCCTGCATTGTCACCCCCCCAGTCCCTCCCATGCATTCATGCACCCACAGTTCTCAGAGTGGATTCCCAAACCATGTATCTTTAAGCCAAGGAAGAAATGAAATTGGTTGAATTAACAGAAGTCAGCCACAGAAGGAACTAAGTGTTGAATGTAATAGTCATGTAATAAGCCTTTCCACCCCCTTTTGTTGTAGACATTCCTAACTGGAATTTATAGGATGGATTATTGGAAATTTTGGATAGACTCTCACTCAGTTACTGACTAAATACTCTTCCCTATTGCTCCATTTGTGTAAAATAAATTAATTGCTAAAACAGTGATACTGAATTAGAAAATTCCAGAAATACTGATCCTGATTTTAAAACAAAATGACCAAATTGTTCTCTGAATAGAAAGCAGTCCATTGTCTTCATATGTTTTGAAATGTCTCTTTCCTTGTTTTACTTCTGCTAAAGTAAGTGAATTACAAAACACTGTGTCCATTGCTAAGTCTATATCCTCCTCGAAAAAGATGCTATACCTAGCTCACTCCTGACTTCTCAGTTCCACTCTCTACCCTCACTACCAGGAGCTTTCTACAGCCTCTCTATCATTGACTTGAAAACTCTAAGTCTCTCTCATTCAGAAAGCCCAATCTCTTAAATGTGGTTGTAATATAATGGGTTGATATGTTTCTCTTTTTCCTCTCCCGCATGGACAAATTCCACAAGAGTGGGAGGAGCTTTTCACTATTGTCACCATTATAATCCTAGCATGCTCAGGTGTTCCCATTTACTGTTGACTTTAAACAAGGACAATGGCAATAGACATGCCAAAGTGAATAAGGAAAAGCCCAGGAGACATCAACCCTAATCAAAGTACTGCAGAAAAACAATCAATTCAGAGGTTCAGAAAGAAATTCTTCCCCAGGGAAGAGCACAGCACTACTTGTCCAATACCAAATAGTCAGTCTTGAAAACAAACATTATACATACTGAGTATATAGTTTAAAATATAAATGTACATTATATATATATATATATATATATATATATATATATATATATATATATATATATATATGCTTGTAACAACAATTAATGAAAAAAGAAGACATAAATTCCAAAGAGAACAAGGAGAGGTAAATGGGAGAATTTAGAAGAAAGGAGAAGAAGTAAAAGATGCAATTATATTGTAATTTAAAAAATAAAAAGTAAGCATTTTTTTAAGTAGAGGAAGAAAGCTGGTCAAGGTTATTTGTCCTGGCAGCCCCATTTTGAGACTGGGGGACATTTTTAGAGAAATCTAGCAGGCAACAGTCTATCATTCTGTACAAAGGGTAAATCTGATAGGAACTCATGTTGGCCGGATATTAAAGTTATAACTTGTATATAAAAAAAAACCATTAAGGTAAATAATAATTTAATTAAGTAAAGCTCATTTCATAAAAATGGGGAGATGTCAAAATTCACTAATTTGTTAATAATTAGTACAAAAAACAACTGGAAGAATTTGGTATACATATTAAAGACTACGTCTGTAAGTTGTAGCATGAAATTTGTATAAAAAGATATGACTTGAGAAGATAATTAGGATGGATGATATACAGAAGAGCCTCATTGTGTTTAAAAGGGGAATATCAGTTAAGCACATATGTCTAGAATAAAGCAAGACCTAAGGCCCATTCCAGATACTGTTTCCCAGAATAGTCTTAAATGTAAATTGGGCTTCTGATTCTTTACAGGAATCTCTGCTTTATTGGTACTGTAAGGGCTCCAGGCTAACATTGGCATTTCTCTTGCTCGCTCAATGCAATAATGTCGTATTATATAGATGGGTGCAGTGCTCTCTGTTATCTTACTATCTTCATTATCCATCTCTTTAGAATAAATTTTCTTTTATAAAAAGTCTATTTTAGGACACAACTAAAATATGTATATTTAATTCAGGAAGTTCCTTTATCAAACCTGGTTCATTTCAGACAATTTTTCGTATTGCATACAGTTCCAGAAGACTGTTCCAAGAAGTACCACAACAAAACAAGTGTTATTGTTACCAACAAAAGGAGATTCTTGGCAGGATCCCTTTATGCTGGGTCATTCTTCACTCCAAATCAGGAGTTACCAACCCTGTTAACCCAGGGTTTACTGTCCCACCTAGGAAATGACCATCACATTTTCTCATCATAACCAGGGCGTCCATGCAAGTGCTCTGGAGTAATTGTCATCATCTTGAGACAATAGACATAAATTAGGGCTGTCTTGAGAAAGTCAGAATGAGTGAACACATTTCTTCTGCATCAAAATATGCAGAAAAATATCTTCCTGGGGGCTTAGTAACCAATGATGTCAAGCTATTTCTCAAGGTGGAATCACACTCTCTTAAGTACCTGGATACCGTTCTTCTCATGCGCCCTTGTAGCTCATGCAGTATGATATAGATTTTGTTAATTCTAACCCAATTTTTTTTTTGTCAGTCAGTCATTTCCAGAGAAGGTGATCATAGAACTAAGTACGACTTTGTTATAAAAGTAATAATAGCTCTGTTTAGGCTATGTAGTATATATGCGTGTTTTCTTCAGAAATTTCTAGCATGGACAGATGTTGTTTGTGAACCACCTTTTGAATAACCACAGTGGGAAGTCTATTACAGTAGCAGTTGGGACAAGAGAACACGTTTCAGAATTCAGTTACAAGCAGCACTCCAACATGTTGGGGGTAAGAGAACAGCCTTCAGTTACAAGTGGTGCCCAACAGGGACTTCAACCCTGGACTCTCAGACAAATGAGAAATTCGACAACTTAAATGTAAGAGGAACTTATTAAAGCAAAAAAGAAAAGCTTAATTCATAGGCTGATAGATAGACTATAGTGACAAAGGTCCAAGAATATGGAGCTTCAAAGGGAAGGAAACACTAATTGCACACTCCAGATGCTATCATGCTTTTCTTAGTGATGAAAAGAGCATCACTATCTTTGAAGTAATCAGCCAATCTATCAGGTTCAGCATATAACCATGTAATGGAAGAAAAAAAACTCAACTTCAGAAATGATTAACATTACTTTTGTCCTATTTATGTACTGATAAAAAAAATACATGCGTGATATTAGAGTAGCTCTTTTCATTTAAGTTGGAAGACTCACTCTAAAACCATCCATGGTGTATTCAACAATCTGTTCAGCACTTCCTGAGACATTTTTCTTGCCTTACTCCTTTCCATATGAAATATAGGGATAAATTTGTCACTAAAAAGGAAGGAACAATTCTGTGTTTCATATGTTTTCACTTAGAGTTGAAACCCAGACTGTGCGTTCTTTTTCTAGCTCAGCATTCTTCTCTTCTTATGCACTGGGGATCCCTTGAAAGCATAGCTGCTCCTTTTACCTCAGTAGCCCTAGCACCTATCACAGCTCCACAGTCTTGATGAACTAATAAAGTTTACCCTGGTTTCCTTGGCTTGGCCAGGGTTAAAGTGAATAAATTAGGAAACCCTTGCTTTTTCTTAGTACTTGTAAACCAACTTCATATTTGGGGATAAACTAAAGCATACATAAAATTAATAATTTTTTTCATCTCTCTATTATCAATTTTGATGCACATTTGATATAAACTATTATAAACAGCCTATGCAATCGTATTTTTTTCACATCCCTAGCCAGAAAAAATAATGAATTGAATTGATTACATCAAAGTCACTTAGAGTAGTAGTGTTTGAAATTACAAACATTAAATAAATTTTTATTTAATGTTTGAAAAGTACCTTACCATATACATATTTGATTAAACTTTTCTGCCATGGGATTAAAAGCTTTCATGGAAAAAGTGAATTAGACTTTTAGTACAATAAGTTCATTTTAAGAATCTGAAAAGACAGACTGTATAATAACTCAATGAGTGCATTTGTACACGTGCACCACAGAAAAATGTTCTCTGAGATCTAAAAATGTCCCTCATTTATCTGGCAAGCATTTATGTCAACAAGTATTTGTTTCAACAAGTATATGCTGTGTCAAATGGACAAGCTTGCAAAAGAGGACTGTTTTGCAGCTCCTCAATTCACCCTCTAACAAAGTAATTCTCATACTTCTAGAAAGTGAACAGCAGCTGCTTATGTGTATAATGTATTTGTTCATTACATTAAAACAATTCAAAAGCTAAGTAATAAGTAACATAGAAGGGGATAAGTGAGCTTTAAAAATACTTCCTTCCTAGTCCCCATAAAATCGTATACAATGTTTGGAGAATCTTTTCAGTGAAAATTATACCTGGATGAATATATTTGAAACACTGACAGTGTCAATCCTTGAGAGAAGTTTCCTCATAGATTACCAGAAATGCAGTCCTACATAGTGCACCTGTTCTTCTCATTGAGAAGATTATAACTTTTTAAAGAGTACATAGAATCCACATTATTATATTCTTAATCTTCACTAATTGATAAAATTAACACTTCTTAACCTATCTGATAGTCCTAAAGAAAGTTTATTCTTCTCTCTCTTCTCTCCCCTCTTTCCCCTCCTCTCTCTATCCCTCTCTATCCCTCTCTTTTCCTCTCTCTCTCTCTGTCTCTCCCTCCCTCCTCCATCCTTCCCTCCACCTTTCTCATTTTTACTTTTCTTTTTCTTTATATCACAGTAGGGTGGTTAATAAGTATTTCATTGATATGTATGTTGAGGTGCGCATAAGGGAGAAACAAACTGTTTCTCTTCTAGATTTAGAAGACCTTAGAGAATATGAAGATTATTTTTTCAAACATAAACTATACAAAATAAGCCAAACCAAAAGGAGTATGTAGCAAATTATTCTATTCATGTCAAGGTCAAAATAGCTACAATTATCCGATGACCATATCAAAATAATGGTCACCTTTCAGAGCATAGTAGGGACTAACCAGAAGTGTGGCAAAGGAGACTCCAGGGACAGGAGTAAATATGTTTCTGAGTATGGACTGTGATCACTTTGAATGGATTACTTATGACTGGTTTTTTGGTGTTCATTTATTTTGTGTATATATTACACTTCAATTTAAAAATAATGTATGAGCAGATATAAAAACTTAGAAAAGAAGAATGAAAAATACTCAAATATCCTTTTTTCTAATCCAATAATAAATGCTAAAGGGTCTTGTATAAACCACACATTGCTTTCTCTGCATTGCCCAGAGCCTTGAGCCTATTCAGTAGCAGAACCAGTATTGAATTTGGTCATGAAATCTTCTGGCACTGTATCTTAGGGGCCGGGACTATTTTCCATTGTTTTCAATGATGTGCTGTGGTACAGCCTGCTGACTTGAAGCCTACCCACCTCCTTGGAAAAATAACACTGCTTGCCCTGTTGCAGGCGAGTTGTGTGAGGAGAAGCTGGACTTCTGTGCCCAGGACCTGAATCCATGCCAGCACGACTCCAAGTGCATCCTGACACCTAAGGGATTCAAGTAAGTCAGAGACTGCTTGGGACTCACAGTGGAGTTGGGGCGTGTGTGTGTGTGTGTGTGTGTGTGTGTGTGTATGTGTTGTGTGTGTTGTGGCAGCTGGAATGGTGGAGGGCAGTCCTTGAGGAACCTGTATCCTCACCCACCCTTAGCTTCACACCTCTGTTGACCGTTAAAGAAAGGGTCACGCATACCCTAGTGCTTGGACAGTTTTCCAAATGCATCATGGACCTTTATTAGTTCACAGAAAAGATTAAAAAAAGGAAACCTTTTGTTTACCACATGTCTAGGAAGCCCTTTATGGGATGGAACAACCTTTGAATCGGCTCCCATTCATTTATTTAAAGGCCAATTCAATTAAGTTTCTGACATCTACCAGGTAAACTTATTTTAAAATAGAGAAATTGATTTTAATGAAACTGAGAATTCTATGGTCTAAAACAGTCAACTGACTATCTAGGCCAGGGAAAAACATTGTGCAATTGTGATCAGTTTACTGTGGACAGTCCTGGCTTATGTCTTTTGTCTTTCTGTAATTATTGATAAAGACCATTATTAACTTTGTTCTTGAGGTCTAACTCATTGCATTCACACTGAATAGAGAATTACCTCAAGGGAGCTAAAAAAATTCATCAAAATTCTTTCTTTCCCCCCCCCCAGCAATATTTCTGAAATATACTTGGTACCAAATTAGACAATATTTTTGCTACAATCTTGAAATATATTAAGAATCTATCAACAGTTTTAGAGCTTGCAATGACTTAACTGTCATCTAGCCTAAATTTGTCAGTTTAAACACACAGAAATCTTAGTCAAGTCTGATAGCAATGTGAAGGTCAAAAGTTAAGTCACTGAAACTAGACTTGATACTTCGAAGTTAAGAGATCCATGGAAGCCACATCCCTACTAACTGTTTAATAACCACAGTTGGCTGGGAATCAAGGCCGACTAGTTTCTTGGGGATGACCCAGCTATGTTCAACAGTTGAGCCATGCTTATATAAAATGTATGGAGAAGACATCTACTCCATCAGCTGATGTTTATGCAGTATCTACTGTCACCAGCAGATGGGATAACACCATGATGCGTTTCTGTCACATTTCATTGCCATGGACCTTTACACATTTAATATTCTCAACGGAATGATCTGAGCTGACTAGCTGTACTCAGAAATTTAAAATCTCTCATGTCAGGGACACATCCCATGAACAAATGGAATCGATCTGTCAATCTAAGAGTTTGATTTAAAAGAATAATAATGGTAAGAATTCAACCCAGAGTCTTGAATTCACTAGGCAAAGGTTCTGAAACTCGTCTGTATGTCCAGTCTATCTTTACTTTTAATTATATTTTGAGAGAGTGTTGCCAAGTTGCTTAGGCTGCCCTTGCACTTGTGTCTTGCTCACTGTAGCCTTTTGAGCAGTTAGGGTTAAAGTCAGCCCCCTCTGCAAGGATTTAGGTGTTTACTAAACAGCTTACCACATATTCAGAGTGGGAAAGTGACTTGAAATCTTTGCTGCCAAAGACCCCTGCCTTTGAAAAGTTAAACCGAATCAAATAATTATAGAATTTTATTTGACAATATAATCAATCAATTTGATCTAAAAAATCTAAATTTTTAGAATACATAGGTATAGTTGCAGCTCATATTGATTATATTCACTATCTCACCGAGGAAAAAGGGGGTAAAGCTCTGAGCCCTTCTTTCATTACATTTTAATTTACAATTCTAGCCAAAAGCTGAGTCTTACTATTTTCTTATTTTATATGCAATGTTGCTTTCCCTTTTATTCTACCCAACTGTCCGTAAATTGCTCTAACTCCCAATGGGTTTGATCCGCCCACAGTTGAAGTTGGCAAGTCAAAACTGTGTCACTTATATGGACCAAGCATCACTACTTTGCAGAGAATTAAGAAGGATGGTTTCCTGGGACACCTTCTCTGATAAACAGGTTTCACAGGACTTTGTGTAATTCTAAGACACGTTTTTAGTAAGACTTAATGGAAACGGTTTTAAACAAGGAGAATTTGTCTTAAACAAAAGACTGATTCTTAATTAAGTATTTTCTATTACCAGCAATTAGGTTGCATACTCTCAAGAGTATGCCTTGCTAGAGTCTGGATGGACTGACTTGCAAGCTTACTGCTTTCAGCAGTCAGTAATGCATGAGCTCATTTTATAGTTGTATGTAGTTGAGCTGGAAACAGGTTAAGTCAGAGGGTGTGCTATTACTCCCATCTTATAAATAATTGCACACTGTGGGAAGTAGAGCTGCAGAAAGAAAATGGTCTTAAAAACCAAACAAGAGGAAGCCAGTAAAGAAAACCTTTACTGAGAAATGTTGCTTGGACAAGTTGTACTGTTGCTTCAATTTCATTTTTTTATTGCTAAGCTAAGGGACCTGGATTTACTTTTCATGCTTTATTATACACTTCACAAATCTCCTGAATTGCTTTGAGATATTTTTAGAGCATGATATGCCATAAGCAATATTTTCAAGAATATATCTTTCTTAGTTAGCATTTAGAGTCCTACAGAGTATACTTTATATTCTATGCTTCCTCACTCCTATTCAGATAGTAGAATCAAGGAGCTATGATAGGCTTTGTTGGTGTTAGATAATTTAGGGAATTCTTATTTACAAGTTCCTTCCCTCTTTAAAACAAGAGAAAGAATAATTGGTCATGATATAGCTGCAAGTTCTGAAGGGCTTAAAAAATAGTATTTGGAGAAAAGAGAGCATAAAATATATCCTAGACTGCTACTGTGGTAAATGTATGGTTCTCTTATCTTTTACTTTGATTTCTTTTCTCAGATAAATAATTCAGAGCATTTCAAAGCATGTCTTCTCTTTTTAGGGCTCAGCACTTCAGTGGTGCAGCCCACATTAATGTTGATGGAAGCTTCCTTCCAGGGCCTTTCCATCTATTTGAGAGTGTGTATGGCCACTTAGGGTCCATTTAGCTTCAGACTTGCTGTTAACGTTGCTTTATTGTGATTTAGAATTAAAACCAACCAGCTTCAGCGCAACCATGCTTGGGCAGTGAGCTCCGTTTGTTCTAAAGCATATGTGCAACCTGAGGGAGAACTGTACTTTCTCCCTTTTTCTTTTTTTTTTAACATATCAGCTCTTCAGTAAATAACATGATTTTTCATTTTTAGACAATATCTTTGACACTCAATCAATCATGTACCTTTTCATTATCTTTAGTCACTTAAATACAATTTTTTATAAAATAATCCATAATTAGTAAAGAATATGTATAAAGACTTTTACAGAATTATCTACTTATGGTCATGAAAAAGTGAACTGCTTATTGATCATGCAGACATTTGAACAATATGCTAATGACTTTACAAATAGCATTTTATTTAATATTTAACATATTTGTAGAGTAGGAATTATTATACCGTGTTAGAGAAGAGAGAGGAATGCTTAGATGTAAGTGCCTTAGTGAAATGATGTTTTGCAGCCTGTGGATTAAGCCAGACACAGGAAGACAGAAGATTGAAGATGTCACTAACATTTGGAATGTTAAAAGATAAGCTCATAGAAACAGAGAAGAAGGATAATGCCATGATTTAGGGAAATTAGAAGTGGGGCGATGTTAGTCCTTAATGCTAATAAATTACAGGGAGGAGATGTGCATGTGTGAGACTTGATATAGAGACTGCCTACAGTTAAAAGCATCATACATTTTCTAAGAAACATGACTTTAATTCCTTGAAGTATTTTTTAAAAGGAAACTATGTGAGGTGTCGTAGTTTCTTTTACTGTTGCTATGACAAAACACTTGACAAAAACGACCTGGAAGAGGAATGACTTACCCTAGCTCACTATTCTATGTGCATTCCTTCATGACCAGATAGTTAGGGTGATAGGAGCATAGAGCAACTGGAAAAATTACATCAGCAATCCAAAAGCAAAGAGAGAGGTGTCTATATAGACTGTTGTTCAATTCCCTCTCTCCGTCAGGTATCCCAGTCAGAGAATGGCACCACCCACCAGAAGTGGACCTTCTTATTTCAACCAGTACAGTCAAGATAATCCCCCATAAACATGCTCAGAGGCTCATCTTCCAAATACTCTTGTCTCGTAGACAATACTAATTATTATGATTGTGGGGGTATATATGTTAAAGCATCATGTGCTGTATGTTTAAAATGTATAGTGTCTAAGTTGTATTAAGCCAGAAAATATAAATGTTGATTTGTTAGAGGAAAAAATATACACTTATCAATGAGGTCAGAATGAAATACAAGTTCTATATAACTGCCAAGCCTGAATTCTGTGGATAAAAATATGTTTTCTGACATATTTGTATGTGTGTGTATATCACATACATAAATATACATGTGCATGTGTACACACACACACACACACACACACACACACATACACATACACACAACATAGAAATGAGCCTCCTCATTGAGCTCAAAGCAAGCACACTCACGAAAGCCCCATATTTAAACTGAACACATCACAGTAAGAGAATGTTGTGAGGGAAGAATGCAGGATGTAGAGGACTATCACAAGACATAGCTCCATCCATGCCCATAGCTGTAGAATTTCCCATGTCTTTATGGCTTTACAACACATATAGGACCCATGAAAAGTCTGAATCCCTGGACACTCCTAAGCCCTATATACACCCTTGTTTTCCTGTTCTCCTTAAGCATTATAAAGTACAACTAGCAAACTAGGTACAGAAGGAGACAAATAGTAATCAATAACAAAGCTTTTAACAAGGTGCCATCATAAAAGTTATACAAGGTTATCCATTTGCTCCCCAAGTATAGTGTTGTACTTGGCTCATGTTTCTTATGATACATTAGATGATGTAGTGCCTACAAGTGAGCAATAGGCATGGTGATAATGAGCATGGATACTGCCTAAAGGTTCCCTGAACATGTATACTTCAGTACTGTAAAAGTGGAAGTGATAATGAGACCTTACTTAGTTACTGTTGGGAAGGTAGCAGATACTCAGCATGGATAAATGCACAATAAATATTCAGGGCTAGACAGGACAGATAGTGAAGGACCTGATGCTACACAAAAGGATGCACAGCATAAAGCCTACTGTTTTATTGTTGTTTGTATCTGAAATATCAGTGAATAATTTACACCATGAGTAGCTATGGTCATGATTAAGTGAGGAGTACAATAGTCTATAAACCACTGCATGTGTAGCAAGACATTTCCCTAGAGTGTTATGAAGTCCTGGTTCCTTAATGCCACTGCTGAAATTTACAGTGATCAGCACCAGAACGCAGACTTTAAGCAACTGGATAGCCAACAGTGTGGCACAGTAGTTCAGGACCCAGGCTCTTAACAAATTCCCTAGATTCACATCCCACTTGAGGCACTTCAAATTGCAAATCAGCAGATAAGAGCTTGAGATCCCCCCCCCCCCGCCCCTAGTTATCATTACCTGCAAAGTAGGAAATGTTTTCCTCAATATCACAGAGTTCTCAAATTGTTGACTGAAACTAAATTCTTAAAATGTGTACTGGGATAGAGGAGATGCTCAATGAGCATAATCTGCATCACTCCAGTCCTTCACATCAATGGAATTGACATGCTTTCTGTCCCTACACAACCAGAGTGAAGGGCTGAAGAAGTGCTCATAATATTGACCCAAGAAGTTTCATATTTGATCCAATTTGGCAAGTCAATCTGATTCTTCCATAATCATTAATTAAGAATTATTATTAATTAATTAATTAAGAATGAAGGGTACCCAATATAATTGATTTCATTTTCTTAAGTTATATTTTGTTCTAGTGTATCACAAAATAGAACTCTTACCTACTTTTAAAATATAATTAATAGTCCTTGTGAATGAATTCCAGTCATGGTAGCATATCACTGTAATCCCAGCACTCAGGAGACACAGGCAGGATAACTGCAAGTTTAAAATTTCCTTTGTAAAACTCAAATATAAGACTTTCATCCTCCAAATAGACAATGGAATTAAGAAGAACAAAAAATAAGGACACTTCGGGCAATATAGGGGAAGAGAAAGGGACCAATAGCGAGGGCGTGGGGGAGTGAGGAAGAAACCCCTCGTAGAGTGAATGTTTGGATTTTGGGTGTTCTGAGGAGTTAGTCAACACTCTCCTGACAGTCAGAAAGTCATTCCCCATAGCTGGGCTGTTTTGCAGACATCCATTAATTTGAGGACAAGACTGTTATGAATGAGTTTTCATGTTAAGATGGTGCCATTATATCCAGATAAAATGTCACTGTCTTTCGTGACCTTTTGGCTCAGTCAAGTTTGAGATTTTATCTCCTTGTTGCAAACAGGTGTGACTGCACCCCAGGATACATCGGTGAGCACTGTGACATTGACTTTGACGACTGCCAAGATAACAAGTGCAAAAACGGTGCTCACTGTACAGATGCAGTGAACGGCTACACGTGCACCTGTCCTGAAGGCTACAGGTGAGCCATGAGTGCACATTCGTGTTTGGGGGATGTCTCTAGAACATTAGCACGCCTAATCTAATTCAATTTTTCTTTATACTTCCTAGTGGCTTGTTCTGTGAATTTTCCCCACCCATGGTTCTCCCTCGCACCAGTCCCTGTGATAATTTTGATTGTCAGAATGGAGCTCAGTGCATCATCAGGAAAAATGAACCAATTTGCCAGTGTTTGCCTGGCTACTTGGGAGAGAAGTGTGAAAAATTGGTCAGTGTGAACTTTGTAAACAAAGAGTCCTATCTTCAGATTCCTTCAGCCAAGGTTCGGCCTCAGACAAACATCACACTTCAGGTGAGAGCTCTCCCTTTGGGGAACTGAACTGGTTAGGATTCACACAAGCTGCCTGAGAGAGTTAGGAAAAAAAAAAAATCTTTTCCTGTACCAATAGCTGCAGCACAGTTTTCCTTTCATTGCCTGTATTTTGAAAATAAGACAGGAGCCAGTATGTTCATTCACTAAAGGATGGTGAGTGAGGGGGCACCAAAGTTGTCACTTTATTTGACATTTTAAGCAAAGGTATTTTGTCCATGAATTTTTATGGCTTTGCCATTCTGAGAAAGGGGCATGGAATTAAACATTTTTATGTCATGCCACCAAGATATTTATTACCGTTAAGAAAATATTTCATACTCCCAAGATTTGAATTGTAGTAAACTAGGGATAATAAGTGGGTCGCATCTATATTTTATCTGGTAAGCAAAATCATTTGATATGTTTAAATTTAAATGACTTTGCCCCACTTGCTATAGACTTCTCCCTCCTTTGTTTTTTTTTTTCCCTGACACTGACAATAGGGGCGGGACTTCTGAGATCATGAGGATAGAACCTCAGAAGCGAGTCAGGTTTCCCATAAACATCTCCCTTCACACTGTCCACCTTCTAGTACTTGCCACATTGAAAAATTATGTGAAGTACACTAGGATTGGTGTTTTTGAATTGTAACTTTCACGTAAGTCCTTTAAAAGTCCCCCAAATGAAGAGACTCGATATTAAAACAATTATTTCCTATTTCTTCCTGGCATGAGGTAAATACTTTTCTATGGATTATGAGAATCCATTTTGCTTAATATAGTTACATTTAGTATATGCAAAAAATAAAGCTTAGTACAGGAGCAAAAAATAGATAGATGATAGATAGATAGATAGATAGATAGATGATAGATAGATAGATAGATGATAGATAGATAGATAGATGATAGATAGATGATAGATAGATGATAGATAGATAGATAGATAGATAGATAGATAGATAGATAGATAGATAGATGATAGATAGATAGATAGATAGATAGATAGATAGATAGATAGATAGATAGATGAAAAATTCCAGCAAAGATAACTCTGACATGATACTAACAGGTTTACTTAAATATTTGTTACTGTTTTTCTTAGTTATTTATGGATTTATTTACAACAGAACGATTCTCAAACAAGTTGCTTTTAAATAGTAATCTCAGCAAGCATTGTTTTCTCATAGCCACGAGACAAACAGTAGTGAAAACTCTCATTCACTTAGCAGCCTGTTTCTTTGGATGACTGTGCATCCTAACATCAGGGCTACCTCCTACTAGATTGCCACAGATGAAGACAATGGCATCCTCCTGTATAAGGGTGACAAAGACCACATTGCTGTGGAACTCTACCGAGGGCGAGTTCGAGCCAGCTATGACACCGGCTCTCACCCAGCTTCTGCCATTTACAGGTGAAGATCTCTCAATTACTGGTAAAGGTGAAAACACTCGTTCAATGAAGAACTGCTTCTCTTCTACAATTCTATAATGGGAAGGGGTGGGAATATTTTGGTGATAGCAGGTGGTTTATAACTGCAGTAATAGGATGCTTGAGACTGAGAAACATAAAAAATTCGGATTTTTTTTTTTTTATTTTGCAAACTAGAAAATCTAGAATCAGGATATCAGGACACCCACATCTTATAAGGAAGTGGCATTTAGCAGTGTCATCCCATGGTAGAAGGCCAAAGGACAGATAATAACATGCCACAGAGAGGGGGAGGGAGGAGGGCTAGTTCACCCCTTCATCAGGCACCGATTATATTAACTCACTCCCTGAAGCTCCAAGCTATTTACAGGTGAGGGCAGAGTCCTCATGACCAAATTACTTTGTAGCTTCCCTCCCCTTCCACACTGTTGCTTTGAAGGTTAGATGTGTTATGCATTAATTTAATGGCATACTCCAGCTATTTCAGTATATAATATAATACACTTAGTACCAATAATCCCATCATGCAGCAGACATTTCTTCACACATAAAAATAACTATAAGAAGCATCTTTGGATCAGGGATCATAATCTCATGCATAGTTTTTTCAGGCAGGTAACTTAAATGAATTGAGCAAGTCAAATGTAAGGAAAGACTATGCTCTCACTCTTTCATTCTTAAAATGGTTTTTTAAGTATATATTCCCCTACGGCAAATAGCCTTGATGTAGGCAATATAATAGAAGTGGCTGTGATGGGAGGGAAATGAAGTAAAATCTCTTTCTACTCAATTCTCATTGGATGCTGTAATGTAAATATATGGTTCAAAGTCTGCTGTTCATTTGTTTTCTCAGTATGAATTTTTCTCTCTAAAGATTAAGTCACAGTTATGTTGGTTTTGCTGTTGTTGTTTTGAGACTGGCTTTCTCAGTTTAGTCCTGTCTGTCCTGGAACTTCATCTGTAGACTAGGCTGGACTTGAGCTCAGAGATCTGTCTGCCTCTGCCTCCTGAGTGCCTGGATCAAAGGCATCAGCCACCATGCACAATTTGATGATAAGCCTACTTGGCTACAAGGGAATGGGTGTTAATTCTGCCTGAAAGTATAATAAGTAACCTTAGTCTTATTGGTATTATCAGTATATATATAAATGTGCTTCATAGCTTATTGACTCTTTCATAAACAGTTCTGGAAAAGTAGATGCCAATTGCAGTCACGAGTGGAAAGTGATCAGTCTTTTTGGTGGTGAGCTAGCCTACTTGGAAATATTTAGAGCATCGAAATAGACTCATAATTACTGGTTTTCAAGTGGAATACAATAGTTATTTCACCTCCAAATAGTGATGAATCAGTGCCAACATTTTATGCATCATTAGGCTTTAAATTATATAGTGTTTCAGCTCATCAAAGATTTCATAAATTTGCGGTCCATTTTACTTTATTTTATTTTATTATTTTGCTTTTTTATGACAATGATGCAGTATAGAATTCTTCCAAACCAGATTAAGACTCTTGGGTTGGCATATTAAAGTTAGCATTCACATAAAATATACCAAAATATTTCCAGTTAAGTTGGAAAAACCCAAGTGATTTTACCCAAATGAAGATTTACTGGAAACAGATTTTGTGTTTGATTCTGTGTTCATTGACAATTTTTTCCTCAGTGAAAAATAGCATGTGTGCCTCAACAATTATAAAAAGAATAGTATGCTGCATACTCTCTATTGAAAATTAAAAGTACACAGTTCAACTAAGAAATTGCCTAAACGAGACATGTGTTATCAGATCTTGGAAAACAGCTTCTACTTAATTCTTGTCCCTCAAATTAAAACACACAATTTGTCAAAGCTACTACATTGTTTTATAGTTTAAAAAGACAAGCAGCAATTACCTAAAGTTCAAATATTATGTTATATTAATTGAATATTAAGAAAATTAATAGTATTTTCAGGAACAAAAGGTAGAACAGCAGGGAAAAAGGAAAAAATGGGGAAAATCTTACTAAGAAATTGAGAGATTATCATGGTATAATTCTCAATTGAAAATAAAAAATACAGACTGTGGTGATATGCGCCTTTAATCCCAGTACTTGAGAAGCTGAGGCAAGTTTATCTCCATGAATTTAAGGCCAGCCTGATCTACATAGGAAGTTCCAGGATAGCTAGAGCTACATGATAGACCATATCTCAAATAAATAAATAAAAATAAAAACTATATACGGTGTCAGAGGAGAGTAAAGATACACAGATAGTTTTATTTGGGTATTTACATGAAGTAACATAAAAGGGCATAAAAGGGAGGATGGGTAGAAGTATGATCCTTGAAGGAGTGTCACTGCACGTTATTTTGAGTTCTGAACCATTTGAATCTCATCAGCACTCAATAGAATCTTGAAGTAACAGAAAAAGGACTGTCCCTGAAAACTGTGTCTTAGGTACTTTTGTTTACCCGTCTAATCTTCGCCTGAGTATGCAGGTTGTATGTTGTCCTTGTGATTGTTCTAGGAAGAACATTAAGCAAAATATGCAGAAACATTAATGTGAAGTAGTAGAGAATAATAGATCCTGGTATCACAGATTCAGAAATCCTCAAAATGACAGTTCTTTTTTAAAATTTGCTTCACTTCAAAGCTAAGTTTCCACATGTTCTTTATTCACAGAGAGGCATCAGGCTGGCTTCTTTTCATCAGGGTTGGAATGAGTTTGTTTTGAAACCTCTGCTTCCTTCTACGTTAACTTTGCAGCTTGACACTGCTCTAAGATTCTGGTATATCTCTAAATGTCAGAAAATGGTACAGCCTTCATACTTGTTCTTCCTTGTCTAGAAATCATGAGAGAAAGGCACTATTTCTGCATTACAATAGTAAAAAAATTCCATCCATTGCGCCATTGCAATCAGCTCCCAAAAGTTATTTAATAAATATTCAGTTAATTTAAATTTTAAATCACAATTTGTTTCACCTCTATGTAACATTATTAAAAGTATGTAACACTGTTGCTTCAAGGGCATAGTCAAATATTCTTATTTTAGATAACTGTTCTTGTTTGTGTTTGGTTTCCTGGCTATGATTAATGTTATTTAAATTTTACTTTACTAAACAACATTTTCTACATTATATATTGCTTAATGTTCTATGAGGAAATTGCATATGGAAATTAACTTTTTTACATAGAGTACACTTTATCATTAGATTGATTCACTCTCAACTTGGGTTAAAATAGATTTTTACGGTGGAATATTAGAGAAAAATAATCGTATATCCAGTTATTTTTCCTGTAGGATTATTTTTTAGTTCAAAAATTCATTAATGATATCAGTTATTTTTTCAAATAAATTAGCAGTAGGATAATGATTTCCCAGGGTCAGACTTAGATTGATAAGTTTTCCTTCAAAGTTATTTTTTCTTAGTTATTTTTCCTAGCTAGATAAGAGCTTTTTTAAATGAAAAATGTGCTCATTTGTTCTTAGATTAAACAAAGGTCCTTTTTCTCGAAAATAACAACTTTGTCAACTGCATCAGCTGCTATATATAAATTAGAAGGGTTAGAGCTAGTTCAGCACATAAGAGCACTAGTTGCTCCTCCAGAAAGTCACCTACACCCACACTAGGAAACTTAGAATCACTGTACCTCCAGTTCCTGGTCTCCAGTGTATCCGGCTGGAGACACCTGCACTCATGAGCACACACCAAAACATAATCATAAAATAAAAAGAAAGGTTTTTAAAAATTAAGATAGCAGCTGACATACCTTACCTTTATGGGTGTTGATAAGACACAAGATGTTGTATTTTTTTTTTTTTAGTACAAATAAAATAGCACACATGTTTTATCAACTCACTTCTCACACTGTTGCAGAAGACTGTGGCTTTTCTTAGATGTATGTAGATTCCCAGCACCAGGAATACAAGCAGTAGGAAGAGCTCGACTCCTTTTTGATTCTGAGGTGCCCAGGGTCTGAGATTTTGTATGACTTACAGATTTCCTGGCAATACTGTGTTCCACAGATTAGACTTATGTGAGTGGAATAATTTAGGCTGTGTTTTAAGAGCTCATGACATGCATCTCTTCCTATGTCTAAGACATGTGATATCAGGCTTGATGCTGTCTTGATATCAAGTGTCCACACAATCTCTAACACAGCAACCACCAAATACTACAAACATAGGCTCATTTTCTCCCAAAGGCTGTTTATTAAACATGTGCTAACAACTCATAATCAACAAGGATCTGATCTATAACAGCAAATATGATGTGAGCTGTGTAACAGATGATTGAATGCAGGTTCTGGCCACATGTCTGACTTTTGAAATTAGAGAATGGCCTACAGAGGAAACTCAATAGTAATACCATGAATGAATAAGTGGGTAGGTGAATGAATGAATTAATGAATGCATAAACACAATGCTATTTTCAACACTACTCAGAATCTAAAGGTGCATGGTAATTCTCAAACAAAATGACAATTTGCTGCCCACCAAGGTAAATTTCTTTTAACTGACATCAACATAAACTTTTAAGGTTTCTATTTTGTAAAATCTTAGTGAAACGTATGTACTCCTTTCTTCAAATTAAAATTAATATCATACTCGAAATCAGATAGGATTTTGGAAACACCATGGAAATGAGAAGATCCGGCTGATCTACCATGCTGGGGAACAGGACAATGCACGTAGGGGGCAGTGGTGATGCCTTAACTCTTGTTTCCAGCTGCCAGGCCTTCTTGGCTTTACACTATCTGGACACAAGTTACACAAGTTGGATGAGAAGGAGCAAGAGAGACAGAGGAGAGAGAGGAGGGAGGACAAATAGGAATGAAAGAAGGAAAAGATACTCGGCACAGATGGAACAGCAAAGATGGTCTCTCATGGAGGCAGTCATACAGAATCTTTACATCCTCCTTCTTAAGATAAACATTCAGCCATTCTCACATGCTGTTGCCCATTACCATGTGCACTGTAATTTGGGGCAAGTTACTTTCATCTCTCTGAATATCTTCTGTTTCATCTCAAGATTAGAACCATTATCTTTTTTTACAACATGCAGTTGAAAAACTTTGAAAGCCCACATGCAAATGCCACAGTGCTGAGCAAGACACAGGGTAGTCCCGGTACCTAGTTCTGCTGGTGACTGATAGATTGTCCTTGTCTCTGGACGAGAGTGGATAGAGATGCTACTGAGAACCCCACCGACTCACCAAGTACAGTTCCCTTCTGTCTATTGCAGGGTATTTTTTCAAACAAAGCATTGATGAAAATACATCATTTAGAAAACTAGTTTAGAAACATTTATTCTGAAAAACTCTAATGCAGAAGTACATATAAATATCATTACTCTCACTTGGCATCCTACCACATTTAATTTGAAAAGACAGGCAGAAGAGCTTCTTAAAAATATATACATTATTATTCCCATTCCCATCATGGATGAGTCATGATGAGCTTGAGGATATCAAAATGAGGTGACCAACCATGCTTTTCTGCTCCTAGGTGCCTGTTCCACAGCATCGATTCTGTCATCAGATATTAAAATCTTTTAAGGCAACAACAGCAACAAACCTGGAGCTTGTCACAAAACAATATTAAGTTACTAGAATACTTCCAAACTGGTAGATTGCACACACAAATATAAAAAATGCCATTGTTTGTTTGTTCTGCTGAGTAGGAAGAGGAAGGAAAAGGATGAGCTTTTAAGAGTTCAATTTTTTTTTTTAAGCTCCAAATTCTAAAACTCTTTTTACATAGTAAAGCACCCAGTTGGAAAGTGGTTTTCCTATAACTATTTTCAGTTTGAAAATTCAAATAAACAAAATCTCAGGTAATAGATGAGGGTACTGAACCTAAATTGATATTAATAATAATAAATAAAATTTATGTTCCCAGTTGAATGGGGCAAAGTCAAGTGGTTCAGTGGCTACTTTTTGTGAGTCATCAAATTTATCATTCCCTAGGGAAGTGGAGAAAGGAGATTTATCAATACCTATCGTAACCCCAGAGGGCACTATGCATTGCAGCTGGGCCTAGATGAGCTGACTGTGACGGACTGCAAAATCAATGACAGCTCAGTTAGTTTTATAGTGGGAATATTGGGGTGCCAATCATGCTTTTATTTTAAAATAATACATAGGTACAGATTTCTTAAACAGCCCCAGTACATCTCATGCTAGACAAGATAGCATGAGACACCAATTTAAATTTTGATTATTTTTCCAGCCAGATATAGTCTCTTTTAGTCCAGTGATACAATATCCTCTCAACAAACAAAGACACTGAAAGCATTAATTTCATAAACCTTTTAAAAGGCCAAGATCAGCCCTCACTTCAATCTAAAATTTCATAGACAGAATTGACCTACGTGGTAATTTTTATCGGGCTTTTAACCAATTAGACATTTATATGCTTAGCAAGAGAAAAATCTTAATGTGAATCACACTCATAATTGGAAAATAGGATCCAAACCCAATTTGCAAAAGACACACTTAATGTGCATTTTGTAACCTTCAGGCCTTCATCATGAAATTATTCAGTTTTCTTGCATTTCAGTGATTTTTATTAGATATATCAAACTGTACAATTCTCATATAAATTTCCTAAAAATGTAAATATCTTTAAATTACTTGGGAGAGCTGTTAGATAGCAAGTTAAACAGGATACTTAACAAAATATTATGAGCTTGCTATAGGTAAACTAATTTTTGTTTTAAAAGTGCTGCATAATAGTTAAAAGCATACACATGCAAGGCAGGTATCCTGGATCAGATCTGTTAGGCACAGCTAGTTGTGAATCTTTAATGGCAACATGTTCAGCTCTTACAGGGCTTAAGAGGACAATGATAGTGCATGTTATGTTTGGAGACAGTACTTCTCTCATAGCGTTTGTAAAATAATTTTGCCCTTATTATTTATATTTCTCTAATGAAAGAGACGGCTGCACCTGCCTTTCTTAGGTCATTCGTTTCATTACAAGTAGGAAAGGCTGAGCAAACCATACCTCTCAGCATTATCCTTAGTGCTTCTGCCCCTGAATGTTCCAGGGCTGTTAATAAAATATATCTTTGATGCATCATCTAAATATGCTAGAAACCTATTGGTTAAAACTATTACCTAGTAGTATAACTAATAACAAGCCCTGCCACCCTTGATATAGCTCACTTATTTTTACGTACCATCTATTTATTGAGCATCTACAATGTATCAGATATGCACGTGAAAACTGAGTGTATGCAGAAATGGATAATATATGACTCCTACCTTAAAGAAGCTTACAATTTAGCTTGTATTGAAGATATAAAACGCAAAATCAGATAAAACAAGGAACAAAGAAGGAAATAGTTGGGAAGTGAATAAAGTGAGTCACCGATGGAGTGAGCTGCCTCTGGCTTCCCAGCTGGAATGATGCATTAAGGAGCATAAAACTTTAAAGGTCTTAAGCCACTCAATTTTACTGCACCGAAAGCCATCATTAGCAATGACATGTCTGGATTGATTGTCTAAAATCAATATGTTACCAAGACTCATTTCTCAGTGTATGCAGGTCTTTTCTTTGCAATTTTAAAGAGCAGAAAGGTGCCTCTGTATTAATATTTATAATCTAATTGAGGCCAATGTTTATAGAACATCCATATAAAACCACTTCAAGTTGCATGTGATCTCAGGGGGACCAAGAATCAGCTATAATCTTTGTTATGTGTTTCTACTAATTTTGTTATGTTAATCTATATTTTAGTGCTTCAGTGTGTAAACTTTCAGTAGCCTTAATAAGATATGCCTCAAAAATGATATATTTTTTGTTGATCTTTAGTATTATCTTGAATTTGACATTTGTTTGTATGATATTACTGCTGGATGTGATGATGAGAGTGATATCTGACATTTAACTTGGTTATGCGATGCATGCTTGTAATATTATTTTTTCTCAACTGAAAATTAACCATAAGCGGGGGGGGGGGGGGGGTGTTGATAGCATTCACCAAAGAGAACTGAAGAGTGTTATCATAAAATAAATTGTGAAAAACCAAACATTTACTAAGTGCAGGAACAGAATTCAAATCCAAATTTACCCAAGTTCTAACAGTAAAACTCAACATATCTCTTTAGAAGAGGGTAGTTTTCTTAATTATTTACTCTTTGAAATTACCCTAAACTTAAGGCCCCAGTTATAGAGGATTCAACGCCTTCTTCTGATCTCTTCATGCACTAAGAATGCTCATCATGCACAGATATACCGTCAGGCCAAATAGTTACACACAGAAAACAAAATGCATCTTT
This sequence comes from Cricetomys ansorgei, assembly GCA_026225945.1. Lineage (NCBI taxonomy): Eukaryota > Metazoa > Chordata > Mammalia > Rodentia > Nesomyidae > Cricetomys > Cricetomys ansorgei. The sequence continues at coordinate 4,327,484 of JAMJFZ010001390.1, forward strand.
AAAAAGATTTCTTCCCTCCCTTTTTCTCTCTCCAACAGCTCCCATGTAGTACTCCCTTGTGCTCTTTCAAATTCATGGCCTCCTTCTTTAATTGCTGATACATTTTTTTCATCACTAAATATAATGTCCAAAGTAAAATTATATTCATATATATAGAAAGATAGATATAGATAAAGATATATAGATATATATGTGTGTACACATATATATAATTTCAGTCTGACCACTGGTATGAGACAACCAATTATGAAGGTCTTCCCTGGGGAATGCTATTTTTTTTGCTCTCAGCATTCCTTAGTTACCTACATTTCTTTTTCTAGGGTTATGGCCCTGTGAGATTTCCCCTTCCATGTTTGCATGTCTATTGTTGAGGTCTGGTCTCATTCAGATCTTTTTAGGTACCAGGTTGTGTAGACCTTATGTATGTAGCTTTTCTATCATTTTAAGGAGACAAATTCACATCCAGTTCCTCTGGCTCACAGTCTCTCTGCCCACTCCTCCCCAACCTTCCCTGAGTCATAGGGGAGTGGTAGAACTCCATTGGCTGAGTTGGTGCTGGGCTCCACAGCATGACTTGTTCTCTGCATTATCAAAATTGTGTTTGTGGTTTTCTGTAATGACTTATCTGTTGCAATGGAAAATTTATTTGATGAGTGGTGAAAGCCATAATTATCTGTGGGTATAAAGATACATATTTAGAATGTAGGTAGGGATTACGCTAGTTTAATAAAGTGGTAGTTGTAGATTCTCCTCTAAGATCCATGATGTCACCAGCTCTGGGTGGTTGGCTAGGTTTCCAGTACCAGGCATTATTTTCCTCTTGTTGGGAGGCCCTTAAGTCCAAGCTGTTGGCTATCACCAAGATATGCATGTCACTATTGTGTATTCTTAGGGTAATAGTGGTATGCTGCTTATTGTTGCAGTTCATAGGCTCTGGGTCCTGTGTCCAAAATGAGAGAGGAAAGGTCACATTCAAGCAATATTACACTGTGAAACGTTATTTGGGCGGTAACTTCTTCCTAAATTATCTTCTTTGCTGATTTTAATATTGCTAAGTGTGAGATAATTAAAGATTTAGAAGGAAAAATATTAATGGGCATGTTCAATTTATTTTACTTCATTTACTCTGTGTGTGTGTGTGTGTGTGTGTGTGTGTGTGTGTGTGTGTGTGTGCACGCACGCGTGTGTGCGCGTACTTGCACATGTATGCCATTGCACATATGTGAAGGTCAGAGAGAAACTTTCAAGAATAACTTTAAAGTTTCTGGGAATAAAACTCAGGTCATCAGGTTTGGGTAACAAGTACCTTTACCCATTTATCAATCTCCCAACCCACGTATCTATTTTTTTTAATGATATATGAGACAAGGTATCAAAGTCCCTGCCTATGTGAACTCTTTTTTAAAAGTGGTGTGTATGTGTGTGTTTTGTTTGCAAATGTGTGCACATGTGTGTACAGCTCTGCTTATGGAGGCTAAAGGTTAAATCCAAGTATCTTCTTCCATGGCTCTATGAATCGCTCACTGAACTGTATGTAGCTCACTAACTCAGTTACACTTTTTAGCTGGCATGCTCTAAGGATCTAATTGTATCCACTCCTTCAGCACTGGGGTCACAGAACATGCTGTACCACCTAGCTCTTATGTGGGTACTGTGGATGTGAATTCCTGTCTTCAGTTTTGACAACAGGCACATTGCTCAGTGAGCCATCTCCCCAGCCACAGACACGGGAACTCTTAACCACTACACCAAGAATTTAAAATAGCTTCACATTTCTGCTGAATATTTCATACTGTCCTCAAATCAAAACATTTTTATAAAATTTTTGCTCAACAAACAGTAGAATATGATTAGATTCTAGTGGTCATAACATGTATAAATATTAGTGCATTTTTTCTGGCAGTTTTTAGCCTTAACATACTTGCAAATTTAGCTATTAGTACCAGAAAATTGAACACTCATTTTTTAGCCAGTGCTATGACTGGATACATAGGAGAGCCTGGAGGGAGAAAAGGGAAGGAAGAAATTATGTATTATAATCTCAAGAAATATTTATTTTACTTTATTTTATTTTTAGATTTTTGAGACATGGTTTCTCTGTTGTAACTCTGGCTGTTCTAGAACTCTCTCTATAGACCAAATTGGCCTGGAACTCACAGAGATCCACCTGCCTCTGCCTCCTGAATGCTGGAATTAAAGGCATGTGCCACCACTGCCCCACTTCAGAAATTATTTTAAAAGATAAATTTTTTTAAAATGTAATGTTGGCTTTGTTAAGCATTTTATTTAACCTATTAATCCCAGATCTCAGCTGAACAAAGATTTCTTTATAGTAATATGACTCAAGTGGCGTCTATCCAAAAATATACAAGAAATGAAAGTATATTTTCAATTCCTCAGTATTGAAAAAGTGCAGAGATATTATCAAGTTGGTTTTTGTATTCATTTGTACGCTTGACTCTGGTAGAAGCTAACATACTGTGTCACACTGTAGAAGCCAGCAATCCTGAAGATTCTCTGGGAAGTGAAGGCTCCTTTTAATACCATTTAAAGCCATAGACTGTCTTTTGGTAATGGAAATTTTATGTCCTTAAAAAGTAAAACACATAAGTTATTATTTGTGATTTTCACAAATGGAATGAATGTGGCTGGGGAGTGAGTATGCTCATTTCCAATTCTTTCTGTGGGAGAACAGTTTTATTTTGTGTCTAGATCATGTGTCCTGAGAAATTAAAATTAATTGCATGTCCTTCAGAATATCTTTTAAAAGTTAGCCTCCTTAATGTCTGGTATAAATATCTTTTCTGAATCTGGGTTTATTGAAGTTTGTATTTTAACTATGTTTCCAGTTACAGTTTTCTTTTTTCTTTCCATTGTAGTGTGGAGACGATCAATGATGGAAACTTCCACATTGTAGAGCTGCTGACCCTGGATTCGAGTCTCTCCCTCTCCGTGGATGGAGGAAGCCCTAAAATCATCACCAACTTGTCAAAACAATCTACTCTGAATTTTGACTCACCGCTTTATGTAGGAGGTGAACTTCCTTCCAAATCCAGTGGTCTTCCAACCCTCTGCTTCTCAGTATTGATCAAATCTGAAGTTACTGGTGCCTGGTGCCGTGAGCATTAATACCACCAGTCATTGTAACTGGGCAACAAGCATAAGACAGAAAGAGATGGAAGTGTCTGTTAAGGGACCATTCGGGCATCCTTGTTCTGGGTCTAACTCAGTGTGTCATCGAGTCAGAGAATGACATTAGTTCTTCATCTATGACATGCTAGCTAGGTAATTTATATATAATGTCATTTAATTTATATCTGTCTGCCTACAGAAGAAGAAAACTGGTTATGGAACTGGGACATGAGTTAAATACCCAGAAATCATGTAAATTGCCAAGCATTGTGGTATACTTACAATTCCAGTGATGAAGAGGTACAAGCAGATCCCCAGGGCTCAGTGGCCACAACACCTAACCTACCCAGTTAGATCCAGAACAATGAGATGACCTGTGTCAAATGACAAGGTGCATGGCTTCTCAGAAATGACACCCAAAGTTGACCTCTGGCCTCTACACACACATGCACATGCACATTCATGTACCTGAACACTTAATCTACCTCTCTCTCTCTCTCTCTCTCTCTCTCTCTCTCTCTCACACACACACACACACACACACACACACAAGAATAATAAACAAGTTTGGTGCAAAGTATGGAAAGGAAATCTCCAACCCAGCTCCCTTATGGAGGCAGATCATAGTTCAATCCAATGTTGCCACGCTGATATTTCTGGAAGTACATATAAATGATTGGATAATTGTCAATGAAACACAATGGAATAATCAGTGACTCCTATTTGCAGATTGTGTCAGACTAGTAGGAAGTATATTTGCTTAGCTGGGCCCTTATATTGAAAGAACAAGAGAAAAGCTTGGTAAAGTAGGCTAGTGCTAGTAACGCTACAGTACAAATCTAAGCCTTATTTTAACCAATAAGAATAAAATTGAGGAAGAAACAAAGAGAAAGGGAGGAGAAGCAGAGAAAGAGAGACAAAGGAGTCAAGAGGAGAAATCTCAAAGAATAGAACTTACATCATTTGTCTGTGTCTGGAAGAGAAAGTGTAAATTGGAGGCAGAATTCAAAATTCAGAATAAAGACAAAATGATACATGATATAGAATTAAAATGCAATGATATAAATTACTGAGTTGATAATATTAACTTATTTAACAGATAACTAAAGCCTCTGAACATATCAACACACCTCATTTCTTCTTTAGGACAAGTATTTTCATGGAGGTCTTAGCCTCTACAAAAGACTAACTTAAGGATGCTCTTCAGTGTTTTGTTTTGTTTGGTTTTGAGACAGATTATCTCTGTTGTAACTCTGACTGGCCTGGAGCTCACTTTGTAAACCAAGCTGGCCTCAAACTTAGAGAGATCTGCCTGCTTCTATCTCCCGAGTGCTGGGATTAAAGTTGTGCCCCACTACAACCCAGTTCTTCAGTTATCTTATTCTTTCCAAACCTTCTATGAACTATGGCTTGTAATTGTCTCCTAAGTTCAGAATATTTCTATTTATAATAATTTCAATAAGTAAAAAACAATATATAGAATGCTGATGCTGCTTAAGAGATTTAGGAAAAGTTCAGCACCTTTGATTCAGTTGTATCGACGGTTATGATACGTCTACTCTATCCTGGGAACCAAGTTAATGGACGATCAGTGTCACAAAGCTGAAATGTCCCTTCTGGTTCCAGATACATGAGGCATCCAGGTGCCTCTCTGAATCACTCATGTGGCATCACAATTAAAGTCTTGCAGATTATACTCAGCAAGCTGGCTGACTGCCCTGCTTCATAGCAATCACAACTATGAGTACTATGAGGGTATTTTTAAAATTAGTTTTTTGAACATTGCTGTACAATCTTTTAATCATATTCATCCATTACTCTATTCCATCGCCCTTTCCCTAAGCCACATAAGTCTGTGTCTTTTTTTTAAAAACAAACAAAAATTGAAAATAATTTCAAGTCCAGCTTGTGCTGCCCATAATTCTTAGTTGTGTTGCTTTCTACTGCAATTTCCTCAGCTAAACTGGAGAATCACTCTTCCAGTAACTAACAATCTCAATAGTTAGTGAGTTATGGGTGGGACTCCATGCCATGTTGCCTCTCCATTTTGGGATTGGCTCTGACTTAGTCTTCTATTTCCACCTACTCTGCATTTAGCAGCGTGCCTTGCAATACAGAAAACAAGTCTTGAGTGTTAATAGTGATGTAAAAGGAAGAGTTATATTTATGAAGCATTTGCTATAACTAATAGTGCTTTTTTGAAAATGATGATTTTATAGGTATGGCAGTGCTTTTAGTGGCTTAACCTTTCATCTCCAGAGCAAATTGAAGTTGAATTACATGGTAAACATCATTTGTTCTGTTTCCTAGTCCAAGAAAGAAGAACTCAGGAACTTTCTGAAGCACGCCCCAATTTGCACAGCTAAATTGTGGTAGACACTTGATTTAAGTCTGGGTCTTTATGACTCCAATGCCACCTGCATTGCCACTTACCTTTTTAAACAAAGGTCAGAAAACAAAATGCCTTAAGTAATGAGGATTTTCCCTTACTTCTGTACTTGTCCTTGACTTGAATTTATGATGCTTTTATTCAAAAATATATTTCAGTGAATCCTTTAAGAGACTTTTAGAATATGGTGTTCGGTTTTCAAAATACAGATGATAATATTTAAGACAGAACATTTTTAGAAAAGGGGGAAACTTTTCAAACTCCAAAATAAAAAGTGCTAATCCTTCTGAGACTAAGTCTTGGAAGAATGCAGAAGCACCTCTAAATACTCAAGCCTAAGGCAAGCCACTGTGGTCTCAGCCTCACTGCCAGAGAACACACCAAGCCCATTTCCTTCCTCCCCAGATTGTGTTCTTGTGGGTGGTTCACATTTTAAACTACAAGAAACCCATAAGACCACAGCCCAACAGTCACATGGCAGAGGCAAGAGAAGCTGAGTCAAGACAAGGAAAGTGAGATTAAGTCTGGTTAAAACCAGAGCTGTCCCCAAGCTGCCAGATGCATCCTAGACCATGGTCCATTCCAGAAGTATTCTTGGGAAATATGCAAAATAGTGGTGCAGCTAAATGTCCTCCTGCACTGCTGACTATTCATGATATTGTCTTTATATAACAGAAACCAGAAGGTTTAATGTTTTTTTTAATGTTTTTTCCATATAAAAATTCAACCATAAAACTTATTATTTAGCTGTTGGTGGGGGAGTAAGACACCAGATATGAGTGTCTAGGTACATAGTACAAAAATAGTGCCACCTTTGGACAAAAGATTTCAATAATGATACTCTTCCCCTTAATAGTTATTTTAAAACATAAAAAGACTGTGAAGTCTTTATTTAAAAATCCATTTATTAGGTTATTTACTGAGTGATTGATGGACTAATTCACTTCTGACTAAAGTCCATGAAAAACAAAAAAGTCATAAAAAACAAAATCATGAATTAAAGGCAATGTGCATCTATCTGTATTTGTAATACTCAGGAGGCTAAAGCAATGGTATTTATGGTTCCTGGACATCCTGGTCTGTGCAGTAAATTACTGTCTCTAAAAGCATATATATGGATATAGATTGATACAAATATAGATAGATAGATAGATAGATAGATAGATAGATAGATAGATAGATGATAGATAGATAGATAGATAGATAGATAGAAGATAGATATGCTTCTGTTTTTCAGTTTAGAACTAGCACTCCACGCTTATCAAGCACATGAAAAGGCTGACCCAGAATAGCTCTTGTCTGGAGTGATAATTCAGGGTAGAGCATGTGGTTAGTATGCAGGAGGTGTTTGGGTCAATCCCTAGGTCCAAAAATAATCTAGAAAAGGTCTTGATTTTATACGGTATTGAAAGCTGAGTCTGTGAATAGTATACATTATATGATGTTGCTACTTTATATATTTTACCATCAAAACTACACCCTCTGAAGTTGTAACCTTTGAAACTAAATCTTACAAGTTTACTCATTGTTGAGGAATTTTGCCAATCTCAATTTAGTCTCACTGTATGCACATATAAACATTGTATCTCCACCAAAATGACCTATTAAAATAGCTTTGGAAGAAGTTCATTTTAACTGTTTTAAGAAATCATCTAAAATGTGGCTCATTAAAGTCCACATGTTGTGATGGATAGACACAGTTTAGAAAGACTTACTCTACAGGAAAGAATTTGTTGTCATCACTGGAACTCCCCTGGAAATGGTCAACTGCATGCCTCTATCTTGGTGTAATAATATATTTTCCAAGGCCAGACACATGCATGGTAAATGTCATTACTCACAGAACTTTGTTCTAGTGTGGCCATAAGCCTCCCGGATCAGAATCACCTATGTTGCATGTTGACATTTAGAATTATGCACTTGTCCTCTTCCACATAAGATCAGGATCTCAGGGTGGGAAGGGACAGGAAGCTGTTCTTTGAACATACACTTTTGGTAGGTTTTGTGCATGAGCAGTTGAAAAGCAACTGTTCTGGTCCACCTTCTTATGGTAGAGATGAGGCACCTAAGACCCCAATACAGGAAAATTATTGGTCAAGATATTCTCTGTAAGTAAATTTTCTCAGTGCTGAGACAAAAAATAAAAAATAAACTAAAATAAACTTATGGAAGAAAGGGTTCATTCTTCCTTACAGTTTGAGAGCACAGTCCATCTTAGCAGGGGAGTCATGGAGGCATGAGGCAGTTGGTCACAGTGATGCAAACAGGATGCACAGTGAGATGAATGCCAGCACTCAGTGTGCTTTCTCCTTTGTAGTTAGCCTAAGAATACAAGCCAAGGATTGTAGCATCCACATTCATGGTATGTCTTCCTGTTGTTAAACATGTCTACATACACACTGAAGTGTATTTCCCTGAAAGGAATTATTTAGCCTTTGGATGTGGATATGAGGATTTATGTTGATTAAGTTCATTGATGTGAGAAGAACCATCTTAATATGAGTGACATCATTACCTGTGTGGGGACCCCAGACACTAACATGGAGAACATGATCTGAGTACTAGCCTTTCTACCTCTCTGCTTGCTGATCATGCATGTGATCTGACCAGCTGCTCCAAACTGCTATGGCCTTGACTTTACAACCGTAATGTACTATCCCCTTAAATTGAAAGTTGAAATAACCCTTTCTCCCATGAGTTGCTTCTGGCAGTGTATTTTATCATAGCATCAGGAAAACAAACCTAGACACTCAATGATTCTAAATCATATCAACCTAATAATGAAGAATAAAACACTCAACCAATATTAGCTACTTGACCTTTAGACAAGTGGATTTATATATTTACATACCTGATTTGGGTGCCTGTTAAGACTCAAATGAGGCTCATTTCTTACGTAAGGAAATGATGGCATAAAGCAAGGACCCTAGAATGCAGTAATTCCCTGGATAATGAAGACCTGGCTTGCCCCGACTATAACCCCAAGCAGCTCAGAGTCCCAGCAGGGTTGGAACATGAGCACTGGTTAGGGAGGGGGGTCATTGCCTCAGAGGTACCCAACTCCCTGCCCTTTCCTCACCCAGTGTCCTAGAAGGTCCTCTGTGTAAGACACTGGCAAGGAACTATTTCAGGTTCTGGATATGGCCATGGAAAAATTCCTCAGCTTTGCCAAAATAACAGCAGATGACTGTCACTGGTGGAATGTATATGCCCCAAGATTGCCAAAGCTATTTGTGATGGACCTTATTCTATACTTTTTAATTTTTCTAACATGAAAGCTTCATTCTAAGTAGCAAGAAAAAGCATGGTATAAATGAGGTGCTATTCAGATAAGAAGTAAAAATGAGCTTTCCAGGCACAGACATCCTTGACATTGATCTTGAGGTGCTCAGTTAGTTGCTAAATTAGAATCTGACAGTGGTGGGGTGGGTTATTATGAGCTCCAGTCCTCACTCTCAGAGTCTTGGTAGACTGAACCTTGCCTCCAGGATTAAGAAGGTGGGGCAGTCAGCATGATACTGACATGGGGGTGACATGAAACCTGTGGCTCAAGCTCTCTAGGCTATATCTTTTGATTTTATACTTAGAGAAATAATTAATCAAAGAATTATCAACTGTGGCCTCCCAGTGTGCATGGTGTCAGATATAGACCCTTAGGGAAAGGGACGATAATACTTACCTCTAGTGTTTGCTTTGAGTAGACCTTCTTGAAGATTACATACATGTATGTATGTGTGTGAGTGTATGTGTGTGCAACCAAGTTTTGTTTGAAACAAATTTACAAATTAAAAACTGGTTACCAATAACTAGGTTCATTTTAGTTAAAAATGAGAATAGCCAGCAGCATCTTACCAAAATGAAAACCGAGGTGTTTCTCTACATCCTCAACTGAGCACACAGATCCCTGTATAATAGGGATAGGCTGATGAGCATTGATATTTCTCAGTAGCAAATGACTGAGGAGCCTGCCAAGGGTCTTAACTGACATACTGCTTCTTCCTAGGCATGCCTGGGAAGAGTAACGTGGCATCACTGCGCCAGACCCCTGGACAGAACGGCACCAGCTTCCATGGCTGCATTCGGAACCTTTATATCAACAGTGAGCTGCAGGACTTCCGGAAGGTGCCCATGCAAACTGGCATTCTGCCTGGCTGTGAACCATGCCACAAGAAAGTGTGTGCCCATGGTACGTGTCAGCCCAGCAGCCAATCTGGCTTCACCTGTGAATGTGAGGAAGGCTGGATGGGGCCTCTTTGTGACCAGCGAACCAATGACCCCTGCCTTGGAAACAAGTGAGTTTATGCTGAATTCTCAGAGCAAAACCTAAGAGAAGGCAGGAGACTGGTTGGGGGGGTGTTGTGAGGGGATGGTGTAGAGAAATCGATGCATTAGCATTCTGTTCTCTGTGTTCAGACATGTTTTTGCCTAACCACATACCTTCTGACTTCCTGTACCAACTGTGCTTTCATGCCTATGTTTCTCCTTCCCCATAGATGTGTACATGGTACCTGCTTGCCCATCAATGCCTTCTCCTACAGCTGTAAGTGCCTAGAGGGCCACGGGGGTGTCCTCTGTGATGAAGAAGAAGATCTGTTTAACCCGTGCCAGATGATCAAGTGCAAGCACGGGAAGTGCAGGCTCTCTGGACTCGGACAGCCCTACTGTGAATGCAGCAGTGGATATACCGGGGACAGCTGTGACAGAGGTAGCCTGTGCACCTTGTTTTTACAGAGCAGGAGGGATGTCTCATCACTGTGAAAAGATAAAGGCGTGCAGTGATGAAATGCCAGGGTTTGTGTGCCTTGTAGCTACTGTTCTTGACTGATTTTCAAGTGTTACGCTAGTACTAACTGAAAGGACCTCAACACCTACCATAAGGTTTTACATGGCATTCAGACATCTTATTACAACTTGATTCACTGTAAGTCTCCTTTGCCCTTCTCAGAGCACAGCTGCCCAGCTCACCTTCAGCCTCTACCTGGTCCCCTCACCCACATGTATTATTAATCCAGCTTCAGACACAGAGTCTATGGGAGTGGTAACGCTGCTCTGGATTGAGTACAAAATCACCATTGGCCTTAGAATGGACTGATTTATCACGGTAAATTATGCAGGTGAGAGGGATTGAGGCAGCCTGAGTTTTCAGACTACCTCTCCCTCCTTTGTTCCCAGGCTCAGAACTTGCCTGGCCTCCAGCTGGCACAGACCTCGGTGCATCAAACAAATCAGATGAACGTGCCTGCGGAAGCTTTTAACAGATGTCTCTTTTTTGAACTACTTCATACTAGCATAATTTATGAAGTTAGTGGAATGTTACTTGTATTAAGTAACATATTGGATAATATTAAATTCTAGGTCTAATAAATTAAATTGCATTCTCTCTGAAACTGCTCCCCGTGGTAAACAAAACCAGCTGTTAGTCCTGTAAAAATAGAAGATGTGTATTTTTTTTTCTCCTTTTTTGCAATAAAGGAAAAGATTTAGGAATCCAATTTTCTTGTCAGAACAAACATGTTGTATTTATTGTCTACATCTATAGCATTCACTTTGCTGGAAGTAGGGATCTAAAAGACTCGTTTTTCAAGGAAGAGTGGGTTATGCCATCAGCACATAATATGGACCACAAGCATCACACTCAAAATGGCACTGGCAAAGTGGAATGGAGGGCAGCAACCACGGAATGGAGATCTTAGCTTCTGCTCACTCTTCATAACTTACAGTGTCTGTCCTTAAAACACTCTTATTTCCTTGTTCTTTTCTAGAAATTTCTTGCCGAGGGGAGCGGATAAGAGATTATTACCAAAAGCAGCAGGGTTACGCTGCCTGTCAAACAACCAAGAAAGTATCTCGCTTGGAATGTAAAGGTGGCTGTGCTGGTGGGCAGTGCTGTGGACCTCTGAGGAGCAAGAGGCGGAAATACTCTTTCGAATGCACAGATGGATCCTCATTTGTGGACGAGGTTGAGAAGGTGGTGAAGTGCGGCTGCACGAGATGTGCCTCCTAACTGCATTTCCAGCGGCTTCCGTCTTCGGCGAAGGATGTACACTTCTTGACCATGTTGGACTAATTCATGCCTCATAATGGAAATATTTGAAATATATTGTAAAATACAGAACAGACTTATTTTTATTATGATAATAAAGACTTGTCTGCATTTGGAAAAAAAAAATAATAAAAGACATGCTTGTACTAAAGCTGCCCCTACACTGGAGAAGTGTGAAGAAAAGCCACACTAGGAAGCATTAGCGCAGTGGTGGGGACCATCGCAACACGGAGCCATCTTTGGAACATGCTAATACTAGCAGAAGCACATACACAAGAGCCTGACGAGGGACTGTACACTCACATGCGATTGCCCAGAGCATAGAACTCACGACCCCCTTCCCATCAGTGCAGTTCAAAAGGACACAGCAAGCACAATCCTGTGGATGAGACCACGAAGCAGGGGCATGGAAATCCAGAGTCTGTAGATAGATCTGAGGGATGAAAAATATTTTGTGCAAAATAAAAAAGTGTCCTGACATCTGAGTTTCATTCAGGAGAGAAAATGGGTGTGGAGTGCTGTGATACATTTTATTGTCTTTGGCAACGACAGCACATCAGCAGAAATAGCACACGAAGGTGTTTATCTACCACTTTCCAGTATTAAATTTTTGTAATATAAATGATAAAAAAAAGATGATAAAGAACCAATAGATTATTGATAAATAAATTAGTAATAATATGAATTTTTGTTTCTATGAGTTCTAAATAGCCCTATACAGTATTCAATTTCAACGAGGAATATTTATTGTATTAAAGTACATTGTACTTAACGATCTAGGTCATCACTTTGGACTGTTTCCCGACGCTTTAATATATATTAATTTATGATTATCCTGATATTTTTGTACATTTTCAAACTTTAAAGAAAATCAGGATTTTTTTTTGGCACTAGCACTAACATAGGATGTTATTTTGTTATCTTGGGATAGGAATATGTTGTTCTGTTGGCTGACCTTGACATCTGAACGATAATGTCACTGACCTGTGGCCTCCTTCAGGACACATGCAGACGGTTGGCAAAGCCTAAGAGTGGGGACAGCAAGTGCACCCCACTGCTGCGTGTCCTCAAAGGAAAAGGGAAATGATCTGTAGCAGTGGACAATAGGAAATAGAGGTTTTACAAATTAATTAATAAATATCTCCTTGCCATGTTTTGGAGGAGGGTGGGAGAAGAAAGTCTGTTATGTCAAAAGCTGTAATTTTTCTCCAAACAATAAAACTCCTTTATTACCTTACTGCTCCCATGTTAACATGTTTGCTGCTAAATTGCAATGTAGAGTTGATAACGATTTATAGTGGACTGCGTTCTTCCTTTCTAAAATCCCAGGGTGCCCTGTGAAGATGCAGATGTTTCTTTAAAAGAAAAACACTTTTTTTAAAACAATGAAAATTATATGTACATGTATAATTCAGTACACTTGTCTTTCTCCAGACTAATATAAGTTAGACTCCTGATGTTTGGAAATTCAAAGGTATCTACTTAATTGACAGTCTGGCCATGTCTTTAGAAATTGCCCAGGTTTGCAGGTGTTTCATTATGAACTTGATACAGTGACATGAAAAGAACAAGAAAGGCAACCTATACCTTTATGGTGCCAGAAATTGCTTTGACATTAACATATTGTCACATCTGGATACTACATAAAAAAAGATAGAATAGCATAGTCTTTGCTAGGGAAAAAATGCATATTAAATGGATTTATCCCACCAAAAAGAACTCTAAGATGAAATAGAAGTAACACAAGTGGTCTCATTTGTGTGTTTGCGTGTCACTGCCTTAGCTAAAACAACCTATCCAGAACTGACAACCATTCAAATCAAAGAAGTGCATTGTTTGGGCAGAGTCTTAACACTCAGCCTCAGTTGTGTGAGTGAATCATCTCTTTCAAAGACAAGCATGCATACACATGCACACATACACAGACACATACACAAATATACCCATTATCTTCCAGATGTGAACATCCAATCATTTATTTGTTCTTGCTTAAAATGACTTCGGTTGTATTATATAAATATTAAATAATCGTTATAAAATATTCATGTGTTCCTATGGATTGCTTCCTTTTTACAGTGGCATCAAATTTTTCATTAAACAAAAAGTCATCTGCAGATATAACAAGATTTCCACTTGTTTTCCCAGATAAACACTGTCTTAATGGCTAGTGTTTGCAGAGTGCTTAATGTTGCTTACTGTCTGGCAAGAGCTATGCTCTGAGTTTTATTTAAAAATCTAGATCGTTTCTATAAATGGATGGAATTCCTGTGTTCCCGGCCAATACCAGTATACAAGACTGGTTGGTAATCAAAAGAGCTGGACTCAATATTGGGCCTTTTGTACCAATGTGTTTGTTGATAATATAAATAGCAGTTCAGTCACAAACTGGGGAATTGCTAAGCCTTGAAGCCTTATTTTCCGGGCCATTAATCATGTATATTTAAGTAATTTTACTAACGGTTTGACTTTTTGCTCCCTTTTTAAAGAAAGAAAGACATCATTCTGGTTTTTGCAAGTATTTTTTTCTTCCTGATTATAAACTCATAAAAAAAAAAGTTCTATTTCTCTGGGATTTGAGCGGAGTTAGTTTCACAGGGGTCACATTTGATTTGCCTTCCAGTCATGAACCATTAATAGAGAACATCCCATAGCCAGATAATCATTAACAAATCCCACAAATTAAAAGCAATGGTTCACTTTAAAAACTGCTCCTGACTTATAAACCTGTGACCACAGCACTCTTTTAAATAAGAAACAATTCTAGAGTTTTTGTGATATAATTCATTTTAAAAAGTACAAAATTGAAGCTATCACATATAGATGATGTAATATATGTGATATTATGTATCACATAATATGTATATGAATGTAATGTTCATCTGTTATCTAAAAGATGAAGTTCTTAAACATTCCTAGCATCCTTTAAAACAAAAAATCTCGCATAAGTGAGATACCATCAGCAAGCTGGATATGCAATCAATTGAAGAATGTGATCACTAAAAACTAACCACTGCAGGTTTTGAAATTTGTTCTGACCATAGATTGAAATTATTTCTAAACAGTAGCAGGGGAACCCTTGCTTTAGAGTGCCTCTGGGCATTTTCTCTTATGGATGGTTTGCTTTGTCAGCAGCATTTCTTTCTGAAGGAATGATCAAAAGACTTGAAATCAATTCAGGACATAAGGTTCTTCCATTTTATGGTGTCATCTACCTCATGTACTGACCATTATTTCTAAAGCAATGTCTGTAAAAGTATATAGGCTATAAAAAGTAAATGAAGCTTATGTAAGGTAATATATAAAGTAGAGAAGGCTATAAAATATAGAAGCTATTTTCCTTCTTAATCCTTTTGGTGTACTGACAAGTCATTTAAGAGATGATTTCTGTTTTGTGTCTCCTCTCAATTACAAGAAAAGATGGCAGACATTTCATGTAGTTTCAGATAAAGCAGATAAAGTCTGCCTAGAGGATTTGTTTCATGGATATGGGGCTGAGGCTAGACTGGGAAACTTTCCCTGCTTTTTTCATGTCACCACGACACAAACTTAAGTCATTTAAGAAGAGGAAATCACAATTGAGAAAATTCCCCCTCAAAATATTTGCCTGTGGGCAAGCCTGTGGTGTGTTTTCTTGATTTTCGAATAATGTGGGAGGGGCCTGGATCAGGATGGGCAGTAACATCTCTGGGCTGGTGGTCCTGGGTACTAAAAGAAAGTAGGCCAAGCCATCCATGGGGAGAAAGCTAGTAAGCAGAATTCCTCCATAATTTTTGCTTCTGTCTGTGCCTCCAGGTTCCTGCCTTGAGTTCCTACCCAGTCTTCTTCAGATAATGGGCTGTGATATGTGTGGAAACAATCTCCAGTTGCTTTTGATTGTGGTGTTTTATTGCAGTAATAGAAAGCAAACTAAGATTGTAACAGATACTACATAAATGATCAAGCTGATACATAATATCAGACTGTGATGCAGCTTTAAGGAAATAGTGGTATGCTAGAAAAGTGCAGCTGGGCTATGGGTGTTGCTCATTTGATATAGTGTTTGCCTAACATACACAAAACCTTGAATTTGAACACCATCCTCTATCTTGCTTTCTGTGATAAACACCATGACAAAAGCAATATGAGGGAAGTGATTATTTCATCTTACATCTTCCAGTCCATCACTGAGGGAAGCCAAGACAGGAATGTAAAGCAATAACCCAGAGGCAGGAACTGAAACAGAACCAGAGAAGAATGTTGCTTACCGGCTTGCTCTCCACGACTCCCTCACCTTGCTTTCTTATTTTTGTACAAGGTATGACTTGCCCAGAGGTGGTACTGCCACATTGGGCTGGGCCTTCACATATCGATCATTAATCAAATGTAACCTATAGACTTACCTGTAGGTCGATCCAATGGAAGCATTTTATCAATTGAAGTTATCTCTTGTCAGATAACTCTCACTTGTGTCAAGTTAACAAAAATCAAACTAGCATTTTTGTCATATGATAAAACCAGTCTTGGTGGTACAGAGCCGCTATTACAGCTCTCCACAAGTGGAGGCAAGATGATAGGAAGTTCATGGTCATCTTTAGCTACATTAAAAAAAAAAAAAAACCAAAACACCAACAGTAGCTGTCAGTCACATACATGTATACCAGGAGTTGGAATGATTCTGTGTGAAAATGACTTTAAACTGTGTAAGGAAGAGTAAAGTAGAATGGAGAATGGAAGTTTATGTGTGGATTGGGGCAGGTTATCCAAGTAAATCAGCCTGTGCATAAGTCTAAGGAGGAAAGAAACTTTGTGCTGTCAAGGAAGCTAAAGAATGTGGTCTTCCTACAGGATACAGGCATTTATTATATTCATACAACCCAATAGTGGCTATTTCCTGGCATGCTTAATGCTCAGCATACCCTCTGCTCTTGAGTGCCTGTTTGCAGCGGGTTTCCCAAATGACAAATGAAAGAGATTTTCAGTTTAAACTAATGCCTACTTAGCTGTACTTAATACAGTTCCTTGAAACCTCCATAAGAAAAGCCTCTGAAAATAATGTCTGACAATAGCATCAAACTCTAAGAATCTCAAAGGAACATTCATGAACTGGAAGGTTGGTGACACTGAATTGAAACAATTGCTGGCCAGTCTGTGCTGTGAAACTCATTCTGGCTTTCTGCATAAATGGGGGTCAGATACTCAGGAAATAAGTCAAATAGAACCTAGCAGAAAATATCTATACATTAAAAATGGCAATGAAAATCTGGACTTTAGTTACATTATGGTGATTTCACTGGCCTAAAAATACATGAAAGGTACCTGGAAAATACCTGGAAAACCAAGGTTTTTCTCCTACAGCCTATGGTCCAGTCTATTCAATCAAACTATATATTCATTTGGATCATGGAAAAGTATCTTTAGTTCCTGCTATATAGAAAGCAAGATCCAAACATTTTCTTCTGGTATGCCAGATTCCTCAGAAAGAAGTCTTATTGCCATCCATCCATAGTTATTCTTTAATTGACAAAGGACAACAAAGAATATGTAAAAGCAAAGCATGGGCTCTGGAATGTGGACATTGTGGGAGCAAGAATTGTTTCCAATTCAGTTGGTAGATGAAGCCAAGTAAATGGGTGTACTAATGCAGAAACACATCAGAATGAACTTGACCAGAGGTGCAACATCTGACTTCAAATTATGCTTAATTTTCAGAGGGAGGGAAATTTGAACCTAGAATGAAGACAAAATGGAGCATGACTATTAACCATATGTTAGGAACAATAGGAGATGCTCAGAATGGTAACTGCAAAATGTGATGGGATTACAGATTTGCCATTCAGTGGGTCAGCAAGCATTGACTTTGGACCACCTTAGTCACAGCTCACATAGGTGCAGGCATGCACTCTGAAGAGAATATTATAATGACTAGTATGAACTGCAAGATGGAACTGGATTATTCATGACACTAGTTAGTTTGGGGCAAGGCAGGTACAATCTGGGATGACGAAACAAGATGCCTGAGAACAAGAAACCAGAAAATCCCCAGAGTAGAGAGTTACTTATATGTAGTAACTCTTACCTGGATGGACTTGCTCTTTCTAGCACAAAGGGAGAAAAGAGAGCACTTAAAAGTACTACCATTGCCCAGAAATATGAAATGTGAGCAGATACAATACCCATCAACACTCCAAACCAGCTTTGCATTTGTATCAATATGTGGGTGGCTAAATTTAGATTCAGAAGAAAATAAAAATAAAAAAGATACACATAAACATAAAGACTGGAGAAAGCCACAGAGAAAATTGACTATAAGACTTGCTGTCATTAATCTTACTCTCCCTTGGAGAAATAACTAGATTTGTCTTTTTGATTGCATGGATGGTGGCAGAGAGATTAAGTGACTTGCCCAAGGTTACACAGTCCAGGTCTCCTAACGCCTTGGCCATAGTACAATATTGATTTTGCTAAAACTGATAGACAGACTGCATTTTCTCATTTGAGAAAGGGCTTAAAAAAATTTTTTTTGGTTTTTTGAGATAGGGTTTCTCTGTTGTAACTCTGACTGTCCTAGAACTCACTCAGTAGACCAGGCTGTCCTTGAACTCCCAGGGATCTGCCCACCTCTGCCTCCCTAGTACTGGGATTAAAGGTGTGTGTCATCACCGTCCAGCAGAACTTTTTAAAATTACCAAAGGATAACACTTTCCCAGTAAAGATACATTAAAACATTATTATTACTCATTTAGTAAGAAAAGATGGTTCTTTTTTAATGAGATTTCTTTCTAAGAACAGGAACTGAAGTGAGAGTATGGTTTTATCTGGTTTTGTCAGTAGCTTTGATCATTGTTCCTAGGTAGGTGTACCTCCACGGACTGTGCAGTCTAGGAGCAGTTGAAAGCTGTTGCTGCTTAAGACAGCCGCAGGATCAAACACCACTTGTAAACTCACATCCTTGAATTTATTCATGGCCACAAGCTGTTCTTTTTAAAGAAAAACAATATAAAACAAAAGATCTGAACAAAGACCTGTTTGAATGAACATGAAATGTCTTCTCATGTATCTCAGAGGCCTGTTTTATCACAGGAAAGAGATAGATACACATGTGTGAGTGGCCATCTTTGCAGTTACTCAACCCAGGTTGGTGTAGGCTCATAGCACTACCACTGAACCTCATAGTACTGCCACTGAACCCCATAGTACTGCCACTGAACCCCATAGTACTGCCACTGAACCCCATAGTACTGCCACTGAATCCCCTCCTCACCCAGTTCTGACTTTCCGTTACATCCTCACGTTGATTTTTCCCTAGTCCTCTGAGATTAGCTACCATTCTTCTCTTCTGCTTGTCAACTCCTTTTTGGAGCTGAAAAGTGAACAAGAACCCATTTCTGAATGACATGCACAATACTATTTGATTAGGAAATAAATCTCTTAACATTTGGCAAAGAGAAAGCATGGTGGTTTAAACACTCAGAAGATGAAATGCAAATCCTTCTGTGTTTCTCTTCAATTAGCCTTGTTTTCCTTTCTTCCCCTTATTTTAAATGTGTTCATATTTTCGATTATAAACACATGATTGCTATATAGAAAAGGCAGTCTGAGAACACCAGGCTTCAGAGAAATGATTCCCATCCCTATCCCCCTCATGTCTTAGGACAATAGAGGCCCAGTGTACAAACAAAGAAAGACAGTCAGTGAGTTCAAATGAGTCAGACATGGAGATGCTCTTCTACTCTTTTATGCTGACATTTACAGAGAGAGAGAGAGAGAGACAGAGAGACAAAAAGACAGAGACAGACAGATACAAAGAGAACAGAGACAGAGAGAACAAGAGGTATAAACTTTAAATTACCCACAGAATTTGATTAAGATAATAATTTAGAGCTAATAATTCTATCTTTGAATGCAACACTCATGTTAGGATCGATGCCATTTTTTCAAAAACAAAATCTCACTGTCTGGTAATTCAGTTGACTATTACGGAACAATGTTGAACCCAATCATTGGTTCTTTTATGTAGAGTGTCTCATCTATGGAAACACTCTTGGTCTAAGAACATTAGTGGTTAACTTTTTCAGTATCTTACTTTCACATTAGAATATAATGGAAGCATTATATAATGCATTATATAATATCTATCTTCATCCTCAGGAAATACCAGCATGTCCTAGCCAGTCTCCCATGGATACTGTGAATAACCCCTACAATTGTGAACGAGAAGAGGACTTAGTATAGCAGCTGGACAGACCTAGCTTCTCGGTCCCCTTAGGAATCGCCTGGCTGAGGATACAAATCTTTCCTGAAGTTACATGTTTTTTTTCAGGGCAGAAGGCAGACAATGATTGGGATGATGTGGGAGTAGAAATGCCTGTCTAGCTACAAATTGTGAAGATTATGAGGGATCGTACCAGTTTTTGTTTCATTCATAGGATCAATTGCAACATTTTAAAGACAATATTACAGCAAAACTTTTCCTCTTCTGTCCCTTACACCCACAGGTGGCAACCCCCACATGCTTCCTGTCATCCCAACACATGAGGAACATGATGTGACAATGTGTCAGGAACATGACATCCCTGTGTCCTATTCATGTGATAAGAAATGGCACAGCAATGAAAGCTCCCTTTGAGGTTCATAAACCTCACAGATGAATGGGTGGTTCTATCTAAAATGATACAAAGTGGCTGCCTGCTTGGATAAGACAATCATTACTACCCACGCTCCATATGGCTAGCTGTCAAGAAACATCCAGAAAGTTCTTTCATTTCAGAAAGAAACCTGGACACAGACCTCATATGTATCCTCCAACAGAATACTTCTTAAAGATTTATTTTTATTCGTGTGTGTCTGTGTGTTTGTGTGTGTGTGTGTGTGTGTGTGTGTGTGTGTTAATGAATGTGTATGTGTTTGTGTTAATGAATGTGTATATGTGTGGGTGCCTGTGGAGGGCAGAGGAAAGCATCAAATCTCCTAGAGCTAAAGATACAGTAGGTTATGAGCCACCTGATGTGGGTACTAGAAACAGAATTAAATCCTCTAGATGAGTAAGATGTGCTCTTAGCCACTGAATCATCTCTCTGACTCCACAAACATAATAATTGCAATGCATGCTTCTTCTTTCATGGCTATCATCGTGCACTGTACTTAGGATGATGGTCCTTTTGAGGACCAGTTCCCTCTCGTGGTGGGCAGGCCCTGACCTTGGCTCTCCATTTCCCTGCTAGATCATTGCTTTCCCAGGAGAGCTCTACTTCCTTGCAAGATATAATGAACCAATTTAGTGTTCAGATCCTGATCAATCAGAGAGATCCCAGTCACTGTCTGTTCCATTTAAAAAGCCCATGCAGCTGAATCTTATGGGCACCATTTCTTTTTTTTAATTGGTTGACGTTGGCATGGCAAAATGTGCTCTGCAGAAATAAACTGCTTCTTATGGCCATAAATATATCTTAGTGTCTGCTTGAGCTATTTTGGGGACCTAACAGTCCTTACATGCGCTCAAGCATTAAGAAAGATTGGGACCAACTTCTCACTTAGAATTGATGTTTATTACCACACAAAGAAGTCCAGATGTCACAGTATTATTAGTATCCTGTGACTTCTGTCCTTTGTTCTTCTACGAGGATGAAAAGATTTACCTGATTTAGCACAGAGTACAAGAATAAAACCCAGAGATTGGGTGCCTCAGGTTATATTATAGAAATACACTTCTTACTAGTCTATATTCTAAAAAGTCCATGATCAAGAGGTAGATTGATTTGAATTCTAGTGGGTGTCCTCCTGTCTTCAGAAGGTCACTGTATTAGTCATTGCTGTGAAAAAAAAAGTGCTTGACAAAAGCTACTTAACAAAAGAAGTGTCTGTTTCAGCAACGGGTTTGAGGGTGTGATCCATAATAGCAGGGGTGGAATGGGAACAGTGGAGGGAGCTTGAAGAAGTTGGTTACTTTACCCATGTCAGGAAGAAGAGAAAATCAAATTTTGGTGTTCAACTTGATCTTCTTTTACTTAGGCTAGGACCTTAGTCTATGAAATGGTGATGCCCACGTGCAGGATTGATCTTTCAACTTCATTTTACTCATTCAACAGAATCTCACAGAGATGAGACTTGATGTCTGCCTCCTAGGTAATTCTAGATCCTGTTAACTTGACAACCATTTGTTATTTGTTTGTTTGTTTGTTTTGTTTGCTTGTTTTCAAGACAGGGTTTTGCTGTATATATCTGGGTGTCCTGAAAATCACTCCATAGACAGGTTGAACTCCAACACAGAGATCTTCCTACTTCTGCCTCCTGAATACTGGGATTAAAGGTATGTGCCAGTTATATCCAGCTCTGACAACCAATATTAACTATCACAGTCTTCTTCTTCCTATATCATTACATAGTGTGAGCTAAATGGTAGCATACCTCCTTAATTCAAATGTTGAAATTACAGGCTCCAATATTATCATATTATTTACATTGGAATCTAATGCAATATTACATTAGAAGTGGGGCTCTTAGAAGGTGATTATTGCCATTATACAGGAAAGCCCAGTGAGCTCTTTTGATTCGTTTTTTTTTTTTTCAATATATATGAATGAAAAACAAAAGGGGGCAACTACCCAACTTCCCAGAAGGGGTCCCTCATGAGAACTCAACCAATATAGTTCTCTGTAATCTTGGACTTTGCATTTTCAAAATTAATAAATGAATTTCTGTTCAAGATACTTTGTTATTGCAAATCAAACTGACTAACTCCCTCAGTATTTTCCCTTAGAGAATGACACCTTTCTTTCTTTTTTTCTTTTTCTTTTTTTTTTTTTTTTTTTTTTTTTTTGCTTCCTGTGTTTGCTTATCCCTCACATAGGGCCCATCCTGATAATGTAATGCTAATATTATCCTTAAAACTTGATAATACATATTACCACTCCCATGGTTCCTTCACACCAGGGTTGAGGTTTCACACATGAATTTGAGGAAGGCATAAACATTCAATCCATAACCTAACGTACTGTATTAGAACTTAAACTGAAGTCAAGTTCTCTCTGGTATGACTACTATCGTTTGTGTAAGTCACAGAGAAAAGCAAAAAATAAGGAAACAGAGAGGTAGCTCTCTGATTACTATAGGAATCATTCAGATGGTCACAGAGGAGATGGGCACATTAGCAACTGGTTATTCTAGAACTGAGTGCCCCAGGTCACTGCCACTTAAAGAATTAAGAGCCTTTTTGATATTTCAAAGTTTTTGGTGAAAATTTGAGACAAGTCTCATTTCTGAGTTTGTTCATGGTTGAATGAATGCCTAAAGTTCTACTGCTTTCTCTATGTGGACCTCTCTCTAAGTTACTTGAGTGTCCCTAGTACATGGTGCCTGGCTTCCTCCAAATCAAGAAATGCAAGATATTATGTGGGAATCTGACTCGCATGGCCTAGACTTGAAAGCCATATGCCACCACACTTGAAATATCCTATAAGTTGCAGATTCAATTCTGATTCACCTTTGAAGGAGACTACACACTCACATAAATGCAAGGTGATAGACACTGGAGCCACCTTGAGGCCTGAATCCCATAAACAATTGTGAGACAAGTGTTTGCAATTGCATAGAAATTGACAAATGAAGAACAGAACTAACCCAGGACTAAGTAAACATGTGCCTGGTATCTCCCATATGACATAAAGCTCAAGCCATTACTACTTATACTGAGTCCTTTCATTGTTCTTAAATATTTAAATATTTTCTTTTACAACAGACTATGTGCCACATAATATCTAATGTTTTCATCTTAAAAGTTAGAAAAATCCTAAAACACATAGTAATTTTGTAAATTTTGATACATTAATGTTTTCAATACAGACCATAAAGTACTGAACAAAAGTTGCATTGATCTCAATTCTTGTGACATTTAAACATGTCAAGGAATTTCACCAAAAAGTCAAATAAAAGCAGAAGTAAATAGGTAAACTGTGATAAGTACTTCTGTACTGGAAAATAGAATAATAATAGGAGAGAAGTTATTTGGAGAAGGGGGTTCAGTGCAGAGGTGAGATCTGAGCTGAGATGGAATGAGGGACAGTTAGGTCAATTAAGTAAAAAGAACATCCCAGAAAGAATCAGCCTGAAGAGCCCTGTGTTGAGAAAAGTCTGTGTGAGCAACAGGCAGTGGTGGAGCTGGGACACAGTGAGGATAACAGAGGTAAGCAGAGGCCACATTAGAGAAAGAAAGTGAATTATTTTCAAAATCTAAGAATTTATTAAATGCTTTTTAAAAGAAAGGCTGACTATTACCTGAAAGCATTATCTGTACCATCAATATTTATATTTTAAAGGGAGCTTATTATGCATTCACTCCCCGCTCCTGGCCAGTTCCTACTATTCTCTTATTTATCCCCTTCTTATAAATCATTCCATGGTTTCCCCCCATAATTCAGTAGAACCCTATCTCTACCTATTGACAATAATTAATAAAGTCTGACTTTACTTCTGGAATAATTTCAAGATGATGATAGAATGAAGCTACTCTTTATTTTGAGGAAAAGGGAGGTAGACCTGATGGTACAGATTTTCCTGGTCTTCCATAATGACCCAAGAACAAAAACAACAAATGTAGTTCACATGTCCCAAGAATGAGAGTTTCTCCCTTTCTCTTAACCCAGACTTTATCTGATTCTGGAGTCAATCCCCACACACTTCGTTCAACAGGTTAATATGCTAGATCAGGAGTCTGAATTATTTTTAAATGATGAAATAAATATGTTCAGCCTAGTGACCATATGGTTTCTTTTGGAGCCACTCAATTATGTCCCAATAGCCAGAGATAACACATTAGTGAGTGAGGAGACATAATTCAGCAACTTTTATCTATGGACATTGGCGTTTGTATTTCAAGTACTTTTCCTTTTAATGTCTCATAAAATCTTCATTTGAAGTATTTTAAAATGTGAGAAAAATAACATTTTAGATTATATATCTATAATATACATATATTATAGATATATATATCTATAATATTATAGATATATAATTATATAATATATATTTATAATTATAATATTATATATTATAATATTATTATATAATATTATATACATAATATTATAATATAATATTATAATATATAATTATTATAGTATATAATAATTATAATATTATAGATATATATTATAGATATATAATATATTTTATATATATAAAATATATAAAATTATATATATTTTAGATTATATATATTTTAGATTATAAAACCAACACTTCTCTAGTCTTTATTTGATGACTCATGGGCAAGACAATTGAGACAGGAAATTAAAAAAAACAAAAATCTGTGTTCCTCTGTCCTGAATAAACCAACAATAATATTAGAGACCTAGAAATAGGATCAAATAATGGTAAGTACCATAAGAACAACATTGCTCAAAAGCCACAGTAGAACAGAAAAATAAAAATAGTTCTGCTAGAGTTAAGTGGCACCTCACAATCACTTCATCACCCCATGCTGACATAGCATAATCCTTGGTATGAGCAGGTGCCCCACCCAATAACTGAATGGATTAATATCTAGTTAAGTTAGTATTATAAAATAATATCTCAGGACTAATATTAAGAACTAAGTAAAAATAAATGAATACTAGCCATAAGGAGGTACTAGTTTGTGAAAGAAGATAGCATCTTTTGGGGCTCTCTTCATTCATATGTAAGTTTTTCAAATGATTTTTTTTTCTGTTTTAACACCTGGAGCCACTGATGGGTAAAGTCTTGCCCTCAGGGTACCTTTCCTACTGTCTCAGTATAATCACTACAGAGAACATCAAGAAATCAAAATCTAGAGTTTAAGAAATCAGTTCCATTGGATAAATCTACAAAACACTTCTGCAGCAAAGGCTCAGGGAGCACTGTTGAAGAGGGGAAGGGAGGATCTTAAGAGCCAGAGGATAACAGAGTTTGCTGTGATAGTGTGTTTCCCAGTGATGTCAGAGCTACACCTATAAAGTTTCACCAACAGGACTACCAAAACTCCCAAACGTGAGCTGAACAAGAATGACACCAATGGGCATGCCAAACTAGACAGGAAAAAGCCCAGGACACCTTAACTCTATACAAATAATTGTAGTCAACTGAGGACACCTGGGCAGAGGAGAGGTTGTCTTCCACAGGGAGGAGCACACTAATTGTCAAACACTCAGCTCAGAAAACATACATACAAGTAACATTATAAGGACTGAGCAGGTTATATTTAGGATAAAACATACATATACATGCATACATGTATGCATGCAATAACAACTAGTGAAATACAAGGCCATTAATTTGAAGGGAAGCAGGGAAGTTTCTAAGGGTAGTTTTGGAGTGAGGAAAGGGAGAGGAAATGCCATAATTATTTTATAGTCGCATATTTTTTAAACAAAAAATTGTATCTCCTTTGCTTGCAGCTTAGCTGTCTGGGTTCCCTTTCCTTTCCTCCCCAAACTCTGCATTTTTCATTATTTCTTTCCTCTCACTGTAAACCTGGCTAAGAGTTGTGAATAGTTTCCTCCTGACAGCTTGAATGATATGCTACCTTGGAATTTCCACCACCAAACAAACAAGCCCATTACTCTTTAGTTCAGTCTCACTCCCATTTTTAGAATATGGGCGAAATGTATCCAAATGCTTTGCAGAATGAAAAACTGGATGGCCTCTTGCCCATTCCCTGATAGAGTCTTTTCCCATCTGAAACCTCGTGAGTGTGGTCTTTACTGTCTGCATTTCCATAAGGATTCTCTCTTACGGGTTGGCTTACTAAGCTCTGCTTACAGGCTGCTAGAGTTTCTCTATTTCAGAGCTTCAAACTTTTGCACATTTCCCCCACAAGCCAATTCCAAGGACTAAGGACAACATGGCCAGGTTGATACAGCAACAGCCCCATTCTGTTACCCAATCATTTGTGTCAATCCCTTCCTTTTTTCATTTCTGTGACAAAATTCATGATAAGAAAAAAAAAAAAAAACCTGTGAGAGGAACGGTTTATTTTTACTAATGGTACAAATCAAGGGTGGGGAAGGACATTATGTACGGTGGCCGGAGCATTTAAGCTATGTGTTCCTATCTCCACAGTGTAAGAAGCAAAGAGAAAATGACAGCAGGGACCCAAAGAATTATATACACCCAAGAACCTGCTCCCAGTGACTTACTTCCTTCAAGACTATCCTTCCTCCTACAGATTCCACAGCCTCTCTAACAGCATCACCAGATGGGGACCAAGTAGTCAAACGCATGAGCCCTTGGGGGACCATGTTACGTCCAAACCATAACAGAAGACAAGCAACCATGAGCTGAAATCCTGAAAGAATGAGCCAAAAATAACTCCCCTGTAAGTTGTTGGTCTTCTCACATGTTTTGGCAATAATGGAAAACAAAATCTTAGTAGAGTAGAAACTTCAGTATAATTATAGTATCTATGTGATAGGATTGCTACAGTAGTAGAGTAGATTACATATGGAGAATACTTAACAAAATGTGTGCCAAGTAATGTGTGTTCTGTAATATCTGCTATTGTTAGCTAGTGTTGCACATTATAGTAGAAAGCACATAGAAATCGAAGATGAGCATCTGTCTTCAAGTCAGAGTTGATTCCAATTAGCAAATTGACTTTGTGGGTGTTACTCATTCTGTCTGATCTTCATCTCTTCGTCTATAAACTAGTCTTCGTTGTCTTCACTGAACTGCATTGCTGCTATATGGGCTAAGTTCTTACAGATGCAGTGTTCAGTGTAATGTCACGATTGTAGTTTTCAATAACCAACACATTTAGTATCTCTTCAAGATTTTTTTAGTTGTTATTAAGAAGTGCGATTGATTTCTCTAAAGTTAACCTCCTCCATTGGAAAAAAAAATATTGATATAGTAATAGTGCTTGCTTCAGAAGAATCATTAACATGTTGAATTTAGTTATTCATTTTGCATTTGCTGAGCATGAACTGTGTTAGTTATTATGATCCATTCCAAAGGTGCTAAAATGAAGCAAGCAGAACCCAGAGACCACCGAACGATCAAATGAACAAAGGCATTTTGAGCATCATGCCTGTTCCATAAAAAGCCTGCAAGGAGGTTGGACAGTCTGTTCCTGCATCCCTTCCTGTGTGCATCAGCAGATCAGACAAATGACATCTAACTCATTTTCGGGGATGGTAGGAAAATTCTGCTGTGTAGTGAAGAGCACTGGCCAGGATGCAGCCAGTCAAGTTCAGACTGTAGCATCTCATTGACTAACTGTATTTCTTTGTTAGTATCAATGCCCAGTTGCTAAACTTGTGACAAGGACTCAGATATATGCAGTTTATTAAGCGCTGATCCCCAAAAGCATGTGAAGGATTAGAGAAAAGAAAGGAGGATGAAAATAAATGATGAAGTTTTTTTTATTAGTTTGATTATCTTTTGTTGACATAAACACTGATCAAAAATAACTTGGGAGAGGAAGGGGTTTATTTTGCTTAACAGTTACCATATATCACTAAAGAAAGTAAAGGCAAGAACTCAAGTAGGAACCTGGAAGAAGTAACTGAAGTAGATACCATGGAGGAATGCTACTTTATGGTTTGCTTCCTATGGCTTGCTTAGCTACTTTTCTTATACAGCTCAGGTTCACCTGCATAGGAATGTCATCACCCACAGTGGACTAGGCCATCCTAGATAATCTGTCAATTAAGAAATACCCAACAGGCATGCACACACGCCAATCTGATAGAGGTATGTGTTGAAGGATCCTCTTTGCAAGTGATGCTAGTTTGAGTCAAGTAGAGGAAAACTAACATGAACAAAGTCTTCTACTAAGGGAAGTCAAAGCTCATTTCAATGTGGATCCACCTGACATTGTAGAGCTTTTCTCAGAACTGCATCAAGGTGAGTTAAATAATATTTATTTACTCTTATGCCATTGATATCATAAGCCCTAATGCCATTAATACCATTCTCCATTATTGGAACTTTCTCTGAGGCAGAGTCATTGAGAAACAATTTAACACAGGAACTGGTAATGATAAGTCTGTATATTGAGCCCTGAATATGTCCAGGCTCCTCTTAGCCCTTATAGTGATGTAAACTCTCTAAGTATTTTCTCATCCTATAAAGTTTAGTGAATAATCACCTGCCTGTGTTACTTATTTTACCTCTGCTCTTGCATCACCTAATGCCTACTGAAATCTATTATCTTTCCTTGCTCTTAAAGGAGAGCTAGTGTCTTGATTCACCGCTATGTTTTGAAACTTCCCTATTGTTTGATATGTTACTCTGCTATGTTCTTACCAATAGGATGTTATAGAAGTTTATTTTTAGTTGTGTTTAAAATAATTGTTTTTGTGCACTTTGGGAAAAAGGGATGAATAAGCCTTGACATTTTGTATTGTTTGCAGGTGTTGGATTTCTATGGAGGAAGTTTGATTGCTTATGATCTTCACCTGAGGAGTTCTACATCAATAAAAACACCTGAGCTGAGATGCTCAGGGTTCTACTGTTGAGTATGATGCTTGCCATGATGGTGTATCCCTCTGAAGAGGTCTGGCAGGCTTTGCAGTTATGAAATATGCCTCCTTCTCTTCTTTGCTGAGCTACTCCAGCAGCAGCCTACACTAAAAGTGCTGCGGTCTTTTAGAACTTGAGATTAAGATGCGATTTACTTCTTTGTGACACTTTGTATCCCTATCTGGGTGGCTAAAACTCAAACATGAAACAACCACATAAATCAGGATGATAGGAAAATGCACATGGTACAATCTGGGTCTCTACCTTATTGTCCATGTGGAATAGAGCTGACCTAACCAGCCTGGATCTTAGCATCAGGGCTGTCACAAAAGAGATGTGCAAGTTCTGTCACTAATACATTATATTTTATATTCTTTTTGACATTTGCATGAGTGGCTGCAACGAGTGACTACCTACATAAAGTACTTAAAACAATGTTTGCTACCTGGTATACATTTGATAATAATTCAACCATTGTTATTATTAATGCTTCATTAGGTCTGATCTCAGTATGATCTGAACAGAATCTCAAACACAATTAGACATATTTCTGCACTAATTACAAGAACTTAATCCTGAATATACAAAAGACTAATAATCCATTTAAAATAACAACAGTGTTGACCTTGGTGTGGGGCATACTTTCTATTAGTCTTAGTACTAAAAAATTCATCCACATTATCTTATTTATTCTTACAGTATCATTATGGTATTAATTTTGGAATCTGTGTTTTACTTCTGCACCAGATTCTTGAAAAGCTGAAGCGTTAAGCTTAAAAGCAATCATTATTTAGAAAAAAAGAAAGAAAGAAAGAAAAAACACCACCATGCTTCTCATTAAACTCCCAGGTTCTTGGAAATGTAGGCAACTTTTATCAGGGCACAATCATTTGAGGAAATGTTAAGTAACATGCAACATTTTAATTCCATTCTGTCTGGCTCCTCCAGAGCTCACTCTTAAGGGATTCTAATCATTAATCACCCAAAGACTTTGTGTCTGTGCTTAGACTGCCTTTTCTGGGAAAGTGATATATCTTGAATGTTAAAGCTGCTCTAATGTTCCCCATGTGAGACCAGGATACAGATTTTTACCATTCCCACACAGACAACTTTTCTAGGTCTGTTGGACAGTAGTAGGTTTCTCTCCTGGGTGATAGGTTTGCATAAGTATGCTTGCAAATATGATAAACACTTTATTCAGAGAAAGTTTCTGCAAGATCACTTTACAGACTCTGTTTTTGTTAAATAATTACTCAAGAGGTAGAAAGCCAGCTTCCAGTTCTGTGGAATAAATTCCCTGATATGCAGAGATAGTTTGTATTTTCTCAGAAAAAAAACAATGTTTTTAGGACACATGAGTAGGCTACCTTCCCTCTCCCCTTGCCACCAGCAACCATCTGGATCCCTCAAGATATTCTCCAATCCCCTCCTCCCTTTTCTTGGATTGAGTCCAGGAGAAAAATAGTGGCAACCAGAGGCAGCAGTCCTTCCAGGCTATAGACTTCTCAGATTTCAAAAGGAAAGAGAAAAGTTGTGGTCCCATTGAGTGAATGCCAACAAGAGTCCTGAGGACACATAAGGTCCACTCATGACCAACTTCTGGACAGTGGCCTTGACAAGAACTCCTTTCCTAATTGACTTCATTTTTGGTATGCCTCCTTTGAACATTCTTCTGAACTATACTTAGTTATAAATGTGCCCATTTTCATGTAGCATTCTGCTAAGACAGTTTATGGAGAGTGCTCTCCATCTTCCTTGCCATTGACCTCTAACAAAAAATCCTTTTACCTCTACTGTTAATATCCAACAACAGTACCTTAATAATTTGCATTTCATTTCCTATCTGTGCCTGATGGTTATAAATTTCTATTATTTTTTTCCTTGCCATATTTAGAATCAAGTTCAATTCCTCTCCCTGATCACAGGTCTTGTAACTTTTGAATGAAATCTTTCTTTGTGATTTTGAGATGTACTAAGTACAAAGTTTCACGTTTTCAGCCTTAGCAACAGGGTCAGAGATATTTGTGTGTGTGTGTGTGTGTGTGTGTGTGTGTGTGTGTGTGTGTGTATGTGTTACTACTAAAGTAGGCTGTGAGTTTTATGTAGATAATGTCGTTGTGAATCCTAGATGAATACTCTCATAACTAGATTTCTTTTAAAACTAGAGAAGATAACTGGAGATTGCTTATTCCCTTTTGTTGAACTTCTCTTTCTTTCAGCAAGTTACTTACTTCAGAGCAACTTAGATTTCCTTATCTGTTAGATTAAGTAAGAATAACTGTCCATCCCAAGGCCAGTTGTCCTAAAGCTAACATTGTAAAGTAACAAAACATATAAGGATGAATAATGCATCTACTGTAGAAAAAGTAAATACTCAGATGATATTGCAACATCTTGTGAATTTTTCACAATATATGAGATGAAAGCCCAAACAACAGACTACCATAAATATTGCTACCTTAAGTATCAGCTATAATACGCAATAAAAGATGAAAGGGAAAATAATAAAATATAAGTATTAATTCTTTGGCTAAGGAGGCTTTTTAAATATTGTGTATGTGTT
Organism: Cricetomys ansorgei; assembly: GCA_026225945.1. Classification (NCBI taxonomy): domain Eukaryota; kingdom Metazoa; phylum Chordata; class Mammalia; order Rodentia; family Nesomyidae; genus Cricetomys; species Cricetomys ansorgei. The sequence continues at coordinate 4,359,065 of JAMJFZ010001390.1, forward strand.
TCCTGTATTTTTTCATTGACCATTAAACATTTGCATGTATACAAAGTTAAAAATACAAAATTAAAAGTAAAGATGAATGTAATATGAACTGGTAGCTCTCCTTAGATATACTTGTGAGCATTTTCTACAGATACCAGGGTCTAGAGAACCTGGTTAATTTGTGGAATTGGCTATAAGTGGTCTTCCTGCATGTCTTTCCTGAGCATCTTCCATTCTTCCCCTTCCTTCACTGTGCTTGCTTTAGTCCCTCTTCTGCAACTTCCCCTGAAGACAAAGGCAGTTTGCTTCTGTCTGGTGAGTAATGCTTTCCTGTGTACCCAGGTCCATTCTGTGACTTGTTTTGATTGTAATTTTCTTTTCTTTCAAGGATGAATTCCAACAAAACCTTTCTCTGTGTCATATAGGAACAAGAATGCCCTTGTTGCCATTTTATGTGTGATCAGTAAAAGGAATCTGCATGTGAATGCACCAACAAAATTAGTAACGAAGCAAAATCAATAATTTCTCAAAATTTCCAGTTTTTTAAAGTACTTGTGATATTCTATTAGTTGAGTTGTAACTGAGTGTTGATTTATCTTTTCCTAACCCTTTCCACAAACTCTGTGAGGGTAACATATCTACTTCTTAAGTGATGTGCTTACTAATTGCCACAACATAGACGTTCATGATAATTGTCAATATAATCTTTTCTTGATTGAACATAAGTCAGGCTTCCGATCTTCTTTCTGGTCCCTTTTGTATATTTTCTTTTGAAATTCAGTTATAGTACAGATTCCTTCGAAGAACACTGAACTCTCCATATCTGATATGTAGCTGTATTCGATCACATTATTTAACCAATGCCAAACCCCACATCATGTCTTCAGCAAAGATTCCTTTAGGTTAATTCCCTTGAATTCTCCTTCTGTTATTGTTTCCTCATGATAAATTTCCACCCATTACCCTTACCCTGATTTCTTACTATGAGTTTCTCACTTTGGCATGATAGATTCAAGTTCTCTTCCTCAGGACAAGACCCAGTTGTAATGATTTCTGTATCTACTGCAAAGAGTTTTTAAATACCTCCCTAAATATTTGTCTTTTAACAAAAGGAGTCCAAATATTTGGTGACAAAATAGATATTTATTCAGAGTATCAGTAGTTCTTTGGAGATACATGGGATCATGGATCAGCCAGAGTTCGGATCCCAGTTTTCCTTTTCTAAGATGATGAAATAAAGTAAGTTTCTCAAGTTCATTTTACATGTGAAAACCAAAAATGCATGTCAACTATCCCAAAAATCAATATAAGATTATTGTTTCAGACACCTTAAGTGCTTAAAATAGTTCCTGGCAACTGAAAAAATACTCTTAAGTGTACTCTATTTACTATGATTACATTTAAAAGGCCAGTACTTGCCTGAATAATACTCCAGTGCTCACCACTATTTAGAGCCAGCATCATCTCACCTTCTAGGAGACAAATGTCAAAGAGGCAAGTTTGGCATCTGATATCTTTATTTTCCCAAACAGCATGGTGCTCATTGATCCAAGGAGTGTCTCACCCCAGCACCCCATAAGCAGTGAAGACAACTCACTTTTACTGCCCTCTATACTCCTCTCTAGAAGCTTTATGTATGGATAGGAGTCATCTGCCTACCAGAACTGAAGAATGATCATTATCAATTATGCCTATTCAAGGAAGAGTAAGACAGTGCAATCATTGGTGTTAGCATCAAGTTCCCAGTGCTATCTATGCTGATTTAAGTATATTGGTAATATTAATCTAGAGTCAACACTTATATTTATGTGTTGTTTCATTTAGTCTTCATAATAACTCTATAGAACATTACTCATCCTCCAAACTACGCAAAAGAAAATAAACTATATTGATAAATATACCCATATTCCAGGGGCTTTCCAAAATACAAACCACTATCTCTTTTAGATTAAACAAGAAATAAAGGGGTAATTTTCATTAGACTTCTCCACTATGGCACAGAAAACTGCCTTCCATTTGTTTCTACCTTGTGACCCATCCTCCTCAATAAGACTATGCTATAGACTACATCTCCCTAGTGCAAGGAGCAGGAGCACAGAGCATGGTTCAGAAAAAGTTTAACAGGCCAGTCTGTTGTCTAGGACTCAATCCAATTCTTACAAGGGAATTTTTGAAAGGAGGGGTGGCTATTCTGTGGGATAAGGAAGAAATTAGTCAGGGAAATGTGGAGCTTGTCTAATCTATATCAAACAATTGTCCTAGTGGCTGATGGGAGATCTTAGAACATTTAAGAAAATTTAAATGACATGCTTATTTCTATAGTTCATAGTGAACTTCTTGAGTAAATAGAGTTTGAAAGTTTTGAACTGTTAGACTTATCCTTCTTGATTTATTCTTGTATTTAAGCTTTTGTGACTATAGAAATGACTCAGGTGATAAGTGTATGTACTGCTCTTGCAGAGAACCTAAGTTATGTCCCACAACCGCCTATAATTACAATCCCAGGGGTATTCTATATTTCTGGACTCCATAGGCACCAACACTCATGTGCACATAAATGCATACACGCATGCATGTGGGCTTGCGCACGTACAAACGCACACACACAACATACATCTTAAAGTGAAAATAAATTTTAAAAATATTTAAACTTTGATTTCTAAAATGATTGTGGGATGGAATTTAAGTTATCAAATGATATCTACCATAATAAACAGAAAGACAATGATAACTTTAGTGTCAAACACTGCTAGAAAATAATTGCCAATGACCCTTGATTATGGTTCAATAAATAGTCAATAGAGGCCACACTTTGAATTTTGAGTTTCTGTTGTTTTCTACAAGTGTGATAGAGGTGTGGTACTCTTTAAAGACTCTTACAGAAACTATACTAGCAGATAACAGTAAAGCACAGGAGGATCAGAAGGAGAACAATGAGCGCTCAAAAGTGGAATGTGCTGTTTAGCCAGGATACCCAGTAAGTAAGTTGTGTGAAATGAGTTTTGACTTAAGATAATTTCGTGGTCTGATGGGTTGAGGATATCAAGTTATTGCACATGGGAAGGAATTGCTGTAATTTATTGTGCAGTTGCTAGAAACAAGCAAGATCTGTAAAGTTCCCTGAAGTATGCTAGCTACATCCTGTAGCCTCAATAAAATGTGGATATTTGATATGATTTTCATAGCAAGATAAATTAGGGTCATAATATTTAATAATTCAGTGTCTAAAAGTCTTACAAAAGGCAAAGAGGCTGATACTAACTTGTAAGCAATCTAGTAACCAAGATGGTAGAAAAATGATCACAGAGCCTATCCAATAACAACAAACAAGGAAGTGGATCAGTTGTACACAGAAACCAGAATTATACTGACACTGAAGCTTGGGAGACATTTTACAAGAGGGAGAATGGTTTAAGAAGTAGGTCACATGCAAAACCCAGTCATCAAATGTTTAACACATTTTCTGGAACAACAATCTTTTTTCATAAGTTCCCGCAAAGGCCTACTACTAAAACCAAACCAAGGGGAAAAATATCCTACTAGAGCCAACAAACCAAAGTAGAAGCAAACAGCTTTCTGACTTTTAATTTGATCCAGGGACATTATTTAAAGACCCACAGTTATGAGTGAGCAGCTAGCTCCATAGTGGCTGGGTATGTGCAAGAAAACACAGAAAGAAAGAGAAGAAAATATTTCAACTCTCAACTGCATTTATTTTCATCCCATATATTTATTTTATAGTTTATGTATTTTTTCATGTGCATATACAGGTTTTTAAAAAAGCCAAGCATGGTGATTGTCTTAGGGTTACTAATGCAATGATCTAACACCATGTCCAAAAGCTACTCGGAGAGGAAACTCTCTGGTCACTACGGGGAGGTGGGGTGGGAACTCAAGGCAGGAAACAGGAGTCAGAAACTGAAGGAGAAGCCATAGAGGAATGTTACTTATTAGATTGCTCCTCATGGTTTCCCGAGCCCACTCTCTTATATAACATACGGTTACCTGCCCAATGGAGGCACTGTTCATAGTGAGCAAGGCCCTCCCTTATCAATCATTAATTGAGACAGTATTCCTATAGACATGTTTACAGGACAATATATGGAGGCGTTTTCCAAATTCAAATTTCCTCTTCCAAGGTAGGTTTGTATTAAGTTGACAGAAAACCAAACAGCATAGTGGTCTATGCCTGTAAATTTAATCCCTGAGAGGCTCTGTAATTGCCAAGTCAGGGTTGAAGTTTCTTTTCTGTGTTCTTCACTCATGTAAATTATGTTTACAAAGGCATCCTAAGGGATAAATGTTTTATTCTTGATCACAGTTCAAGTGCACAGGCTACAAGTTTTTAATAAATCAAGAACTTGAAAGAGCTGATTCACAATCAGGAAGCAGAAAACAATGTATGCATGTTCCTGGTTAAATTCTTTCTCCTTTTATATAGCCCAAAATCTCAAGAAGAGAATGGCATCACCCACAGTAGAAAAGTCTCCTCACCTCACCTAAACATAAGAAAACCCTCCATAGGCACACCATCTGCATTCTGTCAAACTGACAATTAAAACTAAACATTTCAGTCAGCATGGGTTATACTCCACAGTTAGTGAAACTTTGTCTAAAAATATGAATAACTAAATATAATCATATTGGCCAAGAACCTATGAATTTTTGTTTGATGTATAAGATCAAAAATACCTTGGAATAATAGACAAAAGATAAAATGTAACCTTTCCTAGTTAGTTATTTTTTTTGACTTGACACAAGTCAAAGTTATCTGGGAAGAGGAATCTCAATTGAAAACTGCCTCCATTAAATTGCCTGCAGACACATTTTGAAGGGCATTTTCTTTCTGAGATGCAGCCTCAGTTCCCAGTGGAATCCCCAGGATTGAAAGGGTAATAAAGAGACTGAAGCTTGACACAACACATTAGCAGGGTTGGAGTCACTGAAGAAATGCTTAGAGCCTATTGGTAAAGGTGAAATCAGAATTTCGGAGTTGACAGGATGGTGGGGACAACCATCAGGAACAGTGGAGCCGTCTTGAGTCTTCAGGACAAGCTGAACTTGTTGTCAGAGATGGCAGAGCCAGAGAAGGGGAGCTGCCTAGGTCCTTCAGCACCCTGAGGGTCATGAGGGAGACCCAGATATCCAACACTGACATTTTCACACTATTGAATTTTGATTTTGCTTTGATTTGATTGTGATTATACCCTGACTTTTTCCTGTGAAATGAGGAGATATTTAACTTTGTTTTTGATTTTTACAGGAACCCACAGACCATGGATATTTTAGAGACTTTGAACTTTTAAAAATGTTTTGAATATTTTAAAGAGATATTGTGTGTTTTCAAAAGTCCACATTTTTAAGAGTTTGTGTTTTTTTTGTTTGTTTGTTTTTAGATTGTTGCAGCAGCTGCTGCTGCTGCTGCTGCTATTGTTGTTGTTAACTTGACTCTAACTAGGATCATGAGGGAAAGGGATCTCCACTGAAAATATTCCTCCATCACATTGCATGTAGGTGATGTAGGCATTTGTTTTTTTGTTTGATGATTGATGTGTGTGGAAGAGGCCGTCCGTCTCTCAGCAGCATCATCCCTGGCCATATGGTCTTGGAATGTATAAGAAAACAAACTGAGCAAGACAAGAGGAGCAAGCCAGAAAACATCACCCATCCATGGCTTCTGCTTTAGTTCTGTCCCCAGGTTCCTGCCTGAGTCCCTGCCCTGACTTGCCTTCTTATAAACTGTAAAGTGAAATAAACCCCTTCCCTCCCCAAGCTGCTTCTGATTGTGATGTTTTGTCACAGCAATGGCAAAGTAAGACAAAACTTTCAAATCTATCAACACATAAATTAACAAGATTCTGTTTGCATGAATGATGGGACATTATTCAGATCCAAAAAGAATAGAATTCTGATCAATACTTCCATGTGGTTGAACCTTGAAGAAATAATAAAAAGTAAATGTCAGATACAAGACCAAAATTTGTAGTATGTAACTAGTATAGTCAAACTCATATAGTCAAAAAACAAACAAACATTTTCAACACACTTAAAAATGTTAAGTGTGAACGCACTTAACATTACTGAACTATACATTCAGCGGTAGTTACAAAGCAAATAAATAAATACAATAGCAAACAAATTTTACATAAATTAAAATTTGTATATTATTGTACAAATTGTACAAATAAATATGAATAGTACACAAATAAAAGTTATGTGTAGTTTGCCACAACTAAAAAATATCTGACTTTGAGTGCACCTATACACAGAGAAACCCATGAATAATAGTTTCCCTTTTCTCAAAGTTGAACTTCCGATAGAGCCACAGAAAAGCATGCTACTTAATCAATGTGTTCTGGCCACAGCTTACAAGCTTTTGTTTTCCATTTCTTGTTGTTTGGTAAAAGTGTCTCTCTGGGTAGCACATCTGGTCTTGTACTTCTGATCCTTCTGCTTCAGATTAGCATGATCTGTGTTATGTGTGTGCAACACCAAACCCAACCCTCAAATTTTTTCCTTTAAAAAATATTTCTCTTCCCTTTGAAAGCACTAGGATAGACAAGTCACATATATTTGAGCAAAGCAGACTCATGATAAAGTACCATCAATGATGAATAGAGTTGTGCTTCCTGATCTGTGAAATGGTAGTGTGACACCTCTCTGTTTTCTTCTATATAACAGCTGCTTAGGGTGTTTACATCACTTTAAGGCAGTTTTAGAAGAATATTTAATCCTTTAATCTGGCAGCAGGACTGTACTAGGATAGAAAGAATGTTAGTACACACTTTTAAACCCAGTAAACCAGTTGTAGCAAACATCTTTAGTCCCAGTATTCAGAAGGCAGTGTTTTCTACTCCTTTAATCCATAAGACAGAAACAGAATGTGGAAGCAGACAGAGGAGATAGAGCTCAGAAGGAGTCAGTGTCAGATTGAAAATAATATCTGAGATGAGTCAGAGTGAAGAATAGGCAAAGTGACTAATCAGAGGAAGAGTTAGCAGAGTGAGTCAGAGTGAGGGCATGCCCAACTCTCATGAGAGAAAACAGGTTCTCAGCTCTGAAAACAGCAGTCAGTTACAGCAGACTCAGTTACGAAGCAGTCATGTATAGCAATTAGTATGAGGCAAGCAGTCTGAAACAGGCAGACAGAGTCAGTTAAGGAGACAAGACATAGAGACAATGAGGCAGTCTAACTGAGGATAAGACAGAGAGGCTGACTGAGGCATTATAGAGCAGTGAGAGCTCAGGGAGAGACACAGTGGCAGCTCAGCAGAAATCAATATCGGACAGAAGAGTAGGTCAGTTTGAAGCTGAGCAGATCAACAGTCTGAAGCAGTCAGAGAGTCAGCCAGAATCTATGGTTACAGCAGTGATTCTCAACCTTCTTAATGCTGATCCCCAATCATAAAAATATTTTTGTTGCTACTTCATAACTTTGACTTTACTACTAATTATGAATAGTAATGTAAATATCTGACATGCAGATGATCTTAGGCGACTCTGTGAAAGGGATATTCTACCCCCAAAAGGAGTCAGACCCACAGGTTGAGAACTGCTGCTTTAAGGGTTTATTGTCTTTTCTCAGTCTGCATTTCAGTTTATTCCACTGTGAAGAAACTGCTGCTTTTCCCCAAAGAGATTTGATTGGCTGAAATTTGATTGGAGTGATTTCTTTCTAGTCGTGGAATCATCATCCTATTTAAATGGTCTTCGACTTAATTTTAGATAAAAGAGTTCCTCCCAGGGAAAATGTAAGCATTATGATAAATGGATAGCCAATACTCTTCCTCACATGATGGGAAATTCTCTAACCTACTGGAAGAATATGTATGAAATGGGAACTCACCTTTCCTGATAAATCACAAATTGTCAAACTGCATTTTCAGCGTTCATCACTGTGTGATCCTGGTTTGGTCGGTTTACCAGTCCTTGCTCCACTTTCTTATCCAGAAATGGTGGTTAGCATTTAGAATAAGAGCATATGAAAGTATTAGGTAATATTGTCAGTGACCTCCCCATTCTTATGTTCAGTGTCTATGTTGAGAATATTTTTTGGGGGGCTGCTGCCTCTGCAATCCCAAATCCAACAGGAGCATGTAAGAACAACTGAATGTCCTCAATGAGCATGGATTCCTTTATTGGAAGCCTCTCCCTTTGCTGGTTTTCTAAGGAGTCATTAGCCTAAACCACAGCCTGTATTTCAGAATTCCTGGTCAGCTGGGTTGCTCTGTGACCACAGAGACATCTGCTCCTTCTAGTTCCCTCAGTGTCTCTAATGCTAGTCTCTACCATATACACTGGAAGAATGGCATGCCGCAAAGAGGTAGTCTTCATGCCAAGGTCTCTGAACCACCACTCGAAGCCACAGAGCCATGCTGTCTTCCCTTCTAAACCTCACTCCCCAGGCCCCCACTTGCTTTAGAGGGCTACTGCAGTTCAGCTTTGTCTGTTTGAACTTTGGCTCTATTTCCAGATTTCTACCTCTTCCAGGAATTGAACTGAAAGCTTATTTCAGTTTCTTCTCTTTAAATTTTTCTTTTGCTTAATTTGACATCATCTAAAGCTAGTTATTTTTAAAAGCTTCTGAAGACCTCCTATCTTTACTGTTGAGGCCAGCATCAGGAAATCATTTCAATATAAAATAGGAATTAAATTAAATGACTCATCAACTGCTTTGGTGTAGACATTTTGGGCATGCTGGGTATTCACAGGCAGGTCAAGGGCTGGATCACAGTGAAAACTCTCAAACTGTCAGAAATGCTAGAAGAATCCTTTAAGATCACATTTTCTTCATTACCTTAGTAGTAGCAGGGACACCAAAGCCATCACAGCCTAGATTCTCAGATTCCATTATTGTAACAATATGGTTAATTAGTATAACAAAAAGCTACATGAAAGGGACCTGAGACTGAAATCTGAGTGTTTCACACCTGTGGAGACTCCCTCACTGCTTTACCTATCCTCAGTTCCAGGTTTAGAAACTGGGGATAAAAATGTTTGTATCCTGGCTGAGTATGGTGGTGCATTCTCATAATGTTAGCCTTTGAAAGGTTTTGGCAGGAAGATTTAAAATTCAAGACTAATGTGTGCTACAAAGTAGATCCTGTCTGAAAAAAATAGCACCTGTATTGCAGCTCTATCTGAAACATTAATAACAATATGAGCAAGGTGACCAGACCATGCCTGGCATATACAGTTTGGTAAATAATGAACTGTGATTTTCTTTACTCTTTCAAGGAGATAGGGTGTATTTTCCTGCAATGGGTCTGCATTGTCTTTCCTTTTGACTAGAGATTTACGAGCTTAGTGTCCTGACATCAGTTAGCTCATGCTGACCAAGAGCTATGATCAGCAATTAGAGCTGTCTGTACTTTAAAAATCAAGAAATAAAGTTTTAAAGGTTGGCAGTGAAGCAAATCTTTCACAAGATAAAGCTCATAGGTGAAGGATGACACAAGAGAGCCAGGACAAATGGGTGCCATTAGAGAGCAGGGGTTTAGAAGTCACTGTCGCACTGTGAGCAAGCCTGTGATCTGCTCTGAGATCTGGGTTTGCCAGCTGGAAAATGGGGACGATAAAGTATGTCTTCTGTATAGTTATGGTGAAAAACATGAAAACGGATTAAATGTTATCACTGGCCCGAAGCACTGCAGAGTTTCCAAGAGTAAACACCATGACTCTCTTTTTTATGGGAAAATGGTGGAATATTCAGTCTTTTTAACTCCTTTACTCCATTCACTGCAAGGAGGACAAACAGACCTGGAAGGGTGGTAGAGCCCAATGTCATGAATTGTGATGCTTAGTTAGGGTGCAATCCTGAGTCGTGAGCATTCAGTGCCTGCTTCTGTGGTCTTGATAACACCATATCTATCTTTTGATTTCCCAGACAGAAGGCCATTCTTAAAATTCTTCCAGAAAGACAATGTCTTATTTCATTTTTCTTCAAAACTTATTACTAATGTTTAAAGCAGACTTTGCTCACAGTGAGCACTCCAGACCTTTTTGGCTAGTTTCTCCATTGCCTCTCTAATTTACGGGCTCCTTCAACACTGAGGAAGGTGTGTGTGTGTGTGTGTGTGTGTGTGTGGTGTGTGTGGTGTGTGTGTGTGTGTGTGTGTGTGTGTGTGTGTGGTGTATGTGTGTGTGTGTGTGTGTTTGTGTGTGTGTGTGTGTGTGTGTGTAGTGTTTGTGTGTGTGTGGTGTGTGTGGTGGGTGTGTGTGTGTGTGTGTGTGTGTGTGTGTGTGTGTGTGTATGTGGTGTGTGTGTGTGTGTGTGTGTGTGTGTGGTATGTGTGTGTGTGTGTGTGTGTGTGTGTGGTGTGTGTGTGTGGTGTGTGTGTGTGTGTGTGTGTGTGTGTGTGTGTGTGTATGTGTGTGTGTGTGTGTGTGTGTGTGTGTGGTGTATGTGGTGTGTGTGTGGTGTGTGTGTGGTGTGTGTGTGGTGTGTGTGTGTGTGTGTGGTGTGTGTGTGTGGTGTGGTGTGTGTGTGTGTGTGTGTGTGTGTGTGTGTGTGGTGTGTGTGTGGTGTGTGTGTGTGTGTGTGTGTGTGTGTGTGGTGTATGTGGTGTGTGTGGTGTGTGTGTGTGTGTAGTGTTTGTGTGTGTGTGGTATGTGTGGGGGGTGTGTGTGGTGTGTGTGTGTGTGTGTGTGTGTGTGGTGTATGTGGTGTGTGTGTGGTGTGTGTGTGGTGTATGTGGTGTGTGTGGTGTGTGTGTGTGTGTGTCTGTGTGTGTGTGTGTGTGTGTGGTATGTGTGTGTGTCTGTGTGTGTGTGTTTGTGTGTGGTGTGTATATGTGTGTGTGTCTGTGTGTGTGTGTTGTGTGTGGTGTGTGTGTGTGTGTGTGTGTGTGTGGTGTGTGTGTGTGTGTGTGGTGTATGTGTGTGTGTGTGTGTGTGTGTGTGTGTGTGTGTGTGTGTGTTTCCATCCACACCTAAGATCTCTCCTTTCTGACTTTGCAAGGGAAGTGTCTCCAAACCCTGGGGGCGGGAAGGCAGGGGAAAGCCTCACAATCATGCAGGATGCACTTGTTTCCATCTTTGATCTTGGATGCAGTGAAGTGTCAGCCAGACCAAAGTCATTTCATATATAGGCCTGCATCAGTGAAGTGGAGGGACTGCATGGTTAATTGATTAAAACGTTCCAGAGAAGGTGCAAGATCAAAGGACCTCTCACTGGTTTTATGTTTCTCTGGAGTCTCCCAGGCCACGTGGGTGACACAAGTGACCTTGGGCGTGAGAGCATTCAAAGACTGGTGTTTGTTTGTTTTATTCTTAAACAAGATTTGTGTTTCCCAGGGCTGCCTGGTGACAGGTTGTATTGTGGGCTCCCTATGGCCCCTGTCTGTGTTTAGGGGGAGCATCAAGTGGAACAGCAACCATGAGCAGGCAGGCATGACCGTGTCATGCTGCCACCAGCGCCCTTTCTGCCAAACCCCAAGGAAACAGACTCCATTATGTTACTGGAAGGCAAAGACCACAGTTTTCTCTCTGTCTTTTTTTTTCTTTTTTTCTTCTCTTATTTCCAGTAAGCTTCAAAGAGAAGTTCACAGTGCAGGGCCAGTCCCTGGAGCTAAGACAAAAGGGAGCTTGGGAAATCCATTGTCTCAAACCATTCTGATAAGGGAGACAAAAATCTTCCAGGCAAACATTTCATAAAAGGTTCCAGATTAACAAAAACCTAGTAGAGAAGGAAGAAACAATGGTGAGAGAGGATCTGCTGTCTAGAGAAGCATCATAAACCACTTTTGGAGACAGTGAAAAGGATTGATTGTGTGAGAGGTCCCTTGACCATGTGGCTGCTATTTGCTAGCCACTGGCTTGTGTATAACCCATTCTGTGTATACTTTCATGGATCCTACCTCATAATGGAGAAGACGAGACACTTCTGGCAATGAGGTAATTTCTGACCTCCCCATTTTCTTCTATCCAACCCATTGCACACATTTTCTTCTGGGTCTCTTGGATACTCTGATAAACAGGGTGGACATAAAGGAGTTAAACCTACTAATGCTGATTGTGGGGGCTTCTGGTGGAGGCTTGAAATTGTAAATAACAATGCACTCTCTGAAGCATAAATTCTTAGAGGTAGCTTATGATTTTGTAACAAGGATCTGACATGGACAAGAAATAAAGCATTCCATAATAGAGTCAGGTTTATTACAGCTGCTTAAAGATGTGTCTGTGAGGATGAGAAGAAACTAATAGCAGACATAACAGGGAATCTTAGGAGCAGTGGGAGAATGTGCGTAGTAGATAAGGAAGAACAAGAGACAGCACTTCCAGTAGAAGAAACCCTTATGTGGACAGTAGTCTTAGGTGTTTAGATGGCTTTAGAAAATTTGAAAAAGTTAGCAGCTCAAAAATAACAAACATATACTTTTTTTTCTTCGGTTTTAGATGTTGGGAAGTCCAAGATTCAAGACCAGTGTGATATTGTGTGGAGTCTCACTTTCTGGCTCATAGATTTCAACTTGATATGTCCTCCAAAGGCAGAATAAATGAAGTTCTTTCTCATAGCTTCTATTTTGAGAGTCTCATCCCCTCCATAACTTAATCAAATCCCAAAGGCTCTATTTCCTAATCTCATCTCCTTGAACATATCAATTTTGTGGAAATAACTCTTTCTGTTCACAGTGAAACAATATGAGTTGAGAAAGTTAGTGTAGTGAGTTTGTGTCTCCACAAAAAAGGCAAAGCTGTGTGACCCAGACTGTGCTCTTATTTGAAACTAGTGGCTTTACACACTCAGTTGGTTACATTTTTTGTTTTGATTTTTCAAGAAAGAGTTTTTCTATGTTGTAACTCTGGTTGTCCTGAAACTCACTCTGTAGACCGGGCTGGCTTTGAACTCACATAGATCTGCCTGTCCATCATCTATAGCTTTTCCCTTTTTCAAGGATGTCCTGGACACTGGGTTCCATAAATCCCAACTCTTTTCAAACCCCATCTGGTCTTACTCCAGGTATATAATGAGACTGAAATGCTGAGGTTAGCACAGATCTACAAAAATGTCCTCATCAGCAAGCAACTGAAGCTACAGCTGAGGGAGACTGTTCCACACAGGTAGGGACAGTCCTGGTCACACTGTATTTTTAAGGGTGTACAGTCTTCTAAATGTCTGTAACTTTATTTGGTAAAACCCTCAAAATGTTAAACAGTTGCACTCTGTCAACTGCATGGGGTTCCTCCCATATAAATACAGAAAGTGTTTATTATCAATGATTCTTAAGTAGAAATTAAAAAGAAACCCTCACAGTATGGACCAGAGATGTCTCTACAATAACGAAAATGAGTGCCATTTGTTGAGTACAATGTGCCTGAAAATGCTTCCCCAACTAATACCTGTTTTTTTGTTTTTTTTTTTTTTTTTAAATAAGGCACGTTTACTTCTACCTTTACTCCAGTAAAGGAAAGTTGGTACCAAGGTTGTGATTGAAAGGAGTGATAGAAATTGAAAATAAAAATAAACAATGGGGGAAATGAGAAAGCCACAATTAGTACTGTGAAGTGTGTGCAAAACTTAAAGTAAAATGTGTATAGTTAGAGAGGAAGCCAAAGGACAGAGTCCTTTTTGGAAAAGATAGGATGCAGGAAAAAAGGCCATGTGAAGATGGCAGAGGTCAGGATGAATGACCCTCACCCCACCACCAAGATTTTACCTTTTAGAAATGTGGCAGAACAAACTTCTGTTTTTTAAGACATTTGATTTGTGGTAACTTGTTAGGGCAGCCCTAAGAAACAAGCAGGCTGACAGAGAGTTGGGTTCTCTTCACTCAGATACAGTGGGATCACATCATAGGTGTCAGGTGAATGCACTTCCAAAAAAAACATTCATTCCAGCTGCCTGAGGGAGGAGGTACATAACTGTAACGTCAGCACTCAGAAAGCTGGAGCAGGATGATTGCCTTGAGGTGGAAGCTACCATGGACTATATACAGTGGTTCCAGGTGTAAAACCTGTCTCAGCAAAACAAGCAACAGCTGGGAGGCAGAGGCAGGAGGATCACTGTGAGTTTGAAGCCAGCATGGTCTACAAAGCAAATTCTAGGGCAGCCAGGGCTGTTATACAGAGAAACTCCATCTCAAAAATATCAAAATTAAACAACAACAACAAAAATTAGACAAAAGTTTAATTTCTTTATTAAATGTGGATAGGTAATGAGATTTTATGCCAAAAACAATGTCTTTGAGAATTAGATGATTTACAGTACACAATGTGTTTTGACACAGAGCTAAGTACAACAACCCATGTTGTTTAAAGTTAGCAATGTCATTCATTTTTAGTTCTAATATGCTAATTTCTCTCAATACTTAAAGTATTTAAATATGTGTACATACAATATAATATTCCTAACTAATAATCATTGCTTTTATATGTCATTTATAACCTAATATCATTTACTGTGTGGGCTAAAGAACAGATATTTAATTCTCAGAGCAGAGCTGAGGAAGTCCAAGGCCATGGTGCCAGGGTGCACAGTTAATGGTAAGAACCCGACCTCATCCAGATCTAATTGCTCCCTAAAGTATTTCTACCATACCCCATTATATTGAGGGGCTGAGTCCTCAGCACACACATCTTAGGGCACACATATATTTAGTTTGCAATAGTTGCTTCAACTTAATGGAATTTTCTGATCCAAACCTGCACACCCTCAGCGAACCATTACCTATCTATTGTTTACTACAAATGTTAAGTTTTCCAAAATAAGATGCACAGTACAGGACTTCTCCCTTTCTAACATTTTCCCTCTTGTGTACACGACAAGCCAGCAACGGATATATTAGAAATCTTGTGTCCTGGAAAATGCAGGATTGTTTGGCTCTAAACATACTGGCAAAGAGAGTAAGTGGAGAGAGAGCGGAAGCCATCAGGTGAAAATACAATTTGGTAAGCTAGCACAGCTCATACCAGCAGTTGTCTTGGTCTGTTCCAACTCTTATCATCCCACGCAGATGAAGTCTTGAGAGGAATGTTTTAACACATGGTTTCAAAACTGGATTTTCAAATCTGTTAAGTCATTGCTTCGTCCCAGCTTGGAGAGACTAGGAGGCAGCTCTCCCGTCAACGTCTGGCTAGTGAATTCCTCCGGGTTGCTCTTCCAACCTGCAGAGCTATTCATCATTTTAGCAAGCATCCTCAGAGGAGGCCTTCGGTGATTTACATGCTCCAGATAAATTATGATGCCTCTAGTGATGTTATCATCATTTCTGCTCACGGATTTGAACACTTTATGGGAGAGGACTTTTTTCACCCTTTCTTAAATGATAAACAACTCCCAGACAGATTATATTGTAGTTGTCAAGTGAAAAGATATAGATACATTTTCTTAAAGATAAACAACCCTCCACCACAGCCAGTCAGCCCAGCAACAGGAAAGCATGGTCCACTGAGAGTTAACCGCTCACTCCACCTGGAAAAGATCTTCAGACTTTCTTGGTCTTTTATTCTGACTGTTCACAGTGACTTTCCTCCTGTAGTTTAGCCAGACTGTTCTGTGTCCACAAGCAACATGCAGCCGAATGTCTGCTTCTCTGTGCCAATAAGTCTATTAACATTGGTGCTCAGATTTAATGCATTTCTATCTTAAAGTATGCATTTATCCCTGTGCACAGGTCACTTGATAGAACACACATCTTCTTTTCCTTAAGCATGCATTATGAAGACCCTGTGGATCCTCAGGGCAATGTGTCCTATTTAGGTGTTGAGTACTAGAAAATGCTGTGACTTTAATATTTATATACATATTTTTGATTGAAAATAGCTTTCATACAGTACGTTATGATTATGGGTTTCTCTCCTTATGCTCCTTCCAGATCCTCTCCACCTCCCTACCCAACTCTAGCCCTTTCTTTATCTCTCTTTAGAAATAAACAAATGAACAAACAAAAACAAAAACAGCACAGGAAATGCATACACACATGCACCCCGCACAAAATCCATAAAAACATGAAATTGGAAAACATAATATACAAACAATCAAAAGACCAGCAAGATAAAAATGCCCAAAGGAAGTCATATGAGACAAAAAGTCTACAGAAATCCTATTGAGTTCATTGAGTGTGTTGTCTGTTGGTCTCTACTTCTGGACATGAGACCTGCCCTTTAGTGTGGCTGATACACTTACTGAGATTCTACTGGAGAAAACTAAATTTCCCTATACAAGCAGATATCAATTGCAGATAATTTCTTGATTACTGGATCCTGTGTCCACTTTTCCATCTTAGCATTTAGTCCAGACATAGTAAAAATGACAAATAAAAACAAAACAAAACAAACAAAAAAAATCCACTCAAAACTATTTTGCTTCTTCAGAGACATCTGCATTCTCATTCCTGCCACCTGCAAATATATGCATTATCCAACATGAAGCCCGAGGAAGATATAACTGGCCACCTATACCTTTGAAGCATTGACACAGATGTAGAAGCTAAGGGAGGCAGGTACCTTCTGTGAGGTGGAATATGATGGGAGTGAGATGATTCCCTAGATCTCTGTCCTTTCAGTGTGTGTGTGTATGTGGTGTGTTGGGGGGGAGTATAGCATGTGTCCATGTGTATGAACACAGCTGTGCATGTTGGTATGAATGCGGCATGCAACCCAATGCTGGGTTGCCTTCCTCAGCTACCCTCCATCTTATTTTCTGAGGCCAGTTTCAAAACTCAGATACAATAACTGTGATTTGTTTACAGCCTTAACTTTTGTAGTAATCTATTAAAATACTAAGAGGAAGCATATTACAGAAGTTGTGACATTTTAATGTCTCCCATCTGCAGCACTGTCAAGGGACCCAGTACCAGACTGCATATTCATGTGAATGATGTATGTTATACACCCCAAAGCAAGCGTCTTTTCTCTTTCGCTGTCAATGATACTAATACAGGGGCATAGTGTTCACTGCTTCTCTGTGAACACTGCTCACTCTCTCTGTTTGCAAAAGAGTTGGAGAGCAACTTAAACAACCTACATGGAGCGCTCAAGCTCTGTCCCCAGATGATCTTAAAATTTAAGATCATTTAAGACTTAAATTGTTCAACAAAACTCCATAGTGAAGTGTTAATGTCTTCTTAACTTCTCTGTCCTTAGTCTTCTCTTTGCTTCCCACCTGATGCTCCAGCCTCCTTCAGTGTCTGGCCTTTAAAAGACACCATTGGTTCCATGTCTGTAACACTACAGTGCTACACTCCTTTGTGTGTGTGTGTGTGTGTGTGTGTGTGTGTGTGTGTGTGTGTGTGTGTAGAGAATGGCCTTTCTGTACTGACTCAGGTGACAGACACATATGGTAATCCCAGGAGACCTTTTAGATAAAAATGATCATATGTGTCCTTCTGTGTCCTTCTTTTAACATCCATAATGTTGTAGATGTCATTATTGCTTTGTACATCTTTCCGTTCTTCTTATATTGTTTTATGGTTTAATATTTTCAACATCATATCCAGTAAAATATCCATTACATTGCAGAATTTCCACTCACTGTGCTATGAATTAATTAGTGCTAATTAAAAATCCTTCAAATTTTCAGTAATATTTTTACATCAAAGCAAGCAAACATAAATGATGTTACCTAGGAGAAACTTCTACCACTGTGGCCTTAACTACAAAAGTCAAAGTATTTAATTGTATTTTCCATAATATGTTCTTCACTAAACAAATCATGGGTATATGCTAAAATATTTTAAACGGGCTTTTAGCTATAAATTCCAACCATGGAGTGCTTAGTGACGGATACTCAATGCAGAATATATTTTTTTATCTGATTAATTTTTTATAGCCTGCTGTCTATTTTAGTACACAGACTGAGTAAGGGGGAAAATGGGAAAATAAAGTATTCCTAAGGCTAGTAAATTGCACTTAGCACAATCAATAAAAACTTTTGGGCTTAAGGAATTAGATTCTGAGGAAGACCTTATGATCATTGTTTTTTTCTCTCCTATCTCTTGAAATCTCCTAACAAAAAACAAAGATTGAGAGAGAGAGAAAGAGAGAGAGAGAGAGAGAGAGAGAGAGAGAGAGAGAGAGAGAGAAAGTCAAGTTTATGTAACTGCATCAACTAACTTGATTATTTTGGCTTCCCTTATGATTGATTTTTCTGTGACATTCAGAATTAACCAAGAGAAAACTCAGGGAATCAGATCTGCTGAGTCCCCTTCTGGTTCAATGAGCATATGTGACATGGCTAAATAGTTACTTCTTCACATGCCACTTCCTCTGTCCATCAAACAAAGGGGGAATGGGTGGGCTTTCCTAAAGGAGGAAGAGAGCTGAGATAGCCACAGAGCTGCATAGGCACAGTTACAGTATAAGGAAAGAGTAACTCTGCACCTGGCAAATAGTTCAACAACAGAACTGGCTTTCAGAATGTCATTGATTCACATTTTCAAACCAGAGTTCAGTGTTTGCAGTATTTTCACTGAAGCAAACATACCAATAGATCTTAACTATTCCACAATTATTGCTTCATACAAAGAGAAATATCACTTTAAAAGGTTTGGTTACTAAAGAAGCTAGTAAGACACCAGTCTGGAGAAATAGGCTTGTAGGAGTGAGGAATTTTGCAAATAACAGATCACCTGATTAAAACAAATTTCAGAGAAGTGGCAAGTTTTTTAAATTTCAAGTCTGTCTCACATACTGCAGGAAAAATACATTGAGGGGGAGGGGGTACATATTTATCTCTGATATTTGCATTTAGCTTGACATCTCTGTTTTATCTGGCCAATTTCATAGGAACCCTCTGGGACATAGTATGTTTAATGGCTCTAAACAACTGCAATTTCATCAGTAAGTATGTGAAACCAACTAAATGTCCTTTTAATGGCAGTCTTTAAGTATTTGATTGGAGAAGTTATAATTTAAAGGATGATAAATAAGAATCAAGGCTCAGATGCACTTACTAAGAAGTTAGTAAGTAGAGTTTGGAAAGAGGACGACACTAAGTAATGATTCTGGGAATTGTGCCGGAAAAGTTTGTAACAGTCACACGGCACTTTGTATTATATTTGACATGTTAGATGTAGATGGGATTACTGCCATACACTGAGACGAAAAATATGCCTTGCAGATATTTTGGTAGCTAAGATGATAGAGTGAACTTGTTCACGTAAAAGTGGGAGTAGAAAAGGAAGCTAAGGGTTAGAGTTCATCAGAATAGCAATTACCCAAGTGGGTCAATTCTTTTTTTTTTTTTCTTTTTAAGGAAATGGATTTTGATAATTAAAGTCCAGGAGGAAACCACCTGGTTCATCTGAAAGGACCTTTAACAAAATTCTAATACCCAAGTGATTTATGTCATTTTTAAACTCTACATCTCCAGTTAATGACTATTCTTTGGGTTATTTGGGAGGGAGAACAGCTGGACCTTATAATTACTAGTACAGGATTCGGATCAATAAAAAGGAAGACGCCATTCTTTGAAGCATTTCCTCTGCAGCTTTGTGTGCGGCCCACTGCCTACCACCCCCCAGTGCCCCTTAGAACACCTAAGTCCTACACCACTTTCAATCATGGGATCCTTCAATAATAACTCTCTAAAAAGTTCAGCCAAGGACTCAGATTGTTAGCAATTCATCAGAATATTCTGTCTGCAGAAATCCAAATGCCTCTCTCCCCCTCCCCCAACTTTTAAAGAAGCAGCTGAGCGTTTGGTTGTGATTAAGCAAAGTGTTTCCTTTTCCATTGTGAGAACTTGGCCTTGTATAGGCAAAGATATAAATAACAGAACCTAATGGTACTTTACTATACTATATTAGGAATAGCTTGATTTTAAATAGGTTAATATCTAAACCAGGATTCTCAAGAGCAACAATGTTAATATGTTAGATCAAATAATTATAACTGGGGAGGCTGGAGGACTCTGCAAGTTGTTGGATGAGCTTAGTAACATCTCTGGCCTTTGCTCTGTGGTCAAAATAAGAAACTTGACGTTTCAGTCAAGATAATCATAAAGTTCGAGGATTGCCAAATGTCCCTTGGGTAGCATAGTTAAGATCCACTAACCTAATCTATCAAAGCTGAATTTAGTCTATTGAGGTAGCATAGTTAAGATCCACTAACCTAATCTATCAAAGCTGAATTTAGTCTATTGAGGGAAAAGGGTTGAGATCAGAGCTGAAAACCTGGCCTAGAAATTAAGCAACAAAAGCTTATTTGGTAAGATTGGAGTACAAGCAACTGTCTCAGCATGTGTGTATCTGATTGCCACTGTGTGTGTGTGTGTGTGTGTGTGTGTGTGTGTGTGTGTGTGTGTGTGTGTGCCCAATTCACTGCTGTTCAATAAATATTAAGTAGATGCCAACTATGTATAAATCTCATAGCATCAGTTGCTATGGAAGGATCCAAAGGATTGAGTCCTTTCCCTATAGGACTCAGAATATTGATTTCTCGATATACCATGTGCCACATATCACTATTTTTTAAAATGTCTTTTCTTTGATTTATTGACGCCATTGGAATCTTATTCTTTTCTGTTTTTAACAGTATTAAAAATGAATATCTGTCCCTCACCTCTTGGCTACAATCCTCAACTTCATCTCCTTGTGAACCAAACAGAATAGATTTCCTCCCAGAAGTGTCTCTGAGAGTAATTGTCTGAAGAGAGAAATTAACCCTTTCAGACTCTCCAGGTGTCCTTGCTAAATGTCCTGTAAAACTCTTTCCTAATTACTACCTGGCGGGAGAATGGTTCTGGAGAGCAGCAGTCATCATACGCACAGTCATTTCCCTAGGTAGTTATCTCAAAGAGGGGCCAGGCAGCTATCACTCCGACAGGAAAAGAGTCTGGGGGGTATTTACTTAAAAACAAGAACAGGCCCTGAAGCAAGTAGCTTCTGCAGGCTATACTAAGCCATATGAGGCTCTTGCATTTGATCCCCAGAGCAGGAGGAAGGTGTGAACTGAGGATCATATTGCTCAAAATGCTTTGAAACATTGGCTTCTCTAGAAGCTGGGATGTGGACTCCTGCGTTATCAGAACACACTGAGACTTCAAGGGAAAGAATCAAAGCTGCTTGGGCCAGGGCCTTTATGCTGACTTTGATTGTTAATGATTTTCTTTCTTGCTTTCTTTCTTTCTTTTCTTTTTTTTTTTTTTTGTAGCTGATCTACAAAAGCATAGATAAATTTCTATTTTTAGATGTTATTAAATTTGAATAGCATTTAGTACTTTTCCATTTGGAGCACTTGATTGAATAACATCTCACTATGAATACCTTGGTCAATATGTGTAGGCTTTAATAGTCATTTCTCTAGGCCTTAGACTTGGCTTTTAGAAAGTGAGTCCTATACTGTTCCTTTGGACTATTTTATATTCTATTCCACTTACACAGATTCTACTTGATGCATTTTGAGGTCAGAATTCTGATACTAACCTTTTAAAAACAGTAGTATACTGTTTCCACAAATCGAAGTGATTGTTAACATAGCTCTAGCTTGCAGTCTGACCATCACTGAAAGCATGATAAGCATAAACTGGGTGTTCAAGGAAAATCGAAATGTAATGTTGCCCTAAGCGCCAACTAGCGGTCAAATTTAAGTTCTGGTCCTTCAAGTGAATTCTCTTAGTGGAACAGACTTTGCTTATTTTCAATTTTAAAAAAAATCTAATCATTTTTCCTGAAATCTACTGTTTTCCTGCAATGCCCTACTGCGATTCTTGAGGCTCGGTATGATAGAACAACAAGAAGTCTATTATATGAAGTTAAAAGTGTCTTTCACAGTGTTCAGCAGACGCTTTATATTCTACTCATTTGCCTACAGTCACTCTGTGGTCAAGATAAACATTCCCAGATATCGCATACTGCATTTAGCCTCACCACATTTTCCTATGTGTTTCTGTGCTGATCTTATTTCCTGCTTTTAACTGTAGAAATGTATAACAATAAAGACGACCATTTTGCTAGCAGTTGAATTACAAAATGTGTTCTGTTCTCAACTAATGAAACCTCTATCTTGTTCAAAATCTTCAGCAAATAGCTTTTATATTTTTCTTTTCTGCAATTTGCCAGCTGACAATAGAAACCAGTTAAAGGTGGAATACTGCAGAGCAAGATTATGAGAGCTAGTTACTTAGTGCCATCTAGTGGCGATGGGAAAATTTGAGCAAGGTTTTGAATCATTTCTTCCCTTTTCAACCAACTATGTCACTGTGCGTTTTATCTATTCATTATTTGGGTCTTAATTCTTGGGAAACTCTAAATAAACTCTAAATAAAATAGTAATATGTAAATAAATCAGTTTATTTTATTTTAAGTATAATAGTCATCATTCAATAAGGTCAAGCTATCACATAGAACGAAGTGGTAAAAGCAAGAATTGACAACTGCTAATCAATCTATCATGTCAGTGAAGACAATAAGGTTGCTTTTAGCTTCATTAATTTTAATTAGAAAATACATAGACTACATGTATGAAGCAAACTCCATCATTTACCTTCATTCTGTCTTTTTGAAATAGTTTAATTACTGCCAACACTGACCTCTTTAGATTCTGGGAAGAGTCAAAGATTAAAATTCATTCCTGCCTCCAAGTACGGATAGTGTTGTAGAGGTTGTAGCATTAAAAGATGGTGTATGGAATCACAGATTAACCTTTTCATAGGGCATTGGTGCTGCCTACCATAGCTCCTTGTGTGTGTGTGTGTGTGTGTGTGTGTGTGTGTGTGTGTTACACTCCTGTGCCTCATCTAGTTAGCAAACTGAGGCTAGATCTTCAAGGGTGACTTAGGTACTCTAGTGAGTTTTATGTCTCAGAAAACAGTACAAAGGCAGGGAGGGAGAGGAAAGAGGGAAAAGAAGAAGAGGAGGAGGAGGAGGAGGAAGATGAGGAGGAGGAGGAGGAGAGAAAGAAAGAGAGAGAGAGAGAACAGGGAAGACGTAATAATGTAGAGTGTGTCTGTAGACTCTCAGCACAGAAGTCCCTTTTGCTTTATAGAAAGTCCTTTAAGTCATTTCTTTGTTCTATTACATACTTCAGCTAATTGTGCAAGGCCCACCCACATTCTTTTCTTTTCTCTTTTTTGGGGGGTGGTTGTTGTTTGTTCGTTTTTTTATTTGGGACAGACTTTCTCTGTTTCTCTGGCTGTCCTGGAACTCATTCAGGAGACCAGGCTGGCCTTGAACTCACAGAGATCTGCCTCCTTCTGCCTCCCAAGTGCTGGGATTAAAGGCATGGGCCACCACCTCCTGGCTTACTTTTCTTTCCTGTAACTGTTGATTTAAATTTAAACCTCACTGCAATATCTTTATAGAAACATCCAGAATAATGTTTAACCAAATATCTAAGTGCAAGAAGTTCAGTGAGGTTAACCCAGAAAAATAATCATCACATCAAAAAAGGTGAACAGAGGAAAATAAGAAGGATTTGGAAGAATAGAAGGAACATCTAGAAATCTGCTCACCATGCACTTGAATAAAAATTATAGCCTTCTTCAGGGTTCTAGTCAACTAACCCATTTCCCTCAAGCATTCAGACATCATCGAATCTGCTGGATTTAGCTGCTGAATCAGCTAAAGCAATAGAGCAGCCCAATGCAGCAGCGCCTGCTCATGCCGTGGGACTCAGCAAATGCACGCAGGCTTATGGTGCTTTGGCAACTGATCTAAAATCACATATCCCAACCACTGAATAAATATTGCTTTAGTTAGAGTTTCTATTGCTGTGATAAAATGCCATGACCATGGCCACATGGGCACATGGGGCAGAAGGGGCACTGTTATGCATGTATGTTATGCATCATTGAAGGAAGTCATGGCACAAACTTAAGGCAGGAACCTGGAGATAGGAGCTAATGCAGAGGCCATAGATGAAGTCTGCTTACTAGCTTGCTTCTCTTGGCTTGCTCAGCCTAGAGGTGGCAGTATCTTCAAAGGACTGGGTTTTCCTATATCAATCATTTTATTAAGAAATTATTAAGAAAATGCTCTACAAGTTTTGCCTATAGCCCAATCTAATGGAGGTGTTTTTTCTCACCTGAGGTTTCCTCCTCTCAGAAAACTATGTCTTGCGTGAAGTTGACTAAAAAACAAAACAAAAGACTAGATAGCACTAATAAGTTGCCATGCAAATTGTAAAAAAAAAAAAAAAAAATGTCCACTGAGTGTTGTACTCTCCTTTTGGTGGTCGGTAGGGCAAACCGCAACAACTTAGGTTTCACCTCAAAAGAGACATTTCAATATGCTGAGAACCACTGTGTTCCTAGCTAATTTGGCATGGTCAAGCTCCTTAAAGTTTGGCTAGGTCTGTTTTCTGCATGCTGACTCAAAGATGTCTTGGCGTTAGGTCCAGAATCATTACTACCACTTCGTCACTAGCTCTGGTTTGTATATCGTCAGTGTAGTAGGCTGAAGTAAGGGAAAGACTATGCTTCTGCAGACTAGAATGTGACTATTGGCCAGGGGAGTTTATTGACCTGAGACGTAGGGCAGAAAAAGTGAACTGATGTTTGCTGGCTGGAACTCAATTACTTCTGGTACTCTTTACTAGCAGAGGATGATCAATAGTCAGTCACATACAAAACACGGGAGTAGTGGTGTAAATTTTCTCAAGCAATGAAGCCACACCTGGTGCTGTGGCTACAGCTGGGGTGACTGCTTTGTTATGCTTATGAAGTCTGTGGCTATTCTCCAAGATTATTTTCTCCACTAAACAGGTGAGTCAGGTGAAGAAGTCATGGGATTTACCATTATTTTATATTTCATATCCCTGCAATTTAAATACCAATTTCAAAACATAATTTAAGTCCTTCTCTTGACAGTTATCTCTACTATCCTTCCTGGAATGTGGAATTGAATTTGTCTCACCATGGTCCTAGGTAAAGCTTGTTCTGGTGGCTTCTACTGGGTCTTTTTTACTGTAATTGCCTTTATTTGCTACACAGTTGAGGGAGCTGATGTAGAAAATTCTGCCACTGTTTGAGGATGTCTATTCCAATTGTTCATCTAAGAAATGGGGCAATAACCTGGCATGGCTTCAAGGTTTCAATGGAACCACTGTGGAATGGACCAGAGTTGAAACTCCATGTACCACATGACTTTATTAGTCCACATTTAACCTAGTGCACCACAGTGACATTTAAGGTTCCTGGAATTAACATCAGCTCAAATCAAATCCAGAGTCCAGAAATTTATGAAAAGTGTTATTACTTCCTTATTCTCAGGGCATAGTTACCTCCTCAAATGCCCATTTGTCTGAACTGGTTCAGACATTGAGACTTGACTGGGCACTCTGGTACCTTCTTGATTTGATAGATACACATTTGGACTTTCTGTTCACTTGGTCTATAAGCTTTTGTGTTAACACATATTGGTAAGAATTTAATCCACATCCCACCTCTTTTCTTCCCTAGTGGCAACAGGAGTAGCTAGCCAATATCATGAGTGTCAGTGAGTCAGACTGTTCTTGTCCCTGCTAGAGCTCAGCCATCCAACTTGTCTTTGGTGGTTAAGTCTTACCACTGGCCCTGGAATCCTGGGATTCAGCTATTCTCATTTCATCTATGGACCCAAAATCAGTGATAGTATTCTCTACTGTCATTTCTAACTTACAGAAAGAACTGACCAAAAAGCTCTTCAAGGACCCCAGGATTCTGGCCTCACATCCTCCCTTCAATAGTGAACTGAAGAAGCAGCAAATATGGAACAGCAGAATAGGACTAAAGGAATAAATACAGACTGAAAATCAGCTCCTTGGTGAGGGTCAGTAAGCTGAATTACAAGAACAGACTATGTTTGATGACATGACCATAGGACAATGTTGTTTATCAGCTTTATGAGCTTGGGAAAAAGGAGAGAAACCAGGAAAAAATTCCACCTTGTTCACAAAAATTATACAATTATACAGTGAAGTCTTTACTGATTTTTTACAAAGGTTACCTGCAGCAGTTAAAAGAGCATTCTCAGACTCTGAATAGAGCCAGGTGCTGATTGAGAGAATGGTGTTTTAAAAGTGCAAATGCAGAGTGTAAGAATGTTTTAAGGTCATTAAAAGCAAATTCTGCACCATTGGATCAGTGGATCTATGCTACTGCAGATATTTGTTCCAATACGTACACTACTTAACAGCTTCTATAATAGGACAAATAATAGTTAGAGGTCTGAAGTGACCAAGCTGCTTCTAAAGACAATGGTTTTTGTATGTATCAGTCAGAAAAAAAAGGAGCAGATTTCCAGGGGTGTGCAGGTAGTGTTGAAGGGATTGACATTGGGCAAATGAATATAGACCCAAGAGAGATATGCAGGAAAATTCCTTGCAGTTGAGAAATGCCAAAATGGGCCAATCTCAGGCCCCTGGGGGCGGGGGGGGAAGCTGCCTGTGTCCTGTCAGCACTGGAGTAGCATGTAAACCAAAAAACCCAAACTCAGTGTCAGAGATCTGATGCATGCTACTGAAGGCAGTGCTTCATTAGATCTGACTATAGACCAACAGCTTACCCCATCCCCAAACATTCAATGCCGTAAAATTGCTACAGGAATTTATGGTCCTCTTCTCCCAGGAATACTAAGAATGATCTTAGGTAGGAGCAGCCTTACGTGAAGGGGATTTGTTGTGCATCCTGGAATTACAGATGGAAATTTTAAAGGAGAAATTAAAATTATGCTATGTAATAAGATATCTTCAATTTGATGCAAGTGATAGGATTGCATAACTGTTACTGTTTCCCTATATCAAAAGAAAAACCACCCCAGTAGAGAGAAAGGGCTGGTTTGGGAGCACTGGGAAATGTGTTCTGGCAGGCTGTCCTTAATGATAAAAGGCCAAATTTTAAAATGCAAATAAATGGCACTGAAGTAGAATGGTTGGTGGACACATGTGTGGATGTAACAATAATCTCCCAAGAGTCATGGAATTTGAATTGGCCCATTCAGGAAGTATCCACACTGTTTATAGGGATTGGGAAATTATCCCACATAAAGCAAAGTGCGAATTGGGTTAAATGTTCGGAACCAGAAGGGCAAAAGGGAAAGTTAAGGCTTTATATGGCTGATATAGCTATAGCTTTATGGGGAAGAGATTTATTGCAATAATGGGGAACTCAGATTAATAGCCCTTCAATCCCAGAAAGGGTGCATAAAATAAGGTCACAAAGGTAAGTTGCTCTTGATAAGGGGGATGCACAGGCTGTACAGGTTGTCCAAAAACCAGACACAACAGGTATTGAGTTTCCAAATTTATGAAGAAGGCGACTGCTGAAAATATACCAACTGCTTTACCCTTAAAATGATTAACTAAGAAGCCTGTGTGGGTGAGCAGTGGCCCTTAACAAATGAAAGGTTGCAGGTGCTTGAACAGCTGGTAGAGGAGCAGTTAAAGGTTCAGCATTTAGAAGAATCTACCGCTCATGAAACTCACCTGTACTTGTTATAAAGAAAAAAAATCTAGAAAATGGAGAATGTTAACTGATTTGGGGGCTGTAAACAAGGTGATTCAGGCCATGGGGCCACTGTAGCCTGAAATTCCTTTTCCTTCATTATTACCTGCCATAGGATCTGATAGTGATTGATTTAAAAGGCTGATTTTTTTTTTTAAATATGCCCTTGCAAGAGCACAAGAGCAGGATAAAGAAAAATTTGCTTTTACGGTGCCTCCTTATAACAATGTTCAACCTGTCAAAAGATATCAATGGGAAGTCCTTCCCTAGGGAATGTTAAATAGTCCAATGTTATATCAAAATTTTGTGAGAGAATGAATAAAACTAATTTGAAAATAGTTTCCCTAATCTATTACTTACCATTATATGGATGATATTTTTTAGCTGATTCAGACCAAAATACTTTGGAAAAATTGTTAGATGAAACAAAAAGAATCTTACCCTGTTGGGGTTTGCAAATTGCTCCTGAAAAAAACAAAAACTAAAAAAAAAAAAAAAAAAAACGGAGATTCTACCATCTAGATTATAACATAAGTCAGCAAAAAATTCAACCACAAAAAGTACAGATCAGAAAAGATCAGCTGGGAACTCTCTTAATGATTGCCAAAAACGATTGGGAGATATCAATGGGGTGAGACCCACAGTTGGATTAACTACACAAGAGCTAAGCAATATGTTTTAAACATTACAATGAAACTCCAATCTAGATAGTCTTAGACACTTAACCACTGCAGCAGAGCAAGAATTAACTCTGGTGAAAAGAGATTATAAAATGCATGTGTGGGTAAATAGATCCTCATCTCAATGGTATTTTGGTCATCATTCATTCAAAACATTACCCTACTGGAATTCTTATGCAGAGAGAAGATAATATCGTAGAATAGGTATTTATGGCACATGAGCAGAGTAAAAAAATTAAAGACCTATATAGAAAAAAAAATGCTGATTTAATTATAAAGGGAAGGATAAGACTTCACCAGCTGTCAGGAACAGATTGAGCAGAAATAGTGGTGCTTTACATGAATGCTGAGATTATGTCATTATGGGAAATTAATGAAGATTGACAAAGAGTTTGTAGCAATTATTTGGAAGAAATTAATAACAAATATCCTAAAAGTAAGTGAATTCAGTTTATCAAAACAACTGACTAGATACTCCCTCATAGAGTGAGAAAAATCCTATTTCTGGAGTGCCTACATTTTATACTAATGCCAATAAATTAGGAATGGCAGGTTACAAGTCAGAAAAATTAAATAAAGTCAGTCAAAGTCCAAATGCTTCAGTTTAAAAATATCAGAGTGCTGTGCTGTTCTTATGGTACTGTTAGATTTTCCTGAATCTCTCAATGTCATCACTGATTCTCAATATGCAGAAAGGGTTGTTTTGCATATAGAAACTGATGAATTTATTACTGATCATTCAGAATTAACATCTTTATTTATGCAACTGCAATAAACAATTTGAGACAGAAATTGTCTTTTACATATTACTCATATTAGATCTCATACAGGGTTGCCAGGTCCATTGGCAGAAGGGAACAATTAGATTGATGAATTATTAACAGGAAATGTGTTAGAAGCCTCAAAATTTTGTGAAAAGCACCATGTAAACAGCAAAAGTTAAAAATGTAACTTCACTATTGATTGGCGATAAGCTAAGGAAATTATAAAGAATCATCCAACATGTCCCTTGTATAATCAAGTCCCATTGCCTACTGGAAGTAACCCTAAGGGTACCAATGTATGTGTTCCATGTTGCAGAATTTGGGAAACTAAAGTTTGTACACCATACTATTGATACTTATTCAGTGTTTTAATGGGCTTCTGTTTTGAGTTCTGAAAAAGTTGATTCTGTAATTACACATTTACAGTGTATGGCAATTATGGGAATACTTTTACACATTAAGACTGATAATGTCCCTGTATATGTCCCCGGTAAAATGAAAAAAATAATTGTATACTATGGAATAAAGCATATTATTGGTATACCACACAATTTTACAGACAAACAGTTATAGAAAGCTCTCATCGGGCATTGAAGGAAATGCTTTCAAGACAAATGGGACTAACAAAGACTCCCAGAGACAGACTACATACTGCATTACTAACTTTAAATTTTCTGAATGCTAATGAGACAGGAACAATAGCTGATAGAAGGCACTGGACTATAAAAAAAAAATCTGAGTTGGATCAATCCAGATATTATAATGACATATTAAAATCTAAATGGAAATCAGGACAAGTCTTGCCCTGGGAGAAGGGGGCACGCTTTTTTTTTCCAGTGGAAATGAGAAGTTCTGGGTACCATCAAAACTGATAAAGATTAGATTTGATCCAGGAAGACCCCTGAAAACCCTGACCACTAACCTGAAAAGCATAACTATGTAAAATAAGGTTCCTTTAAAAAATTAGGGTTGTCTAGAGATATTCATAAAGTACAAAAACTAAAAACAACAATCAGTCCTGGATTATGGAGTGAAGTTTCTGAAACCTAAATTTCCACCTGACTCCAAAACTGGTGATGGTAAGGAGTTTGAGGAACAATATGAAACCCTGATGAAAAAACTGTCCTGTGTGAATTTCACTGTGGCTGATTTGGAACAGTTGGCTGGCAGTCATCAGAAGTTTCCAAGAAAAGAGAATGAGAGAAATGGCCCATCACTGCAAATTTGACACAACTTTCAAAGGAAGAAAACACAACAGAAACTAGAGGAAAACATCTTAAAGCCGAAGTTCCAGACATTCCAGGAAGTAGGATGCAAAGGAGTGTCTATGCAAAAGAGTCAGTGAACAGAGCATTGAAACAGACCATTGACTTTAATGGTATCAGTGAACATTAGAGTTCCTTGAAACATGAAGATACCTATAGTCTTTCTAGAGAAAATGGAGTCAGAAGACAGAATCTCACAGAAGAATCATTTGCCATCTGCCTGAAAGTAAAAGCTTCAGAGAAAATGGACTGATTCCAACAACCTCACAACCCCTGAATTCCAGCTCTCTGTTAGTAATGCATTATACATGAATGTGAAAGATAAAATCCTGAAGGGAAAAGAGATGGCTTAGCAGAAGCCCTGAGGGAAAAAGTAAGCAGGATCCTACAACTTGTATCTTAGTAAAAGGAGGGAAACTTAGAAGGGAACATTTTTCGAGGAGGCTGTTTGTGTTACAAAGCCTTCCTTATGGATATGTGCTGCTTGGACTTCTGGGAACAGCTTGGAGGAGATATTTAAGAGAGAGTGTGTCCATTGGAAAAGACAGTTGGGATGGTGACAGGGAAAGAGGGAGCACCAAGTTGGGGTGGGACAGGGGAAGAGTGAGCACAGAGTTGGTGTCAGGAAAATGTGAGCTCCAAAAGCTGATGGTAGGGAAAACAGGCAGAAACAACACTCAGATAAAGAGGGATAGCTCTAGAGAATAAGAAAGGCTTTTTTTTTTTTTACAAGTTAGGATCTTTCTCAGTAACTTCCAGGAGAAGAGGAACCAGAAGGGGTAGAGTTCCATTAGGAGACCAGTTACAAGTGAAAAAGTAACAGTTACAAAAGGCTTCAAAGCTTAGATACAGCATTGAGAAATGGCTACAGCTTTTAAGAGAACAATTATACTCTTTACCTTTTAGCCCCCAAACAAAGAAAGCTTAAGAGCCCAGACCCAAATGGCAGAAAACAGTCATACACATTTTAAAAGAAAAATCCTTAACACATTTATTTTTAATCAATGTTATCAGCTACACGGAGTATACCCTGCAAGATTGGAAATTTAATTTGCTTTGGAGATCATCTATTTGCAATTTGGAAATATTAGCCCTGCAGATACAGAAAATAGGATTGCTTTTTTGTTGTTGTTGTTGTAAAAACAGACAATTTCGAGTTATTTATGTGGAACTTGAGTTGATAAATTTAAGATGCAGCTCATTCCTTATTTCCTCACTTTCTCTAGAGCAATTAGGAGCAACTAGCTGATATCAGTAGATTCATTAGCTTGACTGTGACATTTTAAGGTATTAAATACATGATCATTGAACTTTGCCTTTCCTCTTATAATACAGTTCTTACTCATTATTCACAGATTCTGTGCTTGGCAATTCATCTATGCCTAAATTGTCTTTTAACCTCAAAAGCAACACTCATAGTGCTTTTATAATCATCCACAGACTTGCACAGAGCAGCAGAAAATTTGAATTGTCTGACATAGACATTCCCAGCTGAAAATGGACACCGTAAATATTATTTCACCTTGTTTTTGATGTCATGTAGACATGTCCAGACCTTCACAACAGGCAAAAGCAGAGCAAAACAAAACATCACAGGGGCACAGTTGGGTCACATCAGACTAAGAACCACCAGGGTTTTCTTTATTACATAAAATAGAAATATTAGAAACCTTAATTAGATTAGAGTCTCAGTTAAAACATCCCAAAATCAGTCCCAAACTGTCTTTCTTCAAATTCTATTCTAGAAATCTCTGCCACTCTGCTACTCTTGAACTGAAATACCTGCACAAGGGTCCAATAGTTTAATAGCCAGTGCAGATACATTTGTTCCTTTAAATATTCCAGGTTTCTGAATAGTTAAAATAAAGTCAGACTCATGGTTGACAACTCATGGTTGTCATAAATAAAGTATTTATTTTAATTTAAAATGTTTATGAAACAACTTATGTTTCATAAATAAAAAATTATTTCACAGTAAAATGTCTTGTATCAAAGAATGATACTCCAATAGTTCTGTATTTGTAATTCTGAACTTGGGATGTGACTTACTTTGCCCAGTATAATTCTAGGAAAGAGCAAGAGGCTTGTTAAGAGATTTAAGACATTGATGGATATCCATTGTAAAATAACTTTCTTGGAATTTGGTAACCATGTCAGAAGATTTACTCTTCCAAGAGCACCATGCTGTGAGGAGCCCCAAGCCTATCATGTGATGAGACACATGGAACAGCACCTAGGCAACCAGCTTTGAACCTAGTGCAGCCAATGAACAAACTCCACTGATGTCCTGTGGATTATAATAGCACCAATAAACCCAACCCAACTCCTGAGTCACAGAATTGTTTTGTCCAACAGTGTTTTTGCTACTGTTTAGATCATGCAGTTTATTTTGCATTTTGTATGCCACTAGGTTTTATCATAGTTCATGCATGTAGCTGGCAGCAAAAGACTCTGGTTTGGTATTACATATTTATTTCTAATTATTGGTTTCTCCCTGTTGCTTTCTTCATCTTTCACATCAATTCCATTGTTCATCTGGAATTAGCTGTGAGTAACTTCTGCCCTCCACTTTTCTCAGCTTTAAAATAATGTCTCTATATTATTTGTACATTATTTTCAAAGGCTATCTGGTGAATTGGGAAACCTTTAAGAATTAAAGGTTGTTGTAGAGACACAACTGCAATTTTAGAGCTGGAAAAGCGACTGGCTATGGATAGAGAGAGGTATGATTGCAGAACAGAGCAGGCACATAGTGGAGATGTGTCACTAGAGTCTCTGTGGTGACAGGTACGAGAGCGGTGGACAATGGTACACTTAATGGGTGAATAGGGCCCGTGCTCAGAGGGTGCTGGAGCCACAACCCGGCCTGCCAGGTCCACCGTGCCCCTTCCACTTCCCACCAGGCTGGTGCCCCTGGCCTGGCCCTCTGCATGAAGGTGCCACTGCTCCTATTGTGTGCCTTGCTGAGAAGCCAGAGCATGGGGCCAAGGCACTGCCCTAGCACTGAGCATCGCATTCAGTCCCAGGATGCTCGTGAGGTGGATTGCTCTGACTGTAAGGTGATCCACAGCCATCTGAAGCTTTCGAATGTCCTGCCCTGAACACACTGCCCAACCTCAAGTTTACCCTGATTCTGAGCAATAATAAGATATAAAAGTTGATGAATGTTTTGTTTTCTGGGTTAAACCTCTTTGAAAGATTTCCATGATCCATACTACCACTGGAAAATATGTCTTTGCTGCTGCAGCAGGCCATATGAATATTCATGATCCATGCTGCCTGGGAAAACATGTTGATTTTCTTGATCCATGCTTCCACCACAAAGATTAGATTTGTGTTTTGTTGTTGTTTGGTTGCTTTGTTTCTTTTTTGTTTTTTTTTATGTTTTGTTTGTTTTTGGAGGGCACAGGATTGGGAAGGTGGACCTGGGAGGAATAGGAAGTGGGTGTGATCAGTATACATTGTATGGAATTCTCAAATTATTAGTAAAAATGTTATGTTAAATAAAAAAGAAAACCTATGTCATTAAATTGAGAAGTTTCCAAGTACTGGTTATATTTCTTCACATACAATTTACTGTACTCTATTCATTTATGACAGAGAATTAATTACTCCTAAGAAGTATTTTCGAGACTTCTCTTGGATATTTATTTCTTCAACCACATCATAATTCATTCTTGGTGAAGTTTATTTAGCCTTATTATTTCTCTGTGTTTATACAGATTATTATATAGATGCATAGGTTGATAGATACTGGTAGAAGTAATTGGTTATAAATATTAAAATGTCTGTATACCTCTATACCACACACACACACACACACACACACATGCTTTCAACTGTGCCTAGTGCCACATATCCTATAGTATACTTTCCGAAGAGAACAGCCATGTAGGTTTCCTCTAGATCATTACAGCAGTCTCCCACATGTCATTCAGAAAAGGAGGTAAAAGTTCTGTGTCTCCAACTTTGTCAAGAGTTTTTGCTTTAAACTCTTTATGTGATCTGCACCTGTTGGCCCTCAGCCTTCTGGCAAGTGGCCACTATGTTTTCATAGGAATAAAACACATACTTCTTATCATTTATATTAATTAGTTTTGACAAAATGCCCGACAAAAGTAACATAAGGAAGGAAGGAAGGAAGGAAGGAAGGATTTATTTTGGCTCAAAAAGATAGGATAGTAGGACTCTAAGTCAGATGATCATATTTCATCCATAGCCAGGAAGCAGACAGACAGGTGAACGAACGCTGGCTATCAACCCAGTTTGTCCTTTTAAGTCAATTCATGACCTCAGCTTGTAGATGATTCTGTCTACATTCTGGGAACATCCTTATAAATACATGCAAAGGTGTGTTTCCATGGTGTTTCTAAATTCTGTCTGGTTGAAGATGAACCCTCAAGCCTGGCTCACTATGTTTGGGGATTCCTTCCTGAGTTCTGACAGGTCAGTCATCAGTATTCTAATACAAATCTGTGTTGTTGCTGCTGTCCCTTCCCCCTTTCTTTCTTCTGGGAGAGCAATGAATTAATGTACTACAATTTTGTTGGTGTTTCAGAAGCTCAAGTTTAGATAGCCATCTTCAATTCTGAAGATAAACTCTTTAGATCCTTCTTATCCTAAAAGCAGCAACTTACCATGTCCAAGTTCAAAAGGCATCATCTCATAATAATTCTTCACATTACCCAGAAGTAGAATGATAGTCCTTGAGCTACAGTCATAACATTTTGTGTATGCTTCCATTGGGTGCTTATCTCATTGAGTTGTAGTAATTTGTGACATATTAATTTGTTGTTACCACTTAGTAGGTAAAAGCATTCTGTAACTCATCTTGGTATGCTCAGAGCACTTAGGCTAGCTTCTGACCTGGAAAGAATTTTATTCTATAAAAGCAAAACAAACTTTTTTCATGCTTGACTAACTCCATTTAAGCACTCCTATCACCACGTAATTAAATCAAACATGGAAATCTGAAGTGAATTTTATTTTGTGTGTGTGTGTGTGTGTGTGTTTGCGCATGTCATAGTGTAAAAGTCAGAAGACAACTTTGTGGGAATTGTTTCTCTCTGTCCATGTGTGTCCTGGGGATTCAATGCAGATTATCAGGCTTAGCCTCAAGCAATTTTAGCTGCAGAGCTATTATGCTCAAGGCCAAAAGAGGATCTGAAAAATGTATTTAGAGTTGAGGATTGTTTGTTTGTTTGTTTGTTTGTTTTTCCAGACATGGCTTCTCTGTTGTAACTCTGGCTGGCCTTGAACTCACAGAGATCTGTTTGCCTCTGTCTCTCTAGTGCTGGGATTAAAGGCATGCACCACCACCTGGCATGTTAAGGATTTTGAAATTGAGCAAATCTGCTAGATGTCTACTCTACTACGGTTGGATATGTTTAAGTCTGACTAACTTCCGATGTGAGAAGCATAATCTCTGCTCTGCTAATATTGAGAATGGATGGAGCTTAGTCGAAGGCAATTATTGAATCCCTATTCCCTTCCTGGCATCTCGTCTGAATATGTGATCACTGCATTTGAGTTTTCCAACTTTAAGTAATGTCGCTACTCCATTTTCGGCATCTACCTTAATATTTTCCCTTATTTGATTAGATTCCAAACTGTAGACTGTAGAGGAACACTTGGAATTTTTATGTTAAGAAAAGATTTTTGGTTTAACTGACTAGTCACTAGAGGTTTGTGTTCCCACCCCAGCTGTTGTATAGTTGTTTTCCAGTTGGAATTGGAATGCTTGATGTGGGTAGCTATAATTTGGTTGGATGCAGTTGTTCTGGCATCTGTAGCTTTTCTTTGGGATTGTGAGCCCCGTTGGTTTATGGGAACTTTTGGCTTAAGACATAAAAGGTCTGAAGCACTGAGAGTAAGGGTGGGCATTGATTGGTGGTTGGTTGGTTGAGTTGCTGTCGTTAGTGTGAGAACAAAGGTTGGAGAGATTCAAGTTTATGACAACATAAAAAGAGGCTGTGAAGATTTCTACCTTTCTTTTTTTCTCTATTAAGGCTGCTTGTAACAGCAGTGAAGATTTCTATCTTTCCTTTATCCTTCCTTCCTTAAATTGAGGGTAAAAGATTTTACCATAGTGCTATTAGTAGACCTGTTTATTCTCCTCTCTGGAGAGTATAGGACTAACTGCCATGATGTAGGCACAAGATTTCTTCCTCTTATGTGCACTGCTGCCATAATGTAGCTCTTTGAAACACGATACAACTACAATTTCCCTTACAGAGCGACCAACATACTGTGCATATGTGCCTTTCAGATCTCAAGCAAAATAAGTATCTTACCTTTATCAGTTACGTAACCTTAGGTTCTTTTTTTATAGCTAAAAAAATTAGATTAATGTTTGAAACTAATATCGATACATGAGTCATTAGGACCAAGTTAAGAGTAAAATAGCTTTTGCAAGTGGGCAAAGGACCTCAGCTTAAAGCTAATAAGGAGAGAGGGGCTCATGGTGTCAAACATGCCAAACTTAACTTTCACAATCTAAATAAACCTTGTGGAGTTCCCAGAAAGAAACAGTCTTACAGTCACCTTATTGTATCTTTATTACACTCAGGTTAGACCTCTAGAACTGCAGGATAAATGTACATTCCCTTATGTGATTTGTTACAGCCATGAATGAAGCTAACACAACACAGTTTCAGGATATTATCATTCAATTCGCTTCATGAATGGCACAAATTGCCTTCTGTTCAAGCAGCTTTGAGATCCAAAATCTGGTTAAATAAGCAAGGGTTTTATTTTCCTTTGCATAGGAATTATTGATCAATTCATCAAAAATGTTCATTATGCATTCAGGATTTTGCTTTAAATATGCAGTATATTTTAAGATGGAATAACAAAAAATATTCTGTGTCTTCTGTGGGATTTGATTGAACAAGAAGATATATTTATAGAGCATAGAATTCCTACAGATTCCTATGATCTTAAATCAATTTTATTTTTATATTTGTACATATGTATATGTTCATGTGTGTGTATATGTTTCTGTCATGGTGCCTATGCAGAAGTCAGATGACAACCTTGAGTATATTGGTCCTCAACTTTTACTATATTTGAGACAGTGTCTCTTGTTTACCACTGTGTATATCAGTCTTCCTTGCCTGGGGACTCTCCTTTGGGGGTTCTTCAGTATCTGTCCCCCATATTGTCATAAGAACACTGGGGATGCAGAAGGGTGCTACAATATTTGGATTTACTTTGATTCTGATGATCTGAACTCTGTGCTCTCATATTTGTGAAGCATCTTCTTTATACACTGAAAGCTAAAGTATGACAAATCTGGTTAATAACACTGTACTGTATGCTTGAAAATTGCTGAGTTTTAGTTTCCATTTCTGTTGTTCTGATAAAATCTCCTGACAAAACCAATGAAAGAGACTTATTTGACTCATGTTAGGGCAAGCCGGGCGGGTTTCTAAGGAACCACGAGACACGGACCGCTGTAACATACATGAGGCATTTATTTAATACCAGCGCGCTCCGGGTCCCACCTATCCCACGCAGGAGATGAGCATGGCGGCCCCGATCCCCTCCCCACCAGCCCTTTTATCCGGTTCAGGGGTTAGGGGTCTGGGGATGGGGGCTCGTGAAGCTGATTGGCTCCAAGCTCTCGGGAGTTTCGCGCGCACGGGATCCAGGGGCGGTGTGGTCAACCTGTGTCCTTGGAAGCCACCTTTGAGACAGGGTGGCGCCCATGGAGCCCGGGAAGGAAGAATCCCTGCTGATATGCAGGAGGGAGGAGGCTGGGGAAGAAGGAATCCTGTTGACAGGTGTTAAGCTCAATGGTCATCTTCCCTGTGGGTGGGGAGGAGACTAAAGAGTGCTGTTAATGGCCGTGCTTGGGAAGGCATTTCCCCCTATATATGATTGCATTTCTATGTTTCATATTTCTTAAACCCTTTCACTCACAGTTTCAAGTTATCATCCTTTATGTCAGGAACTTGGAACAACTGATCACACAGCTCTCTCTTCCCTTCTTGTAGCTCCTAAATTCCTGCCGTTCCATTTACCATGATCTTCCCTGGACCTTGCCATTTTATGGATGAGCAGTCACAGTCATTTACTCTGCAAACTTTGACAACAACTCCACAATGAAAAGAAGCTTCTTTGAGCCAAACTGACAGCAACTTTTTGGTTTTTTTTAAGACATACATATAGTTATGTCTAATATAACTTGATAGGTACATCATGTCCATTTAGTAAATATAGAGGAATAGCCCTGTGTGAAAGCTATGGTATACATTCCAGAGGCTACAGTCAGAGGCCTGTGTTGTCTGGAGGGAATGTAGACACACCTTTAATCCAGTATTCAGAAAGCAGTGCTAGAAACACCTTTAATCTGCTTCCAAAAGAACGTGATAGTCTATGCCTTTAGTCTCTTAAAAAAAAAAATAAAAGTGGAAGCAGATGCAGGAAGCAGAACTCAGAAGGAGTCAGTGTCACATAGAAGTGATGTCTGAGATGAGTCAGAGTGACTAATCAGAAGAAGAGTCAGCAGAGTGAGGACATGCCCAACTCTCAGGAGAAAAGGCAGACTCTCAGCTCTATAAAAGAGAATTACATAGGAGTTAGATTCAGTTAACAGCCAGTTAAGAAGAGTCAGTTGAAGATTCAGTTGAGAAGCAGACTGAAGAGTCTGAACGAGAAGATTCAGAGTACAGACGGAGCTAGTCAGAGTGGCTCAGTTAGCAGTAGGTCTCAGAAGGCTAAGGCTGAAGCCTTCTAGGGCTGGGCTAGAACATGTGATTTAATTAGACAAAATAATAAATTGTCCTCTGTCCCGAATCAATTCCTACATCCAGTGAATCAACATCCACATTTACATCTACAACTACAAGTAAAGTAACAACAGCAACCCCCCCTGGGCTTTACGACTTCCCCTAGGCTCTACCGCCTCCCCAGTCATAGGATTTTGAGAAAGTTTAGAATACCAGAAAGTTTGTTGGCCCCATGACAGATTTGCCATTATTGCACTAAGGAGAACAGGAGATGGAAACTGGTTGAATAGTTTGGACGTTGTCCAGAAACTGAAATAACCTTGGTTCTGTCATAGCCAGAGGCCAGAAACACCAGAATGTGATTCTGGATCCTGTTCTATTTTTTTGTTATTTTTCTTTTCTTTTTATAATTTCAACCTTAGTAAGCTGCCTGAGACTTATGCATGAAATTAAGATGAATGAGAAGCACCTGTACACCTCATGGATGGGCTACCATCACTGACCAGCATATCTCCCCATGTCTCACTGCAATGCCTGCCATAGGTCTTATAAAAAGCCTCCAGACTATCACCTCTATCATACCCTGCTGAGGCCAGGAGTATCCCTGATGCTAAGTAGGGTCTGTCTGACAGAGACCCGGATTCTTTAGCTGGGGAAATATTAGTCCATCAGCTATATTGCTCCCTTCCTTGCTGAATTTTCATCTTTAAAGAGAAATGTCTACATGGCTTGCCGAAGCTGGCCTTGGTGACTGGGAAAAGAATGTAGCCCCTTCAAGCTGAAACCTTGCAGGCCTTTTTTTCCCTAAGCCCTGGCAAACTGCCTCTGGACAGGTGTCAATGCTCCAGGAAGAGATAGCCTTTAATATTAGCACACCAAAAAATGAATCCTCACCAGATGAATTCAGCCAGCAAAAGCCTCCAAGCCATTGGTGGCTCAGATGTTCTTTTCAAATGCTCTTTGTAATCACCTCAGGTTTTGCAGGTTTGCAGGCCGCCAGGAGGAATGACATAGGCTCCATCCTGGATTGCACTTGCATACCAGGAAGGCCCCTGCTGAGATGGCTGGCCCTTTAAGTTCTCAGTGAGCAGCAACTCACTCTCTCTTGGGTGAGGCTCCATTCTAGCAGTGTGCTCTCCTACTCCTTTTTCCCCTTGATATGTACGTCTTAAATTTTCTTATTAAAAAGGCTTCTACGTTTTTATTCTAAAGTGCGATTGTGAGTGTCATTTCTTAAAGCGTGTAAGCCTCCCATGTCTGACTCCCATAAAGAATGAACTACTTTGTTCATTTGCCATAAAGAACGAACTATCTTGTTCGTTTTCTATACTTTTCCTTTTTGCCCGTATTCCCCTCCAGGGTAGAGAACCCATCTGCGCCGGAGAGAGAGTGAGTTGCTGCTCACTGAGAACTTTAAGGGCCAGCCATCTCAGCAGGGGTGCAGGTGCAATATATGCAGGTGCAATCCAGGATGGAGCCTATGTCATTCCTCCTGGCGGCCTGCAAACCTGCAAAACCTGAGGTGATTACAAAGAGCATTTGAAAAGAACATCTGAGCCACCAATGGCTTGGAGGCTCTTGCTGGCTGAATTCATCTGGTGAGGATTCATTTTTTGGTGTGCTAATATTAAAGGCTATCTCTTCCTGGAGCATTGACACCTGTCCAGGGGAAGTTTGCCAGGGCTTTGGGAAAAAAGGGCCTGTAAGGTTTCCGTTTGAAGGGACTACATTCCTTTCCCAGCCACCAAGGCCAGCTTCGGCAGGCCATGTAGACATTTCTCTTTAAAGATGAAAATTCAGCAAGGAAGGGGAGCAATATAGCTGATGGACTAATATTTCCCCAGCTAAAGAATCTGGATCTCTGTCAGGCAGACTCTATTTAGCATCAGGGATACTCATAGGCCTCAGCAATACCCCATTTTCTGAGAGTCACACCTGATCTGTGTGTCTTAAGCACCCAGTAAAAATCCTAATGTAAAACTTCCTTCTAAAACTCACCTTTATAAGTTTTATAAGATTAATTCTTCAAATTTATGAAAATAGCCATAGATTCAGTGCAAAATCTGTGTGAGACCATGATATTAGAGCCCACTAACACCAGAGTTAAAGCCCACCTAAAGCTATGAAACCTCGCTCACACTAGAGAACCTCATTCCCTCATTTAAGCATCAGTAGACTCATCTTGTTTAGTTGGTTAGCAGTGTTGCACTGAATATCTAAAGCTAAATACAATTGTTCAGCACAATGCCCATCCTCACTCCAAACAGGCCGCATAATACCTTCTGGCATCATTAGAGCTAGCTAGCAGGAAGACAGCCTGTAGCTTGGTTCTGGCTTAGTTTCTCTATGTCCTGTGACCAAGACATGATCAGCAATATATCTTCAGCCACAAGGCCACACCAAACAGTTCTGGTGAAGAAGTGTGTGGATAATCACCTTCATTGTTTGGGAGTCTCAAAATCTTCACTGGAAAGCAACCCTTAGTGTGATAATACTTCTGGGCCTGAAATGTCTGCTTAATAATCTATGACTTTCTGGGACTGACCTGATACATCCATACTGTCTACCTACTTTCAAACTGTGTTCTTATTAACTTACCGTTGATCAGGTATCCTGATGGCCTTTTCAGATACCATAGTTTTGTCTGATTATCCTCTACACCTCATCGACTTCTCCATACCCTAATACCCATATAAAGCTTTACACCATAACAAAAGTGTATTCTGATTAATTTTACCTTTATCTTATAACTTTTTCAGAATGTCATGTTTGGAAATATAAATGTTCCCATCTGTCTTGGGTTATTTTTCCATTGGATACTATGACTCTATTGGGTCATCTCTGTTAATTTCATTTTCTATCACCTGAGAGGACACTATCATAGCTCAGTAGTCAGGGGAGGGGAGATGACTGTTTTGTTAGTAATGTATATAAGAGAGAAGAGGTTTTTGTTTTGTTTTGTTGTTTGTTTATTTTATAAATAAGACAAAACCATTGATACCAGTAGTGCTTTCTTTAAAAATGCCTGGTAATCAATCTGTAATTCACAAGTGAACCAAAATAATGAGAAACATATCATCCTGCATATTTAACATGATATATTTTCATTTGTAGAGAAACACTTGGAAAAAGTGTGTGTTATTTTTGTTTTTTGCTATTTTTGTTTCTTTAAAAACACAAAATAGCATTTGTATTAGGTTCATGTTCCTACCCCAGCTGTGGTATAGCTCTTTACGAATTGGATTTGGAATGCTTGATGCAGATGGCTATAATTTGATTGGGTGCAGTTGTTCTGGCACCTGTAGCTTGTCTTTGGGATTGTGTGCAGCATAGGTGTAGGCTTTTGGTTTAGGGCATAAAAGTGCTGAAGACCTGAGAGTTGGTGTGGACGTTGGTTGGTGGTTCTCATTAGTTTGTTAGTGAGATAATTCCTAAAAGAACAAATGGAGAGATTTGAGCTTAGGACAGCTTAAAAAGAGGCTGTGAAGATCTCTACCTTTCTTTCTGTATTAAGGCCACTTGTAAAAGCAGTCTAGATTTCTATCTTTCCTTCTCCTTCCCTAAATTGAGGGTAAAAGATTGTACCATACTGCTACATTCATTAGCCAATTCTTAATGTCATATAATGTCTATTAACATGCTACAATACAGTAATTTGTTGAGATCTTATTATTAAAGGTATAGGAGACCCACACGATGCAGGGATTCAAAACAAGTAGTCTTTAAATAGTTTCCATTAGGCCTGGGATAGCCATATAGAAACTGTCTCAGCCTGTTTTGCCTGCTTTAACAAAATGCAGTAAACTGGTTAGTTTATAAGTGGAAGATTTATTTCTTGTCATTTTTCTCATCAGAGGTTAAGAAATCTGAAACTAAGGTACCAACCAACAGATTCTGTGCATGCTAATTCCGCTGAGGTGAACTAATTACCTACCCAGGATCCTACCTCCTCATATTACCCCAGTAGGGTAAGCTTTTTGCTGAGTGGGACACAGATATTTATATCATGTCAAAAAGGAGTTGTAGCTTTCACATAGGGATACAGCCAGCCCTCTACAGCTCCCCCGTTCCCCCCATGTATATGTTGTGGTTTAAATAGAAATGATCCTTATTCATATAGTTAAATGCTAGTCACCAGAGAGTGAAAGTCTTCCATATGATTATAAGGATTAGGAGGTGTGGTCTTGTTAGACAAAGTGTGTCACTGGGGGGCTGGCTTTGACACCAGGCCCAGTGTTCCTCTCCTTCTCTCTCTCAGCCTGTAAATTAGGATGTAGATCCAAAGCCATGTTCTAGCCGCAGCAAAGAGCAGAATTTGTCAACTTTTGCCATGTGGTTCTGGCTTTAGAGTCAAGGATACAAGAAAGGGTTGTGGAATATCCCTCCTCAGCTAACAAAAGCTACTGAGGCTGTTGGACTTCAGGGATCCAAACTGGGACCCCCAGGGTCCAAACTGGAACGCCACATCCCCACAGAGACTCACAGACGGGATATCGATGCAAATAGCAAGAGGCTTTAATGAACCAGCGCGCTGGGGCCACCCTCACATAAGTGAAAATGGCGACCCCGAAGAACAAGCTTCCATCAGTTTTATACAGTACAGAGGCAGTATTCCAGATACAGGTTGGGTGGGTACATTCCGATAGGTTCACCGTAATGGTGAGCTAGTCCCTTGAACAGGGAGGGTCTGGAAAGTATTTTTTTACTTCCTTGTTCCTGGTGTTGACTGCCAGGAGCAGGAAACTTAGGCCTAGTAAAAGCTGACTTACATTCCCTCACATTCTTTCACATTCCTTCACACAGTCATTTGAATCTATTCCCTGGACTCAAGAACAGACCCTTAGCCCGAGGTCATGGGCTGTCTACGTGGGGAAACTCTTTTAGCCCAAGGCCATCACACTGCCCCTGCCTTGGGCCTACACAATTTTGGTGCTCTTAGAAGCCTGACTAAAGTTTGGCTGCTTCCTTTCAAGGCCAGGCATGTGTCAGCAGTGTCCTGCATGGAAGCTCAAACAACCCAATGTATGAAGCTGTGAAGGTGAAGCTTGGATTGCATTGAAGATGCCAGAGATATGGAATATCTTCAAAGAAAGCTGCAGACTGGGTCCTAGTCAGCCCAAGCATGTTGCAGTTGACAACTCAGATAAGAGTTGAAGAGTTCCTTGACATCAGACATGGAGATGCAGAGTTTGGAAACTGCCCTGTTGCTTTTTTGTCTTGTTTTGGTCCAGTACTTCCTCGTTATGCTTCCTGTCCTCCCTTTTGGAATGGTAGTGTATATTCTGTGCCATTGTATGTTGGAAGAATATTATCTACTATTTGATTTTGATTTTTAATTAAGGTTACAGGTAAGAGATAGCCTGTAGTCTCCAAAGAGACTTTGAACTTTGGACTTTTAAATAATGTTGAGAATGTGATAGACTATGGGTACTTCTGAAGATGAACTGAATGCATTTCAGCACTATATGGTTACAAGCCTGAGGGGTCAGGGAATGGAATGTAGTGGTTTGAATAAGAA
This sequence comes from Cricetomys ansorgei, assembly GCA_026225945.1. Classification (NCBI taxonomy): domain Eukaryota; kingdom Metazoa; phylum Chordata; class Mammalia; order Rodentia; family Nesomyidae; genus Cricetomys; species Cricetomys ansorgei. The sequence goes on from JAMJFZ010001390.1 coordinate 4,403,364, forward strand.
TGGCTCCCATGGGCTCATATATTTGAATGCTTAGTCACCAGGGAGTGGAACTCTGATAGGATTAGAAAGGCTAGGAGGAGTGACCTTGTTGGAGGAAGCATATCCCTGGGGGATAGACTTTGAGGTTTTCAAAAGCCCATCCCAGGCCCAAGTGTTTCTTTCTTTCTCTCAGCCTGTGGATCAGAATGTAGTTCTCAGCTACTGCTCCAGCACCGTGCATGCTGTCAGGATCTCTGCCATTGAAGATAATGGATTAAACCTCTGAAACTGTAAGCAAGCCCCAATTCAATGCTTTCTTTTATAAGATTTGCTTTGGTCATAGAGTCTCTTCACTACAATAGAACAATGTCTAAGATAGTATAAAGGTAGAGAAATCAATATTTCAGTCTACCATAATTTCCATAATTAGTGTTCTCCAGTAAGTAAATCCAAAAGTAAACAGCTTATTCATATGGTTCATACTAATTAGCTTCCCAGAGCAGACAGTAGCAAAAGTGGCAGTAGTGAAAGAAGAAGAGTGGGTTTGCAGCAACAAAAAAGAAAATACACAGCACACTTTGTGGTTGCAGAATTATTTACTTTTATTTTCCTAAATAAAATATTACCTTAAAACCAAAATATGGTGAGAAGATTTCTATAATCTGTACTGTTTCTCATACACTACATATTCTCCTTGCTCTTTATCTCATATTCCTGGTAATCATACACATGTTTTTGGCTCCAAAATCCACACTTCTTCCCAGACCTCTTCCTAACCCTTTATATGGTCTACTCTGGTGAGCGTCACCTGAATTCCTCAGAGGCTTCTCATACTAGGATGGCCAAGAAAGCATCCATCATTATTGCATGATGTCCCCCTGTTAAAGACTTTGTGAAACAAAAGCATTAAAGTATAGAAGAAGATATTTTACTTACAGTATGGGAAATTTGTTTAATTTTTCTTTGGTCATTTTTATAAAGGCCTGACAAACTTCGTGTCATTACACATGGTATGAAGTCTGAAATAAAATATGAAACTTGTGCCCCTTAGGGTGTCCTATGTGTTAATACAAATTGTTTTTCATCTGAATAATTATGTTAGCTACTTTAAATGGGTTGTGTATTCTAAAATTCACAAAAACTCTGTGGTAGGGAAGGAAGAAATTTATGTTTACAGAGATTGCTTGTACAGAACTTTATGACTGAGAAGAAGCCCACGTTAATTTCAGACCTTGGAAGAATAACTTGAGAACATATGCATTGCATTTCTTTGAAATAGTGAGTCAGGAAAAGAGACAACATTTTAACAACTATATGTTTCTGAGTATGACAATGAAAATAAAACGTCAGGAAAGTATAAAGGAGATTGAGAAAGCTGAAGAGAAGGGATTACCGGACAAAAGTAGATGTAAATGTGATATTTTATATTCATTTTTTTTGGCAATCCAGCTTGCTCTAAGCTAGGTGATGGTGCTAGAAAAGAAGCGAAGGCAAATTTGGTTTAGTGGGAGAAGAAAGCTTAAATCATTATAATGAAAATTTAAAGCTATAATAGAATTGTATGCAAAGTACCCATCTTTAGTGGAATTACTTTATTTATGGTCAGAATGTATTCATTTCTTTCATTCAAAGAATATTCCCTGAACACTCACCACACTGGGAACTAGAGTCTAGGAATAAGACTAGGAACTAGAGAGGCAAAAACAAACAAACAATACAATCCCTTTCCTGAAGAAACGCGACCTGATGAAGATGCTTCTAAGGCTTATAGGTATATACCAAGAAAAATTACTAGAATACGGAACCATTGAATAGCTTGAATATTCGGACAGCATTGTACTTGATACTTGAGCAGAAAGTTAAAGCTTTAGGCTATCAACAAAGACGTTTTCGAGAGGAGTGAAGCAGAGGGTTCTAAATGAGCTTGGTTGCATTTTATTTTTAACAAATATCACCTAAGTTATTGCTGATAGAATGCAAAGGAACACATTCTCCTCCACTAGCAATTTCATGAAAATAATCTGAAAGACAAAAGAATATGCGTATAGCTATAAAATTAGGGGAACACTGTGCAGTTGAACGCAACAACATATGGAATAGTAATATATCTCAGGAAAGGGATTTGTACAGCCTGGGCTTATGAATTAGCAAGACAGGACAGACAGTTAAAGGAAACTCCATGGCTGGGTAGTCAGCACTTTGGCCTAGAGTTCATAGCCCAGAGCTGGCAGGACCTAAGGCAGAGTGTGGGAGGACAGTAAATGTCCCTGAGAAGCTATGAGATAAGCACAAGGACTGGAGAGAGGCCAGGACAGACGACTAGAGCATATCAGCGTCTCTTTGGAAACCAGTTCCGCCAGGTGCTCCTTTGTCACCAGTGTTCGGAGTTCTTCCTGAACAAAGGCACTTCGGACGCCTACTGGTTGCCCGGCAACCGCGCGCCTACTGGTTGCCCGGCAACCGCGCAGCGCGCCTCTACGTCCCGGCGACCATTGGCTCGGAGGCATCGGCGCGCATGTGGCGCAACTGCGCGGCGCCGGATGCGCACACGTCACGCAGTCTCCTTTCTCGGATCACGACAGCTGCGGTGGTAACAGCGGTCTTCGGAGGGGAGAGTCGGCCGGAAGCCCCACTAGGGGCGGCGGGGAGCGCGGGTAGGAACAGGCGCCGGGGCGGCGCTCAGCGTAGGGCCCTACTGGGTCGGCGAGCCGTAGCTAGGGCCGCCGAGCTGGTTGCTAAGGCACCTGGCGAGAGCGAGCTCAGGGAGCTTGGCTTGTCTGCGAATTGGAATCCACGCAGTCCGTCTCCTGGTTTCCAATTCACTCCCTATGCACACTTCCTCATTTCCAATTCGAACAACACCCCTGAGCAGCAGTGAACTCTGAGGGCTTCGAAGTGGGTGGATTTGGTGGTGGGATATTCAAAGGATGTAAAACAGGTTTTACTTCATGGTAAGAAAAGAAAGAGACTGGGGCTGTCGTTGCAGTTTGAAGCCTTGCAGATGGATCATAGCTTCTTTAGCTGAGCATCTTTTGGAAGTTTTGGAACTTTCTCTATATCTAATTAGAGAGTAGAAAAAAGATGACGTTTAGTGCAGTAGTCTTAAGCTAGGGTGTGGGTGGGAGTAAGTATAGTTAGGGAAATTTGGTATTTGTAAAACAAAGATAGTGCAGTTTCCTAGCTTATACACGTGCCACCAGCGCCTTTTGGGAGCAGGTCAATGAAACCGAGGGGATTTTGTTTGCTGTTTTCCCTCTCACATTGTGATAATTTACGAGTTCTACATTTAGTGGATTTCTCTATTCTGGCTTCTATTTAAAATCCTAAGTATGAAACGGGGCTGGGTGGGGGAGTAATTTGAATTATATAGTATAATAAAATATTTGCCACCTCTAACTCCTGCCATTTTCCCTCCACACTACCGGCCTCAAGCCATTAAACAAACAAACAAAAAGTCTAAAAGTGAAGTAAAGTTTTTTTTTCTTTTCTTTCTTGAGTCTATAGTTGTCATTGGTGTTTGCCCAGGTGGATATTATTTTTTAAACCAAGCATACTTTGTCTTTTAATGTAAAGAGTGATACGTTTAACAAGTAAAAAATAATTATTGTGGCCAGGCAGGTTAGCACATGCCTTTAAACAAACAAAATATTCTTATTTTGAGAAGATCTAGGGGTCTTGGAGACTTTGGGGGCTTGTACAGTCAGTAAGTTCTAGGTTCAGTGAGAGATCCTGATTCTCAAAATAGTGGAGAGCTGTAGAGGTCTCCATGGACACACCTGCTTGCACACATTAACACACATACTTAGATGATGCATGACATACGTGCATAAGCATGACATAAGCTATCCTGAATACTTAAACATCTTGGTAGCTCTATGTTCTAGAATGCTTAAAAGCCTTTCAAATAAGAGATTCAGTGGCTTTTACATTTAAAATATAAAGTAGGGATGAGGAGATGGCTTAGCCAGTATAGTCTGATCATCTAGAATCCTCCGACAACGTAGGTACTTGTGGTGGCCTGTCTGTCATCCAAGCCCATGTGACACTGGCAGGGAATTTCTGACATAAGCTGTCTAGCCACACTAGTCAACAAGGGGAGTTCTGGGTTCAGTGAGAGACTCTTCCTCCATATTAAAGGTGGAAAGCTATTGCAAAAGATGGCAACCTTGGGCCTCTACACCCACATCTGGTTTATAACTGTTCTTTTTGGTCTTGTGTTTATGGCAGATCAACAGAATCTGAAACTGTTAACTGCAGGGGTGAAAGGGAAGCCATGCAGAAATCAGAGTACCCTGGAGGTGTACAGTTGAGAAACAGAGCAACAGGTACAGCGCTTTGCTTTCTCAAAGGGAGAGGCCAGATTTGTTAATGACAGTCTGTGTTCCATGTGGATACGAGATCAGTTTCTGTTGCATTCTTGTCTTTTGTACTGATGTTCTGTTTTTCTCTAGATAATTATGATCAAAGGACATCCTCAAGTGCACAAGTGAAGCACAGGGCTACAGTTCAGCGGAGCAAATCATCCCCATCAACCGGTTCTTCAGAGGCTGCAAGAAGGGTTCATCCTCGGCCAAGTGATAAACTCAACCCTAAAACAATTAACCCTGTATGTACAGGTTCCTCAAGCAGTACATTTTCACAAGGGATAGACATTTAGCTTATTAACAGTTTAATCATTGCAAATGCTCTCATGGGCTTCCTTTTTGCTAGTTTTGAGCTAGTTATGTTCATTTTGGTATATTCTGAATTGCATGTCAGCTTTTTTTACTCTTTATGTTACTTTATTTCCTAATGTTAGAGAACTAGCTTGCATTCTGTTGCTGTGAGATGGTTTATTCATATTCTTCTGTACTTGCATAAAACTCTAGCCATTCCTTTATGTTCCTTAATTTTGGTCCACCAGAAATTATAATATAATTCTCTGTTTCATAGAAATATGAAGCCAGTTTGCAGAAGTTACACAGATTCTCTGACCTCTGCATAACCATACTTGGCTGAAGGGCACGCGGGATGTATAGTGCTGTCTGAAGCAAACATGCTCTTTCTGTCATTAGAAGACACGCTCCTCATCTTTGACCCTACCAAGCTTAATCCCTTGTTTTACAGAAGCATAAAGCCAGTTAATAGATTATCTGTGCTCTACCCATCTCTGCTTGGCTGGAGGGCATGAGGGCCATCTATTAATGTGTAAAAGTAAATCTTTACTCTCCCTGTCCTTTCCTGAATTTTTTACTCAGCGCTCACCATGAAGATTCAGACTGGCAGAGAAAATGGAAAGACATTTTGGTGCACGTACTGTTGCAGCGACGTGTAAACCTTAGAGTCAAATTAGGTGTTGAAGAAGAACAACTCTACAGTTTGGTTGTGTGTTTTTCTCAGTAATGTGCTGAACAGGGGTACACAGCGTAACGCGCTGGGAATTTGGAAGTCATGGTATTTTTTTACTTGTGATCTCAGTAGGATTAAAGTTCAAGGTATCAGTAAGTGGAGGTGGTGGTGATATTTTCATTTTCTTAATTTCAGTTTGGTGAGCAGTCACGAGCCCCTTCTGCATTCGCAGCTATTTACTCCAAAGGAGGCATTCCTTGCAGGTAAAATCAATGCAATGCACAGCTGACTGTGGGGTTCAAAATAACTGAATGAAATAAATGCATTGTTCAGCTTAAATTTGTAGAAAATGTATTTACTAGTGAGATTGAAATCAAGGTGACTTATTACCTTGAATGCTGAATTGATCTAGGTCCCTGGACATTGTTGACGAGAAACACCTAACTCCAACATGTAATTACTAAGATCTGTAGAATAATGCCAAATAAGAAGCTAAATTGAATTGCATATACCACTTTTGGCACAACTGATTTAAGCATTCATATGCTTCTGCAAGTTGCAAATAAAAAAACAACCATATCATGTTGGTAATGTAAACACAGGCAGTGCAGTGAAATATTACTTCTTAGTGAGTATATATGACTATTTTTGCTTCTTTTTGGATAGATCCTTGATGCCTTTTCATATAATGTTCAGTTTATCCTGTTATTCATAGTAGAAAACTTTATTTATTTCATAGAAGGGATAACTACAATACTGATTTTCATGTTTGGTTCTGAAATTTCAAAAGTGCATTTTTTAATAGTATCTTCAAATTTGTAATGAAAAATAAGCTAAAGAAGCATTTCTAAATTTATTATTACTGTTTTATTGTTAGATTCTAAATGGAAGCATTAGGAATGTCGCTCAGTTGATAGAGTGCCTTCCTACCATGCACAAAGCCCTGAGTGGAATCTCTAACACTGCACAACCTTGGCATGGTGATGCACACCTGCATTCCTAGCACTGGGAGGGGGAAGTAGGGAGAAAGGCAACTCCTGGATGCATAGTGGGTTTGAGGCCCACCTGCTCCACACCAGACCCTGTCTCACACATAAAAACAAAAGATTTTAAAGCTTTGTTTGCTTTTAAACTTCCTGAGCTTCTTGAGTGCTTTCCCCCAGGATAATTGAGATTTGCTGAAAATGTAAAAATGCTACCTTCCTGAGGCTTCTTGTTAGGAATGTAAAACTGGAGAAATCAGGCGATAGAGCCCAGTGAAACCAAGAAGACAGAGGAGCTGTTGGGAGTGGCTGGTGATTCATGGTCATGGCAGCGGTGCTATATTGTAAGCACATCAGTCGTGTTTCAGGAATTGCTCTGAGGGATAGTGAGGCCATAATTCAGGACCACGTGTAGCCTCACAAGGGCCATTTCATCTTCCTGGCCTTAGTTTTTTCTCTTTACCAGGAGTCAAAGAGATTTTCCTTCAGATGATTAGGGTTATCAGTGTTAGGGTATGAAAATTTTCTGAAACTTTACATTTTCTAATTACTATGTGCTCTCATTTTCTGTAAGTTACCTATTTTGTTGTAATGGTGTCTGAGAGAAATCAGTGCAACATGTATATCAAGATTCTGGGAGTGACATGCTTAAATATAAGTAAAAATATAAATAAAAAGAGCTATAAATATAAGCTCACTGAAAGAGTTTTGTGGGAAAAGTTGGACTGTGAAGGAGTGTTTGTGTGTGTAGCTTTGTCCGTGTCTTTAAAAGGCTGATGCTCCTGTAGGGCACAGAATAATGCGCTTAGGGCTCTGTTCTGGGAAGAGTGCTGTGTTAACAGCTCCCTGTGTATAAATGCCTGTGGAATTCCTCTTACATTCACTGACTTTTGTGTTTTAGATTGGTACATGGCTCAGTGAAACACAGATTACAATGGGAATGCTCGCCTGAAATTCTTCCATTTGACCCTCTTCTAATCACTTTAGCTGAGGTAAAACATTCTAGCTCTTCTGGATACTAATAGAAAAACTATTTTAAGTTTTTCATTGTTATTTTGTAGCTTATAAGTTCATCTCATTCTATAATTTTAAAATAAATATCAAGCGAGAGACACTAAAGTCTTGGATTGTAAGCAAATATTTGTAATTGTTATATATATTGTATGTGATATTTAAGACACTATACACACACATATATGAGTATATACATATATAATAAATTAATAAATGGATTAATCAGTCTTTCTCTTTGTATACACATACACACACACACACACACATATGTATAATACTTTTGTACTTTTGTTAGGGTAACTTGAGTTTCATACAATGTATCTCCATAATACACCCTTCCATTCTTCCCTGGTCCATCCTCCCACCCCTGTGGCCTCAAAAACAAACAAACAAACAAAAACAAACAAACAAAGCAAATAAAAGAAAATTAGAAAATTAAGTCCATCTTGTGTGGTGGGAGCATGGACCATTGGTATCGCCATGGTTCTTGGAGGCTGTGGGCTGCTCTGATCATGGACATCCACTTAGCCTATAATTAGACTAAGATTAAGCATGACCAAGTTTGACCCGGAGTTGGGCTTCACAGATTAATCAGTTTTATAAAAATGAAATTCTAATGGATTTACAGCTAACTGAAATGGATGGTATATCATACTTATTTCTTTTTTAGACATAAGTCTTTTATATAAAATAGCAAACTACGTCTTAGACTAATCAGAACTAGTGATACATCACATAGTCCAAATGATTAGGGTACACAAAGTAATTTTGAAAGTCATTAAAGGGCTTCTGCCTTTACAAATTATTAAAACCGGCCCTTTAAAAACATTTATTTGCTTGTTTGTTTGTTTGTGTATCTATCTATTCTGTGATCATCTGGGTTTGGGTATGCCATGGAGTGTAAGAGTGAGAACAACTTCTAGGATGTGCTTCTCTCCTTACCCCATATGGATTCTGGGATTGGACACAGGTATCAGGTTTAGTGGGAACTGCCTTTACCTGCCAACCTATCTCAGTGGCCAAGGTCAGACCTGTGGTCCAACATCAGTGTATTTGTTTCTGTACTGGGTACCAGTTTACTTTTTTCTTCTACTTATTTAATAATGGGGAAGGAGTACAGACAGACCAATGTTGAGATCCATTTTGGCTCTGATTTTTGATGCTTCTTCTTAAGAAAGAGTAAGACACAGGTAGTGTTAGGACAGGTCCTGAACTTGCCAGAGAACAGGTTGCCATGTTGGCAGTTTCATTTTAGAAAACATAATTGGCCAGGAGGTGGTGGCGCACACCTTTAATCCCAGCACTTGGAAGGCAGAGGCAGGCAGATCTCTTGTGAGTTCTAGGCCAGCCTGGTCTACAGAGTGAATTCCAGGACCACCAAGTTACAGAAGAGAAACCTTGTCTCAAAGAACAACAACAACAGCAACAACAACAACAATAATAGTAGAAAGAAGAAAAGAAAGCATGATGGGACAGTGGGAAGGGGATACTCAGGTCAAATTGGCAAAATATTGGAAATTGGCATTTGTAATGTGACTTTGCAGCTGGTTATTTGGACCCTCTTCACAGATAAACCTAAGAGAATCACTGCTGCTTTTCTCTTTGCTTGGATTTATTTTTCTCAAAAGTCAGATGGTCGTCTTTTGTCCTCTAGTAGTGGCTGGCAAGTCATGGAGTGCTATCCTTCTAAGGCATTCCGGAGGAAGGGCACAGGGAGCAATACTGTACGCAGATTGTTTGTTCTCAAATTGTGCCCCACTGTGAAGAGCAGGTTCAAATTCTGACAGTGCTTGTCCCAGCCTGTGCAGGATCTGCCTTCTCAGCGTTTAATGCATTTCAGTGTGAAGGAGATGCTTTGCAGGACCTCACTGAGCACACTGCTGTTCAGCAGGGCACACACAATGAGCACTTCGCTGTCCCTTGGTGGTCCTCAGTGAAGCAGTGACCTCAGAGTTCTGTCTTCCTTATCTTCTTCCACCAATAGCTGTACCTCTCCCTCCACCTCTCCCCTGTCTGTCCTTTTTTTTTTTTTTTTTTAGGTTTTTTGAGACAGGGTTTCCCTGTTGTAACTCTGACTGTCCTGGAACTTACTCTACTCTGTAGACCAGACTGGCCTTGAACTCACAGAGGTACAGAGATCCACCTGCCTCTGCCTTCCAAGTGCTGTGATTCAAGGCATGTACCACCACCTCCCAGCTCCTTGTTTTTAATCTCTTCAGTTTTTCTTTTTATTATTCTGTTTTTTTTTTTTGCTTGCTTTTCTTTTTCACTGTGAGAGTAGAGACTTCTGTATCGTATATCTTTTCTTACATGATTTCTCAGTAAAATTCAAATTATAATTGCTAAAATTGTTCATTCTCATAAGAAAAATCGTATTTATAATTTCACTAGATACACTGAGTTTTGTGGTTGTTAATGTAAATCAAAAGGTAGTGAATCATGTTTCTGTGTTTGTATTGTCTTTGGCAGGGTCTGAGGGAGACTAAGCATCCTTATACCTTTGTGTCAAAGGAGGGCTTTAGGGAATTACTTCTGGTCAAGGGTGCTCCTGAAAAAACTATACCTCTGCTACCTAGACTGATCCCTGTGCTGAAGGCAGCTCTGGTAAGTGATTTATTTTGCTAGATTTCATTATTCCCAATCACATGATACACATGAAAACTCTGATCCAAGAGAATATTGTTTGTTCCTCCTCTCCCCTGGATTACAAGCAAATTAGTACTTTACAGGTACGTGCAATGTCAAACCGCTGTACTCAGTCAGATAGTTATGCACTAGACCACTTTAGAGGACACACTCGAGGTCCTGGGAGGAAAGGGAACTTTTTAGGTAATTAGAGGAGATAACTTCAGATAACTCTATATTCTGTGTCTTGGATTAGTAACTGTTCTTACCTAATGGAAATTGCTTTACCTCTAGATAGATACAGTGTGTTAAAGATTACTTCCAAAATTCTGTTTGTTGATGCTTAATCCTACTTTCCCACCTGCTTGCTCTTTTCCCTAACCTATCCTCCCTGGCATTTCTTCCTATACTGCCCCTTTACCGTTTTTTACTCCTGGAGACCAATGAGCAAGTCTCATTCAGATGAAGGTACACTAATTCTAGTAGAAAATCTATTCTGAAAATAGAAAGTAGAGTTATACACAAAGGGTCATGGAAAAGTTCCAAATGAAAGTATCCAGAAACTCTTTCTGAGGGCTGTGTAGGCTTGAATTCTTCCTGTAACTTGCCCACAGGTCCATTCCGATGACGAAGTGTTCGAAAGAGGGCTGAGCGCATTGGTACAGCTAAGTGTGGTTGTTGGGCCATCTCTGAATGGCCATCTGAAACTTCTGCTTACAAGTGTGAGTACTGTAGTAGTAGGGTAGTAGAGTTGCTGTGCATATGTCTTCATAACCTCAGTCTTCAAATCAACCACGAACCTTCCTTACAAAGGCAGTTTCTTATATGGTAATACAATCCCTAGCAAAAATGCCCAAACAATAGGAAAGATCTGTTTGGGCTCAAGGTTTCACAGGTGTCACTCCTCCTTCCTGGCAGGAAGGATGTGGTAGTGTAGAACAGGTGACTTCCTAGTAGGCAGGAACATGGATGGGCCCAGGGTCTCAGAAACCTTTCCCTCCAATTTAGCCCCACCTCATACTTGCCACTTCCTCTCAGTAACATGGTCACATTAAGCATCTGAAAGGATCACTTCACTCATTGGTTAGAGCTTCACAAACTTCTTCTGTGTGGGAAAACACTCGCAGACAAACCAAAGGCTTGCTTTATTTACCTGGGCATTTCTCTGTTACATACTGTAACCAACAAGTACAGATTACACTAGGTCACAGACTATTTTAGAGGTAGACAGAGCCTCTCTAATATTTTCTAGTGACTTACAAAGCTGACTTTAGTTCTGTAGTAAAAAATATTCAGTATCATTCTAATAAACCTACCTTAAATGTGTTTCCAAAATGTTCACCGGCATGGCTTGTTTTAGCTGAAATGTCTAGGTCCTTATCTACTGAAATGCATGTATTTTTTGGGAATACTGGTACAGTTGTTCCTGGCTACCTACATAGCACTGCTTCTCTGCTAGTGCCTCTGAGCCTGTCTTCCTTCGCTTAGGCTCTCCCTGTTTTACAATAAAATTCTATGTTTCTAGCTATGGTCTGTTTAGGACATAATCAGAGACAAGTGGTCTTGTGGTTTCTGGTCTGATTTCTCTATCACTGTTACTTTTCAACTCTTTCTCTTATTGTTGGGTAACATGCTGTGAAGGTATAACTTTCATAGTGCTCTGCATGGTCTTGCAAGTGACAAAGTAAAACTTAATTTTTGTGTGAATACATGTGAGTTTGTATGCAGGTGCAAAAGTGCATGTATCTGTGGTGTACTCACATGTGTGCATGTGTAGTGCAGAGGATAATCTCAGGTGTTGTCTTCAGAAATGCATCCACCTCCTTTAAGATGGTTCTCATTTACCTGGCGCTCACCAAATAGGCTACCTAGTCCAGCCAATGAATCCCAAGGAACCTCTTGTTTCCATCTTTCCAGTGCTGGAGTTACAAACACAAGCCGCCATGCCCAGCTTTTTATGTGGGTCACGGGAACTGAAGTCAGTCATTTCCCCAGCCCCAGAAAACCTGTTATTGTAGCAGATATTTTAAGATAGGTAGTGCTTGGAATGACATAAATTCAACTTTTAACCAAATATTATATTGTTACATGTAAATTTTCGTGATGCATTTACTGAAACAAACTTTGTGTTCTTAAATTAAAGCATGCTCAAAAGTTGTTTGTGCTCATGGCAAACTTTATATATATATATATTTATATATTTATTTGGAATTCCACTTCTCCTAATCTTCAAAAGCTTTCCAAGAGGCTAATGGACAAAAAATTCAAGGAGCCCATCACCAGTGCCTTGCAACAGCTGGAGCAGCACGGCGGGAGTGTAAGTAGGACACCACGCTGCCACTGCATTGTTTCTGTACATTGTACTTGCAGTCCTATCAGGAGAATAGGCTTAACTATCAATTAATAGAATTAACTCACTGCAGCTACAAGTAGAAATGTGAAAGTGTCTGTTTTTTTTATCTCTCAGGCTAAGAACTTCTGTTTTGCTGGGGTGATACAGTTTTTAAGATGGCTTCTTTTAAGATCTTCTCCATAGCCAGACCGGGTAAATAAAGGTCTGTGTATTTTTGTGGCAACCTTGGTGGTTCTCTCTTAGTTTTTTCTCTTTAAACTACTTTAGATGTTTTGTTTCGACCCATGAAAAGGTCAGGAAAAGAATGACTAACTTAGCCCAACCCACCCCAATTACTTTTTAAAATTTTATATTTAATGATTTCTGTACTTGCCTGTACTAGGGAGAAATTCCAGGTCCTTGTATGTGCTAAGCAGGTGCTGCCTTTCATCTGCCTTGTTTCTTTCCTCTGAGTTTTAGAATCTCCCTTTAGATGGAAACACTACTTTCACATTAGGACAACACATACATGCTCTAGAAGAACTGGTCTGATTCTTTTCCAACTTTTCAGGAGGAGGAATATGGGGACTTCATTGCTGTATGATATCACCAAGATTAATTGAATTGTCATAATTTGAAAGGAGTATTTAGCTAGTTAGCTCAACAATATAAACTTTCATTTTCCATATAATTAATTATAAGGAAATTTATATGATTGTATATTTAATGTTTTGCTGGCCATGCCTAATCAGCTAATTCTTCTAATTTTAATAATTTCTAACTTGAATATATTGGTTGTGTGATGATGAACACCTGAAGTTTATGCAGAGTAACTAAGCCTCAAAGGGGCTGTTAGAAAATGCATTGTTGTTGTGTTTACGTTCTAGGCAGGAGATTTAATATTACGACACTGAGGACATGTGTAAAACCAGCACCTAGCCAGTCCAGTATCTCCATTTCTGATGAAGTACTACTTGTAAATGTCCTTGATCATGTCAGACTTTGAATCCCAGATGTATTTGCCCTCTCCTTCCTGTGACATGCAAGTGAACAGATGGTGAATAGTGATGACAGCTTCTTCATCTGGAACTCTCCAGAGGTGGTTGTCTGCTTCCAGGAGACGTTTTTAGGGAATGGATCAGGAAAATGGGACAGGACCATCATGTGACATTTTTGAATGTCTGTGTTGAGCAGGGGAAGTTAAGCTATAGATGCATTTTTTGGAACTGGTCTGCACAGGATATAGTTGGCCTATCCTAGGTCTTAGAGTGAGAAGGTTCCTTTTGCTGTTACTCAATCTTAATAGCTTTAAGTATTGCTAATACTGAATTTAAGAAAAAAAGCATTTGTTGTTACAAGGACCTTAAATATTCCTCGGTCTTCTTTCACTGCCCCTTGTGCTTTGTACATTATATTTTAGTAATAATTGCTATCATTGCAAAAGAAAGTTTACTAGGGACTAGAGAGATGGCTCAGCAGTTAAGGGCACTTACTGCTTTTGCAGAGAACCAGGATTTAATTCTCAGCACTCACATGGTGATCCACAACTACCTGTATCTCCAGTTCTAAGGGGACATGACACTCTCTTGATGGCCTCTTTGGGCACCAGGCATGCACATAGTACACAGATATATATGCTGGCAAAACATTCCTATACATACACATTTAAACGTTTCTTTTTCAAAGATGTTTTATTGGAGTGAATACCCATCCTTTATTCTGGTTCGATCAATTGTGCTTACTGTAGATCTTTTGCTGTCCTTCATGAATATACGAATTCTTTCTTATTTATGAACTTAAAGACATATATGATGTTTCTTCAGTAGTAATGAGTCTTTAAAAGGAATTCTTGGGGCTGGAGAAATGACTCATTCACTAAGAACACTGCCTGCTCTTTCAGAGGACCCTGCTCATTCCCAGAATCCACAGGGTAGCTCACAACCACAGAGTATCCAGTACCCACTTCTGGCCTCTTTGGGCATTCCACACATGTGGTACATGGACACATTCAGGCAAGAAACCCACACACATAAAGATAAATAAGGTCTAAAAAACTTAAAAAGATGAGAATTCTTAGTACAGGGGTTTCTTATTTCTTTTGAGTTTTACAGATTATAATATTTTGAAGGCTCAGCTACTGGGGAAATGAAGTGTCACAAAGACCCTTTCTTATAAATAATCTTTTCCAGTCTTAAGAGGAAACATTTTTACAAACGTATGATTTAGATTTTGTTCTCAGCAGTATGCTTATTTGTCCTGGGAAAAGCAGATGCCCTGCTCTCCATTTCTTTCTAGAATGTTTGAGAACTGTGACGAGTACTCTGCTGGGTACATTGTAGGCTTAGACTTACTTGGTCTCGGTATGACCCTCAGAGGTAGACTTTGCTGGTATATTCCTTTAAATCCTACTGGCTTCGGAGACGTCATTAGCCCAGGTGTGCTAGTGGAGTTCAAGGTAGATAAATTTAAATGCTGCTCACTCCTAACGTAGATACTCAGAGGTTTTATTTCCCTCAGAAATAAGTTCTACTCTTCCAGTAATTTTGGTTGTGTCCTTTAGGAAAGTTCTTGAGCAATACTTGTAAATATGGTGCCCACTGAGGTAACTGTGCTCTAATTACAGTATTTTCTAATGTTGACAGGGAAGTCTTATCATCATCAAATCCAAAATCCCAACATACTGCTCTATCAGTTGCTGAATAAGGGAGCCAGCCAGAGCCCAGAGCCTGCTGCTTCTTCAGACACTGGACGTGGCTGTGGACCTTTGCCTGTTTCAGTTCACGTTGACTCAGCACCATTTCTTCCTTAACTAGGCTATGAGGACCTCGTGCAATCCAGAGGAATCATCATACAGGTGTTTGTCAAGGACAAGCACAGTTGCTAATGGAAAGCAATTAAAGAACCTTGTCTAGAAGTTGAATTCTGTGAGGGTTTCTCTTCTTTGTCATCAGTGTGAGTTTACAGATCAGACCTGCGTGTGTATTTTCCGTATGTTTTTACTTCCATCTCTTCCGAAGATCACTTGGTAGCTGTGCACTTATTTTTTAAGTTAGTTTTGGCCATTTCTTGGTTTTTATATTTATCAAGACTGAAAATATTGAAGAGAGCAAATAAACATTTGTGACTTCACTGTTAGTTCGATGTCTGAATGTGTATTTTATACTGTGGAAGGCTTGGGAACATCATTTCCTTCCTGAATATTTTGGTTTACAAAATTTGTTTTAAATGTGAAAATATATTACAAGTATGTTGTTTATTACAACTTGTTAAAACTACCTGAACTTTAGGTGCTAATTGTATTTTAGTAAACATTATTTTTGCATTTTGTAGCCTGAAAATACCAATGATGTACATATACAGGTATTCAGAAATTAAAATCTTAAAACTTACATGTATTCATTGATATTGTAGTGCTTATTTGTGTTTCACAATTACTTGGATTTTTAAAACATAATTTACTGGTACAGCCCAGAGTTTCTCCTTAGTCAGAAATTCACTCTGGATCATTCTGCAAGAGGAAGGAGTAGAGGAAGAGAAATACAAAATGAGAGTAAGACCTTCAGTCTGACTGACAGGAAGAGTGGCTGTAGGGACATGGATAGCCACACTAAATCCACACACTGGAAAGCATGGTGACAGTCAGTCACTGTGTTACGTGGCAGCAGCTACATGCCCTCGAAACACTGGGTAGGTAATGCCTTCCCCTTGTTCTCCCTTACAGACATCTGGTTGACCCCATAGCAATTCTTGTTTCAGGTAGTTGCACAGCTGTCAACTGAAGGACTACAAGCAATTGCAGCGGCCCCATATTATGGGTATGCCCATCCTCCACTAGGATTTTTGCTATTGGGTCCTGGGTCCTCTTTCATCAGGTCTATAGTATCTTGTCACATTCTCTGGCCATGCCTGCTACAGCAGCTGTCTAATCTCAGTCTTGCTTTGAGTTCTCTTTAGATAATACTACCTAAAGATAGTGGCAGTCTAGTTTTAATCTAGTAATTATAAAACTTGCTAGAATATAAAGATCTATAGCAGACATGGTAGAGTAATAAACACTTTATTTTGCTTTTTCCTTTTTGAGATACAAAATGTGCACATTGAGTTTACACAGACACGCGATGGCAGATTTCAGTGTACATGTACTGTACTACTCTTAATTCCTACACTGGTGATAGCAGGGCAGCTTTCAACATCCTATCTCTACACCAGAATAGATACCTGATTTATTGTTGCAGTCAGTCGCAGTTTTCTCCTGTATCCTCTTGGTACTCATGATATTTCTACGAAACAGGGAAGATATGTATATCTATAGTACTGTTGTGGCAACTCTACAGTTTTGGCTTAAGATCATTGAAAGGAATCTGAATTCTTTGAGTTCTGAGTTCTATGATGAGCTAAATTATAATGCAATTCAGGTGAACTGTCCAATGTTTGTATTCATTTTCTATACACTCTTATGTATAATTTCCAATATGATAGAATCACTGGTATTTTCATAGAATATTTTGCTTGATCTTTATTCTTAGTAGGCTTTGGGGAGTCAAGGATTCTGTGTCCCTGAATGGCTTATAATGAACATGCTTTGAGAACCTAAGGGGACAGAATTGCCCTTTACTGCTCATAGGGTTACTTGTTAATAAGCATCACTAGGTGTCAGGGGACAGACATCTGGACCCTTCGCAAGTCTGTAAACATCCTTGAAACTTTGAATTTCTACTTCATGACACAATAAAAAACAGTCTACAAGTAAGACTGAACAGGTCCGAAGTTACATGGATTTTGTAGAGCCTTGGCTTTAATACGGAAAATTAACAAATACTAAAATAATTTTATTAGGTATATGTTAACATCTGATAATAAACTAATTTTTTTAATGTTCTTAAAAAATGCCAAATACATTTTAACAGCAGGTAAAGAAGCCATAGAAACTGGGACTATGTTTTTGGTCTTTTTAAATTGTAATAATCTTTGTGTTTTGTTTTTTCAGTGTTATGTGAATCAAACTAAATGCAAGTTAATTTTCTTTCAGGAGATTAAATACAGATGTAAATATTTTAGAAAATCATTTAAAATCTGGGACTTAATACATACATGTGAGTAGGAAAACCCACTTGTATTTAAAACCAGTGATCTGTGAATGCCTTAATAATACATGACTAAGGACCAAACCTACACCAGATTGTTCCTTTTTAAATATTCTCAGAGTATGAAATGAGTTAGCACATTTCATGACCCCAGTGATGTTGTGAAAAAGACGCAGATTTGTAATGGGAAAACTTAAATCTTTTCGGGGATTGTTTTATATTAAAAACAAAGCTGTTTGCATAATATGCTTCAGTGTAAAGCTGAGCAATCTATGCTAGAAGTGGTAGCTCCAACTTGTGTGTAGAGTAGTTCACATTTGCCTCTTCAGTCCAGGACATGCTGACAGGCTAGATCACGTTTTCAAAGAGCTGCATGGAGCGCATTATGTTTTCATCCTGTAAGGGAGAAACACAGGATTTTATTCACTGTGCCTGGAATGGAAAGTACTGCTGTATACCAAGTTTGGCCTGCTCCCTTCATGGGCTGCTTTGTGGCAAGTGTATCTGCTCTTCTCTCCACTCTCTGCACAAATAGTCACAGCCGTCCATTTGATGCTTTCTTGAATATGCCCTTAGATATTTCTTTTCAATCTTACTTGGTACTAGCAATATCAGGATGAAAACAGTGAGTATGGTGACTCATCATGGCTGTCATCTGCTTCTGGGGTTTACTAAAGCCAGCTCCAGGGCAATCCTATGATGGATTTTCTTGATCAGAGTACTTGAATCAAAAAAAGACCTGCACTAAATGTGGGTTACATCAGAACGTGGAAAAAGTGAACGTTGCTTTTTGCCTGCTTGCTTTTATTCTTGCTGGCAAGTTCTATCCTGTTGTTAACAGAATTCCTTCACTAGTATTACAATCAACTTCTTCAGGATATTAACAGAGATTGGAGGTCAGCAACTCCACAGGAATCCTTTAGGACTGCAGTGCCAGATTGGAACTGTGTAGACATGCATCCTAGTGGACTGAACAACTACAGATTCTCAGCCTTTCCAGTGAATTGTTGAAACACTCAGACTGCATGCTGTAAATTAATCATCTCTCTCTCTTCAAACATGTATGTGTGTGTGTGTGTGTGTGTGTGTGTGTATGTATATGCTTGTATGAGTATGAATGTGTGTGTGTGTGTGTGTGTTTATGTGTATGCTTGTATGAGTATGAATGTGTGTGTGTGTGTGTGTGTATGCTTGCGTGAGTATGAATGTGTGTGTGTGTGTGTGTGTGTGTGTGTGTATACATACATATTCTAGCAGTTTTGTTCCTTTAGAGAACTGTGAGCTTCAAGAGATTATCTAAAAGGAACAGATGAGAACTTTGGTATTTCAGTTAGATTGCAAGCCAAAGCACAGAAAGTATAAAACTGAGCCTTCTCCAGGACAGAAAAGAATCAGTACATTTACAGCCATTTTACCTGTTAAGTTCTCAGTTATTGCTAAATCTTTGTGGCCTGTTGGAGTCTTTAGAACTGAATAGTTTCTGAATGCCAGAGAAATGATTGGTTAGGAGAAACCATTGCACAGTGGCTGCATTCAGCTTGGCCTGTTTCTTAGAAGTGAGCTACAATGCCAGACTGGGCCGTTGAGGAGCCCTTCTGCACTGTGGGTGAACACTGCCATGTGTATTGGAGGTGCCACAGCTGGTCCACTGCTGTTTCCATTGCTCCAGCCTAAGTTATGTCACCACTGAATGGGTTGATGTCACAACTTTACATCTCTTAGAATTGTTGACTTGAAAGGTGAGTTGAGAAGGAAGCAGGCATCAGGAAAGTTGAAAAGTAACAATTGAAAGAGAAAACAAAAAACAAACAAACCCTGAACACCAGCAAAGTATCTCCATTTTTATTTATTGGCAAATATGATCCTACTCATGCATCAACCTTAATCATTCTAGGTGAGCTAAATCTAGATTTATAGACAGCAGGTAACTACTAGATTTTCCATCAGAATATTTTTCTCTTCATTTTTATAACTATAGGCAATTATTGGGTTTAGTCAAAAGCAACTTTTTGTCCATGAATATTAAATCACTGATACTTCGCTTTAAAATGCTGAGGACCTGAATTTGATCCCTGAAACTCACAATGGGGAAGGAAAAAGGCAACTCTTGCAAGTTTTCCTCTAACCCCCACATGTGTGCCATAGCATGTTCCTTCCTTACAACGTGCCTACATACATAAAGTTAAAAAAAATAGACCAATAGAAGCTTCCATATTTTGGTACACTAGATTTCTAATTCTATGGTGACACAGTAAATAAACATGTTTTAAATGAACTGTCTGGGAAAGAGTAAAGCTTTATTCTTTTCACTATGTGCATATGTGTGTATGTTTGTGTGTAGGTATGTAAACACAAGCATGCAGGTGCCTGCAGAATCCAGAAGATGTCCGATCCTGCGGAGCTGGAGTCACAGGCCATTGTGAGATTCCTGACTTGGGTGCTCCGAAACAAACTCAGGTACTCTAAGAGGAGCAGCAATCACTCTTAACCACAAAGCTACTTCTACAGTATTTTAAAGCTCCAGAAACAGTATTTTAAATCTATGTGTTTTTATTTGTCAGTAATATGTACCCTGTAATGGTTTCCAGAAACAAAAAGTACACATGTAACTTTTGCCTTAGGATAAGCATGCTATCAGATTGCATGTGCACCTTAATCTGTTTGTTTTCTGGTGAGAAGCCTGTCTTGTTAACGTGTTCAGCTTATTCACTTGATTTATATTTTGCTCAGTTCATATTGGCATACAGGCTCACTGTAGCTGATGCTAACAAAAGGATAATTCTTTTCCTTACTTACTTTTTGGCAGCTTTCAATGAACTCGTCTATGGTAACAACACCATCTTTATTTTTGTCCATCTTCTGTTGATAAAGAAAAGAACAAAGCATTGTATTGACCTGCCTTTTAGTAGCCTCTGTACTCAACCAATTGAAACAGATAAGAATGTAGCCTGTCATCTCTGTTATGCGGGACAATCATGTGCTAGGAGAAACTTGTAACTTTGTACAATGCTGGGGCCAAAACATTATCAGCTGTATCCTCCTGTAATATGAAGCATGAGTTACCTAAACTGTTGGCTAAATACGACAGGGCTCACAGTTTGCTGAAACAGAGATGCTTGGTTTTTTTCATCTATAAAATAGGGAAGAGTATTGACACATTTCGTCATTAAGGACCTTATGGAAACTGTATAACACTTCCTGAAATAAGAGAAAGGCTTAGCCTGTTCCATTGTAACCCCGTGAGGCCTGCTCTTTTCTGAGGGCAAGTGGGGTAGGGGGGATATGGAGGAGAGAGGAGATGGGGTGGGGGACTGGAGGACTGGAGGGAGCAGAAGATGTATTGTAGGGGAGAAGAAAAATAAAGTGGTTTCTGTGCAAAAAAAAAAAGAAAAAAAAAAAAACGTCTTACTCAGGGCATAGTGACTCTTCTGGAAATATGTCTATAATAAAAAATTCAAAACCCAAATTATGAAATTAAAATTGTATGTGTTCTATTGTTCTGTCTCTGTGACTAAACATTTTTTTTTTCTTTTGGCATCAAGATGCTTTGCAAGTATCTGGAAATCTATTCATAACCGCCCTCCCTCACGTGTTTCATTCCCACCTGGAAAAATGTCTCCACGTGCTGTCGGGGAGCGTCTTCCTTGAGGACAGGATATGTGCATTTCCCCATCATGTCGTAGATTGCTTTCATTATGTCCAGCATTTCCTGAAATGGAAATGCACTCATGTGAGTCTGCACACCAAGTGTGAAGAAACCCATTGAAGTTGCATTAAGCAATTTTGTTCATAGTGTTGCATTTGCTTGCTTGTTTCTTAAATTCTTTATGAGGTGCCTCTTGGTTGGCCTGAAGCCAACAGGCTTTTACCTAAAAACAGCAGAATCCAAACATAACAATTGTAAGATCTCTGTTTTGAAATAAAGTAGATTCCCATGTATCTTACTTGGTTGGGAAAGGAATAGCCTAGTTTATAACATTGATTTTCATAAACTATATAGACTTTATTTTACTGAACTATTACACATTTATTGGTTGCCAATTTTTATTAGAAATATTTTACATTTAGCACTATAACTACTAATTACAATTAATTGGTAAAGATTCTTTGAGGTTTTTTAATCTCATTTTTTTTTGAGTTTTGGTCGTAACTGAAGAAGAACTGAAGTGTCCCAAAAGAATCTGAATTCGTATATTTTGTTATAACAATTTGTTAGCTTTTAAAGTAAAATACAGTTTTTGCCATTTTTTTTAATCTTATAAAAGGAAAATTAATTCCAATTATTTAAATACTCAGGTTTACTGTTTGATATAAAATGTATTCTAGATTAGGCAGATGACAGGTTTCTACTCATATTTACTTTGAGAGAGTGGATTAGATGATAAGCAGTTTGTAAAAATAGGTGAAATTTTAAAAGCTGTTTTTAACATAGATAAGTGGTAAGACATAAGATATAAGGTGTCGGCAGAATCGATAAGCTGTATTAAATATAGGAAGGGATAGAACATTAGCTTTGTATTCAGTTCTCAGCACTGAAGCAAACAAAAGAATGGTTCAAACAAGAAGGGCTAAGATTCTTTAATGTTCTCTAAGCAATGAATATTCATGCTATATTAAATATGCAAGAAGTGTGTCTATTCAAGAATTCTTAAATTTAGTACTCTTTGCTGACACTTTATTGGACCCCATGCATCCTCTGCCCAACACCAATGACTAATCCAGTAGTTTCCTGGCACAGTGAGTCTGTGTCACTGATAAGGCTTGTTTATGTCACTGGTCTTGAGTACTTTTCTTATAAGGGACACTTTGTTTAAACCTTTACTCTGAGAATCTATTTGAGCAGAGAGGCAGGCCATGTGATCATTAAGTATGTCCAGCCTTCCAGCAGAATGTTCTTTCGATCTTCACATCCTACACTAAGGGTTGTTACCTCCTCCCTTTTCTCTTGCCTTCTCTCTTGCTGTTTTAAATTGTATTAATAAAGAACATTTAATTTGTGAATGTCTTTCATTTATACCTTACCTCCCGTTGTGTTTGTAGAGCCCACCATTGTTCCAATCTACACCAACAAAGAGAAATACCTGGCAGCCTCTGAATGGGGTAACTTTGGTTGTGGCTGTCAATTTCCTGGGACCCGTGCCCCCCAAACTATTGTCCACCTGACATGAGAAGGCCTGTGTCATTCCCAAGGATACCCCCCCTATATATCACCAATAGGGAAAAAAGGAATATAATACTAATATTTTTCTTGTTTTCTTTGGAGATTTATAACAAATGAGTCTTATCCATTCCAATATTTTTTTAGAATGCATCTCATCTCTACCAACATCACATCACATAAATATTTTTAATTCCTAAAATGTGATTCAAAGTAATCATTGAAATTTTATAATATTTTGAAGTCAAACAAAACTGTCTCAGAGTACAGCTAAATTGTTGTGCCATCTCTTACTTCTTTAGTGATGTAGCCATCTTTGTTTATGT
Organism: Cricetomys ansorgei; assembly: GCA_026225945.1. NCBI lineage: Eukaryota > Metazoa > Chordata > Mammalia > Rodentia > Nesomyidae > Cricetomys > Cricetomys ansorgei. The sequence goes on from JAMJFZ010001390.1 coordinate 4,426,193, forward strand.
CATACAAATTAAATGCCCAGTTGAGTTTTTCTTGTACTGTCCCTCGAAGCAAAATGGAAAGACCTTTGATGAAATCCTAAAAAGCAATAAAAGTTGAATTTAGAACTTGGGAAAATTCCCTCTTAAAAGACAGTAACAAATTTAAAAACCCTCTGGATTTTGAACATGTTTTCAAAATTACTAATATGGTTTTAGTCTCCAGTTCCTCATGGCTCTTTGTAAGTATGAATTATGCCATAGCCTTTAATATTTTTATCTAATTAGAAACTGAGTTAAATTAACCATGGTATTGGAAATTGTAACTTTATACAAGTACCCAGAAAGCTGAGCGTGCACATACACACACACACACACAGACACACACACACACATTTTTAAAAAGAAAAAATAATATCTACTAGTAAGAAATTAGAGTATCCACAGGAAACAGATAAGCTATCCTCTTTAATCAGAAGTCTCATTATAATTGGCATGTGGACAGTTGTGAAGAACTGGAGCCACACTGGCTGAATCCCAACTAGCATCTTTTCATCTCTAATTCCATATCTGTAAAAATGAGGACAATATCTACCTCATAAAGATTTGACGATGATTGAAAGAGTTAAGGTATTTTTAACAGTCCCTGGAGAAGGCATTGGCTATGAGAGTCTGTTTTTACTCTGTGGAACTTTCGGCTAACATTTAAATAGATTTGATGATAGTGAAAGGGAGCCAGGCTAATCAGAGAAACATCACATATATTTGCTGTATATAAAGTTAAGTAAATATGTGATAAACTCAGGAGTGGCAGTCTCTTGTTAGGAATGAAAAGAGGGGGAAATCCAAAAGTTGTCCTTGGGGTGAACTTGTATCATCTCTCCTTTTCTGCATCCAATCATTTTATGGCTGTTTTCCTGTCCCAGTTTTAAAATAGTGTTTTACTTTCTTTGGTGATGGTTGGGGGGGAGCAGTTAGCATGCATATAGATTTATGTAAGATTTATGTAAGATATCTGGTGAAAAATCATCCCCTTCCCAAACTGACATTAGCTATTTTTATTCCAAGAAATTTTGTGACTATATATGATATATTTATTTATATAAATTCATTTTTTATATAAATGATAGCTTAATATGTTGTTCTATACTTAATTTTTCCTCAATTCGTCAAAATGAAATATTGAAAGAGATCCCCTTTAACACAATGTGCACTGTCGTTGCTTGCTTTCTTAATAAAAAGAATATTTCATTTGGATATGTTTCTCTTTAGTGATACCTAGAGCAATAGAGAAGCCCAACAACCAACCTTGGCTCTAGTGATGGAACATGGCCTAGGCAAAGACAGGAAGTTCGTGTCATCTTTTTGGCCATCTGATTTGTGGCTGATACATTACTGAACCTAGTCCAGGTCTAAGTGATTCTGGGGTTCTTGGACTCTTTTAAGGAATGCTAACAAGGTTAGATATGTTCTTCCTTGCATGACAGGAACAGTCCATCACAAAAGTCAAATGGCTGTTGATAGCATCTTGCCAACAAACTGGGCCATCCTTAGTGTGCAGTCAGAACCTCTTCTGGCCTTTTCATTCCCATGAGCCAATAAAGAACATGCTGTTTTCACCAGTTATTCTATGATTTCTAGTGTTATTAGGGAAAATACTCTGATTTGCATGCATACCTTCCTTTTCTAAGCATCTTGAACAGACTTGTACTAAACTGTGGCTATGGTCCAAGGTTGGCTGGAGATAGTTCCTGCCCTAACTCTGTGACAGGAAGAAGGGAAAAACAAAACAGCCCAGGAATAAAACAATCTTTTTATTAAAAACAGCTAGAGTTAAACCATTTCCAACTGGGATTATTGCTCTTTATCCTGTGTCATAAAAACGCCTAAGTGGGAAAGCAGCAGAAATTACAGCTGACTACTTCAACTTCTCCAGTCACTTTCTGAGGGATGTTTGTAAGCTCTCAATTTGATGATACTGAATTCTTGATGTTATTTGTTTTTTTAACTTGGAAGCTTTGTCCAAGGGGATACTGATCTGCCCAGGATTCTCTTTATTAGGAAATTCCATTGCCTGATTTAAAGAGAATTGCTCAGTTGATCTCAGTTGGAAGTTTTTAGAGCCCAATTTGTTAATATTTTGACTTTTCTCTCTCTCTCTCTCTCTCTCTCTCTCTCTCTCTCTCTCTCTCTCTTTCCATCGCTTTCCATCTCTTTTTGTGTGTGTATGTTTTATATTTATATTTGGATTACTATATACTTAATAAATTCACTCATTCATAATCCAAAGTATTACTACTGTAGATCCTTCTCTGGATCAGAAAGAGCAAGGTCTGACTTGGTAATACCCAGTCTTGCTAAGTAGGGACCATTCTTTCATCTGACAGCTCTTTCCTCAGTGTCTCAGGGCTGGTTACTATTCCCAGAGCTTTGGTGATTCTGACTTCTATTTATCAATGAGTAACCAGGCTGACCCCATTTGGCAGTAGCTGCATCCAAGTCCAGATGAGAAATATTAAATGATTCACTAAAGGTTACAAAGGTGAAAAAGTCAGCACAGAAAGTCATTAATACATTTGTGTGTGCTGTAATATGTTCTTCCTTACATGGTTTTACAGGAACTTTAAAGTATTGATTTTCTCTAACATGACCTTGTTAAGTGGGTCAAATTTCCCCAGTACTTATACTTTTATTTAAAATACTTGAAAGATGAAATTTCAGGGAATAACCAAAGTTACATTTGCTTGGGCTCCAAAACACCAACAAGTATACAGTTTTATTTGCAGATCTACATATTTACATACAGATATATTTCACAAGACTGTAGCCTGACTTTATCCTATAGAAGAGATGGCTTATACATTGCAAGTGAAACATAATAATGTCTTTTTAAATAATTGAGTGTCTTGAAAAGTGATTGTAGCTATACTAAGTTAAATTTGAAGGTCTTTGATTTCACATCACTGGTGGCCTTTAAGGATTTTATAAATGTTAAACAATATTCATAAATATATGTACAATAAATACATTTACAAATTTGAGACATAATCTTATAAAGCTTACTGAAAAATACTGCAGGTACATATAAGTCTAATACCTACTAATGTTAAATATTTCCATTCTACCTCTTCTCACATATATCAGAGTATATATTTATATATGATCTTAAATACATTATATTATATATATTTTATAGCAAGTGCATATGTTAAACACTTATGTATCTATAAAATGATGCACTATATTTCATTGTTGCATTTATATCAGTAATTTTATATTTATTAATCATATCACATGTTATTTGGTATGTTTAATTTAATATTCCAAGTGTTTTGACACACCATTGAAAATCCATTATGACATCAGTAAAGTAACTGTATGGTTGAGTCATAAAAATGTATCATATTTACCAAAAAGGAGAAATTTTATATGTTCTGATATAATAATATAATATAATAATATTATATAACACAATAATATAATATAATATAATAATAAGTCACATGACTTCTGAACATTTTGAACCACAATTCATAGTAAGAATCACATTTTAAAGATTTAAAAAAGATTTCATATTCACTATATGTATATGATGTTTTGTCAGCATAAATGTCTGAGCACTGTTTGCATGGAGAGCCTGTGGAAGCCAGAAGAGGGCACTGGAACTGGAGTTATGGATAATGGTGATGCCCCCTGTGGGTACTGGGAATTGAAACACTGGTCCTCTGGGAGAACAACCAGTGCTCCTACCTGCTGAGTCATCTCTCCAGTTCCCAAGAATCATGTTTTAAAGGCATTGCACCACACACAGATATAAATACACATTAATGGAAATTTAATTTTATGCAACCGTGGATCAGAACTTCAAGTTATCACTACGATGTCCTCTTTCCATTGCTCTCAGTATTTTTCTAAAAGGTTATGGTCACTAAACTCTAATATCAGTACCTGGATGGATTCAATTTGAAGTTTGCAGCATTGGTAAGGTATATAAAACAACTCATTTCATTATTTCCTATTGTTGAATATGTAAATTAGTTAAATTTTTACTTGTTAGAAATGATCTTTTTTTCTTTAATTCTCACATTTCTATCTTATTTTCATAAGAAGAACTAGGAGTAGGTGGCCCTGAGACACAGAAAGTAGATGTAATAATGACTAAAGGTTGCTGATTTGAAGGCTCTCTGGCTCAGTAGTTCCCTGCATTTGATAATGCCAGTTGATGTGTATAGCCTAAAGAATGAGCACTGTGGTCTTTACTTTATAGATGGGTTCTCAGGGATGTGACTGAGTCATAGCACACAGGTTGGAACAGCAGTGTTGCAAACTGAACCAGGTTTCTGTTGAAACTGAAGCCTTCCCTTTTAGCTTGGACTGAAGCTGAGACCTATGGTCATGTAGAATATCAAGGTACAAACATGTGCCTCTCATCCATTGCTGGCTCTGTAGGAGAAGACTGTGGGTTGATGTGAAGGAGGAACTCCATTCCCCTTCAGTTTTTTTTTTCCCTCTTTACCAGTAACATTGCAGAACATTTAGAGGCAACAGAATTTCATATTTTTTTCCATAAATAAACAAAAAATAGATGAGAAAAATGGTCTTCTAAAAAATCAGCAGAATAAGTTTGTATATATACATGCAGACATAAATGCTATTGGAAGAAAGAAGTAGCTTAAAAGTGCTCTCTAACAGGTATGTGTCTAAGGGTTACAGCCTCAGATTGGGAGCTGCAGATACTGATTTTAAATCTTGGAGACTGAACAGATTGTAACCAGGAACCTCTACCCTACCGACACTAAGAATTTTTGTGTAACAGATAATTTTCTGTACTTTTTAGATGTGCATTTTAGTCTTACTAGCCTTAACGGAGGTAAGTCAAAGGGACAAAGAACCAACAGAAAGTTTCCTTATTGACCACCACAGAACCTATGAGCAACTCTATAAATAGAGTCACACCAGCTTTTATTGAAATAAATAAAATGAATACCCATAAGCTCATATTGGTATAAATACATGTTGTATTCATTTATTAATGCCTGGAGAAGGAAGAACAGATTGTTCATGTAGAATTCTAAAAGAATAAGTTACTTCCTTTGCTGCCCTTACATGTGGTTAATGCACAATGACTTCTTTTTAAGGTATTATTTTACAAATGGGGAGACACTGTACTAGGAAACTTGACAAATGCCATTTTAGGCAGACAGACAAGGTCAGTCAACAGTCATAAATCATTTTGACAGTCTGTACTCATTCGATGTGATAAAAAAAAAAATGACCCTCTACATCTGCAGTCTTCATTTCCTAAACCCATACCCCGAATTTAATTATGAGAGAACCATCAGACAAATCCAAAGTGAAAGACAATCTACCAAATACCTGAGCAATACATCCTCAAAACTGTCAAGATGGTTACAAACAAGGGAAGCTTGGGAAACTGTCAGCTCTAACAAGGGTCTAAGGAGACATTATTTCTAAATGAAATGTAGACAAAGCTAAATTAAATGTAATACTAACTGGGGTGCTGTGTCAGAAAAAGACATCTAGTAAAACCCAAAGAAATATGAAGATAGCATGCAATTCCATTAATAATAATGTGACCATATTAGTTCATCAACTGGAACAAGCATGTACTATTAACCTATGGTGTAACAGAGAAAAGTGCATGTCACATGGAATCTCTCTGCTATCTGCAATTGTATGTAACTGTAAAGCACATCTAATAATAAACAGTTAGTAGAAAATGAGTTTAAAAATGGGGATTGGCCTTCAGTCCATGGAAAGAATTCCAGATACTTATTGTATATATAAATCCCTTGCCCTGTAATACTCTTGTTTCTGAGATTTCAATGCATATGAAAGCCTTTGCCATAAGGGAGCCACAGGGCTTGCACTTGGAGGTAACATTAAATGGAAAGGGAGAGCATCTGATCAGGAAGTGCTGGACCCCTGATGCTAATAAAGAGGTAAGCTAGAGTGATGGGATTACAGGAAAAGCTAGATGACATGAAGCAAGATCCCAGTTTTTGGGAATCTATGGAATGTTTGAGTTGGGCCCAGGTGAGGAACCTTCACAATGAGAACAGTGGGATCTACGAGGGAAAGCATCTTTTTTCTGTTTTGTTCCCTTCTGATCATACTGAAGGGTGTTTGGTGCATAGCAGGTTTGGTAGATTATTTATTAAATGATTGAAGTTGAACAAATCTAGAGCTGCCTTTGATGAGAGCAGATGCTCCTGAAATGATCCAAAAACAATAACAGAATTCTGTACACAGAAGATCTCCCTCTCTCTCTGTCTCTCTCTCTCTCATTCACTTTTTCTGAATGAAAATGGAATTCTATAGAAATTAGAAACATTGCTTAAGATAATTCTCACGTCATTTCAAAGAAAATAGCTATGTCATTTAACAAGTGGTACATACTAGAAAGTTTTTCTGTAAACTTAACTGATATTTGTACAAAAACATATTTTTGTCAGCATTGTGAATAGCAAAGCTATTACTTTGGGGTATTGCCTCTGCTGCATAACTCCAGGGGGTGCAGCTCACATAATTTTCCATGTGAATTGAGTTGTCTGCAAATAGCATTTTCTTTCAGCTCTAACTCATCAATTACATGGAGTAGCAATTGTATCTATTTCAGAATTATTCTGACAGACAGAACATTTTAACTCAGCCTCAATAACATGAGCAATCTGAGAAAGTCTCAGCAGTGTGCATTACCTGAAGGTGATAATGTTTGGTAACATGGAATGCAATAGGTTGCCTGACTTGAAAAATTAGAAATATTTGGTACTTTACAGGAAAGTTTTCTGGCTGCTGATTAAGACCACATGTTTTAGAGACTTTGCTAGATATGAGTAGGATTCTCTCCTGATTCCCATTCACTTATCTAAATGACTGAACAAGTCAGACTTTTTACTGTTTGAATCTTTGTCTCTAACACATAGCAAAGAGTACAAATTTTTCATTTTCTATTTGATTCATTTCAAAATTATGAGTTTAAAATACATATTGGGAAGGTGGGAGAGATGCTGAGGATTAGCGAATTTATTTATTTATTTATTTTGGTGAATCCTGGAGCAAAGCATGAACTAAAACTATGTCTGCCTATCCATCTATCATCTATCTATCGTCTATCTTCTATTATCTACCTATCTCTCATATATCTTCTGTCCTTTCTCTACCATCTAGCTACCTATCTATATATTACCATCATTTCTTATCTTAATCAAAGGATACTAAAATCTTCATCAGTGACTGCACAATAAAAGCTAATTTTTCACTTACACACAGTGAAATAAAGTGAGGAGGGGACTGGTTCACAAAGACTTCAGATTCCTTCTATTATGCTGCAAGGTCTTCTGAAATACTTGATCCTACAGTCTCCCCAGATGAGAATGGATGGAAACATCTCACAACTTTCTGCCCATAAATCCTCAGTTCAACCCACACATGTGCCAGATATGCTGGAAATGGCCTAAGCATGTGCTCACTGAGTACATGGACAGCACTGGCTAGAAGCAGTTATGGCCTCCTCTACCATATTTTGTTGAAATAATATCACACATATTATTGTAGTTTACTATAACATTGTTCAAGACATATTATGCATGTGCTACATGTATGTACATTATCAGCTATCTGTTCATTTATATTTAGGTCTAAAGTATGAAGTCTCTTAAAGACAAAATTCTGGCAAATGTGGGAATTTCAGGTGAGAGGTACATATGAGATTGGAGAACTTTATGTGCGCCAACCACTATTTGAAGCAAGACAGCCTGGATTTGAATATTGGATATTTTGCATTCTAATTGTATGACAATAGCAGGATATTTAACTTTGCGGTTCCCTTTTCTCATTTGCTAAAAGGGTATAACTATAGTACCGGAAAGGATTATAGAAATTGATATTACGTAGTTAACCCAACATAATGCCTAAAGTAATCAAAGCTAAATAAGCATGGGTTTGTATTATCACTGAGTAGCTATTGTTACTAATATTTTACTTAATACAGTAAATGCTTATTATGAGATAAAAAATCTGTTATATCATAGAGTAGTCATCTAGGTCTTTGCCTGAGTATGTTCAAAGATTCCAGATTACTGTGTAATTTAGTATAATGTGGTGACAAGTGCCAACACTGCTTACCATTACTAGAAAATTCCTAAAGTAATAAAAGCTACGAGTAAAATCTAATAAATATTAAGCAATTATTTGGTGTCAGGCTCAGAGCTTAGCTTACCACTGCAAATATGTCTTTTCCATTTGTATGTTGATCTGTGAATTAGCCTCAGTGCTGGTGTTGTACTGATATGAATATTAAGGGTTAGAGGGTTTAAATATTGGCACTCATGCATCCCACAGGCACCAGGACACCCCACAGGCACCGGGACACCCTACAGGCACTGAGACACCCCACAGACACTGGCACATCCTGTAGTCTCCACCATATCCTCTTATGCTTGGTTTCAGACTAGTATGGGCCACGTGAATGTCTATAATCAGAGAAGCCTGCTGCCCCCAAAGAACAAGCTCATGCCCATGATCCATGCTCTTGCCACACAAACTGGACTTAATTTTATTTTAATTTTTTTTGAGGGCACAGAGGTGGGAGCATGGATCAGGGAAGAATGGAAAGAGGGTGCTATTAGATACATTGTATGAAATTCAAATTATTTAATAAAAATATTATAAAAATAACAATGGCCTCTCTGATTTGTTCATTCTGTCCTTCACCTTCAAGCAAATACTAGAAATCTTCTATTCCCATTCCCAGAATGGCCTCTGCTGTTTCTCCCAGGATATTATTGCTACTAAATATATGTTCCTTCCCAAGCCATTTGTGTCTTCTAGATACCTTCTAGGTAACTAATCAATTTCGGAACACAACTAGTAGCCTAGTTTAAAATTTGATTTTGATTCAATATTTATTGATATATATGAGCTTAGTAGTTTATATTAAAAGCAAAGGCATTATACCAATGCTCATATCACATATAACTGTCACAACTAACCTCTCAAATTAAAATCAGCCCTAATCATAATTACTGGTATTTTACATAAATATTATAAAATCATTGTTATATATTATTTCATATTTATTGACAACAGACTATATTTACATGCAAAATTGAACACAAAGTTCCTTGAGATACAGACAGCAGGATAGTATGTGTCTGACATACAAATTGTTTCAAGTAATGAAATCACTAGTGGTTTTCACCTCTGCCCTTATCTGCAATTAATTGTAATTACTTTATTAGGTGACTTAGGACCTTTAAGTTTCACACCGTAGGTATATTAAGGCTATGCTGGTATTAACATTATAAAGTACTAATAGAATATTCTCCTGGTGACTTCCAGCATGATACCTGAAAGTGGTATTTAAGGAGATCTACTGTATCTTTTCCCTTTGATCCAGTAACTGCTCCTTCGGCATTCATAATGACCCTGATATCTCTGCCTTGACTTCTTGGTTCACACCTCCTCAATCACTAGCACCTTCTGCTCCTACCCTCTAAGGATATTTCTTGGTTAAGTTTTGTGAGATGACATTTGAGATTCCTGGTCCAGAATCTTCATACCCATGGCCTGGGTCTTGATGAGGACAGAGCACGCAAACAAGGTATCCTGTTGCCTCTAAACCATTGACTGATACTTTATAAAGATCCACTCCTCTTCCTTCAGCCTGCCCACATAGTTTACATTCAGAGTTCTGTCCATGCCCAAATTGCTTTCCCTCCTACACACATCAGATGGTTACAATTCCATCAAGTTCATGATTTATAATTTTGGATTCATTTCTCCATTTTTTACTACAGTTCCTTTTTTTCTTCAGCTTTTGCCTGAACTCTTAGAATAGCTCACACACGAAGAGTCCTGTTGAAACATTTGGGGGATGCTTCTCTCCTACAGCACAGTCTTTAACCTCCTTAGTTGGCAGCCTTCCTAAAATGTGGCCTCTGCTTCCTTTCCCTACTCTCTCTCCTGGCTCATATACTTGCATTCTGTCTTTCAGAAGATCCACAGATTTTTTTTTCTTTATTCCCAGGGTGATATTCTGTACTTAAGCTCTGCTTTACACCTCCCATCTCAAGTCTGTATTCCCTCAACCAGCTTCTGCTAGTTTCACAAGACATAACACATGGAAACCACTACGTGGGCTTTCCTGTTAAAATCCCTTCTGCCTCTGGCTCATTCTCCTTGCTAATCTCATTCCATCATCTCATTTGTTTTGTCAGGATCTCTATTGAAATTTTTGTTCATATGTGTAAGCTGCATCCTCTATCTCCCTCAAAATAGAAAATATATCTCCTACATAGTATCACTCACACTCTGTATTATCCATCTGCCTGTCTATTTGTCTGTCATCTACCTGACACTGAAATTACAAAGGAAGATAATAGATAATCCATTTGCCTAGAGACCACGTACACAATCATTCAGAATGTAAGCAAATCTGGAAGAAATATTTTCCTCACAGTTTTCTTAATAAAAATGTCACTGATACCTATTCCAAGTTCATATTACATTTATCCTCATAGCATCCACATTTAAATATATTCCTCCCTATGACCTGGTAGGCACCAGATGAATCCCAGAAAGGACATCATTCTCTCTACCCATAGTGAATTCCTCCATCTCTCTTTCTCTTTCTCTTTCTCTTTCTCTTTCTCTTTCTCTTTCTCTTTCTCTTTCTCTTTCTCTTCCTCTTCCTCTTCCTCTTCCTCTTCCTCTTCCTCTTCCTCTTCCTCTTCCTCTTTCTCTTTCTCTTTCTCTTTTTTTCTCTCTCTCTTTCTCTTTCTCTTTCTCCCTCTCTCTCCTCTCTCTCTCTCTCTCTCACACACACACACACACACACACACACACACACACACACACATAAGAGAGAAATATACGCACATAAGAGAGAGAGAGGGAGAGAGAAAGAGAGAGAGCGAGCGAGAGCATATTTAATGAACAGCACTGGATTATTTTGCTGTAGATCACTTGAAGCTTTAATTTCATTGGAAACTTCTGGGGCTGATGAAGCAGCATTTTTTTCTCTATTAAGTACCCTGCCCTACTCTACATTTACTAGGCGACTGCAGCAGAGATTTAGTATATTGTGTCTATGTTTCCAAGGCTTACCATAGTGACTGGCCTTGTGGTAAGTGCCAGTACATGTAAGACAAATCATTTACCCCTGGGATTATCCTCATGTTGTCAAAGAAAGCCATGCATGAACAGATAGCACAGATTTGAAACTACACTCAGTATGGGCTGTAATTTGTTGAACTTTACAAGAATAGGGAAGGTGTTATCCTTGGATTTTTCTAAAATGAGCAAACATCAAACCCATAACTTTCCTGCTAATTAGAAAAAAAATATCTTTCAGAGTGTCTTAAGTCAAACTGTAGAACAGTAGTCGAAGGCTTACCTCAAAGCTCACAGCTCCGTTGTGGTCCGTGTCAAATGCATTGAACAGAAAATGTGCATATGTTGTGGAGTCTGAAATATTAAAAGAGGGATATCATATAGTTAGTGTTTCTATTGCCCACCCCTTTTCTTTAATGTGTGTATTTGATCTCTGCTGCCCACCCTCTTTCTGTAGTTAACTGCAACTTGAGATTCATAGGAATGAGCTACATTCTGAGGTCATAGGTTACAGACATTTTCTGTGAACCTCTGGCTAGGATTAATCTCAACATATGAGATCATGGGTGTTGCTCCAAATTCTAAAATGAGTACTAGTCTCATATGTGGATGTCAAGATTATGGAGACATGTCTGGATATTGTTTGGTGCTAGGCAAAATTTAATTCCATAAGTAAAGCAGTAAGAACCCAAATAATGAGACACAGATGAATTGGTATCATTAATATTCCTGTAATTATTATATTATCATCATTTTTTCAACTCAGAAAATTATTTTTGGGTGAAGAAAAGTTGAGAAATTTGCCCAAAGTCACATAGTCACCAAGAGGTAGATCGAAGACATGGAAATTCTGAGGCTGTCTCATGATCAGTAGATTTGGCTGGTGGCTTGGGGACAGAGTTGACCTAGGAAGTGTCTGGTAGTTAAGATATAGAGGATTTTGTAGACCTGAGAGTTCAGTTTACATGCCACTGCATACAGTAGTGTGCCACTATCCTCCTTATGTCCTGGGTGGGATTCAATGCTCTGAGTAGTAAGGACAAATACTGAGTATGGATAACTCAGTATCCTTACTTCCTCTGGATGCCATCTAAGGTCACTGAAGTTCTCTGAAATCTAACTCTTCCCCTGTGTTTGTTTCTCCTGTCTCCTGTCTTCCCTTTTGCTTTTACTTTGTCTCACAAATCTCTGTGCTTTCTTCAGTTTTCATTATAAGAGTATTTCTCTTTGTTTTCTTTTCTTAATGCTTAGCTTAAGTCTTTAAGGGGTTTTGTGTTCAATTCGTGATCAAATTTACATGATTATGTTAAATGCTTCATCTCATGGGTTTTAGCCTTTAGTCTTCACCCTACAAAAATGTAACCTTTCAGTCTTATGCTTCGAGCCCTTTATCTGCTGCTTAAAAGCTCATTGATTTCTATTTTGTGACTTTTGGCTTTTATTTTTACTAGGATTTACTACAACTTTTATTCCTTTTTGACATTATGAATTGGTTTTAAAAGGCTGCTAAAGAACTAAGTCAGAATAGCAGGATGGGGAATTACTTTTTCCAGTAAAAAAAAAACTATCACTGCTCCTCTTCTTTCAACATTTCTACATTCTGCCAGAGGAAATCCAAACTTCTCTCTGCACTCTTGGGATGAGGAGCTATTTAAGGAATGCTTTCCCTCAATGCTTCATCAAAGTCATTGGTCATTAACATGGAGGTCATGCATCCCACATCTGACTGCACACTCAGTTTCTCAAAAATGATGGCAGCAGCTCCCTTTATCTCATTGCTAAATACAGTATAATGCATCACTGACTTTAACCGTGTGAATTGCTTTCACACACACACACACACACACACACACACACACACTTTCTCTTTCCTCTGTGTGTGTCTCTCTCTGGTGTCTATGTGTTCCATGCTTGAGTGTGCAGGTATATTTGCACATGCATAAAAGAATACAAGGTGTCAGTGTTGGGTATCTTAATCATTTTCTGCTTTAGTTTTGAGACAGGGTTTATCACTTTCAGCATTTTAGATAGGCAAGCTGGCCATGAGTCCCTAGGAAGCATCTGTCTACTCCTCTGCCAACACTGGGGTCACAGATGAACTTCACCACACACTGTAATTTATGTGTGTGTAGGGAATGTGAGCTCAGTTCTGGATACTTGGGCAATTAGCTAACTCATCCTCTCAGCCCCATTAACTTTATTTTCAGTCAGTTAACCTGGCACCCAAACTGGGTCCATGCAGTATGTAAAACTGGCAATATCTACAGTGATGCCTGGGTGGCATTGATAAGTTCTAGGAAGAAGTTATTTTGGATGTGGGACAAGGGATTTAGTGGCAATTGACTTAGCGCAATTTTCTGGGAAATTTCATTATAGAGTAATGAAGAATTGGCAACCTATTCAGGTTTGAAAGGTTGTTTCACACTCAATAATACTTTTCACATACTTCTTAGACTCTTTACAGCTCCAAGCGGGTATGAGTTCATGGGTGGTATGTTAAATTTATTTCCAGGGGAGAAAAAGGATAAGTTTTGCATAGTTTATAATGAGCTTAATTAAGTGAGTCTCTTGTTACCCTGTTTAGACAATCAAGGTAAATATCTTTACTTTAGCTAGCAAGACTCACTGTGAATAAGGGCTCATAACAGACAGTGCTTGCAATTTTTAATTAAGAAACACGATAATAAAGGTGTATGATAATTATTCTTCTCAAATGGTGTCTCATTACTTTCAAAGCTTGACGTGTGGCAAGGACGCTCAAAGGTATACAGTGATGTTGGTTCATAGGACTTCTTGTTCTTTTGGAAGTTTAACCAATTTTCTAGCCAAAGTTTATCATGCAGACAGATATGGTTAATAGAATAATAAAGTCAGAGAGCTGGAATTTGAATGTCAGCTTTTTCAAAGATTATTGTTGTGGCCTTGAACCAGTTAATATTTCTGTGACTCAGTTTCCTCATCCATTAATAATTGTAATACTAGTATGTACTTCCTAGAAACATCATAAAGTTTAAATTAGATATTATGTATACAAAGAGTTTATGAGAGTCACAGGAACCTATTATATATTCAGTGAATATTAATTATTATTATTTCTCTAATGCTTGGATTTCAACTAATAATTTGATCAAATCTCTTGAGCCATGATAATATCCCAGGTTTGAGGAATAAAATCAATTTGGTGTAGTTCTTCCCACCGATACTACCCTATCTGGATTCAAGCACAAGTCATGGAAGTATCCTAATGTATTTGAGTGTGAAATTCATGGCATTGCAATTATAGAAAGGCAAAACTATATGTGTGAATAGTAGTCTCTGCTAGTGAGTCCTTTAAAACTAGAGGTGCACCTCAGTGGTAGAGACTGTATTTACTTTGTGAAAGGCCTTGGATTCAAGGACCCAACCTCCCAATACAAAAGCAACAACAACAGTCCAGTTCTCAATTCTCCCTATTAACTGCACTAAAAATTGTTATATAGTAGTCTGGAATGTGAAATATTTGTGATATGTAACTACTTGTACAATCTTTATAATTCAATTTAATCTCTATGTCCAGAAAAGACAGGTCTGGCCTCAAGTGCTTTGTAATGAGGGTTGCCCAATAGATATTTGTAGATATGTTCTTATGACTTGACCTTATTCACACACCTCTTTAAAAGCTGCTAATTGGGGATCTATCATAATCAAAGTAACTGCAAAGTTCCTACAACACAAGCAGAAAGAATCTAGAAACCTTCATTTCCCCCACGATGTTGTGATGGTTAATGTAAGAGTTACGCACTTGATGCTTCTACTGCATGTGGAGAAATACTGGAAGACACAGGCAAGCCTTACCCCATCTTGCTGCTTTATGCTAGGCGTGCTTTATCCCCTTGCAGGATGCTGTCTTTAATATGGCAGTGTGGACATCCATTCAGAACACCAAAAAAGTCATGTTTGGTAAACTATCTTGCTAACCCTTAGGAAGAGCCTAGAAGCTGACACAATACACACTGGCAGGGTACAAGACAAAGTACTTGTGCAGGACGTGGTGAGATATGTTAATTTATAGAAAATTCATCATTACTGTTCATAATGAGAGAAACCTATTGCTCTCAGACTATCAAACTGAATAAATGACTCCATGGGAGATAAAGACAGTTACAATATTAATCGGCCTTCCATTGGAGATTTTTTGTTCTTCCTTAGGACATTATTTTTCTTTGCAGGCATCATTGTGAGATGTAATATACATGCATCATATAAATTTTTTAATGGTAAATCATCATTCTTTGAAATATCTCATTCTCTTCAATGATGAACCTTTATATTTATGCATTCAATTAACACGAATACTCAATGAATTATTATTCTCCAGAAAGTGATTTTTCTACCTCAAATTGCTTTGGATTTGTGAAAGAATTCTTTGCAATATAGATTTATCTGTTTAAGCAGATATTCTGTAATGCAAAAATATTCTTATAAGATTTGCATTTTTAATGTGGAGTGTTAGCTAATCACTAGCTATGTTTTGGTTAGAATATTGGTTAATTTTGGTTAGAATATAGATAATAGCAAAGATTTCCATGTGTTTGTGCTTTGATATTTATACCTTGTTATATGTTGGTAGATACAAAGAGAGTACACATGATCTTTAACTTTCTTTAAAAAGTTAAGGTAATTTAGAATTATATGAAATAATCAGATGGTCAGATTGTACCTAAACCTTCTCTCTCATTCTTTCCTTCTCTTTTGTTTTAGTGTTGGAAATAAAATTCAGAGCCTTACAAATGATAGACAAGCACTCTCTCTTTGAATTCCACTCCCAGCTCCCGAATTTAATCTTTCTTTAATGCAGAAAATGGTTCATTACAATATTATAACTATGGAATGTGATATACCATAGTTAGCTCCAGCTACCAACTTGACACAATCCATAGTCACCTGGGAAGAAGAAACCTCATATGACGAACTGTTGAGGTCAAAATGGCCTGTAGCCACGTCTGTGAG
This sequence comes from Cricetomys ansorgei, assembly GCA_026225945.1. Classification (NCBI taxonomy): domain Eukaryota; kingdom Metazoa; phylum Chordata; class Mammalia; order Rodentia; family Nesomyidae; genus Cricetomys; species Cricetomys ansorgei. Next base: position 4,442,294 of record JAMJFZ010001390.1, read on the forward strand.
GTGTTTTCTTAATTGTTATCTGACATAGTAGGATCCTGTCCACTGCAGGTGATGCCATCCCTAGGCAAATGTGCCTGATGTTATAAAAGAAATATCTGAGCAAGCCAGTAAACAGTGTTTCCTTATGGTTCCTGTCTTAAGCTTCTGCCTCGAGTTCCTGTCCTGACTTTCCTCAGTGATTAAATATGATCTAGAAGTCTTAAGAGGAAATAAATTCTTTTCTTTCATGTCGTTTTTGGTCAGAGTGTTCAATCACAGGAAGAGAAAACAAACTGGGACAGGATGTCATAGCAAATAGCTACCTATGTCCTGTAGGACATGCTTCTTCTCTGCACTGAAGTCATAAAATAAGGCAGAAGAGTTGTTACAGTATATCTGTATCCATCTAATGAAGTCTTCCTTTGTTTTGCTGGACTTTTAATTCTTTTAAAAGACCACCTTTACTCAAACTTTCTGTTTTGATAGTACGTGCACAGAGCTGTCTTAAAACCACCAAAATACTCAAAACTAAAAGGATTACAAACCAAACCAATGAAAATCTAATTTTCATATGAAACGACTAATATTTAAGTGCAGGATATGCTTCAGAATGAGTTTAATGATTATTAGTCAAGATTTTAGGCAACATGTGAGATGATATCTTCATTCATTTATTTCCTTAGTCCCCTTTTCATTCATACATTATTCTTAGGCAACAAGTATTTATCAAGTGTTATCTATTTTTCAGTGATCTGTGAACACAACAGTGAACAAAATGGAAAAGGAAACTTTCTCTTCCTTTGGATTTGACTTTCAAATGGTGCAAAAAACAGTAAGCAATAAAAAGTAAGTAAAATATGACTTTTTGAATAATGGAGAGAAATGGAAGTCAGAGGAGAGTCATGGGGAGCAGTTCAGGGTTACATTTTTAAGGTGAAATGGCCAGGAAAGGCCTTCCTTTTTGTTTGTTAGTCTACTTGTTTTCTTAAGAGAAAGACAAAGAAGGATGTGGAGTTGTGTAGGTGGGGAGCTAGAGAAAATCTGGTAGGAGTTGGGGGAGGTTAAAAACAAGATCAGAATATAGGTATGACATATAATTTTTTCAATTAAATAAAAAACAGAAAGGTGGTAGAATTAGAAGTGTGCACTGGAGAGAAGTGAATCCAAGAAAGAGGAACTACTAAGGGCCCAGAAGGAGTAATGTGCCTGCTGTTTTGGTTGAATATCAAGGAGAGTTCATGGCTAGAAGGGAATGTGTCATAGTGACCATGGAAAGATAAGGCAGAGGGAGAGAGGGAATGAGGAAGAGAGGAAAAACAAAGGGGAGAGGGATGGGAGAGGATCAGTAACTATAACAACAGCACAAGTTGTGATACATACTTTGGATTTTGAAAGATTTCAGGAGGAACTCTGTTACAATCTGGCCTATAATTTAATGGGATCACTGACTTATTTTGAAAAATTGCCATGGTCATGGGAAGAGGAAATACAGGCAGAGAGGCCAGTTCAGATAATGCTGAACTTACTTTGGCAGATGGTATTGTTTTGTTTTGTTTTAAGTGGTAAGCACCTTAGGAAGGTGATGGCCTGGTAAATGGCAAAGTCTACTGTGACCACAAGCACAAAAGAGGCAGTAATTGTCTCCTGTGTTAAATAGATTTCAAAGTTAAAATGGCGTACTAGGTATTCTCCTTGCTTAGTCTTGTGAAATTTTCCTAGACTCTAATTTATGCCCTTGCTAGGCTGTATACTGCCACTGGTTCCTTGAGATTTGAATTTTATGTGTTAAAAGTCCTCTATATTAAGCAACTAAAGTTCTCTTTTTGCAGGATCCCTCTTTGTATATAAAGTTCCTGTCGACCCTATGCACATCGTCTGCACACCCCTGGAAATCTGTTCCTTTTTTCCAAGATATTTACAGACACTATAGTCTTTAGAAGCAGCTTGGACACAATCTCTTTGCAGATGCCAGTCTTCAACCGTTAAAACATCGGGCATTTTGATATTTCAGCCCTCTAATTATAACTTGTCCTACTACAGCAGCTGTGTAGGTATTGGAACCAGTATCTTCAGTAGCTCTAATCTATTGATTCAATGATGAAGAATTTGCTTTCAATGGCTTTAAAACTTTCTTGCACTCTGTGTTTGCATTTTCAAATGCTACTGTCTCAATCAGCACCTGTCTCACTTCAGGGTCTGAGATAGTTCGACTAACTGCTGCAGTCAACCTTTGTAAAATTCAGTAAAAGTTTCACTTAAGCCTTGCATAATTTTTGTAAATGAGGAGGACTTTTCTCCTGGATCCTCTACCTTCTCCCAAGCACATAAAGCTGCTAAATGACATTATTCTATGGTCATCAAACACAATCTGTTCTTGGAATTCAGTATTCCAACCCTCACCAAGGAGCTAATTTCTGTTTATTCCTTTAGCCCTATTCTGCTGATCCATATTTGCTGCTTCTTCCCTTCACCAAGTAAACCATTGAAGCTGATGGTCTGCCACTATTATAGCCAATTTTAACTCTTTCCAATTGAATGGGACTATCCAATATTGCAGTGCCCAGTTATTCAGGACTTCCTTTACATAGGGTAAATGTAAGCCATATAACACCATAGTTTCCTTCAATTTCCTTAAATCACTCATTTCTATTGGATGCCACTTCATTTCATTATAACCTTGGAGATGATCATTATCAATTGGAATGTGCTGGACTACTACTGGAAATACTGAAGGTAATTTTGTGATCTTAGGCTGCCTTTTCGGATCATTCTTCTGTACAGACTCTTTCCTAATAGGACCATCATTCTGTACAACCTCTCCCCTTATATTTACTCGAGATAAAATCCTTCTCTCTGTTACTGGGAAGGAGCCCAGTTGGGTTCCCAGTTCCTCAGTCTGTACTCTCATTTCCTCAGTATTTCTTTTCTACCCTTGACAGTTCTCCCCAGGTTTGTGTTCCTAGTTCCTTAGTCTGTACTTCTATTTCCTCAGTGTTTCTTTTTTCTACCCTTGACAGTTCTCTCCAAGTTTGTGTCCCAGATCTTTAGTTTCCTTTTTTTCCCCACCCTTTCAAACTGACCCCATATTTCTTTTAACAGCAACATCAATTGCCTTTTTGAAGAGAAAGAAAAAAATTGAGTCTTTTTGTTCTGTTTTTCTTGCCTTGGCTTTTTTCAGTTCCCTTTTCAACACTTCTAATTACCTAGCCATTTCCTTATTGTTTTCTTGAAAGAAAATATAAGGAAAAGAAAAAAAAAATCACAAACTGAAATCAAGGTAGTATAAATTCCCGTAGTAACAGCTGTTATAAATACTTTGTTGGCTTCTTGAACACAAAAATCCATCCCTTCTTCCTCTGCTTTTCCCTCTACATTTGAAATAGAATTTCCCATCCTTTTATCTTTTATCTTATTTTCAAGCCCCTTATATGCATGCCAAAATGTAAAATGTTTTTAAAATGCAACAGTTTTTTCTTTTAAAAGGGGGTAAAGATGGGGCTGTTTTCTGCCTTTGAGTATGGGCTCTCAAAGACTTCTGTTACTTTCACTGGCAACTTGACTCTGCCCCTCTGTTCCAGGCTGCTAGGTTTCTAACTTGTAACAGTTTTAAACCTGTTAGCTCATAGGGTTAGGAAGAAAAGAAAGGAAAGGAAAGGAAAGGAAAGGAAAGGAAAGGAAAGGAAAGGAAAGGAAAGGAAAGGAAAGGAAAGGAAAAGAGAAAAGAAAAGAAAAGAAAAGAAAAGAAAAGAAAAGAAAAGAGAAAAGAAAAGGGAAACCTTTACAGCCCTCTTCTGGCTCTTTTAGTGTCTAAGCCTGGGGAACTGAACTAACTCTAACCACTCTGATTCAGCTTTTCCAGACATGGCAATTACTGAGAAAGATCTAAATTGTAACTTTTCTAAAACCCCAGTTAATCTAGTTTATTTGAGCCTCATTTCTACCTGCTTCCCTACCAGCCTTATTTCTACCTGTTTTCCCTATCATCAGCTTTTGTGCTCTTTCTCTGTCCTGCTGTAACTGCCACTGTTCTTTCAACTTTAGTTTCTCTCTTATATACCTCCCTCCAAGCTGTTCCCAGAAGTCCAAGAGGCATGCAAACACAAGGGGAGGGGGGCTTCTCTTTGGCAAAGCTTTACAAGATCCAGACTTCTTTATAGTAAAAAAAAAAAAGTCTGCCTGGTACTTTCTTTCTGGTTCCTCCATACTTCTTCCCTCTCCCTGCCAGGTTGTCTTCAAGTACTTTCTCGACTGATTGTCATTGTCTGCATACTTCCCATTTACTCTCTTAGCCTCTGCAGTTAGGCTCCTATCTATGCCTGACACCCTTATGAAAGTTGCTAAAATCCAGCTCAGCAATGACTTCCTCCATGCTGCTGTGTCCTGAGGATGTATCTAGATCTTCCTGGACTTCTTGGAGAACACTTAATGTCAAATTTTCCTTGTGCCAATGTTCAAATTTTCCACATCTCTGTCTATTTTGTCTCCTTCGTGGATTTATTTGCTTCCAGTGCTCTGACCCCCATGCTTGACTCATGAGGTTCTCCACTTTGTATGAACACACTGTTCCAAGTAATTTCAATATGAGTCAAGTCTCCACTCTGTGGTTAATAATCTTCAAATCTTTGTCATTTTCTCTGACTTCTTTCCTGATCTTCAGGTTTTTACTGATTTCTTGTTGATACTAAATGCTCATAGACTACTAAAATATAGTTTGTCCAAAGTTGAGATCGCTATTCCCCAACTCTTCTTTTAACAAATTATCTGGTATCCATGACAGAGCTCTGGACATTATTACCAACCTTCTCTTTTTCTACACAAAAGTCAATTAATTACTAAAATCCTGTTAGTTTACTACAAATGTTTACCTTTCTTTGTATGCTGTCTATTTGCTTGTAATTCATTTGCCTAGACTAGGGGATCTCTACTGCCTTCTAAATCTGAAAGACATCATTCTGAAATGGAAAGCTCCTGGGAGGATGATGAAGCCATGGATGACTTAAGTATATACTTCAGAAGTGAATTTGCCTCTGCATATTCATTGCCTTATAGAAAAGAAACATCAGTGGTAGGGGTCCTTCAGAGTGCTGAAGGATGAAGCATTGCAGAGCTAGGCATATATTAGACTCTCCTGTATTATCCTCAGCTTTGGCACAGATCAATTTGCTTGGATAGTCTCTTTTTAATTGCCCATGATTCAGCAGAACATCAAATAATGTCTATAGCTGGTTCACACAGTACTATTTTTAACACCACATCTTCCAAGTCATACTTTATATTAACTCTGCTTTATATTGTCCATCTGTTAACTAGACTATTGTATAATATATTTGGAGAGGGGCTACATCCCTTTGCTGTGGCTTTTCTCATATGTAGCTGGACACACACTTGTCTCAGTGACAAGGTAGAGAAGACTCAGGTGTGCAGGCATGATCAATGATCTCTAACATGTAGGCAACAGCATTATACTATCCTGAGTTTTATTTCAACTAAAATCCTGTCTCAATTTTTGCTATTTTTTCAGGTGTGAGGTTATAGGAAGATGTTAATGGAAGGAAAAAGAGATAGCAGAAAGTATACTCGCTAGAGCTACACAAAAGAAGAAGAAATCTAGGTTATAACCCAGATCTGCTACTGAGTTGATGTGTGACCCTGATCAAATCATTTAACTCCACTAAGCCCCAGATTTCACATCTGTAAATTGAAGGTAATTGCATTTGTCCTAATTTGAGAGCTGAGAAAATCAAATGAGTACCACGATGCACACAATAGAGCCTGAAGCCATTTTGAGGACCCCCTAATAAAGATCAGAAAGCAGTGTACATGGAAAGTCATCAAGCTGGGCACATAGGATCACTTGAATTAAACTGAGAAATAGCCTTTTAGAGATTCAATGATTTGAATGTAGCTTATTTTTATAACAACACTCAAAATTTTATGAGCTTTTATGTTGTGCATTAATTCTTTCATATAAAGATTAAAAATGTAGAGCCACCCTATGAAAGATTAAACCAAACTCAAGATTGCTTGCATAACTCTAATTCTGAGAATATGTTAACAAGTCCACATTTGTACTTACCTCCCTGTGGAAAGAACTGCGAGTAAATCTCCTTGAAGGTTTCTTCATTAACAACACCACTGGGGCATTCCTAGAGAAAGCAGCAGAGAAGCGCTATGAGCAGTCTTCATAAAGCTGATTTTGTACATTTTAAATAGAACCATCTGGTGTGAAAAGAACGTTAGCCATAACACACACACACACACACACACACACACACACACACACACACACACACACACATTCTTTTCTTCCATATGTAAGGAATAGAAAACTCGAAACTGAAAGTTTAAATATCGTTTCACGGTGACCATTGCCCTCATTTGTTTTCTATATAATTATCATGATCAAAAGCAACTTTGGGAGGAAAGGGTTAATTTTGTCTTACATATCTTACAATTTAAGGTCCATCACTGAGGGGCCTCAGGGCAGGAACTCAAGGAAGGAACCTGGAGGCAGGAACTGAAGCAGAAGCAACGGAAGAGTTCTGCTAACTGGCTAGTTCTCCATGCCTTGCTCAGCCTGCTTTCATATAGAATCAGGGGTGATCAACAAGATATGTGTGTGTGTGTGTGTGTGTGTGTGTGTGTGTGTGTGTGTGTATGTATGTATGTATGTTATATATATATATATATATATATATATATATATATATATATATCAATAGTCAATATCAGTAACAGGAGTTGTTAGACAAAGGAAGAGATGATATAAATATAGTCACATATATGAAAGTTAAAAAATATTAAAATGTAGTTCATACTGAAAACAACAGACTCATTTTAAGCCTTAAATCATTATCATGTTACTAATAAGTTTGTTTTATTACTGTGGACTTTGTTTATTCCAATGAGCCAGTTAGTTCTCCACCTGGAATGAGCTTCCTTTGGGGGCATTTACTGTTTTCTCATTTTTTCTTGTGAGAAGCAGGACTTTGCTAAGAAAACAATTTAGACTGATAGCTTTGATGTGGGCTTGTGTTTACAGAAACTGTCAACATATTAATCAGTCAGTGACAGGTAGCCATAATATCTCAATTCCTGTACAGAGGTAGACCAAATAGTAGTTGGCTATCCAGTGTGGCAGAGGGAAAAGATGTAAATAGACTTGGGACTTTCCAAGTTATTAGAATTCTTTTTAAATGAGAAGAGTTCTGTGAAAACTATAATGACTCCAAGATCTAAGAATATTGGAGGAAGGAAAGAAAGTAGAAATAAATAAATATAAACATTAAAAAACAAATAGCCCAACAGTAGTTTAACCAGCACTTGGGATGCAGAGACAGGCAGATCTCTGAGGTTGAGGCTAGCCTGGTATACAGAATGAGTTCTAGGATAGTGAGTGTTACAACAGAGAAACCCTGTCTCAACAAAAAGCAAACAAACAAAAAACAAACAAATAGCACGGAAAATAATCAAACAAGTAAAACAAACCCTGAATAATTTCATGTGCTCCTTTCTCTGTGACCCAATACAAATAAGGTCTAGCCTTATTCTGGATGTTTCAGTTAATGTGTATATTAATGAAATTTACACTTAAATTTAAAAAAAAAAACTTTTCTAAAGGAATTCATCATCTGCAAGGCTGGTGAGATTCACTGTGTGCCACTGAAAGCTTGGAAAGAGTAAAATCTGACAGTATTAAGAAGCAAGGGATTCCTTAGTAGACTACTTTAGACTTCATCTGCAACATGAGTTGCAACTCATAAGGCTGTCTTTATTGAGTTGTAAACATTTCTTTATTGTACAGCCTTCTGGCTTCCCATTTCTTAATTTGTACTGACCAAACTAACTTCCCTTCTCCCCCCATACCTCCTGCTCCTCCTCCTATTCCTTCTCCTCCTTCTTCCTCTTCCTCCTCTTCTTCCTCCTCCATCTCTTCTTCCTCTTCTATTTCCTTCTCCTTTTCTCTTCCTTTTTAATCTTCTATCTCTCTCCTCTTCTCCTTCTCAATCTTCCATTCATTCTCCCTTTGCTTTGCTATCTTCCTCTCTCAGTCTCTTTTTTTGCATATGTGAACATATGTATACACATATATAAAATTCATTTTTATGGAGAAATATGACTAGTATATAAAATATTAAAATCAACAAATTCAACTTAGAAAAGGACATAAAGTAACATGTGAATAACTGATCACTCAAATTTTTCGATTTGAGTGAAACATTGTTGGCAGCAGTGGACCAATTATAAGAGAAAATGACCACTTTGTGGTTGGACCTTCTTGCACATGCAAATTGTGATTTATTAGCTACTTAACCATGGGCCATCTGTTTGTGGCCACAAAGGGAAAGCAAATATTTCACTATCTGCCATTAGGTGGAAAAATTTTGCACTGTCAGAATTGGAAAACTTCCTCACAGTTAAAGTGATGCTGGCAGAAGATGAGGATCAAATATAAAGAGATATTTTGTAAACTTGTCAGCTGCCTTTCTTCTTTAGAAGCATTTGGTAAATATATTTTATAATATGAACTGATTGGTAGAAATTGATTGTCTCATGAATGTGTGTGTCTGGTGAAATAATTATTCACCAAATGAAAATGTTTCATTTATTTGGAAGGTAGTAGATGTTACCAGGTAAAATTTTCATATCAACTTCATGTTTATTACATTAATTTTCATTTCTAGAAATTACATATTTATATAAAATCTAGGATGTGGAACTGTAGTAATAAATACAACAATGTTCTTTTTCTTAGAGGCCAAGATTGCGATTCCTTTTTTATTTTTAAAACCCACTGAGAACTCTTAGTGCTACTAATCTACCCTTAAGAATGTGGACATTCACTACAGTGTGTTAGACCTACTAGTGGCTATAACTTTAAAGAAAATGAACTTCCTGTCTCCTAGTAAATATCAATTGACAATAGCTCTTCAGCTAGGAGTGGGATTTCATGCTCACCTTTCCCATACATGCTGGTATTTTGTCTTGTTTGTGCTTACACAGGTCTTGGGTATAGAGTTACAGCTGCTTTAAGTTCATACAAATGTCTTTCCATTGTGTCTGAAAAACACCATTTCCTTATAGTCATTCACTCTCCCTTGGCTCTTACAGTCTTCCTATACCTTTGCCCACAATGATTAGGGTATGATAGAGTTGTCCCATTTGGTGGGGAGAGGGCTACTCTGTAATAGCTTATTCTCTTGTACCTTGATTAGTTGTAGGTCTCTGTTACCTGCTATCTACTACAAAATATACATGTAGTTTGAGGGACACAGTAATCTATGTGTATAACAGGAAGTCAATAGGACTTGGTTTAATGTCCTGTTAGTAGAGTAATAGCAGTAGGTTTTCCCAAGTGCCCCAGGCTCTTGTCACATTACAATGCCAGGTATGGATTATATTTTGTGAAGCAAGTCTTAAATTCAGTCAGAAAGAATATGGTTACTCCCATAATATTTGTGTGACTATTGCATCAGTGGGCATATCTCGTCAGGCAGGCTATGATTGAAGCTCACAGGATTCACAGCTGAGTTAGACTGATGATTACTATTTTTTTTCTTGTAGCATACATAGCAATTTATAGTACTCTGAATTCTCATTAGTGGGGTTAAAGTTTTCAGTTCAGTCCCAGTTTTGTTTATTCATGTTCTATAACTCAAGGATATGATGATTGCTAAACTATTGTCTTATATCAAATTATAGAAGGTAACCAGTAGCATTGGCAAATAACCTGTAACTATGGAACCTCACTGACTAACAACATCAATAGAGGTAAATGATTCCTGACATTGGACTTTCTATTTGTTAATCTGTGGTATATATTAGTGGCATTGTTGCCCCTTTATAGAGTAACTACATTTAAATTATACACATACACACACACATATACATGTTTATACATGTGTGTGTGTATGCCATATTATAGGAAGTTTCCCCAATAGTAGTATTTTATATGACTTTTTTCAGGTCTTTAGTGTCTATTATTTCTTCCTTTACCCTTCTCTCTCTCAACTTCTTTAATCTTGTTCTAATATCTCCCTTTCCTTCTTTAGATCACTGCATTATATCTTCTGTCTTCTGATACTACCACATGGCACCCTACTAATTTCCTGATTTCTGTGGGTATTCCAAATGTGATGCACATATCAAAAGATCAACCATAATATCCACAAATGAGAGAAAACATGTGGCATTTTTCCTTCTCATTTGGGTTACCATATTCAGAATGATTGCTTTCAGATCCATCCATTCACATCATTTACTTGTTGCTAGGGATGCAATATCGGTTTTTATGCATGATAAGTACACACTCCACCAATTGAGCTACAATCCCTCTGAGTAGAAGCAAACGCAGATTGTAGGCAGAACTGTGCAAAGAAACCAAATCAAGTGAACTAGATTTTCGGATTTTCGGATAAGAGACACAAAAGAGGAAGCATTACACATCATTGGAAGAAGGAAATAGAAGTCTTTCCCATAGCATGTGGCAGGTATGCTGGTGCTTCTTGGAAGAAGTTACCTTCTTAAGCAGCACAGTTGTCAGCTTACTTCAGTGAGATGTATGCTGATCAAGGGACAGAGAACCCTGGATACCCTCCAGACATAGAATGTCAGACAGCCCTGACTCAGAAGATACACAAGGAAGGAACAACTGAATCAAACAACCTCCCATGGCCTGGGGCTTTGCATCAGGAACAGAATAGTTTCCACAGCAATGGATGTTCACAAATATGTCAGAGGACAGAGACTATGTTAACACATAGTTTACTTCTTCCATTGCAGCAAGCAAGTATGATATTTGTGGTTCTACTTTAGAGAGAGTTGGGGAGGACTCAGGGAAGGCTTCTAAGGGCCAGCATTCTAAAATGAAACCATTTTCAGATTGGCATGTCATCAACCTAGAGATGTTGAAACAAAATAAACTGAATAAAATTCTGAAGAGTTTGAGTACATTTAGAAAGCATGAAATACTCTGACGCTGATTTCACACACATGACTATAGCAAGGTATATTTGAGTAGTTTTTCAACAATCTGTTTCCTCACGATTGGACTTTCTTCTTCTAGCACATCAGTTAGTCACAAATCCTTGATGATTTCATTAGGCCTATCATGGATGAACTTCTGCAGCATGGACACATTCCTCACTGCCTACATCAAGGTTGTCGGGTGATTTTCTGTTACTTGTAGAAAAACATCCTAAGCGACAATCTTCTTGCCATTTGTGGCTTCTTTTGACAGAATGTTAAGACAAAAATGAGTTCATGTGTTGAAATGAGTTTGGTAACAGTTCTTCTGGACATAGGACGTATATCATCTGCGATTTTCATAATGGATGGATATATGCAGTTGAATCGTTTTGGGTAGATTGAGAGTTTTGAAACACCTGCTCTAAAGTATATCCAAAAAGGAGCTGAGGGAGGGTAGGGGCTGTGGAGGGTGTATAAAACTAACTTTTAATGATTGCCCACAGTTTGCTGGGCGCTGAGCCAGGCAGTAGAGGAGATAACATGTTCTCATTAAATCCTCTCATAGCAAGTAGGGGAGGCAGTTATTTTTCCCACATGCTCTGTAACAAATGAGCTCAGAATAGGTTAAGGAACTTTGCCAGGTCCAACAGAGGTTCAATCAGGGGGCCTGGGATTTGAACTGCGGTTGTACTACAGAAATTTGCATTTTATGAAGCTTCTTCCATAAACATTAATTATAACTCAGAAAAAGAGAAAAGTAACCATTAGGAATTTTATTACAATGTCTTTAACTCCTCATGAATTCACTACAACAAGATCCATTAGTTATTTATTAAACAAGTATTCCTATACACTTATAATATATAATTATAAGTGTATAACAAGTAATCCAAACACTTATCTGGATTCAGGAGCTACAGGGATAGATCAGCAGGCATACCTGTATTCCCCAAGAGTTTACAGGCTATTGGGATAAGAAGCATCACCCAAATAATCACACAAAACATTTTCACACCTAAACATTGGACAAAGCAGCACAAAACCCCAGAAGAAATATAATACCATACTGAAACTTATTAGACAGAACAGCATAGAAAAGCTAAATTTTATGTGTATGTATGCATGTGCTCATATGCAGGAGTGAACATGAGTGGGCAGATGCATGCATGTGTATAGGGTGCACATGTGTTCATGTGTCTCTTTTATTCCTTTTCTCTTATTATCAGCTACAACCTGCAGTTTCCTGGAGCAGCCCTAAGACTCTGAAGCTTGGCTATAGGTCAAATTCATGTTTATCCTGATAAATACAATCTGTCTATTGTAATGAATTGTGAAATTTCTGTCTACTGCCTGGTGGTTCTTCAAAGGTCTTCTCCAAAAGAAGACAGACACATCAGCAGGCTATGTCAGAAGGCTGAAGTACAAAGAAGGTCATTCTGCTGGAACTATACTAAGCTCCTGGCTCTAGTAGAGCATGCTAGCTACCAGCACCTCCCTGACCTCTCCACGTGACTTCTGTGCTTTGGTGGCTTAGTAGGTGATGATGGGCCTTTTTAATTCCAGGAAGCAGCCACAGAACCTTTTCAAAGGGTTCCCTGTAGCTCAGGTGAGGCACCAAGGCAAAAATTGCCCTGGAACATTCTTTATGGTTTAATGTCATATTGAAGCACAAGGGAGCAGCAGTGTCCTCTATGTTAACTGAAATCAGTTTCTGGTTCTTGTTTTCATTTTTTTTTTTTTGTTTCCCTAAACTTGGTGCATATTCAGCTACATTTTTTTTTTTTCCAAGAAAGCTATTTCTTCCTTATTTAGGTGACTGTGAGCTTTGCTCCTAAACTGAATACTCAGAGGACTTAACTGTTTCAGAGACAGGAGCTCAGAGATGTTATTTCATCCATTCTAGATTACATGGAGCAGCTCAGCCCAAATTGATGATCACTTCCTGATGAGCGGGCCACGATTGGTTCTAATGACAATAACTGAACATAATAATAATAATAATAATAATAATAATAATAATAATAATAATAACAATAATAATAATTGTAGGTCTTAGAAAACAAGAAGGCTAGCAAGTTGACACAGTACCTGCAACAAAAACAAATTCCAAGATTTGAGTGTGAAATCATTACTGTGGGTATGGAGTCTTGCCTCCCAAGCCACTTTATTGTTTTACACGGGAGTCATTTCAATCTTTGAAATGAGTATACTTATCTTGTATCTATTTATTAAGGAGACTTAAAGATAAATCATACACAAACTGTAGCCACCGGGCATTGGGAAACACTCCATTGCACATGGTTTCTATAACTCGGGGGATCCACAGGCAAACTACTAGCTTTTTGTCATTTTTAAATTTTTCATATATGAGACATTTTATTTGTTCTTAAGTATCATCTTATCATTTAAGATAAGAGTTTCTTAGTCCATATATTTCTTAAAATTAGGACATCCTCTTACATCACAGTATAATTTTCAATATTAGTAAACTGATTTTTGTTTTGATAGTGTTATATAATTTTACAGCTCCTTTTCAAATGCATCTCCTTGTTCCAATTACTTGTTTCAAAGCAAGAAAACAACCCTTCATGGGGAAAAATTTTCTTGACCTGCACAAAGGGGCAGGTGCTCAATATCATGGAGTTAATCTCTAGGTTTGAGATTAGTATATGGTAGTAATTGTAGTTTCCTAATGTGAGTGCCATCCTGGAAGACATTTGTCTTAGGTTTTTATCACTGTGTCAAAATACCCAAGAAAAAAATAACTTACAGGAGGAGAAATATTCATTTTGTTTGACAGACTCAGTGATGGAACACACGGAGTAGAGAAAGGGAGAGATGGAATGGGTCAGACTGTGTTCTCCTTTACTTGATCCAAGTCCCAAGCCATTGCAGCTCACATTCAGGTATGCTCTTACCTCCTGAATCACCTTTCTCTTGAAATGCTTTCATAGGTGCACTTTCACTGATCTCTGAGGCACTTATCAGAGGGGTTTTGAATCCCAAACCAATCTCTCATTTTCTTAGACATTGTTCAAATTGTGGACTTGGAAATTTGGTACTACCTGGCTTCAAATCTATGACTCTCATTTATGGATGTGGGAATTAAGATAAGTTTAAATCTGTGAGCCTTGATATATATATATATATATATATATATATATATATATATATATATATATATATATATTTCCTAGTTCATATATATTCTTATATATATATATATATATATATATATATATGATATATTCCTATATATAAATATTCCTAGTTTCTTTTCCTGTTGTTATGATAAAATACTATGACCAAAAACATAAGAGAGAAAAGCTTTGCTTTAGCTAACAGTTCAGGTGACAAGACATCACAGCAGGAAGGTTGAGACAGTAGGAACTTGAAGCTGGCCACAATGCATCCACAGTCAAGAAGGAGAGTGCACATGAATGCATGCTGCTACTCAGAGTTCTCTTGTCCTCTACATTGAAGTGACCCTTTGTATCTCAATTAATGCAATCAAGGTAATCCCTCACAGGCATGCTCAGATACCCATCTTCCAGGTGAGTCTCAATTCTCGGTTCTGACGAGATGACAGTTAAGAATAGCCATCAAGAATATGTTCATATAATGGGAATGGAACTCTGAACTTTATTCACTGAGCCACGCCTCCAGCTCTCTTCAGTTTATGTTTTAGAGATATATTCTATATGAGAGAGTGGAAATAAGTAGGAATTAAGACAATCAACCTTATGGAAAAGGCCCTTCATGTGATGGTCTTAGTGTCTATTTGATAGGTAAATACAAGCTGTGCATAAAAATCATCTGGCTACTGTGGTGATAAGTGCTGTGAGAAAGTGTGGGAGGACTAAGCCTGGAAAGGCTCTAGAGACATCCCAAAGAAAGTGACTTTTGAACAGAGACCTATAGGATACAGAGAAGTCAAACAAGTGACAGAGGTCAGGGGAAAGAGCACACAGAAAATCTGTGGTTTGATCATCCACTAAAGAGATGGTCAGTGTGCCTGAGTGCAATGGTTTCCGACAAGGTTAGGCAACTCAAAGTCAGCTAGCAGTGTATCATTTCTGTACTTGTCTGTCTGTACCATTTCTAGGGTAGATAAAGTATACAGTTGGCTAGCAATTTTTGTTGGAGTTACATCTATGAATTCAACCAAATACAGATAGGGAATATTAAAATAATCCAAAAAGTTTCCTACAGCAAAACTTGACTTTGATACACAGTGATCACTAGATTTGTATTCACATAAATGAATATTCAAGCAGGTCTGCAGCTACAGCTCACCTTTCCTCCCTCAGCAATGGAGTGCCTGGTTTGATCATTGCCTGCCTTATAACTTCTCTCTGTATTGTACTGTATTTAAGCCAAGGATGTTTGTTGTCTGTGCCGATCATTATAGACTCTTGATTCATGTCACTGTTCCCCAAGGAATGCAACATAACAATTATGTGAATGTTATTTTCATTGTCTTAAAATTTTATGTAACTTAGAGATGATTTAACATATATATGTTAGGCCTTATGGCTGGGCGAGGGGCCTGTGGTCCAAACTCAAACCAAGCTCGAGTTTAGAGACCTGTCTCAGCGTCTCTAGTTCCGCATAACTGTGACTCAGCATAGCCTATTCTGGTGATGACTCTGCCTAGTAACTGCTACATATGAAAATCTTGCTGGCTCTCCCCCTCACTCCACTTTACCTCACACCCTACATCACCTCTCCTCACCTCCTAGACCCTCCCATTTACCCTCAGCCTATAAAAAGGCGGCTTGTAATAATAAAAGAAAGTTCCTGCTTCGACAGTTCTCCCAGTTGGGGTGTGTGTCTTTTCTCCCAGTGGGAGAGTGTTCGGGCTGTTGATACTCACTATCCTGCTCAGCCCCGATGGAGACAGGCTGGTCCCGCTCCCCCTCAACAACTCATTCTGTCGGAACGCCCAACATATATGGGAGGATAGTTATATGTTTTATACATAAACAGTAGATTGGCTTTAATGAAGGACTTGAGAATTTTAGAATTTTGGTATCTCTGGAATGTACTGGATTTCCCATCACAAATCAGGGACAACTATACTTGTAATATAGGCTTTCAGAGAGAATTGAGGGACCATTTGCATAAAGTACTCAGTAAATTTCCTAATCACATTAGAAGCACAGACTAATTTATTTATTTGTTAGAATTGAATTTCTAAGGCTTTCACGATATTTACTATATGTACAATTTAGTATTGACTCTACATGAGGCCATTTCTAAACAGAACAAATAAGAGCAGAGGGCAGACATGGCCTTATCCCCGTGGATTCTTGCTTCTCACCAACTACCATGTTCTAGCTGAAGGTCTTTTTATCACAGCTGGATAAAAGTTTCAGAAAATCTGTGAAGCAAAATCTCTTCCTCTCACCCCTAAAGTTTGAGAAAAAAATAGGAAGAACACAGAGTAAAACCATTGTTATCCTTAACAACGTAGTTATCTTGGAATTGCCAATCTGTGTGTAGGAATTACTTTTGAATTTTGTTCTTCGCTTTTATTAATGATGGTGGTAGTGATTTATTTTTGTGACATGTACATGATTGAGTTGATTTTTGTGGTTCTGTTTCCTACTAAAAGTCAGAGTAAGGCCTCCTTGATGGTATTTTAAGAATTAAGCATATTATTAGGAATTGAACTATGGTGAGAAATAATATATAACACAACATTTCTCCAATTCTTTGTTTTGGTCATTGACTGCTCAATTTTCAAGGCTTTTGAAAAGCCATATCTAAACTTACTACTGTAGGAGCTCACTGCATAAATATATTTATTCCAGAAACTGAAGTAGTATGAATGCCTATTTTTCTTTTCATTAGCTATAAAAGTTTAAATATAATATATATGCATTGATTTATTTAAAATATAAAAGTTGCCTTCCCGTTAGTAACCAGCGAGTCTAGGCATATAAAAGAGTCATGAAATAACACAAACACTAACGCTTTCGCTTCACATCTGCAAATGCTTTCATTTTAAGAGCTGATGTATTTTCAAGACATGTATTTGCAAATATGGTAAAAATATTATTTCAATCAGCAAGAGATCTTATTTGAAACTCACTTTAGATGAGTCTGTAATATCAGTTCTTTCTCTAGGGAGGCATACAGCTGAAGGTTTTTATGTTCTTCATACATAAGGAATAAAAAAAAAAAAACAATAGTTTTCTTGTAGTAGCTGCCAGATATTTATATTTTCTGGTTCATCAGTTGTTAACCTCAGTGCTTCCCAGGAAGAGACCAGTGTTTGAATCATAAAGTACCACAGCTTAACACTCAGATTTTTGCTATCTTTGTTGGAAGATGAGAAATCCAGGCATGGTGTGGTCATTATATAACCTCTCAACATGATGCAAACACCTTCTGCTTTTCTATTCCCCAGGATACCTGGTAAGATGAGAAACAATTTCTCTGATAGTTAAAATGCTCAACTGAAAATGGACACTTTTTGTCAAAGAAAAGAGTTGGAGAAATGGCATTTTATATATTATTTCTCATTACACTTCAATTCCTACAACTGATGTGGCTCTCTGAGGACCATTTTCTTAGTCCAACACTTAGAAAATGATTTTGTTTTTAGCAGAATAGCATCAATATATTCTTTTCTTCTTCTCTATTTTATATCAATGTGTCAGACACTGTCCATATTAACAAATTCAACATTAGCAATAAACCATACTGTGAGTTCATTTAATAAATAGGACCACAATATTACATGTATTACTATCTTCCCATTGTGTAACTATTATAGAGTAATTATGAATGAACACAGTCAACTTTCATTAGAGTCATAATACAGGCAAACATATAAACTTTGAATGGAAGGAGGTGGTATGTGATACCTTGAATGTTTCTGTGCCCCAGTATGTACATGTTGAAATATAATCTGCACGTGAGGGCTCATCAGAGGACTTTTGTGTCATAAGGGAAGTGCCAACAAGGAAAGCATTGGTGCCTTTGTACAAGAGTCCTAGAGATCCTCTTTACCTTTTCCATGGAGATACAGCAAAAATGAAGCCTTCAGGAAACCAGGGTTACTGAACCTTCTGGTGCTTTCATCTTGGATGGTTTAATTTTCAGAAGTGTGAAAAATAAAACTGTGCTGTATGCTGCTTAGTTTTATGTAAACTTGACACAAACTACAGTCATTTTTGAAGAAGAAACCTCAATTGAGAAAATGCCGCCACCACACTGTCTTGTGGGCAAGCCTGTGGCCATTGACACCCCTAAGCTGGTGGTCTTAGGTGCTATAAGAAAGCAGTCCATGTGGAGCAAGTCAGTAAGCAGCACTCTTCCATAGCTTCAACTTCAGTTCCTGCCTCCTACCTTGAGTTCATGCAATGAATTCATTCAATGATGGATTGTGATGTGTAGTGAAACACTTAGAAAAAGTTTTTATTTTGGTTTCTCTGAAAATGCAAAGTGGCATTTGGACTAGGTTTATATTTCCATCCCACGTGTGGTAGATGATTGTGAGTTGGGTTTGGAATGCTTGATGTGGGTGGCTATAATTTGGTTAAGGTGAAGTTGTTTTGGCATGTGTAGCTTGTTCTTGGGATTGTGTGTTGCTTGCGCTTATGGGAACTTCTGCTTATACTATGAAAGGTTTGAAACCCCAAGAGCCAAGGTGGATTTTGGTTGTTGGTTCGTTGGTTAGTTTGTCCATTGTTAGTGTGTTGATTGGAGAGATTGAGCGTGCAGATAGTGAGCTGAGATGCTAGTCTGACTAACTGTCAGCTAGTCCCCGCCAACCTTAGGACAGCCTAAAAAAGGCTGTGATGATTTCTACCTTTTTCTCATTCTATATCAAGGCCACCTTCAAAAGCAGGAAAATTTCTTTCTATCCTTCCTTTCTCTTTCCCTAAATTGAGGGTAAAAAATTGTAGTTAACAACTAAAATGTTGTGCAAGTCTAAGCTAAATAAACCCTTTCCTACCCAACTGCTTTAATTATAGTGTATTATTACAGCAATAAAGACCCAAACTAAGATAGTTGTTACACAGTCTATGTTAGTTTATAGCAGTGGGGATTGTGGGTTACAGCAAAAAAAGCTGAAACACATATTAGTTCAGTTTCATCAACAATGATGTTTGAAATATCTGAGTATATCATACTGAAGATGGGGTGCATGCAATCAAGAACTAGACAGGGTAAGATACAGGAGATAGGAGGGGATCTTCCTAGGAAGGAGAAATAGAATATAATGTTATAAATGAACAGAAGGGATATTAGTAAAGGAGGGTTAAATGGGCGGGGGGATCAGAGTGCAGGATAGAAGACGGAATATAGAGGAGAAACAACCAATACTTAAGGCTCTTTTAAAAGTCTTATCTAAAGCTATTAATGTAGGCATATCCTAAAAACAAGACCAAAGACGTATACATGGATTTACCACTTATGGAGGAGACGATATCCCAGCAAGACCTCATATAGTACCAAATAAAGCCCCTGTCAACAGGAATGAGTTACATGCTTTTGAATTTTTGGCTAAGAGGTCCTATAGACACAATTCCAAATACTACAAGCTATTGCCAATGTTATAGGTTACTCTCTACAACTTGACAGGATGACTGTATTGATGAAGATACCATATACTTAAGATCATCAGAAAATTGATCTAGTCCTCAAGCAGAAACTTCATTCCTAGTGACTAGTCACTAGGAGTGATTAGTACTCATAGTGCTAGAAGGTTACATGCTACAGGAAGAGAAAAGTAATCATCAATCTCACTCAGCTACAAACCCTTCAAGCTACAACAGCAATCTGCTTGTAAGATAAGTGTACTAATGTGATACAGGTACAAATGTTATGGAAGTAACCAACTACTTAATGAATGAACTTCTCATCTGCTCCATGAGATGGAACCCATTCATGTTAATGAGGGCAAGAACCTGACACTAAATAGGTCATGGGTTCCAGAGGAAAGCTTACTACTATTATTTTGCCAAATGAATATAACAATAAAATGGCTCCTAATGATATATTGCTATATTCATAGCTCAGTGCATTACTCAACCCTCATAAAAGAAGTTTCATCTTGCAGTTGATAGTAGTTAATACAGAGACCCACAACTCAACAATGTGCAGATAGAAAGTTCAGAATACTCAGTCCTGATAAGGATGTCTTTATTACACCCCTTCCTTTAAGATTCAGAGATCTATGTATTAAATAAAAAGGTATAATGGAAGAGTAAGGAGATGGAGATAGAGGAAGAGAGGGAGAATAAGAGACAGAATGACTGGGAGAGGGATCAGAAGGAAGCCACAGGTTTGGACCAGCTATTCAGACTTATTCAGTAAAGGCTTCATTCCTCAGGCTGTGGTGATTGGTTCAAATCTGTCATGTGACTACATTCTGCTCAGCTCTCAGGTCTGAAAAAGAGAGTAGTGAGAAAGCTTCTTGGCCTTGGTGATGGAATCCTAGTCCATGTATGTGTGAAGCTACATGTATTCCTGTCTCCTTAAAGCATGGAGGCAACTGTCCTTTTAAAATTCCAGTAAAATGCTATGGCTTGAGAGTCTTTCCTTTACCACATGGTTCAAAATATCCTAGGTTCACCAAGATGGCACTATTTTTGCTCTTTGATTTTTACAAGACTAAGCAGAATAAACACAAGAGTTTTGTTTCACTTGTTGGTTTTAGTGTAATAGAGGGAAAGAAAAAAGATATATGAATCTCTATATTTCTTAGTAATAATTATTTCTTTGGACCTTTGATACAATATGGGCATCATTTTGTTTTAATCAATTTGTCTTCATAACCAAAAGATGTTGTTTGCAAAGGTCAGGATGTCACTGAAATTGTGCAAAATAAATAATAAAAATAACAGAATAAAGCCAGGCATTGGTGGTGTATGTCTTTAATCCCAGCACTCGAGAGGCAGAGACATGTAGAAATCTGTGAGTCTGAGGCCAGCCTGGGCTACAAAGTGAGTTCCAGGACAGCCAGAGTTACAACAGAGAAACTCTGTCTCAAAAAACCAAAAAACAAATAAACAAACAAAAAATACCACCACCACCACCAACAAAAACAACAACAATAACAAAAAACCACAATAATAGTATCTAAACCCTAAATTCATATTTAGGAATATTTAAATCTCAAGGAAACTTAATTTAACAATTATCCTTCATATTAAAACCAAGTCTGATCATTGATTTTCTATGAGACCTGTGAAGGAATAAAAAGGTAAGCAATGTGAACTGCCATCCCATTTCAACACATGACTTACACTATATGAAAAAATATCCTTGAGAAATAAAAATTTGTAGAACTTTAGTTTTATTATTAACTAGTTTTTTTTCCCTGTTTGTTTGCTTGATTAGTGCTAACAGTTTGAGAACATATTTATAATTCAAAATAATTCTCAGACAGGACACAGCTCTGATTCCTTTCTTCCCCTTTCATCCAGGGCCCCTTTCTTTCCCAGGTCCTCCTCTCCTCTCTCTCTTTCCTCCCTTCCTTTCTCACTGTTTTCTTCCCTTTGTTCCTTTTGCAGCCCCATTCATGTAAGGGTCTTCCATCACTATTGCTAGTCCTAATAAGGCTTTATGATCTAAACTGCTTCTTAAACAGCTATGCAGAAGCCACTTGGGTAGCTGGAGTTTGCGCTCCCAGATAGAGAAAGAGCACTGTTCAAAACCAATTACCTAGGACTATGCTTGCTGATATATCTGGCAATTACTTAGATCATTGCATGTTATTTGATAACATGTGCAATTCTCATAGTGTTCTGTTTGCAAATTGGCTTGAGACAACTTTTGAGCACCCTCAGGAAAATATATTTTACATTTACTTACTGTGCCTTTTATAACAACTTGATGATATTGTGCCAATATTGTGGGGTTTTTCCCCCACAGAAAACCACAAAGAAAGATGTAATGCAATTAGCAATGTGTCCTTTTCTTCATTATAGTCATCTCAATTTTCTCATATTTGTATAATGAATATGAATTAGTTTCATTGCTAGACCAAATAAAATGTTTATTATATAATGAGGAGAATTGTTACCATCATCCAAAAGTTACCTTGAAACATTCCATTCTGTTCACTTGTGAGATTTTAGAGAAGTATAATATGTCCAACGTATGCTACAGGCTTCTAATACCTGGTCATAGTTGATTTCTGGGTATTTTTGACTCTTGAGTATACTGGATGAGTTGCGAAAAGAGTTATCATTTGTTGTCAAGGGAACTCTATCTGGATAGACATTAGGCAATCTAGTGCATTTCTTTATATTTCCTTATCTCTTTCGTAGTTTTGGGCAATCCCCATATTATCATATCAATTTTTTGTAAATAGGGGCTTATTGAAACATCCTCCATCTACATAGGATGACCACAAGGAAGCATATAAGTATAAGCTGAAAGATACTTTTGGTCTACACATTTTAAAGGACAATTATATGTAGTTAGTAATATTGTTTCGATGGGCCTTGTCCAAAGAACTATTTATTGTGAAATTCGTTTTAACGGCCTTTTGAAATAGTGACATGGGTGGCGGATGATCAAGGTAAATTGGAAATGGCCAATAATACCCTTTTGTCTTTGTCTCCATATTACATCCTGACAGGCAGTTTTCACATTTCATAGTAATATCCAGACTTAAATCTGGAAATTCCTATTTAAGTGCCCATATCTCCTAACCAATTTGCTGCTAACAGTTTAGTTTTTAGGCAGCTTTAGTTAGATGAAAATGGTCTATTTGCTGTCTGAGAATCCTATGCAATAGTATTAAATGATGTGTTATATTTCACATACCCCTTTAAAGATTTACTTTTCTGCCTGCAATTTAATTTTCCTTTTAGTTTCCCTTCCTGCTCGTCTCATGTTTACATTATTGTGTAGCACGATTAAAGAAGTTCTCAATGAAAAGCCACGTTAGAATTAGGCAAGATAAGTACCTAGCTGCACATAAAGGGATATTCCAAGTACATTAACTTTAAGTGAAAAGCTATTATCTAATGATTAATTCACAATCTTCTTTCTAATTTCTGCTGAATCAAAAGTAGTAGTCTACAATTTAAAAGTTTATTGATTATTGACCATACAAGTTATGCTATTAGTAATTTGATGAATATATTTCATAATTTCCTTTATGTTTACAGCAGTAAAATTAAATGATTTCCTTTTGTTACTACTATACTTTATTTTTAATTGGAACTTTCATACAGGTACCTTTTCTTTTAAAAGCAAACATATTTTATGGAAGAATTGTCTAAGTACTCGTTGCAAAGTTTAATTCTCTGATGATACTTTAAAGCAGTTTATTCTGGAAATTGAGTTTCTTCTTCCACGTTGAAAGAATGTTAAAGGGGTGCTATTGTATCACTTTTCCAAAGTATTTTATTTGTCTCTAAATGTTTTTTCAGTTCATATTACAGTAGTTCATTTGTTTGCATATATGTGGCTCATTAGATTTTAAACTCCGTGGAGGAAGGGATGCTTCTTGCATCTTGTGCACTGCTGGATTGCTGTATCTAGCAAGTATCTAGAAGTAACAGTCTGGTAAATATTTGTAATAATTTAAAAAAGAAACTATAAATGGTGTTAAGCCAGGGAGCTAATGTGCATATTAAGGCAGAAAGTTGTGATTCATGTAAGTATGAACAAATAATGATTAAAACCCTGAATGCCTCTGAAAAATATCAAAGTTGTTTTCTAGTATACTTCATAATTGCTATTTTTTTTTTACTTAATAGTGAATACATTGGATGCTAATCCGCAACTATTTCTCCTACCACATGAGCCTAATGCTATGTAGCTTCATCATTGCAACGATCTGTAGAAGAACAGTAGAGAAGTGCGTACTTCTAGTCTGCAGTAGAAACATTTGTGAAAAAATATATCATCAGTCCTGGCACAATAGAGAATGCAGATACACAGAGTCTCAGAGCAGGCACCAAGAGAGAGAAGACTCAAAGGCAATGTAGTGATGAACAATTTGTGCTCATGGAGAAGGCTGAGTGATCATGCGGGCAAAGGTTATAAATCATTGGCAAATAATAATAATAGTTCTGACTGTTTTTAAAAACCAGGAATAGCTCAGTGTCATCAAGGAAAGGAGAAATATATTTCAAAGATAATTCAGTAAGTAGCTGAATTCAGGCAGAAAAAAAAATGTAAGTATTTATTTTCTCAGACATATAAAATGAAAGTTCTGAAGATTTAAACAGAGTTCTATAGTGGAGAAGTAATTATGAAAATGTTCTAATCATATGGCAAAATATTAGGCTTCCATAAAAAGGTAAAGAAAACTAACCCATTGATTAAGCCCTGTCTGCATAGCACGTCTCTGTATAGCATTTCTTTAAACACTTCCTAATTAATCTGAACATTTTCATACTAAGTTTCAGCTTAAACAATTTGTCAAAACCCTTCTGCCTGTATTGCATCTCTTTCTGTCTAACTAGATTGGTGCTCCGCCTTCAGCGCAGTATAAGGATGATGCTCATACTAAAAATCCAAGAGAAAAAGAGCCTCTGTTAAAACTCTTTGTGATAATTCAATCATCATATTTGTAAGTAATATTATGTGAGGTCACTGAAATTTTCTATAATCTAAAATAATCTTGAGAGATGCAGAATTTTTACATTTGAATTCGTCATAGAGGCCAAATGTAAGAGATACAATTAAAATGAACATCTGAACATTGTTTTTGTTTGTTTGGTTTTTTGAGACAGGGTTTCTGTGTTGTAACTCTGGTTGTCCTAGAACTCACTCTGTAGATCAGGTGGCCTCAAACTACAGAGATCTGCCTGCCTCTGCCTCCTGAGTGCTGGGATTAGAGGGATGTGCTGCCACTGCCCAGCTTATTTATATTATTTTTAATGAAGAAAATACGGGGGAAGGGAAAAAAAGTAAAAACCAATGAAGAAAAAGAGGATCCATAAATGCTTTAGCACATTCTGTACTAATACACCTTGAACAAAAGTAAATTCTAATATTCTAGAAGTTGAGAGTTTGGGTAGCTTTATTAAATTTTACTATCTTGTGCTGCTTTTTTTAAAATGAACTTTGCATATTTATTGCATCTATTTGTTGTAGAATAGGCCGTTTACTGCAGTGTGAATTTATCACTGTGAGGCTATATTGAAAATTGTATTGTGCTTTGATGATGGGTTCTCTTGTTTTGTAAATTCTTAAGAACAATATCATTATGCCATTTGCATGGAACCTCAAAGAAGATGATCTCATGTGACCAAATGAAACTTCCAGTACCATGAATGGGTTACATGTAATAGAGGGTTCCATGGGAATCACAAAATCACCTAGGTTGTTGCCAAGACTATAGGTTGCTCTTCACAAACTAACAACAAGATCACATTGAAGACACACACCTATACAACTCATTTATCATGGAGAAGTTTTGCTGGTGCATACATAGTAGCTTCACAGCTATGCTGTAACACTTTTTTTTGGTACAGGAATGTGCTCTGCATGACATCAAAGGAGAAACAAAGACCAAACAAGCCATAATCCTTTTGATCTGTGATGGAGTCCAGTCCGCAAGATATGCTAGATCAATGTTGGCTCATCTGGTTAACCAATCAGTCTCTGTTTAGGCCCACTCTCTGAGATGGAACCCAGCCACAACACTGCTTAAGTAACCAAGAACCTGTTACTAGATAGCCCAGAAAACTAAGGTACAGCTAGGTTTAGTGGTGGAAGCCTTAGTCCCAGCACTCTGGTGGCAGAGACATGTGCCACCAACACCAGGGTAAAAGGAACATCTTAACAGACAAACATAGAAGACATTTCAGATAAAAGTCAAACAATAAAACTTTACATCAATGTAAGAAAATCTATTCATACTTAAAATAGGGATAATTATAATAAATATTACACAATTTTATCTCCTTTCTAAACCTGTTTATACCTAATAGTAAATCATAATGGCCTTCTTCTTCTGCTGCTCTTCTCCTACCATGTGGAAAAAAATTGGCTAGATGGTCAGCTGCCAATGACAGGGTATTTATGAAACTCCAGCCAAGATCATCCAGGTTCCAATTTATACAGGCACACGAGGGAGCTGTGCAGACAGTGACTGAGACATACAGAGGACAGTTGTTGAGGTTATTCACGAAGTAATGAGTCAAACAAAGAAATATGTTTTGGTTTGCTGCAGAGGAAAAGTTAACTTTTGTTAAAATCTAAATCTGGAGGTTCTAGAATTTATGTGCTGCCATGACAGAATTTACTAAAATATGTGACTTTTGCTTTTGAACTAAGAAGTAGGTGGAAGATATAAAAGCAGGAGTGAGATAGAAAAGTCTAGAAAAACTTGTCAGTTGACTGTTTTTAGAAGTTGAAAAAATAAAAACTTCCAGTTTTATATGACTGGAAAAATGTCATATAAAAATTTAGAAAATCATCACTTTCAGTAACTTAGAGAAGATACAACGTGCCCAGTGAACCTGTGGATCATGACAAGTTGGTATAGAGATGCAGACTGTAAATGCTATTTATATTACAGCAATTGCATAAGATGAGAGGCAGCGACACACAGAGAAACACACAGAGATAAGAGATATTAGCTGCAGAATGTGTTCGAAGCCCTTACTTAGCAATAAAAAAGCAAGGATTCTTAAGATTTGTTTCCACTAATCTCAGCATGTCCTAGTGTCCATATTAATTTCTCTTTACTCATTTCTAATCTTTATTCTCAGAAATTCAATCATTCTGAGTCACAGCCTTAGTATTATTCTAGATCTAATGATTCAAGATAGTATGTCTATTTTCTTGAATTTGAAATTCCTCTAAATTTTTGTCCTGAGCTTTTCTGCCTGTTGTGAAAGCATCACATTGAGAGCACAAGGGACAGCCCGTGCTGCCACATGTGTGGAGCAAGAAGAACACTTACCCACTGCTGGTGAGAGTTCAAACTCGTACAGCCACTATGGAAATCACTGTGGCAATGCCTCAGGAAGATGGGAATTGATCTACCTCAAGATCCAGCTATTGGCATTCTTGGACATATACTGAAAGTATGCTTCATCCTACCACAGAGATACTTGCTCAACGATGTTCATTGCTACTCTACTTACAATAGCCAGAAACTGGAATACACCTAGATGCTCCTAAACCGAAGAATGGTTTTTAAAAAAAAATATGGTACATTTATATAGTGGAATATTACTCAGCCTTTAAAAGAATGACATCATGAAATTTGTAGGCAAATAGACGAAACTAGAAAAAAATCATCCCGAGTGAGGTAACCCAGACTCAGAAAGAAAAATACAGTATGTATTTCCTTATATGTAGTTATAGCTGTGAAGTAGATGATACTGAGCTAGAAGGGGTATAGAGGGACTAGAGACTAGATGGAACAGATACTCGTGAGTAGGAAAAGGATATAGAATGGAAAGTTATAGATGGATGGGGTACTAGCGCAGGGGGACAGCTAAAATTAAGGGGCATTTGTAGGGTAGCATGGAAACCTAATACAGTAGAAACTTACCCAAATATATACATATATGAAGGCAATCTAAATGAAATGGGGTGACAGAGTCCCAACTGGCTATCTCTTTCCACTAAATCAAGCTTCTGGTATCAGGATCTGGTTACATTTAATTGAGTTGCTGGCCAAAGGTGCCCCATGGAAATTCCCAAATGACCCAAACAATTGTTGCAAAGACTAAAGGTTGCTCTCTACAAAATGACAGCACGCTTCCACTGCTGAAGACAACTCCTACGTAACTCATCATGAAGATGGAAATGTCGAACTTGGTGCCTAGATAAAGCCTTTACTCCCACTTTCCAATGCCTTTGGTATAGGAACATACTCTGAAAATTCTGAAAAGAGAAACAAAGCTAGCTAAAACACCTTTTTTCTATAATGGTGTACTGCCTGCAAAATATGCAAGGGCAATGGTGTCACAAAGCTTGTGGCCATAACCAATCAATAACTGATTTGACTTAAGGCCCTCGCCATTTGATGGAGCCCATACCTGGCATTGCTTGGGTGACCAAGAAATAAGACTCCATAGCCCAGAACCTAGGGTAAAACCAAATAATCTAGTCTAAAAAATATATAATGATAAAATAACTTTTAATGGTATTCTGTTGTACTTATAGAATAGTGCTTTGTTTAGCTATCATCAGAGAACCTTCCTCCTTCATCAGCTAGAAACAAATATAGAGACCCACAGACAGACATTATGCAGAGAGTAAGAGACCTTGGAACACTAAGCCCTAAGTGGGATATTTCCATTAAATCCCTCCTCTCAGAGTTAAGTGGAAGAGGGAATGAAAAGTGTATTAAGAGCCAGGAGGGATGAAGGACACCAGGAAAACAAGGTCTTTCCAATTAACATGATTGACACACATGTGAACTCAGGAGACTGAAGCAGCATGGTCAGGGCCTGCAAGGGTCTAAGCTAGCTCCTCTGCTCATGCATTAGGGCTTCCAGTTTAGTTTTTTTATGGGATTCCTGGGTTTGTGAATAAGTGGGTCTCTGATTCTTGGGTTCTTTGTGGGCTCTTTTGTCTTCTGTTTGTTTGTCTTGTCCAACTTCAACGTGAAGTTTTTGCTTTATTATATTTTATTTTGTTATATATATATTTAAATGGATAAATTAGTGAATGAAAACCTAGCCACTAGGGTAAAGGTTAACGACCGAACTGTCATTTACACCTGCTGGGAGACGACGTCATGTTCAGGAGTAGTTGACCAATGTATCAGATTTTTAATGTGCTTATATTTGGTTACAGTTTAGTGAATTTTTTTTCCTGTTTGTGGGTGGTGTTATTTTCTTTTTTTTTTTTGTATTGTTTATTGTTTGTTTACTTTGAGAAGGAACTTAAAGTTGGGTGTGTAGGGAAATATATGGAAGGACTTGGGTAAGGTAAGAATATGATCAAAATACATGTAAATTTAAAAATTATTTTAAATAATAAAAGACATAAGAAAAAAATTTAAAAAGCAGCACTTTGATTTTGTATATTCTGTTATAATATTGACTAGCTTATTTTAGGTCCTCTGCTCTCCTTTAGGTAAAAATCACAATGCTATTAAATGTAAATGACATAACACTAAGTAATCATTTGTCATTGCACCTGCTCCCTTTGTATCCAATAATTTTATTATTGAATACAAATTGTATTCATGGCTTATTGTTTCCACTTGAACTTTTCTCTTCCTGTTGTGTTTTTCACAAAGCAATTCACAATTAAACATAGTGTCTAATATCACAGGAGAAAACTAAACTAATTACCGTAACTAATGTAAATATGCATATGTTCATATGTATGACCGGTATCTTAAGTTACCCTCATTCACATGCATTGTTAAAATCTATAACGTTCGTCTATTACTGAGATATTTATACATCATTGAGTTGTGCCTTTTGTTCAATCACAATGAGCAAATACATGCAGATGTTTAGAATAAAGACTAAGGAAATATGTAAAGTGTTTTGCCCCTTTGAGTTTAAGTATTTCTTCTCTGCAGACAAATTTTACCAATTTAGTGTTCATAACATATTCTCTTGTCCAAATTAATAAAAATTCAATTTTGTTATATTTGTTATTCTAATATTCATTCTGAGTCAGAAATTTCACAGCTTTGAGTAGTAGCTTATTGCTTGTTCACACGAGCTAATGAGAAGGAGCCAAAAGGGTTCCTAGAGTTTAATTTTGGGTCATAATATTTCACAGGGATTCTGGGGGAGTAAACTAAATAGCATTTACAATGTTGTGACCTTTCGTTTTTCCTTTTTACAACTACCATTAACTAAAATAATGATCTATATATGGAAGATTTTAGGGAGCAGAATAAATAAGAAATATATTCTCAAACATTTTAGGATTCCTCAATAGAAAGAATCTTAATTAAGTATAAAAAATGCATAATCAGGGACAGTAAGTGATCATAATCTAGATTGCATCATCAGTTGGCTATGTGAATACTGCATTTCTCATATAGCTTTTATAACAACATCAGTACTCTAAGAACCTAGTGCATTGTGCAAATGCTACATTTTCAAATAAATAGCAATCTCATATTTTCCATTTCCCTAAGTCATCAGATGACCTTTGCTGCTCTAATACTGAAGATGTGAGGACAAGCCTTCTGGTCTTAGCTGACTCTTGGTTGTGTAATAATATTTCTCATTGCCAACCTTTACAATAAATACAAAAATTCAATTTCAGTCCTACAAGATGGGAAGGGCTCAAGTGTCACTGAGTTTTTCTAAAAAGCTATTTTCTGATTTTGTCTACATTTGTATTCTGCTCATTCAACGGCAGAAAGTAATACCATTTTCTATCTGCTAGAGAGGCCATTGCAGAGGTACATAGATGCAAGATCGTAAAATATATTTCACAAACAACAAAGAGAAAACAAAATGATTTATTGGTTTTGAACCACTGGTTCTCCTATCATGGTAATCAAATGTGCATGGGAATATCAAATGGTGACCTCAGGAAGCTCAGTCTATGGTAAGGGAGTCCATTGTGAGAGTACTCTACCTAGAATTTTTTCTTCCATGGCAGGGTAGAATGAATTCATTAGCCACTTGACTGTGTAGGAACATGAAGTCTCATCTTTCTCTTATCAGAGAAATGAGGGCATCCACTCTCCTTTCTTAGTACAATTGCAAAGAACTAATAGAATTATTTTATTCAAAATGCCTACCAGTGTCACTTTTGTTCTATTCTGAGATTCTTTTCTTGCTTCATATAGTCCCTCTTATTTGTGTATAAGACTTCTATTATATAGGAGGTCTGACTCATAATGACAGTAAACTCTGTTGTTAACCTAGATGTCACTGTTTTTCTCTGAACACTCATACCTGCCTTCTTCATAACTTATCACTGTCAGCATCATCATGAGAGTATTAATCTGTCTAACTAATCATGTCACAGACTTTAGAAGTTAGCCCCAAATTCTTTTTTTTCATTTTCATCCCTTTTGGCTTCATCTATGTGATAGCAAAATGTTTGTTTCTTTCTTTCACTTTTTTCTTCTTATTCTTCCAACCCTGTACTTTTCAGAATGTAGCTACTCTACCCACCTCATCTACATGCCTGAAAACTAGGCATACAAATTCTCAGACTCCACACTACATTTATAAAACTGAAACTCTAGGACTTTGGTAAGCAGCCCTATCACATTCACTGTCTATCCTATTGATCATTTTTCATAATCATGTCTTATTTAGGCTACTTAAAATAATTTTAAAATTTAATATCCACTTGTCACATAGTATGTGGCTGTGTGCATAAGCAAGGAACCAGCAAGTTAAAGTTAGAACATACTTAAAATCACTAGTAATAAGGCTAGAGATAAATAAAAACTCAGGAAAATATAAGACAAAGATAATTTTATACAGACGTACTTGTGGGCAAACAGGGGATTAAGATATGATTTGCAAGCTCTTCACTGCTGAGGTACCCCCAGCCCCATTAAAACCAACATCTGAATGACTAGCATTGCTTTATTCAACTTTAGAAAAGATATGGGAAGATTTTAGAAGTATAATTTTCTCTTGCTCCTATGTTTTCATATTATTTTCAACATTATTTACTTATCTATGTAAAAAGAAGCATATATTCTGGGAATTACATTGTAAATAATTAGTTTTCCTGTAGTAACTGAAGCAAGGACACCGATATAAGAAAGGGCAGAAGTGGGTTTTGAACCAAGGGCCTTGGTTATAGACTGTGTCCTATTCTTCCATGAATACAAGCCCAAGTCACACCTACCAATTTATATAGGAGTAAACTACAAAGCTAGTTGATGTCAAAATAGAACATATATTCAACATGGTGAGGGAAGGTGCTTTTCTGAGATGCAGTTGGCCTTCACAGTGTGAACAGTAACAGAATTCCACTCCAGGTAGAACAGATCCACATCCCTGTGAATTTGCATGGTTCCATCAGCATGCAAGCCTGTGGGCTTAGTTAATTGCTCACCATTTTTTTTTTTCAAAATATCCATGAGACCTTGATGTGCAGAGTAGCCTTCATAATATTTGGAATTCATTAAGAACAAACATGTCTTCACAGTTAATGTTAGCCTTTGTTTTTCAATTAACTCTTGTCAATCCAAATAGTATTTGGGGGCAACAACACAAACATTAACACGACAATAAGATTGTTCCCATAATCATGCAACGATTTTCAGAATAGCTGGCAAGTGATAGCCCACAAGCTAAATCCAGCCTACTCTGAGCTATCAGATTCTTATAATCTTCAGTCTTGAAATTTGAAAAAATATAAAAGACGCAACAGAAACACATGTGGCCCACAATGTCTAAAATATTTACTATGTATCCCTTTATAGAATAAAGTTACTGATTTCTGTCTTAAAATATCTCTATATAGGTTTTGTATGAAAACATAAAATTGAAAATTTATTTTAGAAGGTTTTTGCACGCTTGAGAGTACGTATTTAGAAAACTGGGGAACGAGAACACATTTATATCTGCTAGAAAATATGATCAGCTACCCATTGCCCATTATTTGTGATATAAAAGCACAAACAGACCATTACTCAAGAGAGGCACAACCATTCCTAGTAATAAGACCTGATAGAAATCCCTCCCAGCATTGCTAGAAAGAGAATATCCAGGAAAGTAATGAGAGTCCCTACTGGAATGCCTGCCATAGGTGTCATAGCAGCTTTCCAAGGGGCACGTTATGGAACAATTCCAAATGTATCTTTATAATGTCACACAAAATACAAGTCTAAACATGAAATTTCCAAGAAACTTGGAATACAGATAAGCTATTTGGCTTTCTGTGGGTCTTCCTTGAGGTGAAGTTACCGTGTGGGGTCTATATGGGTAGATGGCGGGCTCATTTCCTTTCTTTTGAGAATGCTGTTGAATGTATGAGGCAGCAGCCTGCTGTGCACCCGAATGTCCTCTGCTCTGTGTTGCCAGCTGAGCTCCTGCCCATTCTATGTTCTCGCTATGTAGGACAGCACTTAATAAGGAACAGAACAATCCAGAGTCCTGCAGGCAAGACTGAACATATGCGGTGCACATGTTGATGCAATAAAGATAGTGGCTCTAGTGCTTGAGGCCATGCTTCTGTTTACATAATATTAATCAAATAATAACAGTAGACACACCAGGGATTGCAAGCCAGCAATGAGATTACATCAGTGGCTGGTAAGGTAACATTTCTGGTATATCAGTTAGCAAGTGAATGCAGCTTCTTCTAGAGAATGGCCTACAGATTCATTAATCCTTGCATTTCCAAAGAAAGCAAATATTTACATTTATGTAATTGTATTCATAAACATGTACCGACTAAATTAATAAAAATGAGATAGTTAAGAGGGTCATCATTTAGAGGTACACATCCCCATCTCTCACTCTACTTGCTTGTTCAGCTTAGATTTTTAAGTGAACTGTCAATCATTTATCTGCCACACCTGATTTCTGATGTGTCACCTCTCATCCACAGTGTATGTGGTGAGTATTTTAGGGCAAAGAACTGATGTTCTTTTTTTTGTGTGTGACATTTGTTTTTCTTTTATTATTAAGATTAGAATATAATTAAAATATTTCTCTCTTCCCTTCCCTCCCTCCAAATCTTCCCATATACATCTCTTTGCTGTCTTTCAAAGTGATGGCCTTTTGCTTATTATTTGATTTTATATGTACATATGCATATTTATATACATATATTCCTAAATATAGCATGCTCAATTTGTATAATGTTACCTCTGTGTGTGTGTGTGTGTGTGTGTGTGTGTGTGTGTGTGTGTGATTTATTTGCAGCAACTAGCTTGTGCATGGGATGAAGATGCATCTGTTAAACCAGACCATTACTGTGTGCATTGGTAGACTTAAAACAGCCTGTCTCTAATACTGTTACGGACTCTTCTCCGTGGTGGAAAAGACACTGATTTACTTGTCTGACAGCTCCAGTACCAGCAACCATCCATACTTTACAATTATTGGGAACTGAGAGCCTGAGTTAGCTTTCTCACTCTAACAAAATGCCTGACATAGAAATCTTGAAAGGGGGCCAGCTTTGCTTTGGCTAAGGATTTTGTGGTGGGGAGCAGAATAGCCACATCCTGGCAGCTTAGGAACCAAGGAAGACAAAGTCACTCTCTTCAGAGTCCCTGTCCCTGTCCCCTGCTTTTATTCCTTCCAGGAACTTAGTCTATGGGTTAGTGCTTCCCAGATTTTGAACAGTTTTCCTACCCTTGTCAATCCTCTCTGTAAATATCCTCACAAACAGAAGAATGCTTCTGAATCCATTTAAGATGATAATAGAGATTATTAGTCATCACAGAGCTCCTGTGATAGGCCGGAGCTAGACATTTTATTAGTAGAGGAAATTCAAGAGGTAGAATCTGGTTCCTCCTCCCCTCCCCTCCCCTCTCCTCTCTTCCTCTTTCCTCTCCTTTCCTCTTGTCTCCTTTCATTTACTCTTTCCCCTTGACTCCTGACATAAATTAAATGAATTCCCTCTGATCTGGATGTATAAATTCTATCTTCTCTAGCTGACAATTGCATACCAGGATGAGCTTCAATCATGATTGACAGTAAGAGGGGGAAATACCTTGCTTTCCTGTTATGAGGCACAGGCGGTAAGTGCATTTTCCTGCAACTTTGTATATAACTTATTTCATCAGACATTTGAAAGCATGAAGCCTTGCCGAGTTTTGCTTGCTTCACAAAGTGGTGGTGCTTATCTCAGGAGCTGTTCTGAGTATCCACTATTCTTACCATCTGGAGCACACCGGGACACAGCCTCTACTCCTAAATTAGACACCGAGAGCTCCTATGTACTGTGGTGCTGACAGGTGTTCTATTTAGGACAGGTACAGCAAAGCAGTCAGAGCACTCTGCTATCCCCAGCAGTACAGCTTGTATATGGGCCTGTGTGTACTTGGCATGGCTCACTCAGACCACAGTGAGTCCAGAGAGGGCCATAGCTACTTTAGCAACTTGGCAACCGGGGCCACTTAGCTCATTCTAGCTCCCAGCATAGGCAGTTCATCACCTGAAACAATTTTCCTCCTGGTTTTTGTCACTGGGGGAGGAAGACCACAAAAGTAAACCATTGATCAAACTGAAAGTCATTTTGTGGATAATATGAAGTGCTTGGACCCTTCTTTGTGTTTTTTTATTTTATTGTACCCTTTGGCATCTCTTTATAGAACTGATTTGATTTCTATTTTCATTTTAAGTCTTCTCTGTTACCTCAGGTCAGAGATGATCTCAATGTCAGTGAATTTGATGGGCGTATTTGTCTGAGTTTATGGAAAAACACCTCAAGAGACAGACAGGGCAGTGGAAGTGTAGGGTGAGGGGTTGGGAAGAGTACAATATAGGGTAGAAGGAGAGGGGAAGGAGGGCAAGAGAAGGTACCAGGAGAAAGGAAATTGGAATAAAGAAAGATGTAGACCAACTGAGACAAAAGTCTGATTCCTGTATGAAAGAAACCATACTTCAGTCTAGAATTCTGATCATCTTCCCAACTTCTCAAGGTGCTACTGATATTCTGCTTCACAATTCTGTGTGATCACAGATGCTGGGGAGACCCAATCCTGTTTGTTTTACATCTTCAGGCACTAAAGTGCATGATTGCATTAGAGCTAGAAGAGGAGAACAGAAAATAAACAAGAATTAACTGATTTTGCCATAGAAATAGTATTTTAAAATAAAAATTCAGACAGCAAATATATTTTTTTCTTTATGGAGCTTTTAATTCTTCTGAATGAAATTTTACCTAAAACTCTGCCATTGTCTCATGAAATGCACCTGTGAGTTTGTTAAGTCACAGAGCAGCAATTCTCCCAAGAATTGGGACACTGGATGTCATTATGAATAACTGATGCATGTGTAGTATGTGAAAAAAATGAACTCAGCACAATTGGAGAGTATGCTGGGTATCTACCTGTAGCCCATACTACTGATAACAATACTAAGGAAATTAATGGTATTCAAATGAATTATGGGGCACTGCCTCTCCTGCAAGTGAGTGAAGGTGCTAATAGAAAACCCCCTTTCTAAAAAAAGTCTGTCTAGTCTTCTTATACCTCATCTGTTTTTTTTTTTTTTTAAGACAGGGTTTCTCTGTTGTAACTCTGACTGTCCTGGAACTCACTCTGTAGACCAGGTGGCCTTGAACTCACAGAGATCAACCTACCTCTGCCTCTCAAGTACTGGGATTAAAGGAGTGCACCACCACTGCCAGGTTTACTTAGTTTGGTTCTTAACCTGATTATATAGGCTCCCTTGCTATGTCCATGGATGAAAATGCATAACTATTAGGTAAATATTAGGGCTTATAATCGAAGTAGTAGTACTCATATTTATTTCAAATAGTTTTTATTTGATCATAATGATATAAAGTCATGGCTCTAGAAGTCAGTGTACAACCTAGAGGCATGCTGAGAACAAACATAGCAATCTCAGGGTATTTTTAATGACTCTGATTACACTGATATTACATGCAGCCTAGGAATTTCACTTAAGCATTATTTTTGGTGCAAGCGGAGTGCATGTGTTTGTGTGGACATCCCTGTGTGTAGAGAGGAGATTACAATTACAAAATTGTTTCAAGTCATTCTGTGAGGAAACTTCAGTGGCGCACTAAGGACTTTATATTTTTAAATGACTGTAGACTTGTGCCATGAAGATCTGAACGTACAGAGTATTGAGAAAAGAAAGACAGAAATCAGATAAAAGTTTGAGTATATCACTAGAATAGGAAAGGCTGGTTTCTGTTTGGATTTGATTTTCTTATACTTAGTTTTTCTGTAGGGAAGGTTTTAACCCATTTGAAGGACTTGATAAAAGAGAATCTGAAAATTGAAGAAGTGACCCTGAGGAGGTAGAGACGAAGGCAGTATGAGTGGTACCAAGTGGTACCAGGTGTTCTGGTGAGGTGGATAAAAGAGGCCAGAGCGTTGAAGAGCACTAAACACAACACTCAGAAGGCAGACAGTTAGGAACAGGAGGACAAAAGGAATGATGAAAATTAAACACTTTAATCTGCTCCCCCAGTAGCCATTTTATACCCCCTTCCTTAGGCTGTAGAAGCCAGGTTTATATATTTTGCCCATGTAGCACATCCTTAGGGATGGAGGCTACCTTCCCAAGTTACTAAGATCAATTGAACTGATCATGGCTCTCCTTTCACTATGAGAGATTAGTTTGTGGTTGGGAAATGGACCAAGTTTAGATCAAATGTTCACTTTGTAAATCTCTGCTGATGGCACTTCTGGGATTATTTTATTCCTTGCTAAACGCATTTGCTCTTAAACTTGGTACTTCAAATACATTCAGGACGCTTGAGGTGAGGTGACGTCTGGTGACTGTGAGCTGCAAGCCTTGCAATGATTAAGGTGAAGGATAACGGGAAAAATGAGGAAAGTATGTCCTACTTCTGGATGGCTTATCTCCAATTTCATGTCTGGCGATAGACGCATATTTTTCACTCTTTTGTGAAGAGTGTTTGTGTTTCCTCATATTGCAGTCATATGCAATATACATGCAAGGGGTGTTAGGGAAGATAAGCATTTCCAGTTTTTCATTAATATCCAAAAGAAATAATCTACTAGAGGGAGTAAAAGCACATCTGGGATGTGATATTTGGCTGTGTGGAAAATATTAGGAGGTAACCCTGAGACACAGACAGCATTTGTAAACTAACAGACTAATGCAGATGAAGGCAACAGTAAAATCATAATCAGATACAGAGGAATGGAATCTGACCAGTGGGGCTTGTAACATTTCTACTTTGCCATAAGAAGTAAAAGAGGAGAAAAATTTGTGTCAAGAATTGATTCACTTTTCAGCTGGACAGTGGAACCCAGAACCGAGTCTTGCACTTGGTTCAAGCTAAGAGGCACGCAAACCAATGGGGGAAACAAGGGCAATGCTTGGCAAATGACCTGAGTCAGTGTTGTAAGCATGATGGGGGGTTGGGAAGGGTGCCCACTGGGTAGGGTTACTTGCTGTGCTAGCATGAGTATGAGTTTGAGTTCTCTACACTCATGCAAAAAGACTCAGTGTGGACAAGCCTTCATCTGTAATGTTGGCAGAGTGGCAGGTTGTGACAGCATGTTAACTGATATATCTACAGCGTAATTCCTACATCTAAGACTTATGGAACAGTGTGGAAGAGGGGGCAGAGAAACTCTAAGAGCCAGAGGACCAGAACATATGCTATAAGATAGTGTCTTTTATATAAAAGAGAGAAGCTGTGCCCATGAAATCTCAGTAATTTTCTTTAGTTATTAGTGTTTATATAGGTATTTATATGTAACACTAATTAAAGAGAAAAGATTGTGAATGTGAGAGGAAGTTGGAGGGACACCGGAAGTGTTGGACAGAGAAAAGGGGGAAGAAATGATATGAATACAGCTTACTTATGTGAAATTACAAAAATGCATTAAGAAAAGGAAAATTAAATCATGTAATTTGTAGGAAATGGAAAATTAATTAAGACATACTCTGGTGCACTCGGAGAGGTTCTTGAATATCAGGCATGTGTCCAGATGTTCCTTGGATTACAATGGTTTTACATCCCAATAAGCACATTGTAAATTGAAAAAATAAAACAAGGAAGGGCCTATATGTGTGGAGGGCTTTCTGTCTTTATTCACCTTTGTCCATTTTCTCATTTCTTGAGCATCATAATAGGAAGGGATGGCAGAACAGAGTTGCTCCCTCGACAGCAGTCAGGAAGCATCAAGATTATAACTTGGATAAAGGTTTCTTTCTGCTTCTCTCAAGTACACATTCTATTGCATGGTGCTACACACATTCACAGTGGTTCTTTGCACTTAAATTACCTGAAAATGCTCTCTCAGTCATATTAGAATTGTATTTTACTGGGCTCCTAGGAACTTCTAAGTGCAATCAAAATGATGATCCAGATTAATCATCATACTGTGATATACTCACTAATGCTTTGGTATTCAAAAAATTTTGGTAAAAGTAAATATAAGCATCAGGCAACTATTTTCATTCATGTTTTATAAGCCATTTTGAATACCATTGATAACATGAATTGTAGCAGCCTTTGGGTCTGTAGAGCTCCAGATGATGACTGAGATTTCAGAAGAGGATTAACTAAAATGTAGAAGAGAAATTCAATGGTCTAGGTAACAAAAGAATCTGTGGTCCCACTGGCTGTCATGTACCTCATAGACAAATTCTATTCCAAGGCCAAGGGCATTCTTAACTCAGTTAGTAGTCAGCCCTGCAAACAGCCTTACTGCCTTGAGAACAAGGTCTCTCACTGAACTAAAAGGCCACCTCTTTAGCTAGATTGGCTGGACTGTGAATTATTAAGAATCCATCTATTTCTTTCCCATGCTGATCAGGTTATAAGCACATGTAACCAAGCTCAGCATGTTTATTTAAATGCTGGGCATCTGAATTCCCGTCTTCGTGCCTGTGGAACAAGTGCTCTTACCCACAGGGTCAACATCTCAAGTCTAGTCAGCAAAATATTGACCAACTAATGTGAAGTGGAATACACTTACTCTCATCAACATTAAGGATAAAAAAAGATTAACTTTGGGATAGCAACACAATCTCCTTTCAAAAATACAGCATATGATATAATAATAAGTTATTCATCACTTTCCTCATTCTGGTAGTGAGACATGGGATGATTTGTAAAGTCAAATAACTATCCAGGTCGAATCTCCAAATCCATACTATTTTGATAACTGTAGAGAGCGCTATTCGGGGAACACTCTTAGAACCATTGTAAGAAAACTTGGAATAGAATCCAGAGCCCAAGATGCCTTGAAATTGAAATTTCACTGTCTTCTTCCCAAAAATGTAGAGAGAATGCTTTTGGGAGTAACTGCTTGATCTTCACAACTGTGGCTGACAGGACAGCTACAGACACCAGGGACAGCTAAAGCAAGCTCTGAAGGAGCAGCTTGAGAGCAGGATGAAAGCCCCTCCAGTTGTCATGGAATGTGACATCAAGTTTCCTTGTCCCCTGTGGGTGTTTGGTGGCAAGGTCTAACTCATTTTTATTATAATCTTCCCGCGTATTGAGCTGAAGAAATATGTTTGACGGAGAATGACTAGTTCCCAATCGCAGAGCTGAAGACTCTGTAGTCATTCTGTCATCTTTAGGATTTGTTAACTCAGTAGTTTTTGCATCTAAGATAGAGCCAAGTTTGTCTTTTCAAAATAACTATAGATATTTTACTGGAAAGTTTTAAGCAAAAGTGAAATAGACATGAAAACTATATAAAACTTTTGGGACATTTTATAGGTTGGCACTGCTGAAAAAATTTCCTTTTTTGAACAACACATTAAAAAAATTGTAGATAATGCAATTTTATTATCTGCAATGTGACACTGGATTCAGATAGGTTGTAAGATTCTTAGTTTTGTGTAATTAACAAACATAAGGCCACACCCAGTTATCATTTTTGTGCTGAGCCCTCATTACATCAACTCATTGTTTGTTTTCTTAAAATAGGGTCTCATGTTGTAGCACAGGATGGCTCCCTCACAATTGTCTTGCTTATGCCTACTATGTGCTAGGCTTGTGGATACAAACCACCATGGCAGCTTCTCCTTACTTTTTTAAGAATAAGATATATGATCATTAGTTACAGTCATCTAGATTTGTGATTGATCTCTAGAAGTGTATTTTTCTTATCTAACAGTAATCATGAATAATTTATAAAATTTCCCATTATCTTCCTTTTCTGACATATTTGCGCCTTTGATGCCCACCTTTAGACTCACTACGTTTAAAAGTTCATCTTTATTAAAATCAAGGAGTCATTCTCTGGGCTCAAACAGACGCTTTCTTTTTTCCTGTTTGCCTAGAGGACAGAGTTGTGACTGTGTAAATGCATCTATGCAGAGACAACAAAATGATGCTTTGATGGTCAGACCAACTTTGTAGAATGTTGTAATTTAGAAGCATTCAAAGTAATTTTAATGGAGAAGGAAATGAGTCCACATTTCCTTGTTCAACTCTCTATGCTTCCCAACTTTAAGTCTTCTTCTATGAAAAACAACAATCCACTAAGGACACTTAGTGTTCATAAATGGATGGGTATGGAGCCATCCACTGAAGCATGGGCAACCTACCAGTAGCCATAACCCCGAAGAAATACTCTCTCCCTCAGTAGCAATCAGTTTTTAATAATTTTGAGTAATTTTTGGAATCTCGTTGTAGCTGCAGATTTTGTGCATGTTTTACTCCTATAAACATCTTTTCTCTTAAACTGGGATATTAGGTAGATTTCAAACTCCACATTTAGAGACTCTTACACCTCTATTTTGTACATAGCCCCAGCCTTGTCCAATATCTTCTTTAGCTTCTAGCTGCTTTCTCCACTGTGAACCATGCTCTTCTTCTTAAACCCAATTGTTGCACACTGATTTAATTTCCTTCCTTGGTCCTGTGCTATTCCTATAATGTGCCCTGCCTATCATAGTATTTTTTCAATTTAACCATCAATCCCCTAGATTTTGTTTTATTCTTTTCACACTGCCAAGAAAACTTAATTCACTTTTTTCCCCATAGTGCCCTTACTCTGATCTTGCTGCTATTTACCACAGTAGACCAAGTTACGTTTTTCCTGACCTTCTTAATTACAACTATTTAAGAGCTTCTGTCTGTCAATTTAGTCAATGTCCAATATTTCCTAAAGTGCTAAATATGCACGTAAATTATAATTACTGTTGGCTTTAAAGTTCAAAACAAAATGAATTTTCCATGTAATTAGATACTTTCTTTTAAGCTTTTTGTCCATTAAATAATTCCTTCAAGGGTTTATGCCAGGATATGAGTAGAATAGATGGTAACCAAATGGGCAACTGAACCTGCCAGAATTGTCACAAAACCAATAATCTGAACTGTAGAAAAATTATTTTTCTTTAGAAGAATCCTCATGTATTCGCAATGGGTTAGTATTAGCACAATTCATTGACTATAATTGTACCACTGCTATTGTACAACACAGTTTGGGAACAAGTTGCGAGATTCCTGATTGTGCGGCAGGAGGTACAGCATAGAAACCAAAGTAGCAGACATGATTGGAGGGTGGGCAGTTATTCTATGCTGCAAATGTCCAATTAGGTAAATACCAAAAGCTTCCATTGTCATTAAACAGGAGTTTTACTTTTCTAGGTGAGCATGTTTTTCATGAGCTTTTTTAAATGCCTTGATAATTTGTACATGTACATTGAGTTTAGGGCATTTCCAGCTGGTTACTCGGTCTTATCTCTTCTCTTTTCTAAATCCTTCTGTTTCATCCATTTTCTCCTACTTTGCTTAAAAAAAGAACTTATTAATGACAGTTCTAGTGGTATATTGAGAATAAAAGGCACTTTGTAGAGAGCTGAAATCTGAGTCCTAGGAAAGGACGTAAACTAAAGAGGATAAGCCTCACTTCCATAAACACTGATGAAGAAAGTGAGGTTATGCTAAGAGGATTCTTTGGGAAATTTGGGCCATGATTGGTACATTCTCAGCAACCAAAAGAAAGAAACTTACACCTATTTATAGGCTGAGACAGAACTTTGAAAAATTGAAGAGGAGAGACAGAAAGAACAACAGAGCGAGAAAAAGAACATGAGGTATGAGGAGTTAAAAAAAAGAAATAGTAGTTTCTGTCATAGCTGAAAAATGTGATTTATGACACTGAACAGCATTAGTGTTCTCGCTGGAGCATGAGACACAGTATAGCAGTGTATAGGGCAGATTTAAGGTTTTATTTATTTATTTATTGTTTTAGCAATATCAAAAAATAAAAGCATCATAATTTAGTATTAAGTTGTAAGACAAAAAAGAGTAAATTTTAACTAACCAAAAGGCCAGTTAAATAATATATAAACAATATATATAGTGGTCTCAGTAAATGTATTCCAAAAAGATGACCAGAGAAATTTAGTCACTCTAAAAGTGAATTCCATCTCAGTTTAAAGAACTTGAATGGATTATAAGGTAGATCTAAGACACACCACTTCCTTTAGTGGTATCTAGTGTATAAAAATGTATCAGAAGCCAGCACAAGCAAAATACAGAATGCATACAAAAGATCAACATTTTCCTGAAAACATTGTCATTAATCAAAATCAACTAATTTTGGAGCTGGTAGTGATACATCCATATACTTCCTGTGCATGGGGTAGGAAGAGAATGATCACCATCCATGTGAAAACAGACTGATATACACTGCAGTACCAGGAGCTGGACAGATATGTATTGCTTGGCCAGTGTTTGCACTAGAGATAACCTTGAAGGACGATAGTGTGGTGGTACATACCTTTAATCCCAGTACTCAGGAGGTAGAGGCAGGTAAAACTCTGAGTTCAAGGCCAGTCTGATCTACATAGTGAGTTCCCATTTCAGGTAGGGCTACATATTGAGACTCTTTCTAAAAAAATTTGGTGGCTGTCAATTTCTTCTTTCCCGAAAAACATACATCAGAGCTTCATGCCTGAAGTGACTGAATCAGTAGCCCTTTCCCTTGAAGGTTAGTGGTCTGTATAATATGCTTTGGACTATATAGAAAGAGGAATAGTTACCCCAGTTCCTGCTCAGTTTTTTATAAGTACGGATACACTTCCATTTATTTTTATTTAGAATCTAGCTACAATGTGAGAAATATAACTATACTGATTCCCCATTCTATGAGAAATTTCTACCTAGCTATATTAGTTAGTTTTCGTTTTGTTTTAAAAACACAATATACTGTGTGGCTTACACAACAGAAGTTTATTTTCTCAAAAATCTGAAGCACAGAATTTTGATCTCAAAGTCCCATTTACTCTGAGACCCCTCTTTTGACTTGCCTATTTTTTTCGGCTTGCTTACTCTCTGCATGCTGGTGTCTCTGTACATGCACATACCTAGTGTCTGTCTCTCTAGTATTAACACAAGTCATGTATTAAACTTATCTCATACTAATCTTTTTTTTTTAATTAATCAAGTTTTTAAAAACCTTTTCTCCAAACATGGCTGCATTCTAAGGCACTTGTGATGCTGCTGTAAAAATAGGAAAGCACCAATCATCATACAGCACTAACTACCAGCAGAGATCATAAGTGGATCTCAACCATTTTTTAGCTACTCTAGCCATTTCTGCTGAACAAT
Organism: Cricetomys ansorgei; assembly: GCA_026225945.1. NCBI lineage: Eukaryota > Metazoa > Chordata > Mammalia > Rodentia > Nesomyidae > Cricetomys > Cricetomys ansorgei. The sequence goes on from JAMJFZ010001390.1 coordinate 4,486,340, forward strand.
CAATTTGTGTGTAAACAAGCCACTTTGGAAATCTTTTGTCTCCAAACATCACATGTAGAATGCTATCATAGAATCCTTATACTTTATAACCTGAAGACAAGCTCTGCATACTAATCTTTCTGCATCCCTCTTCTTTGAAGCCACCAGGCTTTCGAGCAGGCTGATACACAGTGACAGTCAATGAAAATGAGGGCAAAAACTGATAAGAAGTCCACATGACAAACAAACAAATGGACTTCCTTCTTTTCTTGTGTTTTCTCATGTTCTAAGTAAAGTGTGCTTCAGTTTTTTCTATTGAATTTTGTATTTTCCTATGCATCTTGTTTATTGATTTATACACACACACACACACACACACACACACACACACACACACACAAACCCACATATATTCATATACTCACACATTTTATAATCCTACCCTTCACACATACAAGATTTTTGATGTACGAATGTTGGTAACAAGTAAGAACAAATCATAATTAGGAACTTGAAGGAAGGGAGTGATGAAAAATGGAGAATCATATTTTCATGGTTTTTTTAAATACATAAATTTAAAAAGAGGAATCACCCCGAAAGAGATGAACAGAGAAACCTTGCATATAGCTTCTTTTGTTACCACAACAAACCTCATCAGTGCAGAGGTAGATTATGCTGGCAATAGTAGGCATAAAGCAAAGGCTAAATTAGTATGGGGTAGGAGAAAATAGTCTACAAATGTACAGTTGTTCTTTGAAACACTAAAATTTGCGAATTCTGCTTTAAGATGCAAGTTCAGTTTCCCTTATGGGCCTTGCAATTGTTTGAATGAAATTGCCCCCTCACCCCAGGTTCATATATTTGGCTGCTTCATATGTAATTAGTGGAACTGTTTGGGAAGGATTAGGAACTGTGGCAATGTTGGAGAATGTGTGTCACTGTGGGAAGCTTTGAGGGTTCAGAAGCCCTCATCAGTTACACTCATTCTGTCTGCAGCTTGCAGATCAGATGTGAGCTCTCAGTTCCTGTTCCATTACCACACCTGCCTGCCTGCCACCATATTTCCTTCCTTGATGATCATGAACTAACCCTCTGAAACTGTAAGCAAGCCCCTAATATTAAATGTTTCCTTTTATAAATTGCTCTGGTCATGGTAATAGAGCAAACCAGTAGTATAAATTTTAAAGAATTTCTCCTGATTTTGCCTTCAGATCACAAATTTAAAGCACTGGATTGGTCCTTGTAACATTTTGCTATATTTGTATTTTAGTTGCAATTACATTCCTATGTATGCTTTACATTTTGTTATTACCATGGCTACATTTGTTATCCTAAAAAAATATGAAGCTTAAACTACTGCAATATATTTCCAGCTGGTATAACAGCTTTTAATTTCATTTCTCTTATTCTGTTTGAATGATATTTCTAAAGCACCAAGGTGACCTTATCTCAGCCTGTTCCTTTGATGATCTCATCCAGTTTCATGGATATCAATTAAGTCTAGATGTTGATGTCACCATATTTGGCCAGCAAAAACTGTCCTTTGAACCCTAGACATATGTATTTGTGCCATTATCTACCCCATAACTCCATGGAGCCTGAAAAGATGTCTCAACTTCTCAAATAAGATGGGGGTTTCTTATCTTTACAATTTGGTACTTCACTTTTTCCTTTTTCAGAATATCAACTAGTCCATCTGAATCCTTGGACAAAAGGTTAAACCATATTTTAATAGAAACCTGAGGTATGGAAAGGCTAAATTGTGTCCTCAGGAATCAGGATATAAACCCAATCAGTCACCTCCAGAGACACCAGACTATATATGCTTTACCCTCTGATGAGCTGCTTTGTCTTTGAAACTCTAGACAGCAGGAGCATGACAGATACTGACTGCTATTATCAGGTCAAGCTTGTTGGTAAGAACAATGAATTATTGTCTACCTAACTAACAGAAGAACTTGTTATCCCTTTCCTTTAGTGTCAAGATCTTTTTTATTTATTTACTCTGTATTTTGGTAGACCTTCCTGTGTTCTTATTGAGATTCTAGTCTGGGATTTAAGATGGGAACACTAGATTGTCTGGTATAATTCTGTCTCAGTTACTAATTTAGTGTTCTTGGGAAGTTTCTATACTGTTGAAGATATGATTTCAACATAAAAACAAGCTCACTGGATGTAGTCTATATTCTACAGCAATAATACAAAATATATAAAGAAATACGCACAAAAATAGCTCTTAACATTTGGAGTGCTAACATCACACCATACTGGCTGACTGTTTCCTAAGTAATTAATAAATTCGTAACATCAGAAGAAACTCAGTCAATATGATGAACTTCCATCTGAAGATTACATGACTTGCTATGTGGCCTTGGAATTTCAGAGGCAGTTTGGTGTAGCAGAAAGAATTTTGAGTTGTGGCACAGAAGAATATTAAGCTACTTGACTTCAGCATCAAGGATCATCACATACATTAAATATAAAAGATTTCAGCATTTGCCTCTAATGTAAGAAGGGAGTATTTAATTGATACCTTATGATGCCCGAAAAGAACAATGAATGTAAATTTACTTTCACTAGGAAACATAAACGGTATCTGCACAATTTTGTTTTCATTGGATATTTTCAATATAAGAGCTCAGGCACATAGCATCCTTATCGAAAAATTTATGTCTTATACCTTATGTCTTGTAGTCCTTTCATGAAAATTGCCGGGTGGATAATAAGAATCCCATTCACAAATAAGTAGCATGATAAAGAAGTTCTACAGGTAAAATGTCTAACGTCAGGCCTGGGATGGGAATCGAGGATTGAGTATCTGGCCATCTTAGTTTCCTCTGCGTTGACCCATGTCCTTCCCTCCTAAGTCTCTGGCCTAAGGATGCACAGGAAAAGGCAGTGATGAACTCAGCAGGAGACAGCCTCACTCCTTGAACACCAAGTTCTTCTAACTCGAGAGAGTGATAGGATCAGTTAGAGAATATTCTAGTCACATAAAATACTAATTAGCTTTTAAAAGAGTAATTAATTTCATGCTCTCCTTCTGTTTTCAGTACACATGTGTCTAATCAATCAGTAGCATTTATTAATATCATACAAAATGTTCTTACTAGTAAGCTTGTTTTCTACTAGCAAACTAACATGTGGTTTTATGTGTAGTTTCAGAAAAAAACAGAAACAAAAACACAAGTAAGTGTTATTTGCCTATGCTTCATTGCACAGATTACATGGTGCCTTGAATCAGCCTCTGACAAGCAGCAAATTGCTCACTTGAATATATTTACTTGTGATATATTTAATCTGCTATTAATTTCATGAAGAATATTACTACTCACTATCATCCCACCTGCAATCACAGTGGACAACTTACTGGGACTGTAAAATAATTACAGACAGACAACACTCTGTAATAGTAAACCACGAAGGTAGTAATCATACTGTTTCCTGAAATTTACTCATTGTAAATGATGTCTGGTTGATTGTTTTTCACATAGATCTTTGTGTTGGACTATATTTACAGGAAGAGGATCTAATTGAGATTTAGGTGCAGAAATTATGCTATGTGTATTCTTGGGATAGGCACTGAATTGCTGTCTGGAGGTGTTGTTATTCCTTTCTCTAGATGCCTTGGCAAATGGTAGGTTTCATCTGTGGTGCAAAACAGACTTACAAAGCTGGGCAGACTGAAAACTAGACAACTGCCTAGAGTGGCCTGATATGTCTGGGAACCACAGTGTGTGGGGTGGATTAAAAGGAATAATGAAATATCATTGGTATATTTATATAACAACACTGGGGAAAAAGACCTCTGAATATTTATTTGACTTTTAACCAGACAAACACCAAGTTGGATGCTAATAGAAGTGATTCTGTACTAATTTCAGGGTAGGTTCAGTTTTCTTAATGTTGTAGAATTTATAATATGTATTCTATTGGCTACTTCATGCAGGTTTTATTCAGACTTACTTGAAAATCGAAATAAAATATGTTTAAAATAGAAAAAGAAATTTGGTGGCGTACAGTCTGTCTTAGTCAATGTTCTATTGCTATGAAGAGATACCATGACTATGGCAATGCCTAAAAAGTAAAGCATTTAATTGGGGCTGGCTAACAGTTTATCTATATATCTATCATCTCTCTCTATCTATCTATCCATCCCTACTCTTCTATTTTTCTATGAGACATATTTTAAGGAACTCACTGAACTGACTGACAAGATAGAGTCATCAGAGAGAAAGGAGCCTCAACTGAGAAAATGTCTCCATAAGATCCAGCTGTAAGACATTTTCTTAATTAGTGATCACTGTGGGTGGGTGGATCCCATTGTGGGTGGTACCATCCCTGGGTTTGTGGTCCTGATTTCTTTAAGAAATCATTTGAAGTAAGCCAGTAAGCAGCATCCCTCCATGACTTCTGCATCAGCCCCTGCCTCCATGATCCTGCCATGTTTGAGTTTCTGTCCTGAACTTCCTTTGATGATGAACAGTGTTGTGGAATTGAAGCCAAATAAACCCTTTCTTCCCAACTTGATTTTTGGTCATGGTGCTTCATCACAGCAGTAGAAACCATAGCTAAGACACTGGCCCATATGGTTATATGGACTAACAAGTCTAAAATCTACACAGCAATCAATCTGGAAGGAAAGTCAGGCAAGGTTTCTATACTATGATCTTGAGGCAGAATTTATTCCTCTCAAGACACCATCAGTTTCTGCTCTTGCTGCTGTCAACTCTTCATGTAATTTCCATTCATATTAATGGTAATGCACTTTATTTAAAGTTATTTTTTTCTTTGTTCTTTTTTTTTTTTGAGATTGTACTTTAACCATCAAATTTCTTTCTAACCATTCCTCCCATAAAACCCTCCATTATATCCCTCCCTACACTTCTTCAAATTCATGGCCTCTTTTTTTTAATCAATTGTTATTCCTAAATATAAGTCAATTAACTATAGATGTTAGCTACACCTTAAAAAACCCTCAAAGTAACAACTGAACTAACATTTAGCCAACAATTAAGCATCATATCGCAGTCATCTCAACCTAATTGTCCTAGAAATACTCTCTAGATTTCCTTCATAGAGTTTTGCCTGCATTTGTATATGAACTTTCATTTCCTCCACTAGAATTCCTTATATGTGGGTCAATCCTTTTTCTCATTAATATATACCTAAGAGTACCAAGTGATATTTAGTACTCAACAAAGAGTTAGTACATGTAATTTGCTTATGGAAAGTCATTAAAACTAGGGAAGCCTGAGGTTAGATATGTTGAGTCAATCAAAAATTCTACTCGAATAAGAATACTGGATGATAGCATAATTCATTATAAAGTCTAGAGGTAAGGGAATAACCCACTTTTTCATTTTCTTTTGACACATTCCCTTCCCTTGTAGTTTTGTCAAATTAAATCAGTCAATACAGAGTTATGATGATTTACAGTCACAAGCACTCAAACCAAATGTAGCATTATGCAGATTCACGAAATTTTGGCAACTTACTTTAATATAAATTTGATTGCCTGTCAGGATCATTGGAATAATTGCCAGCTAGACTTCTATTAATGAACACATTTAGGTGGGGATTATAAAGAATGGAAAATGATCTTTTTTTTTTCCTGGAGTGGTTCTTTGCCAGCAATTTGCAGTGATAAATAGTGTTCCAGATTTGTTTTTCGTTTTAACCACAAAATATGTTCTTGCACAGCATGCTCTTTAAGAATGTGTGCTGAATTTTAAAAATAATTTATTAGGCTCCTAACAATACATCATTTATGAACCAATTACTTGTTTTAAAAAAGAATGAGAAAGAAAATCCTGTTGCAGCCAATCTGCAGAGCAATCTACCCACTGCTCTGTGTTTGGGATCTGTGGTGGGTGTTGGGTTCCATGGACAACAGCTTGTGTTAACTATCTCCTTGGATCAACACAACAATCTGCTTGCTGTTGCATGTTTGAGATCTGTGCGGTGTGTGTCTGGTTTCATGCATGACAACTTGTGTTAACAGTGTCCTTGAATGAAGTTGGTCTTCATAGCAGTCTACCTGATGCTTCATATTTGAGATCTGTGCTATGTTTGTTGGGTTCCATGGACAACAATTCAAGTTAACAGCCTTCTTGGATGAAGATCCTTGTGAACTTGCTATGTATTCAGTTCCAAGATCTAGTGCTAAGAAAAGAATCAGATCTCAATGTATCTATAAAGTGGTGACTTATTTTTCTAAATGTTTGCCCTCCAAGTGATATCTTAGTTTTTAATATTGGTTGGGATGCTACCATCAGACTGAAGCAATTTTGTTTTAGGGAAATTAGATGAAACTTAGGGAAATTTTAGAAACCCCCCCCAATATCTATAGAAATAGCTTTTATTGACTTCATCATAGTGACAGCTGTCTCTGCAAATCTAGTTTCTCCTTCTGTAAACATATAATATTGTTTAGTTAGACCACAAGCTCCATGTGACCAAATTTGAGCCACTGATGGAAGTAAAAGTAATGCATTGAATCTTTGCATTATCTTGATATGAAAATGTCATTTTAACTCTTCCAGATAGTAACTCTTTTACTTTTCTGCTTCTTTGGAACACGGGATTAAATGGTTTATATGATACAATGGGGAACAGTACTCTATAACGGACAGCAGGCCAGTGTATAAGGAGGACTTTGTGTCTCTGAATGAAGTCCTGGTCGACAAAAATTAATTTATCAATCTGACTGAAAGCAACTGTGTCTTAAAAGATAATTAGAACATCTTACAGGACTGCTTTAGAGGAATGACCAGATTTAACATCTTTAGTAATGTTTCTGGTGATTTTTTGCTTTATATATAGTTTGCCTTAAATTATTTTTATGGATTACCTATATCCCCTGCTCTGTTATGTCAGAGATTCAAAACATCAAAAGTAAGTTTCTTTTGATTAAGAAATTATTTATGGCAACTGTGTGTGTGTGTGTGTGTGTGTATACACCCACATAGCATGATGGACATCCACACCATGGAGTGTGGAGGTTAGTGGACAACTTTGTAGGGTAAGTTTTTCTCCTGAGCCTTCCTATTTCTCCCTTTTGTCTTTTAAATCTCAGAGAAAAGAATAATTATGAGAAAAGTTTCACTAATTTCTCCAGGAATTCAAAAGACAGAATGAAAGCTTCCACAATGTCTTCATTTGTCTTTCGGCAAACTAATTTTTGTTTTATAATTTTTTTAAGAGGGTGGGAAGTGGTTATATGAAATGTAAATCAAAGTTTGAGTTTGGAGCAAAGACACCTCTAGGGAGAGCTTTTAGAGAAACTGGATTCAGAGTAGCAGAGGGGTAACAATGGAGCTAATGATGATGGTGCTAATAGTAGTAATAATAATAGCAGCCACAGTTTGAGTATCATTATGACAGCAGGTCTGTGTTCTATGCTCTATATTCCTTTTCTTTGCAACAAATCTGTGAGTTAATATTTCTATAACTTTATACATAAGATAAATGAAGCCCAGAGCAATGGTGTATCTTCCTGCAAAGTAGCCAGAATCTAATTACCTTAAAATTTTTACTTTCCAATAGGCAGATTCTTGTGCAGAAAAGAGTTAGCATAGCAGGCCTGACACTACAGTTACCAGACAGGCCTGCTTGTAAAGTCTATCCTTGGTTATTGTTTGAGAATTTGAGTTTTGAGAATTTCTAGCATTTCTTATAAGTAGTTCATTCTGCCCAAACTGTTTGTTCAAAAGATAAAGTTTATGTTGAACACCTGCTTTGCTTCCTGAGTTCCATAATTTGGGTGTGCTAGGCACTGAATGTCTAATGAGCATTCTTGCTAGACAACATTTCACAAGTGCTATCATGACTCATGGCTGCAAGAATTAAGTATATTTCATGTGACTAAGAAAGGTCTCTCCGAGGCTTGTATTGGGTTTCCTCTTAATATTACCCTGAATCCTTCTCCTTTTGTTAATTTTCTTTTATCCCATTTTGGTATAATAAAAGCATAAGTATAAATGAGGCCTTGCTAAATCCTATAATTCCTCTTATCAAATGATCAAAATTGTCAAAGGTGTGAATAATTTTGGAAGTCTTGACATTTTTCACCAATGCCATTTTCTTCATTGAAGAAAGGAGAACTTCATTTTCTTTATGAACACAGAGGGATGCTATAACTTACCCATCAGGGGATGGAATGAAATCAGGGTCCTGAATGCCAGCCAGCAGACTGGAAGCAGAAGGGATGTATACCCATCAATCACCCACATAATTTATCTTGGTCCCTTTTCTCTCAATTGTGACTTAATCATGGATGACCCAACAGCAGGTGATGACACCAGAGGCAAGAATGAAACTACTAAGAGGAAATGAATGTCCTCAGTAAAGTTAGAGGGCAGAACACTTACTCAGTGCCCCCAATGATGTACAAGAGACTAGGAGATTAAACGTGAACTAACATTGTTGTCTTAAGCCATTGAGATTCATGGACTGTTGCAAAAATGAATCTGCTGTAAAGCAAATGACAAGCAGAAACTGTCACTTGAGGAATGCTACTCTGACCATCTCTTTCTTGCAACCATTGAAATATGTCGTAAACTTAAAAGAAATTCTGAAGCCACAGCAATTTCACAATGATATATGGGTAGCTAGAAAAATAGGATTGATAGATATAGTTAGATATATAGAAGATGGAGATAAGATAGCGAAATAGATTGAATGACTGTGGGTGTATAGTGTCTGCGCGTGCACACACACACACACACACACATATGGTTCATCACAGGTGCACATGTGATGGTGGAAGCCAGGGAACACAGCTTTTCATTAAAGAGGAAAATATGTAGGAGTCACAGAGCATAGGGTAGGCTTGCTTGAAGAAGGAAAAGTGTAAATTAAGGCTCTTGAGGAGGAAGTCCCTGGGTTACAAGCAATACCTCATAACTTCAGCAGTGCCAATAGGGCACACCACAGTTGGCTGGGGAAAGTCAAAAACAGCAAGCTGAGTGATTACAGTCACTGAAGCACAGAGAATATCTAGTTCAAGGTCTTACTAGCAAAAATTTCTAAACAAATATTTTTGGATGGCGAAGTATCTTATTCCATGGCTACAACTGAATACAACAGTCAGAGAAATACAAATGTATGTATCTCTCTGTCTATATGTGTTTTTCTTGTTTGTCCCTTGGCTTTTTCCATTCTGTTTGTTTTGTCCTATTCCAGTTTCTTACTTTTTGTTTTACCTTAATATTTTATTTTATTTTAATATTATTATTTAGATGTCTGTTTCTTTTTTAATAAGACATAGAAAGGGTGTAGATTCAGATGGGATGGGAGGTAGGGGAGGGAAACTATAATCAGAATATATTATATGAAAAAAAATCTGTTTTCAATAAAAGAAAAATGAATTAGAATTACAAAGAATAAAGGTTTATTTGGCTCATGATTCTGAAGGATGGATGGCCCAAGATGGTGTAACTATAGCTGATAAGGTCCTTCTTGCTGTAGTGTATTCCCAAGGGTATGACAGGCATCACAAAGAAAGACAGTCTGGCTAAGCTCAGATTTCTTCTATTCTTATAAGGTTACTTTTCTTTGGTTATGGCTGCAGCCTGAGTGCCTCACTGAACCTTAATTGCTCCCATGGCCATACCTCCAATTGCCATACTTGCATATTTAATTGCACCCTCTTAATAATGCATAAAGGGCTAACATTTTCACAAATGTTTTAATGGAGACAATTAAATGATAGTAAGGTATAGGCTATATAAGGTATAAGACAGTAAGGTATAAGGTATAAGGGCATCTGGTTTGTCTTCTGATGGCAACAGAAAATCATTAATTTGTTTTATGTAGGAACAAACAGGATCATATTTGTTCTGTAGAACACCCCCTTCTAATTTATTAGACAGAACAATCCAGAGAGAGACATGTCTAGGAACAGAGATGCCATACCAGTATGGCAAGAGGGAGACTATAGAGGCATACTGGAGGCAAGGTTATGGAAACAAAGCAAGGGGACGCTATGAGAGGACAGAAAGCTGGATTATTAACCATGCTTGAAATTAATAAGATTTGGGAAGTTCTGAAAAAGGAGTCCAGGAGTATAGAAGGAGATCCTTATTTCCCAATTATTACATATTGCAGAGGAATATTTTTTGAAGCCAGGCAGGGATGGGAGGCAAAGACGATGTGTAAAATGCAATGAAAACAAAAACTTAAAAAAAAAAAAACAGGCACTGCATAAGTGAACCTAGTCCTCACAGGTGAAGCCCATTTGTATTTTCATTATGAGAGGTGGGATGGGAAGAGGTGAAGAGTTACATGAGTAAAGATTGCTCCTGCAAAGGTAATTTCCTCTTTGGAACAACAGTGGATCATAAGAGTAGCGTGGCAGGCATACCATTCCCAAAGAGATTTCCAAGTAGACAAGAGAAGTTGAGGTAGTGGAGTGTCAATTCACTAGACCACCTGCCAGCCCAGGTTCAACATATACAAGAGCAGGACACTTGACCAAGATAAGCATGCCAGTCATTAAAAGATCAAATGGAATGTTTATGATTAGCACACATGGGTGATTTGAATGTATTAAAGATTGCATGTAGAATTGAAGATGTAGCTTGCTAATCAAATACTGGCCCAACATGTACAAAACCCTGAGTCTGATCCTTAATGCTGCTGCTCCTAGTGCTGTGTGTATGTTTGTGTGTGTGTGTGTGTGTATGTGTGTGTGTGTGTGTGTAAATGTATATGTTTACAAAAATAAAGAAGCAAGTTAACTGGTTAGAAGTGGCTGCCATTAGCCAGGTGTGATGATAAATTTATGTAGGAAACACTGGTACTTTTATTTATAACCCTCCATATGTTCCCACATATTTAATATGACATTTTATTAGTATAAAATAAGAAAAAAAGCAACAAGTAAACCACGAGAAATATAAATAAATACTGAACATTAACTCTTGCCCAAAGGAACAGACTTAAAGATGAGAACATACAGCCTTCATTGTGAATTTAGAACAGTGTGAAGAAATAACTGAAGTGCTACAAGATCTATGGACAACACTAAAAATGAAGACAGGCTGTAACATGACTTCCTGCTCATCATCTCCAGCATTTGGACATTAATGTACTTAGCCAAGATACATCCAGAATTTGAAGTCTTCTGACTACTTAGCCAATATACATCCAGAATTTGAAGTCTTCTGACATCTGCAATGTCTTACAGAAGCCCAGTCATTCAAGAGAGGGTGGCAATGACCACCGAGGGGTTTGGATCAGGAAAGCACCCATGCTATCCAGATGCTTGAATATCAGAAAGGGATTATGAACAGTGGTCAGACCTATAGACAACTCTCTCCCCAAGAACGTCTCCATCTTAGAAGTCTGACAGAAATTTCTGCTGTGGCATAGAAAATAACATTTTAACTGTACTTTTAGACTTAGCTATTAAAGTACTTGAGTAACACTGTGCTTATCTTTTATCTGAGTTTTTCAAGAGATGAACAAAAGCAGTTATTACTCACCTCCTTCTATGATTGGAAGCGAAAATTGTAATCAGTAATGCACTGACAGGGAGACAGAAGCTACCGGGTGAAATGACTTCCTGAAGGTAGCACAATCAGCTTATCAAGGCTTTGCTCAAGAATAACTGAGGAGACATGACAAAAGCCCAATTGCCTTCTCCAATCAGAAGTGAGTGTGTTTCTCTATCTATCCTCACCCTTGTGTCTTCCTCTTCACAATGTTTCTGCTAATTTCCTCTACTCTTCTTCATGCCACAGTGGGACTCAGTGCTTTTCATGCAAATGCACTTTGTCAAAACCATAGATCCCTATAATCTTACCTTCAGTTCTCTTTATCTATCTTAAAAGTTTTAGTGACGGCATTTTAAATTTCTTTGTATAGTGGTGGGTACATAAAGAACTGTTAGCTCCCGTTGGTCCCTTTGGCTACGGTATCAAAGGAAACTCTTGTAGTGATCAAGAAATCAAAACAAAACAAAAAAACTGATGGTTGTCTTTGATGACATCCCTAAGGAGATATCAGAATTATCAGCAAAATAGGGCTGGGGGCTGCATTTGATGTGACTCCAGACCAAATGACTTCAGGACTTTGCTCAGTAGATCCTACTGCCCCTGCCTACTCACAAACCCCATTAAGGTGACATGCCCACTGCTGACCCCAACGAGGCAAATCCTTTTGAGACTCCTTATGCTGAATACAGAACTACACAAAGGTGATAACAAAAAAATGTTACTCACCATGATTATGTTTCATTCTATTTAACTGTGGTTTCAGGGCCAAAAGTCTGTCCTTTGTTGGACTTAAAGGAGTGACCTGACTCTTTAGGAAATTAGGAAAGAGAAAAGGGGCATTTGAAAAAGAAGTATAGCAGCAGCTAGAAGCTGAGTGGCTTTAGATGATATGCAGCAAGGGACAGGGCTCTCAAGCTATGACCATGAGGGATTGAATTCGGCCAGCAACCATGGAGTTTGGAAGTATTCCCAGAAAGTAGAAAGAAAAGCACACCATACAGTGCAATCACGTGGTTCTACAAGATTCTTATCGGACAGTCCTGCCAAGTAATTTCTGGACTCAAACACTGGCAGGATGAACGATGTGTTTCTAAACCACAAAGTGAGTGGCAGTTGTTATATATCAATTAAAATAGAATACAAATACCTTACATTTTTAGTTAAAAGCCATGTTAATGTCATATTTTAAATTACAAAGATATTAAACAATATTAAACTGATGCCTTAAACTATATTTGAATCTACTGGATACTTTGACCTATCAAATTTTAAAGCAGTTGAAGAAATGGAAGCAGGCAGAGATCCAAAAGAAGAGATATCAGTGACTAAAGCCAAGAAGCTAACTTGTATGTCAGATCTCATTGTATGCTTTTAAGAATGGAAATGATGAGGTGTAAATTATTAATTGATGAAAGGAAATAGCAAGGATTCAGAAACGTACTAAAACTTAAACCTATGACATCTTAAAATCAAAATGAGTTATATTTTGTTTTGAAAGAACAGGGCTTTGATTTTTAAAAAGGGTATTTGAGTTACCTTGTAGATTTGTGATTCTCCATTATGGCTTTCTGTTTATTAGGAAGTATAATAGAATATTTTCAAATGAAGGAGTGGCTATTTAAAACAAACAGAAAATTCTGAGCATAACCTAATCCCAGAATGAACAGTATCAAAACCATTAAAACCTAATATTTTCTTCAACCCATCCAGATACTAAACACACACACACACACAAACACACACATACACACACACACACACACACACACACACACACACACACACACACACCCCGAATAGCTCATGTGATTCCAGTGTAATCACTGCAGTCACTGATACTATACATTTTAGGGCTAATAACAATTAGGTCAAACTGCTTTTATATGATAAAATAACCTTTTAGGTTTTTATATTTCATTCCATGGTACTAAGTTTTGCCTATGCATCATAATTATCCAAAAAGCTGTATAAATCCTGATGCTCAAGTTTTTCCCCATGTAGAGCAATTACACCAAAATTGTCAAGCATAGATCCAAACAATTTGTGAGTTTTAAAGTTCCCTAGATGATTACAACATGCAGTGAAATTTGAGAGTGCTGATCTGTAGATAATATTTCGTATTTTCTGAATCTATCTTCATGAATAATTATGAAGTTGCATACCCACGAGACTGCATAGGAGAGATGGAAACCAGGCCTAAATACCCCACATTGATGGAGCATTGGGTAGAGCTTGACTACTTATGGCTGTACTATAATGTATCACTTTTCTTTTTAATTACATGCTTAGTTCTAAAATTAATTTAATGCTGTAATCATTATAAAGACAAAGGCATACAGTTCGCGGAGGCTGAGGGAGCTGTCCAAACATGTAATCTACAGCCCCAAATGTGAATGACTCCTAAGCACACGAAGTCTCGATTATAGTAATGACACATAAAGTGTTGTTTCCAGAGCAACCGTAATCCCAACACCTGTGAAATTATAAAAATGAAACTATGCCTTACACTCTCCCCCACCTACTACATCATAGTTCAGAGTAGGGCTTGTCATGTGGTCTCATTACACAGTAGTCACAGTCAAAAGCTGTATCATGCTCTATCCATCTTTACCAGATGCTCACCTTTGAAGACTAAACAAGTGACCAGAGAAACAAGATTACATGGGTGACTCAATCAGTCTGTTAGGGAGAGTAGAGAAGAAACCTGCTTTCTAACTTCACTCTCTCCAGCCCTCCATTTATATTCACAATGTGTACTGACACTGAGAAGGAATGCACAGGTGAGCTGCACATGGAAAAATATGGGTTCATGGTAAATTTGATTTGCAAGAGTAGGATGTGGATGAACAGTTTATCCTTTCAATCAGAATATGGAGAGTTTTAAAAGGTTTCATTAAAAATGTGTCTTCTGTGGTGGTGGCTCATGCCTTTAATCCCAGCACTTGGGAGGCAGAGGCAGGTAGATCTCTGTGAGTTCAAGGCCAGCCTGGTCTACAGAGTGAGTTCCAGAACAGCCAGAGTTATAACAAAGAAACCTTGCCTTGGGGAAAAAAAAATGTAACTTCCCAGTGTTTCCAGGGAAATGAATTTTTGAGCTTGAGGGCTTTAAGATAATTAATATTCAGTGGCTTGTTTACTCTGATGGAAACTTGTTCTGATTGTTGCCATCCATTAACTTGTGAGCCATTCTGACCTTCTCCCGTGTCTGCCTTGCTATGATTTAGGGCACGTCTGTTACAGCTGTACATTTCATTAGCGTTTCACAAAAATCAAAAGGTTACTGTTGTTTGATTTTCTATTACTACAGTTTGAACAAATGAATGTCCTTTCTTTAAAAGCAGTATATGAAATGTGTGCTAGGCACATTCAGATCTGATGAAAGCTTATCTCACCTTACATCAGGTGTGAAAAGATAAGACAAGGAAGAAGCGTGAGAAAATCATAGAAAAGGGAAGGAAGGATGAGAAAGAAAAAGGGTTGGATGGAGGAAAGAAATGAGGGGATAAAAATGGAGGGAGAGAAAGAAGTGAGGAAATGGAGATGGGGACAAGGATATAAGGCTGGGAAATGCAGAGTCAGGTGATGGAGGCAAAAAGTGAACATGGAAGAAAAAGAAATAAAAGAAAGTCAGGCAATTTACTGTGAAGTGCCACTTGTGTAAGACATGCTGCAGGGTTGGCACTGCAAAAGTTAATGATGGCAGTAATCTTGATCCCAATTTACAACAAATGGAATTAAAGGCAGTCAGACCTTAGATGGGGAGACCAGCAGCGATGACAAGAGAATAATAATGTAGCAGCAGACAAGGTACCCAGTGATGCTGGTTTTTAGATTAAGGAATCCTTTTTAGAAAACCATTTTAGATATAATGTGTCATCCACTGTCTTTAAATCTTCGAGGGAAAAAAAAATTGAGAGGTTTCTAAAATTTTATTCTGTGATTAAGCTTTTTCTGATATTGACTTTTGACCAAGGCTTGGCATTTCTTACACCCTTCCCGTCTTTATGCTGCTGTTCACGGTTTTCTATTCTCAATGGAGTCCCTTCGCCCTGAGACATGTATAGAAGATGGTATAACTAGGAAATCTCTCACCTGCTTCTCAAAGTCCTCATAGCTATGTGTTATTTTAGTTTGGATATAAAGTCTTCCCCTAAGACTCATGTGCTTGAACCCAGTAACTACTCAGAGATGACTGGGTCATGAATGTGCTAAATAATCCATTGCTAATGGACATCTTGAATGGACTATTAGGAGGGTGCTGGTTGGTGGAAGTAAACCACTGATGGAAGGGAAGCTGCCTTGAAAGGGTGTGTCTTCTTACTCCCATCCCTGCCTACTTCTCACTGCTTCCTGCCTGATAAGAACTGAGTAGCTTTGCTCCACTATGCTCTTCCAATAGGGTGTTCTTACTCATTACAGGCCCATGCACAATGGAGACAGAGCCCACAGGCTGAAATCTCAGGTACTATGTGCCCACATAAACCTCCCTATTGGGAGCAAGGTTGATCTTAGGCTTTCTCTGAGGCCCTGGTGTACAAAGAAAGACCATAACTCCTTCTCTAAACAAGGAACTTGTGCTTGGCAGATCTACTAGTAGCCTGGGGACAGGTCCTTGGGAGTTTTTCCTGAGGTCTGGACTTATAGAGAAGAAACACAGTTCTTTCTATAAACTAGAAATGTGATTGACAGAGTCAGTAATGGCCTGGGCTAAGGCCTTAGAGGAGCTGTAGCCTTGGATCCTGAGAATACCTTCTTTCTATGCTAAAGAGCTAATTTTATCAATCCTAAAACCTATGTGTACTTGTTCTCTGAGATATTCTGTGTTCACCTTGTACAACCTTGACTGCTGAACTTCCTGCTGACTTTGTCCCATTTTATGATAGTTTTCTATTGACTCTGTCCCCCACCCCTATATCGTACTGTACTTTTTAATAAACTTGCTTGACATAAGACATAGCTTACACAAGACCTCCTGAGCCCATCTGTTTTATCCTCTTTGTCTCTGATCCCCTGGGCCTTCCTGCCTAGGACCCTGTTACTGAAGAGCTACCTGCCAGTCCAGGTCACCTTTCTCTTTTAAATCATTCTTCTTAGATATATTTACACAGCTATATAAAAACTAAACAGACACATGGGTGTTTGTTTATGTATCTTAGAAAAATACATCTCAATATTCCCTTTAATTAGGATTCTATGGGTGTGATGAGCACCTATTCCTTGTTCTGCCCCAGCCAGCCATCCAGGTCTGAGTGGTAATAGATGGCCACAATTTTGAAGCTTTGGAAAGCCTTTCTAAAGAAGCTTTTAGAAGGCTAACCAAAGGTGGCTAAAGACAGAATCAAAACATTCAGGCAGACTGTGGGAGGCTGTGTGCATTTTGCATGACTCAATCCTAGAAGTCTAGTAGGGTTGTAAATGCTTTAAGTAACTATTACTTGTTCATACTAAAGAAGAAGTAAAGATCTTTACCTGGCCTCCACAAAGCTACACAAAGGCAGCAGTTAAGGCAGATGACAATAAGCATCATCACTGTCTTAGTTATGGTTACTATTCCTGTGAGGAAACACCATAACCAAAAGCCACTTGGAGAAGAAAGGATTTATTTGGCTTATGATTCCACCTCACTGTTCCTCATCGAAGGGAGTCAGGACAGGAACTGAAGCAGAGCAGGAATCTGAAGGCAGGAACTGATGCAGAAGCTATGGGGGAGTGATGCTTATTGACTTGCTTGTCATGCTTTGTTCAGTCTGCTTTTATATAGGACCTTGACAACCAGACCAGTGTTGCCCTATCCACAATGGGCTGTGTCCTTATCAAAGATTAAGAAAATGCCTAACATGTCTTCTAACACCCTGATACTATAGAAAAATTTTCTCAATTGATGCTTCTTCTCAGATGTCGTAGCTTATGTCCAGTTGACATCAAACTAGCCAGAAAAATAGCCTTCTATAGACTTGAAATTAGATCTTCCTATACGTGAGAAATATTCAAAGCAACTTATATGAATCTTCAAGAATTCCTGTACCCAACAGTGTGTACATAGCTTTTGTATCAGCAGAATAAATATAGGACACAGAAATCAAATCACACAACCACAGCCACCAATTCCTTTTACAAACTTAAATATATTGAAGAAGAGAGAGATTCTTCAACAAATGCTGCTTCTGATTGAGAAAACTGGATAATAAAAACTCTAGGACCAGTCCAACTGGCTATTATTTTGATTTATTAGCCTGTGCTTCCATAAGTGAACCTATCATGCTTTTGGTTAACATACTTGAGTCACAGTATATGGAAAAATCAAGCTGATACTCATTGGGAAAGATCCATCCCTGCTAGTCTTCATAGTGTTGGAAGGTGCTATGCATACTAAAGGTTAAACATATTCATTAATCTCACCTAGTTGTGATACTTGCAAGCTACAACAGCTGCCCTGACAATGTATGCATGCTTGTGCACTCACTGAGTAAATGTCATGGGAGTCACTGACTACTTTCTGGCTGGATTTAAGGACTGCTCTATGAGATTGAACCTATACCTGGCATTGTCAACAGGCTAAGAATCTGTGCCTAGATAGATCAAAAGCCCTAAGAGAGAACCAACTAGTACTATTCTGATAAATGGGCATAGTATTAAAACAACTCCTGGTAACTTATTGCTATACCCATTGACCAGTACACTGTCCTCACCCTTATCAGAGGAACTGAGATCCTCAACTGAATGACATTAAGAGAATAAGAGACTCCACTAAATGGGATACACATATCATACACCTTCCTCCAAGGGCCAGAGGTCTTTGAGGAAAAGGGAGGAAAGACTAGAAGAGCCAAGGGTGGTGAATGTCTCTATGAAAACATTGCTGTCCGATCACAACAGAATATCTGGGTATATGAAATCAAAGTGATTGTTACAGCATGTACAAGACCTGGGAAAGCTCTAGGCAAACAAAATCCCATCATAGAGAATAGAAGTGAGGGAAAGTGGGTCAATTTTCTTTAATGATGTGAGTCTTGGAAAGTAAACTATAATCCAAGGCAGGCTGCACCTAGAGACTATTTAGGCAAAGACAAATTGGACTCAATGGGTTAAAAAAAATCAAGAAGAGAACTTGAAGTTGACTGAGTAGGGAGGTAAAGGTGGATCTGAACAGAGTTGGAGGGTGGTGGGTATGATAAAAATGAAGCGTATGAAAATCTCAAAGAATTAATTCAATCTTATTAAAAACAGTAACAACAAATACTGAATGTCCAAATACTAAAGAGTGAAATTATGTCTCTTTTAGCCTGCAAAAAGCAATTCAAATTAGATTAAACATCTTAATATATAAGCTAGAATAGGCATAGGCAAGTTGGCTACGTGTACCTACATACTCATGTGCATGCACTACAAACACAAAGGACACAACACACACACACATATACAGAGAGAGAGAGAGAGAGAGAGAGAGAGAGAGAGAGAGAGAGAGGGAACTGACAAATAGGATTACATTGAATAAAAATGTGCTCATGCATCAAGGGAAACTACCAGCAGTGACAAAAGAAATATTTGTAAAGAATTGACAATAGAGGGCTGGGAAGATGGCTCAGCGAGTAAGAAAGATTACTCTGCTGACATAAGGACTTGAATTTGAGTCCCAGTTTTTGTTGAAACTTGTTGAAACTTGGAGATGGCTTCTACTGCTTAAAACTCCAATGTCAGAGAGATTAGAAGATTTCAAGAGCTTTTTGGCCAGCCGGCCACAACAGCAAGCTTTCAGTTCAGTAAGGGAATGTGTTTCAATACAGGAATGTGGTTGGGATGGAGGAAAGCACATCACATCCTGTTTTGACCATTGCATGTACATGCATGGCCACGTATACCTACATAGTCATGTGCATGCACCGCAAACACAAAGGATACAGCACACAGAGAGCGCGGTGGTGGGGGGAAGGGAGAGATGGAGAGAGGGAGAGAAAGAGAATTGACAAATAGTATTATATTGAATAAAAAGGTACTCATGCACCAAGGCAAACTACCAGCAAAGTAAAGCAGTAAACCACAGAATAAGACAAAACATGCACCAGTTATACCTCAGAAAAGGAACCAAACTTACACTATATAAAGGACTACAAAGTTCAATAGCAAAAACCTTCAAATCTTAATCAATCAATGATCCAGTGAACTGAATAGGGAGCTCTTAGGAGAATCACAAATAAACAATTCTTTTGTGAGATGTTTTGTACATCCTTAGCCACAAGTGAAGTAAAAATGAGAACTTTGATATTCTATCATTTCATCCATATTTTTTACCATCAAGGAAACAACTAATTACAAATGCAGGTGAAGATATGTTTCCTTACTTATGAGTAAGGAAAGCTTACCCGTTGTTGATAGGAATATAAACTTCTTCAGTCACTTTGGAAATCATTATGGATTGAGATTTCTCAAAAAAATATATATATTTGTAGCAAATGACTAGAAAACAATCATTACGAGCAAGGTAACTCAGACCCAGAAAGACAAACATGGTATGTACTCACTTGTAAGTGGATATTAGCTGTTAGGTAAAGGAAATTATGCCACAATCCAGGGACCCAGAGAGATTATGCAACAAGGAGGGCCCCAGTGGGAACACATGGATCTCATTGGGAAGGGGCTTTAGAACAGAAGTCACAGGTGGTCTGGAGGAGGATGGGAATGTGAACAGGAGGGCCGGGTGAGGGGTGGAGAATGTTGAAGGAGAGAATGTAGGAAGAAACAACCAGAATAATATTAAGAAGTGATCTGGGACCCAGTGAAGTAGAAACTCTGTGGAATCAATGTGAGTGACCCAAAGGAGGTCTCCTAGTAATGTGGGATAGGAAGTCTGATCAAGCCGTCTCCTATTACCAGGCAAGGCTTCTGGTAGTGGGGTTGGAACACAAACACAGTCACAAAATCTTTGACCTATAACCTAACCTGCTTGCAAGGTCTGGTACGATAATGGAGGAGCAGAAGCCCTCACCAAGGGAGAGAGCCCATGCTTGACATTGCATGGATAGCCAGGAACCGGAGACTGGATAGCCCTGAGAAGATTCCTAATAATATTCTGCTCTGCTCATAGATTGGTATCTAGTCCAATTGTAATCAGAGAAGCTTCCTCAGGAAGCTGATGGGAGCAGATTCAGAGCCACATGGCCAAACATCAGGCAGAGCTCAGCAGCCCAAGGAAGAGGAGGAGGAGGGATTATGGGGACCAGAGAGGTCAAGACACCAGAAAAACAAGCCCCAAGGAGCCACTTGAACAGGACTCTTAGAGGCTCACAGATACTGAAGCAGCAGACACAGAGCCTGCATAGGTTTGTGCTAGGTTCCCATGAATGGTTGTCTGGCTTGGTGTCCTTGTAGAACTCCTAAAAGTTGGAGGTGGGCGTGTTTCTGACCCTTTTACTTGCCCTTGTGAACTTATTCCTCCTGCTGGGTGGCCTTGACTAGCCTTGATGTAGGGGTTTATACCCTGCCTTGTTTCATCTTGCTATATGCCCTGTTTGATTTGTAACTTAGGGAGTCCTGCTCTTTTCTGAGGGGAGGCATGGGCAGAAGTGAATCTGGGAAAGAAAGAAAATGTGGGCATCAGGGAGGAGGGGACTGAGGGGAGGTTGGGGTCAGGATGTATTGTACAAAAGAAGAAAGAATAAATAAATTAATTAATAATATAAATCATATGGCTAAGCCATACCATTCCTGGGTATATACCTAAAGGACTCTAAGTAAATCCGAAGATACCTAAATATTTGTGTTTACTGAGATACCATTTATAATACTGAGGAAATGGAAACAGCTGTCCACCAACAGGTGAATGCCTAAAGGAAAATGTGGTATCTATACACACTAGAATTTTGCAGACATAAAACGTGAAATAGCATTTGCAGCAAAATGGTTGGAATTGGAAATTATTATCTTAAGAAAAATATCCCAAGTCCAGCTAAACAAATACTTTTATTTTCTTGTACGCAGATGCTACACACACACACACAACACACACGCACACGCACACACTATTATGTGTGTGTATGTGTGTATATATATATATCTATATATCTATATAGATATAAATAATACATGTGTTGTGTGTACATGTGTGTGTTGGGGGAGTAAAGACCATGAAACTGGAAAAACATGAGAGGGCAGAGGAGTCTTAAATTATTGCTGAACAGTGGCTTCATACAAGCAAACCGGACTGTAATTGAAAGTTGCTGCTGGGGCGGCTCAGCAAGGAAGACAGGGAGGCACTTTTGTAACTGCAAACTCTGCCAGACCTCAGCGGCAGGAACCACCGTCCTCACCAGCACTATCCTTGACAGTGGAACCCTGAGCAGCCTAGCTCAGGTGTTTCTATTGATTCAGAACACCGTATGTGTTCTACTGATACCATATGCAGATCATTACCAAAACATCCCTCACATAAATCCAACAGGTGCAGACAATACAAAACACCAAAAACCTAGGCAGTCCCTCACCCAGCAGTGCATAATCACATTTAAAAAAAGAATAACTAAAAATAAACTTCTCCAACATTTCCCCTTTTCTGAATTTAAAAAAAAATGCTTTTCCTTACAATACAACTTAACACTATACCAGCAAAACCACTTACAAGGGAACAATCGTGAGTATTGCTAAAGCACAGGACCAAATGAAACCAAACATCTGTCAAGCTTTTCACAATGTCTTTGGACTGCAGAAAAACATTATCAATGTCCATTTATATGGAATTTACTTTACCAGACTGTGATGTGTCAAGTTTCATTCTCTTCTTCCTTGTCTCCATGTTGGATTAGCTGGCATGATGTCGTGCCCCACGTTGGTACACCATTTGTTGTTGTATATTACTGTGGTGGCTCAGCAAGGAGACAAGGAGGCATTTTCATAGCTGCAAGCTCTGCCAGGCTCAGCAGAGGGAGCCACCATCCTGACCAGTGCCACACTCGATTGATAAACAGAGCGTCTGCCCTCAGGTGTTTTATTGATTCAGTACACCTCAGATATTCTACTGGTAGCATATGCAGGTCATTATCAATCAACATCCCCCACATAAATCCAAGATCTGAAGACAATACAAAAGGCCAAGGCCTATGCAGCTCCTCACCCAACAGTGCATAAAAACATTTTAGACATAACTAAAAATAAACTTCCCAACCCTGGACAATAGAATACACATGACATGAAAGCAGAAGGAGGGGTAGTTGGGGAAAGAGGGAGTCCAGCATGAGAGGGGTAGAGGGTTGAAGGAAGGGAGCAGAGAAAGAGAACCAATAATAAAGTATGTATGAAAACTTCATAATGAAACTTACTACTTTGTATTCAAACTTGGAAACTTAAAAACAATAAAAAATATCTATGGCTACCTCCTTTGGTATAAGACTGTATAACATCGAAATATATGTTGGGCTGGTTTGTAATTTGATGCACAAACACTCAAAATTTTAAAGGAAGCAATTTTCAAATGGGCTTAAGACAATAAGCTTTCACACTCTGCTCAGACCATGAACTTTTTAAAGACAGAGAGCACACTTCCTCTGATTTTGAAGAACCTGTAACCAGGCTTTAGCCTGATCCCTTCAGGTACCTATGCTATCACTTCTCTTGCTGATGATATGCCCAGAAGGGAGATCACATGCACATCAGGGTCATAGACCACCATCTTCATGACAACCTGTGGGTTTCCGAGGTTTGGACTGATTGACAGTATTGTCTTTTACAAATAATAAAACACAGTAATTTTTCCCAGTGACGGAAATGAAACCAGTTAATAGGTGCCAACATATAAGTCAAGCACTGAATAATTTTTCCCTTTAATATTGAAAGCGTTATTCATCAACATGAGTACAGGTGACTAGCACAGACTGAAAAAGTCAAAGAAAAATTGGTAGTCATTCCTCTGCTGATTCCTAATTTGAGTTCAAATCATGGTGGGAAAGAATGGGGAGCCCTCAGAACAACTTGTCCAGAGATATGTATTCAGGCTGTCCCAAACAAGAATTCTAAACAGCAGATACTGATATATTTGTAGAGGAAAATTCTACACACAGTTCCATATCTTTTTCCCCAAAGGACAAGTATTTACCAGAAATGCTTTAGTGAAAGAGGGGGCCACTCAGTCATATCTCCCTCCCCCTCTTCTTCTCCCCCCACCCCACATCCCACACAGGAGGGGTGTGGTGGAGATGTATCATAAAAGAAAACCATTCTACAAAGAAGACAGCTTCTTTGCAAGCAAGACTTTCTCACATTGTATTCTTCTGAGTTCATTATTGTCTTTGCTGTTATTCTTCCACTGATGTTTTATTTGACCAAAGAAAGGTCAACAACCTTGTTTGGATTTTACATGGCTCTTTGACATTGCATCATGATTTCTTTTCTAGCCTTTTCTTACATGGACTCTGAAACTAGACAGCCAGGTGATAAATTCTGCCTCTGATACTTACATGTATCTTAAGTGTGTTTTGCGGTCTTTCTTTGGCCCCAAATTATATTTTATAAGCATATACTAGTTTATAGTTAAGAAATGAAGCACTTATTGAACTGCTCGCATTACACTCAAAGAAGAAAACAAATCCCAACAAAAGAATTTAATTAAGGAAACCCTTTTCAGTACCCATCCTTGTCTAACAGGCAATTAAATTCTACCAGCATTGGCTTGTCAAAGTCAATCACAGTCCCAGTGGATATTGACTATTTAAATCTAGGAGCAATGAGAAAAATGGTACACAGACTTTGGCTGTCACAGGACAGTGTGCCTCCACCCCTACAATCACTCTTTTTTTTGAAAAGGGTTTTCTGAGAACTGCATAAAGGTGAGGTCAAAAAGAAAGTCCTTACATTCTTAAATCCTCTGTAAAGAATTTGAAGCTCTTTCTTGGTGAATTTGCTCTGGGCTTCCAGCAGCTCCAGGGCTTCAGGCCGATGCCTGACTGTGGCCATCTCCAGTTCATCTTCCACGCTGTCTGCAGAGAAAACCAGAGAAAGATTTCAGCCTAATTTCTGCTCCCTGGGTCTTGGAATGAGCAGCACAGGAAAACAGGGCAAAACACTCCATTGATTTCAGGGACTTGTCCGTCCAAGAAGGATCTGTACACTGACAACAGCAGGTTCTATTTTTCTTCTTTTACCGTATTAAACTAAGACACTTCTGCACAATTTTCCTAGAACATCTTATTGATTAATATAAATAGTACAATTCTTGCCTTATTTCAGAACAGCTTGAAATGTATAAAAATCAGCAACAATTGAACCTGAAATCTGTTGTATATCAAGCACTAGTTTTAAATGTGGAATTGTTGTATAACTTGATGTATCATGCATAAACCACATAGGACTCTGCTATTCTTTCTGAGGATTCCATTCAAATCATGTATTATTTGATTGGGAAACATTTCAGACCAGGAGCTGAGAAAGGCAAAGCAACATGCAGATGTCAGTTGAACTGGCCAAATGCCAGCCTTCTACAAGACTGAGGCCTTGAGGTATTTGTAACTAGTCTGTTTTGCAGTAAAAGCAGTAAGTTTAGAGGAGTGTTATACTTTGGTGTCTTACTCTGTACATATATATATATACCATAATTTATCAAAGATGGTTTGTGTAAAAAAATGTTTCTTTGCTGCTATAACTGGGGCTCACTATAAACTTTAATGAAATTTTGGGATAAAATAATGTAATAAAATTTTTTTCAATATATCAGTTTTCAGGACTTGCAAAAATTGATCCTATTTGGCTTTGTATAATAGAGCCCAAAGATTTGTCAAGAGGAAATCTAGTACTGTGTGAGCATTTACCCTATGGCGACAAAAAAATAAATCTGAAGGAACTGGGGTATATGAATATCTGGGAATATCCTCACAGGATAGAACTCTTTTGTTCATCATCTTTCCAGAAAAGGATGACACGGAGCCATGAATGATTATTCTCTGTTCGAGCTCAGTCAACTCACCACAAGAATTCACCAGGGAAGCCTTAGTCGTTGGCTATAGATTGCAAATATTTAGGATGGAGGCTATTGAGAATAGTGACTGCACAGTTCCCCCCATCCCATGCTGAGGCCCTCCAGCCTCTGCCCCACAGGTCATTTAGAAATGTACAGATATGTAACTGTTGCTCCAAACATGCACCATCGATGGCACTTAACAAACAATGTTGCCGCTGACTAACATCTCCACCTGCCTACCGCTGTGCCTAACTGAGAGCATCAAGGATTGGGCTCTCAGCAGGGAGGAGAGAGTCAGGAGAAACTGAATCTAGCCACTTCCTAACTCTTTCAAGAGTTTGCCTGGAACCAATTACCACAGTGGAACAAATGTGTGCAGTGGGTGTGCTTGTCAAAATAAATGACATGAGATACAAATACTCACTATTCCCAGGGAATTTGGTGAGATTATTTTTCTGATTGATTTTTCAGCCTGTTTGCCATTGGTTTATAGGAAGGTGGCTCTGTGTGCGTGTGTGCGTTAATTTTGTATTCTATCACTGGCTGAAATTATTTATCATCCCAAAGGACATTTTTAGTTAGAATCTTTACTATTAGGAATCATGTCATCTGTAAATAGGAATACACTGATTTCTTGTTTTCCTATTTGTATCATTTTAACTCTTCTTGTTTTAGTGCTGTAGCTAAGATTTCAAACACCATTTTGGATAGGAGTGGAGAGACTGAACACCTTTTCCTTGTTTCAGACATTAATGCAATCCCCATCTTTTTATTCATTTACCAAGTTTCAATTTGTAGGCCAAGGTAAGGGCTTTTTCGAGTAACTCTGGTAAGCACAGTAAAGAAGACCACAAATCAACCATGGCATCTCACGTAACTAAATGCTGATCAGCAAAGGAAACCAAGAAGTGAATCACTGAACAGCCCACAGAATGGGAGAGAAATTTTGCCAGCTATTTATCTGACAAAGAATTAGTGTCAGGACTATACAAATAAATAAAAAGTCCAGCTAAACACTAAGAACATAAATAGCTGTGAAATATGGGCAGTGGAATAGGACAGAAAATTATCAAAAGAAAAATTTGAATAGCTAAGGAACAATTAAAACAGTACTCAGCATCCTTAGACATCAGTGCGAAATAAAACTACTTTAAGATTCTATCTTACCCCAAGCTGAATGACCATAATCAGTAATAAAATGACAACAAATGTTGGTATGGATTGGCAAAAAGGGAACGCTTATTATCTGCTAATGATTTCTTTATCACATGGTGTTCCATGTTCATGTTTAATGTCTGCAGAGTATCCCCTGGAACTAGAGTTACGGATACTCATGAGCCACCATGTGGGTGACAGCCCTCCATAAAGATAACAAACGTTCTTTTAAAAATATTTTAGTTATTTCCATTTTATCAACATTAGTCTTTTGCTTGCAGTGTATATCTGCGTGAGGCTGTCAGATCCCCTGGAACAGGAATTACAAACAGTTGTGAGCTCCCATGTGAGTGCTGGGAATTGAACCTGGTCCTCTGGAAGAGCATCCAGCGCTCTTATCCACTGAGCCATCTCTCCAGCCCCAACAAATGTTCTTACAGCTGGACCATATTTCTAGCCCTGGAAAGTAGAACTCCTGTACACTGTTGGTGGGGGTGTAAACTTGTGTAGCCTTTTGAAAATTAGTCTGCATTCTCAAAAAACTAGGAAAAGCCTTCATATAAGGGGAGGGAGAGAGAGCTCAGTAGTTAAAAAGCACTTGTTGCTTTTGCAAAGAACTAGAATTAAGTTCTCAGCACCCACATGGAGGCTCACAACCATCTGTAACTCTAGATCCAGGGAATCAAATATCTTCTGACAGCTGTGGGCATGAGATGTGCATTTAGCACATACATACATGCATACTCAATTCTCAAGAACACAAAATAAAATTGATAACTCTAAAAAAGTTTAATAATAAGAAAATAAGTATGCTATGATGCAGGTGTATTACTCCTAGACATATACTTAAGAGATTTTATATCCTAATACAGAGACATGCATCTACGTGTTCATGTAGGCTCTATTTACACTATCCAGGAAATGGAATCAGCATCAATGTCCATCAACAGATGAATGGATATGAAAATATACATATACACAATGGCATATTTCTCAGCTCTAAGAAAACGAGATCATGAAAATTTCAGGTGAATGGATAGAACTGAAAAAATACAAAAAGATACTGTGAGGCAACCCAGAAAGAGAAAGACAAATGCCCTGTAATTCCCCTCATATATAGATCCCGGCTTCAAATATTTTGTTTTGTGTATTTAAGTTTGACTGCAAGTGGAAGCTGGGGAGCTGGAAAAGGGTCTTTGGTGAGGGCTTGTTTACTGAAGGGGGTAGGATAGATTAAATATAAGGTCAAATTAGTGAGGTGGAATACTGGGGGAGAAAAGTTTAAGCAGTGAGGGTGTCTGGAATAGGCAGGAAGTCAGGGGAAGAAGGCGAAGCCAGCCCAATGGGAGGGGATCTGAAAAACCACATGGAAGCCTTCCTTACTATCTCACGACCAATGAAGAAAATAACTGGGATAGTAGAGCACACGTGAAATGAACCATGATGACAGAATACTGAGATTTATAGGATTAAGAGGGGGATGGAGGTAGAGTAATGGGAAGATGAGGGAGGGTGAAGGTGATTTCAAAATACAACTTAAAAAACACAAAATTCAACCATTGTCCTCACATGTGTGGACAATGCCCCTCCCAGAAGACATGGATTATTAAATGAAAATCACAATGCAGGCCATGGGATACCTCTATATAAGTCAATGAATAGGCAGGCTCTCCAAAACAACACAGGCTAGTGCCTTTGTTCTTTATTACCCAGAATGATAAAACAAACAAACAATCAAACAAACAAAACAAACATGTTAAACTCCTATTCCTGAAGACACCAGGCTATGGAACATAGAAAAACCAATCTCAAACTGCCCCCAAATGTCTTCCCTGCTGGTTAGCTTTCCTAAGACCACATGGGTGGTATTGAGGGTACAAGGGAAGAGAAACATCAATGATCTTTTCCAGCACTGGACCCTGAATGCTGCAATACCTATCTACCAGGCAAGACATGTACATGGTACAATACTTGCATGATTGTTATAGGGAAATAAATTGTTTTCTTATTAGAATTGAGACCTACTACACAGGGTAGAATTTCATTTCTGGTATTATATTCTTGGTTAAAATCCCAAATCTTTGAGGATCATAGGCCCTAGGGTAAAACCTGTTATAATTATTTTCATAAATTTCCATGTTATCAAATTGCCTTCTGAATATTTATGCTCATCCCCATAGACTTGGTCTGCCTCTCCACCTTGGCTAGAGAAAATTGTTTTTGCAGTTAGCATAGTCAATAGAGAGATGCAAGGTTGGCTAAAGTATTGAGAATAAGAGGCTGAGTACTCAGCCCTAGATTAAACATCTTTCTCACCACTATCCTAGTCCCACCAACAACAGCGAACATCACTGAAGAGAAGGACAGAAAGAATGTGGGAGACAGAGGAAGGAAAGAAGTGCCATGGAAAGTGTCCTCTGCAAATAGCATGACTAATGCAATTCTGAACTCAGATTAGCTGCAGTTCCCTTTATAAAACCAATACAAGATAAAGCCAGGCAAAAATCCAGCTTAGATGATGTCATCTTCAGGCCTTAGCTAAGGAAGGGAGAATCATTACTTATTGAGGATTTGTTCACGGATAGGGTTTCCATGCTTCAGTAGATAGAAGCACACTTGTTCACATGTGGTTAGGTATAATTGGAGTTTGTAGAGTATAAAAAATTATGAAGTTGGTAGGGATCATATTAATGTGGAGATTGGGAATGCTAAGGCAGAAATGAAGACAGGATATGTATGAAATTCTCAAAAATAAAGAAAAAGATAAAACTCAAGCAAGTAAATAGAGTATTAACATCATGTGTAAAGAACTAAAACTATCTCAGAGAAAAGATGCTAGGTATTGATTGATACACTGACCTTAGCCTGGGCTTTAAAGAGGAACTCAAATAGATGGACATAGAACTTCTTTACCTTTCTCTTCACTCACTTCAGCCAATGGGAGTTTCTATGTCATGAGTCCTGGCGTAGAGAGATCCAAGAAATGTTGCTTAACAAGGTAGCTGTGGATTAGTGGCCTGATTTGTAATGTATTCTTAGTTACACCAATACAAATAAACATCGTGCCTCAAGCTTAACACAAGGGGAATAATGTCCTGTAGAAAGATTGCAACTTTGTTAAGTTATGTATATGCTTCTTTTGCATCATATAAATACAATTTCAATGACCTGTAACCTTTGTCCTTTTGTACTTCTGTAAAATGTATGTTATTTAAGATCAATTTCAAGCATTCCTGCCTCCCTTCTGAAGCCTATGCAGATTGCTCTACAGCCACTCTAATTACAGACAGCAAAACATAATAAATAACACCTTCATGTTTGATGCTTTCCTTAAATACATGATCAGCCTTACACATCTGGATATCCTTTGAGTCCAATAGCCAGTCTGGAGTCATAATCATTTGGAGAATGAATAAATAATGAACGACCTGTTGTTCTGGCTTCCTGTGAACTTGAACTTTTCCCTAGAGAAGGATTTTCCAGACTGTGATTATGTGGGATGCCAGTCGACCTAAAATGCATTCTTTAGAATCACTGTATTCTCTTTTCATTGTTCTAAGAAATACAGTATAAGCAAAAGTGGAGGAGAGTTTAATCATATTTTCTTTTTCAATCACAGCCTGACCTTGAAGAGACCCAGCAGACCTTTCCTGTAGTGAGGAGCAAAACAATGCATTAACCTCCCAACCTGAGTGCCATGCAGCAAGTCTGACTGCACAACCCACCAGGGACAATTTCTTTTTCCTGCTGACTTGCAGGTAGTACATCTGAAACAATAGGCCTAGGGCTGGAGGGTCAGTATCATTGAATTTAGTAGAAGAGGGTTAACATCTCATGTGATAGTCAAGGGAATCATACTCCATGTACTTGCCTGTGGGCTCCCTTGTTTTCCCAACTGACTAGTGCCTCCTCACGACTTTGATCTGCCTAAGGGCTGTTACTATTTCAAGGCACCTGACAGGCTCAATGAAAGATCCTTGAAATCATCAGCAATTGCTAGCATATGCTAGGTTTATAAAGCAACACCTGAATGCAATCAGTTCTGATTCCAGGGTGAGAACTCTCCAAGGAGCACAAGATCATTCAGGCTCACCCTTGACTCAGATGCTATCTGGGAACATGGGTTCTGGAAGAGCCTACAGAGAGCCTAGAGTTGATTACAATTCCTAGTGTGTACCAAAAGAAAGATGAGATCCCTTCACACATGTCTCCCAAATGAAGTGTCACTGTCCAACAGCGAAAAAATAGTGGCAAGCCCTGGCCATCTGTATACTGCCCGTGTCTAAGAAGTAATGGTACCTATTGCCATCTGTGTACTGTGTCTGAGAAGTAACAATATCCATTGCCATCTGCC
The DNA here is from genome assembly GCA_026225945.1 of Cricetomys ansorgei. Taxonomy (NCBI): domain Eukaryota; kingdom Metazoa; phylum Chordata; class Mammalia; order Rodentia; family Nesomyidae; genus Cricetomys; species Cricetomys ansorgei. The sequence goes on from JAMJFZ010001390.1 coordinate 4,517,268, forward strand.
AACTGCCCATGTCTGAGAAGTAACAGTAACCATTTTCTGGCCCCTGTGTTCCTCTCTACCTATTGCTATCTGACTTCTGATCCTCACTTGTATGGAAAGAACCGTGTCACCACGATTCACATGCTGAAGGCCCAGTGTCTTACTGTAGGTTGGATGAGGTGGTCTTCAGAGTTTCCGTGTGCCGAAACATGTTCCTCACAGTGCTGATGTGAAAAGATGGTGGGACCTTTAAAAGGAGAGACTAATGGAAGGCTTTCATGACCCCTTCTTCTTTTTGTTGCGGTTCATTGTTCACCACATCCCGTGCTCCTTGTATGTGCTCACTCCAGGATGCTTTAGCTGTGATGTAATATGGTAAAAGGACCCTCACCAGAGTTAGCATCATGCAATTTAAACTTTCAGACTCTGAAACTGTTTAAAGAACACACATTATTTCATCATTAAGTACACAGCTCCAGTGAGTAAAGGAACATGGACTGGTGTATCCTCTGCGTGACTGCATTTGGGGGCAGGGCATTTATGACTATTGGCAAGATTATAAAATGTCACAACAGTGGAGCCTTAGTCCAACATCCAACAGGCCTGGTGTGTTTATGAGGATAGGAATAGACAACTGAGACCTGATTTCAAAGGAACATCTTCATGAAGACACATAAAAAAGACAGTGACACACTGATTCTGACTTTAGAAGTGCAGCCTTGAAACTCGTGAGAAAGTAAAATTCTGTTGTTGAACACATTCAGTCTGCAGTATCCTCTTATGGAACCAAATTCAGGTGAGATACAAAACTACTTGAAGTATTTCTTGTTACCTAGGTTTCCCAATTTGTTCTGGGAAGTTTTCTGGTCAATTTCATCATTTAATTTTCACAACATTCCTCAAGAGTAGAATTACCATCTTCGTTTTTCAGATGAGGAAAATGAATGATAAGTCTAAGCTACTGGTTTAAACCTAAGTAGCAGGAAAGTGAAGTTGCTAGAGATGAGAAAGACAGATACCTCTAATACCTGATCATCCACATATTATAAACACAATCTGAGTTTTTTTGTGTCAAAGTGCATTGTGGATTTTTCCAGCTAACAACAGATGTCCTGCCAATGGGAAACACGGGGGAGACAGTCCTAGAGGAGATGGGGGCTCAGGGGTAGGAAAGACTAGGATGGGTGTATATGGAGGTGGCTGATTTGTTGGACAAAAACAGTGAACTCAAGTGGGGCTCTGACCTCTTGTGCATATTCTGGCCCTTACAAACTAGAAAAATTCAGGCATCTTGCCAAGGAGCTGATTCAGACATTGCATTTATATCCCAAGACACTATGAATGCAAATGATATATTAAATCATGTGTCTTCTAACAGATTTAATTGTGATCAGACAACAAATTCCTAAACCCAGACATCCTTGAGCTCCCTGGCTGTCTCTTTTAATTCTTTGTTCCTTAGATTTAAGTCTCTAAGGGCTAATGTTGTCCTGCATCTGAGTCAACAGGCCCCTCAGGCCATGACACAATTGGACTAGAAACTGGAATTTAAATCACTGGGAAACAAAAGGATAAGCCTTAAAATAGGCATCTTTCTAACAACTTTCCTTAGAACACTAAAAGCCCATGGGAGCCCATCATAATTATGCAAATTTTACTCTACCTGAAGTCTCTTTCCTCTTGGAAATAACTGCAAAGAAGCATGCTTTACAAAGAAACATGAGTGTGTGTCCTGACTTTTAAAGAGACAAGATTATGCACAATGGTTCTAATGCAGCAATCAAATCATCCTTTGGAGAAGGGTACTCCATGTTGTTGATGTGGTTTCTGGACTTAGGCCGCACTCACACAGAACAGTTTCTCCCTAAGATGCCATAGTTTCTTTTTTTTAAAAAAGAATTTTAATTATTGCATGACTATCTGTGGTGATAGTGGTGATGGTGGTGAGATGCGCATGTGTCACTGTGCATATATAGAGCTCAGATGACAACTTATAGGAGTCAGGTCGCTCATTCCAATATGTGGGTTCTGGAGATTGCATTCAGGTTGTCAGGTTTAAAGACAAACACCCTTACTAGCAAAGTCATTTTACTGGTCCCTATTCCCCTTCTTCACTTTGGTCTTATCAGACCACTGGCCTGCCACTACTACAAAATCAACTTTGGTATATGAGAATGATCAATCACAGTGAAAGAGGAGGTGGGGGAGGGGAAGATAGACAGAAACAGAGAGAAACTATTCGAAGCATTCCAATGAGAGGAAGTGAGAGTATGTATAGAAAAAACCCTTTCAAAATTCAATATGATCTTTATTTAACAATATATCTACTAAGCCTGAAAATATATCTATCCAACAATTTGGAAGGTTGAAGCCAAAGGATCATGACTTCAAGCCAGATATATTGCAAGCTCCAGATACAATAGGGCTTATGAGACCCTGTACCAAAAACCATCTGTATTTTTTATTAATGATGCAATTTTAAGATTCTATTGGAGTAGGGAATCAATTTGTGTAGCAAATCCTCAAACTCCTTGTCTTGTTTACAGCATCACTCTCTGAGTTTTTATTTTGAGTGTGTATCTTTAATTAAATTGATCTGATTATAATCAGCATGGTGATAATGCCATGAAAATCTTAAGTATTTTCTAATGATAACATTATTATTACATAAGGAGAAGCTTGGGCAAATGGAAGCATTGGCGGGGTTTCATAAGTTTGATCAAGGCCTTACCTCTAGGCTGCACTAAGGTTCTTCACCATCACATTGGAATCTATCCCCTTCCCCAGAGCCTTTAGAATGAAGTGATGATGCCCTTCTCCGATTTTTGTTCAATTCTGACACTTTGACTTGAGGTAAAGCTGTCTAGAGAACAATATACAAAGCTGTTTTATTTTCTGCCAACAACATAGCCTCATTTACTCCTATTGTTTTTAATTCAGAGACTTGCACAGACATAGAGTACCCACTCATATATCTGGCTTTCCATTCCTCAGTTCTTCTCATCTGTTCACAAATGTTGGCCTGAGAATCAGTTAGGAAATTGTACCAGGGATTATAGAATGAGCTTAAGCTTTCACACTGTACAGTTGGTAGAAGAGGGATGGAAGAATACCTGTCAAAAATTTGTTTCTTCTTGCTGTTCTAACATTTGCCATTCATGGGCAGAGTTCAAATCTGGGCCAGGCCTTGTAAGCATTACTTTAAACTGTTTGACAATGTTATACATATATATCAGGAAGATAATGACCTAGGAACCTTCTTGACTCTTCCTGTCTTTACAAGCCTTCCTGCATCCACCCACCAGAAGCTATTTTGAAGTGCACGTGAAATGTATGTGAGTTATTAATTCTAAGCTGACTATGTACACAAAGCCCATGAGGAGACCACTCAAACCTTCAGAAATGTTGAGGGAGTCCTAGCTCTGAACAGGCCACCCTGAGCATCAGAAGCCTTGATGTTTCTTAGTCTGAAAACATTTCTTTAAATCTGGTGTTGACAGTATTTTAAGATCAATATGAAAAACTGGTATAATTAGCATATTGTCCTACTTTCTATTCATGCATTACATGGAAAATGAAAAGTACCTTGAATATGGCAAATTATTTTGAATAATCTTCTGCTAAAAGTATTTGTTGGCAATGACATAGCTTTTTCTATTCTAGGAGAACTTGAATTGCATTGCAATTTCATGATTGAATTCAATCACTACAAAATATAACAACCTGGAGGTGAGCTATTCCTCACATGATTTATGAATAGAATGTCTCTGTCTTATTTGTAAACATAAATAACTTTCTAACAGTATCAGATTTTTAAAAAAATTATGTAACTGGATTGTTCTTTATCAGTATTAACATATCATTACCATCGTAGATCATGATGGCCTACTATAATAGCAGCTATTATTTCTTTGGTGATAGGCTTACAAGTGATTTTTCATCAATGAAGGAAATAAAAAGAATATTGCCAGATGTTACATATCAACACATAATCTGTACTCGATCTGATATAAGTAAGGTGAATGAAAACAAAGAGTATGATTGAATTTACCCATAAAGACAGATGTGATAAAAAATGATATTCAAATCAGGAAAAGAAAAATGTTGAGAGGAATTATAATCAATACATTTTTCAAAAGTATTGAAGATGAAGAAAGATGGCCTAGATTAGTTCACTCTGTTAAAAATATCATAACAGTAACCATGGTGTGTTCAGCTCTAAGTGAGACATCTATACTACTCCTGCTTCCTCAGATGTCATCACAGAAAGATTCTTAAGAGCTAGAAAAAGTTGATGTCTTCAGAGAAACAGCTTTTATTGGCCATGGTGATACTGTTGCATATATGAGTTTTGAGCACTTGTGAGTATATGCACAAGACCTGTAGAAAACAAAGCCACGCAAACTCCAAGCACAGAAGAGGGTGGGGAATTAAAAAAGTCTGACTCCTATCTAAAGACTTCAGAAGATTGACATCAGCTAGGGGAGGGAGAGCCCAGTTTCTTCAGGGATGAGGGACCTGTCTGTGACCTCTTACATGGTCCCATACCTTGCAGAACCAGGCATCACTAAGCGGATGCGATGGGTATTCTGAGCTGAGATAAGAAAGAGAGGAAGAGGGGGAGAAAGAGAGAGATAGAACATGATGGCAGGAGGATAAGTGGTAGGAAACAATGGAGAGGATTTGGAGCGAAGAGAATGGGCATTAACTTTTTATCAAAACACATTATACCCATGTATTAAACACTCAAAAATAAAAAGTAAAAAAAAAAATGCTTTGAGAAAGGAATTTCTTTTGAATTGTGATAGACTTTCTCCTAAAAATCTAATAACGTCCAAACCACAGTTACATAACTTGCTGTGTCTGCCAAGTTAATTTGTTTAACTTCTAAACTTCTAATTCTATTCTATTGATGCTGCATTTCAGGTTTACGGATAAAGACAGTGACTCAGAGAAAGAAACTAAGCAATTTGACAACAGTCAAGGTTCCGAGGTTCACGGAATTATTCTGTTGTTTGTTCCTCCAGAGAAGGAGGATGAGTGATAAAACCACATGCATGTAGAAGTATACACAGCCTAGTAAGAATTAGTAGCAATGGTCTCTAAGTAGAAAATGGAATTATGTTGGAAGTGAAAGGGGCCTGAAATCAAGCCTTACACTTGTGATTCCATATTTAAATATAGAGCAATACACGTATTGTACAGCCAAAGCTACTGGGGGCCTCAGTGACAGAATTGGGCTTAAAGCTTCATTTACTTGAATCTTACTCTAGTCTTCTTACAAGTGGCAGTCATAACCTCAGTCAGCAACAAGAATGTTCTCACCCTACATCAATGTTTTTCAATAACCTCCTGACTTCATGTAGCATCATGCACCAACAGAGGGGCCAGAGACTAGAAAGCCCAAAGTGGATTTTTACAGTAAACAAATGATTTCATTTTTTTGTGGCATCTAAGCATTGTAATTCTTCTAAATATGATCACCTTGTTCGTATGCAAAACAACAAAACAGTTTTGGAAGGAATAGCTTAATTTGTGAAGCATATAAAGATGAAAGATATAACATTAAGACTTAACTCCTAAAATCTTGACCCTGAACTCTAGAAGTGGCATCAAGTTCTCTGATAAAAAAAAAAAGAGAGAGAAACAATATTGAGGAAGGGCAAAAGTATATTATAGGAAACAACCAGGAAATAAAGGCCTTAGTCTCTAGGAGAAAGCTTTCTCCTACTCATTTTATTCCAGGAGGTAATAGGAAGAGGATGAAATTTTGGAGAATGCCAATTTAAAATGTAGATGTACAAGACTTGTAAGGAAGAAACATAAAGAAAATTCAGTTTTTCACAGTGCTGTGTCTAGTTCAGCAGTGTGAATTGAGGGTAGAGAGAAACTGAAGAAATCTATCGCCTAGAAACATAAGAACATCCCCCAGGAGTTTGTTCCTGAGGAAGGTTGGCTGAGGTTAGTAGGGCTAATGTCTTTATGCTGTAGTAGGTGATATTTTGGAGTTGACTCAGTCATAGCATTAACATTGCAATGCCATACTTATCCATTTTATCTTTATTTAAAAAGAATATTAAGTAATTTGAAAATCAATCTGATGTTTTATTGTATTCCTCCTATGTTTGAGCTAGTTTTCTGGTTCAGAAAGTGTAAGATTTTTAGTCTAAACACAAACTGGAAATGTATTATGTGACCAGAATAAAGATTTACAAAACTTTCTGTGCCTTTGCTCCCTCATATGTTTAATTATGTAAGATTGACATAAAATAGTCCTTTATATTAGAGTATTATATGTTGGAACATACTAAATAGAATGGAGTGTGCATTTGGCATATAGTCAACATTTGACTGATAACGTGATTTGTTACTATTTATTGTACTCTGTTTGCAACATGAAAGTCTTGTGTCTTCCTCAACACAATGACTAGAAATATGCCCACACTACTAGAAAATTATGCAATTACCATAAAAATTCTATTTCTCTTGGTCTGTTTCTTAATTCTAGCACTTAAGAAAGTATTTAATGTTTCCATGCCTCATTTTTAAAAAAATCTATAAACTGAGGATAATACTTATGTCATCTCCACAAACTTGTTTTGAAAGAATATTTGAATTACTTACTGGCAGGTATTAATTAATCAATATCTGACAGCAGTCATGATTGTTCTTGCCTGCTGACTGAGTGAGGCATTATTCTAGAGTCTACATGAGTGGGGGCTGTGGAATAGCTGATTGTTCACTCTTCTTAGCAGTGTGAACTTGGGCAGAGTGATTAGTGTCTAACGAACACATTTGCATCCTGTTGCAAATAAAATTATATTTGCCAACAATTTTAAACTGTGCCTGAGAAAGATACTATGAAGGAGCAAATCATGGACCATGACCTTCTCCATTAGACACTTGGTCATGACATCACTGGATTCAGGACTGGTTCATTTGTGGATGTATTATTTACAGCCAGGAAAAAAAGAACTTGCAGCATGGTAGACTTTGATACAGATTTTTTTCAAATAATCAAATGACCTGGGCTTGAATTATAGCATTGTTGATACGTAGTCCTTGTATAAATTAGGAGAGTTCACTTAAAATTACAAATATTGGGATTCTCTTTCATTGAAGATAACAATGAAATAACAATTGAAGATAACAATTGAATAGCAACTTTAATTAAGTAGATTTAAATATTAAAAGATTTGCACAGTTTATTGTGCATCTTAGCTATGCAAACATGTACCTCACTTGTACAACATGATTTTGTCACCGAAACATCTAACATCTACTCATATAAAACATTAATTATTTTAAGCAGTAATTAACATAAATTAAGCTTTTTATTACCTCCAGAATACCCAGTAGAGATGTGTTCACTTCAACACAGATTTATGAATTTATAATATAGCATAGAATTGTTTTACCAGCCAAAGATTCAGACAGAAATGTTTACGCTAATAGGTAAATAAGGATTGCCCTCTCAGTTCATCTTTATAATTTGTCTTATCTTCTTCTTTCTTTATATTGAAACTTTGCAGACAAAGTAGGACCCGTGCTTCTGCCAAGGAAGGCTGGACGTCAACCATGCTACTTCACATCCCTTGGCAAGAAGGCAATTTGAAAGTAAGAAGCTAAGCTTTAACCCTGCAATCGAAGCAGCTAATGTAGCTACAGTCTGTATTTTATACACCTGGTGGAGTAGAAAATTGAGTCTGTTTGAAGTATTAGGTTCCCATTTCAGTATCTAAAGAAAGCCTGAAGAAACCAGTCTTACTGATTGGACTCTTATTTAGATTGAATCTTACCTCTTAAGTCAATGCAAATGGAAAATAGGTGTGTAAGAACTCTTGCTGGCTACACGGGTGAACAGCATCGTAGTATTAATAAAATAAAGATTGTGGCCAACAAAACTCAACATTTTTATAAAGTAAGTTTTTTTTCATTGTATTTCTATATATGGTTTTGAAATCACTGATTAGGCCAACAAATTTGACTCACAAATGAATAGTCACAAAAATGTAGAAAACAAAAGCTGTCACCAAACAGGCAACCAAAAACAAAGAAAAGAAAAAGTTTCACTAATTAATAGTAAGCCTGTTTTAGGTTTGTTTATTTTTTCAAGGACTACTTATTTCCCTCAGGTATCTTAAACCAACATGTATGACGTAATGCAACAACTCTCCAGTACTGACATCATCTTCTTCTGTGTTTCTTATCTTGTTAATTCCACTATGGTTCCTTGGTGAAATCTCTTTTCTATTATTCACTGAGCAATACCAATTATTTCCCAGTATTTCTGATTAACGTCTTCAAGGTCCACTTGAAGTTCACCTTCACCTTCCACCACTATCACCTGCTTGTTAGAACTTTGTCATCTCTTGCAGGCAGTCCAGTCCAGGGTGAATTCACTAAGTTCTGATATTACAGTGTTCAACTTCTAGATATAAACTATGAGATCTCTAGCTGATCATTTAATTTCTATTTTCCTATTAGCTTTCTCTTTTAAGTAGGAATGTAACTGTGTCCATTTGAGAGTCTTGCCATTGATAATAATAATAATTGACATGCTATGCTATGGTTCTTATTCTCAGTAAAATGTGACGATTGATACTACGTCTTGAATAAACTTTTAGGGCAGCTTCCTGGCTGATTTTTCTTCTTTCTTTTCTTTCCTCTCCCTCTCTTCTCACCTCCCACCAGACTGTGTTAAGTTTCAACTTTTGAACACATGCTTTAGCTCCTCTGATGAAGCAACAATTCTTCTCCAAGGGACTCTGCAGACATACTAACAATATACCTCAGGTTCAATACACCCAGCTTCATCTAAATGACAGTAAGCAGACTAGCAGCATGATTGTCCACTAATATAGCAGTCATAAAACCTTCACATGCACTGTTAAACCTCTGAGAATGCACAAGGAATGCTTATCATTGTAGTGTTCATAGCTTAGATAAAAGAATGAATAAAAGATTAAAACATCGTAAATTTTCTGTAGCTCATCAGTCATAAAACTGTTTGAACCAAATAAGCTAACACACATTGTGGAGTTCCTCAGTGCTAATTCATTTAACAAGTAGCTCTCATATCATTTTATTTATATGCATTGTACCTGACTGAACTAGACATATGTGTTTATTTCAGTATGATGGCAGTCCTCAGATGAGGTGCTCTGTGTCTTCCCTTTGGGTTGGTACTATTATCTTTAATATAGTACCCCATAACTCTGCCATCATGAAATGAAATAAACTGAACCTGTCAACAGTAACAGCTGCTCAGTTACCTGCCTCTGTCTGACTTATATCAAAGCCAGTTCATCATTATTTTGTAGAAATACAATAGACCAGGACAAATACTGATCTATATTTTTACATTGGGCGTTAGCAAGCTACCATTAAATATCTAAATATGTATGCCTATGTTCTTTGTGGTAAGACAGTTAAACTTAGTCTCCCTACTTCTCTTTCTTTCTCTCATTTTAGGAAAATGGGACAATAAAACTTGGCATTTTGTTTCTTTTACAAGAATTTTATGAAGATAATTTAATACATTTAGAGGAAAGATAAGCCTGTAAAAATCCACCACAAAGGCAGAGGACAGATATAATTAGAAACACGTATCACAAATAAGTAAATAACAGTGCCAATTGGTTGCACGTCCGAGCTAAATGAAGATTCTAGTATTTCCAATATGGCATTGTATAGGTGCTTAGATACCAAGACAAAATGAAATTCCACATAGCTCAAAAACATCCATGATTGAAATAAGAAATATTATCCCAGTGACTCCTGTGACTCTAGACCAGTGCTTCTTCACTTCCCCAATGCTGCAAATCTTTAATACAGTTCTTCATGTTGTGATGAGCCCCAACCATAAAATTATTTTTGCAACTATTTCAGAACTATAATACTACTGTTATTAAATGCAGATATCTGATATGCAGATGATCTTAGGCAAACCCCATGAAAGGGTTCTTCTACACAACAAAGAGTCACAACCCACAGGTTGAGAACCATTGCCCTCGATGTAAGAAGAGCTGATAACAGTTCTCAGTTTTTTATCATAGTATCCCAGAAAGAGGAGATATTCATTCAAGAAACCATCACAACATTTTCAGGTAAATGGGCCCATGAGATTGTCTCAAGAATGTAAGTGGAGTAAGATCTGGTTTTCCTTAAATTGATATTGTATATACTTCTCAAAATAATGAACACAACTAGTAATGGATAAAGTGTGTAGATTATGGAGCACAACTGCAGGCTTCAGATACTTCCTTAGCTCTTCCTGATGGTGTAATCAAGCGAGGTAACTTATCTCCAATGCCTCAGTCTTCTGTTCTGTAAAATAGTGTCCATCTTGCATGACTGTGTATAGCTCAGTAAGCTGATAACTTGTTCTGTGTACAATGTGGAACAGCATTGGATTCAGTGTAAAGGTTGGATATTTCAAAGTAAGTTTAATATCTGGGAATTCAATCATAATAATTCTACAGCTCATGAATGCAATGAAATACTCTCTTCATATCCTCACCCTGTCCAAGAAAAAAAAACAGCTAAAAATATGTGTACATTTTTTCCTGGATCATTATTTAGATCGTCTATCTATTTTCCTGACTACCTTCCTAGGTTGGACATTTTAGCTTAATTCACCAAGAAAGATATGGCCTGAGGTAAATTATCCATCGGAGGCTCAACTTTTAAAAAAAGTTTCCTGGAGTTGCTTTTATATTTCTAATTACCATCATGTTGGCAGTTGAAGCTTCCTTCTGAAAATGAATCCGCTAACAATGAAATTCTGGTGAATTCACTGTCAACACAGGCATATGAAATTTCCCTTGATCCATATATCACCAGAAAAAATAAGACCTAAGGAAACCATAAGCTGTAGTTGACACCAAAGATCTTAATATAGTTAGAAAATCATGCCTTGTAATTATTCATGCCAATATTTTCATAATGAATTATCAGTTATGAGCAGTCGAGTCTAATGATGACCCTGTCTCATCTATTCTTTTTCTTCTGAAGTCAATAAAAATTACGAACTAAATCATTAATTTAATAAATAAACTATTTTGATCAAATGAGAACATTGAGATATTAGTAAGTGGATGTTATTGTGACCTCAACTGAAATATAATGTGCATAAATGTACACATAAATACAATCAAGTGTTTAAAGCTTTCTCTTCTGTATGAGTTCCTGGCTATTATCAATGATCACCATTATAGTCATAACATCATTTGAATAAACAGGAAAATGATTGATAATTTTTAGAGATAAGGTGAATGATGCAGTTATTCATTTAGGAGATACAGTGACAGGCTTTGCCATACACTGTCACTGAAGAAAAAGCAATTTGTATTCATATTTGTGCTGCCGCTAGGAATTTCATGATATTAAGCCATATGTGATGTGGGTCATCACATTCTTTAAATTATATAAACAGGCGTTCATTATCAACAAGCTTTTATGTGCTAGTTGTCATGTTATGGGATTAAGAATAGATATTATGAAAAATTATGTTACTGACTTTGAAAATTGAACTGGTTCTGAAGATACCAATTTCTGACTCTCTAAATATCCGGAATTTAGGTAGTAACATCTTTATATATTCCCCTAGCTCCACCCTGAACCAATCACTGATACTTTGAAGAGGCTGAATTTTATCAGCAATCTACACTTTTTGATGTTTTGCATTCCCAGTGGGTCTGGCCAAATGGAAGGGCTACATGGAATCAGACAGGAGAAGCAGAGAGCAGTAAAGATATAAATCCCTGGAATCAGTTTACGGAATCAGTTTAGATTCACTGATTTCTCTTAATTTGAAATCTGTGAATAAAGCAACCGTGGCCGAATTTACAGGAACTTCCTCAATACATCCCAGAGGTGATGAATACAGTTCTGCCTGAAAATTGATGAAAACATATGCTTTGGGGCTGGAAACCTAGCTCTGTTAATTGGGAAAGCTGTTCCATTTTTCTGTGCTAAGGTTTCTTATATATATATGTGGAAAATAATTTCCTTTTTCAGGTTGTATTAGTTGAATTACAACTTGTCATCTGTTTAGACTAATGGCGCATCTTGCATTAAGTGCTTTGCATGAACTACTTTATTTAATCCTGTGGTGATGATAATACATTTTCAGATGATAACAGAAAGCGTTCTGTATTAACAATATGCTATGCTCCTTTCCTCCACTCACTCTAAACATGTTTCTTCTTGTATGCTCTCAGATATTCCTTCGTTATTGAGGTTTGTCCTGACACAGCTCATATATCTCCCTAGCTTTCATCTGCTTTTAAACACATTACTACAATTTGCTTCTTTCACAATACTCATCCTGTCAGGAGGGAATTATCTTTGCATTATTGTTATTTCTCCTCTCCCAAGTAAGCGTCATGAGAGACATAACTTGAAAAGTGTCCTTCCCTCTTAGAGTATCGTACATGTTACATTTGATCTCTCTAAATAAAACACAGGCAATATTATGAAATAAAGACTAAATAAGGAAACCATTGGGCACATTATTTCAGGATTTTGTTTAGTACCAAGCACAACAGGAATCTAGTATGTGCCAAGATGATGCTTCCCTCTAACTCTTTTAATTGTTCTTGGACAGATGAAGGGGACCCAACCAGGGCCATAGCAGAAGATGTAAAAAAGTAAGTTTGCATCTCAGAGAGAAAATTGACAGTAGTTTAGTGACCAGTAGGACGGTGGGGAAGCAGAAAGGGGAGGAGAGAAAAACTTCGGCAAGTGGCAGATGCCGACGCCAGAGAAAGTGACAGGGGAACTCCTGGAAAATTGTTGAGTGAGGCGGTTCGGCTGCTACATTTGGCTGTTTTTCATCAATGGCCTGAGATGGACATTCAAAGATCAGTGGACAACTGGGTGGTCAGAGGACAATGGGATGGGTAAAAAAATGGAACAAGACAATCTTTAATTTAGTAGACAGCTGTTGCTAGCCTTTATCCTTATCTCATTTCTCAGCCTTATTCTGGAGTCACTGACATCAGACAGAACACTGCATCCTGAATTAATGCTCACAAGATCACATCAATTTCTGATTTTTAATTAACATCAGGTGGCTTGACCAGAGAAGGACGTAGACCATTAGCTGAATAGATCATTCTTGTCAAAGTCATGCACTGCTCTCCTAAACCTTTCTATGCTAGTTGAAATTTTGGACTTTTGTTTGACAGTTTTCTCAACCAACAGAGTCAAGATATGTTGCTTAAAACACTAATTTTGGGGATTATAGTTTTTACCTTTTATTAAATATTTTATCATCAAACATTTGAAAATAAGTACACTTTCATAAAGCATCTTTTTACCATGTGTCAAGTCTGTAACTTGAAGCATGCATGACAGAAACAATATTTAAATAGCACTATTGAGTAAGTGACAATAAAATCGAGGAGGAGGAGGGGTTGAAGAGGAATTGGAGATAACAGGCTGTGATGAAAGCGAAATATCAGACTCATTGTGTTTTGCTCTTGGTGTGTGACTAGCACAGATATGTTCACAGGCAGACCTTTTCAGGTTACTGCAAAAGGCTCTCTAAGGAAAACAGGCTCAAAGGTAGTTTTCAGAAGAAGCAGTCCTGCTCTCTGGCAAGGACCAGTGTTACTTTTATAGTAAATGGGGAAATCAGATGTCTTCCCTTGTTCCTTCAAGTTTTAAGTTTTCTAATTCTGGGCTCAAAGGGCTTTATAACTCAGCAAGAATTTGGGCTTTTCTATAGGAAGCTAACATGCAGACACACAGCATTGGAAGTCCCAGAAGGTTACATAGAGAAAACTTCCTCTGTCACTCAGCTCAGTCATATCTAAAACCTTTCATGTTAGTTAAGGCTCATCTTCAGTTTCTTGAAGCCCAGATATGAGGTAGATATACCCATCTTCCAGGAGCCTAGGGGCCTCTGCTATCAGTTGTTTGTTTTACCTGCCTACCTCTCACCCCATATTCATATGGTATCGTTTTAGCATTGTGTACAATTGTTAGGATCTAGTCCATGAAGGGGAGCTAGCATGATCACTTGGCTAACAGAGCAATGGAATCCACTCTCTTCTTTTCCAAGTAAGCTACTTCTACATAATGGGCTTTCCTGTCATAGCTGGATACATGGAAACAGTTGCTAATTAAAAAAATGTATATTCATCATTCTGCATCTGGCTTATTTTGTTTAAAATAATAAGCTTTTTAACACAAAATTTTAATATAAAATGTACAGCCATGTACAACAAATTATATAATTTTCTTCATTGTAGGTGGGTAGAGCTCTATTATACATCTGATATTTTCTTCATTTATCTGTTGATAAATACCTAAGTTGATATCATAACTTGGCTGTTCTGAATAGTCCTGTAACAGAGATGTACACATATCCCTATGGTTTGTTGTACACACTCAGGAGTGAGCAGGCTACTTTTTCTTGTAGACTTTTAGGGAATCTTCGTAATGATTTCTATAGTGTTAGAATGCATTTACATTCTTATTAGTTGACACATAAATGTCTCTTTCCTCACCAGAATTAATTGATATTCATTTTATTTATGAGAATCAGTCTGAATGACATGAGATCAAATCTTAATATACATAAATTTGTATTTCCCTGGTAGATGAGGATGTTAGAATTCTTAAATATAGGATTTGAATTACTCTCATTCTTTGTGTTCAGTACATTTTTCTTCTTGACTGTAATTTCAAGAAAGATATTTTTAGGGTAGAATAGAGTTACATTAATTTGCATCCTCTGTAGAAACATAGTTGCTAGATATTGGTGCAGGGAAAATGATAACAGAACTCATTTGAGACTTACATTTTACCTACATATATGATACAAATAATTATGCTTCCAGCAAATATCAGGTAAACTGGCATTGTTGACTCTATCTTGAAATGAGAAAAGCAATAGCTTTAAGAGCCAGTTGTCTCTGAGTGGTCATAAGCTCTGCAGGTTCAGTACCATAGCAGCTTAAGGCTTTTCATTCCTCTGTATTATAGCTTTGCAGTTTGCTGCTGACATGCTATGTCTTATTTGTAAACTGTGTGTATATGTGTGTGTATATATATATATATATATATATATATATATATATATATATATATATATATATTTGTGTGTGTGTGTGTGTGTGCATGATGAAAGAAAAAAAATGTGCCATAATAATAATTTTAATGATTTTGTGCATGGAATTTCTACCTGGAAAAATCATTGCTTTTTTTTTTAATCTTCCCATAAAGAATGGGAAAGAATGCAGTGTAAGATCTGGTTAAGTAGACTTCCATGTGTTTGTTGTTTTGGACTTTACTCTATGTTTTGAAATGTTTATGAATGAAATATTTACTGCTTTCAACATAAGGCACAGCGACTGCCTTATGACGACTATTTACTGAATGGGCACACACACCCACTGGATCTTACTAATGTGATCTAGCACCATCCAAAATTTCTGTGTTTTTAAAATTCTAGGGTGTATTGACTCAATATACTCGTTTCTTGAGGTTCCTTCCATAATTTCTCCATTTGTGTTGTTGAGAGTGATGCCATTTACATTTTAAATCACCAATTAGATTAGTAGGTTCTACAAAATGATATGGGAGAAAATAAAGCAGGCCAATGAAGACAAAGTCTCTAGACCCACAACTTGGGTACTTCTTCTCACTTTTTTAAATGTTCTTTTTCCTTGATAGGAAAGACTACCTCCTGTTGTCTGGCTCTAGGTTTTTGTTGATGGTTGTAAATAAATTAATGTAAACATTTGTTGTGTATAGACTATTTATAAGCTCACAGACTCAGTGGCATTTAATAACTTTATAAAATTAACTCACCTTCTCTCTTTAGACGTCCTCTTTTTTTCTAATCCTCAAGGATGCCACAGTGTTGGAATGAAAGAAAAGGCAGGCCAGTGTGCTAGTTTGTTTCATGTGTATACTTGCCTAAGCTAGAATGCTCAATTATTTAATCAAACCCTAATCTAAGTGTTCTGTGGAGGAAGTATATGAGAGTGATGATGTCTACAATCAGTAGACTACAAGAACAGATGACTCTGGATATCGTGGGTGAGTCTCATGTAATCAGTCAAGGTGCTAAACCTGAGGCTTCCTCAGGAAGAATCCTGACTCTATCTTAACAGTATCAAATGCTCTTTCCAGTTCACCCAGCCCCTCAGTCCTATGAGCCAAAATAATTTTATTTATGTGTGTCAAGTCATTTAGACATAAATGCATACATAGGTACACACATATATACATATACAATATGTATGTGCATATGATTGTATTTTGTATTGGTTCTGATTTTCTCTAGAACCTTGACCAGTATGAGCAGAGGACAAAGGGAAAGAAACACTTAGAAGAACAGAAGTACAAAATTACAAAAGAAATTGAATAAAACGTAGTTTATCTATATCTATAAACATAGCTATATCTATCTTATCTCTATCTATGCATGTCTCTATATCTATATATCTACCATATGATCAACAATCCCTCTCCTGGTTTTATGTCATCAGTAAATTTAATTGTTTTGATAAAGAGGCACCTGTACTTCCATGTTCACTGGGGAACTAATCACTGTAGCAAAGAAATGGAATTAACCTACTAGGTGACTATTACTGAATGAATGTGTATATTCTGTGTGGTTCATATACACTGAGGAACACTATTCAGTCTGGAAAAGAACAAATTGCTATTATATTTAATAACTTGGGGGGGGGAACAGGACATCATTAAATGAAATAAGCCAGACACAGAATGACAAACTGCATCATCTCACTCATGTATAGAGTTTTAAAAAGTTGATCTCATAGCCGCTAAGACTGTAATAGTGAGTAGCAGCTACTGAGGCTCATTGCTGGGGACTAGGGATGGGGAAGATTAATTAATGGTAACTATTTTGTAGTTAGATATGGGTTATGTTTTATATCAGAGTGGCCATCGGTGACTATAACTTATCATGTATCCCAGAAAAGCTAGAAGTGTGTGTATTTTGTAGCAAAGGAAAGATGAATGTTTGAGGATGTGGATATGTATATCCATATGAACATTACACAGAATATACATGTATCCAAACACCACATGTTACTCCATAAATATGCATATTCTATGTGGCAATTAGAGAACAAGAAACTTACAAAATAATATAAATTAAATTGCCAGCGGCTGTGCAAAGCAACCCTCAAGGCTAGTCCTCCGGCCACAAAAGGAACAGAAAAATTCTTCAGTGTCAGGAAGGATGGGCCTCTGTTACTGACACCTTGCTTTCAGCCTGCCAGGTGTGTCTGGTGCTTGTAGCATGGTGTTTCACATAGATAGACATTGTAAATAGACATCGCTTTGCAGGAGATGATATATTGATTCGTTTTAGAAGCAGAAATTGACGTGCGTGCGGACCTAAACAAGCAAAGCAAACAATTTGGGGGCGAAAAGAAAAGGAAACTTGCTTTGAATAGCAGGAGACGATGTTTTGGCAGCTGAACATGGCAAGAGCTTCATGAGCCGCTCTTTAATGCTGCGCTTGGTGTTGTTCTGGGCGTAGAGGAAACCTAGAAAATACACGATCGGTTCTGTTAGTGCTTTCTGCACAGAGGTACCCACAGGGCTGCAGGGGTCACCAGGGAAGCCGGGTGGGTGGATAGGGAAACAGATAGCTAGCTGCGAATCCAGGCAAACACAGGCAATGGGTTAGGGCCCCAAGAGTTGGTTTCCTCGTTTACCTTTTATATAACCTTTTCGTTGTTGTGTTTTTGCATCAAAGATGCTGATTAACAAACAAATTGAATGAAAGGTTTTTTCATTGGATGACAAGAGTAAAATTTGTTGGCTTGTTTTGGGCCTCAGATTAAAAGCAAAACTTACACCGCTGGGAAAAGTTGCATGGATTGAAATTTCAATATTGAAACCAGTGTTAGGGGCCCACATCACAGTCTTCTATTCTCATTGCTCCCATCTTTGATCACAAAGGAAGTGGTGCTCTCATAAATCACTCACACAGCAATCACCTGATAGTACCTTTGCCTTCCCTGAAAGTGAGAAAATCAATGTCCTTGACAGGCAGTCTTATTAGCATATGTTGAAGAGTCCGGATATGTGGGAATCCTTCACATTTTTCACACAGTGACGTTAACAAATGGAACTTATGCAAGTGAAGCCATTCCAAAGAAAGCAGGGTGCATTTCCAAAAAGTTAACCCAGGAAAAGATCTTGTTGCAGCAGGAGCTCATCCATGACTTCAGGTTTTTGGAGAGGACCCTGAGAAAATTAATGGTGACTACACAGGCAAGGCAGCAAGTGCCTGAGACATTTCATTTAGGGAACCCACCAGTTCAATGTCACCCTAGCCACTCAAAATGCATGAAAGCCTAAATCTGCTTGTTAAAATGAATTGCTTACCCCGAATGAGTTTGGAAGATGTCCCATCTAAAGCAATAGCAAGAGAATTAATTAAACTGAAGTTAGACTCTTTTCTTGATGGGGACCTGACAAATATGTCTCTTGTTCCCTTTCTACTTCTTTGTTTCTACATTGGAATTTTAAGCATGTTTTGACCCTGGACCTAAAGATCTGTCTCCTTGTGGGAGTGTTTCATTTCCCCATGAATAAATACCTGCTGAAATGCTTATCTTTGGGAGTGACAAAATGAAGAATTATGTATGGAAATCAAGTCAGATCATCCTACTGATTAAGTGCAATCTTACGACTTCATAGCGTCTGCACATAAGGCATTACATCACTCTGTGGCCCTGCCATCCAGTTTCTTTACTGCTCTAGCTCACTGACACTGGCCAAATCACCCTCTCCAACCTTGTCAGAACTCATACATCATACTTCCAGCCTGGCCACTTAGTGTGGACCACTTTTCTCACTTGACTTCCTAAGAGTAGGCTGAGAACCTGGCAGAAAATAAAAGGTCGCTAGATTCATATTGGGCATACGAAAACCACTATCAGTTTCTATGTTTTAAGTCTACTTTGTGTAGCAGAGATGTAAATTTGCTTCCTTCTTCTGTTTCTGAAAGAACCCTGTCATCTAGGCACTCCTCCTTGGGAAACTCTGAGGCATTAGGGTTTTGTATTCTATCCTCAGGCAAGCATTCTCTATGGCTCTGTCTTTGCTATTTCCATTCTGTCATAGTAAGCTGTGTGCTACATCCTTGTTCTAATCAGTCCTTCAACAATAGTCAACACCTGTATCCCCAATCTGCCTTTGAAACAGTTCAGACACTTTGCTCCGGTTAATTGTCTCTTCCTGTCTACTGCTGGTCTATGGGGAAAGACTTCTCACTTGTTTGCTCTACCAGCCCTAGTGGTTCAGCATTCTACTTTGTGGTGTCAGGGGTCACATCCTGTCATTTATAAGATAAAAGAAGTTGTAGAAGAAGTTCCTGCTAGCCTTCTGTAGTGGGACACAGACTAACCATAAAGGAGATTCTATCCTGGTGCTTTTGCTTCTGTATTGATTTTTTGATATCTAGTCAGACTCTGTAATTTTGACAGAAATTTTAGAAATGTTTCCTGGTTTCTGGATTTCCTGATTTTTTTTTTTTCCATGAACTCTGGCATTTACCAACTTATGCTTTACATGGGAAGGGGAAGATTCCTTCTCCCCAACTACTCACAGCTAATAATGGTATCTCTGTTGCTCCTAGTCTTATCTGGGTAAGATCACCAAGTTGCCACTTTAAATTAAATTTTAGATGTCTTAAGATTTTAGTTCCTGATGTTTACTATTTTATTATAAATGGCCTTGTAGAGATCATTACACTTCAGACATCTATGCTTTTTCATGAAACAATTTTAAATGTCTCTTTTAGGAATGCATTTTGTTTTGTTGTTTTGGTTTGTTTGTTTGTTTGTTTGTTTTGCTTTTTTCAGGCCGGGTTTCTCTGTTGTCACTCTGGCTGTCCTGGATCTCACTCTGTATAGACCAGGCTGGCCTTGAACTCACAGAGATCCACCTGCCTCTGCCTCCCAAATGCTGTGATTAAAGGTGTGGGCCACCACCATCTAGCTAGGAATACATTTTTATTTGTTGTATATGAGTATTAAAATTAGAATGCCCCTTGTTCCATGCATACATTTTGATTGATTGTTCCTTAGCTTATGGTGTTATTTAGGTTGATTCTGGAATCTTCAGGAGACGGTGCCTCATTGGAAGAAATAAGTAACTGGGATCATGCTTACCTTGCCTACTTCCTGTCTCCCTCTGCTTCATGATTTGTCTTAAGATGAAGTTTCTATAATACGTATGTACCACTATGATCTGAGATGCTCCACCATGCCTTCCCTGCCATGATGCTCTGAAGCCCTCAGAAACCATGATTGAAAATAACCTTTTCTCTTTTAAATTATTTCTGTTGGGTATTTTAGTGTCAGTGAAGTAAAAGTAACTACAAAACACTGTTAGAGAGCAAGATGTGGTCATGGTGAATTCTCATTGTCTTCTCTTCTTTCCTCCTTTCTTCCTCTGACGTCAGGTCATGCCACACTTTCTTCCCGAAAAACGTAGTGGTTTAGTGTCTGGACACTGGAAGTAATCAGCCTAAGGTTGTACTTCAACACAGACCTAGGGTTAGATAGCTACTTAATCTCTTTGTATTTCAGCTTTCTCTTTAGGAAAATAAGCTAAGCACATGTCAACCTCAAGAAGTTGTTGATATCAGATGTAATAACATGAAATATTGACCCAATGACAGTTCTGTAATATGAACCCAGTGAATCTTAAACTTTATTTTTTTTATATGAATATACCACATCCTTTCCAGCCCCAGAGACTTTTTACATGTTTTTATCTGCACATAAACTTTAAATTTTTGCTTCTTTCCTTTTTGTCTAGTTCAGGTCCATTCACCCTTGTGATTTCAGTACTGAGATTGTTCCCTGATGAATGCCTAACGCAATAAAACAGAACATGAAGAAATCTTACATGTTTCTGTAGTTTCCCTTTTCCTTCTTTCATAGGAAGTATAATCAAAGACATAATCCCATTTTAAAGTATATTTCCTTACTGTAATATAGTGTTGAAGAATGCTACATTTAGTGATTAATTAGTACGTATTATTGGATGTGTTATCACTAGAAACAGTCATGTACCTGCGTAAACAATATAAGCACTGAAAATATAAGCAGTATAGGACTGTGATGCTTAGGAAAAGAGGAACTCAAAAGGTGAGACTGTAAAGGCGCTTGCTGCATCGTAGTAGGCTCCCCTCAGGGTTCAGAGACATGAAGTCCAAGCTTACTGAACTGAGATCCAGACACGAATGAGGCTACTGCAGTGGCTAGAATTTTTAAGGAAATAGAGAAGTGATTTTTGTGCATGGTGAGGAGTGGTTTAGGGACCTCATGTGGGTTATTGAGTAAGGGTTGGTAAATGTATCCTCAGGATGAGTTGTCATAATGTATATGAAGGAGAAGGGGAACAGGGCTAAGAATAAAATAATGATAAAGAAGTCTGTGAGTGCTCAGCAGTGTTGAAGTTATGGTGCAGTCATGCACAATCACACACTCACACACACACACACACACACACACACACACACACACACACACCTTAAAAGTGAAGAAGATAAAAGGAAAGACACCAACTACACTGAGAGCCTCCATTATTCTTTAGGAGCTAAGGAAGACTACATGGGAGGAAGAATAATTCCCTAGAGTGTACCATTTTACTACAATATTTTAACCTCAATTTAGGGAAAGAGAAAGGAAGGATAAAAAGACAGAAGTTTTCTCCACTCTTGAAAGCAGCCTTGGTAGAGAGAGAAAGAGAGAAAGGTAGAAATTTTCATAGCCCTTTCAGGCTCTCCTAAGCTTGGAGAGCAGGAGCTGACAGTGAGACAGATTACCATGTCAGCTCCTGAGCCCCATGGCTCCAACAGATGTTCTTCAATGAAACAATGATGAAGCAACCAACAATCAACAGTTCTTCCAGACTCTCAGGGCTACAGCCCTTATAAACTCTAAGCAAAATTTCCCAGAAACCCCACGTGGCACACAATCATAAGGACAGTCTACACATGGCAAAACAACTGCATATAACCAAATTATAGCCACCAGCTATATTTGGAGCATTCCAAATCAAACACATAATCATCCATCACACAAGGGAGGGAAACAAAAACATAGTCCAAACATCATTTTACATTTGTAAGGAAACCAAAATAACAAAACCATTCTCAAGACAACCCAGATTGACATAGCTTAACAGGAAATAGAACAAAAGTTAGAAATACTTTAAGTTGAACTATGGAATGTCTTCTTGAATAATATGAAGTTCTATTTAAATATGGACAACGCAACTCAAACTTCCCACGTTGTGTGGTATGAGTGCCAGTTATACTATGAGACATCACCTGGCAGGCAAAGGAGGGAACAAAGCTTCACTCATAATCAAGAGAAAAAAGAATGAATAGAAATAGGCCTAAGATGTTCACAAATATTGGAGCTGATAATAAATAGCTTTAAAGGAAATGATGACCACAACATTATGAAACTTCAGAAATGGGATTAAAGCAACACGCAAAATCAAGAAGGTGCAAAGTGAAATATCTAAAATAAAAAGATTGTAAGAGCAGGAAGACCAGGAATACTGCTGTGATACTGTGTCTCCTGGAAATGGCTGCCTAAAGAAGACCTGAACAATGACAGTATCAACAGGCTTGTTAATGTAAAAAGAGAAAGAAAAAAAAACAAACTCCATGCCCCACACAAAGAATTACATGCTGATAATAGCTGCTGGGAGAGGGAGAATTACCCTCTCTCAGAGATGAGTCCTCTGAAATTATATACATATAAAAGACAAAAACAGTTTCACAGGTTATAATTATATATTTGTACTTGAGGGCATGTGTGTGTGTGTGTGTGTATGTGTGTGTGTGTGTATGTAAAATTAAAAAAAGCTTATTAATTTCAGAGGAAGTGAGGGGTGTCTGGAAAAAAGTTTGAGGGAATGGGCATGGGAGGAGGTGGAGGAAGAAAAGGGTAGAGGGAAAGTGATGAAATTATATTTTAATTAATTTTTTTAAATTTTACAAACTTTCCTTTATTTAGTTTGACTTACCAGTGTTTGGGGAACTACTAAAGAATGGGTTATGAAGCTTGAGCAGTTATCAACAACAACAAAAATCATCAAGTTTTAACAATAGAAACAGATAATTAATGAGAGTCTTGAGATGTGTGCAAAATACCAAGAATGTAAGAATGACTGCAGAATTGGAGGAGAGGAGAAGTGAGAAGTTTTGGAAGAAATAGTTGGTCTAAAATGCTTCACATTTGCTTCAGAGCATCTCTTGAAGATCAGTAATCACTGCAACCTCAAGCAAGAAAGATTCAAAAAGAATCATGGAGAACTAAAAGTGAATATAATTACAAACAAAGAAAGAGTACATATGAGGGAGAACAACGTGAGAATGGCATACTGTGTGGTACAGGAGACTTTGGACCATGAAATGACGCCTCACGG
Organism: Cricetomys ansorgei; assembly: GCA_026225945.1. NCBI lineage: Eukaryota > Metazoa > Chordata > Mammalia > Rodentia > Nesomyidae > Cricetomys > Cricetomys ansorgei. The sequence goes on from JAMJFZ010001390.1 coordinate 4,540,704, forward strand.
TTCTCAGGCACCAGGAACATCAAACCAGATGACTCTAAGCAATCCAAACAGTTCTTTTGAAACATAAAAAAAGTGAATCAGGGAGGCAGAGGCAGGTGTGGATCTCTGTGACTTTGAGGCCAACCTGGCCAACAGAGTGAGTTCCAGGATGACCAGAGTTACAACAGAGAAACCCTGTCTCAAAAAGCCAAAAAATAAAAGATCAAAAGGAAAAATTAAGGTGATAAATAGTAGTCAATAGATATGCATTATAAGATACGATAAAGAAATTTGCTCAAGCTAAGGGAAAATGATATGATACACACTCACAAATATCCAGATAGAAATATAAAGCTATAGAAATGACAATATCTAAATTAATAGGAAAAAAATCTTGTTGCCTTATCTTATATAATGAAAACAAAATGTATTATTAAGTTTATTATATTTACAGAATGAAAATTTCTGAGACTAACAACATGAAATTTGAAGAAGGGTAAGTGGAATATGGTTCTTTATATTTCATACAGAGTGGGACCATGTTAGTTGTAAGTAACCCACAGTAAGTGAAGAAGATACATTGCAATGTCTTGATGCTAAGACACCTCTTACATATAATACAAGGAAGCATGGTTAAAAGTTCACTAGAGGAACTAAAATGTCATACATAGAATATATATGAACCTCAAAATAAGCTAGGAACAGAGTAGAGAGACAAAAGCTACGTGGGACAAATCCATATTCTGTAAATTGATAGAATTACATTGGAATGCATAATTGGATCTGTAACTATGTCCTTCTCATGCATTACTGCATTCCCACCATTTTCAGAGTGTCTGATAAATAAATTGTTCAATCTGTGTCCACCGAAGCATGAAATCAGACTATGTATCTTTTTTGGTTAACAAGTCTAACATAATTTACAGGGCTATAATTAGCAGATGCATTGAGAATTTGCATAATACACTTCCCTCCAGTCCCCACATCCTTAAAGTGTAGCTGAGTGTTATGCTCCTCTGAGGGGGGTAGTGCTGATAGAGTTAGGAGATGACACTCTACTCTCCAGCAGTAATACTAAAAGGAAATCAGTAAGGGTGAGGCAGACAGAAAATTGCCATAGTACGCCACACTCATAAAGATCACATACTCTCATAGATGAATTGCTGTATATCTTTTGTTTTTGTTGTTGCTGTTGTTGTTGCTGAGACAGAGTTTCTCTGTTGTACCTCTGGCTGTCCTAGAACTCACTCTTTAGACTAGGCTGACCTTGAACTCACAGAGGTACATCTGCCTTTGCCTCCTGAGTGCCTTGATTAAAGGGTGAGCCACCACCATCTAGCTACTCTATATCTCATAAGCATTTTATACTAAGGTATTCAAAATGTTTATTATAAATGCATATTTACAAATATTATAAATGATTTTCGTGGTACAACTGCGTGTGCATTGGTTATATAAAATGTCTCTGCTCAGGTACATCCAACAAGTAGCATATGCCTTAATACCTAACAAATCACATGATTGGATTTATTGATTTCTTTTGATAACTCTAATTCTTTCAAATAAAATTCTACTTGTTCATTAATTAATTCATTCAAATGTTTCTTCAATACCTGATAGTTACTATCCCAGTGAAATACATTAAAAACATCTTATTTCTGTGAATCATATTATAGAAAAGAAGGATTAAAGAGTAAAATATATAGAGAAAAATAAAAAGTATTTCAGATAAACAACATTGGACATAGACTTCTTTTGGTAGACTGTGGTGGGAGTAACATAGAAGAAGACATCATTTAAAACTAAAAAAAATGCTTGAGTGGAGGACCCGGAAGTCATGTTTCATCAAACATATAATGTTCTTATCTAAGAAGGCATCACACTCGTTTTCAAATTATCAAAGTATTATATTATTATATTATATTATTATTTTTATAATATTATAATATATTATGTAATATGTATCATATTATAATATATAATATATTATATATTATATAATGTATATATAAAATTATATATACTATATTATTATAAAAAATAGTATGTTACATACTGTATACATACATAAAGTATTAACATTATTATTGAATTACCTATATCACTCAATAACTTGTAAAATTAATATTATTGGATTCTCTACTATAAAAATTAATACCTTAAAATAATTGGCAAGTTAATCATGAAGTCTAATGATATCTTCATAAATTACGGTGTTGGAATTAAAAATTAAGTGAACTGCTGTCAGAAGCCATGTAGAGAAATTGTAGCCAGTATTGGGGCTTGAGGAGTAGAGCCTACCCTTTGCCTCTTGGTCCCTTTTGCTGTTGTTGGACTTTGACATGCTGACTGCTATCAGAGTCACTTTATCAGAGTCACTTTATCTCGCTGGTGGTACAAAAATTCTGTAGGGGTCTTCATTCCCTCACTAGAATTCATAACAACAGTGATGATTTTCTGAGGGGGCGATGTCACTCAGTTGAATTGATGCTTCCACTGAAACTCCAGAAAGAATAACTAAAAAACATACCTAGTCAGAGAGATTAGGTCAATGTGTTTTGCCAGCTGTTATGGGGCAATGTTACACAGGGAAAAGAAAACATATTCATGGTAGCTCTGCTAGATCCGGAAGAACAAAGAAACTGCTGCTACTAGGGCCCACAAGTAGTATCTATGAGAGACAGGTCTATGATTAGTAGACAACAAATGAGTTTCAATGCCTAGAGTTTAATTTGATCAAATTTGAATTTCCTTGTTTTACAATTATTGTGAATTTGCTGATACACCCTGAGAACACAAAGACAGTGAAACAGATAGAGTTCCTTCTGTATATGATAAAAAAGTAAAGTTTTTCTTACTTGTGATCCTCTGTTTAACCTTAATCAAAACAAATAATAGGACTGATTGTTACTTGATTACCTTAAACTAACTAACAAGGAAATTGGCTAAGAAAAAATACTTAGTTTCCACAAACTTTGTTGATCTGTAATAGAAAATTAATTGCTTTGTTGTACAATGTAACTACGGGAACAGAACATAGGAGAGATACTTTTTTGTATGGGTATTTTCATGGTAACCTGCTTTAGGGCTTTGTTCAAAAAGTATTTAAGATGTACAAGTGTTGAAGCTTTGTGAATTCACAAGATATCATCCAAAAGCTATCATCCACTAAGTTTCATCCACAAGATAGTAAGAAGCTTGCAAGATGTATGAGTACGGTGTATGTGTGTTAAAGCTTACAAGATGTAGGTGTGTGCATGTGAGTGTTGGAGCTTTGTTTCATACACAAGATGAATGAATGTGTGAATGAGAGTGTTTTTTGGGAAATGAAAAGAATAAAGTTGATGAAACTTGCCTTGTATGTGTGCAAGAGATATATGTAGTCTTATAGAAAAAATATAATAGAAAATAAGTTTATAAGAAATAAAAATTATATAAAGAGGAATTGTGTATATATATATATATATATATATATATATATATATAGAGAGAGAGAGAGAGAGAGAGAGGGAATAGAAAGGAAAAAACCTAACTTAAAAGTCTGGTGCCATCTATGAGAACCTGAATAAAGAGGGAAGACTGGCCCCATCAATAAGAGATGCAGTTAATTAAACTATGCTCCTTATCCACTCATCCCTCCTGGGTCATTGAACCCCTGCTGGGGCAGGCCCCTGTAAACTGCCTATCTTGCATCTATAAGCCAACCATAGCTGCTGGCATGCTAGCATTTCAAAACTCTGGAAGCAAAGGAGTACAAAAAGAGTAAAAAATCACTTGTGTACATCTATGGGCCACTTCAGATGAAATATCATCAATGATAAAGCATTCTCTTCCATTTCACTTCTGGTGGGTATAGTTTTATCTCTATGTTTCTTCCATTCTAGAAAACAAATCACCTTCTCACCAAGCTGATTTCTTCCATTGTTATGGTAATGCAGAATTTTATACTCAAGTGGTCAATTTTTACTGTCTACTTTTTCTGATATACATACAATGCAATTGTATATAAATAACAGGTTTCAATGATAAATAATGGACCATTAATTAAGAATTCTACAAGTTCTGATAGTAGTAATGGGGGGCAGTTTTATCATAATGAGATTTATGCTTATCTTCCCTCTTTTTGCAGTACAATGGATAGCAAATATTTCCTGCAGTTTTGATTAGGAATAAAGCAAATAAAACTCCATCATTCACAAGTTGTTCAGCTTCTAACTCAGGCTTGTACATGATGTTTGCTTGTTTTACCTAAGTCTGTGGATATCAGATAGAGAAAATGGCCAGTCATCTTTAGAGAGATTAATTGTCTTCCCCTATATCAATATCAATGACAAAAACCAAAGGAGATTCACAGGCACAGTGATTCCATCTGTGTTCTTCTTGGAGTCAGTGACAGGCTGAGTCATTAGCAGATGCTTGGGTGCTCAGGATAGGACATACAGTTTTCTCTAGTTACAAATGTCAGCTATTTGTTAAAATATTTATTTTTGAATGAACATATAAATACTCCTTACACATGCATTCCTTCCCTCTCTCTCTCATCATTCACTGCATATTGTGAAATCTGTTCCTGAAAATATACAGCACACAATAATTCAGGGTTCATACTGTGTTGATAATACTTGCTGACAGGTCCTGAAAATCCATATAATTTCAATTGTTGCAGAGTCCTACATGTATCCTTCCTACCATTAACTGTTACCCTTAAGACAGTAACAGTAATTTTCATGGCTGAATGTTAGGAGAAACACTTGTGCTTCATTTTATGTCTCATTTTCAGACTCACAAAGCTAGCCTTCCCGACTGGCCTGTTTGCTTTGCTGCCTGATTATAAAACAGTTACTTTCTGTATTAGTTAACTTAAAAAAAAAAGTCAATGAGCATACAATGGAATTTGCGAATTTGCTGGAACTAATCTACAGGAGTAATGCCAATGCGCACATTTGACTCCATTCAGGTCCACTAACGACACCTGTGATTTCAATAATTAATTCTACATTATCATGTTTTTGCTTTTTTTCCCTGATGCCTCTTTCTTGCTCTTTTTATTTTCCTCTCAGTACTTGTCCATTTGTCTTTGTCTTCATCTGCCCACCTTTTACCTCTCCAACAACAACAACAAAAATCTCTCCTTGCTTTCTCTGATTTCTTGCCTCACTGTATCTCCGAACCTTTTATGTTTTCACATTTGTTCTTTATCTTTCTCCTCTCGACACAATTAACCATTCAGTCATCTGATCTTGTTAACCTTTGGGCTAATTTTATGCTTAGTGAACTACTAAGAGATGGCTGTAGTTAATAGTGTGCCCAATAATAACTAATCCCTCTGTGTAAATATTAATAAAGAAAAAGATAGCCCCCAAAGCACTGCTTTCTAAGTTAACACAGGGTGAACAAGTTTTAGCTGAAACCCAAGAGATTTGAAGTATTTGATACTTTGGATGCTTGTAGACTTTGCCAGTCATTTGTAGCTAATTTGAAAATATGAAATGTCTGCTTTTCTGATTAGGGGTGCTCAGTCTGCACTCCAAACTATGTGAATGGTCCTGATTTACTCTTTAGGTAGAGAGCAATAGCTACTGACTAGAGAAAAAAAAATGTTAGTTTCTCTTGGTGGTTGTTTTGATCCTTTCTCCCTCCCTTCCTTCTTTCCTTCCTTCCTTCCTATTTATTTCTTTTTTGTGATACTGGGAATCAAACCCAGTAACCTGTTAAGCAAGCACTTTCTCTCTGAGCTGCGTCTCCAGCCAGCCTTGGGATCTTTTTAGTATTCCTCACTGAGATACAATATTCTTTTCTTCCCCTGAAAGAACTACCAAAATGTCTTAAATGGGATGTCTCTCTTGTAGGAAGTTAGAGTTACTTCTAGTTTCTTATTATTAGGGTAACAAGATCTGCTTTCCAATTAGTGTAAGATGCCTTAACGCTATCAAGCCCTTTTATGGTCTAAAATGTGCTGCACACAGGACATATTTCATGATCATACAATGTTAACAAATACTGTGATTGCCTCCCCCAGGTTAATGCAATCATGGACTAAAAGGAAACTTCACTATACCACAATATGAAGAGTGATGCATCTTTTAAAACGCTATTTCTAAATCAAGTAGATATCAGCAGGAAAGAAGAAACAGGAAGTTAAAAGGCAAGGGGTGCATAGTAAAGGCCACACTGCGAATACTTGACTAGGGTAACTAGTTTAAATCAGAACTCTGTGCTGTTTGTTTGTAAGACTAAGGTAAAGTAGCCTATTTCCACAGAGTCTCTTTGATCTCACCAGCACAAGGAGAGAAATAAGAACAGTAGACTTTACTCTTTCCTGCACTGGCAAGGAAGTTCAATAAAGGTACATACAGCTCCAGGCTAGATAGGACTCTCCTTCCTTAGAGAGTGGATGATGGAAGAAATGTGCTTAAGTCCCAGAAACCAAAACAAATGGAATACTTAAAAAATAACATCCACGTCCTCTTTGATATAGCAGTCATTAAGAATGTCTCTTCTTAAATGTTATAACAATTTTATTTGATGTGCAAACATATGAACAGAGCTCCATACCAGGGCACCATGTCTCTTCCTCTAGCTAACACTTCCACTTCCAGTCATGCTAGTTTTCAACTTTTTAATCGTTAAGCATCATTAATTATAGATCATTATAACTTTAGATTTTCATTTTTGATGAGTTAATTGTGTATTCAGTAAGAAAAGCAACATTGATTCTTCTGATAGTAAGAGATCATAGGTACAGTTTGAAAACTGTTTTTTATTGGTTTTCATAAAGTTTAGTTTCAAATCTAACAGAATGCTTATTATATAACGGGTGATCCTGCCAACCTCATGTACAATATGAAGTCCAGGTTACTCTGTTTTATAGTTGGCTAATTGCCTGTCTACTATTCACTAACTTTGGGGTAAAAACAACTTGTTTGCTCTTGTTTATGCCATTTAAATTCTCTCTATGGAGTCCTCTACATTATTTTAGTTCATCATAATGACTGAGGTTTTACTCTGAGTGGAATAGGTAAAAACATATTCTGTAAGTAGAGGGCTGATATTATATAGCTTGATGTTTTATTCAACAATATTTATTGTACTCAAATAGTGTAAAAAACATAGTTCTTGGTCTCATACAACTTGGATTTTAGCTGAGGTGGTAAATACGAACCCAGACAAGTTAAACACTGCAAGGAAAGGCAAACACATTTCACCTTGGTGATAGCCATTTCCTAAGGAATGATGCAAATAATTATCTACTGATTTTGCAGTGCTGGGACAATAATGAGCAATCTTTTCTACAAGCCAGGGACAGTGCATGCCTTAAATCATTCAGCTTTCACAAGAGTACCAGGTGCAGTTAATGAAAAACAACTTTCAGTCAAGGATACTAAATCTAGAGATCTGTTCAGCCAGTGTGTGGCAGTCCAAGTGTCCATCTGCAAAGCCCCTGTCTGACTTTCTGAGTTGGATGTCATAGCAACAATGACTCCCGCCAATGTATTAGTTCATTTATTCAGTGACTCTCACTGTGCAGTCTTGACATGGAGAATATTTACTTCCTGTTACAGTCTGACTCTTCTTTCTTTCCCAAACTCCTTGGTTAAGCATTTCTATTCATTCTACCTTGGATCTTCTCTTGAGGGCTTAGTGACTCATATCCCTTTGCTAGAAATGCTGCCTTTAATTTCATTTTCTCTAGCCCATCCATCACATTTTTAGTGGTATTAAATAATAATAATGCAGTTGGAAGAGGAGGTTGATCTAGGAGATTCAATTTCTTCATCTGAAAAATGGCGCTAATAATACATGGCACTTACTAATCTCAAAGAATTTAGGGAAGAAGCAGAATAGATGGTCCTGTGAAATCCTTCAAAAGCCAGAAGAAAAAACATATAATCCATTATAACTTCTAGTTGGAGATACTGCTTCCATAGCTTCCGTCCTCTTGGGCCACTGTATTTATTCTTCATCTTTTAGCAATGTGTCTTTTCTATAAGATTATTAATTTGTTAATTTTATAAATAAATATTTACTAATTATATGGCAAGGAGACCCTGTGCTAGGTAGCTGGAATGAAAATCAAATAACATAATCAATGACACTAAGTGTTTGCAATCCATATCTTGCCTGCTTATTAGCATTGCCAGAGTGCCTCAGAAAATGCACCCATGGCTGATAACCCCAGACAGAGCAGCAATCAGAATCAAAAGAGAAACCAGTATTGAGCCTTAAAATTCTGTCCTTGGGCAGAAATTTTTAACAACTGCCCTTTCATAATTTTCTCATGCGAAAGGATTCCTTTTGGGCTTCTGATCCCTGATGACTTCTATGTCTCATTTTTTAGAAATTATATAATATTTGTTTTAATATATATTCACTTAGAACATTAGCTTTCTGGCTCATGAAAAGTGGGTATATCTACAACACTATGTGCAACCCTTCATGGAAATAAAGGTCTGGTTAGTGGCTGCCCCTGCGAGACAGGAAGTGCTTTCAGTCCTGCTTTCAGTTCACCCACTTCAATCACATCACAGTATGTGTGCTATGCTTTGCACATTTATATTAATTGCCTGGCCTCTGTATATATTTATGATTTTCAATCTTATAAGTTTTATTCTACATGGACATTGCTCTGAGTTGAATTTTATCTCAAAAATTCATGTCCATCTGAAAACCCCTGAATATAACCCTTTTTAGGAAATAAAATCTAGAAGGTAAATTCAGCTAAAACAAGATTACATTGGATTATTTGAGTTCTATATTTAATGCCTAATGTCTTTTTGAGATAAGACCTATCTGTAATAAGGCAGAAAACTTAGCATTTTCATCATTGCAATTTTGAAAGCTGGGAACGATTTATCTCATATATATATGACCTCAGAAAACTTAGGTGACTTCTATATGATGTCATCAGAAAATAGCTAAAGATTCAAATTCAGGCAATTACATAATAATATGAGTACAGATTTTCAACTGATCAAATTAATTGAAGTGATGAACTCTTACCTCTTAAATGTTGTTAGCTTTGTGTGTGTGGCATAAATGATAATACATATATTATGTAATTGATCAGTGTGGATGGAAGGATCCCTAATGATTTAATCCTACTTCCTCTATAAATACAACTGAAAATTCAGGAACAACAAATCAATGTCCTTAAGATGGATATGGATGGTTTCTCCTAATAATTTGTCTCTTAGTAACTAATGAGTTAGGTAGGCTCACAATGTGAAATATTGTTCTTGAAGCAGGTGACTCTGCAAGCAGCTCAGTATTTTTATTTATTAGAGACTAAAACCTATAATGTTAAAATGTGTCATAGCAATCAAGACTGCAATGTCATGATGAAGAAAAACAATACCATAGCAAGTTAGTTGATATTTTATAGAATTTTCCTCACCATTATCTTGAACACATGCAAATAATCATAGTAAAATTCTTTTTTTAGTTACACAATCAAATTTTATACACAAATATGAAACAGCACATAGAAAATTCCTGGTTAAGGCACTATTTGCTCTTCCCGAGAACCTGGGTTCAATGCCCAGCACCCAGCCAGTTGCTCATAACAGTATGTAATTCCAATTCCAGAGAATCTGATGCCCTCTTCTGGATTCCACATGTACTGCATACTTGTGATGCATACATGGAAATAAGATATCAATACACATAAAATAGAAAAATTTTAAAGTATTTTTAAAGAATTAAACTTAAAATAGTCCCCCACTCTATGTACAAACTGGAAGATAATATAACACTCAAATTTATGTGACATTTGTTAAAAGCTTTATAATTTTAGAGTTTGCAGAGTAAATTAATAATGGTGAGCTATTTAGGATATTGCCATAAGGTAATATCCATCAAGCTTATGAATAGACTGGCTGCATTTGCTAGGTTTATGAAACAACCCACTAAACCTTCCAATTATGAGTGAATATGTAGCTCACTGCTAGCTATTATACTAGTTTAGTAAGCCAAATTTCATGCATTCAATCTCCAGGCACCTCAGAAACAGAAACAAAAAAGACTTTAAGTTCCCTGAGATCCTCCAGACTATATTATTTAAATAGAAATTAATCCCTATGCATTCCTTCTGAGATCTCATGGTAAACAAAATAGGGCTGCATTTTTAATTAAAAAAAAATCCTAGTTTCACTCAATTCAATTATGTGAATGCCAGTTAATGCTTAATCTACCTTAAATACTCATTGGGTGATTTCAAGGGTTACTGTTGGATAGAAGGTAAAGTTTATACATAAAATTAAATCATTTTGGAAAATCTTCTTCTTGTATCTTCCTCTTTCATCCACAGCTTCTACAACTCTGTTGGATAGATCAGAATGCCTACCTCTTACAGATCTATGAGGTATGGTATAGTGTGTAGTGGTTCTTAACCTTTCGAATGGTGTGACTCTTAATATAGTTTCCTCGTGTTGTAGTGACCCCAACCATAACATTATTTTTGCTGCTACTTCATAACCTCAATTTTGCTATTGTTACAAATCATAATGTAAATATCTGATAGGCAGATGGTCTTAGGTCATCCCTGTGAAAAGATTGTTTGACCCGCAAAAAGGTCGAGATCCACAGGATGAGAACTGCTGGAATAGAGGAATGCACAGTGTCTTAGTTAGGGTTTTATTGCTGTGAAAGGACATCAATACCACAAAAAACTCTTATAAAGGAAAACATTTAATGGGGGCTGGTTTACAGTTTAGCGATTTAGTCCATTATTGTCATGGTGAGAAGCATGGCAATAAGCAAGCAGATATGGTGCTAGAGAAAGACCCCAGAGAGTGAGCCACTAGGTCTGTCTTGAGATTTTGAAACCTTAAAGCCCTCCCCAACTAACACACTTCCTCCAGCAAGGCCATACCTCCTAATTCTGTCACTCCCTATGAGACAATGCGGGCCATTTTCATTCAAACCACCATACGTAGGAAACCAAAGCTATTAGTTTTAGAAGTCTGTGATGACTAATCACTGTAACTAGCACATTACTTGAATACACTTCAAAAGAAGTATTCATAAAGGAAGATACTGATCCCAGGGATGTTTATGCCACCCAAGAATAGAAGCTTAAAATCTAATGCAATTTTTAACACAAAACTGGCCTGTAAGAATACCACTGTGTTTAATCCATCTGTTTCTTCCCAGCAAGACCCACAATGTTCAATACATGTTCATTAAATACCTGGATGAAAGCTTATTGAATTTCAAGGGAAGAAGAAAGGGTCTACCAATAAACCATGATGTTTTAAAGGGTTTCCGGCATACCGAGCACTTCATTTGGACCAACTCTGCCAGATCCTAGCAAACCTCTCCCCAGATGACAAAGACCTTTAGAAAGCTAAGGGTAGAGCATTTCAAGCAGTACCAGCCCTTCTTAATGACTTTCTTACTTTAGAAGACCAGTTTGTAGGATTTGGGGGAGGAAAGGATAAAAGCTAGCAGCATTGGCAATAAACTTCAATAGTGCGAGAAAACAGTGCTATTATAACACTCTCTGGTCATAAGAAGTGATGGGAGTTATGAAATTTAGATAAGATATCCTAATGGAGAGAAAGCAGTATTGTGTTCTCGGGGTACAATTTCCTCAGAAGCTTGTGAAAATGAATTCCTGGGTAAGGAAAATTATGGATCTTATCGTATTTTCTGGGTGAGTAAATCCATTGAATTCCCTATGATCTCTAGATCACATGTGCAGAAAGAATAGAAAAACCTGTGCGACAGCTGCATTTATACAAAGATCTGAAGTCAGTGTTGGTGCTAGAATGTTGAACTAAAAACATTTGAGATTCTTCTTTGTGGAATTCATATATTCTTTATTATTTTGTTTCACATTTTTGGTTCGTTATCCTCTACAGAGCACTTTCTAATTTGACCATTAAAACAAAATCCAATGAGATTAACCAGCTTGCTATAACAGTGCATATTTCACCCAAGAGAACAGTCACAAAACCTAGAAAATTGCAAAGCTCAATTAATTGGTTGTTCTCTAGCTGAGTCCCCCTGTTATCTGTTCTCACATTGACCCACTCTTTTCGTTTATTACCTTGGCATTTAGAATGTGATAGTCCTTCAGCCTCATCTGGTGTCTTGTTAGAACTGCAGATGCTTTAGACCCTTTTTGCTTTACTGAATTGGAATTTGCATTTTTAATAACATTTACACATGATTTGTAGCACATGGATTTTAGATGGTACCATATACACCATGCTGCTCAGATTCTTATCTTAATTCACTATGAATTAAGGATAAGTGATAGGCAGTTTATTCTTGGGATAGTGCCCTCTACTTACTATCCCAAGAATAAACTGCCTATCAATGAATCTTATCAAAATAGAACCAGATTCAAATAAGAGTGGTATCAGTGACAGTAATTTCCTATATGTTAAGATATAGGCTTTGAGCCTGTTGTGGTGACACAGGCTTAGCATCTTAGCAACTGGAAGACTGAGGAAACAACAAGAGTTAAAAAGATATGTTAGGGTACATAGTAACTTCCTGGCCAGCCTAGGAAACAACTGGATACTTTGTCTCAAAGTACAAGAAACAAAAACAAAATCACAATTAGAACAAAGTCAATAATAATAGAAAGACAAGACTGAATTCTAGCATTGCTACTTGGTATGTGACTTCAGTATCACAACTGAGCTAACGAAAAGGGTAGGGATATCAGCATTGGGGAGGATGTTGTGAAAGTCAGAGGAAAGGAGTCTTTAGAGCTGGCCAGTGAGAACGCTGCTGTCTCATTACTTTAAGCAAGATATACAACAGAGCTACACTCTAGATACTTTCTTTCTTAGAAATAAGAACAAAACACTCTAATCTTGTTTTGATTTCGAAAAAGATCTCACTTGTAGCCCAGGCTAGTTTCAAATCAGCAAGTTTCATGCCTCTACCTCCCAAGTCTAAGATGATATGAATGTACCAACATGCTCAGCCACAGAATAGGAATCTTTTTTTTTTTTAATTCCTGTATGTGGTTCACAACTTTTAAAAATCCCAGCATTCTGGAAGCAGGAGAATTACTTTAAGTCTGAAGGTCAACCTCAGCTACAGAGTGGGATCCAGTGCCAAAAGAAACAAAAGATGAAATACTTCAGAAGCTCATAGAGGAGTCTTAACCCAAGTCAGACTTTGAGTGTTTTATGCAAAGATGTGCACCATGTCCATCTCTGATTTACAGAATTCTGCAGGCTGGCACTGGCTTAACATCATGTTAGTCCAATAAATTATCCAAAAAAAAAAAAACCCTTGACACATTTTGGTTTTTATTAGATAATAATAATAACCCTAATGAAAATAATTATTCATCTTTGTCCATATTCTTCTTTTAAGAGGACAGCACTGCATTTAGTAGTAGTGCACTTCATCATTCCCTCTTTGGGAACCTGCAATCAGCCCTCTCCTGTAGTTTGTGAACTCAGCACAAATAAACCTGCTCTCTAGAACTCCTTGAGAAGAAGCCCATGATCATGGGCTTCTTCTCAAAGAGTTCTAGAGAGCAGGTGATTTGTGCTGAGTCACAGGATATGGGGCTGATCACAGTGGGGTGAGTGATAAGCAAGGAACCAGGGTCCTTAGGTAGGCCCCATCCCAGTCCCACCCTGATGATGAATCAGAATACTTTAATAAAAAGGGATTCAGAGTAAATTTATATTATTATTATTATTATTATTATTATTATTATTATTATTACCTCTGGTATATGTACCTTCAACAAGAAAATACTGTTTTTAGTTTTTGATTAAGAGAAGAAACATGCAAAATGCTTTACTAAAGCATAAAGATGAGTTGTGTTAGTATCATGCCATTGCTTCTCATAGGGAAAGAATTTTCTGGCCTAATTATTTGTGGTGTGCAACTTAAAATTAGGTATCATAAACCACTGGGATAAAAATATATGAGGCCAATATGAGTATGCTGCTCCTGGATGCAGAATCATTATTATTATAGTACTAACAAATTCTTAAGAGACAGGTTGAGAGCAAGCATTTGAAAACACTGTGAACTGTCAAAGGCATGGGATGAGCTTAACTAAGTGAACCAGAACTTAATGTTTTTCCTATGTGTTTTTTCTTTCTGCTTGGCAAAACCATGTCTTATGTAGTACTTTATTTCAGAGCAGTATTTTGTTTGGCACTTTCAAATGTCCATTATTTTTCACGGGACATATATTCACAAAGCCAATATATATTGAGTGGGGATTTGAAGCTGGTCTTCTGTTCCATGAGAGGTGCTCATCACAACCCTGTACAGTGCCTCCAGACTTTGAAAGGTCAAGTCTACTTCAACTAAGAGAAGGAAAAGGAAGCAATCTTTTTTGTTCATAATGAAAACAAATGACATAAATTAGAGACCACAGCCTTTTTCTAAATATTTCAAATTGAAACTTTTCATCTCATGGGAATAATATTTAAAGAAACTAAAATTACTTTAAGAAGTAAAATCGGACAATTTAAAAATACTCTATTTTTTACAAAGAGCTGAGGATTAAGTTTAATTACTATTGTATGATTCATATTTTCATCTTTATGCTCTTTTATTTGAGGTTTCTTAGCTAACTTGATGTCTTAATTTTTCTGAGAGTATATATGAATTTTTGTATTTTCTTTTTTGGGTGGTACTTACTTTTTCTTCATATATTGTATTCAAGCTATCGTGCCATACAGATTTCTATCTTATCCTGTTATCCCTATATTTGACCTTAACTCTTTGGTCTAGTTTCTCAGTGATTCTAAGCACATGTCTTCATGATATCTAATGCCTTATATCAGTTATTTTCCCAAGAACCTTCCATGAACTAACTCAGTCATCATAACATGCTGTAGGAGGAAGGTATCATGATCATCCCCACCTAGGCAAAGGACAATGAACATGAAGAAATTAGGTGTCTTGTGCAGATGACACAATAAATGGGAGAGCCAGGATTTGAACCCCTCTAATCTGTTACTGAGACCAAAGCTCTCAACAGTTAACTGTTTAGTACATGAAATATTAAATGGTGAAAAAACAGACAGGTATTGTGGGAAAAGGAGTGCTTAATACAAACCTTGTCATTATAACACTCCCTCACTGTTCCTGGGGCATTGGTTCCAGGGTCTGCCTTTCCCATGATACCAAATCCCCAGGTGTTCAATTAATTTATATAAATGGCATCATATTTGCACATAGCCTGTGTATCTGTTCTCTCATAAACTTTATACTTTTGATTCCATTTAATATCTACTATGATTTAAATGCTGTATAACCAACCAGTTGTTTGGATATTTTGGCTACAGAGCAAAAGGAAAAAAGGGAGTACATCCTTAGTTACAGATGTATCTTCCCTTTCCCAAGATAAAATGCTTACTTGCAGAACCTATGGATATGGTGGGATGATGGTATTATTCCATAGTTAATAAGTCAGCATAGGCCAGTTATCAGAAGAAAGCACAGATCTTAACAAGGAAATGCCTGGAAGACTTGTATTACCTTGATAGTCTAGTTATTGCCTTTTGCCTCTGCCTTCACCAAAGAGCCCCCAGTCCCTGCATCCTTGCCCTTCTTGCTTGCCACTTTAAATCAATCAGAGCATGGGATGCCTGACTTTCCTTGATAGGCTCCTTTCAGTTATCCAAAAATTTATAGAGGCAGCATTTCAAAGAACAGCTTGACCCACTGCACTAAATTTCTTCTCAGGATCCCATTATGCCTCAGTCCTAGGAGTGCAAAATGAATGTTGAATGGACTAACCTAAATATAGAACCTCCTACATTTCTTTGTGAGATGAGTTACCCTTTCCTGGTATTACAGCTTCTCTCATAACCTGGTGACACCCAGAGTCAATACCCTACAGCCCAGAGGAATTTTTCATGTGTAACTCATTTGGGAAAGTGAGATTGACTAAGTTACATTGATTTTCAGCCTCACACTATTCAACACCCTGGCAGAGTCCTATAGATATGAATTCTTCCACTTAAGACTATTTTTTAGTTACTCATTGATAATTTTGAGGCTTTCCAGAAGGTTCTGAAAGACAAAATGGTAATTTCCACATTGTCTACCTTGTGTGTGTGTGTGTGTGTGTGTGTGTGTGTATGTGTGTGTGTTCACATGTGTGCATGAATACAGACGCCCATGTATGCATGTATGAATGCCACAGGTCAGTAATAAGATTCTTCTTCTATTGTTCTCTACACACTTTTTTTTTTCCATAGAGTCTCTCACTGAACCCGGAGCTCACTGACTCAAATAGACTGGCAGATTAGCAAACTCCTAGAATATACCTCTATCTGTGTTTCTTCCTGCTTGTGGAGATGCTTCTATAACATGCTCAGTAATCACTTCACCCACAGAATCACCTCTTCAGTTCTCATGATATCAGACTTTTAAAAAGGCTGTTGCTCATCATAGCAGAGAAAAACTTTATTACATATTTTCAAAATTAATACAAAATGTTCCATGCTAATGCACAGCACTGAAACAACTAATCTATTTTTCTAGTACCATTGATTTCAGAGTCCTTAACAAAATGCTAATTTAATTAAACCTTAACAGTTTTAGCCCATACTCTGATTATAAAATACTCAACTAATAATGTAATCTTAAATACTAATAATATTTAAATTTTAAGAGAGTTGTGGATGCACTTGCTTCAAATTTTATTTCCTTTCTGTTGAAATAAACATGTAGATTTTATGTAATCCTACTTTGTTTATCCTTAGTCATTTCAGGACTTAGAGATAGTAGGCATAAGGCATCTTTAGAAGGAGAAATAAGAAGAGGGGTTTAATGGGGGAAGAGAGGAAGTGCTGTTTCTAAGGAAGGCATTTTTAGTTTTTAGTTCACAGTTAAGCCATGAGATGATTTTTCTCAGCACTTAAAAGTGTTCCTGGGCTGAAGCAGGAAAATGCACAATTAATTTGATAGCACTACCTTAACAAAACATCATAAACTGGATGGCTTATCTCATAGCTCTGGCATCTGTAAGTGTAAGATCAGAGTCAGCAGATTCTCTGTCGTCTTGGGTATGTCCGCTTATCTTGCAGATAGTCAACTTCTCAGTGTGGTCATTTTAGACTTTACTTCTCTCTCCCTCCCTTACAAGGACAACAGTCACAGCTGATTAGATCTACCATAAGTACTTCGCTTTAGCTTGACTACAACTTCTTTATCTGAAGGTTCAGTCTCATTCTGAGGTAGTAAAAGGTCAGATTTTACCAACTGAATTTCAAAATAGGCATTTAGTTCATATATAACACTGGACTTTCAATAAATGTTTGGTGATTGTGGGATAAATGAATAACAACTTAGGAGTGAATAGAAAATACTTATGGTGATGCTCTTCAATACTATACACGGAAGTGGTGAGAAAGGGAACATGTTGATGTTCTTCTAATCACCAGTCAGCTCCTTTTGCCTTCTCCTTTTAATTTATTGTTATAATATTATAGGCAATCACTCAGGCTTATATATATCTCACTCTTTGATGAGATCAATCTTTCTAAAACATTTATGACAAGAAAAATCTTTAGTCATTAACTAATCCATGCAATACATGCTTAAATATGAAATCCATGTCAGGATTTCCATAGCCATAAGATAGACAAGTTCAAGTCAGTATTCCTTTCTACTGCCCCTGAGATACAAACCACATTCTTATATATGACAGTGGAAGCTCTTTAGTGTTCAGAACTTATCTTTTTTCACTCTTTTTCCCCAGCTGTTCCTATGATTATACTCACATAGGAATGTTTTTCACCTCCTGTTTTACACTTTATAGATAGTGTACTCTCTATTTTTTCTACTTTTTTATCTGCTTCCTTGTCTATAAAAACACTTTCTTCCATTAGGTTGAGTCCTGGCCTTTGCATAATGTAATGATTCTTCATGCTTTTGTGGATATATAAGATGAATATGAAGTATAAATTAAGTAAATGTTATTGCATGGGTGTCTGAGAGGAAGGCAAGTGATTCAGAGACTAAAATTCAGTAGATGAGGAAAGGTGAAAGATGAGTGGCATTTGTGAAGCTGTGGACATTAAGATGAGTTTTGGTGGTTCCATGAAAATTGGTGTTTTGATCTATGTATGCTAGCATCTAGACTCCCTCTTGTCACACATAAGGAATACCACAAACCTGGTTTAATGTGTGTGTGTGTGTGTGTGTGTGTGTGTGTGTGTGTGTGTAGAAGTCCTTGGTGAACATAGAGATAACCAATCATAGAAATCATGACAAGTCACTCAGGGCACAGGAGTTTCAAAAGACACACCAGGGGCCAGTGAGATGGTATAGGTACTGCTGCCATCTAGCCAAATACCTGAGTTCAGTCCCATGAACCTACACTATGGAAGGAGGACACACTCCATGAATGTAGACAGACACACTAAATAAATAAATAAATAAATAAACAATAAATAAATAAATAAATAAATACATACATACATAACTCTCTAACTAAATAAATAGCTGTTAAAAAAAACTAGAAATAAAGATATCTAAAGATAAAAGCAACTAAACAACCCATTTCCAGAAATAGGATTTTTTTTTAAAAGAAGTGTTGACCAGTAAGGGACACCCAAACTTTACATAATATTCTTTATGCTCTTGCTTACCCTCTAGAACTTGAAGTTAAGACCTTTTTTGTTGAAGACAACACACACTGGAATCACAAAACATGGAGAAAGCAAACTGGCACAGTCTTGCAAGCTTAATCGGCACTAACTAGCTTACAGAGTGCTGTGAGTTGATATGCATGCTACCAGAGAAAAGCAACCCTTAGTCTTAGCCAGCTTCAAACCCTGCAAGCCTCAGTGATGCCTAGTTTAGCAAGGCATGCCGCAAAACCTTTAAGCATTCATAAATGAAGTAAAATACAAAAATTCACAAGTATAGTAAAGTTTTATTATCTCATAATGAATATTTTCACTCTCAAATGTCATAATGGAAACTGAGCATTGTTAGCGTAGGCTAGAATATACAGTTCATTTTTATAGCTTTTCTGAGCCAAATGTAGACAAAATTCTGACCAAATGTAGCCAAATATTTGACCAGAATGTAGTTTTTCATAGTGTGATATTTCATAAGGCATATTAAAATGTCTACTTTTTTACAGAAAATGAGTAGTTTTTGTCAAACATCATATAAGTTATATCTCTAGGCACCCTCCTCGCCCCCCAAAAAACTGGTCATATACAGCATTTTTGTTAAATATCCCAGGAGCCCAAGAGTTAATCAAATATCTTTTGTATGTATTTGATTATTGAAAGCTATATCAAATATACGGCATCCTCTTTAAGTAGTCTCTTAGATGCCCATTTAGAGAGTTGGGGGTTCATGGATGATAGGAGCAAATGCAGCTACATGTTCCTCACTGTGACTCTATTACTTGGAATGTACTAATTTAGCTGTATAAGTGCCTGCCCATTTACCTTTCTTTCCCCTTTCCTGCCTCTCTGAAGACAAGGTGAATTTAATACTTATTTTGTATTTTATTTGTCCATACAGAATTGTAAAGGGATGTATTGTATGTAATAAATGCTTTCAAATGTCTAATATTTTCAAGGATGGCTGGAAGCTTGAGCTCCTGTGATAAAATGACAGTCATGCTAGCATATCCCTTTCCTCCTAGATATCTAGAGAGAAACATAAATTCAGCCAGTATAGTTATCTATATGCCATCAGAGAAAATTAGAAAGATTCCTGAAGTTGGCAACTTTTATAATATGAGCCACTAAATCAATGCCAACCAAACTTCCAATAGACATTTTTTTTTAAAGATAATCATTAACTAATTGCTCAATTCGTATCCATTCCCAATGGGATCCATGCCTTATGGTGGTTTTTATTTAGCTTTGTGTGGTTTTGTTTGTTTGATTTTTTTTTAAATAATAAAACATGATGAGCAGAATATGATGAGAAAAAAAATTCAAGAGGAAGCTTTTATTTATTTGTCCCTTCCCCAAAACTTATTATCTCTTTCGCCCTTTCATCAAAGACCCTGATTCACTAAAACCATCAACATCATTCCCAGATAATTATGCCCATGTTATACTCTACATCCAAACAGGACTACCTCATTCAATCCCATCTCTCTAATGGAACAACTTTGCTTTGACTGTCTGGTAAACAACCTGCTCAGCATATCCTGATGGTAATGCTATTCAGTTCTTTACTTGATCTTCTCACCTGGACCAGGAAATTCCAAGAGTGGTACAGCTACCAGAGGACTTGGACTGATCTTTTAGAATGCTTTCCCCTCTCTTAAGCATGAAAAATTATTTTCTCATGGGGTTTTAATAAGATATAACCAAACCCTTAATGTTCTGGCTACATCGGAGTGAAACCTTTTCCACAGTACCCCCTGCCCCTGAGAGACACAAAACAAAACTGTGTCTCAGTGGGAATTATATTTCTAACCAGAGAGAAAGTTATAGGAAATATCATGTGAGGAAAAAAAGGCAGAATGCAACAGAAATGTGCTTGTTGTAGCATGTTTTTCTCTATCAATTTCTCACACCACTACCATTCATTTTGACATGAAAATGATCATTTGTCTTTATAAATATGAATTTACTTTTTGATCCAGGTCATATAGCAAGTTGACCCTTGTGAATAAAGTAAATGTCCAATTAATTATAATGTAAATTGTTTTCATGCAGTGCTGAGTCAGTTCATGATAATCAGATCCCACAGTTCATTATTCACGGGTCATGCACCTTGTCTTATAAATTTTGTAGGAATGTGGGGATACTAATGTGCTGTGAATGTAACTCAACTGACTTATTTATTTCCTTGTATCTCATGCTTTGAGATGAGCTAACTTCATTTTAAACTATTCGCTGCTGCAGTTTCCCACTCAAATGGCTCAGTTTAACTGATGAGATGATGAGTGCAGATAGGATTTGCTGCCTTGTCCTCTCATCGTTGAATATCTCCATGCATTGGCTGACAACTAGGATTTTGCTCTACAACTTTTGCCTTTGTTAGAACTCAGTCAGTGTACCAATCTTCTCAGGAAAACAACAACAAAAAAACCCCTAAATATGTTCACTCAAGTACCTATGAATTGATTAGAATGATTATGAATGATGGATTAGAAATCCATCAAATGATATTGTGAATTTATCTACCATTTCCTGAGATAAAAACCAGCAAACTGGGAAGATTCATAGAGTAATTCTGCCTATTAACTGTTAGTTGTCCATGTGGTCATCAGAGTGATTCCCAGGAGCAGTAGTCTGGTCTTATCTGAAGATGGCTCATAATGTATCAGGGCTTCCTCAGGACTACAATTCTGGTACTAAGTCTCCTCTAATTTTGTTCCTTATTTATTTATCTCAAATTCTGCCACATATTTCCATGAGCTAGGACTGTCATATTTTAAAACTCATCTGGTTACAGGAAGACACACTATTTTATTCTTCTAGGTTCAGGACATTGACTAGAATTACTTCTTTGCTTAGATCTAGGTTTTCCTATGTCAAACTCAGAACTTCAAGAAATCCACATTGGAGAAAAGAAAATATTTATCCAATCACATTCACTCACTTTCCTCATAAACAAACAAACAAACAAAAAACAATGAGGGTTTGGTTGATAAAAGATGAAGAATATTATGGCCCAGGATATAAAATTACTTGTCTTCAAACCTGATGATTAGTCTTTGATACCTAGAGTCTACATGGTAGACAGAGAGAATTGATTCCTTAAGGTTGTCCTCTGACCTTCATGTGCATCAAGGTATCCCCACAAACAAATTATTTAACAATGCAGTTAATTTTTTTAAGTTGAATAATGAAAGATCTAGCTATAAAAATGAGGTGCAGTTTCATAAACCTGAAATAAACAATTAAAAGTATTAAAACACATCAAAAGACTAATGTGTTTTGAATAAGCTTGACAAAATCAATGAAGGTTGCTATAATGAAAAACATTATACATAGCTGAAAGCTATCACACACAAATAACTAAAAGAATATTCTATGGTTTTAGGTTGAAAGATAGTATTTCTAATATAGTGACCCTAAATTCATTTACAGAAGAAACATAATCTTTATCAATATCCCACAGTTTGTTTCTATTCATACCCTTTTATTAGTTTCATATGGGTAGCTTGATACAGGCATACAATATGCAATCAGGAATGGGGGTTAATAAGCATTTCAGTCTCTTCAACAATTAACCATTTCCACATGTTGCAATTTCGCACCCTTCTAATTATTTTGAAATATTCTGTAGATTATCTTAAGCAAAAGTTTTTTTCCTATTGTGTTGTAGAAAAATCAGAATTAATTTCTCTTTTCCAGCTGGATTTTGGTGCCTGATATTGAAATTCTTTCTGTCCATACTTCCCATGCCTTGAAGTCCCCTACTCCACTTCATTCTTCCACACCATAGACTTGGTTGTCTGAACAAGTGAGTAAGGATATACCATATCTGATGTATTTTCCTTAACATGAATACCTTCAACCCAATATATATTGCTTTTGTTCATTTTTTAATTTGATAAACTAATCTTAAAACTAAAATTAAAATGTGAACTGCCTGGACTATCTACAAAATCTTGGAAAAATAAGTTGGAGAACTAGCAGTTTGCAAATTTAAAACTCACTCCAAAGCTACAGTTATTAACACTGTGGAATATTGTTTGGGTAGATACATAGATAAATGGAATATAATTGAGAGTCTCAAAATAAACCCATAATTTTATGATTAACTAACCCTCCCCCATTTTAATGACTCTAACATAATTCAGGGGGGTCCTTTAGCAATAGGAATGGGTCCTCTCTAGACATGAAATTTAACAATACTTTGGTATTAGATTTCTCTTTTAATAGAGCTGTGAGAAATAAAATTCTGGTTCCCACAAGGCTTCTAGATTATGGTATTTTGCTTTAGCTGCCTGAACTAAGGCAATTGTTGCTATTGTTTGAAATATCTATTAGCACTGGACCCTAAAATCCTGAAAAAAACATATCACATGCACAAAATGGATGAAAGGTAATAACCAAGTTGGTAATCAAAGTTGAACTTTGCCACTTTTACTCATTAAAAAAACTCTGACTTTAGTTGCCTTTGAATGATTGAAGTACAATATAACTGTTCTAGGTTAAAATATAGCCCAACAATGATATCTTTTTCAAATTGTACAGTACTTGTACTGTACTCTTCTGTTGTAACTGGTTGTCCTGAAACTCACCCTGTAGACCAGGCTGGCCTTGAACTCATAGAGATCTGTCTGCCTATATCTCCTGAGTGCTGGGATTAAGGCATGCACCGTCACTACCCAGGTGGCTTCTATATTCTTATAGTCAGAATGACTGTAAAAAACAAAAGAGATCTACAGTGACTCCTCTGTTTAAGCCTGGAGGGCTTATTTTCTCCAAATGACAGGCTTGCACATTAGTTTACAGTCTTTCAGCATGACATACTTCAATTTATAATGTGACACCACATATTGTTAATTCTCTGCATGAATATTTCTCTTATGTATCCCAGAAAGAAATATTGTTCAAATAGCTTTAGTTTCTAATCTCATGCACCATAAGAAAGAAGTCGTCAGCAGTGAGTTTTGAAGTTCACCCTCAGAGCTATCACTGGGGGCTCAAGACAAGAGAAAAAAGTGTCTTGTTACTTTTAGGGAGGGTGAGTTCTAGAAAAAAAATATTAAAAGCATAAAGATATTTGACTTAGGGTATTTTCACAGATATTTCAAAAAAGAGAAACCTATTTATGTTACCTTAGGGTCAATGAATTAAAATCTATCAGTTAATAAAACATCTAATTCTTTTTGAACAACACAGAAAAGACTTGCACACTCAGTAGGCTATTTGAAAACTGCATTCTACTAAAATTATCTTTAAGTCACACAGAAATATAATGAATGTTTTCTTTGTTTAGTAGAAGAATAATGCTGACTAATGAGGAAGAAAGAAAAGGTCCATTCATACTTGGCTGCGTCTGTACGTGTATGCATGTACACATGTCCACACATGTATGGAATGAAACAGGATAGTTTTTGACCCATGATTCAGTGAAAATACCAGTATTTTTCTAATTTAGGATCAATATTTCATATATACTATCACTGTCAAAAGCCTTTGTTTTTTTATAAGAAGAATGATGAATTTTTTTCTCAGTTTATCATTGGCAAGAATGGATACGATTGATTCTTTTATGACAAAATATTCTTTGTAACCAATAAAGTTAAGAGGCCTTTTAGAGCTGAACTTTAAAAGTTATCCCTTCATACAGTGTTTGGGCTTTTTGGTTTAATAAGTGAAGGACATTTCACCTTGTCCCAGAGTGTATGTTTTTGGATTCTTTCCTAAGGGAAATAGTTTAAAGGAACAGGTGAAGCAGCTCAGTTTTCAGATTTTCTCATGGGATTGATGCCATCCATCCCTTAGCTGCTTGTACTCCACTCCTTATCCCTGGTTAGGATTGCCTGTTTTGTAAGTTTTGCTTGCTCTCTTAAGGCTCTACTCCCTACAAAGATGCTTCTTCCTGATCTCCACCAACTGTTCTTCTTTTCATCATACCAAAGTGATATTGAGAAGCGTTTGGCTCCCTATAGGCATCAAACTACATTCACATAGTCTAATTCTGATGTAGCCTCTTTATCTCAAGAGATTTTCAGTTACCCAGTGTAGCTACTTATATCCATTATATCCAGTATTCGTAGCCTTCAAATCTATCCCATTGTGCCAAGTTGACTTTGTCTGTTTTCTCCTCTGCTTCTTTCAGTACTACACTAGTGTTTGGAAAGAAAAACAGTTATGGTGGCAAAAATGCTCACCATTAAGTATATTTTCAAGAGAAAATGGAAGCAGAACAGGATATGAGAAAAGGTCAAGAAAATTTTCTTTTACTTATTTGTCCCTTTCCCAAATCCTATTATCTCCTTTGTCCTTTTGACCTTGAGCTCATGGGTCTCATCAAAGCCTCTGAATCAGTGAAATCAGCATCATTGCTAGATCACTGTACCCACACCGAAGTCTGCATCAAATTAGAACTGTGGCATTCAGTCCCAGCTCTCCAGCAGAATAGCACTGCTCTGACTGTCTGGAAAGCAATCTGGTTACATTATCCTGAAGGTATTGCTGTTCTATTCATATGTTCTTTTTTCCCCTATGTGCTACCCAGTAGAAAAAAAAGAACTAGAATTACAATATACAAGAGGAAAAAAAAAGAGGAAGGGGAAATGAATTTTCCTCTTTCTTTTTTCCATGAACAGATAAGTTCAAGAGATTTCAGAAGTTCACCCTCATTGGTATCCCTTAGGATCCAGTCAGAAAATCAGAAATATTACTTATAATCACAGCATGTCTAGATACTGCTAAATAGAAATCTAATTTAAAATTACAAAACTTTCTTCCTCCCGCCTCCTGCCAGCAAAGGCCTGCCCCTGAAAGGCATGGCTATTGAGCTATCAGAGACATTTATTATGAATCTTAAGTGTCCTGCAGCAACAGTTAGGCTAAACTCATCATGGATGATCCTTTCTTAATAACTGCGGATATGATTAGCTTCTGCAGTGGACCAAATTTTTTTTGCTTACTCCCTTCTAAATTTATGTTGCATTTAGTTTATTTCTTTCCTGTTTCCTCTCAAACATCCCTTTCTTTCTTTTCACCCATCTTAGTTCCATTCTTATACCATGGACTCCATTATCTTATCATTTATGATTGTTAGGCGATTCTAGACTTAACTGATCTCACCAGAGAAGTGTAAACAGAGTTGTTTAAATGTCTCCTCATTGTTTAGAGAAGTGTTCATCAGGCCCATCCTGTGATTGGTCCTTGAAAGCAACAGGGACTAAGACGAGATCTGTTCCCATTCTCAAGAAGCTTAAAGCTGAATCAGAGCAAGGGCTTATTCATAAGGATAGTCATGAGAGAAAGTCTTGAAAAGAAAGCAAATGGAATTTTTGCAAAAAGAGGAGATAAATGAATCAACACCAACAACTGTGGGAAAGGGCTGATGATGACATTCCAGAGCTGAGTCTCTTCTTATGAAACACAGATGATCAAATTCCACCCCACCCTAAATTCAATATAGTTCCTTCTGTAGTTTCTCCTTACTTGCTCTCTTGAGAAGGAACATGAACCCTGCTTATTGCTAAAGCCTCACTTACACAAATCCCTTCTTTTTGGTTGTTTGTTTGTCTTTTGTTTTTTGTATTTTGTTTTTCAAGACAGGGTTTCTCTGTTGTAGCTCTGGCTGTCCTGGAACTCACTCTGTAGATCAGGCTGGCCTGGAACTCACAGAGATCTGCCTGCCTCTGCCTCCCAAATGCTGGGATTAAAGGTGTGCGGCACCATCACACAACAAATTCTTTCTTTTTAATATGATAGACTCACCCTTAGTCTTTCTGTGTAGACTGACATAGGACACTGCATCTGTTCTCACTTCTTCCTAGAAAAATGAGCTCTCAGATTGGGAAGCTGCTCATTCTTCTCATCTTTCTCATTAATCAAGGAGGCCTTCTTTAGGCATGTTTTCAGAGTTCCCTGTTCCTCCCAAACCCACCACACTCTGTCCTATCAGCTCATGTGTGCTGCTCATAGCACCTATTTCTACCAACAATGATGACACCGGCTTTCTTTTGTTTATCATGTGAACTTTCCTGCCCACTGGAATAGCATGGTGGAGAGAAAGAGGGAGATGGAAGGAGGGACAGAGCCAAAGAGAAAGAGATATTAGTCTTACTTATCTCTCAGTATTTAAACATTTGGTAGTCTCTGACAGTAAGGAAATGAAAATGAGTTCATTCAAGTCAGTACTGTTGGATGTGACTTCTTGTTATAAAAATTAGAAGTTTGAGTAATATTCCATCCCTCTGAATCTCATTCTTTAGCTAGAAACCCTTTGTGTAGGCTTGTTGTGACAAACTAGAAAATTCCAAGCACAATGCTTAATATAAAAAAAAAATTGAATATTGTTACTGGTGTTGATGGTGGCAAGAGAAGTATTTTTGATGTCAATCTGTGAAATTATTTGACAATACTGGACAGTCTAGACATAATAATCCAACATTAGATGCCAATCCTTCAAATACTTAAGGATCAACAACAACTGCAAATGCATCTCGGTGGGAAATTTGTTAGAGTGGAGAAAATGCAGGGATTCATTTTAAGCCACTGTGAATATGCCATAATAGTAATTATACATGTTATTTTTTCTAAAACTTCAAAAAATAAGGAATATCTAAGACTATTCTATTAACCAAACAGTGAGAGACTTCTCTCAGAAAACTGATATTTATGTGAATATCTTATTTCCTAAGCTTTGGTACTATTAGGGGCCAAGAACACAATTTTGATCAGTTTTATCTTGAGTTCTCAGCATAGTCCATGCAGTAGCAAATCGATAACTTCACAAAAATTAATTAACAGATAACTTCAGTTTGTTTCCCCCCACCCCTTGGGCCGGGGAGGGTTTCTCTGTTGTAACTCTGTCTATCCTATAACTCACTCTGTACACCAGGCTGGCCTTGAACTCACAGGGATTCACCCGCCTCTGCCTCCAGAGTGTTGGAAATCAAGGCACATTCCACCACCGCCCAGTCCAAATTTGCTTATGATGTGAAAGAAAACCCTCAAAACTCAGCAAAATCAAGGAGCTACATTGTTATTTCCCATGACCAAGGTCCCGGCTTCAATCCCCAGTAACACACATTCACACACACACACACACACACACACACACACACACACACACACACACACACACAATACACACATACTCACACACACAAACACATAGGCACCACTTTCCACCAAGTATGTATCCTTTTATAATGCAGGGATAAAATGAGACTTTTCTATGAAATTCTGTGTTGGTTGGGCAGCAGACATGTCTGAGTAAAACCCAATAGCTGACAGGCATGTGAAAGAATGCCATGCTGAAGTCCTAACATGGTACTCTTTCAGGATGGTCCCTCATCACCACGTGGTGAATGCTGACATTTTGCAAACAAAACCTTTAAATCTTCCTTCCTTTCTGTGAGAAAACGTCCTACACACTATTAAAGGCAAAAGTGTTGAGACACTTCAGCAGAGTTCTCCTTTTTTGTGAATTATTTATGTAAGGATGGCTTGTCCCAAATCACTAAGCCACAGAGTTGAAAGGGCTGTTAAAAAAGCCCACTGCTATCTCTGCTAAACCTCAACTGTGAAGCAGATGAGGTGCTAACCTGACAGGAGACTCCTTGGTAAGTGTTCAGGGTACTATCAACTTTCTGCAGGCAAGATCTTCAATAACTTCTTTTTTTGTTCACACTGGATCCAGTTTTTTAAAGTCACCCACTTAATAATAAAATAATAAATAAATAAATAAATAAATAAATAAATAAATAAATAAATAAATAATGAATAATAAAATAATAAATAAAAATAAAATAATAAAATAAGTCATTGGTACTAGATAGTGTACCTTAAGTTTTACCTGGTGTGGATTGATGCTGGGGACATGTTTTCTTTGTCTTTTTCTTCTTTGGTGCCTTTTGGGGGAGATTTTCATTTTCATTTCTTCTAAGAAGATAACAGGCATTCTATGATCCCTGTGCCTGTCTGTGAACCCCTTAGCCTGCCTTAGTTTTTCAACACATATTTCTTATATTCCTACTGTTTTGATAATGTGTTAGGAAGTGTGGATTCAGAAGTGAGCACAGCAGCCAGGTTTCTCTCCTGGTAGACGTTGCAAGAATGCCAGTACAGTCTCACCTTACCCTCCTCCTCATGTTATCATATAAATGGAGTCTTCAGACATGTGTTCATGTGGATGAAGACTTTCTTTTTCATCTTCTTTCTCTAGTTGTCTACACAATTATTTAGAAGGTTGCAATTATCAGGATGGTCACGGAAAACATGAGCAATATTAAAAACAATAGGTTAAGGCTGGAAAGATGGGTCAGAATGTAACAATGCTTTGCCACCAATCCTGACATCATGAATTCACTCCCTAGAACTCACCTGGAGGAAGGAAAGAACCCTCTCCTGAAATTTGTTCTCAGACCTCCTCATGTATACCGCAGCACACGTGTGTACCCCCTCTCACTTACACATACATTCACACAAATAAATAAATAAATAAATATATATATATATATATATATATATATATATATATATTTTAAAGTAGCTGATTATAATGCTTAAGAAATTGATATGATTTATTGTGTTGTAATGAAAAAGCACCATGCCCATCTGAGTGTCAAGTCCGTGGATACCAGGACTTGAAACTGAGGGTCTCTGGTGTCCTCATTATTTACAAACTAGGCCCTTAGCATGAATGGATGGTAACTCTTACCTCTGTTGCCTTTGAACCATATGACCTTAGAAAAGCCCTGTTCTTTATCACATAAAAATTAGCATATATTTGTATGTGTCTCCATATTCTTTTCAGAGTGAAATAATACAGCTCCTAATACACGGAAATTATTCAATAAGTGTATTTTGTAAAGCACTATTCTTTTTTTCTGATTTTATTTTTGTAGTACCATATTTTAGTAAAATTGAGTATAAAAATTCAACTTCTCCCTTGCATTTAGCTCTGCATTTAAAATTAAGGATCCTCTTCACTTTCTTGGCTCTTCCTTTGAAGTGTGAACAACTATTTTCTACTTATTTCTACCAGAGGTTTATAGGTTATTTGGAACAAGGGAATTATGAAAAAAAAGAAAGTACTGTATTATTGCACAATTCTCAAGTAATTAAATTATTCTATAATACAATTGTCATGAGTCAAAATGTGTAATATCAAAACATAAGAAATTACATGCAATTTCCAATAAATAATAATAAGAAACCTACTTAAAATTTCAGATCGGCAGTTTTTTTCACCTCCCCAGGTTCTTCGGCTCTAGTAGGTTAAATGTTACACTGGAGAATGTCTGAAAGTCCTACTAACAAGCAATGCAGTTCCTTTGTGTGTCTGGGCTAAGATCTGAAGTGATACAGGTTTGTATAGTACTTTTAAGTTTGTGGTACAGGGCCTCTCATTTGAAATGCTTTGATGTGCACAATCCAATAACATCAAAACTGTTCTCCATGGAAAATAAAAATGAACACAGGATCAGAATCACAAGATGTGACAAATAGAACACTGGGTGAGAGAGGGCCATTATCAAAGTAGGACAGTCCTCATTTTTTATGGTGCTTGTATAACAATTAGGGGAACTGAATCTTTCTAATTCTTTGCTGTCATTAAAATTGAGAGATGATATCAAAATTTCAGTTGCCATACTCTCAAAAATGACCTGTCAAATATGTGTTTCTTCAAATGAACTAGAAGGAGCTCAAAAAAATTAGAACATGTTTAACAAAGTATATTCTTTCCCATCTTCTCACAGCAGTTTAGGGAGAATATACAGAGTCATGTGTTCTGGGGGAACTCAGGTGCAGCAGCACGTTTACATGAATGAGCTTGGGCAATTATAATTCACCCTATGCCTGTGATTTTCTGCTTTTCTGGTAGGCAGCACTAACCATGTGGACACTTTGGGTATATTTAATTTTCACAGTGATTCTATTCTACAGGGGAGTAATGTCCACACCCATTTAAAGATAAAGAAATTGAAGCCCAGTAAGTAAATTTAATGTAACTGTTTTTAGACTCTAAGTGTAAATATTATCCCAAGAGATTGTTGCACTAAATAATGACCTTATTGGACTACAAAAAGGAAATCCAGGTAGTTATATAAAATATGCCAAGCTTAGACTGTGGAAGTACCCAATAAATACTGTACAGATCCACTCATCATTTCTAGTTGGGTATACAAAATGTTTGACATTGATAACTGTTACAAAATAAAGAAAAATATAATCAATATTGAGAGAATTCTTACTTTTCTAGTTAATATGAGTCTCCCAAAGAAAGGTGAATCAAGAGAGAACATTCAAGTGAAATTTTGTTTAGGGGCAAGTTTAGTGTCAGGGCATGAATTCCTTCCTATTGAGTGAGCTTTATGTCCAATTAAGTAGCTGTTATCCTCCCCTCCTCCAGCCCAGGATATAAATACCACTGTGGTAGTTTAAATGAAAATGATCTCCATAGGTTCATAGGGAGTGCCATTATTTGATTAGGACATATGGCCTTGAGAGTAGATGTGGTTTTGTTGGAGGAAGTATGTCATTGGGGGTGGGCTTTGAGGTTTCAGAAGCTCAAGCTCTGTCTCTCTGTGTCTGTCTGTCTGTCTGTCTGCCCCTCTCTCTCACCCTCCTCCACCTGCTAATCCAAATGTAGAACTATAAGTTCCTTCTCCAGCTCCTTCACCATATCTGCCTGCATGCTGCCATGCTCCCTGCCATGATGATAATGAACTAAGCCTCTATACTTGTAAGCCAGCCCCAATTAAATGTGTGTGTGTTCGTGTGTGTGTGTGTGTGTGTGTGTGTGTGTGTGTGTGTGTGTGTATTTGTGTATGTGTGTGTATGTGTTATGAGAGTTACCATGGCCATGGTGTCTCTTCAGAGCAATAAAAACCCTAACTTAGCCACTGTTGGATGTTTCAGAACATCCCGCAGTTCATGCATTTATAATATAGACCCTACACCCAAGACTCAGAGAACATCTCAGAAAAGGGGAAAGAAATATAGTAAGAGCCAGAGTCTAGGCAATCTTGTGGGAGACAGTGTCTTCTTAAAAAAGGCAATGAGGGCATTCAAAGAGCTTAGGAAGGAGAGAGTGAGTATGGAAAGAGTATTGGAAAAGTGGGTGATCCAAATGCATAATATGGAATTCTTGTAGGATAAATAAAAGTATTATTTAAAAATTATTTTAAAATATTATAGTTTTTTCATTTTCCTTTTTACTTTGTGTGTATGTTTGTGGACACACATGTGCCACGGTGTACCAGTTGAGGTGAGAGAACCACTTGTGAGGCTCTGTTTTATAACCATGAGGGCCCAAGGGATTGAACTCAGGGCATCAGGATTAGTGGGAAGTGCCTTTACACATTGAGCCCTCTTGTCAGCCCAACAATTACATTTGAAAATGATTTGGATGCCTATTTTCTTAGTTCCTTCCAAAAAGTTGAATAGCGAGAACCCAGGTAGAAGCACAAAAGAGAAACTAACCCATTACATATGATGGTGACATGTATTGGGAATTCATCCTCAGGCACAGGGAATTGCACTGAGAACCTGCAGGATGCAGTTTAGAGTCATACTCATTGTGCTCTGTGTAAAGACAAAAACATCAGCAAAGGAGAAGAGTTATTGGGTAAATTTAGAAGATATCAGGTGCAAGCCTCCAGGAGTTGTCTCCCAAAGGAAACACTGGGAATCACTTAATTCCCTTAGCAGTTAGTTGTCACAACAGTTTGAAATGTTGTTCTCCAGGAAAGCTCATTAGAGACTTGGTGTATGGAGTTTTATTGAGATCTGGTCTTGTAAGCAGTCTCTGCTTCATATCCTTCAAGACTTCAAACTCTCCGAAGGCCAGCAGAAGTGCACTGTTTTGTACATCTAGTTTGGTTACAGTCACCTGCTCTTGTCAGCTAAGACATAATATGAATCTCCCTGAAGCCTTAGTTCTTCGGTTTCGGACAAGGTTGACGCACAGAAGCATGTCTACTGAACATTAGCAATCTCAGGTAACTCTTTCTAAACAATGCTTGAGGGATTTGAGATTGAAGATGGCTGGCCTGGGAGGCCTGTCCATTTTTTTTGCTAAAGAGAAACAGAAGCTGAGTTGAGAGGAGGACGTGGGTACACAAATAAAATCAGGAATGCATTAGGATTCTATCCCTACTCCTCTCCTCTATGTACTAGGGGTGAAAAGTCGTATGACACACACAGTGATTGCATCACTAGCTAGCTGCCTTTTTATTTTATTTTTTCCTGCTCATCCTTTTTCCTCATATTCGAGGGAACTTTTGCTATAATTATGAAAAGAAATGTCTGTACTCTATACCCATGTTCTACATGAAGAGGGCTTGCATTTTAAAGTGACCTCTAGAGTACTCTTGGGAAGAGTAAGGAATACATTTATAAAGTCTGCTTCTCAGTGCAATCATCTTGTCAGTTCAGAACCCAATGTTTTGAATTTTGCAAATTCACTCACACTTGTCTGCCTTCGATCAGTTTTCTTTCCAACAGACGGAACTGACGCAACATCACTGAGCGAATGAAATCTCTTGGATTTCATATTGCCCTCTGGTACTTTTACCTTCAACTTAGTTTCACCTGCTGAGAAAACATGGATTTGGCTGTTGGATATAATTATTCAGTCAAAAATAGTCTGCATCCCTCTCTATGCAAAGCAGTAAATTAAAAGCAGAAGTATCAGAACACACACTTACTGTATTATAATTAGGATACCATTAATGGCTTTATTTTGGAACTGTGAGTATATAGCTTGTACCCAAATAGGTAGATAATGTAGCTCAGTTAGCAGAATGCTTGCTTAGCTACAAGCAGAAGCAGCACAAGCAGAAGACTATGTATTTTCACACACACCTATAACTCCAATTCTCCAGGAGATGGAGGCAAGTGGATCTGAAATGCAAGGCATCCTCACTTACATATTCTGTTCTAGGCCAGACCCTATTACATGGGAAGAGAAAGAAAGGAAGGAGGTGGGGGACCTGGAGAGGAAAGGGGTGAGAGTAGAGGGGAGTAGAGGGAATGTGTGTTACTTTTGTGAGCAGAAAGTTTAAGAAGTAAGTGGGAATAAAATTCTTAGAATGCTGTTTCTTATAGTAATAATAAAACACACAAATGACTATAATATTTAGAACTTAAGTATACACACACATACACATATATATGTATATATACATACCTTAAATAATTCGAGTTAATATTTCACCTGTAGAGTTCTTTAAACTATAATAATATAGTTCTTTAAAATATAATAATAGCTGTCTTAAAGGAAAAAAAAAGGCATTTCATTAATTTAACATTGGTCACACTGTGGAGAAGCTTTATCAAAAGTGGAAAAAATAGTGAATGCCAGACATTTGATGCTAGCATTGTAACTTCTAGAGGGGGAGTTGAGACTGAACTCTAGCTTCTTGTTTTCAGTATTTATAACAGTTTAAATTAAAATTTGTGTGGGATGTATTTACAACTTTCTAACACCCTTGCATTTATATATAGCTGATAATTGCAGCAGAATAAAAGTGTTTTATTTATATTTTAAAGTATATTTTAATATGGAAAACAGCAAAACAGCATATATTTTTAAACTATCATTTGTCTGGGCATTGTTATTTTTAAACATCTATTATTTGGGCTTGTTAATAATTAAAAAACCTGATTTGCTGCCATGGCATTAATTTAGTTACTTTTTAAGAGGAATAATAGGAAGAAACATTGGCATAAAGGCAAAGTATTTATGTGAGTGCTTGTGGTGTCTTCATATTTTATTTTTTCTTACAAATATAATACTACAGTAATGAGGAATGAGAAAATAGCAATGGGAATTATCTTGGAGAATTCACAAATACTGAGAAAGTATAGAATATTTCCTTGAATAACCAATAGGTAAAGAAATCAAAAGGAACATTTTATAAGTTTGTTGAAATGAGGGACTATGAAACACATGTGAGTACATGAATGAGAGCTTAAGTGTAACCCAGAGAAGGATGCTGAGTGTTCTGCTTTAACATTCTCCACTTCTCTGAGTCCAGGCCTCACACTATATTAGAAACTACTCTGGTGCCCAGAAATCCCCAGAAGCGCTCTCGTCTTCTCCCTAATGTGCTGCTATTTCAGGTACATGAGCTCACACCCAGCAGTTTTATATCAGTGCTGAAATTTGAACTAAGGTTC
Organism: Cricetomys ansorgei; assembly: GCA_026225945.1. NCBI lineage: Eukaryota > Metazoa > Chordata > Mammalia > Rodentia > Nesomyidae > Cricetomys > Cricetomys ansorgei. The sequence continues at coordinate 4,575,446 of JAMJFZ010001390.1, forward strand.
TTATACTTCTGTAGCAATTGCTCTTATCCATTGAACCCTTTTTCCTGCCCTTACAACTCCTTGAATTTCTTTCATCTGGTTTGTCTCTACCAAATCCTTGCTAATTCTTTCCCAATCTGTCTTAGGTCATTCATTCTTAATTTTAACTATTCATGTTATCCTGTGAAGTTCAGTCAGACGTGAAATCACTCAAGGATGTTTTCCCAAAATATTTCCTTACAGGTGGCTTAACTGAACTTACCCTATTCAGCTAGATACTTGGGAATCATTTTATACCATTGGCTATTACTCGTCTGTATTTGCTAACAAATTCTAGACCTGTCAACTCCTAAATCTATTGCCTACAAACTTGAAAAATTATCTCATTACTTAATTCTACTGCTTTGGCTTCAGCTGTAATTTTGGTCTATCTTACCCATCCTAACATTGTACTACCATTAAAATCAATTATTCACAACAAGAACCTTACCAGATTACCTCTGTGTGCAATATTTGTGAAACGCTACAATATTTGTGAAAATTAATTCAATATTATAAATATTTGTTTACTTATTAATCTCCCATGGAGACTCTTCTCCCAGCATACCTATCCAGACATTCTACAAACTAGCCCTACTTAGCAATAGCTCCTTTCCATCCATCTGGGGCTCATCATCACCACCTTCACTCTCATGATTTGGACATGAAATGTCCCTCAGAGTCTTATGTGTTGAAAAACCTGGTTCACAGCTCCTGGAGACACTATAGGACACAGTGAAAATTTTAGAGATGAGTCCTAGCTGAAGGAAATAGATCAATGAAGAAACACCTTGGAAGCCTATAACTGGTCCTTGGTCCCTTACTCTTTTTCATTCTGTATGCTATGAAGTAAGTATCCTCTTAGTGCCATAATGCTCTGCCTTATGGTAGACAGAGAATAATTAATAGAGTCTGGGACTGAGAACTTAAGACACGACATAAAATTAATCTTCCCTTAAATTATTTAAGTAGCTAGATATTTTGTCTTGGAGACAGAAAATCTGACCAATGCATCCACCAAATCAGGAGCATGGAAATTATATATTGCAGCATTTACGGTTATACATTTAATTCATATATATGTTAATGAGGAATTATTACTTCTACATCATAAATTAAAAAATAAAAACTATCTTAAGTTAGTGTTTTAAGTTTCTTCCCTGGGAAATACTTAGATAAAATTCTTTTATCTAGAAATTGTGGTTGATAATTTATACTTCATATGACTCTCACTCTAAAAATTAAGCTGAGAAGGATTCCTGACATAGATACCAGCACAGAACAGCTGTCCCATAGTAGTCATGGTAATGACAAGAACATAAGGACAGTTGTATCTTAACACCTTTGGTCAGAAGAGCAAGTGGTATTTGAGGGACAGGTGTTACCAAACTAACATTGTTTTGACACTATAACAGGATTTTCAGAACCCCAACCTTTTGACTCAGGTTAACTCACAATCACAGGAAGCAATATAGTTGAGAGTAGATTGTTCTGATCATTTAATTAATGAAAACTCCTCCTGGATCATCCAGGAATCAAGTATTAAGGATATTTACATGCAATGAGAATTTTGCATGAGTACTTTAGGTCTTGAACTTAAAAACATATCTTTATGAGAACCCTTACTTATGATAGATTAGCTATTTCTTTCGTTAAAGTTTAAAATTAGAATCCAGCAGACAGTATACATTGCCTTTTTCATTTTAAAAGAAACAAAACCTCTTTAACTCAAAGATATCATTATTTATAATGACATTTTGACCTGAATTTATGTATAAATCAAGAATGAAGCTCACTCCTTCCACAAATATTTATGGAATGCTTGCTTTGAGCCTACCACCCTAGCAGGTCTGCAAAAAAATATTCTCAAGGTCCAATCTGCATGTCCACACTTTGGTAGTAACATGCCCTCCTTAGGAGATCCCCTACGCTCATCTCCTTTATTATTCTTTGCACATGTTTGTAGCCTTAGCGGGTTCACGAGCAGTTGGTAGGCAGTTATTTTCTCTTATTCATTTTTTTTTTTTTTTTGCTCTTCACCCCTCCCCATCCAGTGCTAAGGAAAACAAAATAAAATGTTTAGCTCAAGGCTGCTACCTGAAAAATGGCTGGTAATAAAACCTCAGTTATTAAAGGCAGAGTGAAGATCAAAAAGGAATAATAGTCAGTCCTGTGAGTCTGCCCTGTGGCTACTTTGGGACCTCAGTGCTGTCTACCCCATGATTTCAGGCAGGCAGAACAGCATACTGAGCCTTTGTTGAATGAAAAAGATGCCATTTTCCCAGTGTCTCTCCTACTCCCTGCACAACTTTTGCTTCAGGAAAGAGGAGTATGGAAGTCCCCTTGGGGACCGGGACCAGCTGAGAATGGAACATCTGCCTTAGGTGTGTAGTCTCAATTTCTGGATCAGTTCCAAAGTCCATGCCTCTAGCCAGAGATTTTAAAAAAAAAATTGCTACAGTGAAATGGGAAAAGTAACAAACATTTGTATGATGAAGAAAATCCAACTTCTTTCATTATATTTTAATATTCAGGAATGTTTTTTCATTGTGTAGACTTTTTTATCACATAGTGGGAAGGAATCAATCTTTTTGTAGCTTCAATAAGTTTTCTTACAGATCTAATTAGGTTAAAGACAATTATTACCCTGGATGATACCTGACTCTCAACGGCTGACTACTTGGTTACAGTCTATCTGTGATCTGTCCATGTTGCCTCTGCGATAACTAACTAGGCCATAATTATTTTGCATCTTAATAAACTTTCCTCAATTCATATTTTAATAATTTTAAATTTCTCTCCCTCCCTCTCTCTCTCTCTCTCTCTTACTTAGAGGATATCAAAGCTAAATGAGGTAACTGCAAGTCATTTGGTGGATTTCAATTTTAAGTTAACAAAAAAAAAAAAAAAAGACCCAGCCAAGCATGAATAGGTTTTCTCATAAATACACATTTTTACCTTCTAGAGATAAAAAGCTCATGTAAATGTCACTGTGAATACTAAATTCGGTTTTGGATATGCTAGTGTTGAAAAGTTCCAAGTTTTTTTCTCATACAAAAGACTGGTTTTTTTTTTGCATGTGTATGTGCATTGTTCAGTGTAAGCTTAGTGCTCCATTAAGGACTGAGGCAAAATTAAGAGAAGAACAAAGAGAAGCCAATGAAAGTTTAAGCATCTACTTTGGTGTTGATTGACTCAGGGATTAGTCAGAACCCAAACAATCCTGACCAATGTTCTCAGCTCTTTGTTAGCCCTTTAAGGTTTCCTTTAGTCAATTTTTACCAACCTTCCCAACCTTCCCCAAAGTTCTGCATTGGTGACTGACTCATCTTCAGTCTACAGGGAATTGAAACAACTAGCTTCTGTTACTCCAGTTAAGAGCAGGCTCCTCCAGCCACGTTTTACATCTACGCTGTCCTTAGTCCAAGAACCCCAGAGACAGCAGCCAAGTATTTACCTCTTTCCTGAACTTATAGCTGCACCTTGCACTAGCTATCCCTCCTGTGGACCTGGGCTTACTTATAAGCATCTCTAATTCCACTGTCAGTTACCTACCAATAACATCTAGTACTACTTGTGAAATATATATAGTATTTACTGTTTTCTCTGTCTGTCTGCTCTGTAGCCTTTCCTAATATTTACTGCTCCATTTTGAGCCCTCATCAATGTCTAGATTCTTGTTACAATATATAACTTCCCTCCTTAGTCCTAGAAAATGTGACTTCTTAAATTAATAACTAGGCAATTATCCTGGAAGACAGAGAAATAAAAAACTAATTTTACATGTAGAATAATTACTTCTTCTTAAAACTCTGAATCTAATGCTATGTCTTAATAAAATGAAAATAGCAATATTACCTTACAAGGTAATTGTGCAATTACATGAATTAATGCTTTTAGAATATTTGGTATGATAATAATCTGATTTCTATTTTTCCTATTTAAAGTTGATATGAAAATAATGGACAGAAAAACATAAATAATAAATATTTGAATCTTTAATGATTTGCATGGTATTATTTCATATCAACATCTATAACATAAACATATTTGTAAATAAAGCTTCCAAAAATTAAGATAGTCCATAATGTAAAATAAAAGCAAACATGGTATAAAAGATTTTTTTTTCTACCTTGATAATGAACTTCCACTGTGCTTTACTACAAGAGCTGCTGAGGATTTCCCTTGACTATACAAAAGGGAGCTTGCGTGAACTTTTCATAATTGGTGAAAAGAAAAAAAGTTACCTCAAACTAAAAGTGATAAGAGAGAAATATTCTACTTCTTAATAGAAAAAACAGCACAGACAGAAAGTTACAAATAGTTCATGATGGGACCAAAGGAATAGAGAAGAAGGGCAAAAGGAGAGAGATTCCAAAGACAGAAATTCTCATTATGATGATGGATTGCTTAAGCAAGCTTAGATTTCTGAGGCCTACAGATCTCTTAAGTTTAAGATGGCAAACAACAAAATGTTACTGCTAATTAGATATCCAATGAAATGTCACAGGGAAAGGTTAACAGTTTTAAAGAATGTTGTGTAGTCTTATATTTAAAATGTCATTGTTATTAGTTTTGAAGTAGTGCTCTCTAACAAAACAGGAATGACACATGTTACAGGTAGAGATAAAATATTATTTATCAAGAATATAAGATGAAGAGAAAGTGTTGTGTAACCTTTGATCTTTCATTGATGACTTTTACTTTTCATATTTCTATAATATCAAAACTCCAGTTTTATTTTGAAATATAAACTTGACTTCAGAGAGATTTTAAAAGACCACCAACATCAGCACAATGGAAATTGTACATGCTTCCTTGGGACAACAAGGAAGAGAGTGAAAAACAAACAGAGGCCCGTGGCAGAAGACTCAACCACAGGGACATTGTAAGTTTAGGAGTTCAGGGATTCAGAGGTCAGAATTTCTTTCACCACTCACTAGAGCAAGAATAGCTGTTCAGTGGATGCTTCTTAGAAAGATGATATTTATGGATGGTCACTGAGAGAGTATCAAACAAACTCTCTCAGACAAGAGTGTTGTGAAAGAGGTGAGACTGGCATTTGCTTTGGCTTTGTGCTTGCCTTTTCTTGCTGATGTTTCGGCCATGGATGCCGTGAGTGGAGACATGTAGGAAGGGATGAGACATATACCGTTCATTTCTGCAACCTAACAACCAATAATCCATGGTGAGCTAATTCCTTCTCCCTGAACATATAAGATCTGGGTCCCTGATCTGTGTCATCCCCTTGGATTTCCACCATGAACCTATATGGTAGGGCCACTGTTATTCACAATGTTTAGATAGATGAACACATGCCCGAGACACATTACATAACTTGTCCAAAAGATGCAGTGTACATAATAAAAGCTATTTCCTCCTAGTTAATTCTAAGCAATATGTATATTTTACCTTGAGGTTATTCATTTCAAACATAAACAAGGATCAATATGATTAAGATCCAAACTTATGAAAATAACAAAATACCAAAGTACATAAGTAGGATCTTTAAATGTGTCCATTTATCTTTTGTTTTCTTAGAGTCAATCTAAAATTGTTAGACATTTCATGCTAGCAATTATTATTATATTTCCACACAATATAACAACTGGGCTTATCGGATAAGAAACTCAGGCATGTTATACTGTTTGTTTCTTCTTCAAAGGATGGAAGTGGCCAAGATATATTGGTTTGTGGAGTTCAGCTAGAGATACTCTTAGAAAGAATAAAGGTTCATGCCAACCAGTGTACATCCTGCAGTGACATATCTTCTCTTCACCATCAACAGTGGAAGCCACCATTGTGTTAGAACTACTACTTTATAACACATAGCTGCGGCACAAGCCCGCTGTGCAATTTACAACTTTCTTGTTGACTACTGTAACTTTCCTCTCCCATCCTGTTAAACACTGTCGACATTGCCAATGCTGATTAGATTGCTGAGACAATGTCATTCAGTTCGAATTTAATTATATTAAAAGGCCCACGATGGATTGTTAACTCCAATTTATGGAAGAGAAAACTGATCTTGGTGTAGATGTTCCTATCTATACAATTAATAAACTGATGAGCTAGAATTTGAACACCAGCTGTCTCTGATTTGAGAACCGATATTCAGGCCACTGTGTTGCACTCTCTGCACACAGAGGGGCAATGATATCTGTGAGAGATAGAATTATCCTCGCAATAAGTACTAAGCATAGATTTCCTTTATAAGCTTAGTAAAGCACCAGGTCTTCAATTTTGTCAAATTATTGGGAATTTGGAAGTGTAAAACAGTCAAGAAAATGTTCAAAGTCATATTTTTCGGAGACTTAGAAAAGATAGGAAGCAAGGAAGAAAGGAAGAATATTAATTACTATGGTCTGAAATAAGAAATAGTACAGTGCATGAATAATCCTAGGATGCCCTGACCAGGTGCTTCATCTAAGACCTTCCATCTACTGCAAATGAAAGTATTATATCTAACTCTTTCGGGAAGAGTATGGTCAAGTATTTAGAATCAAACACAGCACAGGTATATTGCTATCACACCACCACTGTTATCTTACACTTTCCGTTATTCTCAGCTGCAGTGGCTCTACATGGTGTCTATGGGATCTAGAAAAGCAGTTCCACACTGAAGCAGAGCAGGACTTCTGCGCATTCTGTCCATGCTGTGACCTTGAGTAGGAAAAGAGGGACCTTGACTGTAACTCTAGCTGCATTTTCATAAACCAAACAATGGTCATTCACTCAGAAAACCTGTTTATTTCACTTACACTGATTACTGGGCAATCAGACATGATTGCACACTATTCAATGACTGAGGTTTTCCCTCCTCAAAAGGCATAATGGAAAATTCACTTTTACTTGACTAGATGACAAAAAAAGAAATGAAAAAAAAACTACTTGAAATCTTGAAATATAGTGACTTGTTTCTTTGCCAGCCCAGACACAGTGTTCTGGATTATAACCCCTTAGAAGACCTTCAACTATTAAACTGCAGAGGACAAAGAAAGTAAGAAGGCTTACTGGCTGGCTGCTTCCCCTCTTCTCTAGAAAAACCTTGCTCTCAGAGCCTCAGGCTATACATCTGGTGTTTTGTGGGATCTACATTCATCCTAAAATAAATCTAAGTTTTAGGAATATGAAGAATGGTATCTATTCAAACAAAGTCACTTACATCATTGTAAAAAAAAAATTCTAGCCTACAGATACACATTTCCACTTGAAATCTCTTGCTTGCCAAATAATCTCAGCTCTGCTAAACTCAAGTTATTTATAGCCTCTTGCAGGTACAGGAAGATCCTTGCAAATCATTTAAATAAGTCTTAGTGACTTTCATAAGGTCCACATAAATAAGATCATGGGAGCAGAAGAGTATGCAGTGTAGTAGATATTCCTCAACTTCTGCCACGTGCCTATGAAACTCAGGAGAATTTAGACCTTCAACAGACTGTTTAGCTCCAATATCTAACTCTTCAGAATGTGGACAGTGGCCCAACAGCACGAACAACATTTGATAGCTATTTTTAATAGCTAGAAATATAAACTACAGACCTTATCCAGACAAACTGATTCATACCTGTAATCAGTTATCCATTAGTAAGAGAAATAGGAGAATTATCTTCTTGGAGATCACTCAACAACCACATTTTTCAAAAAGAGAACTGACTCTTAATTGACTTTCCAGAATATCCCATAGCAGAGCCCATAGGTTACAGGACTTGAATTCAGTTGCATAGTCTCTGCCAACATCTTGAATTCCTTTTCTTTTGTGTCAGTAAAATAGGCATGGTCACAGCTATGCTTTTATTTCTATAAAATTTACTATCCATGAAAGAACTTTACTACTATCAAGGGCAAACCTATATTTACTTATGTTTATCAACACAAACTAGGGTGAATATTAGTGTGTGTGTGTGTGTGTGTGTGTGTGTGGTGTGCTAGAATTTCTAAGTACAGAACTGGGCCATATATGACAAATTTTGCCCTACTTAACTTAGAATGTAACCTAATTCTCGGACTCCTTGCCAAAAAAAGAATCCCTATTCTAAATCTCACAAGGGTTCTTAAAAATGGTTGAGCCCTTAGGGACTCTTCAACATGTTTCCATTTTCATAAAGTCCACACAGCCTGAAATCACTGGGTGTTCTTCCAGATGGTGACAGATGTGGGGGAAGGGGGCATGGACTCAGGTGGATGATGACAGGTTCCAATGTCAGGCATTGTATTTCCCTTGACAGCCATTCAAATCAAGCATAGTTTAGTGAGAAAAGAAAATGAGGTAGGAAAATAAAAGGATTTGGTGCAGGAAACTGTGACAAAAACGGCAGGGGGTCTTTTCAACAGTATTGGTATATTTATTAAAGGAATATTTATTGAAAAGTTTTTTCCAGGAAAGACACTGACCTACATATTTTAGATGCAGGTGTAGGTAATGGGACAAGGACAGGAGATTGCTGAATTTGAATGGCTTGGATTGCAAAGGTTTTAGTGAAGAAGGGAATATGTAGGCATACAAACAACTGACCTAGCAGACCTATGGTAGTAAACTGATTGTGAGGATGCCTTCTCTAAGATGAAAATTCTGAGGGTTAAGGAGGAGAAAAGAAGACAGACTACAGGTGGATCTTCCCATGCAAAGTGGATAATTCAAAGTGAGAATCAGGTAAGGAGTTTGGGAAAATAGATACGGTGGAGGTAACGTTGATAAGACTGGCCTAGATTGGAGCAAACGAAACCTGTGGATGTGGATAAAAGGTAGATGTTCTTCAGAGTGCAGAAGAAAATTACAGTTGGTCTAGTCCATGAAGTCTCTATGAGTAGAAAGTAGAATGAAAGATTCTCAAAGTCTGCACCACACAGTTTTGTAGATGAAGTCAGGAGAGCAGTGCCTGTCCTTATTCCACCCTTGTCTTGTTCTTCCTTCTTTCTGGTCTCTATTAAATACGATATACAAGTGCTGAGTCTCAGTGTTCAAACTACTTGGTGGAGCTAAATTCATCACTGTGAATTAGGAGCAGATGCCTAATCACAAGCAATCAGTGGCCCCCCATTGTCAACAGCAGTGGCTTACAAACTGTGGTTTGTTGTTCTACAAAATTCATTACATGGGAAAATGGTCAGATTCTCCCCAGATGTCCTGAATAAGCATTTTGGAATAGAGTTTGCCTATGTGTATCTTTTTAACAGGTTACATTAAGTGCTGCTGAAGAACTAGAAAGAGACTCTGACTCTTTTTTTCTGGGGTACTTGATAATCTTGTCTCTTATCTCAGCTGCTCATAGTCTTTAGAGAACATGTTCAAGTCTACCGTCTCTACTATCGGATGTCTGTAACATACTACTTTGCCAGTGACACTATCTCATGCTCATTGTTTCCAGATATTAAGCCCTTGATCACCGCTCATCTCCAGCCTTTGGCAATCTTTTATGGATTTGAACTAAATATCAATCATCTCATGATCCCAATAGACGTGCCTCCATTATATTACAATATATGCAGCCAATTGTTCTATATAAACATGGTTATTCCTGCTGATAAAAATAACCACAATTCACAAAAATGGTTGAAAGTATTAAGAGTCTTTTGACTTATCTTTTTCTCTGAGAAGGGGAGACAAATATACAAGAACAATAACAACCAAGCACTGACATTTGTAATGGTTGATAAGTAGCATGTGAAGATGGTAACAGGCAGTAACTCAGGTAGCTCCTCATCTGTTCTCTTCATATGGTACTCCTGGGAGCTCTGTAATCTCAGCTCTGCATGGATCAGTGGTTAGTAGAACAATCCTCTTCAATATCCTGAGACTCAGGTTGTACAATTTGGAAAAAAGATGATAAACTCTTTATTTTTTTGTTTTCCAGGGTTGTTAGGTCCCCAATGACACAAAAGCCATGGAGAGACTTCTTAAATAAAAACATACATTAAAAAAATGCTCCTATTTCTGAAGAAACAGCAATCCCAAAGGCAAACCCCTGTTCATTTTTCTGCTTTAAAATCAGACTGAGCTTACTGGCAAAGCTAATACGTTATGAGTTAAATCTGAACCTAAGAAAACAGGCCTAAGTAAAGAAAGTGTAAGGAAAGTTTAGTAGAAGTCTCTATGACTGAGGAAAGCAAAATCAATCAGTATTGACCAAGGTTTTTCATTTCCATTGGGATTTGATAATAACTTCAATTTTTCAATTAATTAAGTCAGTCTTTCCCTTGGATGCATAGCAGATCAGACTTGGCAGGGTTGAGAACTCAGTCACTACTTTCTTTTCCTCCCTTTCATGGCAGCTTTGGAGGGGTGTTTATCCTTGTGAGGGGATACACCGTTTACCTTTCTGGCTAGATGGATTCCTAGCTTGCTATATACTCCTGCACGGACACAGCTGCCAATAAAGGAACACAGATTTGGTGGAATATGTTCTTCTGGCCAATTTAGCCTTGTGAAAGCACATTGTTTGGGGTGGGTCCCTCCAAGAGAAAGGCTCAGATGGCCACCCAGAAGTGTGCAAGGATTACTTAGGGGGCATCAAGAAAACACTTTTACCTTCTTCTAAGCAATGCCAGCATAGCTGTCAGTGGAGACGACTTCCTTTGTTTTCTCCAGAGATTTTATAAAGTAATGCTAATAGCAATGTTCTCATGTGTGGTAATGAATAAAGTATTACCACCTTGCAAAAACCAACCAATTGGCTCCCATTTTCTAAAAGAAAAAATCTGGAGGCTTTACATATTCCATTCAGTAGAGGAAAGGGTAGAGAGGGGTTGAAATTTGGGTCACTATGTGAAGATCATTTCTAAATGTCAAAACACAGACACAATGTTTTCTGTACAAAGTTAAGAGTCTCAAATGGCAAACATTTGTGTATTACAGGTTTCTAAAGCCATGCTCACACTCAGACAGATTGCTAAGACCTAACAGACCTTCCGTGGCAGAGCTGGCATTGGGATTGTTGCTTTGAACTTTCTGCTCACAAAGTTTACTAATTGAATGAAGCAAACATTTTCTGTCACTGACAAAATTCCAGGTTTTCACTTGTAAAGAGAGGTAATTGCCTATATGTTACAGAACATACAGGCTTAAGCTGGCTATCTCCCTATTATCTGAGCTCGTGAGTCTTTTTAACTTGTTCCTTTTCCTTTTGACTGTGAGTTATGATGGTAAGTAGAAAGTGAAAAAAACAGCCCAGAGCTTCAGTTGATTTCTTTGCTGTAGACACTTTTTCCTTTCCATTTTTCTTAAGCTGGCTAGAATGAATAAGCCTGAGTTTCCATTAATCCCTGTTGCTTGTCTTTGATATTGGGAAACATCCACTCAGCCATTCTGCAGTCAAAATCCCCTAGCCACCCAATAGTGATCTAACAAGATTTCTTGGTGGCAGTTTAACTCCACGTTGGTGCAATCAATACTCTGACTAGGTGAATGCGATGCCGTTAGAGGTTTGCCACGCTTTGTAGGTCCACAGGCTTAGCCTTTGTAAGCAGCGGAGAGTCATGTGATATGGAAGCCAATGAGATTGTAGCCTGGAATCAGATTCCGCAGTTATTAATGTAATCACAACCCTTTCTTTGCTCCAGGATTCTTACAAAACCAACTTGACTTCCCCAAAACCAATTTGAAGCTGACTTTTTTTTTTCAAGAAAAGTAGAATTGAATGTAGGCTACACAACTTTGTGACTGCATTCTGTTACTCTTTTTTTTTTTTTTCTGTTTTGATCTTCTCATTTCAAAATGCATTGTTTGATAGTTATAATTTAAAATGATGTGAATGTTTGAAGTCAGCTGAAATTTACATAGGGAAACCCGAACTCCTACAGTGGTTGTTATATATGAAGACTAGCCGTTTAGTAAGTACTTAAGATTAAATGAGGCTGAACCAGAAGGATTGGGGTCCTTATGAGAAGGCATACTAGAGTATTCAATATTCTCCCGCACAACCCCTTACCTTCCATCTGCCGTGGAGTCAATGTCAAGACCCAGAAAGAAGGTGGCTATTCTGCAAGCCAAGAAGACATTCCTTTCAAGAATATGAACCTTGACTTCTGATTTCTAGCCTTCAGATCTCTGTGAAAGTAAACTTGCTATCAAGACATGCTATTGATAGCTTAATATGCATCATTTCACAGCAGCTCAGGTCCACTAATACATTATGAGTCTGGGGAAGTTTAATATATTTTATATGATTTGGTAGAAGATTTAGATGTACTATTTCAAAACCCTGTTTTTTTTTTTTTTTTAAAAAAAAAACACTACAATTAATAGAAATTAATATTGAGTAGAAAATAATATAATCTGGAAATTATTAGACACATCTAAACAGGGTCAGATAGCTTCCATCATAACAACAACAACAGCAACAACCAAAAAGAAAACCAAAACCAAAACAAGCACACAAAAAATAACAACAATGAACTCACTGCTGTTACCTGTTACCTCTTCCTGTTTCCTCTCATGGAAATATCTATTATGAATAGGCAGTCTTATACCTCTGTTTTAAAAGTATAATAGCATCCATTGTTTTTTGGGGGGATTATAATATAATTACATCATTTCTTCATTTCCTCTGCCCAAATCTATCCATATATATTGCCTGCTCTCTTTCAAATTCATAGTATTCTTTTTCATTCATTGAGGTGATATGTATACATATATGCACATATGCCTTCATACTACTAAATAAAACATCCTCAGTCTGTATAATATTACTTATATCTATAATTTTCAAGACTAACCATTGTGTATTGGATAACCAATTGGTGTGCTCTTCCCCTCAAAAATCTGTTTCTCCCTCTCTCAGCATTCTCTGGTTGCCTGTACTTCTTTGTGTAGGGTTGAAGTCTCAGGGCTTTCCACATCTACTTTGGCATATTTACTTCTGTCCTTGTTCAGCTCGCATTTAGACAGTCACGGCTTAAGACTTTATGGGTGGGCCTTCCAACATTACTAGGAGGCACAGTCTAACAGCAAACTCTTTCATAAGGCTATTAAGTTTTATAAAGTTGAAAACAGACTAGAACTCTATTCTAGCCATTTGAACATTGGGCTTGTTTGTATTGCTCTGATTCTATGAATTTACTTTCCTGTGGAAATCAAGACGGTGGGAGAAAATAAAATATGAACTCACTTACATAGTTGACTTCTACTGTGAGCTGTGGAGTAGATTCATTGAAAATCAAACCTGGCTCTTCTCTAGCATGACAATAATCACACGCTATGGTTATACTTCTCTCCCTTCTGAATGTTTTACTATAGATAAATAACAAAATCAGATATTATATACTTCCTTTCACTTATTAAAATATGTTACATCCAGATTTTCACTAATAATAAGTTTATCTCTCAGTATTCGTTTATAAGTACACAAGTCCCACTTATGAAGGTAGGTATTCCCCAAAGCCTTTAGTTTCAATGCTTAATGATATCAACTTGAGGGTAATATTTCAATATACAAATGGGAAATAATTAAATTTTCAGAACATTGCTCTTCCCAAGATTACAGCGTTGGTATTTAATGGCACAAAAATATGTACTTCTATTCCCACTCTTCTTTTAGCCAGTGATGTGTTCTTCACTGTTTCCTCCTGTGACATTCATTCTAAGTGGATCAGTATTTTTCCCAAAGGAAACACATAAGAATTGCTTATAGTTCATGCCCTGAGCTTTAACCTCTCATTGTTATTTGTCTGTTTGTTCCACATGATGAACAGAGGTATCATGGGAAGCATCCCATGTCCAAAGGATCCAGCACTATATATCATAACCCCCCAGGAAAGTGTGGCCATTAATTAAATGACTGGCCAGAGTTAACGAGAACCATGTCATATCCCACTTTTTTTCTTTGTAATCTTACTACTATTTCCCCAATTTCATCCTTCTTCATGAAGAATATTCAACATGGATTTATTAGTTATTCAAAACAGCCAGGGTAGATACCACTTATCCAGGAAATGAGAATGTGATTTCAAATAAACAAGCAGAGTCACAGAAAATAGTTATGCACTCTTTTCAAAAACCAAAGCAAAAACCTGAAAACTTTGTGTATAGATTAAAGAAAACATGAAAAAAATCATAAGTTCACATCCCTGTCTCAAGGCTTATAAAATAATCATGTATATCTGTATAACATTCACACAAAGTTATCTTCAAGAGCAAGTATTAGCTTAAATGAAATGGGAACTGGAGCCAGAATGATGTCAGAAATATAGAAAACTAGATGGGTCCAAAAATAATAAATTGCATCCATGATCCAAAGCAGGTACTTACGTCTTTTGTATAAGGAAGCATTGAAGAACTGTTCTTAACCTTGGTCCCAAGGCATATCATAGAGCATAACAAGGGCATAACATAGGTTACTTTGTCCAAAGTAGACACAAAATATATTATTGCTCATAAAATGTTTGAAATCTTAAAATTAAACTCTAGATACTTATTTTAAGTATATAAATTACTATTCTGTGTGTCAGGATAATTAAAATCTCAATTATAGTTTGGTTCAGTTAACAAAGGATAATCACCATGAAGGCAAAGAGTTTAATCAAGATATAACCAAAGATCACTAACAATAACAAGGATCCCAAGACACTATGAAATTATATGTCAACCAAACAGACAGTGGGCCAGACAGCCACTGCCTATGGGATAGAGGCATTAGTTTCATGATTCTAGATGCTAGCATGCCTATACTTTGGCAGACATCACTAATCAGTCACAGAGCTCTATCCTGCAGGGCCCAGGCATATCCTCCAATCTTTCTCAATTTTATGTTCTTGACAACCAATTATCTACAGCTGGCTGGGAAGATGAAATCTATTTGTCATCCCTGACTTATGTTATTGCTCTTGTGATACGGCTTGGATCCCCTAATCCTATTATCCACCATCCTCTTAGATTTCTAGCAAATGGCCTGCATTGTCTCATCTATTTCAACCACCTTCTCAAGAGTCATCATTTACAGAAGTGGGGAAGTTAACCACCACCTCATGCTGATTGGCTTCCAGTGGTCTGGATTTCTGCTACATGTGAATTTGGGAAGCAGGGACAGGTAGAGAGAGCTTTCTCAATTTTATGTGTCTGTCCATAACTCCTGGAAAAATGATGTGCCTAAGTTCATTTAAGAGATGGCACTCAATTTGACTAAGTACCTTCTTATTATAATCCCATTTTATGAGAGAGCAAAAGGCATTACTGTGGTGTAATTGAGATGAATATTATTTGAATAAAATGAAAGTAGAAAGCTGGGTTTTACAGTTTGTATTTTTTTTTCTGACAGTGCTCAGAGATTTTCTAACTAGCTTTTGTGTCATGCCTTCTTGTATACTCTCAACAGTTACTGAATATATATATATATATATGTATATATTATACATATATATATTATACATATATACATGTGTGTGTGTATATATATATATGTATACCAGGCTGGGCTCTGCCTGCCTCTGCCTCCTGAGTGCTGGGATTAAAGGCATATACCACAACTGTGCAGCTACATGTAATCTTTCTAAATTTAGTTATAAACCTGTTGATAGAAATTTGATGTGCCATTTTAGTGGACCTGCAGTAGGTGGGCATTCAGTGTTTACTTTCATTAAGTTAAATTACACTGAGGAGCAAATGGACTTTCATCCCCAAAAGGAGTTGCATGCATAAGAAACATAATGCTGTTTATTATTTTTATGATATTATTATTATTATATAGCAATTATGTTGTATAATTTTGCCTATGGCTGGGAATACCATAGACCCTAGAGCAACTGGTAGCCATTATTCTAAATCAGAATAATTCCTGGTTGCATTCTAGATACATATCCTTATAACCAGAGATAAGTTTAGATATCATCCTGTATCAAAGCAGGTTCATTTTTACAAGAGATGATGGTTATAACAGAAATGTAGAAGTGTTCACAATGCAGAGAAAAACCAACCACTGACATCAGGGTACCTAAATCCAAATGGTATGTGTCAATCTGAACCCCAAAACCTAAATCTCAGAAACATCCTTGAAGATGGGGATAGGAAGATTGTGAGATAGTGTCTTCTGTGTCTTACACATGAAGCTGCACACAGGAAATCTCAATATACTTGCCTAAGAAAGGCCTGCATAATAGCAATACCAGATGACATGCTGTCTTGACTACTTTTCTATTACTATGCTAAGATACCATGATCAAGGCAACTTATAGTAGAAATTGTATATTGGGAGCTTACAATTTCAGAGGATGTGTCCATGAACATCATGGCAGGGAACATAGAAGCAGGCAGGCAGGCATGGTGCTAGAGCAGTAGATTAGAGATTATTCACAGTCACAAGACCAATTATACATATATGAAGATAGACAGAGGAAGAGACAGATGGAAAGACAGAGAAAGACTGGGAATGGTGTGAGCATGGGCTTTGGAAACCTCAAAGCTCATCTCTAGGTACATACTTTCTCAAACAGAGTCATATCTCCTAGTCTTTCCCAAAGAGTTTTGTCAACTGGGGAAAAAGTATTCAAATATAAAAACCAATAAGGGCAATTCTCATTCAAACCATCACACATTCTAACATGGATGGGAAATCTCATGAAGCCTCATTCTTAGATAAAGGGCTGAAATAGCGAGAATCAGTTTCCTTACAGGGTCAAGACAAGCCTCTCAATAGCTTATTCAGTCCCATGGGGTCAGTTCTAGAAAATACATATGTGAGCAACATGAAATGGACTGAATTAGTTTTATATGTGTATGTATATGTGTGTGCATATATATAATGTGTGTTTATGGATGTATATACATAAAACAATAGTAATTATAGAAGAAATAAAAAACTGGAAAGTATTGATATCAATAGTGAGGATTAGAGAATTATAAGGAAGAATAGAAGTGATATACATATAGTATTTGTGCATGAAACTCTAAAAATCAAAAAATTTAAAAAAAATCAAAAATCAAAAATCAAAAAACATTAATTTAGATTTAAGAAGTGAATTGAATGATGTTTTAAAAGTATGCCTGTGGTATATGAATACAAAAATTTAAAATAAATATGAATACAAAGATTGAAAATGAAATGTAAATGGAGACAGTAGAGATAAAATCAAGCTAAGGAAATGTATTATAATTTTATAATTAGAGAATAAAAATTTAAATTTGAGTTTGATCTTCTTAATGGTAAAGGCTATAAACAAAGCAGACTCCCTTACTTAAAAATTAGTAGCTACTAATTTTTAAATTTGTAAATTTATGAGGCACTGTAGAGATACGCTTTTGATTGGACGGTGCAGAATGATACAGGGAAATCAGCAACTGGCAGAAAGGAGAAGACTCGTAACAGCTAGAATCTGCACTTCTGTAATGTATAAACACTTTATACAGTAATGTCTGGCTGAGCCTTATGGCAATTCTAATGCATATTAGTGTATTTTATTTATACCGCTTTGATTTATAAAAGAAGGACTGGTAATAAAGTAAGGAAGGAAGTCAGGAAGAAGAAAATAAGAAAGGAAGAGAGGAGAAGGAAAGGAGGAAGGAAGCTGAAGGGAAGGAGACAGGGGAAGGAGGAAGGGGCCTCACCAGAAGGAAATATAAGAGAAAAGTAAGAAATGGGGAAAAGAAAGAAGCAGAGAAAGATCAACACTGAGTCTAAACTTTATTCAAAATTA
Source organism: Cricetomys ansorgei (assembly GCA_026225945.1). Classification (NCBI taxonomy): domain Eukaryota; kingdom Metazoa; phylum Chordata; class Mammalia; order Rodentia; family Nesomyidae; genus Cricetomys; species Cricetomys ansorgei. Next base: position 4,593,086 of record JAMJFZ010001390.1, read on the forward strand.
TCTATCTAGGAAATAAAAGATCCAGGATGGGTTTCATGTTTTATTCTCCACATTCCACAGAGTTCTTCTACTTGAACTTAGATATTATCACTCTTGTGTCTGCTGTGGTTGCTGATCTGTAATAATATAATACAACTGTCTGAATGGTTACCAGAAGGATGGGTGCTTTTGTCAGGCACGTTGCGCCCATCACCAGAGCTCACACTAGCAAAGTCATAATGTGTTAAGTTTCTCAGATGAGAAACTGAAGTTCAGAGATATCTTTAAAGAAGATCTGAGGCACAGGTTGAGAGTAGTTGATAGCAAATTTAAACTAAAATTATCATATCTAATACACAGAAGAGTAGGAAGGGATCGGGTACAGGTCTACCTGATTTTAAAGCCTGTACTCTGTTTGGTGAGAGCCTTACATACCAAGCACATGTCCTGGAACCTCTTGTTCACATATATTCACTTCAGAATCCATGACCTTCAGATATGCGTTTTTTTTTTCTTGTACCAGAGGGTAGGAAGGCAATTTAATAAGCTAATGCATGTGCATATTTTCAGGGGACTATTGTGGCTATTGAAAGTACAATAATTATGCACCACTTTAAGAACATTAGTAATTACAATTTAATCCCCAGGCTGAGAAAATATAGAATTATCTAAAAATAATGCTTCAATTTGCATATGTTATATGTGATATTGTTGGCTCATTTCACTTTTGATCTTTGATTCCTTCACAGGTGCAACCTTCATGGGGACAAGGATGGAAGTCAGGAGCCTGCATGGCAAACTCTGTAAGGCAACTCACGAAACTTGGATCTTGATTCCAGATTTTTGGAAGATGATGAGTCAAGTCTTTGATCCAGATAGTGATTACATTTGTACTTTGCATTTCCTTTCACACAAATTGCTACTATCCAGTCTTCTGGTTTGCTCAGTAACCCTCTTCAATAAAGACTTACAAGAAACTCTTAATAAAAGTGTAATATAGAAGTCCTGCAGGAAAATTCACTGGACTGAGTAGATTTTCTTTTATGACCCAGCAGAAGTGGGAAGCACAATTTTAATGCCCATTAACTCCGATGTGTGAGAAAACAAATTCAGTGTGACTTCCACAATAATTATTGCTGTGTTTAGTTCTTCTCTGGAGGGGAAGGTAATCAATATGGGAATGCATGTTGTAAAGGAAGAGTATGAGTGAAGTTAAAGGGTAATAGGAATTCTTAGCACACTGACTTTATGCCACTGAGTAAGAAAATAATGTTAAAGATTCCCCTGGAGGGTGGAGCAGCATAGACTTCTTGCCTTTACTGTACAGTAAAAGCTGATGAAGGGGAACATAGGAAGTCTTATCCCTTTAAGCAGAATTCAGTAGATGTATACTATTCATAGTATAATCCTCAACTAAATTGAGAATGAAATGAAGACTCAGTTTCCTAAATGCCTCTAATTCTTCAGAGATAAGCAAGAACATCTTGTTTAGAAGTTCATTATGGGATGTTTTCAAAATGACTGATCTGTTTGGGAGACACACATTCCTCTATAAAAGGAATCCAGGCTCAACTATTAACTGTCTGTAATTGACTGGAAGAATAAAAATAGTCATCCCTGTTTGGGGTCTGACAACCAGCAGCTCTGGTATGAAGAACATTACCAGCATGAAGAGCAGTAGTTGCCAAAATCCTACTGCCAGAGGAATGATGGACGTGAATAACTTAAGGGAAAAAAAATGACATGATTGGGCTGCAACACTGGGTTTAACTCTTCACAGCTGTGAGATGGCTAACAAAATTGAAATCCAACTACCATGGTATCTGTTAAAACCCGTAAGTACATATAAATCTCTAAATGATTACCTGGGTCAGTTGGAAAGGTCTCCATTAATGCCTGCCATAGAGAGTTATGTTGGAAACAGTGAGGGTTGGAAATAAGTATTTTTCGTGTTATCTAAGTCCATTATCCAAGAGTAGTTTGAAAGAAGATAGTTAACATGCTAAATAGATGACACAGTTGCCCTTTTGGCCCATAGCCAGAAGTGACCAGAATAAATGACTATCCTCTGAAATTGACTTTAACAGAACATTCTCACTGTCTCTGTCATCACAGTGCCTACCCTATAATAGCAAGCACTTACACAACATTTACTTGTCATGGTTTCAGAGAGTGACCAGTGTGACTGTTCATAAACAATTTAAAAATTTTTTCCAAAATATGAAAATTGTCTCCATAAAGAAAAAAAAACTGCTATGATTTGATTAAAAGCTAGGAAAAAATAGATTGCTGAGAGAGACTGATAAGAATAATTTCTCTCCAAAAAAGCTGCTAATCACTCAAAAAGGCATCCAAGATCTCTCATTTTTTTTTCCTGAGACTTTCCTAAATTCCATAAATGGAGCCAGTTGCTGTGCCTCTGGTTACCTCCATCACATCTTACGGCGTTTCTATTTGTACATATCTGGTCCCATCTTGAAACATATACTGAGAAACAGTATTGTTACTGAGTCGATAATGGTTGTTAAGGATGGGTTCTGCAAGAAGACTACCTGTTCCTGAGTCTGCACTCTGGATCTGCCTTGAGATGTCAGGGACACAGTTAAATATCAGCTGAGCAATGAGGAAAATGAGATTATTCACTTCACTGAATCAGGTTAAGGGTTCAATAAGATAATAAATGCTTCAAAAGCACAAGGCTCACTGAAGTGTTGTCAGTATTGTTTTCAATCTCGATATTAGTTGGCTTTATGCCAGGCACAGATGAGTAGATCAGCACGAAGTGATTGAGTAGCAAAGGTAAACACATTCATAAGGAATGAACCCTTCTAAAATGCTCACTTTTTGCATATTTCTTTACTGTATATAGTAACGTTGAAGTGAAAAAATAGTTAATAGAGGTGTGTTTTTACGGACTTATTTTGAATGTCCCTTATCCCAAATTTAAGTTTCTTGGATATATCTTCACTTACATTCCTAAAGCATTTTATAAAGAGTAAAGTGCAGTGTGGTGATACTCATAGTTATGCCATATGGAGCGTTAAACCAACATCCAGGAAGGAAAAGTGGGCATGCTTGGCCTGGTTAGTGTTAACAAAATTAGGCACAGCCAGGAAAGCAATAGAGAATTTTCATAGTTTATTTGTTGTTCTGGCTCTGGATGTATAGTTTTGACTCCTGTTTTCCCTCTTATGTGTACTCAGCCTACATTCAATGTCCCAGTAAAGACTTCCTCATATCAGAGAATAGCTACTCACAGACATATGCAAGTAACTTTTCATTCTAAGGTTACTTAGTAGGGGGTCAATAACCATTGAAACTCTGACCCAAATTTGTTCTTTAAGTCAACTAAACAAATATGGTATGCTAGGAATTCAGCAATAAGCTTCTCCAAAGCAAAATAAAAAGACAGAAATTGAATAAAGTAAAATCTGTTAGAAATCAATGGCTAGTGCTACAAACAATGAAAGATTAAGAAGCATGAGGATTCTGGTTAAAAGGAAATGACATAGGGTTTTATATAAAAGAATTAGGAAGTTCTTCCTGTGACTTTGGACACTATTATTCATACATATAAATCATATATGTTGAAGAGTTTTGAAATTTCTAAGTATGTCTGGATATTTAGAGTAACTGATTCCATGGACCAATGTTTCAAAATATATTTCTATATTTTATAAGATTTTTCTTGTCTTTTCTATTTGTGATTATATGCAAATTTCTTACATTACAAATGCAATATCAAGTAAAAGACTACAATACCAACCTGACAAGCAAGATATGAAAATTTGTGGAATAGTGGCACTATTGTGGGGGTTACCAATAGTTCCTTGATTTGATTTGAAGCCTGCTCCTTGAATCCACCCCTTATATTATCAGCTCAGTCAAAAACCCTTGACTCAGGGAATGATAAGCCCTAGGGAGGATTCTATTCTCCTGATCATCTACTTAATCATAGACTCCCCTTTCTCCATTGGAAAATAATTAATGCAAAGACTAATAACTGCTTAGCACGAAACAAGACTTTTATATCATTACTCTAAGGCTCAGGAAACATTTTGTAATAGGAGCAAGAAAGAATGTAATAGAAGACAGAGATAAAGGCTGAGGAAAGCTATCATCTGGACAAGACTCAGCAATTTCAATCACAAACTAAAACCTGCTGGTTGCTGGTACATGATCTTCATGGGAATGTGCTCACCAACAGTCAGGTATAGATGGGAGAGCTGCTTAAGGTTCTATTCCCCATTGCTGAGCTATTGGTAAGCAGTGTAGATTCTGGGAGAGGAGTCATTTTCTTTGGTTTTCTATTCTCTGATGAGCCTACCATATTCCATTAAATAGCTCTAAATCAACAAACAAATGGATGGTTCTGGTTAAACTTAGTGAGTTACAAAACAGAAACAAAAAACACAAAAATATATATATAAATCTGGGAAAGGTACTTACAAGGCAGGAGGAGGAGGATAGGGATGCGAGGGAGGTAAGAGAAAGTTGGAAGGTTTATTAAAATACGTCATGTGCATGTATGAAATTGTCAAAAAAAAAACTTAACAAAGCAACCAGAATGTAAGAATTTAGCACATTTACAGTGAAAATTTAGTCTTTTCAATGGTAATACTCAAGGAAAATCACACAGATACAAAAAATAACTATTTTAAAATATGGAATTATTTAATATTTTAATATTTTTGCTTTATTGAACTAGGATGCCCTGTAGCCCAGGATAGCCTTGAGCTCACTATGTAGCTGAAAGTGATCTTGTGTCTCCTGCCTCAGAATTACAGGTTTTCAACAGCATCCCAAGCTACAAAGAGATTGTTCTTAAAAGATCTTTTGTACATCAAATAAGAGAAATCTTTTCTAAAACGTTATCCAGTTATTATTCCCTAATATTAAAGATACCATCATATAAGATCATCTTTACAAAAAGGCTCAATTTCTGAGATTTTTGAAAAGAACTTACAATTTTGAGAACTGAAGACCTACACCTCCAGTGTAAAAAGAAAGTGACCCAGTCTCACTTCAAACCACCACAGAAGGTCAACATATAGCGCTCAGTTGACATACAGCCCTGCCTGCTCCAATTGCCTCTATTTTTTATTGGAAGAAAATTGGAAGAAAAAGTGAAATCCATGTAGATAGCTCTATCCTTTATCCATTCCTCAAAAATGATTACCTTTGTGGTCTTTTGTGCAAAACTAAATGATTCCTGACTCAGAAGCAAGACATGTGTGTGAAAGATATAGAGATTCCACGCAAGAATCAAAATCCCAGAAGATCCTAGCTGCGTATCTTCCAGCATGAATGAAGACAAACTGAAATCTCCTTCTATGGAATGACTGTTTAATATACTTTATATTCAATCCATCCATATCTTATATACATTTTGATTAGAAGTGACTTCATAACTAATAATCCAAGTGTAGCTTACTTAACCTGTGAAAGCAGGACTTTCTGTTGGCGATGATCAAGAGTTCAGTGTGAAGCAAACGAATCCCTCCCATCTACTACCACTCCTTTGGTTTCCATGACAACACATCTTCCCTAAAGCTTTGTGGCATCACTTGACTTTTTTTTTTTCTCCTCTCACACATAGTGACTTATTAGCAATAAAAGTAAACACATTATGAATTTTCATTTTATTATTAATTATAATTTTGGAATTTTATTCTTTTAACTCATGGAATCAGATACTTGTTCTATATTCTCAGGGTAATAAAAGGTCCATGCCAATGTTTTCATTTTTTCCTTTGTTAAAAATGTGGCAAAGATGTATTTTTAAGTGTATCTGCACGATGCATCTATGAATTATCCAACATTTTATACTTTTTGTATAAAATACCTTAATGTGTTTTAACCACTAAATAATTGAATTTACTCGGCCTTATTAATATTACTGGGTTGGTGAGCACTTTATAAATGTACTGAGTCTATAATGTACACAGAATCCTCAGCCTTTAATAAATTATAATAGCACAATAAAGATCTGTTGCTGTTTTATGGAAGAGAAGGCTGAGTTTTAGAACAATGAAATAATTTGTTCAAGACTAGACATCTCATTAATAATAGAGCAAGGATTCAAATCCATGGCAGGAAAGATGGCTCAGTGGGTAAGGGCAATTGCTTTTAACCTGAGGATCTTGTTCGTTCCTCAAAACCCACCTGATAAAAAGGGGAAATCATCCTCCCCAGTTGTCCTCTGTCATCCACAGAAACTTAGTTGTATGTGTGCAGGTATATACACTCCACCCCACAGACAAGTAAGTAATGTTATATTAAAAACAAAGCCACTACATTCTGCCAGTGATTCTGCTATCAATGAGAGGAAAGATCAAGGTTTAATTTGAAGAAAGAATTCATATGAGAGCCATAGTTAAAATATATGACTCAAATAGTCATTTATATATCATTCTTATTAAGAGCCATAATTTATATACTGATTATAGAAAAAAGCTATTGCTCTGACGTTTAAAAAATGTGCTATAACTGAAATTAAGCACAGTCTTTTTAAAAATATATAATTAACTGAATCTTCTAGGCTTTGTCTCATTTCTTCATGATTTTCCCCAGTTACTCAATGTTAAGCCTAAAGTTATGATGAACTCTTTGTAATGCAGGCTTGAGGCTCACAGTGTTCACTTTCCTCAGGCAACAGAGCTGTGACTGTTCCTGTCCTCAAAGTGCTTAGTTGCTACCATGGAAGTAAGCCCTTTTGATTAATTTGTAACACCAATTTTCTTGCCCTTTGAACGAAAAGCATATCTAACATTGGGTAATTCGTGATGACAGATGACAGGGTTGAGTGCAATTTATAGTGAGATCTTATTATGTTAGAGAAAGTTTAGAAATCTCTAATTTGTTTACTTCCTTTAAGACAAAATTTAAACCTATGTTCTTATCAAAGAGAAGTAGATAGAAGTCATTTAAAGTGTGAGTTTAAATTTAACCCTCCCCACGAGACCTATCTTCATTCTACCTAAATTTAGAAGGCTTAAGAAGTTAAGGAAGGGAAGGATAGCCAGTGACTCTGAGTCTTGCCTGTTTATTCCCGGGAATTTCTTCAAACCACGTTTGAATCAATTAAATTTCAGAACTCATATTTTGTTGGACACTCCATCAGTGTTTCTATGCAACACACAGCATTTAACAATTCATACTATGCTGTCTATAACAGTAGTCTTTCTGTGACTCATTCTGAAATACAAAGTGTAAGTTTCACAGTGAAGAATCTGGTGCCATAAGGAAATGTCACTATCAATACCATTTGTAAAAAAAAAAAAAAAAAAGAGTGTGTTTTCAGAGGGGGAAACTGATTAGAAAGCTGCTATGGTTCAAGGTCTCAGACCATATCCACTGAACAAACATACCTCCATTGTTGGCATAGGCTTAAATTTCTTTTAAGATGGTGGCATATATTCTGTAAAAACAACTTCTCCCAGAATTTAAAATTTCCCTTACAACCCTGGCATATTCTGGACTGCAGAGGATGAGGATACCCATGCAATGGAATATTTCCTCTAACAGTCTCAGAAAGCTATTGACAGGAACAACATCCATTACTCGTAAATTTGTGTATTTGAAATACATTAGCTAGGCAAGTCAGCCCTGTACCTTACAAAGAATTTTACAGCCACAGAATTTCTTTGCTGATTTCGCACTTTTTCTTTAATAAATTCTATAAATGTTAATCTGTATATTAGTTTTATTGTTGACTCATTGTAGACGGGATATACACCAACACTGATACTAGATTATTATTTGAGCATTAAACTTTTAGTTCAAAATTTTGCACTTGCAATTTTTTAATGAGTTACATTTTCAAAAAGAATGCTAGCCATGTAATTGCTATGGTTGTGAAGCAGTGAACTGACTGATTCCCGTTGGGTCTCTTTAAGCATCCGCAGTAGCAGGATGTAGTTAATCTTCTCTTTTCAGTCAAGTGGTATTTAGAATGCTGCACTAATTTCGCTTTCACTGAGCCACTGGTGTTCAAGGGGCTGGAAGAGTAAGGGCAGATGCCTTCATCTGAGTATTCGTTCAGGTGTGTCAGTCTTCTCAGTGTTTTGTCATTAACCATTTCCCCTTGTAATTTGTTTAAATCCAGAACCACTTCATCATTTAACATCACTGCTGCCAAAATATTGATATTCTCTCGTTTATTCCTTAGAGGATTTCTACAGACAGGACATACCTGTCTACAAATTGGCTGAACTATAAAGTCACACATCTTTAATTGTGTACAATATGAAGTAGAGTCTGGGACTCAAATTCAAATGTGCTGTCCTGATTTTGCAAACCCTGGGATACCTTAATTCATAGCTTCACTCATTGTTAATTTAAAAGAAAAGTCTTTGTTTTGAGTGAAATTTTAAAGTAGGGTAATAAGAAACACCACCACCAAACACTTCAACTTCTAAAGGTTACAATTTTATATTATTTCTGGCATTGGGCAGCATAGAAACTAGACAGTAACTAGTATTTTTAATCAGATTGCATTGTGTATGATAATGGATAGAGAAAATACCTACTGACCTTTAAAATACATCAGAATTGATCCCTGGACAAGTAAAAACATAAATTCTCAAAGTCAGCAAAATCAGATTATGTTTTGGGCAACTTTATCCCTGAATCTTAGGATTTTGCTGCCAAAAACTATAAAAAGAGGGGATACTTAAGCACTGGTTAGACATTTTGAGCTATCGCCCTAAGCATTAGAGAGGAATTGCTATATAATAAGTCAAGGATATATGTTTCATCTCAAAATTATTGCCTGAACTCACAACTTTCTATCTAAATTAACATTAATGATGATATGATCTGCAGTTTATGAACATGAAGAAAGGTTCAGAATGTTCTAGGAATTTTTCTTGACCCATATTAAGCATGTTTCAGAAGCATAATGTGACTTCTGACATCATCAAAACCCAATGTTTTTTAAATGTTCTATTGTCTTACCTTTCTTAAAATTCTTTCAAAGATTCAGCAAGGACTCTGCCTAACTTGTTAGTTTATCTTAACCTGCAATGTGGAGTTTGAATGAGCTTTTGTATCTTCTTGCTTCAAGCATCTATGATTCTTGATTCTAGACCTATGTCATTAGCAACATGCCCTATTCCCTTACAGGAGAAAAGCATGGATTTATTAGTAAAAATTTCATCTCTAGGACAAATATATTAGGAAAGCAACATAAATGAGGAAAGATTTCCTTCTCTTTGTGGCTTACAAGTTTTCAGTTAATGGTCTATTGTTCCTATTTCTAAGTGCCTCTGGTGAGGTAGAACCATGTGACAGAAGAGGATAGAAGAAAAGGAGTAGAGATTGTTATAAGAAGGTGACTAGGACAAGGTCTGGCCATGTGTCTGATGTCCTCTTTCCGGAAGGTGGGCCCATCAACCAAGTTTCCATCAACTCTCAGTAACACTATCAATACATGAACTTATCAATGGATCAATCCAGTGATTAAGTCACAGCTTTCCTGATCCAACCACCTCATAATGCAGGCTCCAACAACTGAGGACTTAGCCTTCAATGAAAGAACTTCTTTGGGCAATGTTTCATATACAAGCAACAACATGGGTACAAACTTTAAAAGAGACATTGTCTCTGCCCATGCTCTTTAAGACTTAGAAAACATTTATGTGAATATGCAAGGCAAGAATTTACAGCACCAATTTTCTAGAGATCTACAAATCCCCAAATTAATTTTTATAAAAATTACCATCTTTTAAAAAGTAAATATTCTAATTCTTTCTTATTTCCAGGCTTGATGGTTTAGATTTCATATTTGACATAAAAATTGACCCTTTTCATAAGAGAAGCACAATCTAACTATAAAGAGAGGAAAGCAGACAGAGTATCTTCAAGTTACAAATGGGAATGTCATGCCTGCAGAGTTAAATTCCAAATACATTTTAATGACATTAGCAGTCCAGTTTTAAGGCACAGTATACTGAGCTTGCCAACATCATCTTCAGTGTCTGCCTCCAAAAATATGCCCCAATCAACAGCACTAACAGTGTCCCTTAGTGCTATTGTGATACTATTGTGTGCTCAAATCACCAAAACTTCCTGAAACATGCCAATGAAACAGGTGAATTTGTGTGATCTCATGAACAAACACACCTTATATAAATGTTAATACCATTAAAGAAATATATTTTCTTGTCTTACCAAAAATTATTCTTGTAAGATTCTAACCTAAAAACATAATACTATATATATAAGCAACATTTTACCCAAAGACTTTATTATATAATATTTCAAATACTGAAAAAAAATCTATAAAGCTAAACTATTATAAAATATAACAAGATATTAAATATTTATGAAGGCTTGGTAATCTAATACAGAAATATTGATGCTGTAATATTGAATTTAAAGCTATATAAAACTTTATAAGAACTACAGAATTATTAGGTTTGCAGAATAAACAAAGGAAAGTCCTGCTAGTGCATGCCAAATACCCTATATCTATTTTTTGTACCACACAGCAGATAAGGATTGCTTTACAAGTAAATAACTAAGAAGCAACTTTTAAAAGTATTTCATGGTGCATGAATATATTGTGGAACTCTGATTTAAGTATTCATTATGCTTTGCTGTAGTAGTCATTTGTTTATTATTCTCCATTACTACTTTTGTCTTGAAGAGTTGTGTTAATCTACATGACCCAGAAAAACTAATAGAGAAAAATATCGCCAATAAATATTTTGTAATAAAGTTCAAAAGATGAAGGACTTCACTAAACTGGATTTCTTTTTAGAGGTTCAGAGGATCTGGACTTTTAGATCCATTGATGAATTCAATGGTTGTTAAATTGTTATCCACTGACAAGCAATATGAACCAAAAAACATAGAAATACAAGGTCTCAGCTCCCACTATTCCATCAGTAAATCAGAAATTTAGAGTAGAACACGGGAATCTTTGATGCCATAGTCTGTTTAGTTGGTGCTGAGACATCTGATATGTGAGAAACATTTCCCTATCTCTAGGGATTTAAACAGCTCTTATTGTCCAACATAGTTAGAAGAGAGGTAGGTGTTCATGGAACCTGTTCATGGGTGAGACCAAAGCCCTGGTTTTTGCTTACAGTTTTACATCCTATCCAAAATCTTGGAAAGAAGGTATGATTGGCGCCATTTAAAAGAGAAAGAAACTGGAATTCAATCAAGAAATTTAGTAATTTGCATGGAGTTACAGAGCTACAAACCTACAGACCTCTGTGCTGTCAGTTTCTCCTTCCTATCCCCTATGAGATGGACAAGGAACACTCAGATCTAGCAGGAGTAGCCTAATTTACTAGCTGGTGTTGGGGTTCTCACAAGAAATATACACAACACAAAGGATATGAACATCAGGTCCATCGCTCTACCTCCATGACTGCTCTAGACTATAACAAGGCCATTCTGAAATTCACATCTGAACAGAACTAAAGACAGAAACTTTCAATAACCAAAATGAATATTCTCTTACTCAACAAATAACCACATTTTCTTTATTAATTACAACTTTCATTTTTGTCTGCTTTTCATTGCTTGTTGATGAGATTAAGTTGAGTTGTGAGAGAGTCACTCTATCTTCTTAGTAACATACAGTTCAGACCAATGTCCTGTTTCCTTAAACTTTAAAATGTACTCGACACAGGCTCCAAAACCATCGATATTTTCTGATACCCTCTTTACTTAGATGCTTTACATTTTCTGCATGGTGCACTTTATCTCACTCCAGGGAGCAATGACTTCAAATTATCCAGCCACAGATATGTTTTCCTGATTCGTTCTATTGCTGCAAAGGGACTGTGAGATGGAAACCCTTGCTCCATATATTTACCTTCACCACCCACTAAAGGCTGCAGCTCTTCTTCAAGGGATGGAATGGGGAATGAGTTCTGAAAACGAGGAAAAGGGAATCATAGTCTCAAGGCAAAATAGGCCTGAAGCACGTTGGCAAGTCCAGTGAAGACACCTAGTATTTAACTAGATCCACAGACCTATTGCTCATACTAGGATAACTATCAAAGGAGAGTTTAGGAAGCTGCTTTTTATGAAAATTATAATTGATATTTCTATCTTTAGTATCAGTCTCTGCTGGTCAAGGTCTTTGATCTTTTAAGTCCTGAGGTTTCAAAAATCGTCGTCTTTCATTTATGAGGTGCCCATCCACCCCTAAGAATCTTGCAACCAAAAGATGGCAGGAGGATTCTTTCAATTTCCTGGACGCTTTGCTTTTTTGTACAGCAGATATTTTTCCATCTTGAAAAAGTTATTCATGAACCATTTTGTATTTTAGCAATTTGAAAGCTTCTTAAGGACATGAAAATATCCTGCTGTTTTCAATTCCCATTCACACAGTAGGTGTTTCACGAATATATGTTAAACTGCAGCTATAAATCTATAATGTTTTCCTGGTTACAGAACTGGATGGGCTGCTTTCCCATCCAAACCAAACCCCATCTGAGTCAGGCTTCTGTAGCTCACAGCTAGATATTTCAGCTTAAATTACTTCCAAGGGTCATAGGTTCTAATGTATTGCAGAATTCAGTGTGTGAGAAATTTTGCTATAAAATCTCACCATCAGAAAAACAAAACATCAAAATTGTAATCAGCCATTCAACAATTTTCAGGCTACCCATAGACACTTGAAAGTATCACTGGAGGTCTTGGATTCTATTGTTAGGGCATGAAACAAGTTATATTCATGCTATTGGTGTGTGTGTGTGTGTGTGTGTGTGTGTGTGTGTGTGTGTGCATGCACACATATGATAGTGCACTCCTGTATGTGTATAACAGTGATAAACATCATGGATGATCAAAACCAAGGAGAAATAAAACTATGTCTACCCTTCACACATTTTTGTTGTTCCAGGAACCCCATCTGGTGCACCAGGTCCCTGTGCTTCTACAGCAGTGTTATGTCACCCAGTGCCTTATATATAGTACTTGCATAAGCACCTTTCCTGCATATCAATTTGAGACATTTTCTTTACCAATAACAGGATAGCTCTGAATGTTTCTGATTCTTCTAATTTCATTTTGTTATGATCTTCATGGAATATCTTGCTTGGGTAGATTTGCCAAGATTTATTACATTTCATCAATTGTACGCAGTCTCCAATTTCAGCTAAAACTTCCTTAAGGGGAAGTATAGATTTTCTATTCATGTTCATATCCCTGGGTTGTAGAGAAAATATAGTGTAGATAATCTAGAAATACTACAGGACATGATTGCTTAGAAATGTGTCATTATGAGTCATTATTGAAACTATCTAAGGCATACATGGTGGTTTAATCATCATGTTTTTCTATACTTTGATTTTTTTTTCAAAATATGCAGAACAATTGAAGATCTTTAAAGGTGTCAAATTCATCTATCAGAGTTTTCCAGTCCCTCTACAATTGACTTTTGTATCAAGAACTATAAGCTGTGTTTTCCACATTCCTTATCTCCTAAGTAGAATACTTAAAGCCAAGTTTCCCTGAAATGAAAGAAGCTCTGTTTGAGGATAGCTGCAGGCCACAGATATTGTATTAATTAGGGATATCTACAGAAGCTGGAAACTGACAAATAGCTCTGGGTGATTTGTTGTGGATGAAATTCTATAGGCTTTCATCTTCTCTGTCATGTCTATTATAAATTGTTTAGCTAGTTCCTCTCTTCTGAACAGACTTTTATCTACTCTTTGGATAATCTTTGTGAAGTATTTGTTATCCTCAGTTATTTTGATAACATTGAAGCATTAGAGTCAATGGCTCTTAGGCAGTAGGGAATAAGTGTAACTGGAATGAATGTTAGATGACCATATCAGCCCCATCTCTATGTGCTATAAGATTCCCCACATCAATGCTGCTTCCAAGCAATGTTGTTTAAGTTTATGCTCAGAATTTGATTATTTTCTCTTTTTGATAACAATTCTGTTACTACATTGTGAAGTCTATGAGGAAATCAGACAATATTTATTTTGAACATCTCATCATCTCAATCGAAAAACAACAAAAGATATTCACTATTTACCATTCAGAATGATATACACATATAGTGTAAAATGGTATTGTTTTATGTTTTTCTTTCTTTTCCTAATGATTGTGTATAAAACCTCAAATAATTATATTAAGGCCCATTATTCATTTTGCATTACTATTTATGTCTATGGGTGTTTTGCATGCAAGTATACCTGTGCATCACCTGAATGCCTGGTGCCCTTGGAGGCCAGAAGAAGGAATTTCAGAGAGTTGTGAGCTAGGTCCTTACAAGAGCAGCTTGTATTTCTAACAACTGAGCCATCTCTCCAAGCCTCATTATTCATTTTTAATTTTCTTTACAAAAAAACTTCGATAACTAAATATTGCATTTAAATTGAAGATTTTTAACATAACTCTATCAAAATTGGAAAACTATTTTAAAATGGAGAATAGTTTCTCTCAACACTTCTGTCTATGGCTGACTCTTTCAAATTAGGCAGACTGTGAGCCATTTTGTCGGTGTCACAATGTTAGTGAAGTGGTTTGCAATCTACATTGTTATAGTCATTGTCTATTTCTTTTTCTTTCTTTTCTTCTTTTTTTTTTTTCTTTTGATACAGGGTCTAACTATGTAACACCGTATGTCCTGGAACTTTAGACCAGGATGGCCTTGAACTCAGAAATCTGCCTTTACGTGCCTCTTGAATGCTGAGCTTAAAAGCATTAGCCCCCACCCCTGGCATTTGTCTATTTTTAGTATTTGCAAGTACAAAGAACGAATGTGGTATCTCATGGCTTGAATTTTGACTACCAACTTGGCTGGTAACGGTTAGTACTATTTCTGCTTAGATATTGTCATATTGTTAGGAAGTCTAAGTAGGAAGCCTCAGCTAAAGCTCTCATATCCTTCGTGAGTCACTGGACTCTATATGGACTTACAACTCAGTACCCTTAGATGTAAGTCAATGATGATTCAGTGCAAAATTTAGAATGATGCTTAGAAGACTACTTGATTTGTTGTCCTAATCAACAAATGTATTGAAGGTCAGGAGTCATAGCATGCTTTGATCTCACACTTAGGTTGGGGTTCAAGCCTTGTATGAATCATTGGCTATTGCATGATCATATTTTCTCTCTGGTATATATTTCTCCCTAGTGTTTTATTAGGTCTTAGGAGTCAATTCAAGGAAAGAAAATCTCTCCAAGCATGTTTTTAGTTATTCTCTTTACATATGTTAGAAGAGGGTAGTAAACGAACAGAAGGTTATAGTAAGAAAAGCATTTTGTACTATGCAGTAGCATTTGAGATGGGTCTTCTCTTTCCAGATGGTTTGTTTTTTGATTAAGTCACATACTTCTCGGGTAACTGCATTCATTATCTATATAAACCAAGAGAGTTAGATTGGACCAGTATTATTTAAACTGTACTTCAGGACAAAAGGATTTTATTCATATCAAATAAATATAGGTCTTATCTTACATATGGCTGCATTTCATAAGCAAGATTTGTTCATTGGATCTAAATTTATCTCAGATTACTGTACATCACAAACAATGTTTATAAATATGTAGGTATATATATTTATGAGTGGATAGAAAGAGTCAAGCACATACACAGATATAACATGGTAATCTAATACAAGGCTGTCATTTCAGATAAACCCAAAATTTATTTACTCTATTAAGATAGAGTTAGGTTTAAAATTCTATTACCATACTTTTGAAGTTCAAACTTGAAATGTAAATCTCAACACCCAGTTTAATTGACTTAAAACCAAAAAGCTGAGTAATTGACAGGGGTCTTTATCTTGAGACTTGTAATTATAAACTTTCTATAGTATCATCATCAATGTTAGAAGAACAACTTAATGTCTTACAGTGCTTTAAAAGTTGATATCTCTCAAATATCTTCAGGGTGATTCTCAACTATGGTATCCAGCTCTAAAGCAACCCTCCTTGATTACAATACACTGTCTCTGAGAACTATGGATCAACCTCATCCAGAGAACAAATGCTAATAGCTGACTAACATGATACCAATGCATATGATTCTGATTGTAGAAATTGAAAATATCTAATTTGTATTTAAATAAGACACAACGCTGGTCCATTGACAGGATTTCAAGAAACTTAAAGATTGTTGTTTAACATACTGAGAAATTTACTTTTGTTTTGTTTTTCAACTAGGTTTCAAATAGAAATGCTTTGTAAAATGGGTCTTATTTATTGGGTCTTATTTAATCTCGTTATAATACTCCTTTTGTTATATCTAAGCATAACTTGTCATAGAATGAGAATACTTTTCAAAATGAGAAAATTGTCTGAGAACTTGTATGGAATTTGACTTAAACATTATTGAACCTATTTTATAGGGGTGAAAGGACTCTGAAATTATAATATACTGATAAATAGTAAAATATTATGAGAAACAACGTATGTACCAAATGTGACTGGGGATGATATAATCTTTGCTATCAGATTCTTGAAGTTAGGATGATTATGTTAAGTGTGGAGAGCTAAATATTTCCATTTTCCTCATCATATACTATGTGAGAGGTGATTGTTCACAGCTCAGCATACATATAACTGGAAAGAAAATGAACAAGGACCTCAGAGTTTGTATTCTTTCACTTGAGAAGAGAAAAGGATAGCTTGAACACAGAATTGACATAAGGTGCTTTAAGTAAAAATACTTTTAAAGTATATTATTCCGTACAACACTATCTCATATTTATGTGTGTGTGTGTGTGCTTATATAACTGATGTATGTATGTATGTACGTATATAATGTATATTCAAATAGTTAAAAGCAGATTTAGTCTACATTTTTCTTTAAATAACTATTATTTCAATAATAAAATTGATTGATTTTTGGATAGTAAAGATGAGATTTATGTCAGACAGATAAAATGTCGGAAGCATCGGTGCTGTCCTGTGTGCACAGGTTACCAGTTCAGGAGACAAATGATTAAAGTGTCTCATTGGAGAATGTAAATGTAACACTTACAAATTAAGTGTTCAAAGCACATTTTTGCTAAGCACACATTAACTCCATTTTACACCATTTCATGTCATAATCAACAGCCCAGCTCCACCCAGCAACTCCTAACTAATGACACACACACAGCATTTTCCTTACAATTCAAGACTTTTCCAGAAGGAGGGATCACCAATGACATTAAGATGTAGGAGCCAGAATTAACTTGACAACCAAAAGCAAGCACTCACGATGACACATTTAACCCACAAATCACCCTAAACCCAAATAATTGGTTTCAAATAGAAAGAGAAGGATACAAAATCTTTCCCTCCCAGTATCAGCTCTCCAGGTAAACAGAAATGAACTGTCCAGGTGCTAGGCTGCTCTCTATGTCAAGCATGCATATTTTAAAACTTTTGCTTTGGCCATTAAGCCTTTGCAACTTCTGCAGCATCTGTATCCAGTTTGGAACCAGACCTGACCAAGCGCACAGACTGGGAGCGACCACTTTACCTTCGGAAAAATCAATCAGTCCCAGCAAATGAAGCAGCTTCAGAGATGCACATATAATCACAACAATACCCACTGTTTGCAGTCCTTCCGACTCCCACTCTAGAGTCAGCATCCTCTAAGCTCTCTGTGCATCCCAGCCTCTGGACCCCTTTGGAGTGGAGGGAGTTAATTAGAGAATCCGAGCAATGTCTGGCTTGGAACAAAGACTTGCAAGGGGGGAAAGTGAGCAGCGGCTCCTCACAGATGCACAGTGCCAAGCAAGCGGCCCCCCGGGGTGAGGACAGACCTGGGCTAAAGTCCAGCCTCCCATGCTGATGCTTGCATTTGCTTGGAGGGGCTCAGTTCAGCCACAGTGCACGTAGGCTCCAGACCATGCGCTGCAGCCGGCAGGTGGGTGTTCAGAGTTCAGAGCTGAGGGAGAAACATCTGTTGGAGAACCTAGACTTTGCAGGGTCCCTGGAGAAGGGACAGTACCAAAGAATTTGCTCCGGAGAGTTCGCCCTCCACTCGCTGATGATGCTAGGCTGGGCAGGGCTGTGTGAGCCAGTTTGCTGCCTGGGAAGCAGGAGTGTCCCTATTCCGCTCTGCTTTTGCTTCTAGAGCTTCCTCTGGGAGAAAGCTCGCTTGCTCTCTGGATTGGAAGGGGGTGGGGGGTGTTTCTAGTGAGTGGTTGGTGCCAACGTCCCTGTGGCTGCTTTCATATTTGTGGAGAAAAGTACAATAGAAAAATAATCCAGTGTATGTAGCCAAGATCATCCATGCCACACTCAGTGCTGCCACTCTCCAGCTGCTCTGATCCCTAAGCACCCTAGCAAGAGCTACTGAGGCCTCAGGTTTACAGAACAACAGGTATGGAGGGCAGGGCAGAGCAGACCACTTAAGGGTCAAATTTATTAACTGTTTCCTGGAGGATCGGCAAGACTGAAGTCTAGCCTCAGTCTCTGCTAGCAGTTTTACAAAGTTTCTTGATGATAAAAATCATGGTACTTGCTTAGAAGGAAAACAACAACAACAAACAAACAAAAAGTTCGCTTCCTAAGAGCCTGGTTTAGAATACAGTGGAATGTGCTGATTCAGGTAATACCAATTGATAGGGAATCCTGATCTGTATTTAGCCCCAAGGATCCTATTACCATCCTGTCTGATGCCACTCCAAGAAAAAGGGCAATTTCCAGGGAAACATCCAGGACTCTGGGCCATGTCAGGACTACACTGGCTTAGTTCCTCAGCTCCTTTTCTCCACTCTGCTGAATTCCAAGTCAGCAAAGCTAGGGGCAATGCAGGGAAAACCAAGACAGACACTGTGGACAACTATAGCTCATTGAGATCCACAGGGCTTCCCATATCATATCTCAGCTCCCCAAAGAACTTACTTTCTGCTTCTATGTTCTGTGAGCTTCTTCAAGTCATTCAACTTGTTTGAGAACATTTCCCATTCTTGAATTGGTATCATGATACTTACGTTATAGCTCTCAATTTAAAGGGAATCCTGAGGAATAAATTTGTCTCTAATAACAGTTAACAGTTACTAAAAACTTACTATGGGCCCAACTATATTGCAAAGTTACAAAGAATTAACTAACTCCCTATAGTTCATCAAGGTATATATTATGATCATCTTCTTTTTACAGGCTAAGAAACTGAAATTAATTTGCTTGCCAAGTTGAGGACATCATACCTGGACAACATAGGTATCCATCCAGTCACTTCTTAGTGTTTATCCAGCTGCTACTATGAGCTCTGAATGGTACCCTATTGTTAAAATGACAAATAATTTCCATCCTATCATCTGGGAACATTTGAGTATAAGATAAGACATTTGATAGAAGGTGGTCAGTGATTATAGTGGTCTATGGGACCGATGACAATACAAGACACGATAGGGGCACAGGAGGGTAAGTCAGTTTTGCTTTGGAAGAATGAGGGGTGGTGCCAAGAGCTTTAAAACAGACAATGGTTTTGATTTCTACTAGGAAGGGGATGCCAGGCATACTTGCATTATACAGACTTGGACTAAATCATGGGTCTACTTTGCTTGGGAAAACAGCTCCATATGATCCTCATTTCTGTCAGTTTAAAACAGAAATGCTACAACATTCTTGTCTCGCTGCTATGAAAAGTCACCTGTAATGTGGAGAGTTGAGTGCAGTCCATGGTATCCTTGCTCTGCCTTGTGATTTGAAGGATTTATATGGAATGTCAACACTTAACTAGGCTCTGCAAGGTCTCCTTGGATCAAGTAGCTGTGTGCTTTACTGGCACTGCTGCTCCTGCCCAGTCTGGTTTTAGTTCTTGCCTCAGGAAGACTTGCTTGTTGAGTACCATGGCCATGGAGCTATTTTTCTTTTCTGGACACCAGGAAGAAACTTGAGCCACCACTGCTGTCCCTTATAAGAGGTATATCATTTTGTATAAGATGCCTAAAAGAAGTATCTATCTCCCCAACCATAATTCATCCACACAATTTGCTTTAAAAAAAAAAAACAAAAAATAAAAGTAGAAACACAGAGGCACTGAGATTCAGTTATTGTCACAAAGTTACAAGAATAAAAGGTGAAACCAAGACTTGAAAGAGATTCATTCAAAAATAATAGTGATCAATATTTGTAAAGGAGTGTGCCAGTCATTACTATAAAGTCTGTCCCTTCATAAATCCCATTATCTATATTATTTCTCTGTTTTCAGTGAAGAAATTTAGGATATAAAGAGTTAAGCAATTTGTCTGAGATCTCATTAATAGTTCTGGGAAGAACTGAGATTGGAAGAAGCATGGCTATCATAGGTGTTAGGTCCTATATACACTTTGCCCTTCCCCGCTTCATTCATTCTGCATCATTGTGAATAGTATTTATCTGGGGCTCTGGTAAGGGGATGTGAAGAAAAAATATTGGCAAACCCTTTTAGTAAAGTGAAAACTTACTTGAAGATGTATGGATTTATCAGTTGACCAGATAGAGAAAAAGTAAAATAGACTCACTTTTATGATACCGATCCATTGTGATCCTTTAATCTCTCAAAGGAGATGATTTACTGAAATGTATAATTGATATTTCCTTCTCTTTAATCCCAGATTCAGTTTAAGATTTTACTAGTGATAATACCTGATTAATTTAATTTCTTTGTAATTTCTTAAAATGTTATCCTGCTGTCACTTGTAGTAAACTAGTCAGGGGTTTAGAGCAATACATCCCACATACACTTGGCTCTAAATAAATATACAAATAAATGAAACATGGTAGAAAAAAGTTTTTAAACATATTTTCTGTCAACTTTTTCTATTCTACTGTTTCTTCAGAAATAGAGACAAGATTATAATGCACATATGAACTAATTAATTCTAAAACAATAATTAGTACTCCAGAGGATGGCCACTGCCATATATGCCACTTTGGCACAAAGACTATTTTGAGCTGAAGTTAACTAAGATATGGAAGACATATCAAATGCTCTGTGCCTTTGACTTTATGTTCAAAGACAAGCAATAAATACATAAATTCCTCTTTGGCAGGCACTCTCCCTGTACTGTGCAAAACTGAGCTGAGTCTGTACAACTCTTCATTTCCATTAGTTGCTACCATATATGATGCTTTCTGTAATTCACCACACCAAAATAATAAATCCACTTCCTTTTTACCTTTCTTCACAATCTATCACTCTTTGTTGAGATCGCATATAATCTGCAAAGTCTCACCCTTAAAATTATGTCTGAGCAACCCATATTTATACATATTACATGGGTTAAACTGTTTAGTTTTACTCCATTAATGTGTCTTTGTTACTATAATTTGAAAGTCCAGCTAAGAAATATAAGGAATGGGAGAAAAGATGTTTTTATACAGAGAGAGAGAGAGAGAGAGAGAGAGAGAGAGAGAGAGAGACAGAGACAGAGACAGAGAGAGGGATCTTAGTAATAATTCCTATCACAAATACAGATGCTGGAGTTGACAGGGTAGCTAAGTGGTTAAGAGCAGTTGCTAATTTTGCAGATGACCTGGATTTCACTTCATTCCTAGATCCCACATGGCTTCTCACAGTTGTCTGTTTTTCCAGTTCTAGAGGATCCTACACATTCTTCTGGCCTCTTTTGGCACCAGCTTTAAATCTGGTACACATACATACATGAAGGAAAACAATCATGGCCATACAATAAATACATCTTTTTAAAAATGAAGATGCTTAAAAAGAACATAGAATCTACTTCTTGGAGATCCACGGGCTCAAGTAGAGAATAAAATGGATTTAAATCTTCAAGCTCATCTAAATTGTGTCTGCTTTAGTACAGGTAAAACTAGGATGACACATTAATAAGTTAAACAGATATGAGGTTCTAAAGGAAAAATGTATTCTCTCAGTTAATTGGAGCTAAGAAAAGTAAGTCATCAATATGTCTAGCATTTTCAAGAAGGTTCCAAAGAAGAGAGGCCTAACACAGATCTTTTCACACAAGTTTGAGAGTCATAAAGCCTTCCCAGAAGAAGAAAGGGCACCCACAAACTGTTGATGACACTAGGCAATTATTACAAGAGGCTTCTTAACATCAGAACCTGACAGAGGAAAAAATGGGTCAAGGTCAACATGTGACCTTCTAGGTCTCTTCTATTTGGAATATTTTTTTGACCATAATATTGGAAACTGTTCACTCTTGGGTGTTCTTGTACTCAAAGTTTCTTCTTTGCCCTCAGATTCTGCATCTCCTTCAATCTTGCAATTCCTAGGTTATACTGAGGAAGTCCTTGAAAGGTCTCCATGGGAGTACTTTGGTCAAACAGGATGCAAGCTATTTCACTTAGCTCGAGATCAGTTAGAAAGCTTGATAAATGTGTCCTGAATGGATTTCTTTAAAATATGTATATGGATGTCCATTAAACAATTAAGCAACACAACCTTCCAGTCTGAGTGCCCTCTTGAATCCATAAGGCCGATTACATTTTAAGATAGTAAATTGAGGGGCAACTCTCTTGCATCTTAAGAAACTTGTAACAATATTACACAGTGTTTTATAATAGTTCCTAGGTGTCGTATGATCAGAGTATGTGCATTATGTAATCTTCATAAAAATAAAGTATCAGGGTATTAAGATGCGCAATTAAAAATCTTTCATTAGAAGATAAATGCCTGGTGACATACAAATTTCCTCACTCTCCCTTTCTCCTTATTTTCTTCTTGTCCCTGTTCCCTCTCCCTTCCCCTCCCTTATTACCTCCCCTCCCCTCCCGTCTCCTCCTCTCCCCTCCTCTTCCCTTCTCCTTTCTGACTTAAGCTGCATTGGTTCCAGGCCCATTACTCTCTTCAAGTATCAGTACCTTGTCTCTTCTCACATGCTTTACTTGTGGCCTTTCTAGAAAAACTGTCACACCTTACTGGCTTCATTTAGGGCAGAGATTCTCCAAAATCATAATGATTATCTTTTATTCATTTAATCTATTATAATTAATATTTGAATAATACTGACTCCCTTCTAATTGGCATATAATGTACTCTGTGCATTATAGAGATTCTATGAACTGCCATACTATCCCATAGAGATAGTTGATATAATACTATTAACGCTTATAGATAGAGACTCTGAGGTACTTGAGTAAAAGCTTGAGTAACTGTCCCCAAACTCCATACAAGGTATATAAGAGCTGGAATCTGACTTCAGGATTCCACGGTCAAGATGTAGTAATCATACATGTGAAGGGAGCTGTGTGTTGTGTGTTAACAGTATCTTTTTAAATTCCTTTTAAAAATAAATCATGATCCCATTGTACAAAGATAAACAGTTTTAACATGTCACTGATCTTCAAAAATGTGAGATGTGTCTTTAATGTCACCCTGAAGTGCAAATGTCTATTTCTTCCTGAGAGCAAGGTTAGGTGAAAAATAAGAAATGATTTAAGGAAAGGGCTCAACAGAAGGAGCAGGGAGAGAAGCTGAAAGGAGTGGAGAGGAGAGTGCAGACAGAGGTAAAGGAGACATGCAAAAGAACAAGCCAATCCTGTGGCTGGCTCTGTGAGACATTCAAGAACATGAAAGTGAATGAGGCTTGCCTTGGGTTTGAGAAACTCACAGATCACTCAGCTGTGGTCTAAAACAAGAATAAACAAGGACTGCAGAAAAGGCAACAGACAAAAGATTATCTCTCCTGTTCAGGTCCACTTCCTTGTTCCACTGGTGTCTAGAGTGCTTGTAGCAACAAACACAGAGACCTGTTCTGTTTGGATTCCTTGGTAGCTGCTTCACATTATCTCACAAAAGGAACAGGTGCTCTCAAGAGCAGAATAGATAGTCCTGCCTTCTAGGTCTGATCATAAGCAGAGGCACATTCCCGCTCACAGAGGCCTTGCTGCCTGGATCACACCCATGGCATCAGCTTTATTTTCTCAATTCTTTTGTGCAGGATACTCTGAGCCTTAAGAGCATTCTTAACACTGCATTGCTGCATCTCTTGCATCAGAGCAGGGATTTGGGAAATGGAACTCAGCAAGCATAGCCGTAAATGTGTTCTATATCTGCAGAGATAATGAGCAATATTCTCTATCATAGTTTGATTTATAGACTTGTAAAGAGTTCACAAAAAGAATATTTTGCAAAGTTTTCAAAGTTCTTTTTCAAAATGTCCCCAAATCCTCTTGTTTTCTGTATACTTTTTCCAGCTTCCTTCCTTCCCTCTCTTTCCCCTGCCTTCCCCATTGGTAGTAAGCATACAAGTATGTGTACAGAAAGGCACGATTATCACTGAAATCATTTTCTGTCCTGCTGTGTCAGGGGGAATGAGGCCAATGAGTCATGGTCCTCTCTTTCTGGGCTGAGAGCTGCCCACCTTCTCCATGCATGCTGAACAGAGCACCAAGCAAGTGAATGCTTAGGAAAGGTCCATGGGATGTAGGATGTGGGTCATAGTCATGGCTGCTTTAGTTCTCTAATTGTGAGTTCTCTGGGTCACTGGTCAGGGCCTGATAGCAAGGAAGCATATCCAGGTCTTTGACCCTCTTCCTCTTACGATTTTTTGTAACAGGAGTTAAAACACATATACGCTAGCTACAATACAAGCAAGATAGAAATGCACACCATTAGAGTGAAATTCCAGGAAGAATATCAGAGAAATTGCTTCCCTAAAAGAAGGCATGCGAGGTGGTCATGAAGGACAGACTAATTATTTGTTTTTGTATTACTTGTTTCTGTATGACTACTTTTAAATGCTGAATGTTGCTACTGTCCTTAAATCAGAAACACTGATGGATGAATAACTTCTGGATCCACTGTTAAGTATCAGCTTCTGATGCAGGAGTTACATATGAATTCATATTTTTGAGGAAATGAACCAAGTTTTACTTTTAAATGTTTATTTATTTTTATATTATGTGTTTTGATTGTTTTGCCTTCATGTATTTCTGTACATCAAATGCAGAGCCCAGAAGAGTGTGTTAGATACTCTGGAACTGAAGTTACAAGGTTGTTGTTACCTACCATGTAGGTGTTGGGAATTGAACTTAGATCGTTGGAAGAGCAGCCAGTGTCTCTCAGCCATTTGTCTACCTTACCCCAGGTTTTAATTTTAACATAAGCCAAGGAAATAAAGGAAATTTGTCCTAGCCCTTCAGCTTCAAATACAGAGGTCAGAGAACTAGAAGGAATCTAGATTAGAAGGACATTTCTCGTCAAACTATTAGCATTACAGCTGACCTCTGTGAGATTGCTTTTTTTCTGTGAGTGTAATATGAACGCAATGCTGCAAACACTCAGTACCAAACCCATTTCCTTTTGCTGCTATAAAAATTAGTACAAGTTTTGTTGCTTAAAACATTAAAAGTTCATTATCTTACAGTTCTGAAGGCCAGAGTTCGAGCTGGCTATCACAAGCTAAAAGGACAATGATCTTGGCCTGCATGTCTTGAACAGATTCAAACCCATATCCATTTTCTCTAGTTTCTAGATGTTTTAGCCTATCTCAGTTTGGGGGCCTCCATGGTAAATGCATGTGATCACCCATGAGTCTCTTCTGCACTGCATCATCTCCCTGACATGAACTTCCCTGCCTCTCTAGTCACTATATTTATTATATTGGGTCAATCTGAAAGATAAAGAATACAATATTTCCTCTATGCCCACCTGACTGAACATTTTAATTTTTCCTGCAAACCTAAGTACCCTTTGCCATAAGACCTAAAATATCCCCATGTTTTAGAAATTCAGACGTAGATATTTTTAGGAGACTATTATTCTCCCCACCACACAAATAATGGTAATCCCAAATTATTTTGACAAGAAATTTTTCTTTAAGGAAGAATATATATATATATATATATATATATATATATATATATATATATATATATATATATATATATATCCCATATATATTGACTCTACTGTTAGGAAAAAGAAAGCTAATTGAGATAACTATACATGAGTGTGGTGTGTATGTGTGTGTGTGTGTATGTGTCTTTAATACATAGAAAAATAATTATCTTCCAGAAGGAAAGGCAGATTTAATTGGCCATACTATCTCTGACCTTCCAACTTGTACACTTGAAGATATTAGGAAATGAACACTCACCCATTTAGAAAGTATATAAGGTGATGTTCAGACAAAAGAACAATCTACACTCATGAAAATGGTTGGAAATAATTGGAGATAGGCCCAGAAGTAAACTGAGTTTCATATGTAAGCATGGTAATATTTTTCCTTATGCAATGTCCAGGAGGTTTGCAGATGATAGTAGAGATGCAGTTATTTCTTAGATGGAGAAAGAGCATTCTCACATAGCACCCTAATTAACTGTCTCAGCCATCCCTGGATGGATGAAACTAGAATCGAGCTAAGCTCTTCAGCTACAGAGGTTTTCAGTCCAAGCTAAAAAGTACAGTTAGAGAGATGGTTCAGTAGGTAAGACAGTTCACTGACAGCACTTATCTTACCAGAATAGAGTTATAGAAGACACCTTTCATCTTCTGTTACCACAGGGCACGTACATTAGGCATGTGCATATAGCCTTACACTCCTGCGACACACACACACACACACACACACACACATCACATGCAGACCATATTCATTTGAGTGTGAGAGGGCCCTAAGCCATGAATTCAGACTTTTCCCAGCAGTCAAAGAATTCTCCTTGGAAGAGACAACATACATTTTCCTCAAATTCCAACTTTAAATGTGCTTATTTCTTACACAGTTGAGTTAAAAATCAGCTCTAACCCTTTGTGGGCATCTAATCTACATTTACCAGTGCTGTTAGGGTAGTTTCACCTGAATTTGTACTTTCACAGGCTTAGTCTCACTGTGTCCTATAGCAATCTATTTTAAAAATGAGAACATTGGTGTTATGAAGGTTTTTTTTTATTTTATTCAGGTCAACAACAGCATAAAAATTGGCTTTAATAAGCAAGAATTCTGGCTTCCTGTCCATTTCATTTTTTTTCCTTCTCTGGTGTGAGTGGGGAGTTTTCTGTTGGGTGTTGTGGTGCTCTGTGATTCATAATGTGGGACTGATAAAGTACCTTCTTGTCAGCTTTTTCAGGAGAACAAAGGGATTGGTGCTGTTAATGCATTCAGGGCAGGGAGAGCAGGGCAGGACAGAGCAGGGCAGGGCAGGGTAGGGCAGAAGGCATGGTAAAGCCTCTACTCATAGAACAGCTATTAGTACTTTTCCAGCATCCTGATAGAAATTTTATTATACCCATTTTACAAATAAGGAAGATGTGTTTGGAATAGTTAAGACACTCATTACAAAGTTGGTGAGAGGCAGAACAAGCCTGGAGCCTGCTTCTGTGAGGGGAACCTGTTGTCAGAGCCCAAGTCAGAGTCACAGTGGTCATCAGCCCTGAGCCTCTCTTGGGCACTCAACCCTTGGCTTCCTAGCAAATACAGGTGAGCTGTTTTGAGTCTCTGTAGAAGGTTCTTCAGGTTCCAGGTGTTAGGACTGAGGAATAACAGACTTCTCTAAGGCCTTTCTCTTTCATTGGCTTCATTTATGCCTTCAGTACTCTCTCAGAACTGCCCTCAGTCATTTTGTTCCATGTGCAAGACATGCAAGGGCTGTGAGAGAGAAAAATAACACCATTAAGTGTAGAGGCTAGAAGGGGTGTAAAAAGGAATATATATTGCTGACTCCAAGGTTAGTATGTGCAAGAAAGTCTGTTTAAAGTGCAGTGGGATTTTAGAGGCAGCAGGTTAGTAGGAAATGAGGGAGATGGACATCAATCAAAGAGTACACAGAGTTGGAGTTTGAGCAAGATGTCAGCTCAACCCTTCCTAGAAAGAGTTAAGCATCATTCATTCAATGCTTACTATATAGTAGAACACCCAAGATATTCCAGTATTGTGCAGTCAACATACCCTAGTGGTTCCACCTCAAAAACCTAACCTGTATCTGATCACCTTTTACCAACATGCTAACATGACTCTTGCTGTGTTCAGAGCTAAATGTGGCAAGCTGTCATGTAACAAACACCTGATTTGCTATAGTCATGTTCACTCCTGTACAGTATTTTCACAGCAGCAAAGTTGAAGTGAATGTTTTTTATGTAAATTCCCTGCTGATAGCCCTCTGTTAGGTTTTAATTGCATATTAAATTAAGGATTTAATGTTTTCTGTTGAGTGTTGTTAAAGATAGATTCCTTTTCTCATATAGACATTCAATACCCTATTAATGAGGATTCCTCACCACAACAAACATGTTCTATGTCTTTTTTGGGTAACATTTTAAAACCATTTTTATTATCTGTGATCATAGCTTTCTCTCCATGTATTCTTTAGGTTTTGAAGTCAATCAAGATGATTGTTATTCTGGCCTTTGTGATTCAGTGTCTCTCTCTCTGCACAGTGGCCCCTCTGTCAAAATTGTTTCCTTATTATTTTTGTTTATCATCCCTTGCTTACAGGGTCAACTCTATTAAAATATTCTATGTCACTGTTGCCCAGTTAAGCTTTTCCAAATGCCATGACATCTGTTTGCACAGAATTCACCTCTCCCTAAACTTGTCCTTCTATTTTTAGTGGATTCACTTTCTACCTGTTTCCACATGTAAAGATGTTGCTTGTATGCTGCCCTCTTAGTAACTTGTGATATCATATGGCCTCTAGCGCCTAGTGGAGAGCTTGTTGGTGATAGAGGTTCCATAACTAGTTGTTTTAAGTTTAAAAGGCAGAAGATAGATTCCTTTTCTCATATTGGCATTCAATAACACATGAATTTCATCAGCAATGGTCAGAAGCTGAGAATAGCAAACGTCCATTCCACCTCCTTTCTGGCTGATTTCCTCTCTCTTTCTTTCCCACTACCTCTGAAATCCCACTGCATTTTAACCCTATCTTCTCATGCACACACCCCTTGGATTCAGCAGTATATGCCTTCCTTACGTCCACATCTAGACTTGGAGTCTAAAAATACGGGAAAGCCTAGATGATGAGGAGTCTTATACATCTATAAGAAAGTTTAATAATAAAGATACAGTGAGCAATATGGGCATGTAAGTAAGATAATAATAGTGGCATCCTGTTTACTTCATCTAATTATAGTAAAAAAAAAAAATTAAAGTCAACCAAAGCCATCAGAGAACATAAAAAGAAGCAAGAGGAAGAAAGCCCTGTAGATGGGCTATGTCCAGTCTAAGTCCAGAAGCTACCAACATGGACAAATGAGGCCAGCAAAAACTGAGCTCAGGATGAAGTCAGGAGGAATCAAGGATCATCATAGCTGGTTGTGAAACAAAGATGAGTCATTTGTCAGTGTTTCTCTGGCACTGACTAGTGAATTTATAAGGTGGTTGGAATGTATTGAAACTAAGTTGAGATATCTCATGAACTTGAAGAAAGATTGGAAACACCAAGATGTAGGAAGCGGCATACTGAAGAACTTAAGTGAGTGGCAGCCCCTCTTGATTTTATCTACAAACCCCTTCTCAGATTGCCTTATCATGGTTATTTCTATCAATGAATGAATTTACCTTCAACTTTCAAGCATTAAACAGTAAGGTCTTGCTTCTTGTTCTCTGAGTCAAGCAAATCAATGGGATTTGATTGATCCCTGGGATCAATGAATTAGAGCACTGTGCAGACTACCATCACTCCTTCTAGAGGAAAGGAAATCCTTGAATAGCCAGATAACCATTTTCTACCTTCTGTGAAAAGAGGTTTATGTAATGGTGGTGAAGATAATTAAACTTTCCATAAAATTGTATTTGGAAAACCAACAGAGAATCCAAACAGGGATTAATCAATGATTTAAAATTTGGATCTATGCCTTAGGAGAGGAGCGGAAGTTAGAGATAAAGCCCCAAAGCCAGTCATATAACAGTAATAATTGAAGTGATAAGGGTGAATGAAGAATTCATATAAAAGGTGTATACACAAGTGGGAAATCAAATAAATGTCCTTCTAGAATCAAAAAGAGACAAGTGGGCCCAGGCAAAATCTTGAGAGAGGTCCACTGAGACTTTAGCAAACGCTGTTTAATGAGAATTGTGAAAGGTAAAGGGAAGAGCTTCAAGGGAGTCATGGGATAATTGATTCAAACATAGAAACCTCACTATCCTCCAACTTTTTATGTTGTGACTCTACAGTCAATTTGTTTTGGACAAGTCAGTGCATGAAGGCTGCTTGTGAGTCTGTCTATATATGCAGGTGATGGAAGAACAAGGGAGGAAGAAAAGCAGCGTTTAAGGAGATTTTTAAATGTAACAACCCCAATCAAAGCTGATAATATTGACACTATTCGTTTTATTGTCTCATATCATCACTGATTGCACTTACATGATTAAAGGAAAAGATAAGAGGAAATTTATCTTAATTGGTCTGTTGTAGTAATCTTCAAATGTTAATTAGTAGAAGGCTGGACTTTTCATCTGTAGCTCACATTTTCCCATAATCTGGTTTCTATCAGGGCATTTTCAGTGACAGGGGATGAAGTCATGGTTATATACATGAATAAGATTAGTAATGTTTTAAAAGTGGATTCTCAATAGATGATAACAGAATGCTTTGACCAGTGTGATTAGTTACATAGCTTATGTGACAAATTATAAACTTCTTATGCTTTTAAATTCACCCAAGGCAATTCAACAAGTGCTGTTGTCATGCTAATAATACAACTGAGGTAGCTCTTGTTCTCTTGATATCAATAAACCACTGCCGAACACAGAAATAGGGAAGCAGTTATCAGACCTTAAACTGACAGTAAAAGTTGATCATTTTTTAATACAATTTTATGTTCATTGAACACATCAGGTACAACTGAAACTGGTCAGTTTACCTAGAACAAAGTCGCAACACAGCTGCCATCTAAAGGAAGACTAAGGGTAAAAAAGGTAAGAAAATATAATGTGTGTAGGGAGAAAGTAGGCAAAACAGCTTAGAACCAAGGGAGAGAGCATCCTTTAAGACAAGGCAACTGCTCAGTGTCTCATGCAAGTCTCTTTGGGAGAAAAGAACAGAGCAGATGAGGTACCTCAGAAAATCATTCTCCCTCAAGATACGGGGCTGTTAGGTAGACAGCTCCCAGTTTATAAGGGCTGTGTGAAGACCATTAAGAGAATTGGCTTTTTTTCTTCTTTTTTTCATCATAGATTCCTGGCCAGCAGAGTAGTAGTAAACAGAACATCAAATCTGCACTTTAGCAAGTTACTATGGCTGCTATATAGATAATTGGTTGGGTTGGGGGATTGTTGAACTAAAGGCAGAGAATAATCAGAAGGAGCTTCTAGGAAGTCAAGGAGGGAGGAAATGAATTTGAATGCTATTGACTACATGGTGAGAGTAGAATGAACAAAGAGATACAACAGCAACTGACTGATAGACTCTACAAACAATTAACTGTGAGGAATAGAACAAAGAAGTCTCCAAAATGGCATTTGTCTTCCACGGAAAGTGGAAAGAGATTATTTGTAAAGTAATTATTGGACAATCAGATGATAAATTGATGCATGCAGTTCTTCAACAACAAGGAATTAGGGAATGCACATCATACCAGTGCATGTGTTAGCAAGGCAGCTTCCTCTCCGCAGAAGGCTTAATCTAATTTTGGAGCATGTAGTCTTCAAGGAATGGTACAAAGGGCCAGTAAGTGACATGAAATTAAGAATTTATACTTGACCATTGTAAAATCAAATGCTTTTGGCTTTTCTGGGCAGAATATTTCAATCTGCTCTAGCCTTTTCAGGATGACTTTCCTGGGTAGGCAAACAGCAACTATTCCAGACACACTGTACAGGAGAACCTGTGGCTATCATATAAACCATGATTAAACACATTTTGTCAATTCCCAATACTTCACTCTGACCCCTCAGACCAAAACCACCATCCTGTCCTTCCTGGCTGATGCATCTAAATTATCAGCATTTGTGCTCACTTCCCCACAATCTATTCTGTAGATAGAAATGCCAGATCAAATCCTTTTAACTGTATTCAAACCATGAGCTGTATCTGAGGGAAATTTTCAATAGGTCTTACTCATTTGTAAAAAATATTTTGTTTTGCTTTCTTTTGGCTTTTTTTTTTTTAATTTCCATTTTGTGTTCTTATGGGGTATTTTCCTTTCATTTTTGTTTCTTGGGTTTTTTTTGGAGAGAGAGAGAGAAAGAGAGAGAGAGACTGAGAGAGAGAGAGAGAGAGAGAGAGAGAGAGAGAGAGAGAGAGAGAGAAAAGTTTAATGGATAGGGAAGTGAGGAGGATCTGCAATGAATAGGGAAAGGGGAAAACATGATTAAGCTGTTTTTTTTTTTTTTTTTGGT
Organism: Cricetomys ansorgei; assembly: GCA_026225945.1. NCBI lineage: Eukaryota > Metazoa > Chordata > Mammalia > Rodentia > Nesomyidae > Cricetomys > Cricetomys ansorgei. The sequence continues at coordinate 4,625,242 of JAMJFZ010001390.1, forward strand.
TTCCAGGACAGGATTTCTCTGTTATAACTCATGCTGTAGACCAGGCTGGCTTCAAAACCACAGAGATACACCTGCCTTTGTCTCCTGAGTGCTGGGATTAAAGGCATGTGCCACCACTGCCTGGTTGATTAAGATGTGTTGTATAAAAGCAATTAATAAAAAGGAAAGCAAACAAACAGAAGCAACAAAAATAAAAAGTTACTTATAGTAGCATATGAGATTCCTTTCTAAATGACAACTGTCTGGTTCATCTCTTATCACTGTGTTCTTTCCTCATTCCAGCCATACAGATTTTCTTACTGTGTCTTGGTTGTACCAGACATTCTTCTATCTCAGGGCCTTTGTAGTCATTGATCTATTTACCTTAAACTTAGTAAGACTAGAAGGTACTTCACTCAAAATTATAGTCCTGTATTTCCAATTCTAACATAGCTCTTTAAATCCCTTTCAAATTCCTTATCCCTTACCACAAAGATATAGATGACATATTGCTGTCTCGTTTTCTCATTTAGCTCTAAATGCCATTAGGCAGAACTGTTGTTAGATTCATTCAAAGTCCCTAGCACCAAGGACAAATTTGACATGGAGTCAATATTTTTTGTTTGTCTGTGTGTTTAATTAACTGATGACTGTTGGCAAAATATCTACCCAAAGTAATAAGTAAACATTTCCTTCATAAGGGCACATGGTACTACCTCTAATTAACACAAATAGAAGTAATATAACACTCTTAAATATTCTGTATTGAAGTGTAAATAGAGAAAATAAATCTAAATTTCCTCTAGGAAAAACTCACAATTGAATTTTGTCAGAAATTGCTTATGGGGAAACTAAAACATGTTCAAAGTTTCTTCAGTTTGTGGAGTGCTAACAAAGTATGATTATTCTGCCCTGCCTGGAAGGTGGGTGCTGAAATGGAGAGCACCTGATGTTTCTGAGTTCTCAGAAGTAGCCTGTAGATTGCATAATGGAGCTGGGTGGGGCCAAATTGTTTTGCCTAATTGAGCGACAAGAAATGCAGAGTTTTGAAGTGTCATCTTTGCAGTTGCTTCCTGCCTCTTTGCTGTGGGAGGAAAGGAAATGAATTAATGATAGAGTCCTTAGAGATGATGGCAAGAATTCATTGAATGCCTTCTTTGCTCAAGATATGGTGGTGGCAAAGCCCTCATATATATCCCATCATCTGTCAGGATTGCCCTTTGAGTCTTGTATTATCTGTACTTAGCAGGGATAAGGAAACTGAGAGGTTTAAAAATGACTTCTCTCTTTGTAAAGAACTTGTTATAGGCAGATTCTAACTGATTACTCCACGACTTGCTTGCCTATTGTTTTCTCACCTCTCTTTTCTCTGGACACCCAATGAATGGCTATTGGTCTTCTCAGAAATAATTTTACCAATGGTAATTTTGTTTCCAAGTTCTTTGAAACTCTTTCTAACCAGGTTGTGTGGATGTAAGAGTTGAAAGCAGAAGCAGGGAGACCTCACTGCACATTTGACAAATGACGTTGGGGATAGGACATGTTTTCCTCTTCTTAGAGGAGATAAATAGATGGCATTGTTGATTCCTTCCACTCATTTTGTGTTTCACCTTTACAGAAGGCACTGGGCTATATTTTCTCTCTCCTTGGAGGTACAAAGGAAGCATGGATTTCCTCTGCTCAAAATAAATGATGAGTCCCACAGCCAGTTTCTCATCTCAGACACTACAGCTTTCACAGGGTGTTCTATAATCTCCAAGTATGACTGCAAACACATCAGCCAAAGCAAACCACAATTTTTATCAAATAAATCTGGGACTATGGTTTTTCAGAAATTTGTATTCTTGTCTAAGCATATGCTGGTGAAAGCCAGCAAGGGGAAAAGAATGCATGTACTGATGTTTGCTGCTCTGTGTTCTGTACAAATTTCAATAGGGATTAGGCAAGGCATGCAGTGTCAACACTCACACTGTCAGCCTCCACAGACAACATGTCTAAGAAAGCAGGGAATGTTTCCTAACCAGTTCAGATTGCATCTGTCTACAGCAGTAAAATTCAAATTATAACACCAGCAACACATGGAAAATGTTCACAGTGCGAATCTCTGGCTATTTCAAATCCAAAGAACCATACTCTTAGGAGAGAGTAGAGCAATCATTGTTTCAGTAGCATTAGGCGCGGTTGTGCTGCAAGCCAAAGTTAGAGAAGCTTAAAGGAAAGGAAGACGACTACTCGTAGTTCCAGAGGCAAGTTCAAGTCTCTGGAGGTGGTGAGGACTTATTTCAGAATAAGCCATTTGACATCAAAAGTGTTTGACTTTCATGTTTCTTGTCTGTAAAATAAATTCAACTTATTCTTGAACCTTTTTCTCAAGCCAGCGTAAGTACATAACTTTCATTTCCCATTACTAACAGCAGTATGAAGGCCCCATACTGTGAAAGTCTCAGCAGTGTTTCTTGACTATTCTTCTCCCTCCTAATTAGTGTAATAGCAACAACCAAGTGTCACTTTTGCTCATAAATCCTGTTCTGAGTTTGACATATGCTCAATCTACTGATGTCCCATAGTAGTAATTATGCCCACTTTAGTTGTGAGGAAACACAAAGTTCTATAACTTTGCTAATGTCACAAAGGAAGCTAATGGCAGTGATAAGGTGTGAGTCTGGGACAGATTATGGAGTCTTAGAGACTCCATGCTCCACCCATCTCGTGTCTCTTTCCAGAGCCGGTAGCTTTCACCAATAAAAACAAAACCGAAAAATAACCCTGTGGTCCACAAGATGGGGCTAGGAAGGCTTCTTTTCTAAGGCACTGTGTTGGCTTTAAGTACATAAGGCAATTACTTTGAATACATTTAACACTCATATTGATTTCATATAAAAGCCACTTTACCTGGGAATGATCAATAAACAGCAAGGCTTGTGATTGTACTATACTGCTGATTTATTGACAACTCTGAAATGTGTTGTTCCTGGAGAAAGGACACAGAAAATAGAAGCAGGAGGGAACTGGGGGAATATTTAGCTTAAAGAACTTATTGTAGGCAAACAGAAATTTAGAGCCACAGTAGTGGAGTTATTTTTCTGCAGACATGCAGTTTTTCCAAGGTTAGTAGTAGGAATGTTTTTCCAAGGTATGTTATTATCCATCTGAGCAGATGCTGTTGCTGTTAGTATGTTACTAAATAAAATATAGCACCTGAGTCTCAGAAACAACCACATCTAGGGCTATATACATACATCCTCTAGGAACATGTGATATTCCAGAGTCTTAAATGATAGGCAATGATTATTCCATTTAATAAGGATAAGACCAGAATTCTGGGAAGAAGTGATGCCTAATGAAAGACATGGAACTTTAGAACTATAAGATATGTTTTGGGGGTACTGTTAGAAACTCCATAGTTAGATCAGTCTTCATCAGAGAGGCCTCCTCCAGCAACTGATGGGAGCAGATGCAGAGGCTCAGGACCAAATATCATGCACAGCTCTGGGAACCTGGGAGAAAAAGGGAAGGAGGGAACGAGGACTCCAGACGAACAATCCCCACAGAGTCAGCTGGCCAGCGCTGTTAGGGACTCGCAGATACTGAAGCAGCAGACACAGAACCTGCATGATCCCCTGAATACATCTTATGACTGTCTGGCTTGATGTTTTTGCAAAACTCATACAGGCTGGAGTGGGGGAGTCTCTGGCCCTTTTCCTGCCCTTGGGACTCTTTTGCTTCTACTGGGTTGAAGAGTCCACTCTTGATGTAGGGAGTAGTGCCTGGCCCTGTTCCATCTTGTTATGTCATACCCTGCTTGAGCAGTAACCTCAAGAGGATTATTCTTTTCTGGGAAGAAGCAGGAGGAGGTTGTTTAGTGGGTGGAGTTGGTTGTAGATCTAGGGGAGAAGGGAGACTAGAGGAGCTGAGAGGAGTGGAGGGAGGCAAAGAGGGCAGTCTGCATATATTTTGCAAGAAAAGAATTTTTTTAAAGGAACTCCATAGCAGTTCAAATCAGTGAGCAGTTATAAATGAGGCTGCTGAGATACTGAGATGCTGATCATATCAGGCAGATGTGTTACTCTATGGCATTCAAAACTCATCAGAGGTTATTAAAGAATTCATTAAAGACAGTGACATGATCAGATTTATTTCTTCTTTCCCTCTGGCTAGAGGGTGAACTTAAAAATTGGGGGAAAAAATGGTCATCAGTACTGACTGAAGGCATGACTTGCTTAGTACTGTAACATTCCAGGCAACAGAAGGTAAAGCCTGTACAGTCAACTGATCCAGCAACAGAGTAAGGAGGGGAAATACAAGAGATGTTTTAGAGGTGTAAAAGAATGGCAACTCATTGTTTGATTAAATAATAAAGGGTCTGATGTTTATTCCTTGGTTAACTGATGGACACAATTGAAGGAAGAATGCATTTAATCATACAGAAATAGTGAATCTAACATAATGTTTAGTTCATCATAATTGCTGGGATATCTAGATAGTCTACCATGGCACTATTTCCAAGCCATGAAAATGCCCATGATGGCCCAAGGCAGGAGTATAACTGACCAAGAATAGAATGCTGGACAGTTACCAAAGAGATATCCATTAGTAAAATGAGAGAGAATTGAGAAGTTAAGAAGAGAGGAAAACCCTGTTTCAAGAAACTGAGAAAGAAGAGAAGACCCTCCACACTTACTGATACCTGGAAGTAAGGAGAGATTCCCATTAAAATAAGTCAATTTAAGGCTTCTAACATAAGTATTGTCAGTCCAAAAGAGCACCGAGATAAAAATTTTATTCCATGGGATACTAGATGTAAAATTTAAAAAGGGTATTTCTCTGTTTTATGGGATTTAAAAATGTTAAATGGTAATGACTGGCTGTGTAAAAGAGAATGGTTTAAGCATAATTGTGAACACATTGAAGAGGACTCAGGGAAGAGACTCAGAGAGAAAGCTGAAACAACTCTGGAAACAGAGGGCTCAGCAAGATATTACTTGGTCTGGCTTAGGAATATTGTATTATCACATATGAAAAAAATATATATATTTACTGAAGTGCTTTCTCAATAAATACCAAGATGTCTAATCACAGTCAACTTGAATTCTTTCAAATCTGAATATTTAATTGACATATAGTTGATATTAATATTAATAAATAAAATTCATTAACACATCATATCCTTAACTATCTATCTATCTTTATCCTTCTTCAATATATAACTTACCTGAAGAAACATGCCAAACAATCTCTCAGGCTACGCTCAAGAAATGGATGAGTTTGATGAATTTCACAACAAATATGATTTAGCAAACTTATTTTTTTTAAATGATCAAATTTGAGGAAGCTGGTATCCGGTGTTTTTTGCATGACTTGATGTGTGAAGGAAAAACGGAGCCTCTGGTAGATACTGTGTGTACTCCGTTATTCAATCACAGCAGCTTCTTCAGCATACTATGTATTTCCCCTGACACTTAAATTTTTCTGAATTTGCATGCAGCTTTTAAAGATCTACATTTAGAATATAATGCTCATGCCCACCCACCCTATTAAAAGTGTTGACATCAGTGGGATTGCTGCAGAAAGCCATAGAATGAGGACAACCAACACATAGAGAGGTGAAGTCTCTTCCTATAGTTTATAAACTTGAATTAGTAAAGGCAGTATTTAAATTCAGAGCATCTGACTCGAAAGCTAGCCAAGACTGAACATTTGTTTATCAGGTATATCTTAACACAGCCATTCTAGATACATCATGTTGCAGAAAAGCAGACAGACAGGCCTCTGAACTCATGAAGCTTGGATTCCAAGAAAAGAAAGGAACATTTAGAAGTCAATTGAAAAAGAAATATGCATACTTCACCAAAGCCTCAAAGAAAATAATTAGGGTAAGGCAATAGAGACATGTTGGGGTACTGCTTCTTCAAGAACCTCCTCAAACCTAGGAAATAATGTTTGTATTTATTCTACTCTTGTAAGAGGTGATGATAGCACATACTGTGTGAGAGAGGAAGAGGAGCTGTAATGGCCCTGAGGTTGGAAAGGATTCATGATTCTCCCAAATCATGAATCACACCCTCTCCAAGTTAGCCCCAGATATGTCCCTGCCAGGACTCATAATCTAAACAAACAGGAACAGAGATGCTTAATGATAAGTCAGGGTTTATACTGAGATGAGTGATGGAGATAGGCTTAATATTATATGAACATATTGAAGACTGGATGACTGATGTGAGCAGAATGAGTGCATTAATGAAGGAGGTAGAAGCAGGCCTGGCTCTAGAAGGAAAAGTGGGATTTTTCCGGGGACATGGGGCAGATAGTAGGCGTGAATGATGAATGCGTGACATTTTATGAATGTGTGGTGTAGGGGGCTGAAGGAGCATGGCGTATTCAGATGTAGAGTCAAGACTGAGCGATTTAGAGTTCAGAATGAGGAGAAGTAATGGGCATTCCAGTGAAATGTAACATCCAGAAGTTGTTTATCTTGGAAAGTTCTCGCCTAAAAGTCTTCTTTTTATTTAAAGGCTAATGCCACTGAACATATTCCAGGTGATTTTCCTGCTAGTGCCATCATAGGCTACTTGATGCATAAGGTGTGTATTCCACCTTTTAAGAGCACGTCTTTCAAACCAAAGTGTGCATTAGGATGGGGAGTGGAATTTCTAATAAACATAAAAAACAACAATAAGAATTCCTCATTTTAAAAGGATTATTAAATGACTAAAAACGTGTAGCAATGAGGGTTTGATAATGACGACTTCCAAAGGCTAGAACCAATTGGCCAACCCAGTTGTTACTCTTTGTAGAAGACTCAAAGGGGAAACTGAGTTTTCTTGAAGAGCAGATATACCACATAAGGAAAAAATAAATAAATAAAACAGCTAGTGAAAGAAATGCATCATTATGCATCCAGGCTCTAAAACACAATGGAGACACCTGAACTTGCAGGTACCCTGAACAGTCCTCGGTTATTATCTCAGAAGAAAACAGTCGTGTCAAAGGGAGGTCCTGGTTCCCTACAGTCCTCGGGGTCAGCACATGAGAAATAGTCCAACCATGAAACCAACTGAGAGTTATCCCTTGACTGGCTATTCCAAAATGACAGCTGAAACTGGCTTGTTTGTTCTGAAGTCTCAGTTAAACAAAGCTGCCCTCCAAGGCACCAGGGGTTTGCCAGCAAGCAGTTAGTTTAATTGGAGCTCATCTGTTTTTGTTCCCAATGAGTCTCTCACTTCATAGCCTGCTCCTAGTCTGAAAAAATATGCAGCCCCCACCCCCACGTCTAGGATGTTTAAATCCTGTTTAAGCATATTGTGGTTGTCATAATGTTTTCATCAAGCAATATTGCTCAGAGTTGAGGCCTGGAGGCAGGATTGGAATATAGAGAAACTGTTGATCACTCTAGCTTAAAAGGAAAAATGATATCCAGTTATCTGAGATATATTTTGTTAAGGAATTCAACTTGGAAACATTCTATTTTCTAGGATTGCTACCCCAAACTCCCTCTTCTTCCCCCAACCTGGGATCTTGTTTGTTTGTTTGTTTTCATATGGGAAGTTGAAAAATGATTTCTTCCATCATGTGTTAAAAAGTTTTGATTGTAACAAGACTAATATGTTTTTCATAGGAATTGGTCTGTGTTATAAATCAAAAACCGTCTTGTTTATAAAACAAAATTTATGCAATTAATAATACTATCGATCATAATAAGTACTAATTAATCTTGTAGTTTTGGATTTTTTCCTTTTTGAAAACTACAAGGTAATACTCACTGAATACTTCATGCAAGAACATTAAATGATTTAGTATTTCTGTAGCACTTTGGGCTCAGACACCCAGATTCCTTTCATCTTTTCATTCAAATAAGGATCTTATGATTTCTGTTATCTGCCTTGTACATTTTTCAAAACATATATTGCATTGCATGCAGAAACATGCACACATGGACACACAGACACACAGACCCAGAAAGACACACAACAGCACCTGTCAGAAGTGATATAGGTGTAGACATATCATGAATCATAACATACCAAGAAGTAAGATAAAGCATTCATTAATCTGTGGTGTGCAGATCAATTGAAAATTATGTTTAATTGAAATTATATTTCAATTATATTTAATTGGAAATGCAATTAAATATATAGAATGTTGTAGAAAACAGAAGCAAGTATTTTTAAATACATAATGATCATACATATAAGAGGTGGGATTCAAATATATACTATCCACAATGTCTACTTAACATATGGCTCAGTTAATGATGCGTGTTAGGTGATAAGCATTTGTCAAATGGGGGACTAACATTCTGAGGTGATGTTGTACTGTCTTAAGGGTTAGTTTCCACAAATTCTGCTCTGAGTCTGGACTATGCATGAAAACAGCTGTCTAGTACAATTTTACTGATTTTACTTGTCCTTGTAGAATTTTTTTTTCACTTTTCTTTGTCAATCATTGATCATCTCCTTCTTTTCTGTATATTTAGAGATTCACAATCATATCCATTCTCTTTTTGTAGAGGTCAAAGAAGATTTGAATGATGCATTTCTTTATGTTACATTTCATTGAAGTCTATCACCTTCTCTCCTGTATACCACTCTAATGGAATTTACTTCAGTTCCATCCAGAAAAGGCATCATTCTGTATGATTTCCTTCCTTGGAATGGAAACACATCTTTATGAAGAATTAGTAAAACTGTGGACATTGTCCCTGGACTATATATTTTTTTAAAACTTACAGTGTATTCTAATTCTGCCCTCTTCAGAAACTGCTTTGCCTCAGAGCAAGCAAGAAAATACTGAGGGCTGCTTTTCAAACAAAATAATCATCTTTGATGTTCAAAGAGAGACATGATTTCTCTGGCTTCTTGGGAGGTAACAGGTATATACCAATGGTAGGTTTTGACAAATGAGGCAACTATTGTCACTTCCCTACTACTTCTTGTACACAACTGTGTCACTTATGGAAGATACAGGTCTTGAAAAAATTAGAAGCCATAAGGCACACAGAGATCATTATGACTACAACAAAGAGAAAACATTGGCATTTTATGTGATTTGTTGTTACAGAAATATATCTACACTGCCCTGCTCTTTATGGGAAGGGTAAAGGTGTGGCTATAAATTGATGCACCTGATTTAAAATTTTTAAATGCAAGAGAAATTACACTTGCAAGCGAAAACCAGTGCCTTTTGCATCAGTCCTTGGAGACGCTGCATACTTAATCTAATGATCCTATTGAAGTGCATAACAGCCTGTGAAATTCCCCATGGCAAGTGCCTACAGAATTTGTGGAGAGACTTTTTGAACATTCACTGCCAGGAAAATCCCTGACCTTTACATGATAGATTTGATTTCGGGAAACAGCAAAAATTGCATTTGGAAAAAATAAAAATAAAAAGTTTTGCAAGCGTGTTAAGTGATCACACAAGAGAATTCTGCTTTGGGAGCAAAACTGGGAAAGATCACAGACTAATGAGATAGTCTTGATTATCAGGATTGCAGAAACATATCCTGAGATCAATTACAGTGCAGACAGGTGGACATCTCCAAAATGATTTTCAGTACACAGAGCACCGTGGGCACATTGGAATAAAAATGTGAAACAAAGAATTTATATTAAAACTTCAATGATTTTTATTATATAATCTAAGGGAGTCTCTGAATACATGACAGGTTTTTGATTTTTTTTTTAGTTTTTATGTTTATAATTTTTTACTTTCCTTCTGCAATTATAATTTATGCATTCTTCAACGCATTTATTTTTATTTTTCTTAATACTCAGGTTATAACTTTCTTGTCACCTATAAACATCTTTCACTTGTTTATATGTATGTTTCCCTTTTCTTTCTTTCTCTTGGAGATTTTAGAGTATAATTTAATGTCTTCCACATCAGCATTTTCATGTTTTTCCTTTAAAAAATTCTTATATTTTATTCTTTTGCTTTGTGCCCGTCTATAGTCTTTGAAAAACATAGTGCCTAAAAAAAAAATTAGACCAAATGATACAAAGTTAATAAACAGAAGATAAATATTGTGTCAATCTTGATAGACACATGACATTTTATTTAAAAGTAATAAGAATTTTAGATTGGCATTAATTCCATCAGTTCAGGATTCATGAAACCAGTTTTAAAATTATTTTTGGATGTATCATCTTTTTAACCTTAGCTTAATGTTAATCTAATTTTTCTAATAATTATCCCCAGATAAAATGTGTAACAACAATAAATACACAGTAAATGAATACTTGGGCAAAAAAGATGAATAATAACATTGATTATAATTAGGGATAGCTAAGGGAACAGGAATAAAATGCAGTCACCTCAATAAATGAAAATAATTGGCTTCTTTGCTTTCTTGTGAATCACACTAAGCCAGCATTGCCATTCTTCCTTATTAACTTTATCCAGGCTGGTTCTTCTATATGTATGTACTGATTGCATTATAAGAGATGTGTTGCTTTCCTTGGGATGCCTCAAGACTTCACTTAATTCTTATTCCTGAAAAGTCTTCTGATCTGTTTTAATGGTAATCATCCTATTCTCAAGTTGTCATTGTTCTGAAAGGCTTTTAAATGCTTAGAATCCTCAAACCAAATGAGTGTTTGTATCAGTACTTTTGCATATTCTCATATATGGCATTATTTTGGGCCAACTTTGGGTAAATAACACTTCTCATCTCAACAGCTTGGCATATTTGCATTGCACCTGCTTCTGAATTATAAATGGCCATTTATAATTCAGATTTATAGAAAATGTTTCTCAGTCACCAAATCTCTGGGCATGAATGCCTCTGCTGAATGCTTGTATTTCTTGGTTAGGTATAAAATCACATTTGTAATATGAAATTCATTTTCATTCTGTCTCCAAGCCTACAAAACTCAACCTAACTAGAGCCTTAAAGAAGAATCACTAGTCATGTTAAAAATCTACTTTCCAACGTGTTGTTGAGAATGTCCCTCATTTCAGTCTATCTCTAGATTCAACAGATGTCTCTGTGGATGTGTTAATGCTGTTGCTTATTACATCGAGAATCTAGTTTCAGCACTTTGCCTCTATGACACAATGGAAAAACACTGGATGAATTATCTCCTAACTAGTTTATCATGAAGGAAGCCCAAATTTACCTAAAATGGTTTTCAGAAAGAAAGACAGGCAGCAAAATATCTTATTAATATATTGTTCAGTTTTAAAAATGGATGGTATTCTCAAAAATATTATAATATGGATGAATGTTTAAAATACTGCACTAAGAGAATTAGGTTAGAAATTACATCAAAGAGCATGGTTTTTATTCATTTGTTTTTGTTTTGTTTTGTTTTGATCTGAGATACTTTGAATAAAAAGCCTACCAAGGCAGAGAGAAGATCTGTAGTTTTCATGCGGTATAAATAGTGAAAAGGAGCCTTGTTTGCTATTTTATTGGTCACACTATTTTCACTATGCCTGTATTTAAGTATCAATGAATTTTATGCTTAAAGTAGCTAAAATGATTCAAATTGTGTTTTATATATTTTTCCAAAAATAAAAATAATTCAAGTGACATACCATCTCCCACTTCAAGCACTGGGCTCCAGGAGTTTGTCACCCATAAAACATGCATTTGCTCCACCATCCCATCCACGATATTCTGATACCTCTCTGCCTCTTCTGGATTCCCTCCCTGCCCCTTTCTAATGTATCATTAGTGTTTTGACACTTTCCATCTACATGTATCCTTCTCCAAGTGCAGTATCCCGATCTGAGTTGACCGTCTAATAAACAAAAATGGAATCTCAAAATTCCTACAGTGTTTGAATAGGGCATCTGATAAAAAATTACTAAATTTCAAAACTTGCTAAATAAATGAGTTCATCAGACATCTTTATAGTAAAAAAAAAAGCATTACGTTTGGAAAGAATATTAAAGTCTACTTAAGTTAATAATGAAAATCCTGTCTTGACAGGGTAGCCAAATGTTATCTTGTCGAGGTCAAATTGCCATTTGGAATCAATAACACCTATTTTTTGGCATTGACTTTGTCATTTTATAAAGTTATGGGACAGTTAGATCAGAATCACGCCATTCATCTTGTTGATGTTTTCTAAATTCCAGTCCATCTTTGAATACTTAGAACATTACATTTGCTCTGCCATGGAATAGTTCCTTAAAATTCTATCTCCAAATAAGAACGTCACTATCCTATGTAATGTTGTCAATCAGATCAGTTTTGATGCATTGTTTCTAGGTTATTTTAGTACACTAAAAATAACTGTAATTCAGGTTGGTGAGATGGTTCAGCCAGTACAGTTTAGCAGCATAAGACTGAGGACCTAGTTTCAGATTACCTAGAATCTAAATAAACAGCTGGGTGAGGCAGTCCACACATGTAACTCCAGGGGTGGGGATGAAGTGAGGGTGGGAGTCAAAGGCAACCAGATCCCTGGATATCTATGGACACTCAGATGAATTGCTAAGCTACAGATTCAATGAGAGAACTTGTCTATAAACTTAGATGGAGGGTGTCGGTGTAAGACACTTGATGGATGACAACCTCTGGCTTCTACATGTATAGGCACTTGTGCATAACAAGCACATGTACACACAATATTAAAGCAAAAACTGCTAAAGACATATACATTAATAATATACATAATATTTGACACCCTGTTAGAGATAATTTTCAGTTGTATAACTGACTTTTCTACATATATAACTGACACTTTTGCAAGTTTGTAGAAGAAAGGGATATATCCATTCCTTTACTGTCACTTATTTGCTTTTATATTCCTTTGTTCCTTCATGGTTCTCATGACCTCAACTAGCAGATGGTATAATGAGAATTACCTAAATTACTCTAAATATTAGAGCTACATCAAGCTGAATTTGTTTATGAAAGTTTGAGACATAGTTAATTATGAATCCAGACATCATTAAATCAAGTTTATGAATTAATAACTTACAAGAACTTCTAAAAACAGCACCAACTGTGTTTCTTAAAATTGAAACTTATTACCTCATGTGTCTTAATTTACTGAAAGGGTAAAAGAAGGTCAAAGTGTCAGCATGGTGGTTGACTCCTTCTGAGCTCACTTTGCTTGGTTTATGGATGTCTGTCTTCTAGTTTCTATCCATACTCTCCCTCTTCTTTCCTTTCCCCATCCCTCCCTTTTGCCCCCCACCCCTTTATTTCTTTATCCTTAAGTTTTTACTTTATAAGAATTCCAACTACATTGGATTAGGACCCACTTTGTAAGTGTTATTAAACTCCATATCCTTTAAAGACTTTTTCAAAGTACAATTACATTTTAAATTACTGGGATTCAGGACTTTATTTTTTGACTTTGCGATAGCATATTTTACCCAAATAATGCTGACCAAATAGCTTACAACCAGGCTCTTGACCTATTTGAATTTTCATTATTTAGGCAACATTAGGTAAGATTATCTGTTATAAGTTTGTCCAAGTTAAATAAAATTAACATACAAAGTCCTAGTATATATGAAACAATGATTATAGTATTTTTAACAGAGTCCCCACCAGAATCATTGTTAATTAATTTATTTAATATTAACAAGTACATGGGATATATTTCCAGAGATATGTTCTAGAGTTATATGATGTAGAATTATATTATAAAGTTGAAAGGGAAAGGGAGGTAGATATTATAGACTCATAACTTACATTATGCCTATTCTATGATCCTAAGCCCAAGGTGACACTATTATATAGTGAATTAATTCTTAATTCAGAGGTAAATTTTGAATAAATAGATGTAAATCATATTTGGAATAATTTAAAAAGCATAGTAGAGGCGCTCTTCCAAAATTGTATCTGTGAAACTTTATACACATGTGTTCATGTGTCCGTATGCCCTGATGAGTGGGGGTTGGTCAGAAGGCAACCTTGAGTGTCAGTCATCACCTTTCACCTTGTTTGAGAATAGCTGTGTTTTGTTGTCACTACTTCATGTGCCAGCAGGCTTCCTATCCTGACAGCCTTTAGGGATTCTCTGTCTCTGTGTTGCATCTCATCGTAAGAGGCCTGAGATTACAGATGTCCAGAGTCATGTCATAGGAATTACAGCCAGTGTTGGGGCTTGAGGAGTATAACCCACGGTTTGCCTCTGGGGATTGTCTCCTGAATAACCCCTTCTACTGAACAAACAGTGATGATTTCCTAAAAAGGCAATGCCACTCAGTTAAATTGGCTCAATTGAAACTCCAGAAAGAATAACTTAAGAAAATGTATAGTTAAAAAGATTATCAGTATGTTTTGACAGCTGGAGAAAAGTATCTGGGGAGAGCAAAATACATTCTTGGTAGCTGAGGGAGGACTTGCTAGAATCAGGAAGCAAAATCTAACAAAGTGCAGTTACAAGGGACCATGAGTTTTACCTATGAGGGACAGGTATTTGATTAATAGGCAACAGGTGAGTTTCAGTGCCCAGTGTTAAGTTTGATCAAATTTGTTTTCCTTGTTTTATAATTATTATTTTGAATTTGATGATGCACTTGAGAACATAAAGACAATAGAACAGACAGATTTTCTTTATATGATAAAGAAAAAGTAAAGGCTCTCTTACTTATGATACTTCAATTAACTTTAATAGAATAGGAGTAGGATGATTGATTATTGTTTGTTCACCATAAACTACTGCCTAACAAGGAAACTGGTTAAGAGAAAATACTTGGTTTCCATAAACGCTGTTGATCTGTAATAAAAAATTCATTGCTTAGTTGTACAATGTAACTATGGGAACAGAACACGAGAGATGTTTTGTTATGCGTAGATATTTTCATGCTAACCTGATTAAGGGCTTTTGTTCAAAGGGTATATAAGATGTATGTGTGTTGAAGCTTTGTTGAATCCATAAGGTTGAATCCACAAGGCATTATCCACAAGACTTCATCCACAGGCTTTATCCACAAGATAGTAAGAAGTTTATAAGAAGTGCGGGTAAGGTGCATGTGTTTTAAAGCTTACAAGATGTAGGTGTGTGTGAGATCTGTGTGTGTTGGAGTTCTGCTTCCTCCACAAGATGTATGAATATGTTAATGAGTATGTGATTATGGGAAATGAAAATAAAAAGTTGTTGAAATTTGCCCTCTTCCACAAAAGGTGTGTGTGTGTGTATAAGAGATGTGTGTGGTCTTATAGGAAAACTACACTAGAGAATAAGTTTAAGTAAAAGAAAAATATTGTATGGAGAAAAAAGCTTGAATTTTATAGAGATAGAAAATAAAAGGAAAAAGCTTGAATAAAGAGAAAGGTCTGGTGCTATCTATAAGAAGTCTGATGAAGAGAAAAGTCCCCTGCCGGGTCCACACCCACTTCCTCAAAGGGATGTGAATGTTGCTGTTGTCACCTCCAGGGATTCAAACACAGATTACTGTGCTTGTCCAGCAAATGCTTTTCTATGTGAGTCAGCCTCTACCTCGCCCTAAAAATGTTGTGACGTGCAATTTGCCTTGTAGTTTTGCACACATCGCTCTAACACAGGGTATAATACAAGCAGGCAGAATATGGGTTGGCCCTTGTGGAATGTTGACCCAGAAACATTCAGGCCTTGGGATGAAGTGTTCTGCTTCCACTTTTGTAGACTGCTCTATGAAAAGCACACTGTATATCTTACGCTCTCAATTCACGGAAGGACTCACTGTTTCTTTAGCATTTCCTCTTTGAGAAAGACTGCATTTTATCTGCTCCCCCCCCACCCCCACACATCAGTTTCTCTTACAATCATCTTAGAGTGATCTGCAATCTACTAAGTAACATAAAGTAATGAAGTAAAATCTTGCATGACATGCCACACATATTAACAGTTCTGTAGTATTTTTTTAAATACTTCTTTAATATTCTCTAACCTGTTCATAGATGGATAAGTACTCTCTGTACAAAAATTTATTTATCAAAGCATTCATTATTGATCCATCCTCAAGGATGTGCATTCCAGGGCACACAGTGTTTCTGGGCTGTACAGTTACACTGTGTTACTACCCTTGATACACATGAGTTGGCAAGATTTAAAGGAAACTTCAATGATTTGGTATCTCAGAAAGTAAAGCAGCTCTCAAACTTTAATTGATTTATTTTTCATTTTCAAGACTCTCAGTTGAATGGGAACTATTATGATTAATCCTTCCACTTGGTTATGAAAAGACTGAGTGAATACAATCAATTTTTAAAAATGAATAAAATGTCTTGTATGATTGAGTGGCAAAATCAAAGGATCTAAGAAGGAAGAATTCTCAGCTTGTCTTCCAGGAGATTGAATTACGTGAGTCTGTCAGGAACCATAATCATTAAGACATTTTAACTTGTTTAAGTCTGCTTAAGTTTCTCAAATTGACTTAAATTGGGTTCTCATATTCTCAGTTTCTCTATTTCCCTAAGAAATCTCTGTCCATTGAAAAGTGATGCACAACCCTATACCTGGTAAAAAATCATATCATAAGCATGCTCAGGCAGTGAATTTTCTACTTCTACATACATCACAAAACACTATATGTTTTATGCTAAATATTATGTGACGATTTAATATTTAGTTACAATCAAACTCTTGCCTGAAGTTATAAAAATATGCGAACTCATATTTGGAGACATGGTAGGCAAATACTTTAGGCTTTTCCAAGGTAATTCTGACTTTTTAGTCTATATTAGGTGGATGACTCACACTGTTTTGTATACCTAAGCACTGAGCAATCTCCGGAGACCACGGTCTTAATTTTCTCACATTGTTTTTGGCCAACCTTTCACTTCATTGTAACTTACCATAGTCTAATATTACATAATCCTTCAGTCAGGTCAGACAGGAGGTACATTTTACAAAATCATTCTGAGTTGAAATAATTTTCAAATCTTTGTCACTTCCAAATTATTTTTAATTAAAAAAATTATGTATGGTACATGAAAAGAAACATTACTCAAAATAATATCCTCAGAAATATAAGTCTGTGGTTAAATTATCTGAGTAATAAAGTTTGAGGTTTTTTTTGGTGCATACAAAAATAGCACATATATAGTAATGCACCAAACAAAATGTAATACAAATTCTCTATGTTCCTTCTAATAGCATCATACATGAATTCTATAGTTTATTTTTCTGTGGAAAAGGATCAAAAGCTATTAGGCTCAAATTGCCATTGTTAACCTTTAGTGCCTTCTTTTTATTCCTTGATTTCCTTTTCACATAAATATGATAAGATTGTGAATAAGGAAATGAATCTCTCCGAATATATAATTCTAAAATAATTGTTATGGATATTAATGACAAGCCATTATAATTCTGTTTGAAGATCTAAAGGAAATAGTGCTCATAGAATGAAAGAAAGAAACAAAAAATCCAGAGAGCTGTGATGCAACATCACACCAAAGCACACAATATTATGAAAGATGAACATATTTGATTAAAGGGCACCATGAGATAATACGTTTAAATATATAATCAATTTATATCCAAAGCAGCCAAAGGTGCTCTAACACAAAAAGACAAAACAGCGTATGATTGAATTTCTTTTAAAATCATGTATGTGATGAGAGATTTGTATTTAGAATATGTAAAAGTTCTGTGCCACTATCATTAAAAGATAAATAACTCAGCTTAAAAAGAAGAAGAAAAGAGGGGCTGGAGAGTTGGCTCCAGGGTAAGGAGGATGCATTACAATAAGAAGCCTGAGTTTGCTTCCCAGCTCCAATATTAGGTAGTTCACAACTGCCTGCAGCTCCATCTTCAGAGGAATTGGAAGACTCTCCATTTTACATCTGATCATGTGCATATATGCCCACACAAACACACAAAAGTACACAGAATTAAAAATGATAAAGATAAATCTTAAAATATATGAGTACATGATATGAATTAGATTTCTTTTTAAACAATATAAAGGAAAAGCCAAACCTGTGGGAAGGTGCTCACAGTGTTTATAAGTCGTTAGCCAAATGCAAATCAAAACAAGCAAGTGCTTCAGCTTCACATCTATCAAGAGGCCTTGAGGTGAGCCCAGGAAAACAAATGCTGGGGTGGAGGATGGGGCAAATGGGGAGAAATAGACCCTATGTACTACTCCTGGGTTGTAAACTTCTTTGGGAAGGAGGTTGGCTGTCAATTTTCAATTAAATATATATATACTATAAGGGGTAGCAAGCACATGATGCTGCATCGTGAATTCTGTTTTGCTGTTTCAATTCAAACATTTTTAATAAGATTATACAACTTAAAATGATTTTAAATGAAACAAATTAATGCTTTTATTTTCCTTTGCAACATTATTAAATAGTGCAATGACCTTTAGACTATCAATCTGTAATCTTTCTATTCAGTCTTCTCTTGAACAGATTCACTGTTCAGTTGATAATTGTTTACAAGACTCAAGAGTCAACCTGATTCCGGTTTCCTTCTAAACCATCAATGAGACACTGAATTACACTTAGGACTATGTTTTACAACATCAGTTTATTCTTGGAAATTTGGCAAACCTTAAAGAATATTTAGAGTCATTCTTAGACAACTAAATTAGCTGAGTAAGCTTGCTAGAAACAAACTTGGCAGTGAGAATATATTTCTAAGGAAAGCTCCATACATTAACACATTTACTAAAGATGTTATTTAACTCCTGGTAATAAGATTGGTATTATCTTCACTAAATGTCTATACTTAGAAAGAGTAGACAGTTTTCTTTAGTGCCTCTTCAGAATTTCAACCTTAACTGCTGACATTTAGTGAATGTCAAGCTACTTAATGTCGGGGCTGCTTCCTAGTCTGTGCAGTACAATTCTATTGTTATTGACCTTAAGACTGCTAGAAAGAAAAAATTTATCTCAAGTCATATCAAACATAGTTTTGGATTCAATATGTTGTTATTTTCCTGAGAGTGCCAACACTTAATGGTTTCTTTAATTTTTCACATATGTTCAAGGATTACATTATAATTTATTTAACCTCATGTAAACATTGTATTTATTCCAAGATTTTTTAATTTAAATTTTGTAGAGAATTTCCTATGTTAGTATCATATTCACATGATTTCCATTCTTCTTTCCCGTGGCTCCAACTCTTCAAATATATCCTCCATGTCTCTCAAGTTCATGTCCTTTTCTGTCTTTCATTGTTATCATTACACATATATCATACTCACACATACGGGGGGGTGTGGAGAGCAAGGCATGTGTTTGAGATAAGATAATTCTGAAGCAACCATGGGAGCCCAGGGAAGTCTGGAGTCTTTAACCAGAAAGAGGGAAACAAGAGAGTGAGAGACTTGCAGGGAAGGAGGTGTGAAGGTAGAAGCAGAGGCTAGGATAGCTAACATAGAGAGCATTCATGAGTTCAGAAGATGCTCAGCTTCCAGAAGCTGTAGGAGGGTAAAAACTAAATACCTAGCTAGGTTCTCTTTGTCAAAACCCAGAAAGAAACTGAGCTCCATTGACACCTTGACCCCAGAAATCTATTTCTTATTTTGTATGTTCAAAACCAGAAAACTGGCTGGAAGTGAGATGTTTGGGGTAATTAAGTAGGAGATACTTTGTTAGGACATCAATACAGTCTAATGGAGGTGTTACTGCTTTTTGCATAGTACCTGGGGCATAGAGATAGCTTCCTTTAGTGGGGAAGAAATTGAAAGGCCTGGTTATACTTTTACTTTTCTTCTTAAAAACTGGAATAGAATTATTTCACTTTTCCTCCTCCCCTTCTCTCCAGACCATCTGAGGTACCTTCTGTCAACCCCTCCCATATCCCCCAGGCAAGCCTCTTTTCCTTGATTATTATTGAAAAAAATATTTATATATACACACATACACATATATATATATATATATACATACATACACATATATATACATATATATATATACATACACATACAAACATATAAATATATGTGTATATCTAGTGTGTAACATTTTTCTTTGATTACTATTGTTATACATATGTATTTACATATATTCATAAATATATAAATGAAATTCACTGAGTCCATCTTTTGTTTGTGTGTATTTATGGTTTCAGTATTGACTACTACTGAACAACAAGGGGACTTGTCCCTGGGAGAGGCTTATTCTCCTTCCCTAGAAGTTATTAGCTGCCTGTAGCTCTTTGGTAAGGTCCTGGGAAATTACTTCACTCCTGTTGAATGGGTTCTATTCTGGTTAGAGAGTCATCTGTTGTCATCAACATGTGAGTACCACATATTGCACCTTTGAGGATATATTGTCATGCTGGCCATTGCCACTGCTCATAGGGGTTGCAACTGGGTAGGACTGTCTAATTGCTTCCCTTCCCTGGAAGCTTGCATTTTATTTTCTAGATTACAGTATGGAGGCTTCAGATCAGATGCAGATTGAATCATCCTAGTCCTGTGCCCTATGTGTTCCCTCCCTTGACCCTGAGTCAAGCATTGGATATAATTTTGGGGTAATCATTTCAACAATTCCAAATGAGGTTTCCTGTGGGAAAGTCTGCATTTATGACAGCCTTGAGTTATAAAATATTTTTCAGATGCTCAGATATGATGCCAATGCCTGTCCTCATAGGAAGATTTGACAGATGTGCTGATTGTATTTTTGGTGCATCATTTAGAAAGCTTAATCTTGCATTCAATACCAAGTCATCTATGCTGGAAAAAACTTTCACTGCTCTTTGCTTTGAAATTCAGAAATTGAGCTTAACTTTTAAAGAATGGTTTTAGTAGGAAAATGGCTACTATCCTATAATTATTGTGCATGTCATAGGATTTGGTTGTCTCTTTGGGGGGATGCATACTTAATCCATTTGATATTATCCAACCACATGGTTTAAAATATGTTTATATGATAATGTATCACAATTTATATTTACATCTTAAATATTTTGTATGTGAGACTCATAGCTTATTACCTCACATACATTTTGCCAACAAATCTGAAATTGAGTTACTGACCTTCTTTCTAACAGGCATTACCCATGACTTTCTCATTTCAATTGGTGAAAAAAACCAATCTTTTCCCCCATTACTAAGGCTAGCAATATTAGAATCCTATAGATTCCCAAAGCAATTCTGGGAATGACCCACTTCTCTTCTCCTCCATTGCTACTGTCTGATTAGAAATGCCTCTTCTCTAGCTTTACTTCAATCTAGTCAAGGACACATCCCCAAAAGGAAATTTTTCTCAGCATTATGTTCCCTGCTTAGTAAATTTTACAATTAAAAAAGATTGATTGGAACACTAAGTAAAATAACAATTGAAATATATGAGACTACTTATGATGTTCTCAAATTAGTAGTCTTGCCCCTGCCATAGCCCGTCTAACCTTTTTTTTTTCCTGTAAGGTATAAAGTATAGATTCAAATAATCTAGTCAACATTAAACATGGATAGAAACACACTTGAAAATACCATTTGCATCCCAAGAAGCAGGTAGAAAAAAATAAAAACATTCCTATAGCCCAGTTGGTGGGTCAAAATGCACTTCTGGCTTTTAAAACTACTGTATTAATTGCCAAGTTGCTAAGAACAGAAGCACCTGGGAGTTGGCCACTGGGCATGTCTATGAGAGATCTTCTTGATTGGCTTAATTGATATGGAAAGACCCATATTTCTCACAGTAGAATCATTCTCTTGGAGGAAAGATAATCTATGTTTATATAAGATGTAGAAAAATGTGCTTAAAAGCATCATTGATACTCTCTTCTTCACTCTGAATGCAAGGTGACCACATCCTCAATCCACTGCTGCTGGGATTCCCTACTGTGAAGGATTGCAACCTGAACTGCGAACCAAAATGAACTCTCTCCCTTCAGTGGCTTGTGCCCAAGTACTGATTCACAGAATCAGGAAAAAATTGACAAAATACTTGACAAGTATCATCTGAGGAGTGAAGCTATTGAGCACACTTACTGCCAACTGAACCTTTGTTGTTGGAAGCCCAGTGTTTCTTAAGAGAGGTTGCTTAACAGTAGATCCATTTGCACTGGTTGTTGAGCATCCTCATGGAAGGTATATTCTCCATCTTATATACTTATATACTCATCTTATATACTTATATCTCATCTTATATACTTCACTTCTGCTGTAGCCCTTCATGCATTTACACTAATACTGGTGCTCTAATTGCATAGAGCCTCTCATCTTGAAGTGATCTTCAAACAATTACTTTTCCCACCCTGATATTTGCATTGGCACGTGCCTAACCTCCTATTACAGTAGAAACATTAGTCCCAAATGATATGACTTCTCCCATGTCCAATACACTCAATATTGAGTTCGAAGTAAAATATAGAGTTTTGTTCTGTTTTCAAAAGAGCAGTTACATATTAAGCAATAGCTTCCTGACTCCACATAAGCTCTTGAACTAGAAAAATAATGTATTGCATGCCTTGAAGATTTCAGGACTTCTTTGGGTTGCTAAACATCACTATTACTATCAAAATTAACAATAAAAACATGCAGATTTTAGTATTAGAAAAACTTCAAAAGCTCAAGAAAGTATCAGTGCCACTGGAATGAAATGTTGTGAACTAGAATTTGTGTAAATGAACTTGGATTGATGGAAAACACTATTTTTTGCTTAGTGTAGCAAAAATAATTGAGATTCCGACCAAATCTTCCTGACCTGCTTTGGAAATCTTGCATTGGAGTTCCACTCACAGCTACTTTTGTACTTGGTTCTATCCAACCGTGTGCCTTGGTGCACAGAAATGTCCCTCAGGGACAGCACAGGGCTAATCTCATTTGACAAGAGACAGGAATTTTCCACTCTGCAGGTGAGTTCTACGTGGTGTGTAAGGGTTCCTCCAGGCGTGGTGTGTGAGGGTTCCTCCAGGAATGTGTCTCACAGGCTCCATGTGTTTTATCATGTTCCTCTCTTCCTTGTCCTCTAGCCACAAGTTTACAAGATTTTCTCAACCGAACATCCGGTATCTTCCAGTGTGTCTTAAGAGCCGACATGTTTTAATCTAGATAGTTATTTGCTTAACTGTATTGAGGTTTCTTCAGTCTGCACTCTGAGTGTGTTAGCCATCTTTCATTTGTGGTGACTAGATTATCAGAAAAAAAAAAGTCTCTAATATGATATTACATTTACAGATGGAAACCAAAATTCAGAGAAGTACTTAACATGGTAAAGCTTGGAATCAATTTCTTGTATCCTGTTGCTTCTCCTGCTGATTGTTATCTTTTGTCTTTAGTATTGAATTCTTATAGATGACATATGTGATGGCTAATGTTGTTTTAAATTGAAGACATTGTGGTTAAGAGATTTATAAAACAAATCTCTAACTTATAACCTATAAGCCCTTAACAGCTTGCCAAAGGACAGATAACTTCCTGGAAGGCTGTAGGCTGTTGTTTATGTAAGAGTACAAGTGACATGTTTTCTCTTCTATGAATATGTTAGGTTGCCCCAACTTCAGAGGAGTTGTATTCTATTACATGTAAGTTGTAGGTACAGAGGCAGGCAGTACATAAGGATGCATATTTTCCCCTGGTTAGATGAAGGAGGGAAGTAGGTAATCTTGTGGTTTTTTGCCTTTGTAAGTCCCTGTCTAATGTAATTCAGCACCATACTCTGGGAATCCTGGGTATGAACCTGAGTAGTTCATATGATCCTGACTAGCATTTAATAAAGCTTGATTCAAATTTGGCTCAAAAATTGTGGTAGTCATCTTATCTGTGCCTGGTGAGATTAACGCATGAACAGTAACTGCTGGCATATGATTATATACTCTAAAATTCTGATAGGTGAGTGCTTTTAATATAAGGGATACAAAAGTGTGCCTTTGTTTTTTCAGGATTTTCCAGACAGGGTTTCTCTGTTGTAACACTGGCTGTCCTGGAACTCACTCTGTTGACCGGGTTGGCCTCTATCTCACGGAGATCCATCTGTCTCTGCCTCCTGAGTGCTGGGATTATAGGCCTGTGCCACCACCACCTGGCAAGTGTGCCTTTTTTCCATGGCACCTTCAAGGAACACTTGTCCCCACTGGACAGGTCCCCACTTAACCACTTGAACATCTACTTCAAAAAGAAGATGAAATGTCTTAGGACATGTCATCTTTAGGTTCCTCTGAAATACTAACACTATACCACCTAAATTATTTGTAATGTAGTCCCACTGGATAATTCTATAACTCTAGTCTTTTGTTGTATGAACTCTATTTCACCACACTGAGGCAGGAACAGGTTAACTTTTCCTGTCAAGCTCCAGGTAGAGGATGCTTTAGACACTATGGACTAAAGGGGTGAACTGTAATTACTGAGTCCTGCTTCTGCAGCATGAAATCAACAATAGACAATATATAAATGAATGAACGAGGCAGATTGTGTTTCAGTGAAATTAACTATGATTAACTAAACAGACAACAAGCCCACTGGATATTCTTAGCATTTCACATGGAGAACAGTGTTTAAGGCCCCAGAGCAAAGACACAGAAGAATAGAAATGGTAGGAAATTCCAGACATGTCTACATTCTCTGGTCTTCTGGAAACATTGGAGGTATTCCCATCCTCAAAGAAACAAAGAAGAAATTAAGCCTTTCTCTTTCTTTCTACATGAGCCTATCTGATTAGCTCCTGCTCCACAGTGTTTTGTGTTTGTATTTGTGTTGAGATTAAAAGATGAGAATAGTCAATACAGAATGAAGGTGTTGTCTGGAGACACGGAGAATATATAAATATTACATTTGAGGTATACTTTGTTTTTGAACAATCAGGTTCTGCACACGTTTGTTTGTTAAAAGGCTATTATTGACATTTTCATTATAAACTTCTAACATCAAGCTTTTTCAAAAGATGTATAAGGTAGAAATATTTTCTCCAGGTTGAATTCAGCATGCTAGATGCTACTCAAGGAAATTATTTTTTATGAACTTTCCAAGGAAACCTTCTTAAGCCTCTGGTTTAAGGAGCCCAAAATAGCCTACAAAAGAAATTGCTGCTTCATACATGACATTTTACTAGAGTTTCTCAGCTGATACTGTACAAACTTTGTCTAACACTATTTATGAACCCATTTGTTTTGAGGATATTTGGGGGATGAGGTTATTAAACTAATAGCTCAAGTAAACCTATGTAAGTATTGTACATCTTCTAAAAGATGATATGGTATGACATTTGAAGCAATGATCTCTTTTATTAGAAGTAATCAAACAGGAAATAAGTAATAGTCCAATAATTCTGTTCAGCTTCTGTAATAGATCAGATTTTAAGAAAACAGACTCTGGACGGACATGGTAATGCATCCCTTTAATCTCAACACTCAGGAGATAGAGGCAGGTGGATCTCTGAATTTGAGGCAAGATTTGTCTCTAGAATGAGTTCCAGGACAGCCAGGGCTACATAGAGTAACCTTGTCCTGGAAAAAACAAATATGTATAGATATAGATATAGAGATATAGTTATATATATATATATATATATATATATATATATATATACCTATCTCTTTGTTATGTATATCTCAAGCTATATCAATGGATAACATAGGGTAGGTGATGTTTTTTAGAGGGTTGTACCTAGTAGAAAGTGAGAAGCTCACATGGCTTTGTCTTTAGAAGGAATTGATGCTGTTTTCAGGAGACCTAGGTAGCTGCTGCAATGAAAGGCTGTTATTTAACAAAAAAGAAAAGAAGTGCCATCCCCATTTTTTTTCTTGACCCAGCATGTGATCTTTTCCACATTAGCTTTGACTATGCTGCATTTTGCATGAGGTTATGCACACAAAGGAGTACTCAGAAGAGAGAGACCTGCGTCAACTCACCATGTGAAAGTCAGGCTCCAGAACTGTAGCTAAATAGAATTTCTTTCATAAAGTACTTGAATTCTAACCTCAGGTATTTTATAATAACAACAGAAAGAGATGGATGCACAGCCTCTCAGGAAAAAAAGGAGAAGTATGGGAAGCAGACATTGGGGATGCTGCATTCAACTCTGATTTTTCTGCACCCTCTTTCAACTTAGAAAAGTCTATCATTACCTGTTCTATACATTGGGCATGTGGAAAATTTCCTTTAAATAAAAGTGTTCAACTGTAAGTGATAATAAATAAAATAAACCCAAGCTACTGAGAAACACTTTGATTTCCTCTATTAAGACTTTTAAATTTTCTATAAGCATATTTTAACATTTCAAATGAGAACTCCATTTACCTATCTCCTCAGTATCTCTCTGCTCTTCACTCAATAGGCATAAAATTTGCTTATTTTAGGTACATTTTATAGCTGATATTCAACAGAATATTCAACAGAGGACAGAAAATCCCCCATATGTTTCTGTTCATGAGGAATAACCTACAGTTCTGATTTTGAGTATCATTAGTAAGGAGTTTCTTTAAAAGTCAAGCCAATATGTATTTATTAAGAAATCGTCTCTCTGGGGACAAAAAGGAACTTATAGTGATTGTCCATTTCTCTACTGCCCCTTGGCCTTCAAAGCCCATGCCTTGTGCTATTTCTTCAAGTAATTTTTAGATTTTTCAGACATTGTACCTGATTCTCTTAAAGAGGAATGGAGTCAGAGGAAGCAATGAAAAGCCAGATGGGGTACTAATGTAAAACAGAGAGGAGACCAAGGATGTTAGCCCTGAGCTATGTGAAGTATGATAAATGGTAAATGCTTAATGGAAATTTACTGAGTGAATACATTATTGGAGTCACTATTATAGTATCCTATACTGAGTTCTTGTACAAAGAAAGGAATTTTGAAATGAGCACCATCAGGCTTAAACACTGGACCAGTATAGACTTAATTGAGAATTTTCAAAAAGAGCTTCTAGTGACAAACTAAAGCAAAGAGCAGGTGTTCTGTTTACATGAAAATCACTCACAGTGGAAAATATTGATATACATTTATTGTGCAAGTGCTGAAGGAAACTGCATATGGTCTCTCTGGCAAAATCGAGTGGGCTTATGTTAAAAATAATTCCTCTCTGTATGACAAGTGCTATAAACACATACTTACATGATAAACAACTGTAATTTCATTTAGTTTTCTTGTAATTACCATTTTAAATATTTGCAAAAGGGACCCCTCTGTGTGTGAGTGTGTGTGTGTGTGTGTGTGTGTGTGTGTGTGTGTGTGTGTGTGTGTTACTTTAAATGCAAAGCCCAACCAGTTAGCAGAGAGGGAAAGAGACAGTTTTTACCACTTGGTTCCCAGTTGGAACTAGCCTGGACCATTCCCCCAACTGGATTTCTGGCACAGTAGAGAAACAAAGGGAAACACATCTTATCCTGAAGCTTCATCAGAAGCATCATTTGTACTTGTTTACAGATCAGTGTTATAAACAATCCATCCCAAAGGCATTAGCTGCCTGAAAGGATGTTATTTGCATCTTTAATCACACAAGCTGCATTGCGAGTATTCCCTCAGCTCCACATGCTGTTTCAATTATTTTCAAATACAGGGTGCACAAGACTAGAATGGCCTTTAGCTCCAGCCAAACGTTCTAATGACCGAAGTTCAAGGGCGCCCAGGTCTTTTCCCTGAGCAGACTTTCCTGTGCTTCTCAAAGTTGAGTTCTTGGCTGCTGGGGATAGCCTGAGAAATCCCCAGTGGAACTGATGGGTTTCCACTTTCATGCACCAATGGTAAGGCCCATTAATTTTCAAGATGCTGTATAAACCCCATCTGGGATCCAAAGTGTTTGTGGAGATTACATGCCAGGGAAAAGAGTTACTGAATGAATTAAAAGTAAATGTCACTTCCTCAAACTCAGTCCAGTAAAAACAGCTTGGGGAAATATTTCCTTTTGCTTGAATGACAGCTATCGAAGATAGATAATGTGGTGCTTTCAGACCTCAGTAAGGTCAGCCCAACCTTACATGGTTGGTAAGCTGTTTTGGACCCCTATAGTTTAGTTCGCTAGAAGGTTCTCTCTCTCTCACTGTCCATTTGCAGATCCCGAAGGTGGTCTATAATGTAAGCTTCACAAACAGCACTTTATAGGCCTACGAGATCAATAGGACAACCCAGTAAGGGCACAAAGCAATTTCCTCTTCTTCTACTCAACTCCTCAATTACATTTGCTGCTAATAGCCATGAGTCTAGACCAGCAGTTGCTGAAGGATCCCAGAGTTCATTGTTTTATATGAGAGAATCAGGCTGTGTTTCTTATCTAAATTGCTAGTCCATTCTTGCTGTCCTGTTGAATATACTAGAGAACTGTTGTCAATCCCTTGATTCTTGAGGGGAAAAAAAAAAAAAAGGATATGTCATTTGCACCATGCCTGTGACCTCACATGGAAATACCAAAGTAAAATTAGGACACATTACTAATCATTTAAAGTAAAAAATGTACAGCTGTTATAACTACACAGTTACGCTGCGTAGCAGCAGCCACAACAAGCAATAAGTACTGTGGCTGTGCCACCCCTATGTAACAAGAAAATTTAAGACAAACCAGTAACATATTATGATGCCTTTCTTTTGAGCCTTATCATGCCCTCGCTGGTGGTGATGTGTAGTCTCTGGAAAAGTAGACAGTTTGCAATCTGGGTCCCAAAGGAAACTGAATTCGGAGACAAACCAACAAGTCAAACTTGTATAAAGGGGTTAACAAAAGAGTGAAAATTACTCTCACTTTTCAGTGTAAATGGTAGAGCAAACCAAGGGAACTCTGTAGATCTCCTCGGGCCCATGCTCTCAGTAACCAGTACCTCTGTTATTTTTAAGCTTTTACTTCATGTTAGGTCTTCCTGACTCCTGTGACTGGCTCAGCTCTGTCTCGTGGCCTTTGGATTTTGGAACTTCTGAGTCAGAGAGATAGAAGACCAGAAGTTCCATATAGTTTATTACCTACTATATCCTCTAGCATGGACAATTCATTGGCTAAGAAAGGCAGTCCAACTCTCTGGCTTAAAGTCATGGCAAAAAAAATAATCTAAAGGAAGTCAATTTCTTTCTGTAGTATTAGTCTGGGCCAGGAACACTAGAAAACTTCCTTCTCTTCCAGGCATTTCTACCTCCACTTCCATCCCATTGTTTCTTCCTTTCTGCTGGGAAACTGCCCTTTCTAAGTCACTTGCTTGGGAATGTTTACCTGGAATCTGATTCGGGCATTCTGTTGTATACTATCTATACACCACACTCTATGTCATGTGCTGTATCTTTTACATATACTGTGTATTTCATCTGTACAAAAGTCCTAGGAAATTGTAGGTCAGAGAGTGTTACCAGCCTGCTCAATTATCATGGAGTAGTTAGATAGCATAAGCATGTGTCTCTTTTAGGAAGGGGACAGAGAGAGGAAAGATAATGAGTACATACAGTGATACGAAAAAATAACATCTATTATTCTCTAGCATAGTAAGGTTATTGTAGTTTGCATTTCCTGTTTGTGAAGAACAAGGATGGAGGACTTTGAAGGCTCCAAATATAAAGGGATGCATTTCTTTATAGAAGTTGAAAATGTTTAATGACTAGTTGGTTATTACACATTGAGTATATGTTGAAAATCACCACACACCATAAACATTATAACCATTCTGTGCTAATTATAGACAAACAATTGAATTTAAATGTATAACCTGTAATGCAGTCTCATTCTCAAATGAAAGTAACAGCAAGCATATGTGTGTCTCTTGAACTCACAGCTTGACATTCCAACCATTATGTTTTTACTCAGAACATGCAGGGTCACAGGGTTTGCAGATGAGATGCAGCATAGAAAACATCGCATTTAAAGAGAATGATCTATTGCTAATTAGCTCATGTACAGATTTTGACTTTTTACCAAAAGGATACCATTTTGAGAAGGGAAAGATAAGCATAGATCAAATTCAATATTCACTGGGGAAAAATAGAACAAGCATAAAGGGTCCTTACTTTAGACCTTGGAAGCAAAATAAGTTTTAAAAACTACTGCATGAGTCATCCCGTGTACATTTTTGAAATAAAGTACTTGTGTTTGAAGTTGCTGGATTTGCTTTAACATGGTCTTCACTAGAGACAAATCTTTGCAAACAGTAAATCAATGAAATCACACTTTGTACCTACTGAGGAAGCTAAGAAAGTTGGCAGCAAGTAACAAAGGTCTAAGAAACCTTCAACATAGATTTTTTATAGCAAATTAGTGCAAATTAAAGGCCTCAAATGGAGAGAAGTATAGTTAGCAGTTAGTTTGATCCTTCTCATTAGTGACTTCCACTGGGCTTCTGTCACACAACTAGCTTTATAAAGTAGCCCTGAAAACAAACAAAAGTACCCTTTTCTCAACTTTCTTAATAAAACATTACTTTCCAATTGCCATTGCATTTACCCCAAAGATTTCAGGCTCTTTTGATTTAACTTTATTAGCTTTGGGGCATGGGGATTCAGGGATGTCACAGGCTTAGGATGGTTTATGTCTCACACTAGAAGTACTGCCAACTCCCATGGGGCCATCACTTTGACACAGTCTTCCTTCCCTTTCTTCCTGGAGCTTCCAGGGCAGATGGATAAACAATGCCCACTTTACCACTTTATCTTGCACTGAACTTTATAATATTTAGTGACAGCAATTAAGAGATAAAATTAAGGTCAGAGTCTCATTGCACATTTGGAGGAGGGTCTTGAAGGAAAGTAGAGTCTCAGAAACACAGTCATAGCTCCTATCACTACTTTCAATATCCAGTCAACTCATACACACTAGGTGCCAATCATTTTATTGGTATACACTTGGCAAAGAATGCACATTTAACTTTTCATTGTGTGATAATGAGGAGTCTGAAGTGCAGACTCCTTGATAATATGCTCCCTGTAATAACTGACAGAATTGACTGTCAAGATCATAATTCACCTCAAGCTCAGCAGTTTAGAACCTCAGTGTGTTACTCATTGGGCTTGAGAACTTTCTCAGAGTAGACCTGTCCTCATAATGCTTATATCTTAATAGGAATGGAAACAAGCCAGGGAATTTTAGGCTCTTGTAACTATTAGGAGGTACCATGTGATACATAACTATTCATGACTCTTAGTAGTTTATGGAACCCCTTTTGCTAGCAGACTATGAGCTCTAGGATCATTGGTGAGACATTTCCAGATATGATTTACTTGTACATGTCCAAGGTACCAGAACTTTAAATATGCAATGAGCACTCATTTATTAAAAGAGTAGACAGATGAACATAGGAAACAACCATTAGTAAAATGCTCTATAAGCTAGGAAAACAGACCTCAGGATCATCTCACGTCCACAACCTGATGATAATGCATGCTCATTGTCTTTCTGAAACATTTCATGTCTCCAAAATAGGATACAAACATTAGACTTTGATATATTCTCTGGTAGTGGTCATTTCCTCTGATTATATAAGGAGAACAAGCCCTGTCATATAGAAATGGTTGAAGAGGATTTAAATTCTATATTGACTGGGGGCTTCAGACCTTAAGGATTTGTGTTTAGACATAAGTTCATTTTGAGAACTTTGACACTCATACTTTCAATTAAGAGAAAATGGTCATGTTTTAAAAGAGTGAATTTTTTTTTACAACTGAAACTAAATTTTCTCAGACCTAAAATGAGAGAAGTACTTTCAGAATATGACACTGTCCTTTACCCTGCTATTTTAAGGAAGATGCATATAGAAAAACAAGACATTAAAAGAAAAATTATTTCATAGGCATTTCTACCCACTCTAAGTTAAATCACAAGTTTCAAGTTATATGGACTAATGAAAAGAATCTCTAAAAGATTTTATTTATTTGTCTGCAGGGGGCACACATGTTGTTAGCATGTAAGTCAGATGGCAATACGCAGGGTCAATTCTCTCCTTTGACAATGCAGGTCCTGGAGACTGAACTCATTTCATTACATTTTCCAGAAGGGCCTTTATCATTTGCACCATCTTGATAACCATGAATGGGATCTCGGACATTATGCAGATATAGATGGCTGTAGAGACTTTAAAATGCCATATCTCAAATTACATAAAGTTTTCTCTAGTTTTCCTCAAATGATACTTGTTTTTATATAATATAGTTGTCTTTAAGTGATGAGTAAAATTTCAATTTTGAAATGAAATTGATTCTGTAAGAAAACAAAACAATCATTGTTGAGACACGACAAATCAATTATCTATGAACTTTGATCTTTGCAGCTTGCCTTGTTTAAGTTTTAGCCCCAAGGTTCCCTTTAGTGTCTACTGCAAAGTTTTACAATAAGGATTTCTAGTCATGTACATGAGTATCTGTAAATGTAAAACATCCAAGTAAAATATATGGATTTCAAAATGATACAGAGACAGGTGAGTCTCAGTGAATTGGCATGTAAATGTGTATGCATATAGGTGTGTGTGTGTGTATGTGTGCGTGGGCCTGTGTGTGTGTGTGTGTGTGTGTGGGTGTGTGAATATAACAGCAATTTCTTTGGCAGGTATCTTCATGAACATCTGGCCCATCATGTAGCATTATCAATAATTGTGTACTTTTTTTCTACTTTCATGCTATCTGAATTATTCTATTAGAAGTTTCTCATACACTCTCATATGTAAAAACATCAGTTCTTATTTGAAAAATAAATAACTCCACAAGATAATGTAAAATTAACTTAAATAAGGTACAAGGAAGGGGCTTTCTCAAATAAACTATGCTCATAGATCAGACTCCCTAATTTGGGAATTCACAAATACAATTTCATTTTCTGTGTTCTTTTTAACCACCCCATGAATAAAGCAATTTTGATTTGTCAGCCAACTCTTGATGAAATTAGTGTGGAAAAGAAGTGTTCAGTCAGCAGCTTTATTTCTTTGTGTCTGCCTACTTTTTTGACATAGAAGAAACAAAACATTGATAAATAGTGAGACTTGAGAAAGTTGCAGTGATAGACATGTTTGTTCTCTTTATGCTCAGCTCAGTAAGAGTTCTGGTGAATACAAATGTATTACAAAAATGGAGAACTGATGGGCTAGACCAGTTGTTCAGTTCTTGCTCAGTATTTGAATGGTCTAGTGCCTTGAGTACTTGGATGAACATTCAGTATGTTTCTCTGTTTCACTGCATTGTAGATAGTACTTAGCAATTGGTTACCGGAAGTGATGATAAGCACCAAGAAGGAGTGACACAGTCAGGGAAAAAAGTTCTAATAAACTCCCTGTCATGCTCACATTCATGAAATGTGGAACTTCATTATAATTTACTTAATTTACCTGAAATAAAATGAATGGATGTGCTTGTTAGGGGTATGCTCTATTTCTACTTATAGTTTAAAAACAAAATAGAAGAAGTCAGTAAATCCAATGGTGTCCTAAAGTCCTTGGATGTGCCCAAACTACTTTTGATTATTAAAAATTATTGTTGTGTGTATATTTTGTTATGTGTGTTTGTGTGTGAGCTATGTGCATATGAAGGTGTCCATATTCCAAGGCATACATGTGAAGGTCAGAGGCTAACGTTCAGGAGTCAGTTCTCTCTCTTTCTATTGTGGCTTAGGAGGATCAGCCTCAGTTCACCAGGCTTAAAGGACAAGCACTTTTACCCAGTGAGTGACCAATGTTGCTAAGCCAAGATTTGTTTTTCAAATACATAATATTATCAAAAATGAACACTCATGTACCAAGAACTGTGTCAAGTGTT
Source organism: Cricetomys ansorgei (assembly GCA_026225945.1). Classification (NCBI taxonomy): domain Eukaryota; kingdom Metazoa; phylum Chordata; class Mammalia; order Rodentia; family Nesomyidae; genus Cricetomys; species Cricetomys ansorgei. Next base: position 4,658,717 of record JAMJFZ010001390.1, read on the forward strand.
TAAGAATAGTACTGTTGTAAGTCTTATGTATATGAGAAGATATGAAGGCAAGAAAAGAGAAATGTTTCGAAAACAAATTTCAAATTCATGGGACACAGAAACCCTTGTATCTCAAATCCTTTCCAAATCCTTCATTTTAGCTTCTAATGGAATAGTCTCTCTTAGCTAGTTTAGGATTATGATGTATGAAGATAATTTAAGTGTCAGAACTCTGTAACCTAAGTTCTTCAAGTTCCAGATAGCCATGAGCCACACTCTAATATCTGATGAATGGTCTGTGGAGGATTTCCCATAGCTTGATAATTCTGAGTCTCTAATGGAATTTTCCCAACCTCCTCAGGTAGGTAGAAGATTTCTATTCATGCTGTCACTGTCACATCTCCACAGTAGTAACTCTTGTCACTGGAGGTGGACTCATATTTAAATTCTGTGGTAAATAATCTTATGGATTTTATTTTTCTCAAAGTGCTGACCACTATTCTGACTCTTCTCCCCCCGCACCCTAAAGGAATATAGACTGGCCTCCAAAATGCTTTCCAAAATGCCAACATTTACCTCCAGGTACACATATTAGTGTTGCCTATCCAGTTAAAAGTATTTTTTCCTTCTTTATTTCACTTACCTCTGTCATACAGCAAACTGGAGGAGTCTCTTGTTTCCCTGTCTTGGACACTCTCTAATCCCCCAATATTTTTAATGATCCTTCCATAACTAGAGATTGCCTAGGTCAGAGGATACTTGTGTTGTCCAAAATGGGGTTCAGAAAGGGTTCACCTTTCCAACATCAGGATGGTCATCATAATACAACCTCTTATGTTTAATGAAGATGGATGAGACGATGTATATGGGAGTGTCTTGGGAAGGAAGATGTGACTACAAACCATCTTGGTCACTCATTAAAAGATGTTTGCATTTTCCATAGAAGTAGATATAGAATTTTTATTTTTATGCTTTTTTGAAATAGTGTCTTATTTTTATTTCATGCTTCTCTATGAACAGGAGTCTATAGATCATCCTTTGGGAAAAATGCTACTCTATATTTTAGTGTTAAAAAAATGCTGAGTTCTAAAGTCATCTGAAAGAAACAAGCGTCTATTTTTCTGTGATGGCTTCCAGATGCTCTGTGTCCTCAAGAAGTTTGTGTCCTCAGTGTGTTTGCTTCATTTTTACTTGCATTTAATATTTAAACACCATCTTCTAGCTATATCCTATCTCCCTCAGGTGGCTTCCAGAATATGCCTGCTTTTTTTGGTGCCTTGTCTCCTCACCACGCACAAATCTTGTGATATCTCCTCATTTATGATTGTTCCTTCCTTTGAGTGACTACTTTGACTCTCCATCAGATAAGAAGCCTTATCTGATGACTCTAGTCATTACTGATCAGAAATCCAATAGGATTATTTATTAATCTCTCCTGAACTCTAATTTCTTGTACTACATTATACAGAAAGATCAGAAAGAGTTTTGTGTTATTAAGATTATTTGGGTATCTTTTGGGTTGCTGTTTCTGTATAGGGATTACTGTAGTTCTTAGAGCAAATGTTTTAAATTTTAAGCCAGGAACATCACCTGCGCTAATCATATTTCAAAACTAGAGAAAATTCTTCTTCTCAAGCTTACTGGCATTTTTCTTTTTCTATTGATGGCATGGAATATGTCAGACATACAATCAAATATGAATTCACATATTGCTTCTACTACTTATCATTGTGGCCTTTTTGTCAAGACACATAAGATCTGAGTTCCACTATCCTTTTCTGTGTGAAGTTCCTTCACTGTGATTCATCCCTCAGTGTGTAGTATTTCATCTCTCCACTGAATTGTCTTCGAAGTTCCTGGCTAATGTGTGTGTGTGTGTTGCCTAGTATGGTAATTCTCAAACATTACTGGCATAGCTATTTGCATGATATCATGTTCAAATGCAGTTATGACATAGTCTTAGTGATGAGGTGGAGAGGAATGCTGACTCAATATTCTGTACTTCCAACATGCTCTATACTATTGATCCTGAAGGTTTTTTGAATAAAAATCCCACATCATTAAAAACGTCTTATTATTCGCATATCAATAGTTCTATTTTATTTAAAGTATTTCCTTCTTCCGTTCTTTATGAGCATTTACATACTAAACAAAGTTCTCATTTCTAAGTGAAATAGGTGACAGAAAACAGAAAAGGAAAATCGCAGCAAAAATTGCAAATAACTCTCTTAGTTTCCAACGCTACGTTCCTTTTGATCCCACTGAGCATAGATGCTATCTAAGTTTAGATGAAGGGCACATCTGAGAACTATTCTTAGCACAGACATGAAGTGGTAGCTCTCTAGAGCAAATTTTAATTAATAGAGGAATAGAACTGTGGTAAAATGAGTAGAGAAATTTGAAGTAGAAAAACAAGAACAAGGTATTAAAACATAACTTTCATTTCAAATTGCAATATCTACGATTCAGTACATGCTTTCAAAGTGCTAGTGAATTATTCAAGAAATGAGTGATTATCTGAGTAACTAGATAAATTCAAAGATTCCAGATTTTGTTGTTATAAGATAAATGATTTTCTTCAAAAATTTTAAATGGCAGATATAGAAATAGGGGTATAAAAAATTGATTTGCTATGACGGGAAAAATACTTGAAAACGTCTTTCATGAGGGTGGCATGTTTTAAGTCCCCTTTTCAGGCATACCTGTGGTGACTGAAATTCAAAAGACAATGTGAAATGCTTTCATTCACACAGATCTATTTTGAGTGCAAGGTAAATAGAAACAGACAACAGCACAGCGTTATCAGGAAAGCATTGCAGTTCACTGTGGTCTGCAGAAGTAAGAGAATCAGGGATAGAAGTTTGCTGGGATGATTTCATGGATCTAAAGGATATCTAGTTCAGTGAGAAACAAAAATCTTGGGTGGCTGTCAAGAGAGGTGGGATGAAACACTGGATGCTTTTGAGCCTCACTGTTTTGCTGAAGCTTATTATGAAATATTGATCTTTTTCTCTACTCAGATTTTGACCTGTCTCTGAAGATACCAGTTCTTTTATGCCTTGACATTTCTGTTTGGAGTTTCTTCAAACCCAGAGTGGTAAATAAGCAAGAAGAAGGGAAGATCCAGACTTTTAAATAAGGTCATGGAATATTCTGTTTGAAAGAGGAGAAAACTTTGCAAGGGAGTGATGTAGATAGAAGCATAGTTCACTACTAATTTATTAAAGACAAAGTCTCTAAATTTTACTTTCACTTTTAGCCTGACCTAAGATGAGGCAAAACCCCTCCTGCTCCTCCTAGATAATGTGCAAATAAATAAAAGAAAGACAACAATGATGTCACAGAATCTTGTACCGTTGGTAACACTTACCACACAATAGGCTTTCATGGAGACCATGTCTACAGTACTGGTCATTATAAAGTAACAGCTCACCATATTTAGGCACACTTTTTATGACAGGAATTCTGATAATTCATGTACAAGTATAATTTATAATAATATAGACAATGGGTATCATTTTTCCTTTAATTCATAGCAAGTTTTATGTTATACTAACAGGCAGGGAAGACATGCTTCCTTTCGATCTGCATATATCTATTCTGAAAATCAAGGCCAGAAAAGTACCTAAAAAAATCATACCTGGTAAAAGTTTCAAAATGCTGGACCTTTTGTTTTCAATCTGCTATTTTGTCAGTCTCATTCCACTTATCAAAATCATGGCCAAGTATTACTCTATGCTATCTCAAATATCCAAGAGCTTTTAATAATTTCATATTAATTTTCTCTGTATATCCTCCATTGTTTGCCTTTCAAATCTTTATCTAATTTTTATAATCATATTTTTATTTAATTAATTTTTTATATTTTAATTTTTATAATTTAATTTTTATGATTATATTTTGTCATTTGTCTTGAAAGATCCCTTGACTATTTTTTATAAAAACTATCCTTTTATATTGTGCAAAGCAAATTAGCAGAGACACTAGAACACCTGTGATATACAGAAGAGGGAGTGTGTTATTATGAAAGTGACGTTGACTATAAAAGCTCTAGAGCATCTTGGAGCAACATCCTGATACTTTATCTGAGTATCCCGCCTCTGAGTCCATTTTGTAAATCTCTACCCATTAGCTGTACTAGTCAGATTAAAAATCCTACCCCTTTCTGAATAAATAAACAATTTCTCTCTCTCTGTGGAATATCACAATACTGATATTTTTTCCTTTCATCATGAGTTGATGCTCTACATTGTTACAAGACGCAGTACAATTATGAAACTCAAAAATAAAGGAGGAAAAGAAATTAAAGGGGCCCTGAATTGACTTTGCCTGAACTTGACATTAACCATCTTTGTTTACAGTCCACTGAAGAACGGTGAGCAGGAGCCCTAACTAACCACAACCATAAATGGCTGCACATTTGAAAGTATTTTCTTTTCTGCTGCCCTTCACCCACTGAACCAGAAACTCCCTTCATGTGGAGATTGTGTTTGTTTTCTTTGCATTATTAGCAAGAGAAAATAGTATAGTGACTGCAGCACAGTAGGCCATCATGAACAGTTGTTGAATGAAGGGAAACACGATTCATTTTATGTTGCCCTACATTTTTAAATATTTTTATTGGGAAGTAACCTGGAGGTCTCTTGCAATTTATGCTAATGTAAAATGATACATTGTGGTAAAAGGGACTATGAGATTGCCAGATGCTTAAGAAAATAATCAGTTTTCAATTTCTTCTTCAGTGAAGTCCTAGACTGACATAGCAGCATAATCTCAATGTAGTCATGTTGTAAGGAAGCACAGCTAACTATTTGGAACAGAGGAATGTACTGAGAGATAAAAGATAGGAAGGAGGGGTGAGATAGAGGAGAGAGAAAAAAAGAAAGGGAGAGGGGAGAGAATGGAGTGAAATTTAATTATATCAGCTAATGTTAGAGATAGGCTTTTAAAATTTGTCCTTAATAGATGGAAATGGTGGGTAAACAGCAACCTCTTTTAGAACATTGCTCTCATTCTTTGTGTTTTACATCCTCTCCTCAAGTAGAAGATAAGGGGTCCAAAATGAAAATCCCATGGGAGTGTGATTAAATATTAAAGAGCGGGCATTGCCCTGCTAGCCAGAGCATACCAGAAAAAGAATCAATGTATAGGAGTAATTGAGACTTCTGATGCTCTTACAAGATATGTAGACACAGAGTTGTTAGTGAAACAAAAATATATATGCTCCCTCAAATGCCAGTTCTTTGAGAAAATAGCTCTCAGGGTTCCTGCTTTTTAAATGAATGTTGCCTCTTCTAGACTGCCATCTCTCACATCAGAAATGTGGTCTCTCTCCTATGAATTGTAATTATTTCCATGCATTAGCTCCTCTGCCAATTCTAGAAACTCCTCCAGGAGCTAAGCTGATGTTTTATTCAGGTTTGTTTCTCTGTGAAACTCAGGACTTGGGCCTTATTTCATTGAATACCAAAACAAACATGTCATTTTTCTTTCACTTGTTTTCACATCTATGTCCTCTTCTAAGACAGACCTTTGCAAGTCACGTCACAGTTTAAAAGGGAACACATTTAAACTCTGATAGCAAAATGTGATGAATGACAAGTCCAATAATTCAAAGAGACTAAGAGAAACATCTTCTGTAGTAGAACTTGTTGCAAATTTCAGTGTGAATTTGGGCATTTACTTTTATTATTGATAGTTTTAAAAACTCCCTAAAGCAACAATTATGTTTTCCTAGATGATGTCATACGTCATACCTGTCACTAGATGATGGACAAGAGGAATCACATTGTAGAAGTAAATGGAACACATTGCTTTTAATCTTATAGGGTAAAGATGGATTTTATCTAATTATTAATTATTTATCTTTTATGAATGAGGAATACAGTTTGATCATTCTCAGACTACAGTGAGAACAAATCAGCTCACCATTGGACTTTCAAGTATTTTTGACCATTAAAACGGTTTAAACTACAAATTTCAAAATATTAAAAGCAGACTTGTGTAGTTACTGCATTCAAGAGTGCGCAACCCATGAGCCAAATACATGGAAGGGTTATACTGGTCGAGCTCCAGGCAGTGTCAAATGGAAAGAGCACACATTTGAGAAAGGTACACACCAGTCTCTTACAGGACTGGGTAAGTTTAGGCATCATGATGGATGCAAGTTCCAACTAGAAAATAATTCTGGGCTCCAGACCAGACTGTCTCTTCAAAATTGTTGAAGCCTAGGACCACACAATGGCTTCATGGGGAAAAGTGCTTACTGTGCAAATTTGGATACCTGAGTAAAGGTAGAGGGAAAAATTGACTTCACATATGCAGATGAGACCCCTTCCATCTCACACTCACACCATAACAATAAATATCAACAAACGAATAAATATAAGCCCTGTTTGATTGGCAACTTAGAATTGCTTGGATCTAAGGCCTTATATATATTCAAGAAATAGCTGCACAAGAAACTCTCATACATTGCTGGTTGAGATGTAAATTACACAAGTCACTGTGGGTGTAAATATAAGGGATTCTTCATAATATCTGATTTAACCACATCATATGATTTAACCATACCACTCCTAGGCATATATCCAAAGAAATTTATGTCAACCGACCACAGAGATGTTTGCACATCCATATTTATTGAAGCACTATTCATGAGAGTCAACTGATAAAATCAGTGTAAATGTCCATTAGCATATCAATTGGTAGAAAACACATAGTGTATATAGTCAAAATGGAAGTCGGCTCACTATAAAAAAAGAAATAATGTTACTTTCATAAGGATAGTGATAATTATATTAAGTGAAATAAGCCAGAAACAGAAAGATACACACTCCATTTTCTCTAATATTTAGAAACTATATTTTATGGATAGACAATGGTAATGTGTGTATATAAATATATATGTGTGTGTGTGTGTGTGTGTGTATGTATATATATATGGATACATGGACATACACACACATGAAAGTAGAAGGGAGACTACTTGTGAAAAGAAAAGAAGTTGTACTGGGGAGCAGATTAGAAGTGGAGAATGAAGGAGTGGACACAGTTATGGCACATGACATATAGGAATCGAAATGGCATTTTGAAACTCACCTTTTTGAATAATACAGCAAGTTTTTATTTGATTTTTACAAAATCCTTTATCTTAGTCCCTCCCTCAATTTCCCTGGTCCCCATTCTTAAGTATAAAATCTCCATCATGTCCTTCCTACTCCTGATCTCTAAATTTACATTTCCTGATGGTTATCCACAGATTTGGTATTGAGAATTGAGAGTACTGAGGCCTTTTTCAGAGAATTCCATTTTTCTTTTCCAGCTTAACCTTTGGATCTTAAAACATGTCATCTAGAATGTGTACATACAGCCAAAATACCAATGAAATTGTTTTCCAAGAACCTCACCAGAACCTCTTGATTCATTCTGCAAAACTGTGTGTAAAGTTTCCTTATGCTTGATGACTATCTTCCTATGCTCACACAGGGCACTGTACTCTTACATTTGAGAGGCTCTAGACTTCTAGACCATTGGGTTTATAGTGGAATACTTAAACTTATTCTCAAATATCATAAAGCTACATGCACTTCTGTGTGGTAATAACAGGTGCTGTATCTGACAGCTAAAGCCATTGCCAGAAAGTCTCTGTCCTTAGCTGTTGGAACCATCTTTTTTGGTGTTGATGTCTGTTGCCTTCTTGAATGCAGAAGAATGTTAGTTTGGAGCACAAGTATTGTCTACTCAGCTGCCCATGGATGGAGCAATTCTTATTCAGATTTGACTTTGCCCACTGAAATCTTTGTGTTGAAAGCACCTCATTGACCAGGTGGTGGTGTCACACGCCTTTTATCCCAGCACACGGGATGCAAAGACAGGTGGGTCTCTGTGAGTTTGAGACCAGCCTGGTCTACAGAGTGAGCTCCAGGACAGCCAGTTATAACAGAGAAACGCTTCCTTGAAAAACCAAAAAGAAAAAAAAATCACCTGATTGTATTAGTGCTAAATGGAGGAACTCATGGTTGATTACCTCAGCCTAAGCACCAGTCAATGAACACCTGGCCTAGGGTCTTGACTTCGTCCTTACATAAGATGGCATCTGGTTGGCCAGCTCAAGTTGGGGGTTGGTACTGTGGAAATTCTATTCATTAAAAATTAATACCTTTGTCTTAAATGCTTTCCCTCAATAAAGTACCTAGATGACACACGCTCTGGGTCAGACCATGAGAGAGACTTGAACCTCTGCAATGGCTCAGGCTTACATACTGTGTTTGTCTCCTGTTCCCTGAATGAACCTGTCCATGATATTAATATTTCCATCTACAGGGCTATCTTACATGCATAAAATTTATATGAAATTATCACACTTAAGACTTCAAGGAAGTCTGAATGATTTCATTCTAAGTAAATAGAATAATCTTCAATAAATAAGTGAGTAAACTATTTCACTTCAAGACAGTGGAATATTAGTTATCCCAAAACACTACGTTAATAAACAATGAAAAGCTATGAAACATCTCTACATGTCTTAATTTAAGCAATTCCACAGAATTCTCTGTGGAAGAATTTATGAACAGACCACACAATGTTTAACTCCAACTCCATGGCTTTCTGGTAAAGGCGAACATAGGTATACAGTGCAAAGATCAGTGGTTTCCAACATTTGATGGAAAGCAGTGAAGACATTCCATATAATATAGTGATAGATATAGTTCATTAAACAGGTATCAAAAGTCACAGATCATGCAGAGCCATGAGTCGACTTTCACATCCCTGAGGACATTGAGGTAGTAATGCGTTGAGGATGATCTAGTGTTAACAGATTATACTGATTGATATGGAGAATTAATACCAAAAGAAGTAGGTTGTGCATGTATAGAATAATGCATGAAAGTTTTCTATATTTTCCTTCCAGGTTAAAATTGCTTTAAAACTTAAGTGAGTCTTATGAAGAACACAGAACACAAAGTCGAAGACTAAGAGAAAACGAGCATTTGTTGCTATGGAGCCAGTGACCAAAAGTTGGGAAACATTCTTGTCTATGGCCCAAATCTTACTAATCATTTTCCTTCACTATCTTTGTGCTAAATGTGTATCATTTGGTATCCAACAGAAATATCTTATAATTGTATATCATATTATTACACCATACCTTACCTAATAATTCCTTCTCTCCATTATTTTAGGTCTTTATAAATGCAAGCTGTCTATCTCCATGACGAAGCCCTTTCTTTCTAGAGCCATGTGCTCTATATATGTGTCACATATAGGACACTCCACAATATATTGGCCCACAATTCTCTATGAGGCTGGTGTTGTGTCAAATGTCTGTATGTCTGTATCCTTTTCCCCCATTATTCATTTGCTTACTCACTTATGCCCCCAGACAATAATCTCTTACCATGCACTATTGTGTTTGATGAAACTACAGATTAAGGTTCTGTCTTCCTTTCTGCACCTCACCACATACACATAATACACATGAACAAGAGTGTTAGTGTGAACCAGTGAGAGATGAAAGCCATAAAGGCTTTTGTTTTGGTTTTGCTTGGTTGTTTTCTACTAACTGTTTTACAGATAGAGAATGTGTATGTCTCTTCAGCATTCATATGACAGAGTTCTAACCCTAGTAGGTGGTATTGGGATGTGAGAAGGTTACAATACTGTTGGATTTAAATGATGTCATGACATAGAGTCCTCATATTAGGATTAATGATCTTTTAATTAATACCTCTCTCTGTCTCCCCTCCCTTACTCTCTTCTCTCACATTTTCCCTTCTATTTCTGCATTGTAAAAATGTATCTGTCTGTACGACAGAAGACAATCTTCAGGAAAGTCTGCCCATGCTGTTCCATACTCTCAGATTTCCAAGTATTCATAACTGGAAGAAATAAGTAACTATTTCTTAATCTAATCTGTTAATGCTATTATTATACCAACTAGATAGGATTAAGGTGCATATTGACCTGACGTAACATGGCACATTTGGGAAATATTGTTTGGCTACTTATTTTTGTGTGAAGTTGGTAATAAAGCATTACTGAGGGTTTCCTGCATTTTATAAAGTGTGTGCTATGACTGCCTTGAGCATCTATAGTAACCGATATGTGCCAATGACAATTTGTAGCTATACATCTGAGTTGCTGCTATCCATGAAGAAATGTCTCAGTGAATCAGAAAGAGTAGGCAGTTCTCCATGAAGAAGTAGAATAAATTTAGTTTTGGCAGTTATTTTAGGATTTACTTGCAATGTCAAAAATTTTGCAGTTTAACACTTATTGAGGTATCTATTGTTAGCATAACCTATAACCTTTATTCTTAAAAAAATCCTTTTTAGCACAATACTTTAACCATTATTTGATTACTTCAAATTTTCCCCCAAAGAGTGAATATGGCCTTTTTTTATTAAAACAGTGATTAGTCATTGTTTTTTTCTAACCATACTCAGAATGAGTCAAATAATAGCATCTCCATTTGAAAGAGACTTTAATGCAAGGTTGAAAGTTACTTTAACTTATTTTTACATGTCTCAAAAATAATTCATAACAATGCTTATCTTATTAGCTCTCTTAGTCTGTTCTTTCACAGAAAATGGCTTAAGACTAACTAATTTATTACACTCTGTTTTCCAAAAAGTCCTGGGTAAGAAAAGTAATGAAAATATATGAAGTGAAATATATGAAGGCATTCAATGTGGAGGTTATCATCATTGGTGCTTGGTGGGTAATTATAACTTAATCAATAGCATATTTAAAAAGTGTCACATTGTCACAGAAAAAAAGGGAGACAGACTTAAAGGATTCTGAGCAGTACAAGGCATTGAAGTTCATTGGAATAATATTTTACATCCCCAGACATATCACAGATAGGTTTAAAATCGAAAAGAGCCTCATGAAGTTGCAGCATGAGTAGAGAGGAAGTCCTGGGATCGGGGAAACAGTGTTGAAAACTAATGACAGGCCTGTTACTTGAGAGTTCAAAGATAAGTGTTTGTATAGGGTTAGAAGGGAGGGGAAGCTATCAACTGTATTAATTGCAGATTCTAGATAACTAGAGAAATAATCTGAAAATAAGACCTGTGAAAATACGACTGATCTAGAAAAATAAATTTGCTTTTTGGAGAATCGCTTTCTTTTTTATTATGCATCCTTTTAGACTTTCACCATAATTTTATGAGAAATTAAACAAGTTAAGGTACTAAGCGAGACTGTGTAGGACAGAGAACTGACCAAAATCTGGCTCTTGTTCTACAAAATTTATTCTGTCCTTAATATCTTTCAATATAACAAATGTATTTCATGACATATGCTAGATAAATTTTGTGGGTTCTAATCATTTTTTTCCTCATAGGGATGATGTGTAATTACAGTGATAGAGAATCTACGTCAAACAACATTGCAATCTTCTTATTAATACTTTTCTAGCTATATCTTAGAAGTGCCAGAGTTTCAGTGTTCTGTTTTGGTACTGTAGCTACCGGTTTAAACATTTGCAACAAGAAAAGAGAACATTGTCAGGATGCATAGGTGTATTCATGGGGACCTCAGATAATAACTCTGACTGATCAACATATCTCAGCTGATTAATAACAGGTATAAACCATTAAGATTCATAATAAATTATGGCTGAATAATTAACTGTGGAAGATTTTTCTGTGGACATCCTATGCCTCAACTCAGGACTATAGTTTTTCTACAAAAGTAAGGTCATAAATTACTGCTTTATTTTAGAATAAATCAGGAGCACCTTACTCGGATTAAAAAAGTAGCTCCAATTAGGTACTGAAGGCCATCAGAGTTCTCAGTTAAATGAAATGTATGTCACAGACTCAGCCTTCTTGCACACATTTATGTCTACTTTAAAGTAAAGAGAGATGCTAAACATAACTGTTTGGCCCAGAACTGTATTCCTTTCCCCCTTTATACAATGGACATAATGGAGCTGTAGTAGCATACTGCTGCTGGGGTGGCCCAGCAAGGAAGACACAGAGGCATATTCGATGGTGCAAGCCTGACCAGACCTCAGCAGAGGGAACCCCATCATGGTCAATGTCATATTCAACAGTGGAACCCCAAGCTTCTGAGCTCAGGTGTTTTTATTTATTCAGAACAACTCAGGTACTGATCATTAGCAATCAAACATCCCCCACAGAAATCCAACACCTGCAGACAATAGAAAATGCCAAGACACAGGCAGCCCTTTCCCTAATAGTGTAAAAAAACCAATTATTTTATATACAGCTAAAATTAAACTTCCACAACATTTCTCCTTTTCTGTATAAGCCAATCAAAAAAATTGATTTATCTCTACAACACAATTTAACACTATACCAGCAAAGCTATTAACAAGAAGAACAAACATGTAGATTGCTAATGCATAGAACCAAATGAAACCAAACATCTATCAAGGTTTGTACAATGTCTTTGGACATCAGAAAAACATTATCAATGTCCAATTATCTGGAATTCACTAACAATATTCTGGGCTCCTCCAAAGGGATTGGGTTACTTCTCTGACTCTGCCCTCTGCAGGGCAGGCTCCAGCTGGCTTCACTGCACTGCTGCTGCTGTCCTCCCATGATACTGGCATCTTCAGGACGCTGGAGTCTTCTCCTATAACTGTGCTGCACTTTTACCAATATCCTCTCCTGGGCTCTCTTCATGGTGTCAAACCTCAACTTCTTTTCATGACCCCTTCCGCGTGGGCTTTTAACTGCCACTGAGGCTGCACCTTCACCAATGGCCTCTACTGGGCTCTTTTCATGGTGCCAAGCCTAAACTTATCTGCATGATCTCTTCAATCTGGGTTTTCTGCTACTGCTAAGGCTTCACTTTTACCATGACCTCTCCTGGCCTCTTGTAGTACCAAGCATCAGTTGCTATCCATGACTCCTTTATGCCTTCAAAACCAGTAACACCTGGGTAATCCTTACAGTACCAAGTTCAACTGCCAGCATGAGATACAACCTTGGTCAGTTCTGGGAGACAGTTTCTCTGTGCTGACCCTGAGGAAACTGTTTCCAGATTTTAAAATAGAGACTGGTTTGCTGGAAAAATAACTGGTCACTTTGTCTATAGGAAAGGTCCCCTCATAGGTGGAGTTCTTATCACCATCACCAGTGTCTGGATAGCTTATAGTTAGGTTTACAGAAAACAAAGCAAAACAGACTCTGCTAGATCTGGAGTTTCTTTTTATTCTTCTCTGTCTCCATGTTGGATTATCTGCTGTGATGTTAGTGCTCCACATTTGATGCCACTTTTAGTTGTTAACTACAATCTTTTACCCTCAATTTAGGGAAATAGAAAGGAAGAGATAGAAAGAAATTTTCACTGCTTTTGTAGGCAGTCTTGATATAGAATGAGAGAAAGGTAGAAATCCTCACAGCCTCTTTTAGGCTGTCCAAAGCTTAAAGAGGACTAGCTGACCGTGAGTCAGACTATTGGCTCAGCTTACTATCTGCAAACTAAATCTCTCCCACCTTTGTTCTTTTAAGTAAGAATCAACACACTAAGGATGGACAAACCAACCAACAAACCAGTAAACAATACCCACCTGGTTTTCAGGGCTTCAGATCTTTTATTCACTAAGCAAAAGTTCCCATAAACCCAGGTGGCACACAATCCTAAGAACAAGCCACACATGCCAGAACGACAGCATCTAACCAAATTATAGCTACCTGCATCAGGCATTCCAAATCAAACTCATAAACAACTACACCACAGCTGGGGTGGGAACACAAACCTAATCCAAAAGCCATTTTGTGTTTTTAAAGAAACTAAAATAACAAAAGCTTATTCCAAGTGCTCCACTGTAGTCCAGGGAAGGGGAGGGGGTGATGGGCATGAATCCCCTTGCCATGTGTGTCCTGCTGCAGCAACTTAGTTCCTTGTCTGGAGTCCTGAGCCACCAGCAGCCAGCTCCAGGTCAAGGAATGCGGTGGAGAGGGCAGCAGCGTGGCATCCCACCTTGTGTTTACCGCATCCCGCCATTACCTTGGCTGGCCTCTGGTGAGTCAAGGAGCAGACAGAAACACTTGGGAACACTTTTCAGGGGGTGTCTCAACTTTAATGGGGCGTGTAGGGTATATATCAAGGGTGGTAGGCAGGGGATGAATCGGTGACCCTAAAATGAACATCCTATGTGGGAGTACCCTTGCCTGTGTGTGGAGTTTGAGGCTGTGTAATCCAGTCTGCAGTGCAGAGAAGCATGTTTGCTTACTGAAGTTTTATATCTAAATTTATCTGGGCTTTGGCCAGGGCTGAAAGGTGAGGAGCACCAGAACTCCTACTGCTCTCAGGATGAGATAGTCTGGGGTTCAAGGCAAGCTTCCACTCATGACTAGCCCTTGGATTGTCCCCACATTCCACTACAAGGAGCTTGTGGTTAGTTCCTGCCTCAGGAATGTCCACGAGCAAGAATGATTTAGAAACATAAAGACTCCACCTTCTTTCCTACGAGATGCAAATGTCTTGGAAAAGACTGACTCCAAATAGATCGTGGAACCAATAGAAGGGAAGAAGGCAACTGCTAGAAGTATTACATGACAACACAGTACTCCCTAATCACAAATATTTGTTTGCATTCTACAAGAGTGAAAAGCTTCCATTTGTGTTTGTCACTGTGATAAGAACTACCTTCACGCTATTGCAGACACATGATTAAATGTTAGGATGTCATTTGACATTGTAATATAGGGACCATATCCAGACTGTTACCTACTCCAATGGACGCCCCATGAAATAAAATGAGAATTAGCTTTTATTTTATTTGCTATGCATATCCCATCAAATTAATGTCTTGAAGCCCTCCCACTTCATTACCTTCATTACCTCAAAACATGCTACTCTTTAGAGACAGGGCTATAAGCACATAATTAAATTACGTAGAAGGTCTTTAGGTTAATCCAAAGATTAGCATCCTTATAAAAGGAGGGATTAAGGCACAAACAACAAAAACAAAGAAACTATCTTATCAGCACATGGCAGACACTCAAATATTTAAAAGCCAAGGAGAGGAGCCTTTAGAGAAATGTATCAGGATTCTTGAGGCTACTGAAGAAACCTTGTCCAAATTATCAATCTGTTTGATGCAGCGATTCCAATGTTAATCTTACTCAGAAATGGTTTCACAAATATATCCAACATACTGATTGACCTAAAATAAGAGCACTCTGTGAGCAGGTAAAGTTTATTCTCACAAGTAACTAACACAGTTGTCATATGAAGAAGATATTGGGACAAGGCAGTCAAACAGATAGGGAAGTTGTAAAGACCTGGAGATCATATATAATGAATGTCTGGTGCTACCAGAAGCTAGGATAGAGTCACAGAATAGGGTCTTTCTCATAGCCTTCAGAGGAAACTTTCAACACCATATGATAGCACTAGCTGTTCACACGGCTTAGCTGTAGTTATGTTCCTCTGTTTTAGCAAGACAACAATCAATGTATTCCATGCTGAGCTTAAATGTTAACTCTGGAGTCAGTAAGCAACCTTTGCCATTTGTCATTTGGAGTAAAGGTAGTATGACATGCCAGTGGTTAATTAGCTCCTCATTTGATCTCCCTTCAAAAACTGTTTATCTATGGGTGGGTCCATTCTTCTTTCAATCCACATTTATCAAGTGTCTCTAGCCACTTCCATGAATTTTATCATTAAGACAGTGATAAATACTGAACAGTTGATGAGAATTCAGATTTCAACATAATGTCATTGGAAGATATCAGACAATGACCTCAGTCTGATTCATTTTCATGAATAAAAGATGCTTATATCTATCCAGTCTAAAGAAAATAAATCATAAATATAATATCACACTAAAGTAAACATTTAGGGCAAGGAGACTATAGCAGTGCAATACGCTACATGTATTAAAATGATAAAAAGAAGTGGCTATCTAACTGGGCAGAAACTAGATGATCTATGGTAGCCGACTACTGCAGAGACTCTGAGCAAGTAAACAAAGGGGACAATTAAGAATATTCTTAATCAGATCTCTTAAAAAAATGTATCAGAAGCTGAAAAACTGCATTTGCTATCAATGTCAAGGACAAAACATTGTGTTTAAATCATTGCACTTCCAAAGCTTCATACCAATACCTCCATTTTCAAAAAATGTAATTGAATAAAAGCTTGGAAATAATTCTTACGTTGTCTAATTTGTTATTTCCTTTTTGAGGATTGCCACTAAAACAGTCCCTTTTTTCCCCCCTTCTCTTGCTAATCTGACAATTTCTTACTGACAGCCTCTCATCAGGGGGATTTATTATTACACTGCTGCTTTACTCCGTCAGTACAAACATTTCAAGGCTGAAATTAGAAACACTGACAAGAAATGTGGTCTTTAGTTAATGATTTATGCTTTTGCTCTGGAAAATGAAATGCCTATTACATATATTGTACTGAAGAGTGACTTCCAAGCTTTCTGCTGAAGCTCTCAGAAGACATGCTTTATGATTACTGCTCAATAAAAACAGTGCTTTGACATTTGGATTCTCTTCACCCACCAAAAAATAAAAGGCTATAAATAAATATTACATTAATTAATTGTATGTGCATAGGAATATGGCAAGCAAGGTTTAACTCCTTGGGATTCTGTCACTGGCTCTATGGTTTGGGTTACAGCTCAATGCCTTATGCTATAGATGTCTTAAGTATAAAATATGACCACTGAGGATTTACTTGTGCTGATACTTGAACAAAACAATCCAGAGATTTATATAGAAAAGAACAGAAATAGATACGCAGGTATTCAGGAATTGTTTACTGATATTCTTGACTATTGGCCAGTTACTCTTTATTGGCCATGGAAATGAGGACAGAGAGATTAACAATCTTCATCTCTTCTGAGGTAAAACCATCTGTGCTATAAGGTACAAATGAGATGCTATACATCAAAGTGTTTTGAAAATGACATATTCTGAATAAATACAAGAGCAATTTGTCAGTGAAGGTACTTACTATTTAGTGCCCAATGGTAGGATAGGCTTACTTTGCGATATCAACATATTTTAAAATTATTTTTAAATAGTAGAATTTTATTAACTGTTTGAGCATTTTGTATAGTATATTTCAACCATTTGACAATGCCTACCAGATTCACCCTGTCCTTATTACCTCTACCCACTTTGGTGCAGGTCTTGGTCTTTTAGGTATTAAAATCTTTCACCATCCTTCTCCAGAGATATTTCCTGAGCTTTAGGTGTAGAATTGGTGTTATAAATGTATTAATTGATGGTGGACACCCCACAGTTAGTCAAATGTCACAGTTATAACATGAGAACACTCCCAATCTTTTAATCTTATACGAGTACTTCTTTAAGGGCTATATGCTCAGGCACACATCTGCTCGTGGGTCCAGTGAATGCTTACACTTGCTCACTTTGTTCTCAGCACTTCTACCCAGCTTGTTTGACATGTCAATATTTTATTTCTCAACATCAATACTTTTTATTTCTGCCTTTAATGTCAGCATTTTCCTTATTTCTTATGTGACTCTATTAGCGTTCTATGATAAATTCTAAACAGAATGCATTGTGGGAAAGTTTGCTTTAAAACTCTTAATGCCTCTAAACTAGCAAAGTGTGAAATTTTATTCAGGAAGCCATCATGCAAATGAATACTTGACATAGGTTTGACTGGGTGTCAGAAATAAACTGTCTGCAGATAGAGATATTTTCTGAAAAGACTACTATTATTTTTTTCTTCCTTTTTTGGTTTCCTTTTATCCTTCTTATTGAATTGTTGAAAAAAATTATTTTCTCATATAATATATCCTGATTACAGTTTTCATCCCTCTACTACTCTTGGTTCCTCTCCTCTCCTGGCTCAATCTACTCCCTTTCTGTCTCTCATTAGAAAGGAACAGGCTTCTAAGAAATAATAATAAAATGTAACAAAATAAAGTATAATAAGATAAAACAAAACCTATCACACAGAAGTTGGACAAGACAAACCATCAGAAGGAAAAGAACGCAAGGTAAGGCAAAAGAATAGGAGATCCACTTATTCTCACACTCAGGAATCCCATTAAGACACTAAACTGAGGACCTCTGTGCAGGCCCTGTGCATGCTGCTTCAGTCTCTGTGAGTTCATATGAGCTTTGCTTAAGTTGATTTAGAAGGCTTTGCTTTTTTGGTGTCCTCCATCCCATCTGGCTCTTATACTTTTTTTGCCTTTTCTTCCATGGGGTCCCTGAAATCTGAGGGGACAGATTTGATAGAGACTTTCTATTTAGGGTTGAGTGTTCCAATGTCTCTCTTTTTCTGTATAATAATACTAATAATATGTTAAAGAGTGAACATACCTGACAAGGCCTTTCATTAACTGCTGAAATTGTCTTGATTTATAATTCAAGGTAATGTTCTAATGTCTCAAATGCCACAAAAATCATAATTGTTTTATTTCTGTATTAATTGATTACCTGAACTGCTAAAAGAGAATTTTTTGCCAGTTCCATAAGCATAAATATTTGGACTATCCTACTTCTAAAACTTGCAGACTTCACAATATTGTGAGAGTTAAAGTCTGACCTAAGCAATGGCTCAATACTGACAGCATTACAAGAAAATGATCTAGAGGCAACTGCAGGCGCATATCCTTTGTAAAAAAAATCTATGCAACTTAATAATATCATTTAAAAAAAAAAGTAAAGAAAACATCAAGTGAGGTAGAATTACATTTCAAAAGTTGTATTTGTATTCTTTGTATTCTTACAAAGTAAGAATACACATTAAAATGTCCAAGCATAGCCCTGTAAGAGTAATAATATATTTTCATATGTTTGATTTTTAAGAGTTATAGGGCACCACTTTACTCCAGGTTCTCACTTATGAAATTCTTTTTAAAAATATGCAAGAGAAATAATTGTAGAGAAATACAGGTGTTAATAATTAAAGCTCATTTTATCTTTTGGGAATCTAAAGTCTATATGGAAAACACCCATGTTGATAAATGGAATTAAATTGAAGACCCAAACATATATCAACACATATATGGAAACCTAATCTTTGATAAAGAAGCCATAACTACACTGGAAAAAAGACAGCATCTTCAACAAATGGTGCTTGCCAAACTGGGTGTCTACATGTAGAAGAGTAAAAATAGATCTATAATTATCACCCAGTACAAAATTCAAGTCCAAGTAGATCAAAGATGTCAACATAAAACCAGATACACTGAACCTGATAGAAGAGAAAGTTGGGAATAGCTCTGAATGCATTGGCACGTGAGAAAAGTTCCTTAACAGAACACTGATAGTTCAGACACTAAGACACTAAGATAAGCAATTAATAAATGGGACCTCATGAAATTGAAAATCTTCTGTAAACCAAAGACACAATCAGTAAGACAAAACAGCAGCCCATAGATTGGGAAAAAGATTTTCACAAACTCCACTTCCTATAGAGGGCTAATATCTAAAATATATAAAGAACTCAATAAACTAAACACCAAACAAATAGTCCAATCAAAAAATGGGGTACAGATCTAAATGAAGAATTCTCAAAAGAGGAATCAGAAATGGTTGAGAAACACTTAATGTAAAGTTCAACATCCTTAGCCATAAGGGAAATTCAAATCAAAACTACTCTAAGATTCCATCTTATACCTGTCAGCATGGCTAAGATCAATAACACAAATGACACATCACGCTGGCAAGGTTGTGGAGCAAGGGGAATATTCCTTCATTGCTGGTGGGAGTGAAAATTTATACAGCCATTATGGAAATCAATATGATGATACCTCAGGAAATTGGAACTCTACCTACCTCAAGACTCAGTCATTCCATTCCTGAGCATATACCTAAAGGAGGTCCCATTTTACCACAAGGATACTTGCTCAACTATGTTTATAGCAGCTTTATTCATAATAGCCAGATATTGGAAACAACCTAGATGACCCTCAACTGAAGAATGGATAAAGAAATTGTGGCACATTTACACAATGGAGTATTCAGCTATTTAAAAAAATAACTACGTGAATTTTTTCAGACAATTTGATAGACCTAGAAAAAAAAATCATTCTAAGTAAGGTAACCCAGTCCCATAAAGACAAATATGGCATATACTCATTTATATATGGATATTAACATTTAAGCAAAGGACAATGGTTCTGCAATCCACAGACCCAGAGAGAATATGAAGCAAGGAGGGTCTCAGTGGGGACACAGGGATCTCCTGGGTAAAAGGGAAATAGAACAGTTGGTGCAGGTGAGCTAGGGGAGGACAGGAATGGAAAGAGAAGAGACCAGGGGTGGGGAGAGGAATGGAGAGAGAGAGCATAGGGAGGGACAACAAGAATTGGAGGACATTAAGAGGGATCTGGACACCTAGGGCAGTGGAAACTCACTGGAGACCAAGATGGAAACCCTGGTGAGGACCTCTAGCAATGGGGGATGGGAAGCCTGAACTGGCCACCTCCGGTAACTGGGCAAGGCTCCCAGTGGTGGGACTGGGACACCACCCCAGCCACAAAACCTCGACCTATATCCCATCCTCCCTACAGCACCTATTGGGACAATAGAAGGGCAGTACCCCATGCTAAAGGAAAGAACCCATGCCTGACTCTGAAGGGTAGGCCAGGAACTAGAGACTGGATATCCAGATGATTTCTAATATCTTGCTCTACTCATAAATCTATACCTAGCCTAATCTTCATCAAAGAGACTTCTGCTAGCAGCTGATGGGAACAGATGCAGAGGGCTAGGGCAAAACATCTTGTAGAGCTCCAGAAATCACATAGAAGAGGGAGATGAGGGATTTTGGGTATCAGTAGGGTTCAAGACATCAGGAGAATAAGTCCCATAGAGTCAATGAGCCAGCACTCTTAGGGGTCCTACAGAGCCTGAAGCAGCAGACATAGAACCTGAAGGGTATCCTAGATATGCCATGTGGTTGTCTGGCTTAGTGTTCTTCAGGGATCCTATAGGCTAGAGTGTATGTGGGGGTTCCCTGACACTTTTTCCTGCCCTTGTAACCCATTTCCTCCTGCTAAGTTGCCTAGTCCACCCTTGATGTAGGAATTAGTTCCAGGCATTGTTCCATCTTGTTCCCTGTTTAAGCAGTAACTCTGGGAGGACTGCTCTCCTCTATTGGGAGAAGCAGGGGTAGAGATGAGTGGGTGGGAGAAGGGTAGATTAGGAGGAAATGGAAGATGGGGTGATCTCAGGGGAGTGGAGAGAGGATAGGAGGTGTGTTGTGGTGTATTTATACAGGAGGAGAAAAATAAAATAAAATGTGACATATAAAAAACACAGATAAAGAAGTGTCAGTAGCCTTTATATGTGTGGAAACAAAGCTCAGATTTTGACTTAATATGACTAAAAAAACTTAAGACAATGATGAAAACATTGCCTCATCTGCAAGAAATGTCTTAAGTCAGAAGGATTTTATGACAAGTTCTTGAAAAGGGAGACTGCTTTTCATTGCTGTAAAGAATGGATTTGGCATATACTGTGGCCAGGTCTAGTGGTTCCACAGTTCTTAGGTGTGAGGAACAGAAATTTACCCGTAGCTTCCATTCCTCCAGTTTTATTCTTCCTTGGGCAGTAAACAAAAGTCTGAGTTGGTTATTCATCGAAATATTTTAATCACCAGGATATGAAAGTCTAGCCTCAGGTCTGTTCTCATTCGCTTAAGTATTCTCACTTTTATCATCTTCAATTAAACATGTCTATGAGTCATTTCTTAAAGAATCTTCACTAAACGTGATTGACTATGGTTTCTAGCACGTCAGTGTCATTCAGCATCATATCATCAAGCATTGTTTCTAATGTTTTCAGTGTGTTTCTCAAAAAATAATTTTGTTTAAATATATTAATTTTACATGAAATGTTAATGTCTAAAAATACTTAAAATATGAATAAAATATGAACTTACTACATGAATTATGACACACACATAAACTTCAATAGTTTATATCACATGCTCCATGTCTCTCTCATCCTGAGATGAGGCTCAAATTGATGATGATGCCCTTTGTGTGTGGTATGATTGACAGAGAACTGAGTAAGACTGACTAGTACTTTCTGTCTTCTCTGCCCAATTTCTTTCCTGTCTCATTGGTGGCACTCATATCTGTTTCACAGCTTTCTCTTTGCCTGGACAGTGTCAAAAGGTCCTTATAAATATCATGCTTTCTATACAATTCTTACCAACTTTCCACTCATACAGATTCTTTCCAGTCAATATCTCTAGTAATGTATCAACTTATCACCTATTCCAAATATCCCAGGGGGGTTCTAATATAAGGAACAAGAAATGACCACTTTTCCTTCCATGATCTCTATAACCTAACTTCTCACTCTTCTCTCAACATTCATAACCCTCCAGCCTTAGTTGTCCTCTTTTGTTCTATTGATCACTGAAACAAGTTCTGCCTCAGAGAGTAAAAACATTTCCTGGTGTGGAATTCTGAGTTTGAGAGCATAGATCTGCATGTCCTGTTTCTTCCTGTTCTGTGAGCCTTAGTTTATGTATACCTTTCTCAATGCCATTATTCCTGACTATCTTATATGAAGCTGATTCCCTCAACAGTTTCATTTATATGACTTTATTTGTAATAAATTAACAGTTGGCACTAAAAACATAGTCTTAAATGGTTGTTTATTGTCTATTTTTCTATTATGATAAGAGCATTGATAGCAATAATCTTTAGGAGTTATTTAGAAAAATGATACACATTTGATTGGTGAATGAGTGAATACATGCATGTATATGTATAACATAACAGTAGCATGGTGTTTAAAATACAGTCTGTGCTTACATTTGAATAAATGGTGTGATTTATTAGTAGAGAACATTGGGACAAGTTAAATAAGTTTCCATATCTGAAGTTGTACATCTGAAACAAAAGTAGACTTGAAATGTTTCTTTCCTCTGAGGATTATTACAAAGATTAATTAAGTTACTTAGTGTAAAATAAATAACTTCAATGTTAATGTTGAAAATAATAGTTACTCCACTTAATTGTTAGCATTTTGGAAGGCACGTTGAAGATTCAAATAAAATCTAAAATACAATATAAAATTCATTAAGACTTTGTGCATGCCCACTGCTGTGAAGTCTAATGTCTGTTTTCATGGCCACACTGTCACCTTTCAAGAGCCAGCTATCTTATTTAATACTAGTCAACAACACGTATCATAAGGAAGAGTCTAGCACTGGCCTGGCAAGTATACAAGCCTAGGCTTTCTCCTCAGCCTTTGCTGATGAGCCAAACATTAGGATTGTCCTGCTGTCTGCATCTGGCTGATTCAGAGCAGTTACTTTTAAAAATTTTCTGCCTCCCTTAGCTCCTGGTCTTGGTCCTTTGGCCAAGTGGGGAAAAACTGTGCTCTTAAATTGCTGGGATCCTCCTAATCTGTCATTTGGTCCCCTTGGACCATAGCTGGTCATTGATCCCAAGAATTTTCAGAATCTTCTTAGATTTAATGTTTATGTAGTAAAAGAAGTAGGAAATAGTTTTTGTATTCCATGTACCAGACGTAGAAAACAGAAATTCCAGAAGCAAAGCGCCCCCCACTCCTTTTTTAAACTTGATTGCTTCTTTATCTTGCTTTAGTAAACCTTGGCAAAAGGTCAATCTTAAACCTATTCTACTCATGAATGAGTAGGAAAGAGATCTCAAGTATCTAATTCTATTGTAGCCGTCCTGACTGCAAAAGAAGAAATTCTTTATATCAAATGTATAGAAATTTGAATGATTGTCTCTCTTCCTATGAGTACAAAAAGTTCTTTAAGTTAAATGTTCGACATCTGACATATATGAGATCAATGATAAATAAGACAGAGTCTGCTCAGTTATCTTAACTGTATGATTCTTCTCATTCCATGAAAATATGTTAACATTTCATAAATTATTTCCAAGATTTTGACAGGACTTAAGAGTTTTGATTCCTGTAACATTTTACTATCTTGGAACTGCTCAAGTTTTCTAGGTGTTATCTTCCAAATTTGTGGAACACTAATAACAGTATCTACTATGAACATTTCCAGGGCGACTGTAAGCATTTTGAGAAACATTGTGCTATTTTATTTACTTATGTATTTATTTGTTAGATGCTTATATTTGTACATGTATACATGCATTGGTAGGTGTGTGTGCTCCTGTTTGAATGTGTGTGTACATGTAGGTAAATATAAATATTGTATGGAAATTTTCCTCAGTCACTCTCCACCTTTAATTTTGAGACAGGGCCTTTCCCTGATCTGGGAGCTCACTGATTTTGCTAGACTGACTAGATAATGAGCTCCAGAAACTTTATGTCTTTGCTTCCACAGTGCTAGAATTATAAACACACATCATGCTCTGTTTTTACATAGATGGTAAAGATCAAACCAAGCTCTCATGCTTGTGTGGCAAGAATCTTACAACTGAACCACTTTTCAAGTTTTATTTATTTAATGTAAAATATAGCTAGAATCTAGTAGTACCATCATTATTCAGTTATGATCATTCTTTTTTTCGCATCAAATGAGAAGCAATAGAACAATAAATATATCTAAAGTAGGAAATAAAAGTTATCATAAATATAAGCAAGGCAAATATAATAGATTCCATAAATTAAAGAGATTACTGGGCTGAGGTGTTACAAACTGCACACAGGCTGATATCAAGCCTATTGGACTCATGAATATGTAGTGTAAAGAAGTAAAGTACCTCATCCAATGTAGCAGTTAAGAGGGCAGACTTTACATCATGACAGAATTTTGAAGAAAAAGCAAGAAAAAATATGTACATATAAAACAAGGAAATTATCTATTATATATCTTTGTGTGACTATTTTACAATTAGATTCTCTATCCAGTGTAGTTCAGACACATGACAGGAAGAAAGGAGAACAGAAAGAGTCCATTTTTACTTTTAATTTCATCCCAACAGTAAACATCTGTTTCTACAAGGCCAGTTTCCTAAATATATCCCCTGCCTGTTGGTTCAGAACTCCATTTCATTGCCTCCTACCTAGTGTTCTGGATCCTACCAATACCCTTGCCTCCCCCATGCACATGATCTGACAATCCAGCCTACTCTGCTCTTATTCTTCTCTGAAATCACATTGTTCTTGTTGCCAGCATCACAAGATTAGGCATTTAATTACATACTGCCTTGTATTGTTTTCCAGGTTTGTCATGGCTATCTTCTTTCCACACTAGATTGTGACTCCTCAGAAAAGAAGCAGTTCTCAGGTTTTTCTATATCTCTTCAGAAAAGACAAGATCATAATTATATCCAGAGAAAAATTATTAATTCACTAAAGGACTCTTCTAGCTTCATCAAAACTTTTTAAAAGAAGGACATTAAAGAAAGGCAGAGACCATGAATGCCAACAATAGCCAGATTACTTATTTCAAATACATCATACAAAGCACCTGGGCTCTGGCAGCTACAAAGAAATCTTGTTGGCAGTGTGAATAGTAGAAGCAATTAAAAGTCTATCTTTAATAGCGACCATACATTTAGAACTTGGAGTTCACCATCACTATCTAGTAAATAGATTAGTTAAAAGGGATTGGAGTTTTATTCAGCTACTTATTTAAGTTATAATTACATTAGCCATTCAATTTTCACTTTCCCCAGCAATTTGAATTGACTAAAGTATTCATCCTTTAGGTGCTAAGTTTCATTCATATGTGTCTGGAAACTCAAAGGGTTCATTCTAGTGGTGATATCTTTACTTCATGTATGGATGGATCCACACAGGTCTAAGAAAAGGTTCGGACTAGGAATTTTGTGCTTCCTTGATAAATCCCTTTTAAGATATTCTTTAAAAGTACACATAGTTGGGAAAGTTAGGCTTGAAACTGTGCTTACCATCTACTTCAGCCTTCTTCCTTACAGGTAGAGAATTTGACCATTACATATAAACAGCTTATTTTCACAAAGTTCTCTTAAACAAGTTCATCAAATGATCTGTTACATAGTTTTTATTGACCTCTCTGCTAGTTAGTGTTTGAATAAGCTCCTCAAAAAGTTATTTACGTGTTTCACTATTTAAGTGTTCTTGTCGAACTCTGGATTGGTTCCTCACTAGTCAAATGACTGACAAAATCCTAAGACCTCTAAGGGCCCCAATTTCCTGCTGAATTAATGGACAAAGCAATCTGTTTCTCAGAGTTCCTACAAGAATGAATTAACACATATAACAAATGTGTTCAACATGGTACAGAGAAAAAATATAAGATTATGAGGTATAAATTGCCTTGTTAGGAAAGTAATTACTTTTTATTATTATATAATATTGTTATATGTTATAATTATCATCATTATGAAGATCATATTTTAAGGAAGGAACAGATTATTATTTGAAATTTAGTCAAGTGTATAAATAACTTGTAGCTGGTGTTAGCACAAAAGAACACATTTCACAAGCCTCAGGCACCACAACTGTGAGCAGAATCAGAAAACCTGAGGCCTGGTGAGTCACTCATTGGTGGGTCCTTAAAGGACTGTCAAATGAATGAAATGTTTTGATATATTTGAAATCTCTTACAAAAGTGGCTTAACTTTAAGCATTACTGAAGTGCATCTGTTGTGACTGTGATCATGTCAACTCTTATAGTTTATTTCATAAACCCATGTAAGTGCCATTTTTGCTGCCTTTTTGAACAATAAGATCTCTAGAACCTAGCTCTACTAAGAATATTGTATTTATAATTGTTTGTTCTATTTGGCATTTTAGTTTTTATATAATAACTTTGTATATAGTAAATCTTAAATATAAGCCCCAACAAAGAATTATTAAAATGTGTTTGACTGTTTCTTTTTATCTCCACTAATTAAGTCCTTCTCATGGAATTTAGAACAGTGTTTTATATAGCACTAATGTGCAATAAACACATTCTGAATGTGTCTATGTTGTATTAAACTTGCACTAATTTCATGAAACAAACAAAATGACCCATCATACAGTCAAGCATCTAAAGTCAATCAAAACCCCCAAAACAGCCATTTCATTTGCAGGAAAGATTCTTTAAAAGTATTTAGTGGGATTTGGTTACTTCTTACTTTCTGTCTAGAATTTAATACAAACCTAAACTGCATGTCAAATAAAGTCTGCTTTTTAGGTGACTAGATGATTTTTTTTTTTCACACCCTCAGCTCTGAAGGTTACCCCACTGATTAAAAGCATGAAGCACTGCAGGGAATAAATCACAGAGCTGTGTAAAGACTCTACTACAGCCAGCATTTCTGATATTCTAAAGAGCCCCGCTGTAGTGTGATATGTTGTTATAAAGTGTTGGCTTTAAAAATAAGTTTACTCTTACAAGAACCAGTTGATTATTACTTCACAAATGGAGTGAAGACAAAAGATAAACACATAACTTTCACAAAGCTCAATATTTTACATTTTAATATTAATATGCTCATTAGTGACTTGATTCTTTTTTATATGCTACAGTTAATCACAAAATGTATATCTCTGGTGTGAGATCATTTGTTCATGGCACAATGAGTGAAACCCAATTAAGGCAAAATTAAATTCCATTAATCTAGTGTATTTTGAAAATAATCTACTAATAGTCCCCATTTTTGTGAGAATAATGGAGGAAAGTCATTTATTGTCAAAGAGGAAAAGCAGTCTTCCAGATAATGCAATATCTTCTTATTTGTTCTAATAAGAAAGCAACCTGCTTTTGATCACTAGTCTGAAATTTTGTCAGTATGGAGGGAGCCACAATTCTGTTAAGCATCTTTCTGAATTTTGAGAGAGAAATTAGGAAATTTTACACACAAACAGAAACATATGTGGCTCATATATTAAGATATTGAATGTAGTCTTCTAAAAAACGTTGATTACAAGTTGAGTTTGCCATCTTTGAAGCTAAATATCAACTGTGAAGGTATGTCTTCATTCCTGATGTTGCTAAAGTCTACCTTTGAAGAACTATTTTCTGTTGAAAAGCAGATTGCTGTCAAATTCCAGCCCCATCAGTCTATTCTTTTAGTGGATCTAAATTAAACACACTGTTAAAGACATTTACTTTCTGAGATTTGTTTAGTTTATGGTGTGTGTGATTTCTTTTTAATTTCTCCTTTGCTGTGTCAGAATAACTTTATAATTTTTTCTCATGCTGATTTTTATGTGTGTAAAGGAAAACAAAAGTTAATGGTTCATCCAGACACATGAGGCTCTCCCAAGACTCCACAACTTCCACTTGAAAACACATTAAGCAAACACTCCCATTTCCACTGAAGGGTGTCATTAGAGCACTCAAGCAAAGATAGCAGCTAGGAGCAAAAATACACTAGAGACTCTCCAGAATAACTCTGATGCAACCCTTACTCTGTACTTTTAAAAGGTACTTGATGCCAAATGAGGTCTCATTAAGAGAGCATTTTATTGATCATGAGTTATGATGAACTCCAGCACTCAACTGTGCAACCCAACAACTTGCTCTATTACAGCAATAAAACAGACCTCTGCTTCAGAGTAGACTCACTTCCTCTTTTCTGGATGTACAAGGATTTACTATGTCTGGGGCAAGAGGCAGAAGTAGTAAAGAATCAGAGGGAGAAAAAGATTGTTACATAAAGGCATTATCAGAAATAATGAGCATTGGCTAAGCCTGCTAAGTGGCTAAGAGGTAAAGGTGGCCCTAAATCTGGTCTCTGTCAGGAGAAGATGTTCATAATAATCATCCATGTTCACTGAAGACTTCTGAGGGAATTGACTATTCAGAACTCCTCTGGACTACACTTAGCATTACATAGTGTGGTGTGTGTGACATATCATATTAAATTTATTAAAGTGAGTATGGATGGTGATTTTGTTGGTTCCAAAGTCTGCAGACATTATCCCAACTTGAATGGCTTTCATTTATTCTTATTTTCCCTGTCTTTTACTCAAAAAAGGGTAGAAACAAACTGCAGGTGAGGCTGTACTTCAGCTTAGCATTATTCTATCCCCACTGAAGAGTCAGAGTTCTGATTTGCCTGTCTTTCTGTCCATTGCTTGCCCCCCACTACACACACACACACACCCAAACACACATCAAACAAAAAGAATTGGGACTAGATTTTACTCTGGCAGTATACTGAGTTGTGTTCTAATGGTAGATATATCCAAGGCTTAATTCCTGGCAGCTGTAACAACTGCCACCTTAATTACAGGGAATGTCCTTGGATCTGAAGTGAGGACTTAAGATGAAGCAGCTGTCCTGTATTATCAGGTAGATCCTACAGACAATCACCTGTTACAGAGCAAAAGGAAAGAATGGTCCACAAGAAGCAATACAACAAGGAGGAAAAGGATGCATTTGCACCCAGCATCTACAAAACCAAAACAAGACAAAAACTCAAAGAAGGCCTTAGCTGGACTGCCCCTCCACAGCTTTGCAAGAAAATGTGGCCTTGGTGGCACAGACACTTTGATCACAGCCTTTTGCATTCTGTAGCTGTGAGAGAATAAATTTCTGTTGTTTTTAGAAAGCCCAGCTGTAGTAATTTGTTACAATGTCCACAGGAAACTAACACAACTCTTTAAAGTCCTGAAATTGGTGACAAGGGAAATTACAATGTAACAACACTCCACATTCACCTCTAGCTCTATAAAATTAGAGGAAATACAGATTAAACTGTGGGAAATATGAGGACATTTTATTTTTGCATGAGCTACAAAGCTCCTGAGAATCCTGTTGTCTATCTTTGTCCACCTTCTTGCCTCCCAAAACAATCTACTGATTGCTGGAATAGAGTCCACAGTCCATAAGATATTTTTTGAACAAGTCAACCCGACTTTACAATGTCTATATAGAATGTGGTTATTTTAGAGAAAGATAAAAGGACACGTATCTCTAGAGAAG
The DNA here is from genome assembly GCA_026225945.1 of Cricetomys ansorgei. Taxonomy (NCBI): domain Eukaryota; kingdom Metazoa; phylum Chordata; class Mammalia; order Rodentia; family Nesomyidae; genus Cricetomys; species Cricetomys ansorgei. Next base: position 4,688,498 of record JAMJFZ010001390.1, read on the forward strand.
TGCTACAATTCATATCTGGATTGTCAGTTCCATTATAATACCTATTTTCATGGTACTTCTGGTTCACCAGTGTATTCTAACTAGACAGCCTTTCTGGGAGTTGCAGAAACAAACAAACAAACAAACAACAACAACAAAAAGTCGATGATTTATGCAGTGGAATATGCAGATAATTCACAGTGTTAGTCACCAAGCATGAACTCACTTGAACAGTTTTGATGCATTTAATTGGATTTTATTTTATTTTATAAGAATTCTGCCAAATAGAAGAGCAAAGGTAATGGTGAGGCCATGTATGAATCTTCAGGCATTACTCAGACTGTGTACACTTCCCATCGTAGTTGGAGCTCAAAGACACCATACTAGATACCATACTAATAGGTTAGATGTCTCTGACTGTGGATCCTGCACATTCAGGTAACTAACTGTCAGAGGCATCAACTTGGCCACACTGGAGTATATGCCCATGATTGTTCCTCACTAGTCAGCACAATGACTAGCTGGTTAGCTTGTGTAATATCACATGAATTCCTTCCCTCTCTTCTTTCCTCCTCCTATGTACAGCTTCAGTCCAAACCCAAGTTTAGATCTTCAATGGATGCCCATCATCCTAGCACTGGGAATGTGGAGGCAGAAAGTCCAGGAGTTTAAAGTTATCAACAATTACAGGTTCAGTGTAAGGCTAGACTAGTCTACATGAGACCTGGCTTTTTTGCTGTACTTTTTTCATGGATCACCGTTTATATAGGGCATTGAGTGAAATGTTCCCTGGAGCACACTTCTTCATGCATCGTCACTATGGGAAGCATTCTTGGTGTGTATTTGCACTTTCCCTTTCCACCTTCCTTCCTGTAACAGTGAAGGTGGAGGTTCTTCTGGCAGAGGAGGGGAATTCTAGCTATGGTTTACAGTGTCTTTCTTCATTCTCTCTAAAAGCTCTAAGCTCTTCTTTCCTGAACACCCTGTCTTCATTGTATTTTTATACTAACTGTATCCTCAGTATTTCCCCTTAGTTTAGACACAAAGTAGGCTCACAATGCAGAACAAATTGAACGAGTAAAACAACAAAACTGAGTGAATAAATGCTATTGTGCAGGACGTTTAACAGGGTAATGTCAGATGTCAGTATGTGCTGAGAAACTTCAAACAAAACACGTAAATAAAAAGAAATAAAGCTATGTTTAATGAAAGCTTGCGTAGTTTTATCTATTGAATGAAGAGGTAATCAATTGTAATATGTGTCATACCTTTAAACAAAATTAAGAAAGAAGAAAAATTTCAGCAAATTAACAAATGGAGCATCATGGAACTAAACTAACACCTTGTTTTCCAACACTGAAAGATAAAGCCACAGAGATGACCAGAGGCTTTCTGATGGCTGACCCCATCTGCGTACTTGTCTCCATCCTCACCTGCCTCTCCTTGGAACATGAAACCACTGCAGTTTTCCTGTATTGTCTTAACTGGTACCTTCCCTTGCAAGCCTGAGCTTCACTCTCCACATTCTATCCAGACTTGACCCCACCACTAAGGATCTGCAAAGTTTGCTATTCATCTTTGTTGTCTCTCCTGGAACACATACGCACACACTCCACTTGCCTTGTGACCATCTGACAGGATCTCTCATGCATATCAGTGCTGTATTAGTTGTTGGTCATCTTACTTACTTACATATATTGATTATCTTATCCCCACACTCTTCAATTTATTTTTTTTCCAAACTTCCATGAACTAAAACATTCTTTTCTACAATATACCCCCATCATATTAATCTGAGGTGCTAGCGGTCAAAATCAAGAGGCCAAATACTTATGGGCTGAAACCTCTAAGCATGAGGCAGAATAAAGCTTTCGTCATGGACAATTTGATTATTTCAGGTATTTCGTCATTGTGGCAGAAACCTAAGATAGAGTCACTGTTACTTTCTCATTGCTGTGATAAAATATCTCCCTGACAACGTAAGGGAGAACAGGTTTATTTTGCTTTAGAGTTCAGAGGGATACAATCCATCATGGTGGAGAAGATATAAAAACATCAAGCAGGGAAAGGATGGTCCTGAAAGCAAAAGACTGGGTGGTGACACTGTATCCACATAGTCGAGTGAGCAGAATGTGTGGCCATGCTATAAAGTTGCAAGGCCCATCTGCAGTGATTCATTTCCCCCAATGAAGTGCCACTTAAGGGTCTACAACCTTTCAAGGCAAGCCATTAGCTGGAGACTAGGTGTTCAGACGCCAGTGCCCATGGGGGCCATTTCACAGTCACAGCAGCCAGCCTTTAGCTATAATATTTTGTAAGTTGCCACCTTCATTCTTTCCTCCAGTTTCTTCCCATCTTAAAATTTAGGGCATAGATCTCCTAGGAACCTAGAAAAATTCTGTGATTTTCTCATTGTTCATCTGTAGTTCTTGAATCCCAGCCCTCACACTATTTTTTTTAAACACAAAGCAGTTTCCAGTCCTTCTTAGCGCTCAGCTCATGTTCTCATGAATGTGTGGCCATGAACGTGTTCATTTGTTTGTGTGGCGATAAAATCTTGCTGAGCCTTATACTCCAAAAGAGTGTCCACCACGGTGATATTATCATCACTATATTCCAGACTCGCGTGCTGAATAATTACTAGAAGATATATTTTGTTGAAGTAAGTCCAGAAAATTTAATCCATAATCCTAAGAAGAATAGGCACAGCCCTGCTGCTAAAAAGTAGCAATATATGTTCCTCAAAGCCAGGAAAGTGACCAACGTGCTTAGATTCCTAAAAACTCTGTGTAAGGGCAATGCACTACCAATGCACTACTTTATATAATTTTTTTCCAGATATTCTTAAGAGATTTTTAAATCACAGATTGTCTTATAATAATATTAATCTTAGTTTTACAATAAAATGATTTGACAACTCTCACAATAGATCCTTTCCTGTCATTGGGCCTCAGCATTCTTCTTTTCATTTCATTTTCAGAAATAATCTAATCTTCAATAAAATGTGTACTGTGGGGTAGGGACTTCACAAATGACATACATTTTCCACAAACATATGAGTGGAAAGAAAGCTTATAAATGACAGAAAATCCTACTCCTATGAATGTGTACAGGGTATGTAGCTAAGCCAGAAATTTTTAATACAATAAGGGACAATTACATCTCATAGTTTGATGAGTGAAAATCAACTTGATTTGGATACATGAAATCTTGTTAGGAATAATTTCATACGGAGGCAGCAAATAGTTCTTCTTAATGTCCTTGGAGACTCTTTGCTCAATCAATTTCCAACTTTGTATTTCTAGGACATCGCTTGTATTAAATGAGGGTAACAGCTATTTCTTCATCCTTGAATTTTATTCATCCATCATTCTTATTTATTCACTCCTGGCACTCATGCATTCCTGCATTGATTTTGCAACTTTTGAGGGAATTTTCTATAATAAGTCTTGAGGTGCTGAGACTTCAAATACATTTAATATTGTCATAGAAACATGAGTTTTGGGTTCCAGGATGAGAAAGTTTTGGTTTGGCACTTAAAATCCCCTTGGGCTTGGGTATTGAAATCTTGATCTCTAGCTGGTGTGCTGATAGGTGCAGTAAGTATAAGAGACAGTTGCAATAGGAAGAGGGCATGTTTGGAGTGGGTTCTTGGAAGAATATTGGGACTGAACCCTATTCTAGTTATTCTTCTCTGTGAACATTGTCCCTTATGTTCTGCATAAGCAAAAGTCCAATGCATTGGGGTAGTGACCATGGACAAAAGCCTCTGCAAATGTGATCCAGAGTAAACCTTTCATCCCTTGACCTAATAATCTCAAGAATGTTATCACTGCAATAGAAACCCAACTATCACAATGGGTTCTGGACCCAGAACCAAACTTTTGTCATAATTAAGTTCCTTTTTTCTACCATCCTCAATAATATGCTCTATATAGATATACTGCCAACACTGTACCTCAGAGGAACAGAGGGGGGCAAAGAAGCAGCAAGGTTGTGGTTCCTTTTTTCCATAGCTTCAGCAACCCAGTATCCCAAATAAGGAGTGTTTTAGTAGTGGCAGGGTGCATGTAAGACCTCTTGAAATGTTCCAAGTAAGTTCCCACTTACAATCTAGGTTGGAAATAGTGGCATAAATAGTAGTTATCAACATACTCTGAAAAATATTATTATAGATGTGTAGGATGAAATGATATGGGAGCTCTGGGATAGAACGTATACAGAGAAGCTACAGCCTATTACTCAAAAACATACAACCACTTCCTCTAGAGAATGCAAAGCTTTGAAAAAATTCTATCCATAAAGATGAATAATTTAAAAGGATATAAGTATGTATTTATACAAGTGTACTGCTATATGAATGATTTTCTTTCTACCATGGAAATTCCTTTTGAGACATTTGTAAATTTTTAAAGAGCTGAGTAAACAACACTGTTTAAAATCTGCTTCTCTGTTGTGCACCCACTTCATAATTAGTAAGCTATACCACTTTGCTTGGGACTCAGACATACCTGGTATTAAATATTCAGGAAAATGTGTTTTTTCCTAATGACTCTTAATTATCAAAATGTGACAACTTGTATTCCAATGATGAATGCATTCACTCAAATTTTTCACCTGATTTAAAGAACAACATGAGCTGAATGCAAAGTGCCTCCCTAATTAGAGGAGCAATTGAACAAATATTAACACTGTGCCCTAGAATAACAATTAGTAAATCCATTACAGCTGACATCATCATATCCAATGGAGTAATTTTGACTCCACTGTTTGTGATCTCACTAAGATAGATATAAAAAAAATCTGAGAATTCAATTATTTGGTCAATGAAAATCAAAGGTATACCCATTTCTATTTCTCAGGTATGCCACTGGCTAATTATTAGGAAAATATTTTCATGTGGAATAAATAGCATATGGCTGTAAAATAAGAAAACGGAGACAGCAAAATACATCAAATGAGAATGGAGGAGATAGCAGAAAATTTAAAAGAAAAAAATTTCATAAGTTGTCTTAAACTGATTCCAGACATTTCAAAACTTAGTGTTTTAGGGAAGAAAATCCACGCTAGTAATACATATTATAAGTTTTTAAAATAGGGCCAGCCCTACTGTGCCTCATAGAAGAACACAAAGGCTTGGGCAAATTTGGCCAGAAACATTACAACTTCCTCACAGCATATAAATCTTATCTAGAATATAGACATAAGAGGAAAAGAGATATTAACATTCCAAACGATAAGCTATTAATAATAAAGTTGTATAAGACATAAATGGGAAGTGATAAGGCCATGGGTGATGGCTTGAGAGAATGGTTGGAGAAGATATGAAAGAACATCCATAGGAGACATTATCCAAGGGAAAAGTCAGATTTAGAGTGAGAGCCATGTCAAAGAGGGCCATCTGGTCTCCAAGGCCCTAAGGTATATCAATGCTTGCTATTCACACTTTTATTGGAGTAGTCCCTATAGACTACTAAAAGTCCCCTAAAAGTCCCTTTTATTGCAGAAATGATTGTCAGACCTTGGTTAACTTACAAAAAATTACACACTTTCAACCTGTCTCTTCTTGGAGTACTTGATCTAAGGGTACTCACTATCCTTTGAGAAAACATCTCTACTGTAAAGAATTTCTGTGGAGACATAAGTGGGTCAGAACTGAAGCTTCCTGCCAAAAACCCTTCCTCCATTAGTAGGTCATTGAACAGAAGAAACCAAAGCAAAGGAGCTGTTATTTGTTCAAATTTAAATAAAAAGCAAGTGCCAGACCTAGGGTTAGGAAACCGAGATTGTGTCATTAGCCACTATGGATCGTACTTCTCAACTTTAAAGACACAGTGGAAAAATACTAACAACTGCATGAAATGTGAATGGAATGTTCAAATGTATAAATTGGATGTAGAGGGAAAATGACGTCAAGGTGGTAACTTTTTAAATGCTCTATTTAGAAAATATAGGTAATATGCATGATGGCAGGGTGATTAAATAAACTGGAGACTAGACCTGTCAGCTTGGGAAGGCCTGGGTGCACACGAATACATGCATGTGTAACTACACTCCCGTCAAAGAGTGCACCAAGAGTCAAAGGAACGTTTCTGCATGGCTAGTTTGGAAATTTCAGAATCTTGATCCAGGATCTAAAGAAAATTCTAGAATGATTTCTGTCCATCAGTATATTTTCAAATATTGATTCTTTTTAATAGGATGATGTTCATATTATTCTCTTGTTGGGATGAAAAACGTATATGATTATTCATTTCACTTAACTATTTTCCTGCCCAGATTATACTTTATCAGTCATGCTAGAATCAACATATAATGTAACACATAGTTTGAATCTTTGAGAGTAAATGTCACTTATGTTAATTCAGTCATATTAGTTAATTTAAAATATCAATGAAATGAAAACTAGATATTTTGAGCCACATTTGGTTATAAAGCAACATTCTTAATGTCTACTCAGATTCATTGGGATGTGATAAGTGTTCTTCTTTAAGAATTAATATTTCGTTCATTTTTCCATGGGTAACAATTATAAAAGGAAACATTTATTTATTTATAGTTTTGGTAACTCCCTAATATAAGGGACTATATTTCCTTTTCTTATATGACAGTTGAACAAATAAGCTTCTCTCTCCAGAGAGTGGTGAGAACTCATATGCTGCAGGTGTTATTTTTGAACGGCTCTGTACATATTCACAGCTGCTTAGCTGTAATGCACCACTGCCTCAAATGACCAAGAAAATTCAGCACACATGGAGAAACAAAAATCCCCATGAAACCGGCAGAGGGGAAATTGGACAAATCCTAATACATATTGTATAGATCACAGGATTCTTTTGCATTCAGTTAGAGATTTGAATGTAGCACTAGGCTTATCCTTGTGTTTCAGTAAATTAAAATTATAAAATCCATGCACTGTCTGTGGGGACATGAATTTGCCATACACAAAAATTCCCAAGAGAATTTATGACAGAAGGATGATGATGGCCAGAACTGTAACTGCCTAGACTACCTCTCATTAATTGACATTGGGCTTCCATCAATCCCTCTCAACCTACTCTAGCTTCAGAATTCTGAAGGTCTGTCTTTTTTTGTATATCAGATCCACAGAAAAGGAAAAATGAAGGCCGTATTAAAAATCAGTATATTCCTGAAATGTAAATGTATCTTACGTAACTTGCAAATATTTGCAACTTTCATAATGTGCTGCTAGATTTCATTTCCAAATACACTCTAATTTTTACAATGCACAAACAGCCTTTTTTGAATACTACACAGTACTCAGACTTAGATATTCCATGACTATGTTTTTCTTTATTCGAAATTTTCTCACTTCGAAGCAAATATGATGTTCATCTCTAACCAAGATGTAAAGCATTAAATCTGAGTTAATTTGAAATTTGCTCTTTTGAATGTTGAAAATGATGTTCCTCATATTTCATATTTGAGAAGTAAGTATGTGCACTTGTAAGTATATTTGTCTTTCAATTGATATGCTCTATGTAATTAAAATCATTTTGATTTATATGGGTCAAAGAACAAAGTTTAGTATAAACTCTCTGCATCTTATTTTGTGTGGTTAAAAAAAAATCTTTGGAGCACATAGGAAAGTTCTGTGAGCAGGAAGAAATGGCAGTCTCTGAACAAAGCTGTGCCTCCACATCCTCCAGATCTCAGAAGTCTATAAGCAGTTCAGAGACAAATTAGTAACGCCATGACAAGTTACACGCTCTCCACAAATTTTCTGTCAGTCTCCATTCAAGCATGGGACAGCAAATGCTCAAAGTTGAAACAAACAAAATAAATTCTATCAGCAAAACAAATAGCATGTCTGAAAAACTTACATAGAAAGTTAACATATGACTTCACTCAACCATACCACTCCGAAACATTGCCCCATGAAATTCAAACACATCCCCACACCACTGTTTACACACAAATGTTCCTAGCAGTTTTATTAATAGCCAAATGAATGGAAGTAGCCTAAAGATCATAAATGGCAGAACTGACATCGTGTCACATAACCATACACTTGAGCATTACTCAGAAATAAACAAGAAAGGACCTGGCAGTGTGACTCCATGGGAGAGCACATTTCTAGCAATGTGAATGTCATAGGCTGAACATCAAGCACCAGGTACACATGGGCACATTCACACTGACACATACATGCACACAAATTTCTCTAGTAAGAACAAAGTACTCACATATGCCACAATATGAATGAACCTCAAAAAGCCTTTTTCTTCCTTCTGCTGGAGTGTGGGACTGTCAAAGAGCTAAGAGTGGGTCGAAGGCAGCTTGGAACCCCATGCCATCTCGGGAGATGTAGTTGTTCAGCTGCTCCTCACTTTGGCCCTGGCCAGAACCCAGCTAAATATTAAATATTGCCTGCTGCCCAGAAGCAAAAGAAATGTGGCTTGGTTGGTGCTTATCTGCGCTGTAGCTGGAAACCTAGGGATGGGTCCATTCACTGGTAAGGCACCTTCTTCTTTTTCCCAGTGAGACCACATTTTGTGCAGAAGGTGCCCTTGCAAGACCTTGACACTTAGACTTGAGCCCCACATGCAAATAAGGCTACCCCAATATCCTTTTCTGAGCCAATGGATCCCAACCCTGGGTACCAAAGACCCTCCCCTACTTGTGGCTCCATATATGTAACTTATACCCTGCATTAAAATGAGCTCTGCTTCCATAGAAGAGAATCCTAAGGCCTGATTCATTGCGTCTCATTCATTCGTTCTCAGCGCTGGGAATCAGGGTCCATGGTGGACTCAGAACCTTGTTTCCCTCCTTCCCCCCTCTCCCACTCCCCCCCCCCAGCTTAGATTCCCTGTGCCTGGTCAGTATGGAGAACCAGGCTGAAATCCAGATGGCTGCAGGCTGGGACAGAACAACAACAGAATTCTTAGAAGCAATACTAACACTGGAGCATGGGAATCCTATTAGCTTCCCTAGCAACTATCTGTTGCCAATAGCTACTCAGTTAGAGGTGGGGCCTAGTAATCATATACCCTATCTATGCAGGGATTTTGGTTGGGTATAGGTAAAGGTAATCACAGCTCCTATGATTTCATAAGTGTAACTAACAGCCATGTCCTTTCCTAAAGACAGCATTTCACAGTATTCATTCCCAACGTTTGGCTCTTACATTCTTCTTACCATGATTTTGAGATGTTCTCTGAACCTAAACTGAACTTAGTATGTTATTAAAAACAAGGAGGGGGGATGGGATAGGGAGGAATGAAGTTGAGAGGGGAACATGTTGGGGGAATATAGGAGATATTGGAGGGACAAATGAGGAGGTAGATATGATGACATCTAAATGACAAATTTAAAGGTAACTTTTTTTTGGAGGTGATATAAATATCCTATTATTTGTATGTTGTGGTATCTGGGTATATTACACATTTAAATCATGCAAATTTGGGGCTGGCAAGATGACATTTCAGATAAAGTGCTTGCCAACAGCTTGAGTTTGATTTCTAGAACTCATACGATAGGAGAGAACTAACTCAAAAATTATCTTTTGATATAGACTGGATCCATGGTGTGTGTTCATGCACATATATTCATAAAGAAATAAGCAAACAAGTAAAAAAAAGTAAATGTGCACTTTATAAGATAGAAATTATATTTCAGCCTAACTGTTCAAATCACATGAATTATATGTTAACAAACACTGCTAACTTCTCTGAACTTTATAACCCTACACAAGGCACACAGAACATGAGTGCATTAAACACTCTTAATAAGATTTTGGGCAACTCACTAATTGATGGAAGTTTACTTTTTTTCTCAGAAATTTTGATAAAAGAGGATATACAGACAGAGAGGAGAGGAAGAAGGGGAGGACCTGAAGCAAAGACACGCATTAGGAAGCCTGGGGCACTCTGATAACATGCATAGACACAGTGACTAACTTCAGAGGATACAGGTCTTCCTGAAGACAGAAACTGGACAAGGTATTTAAAGAAAAATTTGGAAAAGAAGAATTGTAGTGGATTAAGAATGTCACTCATAAGCTCATATATGTTTGGCTTTGTTGGAGTAGATGTGGCCTTTTTGAAGGTAGTGTGTCACTGAGGTGGGCTTTGAGGTTTCAAAAGCCCATATCAGGCCCAGTCTGTCTCTGCTATCTCTGACTCTCTTCTTCTTCTTTTCTTCTCCTTCTCCTTCTTCTTCTTCCTCTTCTTCCTCTTCTTCCTCTTCTTCCTCTTCCTCTTCTTCTTCTTCTTCCTCTTCTTATTCTTCCTATTCTTATTCTTATTCTTATTCTTATTCTTATTCTTATTCTTATTCTTATTCTTATTCTTATTCTTATTCTTATTCTTCTCTCTCTCTTTCTTCTTTCAGATCAGAAATGCAGCCCTCATCTGCTTTTGCACAATGCCTACTTGCCACCAGACTCTGTCATGATGATAAAAGACTAGGCCTCTGAAGCTGTAAGCAAGATGAAAATAAATGCTTTCTTTTCTAAAAGTTATCATGATCATGGTGTCTACAGCCATAGAAGAGTGTTCAAGGCAACAATTCAGACCATATAGATTGGGTAGTGCTTGGCTACTGTGTCTCACATTTGAAAAATATCTCAAAGACATTTCTAGATGTATATCATTATGTTGTTCATTGGACTTAGTCAATATTCAATAAACATTGTTGTAAAGAAAATTAATATGACTTTTACAATAACCAGTCAAAATACTAAATGCCCATGATATATTTTAGTATGAGTGCAATTTGGCATAGACTAAGAGAGAAAATTGTTGAACAAAAGGAGTTTTTGAAGAGGGAATGAAATACCAATATATGTAGGTAGACCTTGCCCCATTGGTGTGGCATTGTCTAGCTTGATCTCAATATATGCTTTTCAGTTGAGAAAGTAGATTTGTAAGTTTTTCAATATAGTATTAGTTATGAGAAACTGAGGGATAAACCAACAATTCATTGATTTTTTAAAAAAAATTAACATGCAGAACATTCCCATGTAACTAATTCTATCTTAGCTCTGATAGTACATTTAAACAGACTGCCATTAAAATTTTCATACACCATTCACTTCCCCTGACAACAAGATGCGTATAAACCAAGGTGCTCTTTTTGACTCCTGATGAACATCTGTTATTTCTCTCATTACTCTCTCCACTCTATAAGTCATGGACTCACCTGACAGATACTAGCTTTCCTTTCTAAACTTAATTTATCCCCATTCTACATTATCCTTTTGAGATATTCATAGTCTAAAAATTATTAGGCTACTCAAGTATCAGTTAGTAGGTAAAAATAAAGTATTCCTGTATTCCCTTAGTAAAGGTTTATCTTCTTCAATATTAATTAATATATACTTGCTATGGGAATTGCAATATGAGTTTTATTGGTAGGCCTATTAAAACTCTATCAAAAAGAGACTGATGTATTATGTGGGACAAAACTATGATTTGGAGCCAGGGGAACTTTGATTTAAATAACAGCTTTTCCATTGACTAGCTTTATGGTCTTGGCTGAATTACAAAATTTCATGGAGATTCAGTTTCTTCATGCATAAAATTTAAGTATATTTATATTCCCAGTAGTAGTGGACAAAATAAGTGCAGAAATTTATTTTAATTTTTATCATATCTGGTTTTTTCACATCTAATGAACTCTTAGAGGACATATTCAGGTACACTTCCATCAAAATCTCAGCACAGTTATGGTTTTTAGAACACTGCAATGTGTTCTTTCCTTCTAAATTTTCTGTATGTTTCTCTGATCTTTCCCTCTTTTGATCTTAGCTTTTCTTCTCTGTTCACTTACTTAAAACTACTGTTCTAAAGAAAGTTAAACTTTAATGTTTCTTGTGGACTTGTTTGTTTGGCAGCTCTTGGGACCAAATCTGGACTTTGTTCATGCTTTACCTCTAAGCTACACTCCAGCCCAACAATTAAATCTTCATAGAAAAATACAAGGAGCACACATGGTATTGATCTTCTATATCGTTACTTAAGATACACAAATCAGTCACTTAGGAGATGACCTCAAACATTCTAGGTCCTAATGAAGTTTTGTAATTAATTAGATGTAACTTTTGTTATTTTGACTATTTAGCTTGTAGTCAACATTTAACCCTTTGACTTCTGTCATCTTAGTTCCACTTCCAAAATAATTACATTGAAATTAGATAGGCTAGACTATGAAACACAATAATGATAGAATAATGAGTAAGCCTACTAGCTCAGATGAACTCATGTCAATGTTACACCTTAATTAGTCTTACTCTTTAAGAAAGTAGTATTTACTTTTCTGTCATTTTAAATTCATTTTTTCACATTTCTCTGGATTTATAATTTCATTTATACTTAATTTCCATCATAGACTACTACACTTTTGTGTTTCCACTCAATTTTGCATGTTGAAATGTAACCCCAATGTGATGTTACTGTGCCTTCAGGAGGTGATATGTTCACAAAAACAGAATCCTCATGAGTAATGTTAGATCCCTAACAGCAGCGACCTCAACAAGTTCCCTTTCTTCTCCTACTCTCTGAAGACACGATATGATTGCAACTTATGTACCAGGGAGCAGCCCCACACAAGACACTGAACACTGATCTAGCGAACTCGGCTTCCATCACTATGAGCATTGAATTTCCACTGTTTGTAAACTATGGAGTCTACAGTTGCCTGTTACAGCACCTCTACTGGAATAGACATGTAAACAAGTTTTTGGTTTGGGGGTCATTTGGGATTTGTAAACTAAGTAGTTTAGGAGTTTCTCTCTATTTAACATTAAATATTATTTTAATAAGATGCATAATAAATACTCCAGAAGACTTTTTCTTCTTCTTTGAAGAAAATACTTGTTTCACTGAAGTTTGAGGAATGCTGGTTAAAAACAACAAAATTCTCCAAGACCTCTTTTATTTTTTATTTGTATATTTTATTTGTGGAGATAGAACCTAAGGCTTTGTGCATGCTAGGCCAGTACTCTACTACTGAGATATATATACTTCTTTTTCTTTCACTTCTAACAGCATGTAAATGAGTAGTATCGCTGTTATGGTAGGGTGATATTCTGAAATTTCTCTACATAAATCACAATAGATTCTTAGCAACCACATATCATGATCTTATGAATCATATATGTTGAGGGATTATAAATGCCAACATTTACTTTAATATATAATAGAAATGTTTTAAAAACTGACACCAGCAGCAACAAAAACTGTTTCTAAGAGGCTTCACATATAAAGTATCTCTATTAATATAATTAGTTGATATTATTTAATCCCCTGGACACACAATGAATCCTGTATTCAAGAACATTCAACAGTAGCTTCTATGTAAAACTTTGTCTGCTACCTTTTAATAAAGCTAAGGACTAATTTGTTTTGCTTTACAGATCCTGTATCTTTATAGTAGGTCCCATAATCTTTCTACAAAAGCATCTTTCTCACATTATAACTGTGCCTTGTATCTCTCTTCCTTTTACTTAACACATTATATATAATATAAAATATTCTAATATATTTTCAGGACTCCTGACCAAGTGGTTTACTGACTCTTGTGCCTGATCTTGGGTCTCTTTTCCTAATCTTGGGTTGCTTTGTCTAACTTCAGTATAAAAGAATTTGCTTCATTTTATTTTATTTTATCCTGTCATGTTTGGTTGTGGTCTCTTAGAAGCCTTTCTTTTCTAATGAGAAACAGAAAAGGAGCAGATCTGGAGGGGAGCAGAGGTTGAGAGGAGCTGAGAGAATTAGAGGAAAGGTAAACTATAATAAGGATATATTATATAAGAAAAGAATCTATTTTTAATAAAAGAAAACAGGTGCAAACATCTTTACTAGATTTTTTCCCAATTAAATTGCATAGAGTCATGTATTCACTCACCATGGATAAACAAATGAAATTAGAGTACAAAAGCAGAGTGGGCATTTCTGTGATCCACGATTAATGATACTGAGTTTAGTATGCCTTGTATATTAATTTTAAATTTTAAAATAGAATCACCATTTTTTCTTTAAACAAGTGCATAATTGGGTAAAATAAAATTGTTAGTTATCCCTCCTTTGTGTTTTAGGCTTTTCTGTTCAAATGGTTCAAAATCTACAGAACAGATCTTGTGTGTCAATACTGTATAAAGCACTCTAACAGAATAATATTTTGAATTGTTAATCAATTGTGTTTTCATTCTAGCCTCCCTAGATGTTTCTTTACTTTCAGTAGCAGCCAGATAGGAGAGAACACAGGAGAGAGGGCAAGATAATCAATCCTTGACATAAGGTTTAAAAGTACCTTTGTTTTCAAGTAGGAAAAAAAAATATTTACTTGCACCTGACTCCAAGCTCAGATAAGGTCATCATTCCACATAACTGGATTCAGAATGACACGGAGATAGATAGTAAGACAGACAACATACATTTGAGACAGATTTAGGGAACAAGCTCAAGACAGAATTTGTTCTGTCTCTGAAGAAAATTCTGGGCATAAGACAATCTCTTGAGCTATGTGCCATCAAGCCCCAAAGAAAGCACCTGTCTGTCTGAAATTGCAGCTGCACTGATTTACAATAATCTTGATTCCCAGACTTAGTGTGGGACCTGAAGGGATACAGGAATTGTATAGTGCACTTAAGGGCTTTAAAGGTGGGCATACTCTAACCCACCTTGGGTTCTAAGTGGTAGAATGCTCTCTGCAGTGGTAAGGTAGAGTAAGACATGGCTTAGAAAGCTGTATACCTGGTAATGTATGATGGGTATAAATGAAAAGGAAATGGTAAGAACTGTACAGAAAAATGATTAAAACTCATCACCTATTTGCACCAAATAAAATCAATGACGTGTTAACCCCAAGCCAAAATTCTCTCATAGGGTTTAGACACTAAAATAAAATAGGAAAAAGTGAGGTTGAAAGTCAATAGTGTCAATTGTTTGACATGTATTGGGATGAGACATCAAAATCGAAGTACAATTTAATTATATGAAAATAATAATAGAAACAAATCTAACAGCTGCCTATTACCAGGTGTTATTATACAACACCTGTCTAAAATCTTTCTTCCTATCATCTATCTACATAACTTCATGATATTATAATAAGTACAATTTATAAGGAATATGAGAATGTTATATAGTTAAAGATACTCTTTATCTTTTAGATTGGCATGGGAGAGATTAGACTGAGATAGGTGAAAGGCAGTAATTAGGAAAAACTTAAAGTTTAACTCCCTTCCAAGCTGTGTCTCATTCTTCTTCATCTCAGTGACATTAACATAGCCATATTGCTACTGTTTCTGAGATCTGATATAAGTGCTTTCTAATTTGGTTCCAGAATAACAAATCCTTAGGGACAATGTGCTCAACACTCGATGCTAGTCCACACACTGTCAGTGTTTCATGCATACAGAACAGATCTGTGACACATCTAATGCTTTCTATCTCAATGAGCCCAAATATTAGGAAAATGTCTGGAAATATACAGAAAAGCTGCAAGTGGAGAGAGGACAAATGCCTGATGCCCACACTGGATTACTAGCTTTACAGAAAGCAGCACAGTCCAAATCTAGTTGGATTTCCAAGACGCAAGTTCTTTCAGCGACAGTAACAAAAATAAAAATAAAATCTCATCAAATTGGATTTCACACAGGTATAGGGCTATAATTTAGCTGACGCAAACAGCAGGGAAATCGTTTTCTTGTCTTCTTCAACTAACGAAACGATTTCCCTCTTCTCTTTATGGTCTGACTTCTCTTTTGCTTTCAAAGGGTAAATGAAATATAAAGGAGAACTTGTGTATCTATCTCTATGGAAAGGGAAAGCTGTACTTTGTGGAAGAGATGGAAAGAAACACTTCAGCCAGCATCTCAGGCTCTTAATCTATGATCAGGAAGATTTCCCAGATTGCAGTGTGCTTGATTGTTGGGGAAGGGTCTGTCCTGGAGTCTTCTTGAAACACCGAAAGCTACTATATTTCTCAGCCCACACACTGGCATGACGAACTATTCTGGGAGTGAATTCAAGCGTGTTTAAAAGATGAGGAATCCCCCACCCACACTTCCTCCTCAGTAGTGGAATAAACAACACCAGAATTAATGGTTAAGATTTTAAGTAAGAAGAAACAAAAACAAATAGGAGTTTTATTCTGTGTCTATTCATGAACTAGAAATAGGGACAATCTAATTGAATGCTAACATTTCATAATTAGTTTGTGGTTTTCATAAACTTATCAGTTAGCCCTTTTCAATATGTTTATAAATTAGAATTTTTTTTTCCACTTTATTTTGGTTGATCGCACTGATCATGTTGTAGTGAAAGTCCAATAAGTTGATGGGGCCCAGACACACCTACACTCAGTTTCCTTCTCCTGTGCTGTCTGATCAGAGTCATTTCCATGTGTGTAACCATCTCATCTCTGAAACATGGTAAACATATGGAACAGAAGTGATTCTGTTCCAAAGGGAACTTTCTCCTTACCAAGGTTATCCCAATTGCTGAAAGAACAGGATGATCAAAGTTGCTCATTTTAAATGAAGCACTCAGCATTGTTCTCTAGTTTTTAAGGTCACCCTGTTGGGGATTTAAATTACTTTTCTTTCATGTGTACACATAATTCAAAATTTTCAAGGAGCCAAATGAAGTAAAATGATCTCAAAATGCACATACCATATTGACTTATAATATCTAATTGAATGCTTTGCATTTGATTTTGAACTCTCTCTATTAAGTATAGCAACTGTCTCCACATCAGGATGATGTTCATCACTGAATGACACCAGCTTCTGCCTTTCAAATCATTACAGAAGCCTTCTTACCATGAATGCTTACTATGTGCCCAAATGCCAACATCAAATATTTAACTTTATCACTTAATTAAGCTTCTTTACTGCCCCATGAGATAATGCTATTAGACTTCACTACTTACAGATGCAGAATTTTAGTATCAGGAAGTTTAAGGGGGTTTCCCAAAGTTACATAACTTGTAAGTCACATGAGTCAATCAAAATCATTTTAATTCTGATTTCACAACTCTAACTTTTGCCATTACCAAGATGCTGTTCTACTCAAAACAATCAAAACCAAACCAACCCTATAACCTGAGATTATATATAACAATAAAAGGAAAACAAAAATGTGATGTGCTTTTATCTGTTTTGTCTGCTACTGGATTAATCTAGATCAGCACAGTTACCCATGTGGGTTCACAGCACTGCAGACCATTTCCATGCCAGCTCCTGTAAGGTCTCAACACCTTTTTCTTCTGTCCCTCATGATGCCCTCACAGTGCTCTGCTAGGAACTGCACTTCTTGTTTTGCCTTCTCATGACCCCTCATATTCTGCATACGCTCTTCCAGACCACACTCCCAATATCCTGAGTTTAATATAGTTGCAATCAGAGTGAATCCTCAACATTATGCTCTTATAGATAACAGTAGGTTTCTGAAAGATATCATAGTTTTCCTAAAAAAAACCCTTAGCTAGTAAGATAAGGGTTTGCCTTCTCTTGATATCTTTATATAATCTGCTTCCTCTTTACAAATACAAAAAATGTAAAACTAAACAAAAATACCTCTATATTAAAATATTTTCATATGATAAATTAAAATAATTTCATATGTACCACAACATTTATACATATATTTCCCAGAAACATTATATTAGTTTAAGCTACTTCAAAACAGTTAAAAAATGGATTAAATATAAATACACAGCTTAACAATACTTATTAAAATGTTGGACAAATCAGCTTTAGGAGGATTTTAATCCTAAAACCAAACCAAGCAAAGCCTAAACGCCTAATCCAAAAGATTTCTGCACTCTGCTGAGAAACAGATCAATAATGGTAAATTTGATTTTTAACGTTTGGGAATAAATAGGATACCAGAAAGCAAAAGAAACTTGCTGATGCTATTTTTAGCTGTTGCTTGTGAGTTGAGAAAATATTTTAGTGGAGTAAGCTATACTAGAACTTTAACAAACAGATATATGTTGCCCAATAACCGTTCTTAACAGACAAGAATAAGAATTTTCTTAAGAATACCTATGTAACCAAATGTTCCATCCAATTATTAAAGTCCTAGAGTTGCTTAGAACTTAGGTGGCAGCAAGAAGGCTCTCCAAAGTTCTACTAGGGTCAAGTCTAAACAAACTACAAAGGTGAATTTGAGAAACTTCACTTTTTTTTCCTTTTCTTATTTCTCTACAGCAGCAGAGGCAGACTCCTCAAGAACCCAGCGAGCTAAAAACAAGACTTCCCAACTTACTGGGGATTCATAAAAGTCTTTCTATCTATGTAAAGCAAGTAAGATTTTAAAGATTTCTGAAAGAGGACTCTACAGACTGCTTAAGCTTCTCATGTCCTTGACCTGTCCCTGAACTATGCACATACATGCCTGGGAATTCAAAATCCATTAAAATTTTACTTCACATTTTCTCTGCTCTGGTTTTCTTGGTTACTTACACACTCAGTTATACATCCAAACAACTAACAAATGGACTAATCCATGGCAGGCAAAGGTATTGATCTTCTACTTTTATAATGGTGATATTCTCCTATTTTATACCTTCTGCTAAGGTAGCTAAGAATATCAATCATTCTTGAGGACACCTTTGCCCTGCTTCATGGCTTCTCTTATGAATCATTTTTTTGCAAGCCTATTGTTCCTCTATTAGCCTTTCCATTTTCATCCCATATTTGGATTATCATCCTCAAGACTGCTGCCACTAAAATTAGTAATTCCTTGTTATACACCAGTTTAAGTTAATACTACCATGAGATTATTGTGTGATGTAGAGAGCTTGCCCATGCATAACATGCCCTTTTAACCAACCAAAATTAACATCTAATACTCTTTGATTTTCTTCTTTTTTGTACAGTAATTATTTTAACTCCAGAGCTATAAAAAACACTCCTTGACACAACCAATTAATTTTCTTATGTTTCATTATTTGCATATTATCATGTATTTTAATGATAATAGAAATAATACTGCAGTTAGCTAAAATAATAATAAAAGTAACAAATATCTTACCAAACTTCAGAAATAATACTGTCATGTTCATGGTTTACTTACACTTAGTTTATTCAAAGTCATTGAAATAGATGGTACTAAAGTCTCCAAAAGACACTTTACAGGAAGAAGCTGAAGGTCAGAGATGTAAGAAGATATAGGTTGATTTAAAACAGGAAGATTTGTTCAGAAGAAGAAATGATACTTTATATAGAGATTGGGTCTCTGGAGTTTTAAAAATCTTGGCTTCTCCCGCCAAAAATTCCTGATATACTGACCAAAGATCTGGTGTGTAGAAGGGTGCTTTTGAAAACTATCTCCCTAAGTGATTCTACAGGAAACACAAGAAAGATTGCTCGACAAACAAATGTGCTAACCATTATGTGAGTAATAACCAGTAAGTGAGTAAATGAAATATCTAACACATCAAGCATATCAAACACACCAAACAACATATTCTCATTTGTATCATTTAGATTTATGCTGAAGAAAGTTCTGTTAAATACAAATGTAATAATATTGAATTTGCTGCTCAGAAGATGATAAAATTAATTTTGTCAGAATTGATTTATCTTGACCAGACCAAACAACACAGAGAAAATGTTGTTTCCCAGAGAAAAGCAGCAAATGGATTCTCTAAGAAATCATCTCAGCCTACTTCACATAGCCTTGTGGACAGAGCCCATGCTGGGGTAGCTATAGGGCAACCCACACTGACAGGATTGTTCAAATGGGCTTCTTGGTCCATTTCCTTGTGCTATGTACTTCAAGTCCACAGCTTGTTTAACTTAATCTACCCTTTCTACTTCTTTCCCTTGTGCTATGAGTGGGAGCCACAGTGCTCCAAGCAATTAGCACTCTGAGTATTTTCTACTTTATAGTTAGTTGCTTTTTACTATTATTTAAATCAAAGATATGGATAAATTTTTTTTTAAATAAAAGAGGATTTAGTTTGACTCCTCTGGTGGCTGCAGCATTCATGGGTTCATTTAAAAATTAAAAATAATTTTAAAGCTTAAAATTTACAGATTTTAAATTAGAAACTATAGACAAGGTTTGAAAGATAGCTCAGTACATACATTGTTTACCACACAAGCATGAGACATATGTTAGTGATAAAAGCCTGGCATCCTGGTGCCTAATAATCCAGGGATTCAAGATAGGGAGAGATAGATCTCTATGACTCACTGTCTACCCAGTCTAGCCTGACTGAGGCATCAGGTTCCCAGTAAGAGACTCTGTTGCATAAAAGAGTGTGGGTGGCTATCTTCACGGAAAACATCTGAAAGCTCTCCTCTGACCTCTACATGTGCACATATACAGGTGCATCCACACACACAAGTATGCACATGCATTTGTCACGCACTACATAGAATCACAGACAAAACTGTTATCAAGCACTGACTATGTATTAATCACTGATATGACATGATACTATTCCTAAGTGAAATTCCCATGGAGTTAACAACTTTGAATGTGGGGACATAGACAAACAGGGCAAGGTGCCCTGCGTCTATCTCTGTGTGATTTACTCAGACCACAGTAACTTAAGAACAACTTCTTCAGTAGCTTCTACCTGTTCCTTAAACAGCCGAAACTGAATAAACAAGCAATATCCAGGGCATCAGTGACAATTCTAATGTAACCCCCAAGTGCTGCAGCCACCAGAGGAGCCAAACTAAGTCCCAAAACTCAGTTGTGAGCACTGTCCTATAACAGTCACACTTCTAATAATGAGTATCATGGTCCTGGACTTTAGCTCTGCTTCCACCTCATGTGCCACTATATAAACCTAGACCTGCTTGTCAAACCAACCCCAGAAAGCACCTACCCCAAGTTATCCCTTGTCAACATCCTCCATTTGCGACCCATGAGAAGCTTCACTTTGCTCAAGACAAAGCTTCCCTTCTTCATTCCTGCCTCTAAATCATCCTTATTCAAAATGCAAGGGAAAGAAGGTAATAGAAGAAATAACCTATTTCTTCTGATTAAAATGGTCTTGGTTTATTTCCATAGGCACACAGAGGGGGTCACAGATTTGGAATTTGACAATGAGGCAACTGAGCCTTCTTATCTGTTTCCCTAATGTACCCTCCGCTGCTCTTCAAGATGTTTCCACAGAGGAAATAAATACAATGACAGGAAGGGAGCCTGCCACCTGCATGGAACTCAGACAGATTAATGAAAGGAAGCAGAGACTTAACTATTGTTGATGTCAGAGCAGAGTTATGAGGAAGAACCTGAACCTTAGTAGTCATCTCAAAAGTGGGATGTAAGAAGTAATCTACGCACCATTACATTTTAAGTGACAGAAAATTGCAAAGTCCATTGAATTCACCTGGAAACAATGAGGGGTTTTTTTTGTTGGGTATGTGTTGTTTTCACATCAATATAAGTGGAGGTGTGAGACAGAGTCCCATTCAGTTAGGGAAGGAGAATGTCAGATTTTGTCTTGAGTGAATTTGAACTCTCTGGTTTAGACATCTAGAGCAGAGAACAATATTCTCTGTTAACGGGAGGAGAAACTCAGTTTTCAAAAAGTAGAAGCATTTAAGATTGTCAAGCAAGATGGAAAGGAAAGGTTTTCACAATCTAAACCTACCATCTTTCTCCTGGATGGAGCATTAGGAAAAACACCCTAGTGACGTGAAACACAAAGTTGAGACCGGCATAAGAGAGAAGTAATCATTCCATGTTCCTATATTCGTTGAATCCTCTCAGTGGGAGTTGCATAGGACATGGTGCTATATCAGTTTCCAGTAGTGCCACACCAACCCCTAATCATTCTCTACTTCCGACATTTAATGCTGACACTATACTTGGTGTCTACAATTATTAAATAAGTATCTGACTGTTGAAGAATGTACAAACACATGAAAATGATACTTAACAAAAGAAGAACTTTTTATCTTAAAAAGCCCCAAACTAATTTCTTTACCTACTGAGTGACCTTATGTCTTCATAAGGTTTCAACTAGGTTCTTCATTAAATTCATCATCTCTCTTTGCTTCCAAACTGGTAGTGGAAATGTTTGTTCCTTTGTGAAAGAATGCAGCAGAATTAGCACCAAGTAATTAGCAGGTTTAGTTAGAAGTTAGAAAGTGAGAAGCAAATGAAATTAAAGGGAGGGTAAATTTATTAGTAAAAGGTGTTAGAGTTGTGTGTGCTTTCTAATTAAGTGTTGTGACTCTATGTGTCAGCAATGCTTTGTAGTTCAGAGTCACAGAGGAGAAAGACTGACACCCAAAGCTGGGAAGGCAGGAAAGAAACTATCCTAGGCTCTCTGGTGGTTCCATCCCATTGCTATGAGGTTCTTACAGAACATATCATAGCTGTTTGTTAGGGCAGCCCAAACATTCTACTTTAACCCAGGACTACCTTTTTTATAAGGATGTAAGACTCAAGTGAATAGACATTGACACCTAAGGCTCCGGGACACTGAGTTGCCAAAGTCTAAAATCAGAAGACAAACAGCAAGAATGGGTAATACGTTTAATTAGAATGATACTTTTAATTCTAGCTGCCACCTTGTGCACATCTCTTAACCTTTCTGAGTTGCACACTCATTGACAAAATCTAAGTTGGTAAAAGAAGAAGGAATGGACATAGTATTCATAACAGCAAGCTGGTAGCCCCACACATCACTTTCCTCACCTCTGGGCTGAGTATAGGTCTGACTGGGCCACAGCCATCCATTTTCAGAGTCTGACTTGTGATCATTTTGCTTTGTGGGGGTCTCAGGATCTCCAGTGTTAAAATGGACATGATATATATCTGCTGCAGCTATCACAACTACCCAATAGGATAACTATGTTGGAAATATAAAAACCAAAGGAATCCCACAGAGTCTCATAATGATGCAGAAACACCTTCAGCAGAAGAACTGACTGGGCGCAGAAGCATTCATCCTCTAACCCCTTGGTTATTCATTTTTTTTCTGATATTTCTTAGTGTAATGGAAAAGAAACTAGACCAGAGGTCTAAATTGTTTATTGAATGTATTGAATATATGGGCTCCAAGACTTATGCTTGCATTCTAAGATAAACATGTGACTAAACCAAAACTCATGTGTTAAGCAAGGATGAAGGGCATACGAGGAGGCAGAGGGACTGAATGTCCAGTGCAGCACCTCCTGTTTTAGATTGGTACTGGGTCATTGGGATGACAGATGAGGTCGGTTTCTTGGTCTAGTTTCAGTTTCTCCTTCATGGTGTCAGTATAAGGGGCAGTGTGGGAAAGAGTTGTCTCTTTGGATTTCTTTCCTTTTAAACTCTCAGTTGAAAGACTCCTGTTGATTTTGGGGAAAGTGTATTATTTCACTAATTCAATGTATATTTATTGAATATCTATAATATCATAGGCACTGATTTACGATCATAGGCATAATTTCTGAGAGAGAGAGAGACAGAGAAATATCCTTGTTTTTACAGAATTTGCAGCCTATATCATCTTATTCTAACTGACAATAGAGGCAATCAATTGTATTGGAAGTAACGGTAGATTATAGACATTCTCACGCTAAACTAAGGCCGAATTTTTTTAAAAACAATTGTTAAGGATCATGAAAATTTGTATATTTTTTTGTGATATCTACAGAAAATAATTATATTGAAAACTAAAGCTAAAAATTTTGAAATATTTATTAATTTTTAAAACAATGGTAAAACCATTAATACTAGAATTCACTATTATAGATTATTTCTTTCCCAAACATATATGTTGAGCCTTACTACCAACATGATTAAATTTGCTGGTAAGTCCTTTTAGAAGCTAGGGTGAGATGAGGTCATGGGTGTAGACTACTCAGTATGTGTTTAGAGCCCTTCTCAAAAGAGGAGGATGCATATGGATAATTCTTTCTCCACATTCCTAGCTAAAAACAATCCATTTCAGCAAAGAGAAGGGACCCCTCAGGAAGGTGGGCTTAAACGAACCTGGAAATTAATTATAGTACCCTGCTCCCAGACTTCCTGTGTCTAGAACCAAGATACATAAATTTGGTTTACATCATTCTTAATACCTGTGGTTCGTCCTTATAGCATACAAGCTTACCAATACAATAAGATTTTATATAATTTTAAAAATAACTATATTTTCCAAAATAAAAAATAAAAGAAGAATGTCACTGTTTTAGCACTGTGAAAAATCTCTTTTCTGCCTGGTTTAATAGATTAGATATATTTTAATATCTGCCGGTTTATTTATTTAGCGAATCATATCATAAAATCTCTGGAAACTTCAGTGTGTAACTGTAAAGGAATAAGAAAACAGAAAAAAGAATACAAGCAAGGACTTAGGTTTATTATAAAATAGTTTAGAGTCTTGGTACCGCAGAAAGGATTGCAGAGTCCTGAATGCTGTCTTAAAAAATCAATACCATAGTAGGAAAAGCACACAGTTGCGAGCACCGCTTTCTACACTGTGTTCTTTAGAAGTCATTTCCTCTTTTTGAGTCTCTGCTTTATACACATTAAAAGAGTGGTGTGAATGACAGAGGTTCAGAATCTTTCTGGACAGAGTATTCTGTGCTGTCTACTCCCTGATATTTCTTATTTAATGTAATGAACTTGATCTTCCTCTTGCTATTTTTGTTCCTCCTCCATTATGTCTTTTATTTCATCCCACCTTTCTGAGTCTGATGCTAAACTGAGCTAGGATGAATGAAGGGCAAGTAGTGGTTTACATGAGAATGTCACCCATAAATTGAGTATTTTACTATTTGGACCCCAGTTGGCAGCACTGTTTGGGGGATTATAGAATTAGGGGATTAGAAGGTGCAGCCTTGCTGGAGGCAGTGTCACTGGGAACCTCTGAGAGTTTATAGCCTTGTCCCACTTCCAGGTCCATCTCTGCCTCTTTCTGTGATTGAGCTGTGATCTCTCAGCTTCCTTCTCAGGTGTTCTTCTGTCATGCTTCCCCCAGCATTGTAGACTCTGCCTATGGAACTGTAAGTCTAAATAAAGCCTTTCTTCTGTAAGTTTAGTCTGGTCATGATATTTCATCTTAGCACCAAAATGTAACTCTTACAGGGGCATGTTGTAATGCTCCATGTTTAGGAAACTACAGACTCTGAACAAAATGAAGATCAAAACTTCTTATGAGGTGACTCCTTGATATTGATCTGATTTAGTACTGACAGCAAAACTTGGCCTGAAATGGACTAATGAGAACAGAAGCTGTTATTTACTTATTTTTGATCTCTTATGAGCATGATCTCATCCACATGATCTCAACCTCATTCCACTACATCCTGAAAATCCCCAATGACTGAGAAGGAGGCCAAAGGCTTAAAGGAAGTAGTTAGAATTGGATATAGAAAAACAAACAGTTAGGCTCCTTAGAAACCATCAGTGAAATAAGCTAGACTTGGAGTGGTGGGCTTAGAAGGTCTGACTATTAACTTGTCCTCAGCATTTGCTCCAGTGGAACAAGAAGCCCACCTCAATTTGCCTCATAGAATCTATAGACAACAGGAAAAGATGAATAAACAGTGATTCTTTATGTTGAGTGTGAATGAGAAACTCATTAAAACATGTTTCTGAGCCTCTTCATAGACCCTGTAATTCCAGAGTCCCAAGGCGGGTCAGAACTTTCTGATTGTCAGGCGGTTTGTCCTCAGAACTGTCTTCATGTCTGGCACTGGAATAGATCTAGATTATTTTAGATTCTGAGTTATTCTGCAGCCACTTTAGAAAACAGCTACTCCTGCACCCCAACATATCAGTTGGTTCCATTATCATCTTTCAAGAGTTAAGAATTTCCTGACACCCATTAGACTTCTTAGCATGAGTACTCTACAGGAAGATTTCACATGAACATGGTAATTATATTATCGATATTATTTTTTTAAAACTACTTTGCTTTCTCCAGGGCTGGGGGATTAGTCTTCCAGGATTGGCTATATGATTGAAGCCGTACTATTACTAACTCTTTATCAGTGATTAGAAGGCAGTTGTAATGCATCAAGGCAATTGTAGGGCTCCTCATTATCATCAAAACTGCTAAATTTGTAAATCCCATGAGATCATCTTCCGGAGAAGAGCATGAAACCTTTCCAGTCTGGGTTTAATTTCAGTTTCTCATGACCTTTAACCCAGTATCAATACAACATCAAAGACAATAATGGTTAAGACAAACATAGAATGTTATATGGTACAAATGAATATCAGTCTTGAGACATCCAGGAATGCAGAAAGATCACTTTCTGGAGACAATTATGGCCATTGAGAAACTTCCCAAGTAAGGCCAAAATATATAAAGATAAATGAAATAAGTACTTGTTGGGTTAGATGGCTTATTTCTCATAGACTAGTTCATGTAAGAAATCATGATGATTTTTTTTTTTGCAGTGAGAATTGTTAACTAGAGACTATTGAATGTGCTGTTAAACAGGTTCTGAGAAACAAAATAATGACTCTTATAATGAGTGTAGATAAGAGACAAAATTCAAATGTAAGCTGTCACATGTCTGATAGCCAATCATGCAGCTGTTGGATAAAAAACTGAACATTTGGTCAGTGAATATTCATGAAGGATTAACTTTTCATAATGTAAAGAAAATTAGCAGGAAACAATTACTGCCCTGGTGGTGCTTCTTAATTAGTCAAGAGGGATAGGTGTTTGTGGAATACTTCCAGTCTATCTTCTCATTTTATAAGTGACAATACAAAGGTCCAGAAAAATAATTGCTGTCATAGACAAAATGTAAGTAGCAAAGAATCCTGATAATTTTGAATTAAAAAAGAATTCTTTTTACAAATAGGAGTACTTTATTGCCAAAACAAGTCACCAAGAGAGGAGGAAGACTTGATATAGACATGAGTTTTAATTCTGAAATTTTTACCTCCATCTAAAAGGTTGACCATCTAAAATGGTCCAGGTAACAAGGACCTCTGCCCTGCAGTGGGCTAAGCAGGTTGTCTTTTCTAGGTACCTGTTATTCTTTCTACAAGAATTCCTAGTCAGATTTTTTTATAAAATTGGATTACCATCATTATGTGGGCTTGAACTTAAGCAGATTCATTTGGCTAGTTTTCCCTCTCCTTAATATTTATAAATACAGGCCATAAGACTGTCTTGAGAACCCAGGCCAAAAGTCCCCTCACAGAACAATTGTTTCTTCATCCAATTACCATCAGAATCTGTACTCTGGCTTTAATTTTGTTTCTTCATTTTTCTCTCTCATGGAATATTTAATGTAATGAATTCTCAAATAGACCACTTATTTACCTCCAATATCTTGTCTCTGAATATGTTCATGTAGCACCCCAAATATAAAGACAGCCATATTTGACCCTTATCTCATGAATCATGATTCTAATTCCCATCTGAAATTAACATATTAATTAATGTGTGCATTCATTTATCATCTAAACTCTATTCTATATATCCTCTTTCCTCATGATGTCCAAGAGTATGGGAGCTCCTTGTTTTCCTGACTGTAATTGTCCTGTGCACTGTTGTATCCTCAGAACTCAGAACAACATTCATCAAATAGTAGGTGCTCAAACCAGGCTTGGTAAACAAATGAATTGAAAAGAATTTTTTAAATTTATAAGTAGAGACAACATATCTACTAAAGGATATTTTGCAGTGACAAACTTAGAAACATTCCTGTTTCATTCACTGTTTGTTTTCATTGTTCTTTCTTCTTTGCTTGGATCCTCTCCTTAATCAATTGTTTTTGTTAAATATATTATTTTGCATAAGCAGAAATTTCTTATCTACCTTAATCAACATGCATAAGGGATATATTCAAGCCAGAGCAAATAGAAGTCTCTGTCCTTTGGCTCCTGCCACATCTGCCTTCTGTAATCACCCATATTTATAGTAAAGACTCTCATTCCCTGTCTGCTCAGCAATGACCTTCAAGGGTTTGATCTAATACACTGGGAATTACTATGAATCATGTGGGCTTATTTAATTACTCATATTACAAAGAGCGGGAAAGAGAAGCTAGAACAGCAAAAATATGGTACACAAGGGAGAACAAAGGACTTTTGCAGAGAAGGAACATGAATGGAAATAAGAAAGAACTTTCTGTGAGAGTTGCTATTGTAAGTTTTAAGATCTTCCCCATGATTAAGTCACTGTTATAGCAAAGACCAAATGAAAGCTCACTTATGAAGAACGTGACATTCAAAACATGATACATGACACAAGAATCGTGTTTCTGTTACTAGTTGCAAATAGCCAAACCTATTTAGCGTAGAGTATGAGTTGCAAGTAATTTTTTTCTTTCTCCCAAACCAGTGTGCTCCCAAGACTGAGCACAAAGTTGCTGTTCCATGAATTAGTTTGCATCAATAAGGATGTAGGGACACAGGATGAATAAATCTTTACTGTTTTAATCACGGAGATTTCCATAAACACAATGTATAGAACAAAGACATACATATAGTAGGTACTCGAAAGACACTCCTACCTTTTATTTTTACCACCAGAACATACACACAATTACTTGTCTGTTCTTGGAAGAAAATATTCTCACTGATAGGCACATCCTTGGACAGTCTGTGTCTTGTTTGTGTTTACGTTAGTAAGGAGCATGGTGAACGTGGCTCCTTCTCAGATCCTTTATCAACTTCCCAGAAACAAAGAATACACAACTGTTAATATATTCTATGCTAAGAAGTGACCTCTCCGTAGCAACTGACATCTCAGGGTTTTCAAGACAGGGTTTATCTGTTGTAACTCTGGCTTTCCTAGAACTGACTCTGAAGATGAGGCTCGCCTCGAACTCACAGAGATCCACCTGCCTCTGTCTCCTGAGTGCTGAAATTAAAGATGTGTGTCACCACTGTCCAGCTTAGTGTCAGACCCTTAACTCTACCAAGCTGTCATTTCCAGATATACACAAAGAGAAAGCGAGTATTAATTAAACCTTAGGGTTATTGGGATGATCAAGTAAGGGTGTGTATATTAGGAGCATTCATATTGTGCTTAGAATGAGTGAGTACATACTTAATAAACATGTGAGAAGCCTACAGTTGAGTCATGAGTGATTTGCTTGGAAAGATTGGGTTTCAGAAAAAGGAATGCTGCTGTCTGTATCCACAAGTCTATGTTCTCATTCATATGTTCTGTTTGGACACAGATCATGCAAACTTTACATATTTTACTCTTGTTTTTTCTGTATATACACACCAGCTGTTGCATCAAAAGTCCCCTCTGCTAGAATGAAGAACTTGTTGTTATTGACTGAGAGAATAGAAGTAACTTAAAAAAATCTCAGCCTTAGGTTTTTTTTTTCAATTTACAGTGTAGACAGATACAGACTTTGCATAATTTTAAATGCAAAATATTTAGAGCAAATTCTCTAAGTTTGTGATTCAAAATGTGTCTGCTACCATAAAATTTGACGTTCTTGGAATAAAGGTGTCAAGGCTGAAATAATGTAACCAGTGTTGATGTAGAAATGATAATGAAATCAGTGTTAGTGTAAATGATTCTTTAAATATCCCTGAGTTGAAGGTGTCTTAAACACCCCCACCCATGTCCATGCTGTATTAGATAATTAATGTACAATGATAGTGTTGGTTTTGTTTTCCTATGGAAAGGTTTCTGGATCAAAGGAAACTTTGAATGGTAGGTCTATTGGCCTTGCATCACAGGTTATCACTATGTATTTCTTCAGGTCCTGCATATCAGCTATTTTGAATGTCTTAGAGTTTTGTAAATCTACTAAGTCAGTAGTTGTCAATTTAGGAAAGACTGTAGAGTTCCACATACCAGCTTCAACTATGGAGGTTCTTTATGAATTCTTCTGAAGTTAGCCTGGACATTATGCTTCTAAAGTGATTCTAGTGGGTGTCTGGTTTGAGTATTCTAGTACATCTCCTTCAAACTGTTTCACAATCAAAAATTCCTGTCTTCTCTCGATTGTCTTTAGAAATCGCAGATATCACCATGCAATATGCAAGTACTATTTGCATGGAATTTTTTTTTTAACTTGGTAGTGTTTCTTTTCTTCTTTTAATTAAAAGAATATTGCATTTATTTATTTACATGTGTGTTTGTATATTTGTGTGTGGGGCGTATAGGCATATGTGTGCAGCATAAACATGGAAGTCAGAAGGCAATCAGTTGGGAATCAGTTCTTACCTTCTACAATATGAGGCCCAGAGGGCCTCTGGTTCACTGGTGCACTATGGTCTCACAGGACTGGGACATTTTTACAAACTGTAACATACTTATCTGTAACGCTTTGTGAAGTCACCACTTCCTTTTATCCCTATTTTAAAAAATCATTCACTTCTATTTTCAATTTTGAGATAGGAGCCAGACTGACTTTGAACTCACAAAGATATACCTGACTCAGCTTCTTGAGGAAGCTGAGGCATGTGCCACCACCCTACTTAAAACATTCTTCATGGTCTATTCTAACTTGGAGAAAATTTCACCCTTTTATGACATGAATTCCTTAAATGTGACATCCTTAAACGTGGATGGAAGTTGTTTGCTTGTTCATATCTGCAAGGCCTAACATTGTCTATATAAGAGCTATGTAAAAATATTGTAAAGATAATAAAATTTTTAAAATAATTAATGTCCCTGGGTACATCTCCTGATTATGTTACTTGCATATTCTTTTATAACGATGGTGTTACACACTATAATTGGTTTTAAATTCTAAAGTGTATTAAACAACATATGCTTTTGGCTTAGTAATTTTATCCTCCGTTATATATTATATATACATACACATATATATTCACATTTGCATGTTGACCAAAAGGTATATAGTCAATTGTTTATAGAAGCACACTTTTAGAAGCTTCAAATCAGAAACAATTAGCAATATCTACTATATCTACTATTTAGGTAGATAGACTTGTCAAAGATAATTTTGACAAAAGAAAGACAATCATTCCCAAAAGAACACACTACACAGGATACATTACAAGACCTAAACTCAAAAGATCTGCTACCATAAAGGAGTCTGCAGAATGCTTCCTCTGTTTGCAGTCTGGATATTAGTTATCCATTAGTATTCAATTTATAACAGTACAATAATGCAAGCTGTTGACTTCAGATGAAAGAGAAGGAGAATGGAGAATGTGAGTGAGGGATGAGAGATCTTTGTGTTCTTTTATTCCTTCTCAAATTCAAGAAAACATAATTTACAAACATGAAAGACATAATATTATCATATGTGCTTCATAATCTTTCATGGAACATATTTATTATAGCACATACAAGGAATGGGATGGGGAACTTTGCCAACCATAGGAGAGTGGCTTCTATATATGTATTTCATGAATAGCTCCTTTCACTTCTATTGGATGCATTGTACCTTGACATTTGTTACTACAATTTACAGTACATCCAACACATCAGTAGGGCCATCCATTGTTTCTCAAATTTTTCATACTTGCTATATAGATGAAGCGGTTCAGGATAAACAGTTTACCTTCTTGTAGTCTTTAAATGTGGGAGCACTGTGTATTAAATGATATTCCCTGCTTTTTAATCTGGCTAATTGTTGAATGTCTTCTTTCTCAAAGATGTATTGGTCCAGAAGATAAATGATATTGTTCCTGATTATAAGGACTTTTCCACCTTAATCATCTTAGATGGCTTAGCTTGACATTGAGAGACTGATTTCAGCAGTTTAGTGCAGAGATGACTCTCTCTGGCTTTGCAATTGTGCAACAGGAGCAGGCTGATAATATTTTAAAATCAAAGGTTTGGAAATATCATAAATAATGCATTTTCAGGTGGTGATTTCATTAACTGCCTTTCTAGTAATTATTACATATGCTAATAACACCCTCCTTGGGTAAAATGGATTAGGATGAAGAAACACAGAAGATATTCTTTTTTAAAGCATATCTAGGATTTTCATTTCTGTAATCAAAGGTACTGATTCCCTGGAATTTACACCTTTAAGACTTGTCTTGTAAAACATAGATTTACCAGTAATTACCTTAATGCTTCAATGAACATAAACTGACTTATATCATCAAGATTGGTGTACCCTTGTTCCTGGAGCAAGATCCTGTGGATCTTCACTGGGAACCTTCTTTCTCAAACTCTTATTTAGACATAAACCATCATTCTCTACATTTGCTTGTTTTCTACTATAAATGTTTTCACACTCCAAGGTTAGGCTAATGAACCTTTAACTCCCTGAATGTATTGGCCTCCTTCATCTTGCATCCTACAAATTGTGATGGTTGGTTTTTTACCATCAGCTGAATACAATCTAGAATCACCTTAGGAGAGAGTCACAGTGAGGTTGTCTAGATTAGGTTGATAAGTGGGTAAATCTGTGGGGAATTGTCTTCAACTGTGGCTAATCAGGTTGGCAAGGCCTGTCCTTTGTAGACAGCATGATTGCCTAGAGTTAGGTCCTGACTGTAGAGTAGAGAAGGATTGCTGAGCACAACCACATGCATTATTTGCCTCAATGCTCTTGACTGTGGATGAGATGTGACTAGCTAATTTAAGTTGTTGCTGTCTTAACCATCCTGCTATACTTGACAGGAATCAGGAATTATGAGCTAAAACAAACCCTTTCTTCCCTAAGTTTCTAGGTCAAGGTGTTTTTTTATCATGCAATAGAACTGAAACTAAGAAATCATTACCCCCCCCTACTATTTTCTGAATACTGTCAGTTTCAGATAGTAGAGATAAAACTAAACTGTAATTATTTAGTTTCTAGCAAAAATTCTTATCTCAATTAAGCTCTTGAAGCTTTAGCCTTCGT
This sequence comes from Cricetomys ansorgei, assembly GCA_026225945.1. NCBI lineage: Eukaryota > Metazoa > Chordata > Mammalia > Rodentia > Nesomyidae > Cricetomys > Cricetomys ansorgei. The sequence continues at coordinate 4,721,178 of JAMJFZ010001390.1, forward strand.
TTTGAAATCTTATATCATTTTCTCCTATCTAGCCACCAACCATCAAAGAAACACACACATGCCTGCAAACACATGCTCACATAGACACATCATACCCAAGCAAGCCAAGGCCTTTCGATTTATGGAGTGGATTGAGGTTATTTATTTCCCTACCTAACTCAAATCTCTACAATTAATGTCAGTATTCATGTTTCTACTTCCCTCCTGCATTGTAAGAAACAAAATGCCTTTGCTTTTCCCCAACTTTTCCCCAAACTTTTGACTGTTTCAACTGTGTGCTTCTGCCCTAGCATCTGTTCTCATTCAGTAAAACATGTTCATGCAGGGTAACTGGAGTATGAAAAATGACACTGTAGATGTAGATGTTCTCAAGTATCTGTTTCAAAAGTCAATGACTTTTAAAGTCACTCTTACCATTACCCAAAAGATTTAAAAATATTTGTTCTAGTCATATGGATACTTTAGATTCCATTCTGTGTTATCCTCACTCTGCTTCTTCTCATCCTATGTTTTAAGAAGACGCATCACTACTCCCTCTAGTTGGTGCCCTCAATCCAACTATCAATGTGATCTCTTTCACGGTTCCTTAAGATATATCTTAGCCTTTGTACAAGTATGCCAAATGTCAATGAGGACATAACCGTCCAGAACCAAGGAAACTCTGTCACCTCCTGCTTTGTGCTTAGCTGAGCACTGAGGACAGAATCTGCTGACAATGAGTGACAGCTCTTGATCTAGGTTTCCGATATTTATTGGCAGACCCAGGAGGCCAAGAGCAAGCTCTGTTCATGGCACCAGGAAGACTATACCTACTGCATGCAGATCCTGGCTAGTAGCAACCACCTTATTGATTAAGCTCAGGCAATCTCTATAATCTTCAGTTCACTCACTGGGGTCACTCAAGTTCTCAACAATACAGTCTTTCAATAAAGATGGTCAGGTTCACTAGACTGACTGTTATATAGTATATCATTGCTGCTCTCTGCTGGCCAAAAGCATTATTCTCTCCAATTAGATGAGATTTAGAATGGGCCAAAGAAGGAGATACAGGGTTCTGATACTTTTATGCATGAGGTTACAATAACTTCACAGCCCACAATATTCATTCTTATACAGATTCATGGATTTTCATAAGGGACTACTGGAGTGCTGTAAATAAGCAATTATCTGCCAGATTTGTAAACCTTTAATTTAGGGAAAGTAGGGGATGTATCAGATTTACTACAAGCATTCCAATTATTCATTAACTTGTAGTTCAACACATTCTGTTAGCCATTGTATTTGAACTTCTTCAGAAGAATCAGCAGGTGCTCATGAGGGTATCATGTACATATAATGGTGTTCTGATTTGTAAAACAAAGTCTAAATTTAAGTCCATATACATGCATGGTTTATCTTATTGGAGGCTTACTTTTAAAATGGTAACTTGAAATTACTCACATTCTCCGCAGATCAACACTACTCCAAGCACAGCACAGAGAGGGTGAATGTGTACTTCATTGTGTCAGGAACAACACCTGCCACTAAATGGCATATATGTGCGGCTTGCCAAACAGCACACATACGAGGCTTGGTGGCTTGACAAACAGCGCGCATATACGGCTTGTCGAAAAGCGTGTATACACGGCTTGTCAGACAGCTAGCACACAGGGTACGCATGCGCGACTGGGCTCCCACTTATGGTTGGCCAGGGACATGCCCGAGCATGCCCAGAGGGGTAAGCCCACCATTGACACATGCGCAGTTAAGCCTCCCTATTAGAGCCAATCTGAAAACCTGCCAAGGGGCCCAGAGACAGGTGACCTATTGAGAAGCAAGCCAAGGCGAAAGAGTCACAACAGCAGCCTGCAATCCAGGAGCTGACCCGACCCTGGGCAAGAGGTCCCTCTTCCTGGGATAAACAAGTCTGCTTTTGCTGCTTCCCTGACTCTCAGAGTCTGTTGTTGACTCCGTGCCAGCTTACCCTTGCCCCCAAGGGTCTCAGACTGGGTTCAGTAACAGGTACAACATCTTAAACAACACTTCACAACCTCAGGGTGCATTTCACTCATTTCCTGCCACTTGCAGGGCATCTTGCATTCCTATTTGCCATGTGGAGAGGAAAAAATAGTACCTACTTCATTTCACTATAATATATATATTAATTGAAATATATGATCTATAAAGTGCTTAATTAGACATGACTCACTATATTTATCTTAGCTGTTAAAGTTCTAGTCCAGCCTGAAAAGCAAAGTTTATTGTTTATTTTAAACAAAGCTATCTGCTATAGGTAAAAAGAATACCCTAAGTGTCTGAAGAATATTTGATTTTTTTTAGATTACAGCTTTCACTCTGACATTGACTCTATAATTTAAAGTAATACCTGAAATTTTTCATGCCTCTGAAATTTTTCTAGATGTTTGCCTTGCCTAAAGGTAATGACGTATATCTGTTTAAAGTTTATTTACAATGGTTTAATGGTCTAGGGTATAATTTGTTCTGTGTGCTGACCTTCTGTTCTCTACCTGATGACTTGCCTGTAGAACAAATAACCACTGAGAAATGCTGGTAATCTTTGGGGAAAAGTGGCAAGAGGTAATTTTTGAAAGAAACAGTGAAAAGAGCAAAGTACACAGATCCAATGAAACATTCCTCTTTTCAAATATTGCTAAACTGACATTCTATCTGATAGCTCTGTGTGTATGAGTTCCATAAATAGTGATTAGGTCTCCACAGAGGTTATGATGTAAAAGTTAGAGTGAGATCTGTCTTTGGATAATTGCTTAATAGTTACAGGTATATTCTAATTATAATGTTTTATATGGTTCTTCATTCTATCTCCATTTTCTCTGATAAAGCCTATTCTAATCCTAAATTGATTAGAGTGTTCCTGAAATGCAATTTAAATGTGTGTGTCTGTGTGTGTGTGTGTGTGTGTGTGTGTGTGTGTGTATGTGTGTGTATATTAGAAAGTCATCACCTGCCATTCCAACCAAAGTTCAGGACAGCCTTCGGAGGGTACCAAAAATATAATGTCCTGGGGGAAGATAGCATTAGTCATATCCTGAAATCTCATGTTACTTGCAGATTGCTCAAGCCAAACTCTTAGTCTAACCAAGTTTAGCTTTGGTGGTCCTGGTCCCCTCTCCTTAGGAATCCTGCTCATTTACTTCTCATTCTCTTTATCCTCCATTGTCTCTCTAACCTGTGTATCACTGAAGATATACAAACTCATTAGTACCCAGAATCTGGAACTTTACCTAACCTGTCTTTTTGTGGGTCTAGTCTCTTTTCAGAATTGACTTCTGTGACTCACTTCTAGATACTGAATACTGAATTCATTAACTGGATCATTGTCTTCATTTCTCTGTTTTATCATCTTGGCAAAACATTTAAACCTTAAAAGCTAGGGTACAATTGGTATAGGATCAATGCTAAAGGTTAGCATTCAAGCTAAGAAGGACCTCAGAAACCAATTAACACTCTGGCATCTGGCCATGCCTCTGGTACACTATTGTACCTGCAATCCAACAAAGGGATAACTCAGTCCTCATGGAGAAAAGTAACACCTCTAGTCAAACAGAGTAACAGTCAGTAGCATTTCTTCGGAGACAAGTATCTGACACTGTCAATGACAACTCTCATTACTGAAAGCCTTTGCAATGGATTCATCTTATTCCTCCTCTTCTGCCTTTCCTGATTTCATATCATTTTGTTTTTAACACTTTGAAAAGCAAAGATAACATATCTTTTGGAGAAAAAAGTCTTTCATTGGATTTTCTACTTTCATCAAATTAATAAAATACCTTGAGTTATCACAATTTTACCAGAAATTTGGTTTTAGAATCGTGTCTTAAAACAGATTCTTACTGGAATATGTCCTCACTTTCTTTCTCTTATGCTTAATCACATATCAATGCTAAGAAGGTAAATTCTAAAGACCTATCCAATGCTTTGTTGGATAGAAGTAAGGCTCTTTGGTCTTTCACAGTAGATTTACATCCCTGTGCTAGATTATGTGTATTATGACCTCAGGAAGAAATCTCAGTTCTAATCACAGTAAGTGCAAATGTTTTCTTGCATGGGAAATGGACACACTACATATATATATATATATATACGTATATATATGTATATATACGTATATATATATATAGAGAGAGAGAGAGAGGGAGAACTGAAATGAGATTATCTTTAATGGTCCAGGCAGGTTCAATGTCATTCTCAAGGTTCACAAGTAAAAGACAAACCTGTTAGACTATGAGGGAATGACTCAGCCAGGAAGTGGAAGTGGAAGTGGAAGACCATCAATGTTTAGATACTACCAATTTACCTGATCATTAGAAGAAGTGTTGTTTGGGAATAGAGAACCATTCCTATCAAGGAAGTAACTCCTGGACTGCATGCTGGGGGAGGGGAGCAGTAACAGCTGCTTGCTCCTTCATGGGGAGCTTCAGGTAAAGACTCTCTCTCATCCATTATGGTTTTCTTCCTATTATGTTGCTATTTATATTGTTATATTGCTTTCCATCTTAAACTAAATCAAAAGAGCTTCAAAGGAATACACTAACTTCAGTGCACTCAACAGAGTAGTAAGGAACATTTGTTTAATGTATACCGCAGCTTCCCAGGCTTGATTTCCTTTTATTTCTTCCACATAGCAACATCTACATTTTAAGTACAGCCCTTCACACATTTTCAGCATGCTCTATATCAACTCAGGGGTGCTCTATAGGAAATCTAACTGACTTTTTGTAGGGGAAAATGTATATACAAAGTTTAACTAGTAGACGCCCAATGCAATATGTCAATTTGCCAACTTTCCCTGAGAATCTGAAGTCTTTCACAGATCTTGAGCTTCTTGTCCTAGAGTGTAGGCCTTTCTTCTTCTCTGCTTTCACACAGAATTGTGACAAGAAATATTCATACTATAAAGTATTCCTGGAGAGTAATTTACTCAATTATTCATATTTAAAATATTATAGATACAAAAGATGAGAATTTATTTTTTAATGTCAAAAATATGACGTATCATAAAATAAGATCTTATTAATTCCAGCCTGTGCTACTCTGCCTTCTCATGTCTGAATGTGTGAATTTGTGTTATCAATTATTGATGACAAGACCTTGCATAAGTCAGTTACACTTTTGTACATCCACATGAAAATATTAAAGCATACAAATTTACCTCCAGAATGCTAAAGAAGGTTAAATAAGGCCTTTTACACTAAATTCCTAGAACATTTGATACATTTTACACATCAGTAAGTATGTACATTGTTATCAAAACCAAAGATACATTCATTCTTCTGTGTTCAGTATATTAAATAAATCAATACATAAGCAGCTTATAAATTTCCAACATAATTTCCCTTGTCTCTGCCTCAAGTTTTCTGTGTGTGTGTGTATGTGTGTGTGTGCATGTATGTGTGTATGTGTAAGTGTGTATCTACTATAAGAAACAGTTTGAAGTTAATAAGTTCCAGGAAGCTCTCTTCACCTAATAGATTGGGGCCAAACATTGAAGGCTGCAATCCAATAATTTCTATGTCTCTACCCTGACTCACCGTCTTAGTTACATCTCTACTACTGTGAAGACATTATGACCAAGGCTACTTATAAAAGAAAGCATTTAATTATAGCCGTGATTATAGTTTCAGTTTATGATCACCAAAGCAGGAAGCATGGCTACAGGAATGTAGGCATGGTAATAGAGCAGTAGCTGAGATGTCAAATCTTATCAGCCAAATGTACACACAGAGTAGGACAGCTTGGCATGAACCTATAAAGTCTCCAAGTTCACTTCCCACACCTCCTCCAACTAGTCCACACCTCCAGATCCTTCCTAAATAGTCTGCCAACTTGGAACCAAACATTCAAATATATGAGCCTATAGGGCCATTCTCTTTTAAACTACTATAACTGCTTAATGTTTTTGCTGAATTTCCCTAACAAAGTGGACCATGAGAACACCTGAATCTGATTTCTTTCTAGAGAATTACATTTGCTGAAGTTGATATCCACTCTCCCTGTCTCTACACACTCTGCTTTTCAGGCTAAAGCCTTCTTCCCAAGCAAAGCTATTCTAACAAAGCTGCTCCTGAGCAGCCTCTCCTGACCTCTGCCCTAGTTGCTTGTCCTTTGGTTAATAACCTCATGTTGTTGCTAATAACTTTGACCATGTGTCATGCACATGTAAACAAACTGGCACAGAGCAGATGTGGAGCACTTTTGTGGTATATCACAACTAATTAGGAAAGATGGGGAACTTGAAAATTGTTCTTAAAATAGAAAGGGGCCTAGAAATTATTTCGATGCTATGTGTTTAAAAATTAACTGTTTCATTTGAATAGTAGTATTTACATAAAATGATTTCTAGTATGGCTTGTGCTAGTGGAAAACAACTTTCTATTATAAATAAAAGGAAAATCTGAAGAAGAGGAATCTTGCTTCTTCAATGTAGAAATTTAAATTTTACTCTGATGTGGGGCTTAGATTAGTTGACTGTTTTTGCTGAATGGTTGATTATAAAATCAACATCATTGATCCAGATAATGAAAATTTAGAAAAAGCAACACCTGTCTTTTATTAAACTGTACACTTTTACTTCTCTGAAAAGATTTTAGGGGCAATAAGTGCCTTGTGTGAATTGACATTGATTCAGCCAAAAACTCTTGTGTTAGAGCTAAAAGAAAAGTGAGATGGATCCAGATATGATTGTGCATTTCTATAATCCCAATATTCTGAAACTCAACACAGAACCAACCTTTGCTTTATAGTGAATTTAAGGCTAGCCTTGGCTACAAAGGATCCTGTCTCAAAAAGAAAACAGATAATCACATAAAGGTGGCATGTGGGTTTGTAATAAGAAAGCTATCAGGAAATAAAAAAAAGCAAACAAACCTGAAACTAGAATAAATAAATGTAGACTGCCCTGGGCCAAAGACAGGAAAACGAATTTTTCTAGGACAGAGCAGAGTTTTAGGACACCAACGGAGATTTCATGTTGCTTGCTTAATCATTAGTTTGGTTAAAATGAAAAGGAAGTTGGCCCATAGCAGTTGAGAATAGAGAGGAACTAGGCAGTTGGAGGAAGGCTTAGCATGGAATATTGCGAAGAGAGAAGTCTTAGTTAAATCCACATGCTCTAAGATTTTACCATAATGGGAGACAGTGTAGGCCTATGACTAATCTTCTGTCCTATTTGGAGGCAATGGAGGGAAGATTATCTCCAATCCTCCCCAACTTGCTCCTACACAAAAGCAAATTTCTGACCAGTATTCTAGGGGCACTGAGGCTCCAAAACAGTCCCTCATAGGTTGTCAGTGAGCATCTGAGGGCATTGGCCAGGCTCTTCCTGCCTTCTGTCCCTGCTTCCTGCTGGCACTCTTTCTCTTTGCCATGCTTTTGAGCGAAGACAATGGCACAGATGGATGCTGGGCTCCTGTGAGACACATCATAGCTGAACCAAGTGCAGCAGTAACCCTAATACACTAAGGATCTGATGCTTAAAGGATAAAACGGTAAATCTTATGTATGACATATAAATGTTTGCTGAGTGTCAATATTACAGAGACCCAGACTATGAATGACAGAAATCAGGTAGTGTAAATGTGCTTTTTTTTTCCTGCCGGGTTCAGTTCTACATGAATATATAAACATATCCTGCAAACTAAAATACCAGGAGGAATTTATACTTGAATTTAAGAAACAATATAGATAATATGAATGTTGTTGAAATTAATGAAAAAAAAGATGACTAGATAGTGAATAGAATTCTAAAGATTGATTTTCCAATATTCTGGTTTCCCAAGTCAAACCTAACTTTAAGTATTGTTTGGAAGAAGTTATGACCACATAAATCCTAAATCAGTTGATTTTAAAACACAGAGATTATTCTCACAGGCCTAATCTAACCACAACAATACTTAGTAGCAGAGAATATTTTGTTTTGTTTTTCCTGGTGGGTGATAGAAAAAGGAAGCAAATAGATGAAAAGAAGCAAGACTCAAGTGTCATTGCTGACTCGAGGAGATAAAGATGACACATGAAAGTGCTTCACTGACCTCTAGGAGCAACAGGTGATTGATGACCAGTAGCCAGTAGAAGTAGGAGTAGAAATAGGAGCTGGAGTGCTATCACCACACAAAGGCAAAATCTGCCAGCTATGGGAATGGGCTGGGAAAACAATTCTTTGCTGGAACAAAACACATTGATTCGTGGGCTTATGAAATCCTAAGCAGAAAGTTAGTAGAGATTCATCAACGTCCTAATTTATAAAACATGAGTGAGCAATATTTTAAGGCATTAGGATTATTATATTTTTGTTACCAAGAGGCAGAAAACAAACAGTACACACAATGTTTTCATAGATAGACTTCCTAGAAACACAGACTTCTTTTGTAATTTTTGCATATTACATTTTCCATGAACTACTATGCAGCTGTGTAAGTTCTAGGTAACTGATAACAAAAGAATGCTTACAAACATATAGACTGAAAAAACACAGCCTGGTCTACAGAGTGAGTTCCAAGACAGCCAGTGTTACAACAGAGAAACCCTGTCTCTAAGAAAAAAAAAAAAAAGACAGAAAAACAACTCCCTCTGGCCCATAGAACAGCCCAATATTTATGTATCTCTATAGCCCTGACAGAATTGTTTATATGCAGATATAAGGGAGAGATTTTTCATTTTCCTCAGAAACAGAGTAAGATTCTAAATATTCACTTTGTAATACATTAAAGTAAAACATTACTGTGTTCATTTTATACCTGCGGACAATGATGAGTTTAACTTCTTTGGGAATGTTTCATTCAATACAGGTAGATTCAGGGATTATTTCAAATTTACTGGGGAGGGACAAATATTTGTTTATCCTACTGTATATGAGAAGAAGGCTAATTATTGCCCATAAATTCTCATCTTATTCTTCACACAAAACCCCCTGCCTGGTCTACAATGTTGGTGTCTTACAGCTTAGATTTTATGTACTGGGTTCTACAGCCCTCAGTGTCTTTCTTATACCACAATGCTACGTGATATAAAATTTAACTCATTTTCTTGTACCCCAGCCTAGCTCCAGCATCTTCTCTATATATCCCAATCCCAATGGTTTTGTAAATACATTTATTTATTTATTCATGTGTATAAGTCTCAGTCTCTCTCTCTCTCTCTCTCTCTCTCTCTCTCTCTCTTTCTCTCTCTCATGTGTGTGTGTGTGTACACATATGTGTGGAGGTCACATGATAACTTGTGTGAGTTGGTTACCTCCTTCTACCATGCAGATTCCAGGAACTGAACGCATGTCACTATGCTACATGCGCTTTACCCTCTGAGCCATCTCATCCTGTCTGTTAGTCCACTCTTAATGTTAATATTTCCAAATCATTAAAGCTTCGTATTTTGGAATACTTTTCCCCTTTCATTTCCCTTCCTCCTGTTACCTAATTGGTTATTAGTAAGTTCAGAATGTTGCACCACCCTCTCCTGCTTCTGTTATCAACGCCCTCATTCCTACCCACACTTACTGCAACAACAGATAAATAAGAGTCAGGTTCAAATTTGTGGTACCTGCCATGTTTTGAAAGAAAAAAAGTAAAAGTAAATATGTACCCACATCATTACATATGCAATCAAATGTTTATTTGAGATAAGAAAGAAAAATGCAAAATGTTCATCTTCCTCTTACATATTCCTTTGAGTCAATTTACCAGTAACTTTCAGGTACAAATAATCCCTGAGTGCAAGTTGGCACCTCTCCTAATTTTCCTGTGACTTTTGGATACCCACAAGGAGCATACAAATGAGGGGGGCTTTAAAGTCATTCTTCCTTAGCTTTACCATCTTGGAGCACATTGCCAATTCTTTCCACATTCTTAGCAAAGAAAATAAATTAGACCATGACAGGTCCAGAAAATCATTCAGAGTTTTTGAAGGTGGAGAAAGATAACGAACCTAGAAGAGTTTAAACAAGCTGGTTCTTGAACTGCAATCCGGGTTTCTAAATAAAACCTTCAGGGCATCCATGCTTTCACAGAGCTCCAGAGGTGAAATGAGTGAAACTGACCTGTGCATATTAGAGCTGAGATCGGCAGTGCAACTTCGATTGCTAGAAAACTATCCTGTTCAGTGTCACTAAGAGCTGAAGCCCTATAGGGCAAAGGACTGCTCCAGTGCATCCCAGGGACCAGAGTCTGTCCCAAAGTGAGGGCAGATGTTGTGAAGGTGGATGAAAAGAAGGTTGATTAAAGTCTAAGAGTGAAGCTGCTGCTCGTCTCTCTTTGCAGTTTCTATATTGGCATTTATTCAAGCAAAGCAGTAAGCTTGATGAGGACCGTCAAGGCACAGAAAACCATCAGATTATCAAAGGAGATGACCAAATGAATGTCAAACATAAAGGAAACCACTCAGGACCAGAACATAAATATGTCCAGTAGCCACAGAAATGAGAAGTGTTTGCTCTGCCCTTAGCTAGAGTAGGAACATGAACTTGTGTATAAATATCAGGGCCAAGTTAAAATATGTTTACATATTATCATTCATTTACTGCTTAAAATATGCTTAAATTATAGTGTTCAATTCAGTGAAAGAAGCCCATTTAAAGCATGAATTCTGTCATTTTGAGTTGTGCATTAACTTATGACAATCTATGATGAGCATAAATGTATCAGATCTACTACTTGAATCTGTATTCTGCTAAACAGAAGCTTTCTTAAGAGTGAGAAAATAGGGCTAAGGGGAAGCTCAAACAGTAAGATGCAAGAGCAAGGACCTAAGCTACATCATCAGAACACACATTTGAAAAAGCTAAGCACAGCAGGTCTGGGAATGCAAGGCCAGGAACATACGGAGAGTTTATTGGTTTATTGGCCAGTCAGCCTAACTTACTTGACAAGTTCCAGGCCCCTGTGTATAAGACGTTTTGAAAACATCTATCCATCCATCATCTATCTATCTATCTATCTATCTATCTATCTATCTATCTATCTATCTATCTATCTCTATCAACTATCTATATATGATTTGAGTTAGGACATCCAAAGTTGCCCTCTGATCTCTGCACTAACAGGTACACAGGCACCTTCATATAAAAATGCACATTTGCATGTGTACATACATACAGCAAAAAGACGCTGATATGAAGAAATAAGGGCACATTGAACATAATATTAATTAAACTCCACTAACATCATAGAGTTTATATTCTTCACATAAATTCACTCTGTCAAATGATATGAATTAAAAGGTCTGAAGTACATATAAAATGGTCACATTACAAGTTTCTGTCATAGGCCAGGTTGTGGTAGCATACACCTTTTAATCCCAGCACCTAGGAGGCAGAGGCAGGTAGATCTCTGTGAGCTTGAGGCCAGCCTGGTCTACAGAGTGAGTTCCTGGAAAACCAAAGTTACAACAGAGAAACATTTTATTGGGGAAAAAAAAACAGAACACAAAAAAAAGAAAGAAAGAAAAAGGAAAAAGAAAGAAAAAATCTTGTTATATAAGTCAACAAATACAGTCCCCTATTCACCCCCCACACCTTGAGGTAGAACTGCTGGTAATTTGTGATCACAGGCAAGTGTGTACACATTACAAGTTTCAACAACAACAAAAATGATTGTGTAACAATATTCTTATTTCTGACTCTAAGTTATTGAACACTGTTCAATAGTATTTACTTCTTGTTCCTAATCAGTAGGAAATGTCCATTTTATCTTGTGATTACTGGATGTCCATATTATTACCACTCCTGATATACTGTGAACCCTTCCTCTGATCCTGTTCTTAGTCCAAAATGTAAAAAAGTGTCTATGTGTCATCTGGCTTACAGGGAACTTCAGGTCCCCCTGAGTAGTGCACTCACTTGTGTTGAGAGCAAGGAGAGAGTGTGTCTCAGCCCCTTGTTGGCTATGCTGTAGCTAACTGTGCTACAACAACATGCTCTCTAACTAACCACTCTAATCCCAGTTCATGCCAGTATCCATTCTCTCTACCCTATAGTAGCATGGCTCAGTTTGTCATGCTATTGTTTCCTGAGAGATTTTTCCTTATAGTCTCCCTGTATTTTGTAAGCAGCACCTCTACTAAACTCTTCATACAATACAGTTTTCTGCATCCCACATCTTTCTGGTCTGGACCTGGTTCCTGTCACAGCCATCATGAAGCATGCAGCTCCTGAACAGAAAAATGCTTTAGCTTCTAACAATTGTTAGCAAAATTTTCATAAATGTATTCCCAATTTGCTTCAAAAGTAGTTTCATGGTGGGATTTAAATTCAAGGTTGTAGGTTAGACTAAAAATGATGCTAGGCAATATAGTCTCATTTCTATAAATTTTCACATTTTAAGTGGATTTGTTTCCAGAAAAACCATAAACTTTGCTTTACAAATACAGAATAAATCATCTCCACTGTGTGAGAATTGAGAAATCATTGCCCAATGGTTTAGCAATATTTATATTTTTATATTGTCTTACCTTTTTATGCATAGAACTATGTATTCTTGAACAATTTATCATAAAAGAAAAAGAGATCTATCCCTTAATGAAATCTTTAGGAAATCAAAATGCAGAATATGTCTGAGTTAACAATTGCTTATATATTAGAAAGAAATATGGGTAATAAAGTTTATGAAATAGAAATTTGGAATGTTGACACTAATTACATACGTTATTCAAATTAATGCCATATTTCCTTTATATCAAGGAAATGGGTATGTATTCAATAATTGTAACTGTATGTTTTCAATGTGTAGGCACATTTATATACCACATTGTACTCTCTCCTATGCCAATTATTTCAATTTAACATACAAAGATTAACCACATGCTACAAAGTGCATTAGTCAATGATTTTTCTTCTTTCACTTCAAAAAGTATTATTCTTAAAGGAGAATTGGACCAAACTCAAGATGTGATACTCCTAGAGAAGAAGAAAGGAGACACAAGTAAAAAGCATTAAGAAAGGCCAATCAGAGTGACAAGTCATAGCATTCAACAGAGAGTTTGGTCCTATTGAGAAAGACAGCACAATTCGATTTTCTATGTTATTTTATTTGTCTCTGAGCAGCAATATGAATGGTCTCTCTGTTTTGATAACACTCAACATTTGCTGGTTGGAGAATTGCACTGTTTCTATCAAGTTTAATTTGAAAATAGTAAGGATAGAGGAGAGTGAAATTGTCCTTAATATATTTTGTTAAAATATGACTTATTTGATTATAACTAATAACTTTGAAGTAAAATATCTTGCTTATAAGGAATTAAATATGTGTGTATTTTAAATTATTATTTCTTGGTCCTCAAATTTTAAATGTTCTTGAATTTATAAATATAGGAAAGGCTAAGATTATATAAAAGGATCTAGTTATATCAAAGACACTGGCTGTGAATAAGAAAATGTTTTATAGTTTCAGACTCAACAATTTAGGAAAAGCTTTGCATTTTCTCGTTCTTCCTTCATATATTGATGCATTTCAATACTAAGTGAAAACTTTTATACAAGGATTGTTCTAAGAAGTATAGGTTAAATCTCCCCATCTTCCAGAAAGAGTACAGGGACCAAAAATTTCTCTACAATATTTTAACTGTTGAACTCTGAGAAATGGCTCTGAGACCACATGAACAGAACCTGGATCCTGATCACAAGGGTCATGGAAATTAAGTTCTATCTGGATCCTAAAAGAGAAATAGTTATCCATCTAATAGAGAAAAAAATTGAAAGGGAAGATTCCCAACGAGATATATTTATTATTCAAGTAGTCTAGAACGAGAGAAGTCTGGACCAGCCCAGGAAGAAGCCTTTCCATAACCAAGAGAAAAACACAACAGTTTTATATTTGGCTTCAGCATCCCTGTTAGGAAGGAGGTAAGCCTCGGTAAACAATAGTCCAGAGTAAAGAGGTTGATTAAAGCCAGTAGCTGTGAAGTCAAGAAAAGAGAGAGACTAACTGTTTAAACTAGAAGTGAATAGGAAATTATGGCTTGGGTCCATCCGAATCAGGGAGAGAGGGCAAAAAGAAAAGTAGACACAAATGAAGGGGAGGGTGAATCAAATTAGAACTTATATTTTATTTCATTTCATTATTTTCAATTATTTTTTCTTTTGAAAATTTCATCATGAATACTATATTTATACCATATCTTTCCATACACACACATATACATGTGTGTGTGTGTGTGTGTGTGTGTGTGTGTGTGTACAAATATGGTCTGGTGAGTCCATTTAATGTTGCTTGTATATATGTGAGTTTATATGTTTAGGGCTGACTGCTTGAGATTGAATAACCTATCAGTGGATTTGTCCCTGGAGGAGACTGATTCTCCCTTTCTCAGCAGTCATTAGTTGTTTGTAGCTGTTTCTCTACTGAAAGCATTTTATAAATCCTTAACACAATCCAGTACCATCTCTTATAAAGGCAAGAAAAGTAAATGATGTGATGGTATTTGGCTTTATATCTGTGGAAATCAAGGAATCCAGGTTCTATGCTTACATTGATGTGGAAGAGTACAGACAGAATTGCCTGTCAGAATCAGTATATAAATTGTAATACAATGGAAGGCAGTTTTGGATCCAATAGTGGCTTCCTTTATAAACTTTAGCAATGGTGTGAGACTTTCCCAAGTACAGTGTACAGATGCTCAGTAGAACCCTCTGTTCCCAGCAAATAAACAGCTCTGGAAGAAATCCAGGATGCAGGGAGTTAGAGAAAATGTGACCTTGATTTGAAGATACCTAAGTGTTAAGCAGAAGAGAGCGTGACTCTGTCCATGTACTGGGTACACTGTGGAAATGCTATAGAATGAGATGTATGAAGACTTGGAGGGCAGTTAAGGGAGGAAGCTCAGACTGACACTGATATTTGGGAACCCTCCTGACTGTGGTCTGAGCTCACCTGCTCTCGGCCTGCAGACTCAGCTAGGGTGTTAAAACTTTGTTCACATATGTGACCATTTGTCTTGGAAGAATATGCAGTATAATTGGATGATTTGTTTGTAAATGTGTGCGTTCATGTGACTGTAATGATAAAAAACAATGACAGCGTGACAAAACTAGCTATTATTCCAAGGCCATTTCATACCATAAAACAGTGGGTTTGTTTACACGTTCAATTATAAGCCCTTCATTCTGTAATTCTGTCCTAGAAGAGAAGTAGATCTAAATCAGACTATCATTCTTAATAAGCAGTTAATGAAGAAGCTTAAAATAAAGGCAATCCGTTGACTTGAGTGCTTTGAAAAGAGAAGCCCCCAAGCTAGCCATTACTTCTTGTTAATCAACACACAAGCTAATGAATGTAAGATTTAAAGGCTGTTACCAGACTATTGAACTCACATCTTTCAATTTACTCTAATCTTGTCAACACAGATGTTTAAGTCTGCCTAAAAATATACTTGTTAAGGAGGTCAAAGAATATTTTTAGTAATTCCAGAGATTATGCATATAAATCTAAAATATTAATGCCAATTAAAGGGATTACTTTGTTAGAGCAATTGTGACAGGAAAAAAAAAAGGTCCTCACAGAAATAGTTCTTTAAAACCTAAACATGGTGATTAAAAGGTGGCTTGGTGGTTAAAAATGTGTATTGTTCCTGCAGAGATGGAGAGTTCAGGCCCAACACTGATATCAGGCCCCTGACAACTACCTGTAACTCCAGCTCCAGAAGAACTAACACACTCCTTTGGCCTCACTAGATACATGCACACACATGTGAATACACACACAGGTGCACACACGAATAAAAGGTAAAATAAAAATGATTGAGCTCATACTATAAGATTTACATCATTAATCAATTCCTAAGTAAAAGAAATGTAAAGTTGTTATTAAAATTACAAAATTGCTTAGTAAACTCTATAGGTTCCCATAGTCATCTCTGGCCCTTAGTGCAGTTTTAATAGTCAGCTTCATATAATAAGAATGGGTCCTTTAAATAACATGGAAGGATTTGTTTACAGTTCTGGAGGTTGGGAATCCCACACTCAGGGGTATGGCCTGCTTACATGCTGCTGAGGGCTCTTGCCCTGGTTTGTAGAGGCTGTCCTTTTTCTCTACCTTCAAGTGTGAAGTGAGATATGTAGGCAGCTCTGTTTATTGGAACATTAGCTGAACCTGGAAGGCTCCACTTTCGTGATCTGATCTAATTCCCTTCAAAATACTCCATTTCCACATGCCATCACATTGAGAATTATGGCTTCAAAAGATCATCTTGGACAACACAGTTTCGTTACAGAACTCCCTCTATATTATGTGACTGCTTTCTCTCCTCTTAAAATAGATGAATGGGGTGGGAATTCATCTAAGATCATCTTCCCCTTTAACGTTAGCAATTAACTTGCATTACTTTAAATTTTTTCTTCATAGAAATTATACCATCTTCAGTTTCTTCAAACACCATGTACTTATTTATATATTTAAAATTTTGCTGGCTAATTGAATCATCAAATTTTGTACAGGTTAATGGCCAATATATTTTCAATGCTCTTATTATGAACAATATTAAAATTTTTTAGATCAACAGAAGTTGTTTGTATGTCCTTTGCCAGGTTTTTCTGGTAATTATCAGTCATGGTATTCACAATTTCTATTAGTTCTTTATATACTAAAAGCATTAGTCGGACCACCAATGATAGAAAGTGCATCTCTGCAATTATTAATTATGGAATATTAATTAGAGTATATTAAAGCTCTAATTCTTTTAAACCATTCTGATATCAACCTATACTTTTCCATTGTCAAGATCAAGCATGACCTCAATATAGATAAGTCAAATACAGATTCTGTTTTGTCTTGCTTTGTCTGCAGTCACTTTTTGATGAAATTGATCACAATTCTTCCCTATGAAACCTTTGTAAAATGTCCTGCCTGCCAAACATGTAGTCAACAGGCTGACAGTTCTCAAAATATTTGATCTCTATTTTTCACTCTCAGAGAAATGCCAGTCTCCCTTGTTTGTCACACCTGTATATAGATCTCTTACAAAATCATGAGTACGAGATGTTCTGTGGAGCTTTTTATTACTCTAAAAATGCCTTAACGTCATTGGCCATATCAGAAGAGAACAACTTTATCCTTGTAATTGCTCAGGATGCTAAGCTAATAAATACTGCTGACCTTTTATGCTCCCATATATCACATCTTACCCACTAGCAAAAATCTCAAAACTCCGTTTTCAAAATAAATCTATGATCTGATAGTTCTCCCTACCTGCACCTCAGACACTGTGATCTCTTCCAAAATCATAACAGCAATGCCTAGATCATCTCCCTCCTTCAGCCACAAACTATATCTCCAGCATATCGACCAGTGGCTCTTCTAAAATGTCAGTGAGATTATATTGGTCTGTGCAGACACATCTATTGGCACCTCCTTCATTCAAACCAAAAGTCGGTCTTTATAATTATTTCTAGGGTTTTGCATTAAAGTATAACTTCTTATGTACTATTCCATACTATATTTACCTAATTGTATTAGAAGTTTCTTTGATGTGATTCCAGCACATCCAATCCTTATTCCCTTATTTTGGGCTGACACAAAAGCCTTCAGCATTCTTTCCAAGTATCTATGAACTGTTGTAATTTACCCCTGTGTCCCTTTACACAGATTTCACTTCTTCTGGAGGCCATTCCAAAGTGCTTCCTCAAAATTGTCATCCCTCAACTATCTATCCTGCATATCACTGCTTGTTTTCTTTTTGTGATAGCATGTTTCATCTTATGTAATATATATTTGCAATATTTATACAAATTATCTGTTAATATTATTAACCAAAGTGTGTGAAATGAAAAATTATGAGGGGCACATTAAGGAAAAAAGACCATTGTGAAAGTAGTTTGGTAAATACTATTTCACTGATATGTCAGGGAAAGCCAGTTGATTGCAGCATTGAGTGCCGGGAGGAGCAATTCAAACTCCATTCACTAGGTAATGAGGAGCTATTGTAGTTTCTTTACCCCCATGGAGGAGTATGGAGGAGGACTGAAGCCATGTTTTAGAAGATCCACTTTCTAGCCATGTGTTCTGAACTGGAACACGAATGCTCTAACCTTACAATCCTGGAGTGCTGAACTTGGGGAAGTTTGAAAGGATAGTGAAAAGATGGAATTTGTACTGAGCAATGACATACACAGGACACAAAAGAGCAAGTCAGAATCTGTTAATGAGATTTGGGAGGGGCAGAAGGGTCTGGTACATAGAAGATAACATAATTTTTAGTTTTATGAACTATGTTTTTTCTGCCTTTTCCCCTATATATTATATGTAAAATTAGTTATTTTAACAAGACAATTAATGGTCAACCTCTGAAAAAACTATCACCTGACATAATTTAAGATGATTTACTTGAATATCCTATTTCTTTCTGATAACTAGATAGGACTGGAAATCAATAGTTTTGAATTTATTCGTATTAATATATTTTAATCCTGATAGTGATAAAAATAAACAAATCCCAGTTTTTAAGAATGTTCAGTGGATGTTTCAGATCCTCGATAGTCTACATAAATTATCTTTAATTATTATAATAAGCCTTAAGGTAAATATGCCAAGTACACTCAAAGGTTCAGTTTTACCTTCAGCATTGTAAGATGATTGCTGGGGAAAAGCTTTCTATTTACAAACCACAGGTGTGCATATGTATGTGTGTGTTTATTCAAATATTTCCACTTCATTTAAACAAGAATGATAATGACATTTTGGTCAAAATGGTAAGGAAAGCTTAGGTAAGCCATGCACTATTTAATAATTCTCTCAACCACTCATTGTAGAATATGTGGGATGAACCAGAAAGAGAAATTAACAGGGACAGAAATTATGACTGATAGACACTGAGTGTTAGAATAAGTGAATGGGAAAGATCTAATCAGAAAAGAGACCTAACACATGCCACAAATGGGACACACATTTATCAAATAACAGAATTTTATCCAGATTTGAAATCATATTTAAATATTTTGTTATTTTAACAATACCCTTCCATTACATTGAAGCTTGTTTTTTTTTTAATTAGTGGTATGAAGTCTTTTTGTGAAAGATTATTCTATTTTTTTCTAGCAACTCATATTAATAGAAGCAATGGTTTATTTGTAGCTACTGTGTCAAAGATATAGTGACAGAGCAAATTTATATTTTCATATAAAACAACAAAAACCTAAACATTAGATTTGATAAAATTTATGAAAACACTTAACATCACAGAATAAATTGTAATGATCACTCTGACACCAGAAATTAATGCAATGAGCAACACAAGAACTTGTGTTCCAAGAACTTGTGTTGGTAATGAATGGGATCATTGGTGGCCTTGGTAATTTAGAGAGATGAATATTAGAATCTGGAAAGGCCAAAGTAACTATTTCTTGATAGTCTCAGAACAGAAGAAAAATATCAGAAATATCCCATGATCTCTATAATCCCTATGGATTATTGATAGTAACATGTAGAAAAACTACCCACAGATGGAGAAAGAAATAATCCTAATGGATTATAAGGAACAGTACTGACCTCACAAAGGACTATAGATAGTGACTATACTTTGTAACAGCATGGGAACAATCATAATCAATTCAGCCTCAAAATACCAGAAAAATATATGCAATAACCAAATTAAAAGTAAGTTCACAGCTCTACTTAGAGTTTTATACATATATTCTTCTGTATTGGATGTGTTCAGTAAATAACCATATCAAGAAGTATAGAAAGTTGTCCATGTTACCATATCTTGAATGAATTTCAGATTAGTTATTCTATTACATAGTGAAAATATATTAAAATGTCTTACTACAGTTGTGCATTTATTTTGTCTTGTTTGTCAGGTTTTGATTTAGATCTTTAAAGCCACCTTGTTATGTTCAAGTAAATGTATTATTTTTATTTCCTGTTAATTAGTTACACCATCATTCAGATTTAAATAATATTCTTCATACCAGAGAATATTCTTTTCTCCATAATAGATCTTTCATACCCACAATAGAATTTTTTCTTTATTTCCTTGGGATAATGTATTATTCTACTGTTTTCATCTATTCAGATAATTGTACATAAATTGTTCTGTGGAAGCAGCAGATATTGCTAATTAGAATACAGTCTAACATATATGCCTTTTTTCCTTGGAAATTTGCAGCATTGACAATTAATATGGTAATTAATCTTATTAGATTTAATTCTATCTTAATTTCCTTTTCTATTTTTTCTGCCATTATTTAATATTTCTTAAAAATGATATTTATGGGGTTATTAAATCTATAGCTTCCTTTGGTTACTTTACTTATTTTAGATTAGAAATGTACATGTATGATTTTTAAAAATATGTTTTGCTGCCATGTCACTTCACATACATCTTTTCATAATGTATTTTTGAGTCTCTATCTTTTCTTAAAGTCAGTTGTGTCATACACGCTGCTTTTACATAAGCTATGCATTCAAAATATATTATGTGTTGATGATTGATTAAATAGAAAATGTTATCTTTAAAGAATTAATACTAAGGGGCTTATACTCTGAGACATATAACAGTTTTCTACTAGACAAAAGATTTGACTACACAATAGGTGATCCTAACTCTAAGGAAATTGAAGATTAAATAATCTTCAAAAATACCAACATAATTAGAAAATGCTAACAGGTACTGAAAAAATAATGGAACAAAGATTTCAACAGAAGGTTAGAAAAGATTTTAAATTTGTTGATGGAACGTGTAATAGAGAATGATTTCACCTGCTATATACTTATGTTAGAAATCTAAGAAACATAAGGATATGGTTCACTGGAAAGATACGTGTAAACCAAAGACCTTGGGCTTAACTCCTAAACCTGTAATAAACATATAAATATTTTAAAATAATGATATCATAAAAATTAAAATCTCAAGTGAAATAGACCATCATCTTGAAAGATAAACAGCAAATTTCACTTAGGAAGAAACAGATAATGTAAGTAACCTTATATTTGTTGAAAAATTAAAATTTCCAATTAAACAAATATGGAAAGAATGCAGAAGGCCCAACAGGTTTGGACCATGATCCTTGAAACATCAAAGCTAGGCAAAGTCATAATAAAGGAAGGAAACTTCTGATCAGTGTTTGAAGAATAGGTAGAAAGAGGTAAAAATTTTCAAAGAAAGTGTTACAAATCAAACAATACAATATACTAAAGTGACACAAAGTTTGAAGTCTATTTTAGGAATACAGGTTCACTTCTCATTAAAAAATTAAAATTTCAAGTTAAATATACCATCCTTACAGGAAATGCTGTTAAAGACTTGACAAGCCGACCAATACATTCCAGAAAAATAACTCTCACCAGGCCAGAAACTAGAGAAAACTGTTTCAGTTGTTTCATATGTTGGGAAATACTTTCTCAAAACCCTCAGCTAGCTTTATGGCAAAGACCAAATGCTTTAAGTTAGTTATGCTACCACTAATATCAGTATTACAAGACATTATCTGATTTCACCTATTTTCTTCAACATTATGTGAAGATCACAGTCAGCATTGTCAGAAAAATCAGTAACGTATCAAGATTGAGCACAAGTGGTAACCTATATTGAAATATTACCATCTTATCCAGATATAGATCACTATAGTGAAAGAGTAGAAATGATTAACTTAATAAAACAAAAGATTTACTTTGGCTCTGAGTTTCAAAGCTTCAATGTAAGTTGATAGGCCACCCTGAAGGAACTAGCCCTTATTACACATGTCTAAATTACAATAATGATATGACTGTTTGTAGAAACAATAAAATAAAATAAATAAAAGCTATGTTTGAAGCTAGGTTTCAGGAGTCAAGATCAATATGAATGTGACTTGCACTACAATATTAACAATTGATATTAAAAACTGTCATGTCTAACAGAGTTATACTTTTGATGTGTTTTGTCCTTGCAGAATAGTGGACTGGAAGCTAGGTTTTTGTGTGGTACTTTTGAGGCCATTGTAATTCTAAGAGTCATGGCTCAGTGGGAGGAGGTCCGGTACATGTTTCTACTGTCAGAAAGATTAATTCTGACAACACAGATATTTACTTTTTCTAGTAATAGGCTACCATAAATTATGACTATCTCACACATGAGCCTTCTTTGGCATGTGTCTTTTTAGTCTGCTTTTCTTCTTTGTTTTGAGGTAGCCAAGAAAGCCTCTAGAAGAGGCTAACCAGAACAAGCAGGTTGATCTTAAATTTTCAGAACCCAAAACTGTGAGCTTAACTGAAAATTTTAGAAAATAAATATCCAGCTGCCAGTATTTTGTTTTCCAACATAAAATATACTAATACGAATACACAAATAGAATACCAAAAATGTCAGGTTTTTGTAAATTGAATTATACATTCAATATAATCAAAATCAAACACTCAAACATTTTCTGGGGAGAGTAAAAATCAATAATATATTTCTAAATGCAGGCAGAAAGTTTAATAGAAAAATAGAGAACTCATGCTCTCTTGTTTTATGACTTATCACAAACTGCAATTTAAAAGGAATGTGGTACTTGTGAAGGAAAGAATGAACAATTCAATGCAGCTTTCCTAAATGTGAATACAATTGTAATATTTATAAATGTCTCAATCTAAAGTCCTTTGTTCTATCTGAATGAATAGGCAAGACATGATGAAGAGGACGAAGAGGACTTGTTTGTAGAATATGCAAGAATTTCAGAGAACTCAATAGGAACAATGAGATTATTATCTCATTTAGAGAAGATAGAAAAAAGCCATAAGCAGACACTTCACTGATAAAGATATACAGATGACAAATAAGCACACACTCCATATCAATCATCATTAGGGAAACATTAGTTCATCCCATAATGAGATTATCATTATACTCCTTGCAATTTAGAAGAAATTAAAATTTTGCTCACATGTGGTGTGGGGACAAGTTAGAGCAACCAGAACTCTCATCAACTTCTATTGAGGATGTAAAATTGTTTGACTCCTTTGAGAAACATTTTAGCTCTTTTCTAAAATGTTAAACATGCATATACCTTGCAGGTCACAAATCCTACCCTCGGAGATTTACTAAGGAGCAAAGAAATCACACAAACACAGGAAAGCTCACATACTATTACCAACATTATTCATACAAACTAGCACTCATCTATTGGTAGTTCACACGTACAGTCCCAGTACTCAGAAACAGGGGCAGGAGGATCACAAATGTTTTGAGGTCTGCCTGGGCTACTTGTCAACCTTATGCCAAAACCAAACCAAAGAGAGTTGAATGTGTCTGCAAACTGAAGTATTTCTACTATTGGGAGAGTTTTCAACATTAAAGAAGAATAAACTATTATATATAATGTCCTCCCAAAATAATTGCATAGAGTATAAACAGGCATATAAAAATATATGTTTCTAAAACATTGCAAAAAATGTACCTAACTCATCTAGGATGTAGACTTTTGGTTGCCTGAGGAAGGTGGCCAGAATGTCTGTAAGAGACATGAAAATCTTTGGGGGACAACAGACATGTAAGTTCACTATTTTAATTTAAATCATTTCAGAGATATATAAATACACCAAGCCCCATCATGCTTCATACGGATTTAAGGATATACAGTTGATTGTGTGTCAGGCATATCATAATTTGAAAATGAAAAATATAAAAAATAATTATGTTTGGAATTTGTCTATATGAAAATATCCATAATATTTTGAAATTAATCGAATTCTTTGCTTTCTTTAATTCACTTATTCACCTGTATATGCCCTGGAAAGGTCTTTTTTTTTTTTTTTCATACATGCATATGGCAGGTAAACTGGCCCACAGCCATCTGGGTGTTCTCTTGTTTCCACCTTTCATCTTGTTGGATTATAGAGACATGCCACCTAACTAGCTTTACATGGGTTCCAGGTCCTCAGGTTCTCATGCGTGGACAGCAAGCACTGTAACCACTGAGCTATTTCTCCTGTCTTTATATACAGTCTGATTTATGATAGTCTCAGAATCCAACAACTATTTTGCCTGGGGTAATAAAATATAACTATTGCATTCCCATTACAGATACAACATCATTAAGGACTACATATTTATAAGCCTTCTTTCCCAAAGCCATGTCAGCCCAGAAAATACAAAGTAGAGGCAAGATAAGATTAACCAAATAGTGCACCCACTTCTGCTCTCACTGGTCATGATGAGCACTACATCACTCTTTCTATACTTGAGTTTCCAACATTGCTGGTGGCTTTCTCATATGTTTTCAATATGCATGCAAACATAATTCTCTATGAGGACATGTGATTTTTTTTCACAAGTCTAGCGGGAGTTTCTTTGAAGAAATAACTTGTAGCGATCCATGTAGTGTAAGTTGTCAAACCTCTTGGGAGAAATCGGGTTGATAATAAAAAAAACAATGCTTGTGATCGTCAAAAACATAACATATTGCATAAAAATATGCATCTTCTATGTATTCAGTATTGGACAAATGATTTCTGGGAGAAAAGGTTAAGGGAAGATCATCAGACTTAACAAAGAGGCCACACCAATCAGTGCTCTGATAGTGTATCTCAGGGAGGTGACACGTGAGGCATAAACTGAGATGCATCAACATACCCAATGCAAATTACAAATAAAGATATTCTCTTGGATATTATAACTATAGGGAATTGAAATGGAAGTTAACTGCAATGATATATACTTATATACTGTATCTAAAGGTAATAGTATAAACACCATTCCAAATACTTATGATAAAAGGTTCGTTTTGTACTGTATCAGCCAAACTACACAATTTATACACAAAAGTTGAATACTCCCACTTTCAGAGAAATTTGATTTGCCAAATTTAATTTTTCCTTAATTTGCTATGTCAGAAGTTTCCTGTATCTCAAAGGATTATACTTAGTCAAAAGTAGATTTAATTTTAAGTGGAAAATGAGGTATGAGAGAGGAATGAGCTTTGCCTAATGATGCCAATTATTCTGCTTTCCTTAAGTTTAATTCCCATGTTGAGAGTAGGTAACATTTTCTGTTCAATTGCCTCCAACAACAAAGGTATTGACTGGTTCCAGTTTGAGTGACAAGTGCATCATCACAAACACATCTATTCCCTCTGCTGTCTTTTGCACTCCAAATTTTGTCTTCTCAGAGTTAAATAGCTAAATCCAACTGCACAGGTGATAAAATGAGCCTTATGTAAGTGGTGAGATAAAGCTAGTAGGGAACTATTATCAAGACAACATACTAAAACAGCTACTTCCAAACTCCCATAATAATATGGATGTACACAGGTTCAAGGATAGGATAGTCTTTAAAGTCAGATGATGTTCCTATGCTGACAAAGAATATTTCATCTCTTTATTTTAAACAGAGCCCCTGAGCATGGTTGTTTTTACACAGTATCACAAAAGCAGGATTCCTTTTAGGCAATAGTTTCTGAGTCTTATAGTTTCTAAAATATATAGGTATCATGCTTCCATATGCTAAGGAAATGCTAAATATGGTATTAGAAATGTGACTAAAATAATTGCATTAGAATTCCATTATAGTAAAATAATGGCATTGGAAGAGTGACTAAAATGACTGCTTACATGTACATAATGAGTGAAAATTATGGTGCTGAAGAGTGAGGCCATTGAAGTTTTGGTGTGGTGGCACAATGTTGTATCCCAGCACTCCAGAGGTTGGGCAGGAGGATCTACAAAGCAAGATTCTGCTTGAAAAGACAAAAAGAGATTGTGAGGTCTCCAAACCTCTCCAGCATCACTCTATCAGAAGGTATGAAGTGTCCAGATCTCTAAAATCAACACACAACTATTAGAAATATGGATCCAATTAGGATCAGAAAGCTTGCATTCTCATCTTTGTACTACATGTAGAAGAGGAATGGTCATATTTAGTTGCCTCTTTCCTGGAAAATGAGAAGGTTATGTGAAGTGCATAGTATGTCCTCTTAGAGCCCTAAGTTCTTGCTCAGTGTTCACACCAGCACTGGATACACAAATGTCTAGTTGATATTTCCACAAGAACTTGACTGAAGGCCTTAGTGTGCTTTATAAGTTCTGATCTTTTTATAAACATTATTTTACTAAGCAGAGCTACTTAACCTCTTGTGAGCACTTACTATGTACCAGGCTCTGCTCTGAGTGGCATAACTGAATTTACTAAGGTCAATAAAAAACACATGAAAAACAAAGGAATATGGTATTGTACAGAGGAAAATAAGACTGAGAGTAGGATTGTTTAGTATTGAAAACTTGGTGGGAAGGAGAAAAATGATTGAAATATAGATAATCTAACATAAAACTGGGCTAATAAATTGCCCCACTATCTCTACTCCTAGGGAATGCTTTGATACCATTCAAGCACTCATTGTGCTGACCTGACTAACTATGCCCACTATTTCCAAATAGAAAATTTTGAATGTATAAAGACAGTAAAATATGATGTTTATAAAATGTCTACTCTATTGGAGGTATTGACCTAATCTGATCTGTATATTAGCCTTAAACTTGCCCATAGGTTTGCTTGTATCCATTCATCAGTCAACCTTCCAAGTCATGACACAAACCCTATTTTAAAATGCTGAAGCAGAAATGAGATTAAGAAGAAGAAATTGACTAAAGACTTTACAGACTTCTGAGAATTGAAGCATGATTCTTATGTGATCAAGGTCAGTTCTTTGTGAGACCTCCTTCTATACCCAAATTAAAGCAAGTGATGACCGATGTACTTAGACCAGAAGCCTGCGCTTTAGTGACAAGGAAGGCTAAAAAGCTTTATTTGTGGCTTTAAAGTCAGAAAAGGAAGATTTGTCAAATACAGGACTCCCCCAGTGGTAGTGAAGCTTTAGGCAATTGCTAGGCAAGGGATGGTAGAGCAGCAACAATTTGGAAAACATTCATAAGGTCTCCATTTGATAAATGAAGTGAGAGAAGCTCAGGAGTCAGTGTTTTTTATATCACTTGTGTGTAAAACATGTGAGCATCAGACAGAACATAGAGATGCAGAGCTGCAAATCTCTGAGCTGTAGTCTCATACCACCAGTCTGCCTTCTTACGCAAACAAAGAACAAGGCATCACTTTTGAAAAGTCCCAGAAATCAAAAGGATGGGTGTAGGAGGAGAAACTAGACCTGCCACTGGAACAAGGCCAAAGACCTCCCCAGACATGGCCAGAGATGGGAAGAGCCACAATAGCAACCTGTAGTCCAATTGCCAATGGTAAGCTGGGCTGGGTGGACCCCGCCCCCAAGGGTCCCAAGTATGGGCATAAGCAACAGAAGCAAATTCAAAAGTGATCTCTAAAGTTCTCTTAAAGGGAGATAATATTTGGATGGTTCCTAATGACAATATTAACAAATCAGTCTTAGAAATGACAGTCTCATTCCATAGAAAAGGAAACTCAGAGAAATAAATCACCTTTATCCAGGCCATACTGTTTTCGCAGAAAGTGCCTTAAACCTCAAGACTATGGCCTTAGAGTCAATGCTTCCAACAGAGGGCTGTCTGTGCTGATTGAGTGAGTTCACTTGCTAATTCACATGTGCAACAGGATTGGTGAACTTTCATTGCATCAAGGATAAGAGAGGGAAAGAAAGTCACATGATTTAGTATAGGCAAAAAAGAAAAGCTTTGTGTTTTGTATTTTGCTTTTCAGAGAATACTTCTTTCCTAAGCTATGCTCTTTAGGTAAAAGCCTAGCCTTGTGTATGACAGACAACACACCCCACTCATTTCTAGCTAATACCAAGCTTAAAAAGCTAAAAAAAAAGGTCATCTGCCTCTCCAGTAATTTATCTATTTACATTTATTTATTTATTCATTCATTCATTCATTCATTCATGTTTTTGGCTTGGGTTTTTTGAGACAGGGTTTCTCTAAAGGCTTGTGCCACCCCACTGTCTGGTCAATCTGAAGTTCCAAATAGCTCCCATGATCTAGTTTTAAAAAAATGTTAAATCATTCCATGTGAACCTTGGTCAGAAGTTATCTGGAAGCCTCAACATGCAGTCCCAACCTTGCCTCTTATTTTAATGCTCATGATTAATGAAACTTGTAAGGAAATTAAACAACAGATTGACCTCCCAGTTTTCTTCACAAGGTGACTGTACAGGTGTTTTGGTCTTAGGCCTTATAAAGGCTCTGAGAATTCATGCACTCTCTTTGAAACACCAAGTCTTAAGAGATTACACAGTCTTGTGTTTGAATCACAGCTTTACACTTGCTAGTGAGTGATCACGTACAAAGAATAATTTTTCTGAAAGACTCCTAGTTTGCCTGAAATTTAGAATACAAATAAATTTGTAGGAAGTTAAACCATGTAAGAACTTGCATCTTGCAAATGACTTATCATACGTTATTTGGTTCATGCTTTACTTATTCCCTTCACCAAAGTTAGTCCCATTTGATGAACTCTCATAGACCATCTAGGACTTTGAGATACCAATCTTGTAGTACCCAGAAAAAGATGTTTTAGGGATTTGGGATTTATCTCTTTGAAAGGTGATACCAAGAGTTAAGATAGCCATCTCCATGACAGGGGAGGAAGCTTCCTTAGATGACTGACAATTAGGAAACTCAGAAGACTCCACACTCTGACTACCTTCTCCTTTGTCATCCACCAGAAACTTCCATCCACCCACCCAAGAGTTTAAAATATTCTATACAACCCCCTACATTTGAGTTCCATTTTTCCTAATGTTGATTCTCGATCTCTATCAAAGAGTCTTGAACACAGACTTACTCTGCCTAATTCTGACAGAATTAGGTGCAATACCTTTAACACTGTGTCCTTAAGTCAGACTAGGGAGCACAGTGATGGAATTTGGAATCCAATCATGTATGTTCCTGTCACAGTACCTTCAGTAAGAATCAAAGTCCAAAATAGGAGCCCTAACTTATTCCTGAAAATGGCATTGTCCTATGATTGTAATCTAACTCAACTGGCCTTTGCTTTTTTTTTTTGAAAAGAGAGGATTCAGGCTCATTGCTGGATTTTGTAAAGCTCTCCTAATCACAATGGTTGCTCAAAGAGGAGTTTCAGTAGGGACTCTTAGATAATCTTCCCTCAATATAGGAGAAAAAAATAGATTGCCTGTTGATTCATTTGAAGGGAGTGGGTACCACTGCAGGTGGAAAACAAAACAACACATTGAATTCTGACACATGCATGTTTCCAGTTGTAGCATTTTAAGACTCTTTTCAAATAGATATAAGAATAGTGTTCTTTCCCTAGTTGTTTGCTTTCTAATTTTTCAGTTTAATAATTTTATCTGAGACTGTTAAGGATAAGAATATGGTGAACAGACATTCCTTAGATAATACATATTTACACTTTGATATTAAAATAATTTACAAATCAGAAAGAAAGATACATATTTCATTGACTGTAGTTCCTAATCTCTGAATAAGAATGTCACATACAATTATCTGTCCCTCAAAAGTTATTTGCCACATAAACATTGTGTGTGAATTTAGCATCAAGTGAAATAAAATATATCCTACTCTCATAGAGGGTAGAATTCTGCCCTTACAGAATTCTAAATGTAAGTAAGAGAAGGTCAAACTGCTGATCAAGTTCCTTAACGCACTTACTCACTCAGAATGCTTCACACACAACTGTACCTGGAGCATTCTATCAGACTTCATTATGTGGAATAGAAAATTGTAAGATTCCAAAGCAGAAATTATTATTATTTTTATCTATTTACCTCTTCTGTCTGATGCTCTACTTCACAAGCATCTTTTATAGTGCAGGGGTGAAAACATAGCTGATAGTAACATAAATTAATATTGAGATCTGCTTCTTGTGTATTAAAACTAAAACTAAAATTTAAGTAATTTCTGATCGCCCCCTCCCTTACTGGATTATTTTAATTTCCAAATTAAATTCAGCATTTAGCCATTTTGCATATCTGGAACAAGACCTACCTATAAGCATGCCTCAGGTGGATTTATCAAAGGGGTATTCTCACAATTAATGTTTCAACTTATTCAGCAACAAATCCCTGCGGACTCAGCAAAAGACACTATCGTTTCTACCTTTATTAAAAAATATTTTAATTATCTTCCCTTAAAGAAGTCCCTATCTTTTAATAAAAGTAGTTAGTCTGGGGTTTTCTAAGAGTAGTTTTAAGGACGAATGCTGACTATACATATGATTTGAGTTATAAAATATACTCCAAAGTCAGGGAAAGTTCTATCTCTGGCCCCTCTACCTGGGAAACATAAGAACAGATGAGCATGAAGGTTTTGGTGCCACATTTTTTTCTACGTGAGGCACTAGTTTTTCTGACTTGAGACAGTCCTTTGGATCTCATTTGGTTATTCCATGCCAGAATGGTTACTGCCACTAGAGTTTAGTGGATTTATGCACCTACGTCTTTCCTCAGGCAAATTAGCCATGTGTTCTGAGTACTTAAACCTCATGTTGCTAGCTTCCTCCACCACTGTCCTGTTGTTAGGATGAGTGACGATGGTAAGTGAAACAGTAAGCAAGCAATTGATATAGGACTTGGTATTTATATTAAATTGTCTACCTTTATTCCCCTAACTGACCTTTCTAAATTGTTATCTCTGCATCTTCAACTGCATTAATATTCCCCAATTTTGTCAGATACACATGTTTCCTATTTTATGAGAAAGAACCATTAGAGGTAAGCTCTCTCTGTTTTTGTTTTGTTTTTTTTCCAATACTGAACATACACTCATCTAGTTTTAATCCATCTTTCTCTTTTCTGTACTCTCTTAAATGGTCTTGGACCACAATACTTTTTACAGTTCCTTGTTACCTTCCTGAGGAATTGTTCTATTGTTTTTGGCCACCTATGAGTGAAACTTCCAAATTTCTTTTCAGTCTGGCACATTTGTATTCAACATCTAAAGAACATTTAGTTATTGTCTTAGTCAGATCATTCTGCTGTAGAACATTACCAAGCAGACTGGAGTGATGGCTCAGCAGTTAAAAGCACTGCTTGCTTTTCCTGAGTACTTGAGGTTAATTCTCAACACTCACAGGCTGGCTCACAACTATCTGCTACTCGACTTTCAGAGTATCCAACATGCAATTTTTCCTTCTGTGGGCACCAGACATGGATATAATACACAGTTACACATGCAGGTAAAACACTCATACCCAGTAAATAAATAAGCAGTTTTTATATGTCATGCATTGACAACTAATAAAACTCATGGATTTATTTCCTCATAGTCCTGGAGGCCAAGAAATTCAAGAGTAAGGTAAGGTTTTGTGAAGACTCTTTCCTAGTTGATAGTAGGCACCTTTCGGCAACACCTCACACTGTAGAGAGACAGGAGAATCCTCGAATCTCTTTTATAATGACAGTAATCCTACCCATTGAGGCTTTGAATTTATGGTCTAGTTATATTCCTAAAGTTCATTCTTAATGCCATTACTTTGGGGATTGGACCTAAATAAATAATTTAGATGCAAATAGTTTTGCACAAGGATAACCAGTATGGAAATATAGTTGGAAGCATTTGAAAATTTCTAAATGCCAAAACTCAGGAAAGTTAAATAAATTATTGAGTAACGACACACATACATAAGTGAAAGTATTGGGACAATGGAAAAACGGCATAAGAAATTCATTAGGCATAATTAGACATGACAGTAATGTTTTAAGAATTAAATAAATATATGTGTATATGTGCATGTGTGTATATGCTTGTTGGGATGCATACTGAAATATTGGATGATTCTGTTGATAAAATGTAGGTAGCCTTAATTTCTTTGAGTATATTTAGATTTCCTAAATTTTGTGTAAAAAATATGCTGTTTTTAAATATGAGAGAAAATAATGGCTTTTTAAAACATTCCATTTGCATTTGAAGCCCCTTCAAAATGATCATTTCATTTTACTTTTCTTTTGAGTTCTATTTTTATTTTTAGTTATGAATATATGTGTGTATCTATGTGGGAGTGTGTATATGTAAGTGCAGTTGCACATGAAAGCCATGGTGTCAGATACCTGGAACTAGAGTCAAGGTCAGATGTATGCCATCTGATGTGGGTGCTGGGGACCAAACTGGGTATCTCTGAAAGAATATTACAGGTGCATCTCCATCATCTGATTCCAATTCTTTTCTGATCATTTACTCTTCAACCTAATGTTATTTCATTGAACCTCACAGAGCAAAACACTGAGTCTACAGTGATGGTGCGGGTTGAAAAGAATGTTTACAGATTATTTTTTTTCTCCAGCAAAAGCATGTAACCGGACACCAAAAAACCAGGTATGTTTTTCATTCTATCTAATTAATCAAGTAATAAATCCACAGAGAGAACAAATAACACTGCTATGTTTATGATAACACAATCCTGAGTAAGTCCTTGAATTCATAATCACTCTGTGTCATAAATCTGAATTCTGCTTCAGTGCAAAGTCCATAAACAAACCCCACAATGCTCTTGATGCAATTGGAGATTAATTACATAAATCAGACTTGTAGTCCAGAGTTTATACCTGGAGTCCTAATAACAACAAATAACAATAACAGTGATTCTTAAAAGTAAGAAGGAAAGGGATGTCTGTGCTGGTACTGGGTAGACATGATTATTTTTATGCTCAGATTTCTACTTTAGATTTTAGACATTTTTATGGCAGATGTGTATTATGGAAGCTTGTAAAATTAGCAAATGTAATTCAAAGATCACATATTCACATAATATGAACACAACATTTTAATTTTATTTTCATGTTTATTCAGGTTTGTGCCCTTGCCCTACTCTGTTTTCAAGACGTTTCTTGAACTTACTATGTAGCCCAGGTTTGCCTTTAACTCATGTAAATGTCCTGTTTTAACTTCCCACATGCTGGGACTATAGGCATAAGCCACTATGTTCAGTATGAAAATGATCACTTTAGAATGAATCTCATCACAACAATATTTACAGATGCTTTGAAAGGCCAAATTTGAAAATGTTTTCTATCATAACAGTTAAACAAATGGACAGAATATAATGTTGTCCAGTTTCAATTTCCATCTCACAGACCTCCTTTGAAGACTATGGAGAAATATAGTCTTTGAAAGAATGATTATGATAGACCTTACCTTACAAAGCAAAATAAAAATATGTATATAACATAATCTATATTGCCCCAAATCAGTGAATAAATACTGGATATTAAATGACTGCACAGACATCTGCTCTTATCAATGATTTTGCTTACTTGTTTTCTGTTATCAACAGTCAGCTCTGGTACACAAATACTAACTGTAGAATTCCAAAGATAAATAATTTATGACCTTAAAATTGTACACTCTTCTGAAATATCAATATTAAATCTTTCATCAACCCTTTCGGCCTGCCTTCTATTCTTATGCTGTATCCATGCTTTATATGCTTCCTACCCAGTAATCACTGAGTAGCCATCTCAGTCATCAGATCAGTTGTCCTAATATCTTACTATCATAGTGCTTGAAATGTTTTACTTCAAAGCATCATAGTAGTGATGTTAATAATTCAGACAAATCAAATAGAAGCCATAGGTCCCTTTCTTAAGTGAAGAGGTATACGTTTTCAACATAAGGCAGGAAAAGTTGGAAAAGAAATCACACACTAAGGTGACTCTCATCTTTTCTAAGAATGAATTTATCTGAAACCCTTTTAAAGGCAGATTTTCAGCAATGTCAGTTCCTAATCCCATCATCTCTTCTGGCCTGATTACTAAAGAGTTTCCTAAATAGGAAGATACATTTCCAAGATTTAATGATGACATCCAGGACACGTGAATTCTCATTCACATATTAATTGAATGATCCATCCATCCATTGATCAATATATTTGACCATCTATCCATCCATCCATCTATCCATCCATCCATCCATCCGTCCATTATCCATTCATGTACTCATCCATCTAAATTAACTACATAATCTTATAAAGTGAAAACTGTAATGCTTGATGCCATGTGAAAAAAAAAAGATAGACTACTTTGTAAAATTTTATTCTAATAGTTCTAAGTCCAGAGCAAGTAAGTGTGTACAGAATACTGCAGAAGCCCACAGACTCCATATAGGTAAAGGTATATACAACCTGTCTCCTATGATGAGCAGTTTGTCTTCTTACAGCACTGAATTCATTGAGGACCTTACTACAATTGTGATGATTTTTTTTCCCATTGAACCATTAACATTCACTTTGGGCACATTATTTATCAAAGATTAAAAAATCTTGCACACTCAGGGGTGTTCCCTGACTAACAGTACAGTAGAGCCCTTGGGTCAAGCATTGCTTTACTTAGTGTCCAGCAGTCTCCAGTTCCTAGCAATAAAACATGATTTCATATGCTTTTAGTGCTGTTGGAGCACTGCTTTGACAGTCCTTGTCAGTGAAGGCATAATTATGGCTAAACATTCACTAATACTGCATGTTAACAGTAGATATTCAGACCAATTATACAAAAGGATATCTGAAGTAACATAATCACAATTAAAAAGGCAGCTGACCTTTAAACAGGGAATCAGTCAAAGGCATCAGAACATTCGACATTGCCCACCTATGCACATGAGGCAATATCCTAACTACTGTGCAGTGGAAGCAATGAGTAGGGGACAATATTTTATCAGAAGCCATGTATAGGATGCTGTCAAGATCATCCTTCTGCTGCACAAAGGTACCGATGATGATCTCCTTTGCACTGAGAGACAAGGTTTCCTCAGAGGGATGGAGATCATTTTTGTTTTCTTAGGTAAGATATTTTTCAGGCTTTATTCTCATATTGCAAGTTTTAATAAACAATTTTCTACCTACACCTCAATTCAGCTCTTCTGAATTATAGTTTTACATTTTTTAAGTTAAAAAGTCATTCAATTGACCCTAAATTATACAGTCTATAAAGTGCAATCTGATGTTTGGAAATACATGTACATTTTAGGTAGGCTCCACAGAGATAAATAAAATTCATTCCCTTAGATATTTACCTTCTTTTCTGTGCTAAAAAACATTGAAAATCCATTATTTTAGCAATTTTGAACATAGTAGTGTATTGTTGATAAATTGTCATCATGTGGTACAATTGATACTTTACATGTTCTTCATGTTAAACTTCAATATTGTGAATTCTGATGACCTTCATGATAACTATCATTCTGAGATCTTTCTATAAGGTACTTATAGATTCCACATATAAATGTTTTCAGTAATAGTTATGTGGCTTCATTTTCTATGGGTTCATACACATTGTTCCTCTTCTGAAGCTGCATATTATTTACTGTATACACATCCTGCATCTCCACTATCTCCCTTGTCCCTTAGCCACTTGTTGATTTCACATTCTGACTTCATTTCCTTTGGACACAATAATAATGAGGGTAGTGGAGCATACTATAATTCGTTTTTACTTCTTGAGAACCATCTCCTCCACCAGCGTGCAAGAGTTCCCTTTCATCCACAGTCTCAGTGGCACTTATCATTTGACTGTTTGGTAACAGTCATCTCACAGGCTTGAAGTGATGTCTCATAGGTTTCTCAATTTGATAGCCATCGTTCTGCTTTTGAACTTTTACTTTTGCATTCATGCCTTCAATGTAAGGGACTCTTTCTGTTTTATCTTTGTAGAATGGATTATTTTTGTCACTCAACTCTGTCATCTCTATCCACAGAGTATCTCTGGCTACTCAGTCTAAAGTAGCTCTCTTCAATCTTGTACCTTATTTCAAGCAACAGTCATCATACCCATTGCTATTATTCATGCTCCTTGTTGTTCATTTTGCTATTACAAAATATCTTTTTTTCCCACTTTTCGTGTATATTGCTGTTTCTTTTCTAGTATAAAGATGGTGACTAGGAAAGACCAGTTTCTGGAGTTAGCAAGAGCTGATGTTCTTCTCTAGTACTTACTGTCTGGTTCACCATGGACCATTCTGTGCTCCAGTTTCATCATTAGTAAAATCAAAATGAAAATAGCTTTGCCTCATAGGAGTGTGTTGAGAATTAAATGAACCAATCAAAATAAATCACCATCAACTCTGCCTATCGCAGTTTCACTAAATTAATTTTTTATTGCTGTTTCTATCTTTATTAATAACAGTAACACCCTGAACCATGTAGTTACATGATGATTCCCTTGTATCGAGTACGGAACTTGAAAAATATGGATTCTCAACTCATTTGGGTTTTATAGGAGAGAAGGGGTGGGGAAGAAACAGGCAGAGGTCCAATCTACGAGTTGATAAAAGGTGTACAGGGGAGTAGATCTGGAAAGACAATTTAAGCCAATGATGAATAGTATTTTGCTATTACATAATGAGAGATAGAGTGGGAAGTACTGCTAGCACAGCTAGCTGTAACCTAATATTAATGAGGCCAAGGTGATAGTGTTGGCACTTTCTATGTTCCACTTAGGTTTGTCTCTGCTCTGATCCTTTAGCATGCATGCTTACTGTTAGTCAGGCAGCAATATGAAGCACTGTGGTCTGGCATCTCAGAGATCCAGAACAAAACTAAACAGCCAGCAGTTAAGACTGAGGAAAACTTACCTAATGGGATATACCTAATAAACATTGGTGTGGTTAGTGGCACTAAGTGACTTGTTTAGGGGCTAACTTTCCTCCCACTTTAATCATCCTGACACACCTGCTCTCGGTTCAACAGTGTCTCCAGTCTTTCACAACTCCACCTGAGGCTCAGGTTAGAATTTGAAAAGCTGAGAATGAATCCTTTCTTTGTTCCTTTCCTGAAATGACCTTGGCTACCACCAGGTGGTACTAGGTAAGCATAAGCAAGCAGGAAACTTTAATAAACAGATTTGGCATGAAAAATATCGCAAAAATACGCCTTTTCTGGTGCAACTTCAAGAGAAGTGAATACTGTATGGCAGAATATTTATTTACATCTTTAAACTAATGCCTTCTTTGTCTTAAAATTTAATCCTCACTCTTCCTGTCACTAAGACTCTTGCCTCTGCTTTTGTCTTTCGCGAGGAAGTAATTCTAGGTCTTCGTTATTTCAGCATGCTGAGAGAGACAGAATTTTTCTGTTAATTTTTCTACCTTCTTCCTAACTGTAATTATTTCTTCTTTACCTTTCTCTCTCTTCTTTAACTGATATTTCCTCCCTGCTTCACAATGGCATGATTTTGTCTGCTTCAGTCTACTCATCTGAGAGGGGCATAACCTTCCATGCCTGACCTGCCTGGAATAGGTGAAAGCATGCAATGCAGTGATTAAGTGCATAGAAGGGATTTATTCATTAACCACCCCATGAATTCTGACCTTTCTTCCAGTTCATTTTCATTTAAGAGATGGTTCACCAACACCCCACAGAGTAAAAAGACAGGACTTTTAGGGGTTCACAGAGACTGAAACTGCAGACATAGTCTGCAAGAATCTTCCATAGGTCCCCTACATATATTTAAGGTCGCATGGGTTGGTGTTCTTCTAGAATTCATAAATTTTGGAGTGGGGGGGATAGTCTATGAACCTTTTTCCTACCCTTAGGACCCTTTTCCTCTTGTTGGGTAGCCTCATCCAGCCATGATGTAGGAGCTTGTGCCCAGTCTTGTTCCATGTTGTTAAGCTCTGTTCAACTGGTAACCCTGAAAGACCTGTTCTTTTCTGAGGGGAAGAGAGGGGGAGTAGATATGGAGGAGAGGGAAGATGGAGGGGCTGGGAGGAGTGGAGGCAGGTGAGGCAGGGGTTGGGATGTACTATATAAGAGAAGAAAAATAAAAATAAAGAAATAAAATATAGATACATAGATGATAGATAAATAGAAAGAAAGAAAGAAAGAAAGATAGATAGACAGACAGACAAAGAAGTGGTTCATCCCCTTGCATCCACTTCCACATCTGGTAATGTATCCATACTAGGACCCACCAGATAGAGTAGAGCTCTGAGAAGCATCATCAACAACACCATTGTCACCATATGCCACTTTTATTTTACAAGTGACTGGTATCATCATTTGCTACCTTTCTTAACTGCTGTCTTAATATCTTTTTATTTATTTATTTTGAGAATCTCATACATAAGTATTGTGCATGTATTATTGTTATTCCTCCTTGCCCCTCCAACTTCTCATAAACTCCGACTCTCAAGTACATGACAGCCTCTTCTTTATTACTATTATATAATCAGCTGACTCCATTTAGAATTGTTCATATATGTATGTGTGTTCAGGGCTGACCACTCAGGACATGCTAACTTCTCAGGAGACTCATCCCTGAAGAACAGTGTATTTTCTTTCTCAATACCTATGTAGAGTCTGAATTTCTTCCTCTAGGGGTGGGAATTGTAAAGTATCCCTATTCACAATGGCATGTCAACTGATATTGTCCTCATGCAGGTCTTATTTAGGTGACCATGTTGCTAAGGTTTCATAAATACAGCTTCCCCAAACTGTACTCTTACTGTTAAATATTCAAACACTGGCTAGAAATTATTTT
The DNA here is from genome assembly GCA_026225945.1 of Cricetomys ansorgei. Taxonomy (NCBI): domain Eukaryota; kingdom Metazoa; phylum Chordata; class Mammalia; order Rodentia; family Nesomyidae; genus Cricetomys; species Cricetomys ansorgei. The sequence continues at coordinate 4,759,501 of JAMJFZ010001390.1, forward strand.
CCCTCCTCTCTTCCATTTTTTCAAAATCAAACAAAAACAACTGAGCCATTATATCCAAGTTTAAAAAAGCTGTGTATTTCATTGGACAAGATGTATTAATGTGCGTGCGCACACACACACAGGCACACACACACAGACACACGCACACACGCACAGACACACACGCACACGCACACACACACAGACACACACATGCACACACACACACACACACACCACATACTTCCCAGGTTCACACTTTTTATGTTCCTAGCCTTAATAACCTTTGAAAATCTCTTTCCTTTGTAATACTACTACAATTTTAAGAACTTTCTGCTCTAAACATTTGCTACATTAAACTTATAGTTGAATTAATCTATAGAATCAGTGAGCTTATGAGAGGAGTATATAGTATTTTATTAAGCTTACAAAGGAATGGTTTTTCAGGCACGAATACCATTGTACCTTGTTCACATTGTCATCACTCCTACATGCTGACCCTCTTTCTCTTTTCAGAGCCCATTGTTCCTGGCACATCCCTAGCACCACCTCAAGTAGTTCCTGATATGGTCCCTACCATGGTTCAAGAATTCCTGCATGTTATCTGAGAGTCTTAATAGTGCCCCTGTCCTAAGAAGGTGGGTTAATCACCTAAACTTGAAGTGGATTAAGGAAGCAATGCTCCTGATTAGGACTCTGTAAAACGTACAAATAGTTTTGTCAAACAGCTTGGAGTGAAACTGGTTGAGATTCTCAAACATTTAGATAAATATTCAATCAGCATCCTTATAAATAAAACCATAATTTATTCTTTTTTTGCCTTAACCATTGTTTCTGGTTATCCCAGCTTAACAAGTTTGGATGAAGCAGCCACCAAACCTTGTATTTAATGGAAGTGTGTGGTTTTTAATTTTTTCTAAGTTCCATATGTTTGCCTTCAGGCTATAGCTTCATGTTTTTTTCATTTTAGTTTATTCTGGACAATATGTCAAAGAGTTATTCATTTATTTTCTTAAATTACTTAAGTATATCTCAGTTTAACTTAATAAACATCAGTGTGTCCCTTCACATAGATGTGTGGACCATTTCTGATAACTCTTAAAACCATAATGTGGCTTATTTTCTAATCAAAAAATATATATATATATATATATATATATATATATATATATATATATACACACATATATATATATGTATATGTATATAATTTCTCATTGCAAACTATGACAATATGGAATTCCATGGAAGCTAACCATGTGTGATTACAAACAAAAGCTCTCAAATGGAATTTTCAATGGCTGAAGACATAAATGCATAACCAAATCACTGCTACTTATTGAGGGCAAAGGAACATTCCAGTCATGGTGGCAAGTCACATGGGGCTATAACCTCTGTAACAGGCCTGCTCATTCATCCTCACAGATTTCTACTTAATTTATTGAAATTCATTTTCTAATTTAAAATATGTATGCTTGCCCTCTGCTTGGAACAGAGGACACTAAATGTGAGAAGTTTAATGGAGTTTTGATTACCAGGATGGACAGAGAAGCCCATTCTAGAAGCACATCATGTAAAAATTAATCTGTCTACATTAACGCCCCATGGTTTTAGGGCAGTTGGATCTCAAGAATCCTTCTCCAAACTCCCACCTCTCCTTAGAAATTATGACATTATGTCTCACTATATCCAACAATACCCAGTCCCTATCCTAACTGCTTTGAGACAAAATGGCAGTAAAATAAAAATTACTTTCTGCTCTGAGTCTAAATGGGCAAAGGCTCCATAGACCAGTAGCCTGAGCCTGAGAACCGACTGGACTTTTTAATAGCCAAATGATGTGGGAAGTTATTTTCTGAGCCTTCATTATGTCATTTGTAGAATGAGCTTCTGAATAAAAATCTGGGGAAATGGAACATGTGATCAAGGAAAACTCTAGAATCACAAAGGCCCAGATTAGATTCTAGGCAAATCTTTATAATTTCTGAGTGTTTGGCCAAAATTTTAAGGTCTTTTTTTTACGTTTTGATAATACAAGGACAATAATACTTATATTGTAGTTATACTATAAAGCAAAACAATAACTCAAGAAAATTTTCAATACATGCTGTGTGTGTGTGTGTGTCCATGTGTCTGTGTGTGTGTGTCTGTGTGTCTGTGTTTGTTAACATGTGAGTGGGAGTATGTCTGTTCCACAAATGGAAAACGTGTGGAGGTCAGGTATACATCTTCACATCTGTCTCTCTTCGTTGGTGCTTATATCCAGACTAGAACTGACTCCTAAGCCTCCATCTCACTGTAGAAGTGCTGGGCTTTTAGACATGTGCTACTTGGCTTCTGGAGAACTGAACTCAGGCTCTCAGGCTTGTGGAGTATACACTATATTTATGGAGTCATCTCACTGCCTCAGTCAAATGCCAAGATTTATTCACTATGCATCATATGTTTCATAAAGTCACTGTTCTTATAATTAAATGATTGTGAAATAATGGGGATATGTGGAATTAATTATTCAATGTTGGAATATTGAAACATTTCAGAGACATGTTCAGCAACTCCGCAACTCCCTTCAGAGCTCTATCCATGTGCATTTCTGGCATTTACATACAGTTTCTTGTCCCTTTAAAACTTAAACAGAAAGCATCTTATGGCATCAAAAATAATGTCAAAACAATGTAACACTGCTCATAAACTGTGTCTCTAGGATTCCGTTTCTGTTGTTGCATTTTGAAGGGTGAAGTGTACTGTGAGTAGGAGTTCATGAGCATCAGTACACTTTTTAAATTTTCTGGTAAGTCACTGAGGATAATAGCCTCCCAAGCAGTCGGTTGCCATCTGATAAGCACAAAGCACAAACATGCAATCCACAAAACGAAAATATTCTGAAACCTTCCAAAGTTCAGCTAATTTAATAATTTTTTGTTCTTGGCTATAAAATCAGCTACTCGAGAGAGAAAATTATTGTTTTAGAAATTATATGTTTAATAATGACTTAGGCTTATAAAATCTTCACTCAGTTATCAGAGGTCTAGTAAAACATGAAACTTAATTGTTTCCCTTTTGCTCATTTGTTTCAAAACTTCGCCATTTTAAATTTGCACTTCTAGGCTTTCCCTATTCAAACAAGGTTTCCAAACACATTGGCACATCGTGATGTCTGTTGTACTGTGAGGTCTGTCCTTAAGGTTACCTACTGAGAAAATAAAATTGAAACAGAAAAGCAGTGTGCTGTTTGTGACTAAGCAATATTGTTAAGAAACATGAACCTTGGGCTCAAAAACAACTCCCACAGCTGTGCTAAGGGCTTTGACAGAGTCTCATTTCCAAATACTGATTTTCTTATTCCTAAACTCCTAAGTTCTAACTTAGGAAATGTGATGGTAGGGAAACATTCTTGAATACTTCTTAATGTGTGTTTTATTATTTGTCTAAACACCTCCACTCTATTATGTATAAGCCACTGTGGAATCCATGAAATCTCCCCCAATAATAGATTTCACATTTTCAGGCATAGAGTAAGGCTGTAATCTTTGAGAATACAGTGTGTATAGCACCTCTCCTTCCCTTTTGAAGCAGGTGCAGTCTTCTCCTTGTTTCTGTGGTAAAGGAGAGAGTCTAAAGACAGCTTTTATGTGCCAGCTATGGGATCAGGTGCTAGAGGGTCAGGGATAAACGAGGAAAGTTGAACTGAACTCAGAAAGCAAAGAGAAAGGTTAGCAAATAATCACCAATCCTCATTCTAAACTCTACAAGCTTCCGGGTCAAATCTAGGGATATTGTATTTTATTTGCTATCTCTGGAAAAAGAGAAGAAAAGAAAAAAAAAAAAAAACAGGGAAAAGGAGCCCTTAATGGCCAACAGGGATCAGACTGTATTTGCATATTCTTCCACTTCCCAGGCTGCATACAAATTAAATGTGTAATTACATTTCGATGCCACAGCTGCTCTGATACTCATTCTTCACAGCATTTATTTGTGAATTCCAAAGGTTTCATAAGGAAACCTTGAAAGAAAAAAAAATGTAAATATTTTGAAAGGGAGTTACAATTTGTCAGGAGCAATCCTTTCCTAGATAGGCATAGGGAGGCAGATCTTGGTAGATCAGAGAATTGTGGCATTCAAAAATAATAGCATTACCTTGGAATTCAATCTGCTGGAGTCAGTTTTCTACTGCTCCCTCTATGCATTCAATTTCTTTGTCATTTATTACAGTAAGAAACAAAAGAGTCCAAAGGAGAATTGTTTGTAGAAAGCAACAGAGATATTAAGAACAAGAATTTGACAAGAAGCACAGGCATGGATGAATGAAAAAGAACACATTATTTAACCAGCCTTCTGAGTCAACTTCTTGTCAGAAAGCTTTGTATATTGATGACAAGGGGATGAAATCATACTTTCTAGAATTTTAAAATGAATGTGTGATTGCATATACATGTTACTTTAAAGGAGTAAAAGAATATGATCATAAATACAGCCATATATGAAGGTAGAAAAATTCCTAAATGATTTGTTGTGTATATTTCAATGATGGAAAGTAAATGTTGTTTTCTCAAGATTTTTTATACTACACAGAAACTCCATAATGGTCACTACAGTAGTGCCTATTTAGTTAGGCCTATCTGACCTACTGGTGACATGGAAACATCTGAACCTTTCCTACGTGAAGTGTTCCCATGTCCAATAGCAGAATGGCAGTTAGCCAGGAAACAATCACCAGAGGTGTATACAGAGAGGTGGCTACAGCCACTGTACCCAGTAATGAATGATAGCTAGACTGTTCTTAGAAGATGAACAAGCCCTTATGGATGGGAGATTTCTTTCTGAGATTAGCTTGAGATCTTAAGTGATAGATGAAACCAATTTCAGGATGACAGAGTGAGTCTCAAAGAATAGGGCTTACATAAAACAAAAGAATGTTTTGTTTTGTGTTTTTATAGTTAGCTTGTTAGTTGTACACATGAAAAGCAGAGAGTCTATGAACTGTCAAGAAGCCCACCTACAATCAATGATAGATCCTCTTATTTGAGTTAACATTAGGATTATTTTTCTTACTAGAATGACATGACATCAATTATGATTGATCCATTTCTTGTGCTTGCCAATAGAAATCTTGAATTATGACTCTCTAATTTTAACCAGATCACAATGCTTTATATCATACTTAACATATAAATTGATTTTAAGTTCTTTTCTCTAGACTTACAACTTGCTCCAGATGCTTACAAGCAGACATCCAAAGAAAGATCCATAACAGTTCACCAGAGGAAATTGGCTGTAGGTCATTTTAGTATGAGATGATACCAGTATTTCCCCATGGCTGGATGGTTTCAACAGTATGCTATGCTGCTTTAATTATATAACACCATCCTTTTACTGTTCAGCCTTGGTGTTTTCTTCTACCAAGGGAAACACTCCACTTAACAGATGAATTAATTATCAGCTATGTTTTGGTGTTAGAAGCATTTTAAAATAGGTATGTAATAGGTATGTATGTAGGTCATGTGAAAGTAGGGACAGGTTATGAAACTAGAAAGAAGACCATGAGAGAAGTATTGAAGAATGACAGGAGGGCAAAAGGACACATGTGACAGGAAAGGTTACAGGCACAATGTGGCACTGGGAAGGTGCAAAGCAAGGGCGAAGAGATGGGGGCAAGGGAGGGGAGAGAGAAACAACAAAACAAATTTTGTTTGAAAATAAATTAATGAAAGCCAATATTTATATCCGATGTAAAAATATAAAAGATAAATAATTTAAAGATTTATAACTTGTGCATTTTTAAGCTGGAAAAATTGATAGTAACTGATAGGCACCCACAATATTAATTTAACTACTCTGTTTTAAAACTAAATACATAAAATTAGGCAAGATGTGGTTGGAAATGTGTCCCCTAATTAAAAATATAAAACCATTTATGTATTCAGATAAGAAATCTTTTTTGGTTCTTAATTGGGGGCAAGTGTGTCCTGAATGGGCAGTGGAGACCAAGTCTTTCCTGATAGAACTTACAGTGTAGATGTGTGAGACGGCAAACCCTAACCCCATGTAAAACAAAATAGTAATAAGAAAGGGAGTTAAGCTTTTCAAAATGCCTGTCAGAGACACCAGGGGCTTTCAATGGCCAACAAAGTCTCCTCTGAGTAAGAACCATCTGAAGTAGTCATATGGCTCCTCTTGGGGAGTGTAAGAAAGGACAAAGGACTGGAAATAGGGTAGAATAGTACAGACTAAGCTGTGCAAGGTTTTCTTCAGGATAATAGGTCATGGAAAACCAAGTGACAGGGTTAAGAATGGGAAGAATCTAAACAATGTGGTGCCCATCAGATGATACATAATCCCACTCTGAACTGGCATGCATTTGTTTCTGGTGTGATATAGACAGAAGAATATATACTTGGTTTCTGACTTCAGATAGAATCAACCTAACACAGGCCCAAATTCATGTATATGACCTACACAGTTACAGTTGACTCTCTCTTCAGAATGTTCCACTTGACATACCACTCTAATGTTGCTCTTTTTAGTTTCTTAGTAGCAATGTTTTGTGTGTTCCTGTGTATGTTTATGTATTGTATACATGTATACATGTATAGGTACACATGTATGCATGAGCGTGTATATGTATATCTGTGCATGTGTAAGTGCAGGTTGTAGAATAACCCATGATATCATCACTCAGGTGTCATCCATCTTATATTTTAAAAAACAAGGCCTATCCCTGAGAGCTGAGGCTAACAGATCATCTTTTGTTGACTGACCAGCAAACTTCAAGGAACCTTTGCATTTCTAGTGCTGGGATTAAAACCACATGGCTTTACTGTGGGTGATAGAAATTGATCTCATTTTATGAAAGAGCTATCTTTCAAGCTTCTAGTGTCATGCTCTAATTTATAAAAGAAAATTCTACTAATTTTGGGATGAGCAAGTGCATGCTATGCATTTTCTGTTGCTGCTATTAACATGGGTCTCATGTCTTAATTTCTCATTGGGAAGCACCAGGTATTCAGTTTGTCCTATAAGAGATACAGAAAAACTACAGTTGTATAAAAATCATTCTGAGACATAAGGAAAACTTCCCTTAAAAATTAGTGAAAGGTCTATTAGCTGACACAGAAGGGCTGAGGAGAGGAGGGGAACAGGGAGAGAAGACACAGGTGAAAGACAGCAAATGAAATCAGATCAAAATATTCAAAGCCAGTGAAGATGTGTTTGTGCTTCTTTATTGTCTGGTTGTTTGTGTTAGGTGAGCAATGATGAAGAGTCATCAATGAATACAGCCTGGGCTGCCCTACCAAGTGATTGCCATGCAAGTCAGTTTCTCAAATCGGTTAGTTAACTATATTATTTTGATCACAGACAATTTTGTAAAATTTCACTTTTGTCCTGAGTCCAGGAGAAAGTAAAGCTCATAAAGAAATTGTTCAAAAATAGAAGCAAAAAAAAAATGGATTTACTTATTGATTGGCACAGTTTTCACAAAGACTTCCACTCATACATAGGAGTGCAATAGTCAGTGTACTGCTTTCAAATAGTCAAGAATTTGGAAAAGCCTTTAGGATTCTTCTGAACAGGTGATTTCTGAGTTGCAAAGCCATCCCTTGCAGCATTTTAGCATTGGTCACATTTTTACAATTCAGTTTTATTTTAATGCCTGCGAAAGGTTTGGAAACATCTTATGCATTTCTGAACATCTTCCTCCTCATTTAATGAGGCAGTCTGAGCTTTTCTGTGCAGAGGGGAGGTTTGTGCACAGCGGTAGCAGCTCAGAACTATTAGAAGGAATGTGGACAGTGAAACTGAAGGAAAAAGACCTTTGTAAATTTTACTTGTCAAGTTTTTTTTCTTTGTTAAAACTTTTTGAAGAGAAAAATGCATTCCTTCCTTTAAAATTTCATCACTAATTCTACCTCATCAGTGTTGTTAAAAAGTAAACTTCCTCACAAAAAGACTTTGTATCCCCTTTTAATTGCTGTCCAACATGTGAAATGAAGTGAAAAACGTCTGTAGTGTCTACTGGCATTTCTGTTTATTACTCACGATTCCTGTTAACCTCTTGTGCCTTATTAGAGTTGGCATGTAAATGAGGCTTATTGATCACCAGCCACTGCATGTTGTAGGAACTTGATAAATCGAGGATGGTATGGGTGATTCCAGGATGAATGTATGATTTACAAACTCCTACTACAATTTGGATTTTCATGAATAACCAACACTGGTAAGCTAAGGTATAGTAGCCAATATTTCTTTCACAAATCTTTCTTTCTTCAAGAAAAATTCATGCCTTCATGACAAAGTGTACTTTCCATACTGGTTTGGTGGCACCTAATAATGCTCATCCATCTATTAGTCGGGTTTTTTTTTTTTTTTTGAAATTTTTCCTTTTAAGACATCATTTTGTTATACATACCCCAAGTTGGTCTGGAATTCACTGCACACCTCCTGCCCCAGGTCCCAAGTGTTGGGATAACATGCTTCACTGTGTATGGCTTAAAAGTATCAATTATTAAGATGAAACTTCTCTTCCTTCCTCAGTAGGCACTTCTCAAAGTCACCTGGATATTATATACCTTCTTTAGTACATACTCAGGGAATCTGTGTCACAATAGACCTTTCCTAAAGCTCACTTAGTGCAAAGACAAAGACTATAGTTCCTGCAGGGTCTGTGGACATTTACAGTTTTATAGATACGAAACACTTCTTTAGACACGCAGAGGCAAGCTAGGAAGTTATGGGGAATGAGGTACAGATGGAGATTAATTAGAATATAAATTCAGATAAGCTCATTTATGTCAGCAAGGATCGATAGCTTTGAAATGTTAATTGTTTCAGTATTGCTGAGTAAAAGGCTTACTGACAATGTAATTATTTGCCAAGTAATGTAGTTTATCAAGGATCACTTTTACTTGTGAATCCAAGTAACCCAAAGTCACTGCATAATTTTAACTGAGCGCTTGCCTTATTCCACTGGATCTTCAAAGACCCTACCTGACCATCCTATCATAAGAAACAAAAGCACAGATCAACAACAGGAACATTTGCTGATCAGGACCTCAAAGAAAGGAAACAATGATATACTATTTATTTTTCTTAGCTTTGGTGTGTCGCATTCCTTGAGGGTGAAGACTATTCAACATCTGTATGACAACTGCTCTAAGTTTGATTCCTACTGAGAAGACCCAGGTCACTAAGACTTGTTAAGAATATTATGACTCCTCTCTAAGTCCACAATTGACTCTCCTGTTTGCTGACACCTCAGGCTACTCATGAGAGACAAATGAGTAGTCCAACTATATCAACTATATCTGCTTAGTAGGTAGAAGAATCATTCCTGCAGAGAAGCAAAGCCATGGACAGTTGCCTGGACAATCCAAACTGTTAGTTTCTTTAAATACTCATTCTCATAGCCTCATTTTTCTCTTTTCTTGAAGTCATATTCTTGATTCTGGATGCACGGATTTTCTTTTTAATGTCATAGTATTTAATGATGAAAATAATAGAAATTCAGAATCTGATGCCTTCTTTGGGCTTCTGGGCGCACACACACACACACACACACACACACACACACACACACACAATTTAAAAGAAACAAATCTTTACTTTAAAATTTTTTATTTACTTACTTATTTTATATATGTGGGTGTTTTCCCTGCATGCATGTCTGTGCATACTTATGCATATTTGTGCAACATGTGCATCCTTGGTACTAATGGAGGCCAGAAGATTCTCTGGGATTAGAGTTACAGAGAGTTGTGTGCCTCCATGCACATTCTAGGAATTAAACTCTACTCCATTTTTTTTTAAACCACTGAACCATCTCTAGCCTTCAGATTTTTAGGTTTTTATTTATTTTTTTGTTTAAAGTAAGAGTAGTGGGCTCACTAAAACTTCCTAATTAAGCTTTTTTTTTTTTTTTTTTTTTTTGTTGGGAAAAATTACTTGAAGTTCAATCTCCATGGAGACTATTTATCTTTTCCTTATCCATTGCAGACTAGCCCCAGGTGCAGTAAAATGAGCATTAGTTTTGTGGGCCAAACCAGTGAGCATCTTCCTTTATGTTCACCCTTGAGTTGTGTTCCATGAAAGCACAGACGTTCTATTCCTTGGATATGTCACAGTGGGTATTTGAGGAGAGTAATTCTTGGGGATTCTACTGGTCTTTTAATTCTTCCACCTTCTTTGCATATCTGCATTGCACATTCCTTCCACTCCTCACTTTCTATTTATCTGTGCTAAACACTGTGAGGAATTTGAGCCAATTAAAGAGAGGAAAGAATGAGCTGATCATCTCAGTTCTCCCTGAACTTTGAGACTTTTCAGATGTGAAATATCAAGAATCTCTTGATTTTATTTATTTATTTTTTAAGACTTGGTTTATTTTCTTTATACAAAGGCATAATGTTGGCTACTTTCATGATACACAATTAAATATAAATTATTTACAGCTTGTGGTTAATTACAGAGCTTTGTCATTTTTAAAGTTCTTGGAAAATGGTACAGGAAAACAAAATGGATTTCGGTTAAGTATCTTGGCCTTGAATCATGGTCTGCAAGCAATTAGTTTTGAACTGCCAACATGTAAAATGATTTGACAGTTTTGAGTTTTCCTTGAGATCCAATTAATTTTTTATGAAATAAAGCTTTCAGGAATTAAAGGGTTGCTTCAATTCAATTTTTATCTAGATAATGAAATCTCATCTCAGATTTCATGATTTTAAATCCAGAAAGGCATATATGAAAAAACTAAAAATGGATACTGATGTTGCAGTTAAATGAGTCACTGTCTTAGTACAGGAAGGATCACATGAGACTAGATCACTTTATATGCTGGCTCAATATATGTTTACTGAGCAACTTCTAGGCAGGAATATTCCAGATACAGCTAAGAGGTAGGAGAACAAGTTAGGTGGCCTTTATCCTTTGTCTCAAGTGGTAATGGAAAAGAGTAATGGAGTAAAGCTTGAGGACATCTGTAACACGAGGGACTGTTGACAGATAGGGGAGACAGAGACAGAAAACAGAGATACAGAGACTAGGAGACTTTTTAAGTCCCAGTGGGATAGAAGAAAAGAAGGAATATGTTTTCACTGGAGCAAACTTAGCTGCGGGTTGCTGGGAGTTGTGGTGAGGCCCTGATGTGAGGCTACAAGAACTAGTTCAACTCGGTAAGGTCAGTGTTCCATCCCACCTTGTTGTTCTATGAGTCTCTGAGTATCATTCCACCAGTGTCTCCTAGGTCTTCATCGGTGCCCATTCAGTGCTTTTCTGGGGGCATGCCCTATGTTTGATCATGAATATTATGGAGTTAATATGTCAGCACGTACACAGAATATTTTTATCTCTTTCTCTGCTTCACAAACAATCATATGGAAATCTTGTTGGACATGAGAAGGAACCTAAGAAAATATCAGATTTTGGGAGCTCTTAGTCTATCCAGGAAACTAAAAACACAAAGAAAATGATTATTAGTGTATGCCAAAGAGTATGTGTTATTGATTATATTTAACTTGACAATTCTATGAGTTAAACACTGTATTTAGACCCATTTTTCAGACAAGGAGCCCAAGTCTTACAAAGCTAAATAATTTATACTCGGGTGTACATGGTAAATACTGAATCTAGAGTTTAGAAGGACATGGAACAAATTTGTATAGAAAGAAGACTGTGCCTAACAAAAATAGTAAACCTTATGTTTAGCTTTCTAATTACTGTACACACCAGCAATGTTTAATTTCATAGATGAGGAAACTAAGAAAAGAGGGTGTGTCTATATTTCCTTAGTTATAAGTAGTACAGGAATGAATCGTGTTCAGAGCCTGGTGGTCTGCCACACAATTTTGCTTGCATCTGTTCTGGAATCTTCTAAAATCCTCATAGATTAGACTAGAGTCCTTTCAGTCAATGGTCTCTGCCTATTAATGCTTTTGCTGGAACACAAACCACTGTAATATAATGTCAGCGACACTGGGAGCACTGCTAATTCAACTGTCTGCATTTGGATTCTGCCTCCATGCTCAGCTAGATCTCTCCATAAGGCAACAATGCACTTTTCTTTTCAGCACTGACCTGAACTTTGCCATTCTTTTCCTGTGGCTTTAATTAAATGTTAACATTCATTCGCCCTTTTCCATTGTGTTAAAGATAACCTTTGCTTCCTGTTGCTGCTAGATAAGCTTCACTCCATGACAGGTACCAAACAAGTTCATCTTGATATAAAGTAAAGAATGGGACTCTTTCATCCATTCAGCTGACATATTTTAAAATGCCAGTTTGGATATTTGTTTTGTACTTATATCATTTGTGGAATGTCAGGATAATAAATTATTGCTGGATACTGCAAGTAGCTAAAAGGTTCAAATCTAAATTAGTCACACTAAGTGGCTTTGAACCTGGTTGAGAGTCAGACTTGTGTCTGAGGGTGATTTTAAATATAGTCATGCATCACTTCAAGATATGGGCATATTCGAGAAATGTGCATTGGCAATTCTGTCATTTTGCAAATATCCATCAGGGAAGGTATTTATGCAACCTACACAACAGTAACAGCCCAAACCCTTGTGGGACTCTAGTATATGGGGACTGTTGAGCAAAAAACGGTCACCCAATATATAACTATAGATGCAAAACTATGATGGAGCAAGTCCTTGTTGAAATATAAAATTTCATAATTTGTGAATTTGATGGAATAGTATCAGCAGAGTTTTTCACTTTTTACGCTATTTGGACTGTTGCATTCTCAAAATTAAAAGGGAAACTGCACTTAGAATCAGGCCTGATGTTAAAAAAAATGTTACTCTGATATATGCTTCAAATAACAAATATTTTATCTGAACCTTAGTGACCTGGATATGACAATATTTTTCTCATATTGTATGATTTACCATGAGTTGATCTTATTAGACATAGTTTGTGGAAAGGAAAACATGACTTACAGAAGCCGTGCAACATGTTCAAAGTCACAGGACAGTAACCAAGTAAGGGAAGGAGAAGGAGCAGGATTCATACTTGAGGCTGATCAGATTAGAAAACAGTGCCTTCAGAGTTGGAGCATTTCGAGTTTGCCACTACTTGCCACTTATTTCCCAAAGATGCCAACTGTTCTTAGCCAACTGTAACTACTACTCTGACACCTTTGCTTCAGTAGTTTTTGTAAATTAAACATCCTCCTGACTAGTAGATCGATCACTAATTGTGACTACTAAGCTCTCTTAGTTTTATAAGAGAATTTCCTGTGCTTCTAAATTGTTAAGGTAGGAGAAATGCTTTGACTTGTTTCCTTCTAAACTATGATGTGTTAAGAAAAAAAAATAGAATATTTAAGAATAAAACAAAAGAAATGAGAAAGCAAGAATTAAAGATAAGCTGGGAGGAAGAGAGGCAGAAGGGAGATTATCCTTTAAAATACTCTTTACAAGAACTAAATATAAACACAGGAGATCTAGGAAAATAAACACTACAAAGGTTAACAATTTTTTTCATGTGAGATTGCAGAATTTCTCATTTCTTTTGAAGTTTGTTTGCTAAATCTTCTATAATAAATGCATCTATTTTTAACCAAGAACAAGGGGTGCAAGCAGGCATCCACTTGCCTGAAGACACCTGACTGCAGAACAGTCTACAGTTATCTGCTGTGGCACAGCAGCTGTGTATTTGTGACAAATTTCTCACTAGGCTCACTTCCTAAGCGATGTGGCATCCAATTGTAAGTATCTCTGTGTTAGCATCCCTGTCAACATCCATTTATTTTAAGGCTCATTTCCCACTAAATCATCAGTGTGACACCAGGGTGCTTTTAAAAAGTAATATGCCTCTTAAATAAATATATGACAAGAACTATTCAGAGTAACCTGCTTCAATCAGGTCTTATTTCCAATTTTTAAATATTAATTCCATACATCCAATTGAAAATATATCAAGTAGGTTTTTAAAGAAAGTATTATGACCTTCCTGCATTGTTGATTCTAATTCCATTCCCCATTTTGTATGTCCCAACCTCCTTTACTCATTTCTTGATAACAAATAGTTCCAACCGCCTTTCCTTCTTTTCAGGATCCTGGGACTATGGGCAAAGGTCAACAGACTTCTTTCCTGAGACTAATAGGGTGGGCCAGTACAGTCTTTAAAACACTTCTTCTGTAGAAGTTGATGTATGCACTGATTTATTAATTATTATTTTTGTAGGTTTATGGCAGAGGACAGTTTATGCTTTGCTAATCCAATATCAGGTCCTTAGAGGGTTTTAGCCTCCTTTGTACAATCTAATCTTAAGCCTAGAACTAGAAGGCTTCAGCCTCCATACATTCTATTCTTCAAGCCTAAACCTAGAAATGTTTCAACATCAGAGAATTACTGCTGACTGAGCTCACTCTGACTACTCCTTCTAAACTCAGAGCTGTACTGAATTCACCTGTCTCTTCTGATTGGTTGATTCAACTCACTGGCTGTCCTAGCTCAAACTATTCTCCAAGTTAACTGAACCAAACCGACCTGAGCAGGATTACTATTTCTGACTGAACTCTTCTGACTCTAGTTAACTCCCACAACTTCTCTGACTGAACTGCTCTGCTCAGCTTGAAACTGACCCTCACTGTTATCTGACTCTTTTCCCTAAAGTCACTGTCCTTCTGCTGAACTGCCTCTGTGTCTTATCCAACTGATTCTCTGACTGCTTGACTCTTTGAACTGAGAGACTGATTTTCTATCCTGAAAGTTGGGAGCATCCTCACTCTGATTCACTCTGCTAACTCTTTCTCTGATTCGTCACTTTGCCTGCTCTTCACTTTGAATCATCTCAGATGTCACTCAGCCAAGTCTTCACTCTGCTTCTCTCTCAGATTTGATATTAAAGTCATGTGCTCTGTACTTAACTCTGCTTCCAACTTTCTGCTTCTCAGTGACTAACATGACTAACATGACTACCATGCTCTGACTCAGTCTCCTTCCATTCTCTCAATTTCTACTGCTTCTCTCTTAGCTCTGAACTTCCGTGAACTCTGAACTGAGAACCATAAACTGAGAGCCATGAACTGAGAACTGTGACCTAATTCTGAACTGACTGCTTCTTTTTATATCTGGAGATCAGGGATTAAAGGCATGTGCCACAATTGTCTTCTTAGTTGAGTTACTTAATGGTGCGTCCTGCTTTCCAGCCTGATGAAACAGGCCTTGAGTGTGATACTTTCCCAGAACAGCCATGTTGCTGGATTAAAAGATTAAATATTCCTCTATATTCCTCATTCCTGATAAATTTCCTGCTAAATAAGGTAATCTGGTCTTCAGGATCATCCCATGCACTGACTTTCCTGGTTTTAACCCTACTATCCTTTTCTCAGCCTCTTGATTTTGCTTTCATTCTTTTTCCTGGGTCTTTGTAATCTTTAATTTCTCTTTGCTTATCTTTTTTCATGGGATCTCTTACTAAAGTCTTCTGTATTTACCATGCAACTTACACTCAAGCATGTAAACCATTCATTAAAAACAAAGATATATATGGTTGATAAACCTCAAGAATGATTTTTGTCCTTCTCATGCAGGTATACTATGTATGTACGTATATATACCTATATGTGTGTGTTTATGTGTATTTATGTGCAGATTCTATATATAAATAATAAAAGAACACAAACATGCATATATTATATATACATATATATATATACATATATATATATATATATATATATATATATATATATATATATTACTTGAGTGTAATATTTATTATATCAAGAAAAATCTTGAGCATCAAAGCATAAAATATAAAGGAAATCCCTTTGTTACTATCTTTGGGATTATCCACTGCTTTGTGTGCATATACATGAACTTCCCAACAGGTCAGTTAGCTATACAAGAGTAAGGAAGCAATCTGCAACATCCTTTCTTTTTCTGTCTGTCTTCTATAGTATTGAAAATACAGTAGCGAACTGGTAAAACTTCAATGAATTATAATTAAATTCATGAAAAATAATTAAATTTCTTATCGATATGAGATTTCAATTCAAGAATCAAAATTAAAGTATAGAAATCGTTTGTAATTATTCATCATTTTATCTTTGCATGTATAAACTGAACATTGCACTCACTCAAATGCTCAACTAGTTGGAATATCCCCTTTTCTGGCAACTTTCTGTCAATGCTTATTTAAAACTCAGGTATATTGCTTTGGGAGACTGTCATAATGGTTATTGGATATGGAATGATACCTAAACAATGGGTGACAGGAAAGCTATTAATAAAATGGATTTACACCAGAGTGCCCCAAAAAAGACACATGAAGAATAGGAAAGTTACCTGAAGTCAATTAACATCCTTAAAAAGATGGCTGGCTCATTTGGGAATTGTGCCTTTTTCTGTTCTAAATACTTCAGAGAAGTTTTATCTTGCTGCTGCTGTTATTAAACTATAAAATCCAGTATGGAAAGAGGGATTGTGCTTTTCAAATCTAGTTTTTGATCTGCATTCTCCCTTGGTGGGATTTCCTTCAATCAAATTCATCTAGAGAAAGAGAATGCAGATTAAAAATAAGCCCTGAGTGCTGCTGAAATCCAGGGGCTGATTATTTGCTAAAAACAGACATGGAAAGAAGCATCATCATATATACAGTAATTACTACTTACCTTCTGGTTACTAATGTTCATAAAAGCAAAATTATAACCAGTCATTGTCAATACACATTTCAGGGAATATTTTATCTAAAATTTTGGGTAAAATAGACAAAAACATCATTTTGTTTTCAATGGCCCCAAAATGCATCTCATCTGTGAAACTTGTATTAAGCATAAAAGGCTTCTTAGTATTCTTCCCAAGTATCCAGCAAAAGAGATATAATCTCCGATTCTTCCATTTTAAATCCACAGTACCAGGTCCTATTTCCTCAAATCCTTCGTTCCATAATGTTTTGTTGATGGAAAATTTAAATGAATTACAAACATTCCTTAAAGTCCTAAAAAGTTTTGATGAAAAAGATGGACCAGGGCCACCAATGAAAAGTATGCAAAACTTATCACTTATCATTGGAAACTTACCAAAACTAAAACTGAATAATACAAGCTTAAGAACTTTGAAAAATCATTAGATTATAAATTCTGAAACAATATGTCACTAATATTAAACAACAGTGAGTTTCTGCTTTTGGTTTACAATCAGATAAATTGTAATTTATTACATTTGTCATCATGTATTGTCATATGCAATGTGAGCATTCTGACATTTAAAAAAGGACAGTCGTGTCATTTCTGTTTATTTTTAACAAGTGCTCTTGCAGAATATATATGCAAAATTTCTATATTTTAAAAGAGCTCTTGAAATATATTTTATAGCTCTGTTAGGATTTCTATTGCTGTCATGAAACACCATGACCAAAAGCAAGTTGGGAAGAAAGGGTTTATTTGGCATACACTTTCACATCATAATTCATCATTGAAGGATGTCAGGACAGGAACTCCAACAGGGCTAGAATTTGGAGGCAGGAGCTGATCCAGAGGCCATGTCATAGTGCCGCTTACTGGCTTGTTCCCCATGACTTTCTCAGCCTGTTCTTTTAAAAAACCAGAATCACCAGCCCATTGATGCAATCACCTACAAGGGGCTGGACCCTCTCTAGTTAATTACTAATTAAGAAAATGCCTTACAGCTGGATCTTATGGAGGAATTTTGTCAATTGAGGTTCCCTCCTTTCTGATATTTCTAGTTTGTGTGTAAATTTGACATAGACGAGTCAGAAAAATAGCCTATATTTTTGCTACATGATAGGCATTTTAAAACCCTCTTTTTTGCACTGTTACCAATAACATCCCAGAAAGCAAACTGCTTAAAGAAAAAGACAGTGATTTCTATTGGATAGTAACTACATGATGCAAGTTATTTAGGCATCATTTGACTTTTACCTTTCCAACAATAATCTCATTTAGGTGTGATTTTTATATACAGTATTCAGGGTGTGTTCAATATACACCCATGTCAAAGAATAAGTAAGAGAGGTAGCTCAAGCCTAGATATTCTTTAGATTCTTTCCTCATTGCCATATTGCATTTGAATGTATCACTCCCACTGCAGATCTATAATGGAAAGAATGCATTCAGATGTGTGAGTTCCCACACTAAATATGAGGATGTGTTTTCTTCAGAGAGTACCTTCTCCGGCAAAATTTGTGGCCACAGACTTGTCAGCAGGGCTTCTGCTACTTTCCCTCACATTGTCCTTTCTCTCCATTAGACAAGAGAACAAATGAGCAGATGAAAACTATACAGTTTAATATCTGAGTTCAAAAACACTTACACCACGGAATGAGAAGAGAGTAGCTAATATTTCCTAGTCAGTCGTTATATTTTCTGTTTCTATGTTTTTTTTTTTCGATCCATAAAGAGATCCTTGATGCATATTATTGCCACCATGATTCACAGAAGGTATTTGAATCAGAGAGATTGGGTAACTTATTTCGAGAAACAGTTGGAATCCGAAGTGTTTTCAAATTTCTCTCTTCCCTAATCTAATACACAGAAAGAAAACCTAGGAAACCGCGTTGTGACAGGTGCCCTGCTAGTTCTAAGGAGGCTGAATGTGCATCCCGGTTGCCTTTGTCTACTTGTGCTTCTCTAACCACAAACAAAACAAGAAGACAATTCACAACAGAAATCTACTCCCTATAGATTTTTAAACAAAGGCATCAAGAATAAAGGTGACAGCAGAACCAGAGTTCTGACAGCCTGCTTCCTGGAGGAAGGATGGTTTCACTGGAGCACCTTTTCTAGAGGCTCTCATTCCATTCATGAGAGTGATCTCACTCACATATCAGCCCCAAAGGACCCACCTACTATCACCTTGGAAAGTAATATGATAACATATAAATATAGGGTACACACACATCCGATAATAACAATGTAAAAGCAAAAGTCTTATCCTCTGTTATGTGTATAGAAGTGCATGCAGCAAATAAACACATAGCATAGATATAGTATTAAGCTTTCATGTTAGAGAATAACTTGGAAATGATGTTTAAAAATTTATATAGTGATTAGAATCTGAGAGGCAGTGACAAAAACCTTCACCACATGTACAAATATATTTCCCATTGATGTAAAGCAATGTATCCTATAAACCTCTTAATTTGAATGGGTACATACATGAATTCTCCTTACAAAATAAAAACCCAAAGCAAGTTGTGTTGTGGTATCATTTAGCAGATGGAAGTAGGCTTACTGTGAGGGGAGTTTCAAAAAATAAAAATAAATAAGCAAACAAATACTCATACCCATATCTCTGATATTATTTGTGTGGTTTCTCACTCATTATTGATTTAATTTCTGTGCATACTGCCTGTTAGGGGACTTTGAATGATTGTAGTCGTTTCAGTGCACAAAGCTAATTGTCACCAAATGTTCTGAGTGAAATATTTGGGGAGAATCAGAGCATGTATTTTTAACCATTCATTAAGAGTCCGTGGTATACAAGTTTTATGAAAGGGAGTGTATACTAAACTCTCTGTAGTTTGCTTCCTGATTGCTATCTACAGAACTGTAATAAAATTTAATCCTAAAGGTACATATCGATTTTCAATCAATCTAATTACATTCACAAGTTCAGCGAAGTGATGACAGAACACATTATCTTCCACTCTGACATATTTTTTAAAGTCTTTGGGGAAACCTACTTGATTATTTCAAAATAAGCTTGAAACAGTGGAGTAGATTTGAGAATATGATTTATAAAGAAAGCATTGATTGAAAGGAATCTCTATACCCTTGCTGTATTTTCAATTATCAAGGCACAGCCTCGTTTCCATGGACAAATGAGACTTGTATGCTTCTGCTCAATTGTCTATCTCATAATCAACATTTCTTCAAGATTCAACAGAAAGATCCATGCACTGATTTAAACAATGAGGGTTGTATTTAAGTCCCACTTTTCCCCTGCTGTGTTATGTAATTCCACACACATCACACTCTCAGAAGATGTACTAAGTTCCTTGCATGTGTGTTAAGTCAGAGGCTTCTCTGTGTCCAACCAAGCCTGCCTGCCTGCCTATAAATTATAGTAGTTCACTATGATTTTGTTATTTTTATGTCCATATATGTGTGCATGTATGCATGTGTGTGTGTGTGTGTGTGTGCATGTGTGGGGGAGGGCATGTGTGTGTGTTACCACTGACTAGTCTATGAGCCAGGGAGCTCCACTCCCCAGCACTTAGATTAGAGGTGTACTATGCCATGTCCAGCTATTTTCATTGCAGTTTTTTCATATTGTTTGTTTTTATAATGCGTGAGTATGGGTAAGTGTGAGTATGTTCATATAATATAGATGTACATATGTGTTTACATACCTATGAATTCACGACACTGGGTGTCCTGCTCCATCACTCTCCACTTTATTCCTTTAAGACAAGATCACTCATTGAACCTGAAGCTAGCCTGACAGCCAGCAAGTACCAGCAATCCTCCTTTAGTACCCACCCAACCTAACACTGTCATGGCAAGCATGGACATGACCATGCCCAGCTTTTAAGTAAGTATTTCTTCATAACTACATAGCAACCGTTTTTACCCACTGAGCCCTATTTGTGATTGTCTAGGTCTTCATATGATTAAAGACAAATAAAGTATATTTCCTGGTGTCTTTTTTTTTTCAGAAAAGTCACCAGGTAAAGGATGAGAGATGAAAATAGAAGGATACTTGCCTCCTGAAGGAACTAAAATTTAGGTAAGAGAAACTAGAATTCAAATAAGTACATTGAAGGTTAAAATCTATAACCAGGATATTTCCATTGCACAATGAGTAGAAAGACTACTCTGTATTGGTTAGGACTTTAAAAAGGGACTTTCAGGCTGTTGGCTTGTTTGATTCTATGCAGTTAGCATCATTATATTACCATAAGTTCAAATAAAATAAAAATGTGTTTAATTCCACATTTTTTAGTAGCAGCTATTTCTAAGGGTGTAAATTACTGAAAACAATACGAGACTGAGCATTTTTGTCAGCTTTGTGAAGGTGTAAAGAGAATTTGTTTTGAACCTCACACATGACAAGCCATTGCAATAGGTGCTTGTCCCATATCAGATTACTTAACTTTTATGAATGCATTGAGAAGGAAGAATTGAGGTTCCCATTTTATAGAGTAGAAATCATAGTATGAGTAACATGAACATCACAGAGTTGAGGAGTAAGCTTCCAGATTCTGAATGAGACACCATTACCCATTTCTTCTTCCTATACAACTGTTTGGATTCGCAAGGGAATTGCAGTCTGGTAGAAACATCACAGAGACACTAATACCCTCAGAATATAAAAACTATTCTATATCAGGTATAAACACAGAAGAATTTTATCTATCAGAACTATAAAATATTCATGGAGAATGTGACTGGAAAGTTGAAGGATTTTTCCAAAGATGTGATGAAATGAAACTACAAACATGGAATATCTGTGCTTGTCCCATGGAGGAACGGGTAATAATACTTGCCTAGATTATCTTATAAATTTAATTGTAGTCTTTAGTAGTCACTGAAATGATATTATCTCACAAGCTGAAGAAAACTGCATTGACTCATTCATTCTTCACCACAGTCTATGGAGTAACTCCTATTGGGTCTCCTTTAACATGTAAGAAAATTGAGGTACAGGGTTAAGTTAATTTGTCCAGAGGCAAATGTAGCACTCATATTAAAATTCAAGTTCTTGGCATCTTTTAATATGTGACAAGTGTTTAACTATGTGTCAGCTTCATAGGTTCCCAATAAGAATTTGTGTGTATTGATCCAAGGTTAAAACCATAGTACAGATTCTTCATTATGAGAAGTACTTTGAACTTAGAGAAAATACTGTGGGAAAATAGAGGTTTCACAATAAAGCACTAACTTAATTACTAGACAACTTTAAAGATTCACATTCAAAGTACTCAAATTCACATTAAAGTATTAAATATGGAATTACATTTAAAAATTGGTTGCGTGAGATACAAGGAAGAAAGAAGACTAAATATTAATTTGGTAAATTTGAAGTGAATGAGTTAGATTTAGTGTAGACCTAGATAAAAACCAATGAATGAAAATAGGCTTCGGTGGGTTTGAATGAGAGATCTGTATTCAGTTAGAGAATATAGTGGTATCAAGCTTTCAGAAATGGTGATATTTAATTTTGATGTCTAATTGACTGGATTAAGCATCAAGTGGGAGGTTGGTAAAGCAAACATCTGAGTGTCTCTGTGAGGATGGTTCTAGCAAGGATTAAGGAAAGGATGGGCAAATGATCTGAATATTCAAGAATCCTTCCCCCCTCCTCCCGCCCCTCTGTCTCTATCTTTTCCTTCTCTCCTCTCGCTCCTTCTCTATCATACTATGACTTGCTCTTTCATGTTGTGTTCTCTGCACTATGCTAGCACCTCTGGGAAAATGTAAGCCAAAATAATTTTTTTCTGCCTCAAGATTTTTCCTTGAGTATTTGTCATAACAGCAGGAATGCTAGCTAATGTAGGAACTGGCAAGAACCAGAGTGTCATGTGGTTGATGGCATCCATCAGTAAAAGTTTATATCACTTGAAGTAGTTCATCAATGGAGAAGACAAAGTTAATAACACAGATTTAGGACTGATCTGGAATTGCATGATAATTGTGCCAGTTGGTTATCACTTACTGCATACACAGTATCCTCTGGTCACTATCCAACTATACTGTTTTTATTTATTTATTTATAATAATTAATACTTGAAGTTATGTAAGCATATACTTTTAGTTACATGATTGTAATAATATTTATACAATGCTTTAAACATGTATCCCTCGGGTCTCCAGATAACACTTATCACAAAAAATAATAGTATATTGTGTGTGTTCTTATAGGAATAAGAGAATTGGTCTCAAAGTTTGTCACCATAAAGAAAAAAATCACTTTTATCTTCTACAGGCCCTTGACATTTTTAAGAACTCGAGAAAGTCTATGATTGCAAATGTCATACCTACTGCAGTTTTTCAGTAAATTACAGACAATTCATACATATCCTAAGGCACACGGAACTGGAAATAAAAATCTTTGTATTCCAAGTTTTCTTCAGTGTCACCATGAAGCATATCTAAATTAAGACTATGTTGTACTTTTCACAGCAAATTTAAAATTTTTCTGTGAAATAAAAACACAAATAAAAAATCCTCTGATGCATATAGGTAGGTATCAGCTCTAATCTACCAGTGAGCAGGTGATGGACTGAAGTATCCAAATTAAGAGTTAACCTTTATGATTTAGCTATTGCAAAATTTGAGGATATTGTTAGGGTTCCAGAAATAGTTTCTTCTATAAAATGAGTTTGCTTTCAAGATGTGATTGGCTCAACAGACAACTGCTGCCCTTCTGAATGACGTAGTCAGTAAACAAACACTGAAGTTTGTGGTCTGGAAAATGTTCTCTGACTACCTGGAAAGTTAGCCAATTCTGCTACCATAGGGTTAATCATTTCCTACAAGGTGCTTATCAGAAAAGATTGTTCCAACAAAGATGAAGACATCACTGAGCTGATGGGAAGCATGGGCTGATTAACCAAAAGACAGATTGAGGATAACTGAGAGATATATCATAGATAGATAGATAGATAGATAGATAGATAGATAGATAGATAGACAGATAGATATAGATCATAAAACAGATAGATATAGATGATTGACTGATAGACTAATGGTAAACATAGGTAGATGCAATAATAAATAATCTGGCATCTATTGTTTATTTCTTGTGTCCTTACCTCCTTTGCTTCAATAGTTATTGAGCCCTGGATTACAGTCCATTACTCAAGCACTTCTTTTGTCCTCAGCACTACAGTGAAAACTCGAGTTATCTCAGGGGTAGAAAAATGCTGGTAACAAAAGACCCTAACATAAGTACCGTCACTTAGTGAGTTGTTTATCATATTAACTTCTTGACATTGAGCGAGGAAGTGAGAGCATTTATTTTGGCTAGCTCACTGTGGCAGCAATAGATTTAAAGTTTAGGATGGGAGAAAGATGACTGCAGAGGGAAGCTAATTATGCATACATGCCAATATTAAAGGGGAAAAGGGATAAGGGCTCAAAAAGATAAATCAACAAAGTGTTAGTCTCTAAATGTAGGCAGGCACATGAGTAAATCGGAATATCCACACAGATAAAAGTCCATACAATATATCTTCTTCCTATTCTTTTATTTATAGGAAGTTCTTAACCCAGTTTTCCTTGGTAATATTCAGTGAAAAGCTAACCAGCATTTGGATGAATTGATACAAGATTCCTGATGTGTGTGTGTGTGTGTGTGTGTGTGTTTTCTTCTCCAGAGTCAATTGTTCTAAATATAGACTAGACAGGTTTCTTAGAGCAACAGTAGAACCAGAATTTGGTTTCAGGATTGGCAATGTCCTTCATATTGTCCAATCTATTGCAAAGCTACGATAACATAACCTGAAAGAGGGAGTGCAAAACAGCCTGTTTTCCAGATCTGTTGTGTTTTATGAATTTGGCATCAGTCTTTCTCAAACAGTAGAATGCTCTTATGTTTAAAGAATGAGGGGGCACTACCTTCTCGAACACATTGGAACTAGGTCCAGCACCCATTGTCACAACTATTGGAGGAAATTTTTTATTGACTCAAAGTTGGGAAGCAACATAGCACTTTACTCCTTTAAGGAAATAATACTTCATAATTCTAATTTTAATGTAGTGTTTTATCCCTATAAGAAAATTGGACCATAGGGAAAAAAAATCCAACATCAGATTAGAATATTCTATCACTTAATTGACCAAATTACTACTGTCAAAGTTTTAAATTTTTCTTACATATATTATTTATATGAATACAACTATAGAAAATGTTTCATCATTCTGATCTTTGCTTTGAGAAGCCTTCTGAGACCTGTAACTTTTAACTTCATTGTTTTCCTGTCTTCATTGTGCTCTTTCAAAGACATAGTTCTTATTGCTTCATTGACATCTGTATATCATCACCACTAATCCTGTATCTTTCTAGATCAGCTCTCTGCTTGAGTGCAGCAGCAAGATTAGTTTCATCAGCATTGTATATTCACAATATGTAGATACTTGGAGAGGAGCACACAATAAAAATACCTTTTTTGAGCTTCTCAAACACTGTGGTCATAGCAACTAAATTTCCTAGCTGCATTAATGCATTAAGCTTATTGAAGTCTTCTGTACAAGGAAGAATGCTATCTTGCAAAAGATGTCATTGTGTGAGACATCAGAACTTCTAGAACATTCTATCACATAACAAAAAAACAATAATAATAACACCCTTTTTAAAGAGATTAAATATTTTTGTTGCTGTTCTTAAAGCAGATCTCAACAAGGCATCCCCACTAGTCTTGAACACACTCTAAACCAGATTGGCCTTGAATTTGGAATTATCCCACCTCTTCATCCTGAATAGCTGAGTTTAAGGGCTCATGCTTGCTCAGTTTTGTAGCTAAGGACTTAAAGATCAGAAAATTATTCTCAAAGATCTGATTGGACATAGAAAATGTCAACGGACCTAACAAGAAAGTCAAAAGTCAGTGCATAAACAGGGGTCTTTAAAGGATAGAGACAGAAAAAAAAAGAGAGGCAGAAACAGAGACAGAGACTCAGAGAGACAGGCAGAGACAGAGAGATGCAGATAATCAGAGAGGGGGCAAACGAGCTGGCTTTGAAGATGTAGGAAAGGCTATGAATTAAAGAATGTAAAATTTAGAAAACAAGAACTAACAAACAATAACAGTAAGAAAACCACCACTCTATCCTGGAGTCTCTTTCAAAAAGACAGTCAGTTAGCCCAGGTTAGATTATTGGCCTATAGAACAGTAACAGGAGCCTGTGCTGTTGTGAGCTACTCTGTGATTTGTCATTTCAACAGTAGCAGCACAGAAGCAGTCCAGCTGCCCTGATATCATTTGGGTCACACATGTTATTCTTCCCCTTCACACCTCAATTTCCTCTCCTATGAAGTTACCCCTCAGAACATAGATTAAATTTATACAGAAAGAAACAAAGCATTCAGAATTGTGCTGGTCTATTATCTGCTGATAGGGTATGTTAGTTGTGGCTAAAAATAAAAATTGACAAACAAATGAGATTTCTTTCTGATTCTTTTCCCAAGTTCAGTCTTCTCAGCTATATACTGTACACTTGCCAGACTTAGTTCATGAAAACTGGGTAACTCCTCTGTGGGAAGGGGTAGTTTCAAGCTCCCCTTGTTCACTGATTTACCTTTGGCGATTTCTCCTTACTCACATTTTATATCATAGTTTATAGGACAAAAGCTCCTAGAGCCATCAACTTCTCAGTCATGGATCTTTAGCTTTCATACAGGGTGACTCTTCTACAATCTTTTCCAAGTAGCTTCAAATCCCTTCCATTTGAAATGAAGATGAGGACAATTGATATATATTTGGCTACAAAAGAATTCCCCTACTCTCTACATTGACTAATCATTAAACATTGTCCTTGGCTTTAGGAATCTTTTCCAGAACTTTAAGATGATGCTTATGTAGTTCCCCATTTAGTTCAGGCTTCCGCAGCAAAACAATGTCACAGACTGAGTTATTAGATAACGGACATTTCTTCCTCACATTTCTTGAGAATGGTGAGGCCAACATAAAGGTGCTGTTGGGTACTTTGTCTGTTAAGAGCTTCCTTCCTAACTGGTAGGCAACCTTTTCTATCAAGGGGAAATTTTTGAGCAAAGTCTACCAGAAAGGGAAAAGAATCTTTTTTAAAAGGGCCCCAATTCTATAGGAAACTCTCAGCCTTATGGTTCAATTTAAATAAAATGACCTTTCAAAGGTCCCATATGCTATTATATCAGAGATTGGGGATTCAACAGGTTTCTGAGAATCTAACTGTCTTCTTGACTCTACTTCCAAGATTTAGATGCTCCTAATAGATAGCAAGAAAAACAATATAAATTTTGTGAAACTATGAGGCAGAGATTTTTCTCATGCATGAATTTTGTACAAGTTATTTCTATCCACAAAGAGATAGTATGGCACACAACAAATGAGACCATCCTGATTTATAACTATTGACCCAGCATAATTATTAGCAGTTCCCTGCTTGTGTTAAAAAATGTCCTAGTGTGTATAAGAAGTGTTATGGTCACACTATCAATGATATAGGTTAGGTCTCTTAAAAGACCCAAAGTACATTCCTTATTCGGAAAATGAAATGGGCAATACTTAACTGGCAGGATGCTCAACAGAGTAAATAACATGAGCTATGATCAGGGCACATTGTCAATTTTCACTCTGGATTAGTTTTCTTGATTTTAAACCAGTTGGGCTCTTGAAAACAAAAAGAGAAATGTTCCCCAATTGAGAGTCATTGATTATTAGATTTGTAAGACATTTAAAAACAAAATTATCTGGGGACAGAAACAGTGTTTTGGAAAGCAGTCAGTGGTTTAAGGACAGGAAGGGCAACTAGAAACACATCACCAGAAATAGAAAACTTTGTTTCTTGATGAGTCCTCTTTCTGCTCACAAAGGAGTATCATGAGATATAAAAAGAAAAGAAAAAGAAAAAGAAAAAGAAAAAGAAAAAGAAAAAGAAAAAGAAAAAGAAAAAGAAAAAGAAAAAGAGTGGAGCTCCAGTGCCCATCTGACTCTGCTTCCTGTCCTTGAATACAATGTGAGTAGCTGCCTTATTTTCTGCCACCACACATTCCCCACCAAGATAGACAGGACCCTTACTGAAATAATCCCTTCTTTCCTGAAGTTCCTTCTGTCAGTATTTTATAACTAGCACACATATGTGGGTAGCATAGTACTGCATGCAGGCATCGTCACCAGAGCTGTATAAGAAAGACACAAGGAATTCCTGTGTAAGGCATAAGTCCCATGACTCCATGAGTTTTGTAAGATCATGGAGTCAGAACAACAATCTTGCCTTCTAATAAGTTTTTGATTGTCACATAGGATTAGAGTGAAAATGGAAAACCTAAACTCAATATTAGACAAGTCTAAACTACCCTTAAGACTTATAAATAGCTTGCAGTCATTTTTTAATGATAAAATTGCTTCTTTTTATAAGTCTTGTCTTGCGAAGGTTAACTCCAGTTTGTTAGCAGCTCATTTTACAATCACCATGAAATTGTTGAAATATCTTGAAACAGAATGATCCTCTACAACAACTGGGCATTCACCATAATGACATACTGTGTAGTTTTTCAGAACAACAAATTGGTTTCAAGGACATGGGGGAGTTGCTCTCTACTGGGGGACTTGAAATACAATGAATGAGTATTTTTCAAAAACTTCTTCCAGTTTCTGTATAAAATACTCAAGAGATTTCAAATAGGAAATCCTCGTTTTAGTTGCTCTAAAGCAGTTTACTATGTGACCATGAGCCAATCATTTCACTACTGACTGCCTTGGATATTTTGTATATAACAGAAGCATGGCTAGACCAGACTTCTCTTTGAAATATGATTTAGTGTTCTTGCAAATTGTCAGTTTGGCAACACAGCCAATTCTTAGAAAGAGCTCAAGGCATTCATAAGAATTCAATTTTATATTTCACAGTTGGAAACTAATTTCAATTATTTTGGCAAATCGAGTATAACTAGAAATGCTTGCACAGACTTGTCTATACCCGATGCTGTGCCCAGAACACAGCTTCAGTCTTTCAATAAGGCTAAGAATGTTGCAGTGAAACTCGAAAACATCCCTCTTTTCTTAGCAAAAGTCATTGCTAAGAGGAAAATTTTGTTGGATCAAGGACTACAGGTTGTCAATTTGAGGAAGAACCATTTCTTTTAGTTATACTATGGCTGAGAAAGAGCCATCTTTTTTTAGTTATATGGCTGTGATAGCCACCATAAGCAAAAACAACTTTGGGAGAAAATGGTTTATTTCAGTCTCCTGTACAGTCCATTATCAGGGGAAGCTAAGGCAGGAGCTCAAGGCAGGGACCAAAGCAGAGGTCATCAGGAACCCTACTCACTGGCTTGCTCCCAAATTCATCTACTTTACATAGCCCACAATCAAAAGTCCAGGAGTAGTACTGTCCTTAGTGGGATGGGTGCTCCCACATCAACCAGGAATCAAGGAAATACCACACAGACATGTCCTAGTCAAATCTATCAGAAGCAATTCCTTATAAAAGTTCTCTTTTTCTAAGAATGTCAAGTTTTTACCAGAGTTAGCCATCTCAGTCATATCTAGAACCCTCCATTCCAAAATCTGCAATGATAGAGGTTTGATTTCCTTGGGACAGAAGCAATGCCTCCAGGTAGGATATAGTAGTCACTTATTGCAGTCATTTATTGTAGTAATTTATTGCTCTCTGTGTAAAAATTCTCTGTATGGTCTCTGTGACTGAATAGACTAGGATTCACAAAACAGAGCCATCCTGCAGAGGACAATGGCAACAGTTGTACATTGAAACAACTCACAGAAGTGAGCACATGGTTTATCATAGAGCCTGAGCACAGGAAGCACAGGAAGGCCCTGGGTACTTCCTTCAGACCTTGTTTTTCACTTCTCTTCTTCCCCAGACTGTGTTTCATTGGAAACCCATGAGCATCTTCCTCTTCAAATTCAGTCTTCCTGCTTCCTTTGAATTACTCTAGATTCATTTGGCTCCTTTCTTCTAAGTCACATTTGTGTACATTTGTGGATACTGTTCTCTCCTCCTGTAGCTTACCATTGGTGGTCAATTTCTCATCCATGTACTCTCCTTGCACTCTATGCTGACTCTTTTAAAGGCTTCTTCAGAGCTTTGCCTGAGCAGGGACTCTGGTGGATTGCTCTGAGCACACTCTCTCATATTCTCCTGTAGTGTCTCCTGTTTGTATCACCACACAAGGCCTCTGAGATTTATTTTCTTTCTGAGTTCTACTTGGTTTTCACTATAGAGACCTAATCATGATGGCAATGCTGTATTGGAATTGAGTAGGCTGGCATTTCTTTGTAATGCTATAGCAACTCTTTTTCTTTTTCATTCTTTTACAAAATTCTCTCTTACAAATGTTTACTGTGTCCTGCGACTAATGGGTCTTTCTAAACAATGACCATGCTTGAGTATTCAGCTAGAATAACAAATCTAACAAAAAAAAATCTTCTTGAGAGGTTCCACAGTTGGAATAATCAATCAACCTGCTCATTTCCTAAGATATTTCACTTGATTCTCCTTTATCATTGGGGATGGTCACTCTGCAAATAGGGCAATTTGTAGATTTATCAGCTTTTTCATATTCAAGTCCTTGGTAATCAAAATCACTGCTCTATTTTTTACTTAATGCCTAGTTTTATATTTTGCTTTGACTCTCATTTGGCTGTTTATTCATTTGTTTGCATAGAATTTTCTGTACTTATTATGTGTTGTGTATAGTTTCCTAGTCTTAAAATAAACTCTCCACATATTAAAAGAAACTGGAGAAATGAACAGTTAATTAAGCTATTCAGGGAATGCAAAGAAGATGCTTAATGCATGAGACAGAAGGCGGATGAACAGCTTAGAGCAAATGCATGGGAATTTTTTAAAGGTACCAATATGAGAAGACAAGGACAAGGAAGCCTGGGCATGCATAAAATGCCAAACTGAAATGTACTTGAGGAGGAAATATCTGGAAAGGCTTTCAAGGAACAGCTACCATCTAGAACAAGGAGATGTAGATGATTACAGAGCTAGAGGATGACACTCAAAATAGGCAGAGGGGTAACTACCCAGGAAAGGAGTGTGTGACATGTTTGCATAGTTGTACTAATGTGGTTGTAGTTTCCTGAGCTCCATCTACTTATAGGAATACATAGTTCACTTGATACAGGTGTTTTTGAGCTATTATATAATTGCATATTATTCCAAATAAAGACACAAAGCAACTTTATTGACTGACATCCTGCACAAATTCATGTCAACTTCAAACATCAGCATGTGACCGTATTTGGAAATAGGGTCACTGTGAATGAAATTTTACAGTTCCTCCTTTTAAAGAGGAATGATTGGAGGTGAGGAGACTGGCATAGTGAAAGCCACCCAAGATGGAGGCAGAAACCAGAGCAATGGAGGTTCAAGCCAAGGAATGCCAAAGAGACCCAGACTCCCTCAGAAGCTGAGAAACCAAAGAATTACCCTGTTCTGGATCTTCTACAGGACACATAAACCTGCTAGTGCTTTGGTTTCAGACTTTGGTGCTTCAGATTTGTAGGCAGACTCAATTTCTTTTGTCTAAGGCCTCATTGGCTATGGTTATTTTTTACAATAGAAAAATACTACAACCTATGGGCATAAAGTTTATAAATTCACTTAGTTTAGCTAATCATTTCAAGAATTTCTCTTCTTTTATTTTCCTAAATGATTTAATTTCCACAGAGGGCTCCTGACTTTCGTGCATTGGAGAACTGATTCATTTGTTTGTGGATTCACCCTTGTTCTCTTAGCACACTTAAGAGTAGCTAAATATGTCTCATGTAAGTTTAAATAAATGAGTCTCTTCACACTTTTCGATAGAAAACTTAAATGTTTTGAACTGTTTCATTTCACACAAATCAGTTACAGATTTGAAATATTTTAGTTACATTTTACCAAACTCTTTCCCAGAACATTGTTTAATTGATTGGAAAATGTTACTTGTGGAAGTAAAATATCCAACTTTATGAATGTGCAGTTCCTTGGGATAATATACCTTGGGACCATGCTACAATACTGGGCAGCATTTTGCTAACAAAGAGATTGTCTTACTCCTGTTACAGACTTTGAGAAGATAAGTCTAAGAGTCCACTGACCGCTGCTACCAAAATCCACATTTACATGAGACATACACAGAAGGCTCTTCAGATACTTCTCTCTATTCTTGAGATTACCACTTCAGATAAAGGTGAGAGGCCATTTATCAGGAGACAAAGAAGAAGGCCATGGTACTGCAAGCTGTAATATCAGTAATAATTTGCAGAAGTTCAAGGTCATTTGTATCAGTAATAGTAAAACATTATCACACAGATGTCAGCCTTTTCCACTTTTGGTCAGTGTTAAGGATCAGATAGAGAAACACATCACTAGTCAGAAAAACAAAGAAAGCTGGCAGGAAGACTAGAGCTCAGGAGAGGGGATGAACAGTATGATGACACTTTTTTGCTTTTACAATAGGAGCTTGATTAGTTCTTGCTGATCAACTGCTAGTAGCTAACTGACTCTGCTGTCACACTTTGTCATCTCTTGAAGATACTGACTTTGTTCCTTGCTCTGGTAAGCACACATACAAATTCGACAACAAGGGCCTCAACTTCAACAGGAAAAAATTTAGTTTTACTTTGAGGATGGTAATAGACACAGAGAATAAATAATGATTAGCATAATTATTTTCAAAGACATATAATATTTTAATAAAAAATACTGGTTATGCCATCAATGATTTTATTAATAACTATATAGCTAAAAGGAAGAATTCAATAATAAGAAATTAGACAAGAATAAAAGAATAGTGGAATTCTATCTAAAATAAACAAAGTATAAATCATTAGAGTTTTATGGCTATCTTTATGAATAAAATACAACATTTCAACAGTGTATTACTGAAAAGCTATAGTATATTGAATATTCCTGTAGGCTTAGGTTTTAACTCATATGCTTGGCAGAAATGCATAACTTTTATCATTCACTTGTTCCTTCATCCATTCATTCACTCACATAGTCACATTCTTGAATAGCATAGTCAAATAATTTTGTTAAGACTCATTCCATTCACACAGGAAACTTGCAAATACAGTGCAAAAGAAAGCAATTGGCTGGTACACAATGTGATTTATGTGTGTATAATGTACAAACATTAGTGAAGAAGATCAACAGAGAGAACATCATGTTCCACTGGGGTGGAGTAAAAGACTAGTTAAAATGGACCAAGAGGGTAGTAGCCAGAGTCACTGATGAGGCAACTCTAATCTAATTTCCTTAGGACTTTTCTAATTTTCCTAGGACTTGGGAAATGATTAGATTCCAGATGAATGCATCCCTGTGAAATGGGAAATGTGTTCAGTAAAAGGAGAAAAGCACAGGGACTCAGGTGAATGAACAGATTGGTAGTATTACATTAAGTTGAGAGTTGAGCTACCTTAGTACTAAACATAGAGATTTGAGAAAGAGTTAAGTTAGAAAAGGACCGAATGCTAGACAACAAGTGTAGGATTAAGGAAATCACCAGTGACATGGAAAGAAGCCTTCAGCTCAACACAGGGATGAAGATGAACCAAGATGAGCAGGCCTATTTTACAAAGACTTCAGGTATATTTGTATTGATAGTACAAACTGATTCAGTGTGAAGAAAAAAGATAGAAAAAGGTCTTTAAGGCAGAGAGTTAAATGAGGGAAGACCAGAAGCCACAAGAGGAGCTAAAGAGATAGAAATCAAAAATAAAATACATGACATAAGAATGATCAGTTAAGCATAAAGAATATTTTTTCCTTAGGTTTGTGAATCAGAAAATATCCAGAGAGAAGTTTTTATGTCATAAAGAGGATAAAATTACAGAGATTCATGAATTCTTCTTGTCAACATTCTTTAAACCCTAACCATTTACTTTCAAAGTTATTGTAAAATTATGTTCCACAGTAAGCAAAAGGTTTTATTTTGTTACTTGAAAACACACATACTCCAGATATTTCATATTTTACATTTCACACATTACTTTTTGTGTCATGTTCTGTATTATGTCTAGGTTGTTACTCTATTAATAAAAAATAAAATGTGGATTAATACCTATAACATATTACTTTTACTGTTCTTAACTGTGTGTGTGTGTGTGTGTGTGTGTGTGTGTTTTATATTATAAAACACATAGTACTTTTAAAATAAAAGACAAAAATTCTTAAAAGAAAATCAGTTATATACACAGCACTAAATGGGGTATCTCCATTAAATCCATCCTCTCAGGGAGCACTATGCAAAAAGAGGAGGAATATAAGAGCTAGAGGGGATGGAGGACATCAAGATAACAAGGCCTTCTAAATCAGATGAGCAAACCTCATATGAATTCATAGAGACTGTAGCAGCAAGAACAGGGCCTATATTGGTCTGCACCAGGTTCTGTATATATATTATAGCTTTCAGTTCAGTACTTTTTGGGGCTCCTGAGTATGTGAACCAGTAGGTCTCTTATTCTTGTGTTTTCTTTTGGAGCTCTTTTCCTTCTGCTGGTTTGCCTTGTCCAGCCTGGATGTGATGTTTTTTTAAATTCTTATTATATTTTATTTTGTTATGCTTTGTTATTATAACTTAGACTCCTGTTCTTTTCTCAAAAGAGACAGGAAGAGAGTAGGCCTGGATGGAAGGGAATGTGGGGAGAAGCTGGGAGGAGTATGAGAAAAAAATCAATTTTCAATAAAATAGAAAATATTAAAAATAAGTTAATTACATTACAATGCAACTATAATAATATTAAAACTACAATATAATACTAGGTCTAACAACAACGATAATTTGATCCTCTTGAAGAATATGAAGACTAACAGAAGATGCATAATTACAATCAAAATATTTTAAGGTTTATTGGGTATGAAATAACAGGTCACTACAATACTGTGGTTTTTTTTTGCCTACATCCATAATTTTTCAAAATGCTATACTTTTATGGTTAATGAAAGTAAGGATGATTCATTCTTTGCACTTAAATTCATAGACGTCCTTGTCGATCCTGCTATTGCTTTGACATGTGTACCCAGGGCTAAGATCTATAGCAGAAAGGGTTCTTTGTATTCCTCCCTGAATCACCCTTTCCAATTCATTTCTTATACTCATATTCTCACATATCTTGTACTATTTGTTTCAGATGTTTGCCTCTTGTGAATGCATGGTGCATGTTTTTACTTTATGACTTTAGCAAATACGACTTCTTCCTTTTTCTACAAAGTTCTCTCCAGGTATCCGTGAATTAATCTTTGATTATACTCAGGTCTCAGATGCCTTTTGTGGAGGGGCAATCCTGACATACCTGGAATATACCCTAATCCTTCATCTTGCTTTCTCTCCCATTGTAGTGTTTATTTACCTAACATTGTATCATAAACCTAGCTGCTTATTTGCTTCGTAACTACAAAAAGCATATAATTTCTATGAGCAGATTCCTTTGGATTCATAAAATCACAATAATCAGCATTTAACAAGTACCCAGTTAATTCTTATTGAGACATAATCCCACAGGTTGGGGTCTGTGGGGTACAAGAAATGTCCTGGGGACTGAGAAGGTTTAAGCCATCTCTCCTTTAAGTCTAGTCCATACTTCCACGATAGTCTTATATTACTAGAGTAACTTATGTCACAGTCTTAATGTTATTAAAGTGAATAGACTCAACCTTTCAGTTGGAAAGATGTTTAGGTCTGCAGCAATTTGAATGTTTATCCCTCATAATCATGTCTTGGTACTTTCAATGCCAAAAATCATATTAATAATTTTGTAGTTTTGTTATTTGAGAAGAAATCGTTCACTCACTTTCTGTTCTCATGGAAAAATTCTTTTGTGATGAATGGTTTTACTATAAAAGCAACACTGTCTGGTGTGCTTGTTCTATGTCAGTCAGTGATGTTCTTTGTCACTTATGTTGCAATAAAAAGATCTTCACTAGATGCCAAGCACACATGTCATCTTTATATTAGGCTCTCAGATTGACATTGTAAGTGAATTAGCTGGTTGTGTTAGGTAGAGTATTTTCTAAGAAGCCTCTGAGTCTTGGCATAGATAAATAATACAGATGGCATTGTCATCAACACATAAACATTTGTAAAGAAGAATTCTATCAACAAAACCTGGGAAGGCAGGACTTGAATAGTATTTGTATTGATATAACCACATTGTCTCTCATGATGCAATTTTGATTTATTTTTCCATTAAAAGTTGTTACAGTATTCAAATCAATCAAGATGGAAATGTAACATTTGGGTAATAACAATTTGACTCTTTCTCTCTCATTCAAGTGGATTTTGAATTTTTATGTAAACCATATTTGAGATAAGAATGGTTTTATATTTATTTCAAGAGTGTTTCAAAATGAAATGTCAATAAGCCTTATCTTAAAATACCATGCCTAGCAAGTTATATTTCATATTAAAAATCAGAAGTGGACACAATTTTAATTAACTGCCAATATGTAAACAAACACTTGATAAGTGGTCATTTCTGTTTGCTGTTTAAAAGATACAGTCAGTAGGTACAAATTATTTCTAAATTATATTCCATGTCCCATAAGAGCATAGTATGTGGTATACAATGAAAAAATCTCAAGAGCTGTGTAACAACAGAATAAGTCCCTTAGCTACTACTAAAGGTGAGACTTTTGAAGAATCAACAACAGGTAATAGCTCTTTATATTTTCCTACATGTATTATTTGAGGGCAGAACTATGTTTGTTCTGCTATATTCTAACGAGATGATAGATAACGAACAAAAACCGAGTGAATTTAGATACTTATAATTCTATGATGACAATAAAACAGGCAAAAGAATAATGAGAATGTGGTCCACACAAATCTTAGACACACCTGATTTAAATCTGTATTCCACCAAATGCCCACATGTCCAGAGGATCTACTCAGTGAACCAAGGATCCTGCACTACTCATACACTCTTGTCATCTGCAAGGAGCGTCAGATCTCATGCAGGGAACCTTACATTTGAAATCCAATCTTCTTCAGTGAGTTGTTCTTTTTAAGAGTTTTTTTTTCCAGTAGAATATCCCAAATGAAATTCTTTCCCATAGTATAATGATATGGTTTTATGAGACTTAGACTTCAATTTCTGTTTCCTTATCTGAGGAAATTCCAAGTAAGGAATCCAGAAAGGTTTTCTTGCTTCCATGGGTCACTATTATGGAAGCTGTTAGAAAAATAGATTGTAGAATAGAAGCAGTTTAATCAGAAACAACTAAGGCATTAAAGAGAAAGGGGCATGGCAGTAAAATCACTTTAGGATTTAGTACCACCTCAATTCTTCACTGACTGGGAATCAATTCATGGGTTCTAAATGATAATTCAAGGGAACTTGACATGAGGTTAATGTCATCCTTAGAGCTGGCTTTGTCTTTGTTTTATTTGCATTACTTTCTTTGGCTTACATTACTGAAGGTAGCCTGCATTACTAGCTGGAAACTGCAAGCCTGGACTTTAGGCTTTCAATGTTGGATTCAATTACAAATTAGGCTGTATGTCGCTTGGCCATGAGTATGTTAATTATTGGTTTAAGAATATTTTACTTGTAATCTTCAGCTCTTAGAAAAAACTCAGAAATATAAAAATACAAAGAATGTAACCTGTAGCTTATATATGATAATTCAAAGTTAATAGTCAAACAAATGTACGCAAGAAAAGTCTATGAAATCTAGGAACACTACCCTTACCATAGACCACAACTTAATACTATGTCTTTTTTGAGACTCTGCCTCAATCAAATCATCTACAGTAGATAGAAATCAGTGGTAGTAATTCTCAAGCACAGGTGACAGTATAACTATGCCAAGGAATTCACAGATTAAAATAATCTTTTTTTGCCAGGTAGTGGTGTCCCACTCAAGAGATAGAGGAAGGTGGACATTCTTTTTGTTTGTTTGTTTTGTTTCTCTAGACATGGTTTCTATGTTGTAATTCTGGCTCTCCTGGAACTCACTATGTAAACCAGATTGGCCTCAAACACACAGAGATATTCCTGCCTCTGCCTCCTGAGTTCTGGGATGAAAGGCATGTGCCACCACCATCCGGCTAAAGTATTCTTACCTTTAGGGTAGCTTTCAGAAAACAAATTGTGGAATCCATGGTCTTTATAGTTACATGAAGTAATAATAAATTTATATTTCTCTCTCTCTCTCTCTCTCTCTCTCTATATATATATCTCTATATATATATATATATATATACACATATATATACACACACACACATATATATACACACAAACACACACACACTACACACACACACGGTATATAACATATAGAGCTTCTGTTTCTCTAGTCAACTCTGCCAAATACAACAGGAGCAATTTCTCAAGGTGTTATCGTGAGTGAATCTGACCATATATAAAAAATTTACTAGCACAGTTAGGAATCAATCCTCATAATTTTTGCTATCAATAGCAGCACGAACACCATTACTCTTGAGAAAATAGCCATTTTCTACAAAGCAACTCACAAAAAGGCTTATATTACCTCCAGGTATATGTGTTCTTTGAACAAAAATAACTGCTCATTTGTACAGGGCCCCTTTGTGATCTAAGACATTTCATTAATTTTTAGTGATAAAGGTACAATGATAATTTACAGTGAGTCTTCTTCAATTGTTACAGTGTACTTTAGCATGTAGATCAAAGTCTTTCTGTTCAAAGATAGAAATGTGAAATTGATATTTTTCTGGAAATAAATTTTTACATAATTATTAGACATTATTCATGTAGTCTTTAAACAGATCTGCTCATTGGATTGATTACATGTATGCCAGACAATCATAGAATCCAGGAATATGTGGGCCAGAGTGAGTCACGGAGGTGACACAGTCCACCCTAGTCTATTGAAGAAACCCCACTAATAAGAGTTTTAACTGAAACAACACCATCATCACAAGCTTTCCAACTCTTGCCTCAGATACTTTTCTCAGTACACAAACCAAAATAAACTGCTTACTTACTTTGGCCATTAGACAGCTAGTTTCATCAGCCTTTCCCTTCTTCCTACTGTCAACGCATATTATTATGGATGTTAACAAAGCCACAATGAAAATTAAACCAGGTTCATTCGAGAGCTTCCAAACATAGTAGAGGCTTTGTTGCAGTCATGATCAAGACTGCAGGTGAAGAGTGACTTTATGACCACCAGCTTGATGGCTGCAGGTGAAGAGTGACTTTATGACCACCAGCTTGCTGGCCATGAAGACATGGAAGATCTTCAGGAAATTAAGACAAACAAGGCGAATTACTCTTGGAACATCCAAATGATGAAAGTATTTCCCAAGGGTTGGAGAAATTTGCATTGTCTCATTTGGTTAGGTCTATTTTTTAATAAAATTTAACTTCCGCACTGGCTTATTTTCTAATTGTGGAAGATGATCCAATACTGGAAAAAATTTCTCTTCTATACTGCATTGAGACCAAAACAAGGCTGATGGTTGATAGTCAAACTATCTGTACAGTATTTCCTATAAATCACCGAGTCACCCGAAGAGTTTATTTTTGCACTTTGGAAAGAAATGTTACTCATCATAATGCTGTGTCACAGTGATGGTAGTTAACATTTGCAGAGCAAGACTAAATCATTTTAGAAGAATTTGTTCGCAGTCCCTTTTATAAGAATGAATAAAAACATACCAATCCCATAGAGAAGAAAGTATCTTTCTGGTTGAATCTCCATCAAGCTGAGATATAGAATGTTAATTCTGAGCAATGTTGATGAATTCTGATGCTAAAAATACCCCTTTTTAATGCACCATGAAATACTTAAGTTTGAGGTTATTTGTAACTATTAGAATATGTTTCGACTCTTAGAATAAATGCTTTATTTAAATGCACATTTGAATGAGACAGATCTCTGAGACCCAGTAGTTAACGTTGATAAGTCCTCAATAACAGTAATTAAAGCTTACATCTCATCACTAACAAAATGACAAAATGAATATTGTTTATGCCTGATTAAAATTCAAATTTATTTTAATAAAGTAATATCATAAATGCCCCTGAACAAAAAGTCAGCATAGATTGATAATTTCCTCAAATCTATTAAATGAATGTTATAAACAAATTTGTGGTAAACAGAGGCAGAAAAAGGATCAGGATTCTTTCTATCCTACATAAGCAGCAAATTGGAGAACCCATTCTCAAGGCTAAGCACTGCAACTTAATACTGGCCTCCGAATGCATTTCTTTGCTTAAGTTTCCTTTATATTAAACATGATCACTGATACATTATTAGGTTTATAAAGTTAAAATGAGTACACATAAGTAATCCTCTTGGCTTTCTCCACATAGTTATATGCAGACTACATTTTCTTAAACACTTTTGAAATTAAAGCATAATTATATCATTCCCATTCTTTCTTTTCCTTCTTCCAACACCTTCCATATAACTCTCCTTTGATTTCTTTTCTCTTTATTTTTCTTTCCTTTATTGCAGGGGGCTGAGAGAGGATTCCTCTTTGTAACTACTTTTGTTCTAGAACTCACTCTGTAGAGCAAGCTGGCCTTGAACTCACCGAGATCTGGCTATCTCAGTCTTCTGAGTGCTGAGATTAAAGGCCTGTGCCACCACCACCCAGCAATTTCTTTCAAATGTGTGGGATATTTTTCTTTAATTATAACATATACATAGTTAAATAAAATTTATCTACCTGGGCTGACAATGCTTCATCTAAGTAGCCACAAACTATCAAACAAACCCCCGAACACCAACATGAGAAGCGATCTTTTGAGTTGCTGGTCAGGGTTGTCCAATAATCTCTCAAAACATTACAGGATATTGCCATTGCACATGGTTACCTCCAAGAGGTGAAACATAGGTCCATATTGCTGAAGATACACATGGCACAAGACCCAGGGGACCCAAGTTGGATCTGACTTAAGAGACTGCTCCCTGAGAACTTGCTTTCATGGTACCCGGAAGTGCCATGCAGATCAAATTTTAAAAGTTTTCTCAGCTCCCACCCCTGCGCTGGCTGACTGACCTGACTCCATCATATTGCTCCATTACACACACTTTCACTTGGAAGACCCTCATTCATGTACTTCTATTTGTACAGAGGAGTCAGTAACCCTTCCTGTGGGGGTTTGAATGATAATGCCCCTCTTGGGCACATATATTTGCATGTTTCGTTCCCAGGTGGTAAACTGTTAGGAAGGATTAAGAGGTGTGGTCTTGTTGGAGTAGGAGTGTTAGAGGAGATGTGTTCACAGGGGACTGGGGGATTTGTGGTTTCCAAAACCCAAGACAGGACCAGGACCAGGACCAGTCTCTCTGTCTCTCTGTCAGTCTCTTCTCTTCTTTCTCTTTCTCTTTTTCTGTCTGCGTACTGTGGATAAGGATGAAAAGTTCTTTGCTACCTTTCTAGTATCATGTCTGCCTGCCTGTCACCATGCTCCCCATGATAATAAATAGTAATGAACTAAGCCTCTGAAACTAAGCAAGTCCCTAATTAATTGCTTTAGTTTATAAAAGTTGCCTTAGTCATGGTGTCTCCTCACACTCATAGAACAGTGACTAATATATTACCTAAATGTAGGAACAGTTTTGTTTGCATTCATCTTTGGTCTGGTTTATTATCTTACTAATCTTTGTATGTTTTATTTTTGTATTATAAGGTCATTTAAGAAATATGTCATGAATCCTAATTGAGTTAAAACCATGTAGAATCCTTGTAGGCCATGGGCTAACCCTCACTTGTGATTTTTACTGCTTTTATAATCTCTTACCAAAGTCAGTATAAAATTGACTATACCCTTTAGTATATCAGGATGATGGAGGTGCATATAAGACAGTTTGGATGCTAAGAGAACTTGTTCTGTTATTCTGCTGTTCTAACCTCCTCCACACTCACAGAGCAACATTTTCTCTGCTGATTTTGTGAATAATCACATGTAACTCAGCAAAGACAAAACATTTTACAAATAACCTGAGGAGTTTTTGATTAATGAAGAGAAAATGTCCCTGCAAATGACAGCAATCTCCTAATCAGATGTAAAAATTGTATAAAGAAAATAGGACTTATTCTGTGGGATACCACTATTAATTAATTCTGCTATACATAAGGCAGGTAAGAAGGCCTGATCTTCTAACCCTGTGTATGGGCCAAAGTCACAATTGCTAGAGTAATTTTCCCTTGAATAATGTGGCCAGCCTCAACAGGAACTAGAACATCTCTATTAAAATATCCATGTCTCAGCCAATTTTGTGAAATAGTGTTTAATTGTAAAGCACTTATCATTTGAAAAGTTTGTCACACTATGTGTTGAAGCACCGTGTTTTAGATGTAATACATAAAATCATTAGCAAAGCTTTCTTAGTTTAAGCCACAGAACCATGATTACTGGTTTTCTATGACTGTTCCTGTGATGTACCTAAGCCTTACATTGCTTATGTTAATCACTGATGGACAGAAGGTGATTAGGATTTTGCAATGAGTTTGTTCTTGTGTCATGAGGTTGCCAAACTACAAATGCATTGCCACAGAACTGGTGATCAGTAGAAAATGTCTACGGTAAAACCTGAAAAATAATTTATGAAGGAGAATTTTCCCTTGACGGTAAAAGGGAACATAAAATTGGAACTATTTTTTCTTAATAATCACTAACCAAATTTGGTTTGTATGTGAAACCTAGACATTCAAAATCAGCACTTCAAATACAATTATGAAAATATAAAAATTCCTCATTTCTTTTGTCTTTCATCTAAGTTGCTCCATATTATTTATTAATTATTTCTTACAGGGAATCCCAAGAGATAAAATTATATTACTGATCCTCTGGGTGTAACCTATTTGAATATCTTATCTGAAATCAGCAAGTTTTAACTTAAAATAAGAAGAAAATGAATGAGAGAGATTAGATGATTCCATGAATCAAAGAATTTTGGAATTGGAAAGACAATTTCGATCACCAGATCCAACACTTTTATTGTTAAATTCTTTGTGGTGTCAATATAATAGGCCACCCAGGGAAAACACTTAGTAAATGACCAGTACTTTCTCTAAAATGCAGTGACTAAAGTACTAGACAATTTTCCTTTCAGTTTAGACCAGAAAATGTGTAAAAGACTGCAGTACAAAAGACTAGATCTGTGAGGTTTTATAGATAACGTCAGACCAGTGGAAGGAAAAAGTCTGAAACTTTCGCTTCGGAGGTCCAAATGAGGCACCATACCTTCAACTCGCTATCTTACCAAACAGATGGAACGGTGGAGTGCGTGAGTGGTGCACATATGGATGCACACATAAATGATAGACAAATTCATTCATAGAAATCACTAGCAGGTTCAGATAACAGAAATTTCAGAAGAGACAAAATCATACTTTTAAAAGAAAGACACTGAAGTTGAAACCATCCTTCTCATCATGTCTTCAGTGATGTTAGTGCCAACAGGTGGTGAAGGGTTAAAAGTGAGTGTGAGGAATCACACAGGATGCAAACACTGCTAGCTTTGTTCACTGTGGTAAGCCGCTTTATAAGACTGGTGCAAATATTAAATAATATACATCAAGTCCTCAGCAAGTTGTTAGCATAGGAATGCCCTATCTTCCCTTTTCAACTTTTGTTGCTGACTCCTCTTGTCAATAGAGGACTTTCAAAGCACAGAAGCTAAGGATAACTAACTACTGTCCCCCCAGAGATGTATTCAGTGCCTGAGGATGGCAAGGATGGGTAGCACTAACTGAGATTGTGTCCACACTGTACAAAGTGCTTCCATGGCCAGAAACAATGACTCTTCCAAATCATCCTATAGTTTTCTATTAAAAATTTTTATTTTTAAGATGCTATGCGGCACCTTCATATACACTGAAGTTGAACTAGAGAGTTCCCTTCACTTGTTTACTAACTGGTCGTGTTTGAACACGACCTCGAATCTGTGCAGCAAGTCCAACTAAATACTCTTGTAAAGGAAAACAGTAGCTGCTTTTCTGCCTTCATCAAAGGTAACTCCAGGTGTCCTCAACATGAATTGGCTTCTTCACTCTCCGTGCTGACCTCTGAAACAATTTACCATTTCTGTTTGTATGACTTTACTTCTGCTTTTGCCTCAGAACCCTCCTAAACCTCACATATTTCTTTAAGCTAAACATAAAGTTGAATTGTGTGGAAGGGATTTTTTTAGAAATGACAATAATACTGTCTATTTAACTTGTTCGCTTTTCCAGTCAGCACAGAAGTCTAAATGTAGCAGTTGTTGTTTGGTTAAAAATCAAACAAATAAACAAAAAACTGAATAAGGATTATGTGAAGGATTGGATATTATTTTTCTATGATTGAGCCTCCAAATATTTATCAAGCTAATATTTATTTATTGCGTCCAAGAATATTACTGTACCAATAACTGGGAGAACTGTTGTGTGGCAGCCTTTTTCCCTGTGATGACTGCTTAAGAAGGAAGGGTTACAGTGGTGATTTCCAGGTC
This sequence comes from Cricetomys ansorgei, assembly GCA_026225945.1. NCBI lineage: Eukaryota > Metazoa > Chordata > Mammalia > Rodentia > Nesomyidae > Cricetomys > Cricetomys ansorgei. The sequence goes on from JAMJFZ010001390.1 coordinate 4,803,543, forward strand.
TCCCCACAGACTTTGAGAGAAGTCCTTAACTGAGCCAGCTGTATGTTGCAAAAAAAAAAAAAAATGCAGGGAGAAAAGCAAATTTCAGAAAGGCTGAAGCATGCTATTGTATTTGTCCAGGAAGAATTCTCTACTGGTCCTCATTTAGGCATTTAAAAAGTGTCCAGCCAATTCTCCTCTTGCTCAAATTTCATAGTGTTAAAAAATTCTGCACAAAATTCTGATAATCATAATAGAAAAGCAACCCCAAATTTCCCAAACTAGAATGTTCCACTCAGTAAATAATGTTTTCCCTCTAGTTACAGAAGAGTTATTTTGTTTTTTGCATATTTTGCTCTGATGAACATTCTACTTTAGTGGATGCTTAATCCTCCTAATAATTACCAATCACTGAAAATAATCATTCCATTACACAGGAACAGACTATTTTTATGAATTTACCCATGGTTTTATAAATGAATATGAGGGATACAGAACCATAAACTAATTCTTTTTTTTTTTACCAAAATGTATAAAATGTATCTTGTTTTTATGACTTTTAGAAATTAAATTTTCCTGTACATTATAGACAAGAAATAGATCTTTATGTGCTTGGAGAGTAGCCAGCTGGGAAGGAGTATTTAATAGAAGCTGGAATCAGAATTAATTGTTTGGCTTAAAAGGGTTGGTGGTCAGCAGCCATTTGTTAGAGGAGACGAGAATCCAAAAGGTTCTTAATGCTAGAACTTGGGAGACTGTGTTAATGTTTTAAACCTCTTGAGTAAAACTAATGTTTTATATACATATATATATAATTAAAATTTATTAACTATGTGTAATATAATGTAAATGTATATATTGTATTCATATAACCTTACATGTTATGAATAAATTATACATATATATGTGTTTGTAAAATATATATATATATATATATATATATATATATATATATATATATATATATTACAGTTATACTTTACTACAGACATTTATCCACAAACATCTTCTGCTTTTACACATAAACTCATATATTTACAGGACAGTTAAAGCTTTTCAAAATTTTTGAGAAACTAGCTTTTTAAACATATAGCACTTGAGGTTTTGAGTTAATGACTTAAGATACATCTGAATAATGGAGTAGGATGTAAATACTAGAAATTAAATTAAAAATTATTGTAGCAAAAAGACATACTAGACTTGAATGAGATATGCTGCATACATTATTAGAATATTGCATAGTATAATCTAGAAGGTCTTAGGAAAATTATAAACTGCAAATTAATTTTTAATTTTTATCATAATCCTTCTATGTGCTAACTTTTATTATCTTAATTTTCATTTTAATACACCACTTTTGTAACTTAATGGATCAAACAAAAAATACACAGAAAAATTGTAGTAGTAATTATGACATCAGGGCGCTATGGTGATGTTGTGTGCTAGATTAGTTAGCTTAATGAGTAAAGTGCTAATCAATATAATTACTATAACTTTTCCCTCAGGAGGAATTATTCATCTTATACTAAAAGTCATTATACTTCTGGTATCTCCTAAGTAGCAGTGTGCTTGAGGTTGCTTTGTAATATATGTAATATGTCCCATTACAGTGAAGTGAATGTTATGATAAAGAGAACTTTCCATGTTACCATGATACCTATGAAGACCTCATGCTGTCAACACACAACTGTAGTATTTCCAATAAATACATAAACAAAACTGAAAAATCTGTCCGTATTATGAGTCCAATTATGTCACCATGACCCAACAACACAAACTTCTGTTTGGGCATTTGACAGTACCTAATTGAAAATTGTACCTCTTCTTTTGTTGGATTATCTAGGGCTTTTTATAACCATAATGTGCCAACCTTGTGACGAAGGGAAGGGAGGTGTCAAGGCCAACTGTATGCTCTTTCTGGAAGTGAGCCTTGGGGCCTGCCCTAGAAATCTGAAAGATGAGGTGGAACACACACTTAACCTCCGGGGCTTTTCAACTCTTCTATTGTCTGTAAGAGGAGAATAACATTTGCCATCTATCTCACAAAGGGGTTGAAAGGGACTCAGAAAAGCCACAGAAGGCACTTTGAACTTCTCATAAGCCAGCTTTTACTGAAGTACAAAGCTTCACATCAAAAGACACATTCACACCTCTCTGAGACATCAGTGAGTTTCCTGGATAAGATAATGTGTAGACCTGACACTGAGCATTTCTTTTCATTAAAATAATTTCCATAGCAATTTCTTTTCTCTTTACCCTGGACATTATTCACATGTAGCTTTGACACATCCAAACACTCCTTCTCAGATCACCATGAGGGGTCTCTGATTCTCATTTTTTGGTGCATTCAACTTCAATTTTCAGGCAACGGATACAAGATGTGTAACCTCTACCTTGCTCTTGAGGTATGTATGTTCAGAAAGAAATCTGGGAAAAGGAAGGAAGGATATGTCTCAGTAGGTTATTAATTACTTCAAGTACTGTGTCTGACACAGGACAACACTAATTCATTTCTGTCATTTGGCTTTGATTCATCTTGAAATATTACTTTTCCTCTAGTTATTGGGTCTGCATTATTGAAAAGAATCAGTATATGGACATTGAGCAGGGATGTTCCATCAGGCTTATGGAAGGATTTTGTTTACTGAAGAATGCTGAAATTACAGAGCAATTCTAATATTTCACCAGTACTAGTTTAAACAGAATTTTTCTATTGTCCCTGTACTAAAATGCCCTCAGTCCACTCTAGATAGGTTAGTCCAGAATCTCTGGCACACGCCACTTACTAGAGTTGATATAAACACATACTCACTGAAACAGTTTTTCAAGGACCAAATAAATATCTATCCACTGACAAACGGGTAAACAAATTATGGCAGGTCATGTGACAGAATATTATTTAGGTATGGAAAAGAATGATATAAGTTATTAATGTGCTATAACATAGATGAATCTCAAAACTATTAAGGGAAAACGGCAGACACCTGAGGTCATATTTTCTAAGCGTCCCTTATGTGAAATATCTAAAATTGGTAAAGGGTCAGACATAGACTCTGAATTGTGGTTACCAGGGAGGGTAAAGGGGAGAAAAAGAATGCAAATGCTCTAAGAATCTCAGTTTTCTTTATTTTGAGGTGGTGGACATGTAAAACCAGATAGGTGGTGAATGCACAACAGTTTGAATTTGCCTGTATATTATTGAGTCATGCATACTTGTGCATATATATGTATAACACACACACATACATACACACACCATACATAGAGAAAATAGTCCTGAGGTATTTACTAAGTAGACTGTGCTTAAATTTTTTCTCTAGATGATGAAGTGTGGCTAACATATCAATACAACTGTGACTGTGCAGTACTGGCCCCACACTAAGCTATTCTATGGATTACAGACCAGTTTCAATTCTGTTCTTGAGTTAACGATAATTCCTTCAAAGGGAGCCATGGACTCTGACAGAGGTATATATTCATGTCTATCTTTGAACTACAGACCCCTATTCTCTTAGGAGTGATAATGCATTAACATTTTTCATTTTAATTTCAATTGACAGCTAAAATATGAATTAAATCTTAAAAATATAAGACCTGCTTTAATCTTTTCCTATTATTTGTTGTTCTTTTGAGTATTTTGTGCATATTACCTCTTTTTATCTTCTCAAATGATAGAAAAAATCATTTTCAGAAGAAATTGAGCCTTTTAAGGGGAAAGTAAGTTCCTATACTACATATTCATAATGGGGGAAAGACTATTAACAATTTCAGGGGGTTTTCTCATAAACTCTTAGACCTTTTCTCCTGACAGTTACCTCATCTTTTTAGTAAGTCCCTGCAGGATCACTGTCCCTTTGCCTTTGTTTTCTAACGGAACCCCTGGCATCCTCACAACTGCCAGACTGGATGGCCACAGATTGCTGGTGCCCCAGTTTCCTGAGCTGCATCCTCACACGTGCCCGTATTTTACAAAGTGGTAAAAAGACCAAGAGGCCTTTCCCAGCTTATCTCAGCTCTCTGCTTAAGTGCTGTTATCCTCAAAAGCAAGCTTGATTTCCTTCACCAATTCCACCACTGTCTTTGGTCAGACATGTTTGAACTCCAAACCCATTCCCCAGTAATATCTGAACCCCGAAGAATACTTATTTTCATTTTCTAAACTATCTCACTTCTTTTTTATGACCACTTTCTTACTTTCTCCCCCTTTTTTTATTTGCAGTACTCTCTTCAAAGTTATCAAAAATTCATCTTCAGGCAAAATTCATTTATTGATGTGCAGCTTCAGCTCAGCACCTGCTTTGTCAGACAGCCAACTCTCTTGCACCCTCCCTCCCTCCGTTAGCCTAAAGGATACTCAGACTTCCTTTTTTCTTTCCCTCTTTGTTTTCCTTCTTCATTTTCCTTTATTCCTTGACTCTGCTTCACCAAATCCCTTAACATTTTCAGACCCTGATAATCTTTACATGTACAATAGATGAATCATGGCTGGGGAATAGGTCAGAGGAAGAGCTTCTCCTTAGCAGGTATGAGGCCTTGGGTGTGAAACTCAGCAACAAGAATTGTTACGTCATTATACAGGCTCAAAAAGTGTGACGTCTGCTCTCAGGATTTATTCTCTCAAGTGTTGTCTTGCTCAGTGTTGGAGAAGTGAAAGCTGAGAATGAATCAGGTTATTGTTTTCATGCTGCAAATACTATAAAGACACTTGTTGAAAATCATGGTGGTTTTTTTCATTCGTGTATAAACTCATTTTACAAAAACTAAACACCTCAGTACTCAGATGTCCAGCCACTGAAGACACAACATTGAGCATTTAAGTTAGCACTGCCCCTACACAGCGCCCTCTTAAGTGATAGTAACTATATAACATTGTAAACAACCCTAAACAAGAGAATTATATTTTTGAGGAAGAAGGTGCCCTAAAGTGCCCTAAAGCAAACTTAGGGCAGTGACATTTGGAGGAGTCTTGGTATGAAGTTTGAATGACAAGGAAAGCCATTAATAGTCAGACATTATTACTTTAAAAAGAACTTGCAAGTCCTCCTTGAATGTAAAAGGTAAGAAAGAGGGTCATAGGAATTTTCACAAGATAAGTAAGAGTAAGAGTTCTTTGACACCATACCAATGAAAAAGCTTGAGTCTGTTTCAGTTGTGTAGGTAAGAGGTGATTTCACGCTGAGATTAGATTGGTAGCAGTTTAGATACTGTGAACTGGCACTATCTATGTCATATGATGTGTTACACGTAATTGGAACTTTTAGTTACTTCCTGTAAATGCTGTAGACCAGAATGTAAAGTTTTTGAGTCTCAGAACTTTGCTTTGATCGTATGTCAATCTCCCAGTATCTAGAAAAGTATCTGACATATAATAGAGGCTGAATAAATAGACCTTTTAAGGTAAATAATTGCCTGTGTACAGATACTAAGATAAACTCCTTCGCTTTGACTTTAATATGTAGACTGATTGAGAAAGTGTCTTGAATTTAGGCGAATGGCATAGAAGAGGCAAATGTTTTCCAATCATCCCAACCTTTTCATTTTATTTGGTATGAAACTAAATAAAAGGTGGCACGGTTTTATATTTATTCATGTATGTTTCTCTGTAAACATTGTCAGCCCATCTGGGAGCTTGCTACAGTTACAGTCTTGGCTCCTACCCCACACCTACGGAACCAGAATTTCTAGGCTTGGCATTCCCTACCTTGTTTATCATTATGATGCACACTAATGTTTCAGACACACAGATCTAAAATACAGGGTAAGACAAGGTCAAGAGAAAATGTTAAAATATTTGTGATGGTTTAGGGCAGCTTTTCATGACATCTATCAAGCTGTCTTATATCATTTGTGTTTTCTTAGCTCCTTTAATGAGTGTGTCCACAGAGGCAAATGTTTTTCCATTCATTAAAGTTATACTACAACGGTAGCAATAGAACTTTCCCAAAATAATTTTAGCATTTCAAAATTCTTATCTGTCACTTAATTTTATTTTCAGAGTGATATAAGATACTAGAGTTGGAAGTTCTTGTCCTGTATCAGCCATGACTATCTAGTTAATTAGTGACATTTCTCTGTTTTTTGTTTGCTTGTTTGTTTTTGTTTATGTTTTTTTTCACAGAATTTCTGTGTAATTCAATGTGGCCTTCAATTTAAAATTATTCCGCCTCAGGTTCCCATTAGAATTAGAGGTACATTACCATGCCCACCGCCTAGGAGCATATTTAAGTAAAGTTCCATTGGGTCATTTATTGATGATAATCATGTGATAAGTGTGAGCAGATCAGAGACAAATAGTTTGTGATCAATGTGAAAGGAAACAAATGGTAAATTTAGAGTTTGCGTTAGCGTATTCTGATATTTGCTAGTACAGACTAAGTGCTTAATAAATATTCATTGACTGAGTAATTCCCAAAATAGTTGCTGTAAAGGATTTCAAAAAATGTAGAGTCACCTTAGCATGCATAGAAGAGCTAGAGTACCCACTCCCCCTCCCTTTTTGATAAATGGAGACTCACTTGTTATTCTTCTATTCTTCTATTATTTGCGCTTGTACAATGGGAGCTATTGTTGGGGAGGGAAATTAAAAATAGCCCGAAGCAATCCATAATCTATTTCATATTTTTTAAGATAAAAATTTTTAACATTTCAGCAATTTGTTTTTCTTTTTTTTTCTTTCCTTTTGTTCAAGGGCAATTTTATTAGCATTTAAGAGAAAATATTGTACAGGATAGGGGAAAATTCTGGCAGCTGCCAGGAGAATATGGAGAAAATTATATCTTTTTTGTTAGACATGCAATAGAAATACACAGCTTATATAAGAGAAATTAAAAAGCACTCCCAAGAATAGAAGTGGGCTAGTCAGCTGAGGAAAAAGCCCGAGATCCAATAGCTCTATTACTCTTGTTGACTTTACTTTTCTCATGTGGTCAGTTTCTTTAGCACTTCAAAGTGTTTCAGTGGTCCTGTATCCTGACCTCTGTTTTATAGTCTCAGAGTAAAGCAAAATGCTAGTCATGCTGAGATTGCTTCTTTCCAGTGTTATCTGTCTCTCTTTCCTTCAAAAGACCTGCCCTATGCAGAGTGGAGTGCTTTTAGCCTATCAGACCCATGGTAATGAAACATTCCTATATATGTATGAAGGTAGAGAATTTTCAATCAGCTTCCAAAGTACCTTGTCTCATTCCACTCAGGTTAGAAAGCCTTAGACTGCACAGTATGTTTATTTTTAATTGCAATTGATATTTAAAGACCTGAAAATTTAATGCTGCTGCTGCTGCTAATAAAAATAACAAATATTTCCTAATGCTGATAATACTTCAGTTCTTGTTTATTTTTTTCCCCCAAATAAATAGTAATATTTTGTAATGCCATTATCCTCATTTTGGAGATAGTGATTAACAATGTGCAGAATTTGAATGATCTCCAAATTATACTATGGCTTCCCATTACGCTGAGATTTGAACCTAGGGCTATCAAGTTCTCAAGCCTGAGGGGCAAAATGCCCTGGATTCCTAAGAAGATAAGAGTTGGAGGGTCAGAGGAATGCTAGGAATCATGGCGTGGCTATTGCACGCATGAACTAGCAGCTGTGTTTACCTGCACAAAACCTGTACAAGATGAAGCCAATTAAAATCCTGTTTGCACAGAGGAGGAGCCCATGAGGCTTCATCAGTAGCTGAGGAAGTATTGACAGTAGATGGCTCAAGGAAGTGTAGTCATTATTCTTTGGGGGGGTGACCCTTGCTCCAATGGGTGATGCCGCTCCATGCACATATAGGTAGCTCTAATTTGACCCAGTGGGATATATTCAAATACATGAACATATTCAGAGGCTATGAATAGAGAAGAGGATGTGTTGAGAGGTCTGAGGAGACCTGGAGGAGAGGGGGTCCTTTTTTATTCATGCTGATGTAAATATTTTGCAGCATATCCCTAAAAGACTGTTAGCAGTGTTAATGAGTCAGGCTGTGATCAGCTTAGTGCAAATGATCAAATGCAGCAGATATGCAATTACCTTAAATCCTCTAACAAACAGGTGCGGGTTCCTCCATTCTTCTTGTTCCTAGTCTCCAAAATTCATACTATGTAATTTCCCCTCTAGTCTTTTCATTTTTATCCTTTCTCCCATCCTCAAGTTATTTTCTGTTTCTGTTTATTTCCCAAAAGTTATTTCCCAAAAGTTCCATTCCTCTTTGCTAGCAATCCTCTTTTGAGAATGATCAGTACGACAATGAAGCCAGAAGACCCTTCTTAAAGTGGCTTAGCACTGGGTATGAAAAGCAGGCATGCAAGTAATAAAGCCTTTGTCTTTCATAGGCTTGCCATGGTTCTCTGTGACTTGCCTCCATTATCACTGTGAGTTTTCGTGGCCATTTCTCTTTTACTCAAAAAATAAAAACCTGTTCTAGTCTCCCATTCATGAGAATCTCATCTGAGGATTGAACATACAGCAAAGTTCTTTAGGAAGAGCATGCCTGCATTCTACACAAATGGATGGTATATGGAAAGGGAGCCAATCAATATTTTGTTGTCAGATCTCATTATCATCAATCATCTTAAAGCTAGAGCTCATGAAAATAAGATATAAGGCTTTTTGTACCTAAGGCTCAGGAACATCAAGGAAGAGGGGAGCAGAAATATTGTAAGAGCTGGAAGACCACAGAGTTTGCATCTCCTAGTAATCTCAGACACCCATGAAGTCTCATCAATATGGATGGCTAAACAAGAACTGAAAAAGGATGACACAAATAGACAAGCTGACATAAATGGGGAAAATCTCATAGGTTCCCTACCCTTTCAAAAACGTCACCCAACCTTGATGTAGAGGTGTGTGCCCACCCATGTTCCATTTTGTTAAGGCCTGTTGGATGGGTAATCATGGAAGACTGCTTTTTTCTGAGGGAAAGCATGAATTGGATCAAGAGGATAGGGAAGATTTGGGGGACACTGAGAGGAATTAAAAGAGGCTGGTGTGGGGATGCATTGTGAGATAGAAAAAGCAAACAAAAAATCTATGGGCCATTAAAGAATACTGAGACTTCAAGAAGTAGACTTCTCTAGAGAAGAGCAAAGCAATCGGTTATCCAACACCAAATTCTCAGCCCTGAACTCATATACAAGTAACAGTATAGGAACTGAACTCGTTGGATTCATTAATTTAGGTAATATACAACTTAAGAAAAAAGGTCAGGAATTTGAGAGAGAGCAGGAAGTTGGGTACATGGGGGATTTGGCGAAGAACAAAGGTGGAAATGATAATAACTTTTAAAAAATAATTAAAATTAAAAAGCAATGATAATAAAGATTAAGGGGTATCATTTATAATTTTAGTGAAGAAGAGACAATGAAGAAGAGACACGAAGAGACAAGGAATTAAGGTTTGAGAGATTTGAACTTGCTTACATAGGAGTGGAGTATGTTTATATCTTTTGACTTAGAAATATTTGTTTTGCTTTAAGCAGACTTTCCCAACTTTTTCACAAGTTTCTTTTCACAAGTACTGCCGAATTATTACTGAATTCTATTACAAATGTACACACACACTCACGTGCAAACACACACACACACAAATATATATATATATATATATATATATATATATATATATATATATATATATATCTTAACATTTATACCATTGTCCAGCTTATAAACAGCTTAAGTCTAACCAATGAAGATCTGGGGGCATCCAAGTGCTCCTTTATAATGAGCATGACTGGGAATTCTAGATTAGACATAGCATTAGAAAGTCACACATTCACACCACGCCAATCTGATTTTTCTTACTCTCTTTTGTTCTTCCTAGTTTTAGTGAATGGCTGTTATATACACAGTCAGGAGCCCAAGAATACTTCAACTCCTTCCATTCTCAATTTATTAGTAAATCCTGTTGTTGTCTTATACAATACATGCTACTTCTGATCATTTCTCCCATCTCTTCTATATTTCTTTCCACTTAAAGCTTTATCCAATCTCACTTAGAGGACAACAATAAACTAAATACTAGGGTTCCTGTTTTCTGCTCTACTCCTGTGCTATAATATATTACTCATATAGTGGTCAGTGTGATTTTCCTTAACAGAGTAAAATAATGTCAGTCCAAGGCTAAAAGCCTTCTAAAAAGAACTTACATTGCTTAGAATAAATATGAAACCCTATATAAGACCCACAAATTTCTAGACACACACACACACACACACACACTTTCTTGGGAAAATAGTAATGAATGCCAATTCTTTCAAGATAGGAAACAAGAGACAAAAACTTCCAACTTTTTGAACCAATGAGTTTGTTTTGATTAATTCTAGGACTATTTGTGAGGTGCTGTTACAAAAGCATAGATGACTAAAGACATCACCAAAAAACTACATGACTCATGAAATCAGTAGTCCTCAAATTCCCTATATGACTTGCAACCTATTCTATAAACCACAGAGACTTCTATTGGCAGATTGATGTAATCCTCTGCCTAGTAGTTCTTAACTGCTTATATAACCTTGGAGAGGAAGGGAACTTTTAAGTCTTGTAAGTTTCAGGGACATACTGAAATTTGTGAGCTGCAAGTCTTAAAGAGATTTCCTTTCTGGGTAGAATAATTAAATTCAGAGGCAATTATTATACAACACTGCAGTTTTCCAAATCTCAGAATATTCTTGCTTTCTTTTAATATGCTTCCCAAGTTCTTCAATTCTTTTAACCCATTGTTTTTCTTGGCATATTTCCACAAATAGTGCCTAAACTCATCTAATCAGAAACCACAATTACTCTGCCCACATCACAATGGGAGTACCTTATATCCTTTGTGTATATAAACTAGTGAACTTCTCTCCACTGTCAGTACCACTGTCTCATAAATTGTAAGATGACTTTCAGCATACTACAATGCCTTTATTACAAACATAAAGCTTGAAGTACCTGTACATTCATATTCTAGTTTACTATAGAATGTAGACTTAGCCAATAACTTGTGGATGTGGTGTATAAATCATTTGGCTCCCAGACTTCATGATAGGTACAATTCTGAAATTAAACCTGTTCCTGCAAAATTTCCCTGAAGACTACGCCAAAGCTATGCTTTATTTGATATTACATTCTTGGTTGTTCTCCTTTCTTTCCTGATTCATTCATCACTTCTACTTTTTCCTGTGAGTACCTTCAAATAAAACACACCGACACAAAATCTCAGCTAAAAGTCTACTCATGGGAAAGCAAGCTAAGAGATTACAAGAAAAGTTCATTCAATTATTACATCAATGCATCACATTATTTATATTTGTAGTGTTCATCAAAATATTCTTTTATATAGAGAATCACCTTTTCATCTTTATATTGGACTGTGAACAAATTATGGACAAAGACTGTATCATTTTTAGCTAGTTTATATGTTTTTTAGCATAATTTTATTACCAGCATCCTGTTTAGCTCCAGTACTTGCCTTATTGGTACTAACTTAGTGAATAAAATGTCTTGGTTTCATTTTCTTTTACTGTGACAAAATACCCAGACAAAAGTAACTTAGAGGAGAAATGGTTTATTCTAGTTCACAATTCAGATTATACTCCATCAGTGTATTAAAATTAAGGTGGAAAGAACTTGAACCATTTAGTCATACCCATAGTCAAGAACAGAGCAAGAATGCATATGTGCATTTTGTTGCTTAGCTCACATTCTCCACTTTTATACAATCCAGGACACAAACCTAGGGAATGACATTACCCACTTTTATGCAGTGTCTTCAAACTTCAATTAAAGTTTTCAAGACAATCCCCAACACACATGGACACAGGTTGGTTTGATTTAGACATGACCTCACTGAGTCTCTCTTTCTAGATGTTCTAGATTATATCAGCTGATAATAATAGTTATCACAGATACAATTAATAAGTTCTTTTCACTCCCTTTGTTAATCAAATTGAATTACCTGCCCTTTCTCTGGATTCTATGGAACCTACCAAGTAGCTACTCATTTCCATAGAAACTTAAAAGTTGGGAATGCATCTTGGTGATGTTGTCATAATTCTTGCGTCTATAGGAGAGTGTTTTTCCCTTACAACATATTATTTTCCTTTGGGGACTTATTATATTCCAGGAAGAAGTAAGGTAGAGATAAAGTACTTCATTACAAATTAGTAAATAGCTTTGAGATAATTGTTTATTACCAATGTTTTTCAGAAGAAAAATTAAGCAAGGCTCAGGGCTACAATGTGCCTCACTCACTGAACTGATAAGTAGCAGAGGCTCTATTCAACCCCATGCATGACAGTAACAGCTGTACTCTTTAGTTTTAATAAAATTCTCTCTGCCCTGCGTAAATTCTGCTTAGCTTGACAATTATTTCTGGAGTTCACTAAATGAAAAGAGTGGGTTGTGATCTCTCAGTAAAAGGCCAGCTCCTAGGATACTTGATTGTGTTGCTGAGTTGCTCCACTTTTCCTTCAGATTCTAAAATGGTTTGGACTGTTCTTTTCTGGGGAGAAATGGGAGGATGTTTGTGGGTGGCGATGGCAGAGTAGATGTGGGGGATAGGAGAAGTTGGGGAGCTGGGACGATGATAGTAGGAGGGTCAAGATGCATTGTATAAGATGCACGAGAGAAGAAAAAAAACAATTAAATAAAGGGCAACCATCAAAAAATAAAATAAAATAAATTTGTCCATTTTCTGCTTTGGTCCAGTTGATGCTTTGGCACAGACTTCGAAAATTATAGTCTATTTTCTACTAAGAACATTGGCTAATGAAGTTGAAGTTGAAAGAGATTTTATTTATTTATTTATTATTTATTTATTTACTTATTTATTTATTAATCTATGCCTCAAGAGGAGTGGTGGTATCTGCACAATTGTGTGGGAAGTGTTCAGGAGAAACAGAGACTTCCAGAAGAATTTTTCTGATAACCTCACCTCAAAATATATATTTCAGGTCACCGTCAAGGCAGACAATAGGTTAGTTGAGATAAAAAGGCAAGGGAATGGTTTAGAAATGGTTTAAAAATTCAATTTAAAATTGAATTATTTATTTATTTGGCTACCTACATGTTTCCATCCTCTGTGTTTCCACAGGATAGACTTGATATAAAAAATGGACATAGGGAAATCATCTACTACGTTGTCAATAACAACAGTTTGCATAATGAATGAAACATGGCATAGACATAGTCACATTCAGGAACTTTGCTGTTGAATTTGAATGATTCTCTGCCTCTTACAAGAGCTACGATGACTAATCAATCTTTGAAGGATGTCTTTCTAAATAAAATGAAGATTAAAATACAATACCTGCATTAGTAAGTCATCCTGATGAGTCTATGAGAAAATATTTGTAAAGTACTTGGAAGAGACTCAGACACTTAATGAATCCCACATAAATTTCTTTAGTAAATCAAATAATGATATTAGAGCTATTAAAAAATAGATGCAAGCTGTTATAAAAATACAAAAATCAGGCCGAGTTAGGTTTCCTTTTTTGCATTTTTATCAGTCTGACTTAAGAATACAAGGTTCAGAGAATGGTGAATATGAGATAACATTCTGGGTGAGTTTCAAAAGATGATTTGAGTCCCTTGTTGAAAGAAAGAAGAAGAGAATAAGAGAAGAGAAGAGAAGAGAAGAGAAGAGAAGAGAAGAGAAGAGAAGAGAAGAGAAGGAGGGAGGGGAGGGGAGAGCAAGGAAGGGGAGGGGAGGGGAGAAAGAGGTATAGGAAGACAAGATCAGTGGAAGTTAGGGAGATCAGAACAACTCCTTATATACTAAATGTGATCACATAATGACTGAGGAAGAATGTAATGGTGACATATTACAGCAGGTGAACAGAAGCCATGTCATGGAGGCAATAGAAGGGTAAAAAGTAATTCTCAATATTATGTGATCAATAAAGATAATTTAAGAATATTTTAAGCTTGAAATACAAGCTTCCGAGATCACTGTGATCACAATGTGAAAAGTAAATTTTGCTTAGGGAAGTTGTCCACTTACTGGATGATAGGGAAGAAGTGTAAGAGCCTGAAATAATGAACTATTATGAGAAATCGGATTTGGGGAAAATAGTCACTACAGAAAGATAATCTTGCTGGTAATGGTTAAATCAGTAGTAGATTAGTTTGAGTAATGGTATTGACCTCAGAAACAAAGAGATAGAATCAAGATGGGGAAAAAGCTTTCATCATCAGAAATGAGTGCTCTAATTTCAAAGCCAGTTCTTATTCATTTTTTCATTTGGTGTGAGGAATGGAAGTTAAATGAATGCTGTTTAGTTTGAATGCATGCAGCAAAGCATTAATTTCTATTATACCTGGGACACAGAAGAAAAAATGATGAATTTGAAAAGGCTAAGTAAATTGACACGTGGTTTAAAAATTAGATTATTATTAAGTAATTAATTAGAACTATTATAAAATAGCTACAAAATCTTCAACACATAAAATTCTAAGAGGTAGGAGTATTATCCCAATATAGCTCTCATGAATTTCCATTTATATAGACTATCAGTCCCAGTTTCCAAATGAAAAAAATGAGATTTTAAATAGTTTCAAATACCAATTTAAAGTCATAGGAACACTGAGAGACACAGAAGAAACATAGATCTTTCTTCATATAACAGAATATAGCAGATTAACTGCTGATTGCATCTACAGTCTCAGTCCCTGTCATTCACCTATGTGAACTCAGGTGTTCTTTTCACAGAAATAAGATGTCACTTCTCAAAGCATGCTGCAAATAGATTGCCTATGTCATTCTAGTCAATTTTTGCACAAATTAGTCCTTGGTTGTCACATAATGATATTTTCAGGGAGGCATGACATCTAACTTAAACTAACAAGTTTACATAAAAAAATGCTAATCAATCAATCAATCTAATGTGCACCAATATTGAGGACAACTGTATTTGAAACAGTAACATGACAGTAATAAGAGCTATAAAGCTGTGGTAACCACTTGGTTTGTCCATAGCAAATCAGGCTAGAATTGGAATCTAGGCCCTAATGCTTACTCTTGATACCATGAACAAGTCACATGGTCTCTTTATACACCAGTATTATCTGTAAACAGAATTAATAACTGCTGTAATGCTGGGGAGTCCTGAGATTAGATGAGATAACATGGTCCAAGTGTCTTGCAGAGCTATCACTGTAGTAGACAGAGGATAAAATTGTAGGAAAAACAACTAAGATGGCTTGGTTTTATATACATTTATCATTGAATTTGCCTAGTTAGGAAAATATTTGTGGGGGCACTCTCCTCCTGTCTTGTGTGTATTCTTAATTATATTTGATTTTTTTTGTAGCGTACATTAAGCCGTTTTTAATCCTCTCATGAGGATAATGTCACAGAGCTATGTCTGACTAATCTTAAACTTTGACTGGAAAAGGTGGATCTGAAAAAAATACCTTCTTGACTTATTCCCATGTGCATTGATCCTGTGTGCAACATAACAACCATACCACTAAATTTTACAACATTTTCCAAAGGTCATTTTTAATGTAACAGCTCTTTCATGAATCAATCTTTCCACATTTACATTTTCTGGAATTTCACTACCATACCTTAAGAAAAAAGAAAAAGGAAAAAAAAAAAAAAACAAAACTAAGTGAATAAACATTCAAGTCTCAGTGTGTATTTTGAAGTGACTATTTGCATAATAATATTTTTAGATGGAAATTGAGTCTCTGGCTGCACATAAACAGATCCTTTAATGGGGCCCACTGAAACACAGCAGCCTTTAACATAAAATAAAGTGCTCTCAATGTTTATGGATGTTTGTTTGCAAAGGTCAGTCCCCATTCTAGCCTTTTGTAACTTTAAAACCAATCCTACTCAGTTTGATTCCACTAATTGGCTGCTGATCTGTCTAAAATTAATTTAGAAGGCAATAATTGTTGACAGAATTCTAAATTAGTGGTCCCAACTGTCTGGAGGGTTCAGGATGGCAGGCAAATAACTGCATGTCAGGAGGTATTGTTCTCTGCTCAATGAAGGGCAGGGAAGGGCTTCTTTCCTTCTGACCTTGGTGCCTGTAGGATATGTGACCTTAGGAAACAATGCACTCAGAAATGCCTTCTGAAATTCTAGTTCATGTCTGCCACTATATTAGCTATCATACAGGTATGATATGTCTAGTTAGGGAGGCTTAATGGAAACCAGGGGATCTGAGATCGATGTGTTAAGAGTTTCATCATGATAGAAGTTGTTTGGGGGTATACTTCAAGAGCTACTGTGTCCAATTTCAATAATGACTGCACAGGGAGACTTCTTGGGCTGAAATGGTCATTGCACCTAAAATGTGAAGTCTTAGAAAATTTTGTCTCAAAAATAAATAAATAAAATAAAATAAGGATGGGTCTTCTGTCAGTCGGGAGGATGTTCATCTCCAAATGTTCAGATTAGATATAATTCTTTTGATTGGAGAACTATGGGTGCATCTGTGTGGCTACATAGGAAAAGCAAAAGTTAATGTGTCATGGTTAAAAAAGAGCAACAGGAAGGAGCCTCATAGACTTTCTTAAACAGCCCAACCCTGCAATAAAATAACATTCATTATAGTGAGGAAGACTAGAAAAAAAGCTAAGAAAGATAGGAAATGTCTAAATATTGCCTTAACGATCCAAGTAAAAATAGTTTTCTAATAAAATGACAAAATGTTTAGATTTGAGGAATAATGAGAAATTGTGATAAGGCTTAATGACTGAGTAAATAAAATCCATAAAAGCTCTGAGTACTTCAGTTGTCTTAGTAAGCCCAAAAAGTCCATCTGGAGGTGTTTTGGTACCTCTGCCTTTCCTTTCCTGTTAAACTGGCCTTGGTGGATATAGTTAGGAATCTTAGAAATTTGTGAGAAAGAAAAAAAGAAGTAGATGGTTCTAAAGTTGGTGATAAAGAAAGGGGCAAGTAGGAAATAACTAGACTGCAAAGGATCCTAACTTAAATGTGTCCTAGTTCCACCTTTGTTCTTCTGTATTGGAACAAAACCATTTACAGTTATCATGGTGAATGCTTCCCTCAATATTGAATCAGGTATATCAACAATGGAGCATGACAGGAGAGTTTGCCAAATTCCAGATAAATAGTTTAGTTTAGTCACTCGGCAGTATCATAGGTCCAGGGACTTTCCATGCTTTGAGTGATTATAAATACGATCTAGGGCAGTAGGTCTCTGACTTTTTAAGTTACATATTCTGTTGAACCAATTAACAGACAAATACTAAGAATGAAATAGAATGAAAGTGAAGCTGTTGGCTTTGAAGAAAGCACGGTACCTAACCTATTAGAGAACAGAACTCTATTCCCTGTTCTAGTTTCGGTTGCTGTGATAAAATACCCTGGCAAACAGCAGCATAGGGGAGAAAGAGGCACCGTTAGCCTACAATTTCAGGTTGTGGTCTTCCATTGTGGATAAATCAAGGTAGGAACTTCCAGCAGTTAGAGACATCCTATGCATGGTCAGGAACAAGTGTAATACATGTCCATATTCACTTGTCTGCTTACTTCGGAAAAGCTATTTCTCTACTCTCATAGACATGATCACAGGCCAAAGACTATGTATATAGCTCCACCCTGAAGTGTTCTCTCTGGGTGATTTTAAGTTATGTCACGTTGACAATAAAAGCTAACCTTTATGTCTCCCTAGGATCCTGAATTCACACTGGTAGGGGCTAGTCATCTGATTTAATATATGAAATATGAAGCATGTAGAACAGGTTTCTTAAGTATTATTTTCCAATGCAAGAGAGTATTATTTACTTTTCTGCAGCAGTGCCAGACAAGCTAAGATCAGAGGCATTCCAAGGTGGACTAGAGACACTAAGGTTAGAATGAATAGATTTTCATTCTAAATGTTGATTTTGAAACCTGTACAAATCAAAGACTGTTGGTAGTTAGCCAAAGTCATTGACACACCATTTGAGGTATGGCACTTCAGAGAGTGGCATAACAGACTCATCTGCTTTGTTATCATGCATTGTTTATGATTCCTGGGCTATCAGTACTTACAAAGAAAGGCTTATTGGAACCACTCTCACTAACGTCCAAAAGACTGAAAGAGCCAATAGGAGAGGACTCCAGGGTACTGCCTGCTATGCTGGTGAGGGGAATTTGAAAGGGTAGTGGTATTCTCGGCTTCACAATTACTGCCAGCTGTTTTTGAGCAATGTCTCCTGAAGCTTTGGATCGATGGAAAAAATGAAATCCTCCTGAAAGTGAAGCAGTAGGGTGCTAAAATGCTCATGATGAAAGGAAGCAGGACAAGGCTATGGGTGAAAATAGGAAGAGGGAGGCATTATCAAGTGATTTGGTGGTAGTTTATTGTGAATGGGAAAGGAAATTGTTAGCAATCATAAAACCTCTTAGGATAAGGTAGAGAGTGACACCATTAGAAGCATTCACAAAGAGTGTTTATGCACTTTCTTCTCCAACACTCCATTTATTTTATTTATTTTTGCACATTCTAAAAGAGCCATCATTACCCAGGAACAGTGGAATCTGAAGACTGCATTCTTCTTAGGTAAATAATGTTATTATTTGAGGTGAATGCATCACCAGAGGTTTATCTCATGCAACTCTACTATAGTCAGGTACAGACTTATAGTTAGACCACTGAATTCCACTCTCTGCCAGGTATTATTTTTTTAACATCTTCTCTATCTTTGTTTCAGAAAGTCTACCTCAGGACAGCTGTAGTATTTTTCCAAGTTAATGACAAGAGTAAAAGAGTCACTATGTGAAACCTGTAATGTTTTATTAAGTTTATTAGAGTTGGTTATTATTTATTCCTATGTAGAAATAATCCTAAGTTATGACACTACTTAATGCTTACATAGTGCTCGTTGTGAGTCTGACATTTTCTGAGTATTTTGGTGGTACATATTCATTGAAAATTATTAGGTAGAATTTTTATGAACTGTGTCTTACAGGTGAGGAAATACAACAGCAGAACTCAGGCCTAGGAATATCCATCACCATCCTTTGCCTCCTTTCTAATATGAATTTCAAATTCCCTTCTAGGCTTTTCAGCAGCCTATACCATCTTATAGAGCAATTAAGGGAATGGATGTTCTTTTTAAAAAAAGGATAAGATGAGCCACGTAATTCAGCCAAACAATTCACACCTTCTTAAGCCATGACACTTTTCTAATAGTATTTCGTTTTAGTGCTATTATTTTACTTTGTGACTGGCACATATAAATATTTTACAGTTTCTTCTCTTCTTGCCACTCAGAGTAGATATGTTAATGGAATTGTAAGGTCTTCTGGTTTTTCCTTTAGAGTTAATTGTCAATTATTTGAAAGACAGCTTTTGTGAGACTAAACATCTTTTCCATCTATATGTCTCTAGCAGTATTATCTTTGTTCAAATGAAGCATTTCAATGCTAATAGGTTTATTCATAACAGAGCTAGATTTAAACATTTCCTTGTGTTATTGCCAAGGACAAGAAAGGTGATTCTTGTCAACATATTTGCCGCTATTTGTTGTTGTTCTTAACTATTATGGATTGTACATAAACATGGAGAGAGTAATTAATTAAACACTTTCCTAGTGAAATCAGCCTCTTTTAAGAAGAGGCTCTGGCTCCCATGATGTAAGTGCCAATGAAAGTTTTGTTGCTACATGCCCATAGCAGCAGCTTAATGAGAACACTTAGAGACCTACCACACTCTGATTACTGTACTCCTCATTGTGGACTGCACTACCCAAATGGATGGTAGTTTGTGAGTGGGGAGATAACATGATGGAGTAGGTACATTGCTGTTGGATGATTTCCTGCAGCAGGTCTGAATACCTTCCTGCATTCATCCCTGAATTTCATCTCTCTGAAGGCCATTTCCATTCAACTACACACTCAAACCAGGCATCTAAGAATGGACTTTTAACACTGATGGTGAGAGAAATAATGCCTAGTAGGAGGAAGAAGAGAAAATGGTTTGAGTCTCTACTGAACTCTATCATGACTCTCTTCTGCAGTATGTGGTTATAAATGACATTTCCTAAAGTTCAAGTAGAATATTATCCTAGCAGATTTTAGCCAATGCAGCATCCATTTCCCTCCAAATCCAGAACTTCTAAACTCCATGTACAATAGCTTCTGAAGATCCTATCTTCCATTTTTTTCTCTTCCTGCACTTTACCTCCTCAAATGTTGATCAAGTGTTTCCATGTACTCCAGTCATCACTCATATACCCCTCTGTCATTGATATTACTCAAAATGCATGTGTGTTACACAATGTGTGTGTGTGTGTGTGTGTGTGTGTGTGTGTGTGTGTGTGTGTGTGTGTTAAGCATGGAGAACTCTTGGGACAAGATTTTACTCATACAGAAATCCAAAATACATAGTGAAGTTACTGGTATTTAGTAGTACAGGAAGTGGTTACTAAATTATCACAGACTAAATGGATGATTTTTGTACAAGGAAACATTTTATTTACAGGTCTCATACAATCTTGAAGAAATCACCTAACCTCTCATTACTTAAATTTCTTCTTGCATTAATGTGATAGTAGCAGGAAAAAAAGTCATCACAGCCCAGAGCCTCTGGAAGAGATGCCTCTGTGAGTACTGTGTTCACAGTGCTTGGTCCATATTATGAAGGGACTACACCAGCATGAAATGATTAATACAGTGTGTATCTAAAGGAGGTGTGGTGGGCAGCTATCCTTGGCGATATAGTTCTGAAGTGTTCTGGAAACAATGACTTGAGTCACAATCAACAATTTAAGACAGACGTTGGGAATCTAATCAGAAAGAGAAAAGATCTTGATTTCTCCCTTTGGGATAAGACATTTTACAAATTAATTTAGAATCCTTTAAAACCAACAGAGCTAAGAAGAAATTGAGAACACTTGTACTAATCACTTCCAACTTCAATATAGAAGGTCATACATCAAAAGGGTTACTACAATGGAAAAATTCAATTACTAGGGACTCCTAATGGGCTTTTCTTAAAATAGCACAGAATAGCAAAGTCTTCAGTTCCAATGAAAGAAGTCATATTTCCACAAATACTGTAAAGAATTTGATAAATTAGCCTATATTTTCTAAGCATAAATTCCTAACATCTACAGATTTCCCAAGATTAAAGTCAAAATATTCTTACATACTATCATGATTACTCATTTGTTTTGTTTTTTACTTGATTATCAAATATTATTAATGATTTTTGATAAAGCAAAAAGAATTTTGCTTCAAAGTCACTATTATTAATTTTATTTTGCTTCCTTTATGATTGATAGACAAAACCATCAAATTCTATACCACACTATGGTGACTATAGTTCATAATAATGTACCAAATGATTAAATATAACTAGAAGATCAAATTTGAACTTAACAATGAGAAATATTTTCTTGCTGTTAATTAATGATTCTTTTAGGAATCATTTAGAAAAATAAAAGTACTATTATAAATCCAGGAAGTGAAAAACATGAAAAGAAATTGATCTCTTTTCCTATTGTGTGAAATGTGGCTTAGTTATTGAAACAAGGTAGTTCTGGACCCTGGAGTTACCTATATCATATTGGAAGCAAGAGAGCTGTAGTCTATTTGTAGATTCACATATTGTGTGTGTTTATTATATACAAACTACAGGTTTCTAAGTAAATCTTTTCACTTTATAGATGAAAATGTTGATGTGTGAAAGAGAAAAGTTTCTCCCAGATTATCTGAACTGTGCTATCTGGCCTGTAGCAAAACTGCCTACAGTCAGCTTTGAAGTAAACGACTGGGCAACTTAGAAAGTCACTTACCTGGGCACCTGTATTCAACATATACTTTTGTGAGCCCACACTAGGTGTTATTGATCACAATCAATATCAGAGAAAAGAACACCTATAAAATAGGAAACCTAAATTGTAGGAGCTCAGCCTATTGAAGATAACAGAACACATGGGCACCTCAAAGCATGAAAATGCTTATACTTATAATAATGAAAGTCATTATCCAAACACCAGCTATAAACATTCATTATAAACCGGATGTAAGTGAAACACAGCCACTGCATACACTAGCTCTTACGAAAGAGCATAGCTGTGATTTTCATTTACAGATAAAAGGAGCTCTAAGCAAGTGACTACAGTTCACAGGGACAAATCTCTATGGTGACAAAAAGATTCAAATTCTGTTCTCTATTGTACCCTTACTATCAATTGGCTAAAGCTGGCATTGTTTGTATACTGCTTACATCTGTCATTTATGAACTAGGGACACACAGGTCTGTTATTCAGAGATTTTCATCGAACAAATTGTGCTAATACTTCCACTAAACAGAAATGAAATAACCCACGAAGATGTTGGGTTATTAATAACACAATTAATAACACATAGTCAAACTCATCATCCCCCTATTTGCCTGTAAGTTGACCCCATTTAGAATCTAGATTATGAAATTAAGAAACAGTCAGAACACTGCTGACTTCATGACCTGACTTCTAAGCTGTAGAAGTGTGTGAGAACATACTTCCCTTTTTGAGAATCTCAACTTCCAAACATGGCTTGGTCACTCCTAGCAAAGAATACCTGAGGGAACCTTGATTACAGCTGATGGTTAATTAGTTCCACTTACCCCAAAGTTGTTGGATTCTTTATCAAATGGTATGGCTACTATGTCTATTCCATCACCAATTTTAAAGCAAAATAGTTGATATTTATCAAATACTGTATATAAGTGGCCACCAGCTACTCATAGCAATCCTGTGAGTCAATTACTATTTGTGGAGAGCAGATGAAGTCCTAAGTGAATGTGTATAGTTGAGAGGAGCATGGCCATGTCAACGACATCAATACCTCAGATTCATGGGAATTGTGGGGCTTTCATTTGGTCTAAGTTTAAATCTTGATAAATGCTTAATGCTTAGCTAAAAATAGTACATACAAAGAGTGACAACTGCATCTTCCTCATCTAACCAGTCTCCTCATTCGTACTGAATACAATAAAGGTACAGAACATCTTGGCTGCTGGTATGTATCTATATAAGCACACTGTCCAAACAACCCCAGCTTTATGTTACTTCTTTCTGTCTTTCTTAACCTCCCATATCTCCCAGTCAGGTTTCCAGGACCCAACCACAACATTTACTAACAGTCACATTTTATCAAAATGAAAGGTGAAGCATAGAAATATCAAACAGCTTGCATCCTTTCATGTGTGTAATATGGGT
This sequence comes from Cricetomys ansorgei, assembly GCA_026225945.1. NCBI lineage: Eukaryota > Metazoa > Chordata > Mammalia > Rodentia > Nesomyidae > Cricetomys > Cricetomys ansorgei. The sequence continues at coordinate 4,826,661 of JAMJFZ010001390.1, forward strand.
GTACCCCCAGCTGACTGACGTTGAGCCTGTGTTCCCACACTTTCTATGGCACTGACTGCTTCAGTGGGAGCTGAACCCAGTCTTTTCTTACATAGTCTTCTACTTGAATCCTAACAACACTTAAACAAAGTAAAACAGAGTTATTATGATTTTCTGTTTTAAAAGCACCATTGCATTTTCTAATAAGCAATCCTTCCTTCCTTCCACTATCCATTCCTATCTTCTTCCCTAGTGATCAGAGTAAAATGATTGTCAAAATATATAATAAAAATTTATGTTAGCCATAACATACACCATTAAGCCCTATTTTGAACTGTTCATCACATGTTTATTACATACTTCACTCTCTGCCAAGTAAAATATTAAGAACAATGACAATGGCAAGTGAGTTTTAGTTACTATTTTTAAGGTGACTACAGTGTGGTTTTAGAGGTGTTTGCTCCTCTAAGGAGAACTTGGGGAAATAAGCCCACTATGTTTTCTGAGAAAGTTCTTTCTAGACTTCCTATCATAGCAGAGAACATAAATCTACTCATTCTTTAGGTCAGATTCTATAAAATTTGATTGCAAGATATGTCAACCAGAGCAGTAGGTTTGAAACAATCCTTCTTGACATTGGACAAATTAATTTAAAATACAAATACCACTTTTCCTATCCAATACCCACCCTCGGTTTCTGCTCCAAGTAGAGTATAATTGTATCTTGGATGAGAATGACTCACCTGTTAACCTCAATATTCCAGACTTTCTTGCAAACCAAAATATATAGTTTTGACCAATGAGATATAAACAAAAGTTTTCTAGAATCTTAGGCATCTGCTTGGTTATTCATTTGTTCATTTTAATACAGGTGCTTAGCTTTGCTGGCCCATTTCTTTTGTGTCATGACTGAAATACAGACACAAAGCTGGAGTTGCAGCAACTAGGCTGAGACTATAGTTGATAAATGTGAAGAAAGCTATATGCTAAGTAAGGCAGAGGGTAATGATTCAACTTAATCAGAACTCAGGTATTGTTTATTGAATGAGAGCATGGAAGGAGGATCTCATTTGATCAGCCACTAAAGTTAGATTTCTCTGTTCGTTCAGCCTAATCTAATTTCTGAGTGATAAATAGTAGGAAATCAGCTATGGCCCGAGAGAATATAGAGCCAGGAATAGGAAAATTTCAGGATCATCTGATGAAATGGCTGAGTTTCCAACTCATCACCCAGAGTGAATATCACTAATAAACAAGGTCTGCTCAGTCACACAGTTGATGCAATCAGCATACTATTATCTCACTCTGAAATATTCATAGACAACCAGGATGGAATGGTAGAGACCAAAATAAGCAATAAAAGGAACTCAGAGGAAAGGAGTCAGTACAGGGAGCAAAGAAAATTACTTTGCAAAATATACTTCGTATAGATATCTTTGGAGAAGTTTTTAAAGTCATGAAAGTGGAACAAGAACAAGAATCTTTTGCTAAAGGGGGAAAAATAAAACATATATATATTTCTGAAAATGAAAAAAAAAGTGTACACATAAAGGAGTAAATTCATAACGGACCTTCAAAATAAATACAGGAGAATCTCATATAGAGATATATAAAAACAGTGTTAGAGAGGAAAACATAATTATAAAAAGACATTATCAATTCAGGAGAGCCAATATGTGACGAAAAGAGTGCAGAAAGCAAAAGCTGCACCAATGGAAGTGAAGCAAACTTCAAAGAGCTAACACAAAAGTAGTCCCTAGAATTGAAGTTTCAGACTATCAGATTGAAAGAGTCCTCCAAAGGCACAAAACCATGAAAGGACAGAAACCCACAGTAGCTCATATAATTTGGAATTTCAGAATATCTGGATAAAGATAAAATGCTAAACAGCTCCCAGAGTGGGAAGGGAAGCAGATTAGATGAAAAGAATGGCACAGGGTTTTAAACAAGAGAGTGTAGTATATTGAAAAGTAAAGCCTGTGAAATTGAAAAGAAAACACTTCTCTAATCTTGAGAACATGCGCTTAGGTGGCCTGTGATGGGAAATTAAAAGCAAAAATTGAGAATAAGAAATTTTGCAAAATTATTTCTCTTAAGAAGTGGTGAAAAACACTCTCTGTGAAGTAGCAGGCACAGCAGGTCAGAACAGAGAACCAACCCAAGGGAGAGAGAAAGGGGACATCAGGAAAAGAGAAAAGATGCTTCTGTAACTTAAGCATCTCAGGAGGGTGAGTGTCTACAAAAGAAAACAAAGGGGAAACACTAATAATTTCCCAAAGGAGAAAACTGAATTTAATGGATATTAGAATGTGCATGTCTGAACTGAAAGGCGAGCACAGTTTGAGATCGAGAATGGGAAACCATGAGTATATAGCATATTTACCAAAGAAGAAACAAAATACATTTGTTTTCTAGGCAAAAGAGGAACACAAATGTAGTCATCACATTGTACCTAGAAGAATAATGAACAAGAGTATATAGCTAAGGTAAGCATCCAGTATCCTGTGATACATGAGGTTGGGTGAGGTGAAGAGGAAGGAGTGATGCTTCAGAATACACCCCTTTCTCTTTACTGGCCATACCAGGAAGATAATAAGCAACACTGGAAAGTTAACAAAATGAAGAATGACAAGTAAGTATAAACTTGTCAGATAAGCCTCCAATAGGAGCAGCAGTAGAAAGCTTCAAGGATGCTGTCTCTGGGAACAGAACTCCAATGTGGTGAAAGGTGCTCATAAATTGCTATCTTTCTTTTTTCATCTATTTGAGTCTTTATTGCCTTGAACTTCAGAGATCATGTACTTCTTTAATAAATGCAAGATTTGTTCAAATTAGTTTGCTTTTGATTTACTTCTTGGTTTGGAATTATATTTTATCTGGCAGAAATTTTAAAATATCAAATGTATTAAATAATATTTCTAGGGTTTGTTGGTTTGTCTGAGGCAAGGTTTCACTCCGTAGCTAAAGTTGGCCAAGAATGTGTAACAGTTCTTTTTCTGCCTCTCAAGTGCTGGGATTATAGGCTTATAGTACCATGTCTGCCAATGTTCCTAGTTCATTTGGTAATTCAAATGCACAGTAAATACATTTTATTACTTATTATTCTGCCTATGGTATTTTGTTAGGTTTTGTTTATCCACTAGCCCATTTATTCTTTTAAAACATTGCTTTATTTATTTCACGCGTATTTATTTATTTTATTTTACACACATGAATAGTCTAAAGGTTTCTAAGTGTTCTCTGGAAGATAATCTTTTCCAGTAGCCACAGAGCTAAATTTTCAGAAAATCAAACTGAAGCCCTCATTATAAGGTTGGATGAATGACAGTTAAAATTCAAATCTCAGCCTCAGAGGTGAATGCAAGGGCATTAATTGGTAAAGAATGGGATCCTGTGACTTGAGTTGGAGATGTGTGGGGAGGACCCATTGAAGCTGAGAACTTTGAACTCTCAGATTCTCAAGGGTTTATGTAAGCTTAGGAAGTCATCTCAAGTTTCTCCATACTCATTAGAAGATATACCCTGCCTCCCCTACCTGAAATATTGTCATTCCTGCTTTTGACTGAAGAAATTACTTCCTCATTGTCTGTTAAACCAGCAGTGACTTTCTCTAAAGGAGAGGCCAAGCAAGACAATGCTAATACCCCTCAAGGTCCACCTTTAGACTTTTAGACCTATAATCAGAATTAATGCTAATCAGGCTTCTAGAGGGGAGATAGAAAGTATAGTCCATAAGACAGTGTACTACACTACCAAGGAGTTTAATGATTTTGCTAATTAATTCAAACTTGCTGGAATATGTGTGGGAATGGCTTTTAAAGGTGTGGGATAATGGTGGGAGGAACCATTATTATTCAAACAAACCAAAAGTTTGTTTGAATGGTTGGCTGAAGGACTTGTCAAAAGATGGCCCTCAGAAAATGGGTTGGAAATGCCTGATATCCATTGGTTTGGTGCTGATGAAGAGATTTTAAGGCTCAGGGAAATTCTCCACAATTGGAAGGCCCAGGAGACATGCCCTTCACTAATCCTATAAGATGCAAAATTATGACAGCCTATTGGAAGAGCTTTGTTTTTGCCCCTTTCCTTGTGCCAGACCTTAGGGTTGGAGATGCCGCTTGCTATTCAGTTAGATTAATTAAATGAAATAGTTTTAATTGGGCCCTGATGTAGCAGGGGTGGCAGTACTGAATTGCCAAAGGCAAAGTGATCATAGTTATCATAATGAGCAGTGTAGACAAATCAATGTCTTTTTGGCCCAACCATAATGTGACCATAATGATCAGCACAGGAAAAGTGAATTTTATGGTGGTGTGACACATGTGGACCTTTAGTACAGGCTAATTGGTCATAGTCTTTCCAAGCACAAAATAGGTAAAAAGCCTATTTCATTTTTGTCTGATCTATATAAGTTGAAACTTTTCCTAGCAAATAAAAGAAAAGTTTCATTGTTTCATGGCAAAATGAAATCTCAGTTTATGAACCAATTTCTAAACTTGAGCCAGTTTGAAGACCCAGAACCCCTTAAATGAAATATTGGCCAAGTTCCCTTGAAGAAGAACCTTAACAAAATACCTAAGAGTTTTGCTGTTGGCCTTTCTCCATTCCTTCCCCAGAGATACCTATGACCTTTCTCAAGGGTAATTGTATATGGGGGAAAGGAAACAACCATACTTTCTGGGTCTTTTGTATACTGATTCTGAATTGACACTGGTTCCAGGAAATCCCAAGAAATATTGTGGTCTGCAGTTAATGTATTGGGTTATGCAGGTCAGGTGATTAATGAAATTTCAGCTGAAATCTGATTCACAGTAAGTTCAGTGGTTCCCTAAACTCATCCTCTGGTCATTTTCCCAGGTCTAGAGTGTATAATTAGGGTAGATATAGTTGGAATTTGTTAGAATTCTCACATTGGTTCCTTGACCTGCATAGTGAGTGCTATTATGGTTAAAACAGTTAAATAAAAGCCTTTATAGTTGCCTCTGGCAGAGACAATAAATAGTGAATCAAAAACAGTTTTTCATCAATGGAGGATTTGTAGAAATTATTGCCACTATCTAGGTCTTGAAAGATGCAGAGGTGGTGGTTCCCACCTCCTCTCCCTTTAACTCTATCTGCCCAGAGCAAAGACAGATTGATGGTGGAGAATGACAGTCGATAATTAAAAACTCAGTCAAGAAGTGTTCCAATTGCAGCTGCTGTGCCAGATGTGGCGTCCTAACTTGAGCACATTAACACAGCTCCTGGCACATGGTATGTAGCTATTGGTCTAGCAAAGGCCTTTTTCTCAGTACCTTTTCATAAAGACAACAAGAAACAATTTTCATTCCATTGGCAAGGTCAGCAATATACCTTTTCTGTTTTATCTCAAGGGCATATGAATTTCTCAACCCAGTGTCACGACATAATTTGAAAGAACATTAATCATTTGTCTGTCCCACAAAATATCTCATTGATTCACTATATTGACAACATTATGCTGACTGAATCAAGTGAGCAGGAGGTAGAAACCACTCTGAAGGTGGAAAATAAATCCAACAAAAATTTAGGAGCATTTTACTTCAGTGAAATTTGTAAGAGACCAGTGGTGTTGGACATTCAGATATAGTCTGTCTAAAGTGAAGAATAAGTTATTGCACTTGGCTCCTCCCATCACAAAGAAAGAAGCACATTTTGTGTGCTTATTTGGATTCTGGAGACAGCACATTTTACTTGGGTATGTTACTCCAACCTGCCCATGCACCAAATGCTTCAGAAAATCGGCTGGCTTTAATTGGGGCCTGGAGTAGATATTTGCTCTTGTTATGGATCTGCCTGTCCCACATGTAATGCTTCTGCTAAAATTACCACACACGGGCTTGAAGAAAGCCTCACCATCATGTTATTCTACACAATATTGCTTCTGACAAAGGAACTTATTTCACAGTCAGAGAAGTGTGACTCTGACTATCATGGAATCGACTGGTCTTAAGATGTTCCCCCACACACAGCCTGAAGCACCTAGCTGGATAGAAAAACAGAATGGTCTATTGAAGACACAGTTACAGTGCCAATTAGGTGGCAGAAGTCTAGAGAACTGAGGCAGGGTTCTTCAGAAGGCAGTATATGCTTTGAGTCAGCATCCAATATTTGATATGGGTTTCTCCCATAGGCAGGATCCATGAGTCCAGAAATCAAGGGTGGAAAGGAAAATATTTCTACTCACTATCAACCCTAGGACATTTTTTGCTTCCTGTTCCTGTGACCTTAAGTTCTGCTGCCCTAGAAGCTTTGGCTCCAGATTGGGGGGGGGGGTGTCCTCCTGCCAGAAGCCACAATAAACATTCCATGAATTGGAAGTCCAGACTTTCCCCTGGCCATTTTGGGCTTCTGTCCTTAAGTCAACTCACTAAGAAAGGAATAATGAGTGTTAAGAGGGGCTATTGATCTAGATTACAAAGGGGAAACTGGATCACTACTCCACAATGGTGGTAAGGGAGGTTATATCTGGAGTGTAGGAGATCCTTCATGGTGTCTCTTGGTGCTACCATGTCCTGTGGTTAAAGGCAATGGGAAACTACAACAACCCAATCTAGGCAGGATGACAAAAGGTCCAGACACTTCAGGGATAAAGGTATGGGTCACTTCTCTGGAGAAATAGCCAAAGCCTGCTACAGTGCATGCAGAGGGTAGAGAAAACACAGAATGGGTAGTAGAGGAAGCTAGTTATAAATACCAGTTGAGACCACATGACCAGTAGTAGAAACTTGGATTATAACTGACATGAGTGTTTCTCTCATATTTTGTTAAGAATGTATGTGTAAAGATATCCGTGTATCATTTCCTTGATTTCTTTATCATGAATGTAAAATCAATTAAGAAAATATTGATGGTTATCATATTCAAGTTTGAAATACTAAAGGAAAACCCCTGAAGGGATATTGTCATCTCTTCTAAATTCATAACACGTTTGCGGTTGTATGAGGGACAGTTGTATTATGTTAGGTACAATTATGACCGGTTACTGTTTCACTTGGAAATTACACATGACATAAGGAAATGGACATCTGTATCAAGCTGACAAGAAGTGGTCATGTGACAGCTATTCCTAGATGACCACATGATACATCTGGAATTAACTAAAACCTGAATATCTAGGCACACCAGTGAGAGAGTTATTTCTTTCTCCCTTCCTCCCTTCCTCCCTTCCTCTCTTCCTCCCTTCCTTCCTTCCTTCTTTCCTCCTTCCCTCCCTTCCTTCCCTCCTTCATTCTTTTCTTCCTTCCTTCTTTACTTCCTTCCTTTCTTCCTTTATTCTGTCTTTCTTTCTTTCCTTCTTTTTCTTTCTTTCTTTCTTTCTTTCTTTCTTCTTTCTTTCTTTCTTTCTTTCTTTCTTTCTTTCTTTCTCTTTCTTCAGCTTTAAGATTTTTTATTGAAAATAGATTCTTCTTGCATACAAGCCATTCAAACCACAGTTTTTTCTCTCTCCATTCCTCCCAAATCACTTCTGAATTACCCCACTTCTGAAGTACCACTCCCTTTCTTGTATTTTCAGAAAGGAGCAGGTCTGCATGTGACAACAAACAAATACAACAAAACAAGACACAATAGAACAAGGTATTCCAGTAGGAGAAAGAGAGTCCAAAGAGGAGGTAAAAGACTCAGAGAAACACTGACTCTCACTGTGGGAGTCCCACAAAAACACCATGCTAAGGGCCATAACACATACAGAGAAGATCTGGTGCATATCAATGCAGGTTCTATCCTTGCCTCTTCAGTCTCTGTGAGTCCACATGAGCCCCGTTTAGTTGATTCAGTAGGTCATGTTCTCCTGTTGTCTTCCATCCCTTCTGACCCTGTTAATATTTCCTCTCCTCTTCCACAGAGAAGCCTCAAATTTAGTCTTTCACATTTGAAGTAGGAAGACCCATTTATAATCTGTATCATTGATGTGGGAAGACACACCTTTAGTATAGAACTTTTCCTTGGAAAGACCCACCTTTAATTGGGGCCATATCTTCTCCTGGCAGCCTATATAAAGGACATAGAAGAAGGAAGCTTGGTCTCTTTTCACTTGTTTGCTTTCCCTCTTACTTTCCCGTTTCCTCACTGACATTAGAGCCAACTTCTCTGTGATTCTGGTGTATGCTGAAGAACAGCTGAAATATCCAGCCTCATGAACAGAACAACTACTGGAATCTTGGACCTTCCACTGATAGACAGCCATCATTGGAATAGCTGTACCACAGCCTGTAAGTCATTCTAATAAATCACCCTCTCATTTATTTATTCTATAATATATATGCATATATTCATTCTATATATTTATAAGTTCTATTCCTCTAGAGAACCTTGACTAATACAACAGCATTGCTTAAATTTTGGTTCTAAGCACTCAACTGTGAACCTGCAATTAAAGAAGGCTATATGATTGTTTGTAATATTTCAAAGGCTGGAACCAAAAGGGGCTGTCTCCTTCCTACAACCAAGTGAGTGACATAGACTAGAAAGGTTTTAAATGTTTCATTATTGATACAGCCTTAGGGATATTGTCTATACACCAACTAAAAGCACCCTTGTACGTTCCTCATGTTTTAGGAACAACAATTTATGAAAGGGAATTTTCTTTTTTTATTAAATTTTTTATTTTTATTTAATTTTATTTTTTAATTTAATTTTACTTAATTCTCTTAACCCATTATTACATATAGACACCATGGAATACAAACACACACACACACACACAAAAAGCCACTATTTTATAAAATGATATTTACTTTAATGATAATTTCTGCAAAATAAAATTGCTCTCATTACATTAGAAATTCTGGCCAAAATCAGGTGGTGGTGGTGCAAGCCTTTAATCCCAGAACTCAGGACGCAGAGGCAGGTAGATCTCTGTGAGTTCAAAGCCAGTCTGGTTGACAGAGTGAGTTCCAGGACAGCCAGAATTACAACAAAGAAACCCTGTCTTGAACAAAAAATAAATAAATAAAAATAAATAATAATAATAATAATAATAATAATAATAGAAAGGAAGAAGAAAGGAAAATAGAAAGGAAGGAAAGGAAAGGAAAGGAGAAAGGAAAGGAAAGGAAAGGAAAGGAAAGGAAAGGAAAGGAAAGGGAAAGGAAAGGAAAGGAAAGGAAAGGAAAAATCCTAATCAAGGCAGACATACTGATTTATGAAGCCAATCCTAAGATGTATCCAAAGGATTCTAAAATGCCAATTTTGCAAACTGAATCCAAAAACACATCGAGAAGATCATACACCATGATCAAGTAGGTTTCATTCACCCCAGAGATTCAGGGATGACTCAACATACACAAACTGGTAAATAGAATCCACTATATTAAAAAAAAAAAGTGAAAGGCAAAAATCACATGACCACCTCATTAGATGCAGAAAAGTCCTTTGACAAAATCCAGCACCTCTTCATCATAAAAGTTATGGAGAGATTAAGGATACAAGGATACTCCTTAACATAATAAAGACAATTTATAGTAAACGTCAATTTAAATGGAGAGAAAGTTCAATCAATTCCACTAAAACCAGGAACAAGAGAAGGTAGTTTATTCTCTCAATACCCATTTAATAGTAGACAACTGAAGGAGATTAAGGGGATGTGAATTGGAAAGGAAGAAGTCAAAATATTTTTGTTTGCAGATGATGTGATACTATACATAAATGACCACTGGAAAACTCCCAAGATGATAAACACTTTCATCAAAGTAACTGAATACAAAATTAACTCCTCCAAGAAAAGCAGACTTCCTGTGTACTAATGACAAACTAAGAAATAAATCAGGATAACAACACTTTTACAATACCTTTATAACACCTTTATAAAACCTTCTATAATAGCCTCAAATATTATAAAATATCCTAGGGTAGTTATAACCAAGTAAATAAAATATTGCATGATCAAAACTGTAAGACACTGGAGAAAGAAGTTAGAAATAACAGAAAGTGAAAAGATATCTCATGCCATCCTACCAAAAGCAATATACAGATTCAATGCAATCACCATCAAAATTACAACATAATTCTTCTTCACAGATCTTTAAAGAAAATTTCAGCTTCAAATGGAAACACACAACAACTACAAACAAGATAGCTAAAACAATAATGAATAATAAAAGAACTGTTGGCAGTACGCTGATCTCAGTACCTCAAATTGTACTATAGAGCTATAGAAAAAGAAACAATATGACACTGACACAAAGACAGACATGTTGATCAATGGAATTAAATTAAAGTCCTGGACAAAAATCTGCAAGCCTATAGTCACCATTTTTTTTAAAATAAAGAAGCTAGTATACTGGAAAAAAGACAGCATCTTCAACAAATGCTACTGGTCAAACTGGATGGCTGCATGTAGAGTAATCCAAATATATCCATACTTTCCACCCTGCAGAAAACTCAACTTCAAATAGACCAGAGACCTCAACATAAAACCAGATACACTGAACTTAATGGAAGAGAGTGTGGGGAATAGCCTTGAACTCATTGGCAGAGGGATAGAATTTCTTAACACAATGCCTTCAACACAGGTACTAAGGTCAACAATTAATAGATGGGACCTTATGAAACTGAAAATTTTCTACACAGTAAAGGATATTATCATTTAGACAAAACAACATGATCTCAGAGTTTCAGTCCATCATGGCTGGAAGATGAACAGGAAGGAGCAGAACAGTTCATATCATGGTGACCAGGAAGCAGAGAAAAAAGAAAGAGACCAGGGCAAGAGATCACTTTCACACAATCCCCTTGTGACCTTGTGACCTACTTCCTCTAAGTAGCTAACCCTACTTCTTACAACCTCCCAACAATACCATCATATTATGAATCCATCAAAGGACCAACCATTCATTAGGTCAAAGCCCTCCTGATGTAATTGTCTTTGAAAGGCCACTAGAGACACATCTGAAGATTTGCTTAGATATCCTTCAGGCACTCCAACATCAGGTCAAGTTGACAATCTGTATTAACCATCACAGTCATTTTACACTTTAAAGGTGGTTTAACACAACATCTTACCACTAATACAAAGAATAATAGATCAAAAAGTAGAAATCACAGAAGCAGTCATCCTTACTAATTTAGGTTTGGCCATGATGCTGGAGACTTCTCATTGAGTGAATAATCTTATAGAAAAATAGACTTGAAATATAGTGAAGCAAGTTATTTGAGCCAGGTAAATTGGAAGCAGCCTTTCTGTACACAGAATTTATGAAGAGAATATTCTTGAGGGATGAGATTGGAAAAGCTGGGAAAGAAAAATCAGGTGCTAGGATTTTTTTAGGTGGAGTCTTACTCTAGCTTGATTCATGAGGAGCTCTTATGAATTAATATGTGATTAGTAGCTAGCCTGCCTTGAGACAGGGGATGGGCCTTACATCTACCAGGTCTAGTTATTGTGTGGAATAAGGAGGCTCCTGTATACCTTAGGTGCAATCACTCTACAGTAGTCCTCCAGAGAAAACCATCAGTGATTTTACTCAGTGAATGCACCATAAAACACCTGCCAGGTAAATGGGTCCATGATTCCCATGGGACTGGGCAGGTATTAAGAGGCACCCTGGCATCCTCTAGGCTCTTGGGCCAAATCCTATATGTATTCAGAGAATACTTGAGATTCAACCTCCATTAGTTTCAATGGCCTCATCAGGGCTTTTCCTCCTCTCCCTTTATCTTTCATGTCACATTTTGTTGTACTTCCCCTTTAAAACAGGCCCAAATGAGCAGTTTCTCTCCCCTAGATGAACTAGGTTGATCTGTTAACATTTATTTTAAAATTGAGTATTACTTCAAACTAGAACAACAAAGTAAAGCCTATCTGGCACTCTTTTAATCTTGCTTTTAATGAATAGATAAAAATAATCTTAATTACAAGCATTATTTAAATGATGTCTGAGGAAGTTGGAAGTTGCTTGAAAATAGTTGACTTGCTCCAGCAAATTAAATGCTCCCCATTCCATATCTTATTTAGACTAACACATTTGCATGCTCTATGAATAAATATTTGCTCAGAATCTCAGCACAGTGTCCAGATCCCCGTACACTCTAAAGAGGCACTTTGAATTTTGGAGAAATTACTGTATAAACTTAGTTTCCTTTTTATCAGATATAAAATCATAAAGGAAAATACACTTTGATGTTAGCAAGCAGTGAACAAGTAACTGTCTCCCATGGCAAAAACAAGTCAAGAAACTGTAGGAAAGTAATCACATAAGTGCCTATGACCCAGCTCTGTACAAAGTAGTGACTAGTGTGGCTTGGAATGATACATTGCAACAGTAACAATACAGTTCATAAGGAATGGCATGGATCCTAAATGAAAATTGTTTACTGCAAGACTTGGAACCTGTATTTCCATTTTCACCCTCTTAGTTCAGTTTCCTTTCAATTTAAATGCAGATATAAAGAGGAGGTTCCATAATGTTCAGTATCTTACATGTCTCTATTTCACCTTTTCTCTTTTATTTTGCATATTTTTGAAAGCCAGTTTCACAGATCTCAACATTGGAATCAGAATCCCAGTGATAGAGCATGGGGAGCAAATGAAATGTGTGATTGGATCTTACCAAATGTGTATCTCATGTAGAGAGTAAAACCTGCATTAGATACTTGTCAGGGAGAAGGGTGTCATACCTGATTGCTGGGATATAATAATTGGCTGAACACATAAAAATTAAAATAGTAAATAAGAGAAAGCACTTCAATCTGACTATAGAAATGACAAAGTGGGGAGCTCAGGCTTACTGCTTAGGACAAAGATTCCTATGAGGTAGATCAGTTCCTAATATTACTTTCACTGAAAAGTGAATCCTTCAAAAGGTGGGACATTTTATATTTTATTTTTAACCTCATCCAGAAGCATTTCTCCTCAATGAAAAATTTCCAGATAATCCCCCAGGCGTTCAATGTCTTTGGAAATTTCTGCAAATGTCTTCTCATTCATCAGAGAAAAGGGAGGAAGGCAGCAGCTGCATCAGGGTTATGCATTTAATCTGTTCTTTACATTTACTGTGAGCTTTGAAGATAAAATGTTAATCCCTTGTTGCTGATAAGAGAGTTGAGACATCATTAAGACAAGTCAAAATGAAAATAATGATAATAACATGAATTTATCACAGGGCAGGTCTAATCCATACACTTCAGATTTAATGTTCATATGATGCTTCCTCTCTCCTGTGCAGCAAATAGCTTACATCTCTCAAAAGTATTCTCTAGGAGGTTAATAGGAGGTAAACATTGTTTAGATTAAACAAAATCAGGCTGCTTTGTTTGCAAGCCTTCTTAACACATTTAATATGTTCTTGTGGATTCTGAGATTCCCAGGAGGGCCTGAAGCAAAGGGTGTCCATGGATCCATTACATAGTGGCCTTGCCCTCTCAAACGTACATAACCTTTGAATTCTCCTGAAAATATTTTAGAAATGACCTTTCTTCCAGAAATATTGTACAAACTGGATAAGAGACACATAAAGATTCTAATGACTTTGATTGTTATCTTATGAATGTTGCCATGCCTGGAGTTTGTATTAATTTGGAAAAGAGAAGTATAATTGTGAATAGAAATACTACATACATTAGTCACATCAGCACATGTTCACACATTTGAAAAGGATATATATATATATATATATACTGTACAAGCTGCCCTGTCTTTTATAATCATTACCTACAAGCGAAACAGTAAATGTGTTCCTGTAGTGTCTGAGTATTACCACAGTAAAAACACAAACAGTTATGAAGAGTATACTATGTTTACTATCTATCTCGTTTACTCATCAGAAAGAAAAGCAGTTTTCTTTCCATATGACATAAACAAGAGCATTCGCATTATTCAGGACTGATATAATCCTACCTCAGTGGGTTTCAGTAGCCTATGAAAAGAGTTGCAAGGACACCCAGTATTTCAAGTTGTTTCTGTAATATCACCACCCTCTGCCCCATTCACACCTTTATTAATTGGAAAGTCTAAAAGACTCCATGCACAGTTTATATTAAAAAAAGGTTTTAGAAGAAAAATATTGTACAATTCGAGTTATCACCATGAAAGTAACATTAATTGATGACCATTTATCTTTCTCCCTTATAAATCACTCATAGTCTGTTGATGGACACTCAATAAGTATCAGAAAAAGTGTTTAAATTAAGCATTCTTTCTTCCTCAGTAAACACGATTGTGTTGTACTGGGGACAGTAGATGTTTGGGTACCAGAAGCTGGATTTCCCTAACAGTTGCATCTTTTATTTTGATTCCTGACTACCCTCTCCTGAAATCTTCCATGCTACCAATGACTCAGATTTATCTTTGAGGGTCTAGACAAGTGGGACTGTGAATTCATTGCTGAATTAGAGTTCATCTAACCCTAGCCACCAGATTCTATTCTACAGTTTAGCCATCAGTAGGTATGTGGTTCAGCTGGACATACGCAGTGTAAAATACTCTTTTTTAATGGTCCATCCAGAGTGAGTGCTCTTGACTGCTGCCAGTAAAACTCTGGTCAGTGCAGAGCAAGAGCGCCTGATTGCTCATACATTGTGAATACATGTGATGTGGAAGGCCTCCTTATAATTTGCCACAATTCTATTGGTAATCCTTATACTCATTTGCTAACATCAAATACCCATTGGGTGAGTCTTGATATAAATGTAAGACTAATCATGAGTCCAGGTTTCTTCATGAAAAACAATTGAGGGAAATTATATGGGGCTAAGTTCTTTGAAATTTTGGGAAATACCTTATTTTGTTTGAATTTTAAAAATAGAATAAAGCTTAAAGTAGGAAATTTTTCTCCTATCTGAAATTAGCTTAATTGTCTAGAGCAACCTAATCTTCTATGCTATTATTGTTTTTAAAAAAACCAAGTAATAATCTGGTCCCTATAGCTAACTATTCTAAAGTAAATTTAAAGAAAAGGAAGAATGTAGGCGAAGTATTCAGGATTCCATTTCAGCTAGACATTTAATTGAATCTCTGCACTCCTGAGAAGCCTCATTTTATCATTCCTTCCCTTGTAATCTGTTTCCCACATTAAATAATTCCTACCTGAGTTTCGCATGAATGGCTCCCGGGCAGCTGCAAGCAGGCTGCCGGGAGGGAAAGAAAATTACTGATGGCCAAAAGTAAAAGAGACTGAGAATTGCCAGAGGAAGCAAGCTCCTGATCCTCTCCAGTCTCCCTCACAAGCCTGTGACCAGACCAATCTTCCCTTAAAGAGGAAACGAAGCAAAACACACCAAGGAGTGAGAATGTTCCTGAGATTTTTTTCATAGATGCTGAAGAGAATGAGCATTGCTTTCAGGTAAGTGAATCTGAGCAGTCATTTTACAAACCACTCATTACTTCCTTGGCATCGATATGCATATACACAGCTCTTTATTCATCTATGACAGAAACTTTTTCTTAAAGTTAAAAGAAGGACTTTACTCCACAAGAATTGAGTGTTAGCTCCAAGAGGTTCCCCCTATATTCTCTTACTTTTAAGGTAAACACAAATTTAAAACTTTTCAATTTTAAATAACTTTTCTGAACCAAAATAAAATGCTATTTTTTTTATTTAAAATTACTAAATTACTATGTTCTGAAAGGCACTTCTCTTCTTGAAAAAAATATGTAATTTATATTGATAGTATTTTCCTTTTAAAATTAACTACCAATTTTTATGTGAATGTATGGGAAAATATATATGTTTAAAGAAGAAAGAAAAAAGTCAGAGTTCAGCTTCTCCACTATAGGCACATATTTACTATTGGGGACTTTATAGAGTATGCTATTTTAAAACATCATTTTAACTTAAAAATTACAATGTAAATGTTTTTAATAAACTTGAGTTTGTCATGTTCACAAGCATCATAGTGGATAGAAGAAGGATTTGATCAATTTTGAGATTATATAAATTCTTGCCTAAACTGAATTACCAACTGAGGCTTATCCAATAAAGGCTATGGATCAGGCAAGGAAAAAGCCAAACATAGAAGAAGAAGCAGACTGATTTGTGGTGGCCAGGAAGCTTTGTGGGTTTTGATACGGCCTTTCCAAAGTCAAAAAGGAAACCACATAACCTAGTGATCAGTATCCAGTGAGAAACCAAAAGCAACCATTTTAATCCATGTGTGTCCATTAAATAGTGACTATTCTATGATATAATGCATGGGCTATATTTTATAAAAGAAGTAATAGAATATCATAGTGAGTTGGCCTGTAATCATATAGAGTGGAAATTTTTGGCATGATATCTTCCAGCATTGTTGCATGTTCTGCTATGACCACATTCAAGCTTTATTCATTAGCCAGTGCTCTTCTTTTATGACACTTGCTTTTTGTTCTGTACTGTAAAGACCTATGCCAAGGAATCTTCCCAGGTCCTTCCACAAAACATTCTGTCTTCAAAAAGGTCTCAATGTGCATTAACTGACACATTTTATGGCTTATGTTATCAGAGAATATAAATATGTTCAGGACATAAGAGTGTGCTTTTGTATTTTCTTTTGTATTTTTTAATAATTAATTTATTTTATTCTATGTTCACTGGTGTGAGTATATCAGATCCCCTGGAACTGGAACTGCAGACAGTTGTGAACTGCCATATGGAATTGGGAATTGAACCCTGGTCCCCTGGAAGAGCAGCCAGTGCTCTTAACTGCTGAGCCATACAAAAGCAAGTATCTATATAATAAAAGTGTGAAAGTATTCAAGCACATGCAAAACTTATCCAGCTCATTGAGATACTAACCACTGCATATGTGGTTTGGTGACAGTATACAGAATCTGTAACCTATAGGTGATGAATTTTCCTAAAGTAATAAGAGATTGGTGGCTGAAAATTGAAGAAGTAAGCTAAGTAGAAAAACATCACAATTAAAATATCTCATGGAAAATCCATTCTTTTACTTTTAGCGGTTTGTTTGAAACAGTCTTAGCATCTAGTTCAGACTGTTCAAGAAATTGTAGCCCTCCTGCCTCAGCCTATTGAATGCTAAAATTATAAGTGTCAGCTACCATAGATTTGAATTTTGCTCTGTGTGTGAAGACAGAGTATATACGCAATTTTGATTGTAAATTTCACTTGTCAACCTGATGACATCTATAATTCTCTGGGAGACGGGGCCTTTGACATGTCTATGGTTCATTATATTGGCTGGGTTAATTGAGGTGTGAAATCCTGTTTCATGTAGGTGGCACTGTTCTTTGGGCTAGGATCCTAGACTGTAGAAAAGGAGAAAGTGAGCTGAGCACATACATTCATTGATCTGTTCTGGTGTGGATATGATATGGCATGGCTTGGGGGTTCATCAATCCTGACTTCCCTGCTTTGACAGACCATACCCTTGAATCATGAGGCAGAATAGACCCTATATTCCGTACATTTCTTTTGTCAGGGGAGTTTCTGAAAGAAACTAACTCAAGAACTTTCAGGAGAACATCTGTTACTTCAAACTCAGTCTGAGACTATTGAATTGAGCATTTCCATGATGACACTTCAACCTGTGTTTGTCAACATTTTGCTGAGTCTGCTCGCTGAGAACCTTAGTGGTACCATTGTGGGCACACAATAGAGAAATGAGACTTATCCTTGGTTTTCATTTCCTTGTTCAAAGAGGTGACCCTTTTCATATCTGATTCAATTTATTTTTTCCATGGATTTGCCTCTATTATCCAGTAGGCTGTAACTATTTTTTTTTCATATTTGGAAAGGAAGAGTACATGTATACTGAGAAAACAGCTCTGATTTCCTCAATATTTTTCCTTTCTCCAATGTGTCTCTGCCTTTGTCTTTGAACATAACTGGTAAAAGCAATCTTCCTGTAATGGACACAAAAAAGGATATACCTTATGAGTCAGAAGAGGCTTCTTTTCAAAGAATAACAAATAATTACAAATCTCAAATAAGCACAAAGCTCTCCTTGTCAATCTTCTCACATTTGCTCACTAAAATCACTTTCCCTGGGTTCAAGTCACTCAGTATTATATTTTCTTTCCCTAAAACATCTATATTCTCTACTTCACAAATATTTCCTCCTCCTTCTGCTTCCTAAGAAGGCAGAAGGTAAGCTGTCAATCAGGTTAACATTTTATGAGTGTACTATTGTCTACACCAATATTCTCTGCTTTAGGACTGATAATAGAATATGACAAATGAAGAGTTCTGCCTGTAACCAAAGCCAATCCCTCCACTGTATCCGAGATGTCAGCAGTTATTTTCCCCATGATACCACAGTTGTAGAGTAACAAGCAGAAGCTCAGTAAATACAGTTCAGTGAATGAAAATGGGCATTTGCGGCCATGGATGGTCTCATCTGTTCAAAACAAGGAAAACAAATAGTAGCATGGCTATTTCTATGTTTCACACCACTAAAAAACATCAAGATACCACGTATAACATAAATGATGGTCACCTCATTTCCTCAGTGGCTTCTTCTGCTATAACTTAAGAGTTAATAGTCCCTTTGTAGAACACATATTAACATGTTGATCCAGTCTATCCAACTTATTAGTCTTCACAACAACCTACTGAAGCCTGATGAACTGAGGCTCAATATGGGATCGAGTTTGTTGTTGTAGATCATATTGTAAGCGAAGAGAGAAGGACTCAAATAGGCACCTGCCTGATGGAGAAGTCTCTATTCCTTTCAGCCATGCTTCAGAAAGACCTTGAGACACACAGATCCAAGCTTAATGCATGACTGAGCCGGTCCAATAGAGAAGAGCATTCCATGTTCACTGCAGCCAGCAAGGTATATTGTCAAATAAGCACATCCCCATTCTGTCATACTTAAGTCAGGATGGCCATGAAGTTGGAGAGCAGTGGACACCTAATGGAATTTCATATCTAGAAAGAACAAACCTTGTTTTCTGTGTCATAAGTATGGATTTTAATCACTGCAGAAATGGCAAGATCTTTCAAGATCACTACAGATTCATGTCTTGGAGTGGGTTTTGCTTTGCTTTGCTTTTGATTCAAAGAATATGTGATTTGAGGTAGTGGCGTTTATAATAAATAAAATAAATTAAATCATACATATAAAAGTGGACTTTAATTTATGGCTTGTTTTAGTTGTTGTTGTTTTTCCTCTGTTGTAACTCTGGCTGTCCTGAAACTCATTCTGTAGACCAGGCTGGCTTTGAACTCACAGAGATCTGCCTGCCTCTGTCTCCTGAGTGTGGGAATTAAAAGTGTGCATCACCAACACCTGGGTTATGGCTTTTTAAAAAAAAATTAATGTGAATTAGAAGGGTCTCAGGTACTACAAAGGCTTTATTGTTTAAGCTTAAATTGCTTCCAGGTATATCTATCACTGCTTAGTATATACCTTTATTTGGTGGCAGATTCAGGTTTGCTGAGAATTCTTCCTCTCCAGGTGGACAAGCTAGCTTCAGATACCTGTTTGACCATTTCTGAGTATGATATCCAATGCCTGAAACTTAATGAACATGCATTGATAGGCCTTCTTTCTGGTTAAATTTTCAATCATTACTGATTCATAAATATTATTGTGAACATGAGTCATACATGCAGTGTTAAAGACAATGCATAGAATATGCTCAACACAGTACTTCTTCAAGTGCCATTGGTGACATTAACATCTGGTGCCCACTCTTGTGTATCATTTGTGGAATCTTCTTGATTTACGTTCTCATGCTATATCAACTGATGCTTGTCTGCATCATGAACACTTGGCAATTGGAATTCTACTGTGTCTTCATAATCACCAGTGATATTCAACAATGAAAGAAGAGTCTTGATATACTGCTTAACCAAAGCTGGATTCCCCACCTCATAGATTCTGTGACACTATATTGTGACCTGCTACTATTTTTATCAGGTACCTTGATTGTATGTAACAGCAACAACAACAACAAAAAGTTACCCATTGCCTTGATAATGAGCTAATAAGAAGAGAAGAGCAGTAGTATCAAAGAATATAAACAATATACTTTAAAAAGAGTCAGCATTTCTATAATTATGACTAATAACATTATTTTACAGGGTTTGCAAAAATTAGATACTAAAATACATTAAGTACTCAGCTCCTCACATAGAATATAATTATTGTTCTATCATAGATGATGTAATTATTATGGTATCTATGTTACTAAAACAGTGTTGTGATTTCTAAGAAGTCAATTAACCTTCCTGGGTCTCAATTTATGTATAAAATGAGGTGGTTAGGTAACAATTCCATGAATCTTATTAGTTCCAAAGATTGTATTTTAATATAAATAGCTGGAGAAACAAATTCATTATTCTCATCTCAATTTGGAGTATGCCCAATTTAGAGATTTATCATTGGTGTTCTTTGTGAGGGAGGAGAAACTACTTCAAGGGGAGCACTATGCTTTACATTTGTAAAAGTCATTTCATCTGCCTGTCCTGATAACTTTCACCACAGCCAGTATAGAAGTAAGGTGATCTGGCTTCTCAAAATCTCTTACCTAGATAGGTAATATTAAGATACTTGATATTGTTTCTAATGATATAGTTAAGAACGGGATTTTATACAATGGTATTGAAACTGCCTATTAAAATGAAAAATAAGATAGGTCAAACTCTGTGGTGGGCAGAGGGTCAACTTTGCTTAATAAAGGTGATTTTGGACATAAGCACATCATGAAGATTACTAAAGTTCAGACATGTGTTTCACATGAAGGGAGTTTGACAAGAGACCATGAGTCTGTGTGCTGACAAATGTCTGACAGCGAGGTATCAGAGAGAAGACTCCATACAAAGACCTCAGCAGGCAACCATTACAGAGAAACTGATACCGGGGCTAAACAGAAGCTGGAGTAGCTGCCTAGAGTCTATATAAACTCACTACTTCAGTGGCTTCCCAGGATAAAAATTAAATTCCCAAGACTTGCAATGGTTCAGCATGATATGACATTAAGTATGCCTGCCTGGCTCCTCCATCTACCCTGGCAAGCCTATGATGTTCCAACTACACTAAACTCTCAGCTTCTTCATACGGAAAGCCCCATCTAGCTCACAGTTCTTGAACTGGGCAGACCTGTTACCTGGAATTCTTGTCAGATATTTTCTTCTGTGTCTCAGGTGTTAATTTCTTTTCAGTATTTTCATATAGTATGGTTTAATCATAATGGCTTTCTTTTATTACTCTGTCACAGAACCATGTTTTTGTCCTAGTATGATGGTCTACGTTTTTCTTTATTAAATATTATATTATACATATATTCATTTAACTTTTTTCCTTATTCCCTCAGCGTGATCATAAGAACTAGAAATATGCTTGTTACTGTGAGTTAATATTTTGAGATAAACATATGGTTCATTTTACACACATGTATTCAGCTAAAGAGTAAATAAAATGAACTTTGCATCCTGTATTTTTTTTTTTATAGTTAGTATCTTGTCACTTAGTAGATGACACTGAAATAAAAGATCTCTCATTTAATGGGTTTACAGCTATACCCTTTTCTGTGTCCAGTCTTGGGATTGGAATCTTGATGCTTCCCAACAAATGACCTCACTCATTTATCATGAAAGAGTCTCATACTTAAGTTTAAAGAAAGGGACTGAATTATGTCTTTGATGACAAAAGCAGCCGTCAAAACTAACTTTATGTTCAACGCAGTTGACCATTGAAAGCTCCCCAATAGCAACTATTCTTCAGACAAATATAACTTTATTTTGAATCATTGAATCCCACAAGCATAGAGCTCGCTTCCTTAGCAATCAAAGAGTGCAGCTTTTTGTTTCAGGTGTTGAGTGGTAGCCTCTCTTGTTTGGATAGAAAGATAAGGTGTCTAGCTATAATGGAAAAAAAACACACAAATAATTTATTGTAATTGTAGGCAGACTTCTGAGCACATATAAATACCAACTCACCTCAAACTACATAAGAATAGAATAAAGTACAAGGACAATTTTAACTTAAGGCAAAAGGAAACTGAGGTACAGAAGATTGTGGTCTCCACTCAAGGCCAAAGAGCAACATGTGTTAGAGCTGGGACTTCATTTCTAATGTTCTTATTGCCTTAGATTTAGAGGCTATGCTTTGAATATCTGAATCCCATGGCTTCTGCATCAAAACTGAAACATACAATTGATATAATATTAAGAACACAGTTTGTCTTGATGTCTTCCAGACCTATTCTAATGTTTTTCAAAGGCAAGGCTCCAACAGCATGTGCAATGGCAGTGCTTTTACTTTTTTGTGCTGGGAATGAGAACTACTTCCCCATTCAATCTAAGTAAGTACTCTACCACAGAGTTACACCTCAAGCCATTGTTTTGTTTTAAAGTATAACTATTTATATATGTCAGGCTTGTTTGGAACTCACTATGTAGCCTAGGATGGCCTCAGATTTGTAATTCTTCTGCTTCTTCCACCTTAGTGCTGGGCATAGAGACATGTGACACCACACCTTTGAATTTTGAATAAGGATGTTAGGGTGGGTCCCTGTGAGATTATGGCACCAGAGCAAGTGAGTGGGAGAAGAAAGGGGTCAGCTCTCAGATTTTAATAATAAAATTAATAATTTTAATAGCAATTAATAATAATTGCTAATGAAAAGCAACTAGAATGACTATATGAACAAACATGCATTTGGATTAAATCTTGGCATTGTAGAAGTTCATTCCCTGGGCAATTGACTATGGATGCTGTCACTCAGTAACTAATATCTACTTTAAAACTTAAAACAGGCAATCGGGTGTGGCAGCACATGCCTTTAATCCCAGCCCTTGGGAGGCAGAGGCAGGAAGATCTCTATGAGTTTGAGGCCAGCTTGGTCTACAGGGTGAGTTCTGGGACAGCCAGAGTTACAACAGAGAGACCCAATCTTGAAAAACAAACAAAAAACCTTAGACATTAAACAGGCAAGTATTAGAAGTATTAATGATGTAAAATTTATGGTTTGTGGTTGACAAATTCAGCTCTATACTGCATCCGTATCTAATGAAGGTGATACAGTCACAAACGAAATTACTGTTCCCAGATCCCTGGAATGCCAGACTTCAGAGTGATGGGTCTACTAGATGATTAAGAGAGATGCAATTAAGATGAGGATTTTATGGAATTCAAATTGTGCTTAAAGTTTATCTTCTTAGTATAATTGATTCTATTTTTCTTTAAAGAAAGTAGTCCTGATGAAAACAGGCAGTTTCATTTCTCTGGGACTCAGTTTCTTCATGTGTGGAAGGATTGATTTGATTCAGGTAATTTCTGATCCTGTTCTGTGGAGCCTTGATAAGTCAAAGCTTCAATTATGTAAATTGCAGCTACGTGGCCCCTTATTTTCCCTTCTTTCTCATATTTTTAATTCATCATTATAGCTATGTTTTTCCCAATGCATCTATATAAAGCTGAATGCAAAGGAAAATTAAAATAAATTTTAAAATGTTTAGAAAATTCTGTAGAGAATGCTTATATTACACATAACTTTTGTTTATATATGTTTCTATCCTATTTGAAGTATTTACCCTCTGTAAAAATAAGGAACACCATTTGGATCAGCACCACTAGTAAAACACTGAGACTAATCTAGACTCTTGTTATTTCCCTCTGCCTAAACCTTCAGTTATCCTTCTGCAAAATAGAAACGGCACCCGAATCCTTACATATTTGACAGGATGAATCTGGGAATGGTGTATGGGGTTTCCTTTTTTCCTGTTTTTAAGTTCTTAACTGAAGTTGATTTTCATCCCACCCTTTCTTCTGTCCAAGTAGAACCACCAGTGTTCCTTCTTGTTTTAGATTTTCCAACAGAGGCTAGAATAGATGTTTTCTGTGGATCAGACCTTAAAACTCCAATGAAGCTATGTTCAGCTCCTAATCAATTTTGGATGAATTTACTTCAGAATGCTACTCCCATATGGATCATTTTGTTTTATCTCTCAATACTTCAATCAACCTACTCTGTACTTCTCAGATCCTTCCATTAAAAAATCTCCATACTGGATGCAAGTGACATCTTACTTTGAATTTCCTCCTTTCTCAAGAATGACAAGCCACTTATTACCAGCACTCTTCTCATCATTCCCAAACAAAAAGAGAGATTCTAGCATGAGTCTTCAAGTAGATATTTATACCACTTCTGCCTCCATTTTCATCTGATAACCTATAGATATTTTATGTAGTTGAAAAGACCAACTTTAGAATCTTCTTTATGGCCTATTTAGTCTAGTGCATTGTATTCAACAGAGAGATGCAGAGTTTGGCTACTATGGATACCTGATCTTCCTATCACAAGATCCTTGACTACATAATGTGTAGTTTTTTAGTGTAATGTGTAGTATATTGGGGTTATAAAATAGGATTTGGAATATAATGTTCTAAGATTTGTGTTTTGTGAGTTATTGAATATTTTGCTCCTAGCTACTAAGTTTTCTCATATCTATGGTGATGACACATACTTCAGAGAACCGGGACAAAATCAAATATATTATATAACTAGTATAGCTACATTACATTATTGTATTATAACAATTATTGTTTAATATTAGCTCAGTTTCAATGTAATTCTCAAACAATGTATTAAGATTATTTGTTACTATCTTTATAAGATAGATAATATAGGATTATGGAGGTCAAGTAATAGTATAAAATTTCAGGGTAAATAAAATGTTGAAGTTGTGATCATAATTCAGACAAAATAACTCTATATTCTCCAGGTGTAACCTCTGAGTATATATTATTTTTGTCCATGAGTCTGCATTATATAATTATTGTTTTTGGAATACAGAAAATATTTACTATAAGAGACTACTAAAAATGTCAAATGGTGAAACTATCCCTTAATTCAACTCCCATATAGCATTTAAAGATGTGTGTTGAAGTATTGATGGAAATTTCTTTATTTTTTAATGTCACAATTTAGAAATACTTCTCTTTTACAATAACATGAAAACACCTTTTGTTTCTCAGTATACTTTTGGAAGGATGATGGTAGGAGATTGTGTGTTTTTTAAATTTCTTCCTCATGGGTTTCATCAAGCAGATTCATATGGTAATAATATCTCCCTACCCCAATTGCCCAGCCTCTTACTTGATCCACAGTAAGCATGATAATGATCACAGATAGATGGTGTGGATTTATAGTTGGTCCAAAACCACAGGTCCCAAACCTTCACACTTGTCATCAACACAAAAGGACTAATGACTTAGGTTTCAAAGTCTGTACTTGAGCATACAGTAATGCCTCATATTTTGAGGAAGCTTTTAGTCTAGAATTATTTATATCTGCTAAACAAAGTGAAAAGAGTAAGTACAAAAGAAAGCTTCGTGCTGATTCTAAAAGGGACACATTATCAGTTTATCTTATTGTAAAAGACAATTACTATGATCATTCTTTTCAAGTTGCTTTTTAATGTATTTCTGAAAAATTTGCTCTTTATTGTAGATTGATAGAAGAATTGTCCTTTCTACTTTCAGCAACACTTCACTGTAATTCTGTATGTATCTGGATGAAAAGTAGATATTTTCACAGTCCAGTACAGCATATAGAGATAATGAAATAGCTTTGCCATTAAAATTTTGATTCAAATTTTCACCGGAATGTGTTAACAGAAAACTACTTTCATTTTTATGGTTGGAGAAAAGGCAATTTACATTGTGAGGTTTTAGGTATATTTTAAACTATCATAGTTCTGGAGTTTCCTAAGCTACTGGCTGACTCGAGAGATCAATATTAAAGAAGAATCCACTGACTTTATGTAATATTGTTTTATATATGCACTATTGTTTTGTACGCATACAAGTCTAATGTTAATATTACTTTTCTTTTTGAAAATTTATTTATTGTATGTGCATGTGTGTTTTGTTTGTATGTATGTTTCTGTGCCATGTGTGTGCCTGATACTCAAGTGGGCCAGAAAACAGGATCAAATCCCCTGAGACTGGGGTTACAGATGATTATGAGATACCATGTGGATGCTAGGAATCAAATCAAATCAAATCCAGGGTCCTCTGGAACAGCAGCAAGTGCTCTAAGCTTCAGAGCCATCTCTTTAGATAGTATTACTTTTATTAAAATGGAGTCTTATTAAAGTTTAACTAAATTTAAAAAATAAGCATAATAAAACATGCATATTTGTTATTGAAACTCTGTATAAATTTTGAGAAACTAAATGATCAGAATATGCCTTAAATATAAAAATGAAATATCAAAATGTAGAGATATAAGAACAGATATTTCTCTGTTTTCAGGAAATGCAAAGATCACTTCCCTGAGGTATGATGAATTAGGCTACCACATAAAAGAAAGTTTGGTCTAATACCTACGTTGTTTACCTATTGCAAAGTAGGCCACTGATACTCTGTCATGCAAAAGGTAATGCGTTACATAAATTATCAATTTGTAGTTACATGATAGATCTTTAGAGTTTATGAAATAGAAAGTTCCATGGAGATTGTCAAGCCCAGATCTCTCATCTTAAACAGAGAAAGGTAAACTTGACTTATAAGGTAGAAAGCCTGATAATAACACAGAAGAGACATAAGCATCTGTACTTACTATTGTCTGTCTTCAGTTTTATCTGTCAGATGTCAATTCTTTTGTTTTTAAATATGCAATGAGCCTATTGTAGCATCATGTATTTAAATATTTCATAAATAGACAGAGACAGAAGAACATTGGGTATCGAATGGTACCGTCCCCAGTTTGCCACAAGGAATGGAAAATTAAGGCACTCAGAAAAAAGCAACTACAAATTCTTTAAATTTTTATATTAACACTTTATTCTAAAGTACATTTATTTAATACAGATTAAAAATAAAATAAGTGTGTTCTGTAAATATTGTATTTTTCTGCCCTTCAGAATACAACATAATATATACAATATGTAATAAAAATAATAAATTAAAACTACATCTTGATTGATGCTAACACTGTGGAACAGTTGTAAAGTTAAATGAAAAGTTTAAGAAAATTTTTTTTTAAAATTCATCCTTGATTTTTAACCAAGTTCAATTTTCCCTACTTAGTCTCAAATTCTTTTATAGGACATGTCTACAAATAGAAAAAAGAATGACAAAACAAGTCATTATTACCCAACTAGGACATGTGGATGCTGGAAAAGAAACTCCTGTGGGGAAACAGATCTGAATGAAATCAGTATCAGTGTTTCCTTGTTTGTATTAAGAAGATCTAAGAACATAGGTAAAATTGTTATTTTGATGTTAAATACTGTTTATTGTTTTCATTAGTTGAACTCTGTCCTTAACTTTAGAGTAGTATGTATGTAAACTATACAATGCAGTATATCATTAACTTATTTATGTCATATCTTCAGGAATTAATTTGTGTACTCTTTAGAAAGTTTTCTGATTCTTAAATTCACATTGTGGTAATAAATCTGATGAGTATTTAACATGTAAAGGACACTGTTTCTTTACACATCTCCTAACTTTTATATATTATATATAATTCCACATTAGTATGGTGATCATCATTTTACCATTTAAACATACTTCTTAATAAACAACAGAAATCAAATGTGAATTTATAGTGAAGCTTAGAAGACATCTAATTTTCTCTGCAGTGTCAATAAAATGTTAGCAATAATACTAACAAAATATAAGAAAGAAACTCTCCTTGTAGATCAGTACTGGTTTGAATACAAGTAATAAGGGAAAAGAATACTGAATACTTTCATAGATGTTAGCATCCCTTAAAAGAAACAAACACAAATTATTATGTGAAAGGTGAATATTTTACACTCCTGAACCAAACATCTAACATGAGAGTAGGTATGATCACAAAAACCATAAGGGATGCCCTGGACCACACCTCTAGCATAAAATAAGATGCGAGCAGTCACTCAAAAGAGGTAGGAATTCTGATAGTGTTCCATAAGCTTTTCAGTCTCAAGAAAAACCACAAAAATCAGCATATCACAATAGGATATCCCAGTCATAACCATCAGGTAAAATTATAGTAATGCATCCAGAAGTGAAACCAACTTATGAGTTTCATGGAAAATATAAAAAATAAAGTCAGTTTAAAAGGCATTGATCATTTCCAAAATTTAGAATCTTTCCTCACTTAGAAACTATCGAATATTTTCCTCAGAAGGGGCCACAATGTGCATTCTGCAAAGTTCCATTAAAATTACTTTAATAAACCTTGCTTCCCACTCCCTCCTCCTCCTTCCATTGAGTTATAAATGTAGGTTTCTGGTAACCTACATCAGAATGACACACTTAGTTTAATTTGACATTTGCTATTTGTAAAATAATTATATTTATGTCACATTGTGGCAGCCTTCCTGGGAAGATTAGATTAGCTGAAGATACAAAGATGTTATTAGTATTAGTATTCCTTATGTTTACATAAGTTTAAAACTTCAAGAGAGGACACTACAGCAACGCTGTGAAGCACTAGCCCGATATGCTTTTAAAAACTGAACTGCCAACTTTTGAGAAACAATGACTGGCTGAACTGGCTGAACGCAAGCACATCTCAAATATGTTCTGAGTAGTAAGAAAATAATACTCAAAATTTACTCAGATTCTCATAGAGACACACTCGGTCCATGGAAAGATACAGGCAAGAACACACCTTACTTTTAAAAGGAGAGACGATTGTTTAAAACGGAGGATTAGCTTCTAATGAACATCAATACCAACACTTGCAAAGCCATTGCTTGTTTAGAATCCACGCTAAAAATCTGTCACATGAGTTGAAGACTCATTTCTCCAGAGAGTCTCCATTAGATTGCAAACTAGGTAACATCAACATGCCTGCAGACAACCTTAGGAAAAAGCTTGTTCCTCAATGTCCAATCTTAAACCATAAGAATTTCTAAATGCTAATCCAGTTCTTTCTGATGAGTGCATTTGCGTACAAGAAACTAGTGCATCCCACAACACACACACATAAAATTTACTGTCACAATCAATACAAAAATCTAACAAAAACAACAGGGACCAAATGCTCTGAGTCGAAGCTGACACATAGCAATCCTTTATTTTCTCAGTTTGATTGTAAATTCAAAGTGGTTCTCATAGTGTTTTAACATTCTTTTGCTGTGAAAACATTGCCACAACTTGCCAAAAGTTTATTTTGTTAACCATTCTTACCCCGAGAAACCTGTTTTTCTGCATGTCCATCCCAGAATAACATGTCTCTGTTACCATTTCAGGTGCCTCTAACATTTGCTTAAAGAATTTTTTTAATTGCAAAACAGGATTTTTACAAGTGACTGAAAAGCACTCCCTTACCTTCTAAACCTGCTTCAATCAGCCCAAACTGTTCCAATAATTTAACAAAAAGCACAATGACGATCAGAACTGCTATCATTTCAAGCCCCTCCAAGTTCATGGTCAGCTAGGTCATGGTCCAGCCACAGCCACTGAGAAGCACTCTTCACCCTGGCTTTCTTTGTAAAGCCATTAAACTACATTAAGAAGGCTACAGCTGGAGAAGGGGGAGGAGGAGAGCGGGGAGGGAGGAGGGAGAGAGAGCGAGGGAAAGAGAGAGAGAAAGTGGAGAGAGAGTGGAGAGAGAGAGAGAGAGAGAGAGAGAGAGAGAGAGAGAGAGAGAGAGAGAGAGAGAGAGAGATTCATCCTGTTTGCTGTATCCAAGGCCAGAAGTGGCAGCCAGATAAAGTCGAGCCTGTCAGGATTATCAGCGTCCTTGTTATCACTCTCCCACAAGGAGACCGCCATTCATGAAGTAGTGCTCAGATCTCAGATCGGGCAACCAAGGAGGTCTCCAGGAAGGTCTGGAGCAAGCCCGGCTGGCCGCAGAAGCGGCACCCCCTAGTGCTCCACACCTCACCGGCCACAGGAATCTCCGGGCTGGTCAGTTGCCTTGGAAACAGTGGAAGCGAAGCTGGACTCCCGCTGCAGACAGGACCTGAGCACCTTGTTGTGAGAAGCTAGGAAAAAGAAAAGCCTGAACCGCCCACAGGCAGTGGCAGCTTGCCTTTAGTGGTTTCTGAAAGCGAAATGTGTGTATTTTATCCCAAGGAGTGATGAGAGGAATGAAGCTTTCTGGTGTGGTTTGTCATGGATCTGTTCTTTTCAATGAGTCGCTTTATTGTAATGCTCAAGTGTCTTCCTCTTGCGAACTAATACTCTGAGTAGTGACTAGTATTGCAAAGTGTGAAATGCTCATAAAAACACTCAATGTTTACTAATATTTTAGAGTTTAGCAGTTAGCCTTCTTTCACACTGGCTTCACTTACAACATACCGATACGTGCGTTTAGCTTTACCTTACATGCTTTTTGAAAATTGTTGAAATAAATTCGGTGCCGTAAAAAGTTTGAGATGAAAAAAAAAATGAAGCAATTATTCTTTGGAGTTTCTATGTCTTGTAAAATGTTTCCTCTCAATATTGCCTAAATAGATAGATCAGACCCAGAATGAAGAATTGAACTGAAGTAAAACAAAACATGTGAAAACAAACAAACAACACTAGAACCCAGCACGGAAATCAGCTCAGAGATCCTACTCAAGTCTCTTACACAGATGAACAATCTGAGGACCAAAGAGAGCAAGAAACCAAGGGAAATAGAAAGTGCAGCAGGTTGATTAGGATTTAGGTGTAAAACCTCCTAGATGTTATGTATGTTACTTCATATCATCGTGCTTCAGTATCCACATTTGTAAACAGGGATGTGGTAGCAACACCGAGTAAGACTAAAAATATTTCCATAGCAGAGGGATTGCTCAACAATAGTGGCTCATATCTTGACAAAATTATTACCATGCTTTCTTCACGTTTCTTCATGTGGCTAGGGTAATTCCTCTAATATTCAGTTCTCTTACTCAAAAATCTCGTATGATTCCAGTTGACACACTGAATAAAGCACAAGAATCTGTGTGCAGCCTCCTGGTGGTGTGTTTACACTAAGGGATCAGTCTGGGGTTTGCCCTTCAATGATTCTATTTTCATCCAGAATATCTACATGATAGCTTTATTCTTTCTCCAAAATATATTCTGGACTTCTCTGTCTCTAGGGCTTTGTTTATATCATTCTGTCTGTTTATTGGGGAAAGAAAGATGTAAAAACAAATAAAATAAAACAAAATAAAGACAGATTCCACCATCCCTGCTTGTCAAGGTCCTCAAATTTTTTCCTGAGAATGCTAAAATCAGTGCTGGATGTAATCTTTTCCTTGTGTGTGCCCAATTGTTGCTACTTTTACTGTTTATGTAAATTATTTCATATCTTCAAAACTCGGTGTATTATATTATAGCTACATGGATATATGTTTCTCCAATAAAAGAAGAACTTCGACAGGGCATAAATCATGCCTTCATTGCCTGCCTTGACAATGCTCCCACCTGCTATAATTTCTCTTAGGCGCCCAATTCTCACTTCATAGATGTTTATTAGATTATTCTAGTAGCAATATATTAAGCAATTACTGGATACTGAATGCATTACATATATTGCTCCTGAGAGCAACTCTGAGAGCAGGTATAATTAGACAGCATTTTTGGGGGATGCAGAAAGCCTCCAAGAGTTTAATAAGCATGAAGCTTCAGGTAAGAACCATGGTAAATGTCAGGACCAAGAATCAAACTCTGTTTCATTTAATGAAGACTGTTATACAGTCCTGTTATTTCATGTGCCTTTAAATGCATTTGAAGTTCAATGCAGAAGTTCATCTTAGTCTAAGTTGAAGGTTATATCCAAAATGACCCTTTCAAACTGTTTGGTGACATTCTAATTAATCTATTAACCTATTAATCTATTAACCTCAGTAACTTTCAAAGCTGAAATATTACTGAACTAGTAGGTGAATTCATGGATTTTGCTTCCTTGTGGCTTGCAGGGGTATTAATACTTAAACATGCATCCTTTGTGGCTGCTAAAAGGGGTTTTTTCTGTGTCTGTTACTACAATGAACTGGGTAATCCTCCTTTGATCTCCCTATGGACAAATATCACTGGTCAGTTCATATGAACTCTTTAACAAAGATGATATTCTTGGGTTAAAGACTGGATATAGAAAGAAAGCATGTGAGAATTACCAGTCTGAGGGCCATTATATAAGACCCCTAGGTGCTTCATTGCACTTCCAAGGGCTTTCCTGTTTCCAATTCTTACATAGATCTCATGATCTCAAACATTGTTCTATATGCTTCCTTGGCCAGAATTCTTAATCCTGATCTCCAACAGACTAAGAAGCTTTATTCAGGCTTTGGCACCAAAACTCCCATCACAGAGATGCCCTTCCTGTCCACTCTCCATGCTACAGCATATATCTTGGTGGTTCATGACCCTCTGAATCTGTGTCATTTTTATCGAAATTATTGTCATCAGGAAGTATGCATTTTTTTACTTGCTTATCAAACATTGCTACTACAATCTCTGGAACATCAACTGCTATGATATGGGCAGGATTTCTATTTGTTGCATTCCCTATGGTGGCATCAAATGGAGAATAGTGCTTGGCACTAAAGAAGCTCACTCAGTATTGTAGAATGAGAAATCTGGTTAATACTCTCATGTTCCTTAAGAAGCCATCTGCTCTCTCACTGATCTGGAAGAACAAAGTTCCCTATGACGTCAGGTGCTGAGGAAGCCTGTGGACCCTGTGAGTCTTCTATACCTCCTACTAAGATTTCTTACTCAAAGGCACTGAAGGAGCCAGCCACAGCAGGGCAAATTCCCATGACCTTTCATAGGATAAACCATACTTCACTATACTCTGTCCCAAAGGTTCAATATGAATATGATTTGTAGTTTTTCCAATGTGACCAATGAAAGCAAAATCAGGAAGGAGTCCAAGAAAATCTCCCTATCCAACATGTCTAAAAATCATTGCTATAGAAGGGGAGAAGTAGCTTGGATAAGATCCATTCCTAACTTTTAATTTTCAGCTAGAAGAATACTGTAGTATAAATAGGAAACTTGGCTTAGCTGTATGTGAAACTCCTAGCTTCAAGTTACACAGCTGAAAGTCAATCTAACACATTTATCCATTATCTCAGATTCCTGAATCATCTTTTGTAAAGAGAAACATTAGTGCATCCAATAATCACAGAAGTGATACTGACCTCATTGGCAGAGCCAATATTTGCAAATGACACTTAATCTGTTTGGGTCCATGATTTGCCCAGCAATGGGCCAAGCATGTAGACTGGCCTATCTATCCTTGAACCACCACTTTTGAGAAGAGTAAGATTTTCACTGTCTTCTATTAAGAAGAGAGAAGAGTCTTTGGAAGGGTAAGTGAAATTCTCCGAGTCAGAATCCAGTGAAGATGATGGTTGAGTATTAGTGTCATGAAGTGTCCCCTTAACTCCTAAAAGCAGCCATCCATATATGAAGCCTGTAATAAAATGAACATCACCAGAAATAAGGAGCCAACATTTTATTTTGGTCTTTTAAAAGATCACTTGCTGGATCTGGGGGAGAGGTGAGGTGGGGGGTACCTCGGAGGAATGGGAAATGTGGTTGACATGTATTGTATAGGAGAATGTATTTTCAGTAAAAATAAATTTTAAAAAATGGTGAAACAAATATTTAAAAAGTTAAAATAAAGCCAGGCAGTGGTGGCACATGCCAGCACTGGGGATGCACAGGCAGGCAGATTTCTGTGAATTCAAGGCTAGCCTGTTCTAGAGAGTGAGTTCCAGGTCAGCCAGAGTTACAATAGAGAAACCCTGTCTCAATACAAACAAAAGAAATTAAAATAAAAAATTAGAAAAAAGGATCACTTGCAATTTCTGAATTAATAACATTTCAGACATGAGAAAATTCTATGTACCTGCCTTCTAGGTGAGTGGGATGTGGGGTAAAGCATGAGTACGACATGGTATAAGAGAAAAGGGATGATGTTGGTATAGCTTTAAAAATCCGATGTATGGTCCTTAAAAGATAACCTGGTAAGTAAAATCTGAGTTGGATCTTCAGCATTCATGTTATAGAAATGTGGCATGTATCTGTAATTTCAGTACTGGCTTGGTAGAGGTAGGTATCTCCCTGGGGATTATTTCCCTGGGAGTTTATTCGAATTGACAAGCTCCACGTTCAGTGAGAGAGAATTTCTGAAACATAAGGTAGACTGTGATTCAGAAAGACACTGATCTCTACCTCTGTCTTTCACACACATGCATACACATATGGGCAGCTACTCACATAGGTAAACACACATGAACATATAAACACATGGTCCCATACATATGTAATCTTCTTGTAGCTCAGGACAGTGAAGAGGAAGTAGCCCCTAAGAGCAAGAGTTTGAGAAGATCCCTGGTCCAACAGAAGACTTTGTGTTATAACATGTGCTTAGAATGCTGCCAGGGTGGACAAAAGTTTGATGCAGGTCTTTTAATTTAAGAAAGTTTCACAACGAGCTTTTAGGATGTTTGTTCAGAGTGCACTGCAACAGTGAGTTTATCCTTTACCTGTCCCCAGAAAAAAATGAGCACATTTAATTAAAGATATTCTTACTATTTCAATTCTCTCCTTATTTATCCCTATAGTGCTATTTATTCGAAATCACCAGTTAGCAGCAGTAATAAACCCATTTCTGCTTCATTTTCAGCTATACGGTTTTTGAAAGAATAAAAGAAAACAAAACAATGTTTCCTTACAAATGAGAGATGAAGCTGCCCTTTGATGAACTGAAATAGAAAACAAAGGGATTCTGGTAAGTGTTTTTCTTGTTTCTTGTTTCTGTTTATTTGTTCTTTTGTTTGTTTTGTTCCTCAAATCAGGTATGGCACTAACAAGCAGACAAGAGAAGCAATAAACTGACTCTCTCTCTTTCTTTCTCTCTCTCTCTCTCTGTCTCTCTCTGTATATATATATATATATACAGAGAGAGAGAGACAGAGAGAGAGAGAGAAAGAAAGATTTTGATGTTGGTGTTTTGTTTTGTTTTTCAAGACAGGGCTTCTCTGTTGTAACTCTTACTGTCTTGGAACTCAATCTGCTGGTCTCAAACTCAGAGAGATCCACCTTCCTCTCCCTTCGGGAGTGCCGGGATTAAAGGTGTGTACCACCACTGCCAGGCTCTTGATATTCTTTATTCAGAGTCTCAATTACTAGGACTGAGCAAAAACCAAGCTTCTCTCAATATGTTCTTAATTATACATTATTCATTCATTTGTTCAATTTGTGGTCTGGGTACTATACATGATGACATGGGTCATAAATATCCTATCTTCTGTATTTACATAGTTTAGAATCTATTAAAATGAAATTGAGAAACATAAATACTGTGTGTAGAGTAACCACTACCAGACAGATTAGTAGGCTAAGCACTTTTTACTGATAATCTCACTGAAGTCTTACATAAACCTTACGTGTACGTGTCAGTATTACCTCCTTTTTATAAAAGTAAAGTGAAGAACAAAAACTTGGTGGGTTAGAGACACCCACCTGAAAATTTAACTAGGACCGGCTCCAGAGATCATGAGTTGTTGCTGTGCTGGGCACAATTACTATCAACTACAGTCCAAGGAAGCAGTGGGTAAAAGTCTTTAAGGGAGCATAAATATTACCACCAGAAAAAGGCACTCCACATTGGTGTTAATGCCAGTAGAAGAAGGAAAACTAGACCCAAAG
The DNA here is from genome assembly GCA_026225945.1 of Cricetomys ansorgei. Taxonomy (NCBI): domain Eukaryota; kingdom Metazoa; phylum Chordata; class Mammalia; order Rodentia; family Nesomyidae; genus Cricetomys; species Cricetomys ansorgei. The sequence goes on from JAMJFZ010001390.1 coordinate 4,862,130, forward strand.
CCAGGTGTACAGGTTATCTAAGGTTTTTACTGGTTAGGTAGGTGCACAAGAAGGGTAATTTATATGACATGAGCAGTGAAGAAGAAAATTAGTATTGGTAGAGAATTTATTCAGAGCCTGAAAAAGTTAATGTTGTCCAGATACCTAACCTGATGCTTTCTGAAATTTTTTTTTCTCTCACTTATCAAGCAACATCCCAATCTGACACGCAGACTGAGTATCAGTCAGAAATTGCTTGATCCAGGAGAACCAGAGGTAAAGATTTTCAATGAGCAAATAAGAAATTTACTTGATCCTACAAAATATGCTAAAATCATAAGATATTGAGTGAGCCCTTTTATTTCAATATTATAAAGAGATGCTGGTCTATGTTTATGGAAGAGACACTGGGGTAAGTGTACTATAGTTCCAGAAAACACATTGTACTTTACAGCCTGTGATCGTGCAGTTAGTAATAGAAAACACTTGGAACAGAGACTGCCACATTGCAAACTCTCAATGAAGAGTAGCTATAATTATTGCTGTTTATTGAACCCCTTTAAACCCTGATTGTTACTCTAATTGAGGATTTATCTCAATTAATACATATAACTCAATGAGCTGAGCACTAGTACTACTCCCAGCAACTATGTAGATAAGAAAGAAGGAGGCATCACCAGTGGAGTTGGGACCGGAGAAAACATCTTGCCTATGTCAGATCATATGATTTACCATCATCTTCAACAAAGTCACCTAAGGAAAATTCATAGTGTCACATATGGAGAAACATTAGGTGCTGCTAACAAGATGCTTAATGAATAATGTGACTGAAGAACTCATGTAAGACTGGACGTGAATAGCACATGTGTGTCATCCTTGTACTCCTATAGTGACATGGAAATGGAGCCAGAAGAAACCCTGGAAGATCAAGAGACAACTATTCTGGCTCATATAGCAGCAAACAACAAAGAGAAACCCTGTCTCAAAAAAGGTGAATGACAATGACTGATACCAGAGAATATTTTCTGACCTTCTTACAAGTGCTACAGAATATATGTGCTTACATTTACACATATGGAAACATATATCACACACAAAACAAATATTAAATCCCCTCAGTTGCCATGTCTAACTCTCCACTTTGTATGACTATGTCATATCCTTAAAGAGAAGAAGCAATCACACTATGTTCCAAGGAACACACAGGTCTCTGTGTTCATGAGAGCTTTATGTCACCAGTGAGTTTGAAACACAAACCTTAATGAAAGTAATCTATAGAATGTCCCACAGGTTTCTGTCTTGCTCCCTATCCTGTCTCCCATCTTGGGTCTGTCTCCGGAACATTCATGCATTATCTTCGTTAACTGAGGGCTGGTACTAGTTTAGATACACCTTAATAGCCATGCACAGTAAATAAATCACAATTAATGGATGTAAAGTATTTGGAAGTGTGATGGTGATTTAGACAGAGGAGATATTTCCCTTTTAACTAATAAAAAAAAGCATCAGCCACAGTGACCCCATCCCCATTAAACCATAACAACTAATCTTTATCTGAATCAATACAATAAAAGTAACAAAGGTTGTCTGATTCATAATTCATTTATTATGAACTCATGTCAGACTCAAATAATTGAAACAAGATTATTTATGGTACTGTTAAACCCAGGGACAATTTCTACAGAATTTATCTCTGCTTAATGGCAGTCTTAGTTGCAGATATATATTTTGTCAGATTTCATTTCAAATATTGTCCCTTCCAACCAATTATTCTTTATTACAGCTGACACGGTATACTTTTTTTTAGTAGTAGTGTATAAAATCGTTTATTCCTTTATGGTAGTCAAAAAATACAAAATATGAGAAGTAATGTATAGCAATCCTCTTGACAATTACTCATGCTGATTATACCTTGTAGTTTAATTACTAACAACTCTAACTTAATCACTTGTTAATAACCTCAATTTTCAACAGGAATATTTCGACCGTAATAATCCTGATAATTATATCAAGTCAAAATTAAATTTGAATAATAGTGAAATCTATGTTTTATTTGAGAAACATACACAAGATATGACATTTGAAAGGCCACACAGAAAAGAATAAATACCAACGGAAAGGAAATAATAGACTGGAAGTGTTAAAGGTAAAGTTTTATATGTGAATCACATACACTGCTTATTCATTATACCTAGACAGGCACATATTTAAACACTTTTGGACAGTCATCAAAACAAATTAGTCAAGGCATGTTCCACTGGTTTACAAATCAAGAATGACACCTCTTTAAGTCCCAGTACGGTCACACATTGTTTCTATATTTAATTAATTTTTTATTTACTTTTTAAAGTTGGAATAGAATCAGTGGTTTTCCCACTGATTCTATTTTTTGTACATATAAGTCACTTTACCGTGTTATTTCTAAATTACAGATACATATCTGAAGAAATACATCGTTTGACGATTTCGTCGCTTCAGAAACACCACAGAATATACTGACACATTGGCAGAATGCAACTCAGTTGGTAGCATGCTTGTCTAGCGCCTAAGAAGCCCTTAGTTAGATCCCCAACATCACATATGTCTACTGTAGTGGCACACACTCAGGAGTGGTAGCAGGACAGTCAAAAGTTTAAGGTCACCCTCTCAAATATCAAGTTTCAAGCTGGCCTGACTTACTAGGGAGCCTAACGGTATATAGCAATAAAAAATATGATCTCATTGTGGTCCCATGGTACAAGCAAGGGTAGCTTAACACAAAATGTACAAAATTCCTTATGACTTAATACTTAAAATCATTTAAAACACTTAACACTTAGGAAGAACATACTGAAGAAGAAGAGTTGGCTCAGTGTATAAGGATACCAAAGGCAAAATTGATGGCCTGAGTTCATACACAGGACCCATATGATAGAAGGATAGAACTCCTTACTACATGTTATCCTCTGATCATGTGTGTACCATGGCATACACATGCATGCATACACAAGTGCATTCAAAATAAAGAAACTCTAATAACATTTTAAAGTTACCCAATATAAGGATAAAAGGTATAATGTAGTAATCAAAGTTAGTATCCATCATATATTATCAAATATATATATATATATATATATTTATGTACTAGGCATAATTATATACTTTTCTTTGACTACAAATATATGAAACAAACAGAAGGCTTATTTATAGAAGCTTTAGAATAGCTATGATGTCACAAAGCAATAGAAATTCTTATTACTTTCTTGAGGTCGCCATTATGGATAAAGTCCTTCACTTTCTGAATCTTTGCCATGTAGCACATGACTATATTGTTGTTTAATAGCTTCCTACCGCAGTATAAGCAGCCATTATAAACTTAATGACTTACAGAGCCACACATATGAGATCATATTTTCCATATAAGAAAGATCTGGTAAGGTTGAATTTCCTACTTAGTTATGTATCAAAAAATAGATTATACAACCAAAGTTCTGGGCTCTCATCTGACATCACTGTTTATTTTACCACCAAAACCTCACTTTTCTGTCTTTGTATGTGTGAGGTCCCTATTTTCTTGCTGGGTGTTGGTTAGGTACCACCTTCTAGATGATCCTCTTATACCATGCACTCTCCAAAGTATGGCAAATTAACCTTTCAATTAAAGTGGCAAAAAGTCTCCCCCATGCTTTACCACTTTCTGACCACTGTTCAGTATTTCCTGACCATGTCAGACTCACTTACGGTACCCTCCATTTTGGATAAATAAAAGTTAACTAATTAAGTACCAAAGTTGCATTCATAGAATCCCTTCTTCCATGTGCATTTAATTGTTATTGGAGTGTCCTGCTTGACAAGTTCCTCCGAAAATAGTAGACAATTACCACCGTTTGTATATCCCTGGGAAATTGGTAAGTAGTTTGGCATCTTTCTGGGACTCACATAGCACCTTTCCTCTTCTGTGTGCTTGGCCAGAATCCTCCATGGATCCCATAAGTTTGATGTGGTTCTACAAAGCTGTTCCTTCATAATGCCTCCATCTTCATGAAACAGAGACCCCAAAATATGTCTGATGTTCTCCAGTGACCTCACAATGGTGCACTTTGAAATAGTATCAAGGTTTTAAAGTTCAGAAGAGTTTAAGTTCTTTCTCATAATATGTCTACTATTTCCAATCTTGCAAAACTACTTCAGAAAAGGGGAAGGTAAGGAGAAGGCAGACAGAGTGATGCAGGGGCCATGTCTTTATTCTTATTGGCTTCTGTAAAGGTATCCAGGAGAAAGAGACAGAGTGAAGTCCATGTAGAGAGGAAGTCTTGTATATGATCACTGAATATCAATTATGTGCTATCTTGACCTTTATTACCTGGAGTAATTAAGCACCCCTGTGAGTCAAGTCAATCCTTAAAATGCACTTCTTGCTGCCTGGGGTAGAGATCGTCTATTGTTTCAGTTGGTAAATAAGGCGTAGAGTCACAATTTATTTAAGCTCCTGACTTTAAAACTTTGAAATGCAATTTTGGAAATGTCATTTTCTGTACATTTCACCACTCATTTACTTATTTTGCAGCATTTTTAGATACATGCATTGTGTATATTAGTGCTCTATCATTATTATATCACCCAATAATGAGAGAGAAAAAAATAGTGTTTGGTTATTTTTTTCTTTCTGGCACCCTGTTGCTTTTGTAGGAGTCCTTGATATGTATAAAGTGAAGTTTGCACATGGACTTGAGATTCATTTGTTAGAGCTGGAGTATAGAGAGAAGCTTATTTTTCTCTCCATGAATTTAATCATTTGATTTTTACATGGTCAGTAAAAACCCTCTCAAGTTTACATTCTTCCTGCACACGAGACAGATGAAGAGTCACTCAATATGAAATTATTTAGAATAGAGTTCTATTTAATCCATAAACAAGCTGAATAGAAAGCTGAATGAGCTCCTATCTAGCAAGAAGACAAAAAAGATACTCTGGAGTTTACTAAACTGTTAGTGGCTGTGCATATCTAGGAAAAATGAGTTACAACTTAAGCAGATGGTATAACAGGACAATTTGAAGAGTAAATTCATGATATAACGCAGTAGAAAATATATGAAAATACATTCAAGACTGCAAATTTGCACATGGTACTTGAACCTTGCTTTAGTTATAGGCAATAAGAAAAGCAAAGGTGGGTCTATAGGAAAGCAAAATCTGTCTGCTCTCAAACTCTGAGTTGTTACAGCTGCTTTGTGTTCAGTTCTGATAATGTTTGCAATCTTAGGAATCTGGACAAAACATATCAGTTTTTAGAACAGACTTAAAAAGGACCAGTCCACAGACACATGATACAGCATATAGTTACCCTGTCTACAACCTCGCTGTGAATTTGTACTCCAATTCATACAAGTAGTTTTTCTCTTATATCTAAACCTATAGCGGGCTCTAGTGCTCTCCTCTCAGTTACAGAATTCTTCAATTTTTTTTTATCACAAAGTTTCCTAGAATATTGCCTTCCTGTTCTTTGATCTTTGACTTATTTAGTAGCATGTTAAACATTAACACATACTAGATTCCCACCAGGATGAGTCACTTTCTACTCAGGAGTCCATCTATCCACCTAACAAAGTCATACACAAATACAAGTATATAGTATAGCTAAAAAGTCTTTTCAACAATAACCAGCACAAGACCATTAAAAATAATAATATCACATTAAATGAATAGCAAATAAGTGCTACTGGCTTATGACCAGTAATATTGACTAGTTTACTACAGAATAGAATGCTATTAAGTGGAACAAATATTTGAGTGTTTTACAATTTAAAAATTTATTATTTTGTGGAAATCTTTTATTAGTTATGTTTAATCTGCATTTTATGCACGCTTATGGTCATCACTGAAAAATATATTTCTTGTTGTAGGTTGTGATAGAAAAGTTTGTTTTCTGAAATATTATCAGAACACATGAGGAGTAAAGTATACTTTATACAGATAACGTTAATGAAACTACAATTTTTTTTATTGAAATAGATCATACATCAAACTGCAAGTACCTTATACATAACAAATACAATTTGATCTGATAAGCCTGCTTATTGTCATGAAAGCAAGTAATCAAAATCAGAACTACTCCGTGTCACTAAAAAGTGATGATGTAATAAACATAATAAACAGATGGTAAGGTCTTTGCTTAAAAGTGAGGAGCTGGTCGTCCTATCCAGGAGCTAGCTACTCAGAAGATGGATCATTCAGGAGCTAGCCTGCATGGTTAAGAGCTAACTGCTCAGGAGTTAGGCTACTCAGCATCTAGCATACTTACACTACCATGCTGAGCAATTAGCCTGCCCAAGAGATCAGATACTGAGTAGACACATTGCTCAGGAGATTGGATACTGAAAAAGCATTCTGGAGAGAAGATATGCCTAGGAACTAGTCCACTAGTGAGCTAACCAGAACAGAAGCTAACCTAGTCAGTAGTTAGCATAGTAAAGACCTATTAATAGGTTATTTGGCCTTAGTATGTGCAGAGACTAGCTTCGCATTTGCTTACTCAGGAACTAGCCTTCTTAGGTACTGGCAGACTCAGAAATTAGTGCAACGGTACTTTGGAAAATGGCAAAGAATAGAGACTAGAGAGAAGGGCTTTGCTTGTGTGACTGCTGTATTTGTTATTATTCCAATGTCAATGAGTTGAACTGAGGTATTTTCATAACTGTTACATTATTTTAGTGAGGCATCTAGAAAGAAAAACCAAAGAGACACTTGCTTTAAGGTGCCTTTTGGGTTCTGTTGCTTCACTCTAGCCTGTACCCTGTTCATGAGGAAGATTATTATTAATTATGTGTTATATATGAGAAGTGTTGAACAGAATATAATTGTAAAAGGCTCAAATCCTGTTAACTCTGGATTTAAAGGTGGCCCTCTGACCTTGGAAAGAGATGCATTTCTTTATCTAATTCAAAGAACTTCTTTAGTGCCTTACGCTGCATGAATTTGCAAAGCAGTGAATTGGCAAGATAAAGAACCACAGTACACGTATTTGTTATGAAATGTTTGTTCAGAAAAGGGGAAAAAATAAAAGCCAGATCAGCCGGCAAGGTTTTAGCCTTGAATTCCAGCGTTATGTTAAGGCACTCTCAGAAAGACAGGGACAAATTGCAAACCATTTAAAGAGTGATAAGTGATAAGAAAGGCTTGATTTATGAAGCCAGATTTAAAGTGATAAATGCCTATTACTAGGTTGAGGAATATCCAGGGAACATGATAAGAATCTACAAATACTGAGAGGATGTGAATACAGATACTTGAGACGATTTCTTAATATGTTATGAGATAAAAACTGGAAATAATCAAATGTTCAACTGCAGAAAGTGCCAAGAAGATTGGGGGAGGAGCATCAGAGGAAAAGGGAAAGGAGTCAGAGGGAATGGAGGAAGAGGAGGAAGAAGACAAGGTGGAAAAGAAAGGGTGCAGGTAGCTAAGATGGCTAAAATAGAAAATATATGGGGAAAAGAAAATATTGAAGGACAAAGAGAGAAGGAAGACATTTTGCCAGGCCTAGAGGTACAGGTGGATAACTTCAGCTACTAAGAAGACCAAAGCACAAGGATAGCAAATTCAGAGTTAATTAGACTACAGAATAATGTAAGCTGGGCAATTTAGTGATCCTGTCTCAAAATTAAAGAGGGAAGAAGGGAAATAAAGTTTATGTCCTCATTCTTGCATAGATTTCTCTATCAAATACAATAACAAGATGCAGTTTTCCAGAAAAGAAGTATATGGTAATCATAGTTTAATTCATAAATATCCATCAATGACAAATTAAAAACATTTCATAAATGTAAGCACTTGTGGTTGGTGAGCATAAGAGGAACTATCACAAAGGAAAGAAAGCAGGAAGAAGGAAGTAAAGAGGGGAAATGGATGAAGAGAAGAGGGAAACAATATTTTCTCATCATACTTAGGAAATAGAAAACATTATTTCTGGAAATTCTCAGGTAGAATGAAAATCTCCTTATGAATCTGAGCCAGGAAAGAGGATGGTACCAACAGACTACCTTAGGACAGTAATGGGAAGGTGACGTGGCCGCGCAGAGCCATTACTGTTATTACATCTAGGGCCTGGGTACAGGCTACTTGCCAACCTTTGGTGAGCTTGCTACCTATAACGGTTACTATGATGGAAACTGAATTATAATGGTGACCTGGCACACATCATTTCTGTGAAAACAGGATATATAATAATGCTATTAAAATAAAACTATCTGGAAAACCACTTATAAGCACATAGTTTCTTGTAGCTGGTACCTGATTCTTAATTATTATTATTCTTAAATAATCCTTCTGGTTCTGCAGTAAATAACAAGAGACGGTAAAAAAAAAGGGAGGGGGGGTTCTTTTAGATGTGTCCAGAAGGTGGATTCTGAGAAATAACCAGATGCTACCAAAACTGGGCCAACCTTTTCATAACAAATGAGATTGAGATTCACATCCTCCATGTCACAAATTTGAATCCCAGGTCAAGAAAGTTAAATAATTTATCCTAAATTACTTAAATAATAAAAGAGGCAAAAATGAATGAATTTTGAGGCTCTCTGTCCTCAAACTATATCTGTTATGTCAAAGGGTCACCTATCCAGCACATAGCACAAATGAAGCACCAAATTTATAGGTACTGAATTGAATTAAAGGGAATGAATGGCAGTTGAGATCTGAAGACACTCATTAACCACTTTTGGTCATTAGTCCATGAGGTGTTGCCAAATTTTCACAAATTATTGAATTATGTATGAACCAATTATGGTCACATTACTAAAGGATGGCTTTACTTTTGAAAATTATGTATATTTATCTTTTTGTTGTCATTTAGTTATCCCTACCATATATCAATTTTCTAACAATACACAATGTCCTGATATCTGGATACTTTCAGGAAATGCTAGATTTGTGTAACTCCATGTAAAATCACTCCACTCCACATCCTATATGGCAGGAGACTGACTGAAAAATGACACTGGAAACCAGTGAATAGTGTTTGATGGCCTACAATAAAAAATGCTTCTATGTTTGAAGTCATTTCTGTACACACTGGAAGACTGTAGTTGAGATCCAAGAACTCACCTGAAAACCAGTGGGTGTTATGTCTACCTGTAGCCCCAGTGCTCATAAAAAATAAACTGGGGTTCCCTGGAGAAAGATGTCTAGGCAGAGTAGCTGTATAGATGAGCTCTGGGTTCAACTGAGAGACACTACCTCAATAAATAAGGCAGAAAGTGAATAAGAAAGATTCCCAATGTCAACCTCAAACCTCTACATATGCATACACAGAGGTAGATACACTCACATACATGTATAGCTACACACATGTCCATTCAAATACACATGGCTATTTTTTTAAATGTAGTTTGATCTACTCCTAAAAATACAGAGGAATAGGAGACATAAGTCCAGTACTTAGGGATATTCTAATTCTATAGGAAGATAAAATATATATGCATGATAAGGTAAATAAATCAAAGTGCAATAATGATTTTGGATTTTTTCTAATAGATTTAATACCTTAATATGCATGAAATGCTGCTACATCCTGGAATTAAGTTGAACAGAAATCTGGAGACATTAATCTCATGAGATCAAATCTAGTAGGGCAGGAAAGCCTTTAAAAACACAGTTCCAAACCAATGTGACTGACAAAGGCAAGTTAAATTGGGGATTTACAGGAGGTCAGTTTAATTTCTGTTGTAAGCAAAATCATTCAGGAAGACTTCCCAAAGGAGGTGAGATCCAAGCTGGGTTTTGAAGAATAAGTAGAAGTTTCCAGGCCAAAAAGGGAAAACCCTCCAACTACAAAAACTACTCTTTCAAATCATAGCAATTAAAATTATACAAGAATATTACAGACTTTGGTAACTATGCAGTTGGAAAAAATAGTGGAAGAGTATGACAGGCTGTGATGACAGTGATAAAGAGATATTGTCAGAAAAATAGATATAAAAACCTTACATATTCTGAGGTCTATTAGAAAGGTTACAGATAAGAAAACCTCTCTTCAAATGATAAGTTAGCATCTCCACTACCAAGCTGTCCAGGTTCCTTATCCACAGTAGAGGGAACCCGTTAAAAACAGTGTATTCAGATACCATACCCTGAAACATACCTTCTAGCTTAGGCCAGAATATGTAATTACACTAGAGCTGTTCTTAACATTTCATAAATCTATTGGATAATTTAGGTGCTAAGCACTGTTCAAGAGCACTGCTACATTTTAGAAAGCAATCACAATTGCAGCAGAGGCATCACAAAATGATTAGTGCAATGATAAGGAATGAGGTTCACTTCTTTAAAATGCATAGTTGTAGAAATGCATGAATAGATAATGGGTACATTACAAAATGAAACCTGGTAATCAGAATGAGTCATAGAATATCAGGACTACTATTGCAAAGTATTCTTTGGAACCACTGACACTAGGAACCAAGGTAGAATCAAAGCTATATAGGGCTGTCCTAGTTCAAATTCTGTTGCTGTGATAAAACACCTTGATTGAAAGCATCTTAAGTAACAGGAGTCTATTTCAACTAACAATTACAGGTTATAGCCAATCATTGTGGGAAAGTCAAGGCAGAAAATTCAAACAGCAAAGCATATCACATTCACAGTTAGGAACACAGAGAAATGTGTGCAAGTTCTCACTTGTTTGCTTGCATGTTATTTTGCTTTCTCCACTTTTATGTAATTCAGGAGAGTCCTGGCTTGGTAATGCTGCTCCCCACCGTGGGCCTGGTCTCCCCACATCAGTTAACTTAATTAAGACAATACTCCCAAAGATATACACACACATGTTAAACCAACCTAGATAATCCCTTTTTAAGACTCCCTTTCCCACCGGGCGGTGGTGACACACACCTTCAATCAGAGCACTTGAGAGGCAGAGGCAGGAAAATCTCTGTGAGTTTGAGGCCAGCTTGGTCTACAGAATGAGTTCCAGTACAGCTAGAGTTACATCAGAGAAACCCTGTCTTGAAAATCCAAAACAGGCAAATACAAACAAACAAAAAAACAGAAAGACTGATTTAGGCTGTGCCAAGTTGCCAATTAAAGCTAAGCATCACAAAGACTATTGCTCATAACATTTCTGCTACAGAATTCTGGTTATATGTATTTCAGTATTAAAAAGTTTCAGTATGTGTTTTCCTACAGAAATAAATTAGAAAAATGAGTGATGTCATTCATTTTCCTAGTTTACGAGGTTAAGAAAGCTTAAAGTATAAATCTTGTCAAGGAGAAAATGAGGAATAATTTCACATTTAATCCTAGGCAAATTTAATTGAAGTCTTATAAAACATTCCACATGAACAATTTTCAACAAAATTTTGATGTCCTTAAAGAATAACGAGTTTTATATCTTCCTCTTCAAACATAATCAATGTTGTCATTGAACTTGGTCACTTCTGCCTCTTTTGAATGATTACCCTTTGCAAATGAATCTTTGAGAAATATAGTAGCTTCAGCCTCCTCAGCACCTCCATTTCTCCATATTGTTTGAACTGTCTTTTGAAAATACCTCTTGCTTCTACCAGTCATACCTCACCTAGGTACTGCTTCAAAACACTCAAAGGCTAATGCAGAAACTGACACCTATCCTTTCAAAGTTAAACATGAATCAGGGAACTACAGTTCAACAGATTAACTGGATTCTTCTGTGTCCCATTCCTCTGTCCATGTCTTCCACTTTTAGATATTCTGTCTTAATTCACATGTAAAAAACTGCACTGTCTTTCTCTACAGTGGAGCTTCTCATTTTGACTCTCATCAATTCTGATACCAGTCTGTTTCATGCTATTTATGCTTATACCAGTATTTCCCCATGGGTCTAATAACTTGTTGTTTCTGTTGTATAGCTAATTCTTCTGTCATCTCAGAGAAAGTTATTCTAATGATCATTTCTGTCAAGAAGATTCTGGTTTTATACTGTATCCCAGGCTGGCCTCAAACTCGCTCTATATCCCAGGCTGACCTCAAGTTTTCAGAAATCCTCCTGCATCAGTCTAGGATTACTGCCAGAAGTCACCATTCTCAGAAAAATGCTAGCTTTAAATTAGTTAAATCTTCTTGTTCTTTCTTTCTCCCCCATCACTGTTCTTCTCTCCCTCTCCTCCCTGATATTTCGCCCCCTCTCTTTCTTCTTTCTCCTTGCTTCTGTTATTTTCCCCTTCCCCTGACGACAAGCACATGCACCACCCCTCTTCACCACACTATGGAACACCAGATGATATTGTGTATTGTCTCTAGGGATTTCATATGTAAGTTTGTATTTGTTAATGATATAAAATCTCTGTTGAGGAAGCCCATCTCTTACTTCCTTTCCTTGGAATTTTAAACCTAATAAATTATAAGCAAAACTCCAGCATTGGACTTCTTTACTTAGTAAATAGCTAGTAACTGAATGTCTCATAGAGATTAGGCTTCAATCTACATGTTACACTTATTTTGTTTAGCTACTGCACTTCTCATGCTGTTTTCTTTCTCTACTTTATAAACACTTCCCTCATAGAGTACTCTCTCCTACTTTGTTTCCTAATAATTTCTGTTTACCCTGTCTGTATCCATGCAATCACCAAGTTTACTATAAAATACCTTCTAGCCCTTGGATGTTTACTAGTCCTCTCCTTTAGCATAATCCTAGGATTTTTCAAGTGCTACAGTTCACAATGATGGCTTGTTCAGTGTGTCTCCTCCCAATAGACTTACTCCGAGGAAAGAGAGAGCCATTGCATACTTAGTGATTAAACTAATGCAACAAACAGAAAGTTCTCAGCCAAAACAAGAGCACTTACATATACAAAATTTACTATGATGTCAACATCATGTACTCTAACAGAACTCTCAAGAATATAATATCTAACTCTTGAAACCAAATGATTTCCTTCATATTCAGGTTTTAAAAGTTATATATTGTTAATACGGATCAACCTGTTAAAAATAAAATTTGAACAGTATGCTCATACGTAAATATGATTATCTTGTACCATAAAATATAACATTATGAGAAGGCCATAGGAAGTTTACATTAGTCCATTTGCTATTACTACATTACCACATACATATTTTGTGTATATTAAGAACTTATCTTTTATGATATTAAAATGAATAAATCCAAAGACTCTGATTACGTACTGTTAGAAGAATGAAACTCCATCTAATGTTTGCCTTGGACAACTCAACTAAAGCATTTTCATGGTAATGAATCCACCTTATGACTCCAGTTCAGAAGCTCCTTCGCTCTGACCTGTTTACCCATCATAGCACTAATCTTCTCCACTGGAAGATCTCAGAAATATTTCAATTATGATATATCCATAAGAGATTTCTCATTTCTACCCTCAAACCTTCAGAGCTCTCCATCTCTGTTAAGGGTTCATTCTAGTATCTTAATCCATAACATGGGCACAATTCTCTGCATTCTTGTAACCATCCTGGCAGGAGAAAAGATGACACACTTATTCTGTTTTGGTTATCAGACAATTTAAGGTATGGCTCCCAAGGGATTGGAATTTCCCCATGCTAGAAAAGGGAAAGGCTTGGTTCTGGTACCAATAGCACCAGTCCAAGGAAGAAATTGTCTTCTGACAAGATATTTCACATAGTCTTGACAAACTTTTAAATTACTTTTTAAGAGGGACTGGCGCTGATATAATGATGAGCAGGACCATGTCGTGTTCATCCATGCATACCTTTCCCTTTCTTTTTAAACCTGAAGCTCTGTCAATGGCCAGAGAACTAAACTGGGGATGGGGGTGACTTTATTTGTTCCTGTTCTCAATGTAGGCAAACTGAATAAATCCTTTTTTCCCCTTTGCTTTTCTATAATACTTGTCCCTTCCTGGGACTAGCTTGTTAATGCTGTCAGGGCCCAATCCTTGATCCTAATAAGCTCTGGTAGCATTTTCTCTGCCCTCACACAACACATTATAAACCCTGCTGAGTCTTCATCTAAACAAACTCTTCTGCAGGTCCTGTAAAGTATTGCATTGGGGGTTTCCCTAGTTCTTCCAGTTTGGTACAATCTATCCTCTTTATGTCTCTCACCCTGTATACATTTATCTAAAAGAATCTTGTAAATCAGATATCACCTCATTGCCTTAAACCACCCAATGACTACCCATCCTTCTTAGGATAAAATCTAAATTTATTATGATGGCTTACCAAACATTGTCTGCCCAACACTCTTAGCAATGCTTGGCCTCAATGATTTTCTTTGAACTCCTTCAATAGAAGCATTCTTTACCTTCTCAGAACCCATACATCTTCTGCCCCTTAATCCTGAATGCCATTCTCCCCATGTTTTGCTAAATTGGTTCCTTCTCAGCATTCATGTCTTTTTTCAAATGTTACCTCTGTAGAGAAACCTCCCCTGACATTACTATTTAAGTGGATGGTCCCTGTGCCAAATAGAAACAATTTTTCAGTTTTGTTTTCATCATCTTGATTGCATCTTAACACAAATAGGTTTCTTTAATACTACTTTTTGGGAATGCAGAGAAAACGCATTCTCTAAAGTGCTTAGCCCGCAAGTAAGAGGACCATGTTTGATCTCCTGAAACTACATAGAAAATTGGGCATGGTGATATGCACTTATACTCCTAGTTCTGGAGAGACAGGGACAGGAAGATCCCTGACCACTAACCAGAAGAACCTAATCAGAGAGATGCAGGTCGCAATGAGAGACCACATCTCAAAAAACACACACACACACACACACACACACACACACACACACACACACAAAACAATCCAGTATGGACAGTCATAGTGAAAAACAGCTGATGTTTGGCCTTTACAAATATATACACACAGAGACATGCACACACACGCCTGCATAAATGAACAAACACACATTGTTGGGGTCCCTGACTGGACAGGAACTCTCACACATTGAATGCACTCCAAAGCAAGATTTATTTAGCGAAAAGAAAGAAAAAGAAAAGAGACATGTATTGGTGCACCAGGAGCCTGGTATACCAGGAGCAATCATGTAACTATATCTATGGAGTAAGAACTGTTGAGGATGAATTTCATGCAGTTTATAAAGGGAAAACTGCAAACAGGTGTTTTCCAGATTAGCCAAGGTTGGCGGGCAGAACAATGAAGCAGCATCTGACCTTATTTTTATTGGCTATCTAGGACCAAAGAATATGTATGTTCCTTGTTTTCTTGGCAGGTGAGGGACAAGAAACATGTTACGTTGTGGCTTCCTGGTCTCCTTGGTAGGGAAACTTAAACTTAAGCCAACTAAGATGGAGTCTGAATTTAAAAATTTTAAAAATTTAAAAATGTAGGAGCTCTTATCACAAGGCCTCAGCAACATGTAAACACATGCAATAATAATATTCATTGGTCTCCTATTTATTTTTAATTTGTAACAAAATAGCTATTTTAGCTGAAGTTATTGTTTCCCTTAATCACAGTTTTACCATTTGGAAAAATATAAAAGTATGTACGATGACCAACAAAATACTGAGAGATTAAAATAGACTTTTCAAGATTTGGTTTGAGTTCTGCTTTCTTCACAGAAGCAGATTAACACATTCATATACCTTTTATATTTGCAGTAGTTATATAGGGTATGTGATTTTATTTTGTTTAATCAATACAGAAATCAAATTCTTCAATTCATAGCCCAGTTGTAGAGTCAAACCATAATTCCTGAATCTCCATGCTTTGTTTCCTTCCATTGTATTATCAAAACCAAATTTAATATAAAACGGTTGAGTTTATAAATATTGCTGTAATTTAATTGTAATTTTTCCCCACAAGGTAAAAAAGTAGAAAGAAAAAAACAGCAGACTTCATCAATACAAATCTCCTCCATAAACCTGCCACAGTAAATTAAAGATGTGTTATAGGGAGAGAATGGATGCTCTGCTGTAAGACTCATGGCTGGTGGCCAAAAGGCAATCGTCTCCTGTTCCTTAACAACTCAGTCCAAAAACCCTGGACATTTTATGCCACTATTTATCATATCACTTTAGGGAGAAATTACAGGAAATAATAAAGGCTTTATTTCCCTAAATTGACTAAAACTGTGACAGAATGAGTTCTTATTTTTCTTTTTCTGATTTTTCAAGACAGGGTTTCTCTGTTGTAACTCTAGCTGTCCTGGAACTCACTCTGTAGACAAGGCTGGCCTTGAACTCACAGAGATCTACCTGATTCTGCCTCCCAAGTGCTAAGATTATAGGTGTGTGCCACCACTGCCCAGCAAGAAGGAGTTCTTAATCCAAGAGCCCACTCTAGTGCACTGCCATGTTAATGAAACAGATATAAGCCTTTGTCTTTGTTTTCAGATAAATATCCATTTTAAGCATATAGCAGACAAGTTATGGCCTATTAATTGCTAATTCAGGGTCAGAAATCAAAGGTTAAAGCCTCCACTCAACTTTGTGTGTGCTGACAGGTAATGAATAGACTCCTCAGGGACTTAGTCCTTAAAATAAGATAACATTGTTTGTCTTCTATGATTGTGATGAGGATGAAAAAAATAAATACACAGTAAAATTCTCGTTATGGAGTAAGATCAAAAATAAATAAGAATTTTGTAAAAGGTCATTTTGCCACAGATACCAGGTATAGTGGGCAGAGGTAAATAATCCACAGTTGAAGGACAAGCTGTGCCCTCATCATCTTTAAAAACCTGCTTTTTTGTGTGCAATTTGAGTACTGTAACATACACCCATTTAAGTAGATAGCTGAATAACATGATCTGATTAACAGAGTTACTTGACTTTTGCCAAAATCTAACATTAGAACATTTCTATCACTCCAAAATAATGCATATAAAGATTTATGGTCACTTCCTTTCCCATTCCAAGCCTCAGACTACAACTATTCTATTTTCTTCTCTACACACTTCCTTTTTTTAGGCACTTAGTACCCATTATATTAGATTACATAATGCTGAGGTTCACCTCCGTGTTGACATGTACCTATTTGGGATTATTGCTGCATGGTATTTTATTCTATCATTGCAAAAAGACAGCTGAATTGTTTTCAGCAAGGACCATCACCAATATTACTCTGTGATGGTCATTGAAAGCTATATTTCTACATAACTGTTCTCATTTCTATTGGATAAGTATTTAGGATATCTTCCCTCTTCACAAGCTCAGCGCCCCAGCAGGAGGGAAGACATTCTAAACTGAGTTAATTGTGTCTTTCCCATCATTTCAAAGACTAATCATGGGACCCCCAATATATTTAAATTCTCAACAATCCTAAGCTATAGGAAAGGAAAGGCTCTGAGCTTGACAGAGGAGGCACATATCTACTAAGAAGAGATTTGACAAGTTCTGAGAACACACTGGATCACCTTACAGGTCAGACTTGAACTGAATAGAAACTCTGACAGATGAGTGATGGTGGTAACCACACCCTGAATCATGAATATATTTCACCTCTGTCTAAACCTCTGCTTTTTATCAGTACCAATGAAAAGGAAATGAGAAGTCACTGGGACCTTTATTTATTTCTTTTGCCAACATGATACCCATGAATGCATCTCTATTCTCTGCCTTTTAGTATAGCTTGATTCTTTATTGAACATCTTAGTACAAGCATCTGAGTAGCTTCCTGGGGTTGCTAAATCCCTGGATCTACCCTAAAATATCATATCTAGGTAAGAATAAAGGGAAAGCATATCATTTGTAGATTCAGAGATAACTTTCTTGTGAGGAACACACAGCTCTCATACTAGTTCAGCAGAAACTACTGACAGCTCAGCTCCCATAGTAGAGAGGGTCACTGAACACTTGCGTGTCTACCTCTCCTCTCCTAAATCCAAGTGTGACCTTGTAAGAGAACTGCTTATCTTTACATTGTGTTTTCTATGCCTGGGAACCAAAGGTGTAGATGTTTTCTGTACTGTCTTCCACCTTCAAAAGCTCACTGTGTCCTTAGGAACTGAAAGATATATAAGTAACATAAAAAACATAATCAATGACTCTCTTTCCCCCAGCACTTTCTGGAAGTGACACTGTGGGAAATCAGAATCAGTCTCAGAAAACATGATCCAGAAAGCCTTTGGACACTGGGCTAATATTTGAAGAGCCTAGAATTCAAAAGCAGCTGCTCTGCATGTGCCTCTTGTTATTGGAGTTTTCCTTGCACATCACCATTCTTCTCTGGTCCTATTTGCTCGAGGCCATCTATTCATTCAGAGTTAACTGGGCATAAAACAAATATTAGCTTCACTGAATGGAGGAGATTGATTAATGAAACATTCAAAAAGTGTAAGTCTAAGTGATTGCCAGAACTTTGTAAACAGTCCTCTGGGTTGTTTTGTACCCCTTCCCATTCAAGCTTTATGCAGACATTGCTTGGGGCATATGTGATATTCCCCTTTGGAATTAACCTCTTTACTAGAGGGGAAAGCAATTTTTAAGGTTAAATGTTTAAAATACAGCATCATTAATACCCAAAGCAAAGCAAGGAAATGTCCCTTTCACCTTCAATACCATCTGTAAACTTAAACTCTCTGACAAACCAATGTAAGGTGCTACATGTGTAGATAAATTTAGAAAAAAGACAAAATATGCATGAAGACATTAGTAGAATACAGCATGATACAGAATCCAAATGAGAGAAGTAGAAACTGGGGAGACTTTATGAAAGCAGTCCAAATGCACTTCCCCTGTTTGACAAGCACAACACATTTAAGAATGGATGGAGGAAAGGAAAACTCAGAGCAGGAGACAGAGGGAGGGAGGGAGGCAGGAGAGAGGGACAATGTGAAGCCATAAAAGATAGTAAAGAAAACTAAGGTAGACAGGAAGACAGAAGGATGTGAGGATCTCATGTGTTAATGCCGAATAGTAGGAGTTGAGGTATGGAATATTGTCTTCTTATGTCAAAGTATAATAAATCTTCATCATTTTGTTGATAATTTTATTTTTCAAAAGTCCTCAGAGCAATTTGAAATCAAATCTGTCCAAATTTGGATCAAGGCAGATGGCCATTTAATCTCCACTTTGAAATAAAGCTGAAGCACTAGTTTTGTAATGTTCATTCACAGACTGACTGCAGGCGGTGTTCCAATGGGGTCCTCGGGGTTTTAAAGTTGGGAGAAGAATTTCTTAAATGAGAATATAGTCTCCTGAGGTGGGAATTTGGAACACACACACTCCTTCAGATCTCTGAATTTTATTAGGTTGATTTAAAAGATCCATTATTTTACATTTATGCCTAAGATATAAAAGTCTCAGAATGCGATAGAAACTTAATTTTGCCACATTGAAACTTAAAAGTTTGAAAAAATATATTCCTTGGAAGACAAAAATACGCAGTGCCTGATAATAAGACTCAAATCTTCATGCTACAGTGCCTCATGATTTCATTTATTTTAATGCTTAATTATCTATCTGATTTTTGAATGAATTAAATGTTATTGCTTAAGAATACAGACATAAGCAGGCAAGTGTAGATTTGAACCCATGAAATTCACTGACAGCTTGCCTGCTTATGTCTGTATCCTTAAGCAATAATATTTAATTCATTCAAAAATCAGATAGATAATTAAGGAGTGTTTATTTAAGTAACACTAGGGGATTGTGCAGTATTTATTTACACAAATTGTTCCATTTCCCTTTGCCAGCATTGGGATTGCATTTAGAAACAAATAATAACATGCTTTTCGTCATTTTTGTGTTTGCATCACTCTTATGTTTCTTATATAAGAAGAAAGAAGACCCATTCAACCTAAGTCTGGGTTTACAGTGTCCCTTGAGATTCGCATATTTCTAATTGGGCTCCACCACTCTTGTCTTGTGCGTTATGTTCTCGGCTTCGAAATAATTACCTTGCTCTAGACACTGTTTTAGAATTGGAGGCTGAAACAAAAAAAAAAAGAAACCTATTCTCTCTCTTTCTTTGCGTGTGTGTGTATAATACAGTTTTCATTGAGAAAAACATTCTACCCAACAAATAATCACCTAAGACATACTAGCTTAAACTTAGAGCTACAATGACATCTTAGAATATGAGCATTGTTCCCCTAAATAAAATCAGTTTCGTCTTAGTAAGGCAGACATAAAAATGTAAGTTTTATAAACAATGGAAGTGTTTTGATTTATATGACTGAAGGGCTACATGAAAAATTATGATTAATTATAATTATATGATAATTAATTCTTAGCATATAGTAACTACCGTATTACTTTTATTCAATGAGCAAAATACATAATTACAATCATTTCATCAATCTCCCATTGTCTAGACCAAGCATCATATACACTAAATTAGTTCTCTGGTTCTGCTACTTAGACCTCTAATTAATCATTTACTAGGTTATAGTAGATGAGACAATCAAATCTGGCAAACCAGAAGAAAAATATTGCTTTCTAAGTATGTAGAACCATTGAACTGAGAGGAAAGCCACTGAGTAAGACTTGAGAAAACAGAGACCTGGGAAAATATATGGGGAGTAACAATATCACTGCTGTATTTTTTAGCTCTGTGAACTATAGTAGGGAAGCAGTACCTGCTCCCTGTTGCTATCCACAGAATCTTTCTTCTCAGTAGAAGTACCTGGCTGGTTGACAGATAGGGCAGTTTCTATCTGTAACAGGCTCAGATGCACAGAAGAGTTAACTTTGGTGATTTGATAGTACGGTGGGCTCATTGTTATACAGGGCCAGGGATGGTGATTTGTTCACCTAATACTGGAAAGTGGCAGTCTTGATGAGCCAGGGGAAAATTAATTCATAGAAAATAGTGTGAATTGATGTAGATCCAGGAATGCATAATTCTGATTCATAGGTTGACAGGTAGAAATAATACCTTAGTCTGCATGCAGGATATAGGAAAGCTAATGATATTGTGGAATGCAGGATAGAAATGACAGAGAGAAAGAGCTGAAAGAGTTAGAGAGGCAAAGTAAGAAGGACTGACAATTGAAGACAAGTTTATCCTTCTATGTTGAGCTAACACTGCTATGAAAAGCAATGTGAAAACAATGCAAAGCTGGCATGGGAAGGGAGATAAGCCAGTTTGAGGTTTATTGGCTTTGATATACCAACACGGCATTTCTAAAGAAATATGTGAATTTAAACTGCAGTGCTGAAAAAGCACTCCTGAAAGAGCAGGGCTTGTGGTATATAGACAGGTATTTGTCATTCATGATAATATCCTGTGTCTTTCTCCAGCCTTGTTGGATTCTCTTCCCCACCAGTCACTGAAACATTTCACATACTTCTAGTTCTGTGTGGTTTATATATCCTTTTCTACTGTGTTATCTTTTAAGGTATCCTTAAAATTATCAACACTCTACCCAGTACTATTTTTATTTATTTTTCATTAAAAAATATTTGTGGCCAGGAAATAGTGTGCAAGCCTTCACTCAGGACTTAGGAGGCAGAGATAGGTGGAGCTCTTTGAGTTTGAGGCCAGCCTGGTCAACAGAGTGAGTTCCAGGACAGCCAGATGTATGACAGAATAGCCTTGTCTGGAAAAAAAAGGAAAAGGAAAATATTATTTGTATATGTGTGTATCTATGGATTTATGTACACATGAGTGCTGGTGTGCTTGAGGCTAGAGGAATCAGTTACTCTAGAGCTGGAGTCAAGGTGGTTATAAACTGCTAGACCTGAGTGCTAGGAACCAAACTCTCATCTTCTGTAGAATGCTATACATTCTTAACCATCAATCTATCTCCCTAGTCCATAGTATTATTAAAGAGAAAACGATCCCAGACAGAGGTGACATTCTCTTCTACTTTTTCATTACTGAAGAATCATGAGGATGCTTTAACCAATCTTTTTTTTTCATTCTTCAATAAGTTATGGTGAAATATTTTGGATCTGTGCAACTTAAGTGTGCTTTAAGTATAAACCTTCTTGAAAGATTTATGTCCTGCTAAAACTTTCTGCAGTCTGTTATCTCATCTGTTGTCATATATTGCTTAATGAGTTCCTTCTTGTTTAAAAAATAGCCCATTTACAGCTCAAAAAACTTACCAGTATTAACCAGATTACTCCTAATTATTATTGTAGGACTGATTTCAGATTAACTATTTGAAGCCATCTGTTATTTCAATTCAAATTTGTTGCACTTGAAAGAACAAACCTTGATTTCTATTATCTCTAATTTGTTTTGGTATCTGTAGAATGATAACCTGGCAGGATCTCAAAAACAGCAATTATAGTATAATGCAAGATTATGGTATGCCTGAAACAGAGGCTCAGAAACACTTGCACATAGAAGTAACACACAGACTGAACAGGTTAATGAATGTTAATAGTAATACACACATATGCACACACACACACACACACACACACACAAACACATACATACACGCATATACACAATCATTTCATGAATGCATGGCATATATCTAACAACCATTAAAGCAAAATAAGCAATGAATTTGAAAGAGAGTAAGGCAGGTTACATGGAAGTTTTGGAGGAAGGAAATGGAAAGGTGAAATGATGCACTCATATTATATCAAAATTATAAAATTATTAAACAAAATACATCTACTCTGTGGGCATCTAATGGGCAAGACTAGGGATTGTGCCTGTGAAAAACATTCCATCATCATGAAAAAGTCAAGACAGGACTACAAACAATCAGTCACATGACATACACAGTCAAGAGCAGAGAGAAACAAATGCATACATGCTTGCTTCCTTGTGCTCAGACTGGGCCTTTATTTCTATACAGTTGCAAACTCTCTGTGTTGGCTGCTTCTTTCCACATAAATTAAGTCAATTCTGCCAATCCAATGTAGACAATCCTTCAATGAGGTGCTCCTCCAAGACAATTTTAGGATATGTCCACTTGAAAAAGTTAACCATTGAAGACTCATTATACTGGTTTATCAGGTCTACCTCAATATGTAAGGCTCTCTATATAGCACTAATATATATATATATATATATATATATATGATTATTATATAAATTATAACTTAGCATTAGAATTTATTATACACACACACACACACATATATTGTCTGCTTAATAAATAGTAGATTCTGTTTTGTGTTGCATATTATTCTATGAGATTAGTGTCTACCTACAACTTCAAAATGTGGCCACACTTTTAGTAGAGGCTAGTAACAGACATAGTTAAGATGACATTGTATTTTGTTATAATGGCACCCAAATTCTGTATCTGATATCCCTATAGGTTCATGTGATGACACAGCAAGAGAAGAAAGTTTTATAAAAATAGAGTCAGAGATTGGAGTAATATAGCTACAAGCCACAAAAGGCATAAAGATTGCCAACAAGGCTCAGGGGGGCTCACAGAAACTGAGGCAGCAATCACTGAGCCTGCATGGGTCTGCACCAGGTCCTCTGCATATATTCTATCATTGATAGTTTGGAGTTTTTATGGTACTCCTACAGTAGGAGTGGTTATGTCTCTCATTCTTTTGTGTATTGTTGGGATCCTTTCTTTTCTACTGGATTGATTCATCTAGTCTTGATATGGGGGTGTGTGCATAGTTATAGTGTGTCTTGTTGTACCATGTTTGGTTGGTATCCCTGGGAGGCATGCTCTTTTCTAAAGGAAAGCCAAAGAGAAGTGAATCTGGGGGAGAAGGAAAGTGTGGGGGGGAGCTGGGAGAAGTGGAGGGATGGGAAACAGTGGCTGAGATGTATTGTATGAGAGAGGAATTAAAAAAATATTTCTAACAACTATAATAATGTAGGAAGAACTGAGGGAAGATCTTTCCTAGGGACCTTTGAAAAAAATCTCTGTGCCACTGTACATACAACTGTGAGAGAGTAATTTCAATGGAGGGATCTATCCAATTTGTAATGGCAGCCTAAGGAACTAATTCTGACACTAAATGATACACTGATAATTGTATTTACTTTCATAAATAAACACAGAATTACTTAGGATAATATTTCTTCATCTATGCTCCCATTTCCCTTGATATCTGGTATGTAAATTTGGATTCACAAAGATAAAGTATATGAATTCTGACAAATTTAAAGACTAAGAAAAAATTTTTTCATTCACTTTAAAAAGCTGTTTCATTCAGTTTCACTAGTAATTCTTATTTTAGACGTAAATGTACTCTATTATTCCACTTAAAAAGCCAATAAGCATAAGAAATGGTGACAATATTTCCTTCTAACTACATTAACTATCATAATCCTTACCTCTTGTTCCTTGCTGACCATCCCTAGGATGTGCAATTCATTTCTTTGCCCTCAGCATTTTGCCCCTCCTCAGTGGACTCACTTCCTTAGTGGTTCTGTTACAATCACAGTTCTGATACCACCAAATCTTCAGCCATCTTTGGCTGGAACCCTGATCTGTACCTAAAACCTTAACTAGCTCTCTGTAGTAGACTGGCCTGCCACTAGGCAAAATGAAGAAAGTCTTCACTCCACAAGATGCTGGTTAATAATATTTATCAGGTAGCTTTTATTCCCTTTCACTGACAGTCAAGGGACTATTTTTTCCCTTATCTACAAAAATCAGAAACAAAGACTGAGGACACCATCAACTTATGCAGAGTATTGAAGACATGCTTGCAGAAGTCATTTCCTTTCTACAAAAACTTCAGACTCTTGCACAGGTGTAGTAGGAAAGAAGGCAAGAATGCTGATTCTAAAGAACAGATGAACAACTCACAGGAGGAACAGAGTTATGTAGGAAGCATCCTGAGCTTGTCAGGAAAAGATCATTCTCATTGAAAGGTAAACTAAAGACTGACATAACTACTTGGAGAAAATGAATGGTTCTGTATTTTACTTGCACAAAAGAAAGTATATTATTACTTTAGAATGATAGAATGCTGTCATTATACCATTTCCTTCAGTCTTCAGAAAAAGAAAAGACTAATAAAGCGTCATCATTCTTTTGAGAGAAAAATGAAAGCATGTTCAAGGCCATACAGTTACCCACTGCTGGAGCTGGAATAAGAACACCTTTCACCACGATAAATCTACCATCCTCCTTTCAATTTACCTTAAAATATAATTCCTGATTTTTTTCTGTCCTCTAAGCAAAACAGAAAACATTACTTGATAAATCAATTTACAAATGTCTTATTCAATCATTCAAAAAAACAAACATCTAATTTTCAGCTATCTTCAGAGATGTGACATCTAATGCTGCTTCACTAACAAGCTTTTGTGCCCCTACAGGGAAAGATAAAACTCTGCCGCTACCCATGTGTACTTTTGTTCCTCCCTCTGGAATGTACCTGATCTCAACTATGTCTTGCTTACATGTCAATATGTAAACACATCGTCTATGTCTCTGTTCTTGGTAGATAACACTAATCAAAGTAATAGTGCATTAAGCCGGAGTCATCTAGCCATAGGTGGCATCATGCTTAATAAGAGAAAGCATTTTAAATGTTTATATTTTTAGCCTTTTTCTTCAAGATTTATTTCTTCCCATTCACTTCTGCAAAGCTATTTCTGCCTGTTTAAATGGGGAATATAGGGTTCATAGGTTCAGTGATACCAATATGAATTTTATTTTTAATATTAGTGACAACAGCTGAGTACTTGTTTTTAAGTCTTTGGTAAACTGTGGCTATCTAAAATCAATAAAAATGTATGCTTTTACTTAGAATTAAGGTAAAAATTGAGGTAAAATATATACCTGAAATAGAATAAATGAAAAATCACTGATGTATTTAAATAAATGTTTTATTATTTATTTTTCTTCTGCCATAAATATATCCCAAACTCCCTCCTTTGCGCCCTCTACTCCTCCCAGCTCCCTCATTTCCCCTCTCCCTCAGATCTTCCCCCTGTTCACACCCACCATTCAAGCCCCCCTCATGCTTCTCTCCAGAAAAGAACAGTCTTCCAAATGGAAGAGGAGAAGGAGATGATAGAGGAAAGGGGGGAGGGGAGTTGGGGACAGAGGAGTAGTTGTGAGTAAATTATAGGGAGACAAGGAGGAAGAAAGAACAAAAGGAACTCAGAAAGGAAGGAATTCAGTAACATTGTTAGTTAACCTCCTGGGAAAGGCACCACATCCTTACTTTTTAAAAAATGATTTATTTATTTTTATTTTATGTACATTGATGTTTTGACCTCATGCATGTCTGTGTGAAGGTGTCAAATCTCCTGGAACTGGAGTTACAGACAGTTGTGAACTGCTATGTGGGTGGTGGGAATTGAACCAGGGTCCTCTGGAAGAGCATCCAGTGCTCTTAATTGCTTAACTATATAGCTCTAGCCCTGTAGACATCCCTTCTTGAAAGGATTATAAACTCTTTTCAGTTAGAAAAAATTACAATGTGACGATCCTGTTCCTTTTGTCCTATTGTCCTTGCAACAGTGCAACTAATAGAATCAGAAGGCTGTTTCTCTGTGAATCTTTATCAAGACCCACTAACCTCAGGACATTTCTCAAGAGTAGTACTTCTCATACTTCATTGTCTATGAGAACTGCCTAAAGAACACAAAATATAAGGTCATCAAGTGGTTCTTTGGGGGAGCTTCCAACATTCACATTGAGAAGCCTCCTAAATGCTTCTGATATAGGCCCATGCTGCTTGAACAGTCAAACTTACAGAGAGGAGAGAATGAATACATAGAGCCTTTGGTGCTTGTAGGCACAGTTTTAAGGGTTATCCTTTGTCTAGTGTTGTTTTAAGTCATTGAATTCTCAGAACAACATGATGATATAGATGATATGAGCTCAATTTTCTTTATGGTTGCACTAGCCAAAATCAAACCCAAACCAAACAGGACTCAAATATATATCCTATCCATTCTATTGATGTTTTTACTATTTCACTGGGTGACAGCATTGGATGCATAGTGCATTTCTTGGAGGATTTAATCAGGTCTTTGAGGTAAAAAATGTGAACATTGAAAGAGATTTAAAGCATTGAGAGACAAGTATTTTTGTTGTACATAAAAGGATCAGCCACTAGTCCAATAGAAAAAAACAAAAAAATATGTGTAACTCTTCTAAACCTGAGATAGGTAAATGAGATACAAAAAAGAGAGAAGCTGTAACAGACCAGTTCCAGATGTGATGCTGGCCTGGAAATCCCCAAGGTGTATTAAATCTATTACTTCATTAGATCATCACACAATTCTTGAATCTATTATTTCATTAGATCATCACACAATTCTTGACAAGTGTGAAAAATAGATACCCACATTCCTAATTCTCAGAAAAGTGAACTAAAAAAGTCTCCAAACAATTAAACAAAAAAGGCCATTTATTCATTTGTTTGTCTGTTTGTTTGTTTATCTATTTTTGAATTTTTTAAGACAGAGTTCCTCTGTTGTAACTCTGGCTGTCCCAGAACTCATCTGTTGTCTAGGCTGGCCTTGAACTCACAGAGATCCACATGTCTCTGCCTCATGAATGCTGGAATTATAGGCACGGCCTGGATCACAAAGCCATTTTAAAGATGATATTACTAGAGAAAGTAAGATCTGGGACTCACCACAGTTCCTTTGATTCATAAGTCAGTATTCTCATTATGTGCTGACACACACAGAGACATATGCATCACCAAATTCAGATCCCAAAGAAAGCTCTTGTATTCTCCACGTGGACTCATTAGACATGTATGATGGTTTAACAATATGACTACACATATCTGATATCCCTCAAAAGTAGAGATTTATTCCTCTGGACTGGAGTGTAGCTTGAACTTAGGGATGTGTTTCAGAAGACTATGTTATAAGATCCAGCAGCCTTTTCTTTGGGTGTAACTGTTCACACTCCTTCTTTATGGTAAGTCTTAAAGGAAGCCAGCTTCCTCATCTGAAGCAGCACTGAAGGGATGAAGTTTTCAGTCTTGCATGCTCATCGTAAGGTTCATGTGGTGAAGTATACATAGCCTCCATAAATCTCATGAGTAGACCTGACGGTGGATCTTCCCTCAGTCAAACATTGACTTCTGAGTCAGTAATATAATAATCAGTAATATAATAAAGACTTGTGGTGTCAAGACACTAAGTGTGTGTCTTGTTACAAGCCAATGGATAATTAATATAGGAAGGAATCAAGCAATTTTAACAGTACAGTTAATGCTGAGTTATAGTCAGCTCACATAAGCAGGCAGGAAAATTTGCCCTACTCCAATTAGAACTTGTATGGATGGAGTAACAGCTACAAATCAGTTGCTGAAAGATGCTCTGACTGTCGAGGAAAGTGAGTGGGGCCTGATGGCAAAGCTATGGTCCTGAGGAGAGCTGGCTCCATCACCTAGTTGCCTCTTCATTGTTGAATTTGTTCACTATTCCCCTTATTACATTCAGTAAAATTCTACAAATTAGAGATATAATTGAGCTAACAACCATCCCATTAGAAAAAGGAAATTCTCCCGAGTGTGGTTAAGTGACTAGTTATCCACTCATTAGTTTGAATTGAAATCCATTACTTTCATAATAACTCACTGTGAAAATGGTCTATGCTATGAAAAGGAGGAATGGACCCAGGCAGGTGCTGTGATGATATTTCATTTTGTAGAACTTCAGAGCCCTAATGAGGGTCCTCAGTGGGTTGAAATTAGAGAAAGAAATGAGGAAGTGGGAAAGACGCATCCTACATAAACTGACATGGTGCCAGCAATCTGCTTATGTAGGCAAACTAAAAATACCTAGAATAGCCATGTGTTCAAGAAGAGAGCTGAGAACCTTTTCTTTTACTTTCCAATTGACCTAGCATTCTTTGCTCCAGGAATAATGTTCTAATTGGCTAGTCTATAAAACCAACTATAATTTCTAACAATTTCTATGTGGAAATGACTGTCACAATTATGCTAACAAACAGGATTTGAAATACATCTTCCTCATTAACTGAGAGCTATGGTCTGAAACACAATGACTATAAAATTGGGAAGAGCAAAGATTTATGAACATTATCCTCTAAGCTGTAAGAATTCTTTTACTTCAGGTTATATTAAAGTCAATTTTTTCAAGGATTTATTTGATTAGTATTTATGTGTATATGTGTGTATGTATCTCTGGATGGGTACACGCACATATGTGCAGCTGTTTGGAGGAGCCAGAAGATGTGTCAGATTTCCCTAGTGCTAAAGTTATATTCAGTGAATCCTGTGCATGCTGGGAACTGAACTGCAGTCCTATGAAAGAGGACCAGGCATTCTTAATCACTGATCCCTTAGGATAGCCCTTCAAAAACTATGTTTTAAGAAGGTTTATTTATTGTTATTTTGTGTATATGTGTATTTGTTTGTATGTATGTGTACCTTATGTGTCCCTGTTCCTGTAGAAGCCAGAAAAGAGCATCATTCCCCCAGAAGTGGAGACACCAGTGGTTGTAAGCTTCTCCTGCAAGAGCAACAAATCCTCTCAAGTTCTGAGTTTCACACTCCAACCCCTCTAGTCAAGTTCTTTAGTATGGTGTTTCTTAGACTTTACTGGTTATCCCAGTCTCATCTGGAATCATCTTGAAACATTCTGATGAGTTCCAGTGTTCTGCCTTTCTAAAATGCTTCCTGGTGATGCAGATGCTAAAGGGACTCAGATCACACTTCAGAGATGAACCAGAATCCACATAACTGAAAAGGTAACTCTGTTGATTTTCCATGTAAAAACAGTTGACTTAGCACTGCACTTCACAGTTTAATGCTTTAGTTATACTTAAACCTCACCAAACGAACCTGATAACTTCCAGGAAAACTCACACGTGTAGATACAGGTTATATGAAGGAAGTATAGTAGTTAGGAATATGGGTTTGCGATTATAGGCACAAACATAAAAATGATAGTTCTACAACCTCTGTTGTACTGAACTGAGGCATGGGAACCAGCTGTTGCTGCTGATGCAGAAACTGCTTTAAGTGTAGGATGTTTACTGCCCAGGGAATGTTAACAGTTTGAAGACAAAGGTGAACTTTGTACTGAGAAGATAGATAGCTATACACTACAATTCACCAACTTCCCTTTGGCTAGAGGGGCCAAATGAGAAGTCAATCTCACAGGAGCCAGTAGAGACTGACACCTGGAAAAGGAGCAAGATCCACAGAGGGGAGACCATTTCCAAAGGCTCTTCTGAGATAGTAACAAGGACATGCTTACCCTCTCCCTCCCTCCAAACATATCATCTCCCTCTAATGGTTTCCATGAGCTGAAATCAGCCATCATGGTGCTGGTAAGAGAATTTGAAGGATGTATTTTCTTAAAGCCTAGAGCATATATAAGAAGAAGTAGGAAATAGACATGAGAGTAAACTGTCAAAAGAACACCTTGGCACTGATTTCATCATATCCCTCTAGAAACCAAGCAACATATGTGCCACATGCAGCTTGTGTTATTTAGATGGGATGGGATGCAGAAAGCATTTCATCTGGTGCTTGATATATTGTCTCCTTGTCACTATCACTATCATGTTAGATAGGATGGGTATAGTTTCATTTTCCTTCATGTTTTCTTCTTATTTCCCTATTAGTTAATGATGAGTGCCATGTGTTGTCTTCAGATTAGAAACAGACATTACTGGCACTATAAAATGCCAAAGTTATGTTTTAAGAAAATGCCTGTGTTACCGGGTAGAATATACGCTTGTTCATTCTAAGTGAAATAATGAAATGAGAAAGGGTTGAGGTTTTCTACTGGGTGCATGATGGTTTTTTCCCCCCCTCTCAACTAGAACTAGACCAGATGTTGCAGTCATAATTTGGAAACTACATTGTTATCAAGGCACTAACAATCTTCAAGGATGAAAAGAACAAGATTCCTCCATAGACTTGTTCCCCAAGTTAAGTTTTCAAAAGCTTACAAAATAGGCACAGATGTCTCTGCTCAGCTATAATACAAAGAAAGCAGACCTGGCATACAACTCCTCTGTGGAAGAAAAACATGCTCAAGCCATTTATATTCTGGCCTGTGTTCTTACAGAATAGAAAATTCGGTGCTGTGCCTAGAGGTACCATCCTGGTTCATCTTGTTCTAGAGTCAACAAGCAAAGCCCTTTAGTGAGTTTAATAGTCTTCCACAAAAACACCCTTTGTCACCATTGCTAAACACATTCCCATCTTAAACACTGCATTTTAATGTGGTTCAGGTTGAAAAGTAAAAAAGTCCTATGGAGAAAAATATTTGAGCATTTATAAATGAGGAGCCGAAATAAATAGTGCTAGAGAAGCAGAACCCCTCTATGCTATTTATTTATTCATCACACAATTATTGAGTTGAAAAATAATATAAATCACCAAATTCAGAGACTCTACCATCTAGTATATTCTAGAAGCCAAAGGAATCAATGCAAAAAAATGCCCTTGGGTTATGCTGAAAGAGGTAGTTTGGAGGATTCAGGTTTCCATGGTAAGAAAGAAATATAGTTGCATTTTGATAGCCTGGTGATAGCTGGCCAGGTAAAATAAATGGAAATGATGCACCTATTGCACATGTCATCAATTGCTTTGTGTTGGTAAAGGAGGAACAGGCTTTTTCTTACAATGAGGTAATTAAAAACAACACAATATTTTTTAAAAAATCTATACTTAATGTCTTAAATGAGAACTATGTGTTTTTTTTTCTATTTAGCAATTGAAGAACGAATATTGACCATATCTTTCAAGTTTAA
This sequence comes from Cricetomys ansorgei, assembly GCA_026225945.1. Classification (NCBI taxonomy): domain Eukaryota; kingdom Metazoa; phylum Chordata; class Mammalia; order Rodentia; family Nesomyidae; genus Cricetomys; species Cricetomys ansorgei. The sequence goes on from JAMJFZ010001390.1 coordinate 4,893,625, forward strand.
TTTCTTCTTCTTTTTTCCTTTCTTTCTTTCTTTCTTCCTTTCCTTTCTTTCTTTCTTTCTTTCTTTCTTTCTCTTTCTTTCTTTCTTTCTTTCTTTCTTTCTTTCTTTCTTTTTTGACAAGGTTTCTCTGTTGTAATTCTGGCTATCCTGGACCTCACTCTATAGACCAGCCTGGCCTTGAACTCACAGAGATCTGCCTGCCTCTGCCTCCAGAGTGTTGGGATTAAAGACGTGCACCACCACCGCCTGGTTCAAGCTTAATTTTGTACAAGTCAAATTAGAATCACTATAATGTTGCTCAGGAAACCATTGCAAGTATCAAACAAATATAGGGAGCTGTCTGAAATGTTCTAAAACAGCCTTTCTCCACCTTCCTAATGCTGTGGCCTTTAATATGCATCCTCATGTTGCGGGTGACCCCAACCATAAAATTATTTTTGTTGCTACTTATAATTGTAATTTTGCTACTGTTATGAATCATAATGTAAATATATTATATGCAGATGGTCTGACATGACTCCTGTGAAAGTGTAATTCGACCGCCAGAGGGGTTCTGACCCACAGGTTGAAAACTGTTCTTCTAAGTGCTCAGTCAACATACATCTACTGTTATATTATCTCTTTGATCTTCCAACAGAAATATACTGAGTTCTTGATATATTAAAGGCAGAAGAGTAAGAGGAGTGAGGATATCAAATGTTTGTACCGTATACCAAAGTAGAGATGTCCTGGGGAACTAGAAGAGCCACCGGGGATATTGATTAGGAATGGACACAACAGATCTATTTCTAAGGACTGATCTAAGAGTACAGTGCATGCAACATGTCATTAATCAACTTCTTTTATAAACCTTTAAGGAAAGAGTCTATTTAAATGAGTAGACTCTGTGGCATAGCACATGCATTTAGTAATTATCAGTAAATGTATCTAGGAGTTCCTGTGAGTCATTGATGTCTCCATAAGCACTTTGCTGTTCTCTCAGCAACCCACAGATCAGGATGGACCACCAACAAAACCTTGAATGTTTCTTTGCTCTTTTCTTCTCCTTGGAATGAAAGCTCTAAACCAGAGCCATGAGCATGCTGGGTAATGTCCTCTACTAGTGTGTTACACTTCCACCCCAACTTCTTGGTTATTAAAGGTGGATCATTCAGGGCCAGGTTACCCACATTTTCCCAACACTTAAACTAGGGAAGAAAAAAATGTCCTGTGAGCAGCCTATCCCATGGGAAATGTCTCTGCTGAGTCTCCAGGGTCATAAAATGTGGGCAAAGCAAACACTAACATTGGAATTCTCAGGGACATTAACTTTGATCTAAAGAGCTAGAGCAGCAATCCCAAGCCTTATGTTTCTTGTCTAATTTATATAATGAGAGAGTTTCTAGTCTAGAAATCACTCCTGTGGGGACACCCAGGTCATGAGTAATCGCCAGCCAGCTGCCTGGAACTATAGCTCTTGTTCACTTTCAATAATACTCATCACAAAGAAAGTGTATTTTAAATAGATGAAAAAATATTGCAATCCTGTTTGATAATAAGCCAGACATTCACTAGCTTTGGTATTTTATCATATATCAAATTATTTGAGCTATCACAGGAACCTTGCAGAGACATATCAGGTTGATATTGATATTTTCACTATGAATTTTGGGTCCTAAATCTGCTGAGTCATTCATCATCATCATCCCTCCACTTTTGTCATTTTTCAGGTTTTCCTTGACAAGCTCCTACTCAGGAGTGACACAAGTGACTGAACAGTCATTTTACAACATAGCTTCTTTGTTAAAGAAGAGAATATCATCTTTGTTAAAGATGAGAATACTTCTACACATCAATAAATGTAGAGGTGCAGAATAAGTTGTTATAACTGCATAGGAGACAGAGTTCCAATACACTTGTGGAAGTCAAGTACCTTTAGTCATTTAGATTCCTGTGGCCATCTCATCTCATCTTTTGCCTTTGATCCTCCTGCTTCTCAGCACTTAAGGCTAAGTCTACACTCAGAACTGGCATTCCAGAGACTTTAGTTTGACAATAAGTGGTTATAGGGCCGCTCAGTTAACAGGTATACATACATACATACACACATGCATGGATGCATGTATACATACACACATATATACATATATGCATATGTCTATTCCTCATCTTACACAACACAGATGTCTGCATATGTGAGATGGCATATATGCCTTTAATTGTTTGTTTTACTCTAGAGAATCATGACTAAAGCAGAATCTTTGCTGTTGGGCATTCTTAATATGTTAGAAGAGGCTTCACATCGGCAAGAAATCTGAATGACTGTATATCTGAGTAATGCACAGGAGCAGAAATAACATATGACACAGATCATAATGAGTACATCAAACTACCATGTGTACTCACATCCTCACTAATTTATTCTTTAAGTCCTAGCATCTATGAAACATTTTTACACACACACACACACCCCTTTCATATCATTGAAAATTCTCTATTTACCCATTTCTACAGCAATTTCTCAATCAAGTATCCATTTGCATTTTCAATATAATTAATATGTTTTAATTTTGGTAAGACTCAAAAGGAACTTAGAAATGTTTTTTTGTATTCAGAGTCATTTCTAATATATCTAATGTGAGTCTGTCCTTGTTCTGCATTTCTTTAGCAATCTAAATTTAAGAGTGAACACTTAACACAAGTTCTGTTTTTCCAGGTGACATTCCTGGGTGTGTCACATGATTTCTCATGCCCTGGCAAGGTCTGTGCACCATTCATAGACCTGTTGTCTGCTGAGGACTAAACTCTTATCCTCAATGTTGCTGCATTCATCTTTGCATTTTCAAAATATTGGGTGGTATAGACCTTCTCTGGTAGGATCTAGTGATTGAAAGACTTGCAGCAAATAAAATGTTCTTGCCATATCTCAAGGTAACTGATGATAGTACACCATGACATTTTTCATTTTATATGCAGGCCACATAATAAACAGGTTATTATTAATGTCCAAAAGCCAGAATGCATCATTCTCTTGTATGACCAGAAAGTTAACTTACACAGCTTTTTTTATTCTTACTTTCCCATCTCTTTTTTTTTTTTTTTTAGTGTAGGAACTGTGATCCACAATTTTGGGGGTACTGAAAACACAGTAGTAAATTATCATATAAGAATTATATCCTGTGGAAACCCACACAAGATACTTTCTCTAAAAGTACAGTACAGATTTCTTTTTCATCCTGGCCTGAATCCTGAAACAAATATTTAACAGTTACTTTGTCCAAATGCTGTGGTTTTCTCAGTTCAAAGCATCATTTACTGAAATGGAGATGGCACCAACTTTACTGGGTTGTTAAAATGATTAAATAAGATAATGCTAAGTTCTTGGTATTTGGTTGGCACTATTCTTTGATAGTATATTGAGATATTTAACTTTTCAGGTTGTTATGGGTTGAATTATATCCCTACCAAAAAATATATTGGAGTGTAACATATAGTACTTCAGAGTGTGGACTTATTTTGAGATTCGGTCTTTAGACTTGTGCTAAAGTTGAAATGAAGTTATCAGATTGAGCCCAGCCAGCATGATTGATGTCTTCAATTAAAAGATGAAAGGATAGGAGAAAGAGGAGAAGAGGAGGAGAGAGAAGAAAAGAAAGGAGATGAAGACACACATACTGGCACAGGTGAAGGTGAAGGCCAGTTGGAGTCACATTTCTTCTAGGCAAGTATGGTAAAGGATGGCCATAGGGCCACTAGAAACTAGAAGAAAAACAATTCACATCTGTTTGCACTGAAGAAATGGAACCAATACTGATGACAATTGATTCTAGACATCTGGCTTGTATAACTGAGACAATTAAATTGTATTGATGAAGCCAGTGTATGCAGTAACCATTTATAGCAGCAGTAGAAAAATTCTTCAGATAACTTTATCTTTGAGAGTGAACTGGAAAAGCATTCTTATTTATTAAGGAAGAACACATGTCAGTGTTCAATGTAGAGACAATAAACCAAAGGAAAATCAGATGTTACAAATATAAAACTTATAAGATAATTACCACCCAGAAAACACTGAACCCTGGTTCTTTCTTCGAATATTAAAAGTGAGAGGGAGAAACATAGAATCATATTGTAAACATCAAGGTCATTTAAAGTAGAAACAGCCTCTGGTAAAGAGAAGCCTGTAATGATTTCTAGAATGTGAATGTCTTGCTTTGACTTATAGCTACTTTGTCAGCTCTGAACACAGTTACAAGTACTCTGTGACACAGTGTTCTTTGCAATCAAATTGGCCTTGGGTTACAAACATTCCCTGGAGAGTACCATGAAAAAAAAGTCAGTCGAAGGAATTTCATTCCATGCGAATTATAATATATCCTACTTAGAGAAATAACATATTGAAAACTGATCATTTTATTTCTAGCCATGGATACTGAATTATCAAGAAAACAAGGTTAATAAGATTTAATTATGAGGAAACTCTGTACAAGACAAGAATTTTCAAATAGTTTGCATTACAGATCTATCCAAGAAATCTTCTATCTATTCATTTAATAGACATTATGGATGTATATTTTGGGTGTTTTCTACAAGATATTAAATATTAAATGTATTTTTAGAATTTATATTATTTTATGTTTTGAAAACTTCGTGTATGCATTCCTGGTCATATTTATCCCCAGTACTCACTTCCTCTCTCCAATACCATATTGATCCATGAACATACCTCCCTTCAAAACTCTTGTCCTCTCTTTTTGAATAACCCACCGAGTCCAGTCAGTGCTACCCATTTGCACACAGATGTGTGAACATTTACGGAGGCATAAGCATGATACCAATGGCCATCTCTCTAAAGATACATGCTTCTTTTTCACTCAGCATCCATCAACTACCAATAGCTCCTCAGTCAACAGAGGGAGGTCAAAAGTTCCTCCTCTGTCCCTGAAGTAATGTTTAACTGGCTTGGTTTTGCATAGGTCTTGTGTAGTCAACTACAGCAAGTTCAGTGTGCAACAGCCATGTCATATGCAGAAGACAGCACTTCAGAGAACACACTCCCCATCCCCTTGTCTTTTGTTATTTCTGTCCTCTCCAGTGATCTTTGCATTGTGTGTATGTATTGAGGAGGAACAGTGGACACATATTTCATCTGCCGCTGAGCATTTAGAACCACATATTCTCAGAACACAAATGGTAGAACACATGTGATATGACAGAATGGAGATGGGGCTTATAGGCAACAGAAATTTTAGGCCAGGTTAGGATCCAGAGGTGGAAGAAATTAATGGCAGGGATAGTTTAACCAACACTAAAGGTGTAAAGAATATCCTATAAAATAGACACACACACACACACACACACACACACACACATATACACACACACATGTGTGTGTATATTTAATTTAAAAGAGTTTAAACATAGGTATCATATCATACATGAATGAAGAATGTTGCCTTTGCTCATTAAATAAAAGTCTAAGTGCAAGGCAAGCATGGGTTATCTTCATCTGAGTTATTTGTCAGAAGGGCTTTGGAGAATCCCAAATAGTACAGGCTATCAACATATAGGTTTTGGTTGTTCACCTTAGCTAGATGAAGACATCGTACATTTGAGTTACAGAGAACAGAGAAGTCAATCTTGAACTGCATAGACCACAGCCTTTTTGCTGGTTAATATTCATAGTGTTGGGATCTCTTGTGTAAGCTGATGGGGAGAAGAGAAATCAGTGACCTTACCCAGCTTTGGACCCTTCATGTAACAATATTGACCTTCCAGCACAATTGTGGCTAGACTGTTTGTGGGGTAACCATCCACTCTCTTGAGTGGATCAGAAGTCTGGTCCACAGAAGGAAATGCATGTTTGATACAGTAAGCATGGTTAGTGCTCATGACTAGGGGAGTCATAGGACCTAATGGAGGATTAATTAATGTAGTTTTGCTAAATAGTCATGTTATCAAACTGCTTATAAATATGCATGTTTATATTCATAAACATGTGCTGCTCTCATCCATGGTCCAAGAAACTTTTGTTTCAATGGGTAGTGGTTAATGCAGAATTAAAATCTAAAAGACATCTAGTCACTTACTGATTATGAATATAGCCTTGCCATTATTTTAGCCTTGTAAGAATATCAAAAATGACCGAGATTTACTTGTAATTGTTTACTACTCTTACTTGAGCCTACAATTTTATTTTGATGAATTATCTTTAACATTCTACTTGTGAGATTAAACAGAAAACTATAGTAGTTTAATAACATTTAATAACATTTCCATCTTGTCTAAAACGAAAACATGAATAGGTTTGCTTGTCTATTTGTGTAAAATTCTTTTAGACTTTCTAAAAAGAATGTTGATGTGATTTCAGAGTTGTTTTCTTTTTTAAAAACTCTCTTTTTGGAGATTTGACATGCTGTGAGTAAACCATTGTTGTGATCAATTGTTCACTTTTTCCCTCAGGAAGTATTCATAGCTAGTGTGTCATTATGTTTTAAAAATACATGGATACAATGTAAATGGATGGCATCTTTAAACTAACAATGGAAGTTCTTTCTTGATGTACTTTCTATAACAGCTTCTAGTGGAAAGAGGATATTGTGTTTCTAAAATTTCTCCACATACCATCACTTCTGTTATGTGCTAAAAATATTCGCGCAATAATGTTAATAATAGAAATGTCAGTGAAGCAATTTTTAAAAAAATCAAATTTTTAATTGAAATATAAGTTTTTGCTTACTAAGTCAGGCTTAGAGGATACCACAACTATACTCAAAGTCATTTGAATCAAGTCACATATCAATATTCCTTAGAATCAATCACAAGATTTAAACTCACAAATCTAATTTTACCTTCAATTAACATCCATGTAGATGTGGGAACTGATTCAAACATGTTTTTCTTGATCAGTATATTCATTTCTTGTCCTCCCTCTCCTCTTCTTCCTCCTCGTCCTCCTCTTCATCCTATCTTCTCCTCCTCTTCCTCCTCCTTCTCAAATCTCTATTTTATTGCATGCTTTATTTTAGGGCAGGTATTTGTTTACTCTCCGATTTCTAATTCTTAAATGACTTGTTATTGCCATATTCCTAGATATTTTGATGCTTACATGGGAATGAAACATAGTGTTGAGAACCAGGGCAGTGACTTAATCAAGGATCTTACTCTCCCACCTGTCATCTGAGTGACCCAGGTTTTCATTCTTTAGCTTCTCAATCTATAAAATAGCAACATAAGAGCTATAGAGATTTCTTAGTGCTTAAGGAGCTCATCCTGCTCTTGCAGAGACCCAGAGTTCTGTTCACAGCACCCACATCAGGTGGCTCCCAACTGCGTATAATTTCACCTATATGGATCTAGCATCCTCTTCTGCCTTCTGTATACTACAATCATGTGCATAACATACATACACACACACACACACACACACACACACACACACACCTATTTTTTTATGTATATGTCCATAAATCTGTGTTGCCCTCAATACTAGAGAAGCGTCTTTGGCAGGGTACAACAGTCTGCGGAGAGATGTATATCTACCCAAAGTGATAAAGATAAGAAGAAACTTGATGTCTCAGCCCTAAGTGGAGCATCAAATTCCTACTTCCCCAAGGCTGAGGGAATATCACAGAAGAGTAGGTGGCAATAATGTGAGAGTAGAAGTAGAGAAAGAAGTCCTGAAAAATGCTGTCTTCTGTACATGACATGAATAGCACATTCATGAACTCACAGCACCTGCCACATGTGCAAAACTGCACAAGTTCAAGCCAGCCAAAATTCAGGAATAGATTAGGTAAATCATTACCAGGTTCCCACCCTTATTGAGGAGTCATTGTCAGCTAACATTATTTAAGAGAGGGAGAATGATTCTTCAACAAGTATGTGGCCCCTGAGAGGATTCCCACTCTCCAGTGGATGGTTCCACACCCAAGTACATATGGGTACCAGTAACTGTACCTAGCTGGCTATATACAAAGGTATGAATTTTGATAGAGACATGTTGATGGAGTTATAGGGGAAGAAAGAGGACAAAATAGGCTAGACATGATTGAATTTCATCATATATTTGTGTGTGTGTGCATATGCATATTATCTAGAATAAAGTCAAATTAAAAATAAAACATTTTAAAAATACAAACATAAAGTGAGTTACCTCGATTCCACATAATAATGACTAAATGCAATTCTATCCATAAGTTTTCTAGACATGACTCAGCACACAAAAAAACACCAAGAAAATGTTCAGTGTTGTTGGTGCTTGCTCTATTCTGTTATCTGTGTCTATCACTCCTATTACAATGGAATTCTCCTAGAGAAAGATGTGATTCATCATAGTCAGTTCTCAATAGATGCTAGCCACTGAAACAGTTGCACCCTTGAAAGAATCAGGTGACTTACATTGTCCATAATGTTTACTTCGTGTAGGGAAGAAAGTAAAAAATGTATTCAGCATCCCCAACTTCAGGGATTCTTTGATTTTTACTCTCTTGATTTTTTTCTTCTTCTCTATTTTTGTATTTTTATTATAATTGAGACATGTCCCAGGAATCACAAAGATATTATGAGTGAACAATGTAAAAGGAGTATTTCAATCCCAAATGGTATATAAATTAACATATTTTATAATATACATTCATATTCTATGTTGCTCTTTCCACAGTTATAAATGGTTCGTATATATTACTCATGTCAATGACTTCACTTCAGGTTAAAAGGAAGCTATCAGTGGAATTCTTCCTTCTACTAGTACTCTGTTCTCCTAACATCAAGGAGAAATGTCTCTTAGCAAAACACAAAAGAATTTTTACCTAATCGCTCATTAGTGGGATATTTCCTGGAATAAATAAGAACATACACACAAGGAATAAAGAGACAGTCCAAAGTAGAACAGAATATGGAAACTTGCACACTTCATAAGAAACACATACGTCTTCCACGTCTATTTGTCTAATGAGAATAAGGGAACATGTGAAAATCAATCTGAGATACTGTGAACTCAAGTTTATAAACAGAGTGTGACAACTCTATTTCAGTTTTCAGGAAAGTATACAGAGAAGAAACCACATCACCAGCTTCAGGGAATGCAGAGGTATCAGACATTACAAAAGGAAGCAGTGAATAGTCTTGTCTCCTGTCCCAGAACTTGCAGTCAATCCTATCAACTGTTGATTTTCAAGTCATTAATTTTGCAAAACTGGTATGGTTTAAAAGCCATGGGCTTTGGAGTCTAAAACATAAAATTAGAATTCTGAATGTGCTACTTTTAGCCAGGTGATCCTAAAGATTACTTCATATTTTAACCCCTCTTCTCTTATCTGGTAAACAAGATTATTAATGCCTACCTGTTAGGTCTGAGATAAGGATAATTTGAAATGTAAAATATAAGACACCGTCTGACCCCAGTATGTATCCCATCTTTATCTATAGTCCACAAACTCTTTCATTAAAAAAAAAAAAAATGAAACGAATACCTAACGAACAAAGGCAGGCAGGAAATTATTCCCCCTTAGTGGAGGCAGCAGACGTCTCACAACCTGGGAAGAGAAAGGGGAAGTCTTGTACCTTATTTAACTGATAGATGAACTTTGAGTTAAAAATTACAGACAGGGTCAGTTTTGTTCAACCTTTAATAAACACATTGTCCGTCCACAAAACAAATACATGAGATCAAATAAAAACTTACAATATAGCTATAAGAATTACCCTTATGTCTCTTATTTACTCATCTCTCCAATTCAGCAATTTCATGACAGTTATTATGAGGATGGTAATTCATTGTGTTAAATACTCTATTTGTGAAGTATCAGATCTTCACGCTTGCTCTTTTAGGCTGTGGTTTTAACAAGAAATATCTCCCGCAGGCTCACGTATTGAACACTTGGTTCCCAGTTGGTGGTGCTGTCTGTGGGGGAGGGTTATGGAACCATTAGGAGGTAGAGACTTGCTGGAAGAAGCACCATCACTAGGGGTAGGTTTGAGGATTTATAGCATTGTTTTGTGTTTCCTGATGTCATTCCTTCCAACAATTACGAATTCTAACTCTGGAACCATAGGTCGAATAATCTGTTCTTTCCTTAAGTTGTTTTTGGGCATGGCATTTTATCATACTCACAGAAAAGAAACTATTACCAAGGCACAATACATTCTGTCTCCTTTTTATTAAGGAGGAAATACAGGTTTAGAGAGGCCAAATGCTTTGCTCAAGACCACAAATTACCTAGTAAAGTTGAAGTCCTTGTTGAGACATTTTCTCTCTGACTCTACCTCCTCTCTTCTTGTTCCTACCATTTCTCCCCAGTCACTGCTGCCCATCCACCACCGCAGCCATGTTTTATTCCACTATCTACTTTGGTAAAATACCATGACGGTGTGTGTCTCTTGAGACTCTTTTCACATATTTATGGTATTGAACGTCCAGATTATGTGATGTCTTTGCTTAGCAAACACTATTTTATTCATCTATTTGTATGAACATGCATTGCCTAAAAAGTAGTTAACATGACTCATTATCTCAATTAAAGTCTGCTATGTATACTTTTTTAAATTATACTTTCTCATATAAGGTTGCTGTAAGATTACTATTATGCCTTTTATCACATTATAGAAGCATTTTGCCTTTCATAAATTTCTAATGATTCTCTCTCGGTAGCAACCATTCCATTCAGTTTTAAGCTCTAGCATCTGCACAGATTAGGCTCTCAGTAAGTGTTCAACAAACATCTATGGTATAAGAGCCACATAGAAGCCTAACACAGGGACAATCAAATAAAATTGGTTATCTTAAATAGAACCATGAGATAAGAACATTTAGGAAGAAACAAATGACACACCTGGGTGAATTCATAGCAGAAAATGCCTATTTGTTAGGTGTCTCCATCTTGGAAGAAGATATTTGCTAGTTAGAGCTTCAGTAGGAGAGACCTTTGCAAAGGCAGACATTAATGATAGTTATTGTATATAGATATATAATCGGAGTGCAAGAGAAAGTAGGTGAGGCCTTATGGTGAATGTCCAATTTAGCAGCAGTGTGTAAATGAAAAAGAGGATGGGAAAGATAGGCTAATGCCAAAGGAGAGATGAGTTTTCTTCAAATATTTTGGTCTTAATGTTGGGTAATAAAATATTAAAATATTTTGTACCCAAGAATATCATGATTATCTCTTAAAGTTCAAGGATATGATTATGTTTTACACCTTATATTTAATTTCTATATTATAAAATTAATCAAGCCATTCATACCATATAGGATATATTTTCTCTATCACATTTACATATGATGATTCAAACCCATTTGCAATGTTTTTTCTAATTCCAAATTGTTTTCTCCTTGTAGCTGTTCATTCTGTTTCTGTTGCTGTTAACCTTGGTAGTGAGCTTTTACATACAACTCCTACGGCCTAGAAGTGATGTGCATTAGCAATACTTCAAAGCACACGATATGGGTAGTAGGTTCATGTCTACTAAGAAAATATCCATACCCCAGTTTTAACTTGGTCATATTGGTTTGCCAAATTCAAGAACATTTATATTATAAAATATCTAAAGCTAAAAGAATTAAAAGCATAGATTATTTTTTTAAATTCTCATTATTTTATCAGAGCTTAGGCTAAGTATCAGTTTTAAATACAAAATACCTGACCCTGTTGTTCATTAAGGTATATTTGCTGATCCTATTATACCTAGGTATTCTTTTGATGTAAGCACTAGATGTAAATCCCAAACCTTTCATTTTTTCACTGTAACCCTGAAAGGTGACACTGTAACCCTGAAAGGTGACACTGTAACTTCTATGATAAAACATCTCCTCTGATATGAAAGGCTCAAATATTGCTGATGAGCACATCAAATTTGGCTATGTTGAGGGTCACAGGAGGTAACTATGAGACATTTGGTTTCTCAGATGTTGAGCCAATGCTTTTCATAAGAAATGAAGGCAATCTACACTCTAGAAAATAATCTGCATGGGTTACTACATGGAAATGCTTTGATAATGCATCTCAGCACGTTTTCAAGTGCAATGCATTATATGTTCCTCATCTAATTTTTTTCCTGTTGTCTAACCTAATCTTTACAAAATCAAAACAAAACCCCAGAAAGCAGACAAGAATAAAATTCCTGAGATTTAAGAGAATCTTCAAAGAACCCAAAAGAACAAATGGAGACATTTTTAGTTCAAGAAACAAGAACACCAAGGGAAAGCAGTATGGTAAGTTGTCTGTCTGGCTCCAAAACACATTCAGGGGATACATCTTTACTCTTGGCAATACAGCATTTAAGGTACTATCTCAGGGAGAAAGCAGCCCTTGGCAAGCACTAAATCTACACATATCTCCATCTTATACTTCTCAGTCTCTAGAGCTATGAGAAAACAAATTTCTACTGTTTATTGAGTAGCCAATTCTCAAGTGATTTTATTAAAACCACACAAATAGACTACAATTTTACTTTACTTTCAGCCAAATTACTTTATCAAAGATTGCAATATTAGATGGGTGACCTTTTTTATACTAAACACACACACACACACACACACACACATTCACACATAGTTATGATCCTATTACACTCTATTTTATTTATTATCTTTGTATTAATTCCTTTCTGGGTCTGAGACAAGAAGTACTGTTCTTTTTGTTAGACTTCACAAAATTAGACGTATTTACTACTTCCTAAGATTTTTAAAAATAACAATCATAGCAACAACTAGACTAGTATATTAATCCACAGAAAAGCCAAATATTTTATATTTTAAAGAATTTTATGACTTAAAGAATATTTTACCATTCAGACACAATTTTCATAAGAAGAGTTTCATCCCACTAGTTCAACTTTATCAAATATCAGACACCAGATAGAAAGTCATGTTCCTGATTGTAGTTTATGCTATTTGAAATGTGTTCCTCTAAGGATTCCTATTACAGAAAACACTAGCTACATTTCACCTGTCAGGGATATTTTTTAAGTCTACATATGCAAAACCAAAGCTGTAACCAGCTTGTAAACACAGGGTCCCCTGAGAACATTCACAGCTTGACATCTTTTAGTGTCTGTTGAATTTAATCTGAGATAGCAAAAAATGTAAGTCATTTCCCAAAGACTGCCTAGTCAAGCAGGCGTAGGGCTAATTTTTTGCAACTAGTAGGGATTATGAAATAAAACAAATATCCTTTTAACTTTCACCACCCAGGGATATTAAAAGGGGGCCACAATTAGGTTCAGAAAGAACTGTGTTTCAATCCAAGCCCTAGCATTGTCTGTTTGGAATTCTATGATGCACTTTAATTGCTGTGATGTTATTCCTTGTATGATTAATGGAAAGAATGAATAGGAGGGCATTGTTGGAATGACTAGAATGCTTACACATTTCATCAATATAAATGAATTATAGTTGGTTATGACAATAATACTATTGTAGTAACATAAAAAATGAAGCTGTAATGTGTGGTTTGCATGTATTCTAATACTTCAGGCTATTTATGGTTAGGCATAGCATATCTACTATAGATACACAGAAGAAATGCACTCAAAGAAAATAATTGTTCGAATCCATTGGGTATTTAAGTCCAGGTCTAAAACATTTACATATATTAACTAAGCCATGTATACTAAGTCTCCCATTATCATTCAATATAATTTGTACTCTGCAGTTTTGGTAAGACTCATAAGGTTAGGTGACTTTCCTAAGGTCACTAAACCAGTATGTAATGTGGCTAAGTAGATCACAACAGTCAGGAATGGAGACAGTTGATAATCATGTATTCAGGCTACTCTATTGACTATGCATTTCTGAAATAGTTAGCAGTATGGCTAAAATGTACTCCCATGTAATATCAATGTCACCAAGAGATATGATTGTTTCTTTAATGAATATAAAGTTCATGTGAAAGATAGAAATGATCTGAAATAATAATTTTAGTCCATATGTGGTTAATGGGTAAAATGTTGCAGAATAATCTACAAATTTTTTAAGATTATAGAAGTGAGATAAGATGAATGAATAAAGATTGCCATAGCAGAAATGGACACAATATTTGCTAGCTGTATTCCTATCCATCTATCCATTTATAGATTCATCAACCTAGCTATTCATCCTTCTTCCATTATGTATTTAGGTATTTTGATAGCTATTAAAGAACCACACAGCAAAATTTTAGAGTTGCATGGACCTAAATTCTGGTTCTACTTTTATCACTGTAGTAAGTGAGTGATCTTGAGCATGTAAGAAGGCCTAGTTAAGTGTCTTAAAATACAATTACTCAAAATGAATTGGGAGGCTGTTGGTGGATTTCCAAGCACAATATTAAACCCCAAATCAATAGCCAATAAATAATGGTTATTAGTATTAATTACTGTTAATGCTTTTATATATTTTATACTGAGATATACTTACGTTCTGAAGTTACACAGACAAATCAGACAGACATATTTGCCCTTAAGGAAATTCCAGAGGCTGAGGAAGTACTACATAGGGCAGCAAATCAAATGTTGAATGATTAATTCTTCCATGAACTTGGAATAGAGCACGAAAAACATTAATTCATAGAGATTTTTCTAATGTATCAGACATTGATAAGCAGTTAACTACTTATTTTTTATCTCATTTAATTCTCATTGTGATCATAAGTAGTAAGAACTGTTATTACCTCCCATTATCAAATAAGACAAGTGACATTTAAGAATTCTCCAATTCTTTCTAAATATTTGTTTATACCCATAGACCAGGGCAGTCTTCAGCTTACATCAATGAAACTCATCTTTTCATTGAAAGATGATCAATGAAAAGTCTTATAGGTGCAAACAATTGATTGTTAATTGATCAGCTTTAAATGTGACAAACATATAACCCCCTCTAGGATAAGAATGTACATCAATTGCAGTAGCTTATCCCAAGACTGTACAGGAAATGATAAACACTCAGTCATAGATGGGGAAAGGCTGGTAGGTCCCCACTGAGGGGAGCTAAGGACAGACATGGACTACTGGGGGAGAAGAAGTCATTATCTTCAGTGATGTAGCCACTGATGAATTACTCATGTCCCATTAATTAGCTTCATATATATGCCAATGTGAGTGGCACCATTTAAACCCAATGGGTCACACAGCAAAATCAAAAATAAAACATAAAGAAATGAAAGTAGGTTGGGGAATCTTTGGTAAGAGGTAGGCAGATGAGTAGAAGAATGGATGTGACCAGAATGTATTAAATACACATAAAATTATCAAATAATAAGCTAATTAAGATATATAGTACACAAATAAGAAGTAGAGTTATTTCTGTTGCATCATACACTTAAAGGGGAAAACTAAAAACTTAATCTAAATTCTTTCTAAGTTGAAAAACAAGGAAAATAGCACTTAAGCACTTAAAAAGATGGACAAGTGTTCCTAAGAAAATGACAAGAAGAGAGTATATAGCACATGGCAGGATGTGGTAAACATGAAAAAAGAAATCAAACCATGCCCAATTAGGAAAATAATTGAGTGAATCAATGTAGTATTCATCATTATTTACTGAGGTTGCATTATTTACCAGGAGCTTTTCTAGACTCCTGTTAGTATAGAATTGTCCTCTTCATGGAAGATAATCAAAGTAAGATGGATAATACCCAGATAAAATAAGATGAACCTTATAAGTAAAGGATAAAAACATAGAGCAAAATCTCAGTGTTCTAAGGGACACTGTGAAAAATGAAGTTGAACAGAAGATATAGTGTATTAATTTTAAATGGGTAGTTATAGGAAGTGCAGCCAAGAAGATGATATAAGAACTTAGTTCTGAAAGGAGGTAGGAGAAGACCATTGGGAGGTCAGGGGAAATACCTGACTGTAGAGGAGACTGATTTGAAAGTCCTCAAGAGGACTTTATGATAGTCAAGAGTGAAGAACATCCAGGTAATTGAGTTTATCAAACACACACACACACACACACACACACACACACACACACACACACACCAAACAAAACAAATAACTGTTGACTCCACCAGAGCAACAAAACTCTGACCATAATGCTCAAAAGAGAGATGAAAGAGCAAGACTTGGGTTTGGTATCTAAGTAACTCTTGGCAGGAAGGAACAGCATAGGGAAGTGAAGTGAGCTTAGGAAGTCACACAGTGAAAATGGATGACAATGCATAAGTTAAAAAAAAAAAAAGAAGAAGAAGAAGAATTCTAACACAAAATACTGATCCATGGGAGGAGTATGGATCCCATTTGTGAGTATAGCTGAGGATGGAGCATGTTCCTCAGTGTTGATGCTGGGATAAGAATGGTGTGATCAATGCCAAATGGTATAATTAAGCCAGAAATTCAATTAGAGCTTTACAGGAAACCAATGACAAACGATTCTGTGTGCCACAAGAGCCTGTCTAGACGTCTTCCTTTTGGTAATAAAAAGAGTTTGGATATATAAATAAATTGTTCCATTGAGCTTCAACAGGAAGGGGAGTTCTTTAAATTTGAGGCATTTGAAACAATGAAAGGGTAAAAGAAGAGAGGAAATGATCTAAGATAGAAGATTAATAGTAGTGATGACAGAGGGTAAATGGCTGGTATACAGGGAACCAAAGAGGATTCCTGTGAGCAGCACAGAAAATGGAATTCTATCTAAAACATTCCAGAGCCAACCACACTGTCTCTGTGACCTTGGTCACTTGGCATTCTTTCTCTAACCAGTCCATATAAATAAAGATTGCAATAGCATCCCCTTCATAGGATTAAGTATATCATGTATGGTGTCACACAGTAAATTCACTTAAATATAGGCTTAAATACAGGTTGTTTTAGGGAACCTTAAGGGAGCTGAGTGGGAATATGAGAGGTGGGTCTCAGGCTTGTGGAATATAATGGACATAAATAGTTCCATGATTCAGGAGGCTGAACACATCTTATAAATTTAAGTATTGATCCTTAACATATAAATTCATTATTTAAAAGTCCAAAGTTTATAACAGGATTCATCTAGAATAATACTTGATATAATACAAAATCATAATAACTCCTAAAGCCTGGTAATTGGGAAATTTGCACTCTAAAAATGGAAAGATATGATTAATTCTCTAAAGATAGAAAACTGCCTTTGAGATAAACATGATGTTAATCTTCATACCACTGACAAGTCTTCATATATTAATAATCAAAAGTGGCTAGAACAAAAAAAAACAATGAAGAACTTCATTAAAATGTTTGATGTAGCTGAGAAATGGCTTATGCATTGATTATGCTTTCTGCTTTTTCAGGGGACTCTGGTTCATTTCCTAGAACTCACATGTGGCAAGTCAAAACCTGTAACTCTAGTCCCTGGGGATCTGTCACCCTTTCCTGGGCCCCACAGGCACCTGCACACATATAATATACAGACAATCAGGCATTCCAGGCACACACATGTGCATGTATGTGCACAATCATACACACACATACACACACACAAATAAAAAACACTTAAAAATAATGTTTGATTAATGGTATTTTTTTTCTTTTTTGTAAAAGGTGTTTTGAGAATGTAGCAGTGATTATTACTTGGAGGAACTCAGAATAAAGGAAGCATTATAGTTTTTAAAAATTTACATTTCCAGAAGCATAAAATATAAATAAAATACGAAATCGTACTTCACCTTTCACAAAATTAGACAGCTACTTCCTTATTGCTTTATTTATCTTAAATTAATTTTCTTTGATGTTTGTGTGTGCTCAATTAATCAAACAGTAGAGTTCTTTCTTCAAGTTTTCCAGCTCAATAGTTATAGAAACATTTTTTTACCTGAAAATCAGCTACAGTTATTATAGACTTTGGTTTTATGTATTAAAAATCGCAGCAAGCAGGTCTTTAAAAAGTAATCTTAGATTCTACCCTATTTGAAGCAATACAGCTAAAAATCTTCAACTAGGAAGTGAAAGCAGATACTTATTTCATTTTGTGGTAGCAGTTTTATCATCAAAATTAAGAAATCTTATCTAAGCAGTATTAAATATCTAGAAAATTCATGCAATGTCATTCTTTAATCTAAAGAACTATGGAGGACATGAATAAAAATCATATCAATCTATCATAAAAACAAGCAGATACAACTACCAGGAAATCTTCCTGTTCAGTTCTTAAAATATTAAATATCTAGTTGTCCGGGATAGTGTTGTAATATTCTGCCTCTGTGACAGCTCAGCAAAGATAACAAGGAGGCATTTTTCATAGGTGCAAACCCTGCCACATCTCAGCAGAAGGAAACACTGTTATGGCCAGCACTATTCTGGACAGTGGAACTCTGAGCATCTGCTATCAGGTGTTTTTATTGGTTCATAACTCCTCAGATGCACATCATAAGCAATCAAATAAACCCCACAGAAATCCAACACCTGCAAACAATACAAAATGCCAAGACCTAAGCAGATCCTCAGCCAATAGTTCACAAAACAATTATTTTATACTTATTGAAAAATAAACTTCCACAACATTTCCCCCTTTCTGTATAAGATAAATATGTGCTTTATCTCTGCAACGCAATTTAACACTACACCAGCAAAACCATTTACAGGAGGAAAATCACAAAGCTTGCTAATGCACAAGACCAAATGACATCAAATATCTCTGAAGCTTTTCACAATGTCTTTGGACAGCAGAAAAATATTATCAATGTCCAGTTTCTGGAATTTACTTATGATCTTTCTGAATCCTCCAAAGAGCTTAGATCACATCTCTAGCACTGTCCTCTGTAGCACACATAGTTTGTCCTATAGGCTCTGGCTGTCTCCATCCCACTGCTACTGCTGTTCTTGGTGATCATCTCATGGTACTGGTATATTCAGAACACTAGGGTCCCATGGTGCAACTGGGCAGCACATTCACCAATAGACTCTCCTGGACTCTCTTCATGGTGCCACACTTCAACTTCTCTGCATGACCCCTTCCAACTGGGCCTTCAACTGGAGGCTTCACTTTTACCAATGGCCTCTTCTGGCTTCTCAGAGTATCAAGCCTCAGCTGCTTTCCAATGACCACTTCATGCCTTCAAAACAAGTAACACCTGGGTGACTCTTATGGTACCAAGTTTGGCTGCCAGCAGGAGATATAACCTTGGCTAGTTCTGGAATTCAGCTTCTGTGTGCTGACCCTGAGGAAAGAAACACTTTCCAGATTTTAAGATAGAGTCTGGTTTGCAGGAAAAATAACTATTCCTTGTCTGCAGGAACAGTTCCCTTGTGGGTGGAGTTCTCATCACCATCACTAATATGTGGACTGCTTATCTTTCTTTTAGTCGGGTTTGTAAAAAAAAAAAAGTCACGTTTAGTAAGTGGCTTTTTGGCTCTGAGCCTGCTTTCACAACAGCAGGAGGTCCTGGACCAGTGAGAAGAATTGCTAGTTGAAACATTCTGGCAGTTTGGTGTTCTCTCTCTCCACCGCTATGGGGAAACATATTCCTATCTTCATAGATCTCAAACACAAAGCCCATTATCAGAAAACCCAGTTTGTGAAACAGTAAGCTACCACCAGTGGTGAGGTGAGCTTTCAGCTCCATGATCAGGAATAGCAGTTGAAATCTTGCTTTCTCCTGTGCCCAGATGAATTCTTTATCTCTAAGGGCCTCCACACTGTGGCTCTCACCTCAGAGCTTTTATCTTTATTTATTTATTAATTTCACAGACTTTTCTTTTCATAGAGGCTTATTTCCTTTCTCTCTCTCCTCTTCCTTCAGGAGCCTTCAATTAATACCTTAATCTCCATCCTCCGGTGCTTCCCTGAGCATACTTTAACAGACTTTGTGAGGTCTGGAGTTTCTTTTTCTTCTTCCTTATCTCCACATTGGATTAACTGGCATGATGTCTTGCCCCATGTTGGTATATCATTTATAGTTGTATGCCACTGTGGTGGCTCAGCAAGGAAGACACAGAGGCATTTTCATAGACTCATACCCTGCCAGACCTCAGCAGAAGGAACCACTGTCATGGCAAGCACAATACTAGACAGTGGAACCCTGAACATCTGAGGTTTTGATTCAGAACTCCTTAGGTGTTCTACTGAGAACACATGCAGACCATGACCAATCAAATATCCCCCACATAAATCCAATACCTTTAGACAAATCAAAATGCCAAGGCCTAGCCAGCCCTTCACTCAAAACTGCACAAAACAACATTTTAAACACAACTAAAAATAAAAATCTACAACAGAGTACAGTCCAGCTAGTAATGCACTTGCCTAGCAAGGCTGAAACTCCTAGTTCAGTCTTCAGCAAGGCATAAACATGCCTATGATGATATACTTCTGCAATCCCAGCACTAGGGGAGGATTAAGAGTTCAAGGTCAACCAAAACTACATAGTAAGTTCAGGGCCAAACTATACTACAAGAAACCATACCTTAAAAGGTACTTAATATTCCAAAATGTTGAGATGTGAATACAACAGTGTAAATTCTTTTTTTTAGATGTATTTATTTTATGAGTATGAGTTGTATGTTGTACTTTTGCCTGCATGATTGTATGTCCACCCTGTTTGGGCCCAGTTAATGTGGAGGTCAGAAAAGTACATCAAATTCCTTGGAGTTATAGTAGGTTGTGAACCAAACCTAGATCCTCTACAAGAGCAATAAGCAGTCTTAACAGCTGAACCATTTCTCTAGCCCCATTAATCAAGTTTTGAAGACCAATCTTCTTCTTAACCTGACAGATTCCTGGGTAAGGAAGAAACACCTGTATCCCACATGTATATATTGTTGGCAACTCATTTAATTAAAGCCTCCCCTATTTTTCATAGGAATCCAAAACTTACTTCATTATCCATTAGTCTGATGGATTATATAAATATCTTAATTTTCAGATTATTGTGAAGAGCAAATTTCTGAGTAGTGAATAAGTTTGAGAATATCCTTAAAATGTAAAGATGAAATACAGAGTTCTGTTTGCAATATTAGATAGTAAAACTTAAATGTATAACTAATTTATTTGTATTTACAATCAGAATGAATTGAAAGCTGGAGAAGTTTGCCCAGTGGCTGAAGCTTAGCTCTTCAGAGAATCTGCTTTCTTTTGGTAAAGGCAGTTGGTTTAGTTGTTTTTATATATTTTCTTAATTTCATATTATTTTATTTTCTGTTACTGTGACATCAGAAGAAGGAGAACTAGGGACTCAAGAGCAGAATACTGTAGATTTGGACTGGCATAGAACCAAAGTAACTTGGGGAAGTTACAAAACTTTATGGATATTTAGTTTGTCACTTTGGAATAAAACACTATTAATGACAGTGATACAATACACTACAAGTTGTTTGCATGGTTGTCATAAAAATTACATATGGAATTCATGAGATAAGATTGCTACAGAGATGCCCAGACTACAGAGATGCTCAGACTACCCAGGTGCACTCGTTACTCTGGACTGAGATGACAAGTCATAATGGGAAAGCTTTATCCCATGTAAAAATACCAATGAACTCAGGTATGGGTAACACATGTAACTTATATAGTATGTAAAAAATACTTGAATAGATTAATTTTATCCAGGCCTGATGTAGACCTTTATACGCCAGCACTGTAAAGCAGAGGTGGGTGGATCTCCATGAGTTTGAGGCCATTGTGGTCTACATAGTCTGTTCCAAGGTAGCCAGGGTTACATAGTAAGACTTTGTCCCAAAAAAAGGTGTTATTTTAAAAATGATGGCAAATACTTTTTAATAGTCATGGGTCCTTTGGTGTTGTCATGGACTGAATAAATATGTTTTATATAAAAATGTGATTGGATTAATTTAATGTCTATTTGGCATTCCCAGTGAAATCATGGAGCTATATGATACCCACAGATCTGGTGACTTTGGTTTTCTGAAGATGGAGTAAAATCTGATAAAAGGTCAGGCAAGAGCAACAGGAGTACTCTCTCCCCATTTAAGTGTGGTGAACATAGATGGGAAAATCACTCCTGGGAGTTAGGTATATTGCCCAGACTACTTTTCTTTCCCTTTGTGAATAAGACAAAGCTACCTTCCTGAAACATGTTTATCTCCACATTGTGTATTAGTTCAATCAGAAAAAAACAGTTTATTTTACATTATTCTTTCTAGATAATGTTAAATAACACTGACACGAAATAAGTAGTACAGGATCAGAGGGAACAAAAATCACCTACTGTGTTAATTTAAGGACTGAGCATAAACTTCACACAGATTTAAATGCCCCAACAGCTTGCAAATTGGTAACTGAAGTATTCACAAACAGAAGTTTCTGTAGGTGCACTAGTCACAAAGTCCACAGAATGGGGCTTTTTTATGTTTATTGTTTTCTTTCAAAGTCTGCCAATGCTGAGTCATGCACTCTGTGATACATGTGTGCTAAATGATGTCTGTTGAAGCTGAGTCCCTTGGGATTAGAATAAGAGCCTTGAAATCAAGTCTGCCTCAATATCAAGTTCATCTCTTCTCAGAAACTGTGGCCTATTGACTTTGAGCTACAGTCTTATTTTGTAAGTGTTAGTTCTTCATTTGTAAACCAAGAGCACTGGCAGATATTAACATAACATAACAAGCAAAATTACAAAAAGTGCTTAAATGTAATGTTTATGCATTTTATCCAGAGAAAATTAAATACTTAACCAGATTACTCTTATCTTTTTTTTTAAATAATGTGTAGGGAGATATGGGAAGTACCACAAAGATAACTGACATGACAGAGTATTTCTCTAGAGGGACAATAATTCTCAAAACAATCAAATGAGTAAATAATAGAAGAGAAGATGACAAAACTCCTGCAGATAAGTCTGGATTCTAGTTCTTAACCAAAGGTATCTTATCCCTGATGGCTATTTCTCAGTTTCCACTAAAATAAAAGCACTGATATGCCCTTGCTTAAATTATTATTACTTACCAATAGGCAGTTAGTGCAGCAAAGTAACTAAATAAATGCTTGCGTCAGATTATTATATCCAAGGTGGAAGCTAAGCTAAGAACCACTGCTTGTTCTCAAAATACCAAGCTCAATTGCTTTCTAGTCAAATGAAGCTCATTTCCAAAATAGGAAGGTCTTTATAGTTTTTCCCGTAGTAAGGAATTGAATTAGAAGCGCCAGAATCTCTCTCTCTCTCTCTCTCTCTCTCTCTGTGTGTGTGTGTGTGTGTGTGTGTGTGTGTGTGTCTCCTCTGAACATGCATGGCTGGCTGAATTTTGTCTGACTCCTCACAGAACTTGCTTGCTTAAGTTTTCCATGACTAAGTAAATTAGATCCATTCTAATTAAACAAAAGTGTAGAGACTTCTTCTCAGAGACAGGCTAAGTGCTCTGAGGAGTTGGAGCTTCCATGGTAACCTGCCAGAGACAATCTAATTGATTCACATGGTTCCTACTGCTTCTTATTGATTCCATGCCAACAAGCCTTGAAAACTGTCCATCATTTTACAGAGCTATTTATAGATCAAGTCCAGCAGAGACAAATAGAGGGTGGTAGGCCTTACGGACACTATTACTATACTAATGAATCATGAAAAAGATGGCTTGCTTTCTTGGCAATTAATTATCAACAAGGTTTGAATAGTTATACGGTAAAGAAGTAGATAATTTTAAAAACTAAATTGAATTATTCAAATCACATTTTTTTGTGTAAGACATCAACTAAATAATAGCAAGAAGAAAGTCCTGAAAAATGAAGTTCAATGGGATGGACACCATCATTCTTCTTCATTTGGTGTGAGTTTGCACCCAAATTTTTCAGACAATGTGCCAGATTGATAACAAATAAAGAGGAAATGATTAATCAATACCACAAAGACAAAAATATTCAGAAGACAGCACAACGCTTGAAGACCTTAATAATTTCTCATGGCTCTTACAGCTTGTTTCAACTGTCCTAGATCCAAAGGAGGTTAAAAAAGGGTAGTGAGTTGATCTTTATAAACCAGATTTCTAAATTGCATTGCCTCATATTCCTGCTGCTGCCTTTGTTGAGTTTGTCAGTAACATCTAAAATTAAAGTTAGTCTGGGAGATCGGTGCTCCTGGTGGTGTTGGTCGGTGCTTGTTTTCTATACTAGAAGTCACATGAACTGAAAGGACTGCATGAACATCTTGATTATAACAAGTTGTTTAAACAATCACATCACTTCGGGTGTTTCACAGACATTTAAAGTTCTCTTGCCTTGTTGCTTCAGTTGTACTTAGCAGCCTCCTGTCTTAGAAGCCAAACTCTCATCAGATTGTCAAGTCATAAAGCAAATTGGTTTTGGGTTAAACCTAATGGAAGAGTTTTAAGATGAGTTCTTTGAATATACTTTGGTTTTGAAAATCTTAGAATTTTGTTTTGATAAAATTACTGATTCCCTAGTTGGCTACATTTTAGTGTCAGCTTCTTTTAATTCATCCTTCTAATATCACTTAGTGCCTACAATTTTAATAAATACTTTTAATATAAAAATATCAATTTCTGCATTTTAAAAATACTTTATTGTACAGAAAAGCTCACTAGACTAGTGAAACAATTTGTTCTCTATTCTAAGAGTGTGGGTAGAGGTAAGAGATGTCTCAGGAACTGGTATAAATTGTACAAGCATGAATTCAAGTCTGTTTCTAAGATGCCATTTGGCTTACTATCTATTTTCTTATTTGGTTCTCCAAGAATTACTCTGATAGATCTTAACATGTTGGGATATCACTATGTATTTAAGAACATATTAATACTAATGTTCTCAATTGATACAGGCAAATTAAAGTAGTTTTTAGACTTTGACAAATGCTATGTGTATGTTCTGACTGAATGTTTATAAGTGATTAAATTAATTTAGAATTTGCTATTGTTGAAAGTTTTACTTTGCTTTTAGAAGCAGGTTAAGAATTCTGAGCAGGTCTTGGTCTTGCCATCATTCTGCCTCAGACATATTGTAGTTGGGATTGTGTGCATGGACCACGATGCCAAGTGAGACACAGCATTTCTTAATACTCAAATACCTTTTTCTCTCTAAGTTAAAATTTAGGAAGAGAATGTAGCAAACCATACATACTATGTAACTTCTCCATGATAAATATTATGCTATTTTTTGTCTAAAATGTAACATAGCACATATCTGGAATTACATTTCTCCTTCTACTTCAGATCAACTTCATCATCTTTCTACTTTTCCAATAGTTGAAAATACTCATTAGCTCACTTTATATCCTCAAAGTTCATTAAAAACCCATTCACACCATTTCTTTCTATATGTAAATAATATCTTGCTTCAAGAATATTTCTATCCACCTAAATTCTGTCATAGATTATTATATCTATGTGTCTTCTTTTTGGTATCCTTTCATTGTTTTTGAGATTTATATAAGTTTTCAAATTGTCAATGCATTTTATTCTCATTGCTGAATAATATCTTGTTTTACGAGTTTTCTAAACTTTAGAGTTACATGGCTGTATGGCAAGACATTTAAAATCCAGCTACTCTCATGGCGACTACCCTGAACCAAAGTCACATTACATCTTTCATCTGAATTGATGGATAACTCCTCCCATTCTCTATCTCTCTTCCTTTGGGACCTCCTCACATGCATACATGCCGCCACAATGTGTATTTTTAGTAATCTGGTTGAAGTGATTGAAAAATCTAAATAAGACTCTGTCAATATCCACTGAAAACTCTCAAGAGGCTTTTGCACGTGTAGTAACCTTCAAACAAACTACATCTGACCTTTCCTTCTAAGTGGAGCAGTTTCTCAAGGGTGAATGCATGCAACTGCAATGTTTTCTCTTCTTCATTACTTCCGCATGTGGTTTTATGAAGTTATAATCACAAAAATAATGTGAGGCTGTTTTTTTAGTGTCTTCATACCTAGTTTTATCTACTTCAAGGCAAGAAAATAGAGAACCATCATTTTCAGACCTCTATGAGACTAGGAAAGAGCAGAACCTATGTTGTGAAGCTGCTAAACCAAATTTAGGGGGTCATAAAAGTGCTTAAAGCATTCTCCTTAAGAAGCTTCTTAAGATTATACTATGTCAATGCTCCTAGATTTTGTTTTGCCCAGCCAATTTCAGATTATTCATGATTTGACTTCAGGTTGTGTGTATGTAAAGAGTGAGGGCAGGAGAGAAATGACTTCAAATTTAAGGACTATTGATGGTTATTTTAAGGCTTAAATTTCAAGGATTGAATCAATGAAATGTTGAGAATCATCAAGCATTTCACTAGCCTCAAGTGTTTGCATTTTAAATTATCAAATGTAAAGGGTCAAAGCTCTTGTTTAAATTAGCAAGGCACTGTTTGAAGACAATTTGAATCTCTACAGAATTTAGAAATGCATTTAAAAGATCAACAAAGACTTGCTCTGTACCTTCATTAATAACAACATGTTGGCTTAAGAAAAAAACATAAGATATCCTTTTATCCAACTATTACACTATTGTTACTGAAAAGTTAGCTGTAATGATAATTCTATGCTTTCTCTTTTTCTCCAAATTAAGCTCTAAGTTTCAGTTTTACTTTTAATGAGCTTGTCATTCTCAAGCAAGTAAGCCACATACACTGGGTAGTTTTCACAGAACTGTGGAATGATAATATATTTATAATGACTGGAAATGTTGCCTGCCATTTGAGGGTCATATCCGTTATTCATATGCAACCATACTCCAAACAAGCACTTTGTGTTCAGGTTTTTCACTTCTTGGCATTGCTGGCTGATTCATGAACCTAGAAAAGATAGTGAGTGTCGTTACTACACAAAGCCCTTCAAGGTGCCTCCAAGATCATCACTGAAATCACTGGAGCTACGAATCTAATTCCACTAATTTTTTTTATTTGAAATATGAACTTCAGGAAAAAAGCAGGTGTCATGAAAAGTAGAACTCTCCCACTGCTGTTGAGAACTTTTTCAGGTGAATTATGATTTGAATATCCGACAGTTGATTTATTCTTAGCATTAAAATCCAACTTGGACTTTATGGCACCCAAGGATTGTGCACTGATAGCCACATGAGTGGCTTCACTGCATTGGAATTAAAAGTTTGTGGTTTTAATGTTCTCCTCATTCTTTGGAATTACTAAGAGTAATTTGTTTCTGTGACTCTTAGCTTTGTTATCTGTTGTTAGCTATTCATTGAAAACTAACTACACATTAAATAGTAATGAGAGTTCTGAGTACACAGCCTGAGCACAAAATGGCCCAATATGTCTAGCTCGAATACATACGTCAGCCAAACACATGCTTAAATATGGGAGTCACTCAAAGCAACAATGTTCTTTAAGAACCTAGAAATAAATTCCAATAGCCATGGAACACTGCACCAATTGGAACCTATACGTCTGCTTGAGAAAAGGAGGAGACATCTCAGTAGTCAGTCCAGAGAAATACTAAGTAATCTTGAGTGAATGTTGAATTTAAAATGATAGAAGAAAAGGTTTTCTGAATGAGATAACAGAACACTCTGAAACCTTCAATACTGGGGAATTTCTAAAACTAAGGAAAAATCCTGCAGAGCTCGTGGAAAGTGGTGATGCTTCAAGCCATGAGTCCATAGAAGAGATTTCAGGGCACCACAGGATACAGTGGAGACTGTGGCTTTTATTCTGAGGGCACTGACAAGTGTAGAGGGTGCTTTGAGGGCCAGGGATGTGACCAGAAGTAAGTTAAAAAGAATGGCTCAATGAAAATTATGTCACATTGTAGCTTGTAATGACAACTTGAAAGAATTGGTACAATGACTAGAGGGTCATACAGGTTCATTCAAAATAAAGAGTGAGCAATTTGCTTCCAGAAAATTTATTGACAGCACTCTTAGGATGTACACTTAAGTATGAGATGATGTCATTCAATCCATTATCCAGAGTATACAATAGTGCTCAAACTTTAGAATTATACATGGAATGTGGAGATTAATGGAATGCCACTAGTAAGACAGGAAATCATGATTCATTATCATAAATAAGCCTATTGCCACTTGCTTGTTTTCTTTACTGAAAGCTATAGCTCAAATTCTGATTATCCAGGAGCCAAAATATTTGAAGTTACAAGTAGAACATCACCATATACCAGTGGTTCTCAACCTCCCTAATGCTGCAACCATTTAATACAGTTCGTCATGTTGTGGTAATCCCAACCATTAAATTACTTTTGATGCTACTTCATAACTATAATTTTGCCACTGTTATGACCATAATGTAAATATTTGATATGCAGATGGTCTTAGTCAACCCCTGTGACAGGGTAATTCAACTCCCAAAAAGGTTCCAACCCACAGGTTCAGAATTGTTGTTATATATCCTTTAATATAGTTTTTACTAAAAATTAAAAGGTTCATCACCAGATATTTATTTAGTACTCACAATCTTCCAGATACAGTATATAAAAGTAATCTCTATGCCTGATTTTTATTCCTAAAATCCATATGTACAGAGCATGGCATCTGTAGTCTCAATAATTTGGAAGGTTGATACAAGAGGATCATTTAAGACAAGGAGTTTGAGAAAAACCTAGTCAAAATACAAAGAGCCTGTCTCTAAAGAAAAAAATCTCTTTTATTATTTGGACTGGCATTAAGGTCAGTCACAGAGAATGTACTCAACATTTGAAAAACTATGGATTCAATCCACAGCAATAAATAATCATAATAATCAATAAAATTAGTTCATATGTTAAAGATTTATTATCCAATGCCTCAGAATATGACAACATATAAAGACAGAATATTTATCATTATTATTGTATTCCAGTGAGGCCATAAAGTGGTTCCTAATTCAATATGCCTTGCACTTCCTAAGAAGAAGACATATGAATATTTAGAGATATAGTGTTGGTGATTTGTATGCAAAAGAAAAGCTTTGTGAAGACCATGTAAGAAGGTGGGCACCCACAAGCCAAGGAGATTTAGTCCCAGGGGAAATTAAATATGCCAACCCCTTACTTTGGACTTTAAACTTCAGAACTATAAAAATGAAAGTGCTGGTCTTATGGTATCTAATCTATAGTAATTTGTTATAGAATTCATTAGCAACTGGACTCATTGGAAAGTCTATGTGCCTTTCTTCAATCAGTTTATGAGCTAAGCAACGATGGAGAACAGAGAATGCAAGTTCTACTGGTACTGATCAAAGTGCTATAGGGTAGGTAACCAGAATGCTATGTTGGTTGAAAGCTGCAAGAGAGTAGGAAGAACAAAATACAAAATAAGGGAGATGGGATAGAAAGTATTCAGGAATGCCTCAAAGGATAACCATAAGTTCTTGGAACTCATAGAAGATTGACACTGCTGTGTGTAGGACCTGGATCCTTTGCAAAAAGGGGTCAGTCATATTTGCTGATTTTTTATAGACTTGTTGACAACAGTATTATTAAAATATCTTCATGTTTCATATGACTGTTCCAGCTCTGGTTCCTAGTACCCTTCCAGTAGCCAGAAAGTTGTTTAAGTAACCAGTGGCATCAGCTTGTATCATTGGCTCCTTAAGATCCTTAGGGGATTACAAGATGAGTGAGTTAACCTATAAATAAGCAAATAAATTAATAAGTATATATTTTACAGGAAGTTAGATGTCATCTAGCTCATGTGGTTCCTTCTCAGACCTATTTTAATTATGCTTTAGCTCACCACGCCTTGCCTTAACCTTAGCCACATTGATGTCTTCTTGGTCCACAAGAGAATCTACAGTCACTTCTATGGCAAGGACTTCATTTCTTCCTTTCATCCAGAATACCCCTCTAAAAGGCTTTTTTCATGTCTATATCTTTATCCTTCTAGCCTTACTTAAAGCATTATCTTTTTTGTATAGGTCTTCTCTAACATACCTATAATACCATCTTCTATGATATAATCCATTATATAACTATAATTTTAATTAGACTTATTCTGTATTGAACCATTCTCTCTGTCTCTATCTCTGTAATTCTCTCTCTTTCCATCTCTCTCTCTCTCTCTCTCTCTCTCTCTCTCTCTCTGTGTGTGTGTGTGTGTGTGTGTGTGTGT
Source organism: Cricetomys ansorgei (assembly GCA_026225945.1). Classification (NCBI taxonomy): domain Eukaryota; kingdom Metazoa; phylum Chordata; class Mammalia; order Rodentia; family Nesomyidae; genus Cricetomys; species Cricetomys ansorgei. Next base: position 4,923,511 of record JAMJFZ010001390.1, read on the forward strand.
GTGTGTGTGTGTGTGTGTGGTATTGTACATATATGTGTTGGAGTGGGTAATATCCCTGTATGTGCATGTGGGTTACAGAGGAGTTCATTAGGTGCTTCCACCACTCTTCTGAGACAGGGATTCTCACTGTATACTTTCTTTTTCTTTTTAGATAAGCTGGCTAGGCAACAGGCCCCAGTGATTTATTCCTGGCATTTTATGTACATTCTGGAAATACGAACTTAGGTCTTTTTGTTTGTTCAGAAGGCACTCTGAGCCACTGAACTATCTCCCTAGCCATCATATTTCTTTTCTTTTTAAAATATTATTTGTTATTTTTTGAAATTAAAATATAATTACATCATTTTCCCACTTGACTCCCCTCCCTTCAATCTTCCCTAGCATTTCCTTCCTTGATTTATCTCTCTCAAATTCATGGCCTTTGCTTCTTTAATTGTTACTAATATATATTTACTTCAGCATGTTCATCAGTTCTCTTTTCTCTCAGACTTTGGTTTGTACTTCATGTCAGTAGATATCTCTCAAACTGGTTGACTAATACAGTGTATATATTATCTTGATACAGAATGGATGATAGTGTTACATCATCTGCAGTGACTGGAACTGAACTCATGGTCTCAGTCTTCACTACAAAACAGTGAATATCAACATTCTTATGAACCACTTGCCAAAAGTGAAGAAAGATTTTTTTTAATTTTAAAAAACCAACTTTAAGAAAGGTAAATGAAGCAAGAGAAACATTGAACATTGTTCCAGAATAAGACATTACATCATACACATCTGCAAGCCTGCACAATATTTCCTTGGATTCCACAAATCACAGTTAGTCACATGGACAGAATTAATCCAGAGGACTGGCCAACTGGCTTTGTAACTGACTCCATGCATGACACTTAATTGTAGAATGTGCCTTGTGAATCATGGATAATAATATTGGACTGGTCCTCTAGCTCTCAAAGAGGTAGTCTGAGAAGTAAATAGGATTTTCATTTTCAGTAACTGAGGACCCTTGGGAGAAGGATGGGAAGGGAGATGATGGCAGCCAAATACCATTAACTCTATATATTTGCAACAGAATTTACACTGATTTACTGAGCAATGCTTAGCATTAGGAGAAGTACTTTGGTTTCTCCAGAAGAGGATCCCCTACTGTGTCTTCTATGCTTAATGACGTGTGGTTTCCTGGAACTTCATAGATACACCCTGCAGTGTTGAATACAGAACGAGGAGTAACTGGTACTGTAAGATAGTACTGTTCCAGAATGCTAAATTCATAACTGCTCCTAAATGTAGTGAAGTCAAATGTTATCCATAATTTCAGGATGCAGATTTACTTATCCCATTGTTTTTAACCTAACTGGCATACATAATGTGTTTCAGTATGACAGCGTTACACATCCATATTTATGTACTGGGTCCTCATTTCCCCCATTGTTCTTGTTTGTTCTTTTTTCCTCTCTTACCAGTAACCCTCTTTCCTCAAAATAGTCATAGATTTCACATATGAGAAAAGTTATGAAATATTTTTCTTTCTGAGTTTGGCTAATTTGATAAATGTCCTGGTCAGCACTTGCATACTTTTTATACAAATGACATAATTTCATTCTTTCTAGCTAAATAAAACTCCCCATTGTCTTGGTATTAACCACATTTTCCTTACACATCTTCTGTCTGTTGCTGTTTACCTAAGCTGATTGTGAATAGTATAGTACCACAATAAGGAGACTCAAATTTAGGTGGGTGTGTGGCTCGAAATGCTTAAGGAGGGTAGGTGCTGATATCATTGGTCTGCTTCAAGCATTCGTGGCTGAATTCTATTCAAGAGTTTATGGGAGAAAAGGGCTGTGGTATCTAATGCTGGAGACAAAACAAGTCCTCCTGCAGGAGGCCGATAGGAATTCAGCAGAGGAAGGTCCACACAAATATCTGAGGCTCTAGGGAGGGGCCTGGCCTTATAGAAAATGAGCATCAGGAGGAAAAGTATAAAATTCAATAGACACACTCATGTCACACAATGTAACATGAGTCACATTTTCCATTTCCTCTAGGGGTGACCTCAAACAATTACCTTTGCTTCTTTCCTCTACAAAGCTGAGCAATGCAAGAACCTACATGAAGTTTATGAAAATTAAGAGGATTAAAATCTGAAGTATCTAGGTAGGTTTCAGCCACATAAGAACTCCATAATGTTTGTGTTTCATTGTCATTTTCCTCATCATCACTGGCACCAGGGTAGTAATGGCTTATTGTTATGACACTTAGGGAACAAAACCAGATGAGGTGCAATTTGGAACCTATCTTAGTTATGGTTTCTGTTGGTGAAATGAAACATCATGATCAAAAAGCAACTTAGAGAGGAAACGGTTTACTTGGCTTACATTACATGTCACTGTTCATTGCTGAAGGAAGTCAGGACAGGAACTCAAGGAGGGCAAGAATCTGGAGGCAAGAGCTGATGCAGAGGATATGGATAGGTGTTACTTACTGGCTTCCTCTCCATGGCCTGATCAGCTTCTTTCTTGTAAAACACAGGACCAGTAGCCCATGGATAGCACCATCCACAATGGGCTTGGCGCTCAACCATCAATCACCAATTAAGACAAAAATGCCTTACAGTTGGATCTTATGGAAGCATTTTTGCAATTGAGGTTCCCTTCTTTCAGATAACTCCAGCTTGTGTCATGCAGATATAAAACTAGTCAGCACATAAGTACAGCAAATCAGATACCATAGGATTCATCTACAATATGATTAATATAATGACATCATCTCTGGTGTCACTAAACAATGAGGTCTAGCTTCCTAATAATTTTGCTGACTAGGTTAAATCTAGCTCATAAAATGGATCGATCATAGGCAACGTTGGGGACTTAATTATCTAATGCTCATCAACCAAGAAAAAAATATTTCTCTCCTCTCTTTTTTAATACTGTATTTTGGTCTGTAATAGATGGCATAAATTTAGGAGAATGGCTTTTTAATAGCCAATATTCTGGAAGCAATAAAGAAGTTGACTATTACTTTTCAGAACCTGGTGGTTTATATAATTGCAGTTTTCATCATGTTCTTTTTCTTTTTCCTTCTTAAAGTGGAATTAGTGACTCTTTTAAACAATTATAGAAACAGAACCACCACCAAGCTAATCATTTCTTCCCAAATAAATAGGAAGGAAGCTTCTCTAACAGTACATAGAAAGGACACCCTTTCTATTGTGAATCCCAGCCAGGAACTATGCCTGAAACTTGAGCTACGATTTGTCTGCTGTTTATATTTCAACCAGACATGAGAAGAATTATGAAATGTCATCATAGAGGAAAAACAATTAGTGAATGTGCTTCCTAAATTCTTTATACCTCCTAGTAGCACCCGACGTAAGTTCTCCCCTAGTGAGATAGAGTTCAACAAAGAAACTCATTAATTTGCTTCTCAATTAATAAATATTTGTAAGCATTACTATTAGCCACACACTGTGTTAAGCAATGCTGATACTGGAGTAAATGAGAAACACTCAACTCACAGACTTCGCACATCCTACTTTCTAGAAGTTTTAACAACAACAACAACAACAACAAAAAGAGATCAATGCTTTCTCTCTTCCAACTTCTTGAGCCTCAGATGAAAGAGGGGAAACAATGTCTCCAGAATATTCTTTGTGAAATCCTATGTTAGATGCTTCATATCTTTGGAGAGACAGTTCACTTCTCACAGATGTACCAGATAACTAGCCTGTTATTTAGATGTCTGTCCTTATTCACCTTCTCAAGGAAAGAATTCCCCAACCTTCATTGTAACAGTATTTAGGAAGCTCATTGCTGAACATCATCCTTCTCCAATTTTGATCTAAACTCCAAGTTTAAACTGTTGCCACAAAACTGAATGTTGGGGTTTTGAAAAATGTGTTCATACTTAAAAGGTATTAAAAGTATTGAGAAAAATGATTCAATATTAAACATATAGTGGATCAATGTTACTGGAAGTCCTTGGCCACATTGGATCTCATAATTTCGCTGTTGCCCTGGTTCTGAACAATACTGCACACATTGAAGTGCACATACTGTGAGGCCACACAATACCAAGTAAACTGCCTAAAACATCTCAGCTGATACCAAAGACTATTCTGATGGTTTGAATTACAGTGTTTTATTATATATGTGTGATGTTGAAAATGTCACCTCAAAGGCTCAAACATTTAACACTGGTGAAGATCTTTGGGTAAGTTTATGGGGAGCGTGGTCTTACTAGAGGAAATATACAACCTTGAGGTTTAAAGGCATACACTATTCCCAGTTCTCCCTCTGCTTCCTACATAGGTTCAAGATGTGAGCTCTCAGCTCTTAGCTCTCAACTCTCAGATTCCACCTCCAGCTGCCATGTTTGCAGCTTGATGCCATACTGTCCCTGACATGATCTCCAATTCTATGCACTGTAAACTCAAAGAAACCCTTCCTTCTGTATGTGGCCTTACAGAGGTTCTGCATTAATGGAAACATAATGTTGGCAATGCAGAAAACAGAGACTTTAAACATTCCCTACTATCATTCCTCAGCATGCACGCATTGAATTATTATAAGTTTGAGTTACATTGTGTTAGAATATTAGCTCTTAAAAATGTTAGCCATTAGAGTTTGCGTTGCTGACCTGAGTTTTATAAGAATAAAATTTAAATGAACTTTGGCTTGAGATTAAGACAGAATTTCCCACAGTTTATGAAATGGTCTTTCATAACACACTTCTACCAGTTTGATTGGGGTTTATGTGAAGCAGCAGGCACAGCACTGACTTTTACAAAACTATGTGCTCTATTAACTACTAAGACACTTGCAGGTAATCTATATGCCACAGTATCAAAGACTAACTTTCTTTATAAAATTAACCTATTTAATATACAAATCTGCTTTTGTCTTTAATAAATTCTCAACTGTATACCTCAAAACATGTTTAAACAAATTTAAGATTATCAGTTTTTAACCTATCTATTTTATATGAATATATCTAGGTTTATGTATAAATTTATTGAGCATAAAGGTGCTGTGACTGGAAAAGGTTTCATAAATCCTTGCCTGGACCTTATATTTTCATGTACTGGATAACCTACTTGAAGAGAAATGACTTCCTTTTTGTATGAGAAGGAGGGGGTGAAAGTAAAACTGTTTGTTACAGTAAAATCCTTTATGTGGGTTAATTCTATGCTAACACAACACCATACTAACTTTAAACATGGTAAGCAGGGTAGCAGTGTAAAGAATATTAATTGGTGCTATTGTTTTTGCAGTCATTTATAGACAGCTCATCAGGAACTAAATAATTAGTATTAGGTATCATGTTTTTCTCTATCACTAAACCAAAAATAAATACACATGGAAATGCCACTCAGTAGCCAGGAGGAAAATAAGGACCAATGATCAGCTTGGCATTTTAAATAAGAGCACTATTCTCTTTTGGTTCGATATAAAAGTTTATATGCAGGAAGCTACTATAATTTACACTAGGTTCCAGGTATGCTTAACTGCTGCCTCAATTCTGTTGTTGATGTTCCCTAAAATATACTTGGTTACTATTCTGAGTATGTCAGTTTTAATTATGAAGCATGGTGATCTAATCAACAAATAATACACCATCAGGAATAATGTGTAAAGAAGGAAAATCTGAAATAACAACGTCTGAAATGTTCATTTATGGAAAGAAGACTGCAGCTATTATATTCCTGGTATATAAGGTGAGACAAAGCATTATGGGAGTGGAATGTTTTCAAGGTTAAAACGTCCATTTGTAGAAATTGGAACAGTTGCCCATCTTAAATTTCTCTTCATATATCTGTCACAATAATTAAATAAATTAATCTTTAATAGGAGTATATCATATAGTGAATGGTCCAAACATCATGAGTATGTGTGCAGTAAAAATCAGACTCCATGTATTAAAAACATTAAACAAAAGAGCATGAAGTTGGGAGGGGTGGAGGATCAGTCTGGAAGATGTTAACAGTTCAAAAAGGACTGAGTATAAGCAAGAAGAATTGCATGAGTGTATGAAATTCTCAAATAATTAAAATCATAGAGGGGTTCATGAATCTTCACCCTCATCTTAGGACCTATTAGAAATTGTTGGTTGCTAGGGGAGGGAGCGTCAGTTTTTATAGGGGATCCAGTCCTGGAGAGGCTATCTGAGGTCCAGAGATGTTCCTACACCAAATAGCATACAGGCAGAAATAAGTGGACACAGCGGTTATTAAATTTTTTAAAGAGCTCATCCATAGGATGAGTAGTAGCTAGTTTTGCATGAGACTTTTCTGTTCCTGAACACTTCATCTAGTGTGAGTGAAGGAGAGGCACTTCAGTAGGGAACTGCATCTGCATTGGTATCCAGAGATATCTTTTATCTCTAGCGTGAGATAAGGTCATTTCTAGTGGAGCAGCTAGAAAGAGATACTTGGAGGCTTAGAATAAGTTATTTCATAAACTATGAACAAGTTAGTGCAATAGTTACATGTAAGTAAATGATATTTATAGTATTATCACTAAAATATATTTATTGCCTAATAGCATATTAGTATTAAAAAGAGATCATATATGCTAAGACATAAAAGATACATAGTATTTCTACTAAATATATAATTTAAAAGATGCATAATTGTCCCACTCTCTGACTATATCTCAAAGTCTTTGCCATTTTGTTTCCTTTCTGTGAAAAAGAGAAAGGTGTGCTCACTTCATTGGAAGGTGTTCTGCAATCAGTAAATGGATAATCGATGCAAATTAGTTTTCATGTATAGAGTACTGAAAAAGTGTATTATATTTCCTTTTTATAATAGTATTATTAAAAACAATCTGTGTAATATACATCAAGATAATTGTATTTGGTAAATTAGTGTTTAGCTTATTCTGCATTGATTCAATATAACCTTTCTTAGTCAGAAATCATTGCGTCTTTTAACAGTCAGCATCCTTTCCTCTCCATCTGACAAACAATTTTTTTAAAGCTACATACCCTGAATATCAACTATCGTATAAAAATAACATATAGTATGTATTCTTTTCTGATTCACTTCATTCATGGTACAATATATTCACAGTTCATCTGCTTTGGAGGATCTGGAGGATCTGTCGATTTTTCTTTCTCAGTGTAAAATGAGAGCCTGAGGAAGATATTATATTCCACAATATAATATGCATTATATTGAGTTGGCTATTTGTTACTTTTCATCTTTTGTGCATTATAAATAATAATGTTATGGACATTTATGGTTGAGTTTTATGTGGACATTTGTTTTCAATTCTTTTGACGAATATCTTAGTTACAGTCCTACAGGTATAATTTCTGGATCATTTGCTTAATTTATATTAGTGCCAAACATTTTTCAAAAAGAGTTACATGGCTTTATATTCCTATTGACAGTGAACAATATTCTATTTTGATGTATCCTTGCAATTCTCCATTATTATTTACATCTTTCAGTTTAGCCATCCTCATGAAAGTGATGTGACCAGGTTTTGTCCTTTGTTTTCATCGTGACTAGCACTAATGAACAACATTCCATTTGCTTTTATTGGTCATTTCTTGATCATGGCTTTTATATCTATCTTGCTCTACACCTATTGAATTCTTGTGTTTTTGAAAGTTGGCTAATTTGAAATTCAATATAGCTAAGTCATTTCTATTCCCAATCTGTATTATTTATTCTTCTAAACAGTACTTAAATACTATGCTCCATGTACTTTATAATCTCTAATATCTAAAACTAATCATTGAAATTATTAACTTTACTGACCCTACTGTTTATATTAGAGCATTCAAGGCAAGCTAACTTGCCTTGCTAATTCATTGAGAGAAAACAAAAAGCACAGAGACTCATTTCAGATCTCATGTTCAGATAGCATAGAAGCCACCAAAACTGAACAATTCTTCTGACCCTAGGTGAATGCCAGAACATACTGTGATACATGCATTTTTCCATTGTTCTGCCATACTTTTTGATTCTCCTTTGGTGGTTCTCCCCATGAAGAGTAAGATCCATGCTCCCTAGCAAGCCATCTGTTGCCCACCATTCTTCACACCCTCATCCATCACAGACTCACAAGGTGCACTTTACTCAACCTGCTGTCGGAGAAGAAAACCATGGCTTTATAAAGAAAATCCATTCTTTCATCTTTATGTGTCTGTGGCTCACAGCTGGGAAATTGTCAACATATCTGCTTCACCCTGGCCCTGCAGTCCATTCTTTTCCCTTGTTTGAGCACATAACTTTTCTTCACAATCAGTACGTGCTGTATAACCCTTGTGTCCATAGTATATACAACAAATGAGAATACGATAGAGGAGACTGTCCAGTCCCTGGCCCTTAAAACTTTGGGTCCATCCAGCACCTCTTCCCACCATTATCCTTTATAGTAAAAGCTCAGAAATCATATAATTTGCTATTATAATCTTACCACTGGGGCTAGAGAGATGACTCAGTGGTTGTGAACATTTGCAGCTTTTGTAAAGAACCTACATTCAGTTACCAGCACCCATATTGAGTCTCACAGATATCTGCAACTTGTGTTCTAGGTGATTTGATGGCTTCTTCTGGCTTTTGTGGGCATCAAATGTGCACACTAATAATGGAACTGGACATCAGCGATATTCTACTGACACCAGCAGTACAGCATCCCAGAGTTATCTATCTTACATTTGTATTGTAGAAAAAAACACTAACCCAGATATTAGTGTGTAAATGTACACGTAATGTGAAATACTCTAAACTAAGGAATGGTTTGGGTCTTGAGTATGCAAGCTAACTATTAAGAGGATTATAATTAAAGGTTCATTTCTTATAGCAACAAGAAACATTTTAATCAACATTGACAGCATTAATTCCAATTATAGAATTGGAATTAATAGAATACAAATACAAAATAGAATACAAAAGTTCTGTTTAAAATTGTAATGAGTTAATAAATTCAAGTGAATATTTTAGAAGGAAATGTCTACAGAATTTTGCCAACTGTCTTATCAGTTGCTTACATTAGGATAGGGGTGATACCAAGTCAGAAACAACAATAGTTTATATGAAGGACTTTTGATATTCACAAATAGCATTTGTACTTTAATGTGAAACCAAATTATCCTTAAGGATTTCTGATAATTAATCAATTAATTTTTAGCTTAGGGGTTTTAAGAAACACATTTTACTTAGCTGAACAAACAGACTAGCAAACTCAAAATAAAGGCCCATAAAGAGAGTTCTCTAAATCTTTGATTATTAATTTGTAGCATTTGCATAAATGTGAATAAAGATGGGTGGTTTTAAATGACTGCCACTAATTAAGATCCTGAAGCAAACAAAAGACTCAAAATATTATGTACAACGGCAAGCCCATTAGCATATCCTATCTAATATCTTCTTCACAATGACATGAATAAAAATATTCCAATTACACCTGAAGCAATAATGTAGCTAAAGCAATAAATCATTTGAAGGAATATGGGGGAGCTTATTTTTTAACACACCAATTTAGGTATTAGGATTGTCATTCCAATATAAACACAAAATAGAATTACATTTGTAGAGATGAAAAATTACTTAAAGATTTATTCCTTTCTTGGAAAATTTTAATCATTAGGTAGATACGTGATATGAGGTGTACTGGTTTTTAAAAACCTGTCAGATTGCTATTAGAAATCTCCTTCAAATATCCACAAGTACAATTATTAATTATTAGCACGGTATGCCGGTCAAGTCCAAAGAGGTTAATGCCTGCTTGCCTTCTTTCTTTTCTGTTTCTTTCTTTCTTTCTTTCTTTCTATCTTTCTGTCTGTCTGTCTTTCTTTCTATCTTTCTTTCTGTCTGTCTTTCTTTCTTTCTATTTTCTTTCTTCTCTTCTTACTTTTTTTCTGTAATCTTAAAAGAACTAGAAGGTAGGTTTTCAGTTAGTTGAACTCTTCAGTGGTATCTTTATGATATGTCATGAAGTTCATATAAAGGAGGATAGCATCATAGATTAGGGCAAAGCCCAAAGGGACATTATTACACAGAGTCATACCACATGGGATGGTGTCATCTAATTTTAGAAAAGACACTACAAAGAGAGACTTGCCAGGGAAGCTTTGTGTCTTCTGTCTGATGAGCCCCTGGATTTCTATGATGCCTGGTGCACAGCATTTCAGGCTGGATATTCACTAGCTCAGTGGCATGAAAAAGTAATTCTGCAGATTATACTAGCTTTTGCCATTGACCTTAGGAATTTGAAGTTACAAATAACAGATGTTTTAAAATCAAACACTTACTATAAGCCTTTAAACTATTAGAATCATGTTGTGATATTTTTAGAATGTTTTATGTATCTCCCTTTTAATATGATTATGATGTTCCCCAGTTTCAATGTCCTCCCATATAAAATATTTTATACTTAGGTAAATTTTAAAATACCATAATGAAATTTTGATTAGCAGTGGAATACTTGTGTAAAGACCCAGAATATCTACAGTATATATGTAAAATTTGGAATTTAATTCCACTGGTCAAATAGCTGAATAATCTATTTTTTTGCCAAGTTTTGATTAAACTTCTACTTGCCTATTTCACAAAGAACTGTTATTAAGCAAATCAGCTTGACCCTATTTTTTAAAAAAAAAAAAAACATTTCTCTTTGTTCATCCACTGTGCAACTTAAAGAGTAGGAATTATGAACTTGTAGAATGATTTAGATTTTCTGAATAAATTTAGAAAGAGAAAATAAAAATCTCTGATTTCATAATAAAAGAATTCTGTCTCTGGACCACAGTGGTCTGCATAAATGTAATGTCTATTTTACTGGCATAACCAAGAATCTAGGACTGACTAATAATGGTTCCAATATTCTCTTCTCAGTGATTAACAAAAACAAATAAGTCCTAGACATTAATGAACAAAAGTCACTCAGTGTTCCTTCGGGTTATAAACATAGGCTCTAATTTTTTCAAGATTCTTTTGCATACCAAAGTTGTAAGCCTGTAAATGCTGGGCTCTTATGTTCCAAGCAATATCACAAAGGATAAAAATAATGGACTAGACTAGTAGTTCTCCACCTGTAGGGTGTGACCCCTTTGGGGGCTGAATGATCCTTTCACAGTGGTCAACTAAGGCCATCTTCATATCACATATTTATATTATGATAACACAGCAGCAAAATTACAGATATGAAGTGGCAACAAAGAATTTTATGGTTGGAATCACCACAACACGACCCTATATTAAAGGGTCAAAGTGTTAGGGGGTAGTTGAGAATCACTGGACTAGATAGTGCAGTAAAAAACAAAGAAAATGAAATATTACAGATTGATGGCATCCTAATGCCAGTAGCAATTCTGATCTCTTGGTACCTAGTTCTTAGACCTTATTCTTTTCTTTGAAAAAGCAACACTTGATTTTTAGCATCATTCATTAATAAATTACCATTTTAATTTAGTTATATTTTTTTCTTCTATAACTGAAAAAGTTGTGGTTGACAATTTTCTTCTAAATTTGATTAATAAAGTTGAACAAGCTGTATTGAATATTATGGAATTCTTTTATTAAGTTCACATTTATTGAACATCAACTATATGATAAGCATGAAACTCACAGGGAATAAGCCACAGTCTTCACCTTCATCAAGTCCCTGGTCCGTGGAAAAGCTGCCTCATAACCTCAGAATTGAAATGAACTTTGTTTTAAGCTAAAGACACTTAAATCTGCTTAGTGATGCAAGAGGAAAATCATAGTGGAAAAGACAGCGAAAGAGCTTTTATAATGAAGGTGGAGACTATTAAGAGAGCAGGACACATGCAAGTCTCTAGATGTTGTCTAGAAAAATGAGAAAACTGTGGCCACCTGTGCCTTTTGACTACAGACATCTGCAAGAACAAGAATATCCTGAGATTGACAATGATTGTGCCCAAATGTATGTCAAGGGGTGATTTTTACTGGACAATTCTACAGGGAATATAAAAGTGTATTTCCTTCTTCTTCTTTTTTTTATTTTAGACATGTGTCCACATTTATTTCCTAGAGGTCGACAGTCCATATCAAGATTTACTTTCCCTATCTTCCTTGGATCATTGGTGCATGCTTATCTGAGCCATTGACTCCTAGACTCTGACCACTAGGAATTCTAAAATGTGCTTTTCATTCATACTGTACAGTTTTTCAGTTTGATTTTGCCTACTCTCTTATTTTTCCACTCTTCCTTGTCTCCCTCCCTCTCTCCTCTCCAGCCTCCCCTCCTTCCCTTTCTTTCTTCCTCCCTTCCTGACACTCACTATATATTCCATCATGGTGTGGGACTTACTATGTACTTCAGTAGCCAGACTGGTCTTAATTTCCTGAACCTCTTGCTTCAGCATTCCAAATGCTGGGATCACAAGTCTGCAACACCAGCCAGAACCTTCTTCTTCTTTCAATTAACTAAAAGCATGGACTGATGAAAAATCAAGCAGTCATGGTCTCTATTTTCCCCCACAAAATAAAAATAAGAGTAAATGCACTCTAAATCCTGTCTGGGGCCTTTCCATGGCCAGGAAGAATTGCATAAAGACACTTGCTTTTCCCCTGCTCTTTCTAGTGCTCCATTTCAATTTCCTAAAGAAACTTTTTCTTCTATAGAAGTCTTTTGCCTCTGCTTCTTATAGTATTTTAATCTCTAAATCTCAATATTTAACTAGTATATTAAGTTTATTAGTTTTCTTATACATGTAAATAAACTATTTTTTTATATTTTAAAATCTATTTTGAATAAATACACAGATTCAAGATAATAAACATAAGTAGGTAGAAGCAAAGTGTCCACCACTTAACATAAATATAACTTGTATTTTTATGAGAATATGGGAAGCAGTTCTATGATCCAAGCAGATCTGTGTTGTATTTTTGTCTGTGAAAGCAGTCTATAATGAAAACGACTTAAGAGGTATTTAAATGTGTATGGTCCTGTCATCAAAACCATCATTAGCATCGACTTCAAAACATTTCCTTCTAATACTCTTAAAGCAATGAGAGTACCTTGCCTACTCAAGTCATTTCGAATTTTTTAACTATTATTTGAGCTGGATAAGATTTTATACTCCACAAACTTTCACTTGGTCACATCTTAACTCAAAGGTCTAAAAAAAATCTATATACCGTGTGTGTGTGTGTGTGTGTGTGTGTGTGTGTGTGTGTGTTTACACGGAGGATAGTGTATGTGTGTGAGTGTTCCTCTTTCCCTCCATTTGAGGGTGGTGCTGAGCTAAAGCATATTCAGTAGATGTTCTCATTTTATTCTTCAATGGAGAGAATAATTTTTGTTATCAAGAATGCATGAAGGAGATTCTGAAATTTAAATTGATAAACTATAAAAAATAGCATAGTACAGATGGAATGACACTTCATCAAACTCAGTGATGACTCTGTGGATTATCCAGGCCCAAAGTCATGTCAATTCATACAGAGATATGCAGTAAGGTCAGAGTTAGAGAAAGAGCAAGGGCAGTAGATGTAGTTTGAAGCACTGGGGGCTCACTGATGATGGCTGGCAGAGAGCCAGGCAAATTCCTGAAGGAACCCAGTCTGGCTGATATCTTGATTTTAGTTCAGAGACACTAACTCAAACTTCTCACTTACAGAAATACAAAGATTAAATTTGTGTTACTTCAATCTAGTCTTTCTGTGACAATTTTTTTTTATAGATACTATAGGAAGCTAATACAGTGTCATACCATGTTTTCCCAGTTAAAAAAATAAAACACAGTTAGCAACTGGGAGGTTTCTTCTAAACCTTTTACTGAGGCAAAAAAAGAAAAACAACAGAATGAGGTATAGACATCAAGTAAATTATTGAAAATTACTAGAAACTAAACCATGGACAGAAGTATTTGAATCTAATGCTCTTTAAAAAGCCTTTATCCAAATTGATGACAAATTCTAAAATGTCTTCCATTTACCTGACTGCAGAATCAATATCTAACTCTCCTATGGTACTTTAAGAATATAAAGGCTCTTGAGGTTGGAGTGATGGCTCAGCAGTTAAGAGCATGGACTGCTCTTCCAGAGGTCCTGAGTTCAATTTCCAGCAACCACACAGTTGACCACAGCCATCTATAATGGAATCAGATGCCCTCTTCTGGCATGCAAGTGTACATGCAGACAGAGCACTCATGTAAATAATAAAATCTTAAAAACGAAAATAATATAAAGGCTCTCAAGGGATGTCTAGAGTAAGGAAAACATTGAGATTCATAATTTTATTCATATAATGGTAACTCGTTTATCTAAAGAATACTAAATCACTGCATTTTTATATTTCTCATCTGTTAGCCATTACATGGAATTTATAAGCAGTGCTAATAATAATCTTAAACATTTTAATGGTACAGCATTGTTTCTTCCTTACCCATTGTTCTAGAATTAATAAGTCTTCAATTCTATAAGAAGGTGAAGATGACATTAGATCAAAGAAAAGTTATCTCTCAAACAATGGGGCAGAAGTCAAGGTAGAGGTGGGGCCTCCTGTTATTGGTAGCTTTGTGCCCTTGAACATGTCATTCTTCTCTACAGAGAACTTAGCCTCGCTCCTATAAATTGTGGGGGGCTTAAGAACTACATGATTAAAAGTCATTAAAATGACATGTTATTTCAAGGTGGCTGAATACAGAAATCCCCAAGTCAGCTCTTAAGCAATTTTCTAAAAATTGGTAGTAAACACAATCACACCCACCATGGGGTAACCACCCCACAGGGATGATTTGAGGACTTAGTTGAATGATGCTGAAAAGTCAGACCTCACAAGTTTATTATAGGCAGCTGTAATTTTAACTGAGGTTGGAGCCTGTCAAACTCAATTTTTTTTTTTTTTGTCAAGGTTAAGACTTGGCAAAGACTATACAGTTCTCTTTTCAAGAACATAATCCAAAATGATGAAAACTGCCTTTGAACTTTCAGGCTCTGTGGTGAGGCAAACGAATTAAAAGACATCTAAAGGTAGCAAAAAGGGAAATTGCCTTTCTTCTCAATTTGTCCAGGAAGAAAGCAGTAATCACATTGTTAGTATAAAATCTAACTTAATTATTTTAATGTGAAACTCTCGCAGACCCTCACAATTTACCATTCATCCCTGAAGCATAAAGATGGCTTTTGCCGTTTTATTTGATAGGTTGATATAAAAACCACAAGTGCTTGATCATTCCTATAAGGTTTCAGTTTATCTTCCATAAAAAATTAATTTGTGAGGAAAACCAACTTCATGTCATTGATGCATTAACAGTTTTAATGCCCATATTTATATAGACCATTTTTCAATATCTAGAATGAATCTACAAAAGCATAGAGAAAAGGCATCCAGAATGATTAGAGAGTATGACCAAAATTTACTTCCTATTATGAAAAGCCCATGGCCTAGAACAGTATTCTATTGCTAACCTCACCCCATGGCCCCCCACACACAACCCTGTTCCTCTCTGTTTCTCTGCATATCTTCTTCCTTCTGCTATTCACAGTGCTGGGGCATATTAACCTAGACTAAAGAAATTTTCTGTTTCAAACCTTGTCTCCTGCATGTGAAGCTCCTATGGTCAAAACTACTTCCCTGAGTGAGAACAGTTATCTGTTAGTTAGTAAGCCAGGAATAGCGTCCAAAGGTTCTACTGCCACAATTTCAAAATCTCCTTTAAAATACTACGTAGCACTGGAACACCAAATACACAGTCACTAAGTTTTCTTTGCTTTCCCTCTTCCTTTTTCTTTTGTTTCTGTCACTCAGCATTCCTTTTTCTTCTGTGATATTAGCACCCCAGTATATTGTGTAAGGAATTGCTCTTCTACACTTACTACAGGCACTTCCAGGGGGAATCTTGGGTGTGTTTTATGGCTCAGTGCATATTAACCTAGACTTAAGAAGTCTATCTCCAATCTTCTGCATGTGAAGCTCCACAATGTCAAAACAACTTCTCACCCAGGAGAACATGGCTAAGAGTGTGCTATAAACATGCACAAAAATGCTAGAAAGGCACAAAGAGGCTTCTATAGGGGTCTCTACATGGGAAATAGCTGCTCTTTCCGCTGAGACAGATGACAGCAGGATGTGAAACAGGTATTATCTGCAGCCATGTAGCACCACATGGAGCCAGAAAATAAATCCATTAGTGGGGAAGCCTGAACTGAGAGATTAAATGATTCCTAATGACATGTCAAATTACGTCCTACATCAAGCACAGAATAACCACTTGGGCTTTGCCGTTATCTAAACAAATAAACTTTTGTTCAAGCCAATTTGGGCTTAGTTTCAAGCCCCTTGAGCACTGACTAAGACTGTGACATCTAAATTTTAGATAAGTGGTGAAAGAATTATCAGGCTAAGAATTTCCCTTAACTATAACTCATACTTCTAGATGCGGAGCAGAACCAGCACGAAGAGAAAGGAGGCCCACAGCAATACCATATAAAGACACTATAGGATGCAGTGATGTGTTTTATATACTTCCCTTCAGAACAAGAGTTAGATAGGTATCACAAGGTATCAGAGTAAAATAATATATGTACCAAGCTGGTATTTAAGATTTCATTCTTACTGCTGTGTCTTCATCTCTATATTAGCACCACACACAGAGTCCTTGAAGCTACCCACTTCAGAAAAAAAATGGCAACAGTCTCTAGGGTAATCATGACCCTGTCTAAGTTCAATCTAATTTAATTTCACAAGATACTCATAGACCTCAGTGCATATAGAGGACAGTGGGTACAGGGTCCAAATTCCTCTACTCCAAAAGTTCCTGTCTTCATAGAGGGATAAATGAAGGCAAATATAATAAGAGAACAGTAAATTCCTGTTGCACCGGTATGCTGATGGGAAGGAGAAGGCCAGCCCTGAAGGTTAAAGCGCCTCAGCAGAGAAGGATTGTCTGTAGGGATGGTAGAATAGTCAAGGGAGGAAGCACCTGATGTCACTGCCTATTTTCTTTCTATATCTCCTTTTCTTTTGCCTCTCTTACTTTGTAACTCCTTTCTTCCCATTATGAAGACTGTTGTTCAACACACCAGCACTGTCTGAAACAAAGCCAATATACTGTCCAGTGAAAGAAAATGGCACTGGATTGTTAGGGTTCTTGAGCACATAACACAAAGTCTAGATTTAAAGGAAAATGAGTAGAATTTGGTATGGAAGGAAGTTTTACTCAGCCTGGGATTTTCTATGTGAGAGAATAAGTGGATAATGATGTAATATAGGGACTGGAGGTGATGAGCAGACTATAGAACTCAGACTTTGGTAGAATATGTGACAGCATAAAGCTGTCAAGAATTTGTGTCCTCAGTGCTCTCTAAATTTTTATCAGCTGAAAATACACAGCTAGAACTTTACATTCATGTTGTTCTCTATCAGCCTAGAATGACACCTGGATCATTACAAATAAAACAAAACCTGGGCTTTCTCTTTAAGGAATCAAAGTGGGAACTGTCCCATTTTACAAATCCCCCATGCCCATTCTAAGAGGGAAACCCAAGGGGCTCCCCAAGTATTGCCATTTCCTTTTTCTGGGGCAGACCTATTATGGTGTCACTGTTCGGAAATTCAGCAGCAAGTGAACCTGCCTGTGTCAGATGTGGGTCTATCCATCAAGGTGCAAACTGACACGTCCCTATTTTGAGCATGAATGTAGCAAGAAAAGGAAACCTTTACAACAACTTAAAACACTTGGATTAATTTTCTGTAGAACGGCTGGCAACAGAGAATCACAGAGAAGCAAATCCTGTCTGCTTTGACTCATGGAACTGAAATGCACAGTGTAAAATCAGGTTATCAGAGAAAATGAGTCTAATGTGCTAATTCATAGCTTTTTCTCTAAGCTTATGTCATGAGGCCCTTACATAATCTGGAGAGATTCTGGGCCCTTTCTCTAGGGAAAGTGAGTTCTAGAAAACAGAGGCGCTAGACAGGCAGGCGAGAAGTCCTTTAACAAAGGGGGAAGTCAGGTCCGTACTTTGTAGGAACCCATACTATTTGCATCCCTGACTCCTGGCATTTTAATAATGAAAGAAGGATGATGACTTTTTATTTTCCTTGAAGTACATATTTCCACATGCATGGCCAGAGTCCCCAGGCATGCCATGTGAAAAAGCAAGCGATGGCCTATTAATTTAAAAAGAGTCACTAAAGAGTCTGTGAAGCAATTCGGTGTTTAAAATGCGTGTATACTTTCTATTCGAGGTTACTTAGAGCAGTTACATTCTTAGCTACTTTGAATTGCAGAGTGAGAAAAAATGATCTGTCTTGAAATTCACCAGCTAGATGTATTCTTTGCATTCACTGCAATTTCCCCATATCTGAGTATTATATGTGTTTAAGAAAGTGGACTCATAAGAAAATCTCTCATGTTGGCAAATTCAAATGTCTTCAATGGGAACATAAATGTCTGTTACTATTTTGAAGAGTGATTCATTGCAAGTTTTCATCATCCGTATCTTCACTTACCAGGAACATGAAGATGATACAGCAGGATATGACAAAGGAGAGTGCTTTTCATGGAACTCTCGTTAACGAGGAGACTATAGCTATTTCCCTTGTCAATCCCCAATGATGTCTCCTTGTGGGTGGACAATGACTAATTTCTATATGAAGGAAGTTGCAGGCATACACATTGCCATTTCTGCATTTTTATGGCTGTTCACTCATGGAAATCTTCCAAAAGGAACATCTAGGAAGTCCCACTCTCATATCTCTCACTTGTACCTGCATAGAAGCACTGCTACCTCTAACGACTGCTTTGGGGTGACACACTGGTGTTAGGTTGACGTTTTAGTTATCTGGGACTATTTTCCAATCATAATGTATCTTTATTCTCTTACATCATTACTTCCCCCTCTTTACTAGATCATTAGAATATCAGGATTCCTAATAAATTCTCCTCTTTATTGTTAAAATATTAGAAACACAGAGTTTGATGCTATAGGACCAGTATTGAAGAGTCACTTTTCTCTTTCCCCCATGGGAGTCCCATGGATCAGACTCAGGTGTGAAGGCTTGGCTACTGAGCTGATTCACAAGCCCTAAATTCGATTTTATTTTTTAAAAAAAGGCTTTCAAGTCTACACTTTGATCTGGACTGGGACTTCTCTTTCCTAATCTAGACTCACATGTGTTTGTTCTGCTATCCTGTTCTGCACATCCCTGGTCACACAAGCACAGTCCAGTCAAGGTGTGGTCTACAGTCATTTGTTATCAGAACCACTCTTGATCTTTCTCCTCAAGTCAAAGGCACTTTGGAGTCTATCTTATTGCACTGATCAGCCTTTGGTTCATCCTTTTCTCTGACCAATTCCTCCCTTGGCTTCAGCATCATCTTCTTTGTTTTCTTTCTACCTTCATGCTATTTCTTCTCAATCTCTGCTATTGATTAGATACCAACTTATGGATCTTTGTGTTCTGGAAGTTCTCGGAATTCTGTCCTCAAATTCCAGTTATTTAACAAGACCCCCATCTCAAGTATATTAACTCTGAATGATTTTTTTGTTCTTTTCAACAGAGAGTTTCTCTGTTGTAACTCTGGCTACCCTGGAACTCACTCTGTAGACCAGGATGGCCCCAATCTCACAGAGATTCTCTTGCCTCTGCCTCCTGAGTCCTGGAATTAAAGGCATTTGTGACCACTGCCTGGTGGTGTGAAATTTTTTCAAGTACGAAAATGGAAGGTTCTTGCTCTCCAGATAAAAGTTAATGTTTCTCAGACTTTTGCAATTAAGTGGACTTAGACCTGTCTAGCTGGTAAGATGGAATTGTACTAAAATGATTTGGTAAAAATGTTCGTTCGAATCTTTACAAGCATAACACTGAAAAAATTTAATACATTTTGTTTCTAATCTAACAGTAGTCCTAGGGATAAAAGTACCAACAAGACAGGCATTTTTCATCATTACACTAAATATTTTTTTCTTCACTGCCACAGGGTTTTCAATATTAGTACAAATCCAAAGGCATTTAAAGCTGCTGACATCAATCAGCACTGTGTTCATCATGTTTCCCACCATCATCTGATAGCAAAGTCCATACAAGTCAGTTACAACTAAAAACACACTAAATGAGTCAGTACCTATCACTACTTCCATGAACTGTATAAATATGACAGTTGTGTCAAGGAGATCTCTCCTGCCACTGTTTGCTTTTTGAGCTGAATTACCCACCTTCCTCAGGCCAATATTTTCCTTTGAGAGAGCAAATGACACATATCCAGCACTCAGACTTTGATACTTGGAAGACATTTTCTAGAGAATGAACAGAGTGAGCCTGTTCCTTCAAGGAAACAATTGACAGCCGTGTGGCTAATGATGAACTTGGAGCTTTCAAGCAAACATCAGATGTAAGGAAACACATCTGCCAGTGTGAGCTGGGAAGCTTTGCAAAGCTCAAAATTCCTTTCTGACTTTAGCACTGGTGATGTTAATGAATACTGATGTTCTATATAAAATGTGCCAACATTTGGAAAATGGACATAACTTTGTAAATCATGATTTTCCAAATAGCCAAAACCCATGTGTAGGTTAATGATCCAATGTGCAAGACAGGATCAAAGAAGGTTTTGTACAGTGACAGTGTTTGTCTAGAGTGTGACAAGCTCTTCCTCTCACATATGCTCTGTGTACTGCCTTCTAATGAATGTGGGCTCTTGCTCCATCCTTTGTGTCTTGCTTGGCTTTTTTTTTAACATACCCTGAGCCTTCTCATTCTATGTCCTCTGTCTGG
The DNA here is from genome assembly GCA_026225945.1 of Cricetomys ansorgei. Lineage (NCBI taxonomy): Eukaryota > Metazoa > Chordata > Mammalia > Rodentia > Nesomyidae > Cricetomys > Cricetomys ansorgei. The sequence continues at coordinate 4,944,213 of JAMJFZ010001390.1, forward strand.
AGAACATCATCTGCAGAGCCTCACACATGCTCCCACTTCACTCAGTTCCCTCAGAAAACACCATTTAACCAGGGCCAGTTCTCATAACCTTCATCCAAAGAATTCTCCATTCATCCCTCACATTTTCGTATTCTGTTTTCAATTGCTGGATATTCCCCAATATTTGGTGTTTCTAGTCTTTCCAGAGGGAACCTAGACTCCATGCAGAAGTGAATTTTCTAACTTTTTTCTCTTTTATTCAATAGAATGTGCTATAGTATGGAGCAATTTCCAAACTACACCAGGTGTGATTGGTAAATGGATGAGTGAATATACTAATAAACATTCTAAATCTTAATGACAGTACAAAAGAAATTAAATATCTTAAGCAACTCATATAGCTTTCTTAGGCATCTAATCCTGATATAAGTCTAAGATCAAAACATGAACTCTTTAACTGACATCCTATTATATGCCTGAACTTTCTAAAAATGTGTAAGTACTTATTCCTTTTCTTCTCTTCAGACTACTTTAGAGCTCACAAAGGCCTCAGTTTTTGTTTTTTTGTTTTTCGGTTTTTTTCATAGATGAATTATCCTGGTTTCCACTTTAATTAAGAAGGGAAAAAAGATGTTACAGTCAATTGGTGTGAATTTACTTCAAAGATCTATAGATACTGACTCTTGGGAATACTGAGAAGAATATGCTCCACAAATGAAAAATTAGCATCTGATCAATATACACAAAGCAAATAGGGTAAAAAAGCTATGATTTTTCTACAAGAAGTCCTGTTTCTAAGAATAATTAACATAGTTGTGGGGAAAAAAAACCTTGTAACTTACAGAGACCTCACAAAACCAGGAAATCGAGCTAGCACTGGGAAATATTTATTCATTAATCTTTACACCCATTTCAAGTATTGAGAAATTTTTCATGCATACTTTTTAAACCAAAGGACAAGCAGCTTTTATTAGTAGAACAATACCCAGTAAGGTTTATATTGCATATAATTTAATAGCAGAAAGCAAAACCAAAACCAACAACAAAAAAATAAATAAATAAATAAATAACCCTCAGGAACCAGGGAGAATTGGGAATGGTTCCTTGTGTCCTTTATAAACAAATTATTCTCTGTTCAATTGCTTCAATGGAATAAAACCACTTAAACATTTTGTGAGAAATGTTATTAAAGCCAAATTCCTTTATTATTATGTTGTGTATATGTTAACCCCTCTGTTCTTTGTCACTAAAAGTCTGACAAGAATCATACTAAGGGAGGAAAGATTTATTTTGGTTGACAGTTTGAGGGAATATGAGTCCAGGATGGATAGAAAGTCATGACAAAGGACTAGCTCACCCATGGAGACAGAATCATGTGATTAGTTGCTCATCTCCTGCGGTACAGGGAGGGATAAAGGAGAAATCACCTGGCTTTCTCTTGTTTCCCTTTTGATTAAGTTAGGAATCCCATTGTCACTGTGAAGTTTCAATCATATTTAGGGTAATGATCACCCCTTAGTTAATCTCCTCTTTGTAAGTGCCCACAGAAAGATGGCCAAAGATGTGCCTCACTAATGTCTTTAGCCATCTTCTCCAGACTTTTATAAGCAAATTTATTCTTCAACAATTCCTCATACATTCATATAGTACATTATTTTTACTTTTACCTCTACCTTCTCTTATTTTCTTCTTATCCCTGGTTTACCTTTCTCAATCATGGAGGTCCATTTTTGACAATCATATCGTTTTATTTTTTTACAACCCATTAAATTTTATACAGAAGCACCTGTATGGGTATAAGTTTAGATGTATACATTGGTGTCTGGGAGGCTGAGCATTAGGGACTCAACAAAAGATAATTATTATTCCTCTCCAAGCAGACATCCATAGCCAATAGCTTATCAATGAGGGGTAGGGTCCCATGAATGCCTCTCAGATCCATATGTGTCATGTTCAGTCCTATGCAGGCTCAGTGCAGACAGTAGGACTTTCTGGGAAATCATGTTTGTGATGGGTGTGTCAAAACAGAAAAATAACATTCTAAAGCCCTTTCTGTCTTCTTGTTCTTTTATGCTTTCTGCCTTGCCTGAGTCTTAGAGTGTGGTGTAAATGTTCTGTTCAGTCTTGAGCACTAACATTATTGGAGAACATCTCTTATTAAGGATTTGTATTAAATCAATCTCTATGCATAAACATAATTCTGTACTACGACCTATGAGTGCCCCAAGCATGAATTTTTGATGAGTTAAAATTATCAGCCACATATATTATGTCACCACTGTTGTTTAGCTATTTCTTACTCTAGTCAATTGAACAATGAGAACTAACCATTATGATATGCTAGACTAGGAATTAGACTTCTTGGAGATAGCAGTCAACTTGGAAATTCTGGTCATAATATAACACAGAATAACCATTGTTGTAGTTATTTGTTGAAGTAATTCAGTTGTAGAGTTTGATCACCTATAGTGTAGAGCAAACCAACTTCACCATTCTGAAGTTATTTTGTAGAGAAATGGCCTGCTAAAAAGCTAGAAAGAGTCTATATTGTAGGGGTCTATATGAAGACAATACATTCAGAGGCCTCTGTGGTCCAGATGGGATGCAGGGAGAATGTTAATAATGTTGGTATACACCTTTAATCTCAGTATTCAGAAGGCAGTGGTGGTCCAAGCCTTTAACCTAAGACAGAAACAAAGTATGGAAGCAGGCATAGGACGCAGAGCTCAGAAAAAGTTAGTGTTACAAAAGATGTGACTTCTGATATGAGTCCAAGTGAAGGGGAGAAAAATGATTAATCAGAGGAAGAGGTATCAGGGTGAGTTGGAGTGAGGATATGTCCAACTCTTACAATATAAAAGTAGGTTCTTAGCTCAGACAGAGTTAGTTATGGCAGTTAGTTATAAAAGAGTCAGTTACGGCAGGCAGTATGAGACAAGCAATATGGAGCAGTCTGGGAATAAGACATAGAGACAAATGGAAGCTGACTGAGGAAGTATGGAGCAATGAGTTACAGAAGCAGGCAGGTTGGAGGAGATACACAGAGGCACAGAGACAGTTCTATGGAAGAAGTCAGTATCAGATGGGAAGAGTGAGTCAGTTTGAAGCTGAGCAGAGCAGTTCGGTCAGAAAAGTTGTGGGAGTTAGCCAGAATCTACCAGAGTCAGAAGAGTTCACTTGGAAACAGTAAGCTAGCTCAGAAAATCAGTTTTAGCCAGTCATATTAGAGAAGAATTTGAGCCAGAATAGAGAGAGAGTTAGAGTTCAGAAGGAGCTGATCAGAGTGGGTCAGTCAGTAGTAAATCATGGAGGATAATTAGATTGTACAGAGGCTTAAATATTCTAGATTGTATGAAGTGTGAAGCCTTCCAGTTCTATTTAAGGGTAGATTATATGGAGGCCTAGAAGTTCCCAAGGCTCCTGGATAATAACCAATGGTTTAAGTAGGCAAAGAATCAAAAGACTTTGACCCTGAATCAACTTGTACAACTACATTATTTTAGGAAAGTTAGTTTATAGAGAGCAACATCACAATGTTTTTACTTTCTTCCATAATATTTATTTGAGGTTTTTATATTCTTTCTTTTTCTCCTTTTTTATTTAAAATAGATTCTATTCTCATACAATACAACCAGAGCACAGTTCTCTCTCCCTCCACTCCTCCCAGCTTTCCCACACCTCCATTTTCGTCCAGATTCATTCCCTCTCCATCTCCCATCAGAAAAGAGTAGGCCTCCATGAGAAAACCAAACGTGACAAAACAAAGTACATTAAGACGAGACAAAAGCCTTCGCATAAAAAATGGAAAAGAGTCCCAAGAATAGGCAAAAGAGGCAGAGACACACATGCTCCCACAGTTAGGAGTCTCTTAAAACTCCAAACTAACAGTCACAACATATAAACAGAGGACCTGGTACAGAGAGCCCAGAGACCTAGAGTAGAACCAAACACAACTGGCCTAAACAAAATCAATAAAATGATCCCTAATGATATTCTGCTATACTCATAGATTGGTGCCTTGTCCTGTTGTCATCAGCGAGGCTTCTTCTGGCAGCAGATGGGAGCAAGTGCAAGACCCACACCTGACATTATGAGTACAAAGAGACTCTAAATTGGGGATATCCATTGGGTTCCTCTCCTGGGAACTCAGGAATCCCAAAGACGACGGGGCAGAAAGATTGTACAAGTTTGAGGAGATGGAGAACAACAAGAGAACATGGTACATGAATCAACTAATTGACGTGCATATGTGCTCACAGAGACTGAAGAGGTTTCTCTAGTTTTATAGTATCCACTAGTTACATATTGCCATTGTACATTAAAATGTGATTAATAAGGAATTTTATTAATATATTGAGTTTAAGTAGACAAATGAACACTTGATTTACTTTGGGTCAACTTTGAAGTATTTGTAGACTGATATTTCTGTGGATCTATCATGCTGCCTTAACTATAAATTTTGTGAAGTCAGAGTACAGTTCAAATATTCCAAAAGAAAACTAAATTAAAATTTAATTTTAAGTGAATAGCATATAAATTGAATTATATAAAATATACAACAGATTTTGCCACAAAAAATGAAGTAGTATTTTTTAACAATTTTATATTGATTGAGTTGAAATAATGAGACTTTGAATAACTCACCTAAATAAAATAGCTTAAAAATACTCTGCAAGGCCAAAAGGGGTCAAGGAAACCAGGAGAACAAGCCCCATGGAATGAACTGAACAGCACTCTTGGGGCCTTTAGAGCCTGAAGCTGCAGTCATAGAATCTGCAGGGTCCCCTAGATATGTCTTGCATTTGTCTGGCTTGGTATTCTCACAGAGCTCCTACAGGCTGGAGTTGGGGAGCCCTCTGACTCTTTTGCAGCCCCCTAGGAACCTTTTCCTTCTGCTCTGTTGCCTAGACCATCTTTGATGTAGGGATTAGTGCCTGGCCTTTTTCCATCTTGTAGTCCCCTACTTGAGCAGTAACCCTGGGAGGATTGTTCTTTTCCAGGGAGAGAAGGGGTTGGGGGTGGGTGGACTGGGACAGGATTTAAGCTTTGGGAGAGTGGAAATAGAGACTGGGAGGAGGAAAGGGAGGGGAGGAGGGGTGTCAGGATATATTTTAAGGAAGAAGAAAATAAAAATAAAAATGCAATGAGCAAAAAAATAAAATCACTCCTCACAAATGTGTACTTAGAGAAAATGAGACAAGGGCAAGCTGCATAAGCCAGACCGACTATAAACTCTGTTTGGCTAAATTTATCACTAAACTTATGATCGTCTTGCCTCAGCCTCCCAAATTTGGGGTTTAAATGCACCTACCATCATATCCGGCCTTGATAGGTACTTTCTATGAATATAAACAATTATATAAATGGTGTAGTTTAAATGCTGCTGAACAGAAGATAGCAGCTGGGTGGTAGAAAGAGCCAACCATGGCTTCTGCTGCTGCTGCTGCTGCTGCTGCTGCTGCTGCTGCTGCTGCTGCTGCTGCTGCTGTTGCTGCTGTCACCTTTACTCCAGTTGCCTCTGTCACCTCACTTACTAACAGACTAGGAGAAGATATTCTTATGTTAGGTCTAGCAGGGAAAACTTTAAGAATTAATGGTGGTTGGAGACAAGAGTCGGCTGGACAGATCTAGAAAATCAACTGGTTGTGAGCAGAGAGGAAAGATGGCAGAATGACTCATGAGCTAGAGATCTTGTGGCCTAGATGGTAATGGAAGTACAGCCACTGAAGACAAGGAAGCACGTCCTTGAGAGACAAGGAGCTAGAGATGCAGTCAAGGTGACAAGTATGGGAGCCCAGCCATGGCAGACAGAGGAGCATATAATTGACAGTAGGGCTAGTCCCAGGGATACAGGGAGGCTTGGGCCACTGCCAGGTCCATTTCATCCTGTACTGTCATAGGCCAGTAGAAAAAGAAAGCTGGGAGAGGAGACTAAGATGGCAGAACAGAATATGCATAGATGTGGAACTGGAGAAGCAGTTGTGGTGGACAAAAGACCAGGTAGTGCCAAGTAGCACCAATCCTCATGCTGCTGGAGGCTGTGGCCACCATTGGACTGCCTTTCCCATTGCATGCCCCTACTAGGTATGCGGGCCACCACCACGGCAGAAAGCCGCCACTGCTGCGGCCACTGGTGTTGCTTGCTGTGCTGTGGGAGGAGAACACAGCCTGGGTTCTGCTTGTAGGCTACAAGCATGACAGTTGCGTCTGGCTGGGGCAAGGTATGTAACTTGAGTAGGTCCTGCCCCGGAAACACTGCCCAACACAATATGGCCCTGATTCTGAGCAATAACAAGGTGTCTGAGCTGAAGAATGTTTTAGTCTCTGGGTTGAGTCTCCTTGAAAGACTTCCATGATCTGAACTAGGCCAGAAACCGTGTTGATGCCTGTGATCCATGCAGCTGCTGGAAGTTATGGGCAAGAAAGCTTCTGTTGCAGTGGTAACAATGTCTGCAGATTCATAACAGAAAAATGAAAAAAACATAGAAGGATTCTGTGCCAATCTCCCCCATCCCAAAAAAGGAATGTTCCAGACAACAAACTATTGAAGAGGGAAGAAATCAGCTTTCTTTGGAGGCCTGGCCACTGGGAATCTGACCATGGTTCAGTGAATATATAGCAACACAAATTAGACATTGTTGTTGTTGTTATTATTATTATTAATTATTATTATTTTAAGGAGGGCTAGGAATTGCAAAGTGGACCTGGGAGTAATGGGAAGTGAGTGTGATCTGATACACTGCTTGACGTTCTCAAATAATAAATAAAAAGCTTATACTAAAAGATTCTGCTGAACAAAACACATGGTATAGAAAATCCTGTGTATGTGAATCTGACCTGGGGGAAGCTTGTGCTACTACTCAACAGCTTTTATACTTTCTGAAATTCCTGCTGATGTTTAATTCCTGTTGTGTGCAATTAAGGGGAGAAAACATGTTCAGAATGGAGTGTTTGAAAGAGAAGGTCTTTGGCAGGTGGGTATAATTGATAAATTCATCACAGAGATTGAATTTTAGCAGCTTACTGGGAAAGTAAATGAGTCCAGAAGGAATGCATGTACACACACACACACACACACACACACACACACACACACACACCACACACTGCATAACAACACATGATGCCTTGCATGGACTCAGGACTCTAACATCAAGAAGGCCATCACTAGATATGAGTCCTCAACATTGGATCTCCAGAAATCTGAGTCCAATATCCCTTCCTTAAAATGTAGCAAGTCCACAGTACTGGGCTGTTAGTAAATCAAAACTGATTAATACACTGTACAGAATAGGAGTTTTAGTTAATTTTTAATTGGAAAGGTCAGACTTGACTTTGCCTATCAAAGGAACTGAGAGTTTAAAAAGGTAGAGAGAGCAAAGAGGCACAGCCTCAGAAATCCAGATAGACAGTACTGAAAACAAGCTCTTAAGAATGAAATCAAGGAGGGGGTGGTCAGGATGTATTGTATAATAGAAGAAAAATAATTTTAAAAGGATGAGATCAATTCAACTGATCAGGAACATATTTCAAGAAGCAAAGAGAAGTAAAAGCAGTAGTTTGTAATAATTATAATCAAAGGTATTCATACAGAAGTACACTAGAAACATAGTGGGAAATACTAGTTTTTCAGTGTTCGTATGAAGAGCAAGACCAACTGCTTGAAATTTAGAGATATTTTACCTAAGGAGGTACTGTGAACTGTAGGAAGTTACACTGAGCATATTACTGGAAGTTGTAATTAAGGTGGAGTGGTTTTAAAATAGGTCTGTGAATTCTTTGACAACCCTCCTTTTCAAAGGTGATGCTGAGTTCTCTCCTCCTGGAATGGAGGTTGAGCTTAACAATGCCTTTCTAACCACAGAGTTAACACTACCTATGGTATATGATTTGCAAGGTCATCAAAAGGGTAGTGCTTCTGCCTGACTATCTCCTATGTAAACTTAGCATTTCAGGAAGCCATCTTTCATGTTGTGACAATGTTTGAGCAGCACTATGAATAGGTCTGCATGGAGATGACGGGAAAAACCAGACCCACCTGCTTGTCAGAGGAGTGAATTTTAAATGTGGATAAATTGAACTAAGTTAAGACTTTAGGTAACAGTATCCTGGACCAGTATTCTATCTACAACCCCAAAAATGACACTAAGACATAAGTACCACACTAGCACAGGCTACTTCTGAATTCCCTATTAATTATGCAAATAAATAAATGCAACAGTAAATAACAAACTTATTTATGCCCTGACCATTTACATATCTTGTAGTAACTGAGTGGGAGATGTCATCCTGAGGTTGCCATCTTAGCAATAATAGTCTGACAACACTAACGAAGTTATCACATGCCAAAGGGACACAGGACACTGAAAGGTGATTCGGTCTATTTTAGTCTTACAGTAAAAGTGACCCAGAGAAGGGCAAAGGCAGGGAGGTAGATAAATAAGGGAGGTGAAATCTACAAATGTCAGAAATTGCTCCTTGGAAGGTGACAGTATATTTTTGAGCTTCAGTAACATAAAGATCCATACTATCTTAGGAAAAAAAAAAAAAAAAAAAGCTTGTTAAGAGGGGTTCCATTTCTGAGCCATGCCACTAACATTTCTGATTCTTCTTAATAATGTTATAAATAATAAGTGAAGGTCAACAGCATTGGGATTTTCAAAATATAGCTAAAGTCAAAGAAATCACTTTCGTCAGTTCTTGCTAATACAAAAGTAGTGATGCCTTAATTTTTTCCTCTCTTTTGTATTTTTCGACTGAGGAGCTAAAGCTTAGACTTCAATTCCTTTTCAGCATGAGTCACCTCTTCCTGCCATGATCATCAAAGAACGAAAAGAAAGAATCATAACGGAATGCTAATAAGTTCACACCAAAGACATAGAATGCAACTGCAATGCCACATGCCCGATTTACCCTAGTGCTTAAGTGTGCTGCCACTTCCATTTTCCTTCCTTCAGGAAAGGATGCCTACCTTTGTTACTGGTGATGAACTGAAGTGTAAGAGAAGTAGCTCAATTATTCAGAAGGTGGATTAAGAATACTAACTCCCCTAGTCTACTCTTTCCTTATTCAGTCATTTATTTACATATTTATATAATTATAGTCCAGTCCAGATGTTTAATTTGAAGCAAAATTAAAATCATTGACATGCACTTTGTAAATTTTGTACCCTTGTAAATTTTAAACCTTTATGTTTAATAAAGCTATCTTAGATCTAAATTCTAATTAGTGTATAATAATTGTATATAATTTGTGTACACAGTGTGATATTTCAGTGGCATATTCAACTATATGGTTAAAATTGCTAACTGGTGTGCATTAACTTTAAAAATAAAGTTTTTCATGTTAATACCATTGGAAATATCCTCTAGTAGATACTTTGAAATATACAATTTTAGTGTTGTTAACCATAACATGTACTACACCACAGAGTATTAGAAATCCTGTTGCCAGGACAACCCAACAGCGTCAATCATCCTCTCTCTAACCCCTTTGCATTCATGCACCTGAGGCATCAACAGGTTTTAGCTTCCATGTATACACGAGAATGTTAATCTGTTTCTTTCTGTCTGTGACACTTTACATAATGCCCTCCAGTTCTTTCTTCATTGCTATAATCAAAATGATTTATGTTTTTTCAAGACTGTATAACATTCACATGTCTATATACCATATTTTAAAGTCTATTCCTTCATCAGCAGTCACACAGGTTGATTCCATATACTGGCAATTATGAACAGAGTTACAGTGAATGTGGGAATATAGAATAGCCTCAACAGGCTAGTTTCATTTATTTTGGAAATATCCATAGTGGTGGATTTCCTATATCTTACATTTCTTTTGTTTTTATTTTCAGTAGAAATCTCCGTACCATTTTACACATCCATGCTAACCCTTCTCCTTGTCCTTAACATTTTAAAGCCTTGTATGAGAGTCAATCCAACTTCAGTGAAGATTTCTCAAAGAGATTTTGGTATAAATTACCCTTACCATTAATGAGATTGAGCCATTTAATATATAATTCAGCCATTTGTACATTTTCTTTGGAATATATAAATTTAATCATTTGTCTATTTTTAAAAATAAGATTGACTTCCCTCTCTTTCCATTGACCTCTTTGTGTGTTCTGAATACTAAACTCTTGCCACAAATATCTGACAAATATTTTCCCCTCTTCTCTAAACTGTCTTTTAAGTCTTTTATAGCTGTTTCTTAGTCTCTATTCTACAACATCAAGGCCACCATTCAATACATATATATATATATATATATATATATACATACATATACATATATGTATACGAATATATATATACGCACACATATACACACATATATATATACATATATACACACATGTTTGTATATATATGTATATATCTATGTATGTATATGTGTGTGTTTATGTATTTATCTTTCCTCCTATTGATACATTGTGAGCTGACTTTCTGACTAAAGTTAGTTATCCTTTGAAAACACCCTGTTTCTGATTTTCCAAATAGATTCATTCTCAAGGTTTCTCCAGTTTTTGCTTATTTTCTGAAGTTTTTTTCTATATAAACATTCTCACAGATCTTTATCTGTGATATATCTTTATTCAGGATGTATGGCTTAACAAGGAAGAACTACAGATCTGTGGATACCTTGGATAACTGACGGGCATTTGTACATCTTTTTGAGAACAGGGATCAAAACTGCTTTTCTGTGATAACCTCCACACTATGGTGGTTACTACCCAATCAACTGCTTTTGTCCTTCTATTTGATTGAAAAAGACTGCAAGCTTTAAGTCATTCTCAACCTCCCCCTAGTTCTTCTTACAATATGATTCATTTCAGCTATTACAACCTCATGAGTCTTATTTCTAAGCCATTTCTGGGCTTGTTGATAAGTACTATTTCCTTATAGCTGTGTGAGCATGTTTTCTTTTCTCATCTAACCATATTTTTCTGTCATCTTCCAAAATATGCTCACTCATTGTTTAAGACTTAAAGAATGAGGCTTGAAGATATGCTATATTTTTCATCCATCAAGAATTTCTTGGCATCTTTCCTATTTTTGTAGCTTCTTTGATATTAATACTGTCAGCATCATTCATTTCTTCAGAGGCACAGCTTTACAATTATGAAACAGAAAATATAGTTCTATTCTCCTTTCTGCAGGAAGGGGCATGGGACTTGGAGAATGACACACATCTACTCTACATCAAAATCATTTCATGACATTTTTTTCTTTCATTAAAATAACTGGGTAACAATTGGGAAGTGACCTCAGGTCAATCAGTCAGATTAAACTGTTTTACTCACTAGTTGGGGGAAAACTATCTCTTAATACAGACTATATGATAACAAGTTAGTACATGTCAGAAGTTGTACTGATGCAGGCACATTCAATCTGTGAGAGCGGACAGCCTCAGGATGCAGCTGGCAGGGCAAATTTTTGACCCTTCGTTTACTTCATAGAACTTTAATCAGACAACACTTAAATTGTGGAAAGTGTTATAGTGTTGTGACCTTTTCATCATCTACCTCTCTGGTAAGATCAGAGATTAAATCTTATTCTTTATTATCTTCCTAGAATTCTGTATACAAACTTTAGAAGCATCAATACACAGATGAATGAATCTTATGCTTATTTAATATGCTATATATCTCAGTCTGTGACAAGGCCTATCGTGGTTAATAAGATAGGAAACTTTTGTTTAAGTAATCTGTCTACATTAATATAATGTAATGTTCAGTATATTTTTTATCGTAAGGTTATTATTCTATATACTAGGTGACCTTTATACCATTCCATTATGCTCAAATACCTTTTGAAAGTACTCACAGCTTCATTAGAATAGACTTCTTCCATTTCATTCATTCAGTAAGTACTTATCCTGTTAGTGCCTTATGTAAGTCACTCGTATAAGGATACAGAATGCAAAGAAAAATCTGTAACTTACCATTCTAACAGGGGAGCCAAAATATAAACAAAATTATATAAAACATATATAGGAGAGTAGATGGTGGTATGTTCTATATAGGAAAACAAAATGCTGGACAGGTATGAGTGGTAAAGTTAGGTGTTAAATCCAGTAACTAGGACTCACCAAGAGAGTGACAATCAAAGAGGGTAAAGAACACAGGAACATGTCTTACAGGAATCAATTGTTCTGAGAGAGACTGACTATGTTAAATGTGAAGTCCAAAAAGACACATGAGAGGAAACATATTTTCCAAATCATCATTAAAATGTAAATGTAAATAAAAACCACAGTGGCATATCACCTTACATCCTTTAGGTTGAACAACAAATGAAAGAAAGGAACCACAGAGCCTGGCAAGAGCAACGCTCAGCAGGTATCCCTGACCATCTCAGTTCAGTTCTCTGATTCGCATTGGAAGAGAAAATTGACTCCAGAAAATTGTCCTTGGACTTCTACATGGATGGAATGGTGCATGTATGTGTACATGCACACATGCACAATGATTTTTTTTTCAACTGCAATAAAGTAAATCAGCAAGTGTTGGCAAGGATGTTAGAAAAGTGCAAAGTCTGTGCCCTTACAGTGGGAATACATAAGGATCTAGAAACTACAGAAAGTGAAAAGGTGTTCTCAAGAAATTAAAACCAGATCCATCTGGAAATAACTATTCTATGTGTTTACTCAAAGGAACAGAAGTTGGTATCTTGAGGTGCTGGTACTCCTTTGGCTTTTTTAAGGTTGTTTTCAATTGCCAATAAATAGGAACAACCTAAATACCCTCCAACAAATGAATGGATAAGGAAATTGTGATAGATACTGTCCAGTGGAATAAGAGTAATCTTTAAAACAAAGAGATTGGTGTGTCATATCTCTTAAGAGTCCCAGAATGTTCTGCTGGTCCTTGTCATGCCATGGCAGGAGAATCTTAGCAAGGACTCTGAGTATCCTGTAATCTGAAATGAGCCCTCCTCTGCGCTCTGCTAAGTTGGAATAAAGGAGGTTACCAAAACCTGGATTCAAGTCTCACCTCCAAGCCAGGTTAATTTTAATTATATTCTATTAGTAGAAAGAAACATTCTAATGGACTCTGACAATCAATTACAAACTGGGCTCATGTATCATTTCCTGGAAATTTACAAAAATCTGTGCTGCTAGGGATCTTCTAGTCTACCAGTGACTGCCAATAGAGCCACCAGAAGCACCCCAACAGGTGATAGCATATTGCCTTGGTTATCTCGTATCCAGAACATGCTGCCAGCCCAAAACAGCTGCTTCAATCTAGCAGTCCTACTTGTATAGTCTAGGAGTTCTACCATGAAGGCAGGCAAGATAGGAATTGCCAGATTTTTCTTTTTCTTTTCTTTCTTTTTTTTTTCTTTTTTTTTTTTTTTTTACGTTTTGAGATAATCATTTGACTTTTGCCTGTAAGTCCACTTAAGAGATTTAATGCACCTATTGATTGACTTGGACATGTTAAACAATTCCTGAATCTCCAGAACAAAGCCAATTTGTCATGGAGGATAATGATAGAACACAGCTAAGTAAACTCCACAAGACAAATCCACATGGAAGTAAACCTGATAGTTCACAACAAAACAACAGGATTAATAGTCAATAGAGAGTATAGCCCAGAGTAGGACTAGGATAGTACAGTAGATCTGCAAGAAGAAGGAAGACAACATACAGGGCAGTAATTTAATTCTTTCTCTATCCAGATCTCATTACCGTATAGCAATATATTTCCTATAACAATTGCCTATCTAATAATACCCTAGTCAATGAAACATACCAATTTCTCTCCATCTCTTTCTCTCTCTATTTTGTCTTTCTTTTTTCCTTTTTCTATATCCCCCTTTATACTCTCAGATTCTGCATCTAGGTTCCTGCTTTGAGTTTCCCTTGGTGATAGACAGTAGTATAGAACTGCAAGATGAAATCAATCCTTTCCTTTCCAAGTTGCTATGGTCATGATGTTTGTATTACAGCAATTGAAATGCTAAAAAAAATGTTCTTTTTTTGGTATAGCCACAGATATGTAGAAAGGGGACTTATTGGGAAGTAAGTGAGTCTCATTGGGAGAAGTGGAGGTGGTGATACTGAGACATAGAGAGTAAAAGACTAAAATTCCTTATATAGTAGATACACATGAAATTGTCAAATATCAAAAAAAATAAGGAAAACAAAAATATGGCAATCATAGCATTCATAACAATATGACTTCTGAGAACACTGTGCTAAATCCAGACAGAGAGAGAGAATACATAATTGAACATACATGGGATTTCCAAGGGAGTCTAACTTATAAAATCAAATCAAGGAATGGGATGGTTGTTGTCAGAATTAGAGGAGAAAATAATGGGGAACTAATAATCAAGAGTATAAAATTATAGTGAAATAAGAGGAGCAAATTCTACAAATCTCTTCTATCATATTGTACCTATAGTCAACACCACCACACATGGAAGTACTATACACTTAAAATTTAAGATGGTAGCTACTGTGTTAAATTCTTACAACACAAACACACAGGTACCTACTCTGGATGGGAGTATATTTTCCTGATGAGGAAAATCAGGAATGCAAATATTCTGGAATGAAGGAAAAAAGATAAGATAAATGAGAAAGACAGAGGGTAACAATATCAAATCCTGCAGGTCAATAAGGCAGTAAATCCCTTGGTTTCAGGCATTCCTATCTTTCAAAAATAAGAAACTTATGGAAAAATTTAACTGATATCTTGGGCTGACAATGTTACCATGAGAAGGCTGGAAGGCACAGATATGCACACTATTGTATTGCTTAGGTCTAAATATGGAGGCTTTACCTAATTAGTGTTTGAATGTCACATGAAGTGGCTCTGTTCCCTACTAAGAAAAGTCCCCTATAATTAATTCTTATTAAATATTTTAGCCAACTTGTCAGTCAACTGCACTTTAATATGTGTGGTATCATATTAGTGGGGACAGAATACACAAACAGTTTCAAATTTGCCATAACATGGTTAAGTGACTAGAAGGCACCCTGTAAAGATACTGAGCATCTAATACTTCACTATGTTTTTCCTAAGAGAATCTTGTGTAATAGAACTACCTTTTTTATTTTCTCCTCCTGCCAATTTGCTGGCTATGATTGATGGCTATTAAATTGGGTTTTTCCTTCTCAGTTTTGTCTAGATTGAATACATTTATAGCATAGCAAACCACTGAGAGACAAAGGAACAAGTGACAGTTATTTTGTCTATTTCAGTATTCTCTACAGTTCACCATCAATTTACTTTCAAAAGAAAATGGATTTAGGATAGAAACAAAAGTAAAATGAATGAAGTGCACTGAGAACTAAGTGTGGTTTGAGGTTCTTAGAAATACAAAATTAAGCATTTGTGTAAGCATACTCCATAAGAAAACAGATTTCAAATATAAAGGGAAGAGGAATTCTACTGAATTTGTAAGTTCATCGAGTGTGATTTGTAGTATAGTCCTTTTGCCTACCCTCTCAGGGGAATAGCTGTCAGTCATATTTGGAGACGATTTATTTGTGAAGAATTTCACTTGCCCAGGATTCAGATAGAAGAAAGAATCACAGACTCCCTAGAAGAGATGCCAAGTTTATTACACTGAAGAAGTAGGGTCAAAGACATGCTATTAAAATGAAGGTGCTTTCTCCATAACAAACTGAGTTTACTACAGAGGGAAACAAAAATGATTCCGTTTTCTGCAGCACAGTGAATCTGTATTCAGTGATTTTTAAGAGATTGGTAGAACTTCTACACTAGGGATGTTTGAATTGGAGCCATAACACATTACCTATTCTGGAGTCAGGGGCCAAGACCTGTAGACCTTCTCTGTACACAGGACCAGAAAACTCTACACACACAGGTTAATGTTCAAAATATACTTAAATAAATACTTGTTAGGCACAGGGAAGAAGAGATACAAGGAATGCCATGCCCTTCACATGTAGGAACATTTAGAATTTTTTATCTTAATAAAGTTTGTGTGTGTGTTTGTTTGTTTGTATGTGTACAGTCATAAACCAGACAAAATATCTTCAAAAGAAATTCTATAATAATGAAAGAGAAATAGAGTAAAACAAATTTGTGAAGTTTTATTTTTTTATTTCTGAGAATCACCAATTTATGAGGTGCATGTTAGGAGATATAGGAAACAAGTTAGTTTTAATTTATTTAAATGGCAACATTGAACATGTCTATTTTTCTCCTGTGTCACAATTTGGAAAAGGGAAAAGAGAAATTCAAGGTCAGCTGGAGGGATTCAGACAGAGCTGCTGTGTCTGGAATGTTGTGCTGGCCAAGAGAAAATTTCATTCCAGGGAAAAGAATGATCTGGAGCAGGACCCTTTCTTGGCAGGAGACATTGTGAAGGGGTCACTTAACATGTCAGTATGGGAAGAAACTGAAGCCTCAATTACCTTTGCTCACAGATACCAAAAACCATGGCTATGCAGTTACTAAATTTTACTTTGACATAAAATCTGGCCATTAGTGAGTGTAGATGCCAATCTGAAATACCTAATTCTTGGTATCATCTCTCCTTTCTGGAAATGTCTGCTTTGCATAACCCAGTGAGAAACTGATGTAACTGAATTGAGGAGAAGATTTGAAGAGAATGGAGTGCAAGAACCAATGTTGTTTAATGACAGAGCTAGATATGCGTTTGACCTCCATTCAGAAACTCAGTGAGTGGTTGAACCAACAAATTATTCTAGAAGGCAACATAATGTCTGTTTCTAGTCTGAACTACTTCACCTAGAAAACCAGTGTACCTGAAACTGTGAAAGTTATTCTGCTTATCTGTCTACCTGCTGGTCTGTCCTTATAACCACACAACACACACACACACACACACACACACACACACACACACACACACACACACAATGCTATGTTCCACAGCCAGTTGTCTACTCCAGGGTTGACAAATAATTAATATTTGTATTTGTTAAAACTGGGCTTTTTATTAAGATTAGGAGAAGAGCAAGGAGCAGAATACCAAGAATTTTGGCTTGATTCTATTTGGCTTTACTCCCTCCAAAGTCATTGCTATAACTGATCCAACGAGAGAAGAGATGTACAAAAGGGATTTCAGGAAAAATTAGGAAAGCAAACCTTCTAAATTTATCCCTGTACCTGCAGGAATTGCTTTGACTATAGCTGTTAGATCTGGGCAGAGGTGAGTCAATATCAAGGAGAGAGAACTTCCATTTTCCTTCTGGATTTGCACATTCAAGCATCAAATGAAGTAGGCAAAGAGATTTTAATTGCACTTTTGACATTGTGTGAGACCCAGCTCAGACATGTGACAAAGGTTGCAGCCATTTTTTTTTTCTTTTGTAGTAAAGACTGTCCTGTGAGTCCTCATGCAGTTGACATACACTGTGAGTCCATGTGTCAATATTGGTGAAGGGCCCCAAATTCTACCAAAATGAAGGCATATATAATTAACATACTTAAGAATGCTTTACAATATTTGTGTTGGGATTTTTATTATATTTTCTAATACAGCTGTAAAATTAAAGCAGAAAGACTGCACAAGTTGTAGCAAGGCTTCATTTCTGCTATTCTGATAGACAAAGAATGTGTAAATTCGTAAATGTGGAGATGTCACCTTGAAGTTTTCATTTTGCCATATAAATATTCCTGTGGAGCATTTAAAACATGGAACCCCATGCCAAACACAAGGAAGGGTTCTTGTAAACATTTGTTGAATAACATAATAAGTAACTGATGCTAATTTAGGAAAGAGAACAAATCAGTGAGTAGTTTCAAATATTTTGCTTGATTCTTTCCCAGGAATTCTCTTTTCTGAGTCTCTTCTCATCTCTGCTCTCCTTGTCAATGTATAGCTCACTCTAATTGACTTTAAAAGATTCTCAGAGCTTCCTTTTTTTTTAAGCCAGTGGTGCTATATTTTTATGAATCCATAGGGAAGAAATATGTTGGCAGCATTTTCTTGAATACATATATTTGTTTGAATTTATGGCTTCCAATATTTGAGTCATAGTGTATTTAAATCTTTTTATTTTAACCAAGCTCTCTCTTGCTTTACCAGGACTGAAGGATGCACACAAAGCCAATTGTTTGCATTTTACATTATACCACTTGTCAAAGAGGATTCCTAGGAAGAAGCTGCAAAATGTCTGCAAAGACTCTCTAATTGTAACTGCAGTAAAGTGGAGGGTTTGGGATGTTGCATGTCGAGAGCTTATTACCTTATCTGGGCTAGCTTTAGCGTATTGACTAGCTGGCTATTCTTTGATCACCTCTGTTCTGGACATTCTATAAGTAATAGATTAAAGATCTTTTGGATTCCATTAAATTAGGGGACTATTAGTGCCTACCAACCTAAAAGCTAAGACTGTCACCAGTTATCATCTGAGACCTACAAAAGGCTCCTGTGTAACTTTCTCACAGATATACCCAGAAATGCATTTTAAAATTATCTTGATTTATGAATTTGTTTTGTAAAACTATAGAGTTCATGAAACTGCTTGCATGTGGGATCATGGAATTTGTGGTGTCAAAAATCTGTGTTCCAGGCTATAGTCACTCAAATTTGACTCCAAAACACACTATATCTTATTCTCTTTGAGATAAGAGTTGTGTTTTCTGTACTGACACACTAAAGGCAACCAGACTGAACAACTGAATTGTTTATTACAATATGTAGTTATTAAAGTAGTGATGTAAGTTCTATTTCAGTGAAAGGTGCTCATCTCATCATACAAACAGTAAGCATTTACTCGCTTCTTATGAATTAATGAGAGTTAAGAGTGGTAGTAATAATTACATGAGTATAAGTGCATACAATGCACTGATGTAACAACATGTAATACAATATCCAGAACTCATGCCAAAAGCACCCTTGCATCAAGATGGAGGACAGAGCCGGTTGAATCTGCCAGAAGCTCATGTGGTGACTTGGAGTATGCAGCAAGACAGAAACTATTGTTGGGAGAGACCCTAACTCAACAAGGTTGAAGGAGGTAACTGAGTCCTAAACTCTGTCCTCCACATATGTGTCATGGCACACACTTCTCTACATGTGTACACACACACAAACACCCTACACACACACAAACATACACACACACACACACACAAATGAGGATGATGATAAATCGACATCTTATCACTGTTCTATTGCTATGAATAGACACCCTGAAAAACACAACTCTTTTAAAAAAGACCATTTAATTGGGGGCTTGCTTCCAGTTTCAAAGGGTAGTCTATTATCATCACGGTGGCACACAGGAAGACATGGTGCTGGAGACATTGGTGAGAGTTCTACTTTCTGATCTACAGGCAGTAGCAAAAGAAATTGGGCCTGGCATGAGCTTTTGACACCTCAAAGCCCATTCCCTCTGACACATTTTCTCCAACAAGGCCACATACATCCTAATCCTTCTAATCCTATCAAACAGTTCTACTCTCTGGTGACTAAAAATTTAATCTATGAGTTCATGGGAGCATTCTTATTCACACCACCTCATCAGGTAAACTCAAGCATGAGAAAAGAGAACCTGAGAACATGAGGAAAAGTTCCCCATCTCTCCATTATTTTGTACTTTTCCATTGTCATATGTCAGACAAGATAGGTTGGGTAAAATAGTCAGGCACCATTACCACATGTTGGGACACACTAGTTCTGAAAACATGCACATGATATTTCAATGTATTGTTATTTTAAAACCACAGGGTACAAATTGTCTTTCAAAAATGTTTGTAAAATTCCAGAGATGAATTTTCTTGGAACTTATGTGGGGCAGATGCAAAAGGAAAGGTAGGGAAAGGATCTTGGAGGAGAGAAGCATGCTCTGCAGAGAGGGAGGCCATTTGGTCTTCCTTGACACTCTATTTCTGCTTGACCTTTGAGACACTCTGGTCATATCTGGCCCTTCTCTCTACCTCCCTCACCTTTGTAAATCATTAATGAAATGAAACAAACTGATGTAAAATATTATATTTCTCTAGCAGAAATTTAAGTCCAATATAAGATTTTCCTAAGAAACCATTTCTTTATCATTTTTATGAAATACTGAGACTTATCAGAAGACAATTAAACACATATAGGACTCCATCATAGTACTTATTCCCTTCTGAGTCAGTAAACTATAAAATCCTAAGTTTTCCTAACATTCCTAAACTCTGTTTGAAATAAAATGTATTAAATAAGTATACATAAGAGGCAAGAAGGATTTATTTAAGGAAAAGTTATATTTTGAAGAATATTTAATGAAAAAATAAACTTTAGAAAAGAGTTTTTATTTTTGGAACACAAGGCTGTGTTTATTTTTATTTAAATTTTCTTCATGTGCTTATCCTTATCCAACTCCTCCCAGACCCTCCCCACCCTCCTAAAAACTTTAGGTTCTTTTTCTCCATGTCTTTCATGAACCAAACTAAAAAGACAAAAATTACAAAAGAAAAATGAAAGCGAAAATTCCCACGAAAACAAAAATCAAAACAAGTAAGCAAAAGACAAGTAAGACAAAATGAAAGAAGAGAAGGAAGAAAGAAAAAGAAAGAGAACCCAAAATAAAGCGAAACAAAAACTCCCTGAAAATACCATTGAGTTTGTTTTGTGTTGGACACATAGTCCTCGGCATGGGACCTGGCCTGGGGTGTCACTGATATACCCAGTGAAACTCCATTAGCAAATGTTGTGCCTTGTTGGATAGTATCAGTTGCAGATAGCTATTTGATTAGGGATGGGAACTGTAGCCCCTTCCCTCTCAGTGTTGGTACCCAGTCTGTATTTAACCTGTACAGCTCTTGTGTGTGTTTTAATCACCTCTGTTGAGATCCTACATGCATTAGTCCTGTTGTGTCTGAAGACCCTGTTTCTTGATGTCATCAATCCCTGACTCTTACAATTATTTTATTGCTATATCCTTTTAGCAGAATTATTATTTGCTTATGTCTAAATTTATGACATTTTTTAACTTAGGCTCTTGGTCTTTTCAGCACTGTTTACTAGGAGCCTGAGTCACAAATATGCATCTCAATGGCAGTCACTAGACTAGGAAATGATGTGACCATGAGAAATACATGATTATTTTTGGGAAAAATAGTCAAATCTAGCAATTATTTGTTTTAAAAAGTAGAAACTGAGTATATATAGTCAGCCAGACAATGTTCTATGGTGCTGGGAATAAAAAGGTGTGGGGAAAGCCATTAAATAAGCACTGTAGACATCAAGGGTCTGACTTGGTCTCTAGTGGAGACAGAACATTCAAATTAGAGAACATAAGAGTTACTTAGATCAATCTATGATTTTGCATACACAGTTAATTAAAACCAGTCACTGTTCACTAAGTCTTCTAAGTTGTTATTTTTAAACTCTTCCTGATGTAGTTGGGGAATATTGCTTCATCATTTCTGAGGAATTAAAGGAAGCAAATCCTATGGAAGGAGTGAGTAAGTGTCAGGTTTGCTGATATATGTATCAGAATTTTCCAAATAGCATAGAAACAGGATTGAGTTTTTAAGAAACAATAAGGAAAAGCATAAAATTAAGCACAAGGAAACAAAGATTTCATAATGGTTATTTTACCTTGGCAGAAGTGCATAATTTTTACCCGGTTTTGGGAGGAAGAGAATCCACTGTATTGTTTTAGACAATTAACTTCAACATCCCTATAGGAAGAACCAAAATTAATTATACCCACATATTAGGTATGAAAGGATGTTTGAGGAGTAATTTGCTAAGAGGGATGGTGATATTCTTAGATGTAAATAGTAGAAACTACTAAGATGCATACTTTATACTTTGATTCTAGGCTCATCTAAGCTCTCAGAATACTTAGAAGGCACTAGAATAGTTTCCCAAACACTATTTTATTCTTTAAAATAAATATTTTTGCAAAGTAAATTTGGTTTGTTGAAAAATGGAGTGGCAAATACATGGACTTTCCATTTACTCTGCCAATCCTCCACACGCAACCACCCTCACTAATACCTGTGACACATTGGTGCAGTTTTTTAGAATCCCTGACATTATATGAACCCATTAGCATGAAGGGTGATTTTTATTGTCAAATTGATTGGATTAAGAGAGGCCTATGAATTTAATGAAGCTCAATTCTGAGGGTGTCTGTGATAGAACTTCCAGAGACCAGTAGATCGTGAGGATCTGAATCAATAAGATCAATTAATAAGATGGCATTTAGAGAATGAGGTAAGATACAGGAGATTGCACCTGGTTAGAAGAAATAGGTCACCATGCTCTTTTACTGGAGTCATATATTTTTTTCTTTCATATATAATTCTTTCTCTGCTATGTACCAAGAAGTGAGCAATGGCATCGGCCATATATACCAGCTGTCTAAGCTCACAGAGACAAGCAATCAAAGATTGAACCTTCTAACACATTGAGTCCAAATAAATAACTTCTTCTTCAAATGTGCATATCAGAAATTTCAACACACCATGCGAAAGTCACTGGCATTCATCACCATAACCCAAATACTACATTTTAATTACATTAGCATTCATTCTTTGTGTTGGACATTCGGTGGATTCTGACACACATGAAATGGCATATATTCAGTACCGTTGTATCGTACATACAGTTATCTGTACTAAAAGTCTTTCATGCTCCACATATTCATCACTCCTTTTTTCCTCCCTGATGATAATTACACGTTTTTCCTTCCTCCATATTTTACGAGAAAATATACAGTTGGAATCATATTGCATGTGTATTTTTTCATACTTGCTTCTTTCACTAACCCTTTAATGTTCCCCCAATTATTTTCCTGGCATGGTAACTCATTTTTTTAGTGCTGAATAATAGCTTATTGTTTGGATGTACTACAATTTATCCATTCTGTCCTAAAAGACATTGTGATTGCCTCCAAGTTTGAGCAATTATGGATAAAGCTCTTATAAACATCCTCTTGTATGCACATAAGTTTTCAGCTCCTTTGAGTAAATACCATTGAGTTTGAAAGCTGGATTGGATAATGAGAAAGTTTTCAGTTTTGTAAATTACTAGTAATGACTCCTGAAATGGCTGCATCATTGTGCGTTCCCAGAGGGACTGTTGTTTCATGTCTTACAGCCTGTGGCACTGTTAGGGTTTTTGATTTGGCACTTTTGGATGCAAATCTTTATTAGTAGCTAGTTTTTACTTAATATGATATTCTAAAATGATTCATAATCTGTAAGTTTATTTGCTTCAGTGTTTAGTTTCTGAGTAAGACCATTTTTAAAGCCCATACATCTGTTTATTTTATCATCCTTACTTCCCAAACAAATGATCTGAACTGCTTTGACAATCTCCATGATCTCTAAAATAGGCTCACTTAGGTCTTGTCAGTCATTACCACCCCTTTCTTTCAATCCAGTATAAGGTGAGTACCTGTACTTTTAGGTAATTAATGTTCCTTACTTTTATTAGAATTTCATATTGAGTACTATAAATCATTTCAGTCCCTTCTTCTACTCCTCCAAAATTCTCCCACAATTCCTCAAATTATTAGCATATTCTTTAAGCATTACTGTTGTATATTATTGTTTGCCTCTACTTTATTATTGTTACATATTCATATGTATATATAAATACAACCTGCTGAAATAACTCAGTGTTGCTTCAGGACTGACTACCTGGCTGAATAATCTCTCAGAGAACTATCTATCTATCTTAGCAACCATTAATTGTCTGTCACCCCATTTATCTCACAAGGTGAGATTCCTTGTGAGAGTCCCCAATTCCATTGGTATGCTGGCTGGTCTTGTCTTTTTTTTTTTTTTTTTTTTTTTTAACAAAAGGAGACCACTACAGAAATCCACAATGGATCAAAATGTGCAGAACAACAAAGCATGGGGTTACACAATCCCTACAACACAGTCTCTGTACCTAAGTCTCAGGGACCATCTCAGAGGAAGGGGAAAAGGAATCATAAAAATGGGAGGTCCAGGACATCTACTGAACATGCATCTCCAACCCTGTGAAGATGAAATAAAGAACCCCTTTTTAGACATTTCTACACTGAGAAGAACCAGGAAAACTCAGTATGTTGGAACCAATGACAATCCTCAGATAGAATTCTGTTCATATGAAACCTTAAGAACCATTAGCAGAATCAATGTGCTACTCCCCTCTCTTCCAAACTTCAGTGAGTTGTATTTATCTAGTAAATTTATTTCCACATGTTCCATCATCATGACCAAAATAAAAAAGTGATTCGGTTTTTTAAAAGTAGGTTTTAGCTTTCTGTTTTTTTTTTTGTTTTTTGGTTTTTTTACCGTTACCTGTTACAACCCTGTTACAACCATTCTAGCATATATTATTTTCAGAGGTTTCTACAGAGAGTTTAAAAAATAAAAATTAAGCAAAATAAGTATCACTTCATTTCAGAATAATTTTAAAAAGAAATAAAAACATTGACAATACAATAATAGGAAATATATAATCTTATAAATAAAGATTATAAATAAAGGCAGATCTAGTTACCGTACGATTTTAATGATTTACACACAGATTACAAAGAACTTTTCTGATGGGAGGTAAATGAAGACACTGGATACTGATATATTATCAGCAACACGATATTAACAAAATAAAAGTTTCACAATATCAGGAAATTGTGCTCTCATCCTCAGGGAATATGACATAAACCCATTATGAACATTGCACAATGATCCTGAAGGACACTGCAAATCTCCATGTAAATTAGCCCATCAAAGATCAATTTTATGGGTGATTCAAATGTAGCAGTTTGAATATTCCTTAAATAGATGTTAGCATCACTCAAACATAATTTGCAAGAGTACACTGGCCTTGATTTATTTTTTATGTGTAACACTTGAACTAACCTAGGAGGGGTAGCAATACAGTAGGGATCAACAGATTTGATCACAAATTTGAGGTCACATATGTGATCATTGGCTAGCCTAGTATACAAAACTCAGTTGGACAGAGTAAATCCATCTTTTCCCCTTTGTTATACTGCTTCTACATTGAATCCTGAAGTAGAAATGAGGTGTCAAAGATAAAAAAAAAAAAAAACAAAAAACAAAACCAGTAACATTATTCTAAATTCATTCAAAAGAACACTTCAAAGAAATAAATTGAGTTAGGATATTATTTACAGAAGAAATACAAAGTAAAATTAATGTGAAAAATAAAATACAAGATGACTTTGGTGCTTATTTCTTTAAAAAATACCATGAGATGTAGAAGGGGATTGAAGAAGGCTCTTGTAAAGTTCTCCACTAAATCCTCCAATATTGAATTAAAGAAGAATTGAGCATCAGACCCAGGGCATCAACATAAACAGAGGAGGCAAGAGTCAGGATATAGAACTATGTAAGAAGATGCAGAGATCATCAAAGAGAGCCATGAAAATTTCAGGAGAAAGTTAAGAAATTGAAGAAACTAAAGAAAGTTTAAGGAAATGCAAGAAAACTCTGGTTCAGAGTTCCAGACATTGAAGGGGAGGGGAAGGAGGAAGTATAAATCCAAAGAAAACAGGAGAAATAATTGTATTCAGAATACCAATGAAGCTAATGACAGTTTGTTGCTTTTTTGTTTTTTTTTTTTTTTGTTCTCTTTTAGTTGGATTGTGTTTGGGTTGCATGTTATCAATGGGTACCTACTGCATAAAAACAATGAAAGACAATCACAAAATGAAATATAATGATGTTCAGTCATGTGTAATAAAACATCTTTCAAGTCAATTTGTTCAAGTTATGTACTTTGCATATCTCTGTTAATATCTGATTAAGTGACTTATTATCAGAGTTACAGGACATGTATTAACACTAAAATTATACAATGATAATCTCAAAAATGTAGGAGGAGCAGAGATAAACTTCAAGAAAATTAATATAAGAGTATAGATTTTTGGTCAAAAGACTAAAGAATAAAGTATAGCTGCATAAACTATCATTTTTCAAGTACAATGGGAAACACAGAAGATAAGTCAGATTTTAGTGAAAAAACTCACATGCTTGACGCCACAGTTAAAGTAGTATGAGGTACTCATCAAAACACAATTTACTTCTGAATAACATGATATTAATAAACAATATGGCAGATGCTGAGTGTACACATAAATAAATGGCTTATGTCTACCATGTTGCTCTCATAATATGATTAGCCAAAATGATAAAATAAAAATTGTAGTGTAAAATTGTCTATTAACTTAGAAATAAGTATATGAAATAATATTGGACATTTGGAAAGTCCCTACATTTTTAAAATAGTTTTTATTGATTGTTTCAGAATGTCATACAATATAATTTGATTATATTCATTCTTCTCCTCAAACTCTTTCAAGATACTCTCCTACCTTCCAACCCATCCAACTTCATTTTCTCCTTCTTAAGAAAAATAATAATGGGTCTAGTTTGTGTTGACTATACATAAGCATGAGGCCTGTCCTGGTGTGTAGTTGATATACTAGCTGTCACTACACTGAAGGAAGCTGACTTTCCCTTACTAGTAGCAAGTAAATACCCATAGCATCTTGCCAAGGGGTGAAATTTCATGTGCAACATCCTTCCTCCATGCTGACATTTTGCTTGCCCTGAGTTTATCCAGGTCTTTTGCATGTTGTCTCAGAGACTGTGAGTTTCTACGTACATTTGCCTTGCTATGTCTGGCAAACAGTTTTCCTAGAGTTATCCACTAATTTTGGTTCTTAGTACCTTTCCAAATGAGTTCTTGAAATTTTACTGGAGAAAATTTGTAGCTTCAAGAAAGCTTTAAACCAGATAAGACATCTTAAGCAACATTAGGAAATGACTACCTAGATTAGGCTCAAACTACTCAACAAATAATTACAACCATTTCTTCAAAGAGCCAGCCAAATTTCCCAATAAAATGTAGCCTCAGTTGCTCCTTATTTTGTAAGCACAATTTGGCAGTGCATAATGCCACTCATAAAGTATTTAAAAGATGGGACTTCAACTTTGATTTGGATAAAGATATGCATCTCTGAGAGAAATCATGATGTCTAACAGTCCTAACAGGTCCACCTATTGATAAAAACAAAACAAGGGCATATAATCTTTTTGAAACTTCATTATCACTGGCTTTAATGAGACAGTAGGGAAAATATTAGTATCAATGCTGAATCAAAGGATTTTTCTGCAAGGTGGTTCTAAATGGTACTCATTAAATGAATGTGAAAAGTTGAGCATGAAGGTCCTAGAGAACAAATATTGGCAGGCAAACCGTTGGGTAATCAATAGCTTCATCAATGCAAACCAGAAACTTTGTATTAAAACGAACAAACAAAAGCCCCAAACCAAAGCAGGACATTTAAATATTGCATGTTACAAACAGAAAGTAGTCTAGACCAAGATATAGAAATGAGTCAACTTCAAAAACAACCAATGCTTTCTTTTCCTTATGTGGTCACTACCCACTTCCAACAACAGCTATGTTTTCATCCCAGCCCGTTATCTTTAGATGTAAATTCCAAGTCAGGAAAAACTGCAAAGGATTCAGAAGACTCTGTGGAGCAATAGTCCCTAAGTAGCCTATCATCCAACTTCTACTTTTGCAGTAGGCTATCTTATTGATCCTAATTTTTCTTTTCTCAAAAAATTTCATATAATTGCCAGTGATGAAGGGAGAATAAATCCTACAAACTGAAGCAGAAGTGTGCAAATGCAATCAAACTAGCCTTTGAATTTACTATCTACAATAGAATGCCTGCATCAAGGAATAAAACTACATGTAATAGATCCAAACCACATCATCAACATTTGCCCATTGCAAGATGGGCAATTGCAAAGGTGAGAAATAAATGCACCCATCATGTGTGTGTGTGTGTGTGTGTGTATAAAAATAAAGACTCATAAGGCTTGAGATATAATCTGTGGGTAAATTGTTTCCTAGTAAACATGAAATTCATATCAGACCTAGGACCCAAACAGAAAGGCAGGTATGGTGGTGCCTACCTGTAAACTCAGGGCTGGAAAGTACAGACAGGATTATCCTTGGGGCAGAATGGCCAGTCAGCCTAGATAAAGGTAAGCTTTAGGTTCTGTGAGAGTTCATGTCTCAAAAAACAGATGGAGAGTAATAGAAAAAAACAATAAATATTGACTTCTGGCTCATGCACACACATGCACCCCCACACAGGTACCCATATTTAACATGAGCTTATATATGTATGTCACAGAGAAAGAGAGACAGATACTCAGAAAGAGACAGAGACAGAAGAATTGAGAAAGTCCTGAAGATACTGCATGCACAAAACATTTTCAACATTATTCTGTCATTAGTTGATCTCACACACACACACACACACACACACACACACACACACACACACACAACCTCCGAATGCGGACAAGTCTTGTCTTAGCTCTTTGCCCTTGTCTGTCATGACCAAGTCTTCTATTCTGTCTCTAGTGTCCAAGTATTAACTTGGACATTAACTTCAGCTATTTCTAGTCTCCATCCTTATCTGAGCACTTCAGCTTAGACATTCTCTATCATCCATCACATTCTCCTAATATTCTTCCTAATTAAAATTCTCTACCTGTGATCTCAAACTCATTTATGTGTGACAAAATATAAATGTATAAGGAGAATTAACATGATTATTTGCTAAATGGTGACATGTCAGGCTTATTTAAATTTTTTGAGCTAATTTTCACAAAATTCTTGCAAAAGAGACTTTTAAATTGCTATTTATTTTCATTTCATTTCACTTATTCTCCATTATAGCTTGAATGTCAGGTTTCCAACATAGAAAATGTAAATACGCTGCCTAAGATATGGCAGATATCTATGGTAGCATCATGATTCAAACACAGGTGCTGTCCTATGCGATCCTCCTTGTCAAATTTTTAACCAAGAGTGTAAAGTTTCTAAGAAATGAGATAGATGTCCATGGTATACTTGAATAGTGTCTAAGGAATGAAATTTTCCTTTGTGTGGACCAAGGAATACTGATTAGATTGCTTGGCTAGCTTGAAAGACAGTATGAACTACACAATCTGGCAAGTATGTTAGCAAGATGATGGGTTTGTTAAGGCAATATAATTCTCAGTTCCAGAGAATATTATCCAACAGAAAGATGCTTAGTAACGATGCTTAAATATTTGGATATCTCCCTACCTGTGAGACAAGCCTAATTATCTTGCTAAGCAAAAGAAAAACACCATATAAGAATCAAATGTTGGGACTCTGGGACCTTATAGAACTAAGTTTAAATCCTATGCATAACTTTGTCTGAGTGATTTGATAAAACTGGTAACAGGGATACTGGCTTTATCTGTAAAACGTGTATCATAAAAGTAGCTGTCTTATGGCTGAGACTGCAAGGTCTAAAATTGCAAGGCTAAAAACAGGATGAAACCTTGTCTTAAACTAAAATATGAAAAGGACAAACATGTAGCTCAGTGGTAGAGTCCTTGCTAGCTTGCACAAGGTTGTGTTCAATTCCCAGTATACTTCTACCAAAAAATATTTCATAGTTTTGCACCATGTCCAGGCTAGAGACATTATTATTTAAAATACAATCAGATGACTTTTATGATACTGAGAAGGAGAACTTTTGCAATGGAGACAGATGTTTCTTTTTTAAACTGAAAACAGATTCTTCTCTCAAACAATATATCCCAACTCAATTTCCTCACCCTAAAGGCAGGAAAATAAGGAAGTCAAA
The DNA here is from genome assembly GCA_026225945.1 of Cricetomys ansorgei. Classification (NCBI taxonomy): domain Eukaryota; kingdom Metazoa; phylum Chordata; class Mammalia; order Rodentia; family Nesomyidae; genus Cricetomys; species Cricetomys ansorgei. The sequence goes on from JAMJFZ010001390.1 coordinate 4,973,814, forward strand.
AAGGAAAAGGGAGTGGGATATTTGAAGATGTTTTGGTAGCCAGTGGCAAAAATGGAAACCAGTGTATAATGCTGGGGTCCAAGTGAACATGTGTGACTAAGAACAGGAACTAAAGGCCCTCTGAAAAGGCACAACTCTGGCGTGAGTATTATGCAAAGAACCTGATGCTATTTCAGTCCCTGCACTCAGAATGCCTTTGTTTAAAGGTGAATGGAAGTAATTTAAAATGCAGCTACTTCCGCTTTGTACCAGAGAGATTAATCCATGTTCTGAGCCACTGTTTTCACCCCTTCATTGTTTACCTGGTTTGAGTCTAATTAGCCTTGATTGGAATCATGGGAAGCCAGTAATTAAAATGATTAACAATATCAATAACAGCAAAGAGAATAGAAAAGGAAGCCTCATATTTTTAATGGACTGAACACAGATTCTTGCTGCCTGAATGAATAGAAGTTAATTGAGGAGTGACACCAGGTGACGAATTTCAGAAATGTCTATTTTCATGTTCTTAATAAGGGCACATTTTCTAAAAGCCAAGAGCTATACCCAAATTATAAATCCTGACAAGGTCTTTTATTCCTCCTCTCTCTCTTTCTGAGAATGAATTAAAACCAATCCCTCACCTCAGAATGTTGTCAGACCCCTGCTTATTGAGGCTGACTTCTGCAGGATGCTGTTCTTAACTCTGGTTATATTTCAGCCTTGCCAATGACCTTTAGATTGCTCTGCTTTTATTTACAAATGTGGTTTCTGCAAATAGGCTTTGAATAGAAAAAATTCTGGACACAGTGGCAGGACACAATGGAGGCTCTAGGAGAAAGGACAGGGCAAACACTAAGATCCTTCTCACTATTTATGGGGACAATACCAGTGAGTCTTATTTCTGAAACACAAATAAAGCCATTTGAATGATGCCTTTCTTTCTTTACAGTGTTCACCCTTTGGTTCAATGTGAGCTTATCTCTTCACTTCTGGTGCCCAGTGCAAATTCTTCATTGGAATGAATGAGATCAGCACCTAGAAGCTCACATGATCTACACTTGGATTTTCTTGCTGGGGCTGGTTCTAAAATACTTGGCCTTAACTCTCCTGCTAAATCACTAGACTTCAGAGTAACAGCACACCAGTTCTTCATAAAGTTATGTTCTGAAAACCTGAGGGAGCCATGTGTTTTTGCATTTTGCTTTTGCTTACATCTTTACATTTTTGGAGGAGATATTTATTTCCTATTGTGATTAATCTTCCTAATTCTTTATCATCTCTGATGGGTGGATAAATAACATTAGTGTAGAATGCCCCTAAAGTGCATTCACTATACATATTCCTCCACTATACATGTTCTTTACCCTATCTCCTCAATTCTGAAATGAAAGTGGGATAAGACGGTTTAGATACAGGTTCTGCAATTCTGAGAACAAAGCTCTGAAACTGTATGCTATGTCTGAGGACGCAGGGCATGTTGTATATGACATTGTGACTCATTAATTACTTAAAAGAAAACATTAAGGCTTTATTTATTTTATATGCATGATTGCTTTGACTGAATGTATGTATATACATGCACAACTTGAATACCTTGTGCCCACAGAGGCCAGAAATGGCACTGAATCCTCTGGAAATGGAGTTATAGACGGTTGTAAGAAACCATGTGGTTACTGGAAATTAAACCCCAGCTCTCTGAAAGAGCAACAAGTAATCTAAGTCACTGAGCTATTGTTTCTACCCTCCTCATTTCTTACTTCCAAGATGGGAATAAATATATCATATACCCAATGGGACTGCTATAAAGATTTTAAAAAAATACTCTCATAAAAGCATTCAGAAATTTACCTAATATTGAACAATTACCTGATAAATTTCAGCTGGTTTTATTGCTAAGGATATTGAAGGATTGTATTTAGCTTCAGATTCCCAGGGCCCAGTAAAGCGCCTGGCATGGATTAGACATTTCATAAGGAACTGTGTCACTGTTTTTACCTTGAAAACTAAAATTGGCTTTAGCTCTTGATCTTATCTTCGGCGGAGATTGGAGAACAAACCAAATTTTCTGAAAGTGCGATGCTCTTCTCAAAACAGATCTACTCACCGCCCCCCTCATATGCTCTGTGTTAGTAAGTTTTTATTGTTTCATGCTCTGAACATATAAAGTGTTTGGCACTGGGAAGGCTCAGTCAATACTTGGATTGAATTTTCCCTTTCAGATACTGCTATCTATTACTTCAAAGTAAAGCAGAAGATAAAAGACCATCTCCCTGAGCCTTCTTCCCGACATGGTTTCTCAGACCTCCCGTTTGTTTTACTTTTTTTTATAAAAAGATTAGTATCCATTTATAACAGTATCTTTTAATAGCAACAAAAATTAAACAAGGTAGGCGTTCTTCAAGGACATCTTTTACAGAAGCCAAGTTATATAACAACGACAACAAAAAGATTTATGGGATATCTCCTGGGATATCCAAACCAGAAATTCTAGATCCTTGAGTTCACTGAAAATCGCCCCCTCCATTTCTCATTCCTCCTAAACACTGAGGCAGCTTTGTTAACCTTTTGAATTTAAGTAAGCACCATTACAAACCTAATACCAGCAGTCAATATAATCCATGCCAATGCCATCTACCTATATTCCTCAGTTCCTGTTCTCAAAAATTGAGACAAAGGATAGACCATAGAGAAGTGTAAATTCTGTAGACATCCTTGCATGAATGAATAATATAAATGAATGGATGTCACAAAAGAATATACATTTGAATACATATGCATATTAAATAGAGATCTAAAAATAAATAATATATAATTCATAACATATATTTATTCATTATATAATATAAAATATATAATTTAATGTACATATTAAATATTATATTATATATAAATATGTGTTATTATATTTATAATATGATATATATACTTTGTTTTCAAATGGATTTGAAAGAAGATACCTACAGGGTATAAAGAGCTTCTAGAAGCCACAGGTTATCAACAAAACAACTAGTCTCAAATGGGATTCTACTTTATAAGTTGTTTGTCAGATGGTTATAGAAGCCCTCAAAATAATTCAGGTTCTTTAAGTTGCTTTTGGCTTCCTACCAGAAGTAGCTGAAGACAGTACATAGCTTAGTTGTATTTTATAGTGAAATCAAACTGGAACCCTGCTGAAAGCTTTCTCCCTGCCAGTTAATTTTCATAATCCCTAAAGGTGCTGTTCAAATGTGTGGAGAAGAAAAGACATTAACGGTTTCATCCAAATGCTAACACTATAAACTATGAGAGAGGAAATACATACCCACTTGTGCATTGGTGGTACTATTGGCATGAGAGTAACTAACTATCCTTTGGATTTGAGGTATACTCTACATGAAAAAATCCATACCTAGCACTGAAAATTTGGTTTAAGAGCTGTTTTTTGAAGGTATCCTAGTCTCACCAATGATAGCCATGTCCAGTTACATAAATGGCTTGTGCAGGGACTCCAACCCACTCCCCATTTTTGTACATTCTCCTTAGGGCCTTCCTTATAGAGAGTTTCAATTGTCCTAGGTCTCCTGATCCCCACTAAATGTCCTCCCATTCCAGTTGTCTCTTCATATATTCTTTCTCGCCATACTCCTTCTCCCATCTGATCCCTTCTCTTCCTGTTTCCATCCTCCCCTGGCCCACCTGCACCATCTATTCTACTTTCCTTTAACAGAGAGATCCTGTGTCCCTACAAGTGCCCTTCTTGTAGCACAGTCTCTCTGGGTCTGTGGATTTCAGTCCCTTTGTCCTTTGCTTAACAGTCAATATTCACATATAAATGAGTACATGCCATGTTTGTCTTTCTGGGACAGGGTTACCTTACTTAGGATAATTTTTCCATCTATTTGCCTGCAAAATTCATGAAGTCTTTTTTTTTTTTTTTAAAGCTGAGTAATACTCCATTGTTTAAATGTACCACTTTTTAAAAAATCCATTCTTCAGTTGAGGGTCATCTAGGTCGTTTCCAATATCTGGCTATTATAAGTAAAGCTGGTTGAGCAAATGTCCTTGTGATAGGATGAAACTTCCTTTGGGTATATGCCCACGAGGTAATAACTGGCTGGATCTTGAGGTAGATGGAGTCCCAATTTCCTGAAGAATCGTCATATAACTTGATTTCCATATACTCTCTCTTCCCTGCAGCAGCCACTGCAACAATGGAAGGGCAAAACCCCAGTGCAAAGGAAGGAACCCAGGCCTGTTATTACAGGGCAGGCCAGGGACTAGAAACTGAATAGCCTGCAGATGGTTTCTAATGATGTCATGCTCTACTCGTAGTCAGTGCCTTGGCCCATTCTTCATCAGAAAGTCTTTCTTTGGAAGATGATGGGAGCAGATACAGAAGTCAAGGGACAAATAACATGCAGATCTTGTTAACCCTACAGAAGAGGGGGAGGAGGGATTGTGAAGACCAGAAGGGTCAAGGATACTAGAAGAATAAGCCTGAAGTAGTCAACTGACCAGCACACTTGAGAACTCCCAGAATCTGAAGTGGCAGACTTGGAACCTGCAGAGTTCCCTACAAATGTCTTGTGGTTGTCTGACTTCATGTTTCTGAGGAGCTCCTACAGACTGGAGTTGGGGGATCTGTGACTCTTTTTCCTGCATTTGGGATGCTTTTCCTCCTGTGAGGTTGCCTAGCCCACCCCTGATGCAAGGATTAGTGCCAGTTAGCTTTGTTCCATCTTGTATGCATGATTTGAGTAGTAACCCTGGGAAGATTGCTCTTAATATCTGGGAATCAGCACAGGTTAGGTCTGGGGGAGAGAGAAGATGGGGAAGATGGGAGGAGCACAAGGAGGAAAGGAGGGGGTTGTATGTGTTATATGAGAAAGGAAAAATAAATCAAAAAGCTTCAATCTATATACATTTTTATTCATAGACAAGTGCTCTCCTCAGCCTTAATTAGATAAATCTTTCCTTTTAGTGAATAGTGGTAAATACAGAGACTCAGGATGACTAAAGTGCTGAGCATAATTGACAGATGAGTGACAACATGCTGATTTCATCCCCTGTGGCTCAGAGAATATTAAAAAATGGGGAGGGTAGAATGCAACAGACAGAAAGTAGGAAGAAGGGCTGCAAAGTACAGGTTTTTTTTTTCTTAAGACCCAGCCACTGCCGTCACAAACTTGTGACAGCTGCTACAGCCGTTTCCCAGCACTGTGTCTACACAAAAAACAGGTCCGTCAAAAGTCAGGCATGAATAGACAGGGGGATCAAAGAGCCCTAAATTTTATTGCTGAAAATTTTTATAATAGTTTCAGAAAGAGGGGTGTTGCTTTCAGTAGGGCACCCACTAATGACCCCGCAAGGCTCCAAAAAAGAGTTCTAGTCCAGTGTTCACACAGGTGGCCCTGGTTAAGCTAAATGGGCCTAAAAAAAAACAAAAAAACAAAAACAAAAAGAAATCATGATCTAGAAAAAAGACAGAAGGGAATGATTGGGGTTGATTGGACTAGGAATAAGGCAAAAGGTAGGGAGAGAAGATAGCTGATTGCGAAGTGTGTGTGTGTGTGTGTGTGTGTGTGTGTGTGTGTGCGCGCGCGCTCGTATGTGCACGCGTGTATGCTTGTAGCATGTACATATAAAACTGTCAAAGTTCACATTTAACACAAAAACATTAAAAGATGAACTGAAAAATATAAATATGTCTGTATGTATCTTTTCTAATGACTTAACTAAACACCCAGCTAGGCCAGACAGCAATGAAAACACTCATTTCCTTGTAACAAACATACCTGACAAGGCTTCCCATCTTTTCATTCTTTTTAAAACTGAAGCTGTAATGACTAGTCAATGAGATGTCAATGAAACTTTAACATTCTGTGTCTTCTAATTTGGAAATGGCTTATGTTGTGGGGAGAAGTTAGTTGGATAGTTTAGTATTGAACAAAATGGGGCGTGTCTTACATGTGAGCTCCTGGTCGTACATGCCAGCTCTTAGTTCTTCAGTAATGAATGCTATAAACTGTGTTATGATGATGATATGTTTCATTTTCTGAGTGATAACGTGTGCCCTGTCAATTTCAATGGATATGCTCACCTAACGGGAACACTGCAGTCTTACACACTTATTTTGCCCATTGACTCATGCTTATAATAAATAACACAAACTTTGAAAGTTAAAGTAGGCTCAGGAAAGAGATGATAAACCAACTGTGGGAATAATGAAATCAGTATTTATTGTCTAAAGATATTATCTTAGGATTCTGAGTCAGCTTAAGTGATATGTCTTTGTAAAAAAATATGCATGATCACTTTAAAATTTAAATCAAAACACTAAATTTTGTAATTTCTATAAAATATTTAAGATAAAAAAATGACTAGCACTGTGATTATTCCCTGTGGTAAAAGTGTACTCAATATATTTTATATTTTTACTTGGTTAGTAAGGCTAACCAAGGCTAATTGTGATAAACATGAGAAGTCTGGCTTGTGTGTAATTATCTTACCAATAAAGAAAATGGAAAAATCCAAAGAATACTCTCATCAAGAAACTATATGGTGATATGTAAAACTGATAATAACAATAACTTACCAGTGATATACCAGAAGACAGGTATTCAATTAAATAAAATGAAGTCAAATGGAAATGTATATGTCTACTTCCAGGCTGTGTTCAGATCCTCAGCATGTCATTCTTAGGCAAATCCCTTTGCAGTTTCCACTGCAATCTTACTGTAAATGTGACTAAATAAATGACACACAATAATGAAATGAAGGAAAACTCTGCTATACATTTCACTGACCATTTCAGGTATAGGTAGCTTGATCATTTCATGTATAGGTGACTATTAATGCCCATTCACATTAATTCTTTTTCTTTGACTCTCTCCACTAAAGAAACTATGAAAATGACACACCTCTCATACTTCCTTGCAGGTGAGAGCATTCTTGTGAAGCATTCTTGGCCAATGAGACATAAAGAAGAATCACCTAGATCATTGATAAATAATTATATTTCAATTAATGGGAGAACATGGTCAGATTTGTTATTACCCCCCCTCCCCAATTGTATTCATAGTTGATGCCTGGAATTATCAAAACTACACTGTGAGCATAATTGAAAGATGGTTTCAGATGATGTCAAACCGTGGCTTTATTGCAGTTGGTAAACAAAACTAAAGTATTTTTATTTGTTTAGGAAATGAATAACTGATTTTCTCTTACAGAGAAAGAAGCTATCTGATATTTCTGTGGGCAGAGCATCTTTTACAGTCATTTACTTTAGTCTGTGAGTGGGCATCTGTAAACAATTCTCTCTCCCACCTGATCTTAGAAATCATACTCAGCTCAGGCTTCTCAAAAGCTCAAGTCTGAGAATTCAGCGAACATGTTCATTCTCTATACCAATTACAGAAAATTAATTTTCTGCAACTAATTTTTGAATGCTCTGCGAAGCAACTGAAAGTAGAGCAAATTAAAACTTCCAAATTGACTAATATCCAGTATTACTTCACTACTGATATCACAAGTAACACAACTTTGCATATAGGTAATCTATACTGACAATAAACTGTGTATGTGGGTTTGTGTTTTTATTTGTAAGTGTGTGTTTGTGACTATAGGCTTTCCACATTCACTCTAACTAATGCCGATCAATATGGGCAATGTAGAAACCGTTTCAGGAAATATCAGAAGCCATCAATTGTCCAGTAATTAGAAGATTGCTTTTGTAAGTGAACAGCTATATAATCCTGACTGCTCAAATCACTGTAATCATTCTATTCATTCTATTCTCTAGAGGAATCTTGAACAAAGCTTGCAATGATTGCTTTGTTATTTCAAATCTGCTTAGTAATTTTCCAGTGTATTAGAAGAGATTCAGTGTTGACACTGTTTGGAGGGGGATTGGGCGTCTGCCTGATGAAACTGTTCATTTTCAGTCAACATAATTACTTTGCATCCACACATCTGCTATTTAAGCAATAACACTCTCTCACATTTTTCTTTGTTAATAATTAACTTGATAGGATTACACATCTTTATTCAACCTAAAAAATCAGAATTATTCCTACATTGTGAAAATTGAGCTTTGTCGAATGAAATGATTTAGCTTGAGCTGTTGTCAGTCACAGAGCTCAATTGTATGACCTTCCAAAATGAGGCCAACCACGTCAAAACCGATAGCCAGATTCCTAGAATATCTAACAGTGTGTATAATGTTGGGAGAACACTCCCTGCCCTCACAACAAAAGAGGCATACTATTTCTCTAAGTACTCTAACACTGTTTTATATTATGGCATGTCCAGTCTTAAGCAGACTGTCAAAACAATTTCTCTTGCCCACAGCCTTCCTTTCACCACCAGCTTCTAGCAACGCTTCAGAGCTTCTGTAACTCTTCTGTATCTAATTGAAATCATTCTCACTGTATCATGCTCATTCTTCTGCTCTTGCTCACAATGCTTCTGTTGGCTTGGTTGGTTACTTTTGCTGTTTTAAAGACTGGGTCTCTAAAGGCTGGTCAAGAACTTAATTAGCCAATGATGACAATGAACTCCTAATCCTGCTGTCTCCATCTCTCAAGGACTAGGATTACACAATGCCTTTCTTAGTCTCCCTTTATTTATTATCCACTCACCAGAATCCTTAAATTTTACTTTTTCTGAAATGTAATTGACTGGGAGATTCTCTTCACTTATAAAATAAAAGCCACATACCTTGCATGTCCTAGAATGTCTGATGTTGAATTCCTTTCTCTTCCTTAATACAGAGGGCCAGATACTTTCTGGCTTCCTCCTTCAACCTGAATCTCAGTATAGAAGACCTACTATGTGATCTAAAACTAGAAAGGGGAATTTGTAATCTGGAATTTTGCTATTTACATCATATTATTTTTGATCAAACAATTGAATATATAATATAGTTTTAATAATTTGACTTACATTCAAATTCAAAAGGAACACAAATACTGAATTGTGAACTAAATTACCTAGGGTGCAAAAATACTCTGTTTCTGAGATTTGGTACTGGGGGATGCTATCCTGAGGGGAAGTTCAACGGGGAGGCTGGACAGAAATCAGTAGGTGCTCTGAGGTTCACATCTGTGACTCACAGGTTTGCTGACCAATGTAAGCAAGTCAGGAATAGACAAAGGTCTAATCAGGAGAGATCTTTTGGAAAGATTCATCCAGGGTGTGTAAATCCCCATGACAAAGTCGTCAGCATTATAAAGACTGTAAGAATATTAAAGCATCAGGGATACTTCCTGGCTAGACTGACAGGATCATAGGCAGGGCACAAAGTAAGTCTCAAGTATCCCACCTAGCCCAAGCCAGGCTGATAGGATGACTCAGGTGCAGACACACACTGCCCTTCAGGCAGTAGATGTGCAGCTTTTAGCCTAGGAGACGGTGGCTGAACTTAGAAACTGGAGATGCTTAACTAAAAGACACAAATAGGGATACAAAGGACGTAGTCCTGAAACACACTAGACTTGTACACTGATAGAGATTCCACATTTAAATTCTAAAGTTGCTTTTTGACTATTCTCCCCCTCCCTTTCCCTTCATCTACAGTAGCAGTGCCTAGCTCTATCACCTTATATCTGGTGATATATCTTACTTACCATTTGTATGTGGTGAACTTCTTTCTAGTATAAGGAGCAAGAAATGGACATGAGTTTTGTCTATAAAGTCCAGAGTGATAATTATATTGATTTAGACAGTTTTTGAATAATGGACTTTGGAAATCAGGAATTTGTTATAACAGCTAAATAATAGAGTATGTGCTATCCTGACTAAATTGCAGTGCAATGGTGTCCATGTTTCTCCTCTTTTCTATTTTTCCATATGTCTCTGTAACAAACATGTAAATTATTTTTAAATCCAACACAGGTATGCATGCTATTAAATTTTTTATTTTACTGTATAAGTATCTCATTCACTCTTATAATATGTCCTTTATGAGGACATCATCTTTCTGCTATTTATGAATTAACTTTCATAGCTGTGTATCTGGTGCCTCTGATTGGGGCACTGGTAGATAGCAACTGATAATCCTGTTGAGTAGGTAATTTTCTATATCCTTTGTTTGATATTTGTAGATTTTAGTATGTGTGTGTGTGTGTGTGTGTGTGTGTGTGTGTGTGTTTGCGCGCGCGCGCACGCACGCATACGCATGCGCATGCGCATGTGTGTATGACATCCACTGCTCATGCAAGAATCTGCAAAGGCTATAATATGGCATTGGATCTCCTTGATCTATAGGTAGAGAAGGTAATGAACCACTGTGTAGGTGCTAGGAGAAAAAAAAAAAAAACAACTCATGTCTTCTGCAAGCACAGTATGTACTCTTAACTGCTGAGCCATCTTTTTACTCTCTATTACTAATACACTTATAAAATGCTTCTACCTATCCATTCTTGGTATTGAATTCATATATCTAACAGTATCTCTCTTCACAAGTCTATCTAATCCTTATCTAACTGTTCTATTCAATCAGTATCAGAATTTCTGTGTACAGTTGCTTAAGCAACACTGTCAAAAAGTATAAGTCATATTTATAGTTTTGAGGAAAAGACAGATGAACATGAACACTGTATCATAGTTCTGATTACTAGGGAAAAAGCAGAATCTGTAGGACTAAATGGAAGAAACACCTAATCTCTGTGAGAAGTTCTCAGGGGATATTTCCTCATTATATAAAGTTTTCTCTTTCTTTCTGACCTATGGATAACAGAAAATTTCTATAGAGTTCTCAGAGTCACTTCTGATCATAATCAGAGTGATGAATGAGCATTTGCCAGAAAATGGCCATTGACTTTGAGATTCATTTCAACTCAAAGCACACTAATCTTTCTGTAAGTAAAGGGAGGTATGTTTGGTTATCTTCTCAAATCTTCATTTTAGTTCTCCAGGATAAATGGCCAATCCAAAGCACAATATTAAAAGTGAAACAGAATATTTTGATTGTAGTTGATAAATATCCTTGGAGAAAATATGCATTTTTTTTCCTAGTAGGCAACATTTTTTGCTAAAGAAACTAAAATATGAAGAAGGGAAAAAGGAAGATGAGAATGAGGAGATAGATAAGGAGGAAGGGACCCAGAAGGACAAAGACAAAGAAGAGGAATAATTGGAGGAGGAGGAAGCTACAAAAAAGAATTAGAAAGTAGATAAGTGATCCAAGAAAAAGAAAGGAGATACATTTTTAAAGGTTTGTTTCATTATATGTGTATTAGTGCTTTGCCTACATGTATATATGTGCCCCAAGTAGATGCCTGGTGCCCACAGGGATCAGAAGAGGCCATTGGAACCCTTGAAACTGGAGTTGAGGATAGTTACAGATAGTTGTGAGCTATTGTGTGTCCTGAGAACCAAAGCCTGGTCCTCTACAAAAGCAACAATTGCTCTTAAACACAAAGTTATATCTCAGCCTGAGTAGTAGAAGTACTTTCTAAGGCAGCCGGATTACTGTATATTTGGCTGACTTAGTAATTAAGTCTGAAATGAGATTTCAAGGGATTTGGACAAGCTACACCAGGAATTTGGACATAGATCTTGCAAAATGAATTTAATATAATGTATCTTGCCTTCCTCTAATATTAAAAAGCATGGGAATATAATGCTTGAAAGATTTATTCACAATATGTTATTTTCAAGAAGATACTTTATTGGTTATCAGTCATGTGCCAATCAATATTAATGATCATTTCAAAACCTCAGAATAGTCTGAGACATGCAATAGTGACAATCTCAGCCACTAAACTTCATTATTCCCAAACTTTGAGAACAAATGTGAGGTTTTTAAATACCAAACAACAGAAGGTCTGAAAGTGAAGGAACAATGGTATAAAAGACTCCTTTCATACTATACAACGATTTTTCAGTTTTTCCATTTCATAATGGAAATTCAGTGTCCTAGCCACAGGGGTGAGGGGACTTTTCTCACTGTGTAATAGCAGCAAGTGGTCCTTCCCAACCTGAGCTAGTTTTCATTCTGCACTCATTGTAATTACTGACTAATGAGTAACAAGTTCTCTTTCCCATCTGGCATTCTGTAGCTGAGAATAGCAGGAGCATAAGGTGAAATGTCAGCGGCAAAAGAAACAGTGGTTGATGCCATTTGTAAAATCTAATCACAGAAACCTATAACTGCAGGAGCATGATATTCATAAAATCTTCTCAAGTATTAGTACCCCATTCCATAACGTAATTCAAAATAATTCAAAATGATTAAAGTCAGGAAAGTGATTCTGAGTCTTAAATCTAATAAATAATTGTCAATGTAAGTTAAACTCTGCCTTCTTGAGTGCATTTATAGAATAGAAATAATAGCAAACTCTACCATATAAATTATTGTTTTGAAGAATCAAAAGTGCGTGCATTTTCTGAAGTTGCATCCTGATACTCAGAATTTAGTAGCTACAGCTGCAACAAAAATAACTCAACAATGCTTTGATCCACAATGACAAATGAAATCCATAATGAAGTCACCTTGCACAGCTAGAAACATCACTGAATATATTAGTGTTGTGTTTACATTAATCAAAATCACATCAAGTTAATCTCAGAGTATTGTCACAGCAAGAAATGCAAGAAAATCTTGTGAACATATATTTGTTGGTAACAAGGTACAGCAAAGGCTGAGGTCCTTGTATATACCCCACATGAAGTGATGCTGGAAGGAAGAGCAAATAGCCAAAGTGCACTCAATACCACATCAGAGCAGTGGAGATGGTGGCGGGGTCTTACTCCTTGAAATACTAGAAACATTTTGAACACAAACTGCTAATTAAAGTAATAGTTTCATATTTTAACAGCTAAATATAAAAAATAAACAAAAACCCATTACAAAGAAAATCAGGTTCTCCTACATTTAACCTCCCAGATATTGACAGGAGAAATTGTCTCCTAACTACTTGATTTTAAATCATGCACTATTTAGATCCTAAAGGATTCACGAAGACCTGGAGGAAAAAGTCCAAGATTCCAAATTTGACATTTTCAGGGAAAATTAAAAGTCAGAGTTTTCTCAATTGGTATTATTGCACTGAAAAATTTATACTTTCAATCATGTAGACTTTCTCTGACTGATAGCTAGGAGGCCTTGCATCTAGGCACAGTCTATATGCAAATAGAAGAAAGAGGGCATAAGCTATCAATGGAGCAGAATCCTTGTGAGTAAAAAGAAACTTCTGGCAGTGACTATATCTTTGTGATGCTATTCCTAATGCAAAGTGGCTGGGGGTTTGGCTCTCTCACCACATTGCCTGAGTTTCCAGCTTGGTTCCCATATAAGTAGTTCCTTCATAGGAGTTTTAACAAATATCTGAAGCATTTCAGTACTTAAAATAGTACCTAACACTATACAAGTAGAAGGTAAACATTGATTCCTCTACTGTAAGTCCTTATAACATTTGTTATAATCACTACCATGATAATCATCATTGTCATCATTGGTACCATTATTTGTCCTGCATATGGAATCTTTTCTTGAGTAAGAAATCAAGTAAGAACATCAAAGTTTCAGCTGTTCTGAAAAAAAAAAAAAAGAAATCCTTTGCAAAGTATTTTAAAGTAGTTAATTCCATAAACATCACCAGTGTAAAGAGAAGTTGTATTTCTTAATGAAGGAAATATATATTGATCATCTTTAATTAACAGTAATAAAGATGGATGTACATTTATCCAAGAGGGTAAATAGTTCTCAAAAGATTAGCCCTTTGAACCAGTCAAAGTTCAGAAAACTGTCAGTTATAGATAATTTTTTCTACTGATTTGAGATAGTCATTTTATAAATGTGGGCTTAAGGAAAGATCTTGTTTAAAAGCCATGACTTAAGAGTAATATCCAGTAAATGTTAGCCTATGGGAGAGATAAGTGGTAGTAAGGTTTATAGCATCTAACATTCTCTCTATTGTATGATCTTATCATAACCTGGGAGAAGATGACAGCATACAAAGCAGGATACAAGTGATGATTAGGAGAAAATAGAATTAGTATTCACTGATCGAACACTTGGGTAGAGATGGAAGATGTGATACCTATGAAGCACAAACTCATTTCATTCCCATGCCATTATGGAAGATGGTCTTTACTGAATTTGTGTTATAAATGAGGAAACAGAGACAAAATTTGTTAACATGTTTGCATGCAGGGAATGAAATCATGAGAATAATTGGGAATCCAACCCAGGATTCTCAAACTCCAAAGTCTCACTCTCCCAGAGGGAGGAAAACTGGGAACCCCTGTTTGTCTCCTGCTGTTCTCAGAACCTCCCACCCTCACCCCAGGAAATTAAAAAAGCCTCATTAGTGCCAGAAAGTGAAGGGGTAGCATCTACTTTTCACATGTTGGTGGGCTGACACAGTGCAAAATCTCATAATGTAGATTTGAAGATCTGATGCTTTTAACAACACACACACACACACACACACACACACACACACACACACACACACACACCTCATGCCTTCTGATTTTAAGTGGCAAAGAATGATTAATTTCTCATTGGATATGGTGTCCATCTTCTTTCAGCTAACAACCAATTTACCAGGGAAGCAATATCAGTTACAGCTGAATCCTTAAACTCTAAGACAGACTACCTGCCATTAGAGCAAGGTCCTTTATCTTACAAGTTATTAAACATGAGGGCATTCATCTTTTCAAGTGTCCATATCTTCGACTGAAAAATGATGACCTCTGAAAGTTGTTAGGTCATATTAAAACTATAGAATAGCAGCTGGGACATATGAACTCCTGAAACAGACTTACTATTATAGCTATTGTGGACCCAGGAGATAATAAAAGGTATTTTCTCAACATGTCCTTAAATCACTGCTTCATAATATTCTAAGATGGGTACCCAGAACATTATACTACAACACTCATTCTGAATCAGTAGGTCTATGGATGGGCCTTAAATCAAACTTTTCTCCCAAGCTTCTAGGGCTAGTATTATTGAGTCAGGTGACACTTTAAGTTGAAAGGAAATAGGGAATATTCTTCATGGTTGATTCAGACACTGCCATTCAAAAACTGAGATTCCAGCTGGGCAGGTATCCCTGGGAACTCAATCTGTAACTAATTCTCAAAGAAATTCTAAGGTACGCTGAAGCCACAGAAGACTAGGATGTGCCTTCAGCCAGTTCTATTAACATTCTTTGACAGAGCAGTTCACTGGAGACAGCCTTATCGAATTCCTGATTCATCGTCATGACTTCAGGGTAAAATGATTCTGATGTTAAAGCACTCCCATCCCCTTCTGTAACAGAGGTAAATGAGTCAATTTTCCTAACTCTGTAAGTAGATAATCCTTCTCAATTTACTAACATAATTCATCCAATATTAAGAAGCCTTAGAAGAGCATTTGTTTTGCAAGTTCAACTGTACAGTTTTGTAACACATGTATTAGGGATCATAGAGAATTTTATTCAAGGATCACAGTTTGAGTTAACAGTTTCTGAAGAATCCTTTAGTCCCAAGAAAACAAGCATAGCTAGTTTCTCTGGAACAAGTCTGATTTTACAAACACACACACACACACACACACACACACACACACACACATATGTATTATTGAAATGGGTATAATTAGTATTCTTCAAAGCTAAGTATTTCCATGGAACATTCAGAGAGACCAAATAAGTGGGCCTCATTGTACAATTAATAAGGAGAAATCCTTGGGGCTGAAGATGAAATCCAAATCTTTAATTATACATCTGTATTTCTTTGCAACATATCACACTGTTAGACCTTTGAATACTTCATTATCTATTGATCAATTCAGAGGAAAGAAAATGACTCATTTTTACAGCAGGAATAATAATAATAGTTTTTTTCTCAACTTTCTCCGAGCAAAGTACTTACCAAGCACCTTACCTATTATTGTCTTCAAACAGAGAAAACTATAGATATTATATAGATTTCCCAAAGCCTTATAGCACAAAGGGGCCAAGCCAAGTTTTAAATCAAAACCTATGAGCCTTGAAACACTATAGTCTTTCCAGTTCTTCAAATGTCATCAAGGTAGTTTGATCTGAATTAACTCACACATCTTTCTAGACTGGGAAATTCTAAATGATGGTGTACCAGCTCATTGTAGTGAAGCAATGTGTCTTTTCTATGTTGTTATTTGCTGGGAGCCCCAATACTCTGGTAACATGGATGAAGTCTGCATGACAAGATTCCAGACTCCCTGGCTGAGGAATTTCGACTCACCAGCCATTTTGCCCCTTTCTCCCCTTTGGCAACAAAAAGCCTTTCATCAATAATATGTCTGCATTGCCTAGTAATACCTTAGCTGGCTGGTGTTGGCTGAGAAGGGGAAGCAGCCATTTTCACTCAAAAGTAATTGTCATTGTAAAATACCTTGCAGGCTTCTAAGTCCTGGCATGTGTAAAGCTACCTATTCATACTGATGGTAAAGGCTATTACTGGGGTGGGCGTTGGCCCTCCCAGGAAGAGACAAGCCTTTAACAGATAGAAGCAAAAAAGAGCCTAGATAGAGAAAAAAAATTGCACCAAAGAGCTAAAACCATAAAATAAATCTTCTTTGTTGCCTACATGGCACCCTGTTCTGTTTGAGGCAGATGGAGATATTATTCAGCCAACAGTAACATTCAACCAATTATGGGTTATTGAGTCAAATGTTCTTTCATAGTAAACAAGATAATATTGAGGTTTGTAAGTCCCAAGAGGAAGGAAATCCAGCTCCTCCCTGGGGGTGATTGACTTCTAGGAGTGACTACATTTGCATATCAAACCAGTTCCTCTGAAGGCCTGAGCAACATATGCACACCAAGAAACTGCATTTTCTTTTTAAACTTCTTGCCAGAGCAGTTCTCTCTCTTTTTCTGACATGGTTCTCCCTTGGTAATGTACATTGTCAATCTCTCCCTTTTTTTCTTTTTGGTGTGTTTTTTTCACTGACAAGACATTGTCAGTCTCTCTCTTGCCCCTCTCTCTTTTCTTAATATATATACTGTTAATTCCCCTATTAAAAACGCTCCTGTGTTTTACTTCTAAAGCGTTCTACATGTCATTTTAAAGCATGATCCTGTGTGCCATTTCCTTGGGTCCCATAAGAGAACGAACTACTCTGTTCATTTGTCATTCCTCATTTTTCCCGCACTCGTACTTCCTCCTGCATAGAGTTTTTGTGAACCCATTTGTGGAAAAGGCTGGTTCCCTCCTCAGTTATTCATATTTATAAATATAATTATATACTTCAGCCCAATTATATACTTTATATCAAACACTTCATTATTCTCTAAGTCCAATATTTTTTTAAAGCTTAATACCATGCCAGTTATATTATCTATGAGATCTTAGATGTGGTATGCTCATTACACAATCATAAAACATTAGAATAAATATTTTAGTATTTAATTCATTTGCTATCTATAGTAAGTTCCAGACAACTAAACATCATATAAACAGTAATTTTTATATTATTGAATTTTGTTTGTCAAATTTGGTAAAGGAAAATGTTATTTGTTTCCCATTTAAAATGTCATTTTGTAAATTGAAATAATTTTTAATGAGAGCTCAGTAGACTTTTGGTCTAGAACAAATTTACATTTATTGCTTTTATTTTGAGTCACCCTTTAAGCATGTTTAAATTAAATTCCAGGAAAATTGATTTTTCCCAATAAAAGTCTCTTGTCTTAGAAGCCAGCTAGCCTGATCCATCTTCTGAAGATGCATATACTATTGCTGCCCTCAATTACTGCTGGGTAGATTTTATTGTCCCCATGTAGCAAGAAAAAAAAAATTGTGAAATTAAAGAAAGTTCTACTTCATTTACTTATGGTATGAATTCTTCAATTTCATCCTGAATTTAAATATATCCAAAGTTCTCAAGATGCACCACTTAAGGATACCAGGCTATCCTCAGATATCACTTCTCGCATCCAGGGCTCCAGACTGCCAAGCTTTTTCCACAATGCTGCTCATCTATTATGCTCTTTGCACACATCTTTAATTATATGACGTGTGTGTGTGTGTGTGTGTGTGTGTGTGTGTGTGTGTGTATGATGTATATCCATATTCCTCACCAACTGAATGAATCA
Organism: Cricetomys ansorgei; assembly: GCA_026225945.1. Taxonomy (NCBI): domain Eukaryota; kingdom Metazoa; phylum Chordata; class Mammalia; order Rodentia; family Nesomyidae; genus Cricetomys; species Cricetomys ansorgei. Next base: position 4,991,849 of record JAMJFZ010001390.1, read on the forward strand.
CGCTCCATCTTACGATCATGTGTCATCTGCTGTTGTCCTGGACTGCCTCTCAGTGCCCAACAGAGCACTGGGCTGAATTCCATGATCTCTATTAATTCCGTGTTGGCAGTTTGCTATCCCTTTCTCTTTACCTTTGTGCCAGGTTGGATGCCTTTCATCATGCCAGGTATGGTTCTCAGATTTTTTTCCTTAGTTGGAAAATCAAATCTCTATTTCCTAATTGACAGTGAGCAAACCTTTCAGAGAATCCTTCCTCATTACTCATTATATCAATTCCTCAACTTCTGAACTTCCTTCTACATAAAAAGAACCACAAAACAATTAGATATGACTCATCTTTTAAGTTAGTCTTTCCTAATGTAGGAAATGATTAGGACTAATAAACAAAAGAATAAACCATGCAAAATGAGCTCTGTGCTGCAAGTGAAAACCACACTATCTGGCCAAGAGCCCTCACTATTGTAAGCCTGTCTCTTCTTGGGAGTATGGGCAGATGGAAAACACTAGGAATGCAGGGCTGGCATATGGCAGTCTCCAAACAGTTTGCTTTCAATAGCAAATGCCAAAGCTTTGTGATGCAGAGGATCACTAGGGGCTCATTTTGCTTCACACTGTCAAAAAGAAAGCATTTATATTCTCTGAACTAGATATGGACATATGCAAAAATATAAGAATCTCTGCTTTATCCTCATCCATTGTCATCACTGTGACAGTACAAAATTTTAAGATATCCTGTCTGAAAGCTCACAATCGGGTACACATGAGAGTGCTCTGTACCAAAACTTCAATACTGACATTAAGTAAGTAGTTTGTTCACAAAGCGTTATGGTAGTTGTAAGAGATGATAGAGGGAACTGAGTAACAAGTTTAAATTATACTGACATGGAGACAGTTCTCACATTAAATTCAGGAGAACTAGTCTAAGAGAGTTCTATGTGCTGTCTGACCAGTAGACCACATTATTCCATTCATTCACTCACCACTCAATATCCTAAACAGGACGCTCATGTTGTCTTTTATCTAAGATTTTTTTTTTCATATACATGTCATCATTCTCAGCTTAAAATATTTTGGGAAACAGAATAAGTCACAGCAGAAGTACTAGGAACAGCAAGCACTGCAATTACTGACCTATTTCTAAACATATCTACTTTACTTGTTTCTATTGATGTAGCTATCTGAAGCATATCCTAGGAAAAAACAAGACCTCCACCTGTATATGCAATGACATGCCCTACCACTTTTGCTTAAGAAGAAATCCCTGTCACCCATGCTTAAGACTACTTCCCACCTTACGGTTTCTGATCCATTTACTCATTTCTCCCATGTCATGTTAATTTTGAATTTATCATTTTGCATATTAGTTGCATATAATTTTATAATCATAATTACAAAGTGTACTTTGTCTTATTTTGACCATTTTAATTGAAATCATTTAAGTGGACCTTATTTTGTGGTTTAGCATATTGTTCATTCAGGAGGAATAGTAATCTACACTTGAGAAGAATATCTTCTCTTCTGTTTAGAGAATAGAAAACCTTAAAGGTGGCTCACTGCTTTATAACAGTGCTGAAACCCGGTATTTCCTGTTGGCCTTTGGCTATCAGCTCAGTTAATGTTTAATATTGATGAATATATTTTAAAGCTGTTTCTCATGTATCTATTTCTTTCAAATTACTATGCATGATAATCCTGAATCTTCAAAGAAAAAAAGCAGGCTATTTAGAATCCCTGTGCTTAAATATTTTGTTGTTGAGTGTGAAATACCCAAATAGTTTTGCTTAAAGGCTCTCAGAAGACTCAATTTGGCAGGGTAGCTGGGAGATTAATGACATAGGGGCAGATGGCCAGATTTTCTCCCTTGCTTTGATGATAGCCACATTTGAGTACACATAGAAGAAGCAAATCTCTGATTTCTGCTATTTTAGAACAAAAATATATCCATTGTTTACTCATCCATGAGCTTGAACTGAATGCCTACTGTGTACCAGGCATGAAGTCTTCACAGTAGATCTTATTGGTTTTATTGTATTATTAAACAGAAAATATGATGGCAAATCCCACCAATGACAGCTCAGAGCAATAAGCTGGCAGTTACATGAATCTCTTCCATGGAGAGCATGGAGGCTTTTCTTCCCCAACATCCCCAACCTCATATCCTTATCATTATTTTTAATCAATTATTGATGTTACAAAAATGATTATTTAGTGCCAATTTATAAACTCAACTTAGTTAATTGTACCTAGGACAATGTCTAGTGTGCAAGCAGAGAACACACCCAACCTTCTCCCTTCTTCCAATAACATTGGTAGAAATGTCTCTTGATACAAATCTGAGTGTTTTACACAATTCTGAAAGTTACAGCATATCTGACTTTGTGCTACTTTCCTAACTTCCATGAGCACCTTCAATCTTCTACTCTGGAAACAAGGCATAACACACATTTTTAAATAGATTATAGTAAGATGTAAATGTGATCAGATGCTCAGCATATGGGCTTGACTCATTCTGAAATTCAGCCTTCTGAACTGGCTCTTTATCTTGTTCAACCCCTTTCATGACTTGCATTCTCTTTTCTGCAGGAGAGAGTACAGTGTTCCCTGCTCCCTAACCTAGATGATGCTTGGAATTTCTATGTAAATGTAGTGACTTCCTAGCATCAACATTCTCAGGTCCTCATCACCTTAACCCTAAAACATTCAAAAAACTCCTATGTATACTATCCTGTGATTTTCATGCCAAGATCACAGTCCTGGAAACCTATCCTAACTATTTAGTTTCTATTGTTCCCTCCTTTCCCCATCTGTTAAAGTAACTGATTTCCCTGAGTCCCTCAGACATATACCAAAGCCAAGATTTGAACAGTAAATACTGAATACCAAAGTTTTTATTGTCAATGCTATTGGGTTGCAACAGCTGCATCTAATCTGTATGTTCCAAGATAGTTCATGGAACTTAAAGTGACTCAACACTGACCCAGGAGGCCCCCTGATCTAGGCAGATGGCAAAGTGATCATTAACCTCTTTCTGATGGACTTTTTTTTTTCAAAAATGTGCTATTATAATTAATGATCTGTTATTTGGCATTTTATCAACAAATGCCACTCATTAGCTAACATTGACACTGTTAGATCAATGATAATTAATTATCACAGAGATGACCTGTGGCACTGAAAGATGCTGGGATCAGTTTTGAATGCAGAGTGAGAGAAAACGAGGAGGCAGAGAGAAAATGACAGCAAGAGAGATCAATGTATGTTACTCAAAGAGTTATCACATGGAGGTGCAGAACACTGTGACCATTGTGTCCTAGAAACTTAATCCCACTCACAAAAATGTCACAGATATTTCTAACATGGCCCTAGTTTAATATCTAGAAAAATCAATAGAACTTAAGAGTTGATAAAACATCATGAAGCATGCTCCCATTAACATACTCTGGTGAGGGTCCATTACCCAGGCCTCTGCTCAGTGATAGTGCAGCAAATCTCTAACCCTGGCTGCAGTAAGGTTTCTGTCACCGCCATATTTACTACCCTCCATTTAAAATTTGCCAGGATTTAGTTCACAAAGTGAATGTTCTGAACCTCACTATAAGTTTAATTTTAGGACTGAGGCGTATTTTTTTCTTTTTAGAAATAATGTAGAGTTAATAGGTGATGGGGTATGCCTTTAATCCCCACAGACAGAGGCAGATCTCCATGGATTTCAAACCAGCATGGTCTACAGAGTGAGTTCCAGGACACCCAGAGTTACAACAGAGAAACTCTGCCTTCAAAACCAAAAAACAAATCATTGACATTATTAAATAAATGCATTGATAATGTGCTAAATTCTTACTCGGTAGCCTACTTACTTTGCTACCTCTCTGGGCAGATGGTCCTGGGTGGTATGAGAGAGAAGGCTGAACAAGCCATGTAGGGTAACCAGAAAACAGCACTCTCTGTGACTTCTGCTTAGGTCTTGCTTCTCTGTTTGAATTCCTGTCCTGACATCATGGAATGATAGACTATGATATAGAAGAATAACCAAAATAAATCCTGTCCTGCCCAAGTTACCTTTGATCATGGTGTTTCATCACAGAAACACTAAGACATTAGATTTATTTAAGCTTGAAGAAATCCCTGAGCAACTAAGACAGGGACTTGATTTTCAGATATTAGTTGAGTGAGTATACGACAGACCATCTCAACCAGTTTTTGTGACATCACACTTAAGAAAAGATCAATGTCATTTTTTTTTCATATCAGTAATTATGTATATCTCCTAAAGCTTCAGCATTGCCCAAAACTCTGACACTTCCAGGATTTCTCTGTCAGCAATCAGTGACGACAGTCTCTTCTCATACTATGCATTGCTCAGCTTTTCTTTTCTGTGTCAAAAGGACAGATATAATCGATTTATAAAGAGTTTCATATTGATTCACAGCTTCAAAGATTTCTAATGATAGTTGACCTCATCACTTCTGGGACTGTCAGGAGTCTATGGCAAAGCAATGCCCTTATATCATGATATATGAAACGAAAGAGCTAAAGACAAAGAGGCAGGAGTCTTTGTAAGTCCTGTAAGGGACACTCTTTAATGGGTTAGAAGTTATTTTCTGAGGCCTCCATTAAAGATTATAATAGTATCCAATAGTATCACACCAGAGAACAGACCTTTTGGACTTTGAAGAATATTTCAACTGTAAACTATAACTCTAGAATTGGGGACATCATAACCACTTACATAATTGATGGGGTGGGTTAGAACTGTTTGTGTCTTGAATTTAGAAGACATGGAGTCAAAATAATAAATGAACAAGTGAATACAATGGATATGATGGATTCTGTGGTTTAAAGATAGAAGATTGCTTTGTCAAAGCATATATGTGCATGCACAAATGTCTTTGCTCAATTTAAGCTTCACTAGCTCAATAATAATGTGCTATGATCTCATTACCAAGATGACTTGCAATTGTAACGGTTTATTTTGTATTTCATTTCTATGAATGCTGGATAATGAATAACTAGGATTGCTTCAGAGGCAGAAAACTTAAGTGTAATATAGGCTCACTGAAACAAACAAAATGTAAGAATGCACTTATAATTCAGTCTTCACACAACTAAATAAATGTGAAAAAAAACTATAAGTTTCATATATGAGTACAAAATTTTACTGTTGATGGACTTGAGGGTATTCATGCTCCTTGATTATAATTGTCCAGGCACTTGCATACAGTTCAGGCATTGTGTCATATGTCAATGGCTGGGGGATTACTGAGTACAAGTCTAGAGAACAAAACAGCACAGAGGTCTGAGGTAAAATCTGCATCTGCCTCAGAGATGGAACAAACAGTTCTCTAAGGGAAATCCTTTAGATGATGAAAGGGTGGAGATAGAAATGGAGATTCTTGGGGTTAGCCAGAAAGCTTTGCGGGATGGTTGGAGCAGGGAAGAGCCAGAAGAACAGCCTCCTCAGGCAGTCTCTTCTCCATGCTCAGAATAACTCCATCCTGCTCTTTTGTGCAGGTCTGGAACTCCACTCACACACTTGGATGTACAGGATTCAGTTTCCCTGTCATCTGTTTTATTCAATTATGATTAATAAATATTCTCTGTCTTGGGTATTGACTCAAGTTCATCTTTTGAGTGGAATGGGTTTGTTTACCCTGTACAGGTGCCTCCTAATGTTGGTTTAACTTTGATCATCATTCTGAAAAAATAAAGATATCCAGAACGTAAGGAAATGTACAAGTCCATGAGAAAGATCCTTATTGTTTTTTTCCTATGCCTACTCCTACATCAATAGAGGAGTTTGACTGTCTCAGAGAGATGCCTGAGAGGAGATAACGAGGCAGGGAAAGACCATCAACTAGGGCAAAGAACCTGACAGGGATGTGTGAGTACTTTTTTCTGTTCCTGGATTTGGATCCAGTATGGCATGCTTAGTTGTTTATAGTTCCACACCACAATGTATCCATTGCCCTGGAGACAGTGAAATAAGATCAGGGGACAGTTATTGGCTTATACATGAACAAACTGGCCTTAATATCAAGACAATGTTCCTTTAAAAAATGACAAAAGTCAGTAAACAACAAAAGTCAGATATTGTCCTGAATATATAAAACTCAGAAAGACGGTCTTATTGAATTCACCAGAGGGAAAGAAAATCCTGATAAGATTCTCTATAGTGGGATTTTGATAATCCCAGGGTCTCACTGACATAATGCACTGTAATTTTGACTGTCATTTTTGAATAAAGGAATATGTTGTTTCCTGAGAGTCTGAAAGCCATCAGGGCTTATTTCTAAACCTTCTCTAGGAACTTAGAGCAGTGCCTCACATAAGCATGCTGCTTTCACCACATCAGGTCCTTCAAGCCCAGTGTGCTTTGACTAGCTGAAATCCTTATAGCAATGTGCATGTTAACCAAGTAAAGCCACCAAAGGGGAGGATGGGGAGAATGATACTTCTTTCACGTAATCAGTGAGCACTGCGTTAGTGCTGGTAGATCTTAGGAGATGCTGCTCCAAGGGAAGCAGATGCTGATGGGACAGCTCCTGTGCTCAGGCTCTTGTCTATCAGTGGAAAAGAATTCGGATACACAAGCAAGCGAGTGTCTAATGCAAGGGATTTCATTCCCAGGTACAAGGAGCACTCTGTCCTCAGCATAAAACAGGCACAAAAAGAAATATTTTGAGCCAAGAGAAAAGTGGGAAGGCAGTTCTGCTTTGTTACTAAACTTGTGAAGTAGCCTGAGAATCACAATGATTTTAAATGGCCCAGATTATAGAGGAGGCTTACTAGACTTGATAGGGTCCACCTCTCAGAGAATGCAGAATCCCTATTTCCACTTTTCATAAGCACTTGGTAGCTAACTTTTGAATTGTTGCTGAAAGCAAATGGTTTTGTTTTACAGCTCTGATTCTCTGAAAGAATGCTTCACCTGTTTCGATGCTGGGTATTTTCCTTGTTGAAAAGGTCTTGTGGAGTGAATTTTACTGACCTGAAAATAACTTCCATTTGACTTTCCAGGTCACGTATTTCTAAATTCTGAAGTAACATGGATTTTCCCTACCTTTGTATTTGTCCCTGTACATACATTAGTTGGCCTTACATTGCTCTGACCTTCTCTTAACCTCTTTCACAAAGTCACAATTCTATAAAACTATCTCTGTTTTTCTAAATATATACTTTAGACAAATACTGCACTGTTAATTGAATCTAAATTATTTTATTACAGTCAATATTCCTTCCTAAGCTTTCTTTTGAATTTCTTCACAAGGTAATAATCAGTTCAGGGTAATTTTCTTTCATAGGGAAAAATGTCTTTATACAGCAAATGCCCTGAGATGCAACTTCTTTACTTCACTGCAGAAGTTACTTGTGAAAGGATCCACCCTCCCCCACACACACCCCTTGTCATGCAGATTTTCAAACAACTCCTTTACTGCCCTCTACAGCTCAGGAGTAGAATAGCAGCCCCAGCTCCACCTCTCAGGAAGCATTTTATTCTGCACAATAGCTAGAATTAAGTTAAAGATGGGACCTCATTCTGGGTAGTGTGTCCTTGGTTAATCACATGAACACAGGTCTCCAGGCTCAATTGCAAGTACCTTTATCTTCTGAGCCATCAGCCCAGCCCTTTTGTAATAAGTTATCATGATTATACAATTGGAGTTACATACTGTCCTTAACTTGGATCTTTGCTCATAAATCATCCTTGATGATTCTAGCTCCTGTTGATTATTAAATATAGAAGGAAATACAGTACTTAACTCTATTAATCTCTTTTTTATGAGAGCAGAACCACTATGTGATGTTTCAGTTACTTTTCTACTATTGTGATAAGATTGTAGGATAAAGGCAACTTATAGAAGGTATTTTTGGCTTACAGTTCCAGAGGGTTGGAGTCCATAATGGTAGTGTAAAGGCATGGTAGTGGGAACAGCGAGAAGCTTACATCTTGATCCAAAAATAGGAAAGAGAGAGGTGGGAGGGAGGGAGGGAGGGAGGGAGGGAGGGAGAGAGATAAAGAGACAGACAGACAGACAGACAGACAGACATAATACAAGTCTTTTGAAATCCCAAAATTCTTCTCTGGTAACATACTTACTCCAGCAAGGCCATACTTTCTAATCCTTTCCAAACAGTTACAACAATTACAAACAACTGTTGGAAACAGGTATTCCAACATAAGAGCTATGGGGGTGATTCTCATTCAAACTGTCACACACAGTGACTTTATTCCTATCTCAGTGTTGTAGAGCAGGTATTGTCATTATTCCCGCTTCACAGGTGAGAAGACCTGGGCTTCAAGATATTTATGCAGCTATGACTAACATTCAAATAGACTCCTTGAGTCCTTGGAGTTCACCTCAAATATGAGAAGACAATGGTATCATTTTGATGGCAGAAAATTCCTCACACTTAATTTTATATACCTAGAAAACCATTTAATAGATCTCTTACCAAAAAAAAAATCACATTAGAATGAGTTTTATTACTAATAGTTAGATTAGGAGAAAGGAAACTGAAAAACAAACACAAGCCCAGAAGCACACTCGCATCTCCTTTCTTAACCTTTACTACCATTTTGTGTCTCAGTAAAGATGACAGTGTCATATATGGCAGATGCTTCTTGAAGCTCACCAAAATATCATAAACCTTGTTCTTTCTGGCAGAGTTCTTGCCAGCAGTGACTCTCCAGTCTAGAAACAAATTTCAGGCACAAGTAGACAGAACAGTCATATCTAAGGTAATATATGCAAGGAATGAATAGTACTTTTGTTTCCTTCATTCTTGAATACTGTGAATCAAAGAGGATGGTGAAGAAAATCTGGAATCCTGAGTCTTGAGCCATGAGTGAAGGGACAGACGTTTTGAGAAATTCAAACGTGTTTATATGGAGGTCAGAAGACATCTTGGGGTATGTGGTTTCTCCTATCATGTGGATTCTGGGGATGGAACTCAAGTGGTCAACGTTGGTGATAAATGCTTTTTACCTTCCCAGGCATCTCTTTGACCTAATGATAAAGTTTGAGAATTCATACTTGGAGAAATATGGATAAGATCAAATTTCAAGAGCCCATGGACTTTGAGGAACTTTGTGGAATCCCACTACCCACCCTCACTGCACCCTTATAAGGAAAGAACTGAGTGGGACGACAAGACATTTGATACAAAATTCAGATGATTGGCCAGAAACATATTAGCCAGCTGAGTATGTATCCAATCCATTCTCTAAAATTAATAAATATATAAATCCTGAGCTTTTATCGTTTCTGAAAAATGACAACTAGAATTTAACCATTCCCAAAGATTAACAAAAACATTAGAATTTGTTTTTTTAAGTGCCTTCTGTAGCACTGAGATAGCAAAAGCTGCTAATACTTGAAGTTCAAAAGCATTGGTTGTTACTTCCTACAAGGAAGAGATATTCTATCTCAATAGCATCTTGATTGTTCACGTGATTTCCTTAGGATAATGACATGTACATCAAAAAAGACTTGTCATTTGCAAATGGAAGCCTGCTTTCCTTTCTTTCTGGCACAGTGGCCATATTTTAAGCTAGAAATTGCCACATCATTTTGGATCCTAAAATGAGGATGGCTTAAATGGAAGCCACAGTTACTAAATGGGACTTACACAAAATATGTAGCTTTACCAATAATTTATTACTGCCATACAATTCAAGTGTTTGATAAATGGATAAAGTACATATTTCTATCAGAGGGTACAGAGAAACCCTTTACATTGTCTAACTCTCACCAAAATCTGATGATCTGGCCTGCTTTGTGCTCCTTCCTAGGGTATGTATGCTCCTTCAATGTGTATACTTGCTAACTAAAACAGGCTCTGCCTATGTTCCCATTTCTGCAAAGACTGTGAAATTCTGGATCCATGCATATGCTTTTTTGTGAGGCAAATCAAAAAGATATTAAGAAAACATCTTATTTCCAAGTTGAGCTTGGATATTCAGATTTATGAAACAGAAACTGGGCTTTTATATAAATTCAAGTTATAGCATTCATTATAATGTATAACATTAGTGAGCAAAAGATGAAAGCCGTGTTAAGAACCTTATATTTCACAGTGAAGCAAAAGTCCTATGTGGAAGAGTCATGTGGGAGCTCTATAGAAGATAGCATTTTGAACAGGGCTGTGATATAACAGAATTTAGTAGAGAATTGGCATCTGTGTGGATAATTTTGAATTTATGATATAAGTGGCAGAATTCCAGGGTAAAAACACTGCCTTTATTTTCTTTCATGAATTATATTAATGGAAATATAAGATTTATATTTAAAAGAAGATAAGATCAGATGGATTTATGAATTCAATACAAGCCTGGTCTGGAGAGTGAGTTCTAGGACAGCCAAGCTTAGGCAGTGAAGGAAACTATCATTAGAATGTATAACATTAGTGAGCAAAAGATGAAAGCCGTGTTAAGAACCTTATATTTCACAGTGAAGCAAAAGTCCTATGTGGAAGAGTCATGTGGGAGCTCTATAGAAGATAGCATTTTGAACAGGGCTGTGATATAACAGAATTTAGTAGAGAATTGGCATCTGTGTGGATAATTTTGAATTTATGATATAAGTGGCAGAATTCCAGGGTAAAAACACTGCCTTTATTTTCTTTCATGAATTATATTAATGGAAATATAAGATTTATATTTAAAAGAAGATAAGATCAGATGGATTTATGAATTCAATACAAGCCTGGTCTGGAGAGTGAGTTCTAGGACAGCCAAGCTTAGGCAGTGAAGGAAACTATCAAAACTAGAAAGCTGGTGAAAATATATTTGAACAAGGGGGTCATGTTCTGGCCCCAGCAAGTAGAAGAACTTGGCAGTTTGGGCTTCATGGCTTGGCTTCAGAGTCAAGTAGACAAGAAAGAGATTGTGGGATATCCTTCCAAAACTAAGGAAAGCCACTGAGGCCAGACATTTGTCAGGGGTGTCCCTGCATGGAGGCCCAGAGATGTCATTGGGTGAAGCTCTGAAGGTGAAGCCTAGATTGCCTTGAAGATGCCAAGATGTTGGAGAATCCCAGTCATGGGATACCTGCCAAGGAGAACTCTTAACAGGGTATGAAAACAGCCCAAGAGAGAGTGTGTGTTGCAGTCAACAAAGCTGGAGATCTGAAGAACATTTTGATAACAGACATAGAGATGCAGAGTTTGAAGTTTGCCCAGCTGATTTTCGGTCTTGCTTTGGTCCAGTATTTTCTTACTACGCTCCCTTTCCTCCCTTTGGGAATGAATATATATTCTGTGCCATTGCATGTTGGAAGTATATCATCTGATGTTTTATTTTGATTTTACAGGAGTTTATAAAAAAGTTATTGTTGAGAGTCTCAGAAAAGATTTTGAACTTTGGACTTTTAAACAGTGTTGAAACTGATATAGACTATAAGGATTCTTGAAGGTGGACTGAATGCATTTCTGCATTATGATATGGTTATAAGCCTATGGGGACGAGGGAGTAGAATCTGGTTGTTTGAATGGGAATGGTCAACCATAGGCTCATAGACTTGAATGTTTCATCACCAGGAAAGTTGTTCCGAGAACCTCAAGCCTGGCGTGTCCCCCTCGCCCCCCCTTTCTCTCTCCCCGGCCTACTGATCTAAATGTAGAACTCTTGGCTCCTTCTCCAGCATCATGTCTGTCTGCATGCTGCCATACTTCCTGCCATAACAATAATGGACTAAATCTCTGGACTTGTAAGCCAGCCTCAATTGAATGTTTTCCTTTATCAGGGTTGCTGAGGTCAAGTATTTATTTATTAGATGCCTTTTTTTGTTTTTAGTTTTGTTTTTTTATAATAAGAGAAAGAAAGGATATGGGTTTGGGTGGGTAGGTAAGATCTGGGAAGAGTTGGGAAAGGGGAAGCCATGATCAAAATATATTATATGGAAAACAAATCTATTTTCAATTAAAAAAAAAGAATAATCATTAGTCTATCAGAGGAGCCAGCTTCAATTCTTAGCATTCACATGGCAGCTCACACCCATTTACAACTCCTATTCCAGGTATTCTAATAATCTCTTCTAGTCTTGGTGAGAACCATGCACATAAGTGCTACAAAGATACACACACAAGCAAACCCCCAATATACGTAATATTTTTGATTGAATTTAAATGAAAGATTTATTTTTATTTGGAAAAAAAAACAACAAAGAGAAGAAAAGATGAAGTAAGAGCTGCTGAGGACTTGGATTATGCATGCCACAGGTTGGCATTCTTTGCAAAACCCAAGAAATTGCCAAATGAGAATATCCCTTTCCTCCCTAATAATATCTAAGATTCTGTAAAAAAATAACGCATTTCCTTATACAACAGCCCTGCTGTTTCTGAGGAGAAAACTGAGTACAACAAGTCATTGGAGACAAAACTCAGATGATTTATCCAATCTCAATTAATTCCAAAAGCAAATCAACCACCATTCCCAAGGCTCATGTCTGGAAAATGCTGTCTTCTTGGAATCATCTTACCACCTCTGGCTTTTAAAATCTCGCCACCTTCTCTGGCACATGGATCTCGGAGCCTAAAGTGGATTGGTGTGATGCACACATCCTGTTTAGAGCGGAGTGTTCCAAAATCCCTTAGTCTCTGCACATTGTTTAGTTCTAGGTCTTGGTGACCATTACCATCTACTTCAAGAAGAAGCTTCTCTGATAAAAGGTCTGCAACAAGTAGAGCAACATGTTGCTAGGAGTTCTTTTACATTTCTGGTTGATGAAGTAACAAAATCTTTGTGCAGCCGTATCCTTGGTATGATTTTCAAAGCTTCCTTTTCATGTTCTTTCTCCTAATATTTTAGAGTTTTAACAGAACAATGAAGAGAAGACTAAAGGACAGCTCAAGCCACCACTTAGACGCCCACCAAATAGAACATTTCACATCTATTTGTGAAACAGATAATAGTTTTCAACGTTGTACTCAATGACATCTCCTAGCCAAAGCAAAATATGGGTAAAAATACTGCAATTTCATTTTTAAATAAGCCATTATTTAACTAATTTGCCCACGATTTTAAAAAAGTACATAGAGCAAATGTTTAACATTCATATCACCCAAGGTTTGATTTATAAAAGTGCTTTTGGTTTGGTAAAATATCAGTTCTCAGTCCCAAGCTTTTTAAAACTACAATATGGGACTTCCCTTGAAATGCAAATTCAACTAGATTGCAGCCTCACAGATGAAAGCTTTTTGAGACTCTAATATCTAACTAAAGAACTATTCATCTCCATTTCAATGGCTAATTTTTGATTTTGACATATGAAAATCATGGTCACATTTTTTACCCATTCTAGAAGATTAAATATCTAGGTGGTGTAGTCATATTATTTAATTTGTACCTTCTACAAATCTGACTTTTAAATGCATAAACCATTTCATCATAAAGAACACCTTTCTTTTCAGCATTATGTCATTAAATCTGTATGTTTCTTGTGCCTTCTTGGAGACTAGAGAAATGGAAAAGAAAAATATCAAAGTTAAAAATTCATTGCATGTCTCATGAAGTCCTAGGGTCTTGCCTTTTGGGTTAATGGAGTTTGATTCAAGTCTGGTGGTTTATATAAATACTTATAAAGAGATACCTCTATCCCAGATGCAATCATTTTTCTAAAGAGGACTCATTTGTTCTGGTTTTGTTTGTAGGATTTGGGCAGGAGCTCATATAGCCAAGGATGGTCATAAGCTAACTCTAGACTCTCTTGCCTCTACCTTCAAAGTAGTGAAATTACAGATGTCTCCCAAAATGCATGGCCTTAATCTCATGGCTTATAGCATTGTGAGAATATGAATTTCTGCCATTTGATCCATTCACCTTCATTATGACACCCCAGCTCACTAACAATTCCAGTTGTAGAATTCAGTAAAGAGTTTTCCTACATCTGTGTACTCCCTTGACCTGTCAACCTCTGATACTGATGCTATTCATGGGTTTTCATTAGAGTACAGCACCACCCCCCCTTTTTTTTAAACTAACATAACTATGAAGTCTGTCCCTCTCCTTGGGACAGCATCCCTAGTTTGTAGGGCACCGTCTCCTGTTTTAAAACTTGCTACCTTTTGTCATTTCTTGTTCTTCTTTTCTTTACTTCTTAGCCAATCCAGACAGGAATATTAACAGGGTCCTGTATACTGAGGCCAGAATAAGGGCAAACAACTGTCCTGAACTCAAGTGCCCCTGCATGGTATTTGTTGCCAGTAGTTTTCTGCTTCAAGCAGTTTGTTAAATAAATTTTAAAGCACAGTGTTAAGGATCTGATCCCTGGTTGGTTAACGAATTGGAATCCTGCAATTTATTTTGACCACATTCCTTAAGCTAATTACTCTTCAGTTTGTCTATTCAGGTTTTCTTTCTTTCCACAAATAACAACCTTTGCTAAAATTTATGTGGCTCCCCAGGGCAACACTGCATGGCCAAGCCGTTTCTCAAAGACTATGTCTGATGCTTAAGTTTGGTGTCCAAGGCAAACTTAATGAGCTCATTTTATAGCCTTGTCTAAGTCTTGACGGTAATATTAAATCCAGGGACCGAGACAGAATTTCTTTGGGCATCACTGACTTTGTTGCATTGTAAACTAACCATTATGGATATAATATCACAATTGTGTATTTATCAACCTGTGCTCTACAGGGCTACCACTACACAGTGTACTGGTAAGCATGTCTTGAGGTTAGAAGCACCAGTCTTGAAGTGTGCAAAATATATACCTGTATGGGTTTCCTTGATATCCCGTTAGCAATGGGAAAAAAACTGAGGCCATGCTACTAATAAAATAATTATATTGGTTCTTGCTCATTTTGAGTATAATACTAGGAAATACATCTTACAATTAATGTCCCATGAGGACACCATGTAAAGAAGTTGTGTAACTATTTACATGAACATGTCCCAGTGGGGACTCATTCACAGACTGAACCACCTCCAGCTGTCAAATAAAAGCATTTTAACTCAAGGGATGTATGACTGGGAGTGGGTACATTTTTCCAGCGTGATTCACTGTAGTCTTCATTCACCTTTAGTTTCTTTGTTTCCCCACTTTGAAATGCTGTAATAAAACAAATCTATTAGCCAAAATGTGTTTGTTTTCCCATGTGTCTTCATTGTTTAGCCTGTTAGTACCAGCCTGCCAAAATACCCACTGCCATTTGACAAATGTCCTGCTCTTCATTAGGAAAATCTTCTTCTTTGTGTGAGTGACATATGAGTTTCTATTTTTCTTTTCTTATGGTTTAACCTTTACATCAATTTGATGTGCTTTGGTGTTTTCCTTTCATACTCTAGTAAAATTTCTGGTTTTGAGAATTTCAAAATTACAGTTAAAGACTTTAGGCCATAGATTGATTGCTTCCTTCCCACCCTTCTTTCCTTTACTGTCTCCTTCCCTCCTTTCCTCTGCCCCTCCCCTTACTCCCTTCTCATATTTAGTAGCTGGTATCTGCCTCAATGAATATTCAACATGCATTTTCTACTGAGACGCTTGGACTTCTGAAATCTCAAGATATTGTTTTCCACTGATCAAGTCTGGTGCATGTGTCTGTAGAGTATGTAGTCATAAATGGAACACATATAGCAAACCTCCTTTTCCAAAGATTCAAGGAACATTGCAGAAGTGAGAGGAAAAAGATGTCAAGACCCAGAGAAGCAGATCAAAACAGTGTTTTCTGGACATTACAGGAATTCTGAATGTATGAACTCATAGCTCTGGTTATCTGCATAAGAACAAGCAAATCACGATTCTAGCATGGAATGTGAAGCAGTTCATGACCCACACCTCTACCTGAAGAACTACTGACAGTTGGCTGTTGCAGAGGAAAAGAGAGTTAGTTTTCTTTATAGGAGTAACCCCAGGTAAGTCAGCAATACTCTACTAGAAGGACCCACACCACCAAATATATGACCATCACAAATTGGAATCAATGTGTGATGAAAATAAAAGAACATAAAGTTGACAGCTGATGTGGATGAGTCTGAGCACCATTAGGGAACGGTATAGGGGTGAATATAAACAAAATACATAGCATCTATATATGAAATTCTCCAGGAATTAATACAAATATTTAAAAGACTTAAATGTCTTTTACTCCTGCTATTAAGTAACACATAAGATAAGGCCAGCTTCTGTAGCACCTAACATCAAAGGTTTCCTTGATGCTCCCTGCAACTGGATTACTATAAACTATGTACTGGGGGAAGGCTCTATAGAGCAGTAATATTTAATATAGTGGGAGAATATCAACAAAGCAAACCAAAACAAACAGCATCAAAAGGTTAACCATTAAAAAATATTTTCTTAGCTGTTGAAAGAGGGGAGGAAAACAATCAGGTGGTAGGCCTTGTTAGGACACCTCCCACATAGCCCCAAGCCATGGGTCATGAATATAAGATAAGTTCCAGTTTCACAAACACAAGCCCATCTCTCAGATATCCCCCACAGCACCTCTGCCTCTCTCCAAAAAGTCCACATCTTCTAGTTTGTTCTCCTCTCAGCCAATCAGAAACAGCCACCACAACCCTTCTCCAATAGTACATTTCCTTTTTCACTTTCTGCCAAGGACCCTTCATAACCCACCATTTGTCTACCCTCTCCTGAGTTCTTTGTCCCACTGGAGACAAATATCCATCACTCCTTGTTCCCTCCCCACTGTTCCTTGTTTCCTGACTTTTGTCCCTTTGAGGCATACACTTTTCCTTTGTGCTGAGAATCTAGTGACTCGGTGTGTTCTTTGACTCCTCTGAGGGTTTTTCAGGCCTATGTAGAATTATCTTTTAAACTGAATGCTACTCCCATGCTTGTTCTAATATCTATATGTATTGTTTTGCTTTGTTTTTTCTTAAGATCCAGATCCAGAAAATGATCTATGAGTGTTTCTCTCTCATCCCCAATTATGGTAGAAATGTCCAAGAGCAAGCAGAGTAGGGAATACAATAATGATAAACAATATGGCTTTCAGTACAATTTTGAGGTCTCCCTATCTTGATTAGTGGGCATGTAGATTCTCTTTAGATCTCCTACAGATGCCTTTTGTTAGAATGATAATACTGACAGTGTTATACAGAGAAAAAGACATCTGCATGTCAAAGATAGATGAAGTTTCAAGCTGAAATATTTCTATTCATCAGCTCCATTTCATAATTTTAAAATTATATGAAGAAAGGGCATTTGCAGTTTATGTGTACATTGTTATGTGTACATTGTTACATTGTTATAGCCTGGCTCCATTTTGTGACTTTACAAATTATTTGTAACCGGCTTCCTGGATGACTATGTAACTTGTTTTTCAATGTAACTTTTTTTTTTTCCTGTAGCCTTAGTTAAAGGTCAATCTGCTTTTGCCTTTATGAACTCATGCTTAACTCATGATTAACCTATTTCAAACACGAAGTCACAAGCTATTCCAAGGACTGCTACCTCCTGATTTTCTTTGGAATCTGTATCTCTGACAGGTTCAACGTGACTAGTCTAACTACAGACTGCTACAATGGCTTGCACCCTCTAATCCCAGATGGTCCAGTCACAGAACCTGGACAGTGAGTGAAGCAGCATGCTCTTCCCTCTTCCCAGGTCTTTGCCAATAATCCAACATGTTGGGGTCTACTACAACAATGCCCCATGTCAGGAGAAAGTGCTTATTTATTATCAATACAGGGTTAAAATGTTGGGTCTCAAGTTCAAAATGTCCAGCTAAGTTACTCATTCAAGTAAATATCTCACTGTGCAGGTTTTCTGTCTAGTAATCAGTAAACCAGGACAAGAGGGGAAATGACGATGCTTATATAACGGCTAGTCCATGGCCCAAGTGTGAGCACTCAGAGGACAGCAGGAAGGAGATAACATTTGCCCAGAGTCACTGCTGATTTAACCATATCACACCTAAATTCCTGTCTCTGCTGAACCATTAATTTTAAAGCTTTATAGATTTGATAACTATATTCTGATTGGTTTTTGTAACCTGCTTGCTTGCTCTGCTTGCCCAGAAACAAGGTTTGTATAAAGGAGAACAGAAATGCTCTGGCTGCTGCACACTCTATTCTGAGTAGGGTACTGCCTGGCAGCCATAATTAAGCTCCTTTTCTTGCAAACTCCAGGTATATTGGGTTTTTAATTCCTATACCATTTCAACATACATGAAGGATATTTACAATATTCCAGTCATTTTTTTTTTAACAGCAGCAGACAATCTTCAAGGTGTTTCCCTCCAGAGACTGGCTAGATATCTGAGAACCACTTAAGTTTCTCTGATTTAGAATAAGCAGTGACATGGGCCAGCCCATCACCTGTAGGATATGACTCTGCCTGATATCATATTCTCATCAACTTGTACTTAACATTATCCAGTTTTGTCACCAAGATGCCCTCAAATAGTCAAAGATGAGCTAAAAAGAAGGTACCTGCAGATGACAAAAATGTAATGAAGTATAATAAATAATGGTACCAAGTTAGAAACAATTTACTGACCACTGGCTATGTTCATTACTCTATATAAGACAGGTATTAGTGACGTAGTTCTTGTTTTCCAAAAGCACAGGCCATGAGCTCCACAGCTTCATCTGTGTGGTTGTGTATGGATGTCAGTGGGGGATGAGAGTTATGACAGCCTCTGTTGTGAGTTGTATTCTCTACTGTGGTATACACTGCATTCCTGAAACTTTGTAATTTTAGCCTTGTGGTGGTGGTGGTCATGGTGGTGGTGCTAGTCTCCAACTCCTTTTCCTCTTTCTCCTCCTTCTATTTCTTCTTTTATCTGTGGTGTATTTATATTTGCATATCCCTGGGTGTGTACTCACTTGTCTATAAATAAAGTGTTACTAACCTGTGTGTGATGCATGAGAAAGCCAGAGGTTTCAGCAGCATGTACTTCCTTAATATATTTCCACTCTTTTTTTTTTTTTTGAGACAGAACCACCCAGAAGACCTGGAGCTTACTATTTGGGTTAGACAGTCTGGCTAGAAAATCTCTAGTGTCTGCCTGAACCTCCTCCAAAAGTACTGAGGTTAGAGATTTCTACCATGATACCTATCTCTGAAATACGTTCTGGAGCTGCTCCATGATTAGCACATAAATCAATGAGCCATCTCCTCAGCTCTTAGTCAAGTCTTTACAATTTGCATACATAAAAACTACAATCTCTAAAGAAATGCTTATACCTATCATTCTTTAACACTGGCACTTAGCACAAGACACTTAAACTCTATTTCTGAGTCAACCTGGTATCTACAAGAAGCCCAAATTATTCTTTTCTCCAATCTCCCACTCCTCCTCCTATGAATCATTCTTACTAAAACTTAAACACTTCACCTTTTATATTATGTATTTACCTGACTCATTCTGAATTTACATAAACAGTCTCTTGCATGGGTTTAACAAACAATATCTAATATGTGTTTGCTGAAATAATGATAAAGTCTGAAGAGATAGTTTACTGGGTGGCAATCTGCATGATATTGCTTTTCTTTGCTCCTATTTAGTGGTAATATAAAACATTTATTGGAAGGCATTAAAGAAGAGCACATCTTTATTGCTTGTGTCATCAGACATTCATTAGCAAGGAGGTAGCTCTCAGTTATGACACCACAACACCCTCATCAGCTCATGCCATTAAACATTGTAGATAAATTCTGCAACATTAACTTTTGTGGCAGAGCAAATAAGTGTTAGCAAGTAATATAATTGTTTCACTGTGTGTGTGTGTGTGTGTGTGTGTGTGTGTGTGTGTTTAATTATCAAATCCTACTTCTTACTCCATTTATAACCATTCAATTACTTCTCACTGACTTGTTTATCCAAAATCCTTAACATGACCCCATTGTTCTTATAAAACCTGGCCGTCTATGTCTAAATGTACCTCCCAATATCTCCCTAAGCCTCCTTATCACCTACACAATACCATGTGTGTTCTGTATCTCCAAGTAACTCCATGAAACTCAAAATTATGATTCATCATTTTTCTATCCAATCTGTTTTTCAAAGTCACCTCTGAGCCTCCTGTTTTGGTATACTTTGCCACCTCAGTTCAAATTACCCTCCATACCTTTATAAAATGTAGAGTTCTTACTCATCCCTCAAGTCTCAAAGTAAATGAATCATGACCAAAGCTTCTTTCAGTCCTGGCAGAATCAAGGGCTCCTTACTAACATCAATAACGCCTTAAATTTACATCCTATGCCCATAGTGATTAACACATCTGGGATTACTTGTCACATTTCTTATCTGCATCTTGTGTCTAGAATCTACTGTCTAGGACAGAAGGGTGGCAGTCAAATATTAGTCATTTAACCAAACATGGTAAAGGAAAATAAGAAATTACACTACAATCCTATCTCTATCTACAAGAGCATTTCTATGCAAAAAGGCCCACCTAATGAGTTTGCTGCTCTCTTCAAGAGATGGGCAAGATCTACTACTGGACTGTACATCTTATTACATTTTTTCTTTGCAAAATGGAGAGGAAGTTCATTAGAAAAATATCCAGAAAGGTCAGCTTTGATTTCTTTCATGGCTTTGCAAGTTAACTATCTCAAGACAGCTTTTTGGAAACAGAGAAGAAAAAAAAAAATGTACTGTGTCTGTTTACTTCTTTCCTCTTCTCTGATACTCTTTGATCATCCCGAATAATCCATGGGAAGGCATTGCAGTAGAATGAACTAATTCATGGCTCTTTTTCTTACACTGAACTATTCAGTTTCTTTTGCAACACTGGACAGAAGCTGTAGGCACTACAGTCTTAGAACAAGACCCTGGGATTAGATTAGGACACAGACTGACTAATTCTACAACTGCAAAGCAACTTCCAAGATAAAAGCTGAATACATAAATAGAATAGATACTCTGAACATGGAGATAAGGAAAAACTGCTTCATTTTAGGTGGTTTCAGACTTTTATCTTCTTGTCTCTCAAGATCAAAGGATACAGAAGAATTCTTCTATGAACTATTAGAACTGTGAATTTTTTGATATTCATGATATTTGCGGTTTATACAATTATATCATTACCTAATCTGTTGACTAAATACAAGAAAATACTGACAACAAATAGGAAGTTTGATATTTTCTTTGTTGTTGTTGTAGTATTTGGTTTGTTTGGTTTTTTTTTTAATTCATTTTAAGGTTCTGCTTTGCTTTGGAATATGCTTCTCAACTGTGTCAGCCAAAAGTAAATTTAAAATATCCTATCCAAACTTCATTTTCCCTTCCTGGTGTAATTTCTGAGTTATGACACATTTCTTTATCTTAGATTTGTTCTTAATTTCAAGACATTCTCATATTTTTATAAAAATTCTCAAGGAAAGCACAAAGAGTATTCACAAATACCATACAGAGCTTCCCCTATTATTGATCTAACATTCTATGCTGAATTAAGCATTGATGTGCATCTACACAAATTTTAAGTTTAAACTTTATTCAGAGGCCTTAACTTTTCTCTAAGTTTTTTCCTATTACAGGACCAGGCCCAGGCCCAGGATATCAAGTGGCATTCAGTAATGTCTCTTTGTGCTTCTCTTGATTTTGACATTCCTAAGACTGCTATTATTTCTGAAACACACATTGTCTATTCGAGAAATGGTATTTTATGTTTTGCACAACGTTCTTCAGTTGGAACTCAGCTTACAATTTTTCCCATGATTAGACAAGGGTCATACGTTTAAGAAGAACATTACAGAAGTAACAATGCAGTTTTCATTCCACTGCACCCAAGCAGCATGTGGTCTAGTAACTCAGCTGAGCTAGTGCTTGTCAAGCTTTACTTGTACTGTAAGTTATTTCTTCTTTTAACCCATTTTCCTTTTCCTCTACTTGACAGAATCAGTAAGTATAGTCAACAACCCAGAAAATGATAATTCATGCTTCATCTCTGTGACACCAGAAAATCAACACAGAAAAAACCTGCAGAAATATTTGCAAATAAATTATTTTTTCTCCATTGATGAGTTTTCATTTCCATTTATATATTTATCTCACATTTTTTATTGTCTTACAAACCCAATGCCTGTGTTTCATTGCTCAACTGTTCCAGCTATGGTCACTGGTAGCACATTCATTTGGTTCCTAAGTCCTTTTTGCAGCTCTATGAATTCTTACTTTTATTTATTTTACATTTATTTGTTTGTACAGCTATTACATCCTTACTCCATGGTACTACATAATGATCCAGGCTTAGTTCATGCATGTTGTGACTCATTCTTTAATCATCTCTCTGGGGAGCCTTGGTCCTTTTCATGAAAAGATGATAGTAGAAACTAAAACCTGTACCTTACATATGCTCATTTCCTCTAGATATTCTTGCTCCTTATGCGTACCCAAGCACTTAAGCAAGAGAGTTCATGTTCATATGCAACCTCAACTGCATAAGCATATCCACATATATTTTTCTATGCAAGACCACTAGGTCCACATTTAGTTAAAAACAGCACATGATGTGTGTGGCTCTCAGTCACTACCACATGCATCATTCTAGCCTCTTTCCTTTTCATATCTACACAGCAAGAAACATGGCTCTCCTATCCAGCATCCATTTATTTATTGCTCAATTCTACAAACATGAGAGTCATTATCTATACGCCATGAACAACAACTTATTTCTCAAATTGTAGTTCTTTCCTCATTTAACTCTCTTCTATCTCTGAGAACTTTTGCTGGGATAATGAAGAGACAATGTCAAAACATTTTAGAAGAGTCAAAACCAAAGGATGTGGATACGGTGCAGAAGCTTCATATAAGGGATAGGTCCAGGAGAACTGATACCAGATACTTGGATTAAGCTAATTCTTTGAAATAAGATATAATAGTAAAGAAAAAGGCAATATGTCAATTGCATGGGAAGCAGAAAATATAAAACAAAATACATATTATAAAGAATATAAATATTTGTAGGGGCAAATGTATCTTTATCAGAAAAAACAGATTCCAGAATGCAGAGAAAAGTGAAAGCCCTAATAACAAGTTAAAAAGTCATAGGAAAGATCTCCAGAAAGGAAGAACAAAATAGAATAAAAGCAAACAACACAGCACTGAAGGGAGGGGTTCTTAGAATCCAGATACCCACAGCAAGAAAAGATTTAATGACTGGCATCTTATGACTGGCTTATCAGAACGTTCCCTAGATGTATTTTGCTCCTAAGAGGAAAACCCTAAGTCAAAATGAACAAAATTTTAAAAGCTTCTTTGCTTTTCTTTACATTTCTTTATGTAGATATCTGGAAGTTTTTCATTGAAGTGTGGCCCTCAGGACCCAGCAATGAATACCTTCTCAAAGAAGTCTTCTGATATAGCATTCCTTAAAGCAGGTGCCTTATCTTATCTCACAGGAAGTTAACATCAGATTCCAACAAATACTATAATTATTTGATTTGTGCATTTGTAAGCTACAGTAAGGTCTAGGGGGATGTGCTAGGTTTATGCCAACTTGACACACAAACTAGAGCCATCAGAAAGGAGAAAATGCCTCCAGTTGTAAGGCATTTTCTTAATTAGTGTGGGATTAGAAGTGTTCAGCCCCTTGTGGGTGGTTCTATTCCTGGGCTGGTGGTTTGGGGTTTTATAAGAAAGCAGGCTGAGCATGCCAGGGGAAGCAAGCCAGTAAGCAACACCCTTTCAAGGCTCTGTATCAGTTCCTGCCCTGTTTGAGTTCCTGTTCTGATTTCCTTTGATGATAGCTATATGAAAGTGTAAACCAAATAAACTCTTTCCTCTCCAACTTGTTTTGTTATCATGGTGTTTCATCACAGCAATAGAAGCCCTAACTAAGACAGGGAACAAGGCTATAAGTTAATTATTTTGGTCATTAGCACCTAGCTCTGTGTTCAGTGGTTGGAACAATTCAGTACATACATTAATTAAATAGGAAAAGAAAGAAAGAAATCATACACACTGAGCATATATCAACAAAGAGGTTAGAGCACAAAGAAACAAATAAAATCCCCTCAAGCAAGAAGTGAATGCCCTTCCAGTCTATTAAAAAGTAGAGTCCTTGGTATATTAATTTTACCAATGACTTTTTACAAGTTCATTGCTTTAGTCACAGAAAATTAGTGATCTATCTATAATAACTAAAAGCTATAATGAAAATAAATTGCATTGGACATTCCATTAATTCTATTTTATTCAGTCTCATTAATGACTAACTCACTAGTATCTTACATCTTAATTTTTCAACATTGAAGTAATGGAATTATCTGATTTAACCCTTCAGTTAGAATCTAATTTCTGTATGATATGTCAAGAATATATTTAGTTGGGGCTGGAATGATGGCTTAGTAGGTAAATTGCTTTCCACAAAGCTCCTGAAACTGAATACAGATTTGCAGAAGCCATCAAAAAGTTGGAAACAATAGTATAATTATCTGCATATAATACCAAATTGCCCTTACAAAGACATGGGAGGCAGAGACAGACAAATCACCTCATCCAAGCTTGTGCTCCAGCTAACCTGGTGATATATAGCAGTGATCAAGAGAGAACCTGTCATAAACAAAGTAGAAGTGAGGACTGAAAACATAAGTATTCTAGTTCGATTACATTGCTGTGATAAAACATTTGACATAAAGCAACTTGGAGGAAGAAACAATATACTTCATATACTTCCAGATCATAGTCCATCTTTGAAGGAAATCAGGAGGATACTTGAGGCAGCAAACTGGAAGCTGCCACCATGGAGAAATGCTGCTTACTGGCTCCCATCCTGGCCAGTGTTTACCTAGCTTTCTTATAAAGCCCAGACCTATTTGCCCAGTAATGGTGCTGACCACACTGTACTGCGCTTCCACATCAATAATTAGTTCAGAAAATCTTTCATAGTCAAGGCCACAGACCAATCATATCCAGTCAATTTGTTAACTTAAAGTCCCCTTTTCTAGGTGATTTCAGGTTCTGTCGATTGGATAATAAAACCTAACCAGCTCATGATCCCACACATTAGCCCACACTCAGAAAATATATTTAAATGCATTATTATTTTCTTCTGACAGCTCCACCTAATTGGTCTTGACGATGGAAATGACTGGAGGATAGATACTGAATATTTTTCTAACCAAAAGATATCACTACCTAGTTTTCCAAACAGCCACAGCACATGTCATGTTTTAATCATTGGGTGTCTGCTTTAAATTCTTCACAGTATGGAGTGAACATTGAATAAAATGACAATTTTGACATATCTTTTCAGACAGGATGGGAAAAAAAATAATACCCCAAAGCTTTATTATTTAGAGAAAGAGTGGCCTTGATACAATCAGGCTGTCATTTTTACAAGTTGGATACAGTGTATTTTATAACAGTTAATTTAATTTTTACATAATATAATGAAAAAATAATGAGGAGCTAGAGTACATGTCTGTCTCTTTCTTCCTCTCATTTCTCTCTCTCTTTCCTTTTTCCCTCCTCCTACCCTATCTAGCCTATTTCCTGACTTTGTCTTTAGTTTTTCTGTCTCTGTGTATTGAAACATCCTTAGTTTTATGTAGTCAGATAATATACTTAAAAGGGAACTTTTTAATATATCCATTCTTACAAATTTACAGGTTCATAACACTGAAAAATACATCATTTAGACTTGAGGGCTTCTGGTAAGTCATCTGTTAAAAAGTTCACATAAACTGGATTACAATCCACATTTGAAAGAATATAAATTTGAAAAATGTTGAAATATATTCTCACTTTTTAATTAGAAATTTGTATGCAACATTTACTTATGTAGCATTAAAATCTCTGTTGCTTACCTTCTCCAACCCCACTCCATCTCTTCCAACTGTATACAGAGACTTATTTTTTATAAGAGATATAAAAATACCTCTAAAGCAGCAAGACTACGGGAAGGAAACAATACACACAACTTCAAACACAGAATTGGAACCATTATTGCCAGGATCAGTCGATACTCCCTGTATACAACTAAGGTAAGAAAGAGAATTTCTGAGGGAGGGATATAGTAGACTATAGTTAAAAAGAGAGTAGAATGGTGGTATGTTGGAAGAAGAAAGGCATAACCAGGGAGAGGCATGGGGACTTGGGGGAAAATAGGGGTAAAGGAGAGTAACCCAAAAAAGTGAGGCATGAAAGCTATATGGAAGCCTACGATCTCACCATCCAACGCTAAATGTGTAACTGGAGACAGAAGAATACATGTGAAAGGGAAAGAATACTGAGGATTAAAGTAAGGATGTGTGAAAAAGCCTTATGGAAAGCCATTAGTTAGGAACTATATTTAAAAATACCACTTGAAAAGAAAAAGAAAAAGAAAAAAATACTTTCATGAGTGGATAATACAGTCCAAGAAGACATGAACTATGTATAAAGCATGTGACACCTCCCTTCCTTATGAGTTACTGGCCCTAGAGATCTTCAAAATTATACAGGTGATTACTTCATCACCCAATACAACTACATGCTCACTGGCACAATAGTGGTACAACAGTTATGGGATAGCTAACTGATTTCTGTTTGATTGTGAGGC
This sequence comes from Cricetomys ansorgei, assembly GCA_026225945.1. Taxonomy (NCBI): domain Eukaryota; kingdom Metazoa; phylum Chordata; class Mammalia; order Rodentia; family Nesomyidae; genus Cricetomys; species Cricetomys ansorgei. The sequence continues at coordinate 5,018,301 of JAMJFZ010001390.1, forward strand.
CCCTTCTATAAAAGGTAACTTCATATCTGTTATTACAATCCTGGGCAAAAATCTATAGCTAGGGAGATTATAGACCCTAGAGTATAGACTTCTATTTTTATTTTAATAAATAAATAAATATTTGATAAATAGCTATGCTGTAAAATTGTCTTCTAAATATTTATCTTAATACCCGTCAAAATATAGAAGTTCCTTTTTGCAGTGGGCAACAGTCAATGGAGAGTACTAAAATAAACACTGAGTGTTCACATCTAAATGAGACACATAACATATTATCCATCTCCCCAAGAGACAGGAACTATTATGGAAGAACAGGCAGAAAGACTGTAAAAGCTAAGGATAGGGAGGAGAACATTATGAAGTAGTCTCTTCTGGACACAACATGGCTATCACACTCACAGAAGCTGAGTACAATACCTGAAAAACACCTGTATACAAACAACCCAGCCAACATTTGGGCATAGATATGGTAGATGATCTCCAGGCCCCACCCCTTGATGAGAAGCTATTGGAAGTCAATAGTAACTGGAGAAAGTTGGATCATTCTTTGTTAAAGATGTGGCTAGCATGGGAACTTTTCTGTGTCCCCACATCTATGCACTTATAGGCATAGGTGTGGGAACATAATGGACTATGCACATATTAGACTTATTGGGTTATCAGAAATAAATAAATAAATAAATTGCATGAAGTTCAGTGGGGGTATATTGGGGGTGATATAGGGTAGTGAGATTACATAGGGGTAGATATGATCATATTTCATTGTATGTACCCATGCATGAGATTATCAAAAATAAAGAAAAACATTTTTAAAAGAATCAGGGTTGGTTTATGACTAAATCAAATTTTAAAAGTTCATTATGTCCATTAAAAATGTCCAATAAAAAATCCAGATGTGCATATTCCTCATTTACTATTTTAAGAACTCTGCATCAAATTTTACATTACCTAAAACAATTTTCATCATAGATGAAGGAAATGTGTTCTGCTTAAAGTTTGCTACAAAAATAAGGGACTAATATTAGTTGTACACCTCATTTTATACATATTTTACATATCTATTAGGAACATAGGAAAAAAAACAGAATGGATGTTAGACATATTTTCAATCTGAAATTAAAGGAAAAAAGTCTCTTTTGAAGGTAATTGTTGAATTAAATCTTCCTATCATGCAAAGAAGATTCAAAGCATAAAAAAGCATGTGTTGGGGCTAGAGAGATGGCTCAGCAGTTAAGATCACTGGCTGGTCTTACAAGGTTCGATTCCTAGCACCCATATGGTGATTCACAATCATTTATAACTCCAGTCCCAAAGAATTCACAGCCGTCTTTTGACTTCTTGAGCACTATATAGACATGGCCTATAGACATGCTAGCAGACAAAAGCACCCATACACGCAAAATAATTAAATATTTTTTTAGTTAAAAAATAGCACATGTAAAATTCTAAAAGTATAATAGAATATTCTAAACACTGCTTTGCAGTTGGACATGAGGAGGCCTATAACAAAATCAAATACAGACTATAGAAAAGAAAATTTAGACATTGGAAGAATATGCTAGGTTCTTCAGGGATTGACTAGATATTGATCTCTCTTATCCAGGGGACCTTGCAACTAGCCCAAGCCTGGTGGAAGCAACTGAAGCTATTGTTGGTTCACACAGACTGCACAGTATTATCTCTTCTGCTTTTGTACATCAACTTTAGAAGCCATATTGAAAATGGCAGTGCTATAAGGCCCAAGGAAACTGGTCTCTGAAATGACACTTGAAATGGAGATCTCTGCTTCTCAAAACGATCAACGAGGACTTTGTATGATCAAGAAATAAATTGTGTTGAATAACCATCTATAATTAAGAATTTGGTTAATACCAGTGCTTAAGATTTATTCTGGAGTAGGCTTAAGTGCTGCTGAGTAATTTACTCATAGTTAGCAGGCCACTAACTTAGAAATGGAAACCCAAGAAAGAATATAGGATACAGGGAAATATTTTTGAATAAGAATAATATACACTCAAAGAATGTCAGATTATGCTTATGTATGCATACCACAAACTCCTGCAGGCATTTTTCAAGCTTTGATAAGAACAGTGTTCTAAAATTCCATTTTAGTACGCTAGATTTTCATGCCAATTTCTGGTACTTATCAGTTTCAGGTTGAGCAACAGAGTCCTCTATATCTACCAAGCAAACAACCAAGAGCCATTGTGATATCCTTTCAAAAACTGCATATTTTACTTGAATATGTTATCTTCTTCCCAAATACAGAGGCTAGGAGAAAGACCAAGTATCTGGCTATATAGAACTAAGATATCATATTAACTAGTCCCATTTCTCCAGTCTTTTGCCTTCTATTTAATGGAGTGAATTAAATTAAATTATTAAATTAAATTAAACATCTCAGCAAGCTCCACAGAGGTTCTTTGGCAGCTACAATATTGCCTTCAGGGCTCTAGAATCAAAACAGAAAACAGAAACTATGTCATTTTCTATCCTATTACATATAGGAAAAGAATATTTATCATGAACTCTATGTGAATAATTTTATAATAATTATCTCCTTTTATCCTCTGATATAATGGTTTATATGAAGATTCAGGGCTCATAGTGAATACTGCAAACTGTTAACATTCATCTCTTCATTTATTATTTTTATTGACACAAGTTGTGTCCATACACAACCCAGAGAGCAAAGCATCCTTTATAGTCTGAGCATAAGCTTCTTCTCTCCCAGTCCTGATTACTGATGAAGTAGATCTAATTTATTCTCTATTTCCTCCACAAGATAAATGTGAATCACAGAGAGTTTAAAGAAAGACAATTAATGGTCCCATTAAAATATCATTTCAGTATGTAGAGGTGGCAAATTGGTTTCTCAAAGTGGAGTAGATCATTAACATATGAAAATAAAATGAGAGTGCTAGAATTTAGCTAGCAGCCATAGATTCATATTATAGAGGCCTAGGGGTAGAGCTCAGCAATCTATATAATTTGTGCTTGATCTGACTTTTATTCAGATGGTCCAAGAGACACCATTTAAGAAACACTCCCAGTTTAAATCAGTGTTGTCAAAGATTAACACAAATTATTAAAATATAATTAAGATGATGGTTCATGGTTAAAAAGTTTTTTACAATACTGTGCTATTTAATGTATTTGTATTCTCTGTAAAACAGATGATCATACCTGTGTAAAAAAGCAGAGGAATTGGGAGAAAAACTACAGGTGACCAAAGAAAGACAAATATATCTGGGTGATAAAGATGGGTCAAAAATATGTTACTGAGAATCTACAAATAAATATTAAAAGACAAAAATCAGGGTTTCTGGAGTGGATCAACTCTTTACTGCCTGGTGATAGAGTTCTGTGGACATTTCAGCCTGAGCCACAGAGCCAGAGTGTGTCTTCTCAAAGACTGAGAGGAGAGTCTAATAATGTCGTAGAAACCCAGCTACATGTCAAACCAGCTGAACTCTTGGTCTTGCATCGGAGACTGACTGATCTCTAGGAACAACTTGCTTTAATCCGTTCAGCAAACTGCAGCCAAAGTGATATGCAAAGAACGCTTCTGACTACACTGGTGCTAATGTCCTATTCCAGGTGCTTCCCACTGTACACACAGTAAAGTCCAAGGCGTCTTCAATGAGATCATTTGAGATGGAGCAATTGTGTTTGAGTCCAGTCTTTTAGCCATAATACAGAACAATAAGCTAGTAATTAAATTTTCTAACGATGAAGACATAAGCATCACACTGGATGAGGCAACATTCACTGGCACTATGAAACAAAGAACATCACCGTGACATGTTAGAAAAGCGCTGGAAAGTCCCAGTAACTCAGGATTGTCAGCAAGATTAAATAAGTTAGTACACAGGGTATGTACAGAATAGTGTTTGAACAAGAGTTCCCTCTTATCATTATGCTTATCACTCTTTTTCCTTCATCATTCTAATGAAATCACTCATGGTGTTTCAAATTATGTTTTTTCCCCCTGTATTTTCAGGCTTTAGAATCGCTATTTTTCACTCACACTATCTCTTTACTGTTAAATGACAAAATATGACTCATTTCCCAAGCACTGCCTTAGATGTCTCCTCTCTCTACCCTTCCTAGATTACACCCCAACCTGCTCTTACCATTCCTCTAATACTACAACAAGCCCACGGTTGTACATTTTAACACAGTCTGTCTGATGTCTGTGACTCTGATATTGCTTTATGGAAGAATATGTCCAAGCCATGCCATTGATTATGCCCCCTCCAAGACGATCTCACCAGCTACTAAAATTTCACTATAATTCACTTAGTATCTTTCTTTAAACCAACTTATAATTGTGATTTTATATGTTCATTTCAAACGAAACTTGATGTAGCTCATAAAATATTAACTCATGATTATTAAATATAATTGTAAATATTATACATACAATAACAACAATAATTGTCCAAATACCAGTTAACCGAGTCATACCAGTAGCCCTGTAGAACATTCTATAATAAAATAATCAAAATCTTTTCAGGAAGTGATACGTATCTTTATATCCTGAGAATCTGTTACAGTATTGGGTGTACAGCTGCATCAGGCAAATAGTTCTAGATTTTCCTTCTTATGGTAATCCTCAATGATGACTTCGAAAAGATGGATAGAGCCATAAATCCTTACACATTTGAATGAATATCTGCTAGTAGAATGTTAGTCTTGGAAAAGTTCGTTTAAACACTATTAGTAGAAAGATTTCAAATCTGCAATGGTGGATGTAGGTCACCTAAGGAAGGCAACATGAACGAAGACGTGAGATGTTAGAAATTTTGGTTATCAATCAAACTATTTCTTTTGGATATTAAGAAATATGAAATTATGTTTCATTTGCAATTACATATATATTATTTATATTTCAAATTTCAAAGTCTGACATCACAGCAAGTATATATTCCCTTTCTTCTCTCATTAATTTGACTTTTGGATTTTCCTTTTTCCCACTTTTTGACCGTGCTTAATTCTCTTCTTTTGAAAAATAGTTTATCTTTTATATCGAACTACAGGTAAAACTCATTTAATAAAATGAAATAAAGAATCAAATGAATGATTGGATGGGTAAAAAAAAAAGGTAGATGAATAACCAAGGGCATGAGCTGATGTACTTGGTCTGTCCTGCTTAGGGAATAGACTGCTAAAGAGCAGAGCAACTTAGTGATATATACATTTAAAGTATCTACTAGAAGGAGCATGTTTTTGAATTATTTGTTACAATAGTTTTCAGACAGAGCCTACGTGAATCAAAATAAATTCAGCTTAACAACTTGCGAGTTTGCTTGGCAGAAATGGCATTTGGGCAGATAAGACCACAGAGAGGAACAGTGGGTGGGTTAGTGGGTTGAGTAACATCTCTTTCAAGGCAATGCCAGGCATAGTAAATTACACAAAAAGAAATGTCTCTAGTTCAGAAGCAGATACTAAAACCTAACTTGTGGAGCTGTCCTCAAGCTGAAGAGAAGTAGAACCATGCTTACAGCCCCTGAATTCTCATTTCTCAGAGCAGAAAGCAGTCAGCTATTCTTTCACTGCTGCTCTGACAAACCACAAGCTCTGCTGCTTTTTTTCCCAGCAAGGCACCACCCATCAAAGGTATGTAACCTGGAAAATTGTTTACTTGTAGCTACAACTTATCTCTCCTTATATGACCATATAAGATCTCTCCCTCTGGTCCTTGGAAAATGCCTAGGTCCAGGCTTCAGTGAGCAGCAACATCCAAATGGGGCTGTCATATCTGCACTGCTGTAACCAAATAGTTTCCCCAGATGTCTCTGGATACCAGAGTCCCTTCCTTTTGCTATGTATGTGATCCTGTTCCCACAAAAAAAAAATGAGTTACACCTTCTGTCATGGGCTCCCAGAAATTCTGTACATTTCTATCAACTCCCAGCCCTCCAATCTAGGACCTGCCTTGACAAGTAGACCATGCTGTGTACTTTCCTGCTTTCCTTCTCAGAAACTGAGCTAACAGCTGACAGCTTAGACACCAGCCTGGGAGGAAAGCAGCAGAGACAAGACTTACACTAACTGGCAAATCACAGACAACAAAAAGACCATCAATTTCCTTTGCTACTCACACAATAAAATCACAGCTTCCAACTGACACACTTAAAAGTCTACTGGATACTACACATTTGGTTATTTGGGTCTTTCCCAAATATTTTGCTGAAATGTTTAGATAAAAATGTAATCTGAATTGTTAAAAATTCAAATTTCATTGAACTCTGTGAAACCATAAAGGATAGACTTTAAATATCAAATCACTAGGGAAGAAATAAAAATAAAATGCACATTCTTCATACAAAAATCAAACACTATCACCATTTGTAAATAATGAAACCTAAGATTATATAAAACAGAGAGTAATTTGGGTATCATGTAAGAAAGATTGTCTATTTAATTCATACAGGGCTTCTCTGGGTATATACCCAATATGATAGAGCTATTTCATCTTCAGGAGGCTTATTAAAACAGACACTTATGCAGTCAGTATGAAATACAACACTAAAATATAAGCATAGACCCTTTGATTTCAGAGTTAATAAATGTAATCATTATTTCAAAGGGCCGTTTTATCTTTCAAGTAACACATTGATCTCTTTTTAGACATTTATTTTTGCCATCATGTGTATGTGTGTTCATTCTCACACACACAAGAGAATGAATATTCATGAAGTAGGTTAATTCCCCCAATCATTGGAAACTGAAATACCTAGGAATAGAAAAATCACCAGGATTTGTGCCTTCCAGGTTTATATACATTGTTATTCTTTTTTTCAATAGTAAGATTAAGGAAGCAAATCACAATAACTGCAACTCTAGTAGCAAACAACTCAAAAGTTGAACAATATTGTCTCATGATTACAATATTTCTAAAATTCTTTGAGAATGAAGACCATATGAAACAAATAATAATTTCCATCGATTTGTATCATGTTGTGTTGTCCTGAGCATACAGGTAAGACCTAGTTTGGAAATCAAGTAATGTATGTTTTAGTTTCTGGAATCTTTGGTTCAGCAGCTTCATGAACTTCATTATGACTCCAAAGTAAGAGTACTAGTTAAATGTGTTCATGATGTCATACATGAGTTAATCTCTTCAGGCATATTTTCTAAGCACAGATCAGAGCAAGGAAGAGTTTTTAAGGTAAAACCACAGGAATAATCATGTAACTATTAGTTTCTTGTCTTGTTGCAGTGAAAAATTACCCACAAAAACATCTTAGGGGAGGAAGGGTTTACTTTGGCTCACAGTTTCAGGGTACAGTCCATCATGGTAACAAGCTTAATGCATCAGGTGGTATTGCATCCACAATCAGGAAACAGAAAGAGAGGAATGCTTCTGCTGAGCTCATTTTTCTCTTTATCATTCAGTCCAAGACCTCAGCCAATAGACCAGTACTGCCCACATTTAAGATGGGTCTTCTCACCCCAGTTAACCCCAGGTAAGTCCTGAAATTCATTTGTATAGTAATTCTAATTCATCAAGTTGGTAATCAAGACTAACCACTACCAGTGCCTCTAATCTCTAACACTGGGACTTCTTATACTGTAATTTTCTCATTCTTTATATTTCTGCCATACCTCCTAATGTTCTCCTTTCTTCCAAAGATGTTAAGAGGTGTATAGTTAATCATAGTACTCCTGTCTGCACTGATGAGATATGAGTACAAAAATATTTTCTTTGAACATAGCTGCCCTATTGCCTTGTATCAGTAACAGTGGGATACAGAAAGTATCCTTTCTGTTTTAGAACCTGAGAAAGAGGTATGTGCCTGTATCAGCTTCTCTTTTATATCTAATTTATTTAAAATTGTGCTACCAAATTAGACTTTTCTTCTTATTCTTTTCCTTCTTCTTCTCCTTCTCCTTCTTCTTTCTCTCTCTCTCTATATATATTTTCTTTCTTTCTTTCTTCTTTCTTTCATTCTTCCCTCCTTCCTTCCTTTAAGTAAATATTATAAGGTTAAAAACAAAAATGTGACAAAAGAAACTAAGAGGTCCCCCTTTTCAGAGTATTCTGTACTCCTACCAGGACCAGCTGCTACAACTCTTCTACTCTGTTGATTTTATCACCCCCTCCCTGACACACACACACACACACACATACACTTGGAATTGCATTTCTCTGAGTGGTACTACATTTTAAAAATCATATGGTTTGTGACTACAAATATTTATTGATGTGAATGATCAGTGCTGCTCCAACATTGGTAGCATTGCAGGTGTGTGTGTGTGTGTGTGAGTGCGCACACGCGTGCTCGCATAAGAGTAAATGATAATCAAATACATAGTTTTGGGCACACAATCTGATGCTGAGTTTCTATAATTTGATAATGAATCAAACCATTTTAAGACATTTGTTAAAAACTTGAATTTGTATATGGAGATAGTCCAGTGAGTGGGAAAGGCACTTGTACTGCAAACATAGGGGGCTATAATTTGGATCCTTAGAACCGAGGTAAAATCAAACATGGTGCCACCATCTGTAATCATAGTGCTCTTTCTTGCAATACAAGTGATGGGGACAAGACACCCCTGAGAAGCTCATGATGCAAATAGTAAAGAATCCTTGTCTCAAACAACGGTGAATGGTGAAGGCACACACTTAAGGTTTACCTCTGACCTCCACACACACCATGGTATGTTCCTGTCCACAAACATACATGCATAGTCACTTACACATTTCACACAAGTCATACATACAGATCAGTTTTGAATTTTTTCTGAACAAAATTCTGATGCCCAGGTTCTAATGCACAGATTGTCACTCACTGGCTGGCCAGAGCTCAAACTTGTACGTCTTAAACATCATCTGGCTTACTCCACTTACAACCACAAATTACACAAACTTATGCCCAGCTGGAACAGACAGGCAGAAAATATTGGAGACTATTGTTTGTGATGCCACTCTGATTGGCTTTTCTTTGAGGGTGATACATTACCTTACTTTTTAAAATGTATGCAGCTGTGTGCATACCTCTCTGTGCATGTAGGCTGTGTGTGTTGGGGGCAGGTGCTTGCAAAATTCTAAAGAGGGAGATGGGTACCCAGGAACTAGGTTATAAGTCACTTGCCTAATATGGGTGTTGGAAACTAAACACAGATTCCCCTGGAAGGGCAACAAGTTTTCTTTTACTTCTGAGCCATTTCTCCATCCCCAGTAACCTTTTTAAAAGAAATATAATTATATTTTCTGAAGTTGAGAAGAAAGAATTTGTGTGTTTTATGGTATAGTGCAAACCACATAAACAAACCTATCCCTCTTTAGTGATATAAAATCTAAGAAATTTTACTCTAAACATATTTGTTCTGTTGACCTTTGAATGACCTAACAGACTGAGCTTAGGGTGCAGATGGTCAGTGTGAAGGACTCATTGACCTGAGGCAAACTAGATTTCAAAGCAGGAGTGAATAAATGCATTTGAAGTTCAAATAAATGCATTTGAATTTCACAAGATGGCCCAGAAAGTTTTCTCATAGATGCCCCTATACTAATGTTCACAGAACTATAATGTTCACAGGTTTTCCCTTATAGAATGCTTGTCATCACATAAAACCATAATATTATAGGAAAAGAAAATTAAAGCAACATATAACATAGCTCAAACTGTTAAGTTACCATTGACAATAAATAATCATATTCTCCAACACTGATAAGTTTTCAGGATGACAAGAAATTGAGTTCAGTGTGGATTGTAAAAGAACTTCATGATTGCTTCATTAAACTACTATCCTATCTCTCTTCTCCTAACTTTAAGTCCAATAATGCTGAACTTAATTATTCACATCACTGTGTTTCTTGATTACAAAACTTTGCCCACTGTCTCCTCTATATATATCTCTGGATTCTCACTTTTCCCTGTGACAAATTCTATTTTTCTCTCCTAAAGTTTCCTTAAATGTTACCTGTTCCTAGAGCATGTAAGGATGGGCAGCTTTCTTCTCTACACTTGATATCACTAATTTATTTTTATTTATGGATCCAGTATTTCCAAGTCTGAAAACCCAAAGAATAAATCAAGATGCCACCTATCCACGGCTTTTCTCAGTTGTATTGTATGAAGAACAACTGATGACTAACATGACACATAGTACATGGAGGGGGAGAGGGGAGGACAGTACAAAAGAAAGATGGAGGAGGGATAAAACAATAACATTAAGGTGTTTGCAATAGGCATGGAGGATCATATTATTTTATATTTACCTAAAATATACTATGTTTACATAGGATTATATATATGTGGGTATGTATGTATAGTAAAGCTATGTCATTTGGGCTGACAATGATCCCCTCAAAACCAATAGGCTTTTAAAAAATTCCAGTACAAGGTATGAGAATCCTCCTTCAGAGTTACTGGTCAGGAGGTCAGGAGAGTTCAAGAGACTTTCAGAACAATGTAGGTGATCGCTGTTGCCCTTCTTTGCCTCCCAAAAATTGAAGATGAGTTCACACTACTGAAACATCACTCACTTTAGACATAGCACACAAAAGATTCAAGCTGGATCTTACCTAAAAGCCTTCCATCTGAGGATTATTAGTCATAGTATCAGAATAATATATGCAACCTGCCTAGAGGGGAAAGCAATCAATAGTTCTATCCAGCTGTGGTGCCTATGAACCACAGCATGACCAATATAGTGAGGAATCCCTATAGGTACAATAGTAGCACTTATATCTTGCTGGTATCTAACATCTCTCTAATTGGACCTAAGACCATCTCAACAGGAGAACAACCATGCTTGGTACAATAAAGCACCAAATATCCTTGGAGAGTAAGGCCATAAATCCTAGAGGACAAACTATGACTCGCACTTTTCTAAACAATTTTAATTATTAAATATATTATAAATATTTATTCTTATGTCCACCAATATTTGTAACTCTCATATAGATATCACTCCCAAAAAAGTAGTTTTTTTTTCCTTTAAGTTTTCTTTCTTTCTTTTCTTTGGGGGGAGGGGTGTGGACAGAGGCCAATATCAGAAGCCACATAAGTAATCAAAACGCAGAGGACAGATGACCAGGGATGTGCTCAGCACCATCTGATACACATGAAACACAAGCCCTACATGTAAAGCTCATAGAACATCACATAACAAACTATGGAAAGATTCTAAGGAGCAAGGATCAAGAAGCCTGCTAAAGACTGTGTCGTATAGAAAGGCCCAGGTAGCTATACCCATAAAATGTCAGCAATGTGGCAGCTTAAACAAGACCTGAACAATGACAACACCAGTTGATATGCCAACATGAATGGGGGAAATCTCACTTACCCATTCCTAGATGAAGAGCTAGAGACAATTAAAGAGTACTGGGATGGAGAATTAGTCTTCCCCAGGGATATGCTCCCTAAATAGTCATCCAATCCGCAGTGGTCAGCACTAGCAACATATGCATACTGGAAACATTAGATAGACTCAGCTGATTGCACTTACATTTTTGTTCTCACAGGCAAATATATTTCAAAATAAAAATTAAGAAGCCTTGAATTTGAGAGGGAGAAGATGGTAAGGACAAAGGAGGGATTGGGGTGAGAAGAAGGAAGAGTGAAAGGATATAAATTATATTTCAATGAAACAAATGAATTTTAAGAGACCATTGCTTGTTATTGCATTTGAATTATGTTAACAAGAAGGCAATAACCAAATGCTAAAGCAACAGTGTGTGCTATGTCACTAATGTAGAACTATAGGTCTAATGCTCTTTCCTACATCTAAGGAGCTTTCTACTTTTCATTGGCTTTTTGGTTTTAGTCGGACACAAAAATCATAAGTTCAAAAACAAAGCACATCGTAAAAGCCAGCCAAGAACGTACACAGCAGAGCCAGACTACTCAATTCAAATCTCACCTCTGCCTTCCTGTAGATATGGGATGCTGGAAAAGACATTCATCTCACGAGGCTAGTAGTGTGTCAAAGAATAAATAATACTAATAGCTCTTGCTCCTTGATATTTCTGTGGAGATTAAGTAGGTAAATGCGTGCAGCATTCTTAAAGCTTTGCCTATTACCTAGGGAACTCTCAATATAACCCCTCTGATACATATTAAATCTAAAACACTATTGCATCTCTATGATTGGAACTATACACACAACCCATGCTCCTTTCTGGCACCTCCATATGAGGTGGTATGCCATTTTGAATGATTGCTGATGGTTTACATTAGCTTAATTGCTCTTTGTTTTTCTAACAAAAGAGAACTCAGAAAAAATACACAATTAACTCTACCAGAGAGAATTACCCTGCACAAATATAAAAATGGTAACACATACAACTGCAAATTTTCTACTAGCTAACAGTAAATACTAAGAACAAAAAGGTGACATAAATTACAGTGACACATTTTATTTGACTACGTGTCCAAATGTTTTTACCTTATCTTGAAATCCTATGAAAGTCACCAATGACTAAAGTATGCATTTACACAGACAAGCAAGTTTCAATTAATCCCAGTAACATTTCAGACACTCTTTGGCTCTATATGGACCTTAATTTGTGCATTAGACTCACAAGGCTAAGATGACATCCCAATGAAGAGCATGCAATTAATAAATACGTCACTGGGTGGCGCTGAAGCCAAATATTATTCCAGAAGAGAGAAATTCCTAGGAGGTGAATGTTGACTTTTAGACAATGTGTCTTAGTTATGCTGAAGCCAGGTTTTACAATGTTAATTATGATCACCTAGTATGGACAAAATATCATCTTTGTATAACGCTCTGGCAAGCAAAACTGTACATAACATGAATATTTCTGTCCTTTCTACTTAGGATTCAACAAGAATGAACAAACCTAGATGCTCAGAAATATTTAATATCAAGAAAACTTCAATTATATACTATTAAATATTCTGTAGTTTATCAGGATCGTTTCTTGTACAAGACCAATGAGGTTTTAGAATTTTGGGGGAAAAATTATAATGTACTTAATTTAACAGATAAGGGACCTTAAAGGCATCTGTTTTCCTTCCTATGGGCCCATGATATTTACATTTTTACTTAGAACTGCATGGTTTCATTTGTCAAATTTATTTTTGAGTTGCAGTCCTCAAGAACATTTAGCATTTAGCACAGCATCTGAACTCTAGGAAATTTTTAGGAAATCTGTGCTGGAGTTTAGAATGGAACATACAATAGAACAATGGGATATTTTCATGTATATACACATTACTTGAAAGTCACTTCCCATCAATCATGGTGGGATAGTTCTCCACACAACCATTAGCTATAGGTAATTTCTGACTCCATTCTTTCAGTCAGTCTCAATTGTTGTTAGTCTCCATCTACTCTGCTCTGCCCATATTCCTTGGTTCCATTATGTGAGCATGTGCACACACTCACACAATGGTTAGGGCTCCAAGTTCATTAGAAGTGCCTGTAGAAGAACAGTTAAGGAGTTCCTGCACCCATCTTTGACAGCATTGTACTATGGCATGCATGAAGGACATTTACACAGTCATCCCTACCCCCATGTTTACATGACTCAGATTTTGGTCAGAGTACTGACATGCCTCATTATATATTCTCATTTTCGGTGTCTGCTGGAGCCATGTGCCCTGTCCCTATCTCTGGAAATTAATGAAGTTTGCCAAGGGATATAGGGGAAATCTTCTCTCTGCAAGCATTGTTTCTAGTCTTATCTACTTCCTTCTGCTCTAGTGATGCATAAGGCTCTAGGTGCAATTGCCAGCCTCCACATGCAACAAGAAGGGGTGACCACTATGAACAGCACAGGAGAGCATAGTGATGTGAGTCTACCAGGACTAAGGAATAATTTTCTTCCAAACTCTATATAAAAACACATAAACTTGCTAATTTACACCACTGTTCATTGTTATGGTCTTAAAAGTGAGTGGATTCCTCATAGGTAATTTTCTTTTTACTCCCTAAGTCATAACTTCATTTTACCTATTCACTATGAATCTGTATGCCTCTCCATGTCACCACTAATCTGAGTTTTTCGCCGCATTCATGATCTACAAAAGCTTATCACAGCTAGTATTTTTATATAATTTTGTGCCATAAATCATAAACATATTTAAATAAACAGCTTCTATTACAACAAGAAGAAGCATATTAATTAGCATATGAGAAGCTCTTAATGTTTCATAAAAAATTTCACAAAAATATTTCACAAAAAATAAAAAAATACTTTTATTTCACAAAAAAATATTAACACAAACACTGTTTCAATTAGAATAGTCTCTGTTTACCAGTGTAGACACTATATTAGCAATATTACCTTACTCCCCAGGGTCACGCATTAAGATCTAAACTTACTCTTGGAATCTTGATGGGACAATGCGATGGTTTATTCATCTCTCCTTAGCTCCTTCTTTCTTGGTATAACAATGACTACCATTAGCAAGCAGGTATTTTATGCTAAAAGTGTTTACTGATAACAGTGTTATACTTTAATTACATTTAATTTAGTTACATTTAATCTCTCAAATGTCCTATAGCCTGGGACCATAATTATTCTCACTAGAGATGAAGAAACTGAGCCAAGGTCCAGGGACAATCCACCTTCTTCTCCTCTTACATGATAGAGTCCACATTAAAACTTGTCACATATTTCAACACTTTTTTCAGAGGAAGTGTAGTTTTCATCTTTGAGCCCAATCCAAACTTTGAAATTGTTCTCCTTCTACTTTCCTATATTTGTTTTCATTTCACTAGACTTTGTTTTAAAGAATGGTAACAATATGTTTTACGTCATGAAGAGACATCTATATTAAACATTTTACCTCATTTTCCCACTGAATTGATGTTAATGAATTTGCCTCTAGAAACTTGTACTTCAAAAGGACCCCCTAGATTATTGACTTTCAAATTAGCTTACTGTTTCCTCTTAGCACCTGGAAAAAAAAAGCTTAATTTAAAATGCACTCTATAAAAAAGTGTGCACTTCAAAGATAAGTAAATGCATTCTACATAATTTAAAGTAAGTTTTTTGAACTTCACTGATACTATAGATTATTTTTTTAACTCTTGAAAAATCAACTAATATGTATGTGTGTATATGTGTGTGTAAAATAACTTTATATATGTATTTTCAAACACACACACATATACATATACATGATGTGTGTGTATATACATATGTGTGTGTGCATGCACTAAACAATACCTTAAATTGTTAAATGAACAATATGAGACATAGTCAATCTGCATCTCTATCAAGTCCCAACTTTGAGTTGGATGAGTTGTTCATATTCTTCAAGCCTTGCCTTCTTAATCTCTAACACGGTGATTATATGTTGACCTCCTCTTATTACCTTCCGTGATGTTTTTCTAATAATTGCTATAGTCTAGGACTTACTTGTGCATAACTATTTCAGCAAAATTATTCTATACCTTCTTTAAATCTCTCAAACCAAATTTGTACTTTAATTCTGTCTCCAAGTTTTCTAATTTTGAAGCAGAAAGAGATTTTCTAAGCATTCCACAGTAGGAGATAATATATTAAAGACATAATAAAGAAGAGTCATGGTTGTAATGATACTTTAATGACCTAAAATCTAGCAGATCAGAACATTATAATGCTATCTTGCATACTCTTTGAAGCGAGATCTTTTTTGTTTGCATTCTATATTTTACATCTTGATGAACACCTTCGTTCTTATGGAAAGCCTTTTTGGAAAGGCTGAAAATAGGTAAACAACAATGTCTCATTATAGAGATAAGAAAATATGTGTTCAAAACAAAATATATTTTCAGAGAAGGTTGGAAAGGTATATGCCTTTCTATCAAAAGTACTTGCAGTTTTTTGAGATATTATTCATTAAAGTATAAAGTAATTCTCTATTTGGTAAAGACATTTCCTCAATCCCTATAAATTTCAATAGATTTTAACCAAAGAACCCAAATCACCCTCCTTGTATGGGGATAGCAGAAGTCCTGGCACTTGTCGTAGCCACTAGCCATTGGAAGATAGGATTTTGAGGCTCAGAAAAGATTGTGTTGGAACTGACTGTTAATAACTGGAATAGCACCTTTGGAAGCTGTCCTTTCAGATCCCATGACACCTTGAAAATGACTCTAATTCTGCTTTATAGTCTACCATTCATTGTACATAACTTTCTTTATCACTAGGGAAGTCCCTATTGGAATTTAGAGACAATGCTTAATTTAATTTTATGCTAGTCACAATTATTATAATTCCTTTCACAAAGAAGAAGGTATTCCAGAAATTTTGTGATGGAAGCATGGAAAATGGAAAGGAAGGGAGGATAAAATCCAGGGGAAAAGGGAGAAAAGGTAGAAAAAAATGTGAGAATAAGGAAAGGGTTGGGAAGGTCTTTATATCATCACCAAGGAAAGCTCATCTCATTGCTTTAACCCACTCCTCTTGAGGTGACCATATTTTGAGTTGAGGTTATTACCCAAATAATCAAGCATTTATGATAATAGCATTTTCCTGCCAACTCTAACAATTTTATTCAATGTCATCCTTTTTAGAAAGCTTTTTAATAGTAATTATTTCAAAATGAACTTGACAGTAGAAAAGTATCTCTTGCTTTTTTAAAAATGACAAATGATACTTCTGAAGCTGATGTTCTATTCAGTATTTCCCCACACTGTGGCAGCAGAGACTCAGTGAGCTGGAAAAGTCATCAGTGGGAAGAAATTCATTTAACCTCTGCTTCAGAAACCCAGGCCAGAGAGCTGTTCCCAGCAGGGATATAGGTGAGATCAAATGATAATGGATTAAGCAGTTCTTAAATCTGTCAAGCAGAAGGCATGATGGTAATGGCCTTATTTTGTGTCCTGTAAGGTTTCAAATGATGTCACTGAATGTTAAAGTTCTTTCATAGCTTTTAATTGGAAAATTCCATTAGAAATGTTAGGAAATCTGTTGGAATGAATAATGGTAACCTGGTAGATTAATTTTCAAAATCAACTGAAAGACCATTCATCTGATTATAATGAGGAAAATGCTTATTAAACAATGGAAACCACCTCTATAGAGAGCTATAAGATGAAAATAGAAACCATCCTACCTGTCTATGACATAGAGGAGTCAATGCTTCATCAAGAGCATTGGCACACAGGGAGTGAGTAGGCAGGTGCTGTTACATTCGTTCCTGTTTCTTCCCCTCTTGTCATCAATAACCCACCTCTACTGCTGTGATTCTCCAAATCAAAACCCACAGATCATATCAGGCAAATAGAAGTGACAGGCCCTGCTATGGAAAAGCGCATACTCCTACAGATTTGCGTGATAAACACATAGTCTAATAACTGCGCCACTGTACATATGAAAATAAGTTTTTCAACCTCCCGATTCAGTTCCACACTGAGGAGTGAAGCTGTTTACTGCCCTCCTCAAACATATAGCCTCTAACAATTTCAATTTTCTGTTATCTTCACTTTACTTTACTTCCACTTTTCCAAGAGCTTCTTGCTGAGACAGATTGTTATAGAAGCTTCCTGAGAATTCTGTCTGTTCTTGGCCAGGAAGCAGGCACAGGGGTCAAATCCCTCTTCAGTCAGTAGGTAGCTTGTGTTGATACTAGAGAGCTGGCATGAGGAGACAGGTGCTCTCGTGCATCAGATATATCATGGGGGATTTTTCTCAAAATATCTACATTTGCAGTGATGGATGTTTTTCATATTTTGTGTTATTTTCTTTAGTTAAGGCATTATATTTGAAACCTGTGACAAGATAAACACCATAACCTAAACGCCATCACTACAAACATTCACATATTTGTGTTGTTTACTTTGTAATTATAAAAGAGTAATCAACCTCCCAAGAATTAAACAGACTGTTGTACAAATAAAATTACTAGTAAATGAACTCATTTTTTAAAAAGTCATTTATTTCAAAAGGGAACATCTAAGTATCTAATTAATTTTTAATGAAAAACAAAAGAGTTCCAGAGTGTTTATTTACTATATGGAATACAGACTGCCAACAGGAAAAAAAATGAGTCAGCAATATCATTTGGTAGGAAGTAGCACAGCACAAATACTTGTATCAGTCAGCCAGTTAGTTCCCAAACTTAAGTGACATGAAGAACTATTTTAAGTGAGAGAAATTGGTGCCCATATTATATAATAATTCTGAATGCTTTACCTATTGCATAATGAAAATATAAAAATATGGCTTTGAAATCTAGAATTATCTCTTAATACCTGCAGAAACCAAACCTACTAAATAACTGTGAATGTATGTCTTCGACTGATAGCACTTGCTTCAATGCTCCACTGTAAGATCTGGAAGGGCAACATAGGCAAACTACTTGCCTTTACATGGTTCACACTAAATCCTCATTAATTTTTATCATCAGCTTCATCAGAATCATTTTTTAAACTGTTTTTGCAACTTCACCACTCTTTTCTTGTCTTTAGTTAGATCTCATTTAGATAGCCAAGCAAGGAAAGAAAACAAGCCAAATACTTGGCTTAAACAGTGGCACAGAAAAATTGATTTTTCTGACTCCTTCTGTCTATAAGATCCAGACACAAGGAAGATTTGGAGAGCTTGACAATCAGTTTTAACACAGATGTGAGAGTGGTTTCTCATCTATGGGAGAACAGGCAAAACATTCATCCAGCTTCCTTTCAAAAAAGGAGTTGTATAAATCATATCAGATGACAAAGACCTTGTGGAAGGTGAAGCTGTTAATAGCACTGCTACCCAGTTTCTAATGTGGGACTGTCAGATCTTCTAAGAAACCTTAGTACTAAGATGCACCCTGACCTATTGGAGATGATGCGGATGACCTTCTAGGAGGGAACCTTAAAAACATAACATTTGGGTTATTTGCATATGGTGTTATTGTTTCTATGTGGTATTTATGCCTTCAAAACATGACAGCAACATGTCATATTCAGTGATATTTCCCAAGGTAAAAATATTTTCAGTTCTGCAGAGAAAAGTGTGTTGTCATTAACTCAAGACGACTGACTCACTGAAAGCCTAATGTCTTACACATGGCACACAGAGGACAAAGACACATACTTTAGAAAAGACATCATCAGATTATTGATATCTACACAATAAAGTATAACCACTCAAGCAGAGCCTATGTTTCCATAGAGAATTAAAACTCTGCAAAGATGGCCCTAACGGGGAAAATAGTAGCTAAATCATTATGGCCCTTCTTTCCTCAAAAGAATTAAAATTACCTCAGTGGATAAACAAATCTAATCAACACAAAGTTATTGGGGGGATACAGAGGGACAAGACAGTAAGTGAGTAAGAAATATCAAAGGAAATGTGTGTGGGGTTAGATTTAGGAAGGAACCATGATATTAAAATAAAACAAGGAAACAGAGGAAAGTCACTTCCCTGAGAGCCTTTTCATTTATTTAATCTTCTACAGCCATCTTACCTCCGACATGAAAACATGGTGTAGTACCAAAGCTGAACTCTCCTTCAAAAGGAGACTATGGGTCTCTAATCCATTGATGGCCAGTATCCACTTTGGGTAGGCTATTCATTCCTACAGGAAGATTTTCACTCATTTGTTCAACATTTATGAAATCAGTCTCTCATTCAGTCATATCTTGTCCATGACCTATGCTATCTATTATTTTATTACCACCAATTTTCCAATATTGCCTAGCACAGCTTGATCTTTACATTCTAGCCATTCTAAATATTTTCAGTAATTTAAACATTCCATAGTCTTGTCTAGAAACTCTTCCTTTCTCCTCTGTTAAGAGAGTTTCTACATAAGACCTCTCTAATAAAAGAGTTCCCTATATTGTCCTGCGCTCCTACATTGTTGAGAATATTTGGTGGTATTCCAGTTTTGGAAGAAATGTCCACATCTCTACCACTATATCCACTGCATTTATGAGCTTCTCTCTTAATGGATTTTGTTGTTTGAATGTGCCCCCTGACCCAAATGTGTTGGAAACCCCACCCTGAGAGCTTGAGTATCCAGATTAAGACCACTGTCATGGGAGTGAGTTCCTTGTTGTGGGACAGGTCTTTCTATGAGAGGATGAGTTTGGTAACCTCTTGCTCTTAGCACTAATTGGACTTGGTGGGTTATTTTAACAAAAGAGAACTTATTTTTGAGGGAATCCAGGTAAGTTACACAGGGTATAGGGGATATATGATCAAAATACATTGGATATTGATAAGAAATATTCAAAAATAAAAATACTATATTTAAAGAGAATACTATTTTCTATTTGCCTACTGAATATTGATGAATATTTTGGAGGGGGCAAATCCTAGAACTTCCTTCTTTTCTACTTCCTATTATTCATACTGAACTGACATCTTTTAGAGTCACCTATTGGTGACTATTGATTTCAGAACACTCAATTACACCCTCTTGTATAGCCAAAGCATACAAGCAGGGCCTCTGGGAGTTATCTCTGAGAAAAAGTGTGACTTAGTGACATAACTAATCATAGGTAGGTTCGTGGACCTCTGGAGAAGTGATGAGTATAGAATTGGTAGAGCCCTACATGTAGGCAACCGTGAAATGAAATGGATGCAGTTCATTCTAAGTTGATGGAGCACTCAGGGGATGTTGGGGATTCTCACATCACTTTGTGAAGGAGAATGGAGATTCTGGGCTTCCGTGAATCCTAGTGAGGTAGAATTTCAGCTCCCAGGGAAATCATGAGTACAATGTGCTCAGAAGTTAAGTGTGTCGGTATAGAGCATGGGCTCTCTCTGTAAATATCAGGAAGCAGACACAGCAAGAATTCCTCAACTACCTTCTCTGTACTTCAAATAATAGAAGGGATAGATAATAAAATATCAGGGAAAACAATAGGGAGATTTGAACTTAAATGTGAACTTAAATGTGATTTTTTAAATGCATATTAGAGATAGAACAAGAAATTCTGGAAAATTTCCAAAATGTTAAAGGGGATGATAGAGAGACATAGTAAAAACAGAGACTGTTATTGTAAAAAATATAATTTTATGTTATATTATAATGAATAAATGTTTTCCAAGAAATTGCTGACATTTATATGTATTGCCAACTTATATCTTGCCCAATATGAATTTGCATATCCTCTCCTAAGTTAGCACATATCCAGCCTCCTGTTTTAGTCAGGGTTCTGCTGCTCATAAACTGGGTGATGCATAAGCAATATGAGTATATTTAGCTCACAGCTTAGGAGTACTGCATTTGGGGGACCATCTTGCTGCTTCATAACATGCTAGAAGGTATAACATGTACAAGAGGAAATAAGGATCTGAGCTCTTTTTTCTATTACCCTGTAATTTAAACAGCCTGAAACAGCCCTACTTAATGAATGATGGAGGTATCTTTGTGAACTAGCTCTACTTCATAAATAAGAGAAGTATCTTTGTTACCTAATCACCTCTTAAAGGAAAACACTACATGTAAAATTGTTGCCAACACTTGGAGTTTGGGAACAGAGTCAACCTAGAATAGTGACATTATCCTGCACTGAAGTATAGTTACACTTTGTCTGAATAAGAAATAAGGCTCAACTAGGCTTTCCTTATAACAGAGGATCCCTTCTAAACTGTCCATCCATGGAGACTACATGAGATGGAACCTAACTATTTAGGAAATATTGGGAGCTTTTAGCAAGAGGTTTAATAACCATAAGATTTTGTCTAACTAAGGTCCATGGAGACAGATTTGAATACTGTCTCAAATCATGTTTAAATTCAATAGTTGCTAAGAGTTATTAGGAACTCTTATGGACCATATGCTGTATGGATGTTTCCTTTAATCACTCCAATTTCTCTATACAACAAGCTGGGAGTATGGGAGACACCATTGTTACATATCTTTAACCCACTGAGAAAAGCGCAGAACAAGAGGGTTTATTAACTTGACCAAAATCAGTATAGATCACACATCTGTCTTTTCTAAATTCATGGTGAAATCCTCAGTGCACTGGTATAATGAAGGTCATAAGGGTGAATATCATGATGAAGATTAATGTCTTTATCAATGAAATACAGAAGCTATACTAGGTCCTATGTTCTAGGACCATAATCATGTATACATGTATATATGCTTATATGTAAAGCCAACGTGTGGAATTGTGTTGTTACAGTGTGAATTGGCAGCTGCTAAGCTAGGAAACACTGCAGAGGACAAAGATATTATGGTCTGACTTCCAACCACTGTGTCTAGTTTCCAAGGATCTTGTTTAAATTAATCAAAACGTTGACTTCTGTGAGGTTAGCTATTAAAGATATGAGCTCAGACACTACTTCATGACTTAGCACCGAGCTTGGCATTCAGTAAGTACCATATTATGAAGAAGTTGGAAGAGTAAAATTTGAAGAGAACATTATTTCTCTTTTAACCTGTAACTTGCATAGTTAGTTTTAAA
This sequence comes from Cricetomys ansorgei, assembly GCA_026225945.1. NCBI lineage: Eukaryota > Metazoa > Chordata > Mammalia > Rodentia > Nesomyidae > Cricetomys > Cricetomys ansorgei. The sequence goes on from JAMJFZ010001390.1 coordinate 5,040,639, forward strand.
ATGAAAATTCCTATCTGCCCACCTGAGAGAACAATTTAAGCAAACATTTCTACCAGTCCTGTTTAAATATACTTTGCCCTAAATGTGTGATATTTATAGGCTGCTTCAATTTGAGTAAAAAAGATTCCTGGGTTGACTTTTATGAGGTGAAAATGCATGCTCTTGAGGCACACAAAGATACTGGAGCATTGTTAATTTATTCCATTATCTTTTAATTAAATTGCCCTCTATTATCATCTTGTGAAGTGGGATGGTGAACTTGCCGGAGCGTAGAATTTGGCATCCACTGCTTTTGTCCTAATCATTGTGTCATCTTCAATTCATTTGTCCTTCAGAGTTTTACCTCTTGTACGCTTATACTCACCCCCTTTAACTGTACCCAATGCATTTTCAACAAATTAGCATCCAACCAGAGTACCTGGCATCATCCCAGGTAGCATTCACACCAATTCTCATAAGAAATTTCATTTCTTATGTTAATTTCTTAACATTATCTTAATTCTGAGCAATGGACACTACTTTACATACTTCAGAAATACACTGTTTTTAATTGTATGGAAAGCTGCCTCAATATACAAGAGGGGAATAAGAGGGGTCTTTCTAATTATGAAACTTCTTGATGGTGATGAGAAAAATAACTCATGGTATAAACATTTTGAAATGACTTAGAACATTTCAGGACATATGGAGTTCAGGTTTGCTATTTTGAGCTCCAATTGGAGGTCTTACAAGGATAATAAGAACAACAAATGCAAAATTGAACTCATCCTGTTTCCCAGATTATTCATATGGCCATGTTAGAATTAGGATTTCTATTACTGTGATAAAATGATAAAAAACATAATCAAAATCAGCTTGGGGTAGAAAGGTTTATTTCACCTTATACTTCCACATCACAGTCCATCCTCAAAGAAAGTCAGGGTATAAATTAAAGGTAGGAATCTGGAGGCCGGAATGGAATCATAAACCTCAGAGAAATGTTGATTTGGACTTGCTTTCCATGGCTTACTTGGGCTGCTGTTTTATAAACTCCAGGACCAGCTGCTCATGGTTGGCACTATCCACAATAGCCTTGGCTCACACACTTCAATTACTAATTAGGGCACACACACACACACATACACACACACTCAAAAGACTTTCCTACAAGTCAAACTTATAAAGGCATTTTCTAAATCATAGGTCCCTCTTCTCAGATAGCTCTAACTTATATCACATTGACAAAACCTAGCCAGCACAACTCTCCCATTCTCTTCACTCCTATCTGATGAATGCCATTAACATTATTTTATCCTGTAGAATTTATCAAGTAACCCTTCTTCTCTCTCATTACCTAATCCATCAGAAAATCTCAGAGTGTCCATCTCCAAAGTATGGTTTGCCTCTATTCACTAGCTTAGTCTACAATCCCACAATGTCCTTTCTGAAAGAGTTCTGTCTGAAAGTGTCTGTCTCACTTTCCTTCTTAACAAACATGTTACTCAGTTCTTCAAACACTTCTTTTCTGTAGTCGCCTTTGCAGTTTCCTTGTTTCCTTAGTTAAAAAAGACATGTATTCATGATTCAGTGGAGAAACGCATAGGAAATGTGTTTCAATGTGTTATGCGTATTAGGAGAGTGTTTCTTCGTAGATGCTGTTGCAAGATGTATTTTAGTTACTTCTGAGAGTCTTGTGTGTGAGAGAAGCTGGAATCACACTCAGAGTGCATAGTTTGATAAGGCCGCAATGACCACTATGTTGAAATACCCATTGGTAGTGTGTTTACATCTGTGTTGTGTTTCAGACATATCTGCGGTTAGAATTGCATTTGGAACACACATGTTACTCAGTTCTTGAAACACTTCTTTTCTGTAGTCGCCTTTGCAGTTTCCTTGTTTCCTTATTTAGAAAAGACATGTATTCATGTTTCAGTGGTGAAACGCATAGGAACTGTGTTTCAATGTGTTAGGCGTATTAGGAGAGTGTTTCTTCGTAGATGCTGTTGCAAGACGTATTTTAGTTACTTCTGAGAGTCTGAGAGTCTACCTTTTTACCTTTTCTCCATGAAACCAGAGTAATTCCTATCAATGAAGTGTATGGAAGTTGCTTCAGTGATGTGTCTTCTCAGAGGTCCAAACAGAATCTTGAAAGATAGTATGGATTGCAAAAATTTACATTCTTTTATAGAGACCATAAAATTATCATAGTTTAAAAAATAACAGTTTTAGTCCATTTGAAAAGCTCTTGGAAGGCTGCTAAGTTTTAAGACAGTGTTTCAACACACTTCTCTGGAGTTTAATAGCAAACGCAGTACACTTTGGAGAGATATTTTAAACACTTATTACTTCAACCTGTGTCTGTCGCAGTTACACTGCATTAATAGAGGTAATGAGTTGACAGGTAGTTGCAAAATAAAAGACTCTTTTAATACAGTATGCATTAGGGTATTTCACTTTAGTCTACACATTTGAATATCCCAAACCTATCAACAAAGGAGGTATATCTAACTCTTCAGAGACACCAGGAAAGAAATAGCTGTGGGCACTGAAGTTTTGCATCTCTGAATGGATACTTTTCAATGAATAATATCTTGTATAATATTTTTTAATTAGTTGCATAAATGCATTTTTCCTGTCACAGTATAAACTTTGTTTTGAATAATTTATTTTATCTAAAGAATGAAATGAAAACAGATTAACAAAAAAGACAATGAAAATGGAAACTGTACCTCAAATTCTCTATCTGTAGCAATATTTTCAGCCATGCCTTCTGGAACCAACTCCTATATGTTTGAGCTTAGTCTAACCTGAAATCCAATATTTGACGTTTTGATTAATAAATTGGAGATTAAAAACCATGATGTCTATATTATGAGTTTGTTGGGAGCATTAAATGACAGTATTTCTATAACACTTAGAACACTGTCTAGTACATAGTCAAAAGCATGTGTTTGTATTTTTATTCCTGTTGCTACAGTCTAAATGTGTGTGGCCTGAAAGCTCATGTAATGGCTTCCATATCCCAGTCTAAGAACCACAACAGAAGACAGAGAAATCCTAATCAACAAGGTTTTGGTTGTCAAGAGGTGTGGGGGAGTGTATGGCAAGTGATGAAATCATGAAAGTGGAGCCTTGCTGGGTTGAGTGGATTGCAAAAGAAAGTCCACAGAGCTTTAAGCACCTCCATTAGTAATGGAAGCGCTGACATACTCCACACGCCTAATCTACATTTATTTTGAATTTGGTAGCTTCCAAACTGTGAGAAATGTATTTTTTTTTCTGTTTATAACCTATTCTACTTATGGAATTTTCTTATATAAATTCCAGAATCCAGAATGGGCAAAGATATCTGTAGTTTCATTTTTTACTGTTATTATCTCTTCCTTCATATTAAGGCTATATGGCTTCTTATTTTTTGTTGGCTGCTGTTAAACACAACATTAAATATGGTCATATATATATGATAGTGTTTTGACATGATTAAACCTAAATATTACTCATTGATGCCAGATTTATTTAAAAGTATGCATTGTTATGGCTAATTTGAAACGATTTTCCCACCCAAAATATTCATTAATATTTCTTTTTTGATACCTTTATATTGACTCATTGAAAGGCCCTTTAACAATATTTAGTGAATCTTGTATTTTTTTTCTTAAAACCTTAATATGGGTAATAGCACCTTCTAAATTTAACAATATCATTGCCATGTTCCTTTGATTGTGGGATGGCTTTTTCCTCTGAATGGATAAGGTTCCACATAGATCATAGTCTGTACCTTTTTCTCCTACCCATGAGAAGGTAGGGGCATATAAGCATAACTCAGAGGTAATGTGGGAAAACATGTTGACATCAATATCTATGTTAGTGTTTGTTTTAGTTTTGCTAAACAAAACTATTTAATCCTGATCCCCTTATGAAGGGGTAGTAATTATCATTGATGTTTTTGTGATGTTGACTATTTGGCTCATATAATGATCAAATATTTTGGCTTCCATGTTTACCCTATTGGTTCCCCTATCTCATCTACAATCAAATAAGTTTGAGATGCTATTTATTAGGTGGGTCCCAGAGACTCAGAAACAATCATACAAAATCTTATATCTGATTTCTCTTTAAAATTTCTCTCATGATCCTTTAGGATCTATCTGTAAAATAAATTAGACTCTGATGGTTCTGCCAATATATTGGTTTCTTCTAATTTTGGACTTATATTTGCTATTTCTTTGCCCTCTTGTTCTTTATTTATTTTACATTTATTTATTACTTGTATTTTATATTAAGTTGCCTTTATTTACAGAAACTTTGTAAATCCTATTACATTTCTCTCATATATGCCAATCTATTTTTACCCTGTCCTTTTCTTTCCACTTTTTTTGTTCATCTCCACATTTTAAGTGTCATGAAAATAATGGAAGCTTTTGGTTGTTTTTATCACTATATATAAAATATGTATATAAATACATATATACATATATACATATAGCATATGTAGTACTTTTTAGCACTATACATGATGCCAAGGACATGACAGGAAGTCAATAAATATTTGTTGAAACCATGAGTGACTTTTCTCCTCAGTGAATCAAACTACAGTGGTTTCAACATGCTCTATCTGCAGAGAAGACAGTTTGGTAAGTGAATGATTTCCCCTGTGAAAGGCTTACTTACTCAGTAAGTTCAGGAAAGAAGATCAACAGTTTAAGGCCTGATTAGATAACATAATGAATTCTAGTCCAGCTATAGATACTTAACCAAGTCTGTCCCAAAATTAAAAAATAAATTAGGAGTCCAGCAGTGGTGGTGCACGCCTTTAATCCCAGCACTCGAGAAGCAGAGGCAGGCAGATCTCTGACTTGAAGGCCTTTTTGGTCTACAGAGTGAGTTCCAGGACAGCCAGAGTTACAACAGAGAAACCCTGCTTCTAAAAACAAAACAAAACAAACAAACAAACAAAAACAAACAAATAAATAAAATAGAATCTGTAAAGAAGATTGAGGCAGTTGATTTTTGGCAGATCACCTGCTTAGTATATGTAAGAACCTAAGTTTAATTCCTAGTAAAAAAAGCAAACAAACACAAGTTAAAAAGAAAAAATAGTTAAACTCAAACATACTCATCAACTTTAATTTGTCTTAACCTGATTTTCTAATATCCTAGAAAGATTCTGGTAGGCAGAAGTCCTGATTCCAATCTCAGAATTCTTTAAAGTACATATTGCTTTTGGACAGTTTGTTGTACTTAGTACATAAATATGTGTTGAGTTGAATGCTGGATACTGTGAAGTAAACTTAGTGTAGTCTACTACCTAGAATATTAAAGGTATAAGATGCTTACATATTTAACAAGGAAATAATCATTTCCACATCCCCCTAAAAATAAAAAAAAATGTGAAAGTCACCTTGTTAAGAGCCTGTGCCATAAAGAGCACAGATTCATTAGTAAATGGACATCTCCCTTTCCAAAGCACATCAGGATATTTTTTGAACAGAAAAAATATGAACAATGGTGCTCATGTTATCACTGGGATAATAATTATTTTTGAAAGAGTATTTCTATTCTTTGGCCACCAGTATTGGCTACATTTATGTCATCATGACACAAACTACAGTCATCTGTGAGTAGGAAACCTTGATTAAGAAAATGCCTTCATAAGATCAGGCTGTGGGCCAGCTTGTAGATATTGTTTTATTTAAATTAGTGAATGATGGGGGAGACCCCAGACCATTGTAGATGGTGGCATCTTTGGGCTGGTAGTTTTGGCTGCTATAAGAAAGCAGGCTGAGCAAGCCATGATAGTAAACAGCATCCCTCCATGGCCTCTGCATCAGCTCCTGCCTCCAAGTTCCTGTCTTGTTTGAGTTCCTGTCCTAACTTCCTTTGATGATGAACAGTCTGTGGAAGTGGAAGTCAAATAAATCCTTTATTCCCCCACTTGTTTTGATCACGTTGTTTCACCATATTAATAGTAAACCTAACTAAGATATTACCATAAATAGAGGATTTAGAGGTAGAGAAAGGAAACCTAGACCATGATTCTTAGCTACTTAAGTAACAGAAGTTTTTGTTTGTTTGGTTGGTTGGTTGGTTGGGTTTTTTTTATAATTAAAATGATTACTAACCATAAAAGATATTGGGACATACTATAGTAGTACTTAATGCTAAGTACTAATGTAATAGTACATTAACAGTAATCATTTATGTCTAATTCTTACAATCACTAGTAACTAGTTAATGGTAATTTTTGTCTGGAAATAAAATTTTGTTAAGCTTATAAATCACATTTCCACACAGAAAAGTAAAGTAACTTTAATATTATTAAATTAAGAAATAACCAGATTATTTTTTAGTGGAAGAATTTTGGTATAAATGAATGTAGATGTACTTTTTCAAGTGTGGGGTTTGATAAACAATGAAATGGGACTTCTCCAAGATGCGAGCCTGAACGTCTACAGTAGAGGGACATGAAGAAGAAGAAATGATCACCCATGTAGGGATATTATTTTAAAAAGACATGCCCCATTGACAAAAAGGCTTTATGTGCATAATGAACAGAACCCTGTAACTCAACAACCTCCAATTTCCAGCTGGATGACCAGATACTAGCAAGGTGGCTTAAGTCAGGCATGAAGCATGGTTTTCTACCACTCCATTGCTGTAAGCTATATGAGAGAACAACAAACGTCTTGTCATCAGCAGTATTATAAACAAATGCTTTTAACAAGAAGATTCTAGGGGGCAGGGTGTTTTAAACATCAATTGCTTCAACCAAGAATTGCTAACTCTGGCAAGCTACCTCTCAGGAAGTACTAACTATTAACAGGTTACTGGAATTACAGGTTGTACTAAGCTAGCACTTGCATGTTTCTCACAGCTTCAGGAAGCAACCCTTCCCCACAGTAGCACATGCTATAGCTTAGCAATTATTTCAAAGTTACAGGAGCATATATCAAACAATTATCACCCTGCACAGATAGTATGTGAAGCTTTACAATATCTGAGGACAAGTTCAATTATCCCTACACTACAAATGAAGACACAGATGAATGTATGAAAGAGTGGAAAAAGAGAGATCAATTAAAAACTCCCCATTAAACCCTCATCAATATGGGACAAAATTAAAGTCGTATGATTTTTCTTGATTTGGATATGTAATTTGTATTTATTTCAATCGTGTGTCACTTATACCTCTAGAATCAGGACATCTGTGATGAACATGATTTTTTTTTAATTTTTCTGCTTATTTTCTAAAATAATGGTGTCTTATTCACAGATAAGAAGGTGGCAGCCTGATATACTTTTTTTTTTTTTTTTGCAAATGTTAACAATTTTCGGTGAACTGTGTTTAATGGATGACCAGAGGAATCTAAGCTACAGGCACTTCCACACTCCTAACCAGCTCACTGTTCCTCTATTAGGTAACTTTCAATGAAATGAGCAAGCAGTCTGGGCAGTTGCTCTTTCCTTATTGGACATAACCCACAACCAATCATGAAGGACCCTTACTAAAGTGCTTTCTAGATACAGAGCTATATGCTGCACTTGTTATGATGGTGTTTTTAGTCTTTCCCACATACATCTAAACACTGAATAGGACAGAATTTGTTCTATGGCACTATGAACATCATTAATTATAATAACACTATTTAGAAGGCCATAATATTTAGATAATTTATGCCACTGTACTTTCTGACCAAGAAAAATCCTGAGTTAAGGAATAAATACAAACTTCCCAGGAAAATAACAACTGGTATCTTGTACACACACATGCACACAAAAGTTCATTATTATATTATACTATTTATATTTTTAACATTAATATTTTAAAGAGAGTAGTAAAAAGAGGACAAAAGTTATATCAAATCTACTGAGTCACGGGGTCATAAGCATAAATTACACCTATCCTCAAACAAGATGAAGTGTGTGTCCCCAGTATTCCTCATAGGGTTGCTCTATGATATACTACTCTTAGTTGGTAAAATTGGAATAAAATTTACTTCTCAGAGTAGGTGTAAAAACTATCCTGAGGTAAACAGGAGACAAGCTAAACAAAGTCTAACAAAATAATTGGCAGATAGTTGGTATTCAAAGATTGATTAATCAGTGATGTGCTTGATGAGCAAGCATGATGACTTCAAATTCAACCCAAGGGGCTAAGGAACAGTGGATGGACACTGACACTCTGACCTTGTGAAATTCTTATGTACCTATAATCTAAGTACTGGAGGAAGAGACTGGAGGGTCCCATGTACTTAATAACTAGCCAGTCTAGCATAATATATAAGTTCCAGATTAGATATGTAATGGATCCTGACTCAAAAATTAAAGTGAGGAATGATAAATACATTGGTAATCAACTTTTGGTCTATCCATGTACCTGTACACACACACACACATACTTGCACTTACATGTTCTCACCCATACACATATTAAAGTACTATTATATATCAATTATACAAATAATATTTATTGGACAAAAATCATTCATTGGTGTTTGCAAAATCTTTCTATTGGATGGAGGCCTGCTTTTTTCTATAGAGAAATTGTAGGGGAGTGTATCTATGGAAGAAGGGGAGATTTGGGAGTTGGGAGTGAATGAAGGAGGAACTATAGTTGGGTTATATTGTATGAGAGAAGAATCTATTTTCAGTAAAAAAAAAAAAGCCAAATTTGTATAATCACAAAATATAAAAATAGAATGAACATGTTAAATATTGTATAATCAGACGTCTATAATTCATTCTGCATTCCTCTCTGATTATCTGAATCAGTGAGGTGATGCATCTCATAACAGCTATACTCTTTGGGACAGTCATCACCTGTTTTGATTTATGGCTCTGTTTCCCAAAGATAAACTTCTAGGTACAAATCCCAGTAATTGGGACCTAATCATACATACTCTCCCTCTCCCTCTCCCTCTCCCTCTCCCTCTCCCTCTCCCTCGCCCTCTCCTTCTTCCTCTCCCTCTCCCTCTCCCCTCTCCTCTCTCTCTCTCTCTCTCTCTCTCTCTCACACACACACACACACACACACACACACACACACACACACACGTCTTTCTGAAAGTAGATATACTTTTATTCCTACAGATTTTGTCACAAGATCATCCCTAATCAGCGCTTCATTTTAAAACATGATAATCAAGGTCTAAGGAGTAATTTTATGAATGACAAATGAAAGTACTTAATTGAATGGAGCTCTGCTGCCTCCAGTTATTACAGGTCATTGCTCTCACTGATTGAAAATCAATTGTTCTTTAGATTGGAAAGTTAGCCTTGTGCTTTTGTAATATATATCTACACTTAGAAAATCATCTGCAACTCTAATCTGTTCTTTGGGGTAAAATGGTGTGATTTTACAGTACTTGACAACAACAGTACATACTTCTTTTCTTCTATTGATATTAAAGATTAATATTGTTGTATGATAAAGACATAGCTTCTCTATAAGCTCACGTGACAACACCTCGGTCAATAAAAAATAAATGACTGCATACAAGTTCTGCAAAATGTTGATGGTCCTGAATCAACTCACAGAAGTGGTGGCTCTCTAGCACTCAAGATTCCAACATGGAAGGGGAAGGGCCTCTGGGACACAGCCCCTACTGGAGGAGCTATTTGCGGTTGATGAAGGCTGTGAGGGAGTGTAACTATCCTTTGAGAATGTGTTCTACAGGATGCCAGAATGGCCACACACATGTTCATATGGGAAGTGAAAATGCTATTCACAATGGCATTAGTAATATTTTTTTAATATAGAACCTGAAAATGAGAGGAAGATTGAATGGGTGGGACTAGAGAGCACTGGAGGGAGGTAGTGACGGATGAATGTGATCAATATACATTATATAAATATAAGAACTTTCACAGAATAAAATATTAAAAAGAAAATAAAAAAGTTATGCAGTTCATTCATAAATTGTGGCCCTTTATCCATATTTCTTTGGGTGCTTTGTCCAGCTGAGAAGCATAGGAATGGTGTCATACAGCCACTGACTTGTTATGAACATGAAAACCTGCTGAGGTTCAAACTTGAGCAGGCCAACTTTGGTGTTTAATCATTGATTTGATGCACAGTGTTGGACTCAGGCCTGACATTAGATGAGATTCATAATATTGACTTTCACTTAGTCAATGGATTTGATACATAGTCATTTGATTTAGCACCTGTCAACGAATGTAGTTGTCTTTTTTTAACATCTACCATAGACAAATGGTTAAGTTTGGCTTTGTATCAGGCATGAATTGGGATGAGAAATAATTATATGAAGCTTTCTAAACCCTAAAATCTAGGGTTTCAAGAGTAGCTCAGTGGAATTTTGGTTCAGTTCCCAGAAACAATCCCAAAGTTCAAAGTGAAAATGATGTGAAATCTCTTAGTTACACTTATATCCACAGCTCATTCAGTGATGGCACAAAGAATGTATTTTCTTAACATAAAGTTGGTTCAGGAGCTATAAAAATTCAAACTAGAATTGAGAGAACTCAATTTTGTGATGTTAGGGTGAGTCAGACCAAAACTAAAGCAGTGTGCTATATAATTTTATGGTAATAAATCTTTCTAGTCATTTTAACTCCCCATTTTTTCCTCAAAGAGACTTTAGTATAGTGAAATATTCTCAGATCTTTTCTCAAGCTTGTTACAGTTTTTACTGCTATCTTGAATAGTAATAAATTTTAGATTCCTTTGTGGGGTGCTAAGGGAAAAGTGTTGAGAATTGTCAAGAGAGATATTAACATCAACAATGTAGGCACTCATGATCTTGAGTACCATGGGGTGAAAAACAACAGTAATATTGCCTCATGCATCTAAGGATGTTGGTTTCTGAATACTAAATGTATCATGACTTGTCCTGGAAACTTAAGGTCCGATCAGTTCACTAAACAATCGATGGGCCTAAGCAACTGAAATCCATGGTTTAGAGAAAACTTGAGTGCTTGCATTCAGCTACCATGCCAATACATAAATAATAGTTATCGCATCTTGACTCTTCTACTATAAATCAGGCCCACAATCAGCACTTAACCATTCCAACTCCAGTGCAAGGTATTCACACCATGTACATTTTTTAGGTGCTTAGGTGATAATAGGATAATTTTCTTAACCTCCATAAGATTATTATATATGAAAAAGTGAAGTATTTCATTAAATATTCTTGAGCAAATATGTTTCTTGTTGTAATTTTCAGTGGAAAACTATGCTGCAAACTATGTATTTTTTGACTAGGGGTCTGAAACCTGTATGAAGCTAAAGTTGATAGTACAAAAGTGCCACAATCAGTATTACATGGGTTTTAAGGCATTTTTTTTTTTTACAATATAATGTGGTTAGTAAATTATCTTTGGCATTCTATCCCTTAAATATTAGCATTTCTTTGTATATTGTGAAACATCTGCACTAAGTGTTTGGTAGCTACAATATGAATATATAAAATGTAATGTCATTTATCATATTGAATTTTAAGAAAATAGCAACCATTTCATTAATATTTTAGTGACAGGCTGTTAACAGTGGAGCAAATTAATGTACAGAGTAGAGATTTTCAGCTCTTGAGGTCACTCATCACTTTGGAAATGTCTTAAAATTGAATTGAACTCAGTGAATAAAATAATTCTATCACATAAAGGATATCACAAGCCTCTAGGGCCATTAGCATACCAAATAAAATAACTGGATTATTTATTGATTTAACTTTTTATTTGTGCTGCCAGGAATCAAACTCAGTGATTTACACATGGTAGGCAAGAGTTGTGCCACTGGTAACGTTCAAGAAGCAGTTTCATCAAAGCAAATGTAAAGTCTAGGTTAAGAGAGCAGAAATGGCTTCTGTGCTCATGAATTCAAGAAAGCAGCACAGGTCTCCAGAGAGAAGTATAGGTTCAAGATACAGTCATTCCCAAAACATTGGAATATGTGGCTGGGTGCAAGCAAAGGTCACAGAGGTGCTTTCTCAGCAAAGTCTGGGTAGATGTTAACTGGACTGAAGGTTGTCCTTTGACAGCATAGGTCAAACAAACCTCTGTGAACTATCATAAAAATCAGGGAGTTTCAAGAAGGAAGGACTGGTCATTTAGGTTTAACAGACCCAGAAGTCTCAACTCCCTCTTTCTCTTTGTTAATCTAGGCTTCCAAGTGAACAGCAACCTGCTGCCTCCTGCCTTATCTAGAGGATAAAGATGACTGTCTCACAGAGAAAAGGAATTGGAAAGCAGTCTGGAGAACTTTAGATTCATTAACAAACAAATCTAAAGGAAATAATGGAAATCCTCAATCTATAAAAAGATAGCAATTATGCTAAAAATAAAAGAGCTATTCTATTATGTGGGTTGGGATTATCGTCTGCCTCTTTTTAATTCATGCTTTTCTATATTCCGTGTTAAACACATATAACATGTATTGGTAAGTCAGTGATAATATATTTTTTCAGTCATTTTATAAGAAACTCCTAATCTGGGGCTGGAGAGATGATTCAGTAGTTAATAGCACTTGTTTCTCTAGCAGAGGATCCAGCTCCCAGCATCTACATGGTGGTGCACAACCATCCATTACTCCAATTTCAGAGGATTATATGACATATTCTGACCTTCACAGCCAAACCCAGGGACATGTAGTGTATATGTACACACATGCAGACAAAATATCCATACATACAAAATAAAATAAACCTAAAAAGTTTAAAAGAAATAAACATCTACTCTTTCATACATTGACATAGAAAATGACTATATGAGGGAAATGAAGAATGACATGGGTCAGGAATTGAACGTGAACTGTTATTTTCAGCAATTATTACACTGGTATATGAAAAATAAACAATGTAGTATGAATATTTTCTTCTAAAAGTTATTTCTAATACACTGGTATGAATAACAGTAGCAAACCACTATAATAAAGAGAAATATGAATTCATGAAATGAATAAATAAATACACTAAAAAGCCTTTCTCTGTGCAAAACTTTCTTGGGGGCTAGAAAAATGGCTCCATGGTTAAGTGCATTTAATTCTCTTGCAGAGGATCCAAGTTCAGTTCCCAGTTCCCTCATCAAACCTCCTAGAACTCTAGTTCTGGGAAATGTGACGTTTCTGACCTTCAGAGACACTTCATTCCTATGTGTACATCCTCACACATGGACACATACATTCACATAAATTAAAAAATTAAAGAAAACGGTGTAAATATCCATGACATTCTTGGTAAATAGCAGAAATACAATAAATAAATATTTAAAAATATGTTGTTATCATTTTCCCAAGGCTAACAATTACTGTTATGTAAGGTCAATGATGACACTATATTTCTTTATTGTGTGCTCTCTGTTAGTTTTAAAGCAAGTACACTACACAAACAATTGAATATATAAACTAATTTCTAACAAAGGGACTTATACAATGTACCTTTACCATTCCTAAGAAAACACACACGCTGTGAAAATTAAATACTCTTTTTAAAAGAACTCTAAGTTTTTTCAAACTGCTTTGGAGGAGAATTTCACTCAAATGCTGCATTTGCTTGAAAGAGAGGGAAAAGTACCTATGCAAAGATAAAAATCTTACAAAGATACCATTCATATTATTTGTACACCACTCCACATCTTCCCTGATGAAAAGGTAACCTATTTTCTATATTTTAGAGGGGTAAAATCTGTATATATGAACTACATAGCAAGCTCTTCCCTTGAGATTTTTTTAACTTTATATTTAACTTTATATTTTTCTAGTGACTAATGAGTAACCAGTAATATTAATTCTGATGACTTATGAAACACTTCTAATGTATATGGTTTGATGGGTAAGAGCCATGGTACTTAATTTTCACCTTTGTTTTAAACTATATTAATCCACAATACTATATTACCCAAGATTTAAAAAGCAGCTTTCATTTCTGTTTCAAAATTGCATTTCAAGTTTTGCTAGATGTTTCCAGTGAAGGCAAATGTGTTAAGAAAGGAAACAATAACACTCTCTACACGTATCAACGAGAAGCAACAATGATTTTATTTCCAGATCAATAGTGTTCTTCTTCCAAAACAGCTTAAAATCTCTTTTAGACATTAATTTTTAAAGTGTCTGCACATAAAGTAAATGATAAGACTTATAAGTATCAAAACAGAAGCTATGAATAGTGTCATGTAATAAAAGTGAGTCCCTTCACTTAAATTGAGTGCTAAGATTATCCTTAAGAAAGCCCATTTGAACTCGGGAGATGGGCTTAGTGGGTAAAGTGTTCGCTTCTCCATCATGAGGAATCAAGGTCACATTCCCAGAAACCACAAAAAGCATGTGTATTGGCACATCTGTAGTTCCATTACTCTTATAGAGAGATAGGTGGCAAGGGAGGGAGCCAGCTTATAAGCCAGCTAGCTTGGTGCAAACAGCTGTGAAAAACAAAGAAAACGTGTCTCAATCAAGGTAGAAGGTGAGGGCTGTTGCACAAGGTAGTCCTCTGACCAGTACACGGGCATCATGGTATGTCCACTTATATAAGTGAATGCATGCACACATGAATTATACAACACACACACACACACATAAAACACACACACACACACACACACACACACACACACACACACACACACACCATCCTAGGCACCATAGCTGCTTCTGGTAGTGTCCCACTTAGGTCTTCATGTGTAGGGTAGAGCTCCTGTACTTCTCCTAGTACACAAAGGCATTCTTCTCTGTTCTCATTTCTGGGAACTGGTCTTGATTTGAAATGCTCAACCAGCTTACTTGATTGCTAAAACCAAATATAATTGGAAAGAGCCCTTTGTCCCAATATAGCATAAGTCATTGGCTTGGTCTCCATGCTAGTATTTACCATTGGGTCAAACTAAGTGGTTCTCAAACTCAGCTTCACTGATCTCCACCAATGCCTGTCCATTTCCTTTCCTTGCATTCTTGTGTGACCACCTGATCATGCTCACATTACCCAACTTTCATAAGAATTTACATTTCAGGCTATGATATATGGAACCAACACAAGACATTGGGTCCTTATTTGCATATGTATGAGTTGACCAAAAGTGCTGGTGAATTAGTTGAAAATACATAAGAACCTAGATTAGAGGCATATTCTATTGTCTTATTAAATAATTCATAGACCTGTGTATTCTGACCCCTACATAAGTGACCATCTAGGGACTAAAGAGTTCCCAAAACAAAGCATCCCAGAAGTAAAGTTTAAAAACCCAGTTGAAATGGGCAAATTAGTCAGCTGTGTTTTCCTCTCAACTGCCAGTACCCCTTGATGAATGAACTCGTACAAAATTTCTAAGCAGCAGAGGAGAGACTTGGAATCTAATGTGAGTGTATCTGACTTGAAAGAATGTATTCAACATAAATCTGTCGGGGCTGCCTAATGTTTACACAATTCATTTCTGTCCTGTTTGCTGTTCAAACTCTTTTATTTAAATATGTCTAGCTGACCTAAAAGGAAAGTGCTTATATGCTCAATGCATTGACTGATTTTTAAAAGGAGCAAAAGGGTCAAAGAGAGAATGAAATAAAAATGAAGTCCAGGACCAATTGCTCATCCAGCTTGCTAACTAGATTAATTGCCCTAAGCCATTTAGAACATTTTCATCTGTACAAAATTTATTTCCCACGGGAAGATATCATGATCAGTAATGACTGCAGAACAGTCAGGTAGATTTAAAACTTTTTGAAATTGATCTGGAGCTTTAGTATGCATTAATATTGATGAGAAAACTGAAACCATCTTCAAAACTACCTCGTTTATTGTAGGTACTGTCATGACCAGGTCCTTCAGTTACTACTTCTCAGTGAACTGGATAAGAGTCATTACTAAATAATTGAGGTCTTATAGTCCAAAATCATAAAAAAGACATAAAATCTGGAATAATTTCTACAAATCGTGTAAACAAGTTCCAAGGAGGGACAAAGGACTACAGTAAAGCAACTGCCCTGATGTCCCCAGAGAATTGGCACCACAGAAATAAACATATCAGTCCTAGAATGGATAATTCCTCGAGAAAATTTCATGCATTCAGAAACCTTAAAGCTCTTCAACTAATAACAACAATGGCACAGTCACTGGGGAGTAAGAACCTCAGGCCTAGACTGCTGAGTTTGAGTTACTGTGCGGCACACACAAACTATAAAGCTGGGACAAAGTGATTTATCATCTCTCTGCCTCAGTTTCCTTAACTCTCAAATGTGAATAAGATCCACTGTGTAGAATCTGTATTTTATAGATAAATGCATATAAAAGTATGTATCACGGTACACGGTATATATTAGGAATATGTAAAATTATAGTTCTGAGTTTCTATAGTTTCTATGAGCAAAGATCATAACAAAACTCATAACAGCCTTGTCTACCTATCACTCATAGTGCTTTATTAACGACCCATACTGTGAAATGTTTGCTAAAGGAGGTATACCTTCCAGAAGCAGCCTGGGAGAGCATAGGACAACCCAGCAGTTCTCCATCTGAAATGTCAGAGAACCAAGGGCCTCAGGGCAGTGTTGTAGCTATAAGCAGCATTCAAGTAAAGGCAGCTATTAAGCGAAGTATCTATTAGAGTCATGCTCTCTTCTCTATGGCTTCACATTGTTGTAATGTCCAGAAATGGTCAAGATCAATATATTTATACATTCAGTGCTATACCACCCTCTCCTTCCAATCCATTAATTCATATCCAATTAGCTCACTCCATTCAAGGTAATGTATTCTACCCCATTCTGTGTTCCTCATCTCATCCTGAAGTACTGCATCTATTTCAGACTATTTGATTAACCTTATTACCCACTTGTGTCAAGCTCTCAGTAATAATCAGCTGGTGCTACCAAGTTAAAAAAAAAAAAACTCAGATTTTCTCTGAAGGATCTCTTGAGCTGACCAGATTTCACTCAACATGTAGGTTTATGGAGCCAATAACTAATTCAGTAATTTCAAACCTATACCCTTTACAGAAGAAGTAATTATAGAATAATTTGAGTCCTCTTTGTTCTATACTATAGTTGTTTTGAACTTGATAAAATCAAAAAAGTTTTAAATGTATATTTCCAGTAAACCATGACAACTAGAAAGATTTGGCAAACAATGCAGAAGATACTATCAATCAAACCTAGCTGATCAAAGCAGAGGACCTGCTACCACAGGAGGTGCATTCTACAGTTTCTGATAATAATTTTTCTGTATTTTTTGTATTCTTTTCTAAAGATAAAGTACAATGAACTCAGCTAGCTTGAAAACACAAGATACAAATGTTCTGATACATACAGACATCCCAGATTCAAGTATTTCTCAAAACCGTAATATTTTTCAGTAGAGAATTCCCTTATATTAAAAAATCATACTTCTATATAAATACTTACTACTATATATCCTCCATCTGCCTGACAGTAACTTCTGGACACTTTGCCCAAACAAGCCCTAATATAAGTCAGGTATCGAGGTCAACGAGGTTTCCCCTAGAAAGGTCTTGTTGTTTTGAGAATAACTTATAGAATGTCTGCAGTTCAGTAAGAGATAACAGGCACACAGTACAATGCTGATGTTCACAGACCAGTTGGACACTACTGTGAGTTGGAGAAGATACTGCTACAACTCAGTAAAGAAAAAGTAAAGAAAGCAACAAGTGATCAACATTTGCCTAAAGGCAACACACCTCAAATGTTTGCTTTCTTTAATTACGCCCATCTTAGTTTTCTTCTACTATACTATTCAGTTTTCATATCAGTTAAATATTTGTACTTTCTCTAAAATATTTACTTTTAGAAACTAACATTGAATCCTAGAGTAAGGAGATGGCATGTGGTGATTTGAATGAGAAATATCCCTTGCAGTCTGCAGCATTTGAGCAGTTGTTCCCCAGTTGATCATGCTGTGTAGGGAGGTTTGGGTGATGCAACCTTGCCAGAGGGGTACTTTAGAAAGGGTGGGCTTTAATAATCAAAAACCCTGCCTCCTTCCAGTTTGTTTTCTCTGCTTTCTGTTTCCAGCTGAGGATGTGACCTCTCAGATTCTTGCTTTCTGCCATGCCTGCCTGCCACAAAACTTCTCAACAACGATATATTCCTATGCCCCTGGAACATTAAGCCCAAATAAACTCTTTATTTCAATAAGTTGTATTGGCCATAGCATTTTATCACAGCAACAAAAAAGTAACAACTTCGGTGCATTTCTGGAAAGTTATACAACTGCCTCCTTTCCTGACCTTCACAGGGGATGATGTTTCACTGAAAAATCAGGGTCTGCAAGAACATACCTCATTGTGGATTCTACTGGCAGAGTGATTTCAAGTAGTCTTTGATTTGCAAAACTCTCTATTTGACTAAGCTTCTAGAAAACTAAGACGATGACTCAGAGACTTTCTCAGTATTTTCAATCTTATACTTTATAGAACACTGTGAGCTGTAATACGCAGCTTTCATCAAGCTTGAATTCTGATATATAACTGATGGAAGGTGAGAACTGGAGTGGAGGACATACCTCATCATTGCACATCACACAGTATTTTATGTATTAACACACTTTGCCAAATAAGGAGAACAGCAAATTAAAATCCATATATTTAAAGTACAGAAGCTTTCCTAGTGTGTGTGTGTGTGTGTGTGTGTGTGTGTGTGTGTGTGTGTGTGTGTGTGGTGTAATACTAGGCATATTGTAGTGTCTCTTCCTCCAAAAATTTGAATCTATATTGGTGAAACATAAATACCTCAAAATCCATGTTCCCCTAATCATGCAGATATAGTATCATTTTGAAGATCATTTGAAATAGAGTGTTCACATTTAGACTCAAAATTAAGTAATAGTATATTAAAGTAGACACAAGACACAAGATACTGGTTTCTTCATTAAATGGTAAGGTTGGATGCAAAATTTCAAATGCACAAAGAGAGAGGAGATGCAAGTACAGATTGACATGATGTATGTATAATCTAGAAAAAGAAAACATATCAAGGTCCTGAGCAACCACTAGAAGCTGACAGGGACTTTCAAGAAAGACTTCCCTAGTCCCACCTGAGGTATGCCGAACCTGCCAGTACTTGAATCTCATGCTTTTAGTCTCCATAAGATGAGAGCATTTAGTGATTGTTGCTTCAGTACACCCAAGCTGATATTCTTTGTTATGGGTATCCCAGAAACTGATAGAACAACATTGATATTCACTACAATGTGTAAGGAGCCATTCTCTTTCTTGAAACTGTGTGATAGAGGAGAAACACACTCTGTACCAAGACCACAACAATGCGTGCAGAAGAAGAGGAGAAAGGGCAAAAGATCATTCAACATCATTTTAAGTGTGGTTTCTCATTTTTCTCCTAAAGAGCCATTGGCCGTTCTTCCTTCCCTTCTCTTCATCATTATTTCTTGGCTTAAAAAATCTATGGTATTATGTCCAGCATGGTTCTGAGTATTCCTTTCTCTATTTAACTTTCAATACATCACACTTCTACTTCTACTAATATATAATACATAATACAATAAGTTTATAGGCCCAGCACATGCTTCTAATAGAAAGCATGTCACAAGACGATCTTATTAAAACTTGAACCCCAGCATGATAGCAATGAGCAGGCTCACTTCTATAATTCTATAATTCTGGTAAATTGCTTATAAAAAGGTGATAGAAGCAATACTACACAACTCCAGACAAAAACTATCACAGACATTCTAAAAAAAATGTCTCTCAAAGTCCATGCAATTCATGAAAGACATGAAAGCAACTTTGAACTGCCAGAAATGCATCAAGGGCTTTTCTGTCTTCTAGTTTCTTCCTCCAATGGTACCAGCAACTATGTCTTCTCCCAGACTCTGGAGAAAACATGGAGAAATAAAAATAATTAACACAAAGTCCAAGGCATAGGAAGGAGAAGACAGGAGGGCAATAATTAAGAGAAGTGAATTTATGAATGTCAGATTCCTCAAATTCTTAATATCATTTCCTGGTTTTATGAATTAAGGGAAGCCTCCATTTCTCATAATGCACAATGACCCCATTTATATTGTTGCTTCAGATCTTGGAAATATAGAAAGGCCATCACTCACTCTATATATATGTCCAAGACTTTTCCAGTCCAGAATGCTTAGGAAAATATTTTCTACTTGATATACAAGAGTCTTGTTGTTCTATTTTATTTACACATGACAAAAATGAAAAGTACAAAGGTTTCAAAATTTGTATGCAGCGGGACAGTATATTTATATTGAGCCTTGAAACTAACTAGGTTTTCAGATTTGAAAATCCAAGTGTTCTTTCCCACAAAGACAGGTGACTTCCCCCGATGTATTTTTAGACAAATCTCTGAGCACATAATATCACAAGGAAAATTTCTTTTTTTAATAGACATGTGACCAAATAATTAAAAAGTCCTAGATTGTGTTGTCGAACATCACAGTGCAACACGACAACATTTTAGCATTTATATTTACCAAAAATAGATGACCTTACAAGTACATGAATCTTAAGCACCAATTTCCCCACAATGAGCCACAACTAAACTTGTGAGCATAAGTACTTTAAATACCAAAGCACATGCAGGGAGGGATGTACAAGAATACAGCTCTCATTACAGACAATCAGAAATAAGAAGTGATGGGAAAGAAAGCTCTAGAACCTTTCAGAAATATCCACTAAAATTTGACACCTTCATATGTAAATTGGGAATAAACTGAAACACTAAACATCAAGAGGAATCTGGAATACAGGACAAATAAAATTTATAGACTCAGGAGACAGAATTCTCAAATGGAATATGTAGGTTCCCAGAAACAGAAACTAATAGGATGACTGTGGACTAGAAAGAACATTCTAAAGCAATTTGGAGACACTTAAGCCTTAAGGAGCTGACTTCACACACTCAAATTGCTATGGTCAAATAAATATCAGAAACTGCACTCACTATCCCTATGCAATTTGTGATGTGCTTTGTTGTATTAAAGGCTTCTGAAAATAATTCTGAATTAAAGCATTGTCTTAAACTCAGGGTTTCCAAAAATAACTAAGTGATAAAATTGTGTTATGTATAATTTTACTTCTCATTAGCAACTCAGGTGGAAAAGAAATACGCTGAGATTACACTTTTTTAATGTAATGTAATATAAGACCAGCAAGTAAAGAACAAGATTGGAGGGTTCATCCAGTAGCATCAATGATAGCTTAATGCAATAATGCTTTTTAAATCTATCAGAAAAATGTCTTTACATTTTAAAAGCATCAAACATCAGTTTGAAATGTACTTTGTTATAGTATCAAGGGAGAATATCTAGTGATATTGCTTGAAAAACGCAATATATAATGAACTTTATAAAGGCAAGAATTAAGCCTCCTTCTCAAGCCCCTGTTCCAGGGCTTAGATAATGGGAAGCTGGCAAGGAAAATTCAGGTGGTTGGATGGATGAATAAGTGAATGCATAAAAATTTGCAACCAAATGATAGAGTTGATTCTCAATGGTTGCAAAGCCTATATTTGTGAGTCTTCCTGCTTGCTGAAAGTTATTTTTATCTTAAAATCAGTATCCATCATGTTATCACAGCCATTTGTGGATGTGGATGTGGAAGAGGAATACAAATGTGAGTTACTTTTATTCCTTGCCGAAGTCTCTTAAGGTGACACTTGGCCTTCTTGCTTCAATTTTCATTAGACAAGACCCTTTTCACAATATATGCAGTGTTCTGCTATATTTTTCATGTTTTTGTATTTAAAAAAAAATTAGCAACATAGTATAAATACAAGAAATGAATTTAAAAAATAAAAGACCAGCATTGTATTCTCAGCAATACAAAAGCTTTGATGGTATACCATTAAAAAATGTGTATTGGATAAGCTTCATTTAGGCAAGAGTTAAGTTTTCATATCTAATGTGTTGTTGGAGCTGAGTTCAGAGTTAGAGAATCTACAGCAAACATTAAGTAAGTTGTCAAGAGGGCACAAGATGGAAGTACATGCAAATGAGATTCTATACATAACAACTGACAAAAATGATGTGACCAGAGGCTCTTGAGACTATATTAAACTTATTTTCCCTTTAACTACGGTATTTAGTGTTTGTTAATTCAGTGTGAAAAATGACTCTAAACGGCATAAATATAGAAATAGTGAAAACTGGCTGTATCTCTGCCATCGTTTAGACACTTATAGATCCTAGTAGCTCATGGAAGGATAAGTGTAACACCTGTAGAAAGAGAAGCTATTGTAACATAGCTTAATCTGTTACTTATTAATATACGACTAATTGGGTTCACTAAAAGAAATATAGCATGATCTCACAGGTCACCAATATTCAGTAGATGATTCATGGGATCCCTGCTATCCATTTTTGAAGTCTTCAGAGTCTTGTGGTAAAGTCATATGACTTTCCTTAGTGAATGTCATTTATTTAAAATGTTCTACATGTACAGATTGTGCAGTGAGTACACTGCTCCTTCATTCCCTTCCATTCCCTCTTCTCTTCCCCATTCTCACCATCCTCAGTCTCATTAACCCCCTTTGTTTCCCTAAAAGACTTTATTCATACTTTCGCTAAGATACATACATGATTGAAATCACAAACGAGATAAAAATACATGATACTAGTCTGCGAGGGACTTAATTCACTTACTCTAACTGATTCCAGTTGCATGTATTTTCCCAAAAACTACACAATTTCATTCTTCTTTGTGACTAAAAATTTCCATTGTGTTATGTGTTGGCTAGTTTGTGAGAACTTGACACAAGCAAAGCTAAGGATTCCTTCCTTTCACAGGCATTTCTATACTCTAGTGTGATGACTTTCCTGGTGCTGTATTGGGATCTGAAGTGTTCCCTATAGATTCATTTGTTGAAGCTTTGGTCCTGATACAATTGATGTGAATTTTGAAAGAGCTTGGATTATTAGAGTTCTGATCTCTTCAACAACTTAATCTGCTAGCAGATAGGTTTGTAATTTAATAGTTTACTGAGAGGTTATTTTAGCCTGGGAGTAGAACCTTGTTGAAGAGTATGCATCACTAGAGGTGTTATTTTGAAGACTGAATCAGGTGCTTTGTCCTTCCCCCTTGTCTCCTATCTTCTACAAAGGAAGCACTGCTATTTTAAATGTTCCTGTGAGCCTTAGCTCACAGTGTCCCTTGAAATAATGAAACCAGCCAACCATGGACTGAAGTCTCAAAAATCATCAGCAAAAATAAGGTGTGCTATTCTTGAAGTTGTTTCAGATATTTTGTCATAGTAACAGAAAGCTAACACACCTGACACAATGACTCAAGGGTGAAACAGGTGTAAGGAACACCTCTGGCTGTCATCCACCCTTGAAGCATGGAGATGGTAGAGGGACAACATTCCAAAGCCTGTGAATTCCTAGACTTTGCACTGTAAATTTAAAGATATCTTAAGACTTAAATATATTTCTGGTAGACTTTCTAAAAGAACTTTAAACAAAATAAGCTTGCAAAAATAATGTTGTAAGTTTGAAACAGTTAAAATAAATCTTTTTTTTTAATAATTTGGAAACATATTGTAAAATATTTCAATAAGGCCTCAAGGATTATAAACTCTAGACTGTATATGAAGTTACTTTTGTTCGATTTATAAAATGAAAATTTTCATTCAAAATAAATGAACCCTTATGATCTCCAAGGCTCAGGGAGCATCATAGAAGAAGAAATAGAAAAAGTACAAGGCCAAGGGATTGGGGAATGAAGTTGAGAAATACTGTCCTCTGGACAGGACACTGCAATTGCACATATGAACACACAGCAGCTGTGATCACCTACAAAAGTCATGTACAAGATCAAAGTGGTTAAAAATGCTGGCAGGAAGTGAAGTACCCAAGACTCTGCCATTAGCTTAGAAGCTATGGGTAATTGACTTCTAGGGAATCACTTATTTAGGGGATTGTGGCTGTTGGTAGGTACCAAATCATCTTGCATAAATGGGCATCATTAATTGGATTTGGTTGCTTAAAAATATGTAATATAATATAAAGGTATGGATTTGGGAGGTAAAGTGATTGGAGTCTTAGGAGCATTTGGAGGCTGGGGAGTGAGAAGGAGATAAGATCAAGATACATAATATACATCTATTAAATTTTCAAAGAATAAATAGAAAACAACTATATATATACACATTTATGCACATATATATGTATGCATGTATATATACACACATATATACATGTACATGTATGTATACATATATATATATATATGTATGTGTGTGTGTGTGTGGGTGTGCATACACACACACACATGAGAAGGTCATTGCTAGATCTCTTGGATAGTCTCAAGGCTCCAGATATAGAGTTAAACCAATTTATTCACTTTAAATGAGTCATAGGATTAGATTAGGCCAACCCAGGTTATCTATCACATTGTCCACCATGACACATATGTGTATGATTATAGTGATGATACTGTACCATTTTATGGGTTTTCCTATACTTACTTATCAGAGGAGGGTGATGGAGTCTAGAGGATGTTCATATAATTCTTCCAATCATAAATATTTTACTAAGGCTACACAATTTTATCTTAAGTGTAGATATTATATCAAGGGAAACCAAAGTTCACAAATGTCTGTGAAGCCTACTTTATATAAACCAAAAGAAAAAAACCAGCAAAGAAATGTGGCAAAGCCAGATGGAGCAGGAACAAGGGAAACAAAACAGACTTGCCATCACCCTGGAGACTGAATATATTCTTCACACTTTAATTTCCAGTGTATGTTCTTTAGGAAAGAACATGATATATTCTAAAATGTTTGTTTTACTGAAGTTATTTGCATGTCTTAATTTGTTATTTCAAGATTTTACTCTGGCTTTAAATATGAAGATTTGAGCCATTCTTGTCTTCGTTCCCTGTTAACTTGTTTATGCTGTGGAAATTCTGAGTCTATAATTAAATTATTGTCTCAAACAAATTTACCATATTCATGCATACATTAGCATTTCATTATAACAGCAGAAAATCATAAATGTATACTATAGGATGTCAAACTGAATAGAGCTGCATGCATCCAGGTTCACATTTCTAGCCTCTGGCCTGGATCCCACAAATAAAAAGACTTGCTCACCCTAGGTGCCCTTGCCTGAAATATAAGGAAAAGTATGATGGCTGAAAACATCATTCAGCATATATGTATTTCAGTCCTCCTTTTTACTGCAGTAATGTTGGACTGACCAAGAAGTTACCTTTATTGATGGGGGACTGTGATGAATGTGATATGAAAAGAGACTAACTGTATCTGTCAGGGTTCCTTTAGTCTTAGTACTCTGGTGATCCACTCTAATAAAATCTTTCCATTGACCATTCAGATAAATGCATGCCCATCAGAAAGAAAAAGACTACTACATGGAAGAGACTCCTAGCCAAACCTGCTCTCAATATTTGAAATAGAATGTCTCTCAGGAAAAACACTTGCTGTTGAAAGTGTCTTACATTTAGGAAAATTAGTTACAAAGTATCCTTTCAGCTATGAAAAAGACAAAGGCAAAGCAAAGGAATAGAAAATATTGAAATGCAGAATTAGGTTTAAATGTGAGTCATCTGAATGATACACATTTATAGTTGTACACTAATAGACTGAATCTACAGTGATGCAGAATTTAATGGTGAGGATGTTTCAACAAACACATTGGTAGGTTTATATGTCATTGTGTAGGTACCACAGAGTAAATTTACAAAAACCCAGATTGTATTGGTCTTTAACTTGACATGGCCCCATGATGCAATGGACTTTAGGTTAATGAGGCCCTTGCCAGCATGACATAGCATACCTCTTTACATTGTCTTTAGAAACAGAAGGAAAACATTAAAAACTAATCATATAGTGTGGTACATATATAACCAACAAAACTGGGCTGAAGAGATGGCTAAGTACATTGGATGCTCTTCCAGGGGACTTTGATTTGATTCCTAGCACCCACATGGTGGCTCACAACTAACTGTAACCCCAATTCCAAGAGATCAAATGTCCTTTTCCGGCCTTCACATACATCATTAGTGCTTGTAGTACACATACATACTTGCAGGCTAAGACCCATACATATAAAATAATAAAAATATTTAAAAGTAAGTGCACCACCAACATAGTAGTTTATTAGCATCATATATGATGTACTATATGGTATATCTTGCTATATATTTATGCCATTAGTCTCACAAAGGTTTATTTTCACCAGCACCAGTAAAATGACTGAAACACTACATCGCATTATGAAGACTACCATGCCACTATGCAACTGGAATTTTTTTCTATTTTAGTCTGTAATATCCATCATAGACCCTGTTTATCATTGATCAAAACATCATGTGTATTGTGTGATTGTGGTGTGTGTATGTATGTGTGTGTGTTTGTGTGTTGATAATGTTTTCTCAATAGTACAACACACTTTGAAACTTGCTCCTTTTGACATGTTAAAGCCTATTTTTAAAAGGTATTATTTGGTGAAGTAGCTTGCAATGAAATATAAGAGCAATACAGCTGACAGCATTATTTCTCTAACTGAGCTAGCGTCTGCTGTATTTTCCCGGTTGCTGAGACTTTTAAAGAGCTCATATAATTCCAAGAACTGCAGCATATGCTGCAAACTGCTTTGTGGGAAGGCTTTCACCTTCAAAATGATCTTAAATACAGACTATTTCTAATGTTGTGATGTTTCACTTTTTATGAATACAAGAAACATCTTGCAGATTATATCAAGGTCACAACTGTCTCATTGTATGAATGCAACATCAAAAGGAAAGAAATATTTCCAGGGTGGGAAGATCACCTCAAATATACTATTGAATAAATTTATATAATTTGGAAACTTGAAATTAAAGTCTCCACTCTATTTTTATCAATTATGGAAACACTTCATAATCTATTGATTAGTACAACAAGATTTTTCATCCAACTTAAGACCAAGATTAGTAAGTCTTTTTATAATCCAATAATGTACTTAATACACAAGGTGTTAAAGCTTCTTCTAACCTCTGCATTAAAAAAGGATGGTTATAGGTACTAAGATCGCAGTAGCTAATAACTGAAGGAAATGTAATGGGTAGATAAAACACATACATAAGGAGTTCTCACCTATGTTTAAAAGTATGACTTAAGTTTCATTGTTATTATTTTAACCCAGTTTTAGCACATATCCTACATGAAAATTACTTTTTTTAACCAAGAGCAGAGTATGTCAGTTTCTACCCTACTTGAATTTTTAGCTGGATACTTCCTGGCTGCCAGGGCCTGGTTTGTACATGGTAGGATGTTTAGCAGAATCACTTGCCACTACTCACTAGATTTCAGATGTCGTTCCTTAATTTGGAAGCATAATAATAACTAAATGCATCCTTAAATATAGACATAGATCTCCTTCTAAAACAAAGAAACAAACAAAAAATCTGTCCCTAGTGAGACTTAGTGAGCTAGAGAGTGCCATCTAATGTACTCTCCCAATTTCAGTTGTTAGCTATAATCACAAAATAGCCAGAGTAATATGCTATATTTTTCTAGGCACATCTTAATTCGTTTTAAACTTGATAAAAGTCAAAAGAACTATACAATTACTTATATATTGGTGATGATGAAACTGAATCAAAGAAGGTTAAATCAGAGGCCATATTTGAACCAACAAAAGCAGAGAATATTAGGAAATAGGCTGTTGATCACCAGGAGTGCAGACTGACATTCAAAACCTACACGGTGTCTCTTAAAGCATTGCCTACTCAACTGGTAAACTAGGATCTATGCTAAATGACCTCAGAGGTCACATTCAATGTGAGTCTCTAAATTTTAGATGAATCTATTTGGCCAGATTTGTTTCCATAAAAGCAAGTTGAGCACATGTCAGACAATGTGCAGCTCTGGAAGTCCAGTTGCTAATGTCAGCCATCCATCTTCACTGATTTAAATTTATGCTGCTTTAATGCCTGTGTCCTCTTAGAACTGTCTGCTAGGATAATATTCTCCAGGAAAAAGATGCTGCTTCCAATACTGTCCTTGAAATCTTCTTCATGTTCTTATTTCAAAGTTTTCAAAGTTGTCAAAGCCATAAAAGATCACAGACAATTCTGGAGAATGTTCATAACTCTGCATTCCTTACCAGTTATTGTCAAGAAGGAACTGACTACTGGTCAGTCATACATAAATATTAACACTGGAAATGATGTTGGAAAACATGCCTACAGATTATATGTTAGGTTAATGATAAACCCTTTTAGGATATAGGTCTTTAGCCTAAAGTGACTACAGTGCCCCTTGCTTACAGCAAATCAAATTATAATGCATGAATGCTAAAGCTATGGCTCAGCCAGCATGTGCCAAGTCTAGAGTTTGACCCCAGTACTTGAGGAATAAATATGCAATGCATAAAGAAAACAAAATATGTTTTCATGACCTCACTGAAAACTTCTCCTCACTAGTTTGTCTTTATTCTCAGTCCTACTTCTGTAAATCAACTCAGCTGTTGCTAAACTAGCATTGTTGCCTGATTACCAATGATTCCACATAATACCTTAAACCCTGTTCACCATCATGTGTTCCTGTTGTATTTAAATGTGGGACTATTTCACTTCCTTACTGACTGACAGGATCTCATACTTGTTCTTTCATAAATTCATAGTAAGTAAGTATATTGTTCCTACATTATGGTAGATCACCATTTTGCATAACAGTAGATTCTTGGAGAATGATCTTCTACATTTGTTAATTATGACATTTGACCAAAAAATATTCTGCAAAATTATACCATGAACATAAATTTCAAAATCTCAGAGACAATAATCTTCTGAATCTCTATAAAATTTTCCAAACAGAAATTACAGTGTTGGATGTAGTTTCAAACACTCCCACTTTTCCAGCTTCCGTGCCCAGATGCATCACCAGATGTAAGTAGGATTCAAAGGATTATTTTCAGTCACTTTATATATAACCAAATGATCTTGAAATGTAATTAAATCTTTGGAAATTAAAAAGAAAAGAGGGTAGGTGAGATGGCTCGGGTGGTAAATGTGCCAGACAGTGAGTCTGAGCAATCACCTGAGTTTTATCCCAGGAATCCACATAGTGCATAAAGAGAACCAACTCCCACAGGTTGTACTCTGATATCTATATGCATAGGATGGTGCCTCCCAAACACATAAAATAAAAATAAACTTTTAAAAATGTAGATAAAAAGCTAAAGAAATGACAGTCGTGCAGAAATGAGAATCATAGTTTTTTTATGTTTATACATGTACATATTGGTAGACAAATTCACATGTAAGTGATAGAAATGAATAAATTGCTCCATATACAAATCCATCATTACTTGATACACAAAACTAAAAGGTCCTTTTCAACACATTTTATACTCACATTTTTCTTTCTCATGGGACACGGTTATGTGCATAATACATTGAAATACACTTATATTATTCAAGAGGAATACAATACTGCTAAGAATAATGTTGACTGAGGATAACTAATTGGAATTCTTTTCAATGGATTAATTAATTGTAATTTCTATCTATGCCTGATCCACCGCCAGGCCCACTCTTCTTGACATTGTGTTACTAGGAACTGTCCATACTAAATTGTTAAATGATCTTTGAAGTTGGCTATAGTTCATAGAACTGTGACAGCCTGATGCGTCTCAGTGCTGTGAATTGTTACCAAAAGTCTGAATATCCTTGACAGCCTGATAAAAAATTAATTACTCTCCTTCCAATGGAGAGGGTGAAGCCCTGCTGAAGCCTGTTAAATGCAGAGCTTTAAGAGTTCTCAATTCCATCTCTCTTGCAGAGGGCACACTAGAAGTTTTTCAGGAAGATTAAATACCATGTACAAGATCTCTAGTCATTCCTGGCACACACTTTATACTTCAGTTCCTGTCACTGGCTTAGGATTTTGTTTCCTTTCCCCCCTAAATGTCAGTGCATCCTTAAAGAACAGAAGTCACAGGGCAACATGGAGGGATGTTAGGATGCTAGACAATGAGGGAAACTATCTATGTCATATTTGGTTCAGATATGGCAGACAAATTTCTTCCCAGCTGAAACTCTTGTTTCTTCAAACACAAAAGTAAATCAATCCTATAAAAATCTGTCTACTATTAGGATTAAAGTAATTACTGAATAACAATATAAAGTATTTTTAAAGCATTTAAGCTAGTAGGTATGTAGTCATGTATTTAACTTTTATTTATAATGCTGATTTTGAAAACCTAGTTTTATATGTGGTTCTGTAAATTCCATCAGCTTTTTTTCAAAGTGGCGGTGGATTAAATAATTGAGCAGTAAAACGTTCATGTCAACCCACAAATACATGAGTACCAGTAAAGCTGCCTACTAGTTAATTCAGGAAATATGCAGCTAAGTATTAGAAAAACAGGCATTAAATAGAAAACTACAAATACACACACAAACACAACATACACACATACACACACACACACACACACAAAATAACAATGACATACATTTGTCTTTTTCCTTTGAATTAATTCAGTACACTGGATTATTTTATACATCTTGCACAAGATGAACTATTTCAGCATCTGAAACTTAATTTTATGGAAAGAACCTAAATAGAGAGTGCACAGAATGCATTGCTTTTTTTTCTCTCATTTCACTCTAAAGCACAATAAATCCACAGCTATGGAATGTTTTCCCCATATCACCATCAACTACAATCATAGCTTTAAACAAATCTCTAAGATTAAGACTATCTTCACTTTTAATGGAAGGTTCAGGCGGGGAGGGTGTGGAAGTAGATAGCTATCTGCACTTGCCAGAGAGAATGATATTCTCTTAATATCTGTTTTTCTAGGCTTCTCTTGGCCAGTTGACCTTTCTTTAGAGCCATTTATCTTACAGGGAGCACTATTTATAGACAACCTTGACATCACAAAACTGTGAAAGAGAGTCAGAAAAGAAGAGGGACAAGGGAGCAAAGTCTACAGGTGAAATGCAATTTCTTTTCTGCCAAGGTAACATTGAGGAGGAAATTAAAAGACCACAGGAAATGCCAAAGTGTGTTTTATAACTTCTTTCACAGCCTACCCATCTGCTTGGGGAAAAGAGACAGCTGCGAGTTGCTAAGTCTCTTGTGAGCGAGCCCTTTGCTGACAAAAGGACAGAGAATGGAATCTTTCAAAGGGTGGAGTTGGCAATGTTGAAATGTGATGCTGTGGCTACCAGTTTGTTGTGTAGCTGTGGAATGCCCAACAGCAAAAGCTGGAAATCCTTGGGCATAGAATAGCTGAAATCACTCTCTGTGAACACAAGTGTGAATCTAAACATTCTTACTTATAAAATCTTTAGGCACATTCACATTAACCATAGCAGACTGCCATACATCCCTCTCCCATTTTATGTACTTCTCCATGGTGAAAACAGAATCCAACCGTAACAGCCTCAAAGTGTTCAGAGAATTGAATGAGGAAATAGGTATGGAACTGTCTCTACATTTGATGTCTTTGTATGGGTGTCTGTTCTTTTTTTCCTACTGCTAATGCCAATGCTAAATTGCGTGCACATCTAAGGAACACACAGTGAGGATTGGGCTTCCTCAGTCTGAAAAACTTCAAACATATGCTGACTCCACCTCAGATGAATTGTTATTAGGCTTCCTGGGGCATTTTAGTGGAAATACAGTCTCAGGATACCGATTCAGTTGTAAACAAAATCATAGATATCCACCACCCCATGTGTTTGCTAGAATAATTAAGAGAGAAAATGAAGAATGAAGTTGTGTGTTAGGGTTTGCTATCATTGTTACTACCACACTGCCATTGGATAAGAGAACCAGGAACTCTTATAAAGACAATTGTCATTGGATCAGGACCCATCCTAAGTTCATACTGATTTATTTTATCCTAATATTCTTAGTTTTACTGTTTGCCAAATAGTATTGAATTTACAGGTTTCTCAGTGTTACAATACAGACATCATTCTAGGGCCCAAGACACTATGGGAGTGAGAAATTAAATACATTAAATGCATACTGTGCCAATTGAGACCAGCGCTTTAAAGTGCAATTATAGTCATATGAGGGGATTGGGATGAATAGAAATGCTTGTGGGAATGAAGAGTAAATAAAAACCTCCTACTGAGGTGGTAGTTAAGCCAAGAAAACAATGACAACAGGAAATAATGAGACACACAGAGACAGAGCACATGTGTGCCAGTCACGAGAAACACTAAGTGCAAAATTAGAGACAGGAGGGTGGAGAAATTTAGGTTGGCTGCAGACACAATATATGAGCAGAACAATAGTAAAGAAACAACATTAAAATCACAGAATAAATTTTGCATTTAATTCTATGTTTAATGAGGAGACAGGACAGCCTGAGAGGAGAGTCCTACTCAACTTTAGGCATATTAGGCTCTAAGAGGCAAATTACAATTGAAACCAAACCCCAGACAAGGATGTGAATGTTGGTATATTATCTTCAAGTAATTGGCTCTAATAATGAGACAAAATTCCAAGCACAATTCATTGCCAGTGTTAAAACAATTCGGTGTGGCCTAGCATTCTTTTTCATTATCCCGTGCTTCACTGAACATGCCAAGCATTTGCATAACTAATTGCTTCTGCATGCATGCCCTTCTCCACTATGCCTCTTCTCTCAGCTGTGGATAGTCTCTGGTTCATGCCACCTCCCCAGATAAGTTCTCTCACCCTCCTCCATTCTCCATGGTTCTTATTCTCTGTGTCATATTCCACTGGGCCATTGTCATTTGTTTAGAAGCTGCCTGCTCCACTAACTGTACAGTTCTTTATGGTAACATCTATGCCAAATTTACCATTGTAGTGCCAGAGACCATCACACTACATCCAAGACATCAGATCCTGGTTAAATGAATGAATAAATCTCAACCTTAGTCAATTTGTACATCTCTGTGGGTGAAGTATACATATATACATACACACACACACACACACACACACACACACACAAACACACACACACA
This sequence comes from Cricetomys ansorgei, assembly GCA_026225945.1. Taxonomy (NCBI): domain Eukaryota; kingdom Metazoa; phylum Chordata; class Mammalia; order Rodentia; family Nesomyidae; genus Cricetomys; species Cricetomys ansorgei. The sequence goes on from JAMJFZ010001390.1 coordinate 5,073,510, forward strand.
CACACACACACATATATATATATATATCATATTATCTATGATATAGATAATCTGCCTGCTATGTAATTAATGTAATTAATCACAGAATCAATTCTAGAGCATGATGAAGGGTCCACAAAAACTTATCATCTGGACATTCCCACTACTTATGGTAATTATAACAGATATTGACTTTTTGTTCTTGGTTTACCATGCTTTCAGTAGGTATTTTTACTTTATTATGTCTAGAACTACAGGGGAAGAGCAATGTACACCAATCTGTTAGGAGTCACCTCCCTAATCAGTGTTAACAGTGTGGCTTTATCTATGGTGCAGGGAGTAGATTTCTTTACTCCTGGACTGTGCCGGCTCCACAAGGCATGTTATACCTATCATGTTAATGAGTTTGGGGAAAATCAATAAACCCTGTTGATCATGTCACTAAACATAACAAACAGACAAAGAACAAGCACCAAAAATAACTGTGATCTGTGGGAGTTCCAGGGCAATGGAATCTTTGGAAATTAGTTGTTTTAATTCTTGACCTGATTGGACATTTTCTAATATAAATCCCAGTTGAGAAATTGAAGCTGTGTTAAAGCTTGATAATACTTGATAATAATAATAAAAACACCCTAGGAAGTGGAAAAAAGAAAAAAAATGCACCTCATAATCTTAAAATATATATACTGTCAAGTATAAGTAGGCATAGAAACATTTTAGATAGGTTTTACTGTTGCACTTCAAAAAATATTCTCCTTCAAATAAGAACTCCGTGTGTCACTGACTGCAGCTGCTAAACATCAAGATGTGAAACAATTCAATTTGAGCAACAGTTTCAGTTACTTCCTAAGATGGTCAGAGTTCATATCTTGATTCCATATCTAGGTCCTGTTAGACCTCTTTAGAGGCTATTAGCATAGTGTGCCAGGTGTGTTTTAGACACAGCTGTGTGCCACGAAAATGTGAGTTCATTTAATCCTGGAGTGATTTTAGCACCTAGACAGTGCAAGGGAAAGAATATCCTTTGGCTTGTTCTGTCTTAATGTACCACTGCAGTAAATGAATTTTGTTTGCTTAATTAATAAAACCACCAGGCTCATTTTTAAAAAGCTAAGAACACATATGTTCTTTCTTATAGTGAGAAAATAAGATGTGAGGATACAAGGTTATTATCTTTCTTGTTGTTATAACAGAATGTCAACATTGAGATATTCATAAAGAAATGAAATCTACTTTGATTCAAATTTCACTATATTGTACATTATTGTACATGTGCATGCATATAGGGGTGTGCTCTTGCATATTTGTGTGTGTGTGTGTGTGTGTGTGTGTGTGTGTGTGTGTGTGTGTGTGTTCACGTGCCTGAACATTCAACAGGTGACAATGTGCCAGTCAGAGGATAGCTTGCAGGGGCCAGTTCTTTCCTTCTTACCATCTGCTTCCTGTGGATTGAACTCTGGCTGTCAGTCTTTTCCATTGAACCATATCTCTAGCCAATGATGTTTATTTTAACTTACAGTCCTGGAGATCCAAGACAATAGAATTAGCATTTGCAGAGCTTCCACTTAGAGCCTCCTCATGTTATATATTCAAGTCACAATTAAAAGAAGAAAAGGGGCTGGTGGATCTACAAATCTTCATACACATTGAAGTCAAAGATACTTAATTACTGTATGACTCACTATAACCACCTTAAATGTAAATACACACACACACACACACACACACACACACACACACACACACACACAGAGTACATGTATATGATAAATATGGACACAGTATGGAAGAATACTAGGTAGGCAGAACTTTTCAAAAGCATTTGACATAGTCCATCTTCCCTAAATAACCAGTTGTGAGCATTTTCTGAAGAATGTTTTAAAACTCTAAAGTGATACACTTCCCTGGAGTCTGCACCAATCCCTAGCAAATAGCACTATGACAACGCTGATGTAATGATCTTGCCTCAATTATATCATGAATCACGTCATTACTTACATTTTATGTATATGATCTGAGAGATCAAAGTAGTAAAAGGCAGTTTTGAAAAAACTGAAAAAAAAATTCCCCTTTCTAGACTTGATTTTTAGTATAGCTACGGAAAAATGTTCTATACAAAGATAAACGTCATGACTACCATGATGTTTCAGTGGTGATTTTATATATATAATCTATTCTACTAAGTTTACTAAAATTCAGTATTTTATACATTAAAATATGAAAAACTCATTTATCTTTCACAATTGAATGGAGAAAATAAAATGTGTCTCATGTAGCTCCATTTGGGTCCTATTTGCATACTTCTCTGCTCCACATAACTATGATGGCACCCTTTGTAGGGATGAGGGTATTCCAAGTATTTTTCACCTATTTACATTTTTCTCCAGAAAATTTTAAACTGACACACATAGTTATCTTTGGGAATTCAGTTTACTTTCCTGATATTAAGCAACAGTAAAAACATGAGGCTCAAAGGAAAAAAATGAGGGTTTCTTTACTGCAAGTGACCATGTGTTAAAGCAATCATGGGACAGTTTGGGTGAAGGAAGATGGGAGAGAATACTGAGGTTCATGCCCAGGCTCTCTCTGACAATCTGAAAAGTAGCCACTGTTAGGAAAGGTGGCTGTCATAGTCTGTTTAATTTTCAAAAGGTAAGGCATGCCAACCCCTTCTTCAATATGCAAGAGCATAGTGCACTGATGTAGACATTGGACAGTTACAAGCCTTTTGCCTGCTACCTGAAATGAGATTCAGCCTGTATTTCTCAGAAAGTTAATTTTCTCAGATAATACCTGCCATGCCTTACTAGTTTTATTAAAGGATCTTGCCTAATCAGCTGACATTATTAAGAAGAATTAACTAGGTATGATGTTTTAGAACATCAGACTGTGAAGATGATACAATAAAAAGTGATGAAGGAAGAAAAACCATTATCTGCTGCCTGATTACAGCCATGCCATTATAACAAATTAATTGGGACATTAAGCAAAGACTTCACGGAGATCTAGGTGATCAAAAAGCAGCATGAAGTTTATGTTATTAACAACTCTTCTTTGGAAACTTACTCTCTAATAATATAACTTCATAAACCTTTGTTATTCTCTTTACTAATTCCACCAAATCATTAAAATTAGTTTAAACCTTGAATATAAAAACACTTCAATCTATACATTTTTTTGCTTCTGTGTTTAATCATAGGCTTTGAAACAGGCCACAGTGTAACCAAGAGCTTAGTCATCTGCTTCATGAAAACAAGGTCCAGTAAGATGACACAGTGGGTAAAGTACTTACCCCCAAGCCTAAAGAACTGAGTTCAATCCCAGAAGCCACATAGTTAAAGAAAAGGACCGATGCCCACAAGTTGTCCTCTGACTACCGCATATGCACAGTGTCACACATGTTGATGTACATACACACAAACAAATATACTATAAAATATAATCACGCTTTAATAAGCATTTGTAACTAACTGTAAAACTAAGATATTTTCATCTAGATATGTGTTCTATTTGTGACCAGATGGAAAGAATGCAAGACTCTAGATATGACTAGAGCTCACAACTATCATCAAGTATCACCAAGTAAATGAAAAAATAATCATGATAATAGCAATTGGTTTATAGTACTAACTTATAAAGTGAGAGGGGAACTAGAGAGTGGTATATTAAATCCAAATACATCACAATATGAATGAGAAGCCTGAGTTTGCAGAACCTGAACAACACAAATCACTTTAGTTGATTCTTATATCTTAGGCTCTTTGTGAAAGGCAGTGATAACTTCCTTCTCCATGGATGAATGGATGTATGCATGCACAGATGCTCTTATACTACACATAAATATAAAACTTCACATCTTTCCCTTGAAGATGTCAGATATTGCAGAACACAAAATGAACTGTCTGGGTAAAAAGGGGTCAACAGAGTGTCTTGTTAATGGAGGAGATGACACAAGGCTCTCTAGGTGAGTCACCTCACCTAAAATGTTGACCAACTAGAAAAAGAAAAGCAGGCAATTTCAGACATATTAATAAAATGATCAGAGTAACAGTCTTACTTTTCTAATTAAAAATATGCAAAGTGTGTGCATGTATATGTATGGTATGTGTGGTATGTATGCGTGTGTGTGTGTGTGTGTGTGTGTGTGTGTGTGTGTATGAATGTATGTATGTAGTCCATTGTTCTATGATATGAAGAAACAAACCAAAACTCAACTCCTACATCCATCTCTATTTCCCCTCCCTCTGTTACTGTGCTTACATTCCATATACAAACATCTAAGTTCGCAGAAAAAAATTAAGCCTAACAATGCAGTTCCACCTTGGATCACTTATATCATTTTTTTTAGTTATATGGAATCATCTCCTCTCCATTTATGTCATTATTTTGTCTTTTACCTTATTTGACTTTTCCCTCCCTGATCCAATGATATCCCTTTGAAAATTTTTCCTAATATTATTTCATATATAGCAATTTACTGTTCTTCTCTAGGGAGCTGATTTATGCGTATTTCCAAAATTAAGCAAATAATGTTAATGTAAATTGGCTTCCCAGAATACCTTCATGGATACTAAGTTGAACGATGTTTCATTTGATGCTCTAATATACTGTCCTGACTGAGAATCATTGGACCATTCCATTTGCAAAATGAACTCGGTATCTGATTTTCAGATTATTTCATCTGTGTGTTTACCGTAGCTCCAAGGGAAGGCCCTTATAGCAAATGGACCATAGCTGGTTTTGCAATTGAACTATATTAAAATTTAAAGTCTATCCATGAATACTTAAGTGCCTATTATAGAGCAAAGCTTGAAAAATTAAATACTCACAAATACAGCTCATTGTATAAAACCACAGAATCAGAATTATCTAAGCCAAATAAGCTTGGCACTTCCTATCACATAAGCTTAGTTTTTTCTGCATTAAGAGACTAGTCATGTTAAACAACACTGTTTCTGTTATTGTTGGTGTTGGTGTTGTTTTTTAACATCAGGAAATCCTGGAGATGAGTAACAGAAAATATAGCTCTTATTCACAGTGTTACATTGTAGTGTTAATATCTATAATAATTTAAACCATGATTTAATGTACGAGCAAAGATATGATTTAAGTCTTGCGATTTCACTGACTTGATTCATATTTGTCAAATAGGTTAATAAATTAAAACATACTCCTGATTGTTCAAAGAGAACAACAAGCTTTAATTTCTGTACCTCGTTAAGAAACTTCTTCTAATAAAATATAATGCTGTATATTGTGATGACATGTTTACATCTTATTGATCATAACAGATAATATTATAGAATTAATGTGAATATGAATGTTTGGAAAACAACAAGTAATACAATTAGATTAACATTTTGATTTGTCTTAGAAACATTTTTTATATATATATTAAGTTAGTGTGCTATAAAACTGAGCAGGGAAAATAACAGAGTTCATTAGATGGAGTGTTCTACTTTGCCACAGCTGGAGTCTGCACTGCACACTTATTAGGTACATGCACTGGAGCAAATTTGAAAACATACATATTATTAGAAAGGAGATAACTTTCCCATTAGGGGATCTTCAGTGTCCTTGGGAGGTCTGAAGAGTATCAGTAGGTACACAGAGTAGAAAAGTATCTCATCTTTATGTTACTTTTTATCCAACATAGACAATAAACTCTAGAAAAAAAAAACCAGTAGTTTTTGTTTCAGTGCACTTCCCGGATGTGAAGGGGAATGTTAAAACAGGGAACTGAAGAGGTAATCCATTAGGGGATAAAAATAGAAGGGATAAAACCACAAATTCCTGAAGTATATCGAAACAGGAAAGTCGGTTTGTTTGTTTCTTTCCGTAAGGCCAAAGATAAAATGGACCCTCCAAAGAATTCTCATAATTCCTCTGCCTCAAGAATGACTTCAGCACAACTCATAGGATCTGATTTTTTGAACATTGTTCATTTAGACAATGATTAGAGACATCTGCTCATTGGCTATGTTTATTTTAGGAACTGAGTCGATTTAATGAATACTCTACTACTGAAAATGATGAGACTAAGCATCAAATGCAGATGTTTTATTATTTACAATCATTCAGAAAAAATTGATAGCCGTTGTTAATTGAGCACTCACTATTTCCTAGAAACAGTGTTAAACAGCACAAACTTGTCACATCATTCAATATTTTATTTTGGCTTTCATTTTAGGAAAAGATTGTGTTTGTTTGTTTAGAATGCTGCAATACTTTCATATCATTTACATACGAGAAAGAGTCCCTTGAGAATGAAAGCTCCAGGACTATTTAATTATACCTCTATGGCAATGACTAGGTCTGGATATGATGATGCATGGCAATTATCAAAGCACCCTGAATTTGTTCCTGTAATTTTTTTCATTTTGGAAAAAAAAATGCAAAAACAAACAACAAAGACTCTGGTCTTCAACTCTAAATCTATCAAGAGCAAAACTTCCCCATGTTTTCCACTTTGTCATCATTCTAGCCATCATCTTATTCACCATGAAAACCAGTATGGAAGAGACCCTTTCCTACGAAAAAGGAAGAAAATAAAGATTTGCTCTCTTAACTTTTCAGAAAATCCTGGGACATGCAAGAATGCAAAGCCTACAGAAGCTCAAAGGCAATCGTAGACACTCAGAACTAATGATTACAGTGCTATGTTGCTATCATTAACATTTAATTTATAGAACTTGATAGGTTACTCACTCTGATATTAATTAACCCTTTCTAAGAGACATCATATACGTATCCGGTGTTGACTGTTTCCCCATAAAACTCAGGCTTAGATGTTTCCAATGGGATGGCATCTGCTCTTTGGGAATTTTATAATGACTTCGTGCCTTTAAATATCAAGACCACTTCAGAACCAAATAAAAGAATCATGTATTTAGAGTGTATCAAACAAAAACGGGAACTTTTTCTAACCTCCACGTTCAAGTTTTAAAAGTCTTGTAGCCAACAGTATATTTGATATAAGAAAACAACAATAGAAACAAGAAACCTCTTTCAAGGAATATTTCATGTCATAAAGCTGGGAAATACATCTATGCACACGGAGATATGATTGAATCCACAAGTTTCATATTTTAACTCAGTATGAAAAAATATTGTGGTCTAAAGAATTACTTTCAGCTCAATAAACCAAAGTGAACAAAAATACTTTCACATTTATATTCCACCTCTCAACTCTTGTGCAAATACACAGAACCCAAAATATCTTTTGCAATTATCTTAATTACTGTTACCTTTGATTTATCTTACAAGGGTAATGCATTTGAAATTGTAATTTCTCATTAACATCAGTGAGATTTTACTGAATTTCAAAAAAAAAAAAAAACATTACTTCTTTGTTGGTTGGTATGCTATTTTAAATGCATTTTGAGTCAGTGAATAGAAATGTCTTAATGACTAGTTTTCATCTAAATGCTCAGTTTCTAGAGGGCTATGGTTTTACAGTGGCAGTAACTATTACATTTTTCCAGAGTAGGATATATTTTTCAAATGAGTAAATTTGTATATATTAGTAGATAAAACTGATATGTTAAAAATGGATCCAAATACAAAATGGCTGTCTCAATTGAATGTCTGGTATGTTTCTCTATGTCTGAAATATTACTCCAAAACTAAACTAAGTAAAATGCCCAAAAGAAGAGAATCTGGAAAAACAGAATTTTAATATCATACCTTTCTGAATGAGTTTTTTCATAGTGATTAACCTCAGTGTGTTTCTGTTGACTATGTTGGCATGATATTATTTGCATTACAAATCTCCCCATGACCACTATGAGAATCAAATGAACGAAAAATGTGAAATGCAATGAAAACTATGAAGTAAGAAATGAGTGGAGGATTGGTGGCTATGTCCACTACTCACACATCAAGTATTTAATTAGAAAATACATAAATAGATGTGAGTCAGATATATTTTTCTAATTTGACAGTCAGGAAGAAGCACGAAGCATTCTGCATTATAAAACAGGCTTACTTCAAATACTGTGAGAATTCAGAAGAATGGGCACATTTATATTGATCAAGAAAATGTTATTTTTATGCAGGCTGGTGCCTGAATCTTGAGTTTTAAAAAAGACAGGTGCTTTTGTGCGACTTCTAACAGTAAGAGTGGGGGTGTCTTTAACTCTTTGCCTGCACTTGGGACCCTTTCTTCCTACTGAGTTTCCTCATCGAGACTCAATATGAGGGTTTGTGACTTGACTTATTGCATCTTTTTGTATCATGTTTGACTGATGTCCTTTGAGACTTCTTTTCTAAAGGGAAATGGAGGAAGAGTGGAGCTGGGGAAAGGGGGTAGCAGGGGGGAGGGGGAACCTGGGAGGAGTGGAAGGAGGGAAAACTGTGGTTGCAATGTATGGAATGAGAGAAAAATCTATTTTAAATTTTAAAAAAGTGATATGACAGGTTATGGGAGGAGACCATAGATTTGAAAGGAGCAGATCAGACACTGCTAGTTTTGATTACTGAACATACATTTCACTTCAATAAAGAAGTAAAAATAATTAATTACTGTATACCTTATACTGAGCAATTACTATGTCTATGACATTGTGTTCTTATTGTTATTGATCACATTAGTCTTGAGATGGCAATATTGTCTTTCTATTTTATCAATCATTACATTATCAATCATTACATTAGACCAATTAATCATACCAAGATTTATGTGACATTAAAAATTAAAAATTTCAGTTTGTTTTATTACATTCCTACACTTCTGAAGATGATGATTGACCTTATTTTAATGCCTTAAAATATTTTTAACGAATGTTTTCTTCCTGCAACTACAAGTTGAATCCAGACACTGGGCATTTTCTCTGAACATGCAAACATTTTAACTAATTGTAAGGTAATAGAAACTAAGTAAGTAATAGTTATTCATAGATTTTGAAATTTAACTTGAGCATCAAGTGTTCATTAATGAAAAGTGACAAACGAGAAAAATTTTAGGAAAAAATCCTAGTACTATGTTTTGGGCCGCTTTAGGCCTGCAGTAAATTAAAATTATATACGTCTAACACAACTAATTAACTACCAGCATTTTCTGAACATAGGTTAGTGCATCAGATGAGTGAATCCAGACATCTTAAGCAAAACAATTGTCTTAACATATTCAATGCTACCATCACGCATACCAGCACAAACATTATACTATTTAACCAGCATTCTATATGTGAAGGAACTCAGTACTTCCTTGCATCATGTCTAGGCCTCCTAACAATCTGTGGATTGGAGCTAAATAGCCCTATTTTGTATGAGGAGAAACTGGAGGGCAGAGATATTAAATTACCTGATGATGGCCATATTGGTTATGTTTGGCTGAGTGTGTACTCACTTTTTGCTGGTTTTTATATTTTATTTTTACTTTATTACCATACATTTTTCCATCTGAGAAAATTATCCAGACTCTTGTTTTTTTTTTGCAATATTCATGAATGTCACTTTAAGTCTCAAGCTCCACCTGGCACCTTACACTGTCTGTCTAAATCCTTAGCTTGGTCCATTAATAATCTCCACTGTGTAGTCCCTTTTTTCTTTTTTCTTTTCCTTCTTATTTCAGGTTTGTCACAGGCTTCAGAGGTGACAAGCAGAATGCTAGTGATGAGAAATTGAAAATTTCTCATTATAAGCTTACAACCAAGAGGGAATGCCATGAATGGACACAGAAACTTCACAGAGGACTCACCTGGATGAGAAAAGACCCCACTGTATTGCTATAAGAGGAAAATACCACTGTTCTCACACCACCATCCAGACCTGACTGTAGTTGTTTAGGAAAAGGGTCAATGAAGACTATAAATGTAGAAGCTATGGCTGCTCAAATCCCTAAAGTGTTACCAGTTTATCCCTTTATCTCACTCACATAATACAGTAGACAAAAATCTGTGTACAAATGAGTAGCAGGTGCAATCATATTTTCTTACCAATAATTTATGCCAATGTTGAGCTTAGCTGATGAGCCAATGCTCACATTCCTGAGTTTCACTGGTCAGTGTGAACTAGGAAGATAGAGTGGAACAGACAAGGTTAAATAAAAGCTCATCTGGTTTGCCAAAAGAATGTTTATTGCCCAGAGTTGGGAAGTGTCTAGGAGCATATGAAGCATAGCTTCACAGAAAGAAAATCCAGAACTTTTGGACTCTGGTATGTTTCACATTTGATGGAGAGCATTTGCATGAATGTACACTGATTTTAAAAGTCTAAGCAATTATAAAAAATGCTAACAACTACCCAGGAGTCCTGAAGGCTTTGCTTGTATCTACTCACCATTATCTTTTCAAATACATAGAACATTTTGGTTCAAAAACAGAAACTGGCTCATAAAGATATAATTTTTGCATAAACATATGGTTACGTAAAATATAAAATAGAAATAGGATCTGAATCTAGAATTGCCTATTACTAATGAATGGAAATTGTTAAATACATACTTCCTAAATTTCCTAATACATTTTATCTGAAATGGTCATATCACATGCAAGCACCACACAACATATATATTTTAAGGAAATCTATTTAGGAGACGCTCTGGAAAAGTCATGTATTTGTCTGTGTAACATAATATGACTAGTTTGTTTTCTTTACTTACTAGGATTTGATGCTTATTTTTGATCTACAATTGTATACATCACTAAAAATCTTATTAATTCAGCCTAAAGTGTTTAAAGTATATTTATAATGCCCTATCATATTCATCCTGAAATGCAAGCAAATTCTAATGGAAAAGAAGTTATACATATAAACTCATGTCATTTCAGAGCTTCACATAAGATGTGTAGATAATAAAACTACATATGGACAAATGCTTAAAAATGGCAATACTATCTTTAAAAACCCTTGCCAACACTTGAATGTGTAGAACACCTTCTTTTCAAAACCTCTACCTATGTTTCTTAACTTCTATGCTTATTAGCCTTGGTTAAAATACATCCTTGACAAGGTCCAACTTTGCTTCATAAAGAAAATTGGTTAAAATTCTTTGGAATGTCTTAGTAAAATTGCTCCTGTATTATACAAGATGGCACCTTGATGAATGTCCATCATAAGTTGAAGACATTTGACCTCAAAAAATTACTTCAGGAGTCTAGACTCCAGATCATATTTAAGCAGTATAGTATACTATATTATAATATTTCCCTCATGATGGCATGGTACACTGGGACTGTGGATCTCTGCTACTGTCCAGAATCACAAGATAGTATCACACAGGATTACACTGGCTCGGGAAAAGAACAAATATTTGATTTTTTTTCTCATTGCAGTAACATAAGTATTTAAATCTATGAATTTCCCCTTTATCAAGATTTTTAGCATTGAGTCAGGTTATTGGAATGAAGTCCATGCTTCAGTTATAAGACATTATATTTGAAGTCACTTCCACTTGTAAAAGATCATACAAGCAAGAGATTTCTTCTTTGTAGAGTGAAACACCATTCCTGATTAATACCCTGAGTCACATTATGATCAATGTGTTGAAGCTCTCTGCTGGATTGCCTTGCCAACCTGGTTTCTCCTATTCATGTCTACAAAGATGCTTGACCACTGTTGTTCCTACTGATGTAACTTTGGTTTCATCATGTACATTATTGCTGCTAAAGAGCTGAAACATGCAGCTGTTTCAAATACCTTCATTATGGCGATCCAAAATATAGACTAGATATTTCTTTAGAACACTCAAGAAATCAATTCCTTCATCATTTTCAAAATGGCATCCTCAGCCTGAAACAAAAATTCTGAAGATAACAGCAGCATACTTTTTGAAGTATGAAATAACTAAGCATCACTAGTATACTAGGTACCGTGAAGAAAAAACTAATGAGGAACAAAGAGAGCTATTCATGGTGATAGATATAAGCATCCTTCATCATCAACATAAGATACTAAGCATCTTAGAGCTGACAGTGTCTTGTGACATTACTAGAATAATAATATTTAGTGTTTCTCAATTTATTGTAAGCTAAAAACTTAAATTTGTTTGCATTTTCATTTTATCTCTGTGAATTTAAGAAAGTATTTCTAAATTTCCAGGCTATACTAACATTTTATTTCCTGTTTTGTTTTTAATTTTTATATATATATATATATATATATATATATATATATATATATATATATATATATATGAATACATACATTTAAATAATATTCTGGCCTTTACCAATGGACGCTTTTTTCAAAAATTCATGGATATTAGTAAAGGATATTTTTGCCATTGCCTCTGAGAATAATCTACATATGTATAGGGGATATGATCTTGATGGCCTTTTATTTAAATGGAGCTATGAATAAAATAAAATAAAATAAAATAAAATAAAATAAAATAAAATAAAATAAATAAAAATAAAATAAAACCTGCAATTCTAATAAGAGTTGAAAAAATAAGAGAAAAGGTGTGTGAATTTGAGAAGACACTGTTCTTGGTAGTTGAAGGCTATTATAGTTGATCCAAGACTTGAATATGAAAGTGTCATCTTTATAAAGGACTATATTAAAGCACTGCCCACCAGAATCTGATTTTCAGTCAGAGTATTACATTGTAGTTCTGGATGTCCAGGATCTCATTCTGTACACCAGGTTGACCTTGAATTTGCAGATAAGCCTCCTATCTCTGGATTCTAAGTACTGGGATTATAGGCATGTGCCACCATGTAAAACATGTAGTACAATGTATAATTCAATCGTAATGCCCTGGCTTATAACATAACAAGTTTCTTCCAGTAGTTAACAATGGAAGGTCAATAGAGAGTTACATAATTGTTTGTATGACAAATATCAGAAATTGTATATATTTTATGAGAGGAATACAAGACACACAAGCATTTAAAAGCCTTGTTAAAGCCTACATGTGACTTGTCAATGCAGAGACTTGAGAAGCAGTAGTCTTTTTTTAACCTAAGATTTATTCTTATTTATTTTCAGTAGTGTGTGTGTGTGTGTGTGTGTGTGTGTGTGTGTGTGTGAGAAAAGTGCCCATAGAGCCCAGAGATTTCAGCTCCCCTAGGTCTGAGGTTATGCAATGTTGTATGCCACCTCATACAAGATCTGGGAAATAACTGTGTGTCATCTGTAAGAGCAGCAAGTGCTTCTAATGGATGAGCCACGCCAGAGCCCCTGTGAAGTAATCTTGATAAGCACTTACAGAATACAATAACAAGAGGGAAGGGGCCTGGATTATTGTACCAACAAAGGGATATCTGTGTAAATGCTTATTTATTTTGTTAAAAAATAAGCAAAATAAAAACAGTAAGTTTCTATTTGCTTAAAAACCTAACAATTTGAGATTGTTGTTCATTGGAATTATTTTTTGTATTAGTTTATAGTTATTCTATTACCGAAAAATGCATTCTAAGAACATTTAGGGGTAGAGAGATATCTTAGTAGTTAAGAGCACTTGTTCTTGTAGGGGATCTGGATTCAATTTCTGTCACCTATATGGATGTTCACAACTGTCCATAACTTCAGTTCCAGGATACACATGATCACAGACATACATTTGATCAAGACACACACACACACATACAATAAAATAAATGAACTTTAGCAATTTTTTTAAAAGAGCATTTGATATTCAAATAGGAGCACTAGATATGACTTGTATATTGACTACAAAAACTCAAATCCTAACATCGCTTAATGCACTCAGAATTAATTGAAATCCTGCTCAAGTCAGTACTTGAAAATCTGTTTCAGAGATGACTTTTACATCTCTGGTAAACAATTTTTCAAAAAAAAGTTTTAAAAAGTTTAAAATAATAAAATTTAAAAGTTAGTTATTTAATTTTGATTATTTTGTTTAACTGAATTCCTATTTGCTTTAATAATACATTTCTCTAAACACTGAACTCATTTGAGATGCTATGATTATAATTATCTCACATTAATATGCTAATATCTTTAAAAGTCTTACTCAATTGAAATACATCAGGCTTTAACCACTATAGAATTAATTGGATTAATTAAAATACTATCTCATTTTATTTTTACTATACAATTACTCCATTGTCATTTCATGGTTTTCATAATAATATTACCATACATTATCTGTTGAGTATACTTTTCTAAAACATTAGTTTTATGGTTAAGTTCATTAAAAATATCAATCTGCTGCACTCCAACTGAGGATTGGCCTATTTTTCTTTAGTTGAATGAAGTCTGCAAACTTAGGGTTATCATTTCAGCCATAGTAAATATTACCAATTAATTCTACTAGCTGAATGGATTTTGTTGACCTGCCTTGCATGTATTATGTGAATGTGACGCTGAGATATCATCCACACAGTTCAGCGTGGTTAGAAGAGCATAAAATCTAATAAGAGGATAGCAGATATTTCTTTGTTTATTTCTAAAGGATGGAAGGGTTGTATGGCTATGTATGACTTTGACCTTGTTTATTGCTTCTGTCTCCTTTTGTGTTGAAAGTTATGATACAAAGGATGCATCACAGAAATGTGCTGAATTTCTGATGCTAAGATGCATTTCACATATCCCTCCTCTATCATGGCCTCCAAGGCTTTTCCTAGATAGCGTTGTTAGCTCTTTTCCATCTTTTAAAACTTCTTAAACGATATATTTCACATTAACATCTGTTATCCACTCCTCGGTAGTATTGGTCCTGCTTATATCTGCATCAACCGTCTTGTACTATAATCTATACCATTCACTAATATCCATACAACAGACTGAGATATTTATCCAAATCTACCTATAAGTTTAATATTGCTACCCATACATTTGCAGCAGAGAAAACATGATATTTTCTTTCTGGCTTGTGTGTAGCTTCTTAGAATTCATGATGACTAAACATGACTTTCTCTTGGATTCCAAGGTCATTTTGCTTCTAAAGCACAGAATCCTTAAATGTTCAACTGAACAAATAAGCAAATGAAGAGATATATGCTGGTGGGAGTGTACTCATCCACACCTTCTCAGCCATGCACATACAAATAGTAACAAAACATATACATCATATAAGTAACAGGGTGAAGGAGTCAAGAAAGAAGAAAAAAGAGAGAGAGAAAATAAAGAAAGAGATTGTAAAAGAACTGCTAAGGTAGACTTTCAGGCCAATATTCTACTTAGTAGATGAAAGACCAAGAATGAACACTAGTGTAGAGTGAATCTTCTTCCCACCTCTGATTATGAAATCCTGTACACTGTGTCTTTCTGTCTTGAATGTTCTACCCTTTAATTATCCATGAGTGTTCTATCATTTGGAATCTGAGGGCAAGTCAAGAAGTGACAGATTTTTGTTCTCCAACTAAAGAAGCAGTGTTCTTACCTGAGCTTGGAGACAGCATTATTCTCATACTAGACTAAACTAGAGGTAGTGCGTACCTGTAATATCAAACTCTCTTAAAATATGTTTGTCTTGAGCAGAGACTTTTTAATGCAACCTATTTGCACATTATGAGCACTTAACCAATCTCTATAGACTTAAATATTAAAACCAAACATAAGTCAATTACAAAGCACTATTTGTTTCTGTTTATAAAATATTTATTTATTTAGTACACTTTTCAACTTATATAGTTCTATGTCTAGATTATTTAGAATAAAATGACCTAAGTCTAGATGATGCTAAGAACCTTTTATTGTATAAAAAGCAAGGGCACATGGAGCCTCAGCACTCTGCTTGGCAACTTGGGATAGCTTTTGTAAACAGACCCCAAGCAAAAAGTCACAAAAAATAGCTAAAAAACAGGATTCAGCATTCTTTCATGATGTAGGAAACTATAGTTAAGTCCACAGTACTCTTTGAATATAGTACAGATCATAATGAGCTTAAAACACACAAAAGACAGAAAACCACTGTGGAAAAAATGTGGACACACTACAACTTCTTTAACCTCTGAATTAAAGAAGGCTGTAAGCATTCACTGCATACCTGGATCCTAATCAGGTTCGTGATGCCATAAGCAGTGCTAATTTATTCTAATTTATTATATCTTTATTTGTAAACTGATGACTATACAACTTATTAATTTCTAATTTAATTAGGTTATATATGACAGTCTGTGTCCTTATTTACACTTAAAATAATGATCTCACATTCAAAAATGTTCTAGCTAGTTGCTTACTAACAAAAAGTACCTTCAATCACTTTGATTTTATTTTAGAAAACTGTTATACTATGCAGAAAATAAAATCTATTGACACTTTATATTTCACAGTTTATGGATAATTCAATATATGTTGAATATAAAGGCATCTTGGTTTTTATTAGTCATTTCAGGTTAAAAATGAAATCTTAATTTAACAAAATGTTTCCATCTTCCTTTGACTCATGTAGCATTACAAGAATATAAAACACAGTGAAATTACTTTTGAAAAGAATTTTTTTTTTAGCTAGGGTTGACCTCTATCCAACAAAGCTCTCTTTCTTATAGAAGGATGGTTTTGAGATCAATTATTGTGCTTAGAGACAATAACTGTCAACCAATGCCAACTATGAATAAATGCATTACTTCCAACTGCGATAGCAAGTATTCAAATCTACATTATTGTGTCTTTACTTGTCCAGCAGTAAAAGGGAATATATTTATACACCACTGATTTTTATCTGCAATATCCATGGATTGCTGAATTTTAAATAGGTACCTTACAAAATACTCAGTATATGAGTTCAAAAAATATTTGAGGCAATGGGTAAAAAATCCTTTTTACTGATGATCTTAAGACTAGTTCTTTTAGTGTTTATTTATTTAATGTAATGATTTTTAAAATTAATGATTTATCTATCTTATGTGTGAAGACAATTCAAGTTAGATAGTATGAACATTTTTCTGAGTGTGAGTTAGTGGGCTACAAAATTACATGGAATCCATATACTGCTTGTTACAAAATACAGACTTTGTTGAATAAGAAAATTTCATCAAGATATTAAAAAAATTCCTATGAAGTGAATAGATCCTTAATTTAAAAAACTATTAAATATCACTGCAGTTAAAATATATTTACCAAATTAGGAGGTGGTGGCACATCCCTTTAATCCCAGGACTCAGAAGGCAAATGGAGGTGGATCTCTGTGAGTTTGAGGTCAGTCTGATCTACAGAGTGTGTTTGAGGACAGCCAGAGTTACAACAGAGAAAATCTGTCTCAAAAACAACAACAAAAAAGAATTAAAAGAAATATATCTATATATTTACCCTGTGTGACATTAAATCAATACATCCATCTATGTAACTCTGTAAAATATATTATGAAAACTAAATAAATGTTTGAAAACAACTGTTCTCAGCATTCCCTCGAGCTTCTCATTTACAGATGCAAAATACACACTTAAGTTAAACTAGCAATGATGAAGCAGTATGGTATACACCTATAATTCCAACTGCTTGAGTATCTGCGGCTTGAAAAACTCCAGTAAGAGGGTTATAAGTCTGACACCTGCCTAAGCAATTCAGGAAGAGAATATTTTGAAGTAAAAAATTAAAAGGATTGGGAGATACTCCAAAGTTACAGTGCATTCCAGATTCTGTAATTAAGTCCTAGGGTTCAAATTCCAGTGGGGCAAAAATGATAATATTTGAATGAATGAATGAATGAATGATACTGTTACATCAAAGTTGGCAGTCTCGCAACTGTCCCTTTCCTCTAGAATGTTAATGAGACCCCTGCATCAACAAACATCTACACAGGCTCAGGAAGAGCTGTCAAGTTCCATATAGGATTCCAAAATTGGATTTTCTTTTCTTGCCCTCACAGTGAAAAACAGGATGGAAAAGGCTTGTTGATAACTCCTGCATTTGTAAGGATATGTCAGCCCATTCAGAGAACAAGTGACCCAGTTCAATGAGTTTGTGGAGAGTTTATCCAGGAGAATTGACACTCAGCTTGAGCTAAATTTATAAACTGTAGTGTATGTTCAGTTTATTTTATCTTTGGCATTTCTCTCTGCCATCCTGGGGGTTGACATTAAATATAGGCCTGCAGAGAAAATAATATCCATTTCTAAAATGTCTAAGTGGAACACTTACCCAAATGAAAACAAGCACATTAGCAGAAAAACAGCGCAATAATAGAGCTTCAGGGGTCCACTCGTTTTAAGGAATTGACAATTTGAGTAAATACACAATACTACATTCAAAAAGTCTTTGTTGTTGGAACAGTTCCATAGACCTTTCTTCTCAGAAGTCTGGAAAGAGGCTGTAGACATCCTCTTAGTTTCAAATTACTGATCTCTAATAAAATACATGAATCACTGTTCTGAGGAAGGCAATGGTATAGGCACATTCTGAATAATGACTTGAACTGTAAAAAAAAAAAAAAAAATATATATATATATATATATATATATACACATGGGTATATATTCATATTCATATATGAATATAGTTCATATACATATGGAGATATATATCTTCATATATATATGTATGTGCATATATATGAATTCAAGCCTACCTTTTCCAGTTATAGTCTAATCAAACATGATGAAAATGCTTTCAAAGCCCATATCCCAAGTTAAAATGAGTACAATAAATATCACTTATAACATGCACACAATTGTTATAAGGCTTACATTGTAGACTGGGTGCAAAAGAAAGCTTTACATATTATCAATTAATGTTTTCAGTAAACACTGACTATACTCATATTACATGTCATAAGACATCTTGAGCCATTCCGCCATCATTTACTCAGTGGAAGAACTGTCTTCTTTGTCTAGTTTGTCCATTAGATATGAAATTGTCTGAATGGTGAGTTTTTTAAAAATCAAAGAATGAGATGTGACATGGATTGATTGTGACCCTCAGTAGTGCAGGTGTTAGAAATTTAATCCCTACATTTGTGTTCCAGTATGTGGAAGTAGAACAATTGAGTGATAATCAATAGAGATCTTGATATTAGGGTCCTCAGGATAACATCAATGACATTAGGAGCAGCATATGAAGAGGACCAATGACCACAAGATTATTCTATGACCCTATGTTATACCCTCTACCATGTTATGTCTTAGAAGGAATGTCTTCACTATGTACTGGTACCCTGTCCTTGGATTTTCTAGCATCCAGGACAATGATAAAGGAAATCTCTACTCTTTATATAGTATAAAATATTTGTAATCAGAAAAAACAACAAAAATGAGGATAGGGATCTAGGAATATGACTCACTGGATAAGAGTGCTTTCTAAGCTAGCACAGAGTCCTAAAATTGATCTCCAACATCCATGGGAATATTATTAGCACGGACATGTGTGCCGGTATATCCAATACAGGAATGGCTGGGGCTTGTTAGAAGCCAGATCATCTCTATGGTCAGCCACAGAAACTGACTCAAGAGAAGAAAGACAGTGATAAATGAGGACACCTGCTATCCTTTTCTGGCCTCTATGTGGCTATGTTCACCACCTCCAATGTGTGTGCATATTACACAAGAAAATTAATAAAGATAAATAAATAAGAATGAAGAGAAAAGAAGTGACATTGTTAAAGAATATTACCTCTAGTAAAGTGTAAAGGTTAAAGTGTACAGACCTTGAATAGTCTCTGTGTGCATACATGAAACTTGACTTGCATAAAATATACATTATTCCCAGGTAATATAAAAATATCAAAAAAGCTCTAGGCAGAATGATGCCCACATGCTGATAATCGATCTTCTATGATCTGACAAGATGCTTGATCTTATTCATGAATCTGTGATTAGAGAATGAGCATTTGTATTGTCTCAATCTTTTCTTTGCTAGTGGGGTAATTTGAATAGTGGGCTGAGATGTTGAATATGCTGGGGCTCTGATTATATAAGTTGATAATTTTATTACCTATGTTTTTTGGATCACTGAAGGAAATGTATGTAATTTATACTTCATATAGCAATAATTAGCCGCCACGTCCCTCTAACTCCCCTCACATAACAAAGAATTTAAGTTCATCATTATTGAACACGTAAGACAGAAATAAATATCTAAAAGTTTTGCAAATAGGACTTTAGGGAAAATATTACAATTTTCCCTTTTATTAGATGAAAATATTTCTCTTCAACAAACACATATTTCAAATAAAGCTCATTGAATACAAATCTATATGCCTTATAAATAAACCATGAACACTCAGTATATATAAACAAACTTTTGATGTAAAACTATAACTCCCCAAGACACCTGAGAGATTACATTTTACATTTGATATTCATAAAAGGAAGACAAGAGTATTTTTAAGGGAAGAGTGAGAAAGAAGGGTACCATGTTATGTTAAACTTAATTTTTATAACCTCCCAGAAATATAATACTTTAGCTTCAAAGATTTTTCTGAAATTTTTTTATAACTTCAGAAGAATTAGGAAAATTTCAAGGACTAAATACACTATTAAAATAATGTCTTATCTAAAGTCTGTAATGCCATAATAATCACTAACAAGAAGACAGGAATGCAGGTTCAGACTCACAAATGCAACTGTGGAATAAATAAATGCATCTGTGGAATTTTTATCCCTTCTAAAGCTGTGTTCCTTTAAAAATAAACTGTCTACACATGAAACAAAATTGAATTTTAATGTAGTTTGATCACCCTTAAAAATGGAGTTGCAAATCAACCATTGTGAACAATTCCTCAGGATATTATTAGACTGCACAGTGGAGTTAAGAGCCAAGTGTTTTAGTATCTGACAACTCTGAAGTTGAATGATCTGTGCTCAGTCATTGTTTGAAATTGCTTTGTGGCTCTGAGAAATTTCTTAGGCTTGCTGTACTCCACTGTTTTCGTGCGAGAAGAACAGTGTAACAGCACCTACTCATGGAGCAGACATGTTGATGCTTACAAACAGCAATATGGAAGAAAGCTATCCCAGAATCTGACCTATATGATGTGCTTAAAGAAAAGCAGCAATCAACAGGATAGTACCTATCATAAATTAGTTCTAGCGACTAGCTATATAGTATAATGTCAGGATCATATACTTTGCCGTCCACAAACTAAATGATCTGCAGAATTTTAACATCAACACTTAAAAACTATGGTATAAGATTTAAAATGTAATTCTAGCATGACTTTATGTTTAAATAATACATTTTGAAGGATGAAATCCTGAACAAAACCCTTTATAAGAATACTTTATTTCACCTAATTCTTCATACTTCTAAGCAGGGAAGAAATGAAGACGAAAGAAAATGAATATACAGCATGACTTGGTGAATTCTGGAGAGATGCATACTGTGACAACATGTTGTACAGAGGGGGTTCTTCTTGCATACAATGATCTAACTATATTAGACTTAGACTCTCCACTAAGATGCCTTCTATCTATTCTGTCTATCTACTGATAATTACAATCTGTCCTCAACTTCGATGTGGTCAACGATAAGAGTCCTCCTCCAAGTGAGATTGCCGGATGCTTGTATTTCTGTGTTTTGATTATTTTACTTGAGACTTCACACTTGACATGTGTGAAGTTCTTCAGAAGCATTCATGATGACAGAGGTGATAGATTCCCACTATTTTCATGTCTGAGGAGTAGTCCACTGCATATATACACCTTGTCTTATTTAGGCTATCATATCTTTTTCTTCTTTTCTTTTTTTTTTTTTCTTTCTTTCTTTTTTTTGTTTAAGCAGAGTTTATCTGTTTTAACTCTGGTTGTCCTGGAACTCACTCTGTAGACCAGGCTGGCCTTGAACTCACAGAGATCTGCCTATCTCTGCCTCCTGAGTGCTGGGATTAAAGGCAAGAGGCACCAACCTGGGCAACCTTTCATATCTTAGTTGACAGTTAATTTGACATTTAAGTCCTTTGCTACTGTAAATCATAATGAGATTGTCTCCTAAAAGCTTAATGCCAGTTTCAAGCAATATATATTTATTCAAGATATTTTAAGTAAAACAATGAAGTAAAAAATAATTAAGCAAACATTAAGTTATGTAAATAGAAGATTAGATAAATTCATAAATGATGACATTTATTAGAATCTTTGTTGTTAACTATCCTCAAAAAGAACTAACTAATCACAAGTGATTTCATAGACCATATCTATAGAGAAAAGCTAAAACTGAGATATTAAGTTGACTAGGGATACAGAAACATTAGATTTAATTCTAAGATCATTCTTTCTACTACACTTTATTGCTAGAATAAAAAAGTTGAGAGATATGCAAAAAAATGAAAAAAAATGGAAGATTGATACTGAGAAGAGGCTGCTACAGATTTGATGGAAAAATGTAAAGATTTTGCATTGCATGTGTTAGTTGATATAGTTAGTTAGTTAATATAGTTCTCATGACACTATGAGGTAAATGGAAATGTTTTCATGTATGTGTCTTGATATATGTGTGGTATGTGTTAACATAGATGTGTGAATACTGGGGTTCTAGTGTGTGCAGGCACATATACAGTGTGTGTGTGTGTGTGTGTGTGTGTACCTCAGTTGTATTTCTGGGTCACTTTTCTTGTTTATATACTGAGATATGGCCTGTCACTGAAGTTAGCGCTTACAAATTCAACTATTATAGCTATCCACTTTGCATGGAAATACACCTATCTTTGCAACCTGAGCACTGGAAATTACAAGTAGGCCAGCATATTTGCCTAGTTTTTACATGGATGCTAGGGATCCAAATTCAGGTCTTCACGCTTTCCTGTCAAGTTCTTTATTAGATGAGGTAACTTCCCACACCCAGTAGACAATTTCTTATCCCCAACCTTCGCATAAGACATCTGATAAACTGTGATCACTTCTGAAGATAGAGAAGACCTGGAATGATCCATATGTTTGCTGTAGAAGTTTCTTAACAAAATATAAATTACTTTATAAAATAAGTGCCATGAGCATCATTGATCCTGGCAATCTGAAACATCCTCTCTATTTTCAAAATGCCTTTCTAATAGATTGTCAGGAACACTGGAAAATATACTCTAAGAGCACATGTATTACAAGAACAATTACAAAAAAAAATTGATCAAATATGCAATGCAAATATAAAGTCCATTCTGGCAGAAATAATAAATAAGAATATCCAGGAGATTAATTTAATATCATTTTCTGGAAATGGAGTCATTAGGCATACAGCATAACTGAGAGAAGGGAGACATGCAGTTTACAAATTGGATAATTTTTATCAGCTGCAAAGTGAGTCATGGACTATGATCACAAGTAAGTGAAACCATTTTATTAATGATAAAAATCAATATTCACCCTAAAATATAGACACTAGCCTACCAATGAAAATATGAAGCTTATTGTCATGATTGTAATGTCACTGAAGAAGAACACACACACACACACACACACACACAGACACACACACGACTATTCTAAGAATCATCCACATGGTACAGTTGATTTTAGCATTGTGTTCAGTATCAATGTATACATCACAAAATGACACAAAAGTGGACATTTGAGAACTTGATCTATCTGGGAAGTGGTGACACATGCCTTTTATCCCAGCACTTGGAGGAAAGGCAGGCAGATCTCTATCAGTTCAAGGCCAGCCTGTCTACAGAGTGAGTTCCAGGATAGCTAGAGTTACAAAAGAGTAACCCTGCCTCAAAAAACAAAAGCAAAACCTAAAAATAACTGGATAAAAAATGCTATTGCTAATATTTATTTGTATAATTATTCACTTGAATCATTAAGTCATTATATACTTTGATTTTACTATATATTCCTCATAAGAAACAGAATGATGAATTTTACTTATCTCTATTAAATAGTATAAATTTGTATATTTACTTTCTAAGTCCATTTGCAAAACTATGTCTCTCCTGATACAAAAATAATCCATGGGTCTTCCTTAGTATAGACAAAAATGCGACCATTATTTATGTATGTGCTATTCAGAATTCAAGCTATTTCTTAATTGGAATAAGTTAACAAATCCCAGCCTCATTATTTCCCAGAAGTACTTCCCACAAGGTAAGTTTACCATCATATGTTTAACACTATAACTTTAGTCTTTTTATGAGCCAAGGAGTCAAATGGTATTCACTTATCAACAAAACTATCATTGTTCTCAGGAACGTTGAAGTTATTACCCACCAAGGACCACTTTGCATCTGCTTTGAGGCACTAAGGCAGAGAGTCCTACTATTATTTATTCATATGTTATGAAGACTGTTAAATTTAAAACAAGTACCAGATTTATCAACTGAGGTAAGAAGGGTTTAAGCCATAGTTTAAATGATCATAATGACCCTGTGAGTACCTTATTGTCACTCTGATTTTCAGTATCTCGTGGCCAAAATGGGATAACAATCTCTGGCCTGTCCTACTATCTGCCAAGGAACCTAGATGATTTAACATTTCTAGAAACACTACATAAACCATACACCAAACTTCTTATTTTAACACTAACTCATCATTCTCTGTTTTCTGTCATGACATCTCATACCTGGATTCAGGTTTCAATTTTGAAACTAAAAAGATATTGGCGTGCTCCCAATTGTGTTTGATAATCAAACTGAGAAACTGCAGTTATAATTTGGGAAATGTTGTCTTCTCTGAAAAAAAAAAAACCCAACAAAATAGCAAATACCATATCTTTGATAATGAATAATATGTCCTCTGTACTTATTCTATAGCAGACAATTTTTAGACAATTACAAATAACTTGCACTAAAACTATGCCATCCTGATGTTGTTCCAGGTCCTGTATCAATGAATACAGCAATGATCAGTACTACCTCTGCGTATGGCATGCTCACAGCAGTAAGAAACTGTGCCCTCAGCCCTCAGTTTCACTAACTGCAGGTAAAATATGGAAAGTAAGTATGAGGGTGAGAGGGACTCTAAGCAAGCAGTTAGCACAGATCAAAGTCAAAGGCTACTCATTCAGCTTGATTGTTTACATAACCAATATCTGAACACAGCAAAGTATGAAGAAATTAATAGTTTGTGAATTATTTACCTTGATCTTTGTCCATGTAATAATAAAATGCTCTTCCATTGCCCAACAAATATGATGAAGACTGGTTGTTATTGCTTTTATTTGTAGATTTTAGCTTTCATTTTAGAGGTCAAACTGTATATGTCAAATAACTGTTCCATGAAATAGCTCTTAATATATTTAAATATAAATATCAGAAACTGGCCAAGAGTTGTTAACATTTGCCTCATTTAATAACTGTACTATTTCTTTTATATAATATAAAAACAAATATAAATTAATTTCATTTATATTGCCAGATTCTCAGTCTTATAATGTGCATTTAATTTGAAGAAAACTGAAATTTTCTTTATACAATATACTCACATTTATTGATCATATGCATCCATTATACTATGACAGAATGCAATAACTACCCAAAGGTCATTGTGGTAAAGAAGATAAACAGAAATGTGGAAGTCTCAGTCACCAATTTGTCCATCTCCTGAGTATAATGGCAATCCTTCAGTGGGAATGGAAAGAATAAAGGCCCTGATGAAGAGACTTCCTCCTTTTTTGATACTCCCTGGTTAGTTTATTTTTGTCTTATTTTGTTACAGTCATAGTTTATAGCCAATTCTGGCTTTAAACTCTTGACAATTCTGCTTCAGTCTCCCAAGTGCTGCGATGCCATACCTGGCTGACACCATAGTTTATAACACTATGTCAGCTGGGACAAGATTGGAACTTTAAGTGTCCCAAACTATATATCAAGCATCAACCTAATTCTCAAACATTAGACCATATGTAAGACACTTCTATTCTTTATATCTTTGTTGAGAACTGTGACTCTTGACCAAAGAGTGCTCATATATTCACTGAGATGATCTAAAGCAATTGTCCAATAGTGAGAGAAACAAAGGACAGCTTAAAGACTAGGGTATAAGAGATAAAAATTAAAAGCCAGAAGAAAGACTTCTGAATGTTTTAGCATAGAACAGTGATAAAAGATGAAGGTGACAACAATATCTACTCTTATTTAACATAATATAGAGATTACGGAAATACACTACTGTGTATTGTGTAGAGGAATAGGTCTGTGTGAAAGCTAAGGACTACATTCCAGGGACTACATTCAGAGGCCTGTGTGGTCTGGATGGAATGTAGACATACCTTTTATCCCAGTGTTCAGAAAGCAGTAGTAGAAAACACTTTGACTCCAGTATTCAGAAAAAAAACAAAGAAAGCAGACATAGGAAGCAGAACTCAGGAGTCAGTGTCACACAAGAATGAGATGTGTCTGAGATGAGTCGGAATAAATGGCAGGCAAAGTGACTAATCAGTGGAAGAGTTAGCAGAGTAAGTACATGCCCAACTCTTATGAGACAAGGTAAGCTCTCAGCTCAGTTAAGGTGAGTTGAGAAGTCTGTTGGAGTAGTCAGTAAGAGCAATCAGGTTGAGTAAGAGCAGGTTAAAGATTGAGTTGAGGAGCAGTACCAGAGTCATTTGAAGAGTCAATAAGCAGATTCAGTTGCAGCAGTAAGTTAACAGAGTAAGTTGAAGAGTCAGTTACAGAGGAGTTACAGAAGCTGAGGCTGGAGTGATTTACAGAGCAGTTAGTTGAAATAGTCAGTTACAGAGGCAGGATGGAGCATGAGAGTTCAGGGAAGACACAGAGACACAGTAGAGCTCAACAGAAGAAGCCCAGAACAGAGATTGAGTTGAACCAGAAGAGTAAGGGTTCAGAAGGAACTGGTCAGAGTAGCTCAGTCAGCAGTAGGTCTCAGAAGGCTAAGACAGAAGCCTTCTAGTTAGGCTTTAGCAGTTTAAATGTTCTAGATTGTATGAAGGCTGAAGCCTTCAAGTTCAAGGATTAAGTGTGGATTGTAAAGAGGAGAAGATGCTCTAGGGCTCCAGGGCTCTGGGCTATCACCAGTGATTTACTTAGACAAAAGAATAAACTGTCCTTTGACCAATGACTACATCTGGTGAATCTGCATCTACCTATAAATCTACTTCTACAACTACTGCACTTTATAAATATGTCTACTGTTTAGTTTTTATGTATCAAATTAAAAATAAATTTAAGAAAAGCACATATATTGTCACTGAAACATCTCTACCTCAAGCAAATAGTGTCACATACTAAAGATACTAAAGGTAAAATATGAGTATTGTGGTTATGTGAATATTTCTACTGCATATTAAAGAATTTAATAGATCCCTGAAGTATCAGGATTGGGCAATTATGATTCAGACCTTATATAACACTGAAACTCAGAAGCAGGGCAGACCAAGTAAAACTAATTGCTTTTTCATGCATTCAGAATCTCTTGAGCATCCCTTACTATGAGCTTGGTTCCATGCTGAGCACTGAGAATAGCAAGAGATGATAGCCTCTTTTTCATGGAAATAGCAGTAGTGACAGAAATGAAAAGAAAGAACCAGATGATTCACAAACCATGGCAAGAGGTCATGGAGAATCCTGAACTCTTTCTGTAGGGGCAAGAAAATAGGGCTGTGCATGCACCCAGAGTTGGGTGGAGACAGCAGTTGCAGGGGAGGGCTCCAAAGAAGGTAACAACTGAAGACAGCTTTGAATAGTCTCAAAGCACATTAGGCTCAGTCTAGACAGCTTATTATGGGTAAATAAATACAATATTTATGATGTGGAATTGAAGGACAAATGAGTGGTAAATAAATACTGTAAGCAGGGAAGATAAGTAACAAAAACCTTTACAAGAGATAAAACAGTTTTATCTATGCTTTAAACAACAAAGCAGAGAAATTATCTCCTAGTCCTCTCATAGAGTTCATAATAATTCTTCCTCATGACACAGTTAACAAGAAACTACTTACCAAAATCCATATCCCATCAAAGATATCAGAGGAGATAGGTGCCAGGTGTGCCTTGCTCTCCATGGCATTCGTGCCTTTATTTATTATACAAGTTCTTTCACAGAGGTCAGTATGCCTGCATTCATTCTGACTTCCCAAAGTATCCATAACAATGAAAGATGGAATACATGGTTTGGTGAAATGTT
Organism: Cricetomys ansorgei; assembly: GCA_026225945.1. NCBI lineage: Eukaryota > Metazoa > Chordata > Mammalia > Rodentia > Nesomyidae > Cricetomys > Cricetomys ansorgei. Next base: position 5,101,349 of record JAMJFZ010001390.1, read on the forward strand.
AATGGCATGTGACTAAAAGTAAAATTTAATGTAGGCAGCAGAAATGGATTAAAAAATAAATCTGAAGGTGAGAAATGATGACTGTGCATATTATTGCTGAGATTTTGTGAGCATGAAACTGCCAGAATGAGAAAGTAGTATAGGCCAGCTTAGTTATGCAAGTGGATCACAATGGATGTGTTTGGAATCAGGTGACAATGGAGGTGGTTGTTATCTTGTTTTAACCAGAAATAGATAGAGTCATGCTCTAAGGTATTTTTAGAGGGGGGATATAGCTATCAATAAATCACTTGTCTAAGAAAAAGAAGAGGCAGGCTTGAAAAACTACAAAATTTGCTAGATCTGGTACAAAACAAATTTTAGGTCCCTTTGTTTAGAAATCAAGAATAATTTCAAAATACTAACAACAGAACATTAAGTAAAATTAAGGGTCTTGTAAGCAGAAGGGCTAGGTGATATGGGCTTGACCTATTAACTTGCACCCCAAACTAGAAAAGGGGTTGGAAGAGGAAGGAAGGTTGTATTGAGAAATGAAGATTAGAAAGAAAAGTAAAAGATTTATAGATTCCATTTGACTACATGCTCAAGTTGACAGACAAATCAATATAATTTTTAAATGACCTTAAATTGTATTGTCTGGCCCAACTTTCAAGTTCCACCAAAATTTAGTCTCAATAGCATATTGATATCTTCAGTGTAGTCTACATGCTATATAGATATATAATAGCTTTACTATTTTGAACTAAAAGGGCTTATACCAATTATTTGGATTAATGAATGAGCAAGAGACTCCATCTTCCCTTTAGGGCCGGATGGTTTTAAGTTACCTAAATGGAGGACGTACAGAGCAATCTAAGTAGATCTCTATGAAATCAATATTGACCATATAAGGACAGCCATAACCACATAGAAATAAATGGCTTCAAGCTAGACAAAAAGCAAAAGATAACCAGAGCTTGTCAAGAAAAGGCAGCCAATCCAGATTTGTAGATTTGGAAAATATCTCATATAAAGAAGAGATAAAATAAGTACTTAACGTGGCTCAACACAGAGAAAAGAAGGGCACTTGAGACAAATAATGCCTTAATTTATGTAAGAGTTTCTCAGAAGACCATTCATATTTTTACCTGTCCTCCAAAGTGTCCTCATAAATAAATATGGATTTTTATAAGAGAAAAAGTTTTAATTCCATGTCAGGAAAAACTTCATAATAATAAATTTTCCAAATATAAAGTAATCCATTCATTGGGATCTTTTTCAACTGTATAAAGAAAATAATATGAAAGGTTTCCCTTTCATACACAGAGAGAGCCCTCAAATAAAACTGGCTGTGGAGAGTCTATCACAGTCTTTTGAGTATTCCAAACTTTCTGTGATTTTTAGTTAACTTTATACATTTATATAAGCAAAATTATGCAATTTATTTTTGAGTATTACAATGCAAATTAGCTATGGCCCATTGGTTGCTGCCCTGGGATTCCTTCTGAATCTACTTATAAACTCTTTTTAGCATTACATAATTGCATAGTTTCTAACATGGTCCTCTGATCTCACAGTAGCATCTTATTGGTTCCCTCATTAATGATAGAGTTAATAAAATATTTTAGATGCATTTTTCCTTCATATTTGTGTAAAGGCCTTGATTTTACATTTCTGTTAGAAATCCTGTAATACATGAAAGTAGGAAATTAAAATTACTCACTGTACCACGGATGAAGAATATTCTAAAAGAGATGCATAAATTCTCAGATAGAACTACATTGGCCAGAAATATTCAACCAATAGCTCTGCAGGTAGGTAAATGCAGCTGTAACTGTCCAAGGATCACTACTAATGCAATCAAACACAAAATTATAAACTTACTTAAAACATTATGAAATTTATGTCATTTTTGCAGTGTGATGGTGTGGTTCTCAAGTATAGACTTAGAGATGACAATGTTGTATCATAATGCAAAATGATTGGACACGCTTGGCAGAATACCATCAAAGGCACATTTGCTCTAAGGCCTATTACCACTCTGATGATGTTCAATATATAAAGGGACACATTTGAGAGAAATAACATATTTTTCTTATGTGAGTGACTTCTTAACTGTAAACGTCATTGAAAACCAACGGAAGGCAAATGATGATTGTTGAGAGAGAACATTAGCCTCTTCTAGGAATGAGGCCACTAACTGGCAACTCAATACAAAATGATCAGCCATGAAACTGTATATACACAAACAACAAAAATGGACTCAGCAGATTGTATTTATACATTTGCGCATATATGTTTTTATATATGTAACAATACTATTAAAGGAATAACTACTATCATTTTGAGGGTGATGGAGGACATGGAAGACTAGAAGTAGAAAATAGGAAACAGAAAAGTTATTTAGCTATATTTTAATAAAAAATGAATAAAAGAAAAGAAAAGCAATACAAGTAGGGAGTCCTGTGGTGCTGGATTGAAAGATATAAGTGAAGTCAGATTAAGACAACTTAAGATAATAGAGGAACAAGTTCAGGAATACATTTTTGATAAATGAAAAAGACTACAGATTTGATTTAGAAGTCATTGAAATAGAGAAGAGAGTCATGACTAAGAGTATCAACCCAACAAACAGAATCTAGAGGAGAGATAACCAGTAATACATGTACCCATGGAAACTTTTAAACATAGCTATTGACACAGAAGAGAACATGACTTAATCTACTATGTCATGGATTTCCACCTTTAAAATATGGCTCAGAGGTATCTTTTTATTTTCAGCAATTAAATGGAAGAAAAAGTACATGCATTATCTTATTTGTTTTTTGTTTTTTGTTTTTGTTTTTTTTTGGTAGCCTACCTGCTTTGGATATAGTTTGTTTGGGAGTCCCTGAATCTTCCAATCATGTGCTAGAGACTAGTTTTCCAGGATGGTAATCTTAGAAGGTGATGCAACATTTAAGGGGTACAGGTAGAAATAAACCCTTGGATTAAAAGAGGTGAAACTCCTGGATGGAAAAACTAATTTACTGGATGATTCTCAATAAAGCAGGATGCTAAAAAAGTCTGAATCTTCTCCCAATTAATTTGTCTGTACTCAGACCTGATAAGAGATGCTATGTTCTCACAGGAACTTCTGCTGTCAACTACTGCCATGAGGACATGCATCCAGCTGTGGCCTTTATCTGTGCAAGGCTGTTTTATAGCCAGGTCATTATATTTTGAAAATCTAACATGTTACCATGAAAGATATTAACAGTTTACATTATCAGTGTTTATTATTAGTAATTCTACTCATAGAAATTTTGAAAAATCCAATTTCTTAGCAATACCAATATACTAAGTTTGGTGTATGTGTATTCAGTGTTCCAAAGAACTATTTGTCCTCAGGTGAACCGTGACTGAGGCTGTTCTTAGTAGCTGATCAATTTTGTTTATGGTGGTCAAAAGGTAAAATAGGCAGCATTTAACATCAAGGAAAACTTCACTACCACCCAATAATCTGCTTTTTCAGTATACCATGTTGCCTTTGCTTTGCTCTCCATGTGCATTCAGTTTGAAATGAGGATTTTTACACAACTAGAAGGGAAAAAACACAAGTCATTATAAAAACACCATGGGAGGTTTCCTGTGATCTGCTATAGTCCCAAAAGCATGGAGAAAGAAAGGTTGTTGCATTTTGTCTGTGACAAAGATATGTTATATATTCAGGTGTATGATCTCACAAAATACCCAGAGCTACACTGCATGCTGTGGTAGAATTAGACTATGTTAGGAATGCAAATATAAGCCATCAAATATTTCTATATAGATCCATTAGTAAGGCTGTACAATCAAGAGTAGCAACACATGACACATTTTAAGAAAGGACTGAGGAAATAAACATCTGTTTAATTATCTGATGGCATTGGAGAAAACATCTTGTGAAAACATTTAGAAGATTATATATCAGGATTGGAGGTTAGCTTATATGTAAGTCAAAATGCCTAGGATAACACTTGCTCAGAGTGAGGCTTCATTAAATGCTAACAAGAGTGTCAAATATAGGAAGAAAAATAGAGACTGGAGAAGGAGGAGAAAAAAGAAAAATATAATGAAATAGAAAAGACCAGACAGGTGTGAGAATATAATCATTTGGTTCAGCAAGAAAAATTAACACTCAATCACAGAAGTAATGGAAATTATTAAAGAAGATAAATAACTAATTGAAACATCTGCATAAAAATTTCTTCACATACTAAAATCCACACTTAAAAGGCAAGTCCATTGCAGTCACTGGTACAAATTATTTAGAGAAGTGGAGAGCACAATAATCATAAACTACAATCTCATAATGACTAATACTAAATGAGAAACTGGGACCACATTCATAGGGGATCATGAATAAGTAAAGAATATCATAACTAAGCAAAAATTAGAGGCAATTAGCTAAGTATGAGTCTGACTAGTCTGTAACTCTGTTTTTTGTTTTTGTTTTTGTTTTTGTTTTTTTCTTAAACCACACTTATTGGGTTTGGTGAATTTGAACACAAATGCAAAAGCAAACAAACAAATAACAAGAAAACAATTCTCTCTAAGGAAAACCACATACTTTTTCTTTTCTCATACAACTTATGCAATACATTCCAAATCCTCTCCACTGCCTCCTTCCCCTAGCTCCCCGTATCTCTCCCCATCTCCCCAGATCTACCCCAATCAACACTCACAAACATCCCCTCCTGCTTCTCCCCAGAAAAGAACAGTTCCCCCAGGGTTATGGTACAATCGGGGCATGGCATAGCAGTATGAAACGAGGCCAGGCATCAATTTTTACATTAAGGATGGGTCAGGAAGTCCAACAGGAGCAAAAGGGTCTCAAGGGCAGGATAAATGGTCAGAGACATTCCCATTGCAGCCTGTAGTTTTTAAAGAACACTAATCCAGATAGCTATAAGATGTACTTAGGGAACCTTGTAGGTTCCATGTCTGTGGCTTTAGTCTCTGAGGACCCCTAAGAGTGCTAGTCAGTTGACACTGTGGGGCTTGTTCTGCTGGTATCAGTGAACCCTCTGGTCTCCACAATCCCTCCTCTCCTTCTTCCGTGGGGTTCCTAATCTCTGCACAATGTTTGGCCCTGGGCCTCTCCATATATACTTGAACTCCTGCCTGAAACTGCAGGATAGGCCAGAAATTAGAGACTGGATAACCTGGAGACTCTTTCTAATGACAAGCTCTGCTCATACCTTGGTACCTAACCAAGTCCTCACCAGAGAGGCCTCCTCCAGTAGCCAAAAACCATATTTATAATAATTCGATTGTTTTCAGTATTGTATTTCCAAATTCCAAATTTTCTACACTATACTTTGGGTCTTTAAATTCTCAAATTTACAACTGTTCTACTCAACGGTTTCCCATTAATGTTAAATAATTTAGTCTACTTGTTCTTTGCTCAAAGTATATTCCTACCTAAGAATTCAGCACTTTCTATTTTCCTTTTGCTTCTCCAAATTTGACTAATGAAGCTAGTTCTGAGTTTGGAAAGAATTATTGGTTTTAAAATATAAACATTAATGTTTCATTGTAATTAAAGTGTTTGGCTGCAAATAACATCCCAACATAAGCATTCTGCAAATGGTGAGTTATATAGCTTCCTTAGCAGAACGGCCTCAGTACACATACCAAAAATACAGGTTCAGATAGGAGTGAGTGAGTATGACCATGAATATGCCATATGGATGATGCGTTTCCTCAAACCAACTATCCAGTGATAAGACATTATTTAGATCTTAAAATTGAAACCTAGATCACATCTTAAGATACTGCTCATAAAAGAATGATTTTCCCAATAACCATGAAATTCAGCCAATAAAACTAAATGTAGATGTTTGAACATATGGTTTACAATACAGGTTAATAACCTATGGGGTAGTGGTGTTCCGTGTTGAAAATTATTATCATTACTTCTGGAACTTTCAAAGGTATTACTGGTGATTGTTAAGCAATTCAAATAGGAGGGTAGTACTTAAAATCACCAGCTCTATGTAACAGAAATTTAAGGAGATAAATGTTAAGCATCCTTAGCACACCAAATTAACTAACCACTACTCACAAATGGCTTTGGTATGAACTACTTGGCAGAAGCCACAAGATTGCCTTTGACAGAAAGAAAGTTGTTATGGAAATGGACATAGAGTAATTCTCTGCAGTATCACTGTGATTGCTATGGTGATGTCTCCTTTCCTGCTGAGAATTCCATTTACCTGTCTCTTCAGAAGGAGCTCATCCTTTTCTTTTCATGAGTTTCCTGGCCAGACAGTACAGATCCTTTGGAGAATTCAGAGTGTAGGGGCACAGATTGAGTTTCAAGGAAAATTGAAGAACACTTCTTGGCTTCCTTCTTCCTTGGAATAATAACTGCTGCTCTCCTCTAAAATGCCCTTTTCTATTACAAATTCCCTGCTGGAGTATGTCTCCTCATTGATTCAGAAAGATTCGGTATGCCATGTTGTATAATAAATTGCCTGCTATAGTGATAACGACGGTATAACATCCTAATGAAATGAGAACTGTCTCTTCCATCCCAGCCAGGTTAGTTGTCTCCCAGCCAGAATGAATATACAGGAGAAACTTATCCAGACTGAGTGACTTCTCTTGCAAGAGTTCTAGTTAATAAAGTTACAAACTACTGACATTTTTTTTTTTCACAAAAACTCCCAAGAGCCATGACATTAGCTGGGATGTCTGCTTTACTAGAGCATTCTCTTAATGAAACGCTCGTTAGCTCTCTCCTTCTAGACTTAACCACATTTAAGATCCCATCATCTATTAGGAATTGAGAATAAAATCAAAGTGTAAATTAAAAATAAAAAACTCTCTCTAATAAACAAAAATTGATAACTACTTTCCAAGCAGATAAACGCTACTATTCACAAATCACTATTGTTAGATTTCTTCTCAGGAACCAGTTCTTCTATGAAACACTTGATAAAAACCTGCCATTGTCCTGACTGTATGAATACCAGTTCCATGTGTATCATCAGGTCTATGAGTCAAGCTGCTATCCACTGGGCATGCACCATAACTCGGCATTCTGACTGATTTGATCTCAGCTCACTGATCACTTTTAAAATAAGATAAAGGGCAACCTTATCTTTGTCTAAATTTTTGTGAGCATAGAAAAAAAAGATGGTTCTATGATAAAAATTCTTAAGAAGCCAAAAACATATATTTAGTTCATCAAAAGATGGTTTTTAATAAAGGTACAGAGGGAGGGGTTAAAAATGACAATTGGCAACTAACATGAAAAGATGCTGATCTTCAGATGGGATTATGGAATTGCAAATTGAAACAAAAGTGAGGTACTGTTATATACAATATAGAATTTCCATATCCAAATGACTATCGCCACATGCTGAAAGATGTAGGGCAATGGGAACAACTTTGTCTCTTTCATTACCTTTCTTTCTTTTCCTTTCTTTCTCTTTCTTTCCTTTCTTTTTTCCTTCCTTCCTTCATTCCTTCATTCCTTCATTTCTCTCTCCTCCCTTCTCTCTCTCCCTCTCTCTCTCTTCTTTCTTCCTTTCTTTTTTCCTTCCTACTTCTTTTGATCTTTATTTCTTTCTTTATTTCCTGTGGTACTAAGCATTGATCTCAAGACTTTGAACACGTTAGGAAAGTGCTATATTTTGAACCACATCTTTAGTGCCACCTATCATTGTTAGTGAGAGTATAAACTATGACAGCCTTTTTGCCACACAGAATTGCAGCTACTTTAAGAACAAGATATGCTTTTGACATATAATCCAGTGATATAAAACAAATCCATCCATAAAATGCTTGCACATGGAAATTTATAGCAATGCTTTTTTTCTGAGATCTTGGATGCTGTAAAAATATTCATTAGGAGGTGAATAGATGAATAAATGATAGAGTATCTAGACAACAGTGTAATATTCAACATTAAAAAGAAATGAGCTATCAAGCCATGAAATTTTGAAAGCATATTACTGAGCAAAAAAAAATCCAATTTGAAATGACTCAATACTGTATGAGTCACACTACATGACACACTGGGAAAGGAAAAAGTAATATAGTAATATCAGAATGGATAGGGTGAGCATATGGAGCTTAGGGACTGTAGATGCAGTGAAATTATTGTGTGTGACAGTGCCTTAGAGGATACATAACATTCAGTATTCATGAAACACTTAGAGTGTGCAATGTGAGAACTGAACTCTGGAAAAAACTATGAATTCAGGGTAATAATTTTGAGTCATGAAAAGTCCCTATGACATAAGTACCAGTGGGTGGGGAATGCTGATGCTGGTGGAGGGGTCATAAATGTTGGGGGCAGCAGACTGTGTATCTTTTCCATGAGCAAGAAATCTCATTAGACAGAGCCCAATAAAAAAAACAAAGGATAACTTGTCCCAAACTAATAGTCTATGACTTTCTTGACTTCATGATTTTCTCATTAGGACCAATGCTCCTTGTATCTTAGAATAAGCCTGAGCTATGGAATTTTAGCTCTAATGGGTATAGATGCTTCTTCTTATGTGTCCTAGAGCAAAGTGAACAGTTTGTACAATGAGAGATGACATGGCTACAAGCACAAGAGTCAACATAGAAGCTTTGCTCACACCAAAGCTGAACTGCATAGGGAGACTGAGCCTACCCATAGTAGAGTTTAAAAGTATTGTTTTGTTTCTCTCTTTATGCACCACCAATATTGATTGAATAACTGCTGCTCCAACAACTTCACAGAATTTCTTTCAAGCTTCCAAACACAGAAATAGGACAAAACAAAAAATGAGTTGGCGTTTCAGAGCACAAATATCTTTGTTTTCATGGAGTTTTAACTTTAAGCCAATTGTTGGTTTTTAGTATGTGGATCTGTAGCTCAGCTGACATATCTAAGAGTGACATATAGACAAGTATTTCAATTCGTACATAATTCTTCCCATCTGTGGCTCTCCAGTCTCATTTCCTTTCAGAAGTAGGAACAAGTAGAAATGTCATATTCAGGGTTTGGGCATGAGAAAATTTTAGGTTTGATTAGTAACCCATTTATAAAGCAAAAGAAGTCTTAAGTGAAATTCAGTAAGAACATGCAGAACAATAACACTTCAGACTAATGTGAAAGTAATGAGTATTCTGATGGGAACTCCACCAAGTTTCAATTTCAATTACCTAGAAAAAAATGTCATTGCTTTTTTGTTCTATTCATTAATATATATGGTGGTGCGTGTGGCAAGCTTATTCCTAAGTATATACAATGCTAATAATATTTTCTGAGTTTAGTTTTTATGGCAAATAAATTCATTCATTTTAAAGCAGTTAATTCTTTTATAATGCCCACAGACATTTTTGCTGTAGTATTTTTCTGGTTTCTGGGCATTCTTTCAATTGCTGAGTTCTCAAAGTTTAAACATCTGTTCTCCCCCTCTCCCCGCCATTTCCCTTTTCCTTCATTTTCCATAGCATTTATTGACTCTGTACAGCATTTAGGCATGTCAAGCATAAGATACAAGTTTCAAAAGATCAAAACTATACTTTAATCCATTATGTTCTTGATAATCTTAGGTTATTAAATGAAAATCCCAGTACCAGGTATGGGATGCTATCTGATGAGTTGATGGCCATGGGTACCCAGAAGCATGAAAAGCAATTCCGGCTATTGTCCCCATTTCTCGACTGTTCAGGAATAGATCATTGTAGGGCATAGAGAACAAAAGCTAGAACTAAGCTGGATGCTTCCTCCCTGCCAAATTCATAGTGCTGGAAGGTGTGATGCAGGGTACCGGAAGAGAAAAGTCAGCAGTGATTTTACCTAGTGCTGGAACCTGAGTGCTCCAATACCAACCTTCCAGGCAAGAGCTGCCCACAAGTGAAATAACGGTATGTCTGTCATGAGGGCAATCAACTACTTTCTTATTGTTTTAAAGCCCATGTCACAGGAGAGAATTCAATTCATGGCTGATCCTACAAACAGACCACAGTGGTGGATGTATTAATCCTTAATAGGGGAACCTACTACCAAATGAATATTTTGTCAAACTTCATTCTAAATATTTCTGGATATGTCCATAGCACAGTGCTTCAATCACTCGCAGAGAAACTTTGTTTTGCAATGGGCAGTAGTTAACACATAGGTATGCGTTCCACATAGGTATGCGTTCCAGATTGTTCTGTTTCAAAATGGGAGAAAGGAAGGAGTCATCACCCTAAATGGATTTAACCTTCTGGTAACCTGCTTTGAATGTGTTCTGTGAATAACAAAGGGACCTTAACGGCTTTAAGGAAGTGATACTTCAGGGTAAAATTGGGGTGCTACATCATCTATACTATTCTGTTAAATACATTCATCATGGGGTGTTAGGAAAAATGGGAAAAAACATTTATGTCCATCTTACTAGGGACTCAGAACTGTTTCAATTCACTGCATTTAATTTCATGTTCTCCTCACAATGATCCATCAAAAAGGTATTATTGTTATTATTATTATTATTATTATTATTATTATTATTATCATTATTATTATTTATATATTATAGTTGAATACTTTGAGACACAGGTAGATAATTATTTGCATGCATAGAAAAATAAATATTGGCACTGATAATTAAACTAGGACCATTTGACACCAGGATCTGTGACGTCACCAAGAATAAAATGTAGAAAACAGAAACAGATGGGCACAGTTGCAACATGGAAGTATACTGTCCCAATTTATCCTTCAAGATGGAATATTAATATTGTAGTTTCTCCTGGGAGAATATTGAGAACCAGGTGTGGTGTGACCTCTGTATTAAGTAATGTGATTGTATCAGTCCCTTCAAGTGGAGAACTGATAGTTCTCAGGAGCCCATGGAAACTAGGACAGAGGAGTTGCAGGGGACACTGGAATTCTGCTTTCTAATGTGACAAACATGAAAGCAAATACCTATCTGCTGCCTCAAGAAACTTCCAAATACAAATTCTTATAAGATGGCTACGATGTTTCCTTTACAATGCTGATACGTTACATTAAGTATCAAATCTTTGAATGCTTAGTGTTCTGCTGAACATTTATGACAATAGACTTATACTTCATAAATTCTCAAAGCTACACAGGCTAGTTCTAACACTATATAAGGTAGCTTACAATTATATCATTTGAATTAATGATAGAAGTTTGCTACTTTCCATAAAAATCTTCCAAGTACTTAAATAATACTAAGTGGTATATATTTAAGAAAATCATAACTGTGCTGCCAAACCAATTTTTATTTTTGCTTCCTCTAGTCAACGAATGTTCAGTCACACATTACAAGAAGTCTGCTTGCTTAGCAAACGGTTACCATTAAAACCACAGTTGTGTTCTAGTTGTTGCTGTTTTTAAGAGTAGCACTGAATATTCTGGAACATTGTCTTCAAGTTGGAGGCTTTGAGTCAACAAAGGTGAAGGTTTTATAAAGATCATGTTGAAGAGCCACTGAAGGCACCAAGTGGGACAGAAATGATAAGAAATAAGCAAGATTTTGTTAAGAAGACCTGGGGATGAATGAGTTCCTTACTGATGGAGAAGTTGGAAAGAGCAGCTGAGATAATGGGGAGACACAGGAGGGTTCCTCTCCATGGGAATCATGTGTGTGAAACTGGGCTTGAGCCTAAAATGAAGTCTGAAATTAGAGTATCATCATAAGGAGTCTTACCAAATAAAACATGAACATGACAGAGGTAGGCTGTCCAAAGTCATCCTACTTTTGGGAAATACAGTTCAGCATTACTCTCATAAACTTTCTAAAGAGAGGTAACTCCTTGCAGATCACAATAAAAGCCATTTTCTCTCAGAAAATTGAGAGAGCCACATCAGCAAACCTTTCCTCAAGGACATCTCCACCATACCACGTATTTCTCAAAACATATTAAAGAGTTTGCTTTGATTAACCCTCCATTATCCATAATTCCTTTAGGGTATTCTAGGTCAACTGTGTTCATCAAATAAGTATTCATATTTTCCTAGATTTGAGATGAGAAAACTCTAAAAGGCTGAGGACATTTTAAAGAGACACTAAACAAAAGTCCTCCAATACTTCGTTTACTGACTCCCAGCAAAGCACCCAACATGGCAGATTTGTAAATGGCCATGCCTTTCCTGAGAAACAAACTGAATTATATTACCCAATGACAAGTCAGAAACAAAGAATGCATGGCATATTTGGTTTAAATAAATACATAATTACCTGAAAGGGAAACACAGTGAATACAAAGAAAAGGACAGTTTGTCTGTCTTTTAAATTTTTCTGTATATAAAATTTATATATTTTATTAATATTATAGTAAGTTATTATATTTACTATAATACATAATCCATTATTATTATTATCATACTTAATTGGCTTAATCTTGAGAACTATTCCTTTACATCAAAACATTTAGGAGCTCTGACATCAGAAGTTCCTATGCTGCTCTACGCAGTCAACTATCACAGACTGAAGTAGAGCCAGCTATCATTACAGGGAAGGAGAGAAAGAAGAAAATGCTTTGTTTAATGTGGGCTCTATCTCAAGCATACAGTATGTAGAAAAAGCAGAAAGTTGGTTTCTATCCCAGTATGCATTTTAGCATCAAGAGAACTGAGTGTTCAGGATTTTAATCCATCTGCTGAAGGTTTACTGAAAATACATATTGAGGTCACTGTGCTATATGTATGATCAAGATCAGCAAACATTTTCTCAAAAATTCCAAATAATAAATATTTTAGCCTCTGACAGCCATATTGCCTGTGTTTACAGTATTTAGCTCTGGGGTTGAAGTGAACAAGTAGTCATGGGAGATATATAAAAGGATGAGCACATCTGTGTGAGGGCTCTGTTTACAAAATTGGGTAAGCAGTAGGCAACAGGCCAATTTGGCTTGAGGCTTTTAGCACCCCAAATAGATCAACAGTCCATGGTGAGACAGTCCCTCCCCACCAACAGCACAGGCAGAGCCTTTAATTCCAAAGAGACCATGTTCTTTTACATACTTTATGTAGACAGTGCCTACCCCAACTCTCAAATGAAAACAGGTCAAAGATAATTTTAGTTCACAACGTTTAGGCAAGTTCAATATTAGCAGGATGTACACACTTGCCCCTAGAGGGGCCTACTAACTCACCTAATAAATATTTTCATTTGATTTCCATTTTTTCTCACAGTTTAGTGTTCCACTTGCAAACTCCTCACTGAGTTCCTACTAAGTTAAGCAGTATTAGAGTCCCAAAGGAGATAGCTTAGGGTTATTAAGTTTTTCTTCAGGTGATATCTCAGAACATATCAGAATTTCTGAACCTAGTGTATTTGATTAACTGTATTGTCCCCACAGCCTTAAGCCTCGAATATCACTTCACTTCAACATTCTTTGAATCTTGATTGCAATATTCTTCTAGAGTAATGCGCCCCTCTTCTCATACAGCTCTTATGTGGAGATGGGAACCCTTAAGGACTATTCTTGTAGTCCCTATATCTTGTGGTAACAGGTTAGAATAAAGAAATAAATTTTGAAATTAGCATGCAGAAAGTTGTTGGATCAAATCTCACCTACGGAGTTCCCGCCTGTGGCTTCCCTTGTCCTGGGAAGCAGCCACAGCCTGCCTGCAGCTGTGGCAGCTCCGAAGTGGGAAGCTACAGGGGTTGCATGGTGTGGGTGGTGTGGCTCTTACCATGCAACTTGCCTTTGATGGGAGCCCGGAACCAATGAAAGAAAGTCATTATTCAGTTTTGTACAAACTTTGGATAGTTTATCTTTTGTTTTGTTTTGTTTTGTTTTAGAGAGAGAATCAATGATCAAGAGATCATTTTAAAATAATTTCTTTTACTATGATTATGATTATTTTTATAGAAGTACAATTTCAGAATTTTTTTTTACAAAACTTATTTCCTCTAAAAAGTGAAAACAATAGCAATAATATGAAATAAGAACTAATAATAATATCCATTAAGTACTTAATAGGTGACACAAACTACGTAATATATCCTAAATCCATTGACATTATATGCAAATATAAGTGAAGACAAAATTCAAAACCAAATCAAATCACAGTGACCAGTAAAAATAGCAGAGAAGTCACTTGTTTGGTGCAGGGGAGATTGCTCAGTTGGTAAAATGTCTGTCAATAATGTGAGAGGCTCTGAATTCCAATTCCTGTTAGTTATGTAAAATGCTGGAAAAGGAAGAATGTTCCTGCAGTCTGGGGACAAGTGGATACCTGGAGCTCATTGGACAGCCAGCCTCAATGCACTCCAGGTTTAGTGAGAGACCTTGTTGCAGAAATTATGGCAGTATACTGCCATAAAAAAGACATCCAATGTCTAACACACACACACACACACACACACACACACACACACACACACACACACTGTTATTTGATCATCTTTCTACAAAATAAAAATTTGTATTCTAGCTTTTATAAGTGTAATTCTGTTTTGAACTGGGCATTCAGGGATGGTTGGAAGCAGATTTGCTTCCAAGATCAAGAAACCTGCTCCCCAGAATTCCCTTGTTTACCAATCAAAGGTGAATTTTTTCACATTCACGATTATGACTTCAAACAGTCTGAATTCTGAGCTAAATATTGAAGACAAGCTCAAGGACAGTTTCATGCAGTACAAAATAAATCACTGGATTACATAGGTGACTTACTCCTTGAATTTTTGACCCTGAAAGTCAGCATCAGGTTCAGTACATTTGTACAATTCAGTAGAAATGCCTACTGCTGGTGGTATCCAAATCACAATTTTAGAAACATCTCTCTAAGTATCATTATCTCAGACTCTTTCTTTCTTTGTTCCTTTACTTCTGCTGGTTAGCTCCTCCCACTGAGTCCACTAGGAAGGCTTGGTCTAATAACAGAAAGAAACTGCTTCCTCACCAAAGGTGATGGACAATACTGAAGGTTTTAAGCTATCTTCATATCTTTTGTCTTCTTCATGATTGTATACTACTTATAGGACTTTGCATAGGTCAGGAATTTAACTCAGTGGTAGCATGCATGAAAGCCTGGGTTTCATTTCCATTACTGACAACAGAAACCGAAAGAAATCTTTGATGCATCAAGAGAATTTCTCCAGACTATCACTTGCTCCATTCTATTCCTGTCATCAATACTGTTGCATAAACTTTTTCTGAGGAGACATCAGCAAATATGCTAACCAGATATGGAGCACCAAAGACAGACCAAATGAATGATTCAACCCAAGTCTAGCCATGTGATTCAGTGTTTATTGAGCTTACGTATAGCAGCACAGATAAAGAGAAATTTATAGGAGACTGAGTGCCTCCCAAATATCCATGTAACCAAAAAGGTTTACCCAGTATGGGTAACAACTTACCATATCTACATAGAAGTCTTGGTTAATTTTTTACCTACTACATAGTCTGGCACATGCCAGATCATGCATAAATGAAGATGAATTACACACAGCTGAGAGAAGGGAGAAGAAGGGATGAAGAAGGGAGAAGAAGGAATAATAGAATGACAAGTAAATGTAAGAGTCTAGTGATTCTCTCTCCCTCCCTCCTTTCATCTCTCTCTTTCTCTGTGTCTCTCTGTCTTTTGCACTCTCTGTCTCTTCCTCTCTGTCTGTCTCTGTCTCTCTGCTCTGTCTCTCCACAAATACACACACACACACACATACACACACATACACACACATACACACACATGCATGCACACATACACACACATGCATGCACACATACCTTCCTGAGGTGACCTCAATAGACTTAATGCTGAGAGTTTCTTACAGGCAATCATAGATGGTTAATTAAGATGATAATGGCTGTTGTTTTCCTAAGATAGTGTTCTAGAGTAGTAGTTTTCTATGTTTCTTCCTTCATCTATAAAATCTGCTGTATTTCCAGGCTATCTATATTTCATCTTCCCCACATTCATGGTTAATCTTGATTGGCAACATGGCAGGATTTGACTTCGCCTAGGAACCTAGGAAATAACCCTTTAGGCATGTCTGTATAGGTATTTCAGGGGAGATTTGAATGAGATGGGGACTCACTCTGGATAAGGGCTATGCAATTCCATGGATGGGGTCCAAGATTGAATGAAAAATGAAAAGTGAACTGAGTATCTATCTTCATCACTTATCTTTGTTTCCAGACTATAGATGCAACATGACCAGATAACTCATCTTCATACCAAGGACTGTATCTCTTCAAACAGAAAGCTAAAACAAGCCTTTCTCCCTTTATGCTGCCTCTTGTCATGTATTTTGAGAAAAGTAACAAATACACACACCGACAGGTTAATGCATACAGACCATTTGAAATCCCACAGAGACCCCAAGCCCCACCTCATTACTACAAATCTGATCCTCTTCTTGAAGCCTTTTTATGTTTTCAAGCTTATTTACTGCAGTCATTGATGTTATACAAACACACACAAAATGAAAAGTGTATACCATCTTAGAATCCTTCATTTCCCTTATTCCCTGGCATTCCATGAGTCACCAATCATTTTTTTTATAAATTTAAAAACATCTCTCTGCCACAACACATCCCTTTGTTGACCCCACTTAGCATTTCCCATGAGCACCGTGTCAGCAAATAAATTCTGGTCTCCCTGGCTCCAATCTCTCTCATTTTATTCTTCACAGTGCTTCAGCCTGAACAATTTCATAAAGCTCAAATCCGATTATTGTGTGCTCTCCTATTCTGCTAAAAACACTTTAATGTCTTTACATTGCCAAAAGAATAAATTTCAGTTACCATAACACTAAGAAGTGCATTTGTAACCTGAACTCTACCAATACATCCAAACCAACCCCCATCTTCTCTCCTAGATAGATTTAACTTTTCAAAAACTAAAGACATATTAGCTATCTGCAAAATCTTAAATGTGCTAGTCTACTTCTCGTCATATCTACTTCAAGTCAAATCATCATATGTTGTTTTGTTTTGTTTTAGCTCCTGCAAATATTCTTTCTTCCATCTCATTCCCTGTACACATGTTCCACTGGACCCCAAAGTGAATTTACAAAACATAGCTAGGTCCTGTCAATCTTCTACCTCTTTCTTCAATTGTTTCCTGCAGCACAGGATTAAAATCCTCATTTCATCCCTTAGTTTATAACATTTCTGTGATATAAGGTCTAATTGTTGCTTCTTTTATCCTCTTCCTGTTGTGTTAAATTAATACCACTCCAGTCAAAATGATCTTTCTCATACTTAAATGAGACAAGATCATGGCTGCTTAAGTGAGTGTGTAAGGAGCCATATTGTAGTTCTTCATCCAGGCCAACAAATGCCTGCTTCTCCTTCATAACTTCATAACTGTAATTTTGCTACTGTTATTAATAATAATTACACAAATAAAAATGAAAATAATGTTATTGTAAATATCTGATACGCAAATAGTCTTAGGCAACTCTTGTGGAACGATTGTTGGATCCCCGAAGAAAGGTTGACACACAAGTTGAGAACTGCTGTCCTAAGATGTCTTCCTTACAAAACCATCAAATGCTGTATTTCCTCCCAATTTCTCTCTTACATCTCTGTTTTACTTTCTTCCTTGCCTTGATCACTGTGAATGTTCACCTTGGTTATTTTAGAACTTATGTATACTCATCCCTACCACAACTACAAGCTCATCTCTTCTTTGCAAAAAGTACCAGTGTAACAGATGTTCCTTTCATGGAATGCTTCCAAGACTTTGTAGAGGTTTTGGCATTGGCATTGTTATTGTTGTTGTTGATGCTGCATGTTCGCTAGTACTTAATTAGTACTTAATCTAGTACTGATTATTTGCTAGGTTCTTCATCATTTTGACATTTGGCTAAAACAGTGTTCTTGGGATTTCCTTCCTTCCCCTTGAAAGCATGGTCCACACCCAGCTTTCATGTTACTATTATAGAATGTAGACTTCTGTTATGTCCTCAAACCACTTCATAATTCCTTGCTGGCATGTTCTATATAACTAGACCTACTAGGAGTAGAAGCTGATTTGTATACATATCCATACCCTCTACATATAGGACAGTTCATAAAATATGGTAGGTATTTTCGGGTAAATAATGATTTTTTATATTCAGCCTATGCCAGGTTGTAGATTAAAATATAATAACTATGATAGTCAGAGTTTATAGCCTTAAGAGTAATAAATAAGCTATTCATCCCTGTGCATATATATCTAGTTTCATCTATTTATCTAGATATCTATCTATTGACCTACATAGCTTACCTATATATCATACTGGAGAGACATATATGTAAATTATAGATAATCCTCAAGTATAATCATTCAAAACAATTATGTACAAAAGGGTATATAGAAGTGATCATTCTTATAATATTCACTAAATATTTGATGATATGTAATGAATAATTTATTGCTGATAATATGATTAGATGTAGTTATAGGCACTTATCTTTTTGCTTTACATATCTTTACACTTATTCATACTGATGCGTTCACAACAAAAACAGAGTAAGGACCAATTAACATGTAATATTTTGTCCATGAGAAATTCCTTAAAATGATTTTTAATTGACTAATAAAAAATAGGTTTGTGGTAACAAGTATTTAAACTCTTAACATTTTATGAAGGACATTAATGAAAAATAATAAGTGTTCATGTTTATGTATATAGTTATAAATATTAAGTGTTTTCTCACATCTATATTTCTGCTTGGTTTCAATTATCTGTTCTGTTTTGGCAATCATATTCACTACCCTTATTTTTGAGGAAAACAACTTTAACAATCCTTTAGAGACCCACAATTTTGTCTCTCTTCTACTGGCATTGCAGAAGAGCTTTAAAATATCCATTATCATTCTTTCATTATATGGATGAATAAGCTTACTTGGGCATTTATTTTCTAATTTTGCAATTTCCCTATCTTCCTAAATTCCAAATCTTGAATCACTCTGCTAACTCAGTACAGTGACCTTCTTTCGAGTGAAGGTGCATCTCCAACTAAGTACTACAACAGATGACTCAAGTACTTCCGTGTACTTTCAGAATGACCAGATGATGGAAGGATTAAGGAATTCCCAATCACAAACACAAAAGAAAAAATGCAAAATCCAAACAAGTACTTCATCTTCTGGAGAGTGTGAACTACAGTACATCAGCCAAAAGACCAACTCTTTAAATCAATGTTAAGTTCTGAGTTTCTAGATTTTTGTACCTACCATCTGACATGTATGCACATGAAAAATCTAACAAAATTAGAATTAAATGTGATTGATAACAACTCCAGTTAGTAAGAATAGTAATATTTTCCTAAGAATACATTTTGAGGCCCAGAAAAAAATAACACAATCACAGATAGAAAGATAAAAGAAAACCAATATCACAGTATTTAAAGTTTTAGAATTGATTTCTCATACTAAGAGCCTGCACCTTTATATCATTTTGTCCTTGGGGGTCCTAGGAGAATTTACTGTTCTAACATATGTACAGTCTTGAATGTGAGTTTAAAATGTGAGACTAAGTCACTGACATAATTTGTGATTTCATAATAAAGTACTACTCAACTTTTCCACAGTAATGAGAAATCTAAAATATTTTGACTATATTTAAATTATTGAATTTTAAAATTATTATTTCACATATACTTACGCATAATTGTTGCTAATGAAATGACAGAAGTAAATATATGACTAAGCCAGTGAAATCAAAATACAGTAGCATTAACTTAGTCCACATACAACTTAATTAATGGGCCATCATTTATCATACCAGACACACCTAGATCTGAGTCTTGGCACTGGGCATCAGATAAGATAACCCTTGAAATTAAGAAAACTTTTGGATTGGGCTAAACCCACAATTTTTGGAAACTGTCAACCTCTCTTATCTTTGTATAATAGACTCTTTCCCAAAAACCTAAGCAGATATTGATAGCATATCCTATTCCTTTCTTAATAGTCAATTAGCTTGCCTGAATAAAAAAAGAAATCCTCAATTAATGACTGCTGATACAGGGGAAAGTAGTGTTTTCCAGGGAAAAGTTCCCTAATTGATTTCCAATACCTAGTGGTCAGCCCTAAAATCATATATATATGGATCAACACTAATGGAATCAGTAAATTATAGGAATATAATTACATATATAATTATATATATATATGAGTAATTTAGGAATTTAGGAATATAATTATATTTAGGAATATAATTTAGGAATATAATTATATATACATGTGTGTGTGTGTGTGTGTGTGTGTGTGTGTGTGTGATTGTATATATTCATATATATAAAACAATAATAATTAAAGAAAAGGCCATAAATTTGAGAGAGAGCTCAGGGGCACAAGAGAAGATGGATAGATGGAAGAAATATTGTAAATACAATATATAAAATATAAAAAACATTTCTGACTAACAAATGATGTCACTTACAACCTTGAGACTATAAATACAGATGCCATTTTGTAAAATGTCCAAGCACTTTTTTCAAGACTGAACAAATCTTTGTTTCTCAGACTGAAATCCAAAATTAGTACCAAATATGTAGTTTAAAAAAAAAATCTAGGTAGATTTTATCTTTGTTTAGCAAATAGAAAGCCCTTATCTAGTTCAAGATAAATAGCATTCACAGATATTTCATTGATATGAACACCCATATTTGATTTATATGCAGATCTGTGTATCTGAAAGAGAGAACAAGATCTTGAGAAATTCTTCTTATTCTCTCCACTTATAACTGAAGAAACTATACCTAAAGAAGTGAGAGTACCTGACACTGTTTTCATCTCTAATACTTTTAAGAACAACAACTCGTACGATAAGTTGCATGAATTCACATTAAAATGCTTGACCACTGCAATCAGCAATACAGGGTAGTGTCATCTCTATCTTTTTGAAAATAATAGATTTTTTTCATCAGTTATCAGACATAAATTGACACTAGCCAATCAAATAATAGTGTAGTTGAGAACCATTTTTACATTTGATAATGACCCCTATTAGTCTTTTATTTCTATGTGAAGCTTCATATACTTGTTACATTTGAAGTAAGCCCAACTCACAAATGGACTAGTGAAAAATTGTAAGTCCTTCTTAACACACTAAATTTAGAGAAACTGAGGCAATCCCTTTGAAAGTTATTGTGACTAAAGGGAAAGAAAGACAAACTCAGAAAAGCAAAACTAAGTAGAAACAGCTTCCACTTTGATCAATTATTTCAAAAGCCTTAAAGTGGTCAGATTACTTCTCTCCAGATCTCTAATTGTATTAGAAATTTTCTAGTGTAAATAGACATTGAATTCCAGCTGGCTTATCCTACATGTCGCGCTTTCAGTGCTTTCTGAATTCTAAAGAACACTAGGCTGTATCTGGGATTGGAATAGGAAGTTTGTGGGTGGGCTAATAACTAGACAGTAAGTTAAATCATAATGGAAATGAAATTAAAAAGCACTGCACTACAGAGAGCTGAGAAGCTGAGAGACTAGGACTGACATAAACATGATCACCAACCCTCCAAGGGACAATGCCATCTGGTTCACTCTAGACACATTTATCAGAAATAACAGACCCCTGGGTTCCTCATTTGCTCTCTTGCTGTGTGTTCAACAGCATATTGGGAAAGGCTATCAATATCGCTCAGAGGGAAGATAGATTTCTTTGGAATTTCTAGGCTGGTCTCTCAAAGTACTGAGTCAAGTGAACATTTCCCATTTCTTCTATTTTTTGAATTGACATATAAAAGTGGTTTATCAGATAATGTTATGACTCAGGCATACCTTGAAATTTTTAAAAGACATTCATATTGATGATCCATGTGTAATTCAGTATTGCATTCTGCTCTCTCATAGGCTGGGACAAAATCTTCAGGGTATAATGAGTAATCCACCTCCAAACATTCCATTTTTGTTATTCTCTTTTAAAACATTGCTTTGGTGAGTAAAAATCAACATAGCTAGCTTTTATTTGACCACTGTGAATTATCTGCTAACTGATTACCTCCAAAAGAGTGAGTGAAGAATATAAGAGAAGATTTGAACTGACTGGGCATTCTCTAGCCAGAAGAAGCCACTCCTGTGTTGTCCTAAAAATGTTGGCCAACAGGTTTCCTTCCTCATCTACATTCTCCTAAGGAAAGGAACAATGTAGAACAGATGAAAAGTACTTTACATATTAATACAAGTGTTTTAAGCAAGCTGAAGGAGGTTCGGGTGGTGGACACCTGGACATAAGGCATATGCCTCACAGAAAGTATATGTTTGGCAATGGATAGTGCTACATTTCAAAAACTGTGAAATCTAATTGAGGCATACAAGTGGTAACAACCAGTAGGACATCAACCTTCAGACTTAGTACGGACAACAAACCAAATCATTCACAGCAACCTTGAAGACAGGTAAATAAAGCAATTCTCAATTTTGATACTTGCATCACCATAGACAGCAATAATTGTATTTCCTCTATATCAAATTACCACCAGGTCCATGTCTTCCAACTACACGAAGGACTGTTTCACAGATCTATAGGTTTAAAGTCTGATGTTGCTCTCATTGGCCTGAAAGGAACATATCAGCAAGACTGTTACTTTCTGGGTCTCTAGCTCTCCACTTCTTTGCCTTCCAAGCTTTCATGGCTGCTTGTACACCTTGGCTTGTAGTTCTCTTTCATTCTCAGACACAGCAGTGTTTAGTGGTTACTTTTGCAATATTACCTCCTTCTCCTCTACTTCATCTTCCATCTTTTAGAAGCTTTGAAATTTTACTTAAACAGACAATTCAGGAAATTTTCAATAATTTAAAATAACTACATTATTCACATTTTTATCAATGAATAATCAAGCTCTTCAAAGACTATCTTCAGATTCTCTGGGTGCTGAAATCGAGGCATTGGCAAACTGCTTTCAGGGGTACCTACAGTCTAGAGAAGATCCTCAGTCTGTTGACTGAAAATAATTCAATATACTGTTAACACAGACGACTCCTTAGCTGATGGTCAGGTGAACGGTCAGGTCTCAGATTCCAGAAATTACTCAAATCCCTTGTCTTGTGACTCTATTTTCCATTTTCAAAGGTAGTTGTAGGGGTTGTGACTTTCTTATGTCATATGCCCCCATCAATGGAACAGTCATCCTGCTTTATTCGCCTAAGGTCTGTGTGATTAAATTGTAATGAAATAGATAGTCTCCCCATGACAAGATTTTTAATAACCTCAGCAAGGCTACTATTGACATACAATGTAGCATAGTCACTGGCACTATAGATTAAGGTAGAAATATTACCCCTCTCCCCACCCATCCAGTTTATTAGGTCCATGTATGTCTAAACTGGGCTCTAACTCCTTTTTCTTAAAGAATGTCTGACCATAATAGAAAATGGAATATAGCTGATCATTTCTCTTAGTATCTATGAACTGCTATGAAAGCCAAGGTATCCTCCAAGAATGAAATAATAACATCAGGTCATGAGAGATGACAAAGACTGTGAGCAGGTGTTGCTTTCAGACACCAAATAATGGTGGCATCACTGACCTGCAAAGGTCAACCACTTGAAACTCACAAAGCATTGGAAGATGAAATTAGCAAAGATGAATTAGCTTTCCTCATATAATTCAGAAAAGGACTACTTACATGAAATTGTATTGAACTTGAGTGTTGCAGTATGTAGGGAGTTTAATGGAAGGAAATAGAATGGGCAAGAGAAATTATCTTAAGTAAATAGAAAAGCAACCACATAACTATGCAACTTGAGGAAGACAATTTTTGAATCTCTCTCTCTCTCTCTCTCCCCACCCCATGTGTGTACATGCATATCAGCACACACACACACACATACACACACACATATATATATGCAAGTTGTGTGTTTATGAAATGTACAAGTGCACATAAATAAGACACAGCAATGTTATGAATTGGTCAATCTCAGTAGAGTGAAATAAATCAGAATATCCCATTGATATTGCCTATAGAGCTACAGTGTGCCTTTACTTTGCACAAAACACAACTACTTTGTTCAATGAAACTCATTAACTGACCAATTCCTTATTTTGCATGAGGCCCAGTTACTATGGCGATATGCCCAGCAAGAACTCTACTTTTTTCTGTATTCCATCGAAGAGTGAAATGATTGACTATCTGGGGTGGTTATTAGCCAAAATTAGTCTGAAGAGCACTGGCTAACATTAGATGAAACAGTACTAGTCAAGAAATTGATATTAAGTTTTTAGAACAATAATTAGTCAAAATTACGGTGATAATTCCTAACAAAACATCCTCTCAGTAAGGAAAAAAGAGAATAGAAATAAATGTCTATTTTTAAACTCTGACTAGGAATAAGAATAACAGAATAAGAATCCAGGTGTACTATATTTTACAAATTGAAGGAGAGGCAAGCAAGAGAATTCTGTGAGCACTCTACTGTGTGCCAGTATAGTGTTAATCTATATGTTCTTATGGTTATTATATTTAATATTCTCAAAAATATGATAGTAGATTCTGCAATGCCTTTCATCGATGTAAAGAAGTTGAGATTCAGAGGAGGAAGGTAAATGAAATGACACTGCTAGGACTAGGCCTTGAATCCAGTACTATGTGATTTTATAGAGACACTCATTTCTACAACTTTCATGTG
Organism: Cricetomys ansorgei; assembly: GCA_026225945.1. NCBI lineage: Eukaryota > Metazoa > Chordata > Mammalia > Rodentia > Nesomyidae > Cricetomys > Cricetomys ansorgei. Next base: position 5,125,881 of record JAMJFZ010001390.1, read on the forward strand.
CAGTATGTTATGTCTAGGAAGCAGGTAACAACTGCTATACCCGCAGACAAAATATATGTAGCAGATCTTATCAATATTATACTATGGGCCTGTTTTAGATTATAAAATCCTTAGACTACAAGTTAACTTTTCAAAGATATATTGTGATGGATCAAGCCCAAGGACAACTGTTAATCTTTGATCAGTGTGATTCCCTGACTTGACATTGTAGACACAAGGATAGGAAAAGATTGTTAGATGAAAATCTGTCAAGGGTGGTTTTACAGAAAGAGAAAATTGAGCTTAAATACTGTATTAAACTTCCTGGATGCTTGTCTGACAGAGTAGGGAAATTTTTAAAAAGTAGTACATTAGTCAGCTAAGATTTCTGTAATGGCATATCACAGGCCCTTTCTTAATCAAGGGAGAATTTATTTGCACACAGAAATGGAGGCTGGAAGTCCATGATGAAGATAAATAGGAGGTTGTGAGCATGTGAGGAAGGGAAGCCTCTAAGCCTCTGTCAGAGGTGACAAGTGGCATTCTCTTCAGGTCTGTCTCTACATCCCATCAACTTATGGTCACAGTGATGTTAGTTTGGGAGTCTACACTAACAATCTCATTTTAATTTCAATGTGGTCACATACTAAGGTACTAGGGGACAGGACTTCAAACTATAGTTTATCTTTTTTGGAGGAAAAATACAATTCATTCCATAACACAGAACAGGGAAACATCAAAAGAATCACTGAGAGTTTTGGGGAAACAAAATAAAATGTATATTTTAATATTAAGTTATATTAATGATGTTATGTTTATATATAATTATTCTAAAATTGATATTAATTTTATGCAATTTCATTTATGCAAATGAAGTCATAGGATTAACTATGTCCTGTATTGGTATTTCCATTGCTACTAATAAGAATACATAGTCTTAAATTTCAGCTAGAAATCTTAATCTGGTTTAAAGTGGAGTTTTAGCTTTGTTTATGTGTTTGTTTTGTTGCTTTTGTCTATTATTTTATCTAGAGATACATTCATTCTTTTTTCTGTAGCCCCAAGGACAGCTACTGAGATGTGCAATACTTATTTCAAGAAAAAATTATTCTTTACTATCATGGACTGCTGCATCACTTGCTGCCTACAGTTCTAACTGGGAAGGTTAGGGAAAATGAAGAAATGAAGAAGGGGAGTTCCAGAGGCTTCCACGTGCTACACTGAAAATAAAGATCAGGACCTACTTCAGCTTTTCCATGAATAGGCAGGAAGCAATTGGATGTTATAGTTTTTCTTGATAGGTTGGTCTTTCCTTAGTTATTAGACTATAGAATATCCCAATTAATTAAAATGGAGCCATTAATGCCTTAATGACAGTGTCTAAAAATGTGAAAGGCAGACCCATTGTCTCAGAGTAAGAGGTGAACAGCCTAGCTTTTCATTTATTTTGTCAGAGAACAAAGATTGATTCTTAAATCTACCAAGGTTTGTGCTGCTTTCTCTTGTTATGGGCCTGAAATTGGTTGTCAGAAGTAAGCGTAGCTGAAATATTATCTGTACTGAACAAATAAAATAGGGTAGTATTCCCTAGGCTATGCTTAAAGTGGAAGAAAAACAAAGATTTTTCAGAGAAAACTGGCATGATGATAATATTGCACCAATTTGGTTTGAACTCTCAAGTCACTGGAATTCCAAAGGTGGAGGCCAACTTGTTGGATGTCAGTCATAGACAATTTAATTAAGGAGATGGAATGCATTTAGTAAATTCAAGTGGACCATACCAGTACATTTTACAGTAGCATCTAATGTTATGGCTACTTAATAAAATGCTTACTATTATGTTTGATAGATCAATTATTCATCAAATTAGTGGTGAGACACTGACACACAAAATCATAGCTGCTTAACTTAGGAAAATTTTCAATAATAGTGTCAAATTTTATTAAAGTCAATAGCTTCCAACATAGTAGTATACAAAAGTAGTCACGACAGAGTATACTCAGGCAAAATCATAAGCAGCACTCTATAAAAGCATTGTGGGCAAAAGAGGATAATACCACAGAGATAAAGAAAGCACATCTCCAAACATAGGTGATGTTGTTTAGCTTCAATAGGGGTCAAGCCAGAAATAGACATACAAGTTATTCATAGGTTCCCCTACAAGTAAAGACCCCTCAGTGTTCCTAATGAGATTTTCACCTGTCTAATCCTAAGTGTCTGGCACTTTGGGCACTACTCCACAGGTGAGGACAGGTAGTTAGTACGTTCTTCCTAGTGTAAGATATCTATTACAGTAATCATAGTGCCCAGTGTGTTCATGTCCCCACATCCATTTCTTTGGATGGGCAACTTCCATGTTAAATAGGACTGGTATAGAACTGTAGAAATTATAGTATGTGGCATCACATGCTATGTCATTAAAGAAACCATGGTTTCTGCCTTGGGTGCTCCCTAAAGTCTATGAAGAAATTCATGGAGAAATTCACATAAGAGGAAAGGCAACCCACAAGCAGTCAGCATCAACTGACTGGCCATAGGAGGCCATTTTAACAGTTTTCATGAGTGAATGAAGAGTCCTGAATGGTTCAAGGTTTGTAGAAAAATATGCACCCTTATGATGCACAGAAACTATGACATAGCCCATGATTTTGGGGCAATTTAGAAGCTAGTGTAAGAGTTAATTTTTAATATCAACTTTTAATATCAACTAGAGTGACCTGGAAAGTGGGAACCTTAGTTGAAATAATGCCCAGATTACATTGTATTGATTAGCTGTACACAAATCCATCTAGCATGGAACAGGGGTTCCTTCCTATAGTGCTCTTACCATGACAGATACTTGTAACATACACACACACACACACACACACACACACACACACACACTACCCATTCTTGTAAGATACTGTCTTGATTGGTGATTGATGTGAGATGGCCCAGTCTACTCTGGGCAACATCATTTGTGCTGTATAACAAAGCTAGCTGAGCATGAGCCAGATAGCAAGCTTACAGGCTTTACTTTGAGCTCCTTCCTAAATTCCAGTCCTGACTTCCCTCAGTGAGGAGTTGCGACCTGGAAGTGGAATCCAAATAACCCTTCCCTCTTCTAAGTTGTTTTTGGTATTTAATCATAGGAAGAAAGAAAAAGTAAACTAGAATAGGTGGTAATAGCTAATAATGCATTTATATACTCTACTACTGAAATAACTTGTTAAAATCCCCAGTGTTGCTTATCTACCCCATGAAATATTAATTGTTTCCTTTAAATGTATGTATGAGTGTTCCATGCGCTTGTGATTGTTTTGTGCTAGATACATCCAGGCTCAGTTCATCAATATTTTATTGTCTCATGCTAGACAAAGGAAATAAACTCAATATTGAGCTGTTAAATAAATACAACTGAAAAGACCATGCAAATGTTACATTGTAATCAGGTAAAGATGTTCCCTTTTACATGGGTGGTGCTGCATGTGCTTAGTCATACGAAGTTTTACACAGTGTATAAAACTGTGCCAGGAAGATATATACCTGTGAAACATGATTACCCACTGAAGAGTTCTTTTCCTCACCTAAAAAAATAAAATATGAAAGCACTTCTGCTTTCATTAGTAACAATGTTCTATTTCAATATAAGAGAGACCAAGTGGTAGAAAGAAATAACTATGCAATTTAGATTTCTCATAAACTAGCATTAATTAATTCTCCCCACTGAAAAGGCTAAGGAATCAGGAAAGAATTGTAGGGCCTTTAAGGAAATATCATCCTAACAATTTACAAGCAGATTCCATGCAACCTACTGGCAAAAAAGACATACAACCATTCTTTTTCCCATCTATATGAAAGTCCTGAAGTAGTTGATCTTTAAAAATTGGGAACTGTGCTGCTGTTTCCTGGAAGTAATTAGGTTGCATCTTTCTGCCCACATTTACATCTGTGGGAGTCCTTTCCCTTGTTAAAAACTATGAAATTTACAGTACTGAAAAAATAAGAATGAAAGAATTATGTACATCTCTGGGACTTAAATTTATAGAATAGAGAAAGAGAAAAATCGACTATCAGACTAAAATAGAGAAGTGATGTTACCTTTCAAAGTAAACATCATAAGAAAGCAATAAATAATGATACTAAACAATGATGGAGACAAAAGTTGAGAGGTAGACAAATGACAAATCCACAATGAATGGTCCCCTCGCCTCAGCCTTTCAACTGCCTCTACACATTAGAAGGTTACAATTCTCTCCATCTGGATGTCAAAGATCTAGAAACCAGACTTGATTCCTCTCTCCTGCCCTTTCCCAATAGACTGGAGATCTCATTGTCTCTATCTCTCTATGGTGTGTTCTGTAATCCAATCATTTTGTATCTCCTCCACTGCTACCACACTGGGTTGAGTAATCATTGTCTGACCTAGATTATGGCACTGCTCTACAAATCTGTCCTCTGTCTTTTAGCTTGACCATTCATGGTCTATTCTATAAAACCTTTCACTTTAACCTTCAAAACCGATCCTAATTTCCTTGCATGGTACTATGTGAGAACCTATTATCTTTGACTCCTCTGTTATCACCCCAACTTTAGCTTCTTCGCCCCTCCCTGTTGTTCCCTGGAGTCATCATGCTCCTATTCCCTCCTCCCACAGATTTGGTGTCTGATCCCTCCAGGATCTGCACTCAGGAATATCTTTCACTCACTATATTGAAAAGGCTAATGCTTTTTCCTTCCAATTTTGGAACAAATAGTATCTTCATCTGACCACATTCTATTAATAACTACCTTTAGTACTTTTCCTACTACCTACCCCTTATTATACTGTAAGTACTCATTACAGTATAGTACACTGCTCTGCAAACTCATACTGTATTTCACACATGCATAGCATTTTTGAACACATCATTGCTATATCATGTTCCAAGTGCTGCCATAAGAAACCACTACAAACATGTAGCTTCCAATAGCATGGATTTACTACCTCGCAATTCTAGAGGTATCAGTATGTTAAAGGGATTGTCCTTTCTCTGCAGACTGCAAGACAGAACTCTCCTGACTCTGGTTGTTGCTTGAAATTTTGATATTCTTTGGTTTGCAGTTGCATAATTCTCATCTGCCTTCCTTTCCCATAACATTCTCCTTGGTGTCTCTTTGTTTTTTTCTCATTAGTCACTAGTCATATGGAACCAAGCGTCCATACTACTTTAGCCTGGTGGAATCTGCATATGAGATATTTATCATATTAACTAAAGACCTAATGCTCAAATGACATCATGTTCTTATGTTCTGGCAACCAGAACTTCAGTTTGTTTAGGGGAAGATCAAAATTCTCCCTCACAACCATTCCTAAAATATTTATTTAAATTAAATAAACGAAGACATGAAAGCAGCACATGTTCTTAAAAGTGCATCTTCACTGGAAGAAATGTGAGAGGCACTTCTCTAGATATGCAAATCTTAAGGGCAGTCCTAGCAGGGAGATGGACCTAACTGTAATCTTTGCTTCTTTTGTCAATTTGTAGAAAAGATCTTGTTATAATAAATGTTACAAGGTTGTATACTGTATTTTATAATGTGATTTCATAATACAAAAATGTGATTCCTTAAAATGCATAAATCAATAAATAATTACCATAGACAGTTTAATATTGAATGTGGTTTTACAAACTCTTCCAGGACCCCATATCCTCTCTGCTTTGAATGGCATCATAAGGGTCACTGTCTCAGGAAACCAGAAGGCAGCAATCTGATTTAGCATTCCATCAGTGAGGGAAAAACCAAAGCATATCATCATAAATGAGACAGTCACTGCTCCATTATTTGCAAATATATGCTTCCCTTTAATTTCCCTGTTGTGCAGCTTCATATCTAAATCCCATGAAGCTCTTATCCTTTTTGATTATTAAATAATAAATTATAAGTGGATCATAAATAAACAAATTATGGGATAGTTGTTCTGCTCCAGAGCTCAACACAGGTTTACCACTTTTCATTGTTATCTTCCTATACTCCGCTTTCACTCAGAATTCACATTTATGTCCAGAAGCATCAATGTTCAATCTAAACAAGAGCATTTCTCAGGTTAGGGTCAGGAGATGTCTTATTCCATATTCTCTTTTCTAGGCAAACAAATCCTTCACACACATGTACCCACATGCACAGACACATTTAAATACAGACTGAAAATCACAAAAAGCTAAAATGTCAATAAGGAGGAATAGTGTGTCCATAATTTCCCACAAGGACAGATTGTGTACAACTGGTGGTCCTCTCCATGAATTAAGCAGTAACCCATAGTTTTTAGTGACTATGCTGTAATCAGAATGTGTTTTCCATGGTCATCAATTTTGCTTGCTATAATTAGAAACTGTTCCTAGTAGAGAGAATTTCTCAAAATCCATCATAGATGCACCATAGGAAACGTACTTGCACTTTAGGTAAGTCAATTGATTCAAAGCCCATTTAAATGATGCACGGATATGATACTGGTACTTGAGTCTTACAAAAAATAAAGGTAGAAATACAAATTACAAATTCTTAAGAAGCATCCACCCAGAAGGTAAGCAACCTAGGGGGGAAAAAAAGAGGAAGAATGTCTATCACGCTCAAGAGCTAACTCTTGAGAGAACCCATTAAAGTCAATCATTCTTTGCTTATGGCTTTGCAGTCTTCTCTTTATACATGTATGTATAAATACATTATCATTGTATTTAGCTGTTTGATTCTTCTGTCAGATTATGAGTTCTTTAATGACCCTGAGGGTTACTTCATTTATTTATGTTTATCTAACAGTAAGTATAAAGCCTAGCTTAGAGTTGGGACTCGGTGCATGCATATGGAATGATTATGTAACTAATCCTAGAGATGGTTATTAATCCTTAGACCTCTGATCCTCTTGCTAAGCTTTACTATGTTTGTCTTCATCATACCAAAACATCCAACACTTAATGCTTTAACGCTCATTTCCACAATCACAAATTAAGGAAATTAACATACTCCAAATTACAAGATATGAGATAAAATCAAAAATGATCATCCACCTAAAATAGTTTATTGTATCGAGTTTGTTTGTTTTTACTTTTTTTTTTTTTTTTTTAGAAAAAGAGTGCTTGATTTAGGAAGGATTAAACAGGGTGGTGCTGCTGAATTCAAGCAAGTACGGAAAATGATAATGATTATTTACCTGTGCTATGATCATCCTATTTGTTTCATCTATCACATATTGCACAGGATATGTAATCAGGCAGTCCAAATTTTAATTGCTGCTTTGCACATTAGTTCTGACTGGATTTAATCAAATCATTAACACCTTTTGGTTACAGGAGAATATAAGTTACAACCTGAGGTAACCTCAGCATGAATTATACCGATGAATCCTAAGATCAGACTTGCTTTGTTGATTGCATTTATCAATACATTAATTTACTGATTAACTGGTTTCTGCTCATTTTTTGATCAGCAGTGTAGCGCCTACCTACTACAAACCAGGACATCACCTACCTTGAAACTCATTAAGTGTAGTTTCTTTACACAAACTCAGGAGGCATGCAGAATGCAGTAAGACAGACACTGTAAAACTGGAAAGGGTTATATTACAAAATTTCTATCTTTATTGAGTTGAAAACAACTAATTTTTTAAATCATTGACCAGAACTGAATTCCAATATGTAAGAAGGATTATAACTTTAGGATTAGATGCTGAATATGCAAATTATGTAGTGTCACCTTGAATTTGCAGTTTTATCTCCCTGAAGTCCAGTGTTATTATCTGGGCAATAGCATTAAAAAACGGGCTTCATTAAATCAGATGATACAAATTGCATAGTGCTCAATGTTTAGTGGAGGAGTAGAGGTACATAAAGACTCTGCCTGAGGGGAAGCAGGGTTTCACTACTTCTGGGAATCCAGAATGTACACAGGTAGTTGAAATCAGAAAGTGATTTTCAAGAAAAGTGTTGAAGAGGAAAGACCAAAGAGATGGATATCATTATAAAAAAAAAAAGTAAATGAAAAATAGAGTAGTTGCCAGACATATTATAGTTCTTCCAAACAAACCTCGAAGACTCTTGAAATGTTTTTTAAACTTTATTATTGTATATTGTACATTATGAAAAACCTACTTCTTCAATCCATGCCTTTCTTTTTATCCTTTCTTCCTATCTGAAGTCCAATATTAGTTTCAGGGTATTCTTGCACTTAAAATATACTTGTATTGCTGAAACTGACACAGGAAAAAGTGAGGGATAATAGCGTTAAACACATTGGCACAGGAGTCAACATCCTGAACAGAACACTGTTGAACAAGTGCCCTCGCTTGCTCAGGCATTAAGATCAGTGATTAATAAATGGGACATCGTGAAATGGAAAAGCTTCTGTAGAGCAAATGACACTGTCAATAAGACAAACTGGCAGCCTACAGAATGGGAAAAGATATTCACCAACTCCTCTTCTGATAGAGGGCTAATATCCAGATATGTAAATAACTCAAGAAACTAGACATCAACAAACTAAGTAACCCAATTAAAACATGGGGTGCAGAACTGAACAAAGAATTCTCAAAAGAGAAAACTCAAATGGCTGAGAAACAAAGAAATGTCATCATTAGCCATCTGGGAAAAATAAATCAAATCCACTTTGAGATTCCATCTTACACCTGTCAGAATGGCTAAGATCAATAATTCAAATGACAGTTCATGCTGGCAAGGAAGTGCAAACTTGTACAACCTCTGTGGAATCAATATGGCAATTCCTCAGGAAATTGGAAGGCAACCCACCTCAAAACCTTATTATACCAATCCTGAGCATATACCCCAAGGACATTCCATCCTACCACAAGTATGCTTACTCAATTATATTTACAGTAGTGTTTTTCATAATAGGCAGAAACTGGAAACAACCTAGATGCCCCTCATCTGAAGAATGGATAAAGAAATTGTGGTACATTTACTCAGCTGTCAAAAAAATGATTGCATGAATTTCACAGGTAAATAGAAGGAACTAGAAAAATTCATCCTGAATGAGGTAACTCATCTCAGAAGGATAAACATGGCGTGTATTTACTTACATGTAGATACTAACTGTTAATCAAAGAACAGAGGTGCTGGGATTCACAAATCCAGAGAAACTATGCCACAAGAAGAGCCCCACTGGGGACACACCGTGGGGATCTCCCTTGCAAAGGAGAAACAGAAAAGAAGATACAGGAGAGTCAGGGAATGACGGAAACTGGAAGAGAAGAGACCAGGAAGGCAGGGAGAGGTGGATGGAGAGAATATATGGAAAGAAAGCCAGAACTGGATGACATTTAAGGGAGAATTGGGAGGCCTAATGCAGTGGAGCTCACTGGAATCAACAAAGGAGACCCTAGCAAGGACCTCTGTCAGGGAGCCTACACAGGCCATCTCATATAAGAAGCAAGACTTCCAGTGGTGGGACTGGGATTCCATCCTAGCCACAAAAACTTCAAACTGTGGCCTATCCTCCCTGCAAGATCCACTGGGACAATGGAAGGGCAGAACACCAAACTAAAGGAGAGAAACCATGACCAACCAATATATCAGGGCAGCCCAGGAACTAGGGTCTAGACAGTCAGGACAGGACTTCTAATATTATTTTGCTCTCCTCATTGATTAACACCTAGCCTTATCCTCAACAGAGAGGATCCCCATGGCAGCTGAAGGGAGCAGATGCAGAAGCCTAGGGACAAACAAAATGCAGAAACTCAGGAACCCCACTGAAGAAGTGGAGGAGAGATTACTGGGACCAAAGAGGTCGAGGACACCAGAAGAACAAACTCCATGGAGTCGACTGACCAGCACTCTCAGGGGCTCACAGAGCCTGAAGCAGCAGACATGGAACCTTTGGGTATCCTAAATGTCTTGAGTGTTTGCCTGATCTGGTGCTCTGACAAAACTCATACAGACTGGAATAGGGGGAGATGTTCCTGAACCTCTTGTCTGCCCTTGAGTACATTGTCCCCCTACTGGATTGCCTAGTCCAACGTTGAAGTAGGAATTGTGCCTGACACTGTTCCATCTTGATGTGTGCTATGTTTGAGCAGTAACACTGGGAATACTGCTCTTTATTCTTGAGTGGGGGTTAGGTTGGAGGTAGATCTGGGTGAAAGGGAAGATGGGGTGATCTGGGAGAAAGGACAGCTGGAAGGTGGTTGGTATGTAATATATGAGAGAAGAAAATTTCTAATAAATAAATTTAAAATATGCACTTGTAAAAAAAAATCCAAAAAGTCAGGCAGTGATGGTACACACTTTTAATCCCAGTACTTGGGAGGCAGAGGCAGGTGGATCTTTGTGAGTTTGATGCCAGCCTGGTCTACATAGTAAGTTCCAGGACAGCCAGAGTTACAACAGAGAAACCCTGTCTTGAAAACCCAAAAATTAAAAAAAATGTACTAATGTACTTGTGGTGAATAAGACCAATATATGTAACTATTTGGGATTTCTGTTTTTTTGTGTGTTTTTTAACACTTTACTATTGTTGAGAGAGAGAGAGAGAATATGTATGAGTCCAAGCTCATGTGTGTAGAGGCTAGTATTCTCAAATCTTACCTGAAGATATATATATATATATATATGTATGTGTATATATATATATATATATATATATATATATATATAGGCATTGGATATGAATTATTACAAATATTTACTTACTTTATCAACTATATCCAGTTATTTTAACCAACCCTAACCCATTCTCTAAGATATTTTAAATCTCTGGAGAGAAAATAGAAGAGGCCCCTTCTCTTCTTATTTTAGTTTCTAAACCTGTTTCCTATGTTAAATCCTCAACTGTCCACTAGTTAAGACTTAGAAGCCGGACACTATAGCTTCACCCTTCAGTCCTTCAGGACAGCTTCTGCCCCCTTCCCTCCATTTTCCTGATTCCTTCCCCTGTTTTGTCACCTCTATGCCAGGTTTTAGTGTTTTTCTGAGAATCTGTCTCCACTGCTTTAACAAATGGCTTTCTTGATTCCCCCTGAATTTAAATATATCACAGTCTCTGTACAGAAAGCATTGAGATTTTCAGGATGAAACTGGAAGCACAGACACACGTGTACACAAAAGTCTGAAGCCGGCTGACTAGAGTTACATTGGATAAGGGAAACTGGTGTTTGGGATTATTATCTTCAACCTATTGCACAAGCAGTGCAAAATATAGGGCATATAAACAGAATGTCTTATAAGGGCATAAATCCCCCCCCCACACACATACATGCACACATATACACACACACCAGCAGCAGCACCAGCACCACCACCAGCAGCAAAAACAACACATCTAAATAATCTAAAGGAATCCTTACTCATTTTAGAGGCAACTGGTACCTCTCAAGACCTTGAAGACTGGAGAACCTAGTTCCAGCTGTAATTGTTGGCCAGTTTTTTGTTCTCCATCACTTTCTTTATGCAGGTGAAGTTCTTGGCTCAACATGTGTGTTTAACCTGGTACCACTGGTAGCTTTCCATCAATCACTACCACCTAGCTAGCAAAGGATAAATAATCATTGGTCAACAAAGAATGTAAAATCAAAGACCCCCAGCTCTTTAACTTTCAGTAGATTTACTAAAATTTTCCTCATTTCACCTCTAGGTGCACTAAACTACAAAGTGTGTTATTTGACATTAACGGGGGTCATTATAAGATAACATGTACAACCAATTCTCTATATTTTTTCACAAACATTTTCTCACCTTGCAATTATACCTCAATTAAAATAAGTTTCTTAAGAGTATGTATTCATCTTTTCTAGTCCATATAATATGTGTCCAGTGTTCTACAGAAAAGGCAATACCTTACTGTTTTTTTCAACTATGAGCTGAGTATATTCTTTAAGTAATTCTTCAGAGCTTTCTTGAAAGCAAGGTGAGTATTCTAATATATGTGTGCATTTTTGGTACCTAGGAAATTGAGTTTGAATATATAGGAAGATTTATTTTTAGTAGTTTAAAGAAGATTGGAGACTTTTAAATAAATATATAAATGTTGCATTTTCTAATATTTAAAGTTACAACCAATATCTGAATTGTAAACACTCTATATTAGAAAAGTGTCTTGAATATAATTTATGTCAGGGATAAAATGGCTGGTCTATACAAAGTGGAGACCTGTGCAGTGTAAACTTGAAAAACTAAAATCTGATTTACAGACAAGATTCTACTTATTAAATGCAAACCACCTCTGAATATAGCTTCTATCATCAATTAGAACTCTATAGGAATAAGAAAATTTGCCAGTAAATTGGTAAAAACATGTAATCCCTGATATTTCTTAACCTTTACTGTTATAATTCAAACTTTATCAGGCTCCTTCAGTCTCATGACTCATAGTGTATGATATGAAGAAACCGACAGTGATTTCACTAAATTTTTGTGGGGTTAAACTAAGTTATGTTTTCCCAGAAATTGTTTATAGCATAAGCCACCAAATTATAGTCTTTTTCTATTTACAGAGTTTCAGTAAAAGAATGGAGATGCTGTGCCCCTATGTACTCTCTCTATGTGAATATAGGAATTGCAACTCATAAGTGAAGTTAGTATCAATGACCATGAACATCCACTTTTGACCTGGAGATAAGTGACTGCATGACTCACATTTACTTATTTAACCATTCATAGTTTGCTTACAGGATTTTGATAAATGTCAATGAGAAACAAATCTTCCAGAATAACCAAATAGGGGACATATTTCATTTATTTTAGGAAGTAAAAATTTTGACTTTTTTAAGTGCCAATGCAAAAATCGTCGGAAATAATATTCATTTTCCCCCAAAGGAGTCCTAGAAAATGTTGAGCATGTAAAAGGAAAATATGAAAACCTGGAAACAGGTTAAGTGTTTCAGCAGTTCAGGAGGTGTGATGTGGCAGCTGACTCCTCACACTGTAGATTGAACATCACCTCTCTCCCCTCACCTTCTTCCCACTTTCCATACACGCATAAGACCTTGGATGACTTCAACGTCAGTGACTTCATAAACCTGGAATGCACTGAAATTGACTGAAACTAGAATTTTCCTTCTGCCAGCTCCAAAGTTGCCCAGCTTTGTGACAAAGTAACTGACAGAATTTGGCAATTAAGCTGTGCTCACATTAGACAGGGATCACTTTGTTTTTTTTTCAAAAATGTGTTCAGGTTCCAAATTATTAAGCAGCACACTGACAGTGTTCTCAGGAACAAACTGAATTTTTAAATAAATGATCGTGATTTTGTTGCTTCATTTGTGAAAACTGTAAAATAATGAAGGTGATTAAGTTAGTGGTAAAAATAAGAATTTAAAATAAAAAAAATGATAACCTTGCCATGCTACTTAATTTTTCTATACTTTAAATTATGTATCTGTAAAATGTAGGATTAGAGCTAGGGTTAGGGTTAGCCCCATCCATGTGAGGATATGATAAATGCTAAATACCTTCTTAAAGCTATCTATATTATGATTACCTCCATAATTAAATGCAGGTAATGTGCACTTGGTTATTTCAGCTGGAGGAAAAAGAAAGTTGAAACTTGGTGAGGTTAAATGAGTCCTCTGGCCATGTTGGTGAAGCATAAGCAGAACTTAAATTTTATTAGGTTTCTCAAACAGAGTCGTCAACTGTGGATGAAGAAATCTCCCCTAGGCCACTCACATCCCAAATAATCACTCCCAGTGACCTTGTCAGAAAAAACAAGACCAAAGCAGAAGCCAGGATGCCCTTCCTAGCCTTTAAGTATATAAAGAAAAAGTAGTTTTGACAGACCTTTCAGCTAAGTGGATTTAAACAAAGCTGTTAGGCTTCCCGTGACAAGATGATCAAGGCAAAAATAAATAAATAAATAAATAAATAAATAAATAAATAAATAAATAAATAAATAAATAAATAAATAAATAAATAAATAAATAAAGCAGGCATTGCCAACACCTGAAACTGAAATACAGCCATCTCTGTGACACAACAGATTATTACAATATTCAAAGTGAACCCATTTGTGAAGCTGGTTTGATCAAACTGTCAGGCTACGTCAAACATAGCATCCCTCAACTTGGTAATGAATATTCTAATCGGTGTGTTAGACCAGCAAAAAGCTTTTGGTCCACAAATGAAGGCCTAGATCTAACAAATAAAATGACAGATAGCTCCACCAAACTTTAATTAAAAACAAATAACTACTAATATTTTAGTCTAATCATGATATAGATATTAAATATTGCAAGAGGGCATATTTATACTAAAATATTTCTTATTAAATATCTCATATTCAGTTTAAACCAGATAATATGGATTTTACCTATCAGATCTAGCAGGCACATGCAGTAGAAACTCTTTTTCCTAGGCCTGGGTATCCAATACAGTAGTATTTGGAGATAAAAATTTTAGAGATACCCAGATTCGTTTAAGGTCCTTATGATAGGGTCATGGAGAACATCACAAACAGTAACAGCAAGGATCCTCCTTTTTGTCTCCAGAGAGTGCACAAAAGAACACAGGCATACAGAGCAAGACAGCAACTTCCAATAAAAAAGAGGAAGAGACGATAGAATGTATGCTACCTTGCAGGAAAATTCAGCTTGGGCTTTCTAGCTTCTGGATCTGTGATTAACTTGCCAAGTCTGTGGTAGTTTTGTTATAACAGCCAAACATGACATAGAAATACTATGTAATTTGGATAGCAAGAGCTATGTCTTCTCATTCAAAGTCATCCCCAACATAGACGACATCAATTTGCCTAGATTTCTTTGGTCTCATAGTATTAACCCTAAAATGAATTCATGTCTAGTAAAGATAGTGCAATGTGTTCCCAGTACTTCTCTCACTATAGACAGTATCACTACCTGTTTGTCTACATCCACATCTGCTATCCTGCTGTGCATCTGTAAACCAGAGTTCTATTTCACTTTGCCCCATTCAACATCTTTCCAGTGACTGTTACTCAACAATCTTTTATACATTCTCTTCTTCATTAAATCTCAGTCCATTTCCTATGGCTCTGCGGCTGGTATTTTTATCTAAGAGCAGGTTTAGTAACTTCAGATAAGATAGCAAACAATTTCCTGAAGCTTGTGAATGAACAGTGAATTTCAATTTTCCCCTGTCCTGCAGAAAATATGAGTTCTGTAGAATTGTTGTGAAATTGAGTCCAGGGTTCCAAATTCTTGGATAAATTTTGTGTGCGGCCTCCCATCTCTTCCTTGCTAATAAACTATTTCCCTTATAACTTCACACAAGTTTAGCTAGATGGACCACTGGAGATTTCAAAACGTTAATCTACTAAAAAAATTAGCTCTTCACAATGAACTAAGATTTTATTGAATGTTTTCCAATTTGAGATACTTTTTTCCTGAACTCTCCTACACACACATAAAATGCAATACCTGAAACATACACTATTTTTTTGCAGTGATTAAAACTGAATCTAGGCCTCCAATGCTAGGCAAATGTTGCACCAAGGATGTATTCTCAGTCCTACTGTTACTCTTTTTTTTTTTTTTAAGACAGCATCTCCTTCAGCTGTCCCAGTTGGCTTGAATCTGTGATCTTCATTCTTCATCTTTCCTCATAGCTGGCATTATAAACTGGTACCATAAAACCCAGCTACTACAAGACTATTAACCTTACGTATTTCTTATTCATCTTTAAACGTAATTAGCAAGGCACTAAATATGCACCCGTGTCTCATTACATCCAGTAATGATTAATTTATGACAATGTTAATTTGAGTTATACCCAATTATTTATAATTTTTGAAATTATTTCTGAGTCTTACTATATCGCTAGTTTCATGGGAAAACAGGAGAAAAATGTTAGCCTGGAAAACATAATTAACTCTCAATGAATCTGTGGTATAGAAGTTGCAAAGGTATAAAGAGGATTGTGCTTTATGGAATTTACTTTATGTTTCCTGTATATTGACCTTGACCCTTGAAAGTTTATTTTATTTTTGACCCTAAACCTACTAGCACAGGACAGAATTGCTTGCTCTGATGGACCTTGAGCCTAAGTGTCATTTACTAGTAAAACCTATTAGAGCACATTCAGCTTTAGGAAAGTCAAGGTTCCATGCTACAAGTTGAGGGAAAATGATTCTTGGGAGGAAAAGTTTTCCAAATTATGCAAAGAATGAAATTTACTCAAGTTTTAAAGATTCAAAGGGAGAGAATATATATTCAGTAATGCTTGTTTAACTGACTTGGGCTGAGCTGTTCCACCCCAAAATAGACATATTTTACATAAGAATGCTATATACTGGTTTATTATAAGTTCCACAAACCAGGTTTCTTCTGCAAATTTTGCTTACTTCCCTGCATTTTAAATTCAATACTGAATTCTTAGCTCTTTGGTACTTTTTAGAAAAGGATATTTGGTTGCTTTTAGCCTGCTTCTTCATCCTGTCTAACATTCACATTTCTTACTATCAAACTTGATTCAGACAGTGAGCATGCAGGTTGTGTGTGACTCCCCAATGCCCTATGCATACCCCTGTTCGACTAAGTGGTAGTCATTTCCTGGCTGAACCAAGGTGCCCCAAAACACAAGGTCTGGTTGTTGCCTTCACTACATGTGAGTTCTGGCACACAGTTAGTACTTGATACAAGTCTCATGCAAACAAACACACAGGGACTAGCAAAGGTTCTCTAGGGTCGCGGACATTCAGATACAATAGACAGGATAGTTAAATGTGTGATCAAAAATAATTTCTGAAGACAAGTTTCCTTCCTGGTCCTAAATTCACACTAGAAACACTTCATTTTTCTTAAAATAAGATTACTTTGAAAAGTGCAAAAAAATTGATATTATTTTTATTTTTGCATGCATGTTCTTGTGTGTGCATATGTGCATGCATTCATTTTTCTGTGCATGTAGAAACAAGGCAACTGCGAATGTCATTCCTAATATCATCTACTTCATTTTTTTTAAACAGGTTGTCTTATTGGCCTGCATCTCATCAATAGACTAGAATGGCTGGTTATTGGGTTCCAGGGATCGCATTTCTCTGGCTCCCCCTCCCTGGGATCAAAATTGTGTGCTATAACTTTTGGCTTTTATTTTTCACTCAAGTCCTTAGGGATTGAACTCAGGTACTCACACTTAGACAGCAAATACTTTCCAAATTGATGCCTTTCAAGCCCTTGACATGAGTGTTCAAACCTATCATTATATTTTTCCTTCTTAGTAATGCTTACATTGTACCTATGTTTTCAGTGCCTTCTGCAGCAGTAGAATAAAAACAAATATCATATCACTAACAAAACCACCCAAATGAAAGGTATTTATATAATATAAACTGCTTCATTTAACAAATAACCCTTGAGCTTGAAGCTAGTATTATAATTTACTTATTACTTGAAAGTACATAGGGCTTTTTCCTATAAACTATCTTGTTTGAAAGGGCAGATGGATATTTTTTTTAACTCTCCCAGGATTGCACACTTGTGTGGTTCTAAAAAAGAACTGAAGTATAGACTCATGGATAAAAAAGGCAGAGTTCCATTTGACCTGAGATTATAAAATTTCATTTTCTCAATCCCTCTGCAAGGTGTTATGTAGGTCACAGGCCAGAACACTAAGCTTTGAGAAGAGGCAGGCGGACTGAAGTAGAGGGATTTATGAAGAGGGTAGGTCCCAAGAGTGGTACAAAAGAGAAGCCTGGTCTGCAATCCAAAGACCTCTTTAAAAGGAAGACATATTGCGTCAGTGGTTGTTGCCACAAGATTTGAGATTTTAAACATCCCCAAAGAAAAATAAATCAATGATCAGCTCCATCGGATATAACTGATTAGATTGCGCCATGGAGGCTAATGTACAAGAAAATTAGCTACGGGAATTAACTTGCCTCTTTTCATGGCTCCTTAAGGAAGCAATAATACTAACTATTCTCAAAGCAACAAGAAGACTGTCAGCTGTAGGCAATTTAATGTGAAATGTCCTTATTAATGTCATGCCAGAGACGAATTCATGACTAGTGTTCTTTTGCCTAAATATACTATGGACCCCTAAACAGTTTGCCACCCTGTCTTAATTACCAGAATATGCTAGTGTTTCTTTATGAAACATTGAAAGTACATGTGGATTGTTACATTATAAAGGTAACTGTTATGAACATCTTAAAAAATTTAAAACTACCGAATGCCTTTAGAGAATATTGATTCTTTTGCATAGGAAAATATTCAGAGAATAATATTCCTTCCTTGCATTGTGTCAGTGTGGTGCATGCTGTATTCCTAAGTGACGTCTATGTTACTGTTATAAATATTTAATGGCAGAGTAGCAAACACACTGTTAAGAAAGTCTCAAATTTGCCTTTCTCTATGGTCAAAATAATCATCTTCATACCACCTACATCTTCACCATAACTGATAGTGATTACTGACTTTGCTCAGGCTGCGAGTATGTTTTTCCATCTCCTGACTCTGATGGCTCATTTTTAAAGCATCGTCATATGTGAGGCTTTCTTTAAAAACAATAATAAGAACTACCATAATAAAAATATTTTTATTAGGGAAGTCGGCATGTGTGCCATGACCTGACTCTCCATCCCCTGATGCTGGTGGCTTAGTTTCAAAGCTCTCAGTATTAAGTTTACAGCCATAAACTCATTACTACTCCCACTACTACTACTACTGCTACTACTGCTACGACTACTATTACTATTACTATCATCATCATCTATTATTATTATTGTTGTTGTTGTTGTTATTATTATTATTATTATTATTATTATTATTATTATTATTATTATTATTATTATTATAGCCTGAAATGCAAGCCAAACCTTACATATGGAGGTCAGAGGACAAATTTTGGAGTTGTCTCCCTCTACTGTGGGAGCCAATTCTAAAACTCAGGTCATCAGACTTATTCTGCAAGTGCTTTGACCTCTATGCCATCTCACTGACCCCAGCTATCAACTCTTTACTATTGTTGATACAGAGTCCCCTGTATTGCAAGCTGGCTAATGATGGCTTTGAACTTTTGTCTCCACCTTTGGAGTGCTGATATTGCATGTATATTTTTACCACACCTAGTTTTGCTGTACTGGGGACCTGAACCCAAGGTTTCATGCCTACTAGGCAAACATTCTACCAACTGAGATACATCTCCAGGGCACTGGCTCTTTCCCCTTATTACATACATTATTATTTAAAAACACACACAAATGTCTGTAAGCTTTTTCGATATAAAACGCTTCAATTACATCCTCCTAATTCAACAAAACATCCCTTTTCATACTGATTCTACACAAGCAACATGATCTGAAAGACTTTTATGATTTTTTTCAATAGCATCTGGTATTTTCCTCAATTCTACATTTCAGGAACCACAAGTATCCTTCAGATTCCTGCACTTATACTGCCTCTGTGTCTTACCAATCCCTTTCTCACTGCTCACAATATTATACATTCATTCTATTAACTTACATGTTTATTTCCAATGTCAAAATGTGCAGTTCTTTAAGTCATGAACACCACATTTACCTTCATTGCTTAGACTGGTGTAAAATCTGCCTTATATTAAATTTCAATTAAGTATTTTTATATAGAAGAAATGTACTTTAAAAGAAGTTAAACTTGAGCAAATACTTTTATTTCAATTAATGGTATTCTTAACAACAAAATGCAGAAAGCCAAGTTTTTTCTTTTTAATCCTCCCTGTTTAATTTTGTTTGGGGGCCCATAGTAAGGGTCATAAGCACATTTGGTCAATTTCTGTCTGTACATTGTTAAAATACATTCATGTTTTTTATGGTAGGATCATTTAATTCACTTTTATTATATGACTATGAATGTTTACTCAAACAAAAGAATAGCAAAATTGATAGAGTACTTAAGCAAATATTAACTACAAATGGCCTATTAGACAAGAAATTTGCAAAGAAATAAAAAAAAGTATCTTATTAAGCTTTGATGATAAATCAGTTGCCAGTTAGTGTTGAAGACAATTTGAACATCATATACATATTTCAGATAGAAAGTGGATGTATTTAATACTATAAATAGTCCATAGAGTGATTTTTCTTCCTTTCTTGCATGAATATCTCTAATAGTGGTCACTCTTATAGAAAACTTTCATTTCTTTTCTCTAAGTACCACTTCAATTTTGTTGAACCCTGTGCACATCAATTAATTCTATCCCTATGTTCCTATATTCTGGTCTAATTGTGCTCTATGGCCTTTATGCTTTTTTATTATAAACCTCTGCAAAGTCTCTCATTCAGGAGCAGGCATTCTTTTCATTAGAAGTGAAAATTGACTTTCCTATGATATCATTTTCAAACTGTTATCCTATCACCATGGTACTTCTTTTCCTCTTCCTGTGGCATTCCCAGAATTTTGCATCAGCCTGTAACTTCCTAACCTGCCACTAGAACATTTTCATTTTACCTTTCTTTTTCATCCTTTCATGTCACAACATGATCTCCCATCATCATGAATCCTATGTTTCCTGAGGTTTTGTAGTTAAAGTGGTATGGGTGGTATGCTAGCTACCTATAGGCTTAGTCTCCAACTCCACAAATATTTTCTTATCAGACACTCCTCACTTCTCCTCTAACCTTTGTCCATGCCTTTCACGCAATTTCTTTTATTGAAACTTAAAGATATTCATTCAGTAATTATCTACCCACTGGATTACAATATGCCAAGCATTATTATAGGTGCCCAAAGTAGAACAAGGTAGCAACCCCACACCAATAGAGCTATCAGAACACAGAAGTTAATGGAGAGGTCAGATAAGAAAATTTATTACATGAAAGTCAGCTAAGAGAAGCTAATCTCCAGGTGCATAAAAAGTTCCAAAGTCAGGAAATGCTGGAGAATATCCTTCCAAACTTCTAAGTCAAGTGATTCCATAATAAAACTAGAAGCATCTTTCTAGATGTTCCTAAGGACTTTATAGTGTTTACATTTGCTACCTAGATCTTATATGGCCTTACATTATGATTATTTTTATTATAAACTTTATATTTCTATATGTTGAATTCATCTACCATAATTATTTAAAACTCTTTGTGTTACAACTTAGTTATTTAATATATTCATACCAACCTATGCTTTAGACCATTTTGTCAAGTCTTTCATCAACATGTGAATAGTTAGCTATTTATTTGTTTGGATGGTTGTTTGGTTGTTTGTGTTGGCAAATGAGTTACTATCTTTAATCTCTCCATAATCCAAGTTGAACTCCTATGCATTATGTATCCCAAGTTAGCCTGAACATCATGATATTCCTCTTGCATCATCTCTCTAGTACTGGGGTTGTAAGTGTGTACCATACCCCACACCAATTATGACCATATTTCATATGTGGGGAAATTAAGTGTAATAGCTGCACAGTTGACTTATATTGACCCATCTAGTAGATATTGATTTTATATGGACTACTATAGTAAAGACTATTGACTATCCTTGAACATTATTTTGTGTTTCTTCCCAGATACAGCTGGGCTATATTCCCCATATTTCCCATGCTTTGGGACTTCGGGTGCTATTCTAGAAGCTGGTATGTGAATGAAAATTATGTGTTATACTGACTCCAGTTAATCACAATTTCCCACTGCTGCCTCCCTCTACCCATTTGCATTTAGGGAGCCTGGGATGTTAATGTGTCTGAGGACAATATTGTAAGTCATGTGTTTCCTGAACTCTTGACCTACTCTGTACTAAGGTGTTTGTGTGCTAAAATGAATGTCTACCCAGACTGAGAAAGTAATATCATTGTGAAAAATAAATATCATGGCAGGCTTTGCTGATTATTACAGGTAATTCTATGGTTACCAATATGCTAACTTAATATTTTTTAAACATTTCAATATGAGGGCGACATGGACACCTTAAAAGTCACTGAAGGTTCCAGGGAACATATTTTATGTAACTCTTCACCATTAATGTTTAGTATATTAGAATTTAAACAGAGAGGTTTTTAAAATATACACTCATCTTAAAACAATAATAAACATATTATGTTCCCTGAAGCATCTCTTTAATATCTGGCTTAATAGAACATGGATTCACATCTGTTCTACATTTAATATATTACAGCATCATAGATCATGGAGCTTTCAGACATCTTCGGTAAGTGAATAAAAAAGGAAATACCATCTCAATGTTATCAAGAATAGCTTTCATTTCTAGAACCACTTGGAAGCAGCCTCCAATAGAAAGAAAAACTATGTGATTCCATGTCTTATCACATACTAATGAGTCCTACACTGATATTTGTGACAATGGAACTCCCAATTAAATCCACAAAGCATTCCCATACCTAAGGCTCAGGAAACATTGCAGAAGAGGGAGCAGAATGATTGTAAAAGTCAGAGGATCAGGAGCTTGCTGTGAAATTAGTCTCCTAGTACTATCAGGATCTACAAACAAAGTCTCACCAGAACAATTGGATAATATGTGCTGAGTGAGGATGACACCAAAAGACATGCCAAGTAGACAGCAAAAACCCAAATGGCCTCAGCCCTATACAAAGAACTACAGGCAACTGAGGAAATCTGGGAGTAGAAGCAGTTGTCTTCCCTGAAAATATAAATACAACTAACATTACATATACTCAACAGGATATATTCAGAAATGTGTGTGTGTGTGTGTGTGTGTGTGTGTGTGTGTGTGTGTGTGTGTGTATGAATACAATAATAATTAGTGCAAAAAGATATCATGAATTTGAAGGAGAGTGGGGAGAGGTATATAGAAGTGTTTAGATGAAAGAAAGAAAGAAAAGGGAAAAATGTTGCAATTATATTTTAATCTATAAAATAAAAAAGGAAGAAATACAGAAAATAAAATTTTCAACATATATGTTCCAATAAACCAAATTGAAACTATGTTTAATTTTTACACATTTTCAATGAAAAAAGAAATACCCTACTTCCCCTTCCCTTGAGCCCCTCCAATGCTGCCCCCTAACTTCATAGCCTTTTACGTTCATCACTACTGTTATATACATT
This sequence comes from Cricetomys ansorgei, assembly GCA_026225945.1. NCBI lineage: Eukaryota > Metazoa > Chordata > Mammalia > Rodentia > Nesomyidae > Cricetomys > Cricetomys ansorgei. Next base: position 5,148,792 of record JAMJFZ010001390.1, read on the forward strand.
CACATCTATGAATATGTGTGAACAGATATATAAATACAACCCGATGTATTCATATTTGTTCTTTGTGTTTATATAGTTCCAGGACTGTCCACTTTGTATTCAATAACTTTGTCTAGTGGTGGGACCTTGTGATATTTTCCCTGACCATGTTAGCATGTCTACTGACATTGTTAACATTCAAGCATTATTTATGCAACTATTTCTAGGAGAGACTGTTTAAGAACAGACTTCCTGATTTTGGGGCTCTTACAGTCTTTCCATACCCTCATTCCCCATGTCCCCTGAGTAATAAATGCAGTATTGGAGATAGAGTATTGGAGCTGGGCTTCCTGCTAGAGAGTAATAGCAGGATACAGAAGATATGAAATGGGAGATGGAAAAATGTGGAGGGGTCTTCACCTGAGGAGGGAAGAGAGAGTAGTCCACACAAATAGAGGAGAAAGGAGGTGGGACATTTGGTACCAAGTTGGTTTCATTTTATAAAGCCTCAAGGAATCATGCTATTTTATATTTATCTATATACACAATACACATAAGTGTGTATATACATACACAAAAACACATGCATACACATATAAACACACACACACACACACACACACATATATACATACATATATATATATATATATATATATATATATATATATATATATGCTATATACATACATATCCTAAAGGAATTTATGTTACTTGAACTGACAATGCCCCCAACAAGAACCATAGGAAAATAAACAGACAAACATTAACACCATGGGAGATCTCCCTTTGAACTATTGTCCAAGTTACTCCTAAAATGATTAATGTAGCTCTTGGTGTCTCTTAGAGGTTGGAGGAAAACCCATGTTGCTAAAGACACTGAGCACTTAGGACACAAGTCTCAGATGATTTGAGCTGGATCTAACTAGGAAGTCTCCTTCAAGCAGTCTAGCTTCCATGATACCAAAAAATACTTTGCAAGATGCTAAGAGAGGGGTCAGTTTATAGTTTTACCCAAAAGCAACACCTATGAACCACAACCATGACCAGCCTGGCAAGATATCTGTAAAGGTTCAATGTCCAACAACTAATTGGACAGAAGGGTCACTCTACCAGAGGGAAATCATGACTGATATTAGAAACCTAGCCAACTTTCCAGAGCTTCACAAAGGATACACAATCATAACTACATTCTAAATCTTATCCTTATATACACAGATAAGTGTGGCTACCACCCCTCATCAAAGGAGCAACAACTTCTCTGTACAGCAAATAGAGACCATCACAGAAAACTGCAACTAAATACAATGCAAATTTTTACTCACTTTGTTTATGCTCACTAAACCTAAAATCTAAGAGAACAGATGCTAGTAAAACTAGTCATCTAGAATTCCATCCTACAAGTTGGTCAGATGGTTCCGTGAATAAAATTTCTCCCTTCAGAATCCTAAGAACCTGAGTTCAACTCCTGGAACTTACATGGGGAAGATGGAGAGTTCACTCTACAAGGATGTCCCCTGACCTTCACACTTATGCCATGGCACATAAGTGCACAAACACACATATCCCCTTCATATATATTCGCATTTCCTAACTGGGTTTGTGTAGTGCATGCCTGGAATCCCAACACTTGGAATTGGAGTCTTTAGAAAAATCAGAAAGATAGTCAACTTTGCTTACAAAAGGAGATAGAACTTAGCCTGAGCTAGGTGAAATGATGTATCCTCCAATGAAACAAAGAAAGAAAAAAAACAAAGAAAGAGAGAGAGAGGAAGAGAGGAAGGGAGGCAAGGAAGGAAGGAAGGGAGTGAGGGAGGGAGGGAGGGAGGGAGGAAATAAGGGAGGAAGGAAGGAAGGATAATAAAGTAAAATCCTATCTTCTTTTATCAAAATAATATAACACCTATGAAAAACTTTTATTAAATAAATTATTTTGGCAACTTAGAATCTTGATACAGAAGAGGAACTCATGAAATCAATTATTTCTCTCCACTCTACTAACACTATCCCAAACTGCTGCAGTGTATTTTCTGCTCTTGCAAGATGGGGAAATAAAAGGCAGCTTCCTTCCTGAGGCATTTCTCAGCAATTGTATTGACGCTTTGTGTGCCCAGATACATCAAATCATTCCATTGTTTCCCATCTTCAAAGGAAGCTCAGGGTACCTGAGAAGGATGGTGTCTACAAATTGATCAGTCATCATATGAGCTCTCACAGTGACCTTTAGTTGGGTTGCAAAATAATCTGATACAATTTAGATTTGAATTAAGAGTTCTTGATAGAACTATGGCCAAGAAATAAAATGTAGTGTTTCCCTAAAATGCTTATTTGAAAAATGGGAAAATGTGACTTATCCCGACTTATCATTAACATTGTATACGTAGACCCCTGGTGTGGAAGGCATGTTTTCCTCTTGCTGTGTGGCAGACAATGAGATGTCTTGTTGGTATTCTATTTGAAATCCTTCAGGGTCCACTTAAGAATTCCCTGTGAAGATGTAGAAAGTTCACAGAAGAATCCCAAAACAGGGAAAAATACTCAAAAAGCTTTTATGCCTTTTCTGACTTTCTCTTACATCTGAAGCTGCACTGCCCAGAAAGAGGAGAGACAGGGGGAGAGAGAGGGAGAGAGGAGTGCGATTTCTTCTTGATGGCAAATGAGAAACAATATGATAGAAGGCATTACACATGGGCAAAAGCAACCAATTATTTAACAAAGCAATAGCAACCTGGCAATTTGGCATGACTGTGAATCTACAATGGTAGACAATGTTTTCATCAATGACACACAGTGATTGACTTGGATATCTCAAACTATGAGATGAGGCATTCTTTTGTTATTATGTTTATTTGCGGTGACCTGAATAAAATGTGAATGGGTATATATTAATCAACTACTAAGAATCAAACACTTTATGTCCATTTTAATTATCAAAATATTTTTCTGGGTTGAGTGTCACTATTGTCATTTAAGGACAAACAAACATGTGAGAAAATAAATACTTGGGAAGTTAATAAGTTATTAATTACTAAAACTAGGATGCAGACAGCACAAATTCCTGTGAGTTTATTGATGTCAGAAGCACCGTGCTAACAAGTAACTCATGTAGATTGCCTCATTAAAATCTCAAAACTCTCAAATAGTAGCAGATATGTTCTTCAGAACACATAGGTAGCTCCATCCCTCAGGAGAAAAGTGCTTGTCTTGCATGTACTCTGGCCCTGTTTTGGGTCTCCAAATAGGAAGTAGAGATAGAGATGACAAAGATAGAGATCATAGAGACTGGGTGACAGAGATAAAGACAGAGATATAGGGATAGTGACAAAATGTGGAGCAGTTAACAAACATGACTAAATGGTACTCATTTACATCAAGACTACTTGACACTAGAACTCCAAGGCTTTCAACTCCTACCACATAATGGCTACTAATTTGAATACTCAGGCTTTTCTCTCTTCACAAATGGAGGAAGGGAAGCAGCAGAATTCACATTTTTCCTTTATTTTATCCAATTCCCCAAACAATATAATGCACCTAATAATTTTAGAGATTTAAAAGATGATAGTGATATTCTAGCTGAACAAAAATGTTCAGTTCAATGCTAAAGAAAATGCTCACCAGCAGAATAAAATAACCCTGAAATAGCAGAACTACTTACTTCTACATGGATATCGGTGTAACAAATCCCCCAATCAGGCTCAAATCAAGACTAACTCATCAGCAGCTCAAGAGGTGAGCATCATAACATCTAAGGCAATTTAAATGTGCCCAATGTGTTTTAGAGGGCACTCAGTGCACAGTCCAGGTTGAGAAACCTTATGAGCTAACTGCGCTTGATATAAGCTATGTGTTTTTATCATCTAGTTTGTTTTAGAAATATCACCAAAATCATATGACTGTGTAAAAAACTACTATAACATCTTGCCATTTCTAATGTTCTCATTTTTATTTATTTTTATTTTTTTCTTTTATTAACACAATGGCGGTATGATTTTGGCAAGCCCCTGTATAAAATACAAGGGAGAGGACCAAACAACTGCAGTTCTTAAACACCAGAGATTGCACTTTTTTATACTGTGGGTTTTAGACAGTCAGCACTTGCATATTATTGAGCTCTGACAGCCAAACAAATTGGCAATTGGCTGTGAGAACTGCTGCACATTCAGTAAAACTGCTCTGTGCAAGTATTTTATCCTCTGTAGCTCTTGATGGCAGATTGTGGGAGCATTCAAGACCCAGGACAAATTCTACCCTTCTTGAAAGATGTAGCCATAAATGGGCTGTTTTGATACAAAGGAAATTAGTCTCTTAAAATACTATATATAATACAACTAGGGTTTATAAAATTCCCAGGTGTGTTCTGTTAACGTAAAACAATCACTAGACATTGTGGTCAATTATGAGTGAAAGATTTAAAAAAAAAAATTATGGAGATTTCCGATGCCATTCTTAAAAGTTATGATTCTCACATAGAAAGATTTTCAAGGAAAGATTCAGAAGACTTGGACATTTAAATTTTTCGTGAATGTGAAACAACTCTGAATTTTTTCATCGGTGCCATTTGTTTCTACTTTTCTAAGCTGTCAGTCAAAGAAAGATGGTAGGAAAACCAATCCATTAGATTTAATCACATAAAGTTCAAATCACATTTAGCTACTCAATTGGAGAAAAATATCAGCAAAACTAATTAAAAAGCTACAAAATAGCAGTGATAAAATTGAAACACAATAAGAGAGGAAATGCCTGAGAAACTGAAAACTGCTAAATCTATGTAATTGCTAGTGAAAAGAGGCAATCTATGTCATTAAATAATTTCAAAAGGAATTAATTACTTCTCCCTCAAATGCATGCTTTATATTACAGTGGAAAATCTAGATTCTTCATTTGCTGGATAAAACTTTAAACAGTGGTGTGTTGGGTAGTTTTATGTCTTGACAAAGCTAAAGTCATTTGAGAGTAGGGACCCTCAATTAAGAAAATGCCTACATAACATAAGGCTGCAGGCAAACTTGTACTGCAGTTTCTTAATTAGTGATGATGGGGGGAGGGCTCAACCCATTGTGGGTGGGGCCACCTTGTGCTGGTAGTCCAAGGATCTATAAAACACAGGCAGAGCAAGCTATGGGAGCAAGCCAGTAAGTAGCACCCCACCATGGCCTCTGTATCAGCTTCTGCCTCCAGGTTGCTGCCTTGGATGATATCCTGTTCTCACTGATTTGATGATGAACTGTTGAATGAAACTGTGAGCAAAATAAACCCTTTCTTCCCCAAGTTGCCTTTGTTTATGGTGTTTCATAACAATAATAGAAACCCTAACTAAGACAGCTGGAATGGCAATCTAGCAAGGATATTAATGAGTTATAAATAAAATATATCCCCTACCATCAACCCCAGCACATGGGAAATAGTAGCAGGTCGATCCAAAATTCAAGGCCAGCCTCACATATATCACAAGCTCCAGAATGTACTAAGCTACATGTCTTATTACAAAATCACCAAAGCAAAGTAAATCAAATTGCTTACATTAAAGATAATATTAATAATTCTAATGAAATTTTACAACATAAGAAAATATCTTAAAATATATACATCTATTGCATACACATGGAAATGATTTCCTTCTTTATTTCATTGAAAACCAAAAATTGCCACGGGTCATAGGAATTGAGATTCTGATGCTTATGTATCAAGCACTTTACCCATTGAACTCTTCCCAGCTTAACAGTATGAACATTCAATTATGTAGAAAAATTCTTCCTCAGCAACACCAGACTCCTTTACATTCAGAGAAGTTTGGCTTTGTAAACTGCCTCAGATATGTGAATTAAAATGAGATATTTCAGTCTCTGTTTTTTTGTTCTGATTCAGGTTAGATTATCCTTGACTTGATCTAAAACTCTTCCCCTTATGCCTGTCAATAATTTGGTAAACTTACAATTTGTGGTTTCTGGGAACTCTACGGTTAAGTAAACAATGACATAAGTCTTCCCACATAAGAGTATTCTGAACACTGGCTTGGCTCAGTTTTCTATTATAGTAATGATGAACACTTTGCCTGAGACAATTGACTATTGTGGATTTACCCTGGATCTCCAAAGATTTTCTGAGTTCCACTGTATTTATGTTTTCCAATTCCATGGAAGCAGTTCCCAGTGTACTTAGTGGTCTTTCAGAGAAAAGCTATCACAGAGCTCTTCAAGGGTTAGGTAATCTTCTTATACTTATTTCTCAAAGACATACTGTTCATCATTGCAGGATGAGTATGCATATATAAAGCAAAAAAAATCTTTTTTCCTAAACCAGTGGAATCAGGTCCTCTGCAGTGCATGAAAACACACATAGAATCTCAAATTGATTTACTGCAGGTCTCTTTCTCATCAAACAGCAAATATAATTGTCCATCAAATGGAATTAATATAGTAATGATCATGCCAATAATGTAAGCAGAATTAAATAATGTCATGGGTATGTGAAATGCCCATGGTCCCCATTCCTGCTCATATGTACTTTTTCCTAATGGCCCTATCGAGGAGGGACTTGTTCTGCTGATTGGCATTCATCAACTTGACATGAACCTAATCCATTTTGGGAAGAAGGACTCTTAGTTGGAAAAAAAGTGTCTTTATCAGATATCCTGTAGGCAAGCTTGCAGGACAGTTATCTGAATAATAATTGATATTGTATGACCCAGCTCCCTATGGGCAGTGACACCTCTAGGCAGGTTGTCCTGGATTGTATTAAAAGGTAGGCTGAACAATACATTAGAAGCAAGGCAGTAAACATTACTCCACGGTTTCTGCCTCAGTTCCTGCCTTAAGTTTCCTGCCTAGAGTTCCTGCTCTGAGTTCCTTTGATTATGAAATGTGTTGTGGAAATCTAAGTCAACCAAACTTTCATCTTCAAGTTGTTTTTGGCCATGGTGTTTTATCACAGCAATAGAAATCCTAACTAGGACCATCCGCTGTTCCCTATTTTCTTATGATGGACAAGGGGGTGAGTCTGGTACATAGTGGGATTTTCATGATATGCACATAAAACTGACATCTACAATGATACATGCCTTTTCCTAAAATGGTCTTGAAGGATAATATTGATGGGAAATTTACTAGCCAACCATTTGTTTGAACTCATTCTTTATATCACTTAGAATCAGAAGTAATTTGACTAGATAATCAGGGACTTGTGTTTGGAAAACAGGTAATAAGAACTTTTGGGTGTGGGGATTGCCTAGAGCTAAGAGGGGGTGGAAACATGCTTTGAAACCAGGATTTGTCACCCTGTGAGCGAGTGGAAGGCATTCAGCTGCTCCCCTTTCCTTACACTGACAGGCCACAGCTAGCATTAACAGCTAGCAAAGCTCCCCTCATCATGTCATGTAGTTCCTAATAAAATCCTGCCTCTCCAAGACATGAGGCCTGGATGCTCTTTTTCTAACCACTATAGTTGGAGGACCTTTGACTGGACTTCCTCCCTTCCTTCAAATGATCTTATAAGAAGCCTTCCCTTTTCAGCTCTTGAAAAACTTAGCACACGCAAAGGAGACTTTCTTAAGACTTTGGCCCCAGCCAATAACATGTAGCCACCCAAATCTGGTTGTCAGCCCCCACACAGTATCACTGTCCTAGCCAATAATGTACCAACACATAAGGCATTTCCTCCTTTCCCTCTGATATATATATATATATATATATATATATATATATATATATATATATATATATATATATATATATATATATATATCACTCCCCTTGCTTCAATAAAATGAGCTGTTTACTGATACTGCCTGCCAAGAAGTCTGTTTCTTGCAACTCTCAAGATTCTGCTCAAGAACCTCCAATCCTGGAAGGTTCCTGACTGAGTGTCTTTCCTCAAGGCTGGGTGGCTACACAACAGCTTGGCTGTTCCAGGGTGGGCAAAAGAAAACAAAGATGGGAACAAATAATGTGGATGTGGATAGACGTCCCTGAATGAGTGAAGTACAGGAAAGTAATTGTTTATCATGAAAATGCTCACCAAAAGGAGACTTTAGAAAATTAATATTTAGTAATAAATAATTAAGTGGAGTATTCTGAAAATACAAGTTTGATAATTTTCTTAGTCATCCCTCTGTGTTTCTGAATTCCCAATATAGTTCTGAACACTGGGGCCATGAGCATACCCCTGACTTTACTCTGTAAATAAAACTTCTGCATGAGGCAAGCTTCTTAGATGAATATTTGAAGCTCTAGTGCCTCCTTATAACAAACAGAAAACATCCATTCCTCATGAGCAAGCAAAGATCTTAGCAAATAATTTTGCTGACAATAGATGAATTAAAATCAAAGTAAGCAAAAGATTGTGACAGGTGTTGGCATAAGAAAACTGGGTCATATATCACATAAAATGATGTTATTATGGCTTCATTCCCAATTATCGCTTACAGCATCATCGAGTTCCTAACACTATACGTAGATCTGACTTCTTGTCTGAAGTCTTTTTGCATTGCTATAGTTACAAAGAATAATCTCTCATTTTGAATCCTAACAGTTTTATGCCATCAGCTTTATTTCTAACACCTAGTCTCTGATTGAGTCATCAAGAAGAAAGATTTCACTATAATCCATAGGCTGGACTTATGTACTGCAGACTTAGAATACCCACTAACCTCTAAAATATCATCTTCAATGAACTGGTTTATGATGGGTTGACTTGCCAGTGTTATTGTCATTACTCAGAAAATAGCATATTAGTCAATCCAATTTATTTCCCAGCATCCTATTAAATGTGCTGGACCTGCCATTTTGAGCCAATGCCCACCACTTCGTTAATGACTCAGTGATGTTGCTTTGGTTGGCACAAGCACAAATCAGAATATGTGTACTTGTTAAAATGATAGAGTGGAAAAAAATAAATCTCCATGTTGAATCACTACAGACTCCTTAACCTAAAATAGAGGTTCTTATCAGATTCTTAAAAAATATCTATAATTTCAACGAAGTAAATCAGTGGTTCTCAATCTTTCTAGTCCTTTAGATCCCTTTAGAACAATCCTCATGTTATGGTGACTCCCAACCAGAACATTATTTTCATTGTTGCTTCATATCTGTAATTTTGCAACTTTTATGAATTGAAATGCACATATCTGATATGCAGATTGTCTTAGACCCTGTGAAAGGCTATTAGTCCTCCAAAGGGGTTGTGACCTACACGTTGAGAACTGCTGAACTAAATAGTTTCAAAACCTTTTTGTTGAAACGTTTTCAATTTCACATCCATTGTAGAAGCCCAGCATGTATCCATGTGCCCAGCAACAGTTAACAAACTCTTCTCATTTGACTCCCCTTGCACCACACATGAAGTTACTTAACAGACAGCATTGGATATAAACGAAGGTAAAGCAATCCTATGAACTAAACATATAAACAACTTCATTCCCTCAATGAAGAAAAAATATTAAAGAATTCTTATTAAGAAAGCACAGTGTTTATGGGGGGGAGCTGGAAGTAGTAGAGGGAGAGGAAGAGAGAGGTGTTAGGGACATATTATTCGAGAGAAGAAAATATAAAATAATTTAAAAAAGAATTCAGTTTCAAATGGGAAGTTAAATTTTGGATTTTGGATTTTTCATAAAAAAGGGCAGAGACTCAGGTTTTCTGAACAATTATCTCTAGCACTGAACTCATGCACCTTCATAAATATTCAAAGTTCAAAGAAGGCACAGGAGCCTTATCTCCCCCATCTATGAAAAAAAAAACAAACAAACATAGAAATACCCATTCCAAGGTAGTCATGTTCAAGCAATCTCCTCTCTCAAATGATTATATCATGGTGGCACAATTTTCTTAACATCCAGTGTCAGGATTATTTGAAGGGAAATTTTGAATATTTAAATATGTATTAAGCTCCCAATATGTGTATATGCTAATAACAGTCAGTAGAGACACTGAGCTTGTGTGGCACCTTTTAAAGCTGTTCAGTAACTCACCTGTTTCTGAAAATTATGAAGCACATCAATTTGGAAACACATATATATATAATAAGTATATAATATATAGTAATGTATATAATATACAATACACAATATTATATATATAAAATATACATATCTTTCCTCAAATGGAAAAAACTACAAGACATATTTTTCCATAGTCACTAGTTCTGCAATGGAAATATTGTTCAGTAAGTGATTTATGTCAATTTTAGACAGTAATGGCAGCAAATAGAGACAAATTTATTAGAAAGTGGAAACTGGTTGAATAATTAATTATTTGTCAAAATTTTGGATTTATATTAAGTCAAATATTGTCCTGAGTAGTGGCAAAGTAAGATTACCTACAGAGGAAATTCTGTCAAATGTATCATATTTATTTTCTGCATATATCAGAAAGTACAGGGACTGTCCATCACAGAAAACCAAATATTTATTCATTTGGTTATGGTGTGATTTTTAAAGTATTTACTCTCTGACCTTAGAGTCTTTCCCTTCTGAAGGAACATTTTGTGGAATATTACCTTTGCAATAATTAATACACTCTAAATTTTATTATTAGCATTGACTTTGCAAAGCTTTATATTCTCAGTCACTATAAATGAGACGTAAAAATGACTGAACACTGAAGTACTCTTGACTTTGTAGCTTTTACATAAAGAAAGAGTAGTTTTGTTTATAGAGACCAGGTATGCTCTCATATTTATTTCTCATTAGCCATTAAAATTTTGGAGAAATCAACATCAATACTGAATTGGAGTAGCCTGAGGGAAGCAGATCAGAAAGAGGTAAAATACTCATTACAAAGTATTACAAAATACTCATCCTTGCAGTCATGTGGGTGATAGGCAGATGGTATCTAGAATTCTCATTACTGGACTCAGGATTTCATTGAATTAACATTCAACCAGAATGTGCCAATTGCATAGTAACATTTAACACAGTATACTAACTTATTGAGTGTAAAAAAAGAAATCAAAATGATAAAAAATACAATGAAGTATGATAAATTCAAAATAGCTATGTTCCAATTAAGAGGATATCCTAGGTCATAAAGAAACCCGACAACAAAGAGAATGCTTTATAAAGTAGTTTTTCCCCGTATCTGGAGAATGTGCTTTGGGATCATTTACTTGTCCATCTTGGAAATGAAAACATACATATTGTACAAGTCTTAGAAAATCCCCAATAGACTAAATTAATTGTTTTTTATTTGCTATTTATATCTTCTTTGTTTGATCATGTTCATACTCCCTTTTGCAAATAGCAATGCTTCTCTGTGGCTGAAATAAAGACAGACATTTTAACTTGTGGTGAAGTGACATTTTTCTCCAAATGCACTTTGTAAATTTTTTATACAACTCTAAACTATGGAGCCAAATCAATTGTGGGGAATGTGTTGAATGTCCATCCATAAAGGCAAAGAAGATAAATGACCTCTAAATATGACTGGGAAAAAGCAATTTACAAGAATGTGTGAGGGTCATATTTTATCAGAAGCAGGTGGCTTATTTCATCTTTGCAAACAGTTACCAAAAATGCACAGCACCAGATTCTTATAGACTCTTAGCCGCTCTCTCTCCATGTGAAACCTCTGTGTGCTTGTGACAGAAGACCCCTACTATGCTTCAATCCTCAGCTTAATCATCATATTTACATGAAGATTAAAATAATTTGCTAGGGACCTCCTTGAAGCAGGAACTAATAAATAACCTGCTTCCCAACCCTCTCCACAGAATCTGTATTTCACCTAGCAAGAAAACAAGATCTAACTGTGTTTCTCACTATGTGAAACACCCTTGGTAAATAGTATACTAATTCTGACTTCTCTTGAATTTACTTTAATCTTGGCCTTGCCCTAGCTCCATTGAATATATATTCTAATCAGTGTTGTGTGTGTGTGTGTGTGTGTGTGTGTGTATTTACATTGTCATTGTAGGTAGCAACAGAACTACAGAAGATAGGAGGATGTTTATTAAAACTCTCTAGTATAAATCATAAAATATAAAACGTATTATTAATCATTACTATGCTATTTTCACTTTGTTCCTAGTCTTGATTTCAGTGTCTCTAGTATGGTTTAAGATAAATCTTCTCTAACACAGATAAATGTCCCAGGCTGCCTCCTATACTTCTGCACATTTGAGGTCAGAAGTCAGATTTTGGAAGCAAAGCTAAAGCATATTAACTCTCTCTTAGTGAACAGCAAATTACTGAAAATTCAGCATCTTAAAATAAAATGAGTTTATTATCTTTGAATTTCAGTGAATCAGGTGTGCAGGCAAGTAGAGAATAGGTTCTTTGTTCATAATTTCAAAAGAACAAAATTATGGTGCCAGTTAAATCTCTGCATACTTCTCAAATTCAAGATCCTCTTAAAAGTAGCACAATTTAATATTGTCCAACTAAACACTACCATTCCTATATTTTTCATTGGTTACAGCTGGGATTCTTCTTAACAATTTAAGGACATCCATAGTTTCTTACCATATAGCCTCCTGATCTTTAAAAGCCAGAAATGGAGAACCATTCTCTTGTCAAATAAATTCATATTACGAATCTCTGTCATCAGGAAGATTGTGTGTGTGTGTGTGTGTGTGTGTGTGTGTGTGTGTGTGTGTGTGTAAGAGGTAGATGCATAAAATCTTGTATTTTCACTTGCTTATTTGATTGAGATTAACCTACTAAATGTAATATTTCTCTCAGTGGAGACAATGCCAAAGGATAACAGCTAATTAGGGGATGGTTTTATGGTGTCTCACCACAATCAATCACAACCACAGATTCCTAAGTTGAGTATGCAGGTCATTGTGGTCATTGCAGAACTGTCTACCTCATAATCACTGAAACCTGGCCTGGAACCAGGTCAAATAAACTTCCTTCACCAAGAGAAATGGCCAGAATTACAAGGAGAGAACATCTCCAGAAATATGTACACTCACAACAGTTACAGCCAAATTCCCATTAAGATAAGAGATAAATAAGATACATCAGCCAAAGAATGACCCTGGAAAGGTCTCCATTTCACATTTATAGAAATTTGAATGTTTAATTAATAACGACTCATGATTTGTTAACTGAAAATATTCTAACATACTGCCTCTTCTTATAACTGGGTGAAAATGTTGATGACTAACGATCCTGGATAAGAATAAATTATAAAATATGATGGGTGTTCAATTAACCACAGGGGTTTACATCACTGACAGCCAACAAATATAAGTTTGGATTTTTTTTTTGAAAAATAAAATCAAGCAGCAATCAAATATGTCAAACAGGACTGCTTTAATACTATTAGTACGGAGTACAGATTATGAAGCCTCTAAAAATAAAGTAGCCGTGTTCATATCTCACATCTAAAGCTTTCAAAATATTTATCTTGAGCAAGTTATTTGGTTTTATTATGTCTCACATCACTTGTCTATAAGTAAGATAAAAAAGATAACAGGCTTCATGATTAATATCTAAATTTAATACATGCAAATATGTGAGTTGTACATATAATTTAGAAAATATGCATGATGCCATTAATATAAAATCAAACCTGTCATCACTACTACTACTAATTATTCATATGCCTTTTAATATAAAAACAATAAAAGGCTTGTGTGTATTAGTCCTAACCTTGACATGCAAATCTCTAAAAGTACTCCATAATGTTTTGTAACATTGCCTATAGGTCCATCAAATCTTGGTAGGTAATTTTCGCAAGGTAAAAGTGTTATTCTTTTCATTGACCTATAGCAAGAATTTTATAAACATAAAATTGAACAAAGAATCCTTTTAATAGGTACATTCAGTTATAGGAGAAGTGGCTTGCTGATTAAATGATTTTAATTTTTGATTTTTATCAATGAACTTGGAATTTGAGGTATGTGGGGAAACATTCCAAGCTCATTTCCTCAATATATGTTTGGGTACAGCCCTGCTTAAAAGGAGCAAGGACCTTCACTATCAGGATTGACTATAGCTGTGTGTAGTTGGGCTCAGGAATGTGTAAAGTTCTTTTATAACTTTGAGGAACAAACAAGAATAGGATGATTCAGGGTTCATAGGAATGGGGTGTGGAGCACTGATGGCTTGAGAACTGCTGAGTAAGGATGGAAAAGGCTATGCACACACATCCTGCTACTGGATGCTACACACATCCAGAAAATAAAGTCTTCTCTAGTTAAGTTAGAATGTTCAGATTTCTTTAAATCCAGCCAAGAATAAGTTTTAAGTAACATATCCATGTATTCAGCATTGAAGACCAAAGATCACCAGAGAGCTTGGGAATACAGTTGATCCATATTAATGCCATCCTCTGCCATTTGATGATATCTAATTGGATATAGAGTCACTGTAAAAGTAAGTTGAGCGAGGGCAGGAGGAAGCAAACAAGAATGATAATGCCTAAGGTTGTGCTTCATAGAGCACCAAACAATGTGAGGCAGTCATTGCTGAGCTACAGACAGCCCTTTCAATTTAGTGCCTCGTTTTGCATAGGATGTACTATATAATTCAATTAGCCTGCTAGGGAAAGTGAACCACAAACAGGAGCAAAGCAAATACAGCTCCAGAACTCAAGAGAATTGCAAAGAAGAGGAATTGCAAGCAAACACACACACACATTTTCCCACTCCTAAACATGCATTTGGCTATTGCATTGTGTCTTTATATACCTAAGTCAACAGAAGAGATTGATAAGGAAATTCAGAATAAAATTTAGTTGAGATTATGGGCAGGAGCTGGTGAGAGGGATCAGCTGCTATAGGCACTTGCTACTAAGCCTGATCACCATTTGATCTCTAGGACTTACGTGGTGAAAGAAGAGAACTGATTTTCATGAACTGACCTCTGATCTCAACACACACACACACACACACACATACATACACACACACACACATTAAATAAAAGACAGATAGGTAGATGAATAAAATGAGTGTAATAAATCGTTCCTCATAGAATTATAAAGAAGAGTTGATTACTATGAAGAACAGAGGATAGGGCCTATCCCTTTCACATACCCAGTAGTTATTATTTTTGCTTTGTCACACACATAAATATGCCCTCAATTATAAATATGTATAACGGAAATTATATAAAGCGTATCAGCATGTCTTAGGTCTATAAATCCATTTCCATGAGAGTCAGGGAGCAGAACCCCCAGTTTCCTGGTATATGGATGCAGTGCTTTCAGGGTTTGTTACGGATCCCTCTGACATGTAAAAACCACTGCGGCATCAGCAGCGGCTGCCGTTCACTGTTTACTAGTTTTCAGAAACCATGTTATTACTTCACCTGCTTTGTCACAATCAATCCTCAGAGAATATACAAAACATCATTTTGAACCCCTGTAAATGATTAATAGCTTGTTCATTTCAAACAAAATTATGCAGGCAGGGAAAATGAAGTTAGAATAGAAATCCCAACCTGTCAGTCTCCAGAACCTGTACATTTGTATTCAGAGGCATTATTTTATGTTTATTTTTGTACTAGTTAGTAAATGAGATGGCAAGACATTCCTGAAATCATTTCTAAATGACTTCATACAGAGAACTAATATGTCCCTATTTATTATCAAAAATATGCATGAAAGAGGTTTTATAAATACATTCTTGCCATTAATTCTTATTTTAACAACAAAATCATGCCACACAAAGTAGTGAGTTCTCAAGTATAAAACCTAAGTATCCACCCAAGTAGACACGGAGTAAAAGAGTAGTTTAGTACTCAGCGCATAGTTGAAGGGCATAGAATGAAACTTAGTAAGTCTCTACAGTGCACACACTTTCTCAAACCAAACATATTGGCACTAGAGGGGAGTTAGTGGTTTTGTCTGTCATTGGATGAATGAATGTGTGTGTGTGTGTGTGTGTGTGTGTGTGTTTATAGTTACACATGTGTGCTCAGGTATATCTGCCCTTCTGTGCTTGTGCTTCTGAAGGTCATTCTCATTCACCATCCATAGTGCTTTCTGAAACAGAGTCTTTCACCAGCCTGGACCTCAGGAGCAAGCCTATGCAGACTGTACTGTGAGTACCAAGGATACATGTTTCTTTGCCTCCCCAGCTGATAAATATGTGCCATCATGCCCATCATTTTAACGTTGCATTAGGACTATAACTCAGGTCACTGTATTTTCACAGGAAATATATTGATTAAATTATTGTTCTAGGCCCCACATATTACTTTAATTGTCATCTCAAATGTCTTAATCAATGTACTATCTGAAAGGTCACTTAAGAAAGTGTTATTTAAATTCTTTTCCACACTCTGTTCATAATGTTAGGTGCATGGGACAGAAACATATATTTCAGAGATGGGATATCTTACATCCAGTCATAATTAAAGCATAGTGTTTGCTTCCACCATCCTTGAAGCCATGACTATGTTCTCTTGTCCACCTTCACTCAAGTACCCATTAAAACATCTAACTCACAAGTGCTAAATAGACATTTAATAGAAAGAAAAAAAAAAAAGAAAGAAACGACATATCTTCTAAAAAAGTAAGGGCAAGTTTAATTTTAACTTTTAACTTTTCTCTCCTACCCTGTACTTTGTATAGTTCATTTGTGGGTGCCACATGCTAGATTGACCTCACCCAGAACATTTATTCAGTGTCAATTAAACAGGAGCCTAATGCACTATCCTAGCCAGAAGGCCTCAAGTAGACATGTACCACGTAACAAATAACAAGATTAAAACTCCATGTGATCTCTCTTTTACATAATAAAATTCCAAGTTAAAATGCAAATTTATTTTAAGCCCTGGAAGTGCTGACCATATGCCTCTCTGACTGAGGAGATGGTTACTTAATAGATAATCGACAGTGCGAGCCAAAGAGCTAATCGCAGCCATCTGATCATCGTGCCACTTCACAAGCGAGGAATGCGGAATGGAGAGATAGGGGGACAGAGCCAGAAAGTGCCAGTGCATTGCACCACTGAGAAAGGACCAACACACAGCAGTGAGAGATCTACCCCCCAACTCCTAGAAAAGGATGGTTATGTTGATACAATTATTTTATAACCTTACTCTTTTTACTAGACACATTTCTAATGGGATCTCATGTGGGTGCTGATTAGTGTAACAATATTCCATGGGAGTAGGACATTTGAGGAAACCTGCATCCTAATAGATGGGGTCCCTGCTCTTAGTTCTGTTCGCAGAGCACAGCTTTTCATCACTGTCCTAGAAAACATAGCATATCATATCTGTTAGGTCAAGCTTGCTTTCTCAATGTCCCCCAAGTACAGAAAAATCAAGTATTATTGCTAATTAAATTAAGTAAATCATAACCTATAAATGTTAATGCTAGATATGTTTTATTTTATATTGATTATTATAAATTTGGTAGCTCTAAAATATCTTGAGCAATTTTTTTGCCCATCTTACTAGTCGCTAGAAGACAGTATGTCCTTACACTGAAATTCATGTACTGAACTGCATGCTTTTGCACAACATAATCTTCATGTTAGATTTATAAAGTTGCTATGGTAAAGTATCCCCAACTGTGTTGCTTAAAGAATAGAAAGGTTTTGGAGATAAAAAAAAATCCAAAATCAAGGCATTCCCTGGGAAACAAAAAGTTTCCTTTTGTTGGCTAGAAGGAAAAATCTCTTCCCTGCTTCTCAAGAGCATCTGGTACCTGGGGGAAATATTTGGTACTCCTTGGTTTATAGAAGCAGTTTCATCAGCACTGCCTCATTTTCACATGGTCTTCCCCGATGAGAGCCTGTAACTAAGCTTAACCTTTCATAAGTCATCCCTAGGTCTCTGTTAGTGTTTGACACTACTTTTGGTGGTGGGAGTGCTGATAATTGAAGTTAGGAACTTGTGCAGGCTACACACACAGAGAATGTCTGCACTACATTCCTAAGCCACAGATACCACTCATAAGGACACCTCCATGTAAGTATTGCTCTTGTATTCTCTGGTCATTGGTGTACTTATGGCAGCATGGTCTTTCTTCTTGTCATTTTTCTTTGTGCCATATTTTATGCTGAACACCTGTTGAAAAGCAGCCAAACCATTATATGGCATCTTGTGTCTTTGTACAGACCATTCTGCACAGTTAGGATGCTCCCTGCCACCACTATTGTCCCCATCCCTGATTATACACTTATTTCAACTGAGTCCTTACCCATTCTGGTCAGGTATGCAATATCCATTCCTTCAGGAAACCTCCTTTGACCCAAATCAATAAATATCATCTACTATCACCAGTGATAATAATATGAAGAGCAAATGAATTCTAATCACTGTGTACAATCAGGAGGCAATAATGACATAGCTGAGACTTTTTAGGCATGATTCTGCATCATTTGCTTTCCAAATCTCTCACAAAATCTTATGGATTATTGTAAACTAAATAAAATGAAAACTGTTCCTGAATCTTAATATATTACCTCTGTTGGTTGATCATTGCCATACACTTTGTTGTGATAGCAGATCTGCAGACCTGGTATCCTACAATGGACTCCCATTTACCATCCTGTACTTTGTGAATAATATTAACCAAAGCTAATAATTTCTAATCCTCATTTTCTCGTAGCTGACAAAATTATTGGGCAATAAAATTGATGCGGAGATTAAAGATACACCAAAAATAGTACTCAAGTCACGACAGCTAAGGAGGTTTTCATCTCTTGATCATCATAACCACTAGTACTGTTGCTACTTATAAATTAAAATTGTGACTATTCCTGCTATCCCATAGGAACCCAAAATTAAAACAGTGTTTATTAGCACCGTTCCTAGCTTCATTTGTGTCACTATGATAAAGTACCCTGACAAAAGCAACCTAAGGGATAGTTTTGAATTACAATTCCAGGTTTCAGCCTCATCACTGAAAAGAAGTCAAGGCAGGAACTCAAAATGGCTTACCACATGAATGAAAAGTACAGAGAGAACTATTTGCATACAGGCCTATTTGCCTACTTGCTTGTTTTCAGCAACGTTCATTTTCTCTTATACTGTTCGGAAATCCCAACCTAGAAAGCTCACAATGGGCTGGATCTTTTGATGTTGATTAAATTCAAGATAATCTCCTACAGGTATGACCAGCAGTTACTGAACTAGATAATTCCTCATTAAGATACCCTTCCTAGATGAATCTAGGTTGTGTCAAGTTGACTATTAAAACTAACCAGCAGATCTCCGTATCTGTAAAATGAGAACGACTGGACTCAGAGTGAGGTTTTCTCCATGACCGTATGTGAAGGTCCACACACACGCTTATAAAATTACCTATGAGGTCCATTGGCTCGCTCAGCTTGTCTTTGCCCATAATGGAATGGTTTGTTAATCTATAGAGAAGTGCTTTTAGGTAGCTCTTTAAGAAGTTCATACTTATTTTCTCAGGTGTGCCTTAATTTCTTCCTGAGCCATTGTCTTTCACTTAACTCTAGTACCTCAAAATTCTTATTAAAATATTTTAATAAACTAGGTTTCCAAAAATTACTAGCACTGTTGAGAAATTTTGGCACAGTGATAAAACACTGACACACTGTTAAAGTCACATGGAGATGTTTCCACTGTGTCTTAGTGATGTGTTGTGTGACATCTCACATGCAGAGAACTACAACAAAGTTCCATCCTCTGGAGTTGTGCCTGGCATATATTCTTTAATGGCACATTCCTTGGTTGGAGCAGCAAATAAGGGCCATATACACCGCAAGGGCCATGGAAGGTAGACTCATGGGAAGATGTCTGAATTCCATCACTTTGCTGTCCTAAGATTCTCTCTCTCTCTTGAGAAAGGATAGTTAATCTAAACCTTCTTAGCTTCAGGGCTTCAGTTACTCTGTAAATGCTCACTTACAAGAGATAACATGTGGTAGTTTCAGAACCCAGCTTGCTAATGTATCCTAAGGATAAAAGTGAGTTAATAAATAGACTTGTTTCCATTTTTTTCAAACAATATGCAAAATTCAACTTACATATCTTGAAGTTGAATTACTAGATTAGTGTCATGCATTTCACCTAGAGACTTACTTTGGGGGAAAAATAGCTCTAGCTGCACTGCAAATGGTATTTGAATATAAATTAAAATAATCTAGCATATTAAATAAAGCTGTTATACTCAAATTCCATTTCACTGAACAAGGAAAGCTAGGTCTTATAAAAATATTTTGATGACTTATTTTCATTAATCCAAGTTTTAAAAGGTATATGAATTAGGTACTTTAGCCTAGAAGACTTACTGATTGTAATTCATATCTTAAAAAACATTAAAAATAAATGCTAATGATATCAAATCAAATTTGATATTCCTTGGAGTTAAACATCCTACTGGCCTGGTAGGCTAGAAGCTAAATATATTATCATTTGTTGCACATAAAATTTACATACATAGAATTAATATTGATTTCTTGAAAATATATCACTGGCATATTCCTAAATTGCATATGTTTTAAGGTCCACAATACAATGCTTTACTTTTTATTATTCTTTTTTTTTCCAAGTCAGGATTTTTTTCTGTTTAACCCTGGCTGTCCAGGACCTCCTGTTGTAGACCAGGCAGACCTTGATCTCAGAGATCTGCCCACCTCTATCTCACGAGTTCAGTGATTAAAGATGTGTGGCACCACCTCCTGGTTAGGATATTTTAAATATGCAAAAATTTCATAGTGAGGCCAGTGACTTGGTTCAGTGAATAAAATCACTTATTCCTTACTCATAAGTCTAATCCCTAAAACACCATTAAAACCCAGTGTGACAGTAAACATCTATAACAAAGCATTTCTAGGGTGACATAGGAGGTGGACACAGAATAGCCAGCATGCCCTGGGGCCAGCTATCCCTCCTCAGAGAGGGAGGAGGAGGAAGAGGAGATTGGTTCTGGAAAACTTCCTGCTGCCCTCCACATGCATACCATAATCAGCATGTACCTTCACACACACATATCCACCATGCATATATTGCATGCAGATAACAATAAACTGTAATTAAAATGCCATATATACACTCAATGAAAAGATTACTTAATCAAAGGAAATTTGTAGTAGATTGCTACTGTAACAGATCCAGCAGAAATAGTCGTGCCTCACACTAATGCTGAAATTATGTCATTATGGTTAATCAATGAAGATTGGCAAAGAGTTTGTAGCAATTATTTGGGGGAAATTAGTAACAAATATCTTAAAAGCAAGCAAATTCAGTTTATCAAGAGACTAACTAGATATTCCCTTGTGTAGTGAAAGAAAAGCCCATTTCTGGAGCACCTACATTTTATACTGATGTAAATAAATCAGGAATGGAAGGGTACAAGTCAGAAAATATAAGTAAAGTCAATCAAAGCCTATTTGCTTCAGTTCAAAAATCAGAGTTGTATGCTATTCTTATGTTATTGTTAGACCTTCCTGAAACTCTTAGTATCATCACTGATTCTCATTATGCGGAAAAGGTTGTTTTACATATATAAATGGCTGATTTTATTTCTGATAATTCAGAATTAATATGGTTACTTATGCAACTGCAACAAGCAATTCAAGACAGAAATTGTCCATTATATATTACCCATATTAGACCACATCAGGGTTGCCAGGCCCACTGGCACTATGTTACATAGTTACCCACAAGGTAACTATGAGATTGATCAGTTATTAATAGGAAATGTTTTAGAAACCTCAAAATTTCATGAAAAACAGCACATAAACCACAAAGGTTTACAAAGGAACTTCTCCATTACTTGGTGACAAGACAAAGACATTATAAAAAATTTTCCAACATGTTCCTTATATAATCAAGCCCCATTGCCTGCTAGAAGTAGCCCTAAGAGTACTAAGGGGAAATCTAGCAGATAGATGTTTTAGAATTCAGGAAACTAAAGTTACTGCACCACACTATCAATACTTATTCAGGATTTCAATGGGCTTCTGCTTTGAATTCTGAAAAGGCAGATTCTGCAATTACGTATTTATTGGAAGCAATGGCCATTATGGGAACATATTTGCAAATAAGGACTGATAATGCCTCTGCATATGTCTCCAGTAAAATTTTTAAAAACTTGCATACGATGACATGAAACATATTACTGATATACTACATAATCCTATAGTACAGCAGTTATACAAAGATATAACCAGACATTAAAGGAAATGCTTGAAAGATAAAAGGAATAACAAGGACTCCCCGAAGTAGACTACATAGTACTCTACTAACTTGAAATTTTCTGAATGCTAATGAGACAGGAACAACAGCAGCTGAGAGAATTTGGATAATAGAAAAAAAATGCAAATTTAAATTAACCCATATATTATAAAGATGCATTAATATCTGAGTGGAAATCAGGACATACATTGCACTGGTGCTGGGTATGCCTATATTTCCAGTGGAAATGAGAAGTTATGGGTACCATTGAAACTGATAACGATTAGATTTGAGCTGGGGAGTTGATGGGTTTTGGCAGTGACCCCCTTTATATATTTGGATACTCAATATCTGTTGTGTCTGGCTTTTGGACAACCTGTACAGTCTGTACCCATTATTAAGAGCATCTTCCCTTTGAAATCTTATTTTATGTGCCATTTCTTGGATTGAAGGGATATTAATCTGAGTTACCCATTGTTGCAATAAATATCTTCCCCATACATTCCCCAAATGTATAGCTATGTCAGCCGCATAAGGCCTTAACTTTACTTTCTGCCCTTCTGGTCCCGAACATGTAACTCATTTTACCCATTTCTTTAAGTAGGATAATTTTCCAATCCCTACAAACTGTGTGGATACTTCCTGTGGAGAAAAGTGTGAATTCCATGACTCTTGAGAAAGTATTGTTACATCCCCATCTGTGTCTACTAACCCTTCTATCTCAGTACCATTTTACTGCATTTTTAATTTTGGTCTTTTATCATTACTATCAGTGCTTCCAAACCCACCTCCTCTTCCTACAGGAGCAGCCTTTCTTTTGAAATAGGGAAACAGTAACAGCTGCACAATCCTATTCCCTGCATTAAATTGCAGGTCTCTTGTTACGTAGGCCATGATTTTAATTTCCTCTTTGAAACCTCCATCTATAATTCCAGGAAGCACAATGAATGCCTGCAATGTCAGAATGCTCCTACCTAGGATCATTCCTATTGTCAGGTTAGGAAGAGGACCATAAACTCCAGTAGTGATTCTATAGCATTGAATGGTTAAAGATAGGATAAGCTGTCTTTCTATAGCAGATTAGTACAGCACTGTCTTCAGTAACATGCATCAGATCTACAACACTGAGTTTGGGTTTCTTGGTCTGTATGCTACCTCAGTGCTGACTGGACACTAGGCCCAAGCTCAGCCCCCTGTGGAATTTCCCAACAGCAAAGAATCCCCAGTATATCTCTCTTGAAGCTACACTCATTCACCCAGCATCGACCTTTTCCATACCATCTGCACATGCCAGGAAATCTGCTCCTATTTTTCTGACCAAATTTAAAGAAACCATTGTCTTTACAAGCAGCTTGGTCACAATCTCTTTGCAAGTGGCAGTGACTTCTGTAGTTAAAGCACTGGACGTTTTGGTATTACAGCCTTCTAACTATAGCTCTCCCTATTACAGTGGCCATGTAAGTATTGGAACCAATGTCTGCAGTGGCTCTGATCCATTGATCCATTGGTGCAGGATTTGCTTTTAATGACTGTAAAACTTTCTTACACAAATGACATGGTCTCAATGAGTACCATTCTCATTTCAGGGTCTGAAATGGCTCTATTCACTGCTGCATACCAACACTGGCCAAGGAGCTGATCTCAGGTTACAATTATTCCTCTAACCCTATTCTGCTATTCCATACTTGCTGCTGCTTCTCTCTGCCAGATTAAATTGAAGCTGAAGATCTGTGTCTAGTATAGCTGATATTAACCCTTTCCAATCAAATGGGGCCATCTGGTGCTACAATGCCCAATTATTCAGCAGTTGCTTTACATATGGCAAGTGCATGCTATTGGACACCACAGCTTCCTTCGGTCTCCTTAAATCACTAATTCCTATCAGATGCCATCCTACTTTATTTTAACCTTAGGGGCTATTCCTATTAGCTGGAATATGCTAGATCACTACTGGAAATGCTGAGGATGATTTCATGGCCCTAGGCTGCCTTCCTTCAATGAGGATGCACAATTAGACACCTCTTTGGGGAAAGGCTGCCTTTTCTGATCATTTTCAGCAGACTTTTCCCTTATACTCCTAACAGGACCACTGTCCTTCACAATCTCTTCCCTTTTATCAACCCAGGGGGAGAGGAGGGAATCCTTCTTTCTGTCATTGGGAAGGAACCCAGTTGTGTTCCCAGTTTCTCAGTTTTCTGTTTCTACATCCTTTCTAATTACCCACCCCCCATATTTCTTTTAGTAGCACCACCAAATATTTTTCTAATTTCCCCTTTATTTCTTCTAGTAACACTGCCAATTTATTTTTTATAATTTCCTTTTTCATAGAGAAAGAAAAAAAAATGAGCCCTTTTGTTCTCTGTTTTGCTCAGCTTTTCATCTCTGTTTGTCCCACAACTCTCCTAGTTGCATAGCCACTTCTTTAACCTTGTTCATTTTTTTTTGAATTGTTGGCTTTTTAAACAAAAGCATAAATCCCTTCATCCTCTGCCTTTCCCTTTATGACACATGAAATCAAATTTCCCATTATCCTTTTGAATCCTTATTTTCATCTCCCAGACTGAGTGCTGGTTGTAGTTGATGTCTACTGTAAGAGATTCCTAACATTTAACAAATTCCTAACTTACAACAAATTCCTACTGTGCCATTTTACCCTCTAGCTAATGAAAGAGAAAGGAAAGAAAAAGAAAAAAGAAACAAAGAAACAAAGAAAAGAAAGAGAGAAAAGAGAAAGAAAAGAAGGAGAAAAGAGGGAAAGAGAGAAAAAGGAATAAAGAGTGAAAACTTCACTGACCTTGTAATAACTGTGAAAGAGAGAATGGGAGATATCTTCATAGTCCTTTTTGGCTGTCTGAAGATTGGAGATCAGGATCTGAATTGAACTAATAAATCAACCCACCAACTGCCAACTCCACCCCATCCCTGCTTTCCTTTGTATTCTAAACAAAGTCCACTAATCCATGTGGCACACAACCATAAGGAAAGCTGCACAGGACTAAAAACTTATTCCAATATCTTGCTATAGAAATTAGCATATTGGCTGGGCAGTGATGGCTCATGCCCTTAATCCCAGCACTCCTGAGGCAGACACAGGAAGATTTCTGTGATTTCAAGGCCAGCTTGGCACACAACGTGAGTTCTAGGACAGTGAAAATAATAACAGAGAAAAACCAAAAAAAGAAGAAGAAGGAGAGGAGGAGGAGAAGGAGGAGGAAGAAAGAAAGAGAAAGAAAGAGAAAGAAAGAGAAAGAAAGAAAGAAAGAAAGAAAGAAAGAAAGAAAGAAAGAAAGAAAGAAAGGAAAGAAAAGAAATTAACATATCGATTACTCCACATGGTTTTCTTTTTCTTGGTAAGAACAAATTTGCAATTATGAAGAATAAAACCTAATGTGGACTTAGAGAACTATAGCTAATAACATACTGTATGCTAAAATTTTGTTAAAAGTAGATTTTTAGTTCCTTTAGCAACTTGGAATTTTTATAAATGCCTTAGCAACTAAAGAAACATAAAACAGAACCATGCAAAAAGTGGTTCTTTTGAATAAGGAATGTAATGGTATATGGTATGAAATGTCTCATTTTCATGAGCTGACAGTATCATCTGAATCACAGGATGGATATTTTTCAGCTGGTGATAATCAGAAATCTTTATCTATATAATTAAAATTGGTCATTCTTCCATTATTCATTAATGACTAATGAATTCATGACAAATTCATTAATGACTCTTTCAACCCGTGATGTTTATTGAGAGAACACTATGTATCTGGAAAAAAAAATTACACTACAAGTCAAATTTCTGAGACAGCTAAGCTCCTGCATCTCTGTAAGGATAGGCCTCTGAGTTTGTCCTGAACAAGATATATATATATATATATATATATATATATATATACATATATATATATATATATACACACACACACACACACATACATACATGCAGCTGGGTCTCAAAAACTGGTTAAAGAGGAAATAAAGAAACTATGGAAATTCAGAATACATTTGTGTGCTTTATATGGTACTCATTTTCTTTAAAACATAAAACATCTTTCTGTATGGAAATTTAGAACACAAATTTAGTACAGCCCTTTATCACTCACCATATGAGGTAGAAGTAAGTCCAAAGCTATCTTATAAATTTTAACACATGTGCACACAATTTATAGCACACACACACACACACACACCTGTGAAAGATGAAGATAATTTAAAAATATATTTAAAACCTGAATCCTGGCTGAAATTTGATTGAAACCTCTCTCTATGTCTCTGCCTCTTTGTATCTCTTTCTCTCTCCTCTTTCTCCCACCCCGATGCACTCACAAACACAAACAAACACATTCTGTGTGTATGGTGCTGTGTTACAATCTGAGGATTTTACAATCTCAAGTATGCAACTCAGGTGATCTACTACTGAGCTGCACCACTGACCCCACCATCACTTATTTATTATTCACGTTTTACATTTCAGGTTGGAGCTAAATGATGGGTCTTCTTTGAGCAAGGTTTTGATTGAATATACTAGAACATATATATATACATATACAAATTTGAGAATGTTTTAGCCTGTCATTCAATATATTCAATTTCTCTATTTAATTTCCATAGTATTAACATTTTGCATATTTTTCACATTCAAGAAATTGAATAAGTTATCATTCTCTCATCTGTATATTTGAATGATAATTTTTACATTTTATATCATTTTTTTAAAAAAACTAAGGAAAATTAAGACTCTGGCATACTGTGGGTACTCAATCAATGGCAATTATGGCTGGGGAGATGTTGTGAGAATCAAAAGCTTTCTGTGCAATCATGAGAGACAAAGTCCAATCTTCAATTTCCACATAGAAGCACAGTGTGGACTTCTAATCCATCTTGGGGACAAGGGAAGTGGAGAGGTTCAGAGGTAGGCAGATCTTAGGCATTTAGTTGTTGGCTAATCTAGATAAACAGCAAGCTCTAAGTGCAATGAAATAACTTGTCTCAGAAAATAGGTAAAGACAAAGAGCGGAAGACAATTTAACATCAACTTCTAGACTTTATTTCTTCCCTCTTTTACTAGGAAAAGATGGAAGAGATATGCCATTTTCCTGCCCTTCTTTTCATTGACCTATCTTAGTTCCTGGCACATAAGAAACAATGCATTAACTTTGGTTCATTGTACTAGAACTGTTCTGTACAGTGTGTATTCTATTTCATTATTCTTATTTCTAATCTAAATTAATTTCTACATTTAGGAACACTCACATCAAGTGCAATATATGAACTCTGTTTTGTTTTCTATTGTTCTACCTACACATTTTTTCAAGTATCTCCTGAATGGAAACTATTATAGGAGTCAGGGAGGACAGCTGGAGAAGAATACAGTAAGCATAGCCCCTGGGAATGGCACAGAGGACTTATGAGATCTATTTCTGACATCTAGAATAGATCAGTGAAAAAAAGAGCAAGGTACCTATTTCTCATAGGACATGAAGGCCAGAGTTGGATTCTGTGTCCACTAGTCTGATTATTTAGATTTTCCTTAAATTGAAAGTACAATAGGGTTCTAGTTTGGAAACACTCTATTTCCCAGTGGTGGCTGCTTTTATGAAACCATAACAATTATCATTGTTATTATTTTCAATTAAATAGCAATCTTGATTTCATAAATCTCTTTTGACTAGCAATCCCATCCTCTGATATTCTTGTTATTAGATCCATCTTAGTTACACAGAGAGATGACTAACAGAAATAGATTGATGTCCCTCACACACCTACACCATAGAAGATTCTGAAAAAGCACTTTCCTGATTCCTACCCTCACCTTTTTTCTACTCTCAGTACAGAGGATGGGATTGTTTACTCTTTCATTTCACACATGGCATCTATAGATATTGAGAGATAAATAATGAAATAAAAAATACGTTTGTACCAGTAAGCAAAGAGAATATACCATTGTACTCCATTGTGAAGGAGAAATGAAAGCCTTTATGTCTCAAGAAAAAGAAAAAGATCTTTGGTCTGAAATGAATCAGGGCAACTTTCTCACTGTGGGGAGAACTCTGAGAACAGAGGAGATTTGAGAGAGGCTGAGTGTTCCGTAGGAATTCAGAAACTGTCCTAAGCTAAGAGAAGGCTGTGAAGGCTTCCACATCTCACCTGTATCAAAGGGGTATCTACCTGTGAACAGTTCCTGTATGAGAACTTTAAAACCCCTGTCTCCTTCATCCCAAAGCTTAACAGAATAGAAGGAGAGTTGGAGGAGATCTGGAATATTTCTCATTCACAGGCCTGTCAAGCTCAGAATCATACTGACATCTGCTTCATTTTTTTCTTAAGATCCTTTGAAGAAATGAAAAATATATCTTCTCTTCATTTTAACCAGCCATTTATAAAAAATGTTAAATTATTTCAAAGTCACACAGTTTGCTATATGGAAACTTGTTTCTCTTTCCCCAGCTCACAAAAGTGGGCTATCTCTACCTATGAATGCCATGCCAAAAAAAAAAAAAGAAACAAAAAACAAACAAACAAAAAAAACCAGGCAGTCACTAACCAGAAAGATGGGCTTCCTAACATCTGCCCATGAAATGATCTGCTACAGAGCACTGGAAGTGTGTCTCCAATTATAAATTTAGCATTATGTAATCCACCCCGACGGTGAGAATAGCATGGAGCAGTATTAATTAGCATCCTACTTCTTTATACTTAGGCCTCCTACGTAACACTATCTTTGTGTAATTTTGGATTGGGATTTAAAATAATTGTTTCTATATAAAAACAATTGTAACAGCTTTGAAGTTATATGTGCTAAATTTTAAAAACCACACATCCTACATGCAGAATCAACAAGGGGACTAAAACATTAACCAAGGGAAAACTTCAGCCTGGCATTGCATATATAAAGGAATTTGGCACGTAGGAAGAGAAGACAGAGAGATCAGAAAGATATTCATGAGCATCCTCCAGGATTTTCTGTTTCCAAATGGAGAACTTAACCAGTATTTCTCATAATTTTACTTTACAAAATAAACCATATACTAGCAGATACAATTTATATTTATAATTTGAAGACAGCTAAAGAAATCAATGACTATTTTTAAAATGTTGATATGAAGGCTATCTACCTAGAAAAAAGATTGCAAGTGGATAAATTTAGTGCTCACATGTGAGAGAAATTTAAATAAGACCTCAGGATGAAGGCTGCTTTACAACTTTAGGGAAAAGAAAAGTCAATTCTTCTATACAAGACCTGTAAACTCACAGTAAATTAGTTTTTAAACCATTATTATGGTCTTTGTCTGTACTGTTTCTACCTCACATTCTTAATCATTTTGAAGAATAAAGTTACACAGAGATGACATTAAAATTCACATCAAGGTGACTGCAAAGGAATTAAAAAATTCCTTTCTTGAAGTGTGTATGTTGAATGATAAAGACAGGTTGTTTGTTACCTATGAAAAGTTAAAGTTGTGTACACTGGAGGAAGTAGAGATTGTGTGTGTGGTGGTGGTGGTGTGAGGGGGAGGGGTTGTAAGATTTTGGAAACTTGAAATGGCAGTTGTTTTCTTAGATATATTCAGGCCAGATATGAGTAGCAATGATTTTGCTTCCCACTCTCTGCACATCTTCCACAGCACAACACTGGTTTTGTAGGAACCCATGGCGTTCTGCTAATTGACCCACAAAGGCCTAGAATCTGTGATCATGACTTGATTTGTGCTAAGATCTAATATCTTTAATTAAGTGTCACACTCACTAATTTAAAGATCCTTTATAACCCAATGATTTCCTTCTAGAATCTTCTACACATGCTCAGAAACTTTCTCTGACCATTTCCATTCCAGAGAAGCCTGACAGGAGTTGTACACAAGTCCCTGTACTGGATAGTTATATTGCTTCTGAAGTCTCATTCCTGAAACATTTCTTGACAAGAAATTGATGGTACAGAGTGATGTGCAACTTTCCCCAGGTCTTGGTGCTAATTAATTCAGAGCCAAGAAGAACTTCTTTGAGCTCAAATTCACTGGTTAGGCCTCCTGCCCTCCACTAGAGTTATGGACACTAATCAATTTAAACTACCTGAAATGGCCTTCAGCACCTCTTTCTGTCAAACAAATAAACAAACAGCTACCCAAAGCCACACTGTCTTTTGAACACCCAAAATTTAATCAGAGACAAATGAGGGTAAGAACTGAGAAATATTTAAGCCAGACACATAGTTCTTTTTGTCTTTTACAATGTGAAAGTTGGGAATGGCTCATGATAGGTTACAGAAGTTCAGAATGTGGATCTAGCTAGGGAGATAGCGAAACAAAGCCAATAAAAGCAAAGACTCTGGGGTCACACATCTCAGTCCATCTGCTATCTTTGCTATTTACTATCTGTAAGGCTTCAGACAGGATACACAACCCTCAGTGGTCTGAACACTGCCCAGGAATACACTGGAGAGACTGAAAAGTTACATTCATAAAGTCCTGTTCCTTTATCTGACCATGTCACCTATATCATAAAAACCATGTTTTAAACACACAAGTTGAAATATTTGTGCATTAGAAAACTTGATGACATTGTTCCTATATTTGCAAGTATACTTTTGCATAAACACAATAATTTTATAAGCTTATTAGGCACTTCATTTTTTTTTCTTTAATATGACCTCCAAACCCTGAAAATGATAGGCATGTCTTGACTTCCAAGGAGAGGGGGCTCCTAATTTAAATTCATAGACACTTGACTTGCCTATAGCAAGAGTTTGCTGTTAATGACCACCCTGTAGCATACATTGTGAGCATGACAGAAGATAATCAGATGACCAGCAGTGCTCCTTACATATAGTGGCAACCCAGTTAACCTGATGCTATGCTCCAGAAAGAAAATGCACTGTTATACTGTTATATTTATTTTATCTTTTGTTTAGTTGATTTTACCCATAAAGTTCATAAAATGAGTGGAAAGTAAAACTTTTTTGTTCTAGACACGTCCCTGCCTGTGGCCTCTCTAGAAAGGAGGGGGATGTTTGTGCCGACTCACATTTGTTTTTCTCATATGGATAGTGAGAAAAGAAAACAAAACAGTAGGCTGAAAAATGAAGCACTCGAAGCACAGAAATGGAAGAGAGTAGTACACTGTACAGTTGCAAATTTGAATAGGAGTCAGGGAAAGCTGAGGGATAGTCACTACTGCCCGTCATCTCTACTCCTGTTGTGTGAAACCTGTGCACATTCCTTGTCAAAGCTTAGTGACACGAATGCCAAAAATAAATAAATACATACATACATACATACATACATACATACATAAATAAATAAATAAAAGCTGTGCCTATATGAATGAGACCGATACAGAAATGCAAAGCAAGCTTTCCGCATGACCACAGGGCACCTGGCCAGATGGTGCCTCCCATAAACACATTTGTTTGTGGGGAGGAGGAGCTGTTGTTGACTGTTGTGTGCAATGAACAAGAATGTCCTTCAGGAAAATGTATCAGCCAGTTAGCAACCTTTGAGGAGGATCTCCAAATGATGTCTGAACCAGAACCCCTCCATTTTTACTTTCAGATAGGTCTTTACTTCCTATCTGAAGGGTCTATTGCAGTTAAATCCATGGGGCCAGTAGAGGCTTTCTCCTTCCCCTGGAAGACACCAATGCTCCTTTTGGCGTTTTGTTTCATTCACTTACAATGATAAAGATGGGGAACACTAATTTTAATGTCAGATGGATTAAAACACAATAAGAAGGAACATACTTCTTTTAATGTCAAGACAATCATCCAGCAAGGCCTACCTATTTTCATCAGCCACCACTTTGCAGCCAGCATTTCCATGACTGCATTTACTGATGTTTCTCCTGCCTACAGGAGATTTGTAAATTTCTAAATAACAGTAAAATGGGAATCTCTTCACTCTGCTGCTTTTTTTGAAACCCAAGAACAGAATCTGTTGCTGAGCTCACACTGCCCATCACTGATCTGGAGCAGCAGATGGTGATAAGGCACTGGGCACTTTGTCTATAACCTTTGTTTGCTCTAAGTCATCAAATGAACTGAGCCTTAACCTCATTAGGGCCTTCCCAAATGCATCACTGCTCATCATCTCTTCATATTATAATTGCATTATAGAGCAAATTCATCCCACTCTCCTAGCATCTTATAAGAAGAAACAAAGTAAAATAAAAAGGCCCACTTTCCCATACATCATGTTATTTCTGCTGATGTTCAAGTCCAAGTATTTGTATTTTCTCTGGCCCTTCTATTTGCTTAATATATAAAGTAGAAAATTTATTGTTCTTCTGAAAATCTCTACGAAGGCCCCTTGTGAGTAAAACATAAAGTTCAAAAGGAGATGGAATCTTATAAAGATTCAAAGCTTACTGCATTAAATTAACAACACTAATCTCTGTGTTTCACATGCTACTTACAAAGAGCAGTTTTACAGACATTAAATGAAAATGCCAAACTTGTCTTGTAGATAAAATGCAATAATGGAGTCTCCTTAGACATTCCCTTTGGGTCTTTTTAAAGGATGTACTTCAGCTAGTGAATAAGTAGGACAGGAGACAGCCACCCTGAGTGAGCTTTTCTCATCCTTAACCTTCATCAAACCTTGATCTTTCTAAACGCCATTAAGCTAAAGAAAATAAATAGCAAAGAAGAATTTGGAGCAGGACAAGAAGAGGGAAAAGAAGTAAAGGAAAATATTTTACAGGGGAAAAAAAGAGCTTTAAATCATCATCATCATCAGTCATCTCAGGAATTCTAGGAAGTAAACAAGTCAGCAAATCCAATTACGATTTCCATTGCACATCTGCCCCAAGCAAGCAAATAAAGATGAGAGAAAGTCAACTTTAGTCTCCAGCTACATGATGCATTAGATAAAGTGATGAAAGAATGTAGAAGGGGAAAGCCATAGAAAGACATAACAAATCTAGAGACTTCAACAAAATTCTTGCTCACATCACCTCATCTTTTCACTGTCACCTTTTTACTTGTCTACGGAGATAGTATGTCTTCCTTTTTAATCTAATGAGTTTGGCACAGCCATGACCCATGGATACAGCAGAAGACATGAAGTCAGCACAGCTATTCAACACATTTCCAGCAAAGCTGAGCTAAATGCTGCATTGCTATTGTGCTGCCTCACACTCCGTTTTGGTCTCTATGTGTTGCATTGTTGGGAAACATTTTTACTTTGTGATTCATTTATGTATTTACAGGAGAAAATTATATCTGAGCCTCCATAGAAAAGTCCTAATTATATAGCCCCTTCTGTTTTCAGGGAAATAACCTTATCTCACCTTACCCAGCAATCTTCCTTATGCCTTGGAGATTGTGATAAGCAAAACTGTTAGGAGTTTCTTTATGAGCCTGTGGCTCCAGAATCTTCTAGGTTTGTCTACCCTTAAGCAAACTCAGATACAAGACAGTCAGGGCAACGTAAACTTGGGCTGATAAGCCCTAGTCAGGAATAGTATCAAATCAGAGGCCTCCTCCTACATATGCTCAGAGTTTCCTGAGCTTACAAGATGGGGGTGGGGGGTGTGCTGTACATCACCTGCCTTTAGATAAATAAGAAACATAGTAACAAAGTTAGATTGGCTAAAGAAACTTTACCCTATCTAATAGTGTGATATAAAAGAAAACAAGAATTAGACATGAGGATATTCCATTTTAAAATGACTGGCTTACACCGGATTGTGGTTAGGTCACTTAACTAGGAAACAAAAGGAATTCTCTTAAACAAACATGTTTTACAGAGATCATAAAACCAAGTTAACTCTAGAGGCTTTTTGGCCGCAGAAAGCTATAGGGTAAAACTGTAGCCACCCGTTTTATTACACATATTGTTTAAAGCTTGGGGAATGACCTAATCTAGCTCAGATATTTTCAAAATAATATGATCTGTATCCCCTTGGAAACCACGACTTTGTGAAATCTGTCTAAATAAAAAAGCACACTGATTGCTAGTCAGTTAGAGCTGAAAATATTCTCCTAGCCATGGAGCTCTGATACCATCTCCCTTTGTCTACTCCTTAACTCCTCTCTGACTCAGGTAACTCTAGCATGACCCCATGCTAGAGTTCTTTATAACTTCATGATTCTATTAATTTTACAAAATCTACTGGATGTATTTTATCTATGTATAACTAATGGCATTATACATAAATGATGTATTCATGGAACTTGTGGGTATAGTACTACTGACAATAGGCTATTTTGAAGTCCAAGACATGTGAGAAAAATGTTAAGACAGGGTCAGGAATAAATAGCCACAGACATGCTATGTGTATTGTCCCATATTCTTTGTGACTCCACTAAGAAAAAACAAAGTCAGACATGTTTTGTGTGTGTGTCTGTGTGTGTGTGTCTTTAATTCAAATCTATATTATTTGCAAAAATAAGACTTTTCCACATTAAAAAGAATAGAAAATCTCTTTTTCATTCTATAAATTATTAAGTTTTCACTGAAGATAGTGGGACAAGGAAACCAAGAACAAAGAATGTAGGATCTACATCATGTGGACTTTGTCATATGATATTTAGGTTACTATGCTGCTATAATTGTATTGTTCTTTTACTATTTGTGAAATCATTTATAAACATAAATTACTAAGTTGAAACAGTTTGATGTGAAATCTCTTGTCCCTTTTCTGTTCAATTTCATTAGAAATATCTATATCGGAAAAATGGAGATTTAAAAAATAAAATGAGATATTAGTCATCATA
Source organism: Cricetomys ansorgei (assembly GCA_026225945.1). NCBI lineage: Eukaryota > Metazoa > Chordata > Mammalia > Rodentia > Nesomyidae > Cricetomys > Cricetomys ansorgei. The sequence continues at coordinate 5,183,534 of JAMJFZ010001390.1, forward strand.
AAATTATACATGTACTTAGGTAAGATGTTAAATTTTTTCTTGAAAATATTATTTTAAATAATCCTTAAACATGAATCTTCTCATTTTCATAAAAATATTCATCTGTGCTGAAATCTTTGATCATTCTTAAATAAAAAATCCAGAACTGGTAAAATTCCCTTTTTCCAATCATAGAAAAATATTATCTGCATCTAAGATTCCAAAACTGAACAAGAAATGTACATGTAACATGAAAAGAAAGCACCACATCAAACTTACTTCCTAAAACTTGAAGTATAATATTAGCAACGTACTTGGAGGACAGAATACTCACTCATAGTCACATCTATGCTCCAAGGGATAAATAACAAGTGAGAAGAAGCTAAAACTATGAAGGAAACGATTTACAATTTTAATAATTTACTTCATGTTTCCTAATGGATTATGCATCTATTTTTCTTTTAATTAAAACAATACAGATGTGCATATCAGCATCCTTCCACTCACCTCTGCTTCTATGGGTCATATTCAGAGATGACTGAGCATCACTGCCGTTCAAATTTTGATTTTATTTTTATTGAATGTCTCATAAAACTGACTTAGAAACCTAAAGATGTGTCACTAAAATATTGAATTATGAACACTCAGATCATACTGAATTCTGTAAGTCTGAAAAGAATGTCTGGCTATAAGATCAAACAAGTAGTTTCAAATATAGCCACCCCCATTTGGAAAATACATGTAGGTATCTAAACTATTTTGAATTGTACAATGGATATTAATGTCAAGTTTTAAGACCCAGTAGACTATTTTTAGAAGGCTCCTCCTTCGGCATGGATGCCTGATGTAATTCACATTGCTAAGTGATTTGGCTCTGCCATGGAATTATAACGAAGGTCTGGCCAATTTCGAGGAAATTTCAACCCACTGGCAGGTTCAGAGTCATTTTCTACATGGACTTCCTCAGAGCATTATCTCTGCTTCACAGAACCTTCTCCACATTCTGACTGGCAGCAAAACCCAGCTATCTTTTGGCTATATACTTCACTATTTTCATTAGCTGTTAATGCAGCTACATGGTTGATGGAATTTCCTCAAACTATGTTACCTAGAAGTAGGAGTTTTTAAGGATGTTTATAGATGTACCCTAGGGTCTCCAAATCTGAGCTCTACCACACACATTGGAGGAAAACTAAATTAGAAACACTTGAAATAATATATATCCATTTAAATGGCTAATAATTCATGAGGAAATAGGAGATAATCTCAAAATTTAATTATACTTCCACAATGTCCTCTTAAAGGCTTAATTATAAACAAATTCTCCTGAAACTCACTGTTCCTGAGTGCCTTTGGATCTCAGCAGGTAATCTGACCACTTCATGAGCCTCTCTTAAAATCTGATTGAGCCAATGAGGTGTGTGTAAAAGTGTTTGGTGCCACATCTGACCCTGAGTTTGTTCTCTGAAATTCACATGGTGGACCAATAGAACCAACTTACACAAGTAGTACCCTGATCTTCACACATAAACACAAGTATGTATACTTATGGGTACACGGACAATAAATGAATAAACAACAAATACAGCATTTTAAAAGGAGCTGATTGGAAACAGAAGTCATGACTTGGTTGTTACGTCTACTAGCTGCTCTTGCACTGAACTGGTTCAGATTCTAGCGTCCTCCTACTATCTCACAACTCATTTTATCCTCAATTCCAAGAGATACAACACCTCTCCTGGCCTCCACAGGCAGCCGGCAAATGCAATGGGCACATAAATCCAGAAAACGCAAATACTCATGCATACAATAAAAATAAGCATTTTTTAAAAATAGATCTGATTGAGTCTTATGAAATATACAAAGCAAGGATTACACATTGAGATGATTTCATATAAGATACTAGCCATCTATTATACTTAAGTCTGATTGTAGAACAATCTAATTTTTGACTATTTTTTTCTGCTCTGTGATGTGATAATAACATTCATTTCTAGAGATATTGAGGCCTTTAAATGAGCTAATAATACTTCTAATATAGTTTACTTTCATCCATAAAATCTAGAAGTACAGCCCAGCTTATATTAAATGTGTTTTATTTTTATTAACCAACCGTAACCACTGGGGGAGGATATGTGTTTGTCTTTTTTTAATCTGACTCTATGACAACATGAAAGTATCCTAAGATTCCTTATAATAGATAGAAATGGGGAAAATAAGATTTGAAACCACCCATGTCCTTGTTGCCTATTGCTAAGCAACAAATTGCCCTCAAACTTAATGGATTACAATAAGCTTTTATCTCACAGTCTCAGAACTATAAAAGGCTTAGTTGGGTCATTCTCAGCCAAGAGTCAGAGAGGATGTCACAGTCAAACAGTCACAGTGTGATGCAGAATTGCAGTCATCAGAAGGCTTGACAAAGTAGCAGACTGCTTCTCAGATGGCTCACACACAGAACTATACTTTGCAGAGCTTCCTTCCCATCAATGTAGCTTCTCCAGGTTGGGATCTAGTAACAAAGTCACCAGCTTTCTCCAAGTGACTGACTCAATAGAGAAACAGAGACTAAGATGAAGGCTGTGCTGTTCGTTACAACCCAAAAGTTAGGAGTGATCTTACACCAGGTCTGCCATAGTGTGGTAGTCATACAGAGGTTATGTAGGAGGATACTGAACATGGATGTGAACACCAGGAGCCAGGGGACATCACCAGTAACAATTCTTTCCACAGCATCCCGCAAAGCCCTTTCAAAAATAAGTCAAGTATCTAAAGAAGTTAAATTATCTGTCTTTGACAATTTTTTAAAAGCATGGACCAAAGGAGCAAAGACATGGTTATTTTCTTGCTTCCTATTGAGTCTCGTAGTTGTTCAATGTAGATCCATTTGTACTTTGATGATAAAGTGAACCAAACCAAGAGGATCTTTTATGTTAGCAAAACACACTAGTGATTTAAATAATAAAATTATAAATAAAATATAGTAGATGATTGTGATTGCAAAAAATTAAACAGGTTATAACAGTAGGAACAGAACTGAAAATTTGTATTTAATATAAATGAGTCAGTGCTAGAGAGATGGCTCAGTAGTTAAGATTACTTATTGCTCTTGCAGGGATACCATTCAGTTCCCAGCATCAATATGGTGGCTCAAAACCATCTACAACTCCAGTTCTAGGGTATCTATTGTTCTTTTCTGACCTCCATGGGCATTAGGCACATATGTGATGCTTATACACATATTCTATATAAACAGGCAAAATTCTCACACAAAATAAATATTTCCAAAAGTTAAAAGACTTAAAAAGGAGCATCCATTTAATAACGTATTATTAGGCTACATTCCAAATATTGGTTTCTGAAAAATTAACTTAGAGCTTTTCAAAAAGTAACTATGGAAAGGGAATAAGAAGATTGTTACTTTATCCACTGTCTATAAATGATATCATTCTAACTTTGCAGCAACTACACAAATATTCTGTACACAGGAAGATAAACTCAAAGTCCTGGATAATAAACTATACTCTTATATTAATCCAAGTAAGCAGCAGCCTGTAGAGAGGTATGTGGTTTTGTGTCAGTTTGGGTCTGGTTTTCTAACAGTGAATTTCAGCATAAGTACAAGACATTATATTGCTAATCATTCCAGTTCAATTGAGTTGTAGTCAAAGTTAGAGAAGCATGAAAGTTTACCCGCAAGTTAACTGGAAAGCCTCATATAGGTATTTTCTGTATTTCCACATGTGACTTTAAATCCCCAGCTCATTTTATGACTTAAAGAAATCAGGCTATATTCTCAGTCTTCACTGGGGATATTTAAAACGTAAATAAAGGAAAGACACTGTCCCATCAGCAGGCTCAATCTTTAAAGAGTTAAACAATAAAAATTTTAACAGTACAGCAAATGCAGGACACGAATGCTAACGACTTTCCAACAACTTTATGGGAATATACAGAGTTCTTTGAAGTATTTAGTGAGTTCATTGCTAGCCCAAGTATCTTATAAAAATAACTTGAAATTTGGCTTTGACAGACATGGAATGTAACAGTTCAGAGACGTTTGGGGATGTATGAGGGTATGTATAGGTGCAGGACATTGTTTTAACATTGTTTATAAAATTTCTTCTACATCAAACTCAAATTGGTCTCTACTCTGAAACAAAACTAACCTTAAAGAGGTCATAGCATATGGTGGCTTGGGGGTCAGTTTAACCAATGGTGGCTATTAAGAGGGATGATATTCCTTAATGGCTGTCAACAGTGCACTTTACAGCAGTATTCTCATATCCCCAAGTTATCTGAGAAGTCCTGTATAGAATATTAAGCCATTTTTTCATTTATTTTTCTGTGAGATCAGTACTTGAATTCAGTATCTTTTACTAGACAGAACTCTTTCTCCAAGATTTTTCTGCCAACAAAGTTCTCCTGTCATTCATTCCACATGTAGCATCCTTCAGTGCCTGGAGAAGCATACCCGAACTTCAGTCCTTTTTGCCCCATTCACAAGTGTAGTTCTCTCTACTCAGCCTTCCATTTTGAGATTTGACAGATGTGAGCAACCACTGGAGTGATACACTTTAAAATGTCAGTTTTAGTTACACAATTTTCCTTTAAAAATATTGAGCTCTTCTAAAATCAAGTGCAATTTCAATAAATACAGGAATCTTACAAACATAACTTTGAAAGCAGTATCTCAATATCTTCTAGAACTTTAGCTATATTCCAATGTCTGGCTACAGACTGACTTTTGTGTTTGACCTCCTGATAAAAACAGTGAGGCACAAGATTTTTCAAGGACAAAGAGTTGTAGTTGGAGAGGCCATTGATGCTCCTAAAAGTTGAATGAAAACACAAAGAGGCTTTCTTTTGTGATCCAATTACATTTTAACAAGAAGTCCATGTGACATGTACAGTCATCTCACTTCTACCAAAGTATGCATTATAAGCTTGTAAAATTGGGGGTTTGTATTCTTGGAGAAAGGAAACAAAGAGTTATTACCCTGAGAACTTCCCTGAAATATGGTGTATATCTAGTCTGTCAACAAAAAGATACTGAGGCAGCTATACTGAGCACCAAATTTAATACTTTTGGCCTCCTCGGCCTCAGCTTCCTCTGGAAGGTGATTGGGATTCAGAAGCGTGTCACAAATTTCAACTAATCTAGATTTATTTCTAGACTCTTTTCAGGAGCTGTTTTTATCACCAGTATTTGTCAAAGCTTTATATTGTGTTTCCAAAGTAAAGAACATTTGAAACATAATAGAAATTTCTCCCCACAAAAAAGTAAGAACAATGTTAAATAAATATTATAATCTTCCCAATGTTATCATCTCAATTCAAACATCAGAGTATGATTTCCTCCCTCCAGTTGGACTTCAGCCATGCCCAGTGATGGCTCTCCCTGCGGAAATCCTAGGACACAATTACTTCTGAAATCTTGGCTAAGGACTACTTTTAGAGGAACAAAATATCTCACTTCTCCCATCTCAGCAGAAATATTTCACAGTTCCCTTCACTAGACCAAATTCAGAATAGTTATGTCTGAAATATTCTGTCACCCAAAATATAGTCATTCAAGAAACTGTTTCTTTCATCTATGAGTAAGCCACTTAGCTCATTGTTTGAGGTTTATTTTATGATATAACACTGCTTTTCCAAAGAGTCCATCTTACTTTGCCTTCATTTGGAGTGTGGTTTGTTTTTTTTGTTTTGTTTTGTTTTTTTGTTTTTATTTTTCAAGACAGGGTTTCTCTGTTGTAGCTCTGGCTGTCCTGGAACTCACTCTGTAGGCCAAGCTGGCCTCAAACTCACAGAGATCTGTCTGCCTCTGTCTCCCGAGTGCTGGGATTGAAAGCTTGCACCACCACTGCCTGGCTGCATTTGGAATGTTTTATGTTTCGGTATCCCTGATTAGAACTTGTGTGTAGAACGATGGGCCTTCATAAGTTTGGGAAGTAAAGATGTTTAAAATTTGTGTAACAGTAGACAGAAATCTGTGAAGTACGGACTATCTCTTGAAATTTGTAGTGAAAGATTAAGTAGTTGATATTGCAATCATACCGTAGAAATTAAACATTTCCTTCTGCATGAAGGAAATACATTATCTATAAAAATCCTACATGGAAATGACCAGAAGAACACAGAAAAGTTAATTAAATGTCTTCACCTATCTACCCATTTTCAAGTATATAGTCCAGAAAAAACATAAAGAAAACATTATAGCAAAGAGAACGGTTTTCTTAAAAAGCAATTTAAAACAAGGATTCAGGATCTAGGTTAGGAAAGTAGCTCACAGAACAAATAGATATAGCAAATTAAACATATTGGCTGTTAATAAATAAATGATGATTGAGTAAACTAGAAATATGGATTAAAAGTCCCTCAGGCTATTCAAGAACTACTGATGATCTTTTAAGTTCATATCTTTAATATCACGTGTTCAAAGGTCTAAATTGTAAAAGGCATCTGGCCTGATTCACTTGAGCTCTATTTTAATTCAAAGGGTATATAATTAGAATACTAGTAACCTAGCACTTCATGATATTTTTAAAGTTGTTTGAAAACTGCTAAATCATCACAGAAGGCTTTGCCTCGGCACAGAAAGTGAAGAAATTGCTCACGGTGTTCAGGATGTGATGGCTTCTACCTTTTTGACTGCCTTCTTCCTATCATTTCCAGGTCAACTATACCTCTTGACTTTGCCATTATAGTCCCTGTAGCTAAGAGGACTCATCCAGCATAGCTGCTATGGTGAAATACCTCTTGTCAGAGACCTACAATGCTTCTTATTTGTAGAACGTAGTATGTTCAACCCACCCTGCCTACACTCATCTTTTTAGTGCTCCCTTGTGATTTACTAGTAATGCTGTCTGTCCAATTCCACCATAGCCTGCACTGTCACTACCATTGATAGTGGTAAACCACATAAACCACAGAAAACTGACTCTTCAAAGAGAAGGACAGTGAAACTTCTAGTCTTTGAGGGCTGACTGGTTTCTGTTTCAAATATTCAATTCTACAGAAATGCAAAAGCAGCCATATGCAATATGGAAATGAATAAGCACAGGCTAGGTTCCAGGAAAAAAATTATTTGTGGAAGTTAAATTACAATTTAATCAAATTTCCAACTGTAAAAAATATTCCTTTCATGATTTCTCCATCATTTAACAATATAAAGGTAATTTTCAGTAAATCAGCCATGAAACTATAGATCGGGGCTAGTTTTGATCTACAGCTGCAGATAGTTTTCTCCAAGTTCATTGTAAGTCCTCAGTTCATGATACTATGGGGCTTCCCTCTTCTGATCAAAACAATGGTTGGGTCTCTCCCACAGCCGTTTAAGTTTTAGTGTACTATGGCTCCCCTTGGCCTCAATGTTTTTTGCCTCCAATTGCTCTCTGATTTTCTTCTGTTCTAGCCAATAGATTTTATTTCTGCTTCTTGAATACAACACAGCTAAATCTACCTTAGGACCTTTGCTGGCTTCTCTACCTGTGATCTGAACCCCTCCTCCACATTGCCATCGCTTTCAGGCTTGCTTTAAGACTTCAATCAAATTCCATTTCACAGTCTCTACTGACATCTACTTAAAATGTAACTACTTGGTTGTGGACTCACTTGAGCACCCTACAGAATTTTGCAAACTAAAGTTCTAACCATTAAAGCCACCTCATATAACCTACAATATTGAAATAGGACCTTTAAGAAAGTGACACTGGGCCAGGCAGTAGTGGCAAATGCCTTTAATCCCAGCATTCGGGAAGCAGAGGCAGGTGGCTCTCTGTGAATTCATTACCAGCCAGGTCTATTCCAGGACAGCCAGAGTTACAACAAAGAAACCCTGTCTCGAAAATCACAAAATAAATAAAAAATAAAAAATAAAAAAGAAGTGGCATTGCTATAACAGCATTTCAGGGTAGATCTATAATGACCTGGATGATGTACTTCTAATGAGACATTGAGACACATAAACAGACATAAGGGTCATGTATGCACAGAGAAATGACTACATGAGGACACAACAAAAAACCTGGCTATTCACAAGTCAGAGAGTCATCTCAAAAGAAATCAAACATGTAAAGACACTATCAGGTCTTTCAGCTTCCAAAACTGAAAGGATATAAATACGTATTGTTCTAACCCACCCAGTTTGCAGTATATTGTTACAACAGTCATAGCAGACACCTGCACACCCTCATCTCTTCAGCTCTTTTCAATCCACTAACTTATTATATTTTATCTAGAAAATGTTTCATCTATTAACATGTACAATAATTAATTCATTATGTATATCTCACCTCTCTGTGAGAGCAACAATCATTTGTTATGAATATAATCCAAGTTCTCAAAATACCACCTGACAAAGGTTAGCACTTGAATACCTGCTCTATAAGTGAAGCCCAGGAATGTATCACTTGCTAGACCCTGACTCTGCTCTTTTCTTCTGTGAGCCCCCAGTTCCAGCTCAGCATCTCTACATTCATAGCCAGTAAAACATAACTCATGTATTACTGCCACAAAGGATGGCTTTCTTGACACGGTCACTAAATGGTCTCTCTCTGAATTCTTCTAACATAGTCTGTAACTCTTGTGGAATTGTGGAATTTAAGACATTGAAGCCTGCGTTACATTTTTAATATGAGTTTTATCTTCTCCACTAAATGTCAAACTCCTTTATGGTGCAGCTGGTACTGCAAGCACTTTCAATTCCCTTACCATACCTTCTGAGTATACCACACATGCTAGAGACCCATAAACATTGACTGCACTTATGAAGATTATTATTACAAAACCATCTGTTACTGAATACATTTTGTAGGACTCTATCTTAAGACTCATGTCATGTTCACTATTATTGGTAAAACCAAGAGGATACAATCATTTCATTATTGTCAGTCAATTGACAGGACCAGATTCCAAAAATAGATCTTCCATTCTATGAAGACCAGGCCCTGTGTTTCATTGTCTCATCAGTAAAACAGAAATATTTACCTTTAAATAAAAATATTATTTTTTATGCTAAATATAATAAATGGATGCCCAATTTCATAAACTAGTTTAGGGTCCTGAAAGGACTGACATCGTATTTCAGGTGGTTGCTTGCTTGTTCTTAAATCATCCCTACGCTCTTTCTTCCTTCTCTACTACAAAGATTCCTGAACCATGATGAGAGGCATGTGATAATGACATCCCATTTAGGGTGAGGCACTTACAGGGATTATTATAGCAGGCACAAGACCTGTGCAAGATCAAGCATGGAGGGGAAGAAGTGGACACACAGTTCCACTCCTAGATGAAGAGCTATTAGCTTTTGATAGCACTGAAAAAGGAAGAGTCACCTTTCATGGTGTGGTACCTGGGATACTAACCACATTCTAGGATAAGCTCCATACCCAAGATCCTTAGATCAACATACACTGGATCTGGCGGGTTTAAAAAGAAGTAGAAAACACAAAGTTGGGTGGATATGGAATTTGAATGGACTTGGGAGGAGTTGTAAGAAGGAGATAAATATCATCAATATATATTCCATGAAATTCTCAATGAATTAATGTAAACATGAAGAAGGAGGAGGAAGAGTAAGAAGAAGAGGAAGAAATAAGAAAGAAGAGGAATAGGAGGAGGAAGAATAAAATGCTGATTTGCAAATGGAAATATACTTTGTGATAGCTTAAACTGAGTTCACTTATTAAGTTCTGGAATTCTTGGAAGACTCCAAACCTGTTCAAGCCCACCTACTAAGGAAAGAAGACTGTGCTAATATTTGAGTTCAGGAATTGGTTACCAAGTGCAGGTATTCCTATGAGGGAGAGCCGATGTCTTGGGAACTGAGCACAATGTAAGATTAGAGCAACGTCTTACCATTGGACTAACATGCTGTTATGGCCTGAGAGAAGTCAGTTGAATGAAAATATCACTCAGACCTAAAAGAATAAATAAAAATAATGGAATAAGCTAGGCATGTTGGCACATGTCTGTAATTCTAACACTTGAAGGCTGGAAGCAGGAAGACCAAATGACTGCTAAACACAGTAACTTTTGACATATCAAAGTTCTACTAACATATCCCAGTACAAATATTGACATGAAAGTAAGTCACATGGCATGGATAATGGCATCTTTGTCACTATCATTGTGTTGAGTACCAGCTGCATTTGCAGTTTGAGAAATTCATTATCTCAAAGTGCAGGGATACCCTTGAAATTGGAGGTGGTCTAGTGCAGCATCATTGGAAGGTATGATTGCACGGATTTAATAGCAAGGCCAGCAGTTAACTGTTATCATTTCCCTGAGGGAACTTTAGTAGACACAGAATAAAACTGAGCTTTACAGTTATAAAAAGCCTTATTGTAGAATTGGTTTCACAGCTTTTGAAAGCCTTTTGATTTTTGTTTGGCTCAGAGAATAAGACAGTTGAGAACTCTTTTATGTATCATCCATAAATAAAACAGGCTCTGTGCATCTTACCATATTATACAAGAGGAACACCACTGATTTCTCAGGACTCTTATCCTAACCTAGTGACCTTGAAAAAATGAGATCTTCCCTTCTGAGAGCAAAAGAACTAAGAAGAAGAATTTACAACTTCACAAGGAAAAGTAAACAGTGAAGAGAAAACAAACTGAAAGCTTAGTAAAATTGCATGTAATCCCAACACATGGAGGTCAAGCCAAGAGAACTAAGAATTTGAGGCTAGCATCATCTAGGTAAAAACTATCTCAAAGAGAAAAATAAAAGGAAAAAAGAACCACAATGCTCAATGACACATTTTTATTTTTACTTTCTGATAAATATTTCAGATAAATATTCTGATTTTTATTTTCTGGTGTATTACAATACACCAAAAAAGTATCCATTTTTGTTTACTTCATGTTTTTCACACATGAAAATTAAAAGAACATAAATGCTTCTCTTCTGTTATTGGGGATTTGTAGATTTGCTTGTTTTCTTCCTTGTTTGTATATTAAAATGGGTCTCACATAGCCTAGGCTGCTATCAAACTTCCTATGTAGCATAGGTTGACCTTGAAGTGATCTTCCCACTGCCAGCTTTCAAGTGTTAGGATTACAAACATGTGCCAGCATACCTAGTTTATTGCACTATTTTTATTTATTCATGTAGGTCTATTTTTAGTATACTATTATTGCTTACACATATAGGAATATGCATTATTATTTAATTATACTTAAAATATTAAAATCTAATTATATATACATTGTAAAATGAGAAATAAAAATTCATACACAGTAATATAAGCTCATCTCTAGTACGTGTAATTTTTTTAAAATAAATGAACAAGCATAGGGCCTTACCCATTTAAAACTATGGAGTTACTTATCCTTTGCTTTTAATAAGAAATATAGTGACTTTCAACGTGCTGGGTTTTCTCTAAAAAGTTCTATAACAAGAAGATCTACTGTTCAGCAATAAAAATATCTGTGAGACGTTAGTAGCTATCAGATCAGAAGGAGTAATAGAGGCCAAGGTCAGGAGGAGTGATAGAGCCCAAGGTCAGAGGAGTCATAGGGGTAACAGTCAACGCTGACAGCTTTTGGAAAAACACAAGAGAAACAAAATGAAAGTTGATATGGATTTGTTCCCTAAGGAGCACTAGTGCTTTGTCATTTAACATATATGAAATTAACATTAACCCTGTGTTAGGCATGGATCAGGCACTGAATAGAAATAACAAATAAAAGAGATATGACTGTTTAAAACTTCTGCCACCTTTACATACAATTGTGACTAATCTGAAGGGTTTCAGATGTATCATTTAATGGAGAAGGTAGAGTGTGTGTGTGTGTGTGTGTGTGTGTGTGTGTGTGTGCACGTGCGTACCTATTTCCAAGTTTATCTGTGTAATGTTAAATCTGTCTCTGTCTCCTGGTAGTCTCACAACTGCCCTAGTCTTAGTTGCTCTCTCCGTAAAGAAAATCTCAGATTCTGATATAAAAGAAAGTCACTGTAGGGATGGCTATATTGGATTGTCTGATGAGGAAATGACACCAGATCCTGGAGCCAATAATTAAAGCCTTGACATAGCTCTTTAGGGTGAGCTTGAATTTCACCAGGGGAAATTCATTATCAAACAAGCAGCTTTGGATCCTGACAAATCTGGTTTTATATCTCAGCCCCAGCACATCCTAGAATTTCACAGTTCAGACTAGATTCCATGCAAAATACTCCTTATGTGGCTTTTACCCAATAATGTGATTCAGAAATGATCACATTAAATTATATAGACATGGACACATAAGATTTACTTATGGTTTCCTCTCCTAACCCCATGAAGAAATGTCTATCTGCTTTAGGCATTGCTGTACAGTAAAATTCTATGCTATGTTGGAGAAGCAGAATTAAATTTTATGTCTGTCTCTTAGAAGACACGGTGCTCCTTGAGCTCTGATGTGAACACCTGACTCTGCTCACTAAAGCAATGTTGATGAGTAATTAAATGCAGAATAATGTGAGAAGGACTTGTACTATGAGAGCTCAAAAAGGAATTAAATGAACAAATTCCACAGAGTGGAGGAGAGGATAATGTCTTCCAGGGGAAGATAAATGAGCTCTGAACAGGTGTTTAACTGATGAAATGTGACCTTCACTACCTGACCACTCAAAAAAAAAAAAGAGAAGAAAAAGCTACAGTTTTGCTCTCGCTAGAGAATAGGACACTCTGGTAGGTTTGTAGGTTTGGAAGGGAGCTTCTGCAGCAATCTGGTCATGTGTGAAATTCAGTTTTCATGTAAAGTATTCTTTGCCTAGAAATCATGCCATTGATTCTTCTGCAGCTGCTTGCTCATTTTCTTGGTTTGTCTCTCATCGCCCTCTCCCTCATGTTCAAGCTTGTTGCCTGTCTTTGGTTCTCCAATGTCCTTGACTCCATTTGGAGAAAACCACAAGAGAAAGTTCTCTTCTGTCTTGTGAAATCATAGCAAATGTTGCAGTTAACTGCCAGTTAACTGCCCCTTTAATTTCCCTGCATTTACTTGCTCTGTTCATGATGCAATACAGGGCAACTGGGAATCATGAAGAAATGAGCTAACAAAGCCACAAGACTCAGCTCTTGATACACATTTAATACGTGTTTCTTAAATGAGTAAGTGGAAATAATGATTAGTACTAAAATTAAAAAAATAAGCCAGTGAGTTTAGACATTGCTGTTATTTATACTACTTTCTTTTTGTTTGTTCGAAATTATTAAGTATTCGTTTTTGATTGCTAAAATTTAATTTTAATAAAATAAGGAGGACAACCTCTAGATGCTAGACTGATAATGACAAAAGGAAATATTTGTTGAATGTTCTCTGGCGACAGAAATCTGTAAGAGATATTCCTATTTGTATATATGAGGTGCCTCTGTTTACAGAAGTGGAGTGATGTCACAGCTGTGTGATCAGGAACAAAGCTAGAATCCCAGTGCAAGGTACTCACCCTTCCACCGAGTGAGATGCTACCCTGCAGCAGGAGGAATGTAGCAGAGAACAGCTCTCCTAACACAGTTTTGTAATTTAAATGCAGTTTTTTCTATCATAATGAAATATATTCTTGTCATTAAGACTATGATAAAGGCTAGGCAGTGGTGGCACACACCTTTAATCGATCTTTGTGAGTTCGAGGCCAGCCTGGTTTACAGAGTGAGTTCCAGGATAGCCAGAGTTACAACAGAGAATCCCTGTTTGGAAAAACAAAAACAAACCACAACAAAAAGAAAAGATTATGATAAATATTTAGGTGAGAGCTTGGTGGATTAAAGCTCTGACCTCACAGACCTGACAACCTTACCTCTATTCTCAGAACCCAGGTGAAAAGCCAGAAAAGCCAGAAAAGAAATGTGCTGGTGTCCATTTGTAATTCTACCACTACTATGGTAAAATGAGAGACAGAGACAAGAGGATTATCTAGAAACTTGTGAGCCAGCAAGTGTGAAATACACAGTGTAGCTTCAGAAACAATAGGAAGGACCCCACCCAAGGTGGAAGGTGAGAACTGACCACAGAGGTATATCCTCTTGACTTCAGCAAATGAACATGAGGAGGAGGTGCATGGCCACATTCACACACACATATAGGCTCTCTCTCTCTCTTTGTCTCTCTCCCTCTCTCTCATACAGACACACACACACACACACACACACACACACACACGCAATATACAAATAAATATACTTTAGAGACTATAATTTTAATTATACATGAGACTTAAGAAGGAAGGGTTCATGTGATGGACCCCTTGCAGTGAGGTACCTTCCCAAACAAAATCTTAGCACAATCCTTGTCCCACAATCATGGCTATTTACTTATCTCTCCTTTGGTTCATTCTCTCTGTAGTTAAACAGTAACAAGGAGCTGACTCTTCCCAGACATTACTAAATGCTGATCAGTAGCAGAGTTGTAGCTACTGTCCTTTAAAAACACAAAGAATGATATCACCAGTCTCCCAAAAGGAACATCTTGAAATAAACTTATATTGCTGAAATAGTTCTACTACCCAGGAAGTAGGGATGTAATTAGATAGATACTCTACAAGTCTTGATCAAACTATTTGCTTACAAAAACATTTAGCATCTACTGTTAAGTCATATTAATGCTGATATATTCTACTGTGGTCAATTGGACTTTACTCACTTCTACAACAAAGGGAAGCACCTTGGAATGCAGGTATCTTCTAAGCATGAGCTCACAAATAGATCTCACTGATGACAGAATAATTTGGGAAGAAACATACATTAGCAAGCAAATCCCAGACACAAACCATACCTACATCTCACAGGGTTGAGATACCATCTGTTACAGAACGCACAGCATGATACCTTTTTGCATCACTGAACTTGACTGATTACAGCAATATCCTCTCTAAAAACAGAGTCCATTTTGGTCCAAATAAAAGATAAACAATGACAGTGGAGGATGTGGTTGATATACAGGTATCTTATGAGTCTCCAGGGATATGATCAGCTTGCTTATGATCCTTGCACTATCTCTTTGGATGGGGGAACAGCATGACCACTGCTAGTCATGTTAAGCAAAGAATCCCTAATTTGATAAACTGTTGTGGGGTTCAGGGTGAAGACAAATTAATACAGGAAAGAATATATTTCTCTTCCTTAGAGTAGTTTCTGCACCAGCATGAGTAATGTAGGACTTTTACAGAGTGGACCTGGAATATCTCTCAAATGCCCATTTGAGATTTGGTCCCCACTTTGGCCCAATTGGGATGTGGTGTAATACTTAAGATTTAAGAGGTGGTACTTAGTAAAAAGTATTTGGATCACTGAGACATGTCTTTGGAGGGGAAAGTGGGACCTCAGGCCCCTCCTTTTCCTTCCCTCTCTCACTTCCCAGAACTAAGGGAAAGAGGTTTGGTATGCCACTTGTTTCTGCCATGATGCTCTGTGTCACTATAGATACTGAATGAAAGAAACCAACACAGCACAGACCAAAATCTTTGGTAAGCCAAATTCAAACTTCCTTATAAGTTTATTGCCTTAGTTATGTATTAGAGTAACAGGAAGCTTACAACAGAGTCAGCCAATTTGGGGGCAAGAAGAAACAAAAACCAGTGCTGGACTCTTTCATTCCTAGCTAGTCCTTGCAGACGGAGGCAATCTCTGTTCTGAATTTCTACTCCTCCTCAACAATTTTCTGCAGCACTCCTTAGGTTCCAGAAACAGCTTCTCTGCTTTGTACATTTTTCAATAGCTTCAGAAAGGGACTATCTTAATAAGTTCCTCATATTCTGCTGTAGTCACTTTTTAAAATTACTTTCTAGAGTGTAAGATCTCTGTCCTGCTAGAAACATAACTGATACACACTGATGCATCATAAGCCCCTTGGTCTTTCCCTGTGCTGTGGATCCTAAGTGCTTCTCTGAGTATGTAAATGAGGACCTGGAATGCATTTCTGTCCTTTGTGACACAGAAGCTCTGATTCTCTTAACCTCAAGATCCACAAAGGCACCTCTTCTTATGAGGATTAGTTATTCCTTTTAGACCTTGTGCAACACAATGTATTGATTAACCTTGTCAATTAGTCCACAAAAGAGTTTTAAACTAGTCATGTCTAAGACTGTGAGATCAGACTTCCCACTGCCGTCAAATTGTCCTGGTAATAAAACCAGTCATCTTTCTGTAAAATAAAGAGTGTTTAAGTCCTCCAGGCTTACCTGATATCCTAATTATAGGGGAAAAAAAAAGACTAGAGAATACAAAGACAAAGAAGGCACTAACATGAAGATTTCCTTGTGAAGTTAAAGAGCAACCAGTAACCCAAATACAAAGTTGATGTGTCTGCTGTGATCAAGGATGCTCTAATCAGACTGGCTCCAAGGAAGACTTGCAAAAGATTAAGCAAGAGACCCTCCCCTCCATTAACCTGTAACTCTTGCATGAAAAGTTAACCAAGAGAAATGATTCTTTTCACAAAGTTTAAAATGGAAACTCTTGCTAGGAAAAGGAAAAAATGTCCATATACTCATTGACAGTCAAGTTAAGCGCCAACCTTTGCATTCTTATATGAGATCAAGTTTTAGCAGAATGAAGAACACATAAACATATCCATGCAGATAGAACAATAAGGACATAATAAATAATAATAAAAACAATGGTTCCATTTAATATGCATTTAAATAATGGATATTTGACATGTAATATAAAAAATTTAATCAAAACATCAAAGTAATTAATTTAAAAGTAAAACAAAATGATGAAAAACATGAATTTCAGAATTGACAGACCAGGAGATTGTAAACAGCATATTTCACTGCCAGGGAACATGACCTGGGAAATAGAAAGTCCTATCTTTTTTTTTTGTCAGGATGGGCTTTGAAGTTTGTTAATTTTTAATTGCATGAGATTTCCTGATGAGGGAAGGATGGATCCAGAGAGATGAGGAATAGGACAAATGATCCTATAATCTATGATCCTGAAGGAGAAGAAAGGATCAAAAAATAGATGGGCACATGGCCAGAAAGTAATTTCGTCTTTCTCAAGTCTTGCTAATTGCTTTTATTTCCTGTTCACACTTTTGAATGTAGTGCTCAGGTATTTACATCTGTACATGGCTAGCTTTGTGAGGCTTAGATCCAGAAGAATGCCTTGGTGTTTTGTAAGGATTAATGTTTTTTATTCAAATTTGATGGACAAAGATGTGCTCCCTCTGTGTCTCTGGGTCTATCCTCTCTTTCCTGTTAAAGAATTGAACTTTAACTTACCTATAGCTTGCAGACATGAAGCCTGCAACAGAGCTCCAGGCAATATCTTCCTCAAACATATGTTTAGGGAATCACTTCTAATAGGAAAATGTGCCCATGTCTTGCTTTTTCAAGAACATGATATACAGAATTTTTGATTAATGTCAAAAAACCTTCAAATAACAACCATTAAAAAATAACTCATACTATGTTACACAACTATAAGAGAAGCAGTTCAAAGTACAATGTCCAAAGTATCATCACTAATTTTGTAGTCGTATAAATATTCATAAAATGGAATGCTGATGCACAAATTACCCACTGACAGAAGCAGCAAATGACCAGAGTCATCTTTATAGTACATCCCTACTCACTTACGTGTACTAGGATATATATTGTAGCGGAAGCCCCATCTATGAGTAAATCTGGTGTAGTATATTAAGAAGAAAGTATCATATTGGGAAGGCAGTAAGATAATTGACCCCGAGTTGAACCCTGATACTCTGTCCTAGAAACCATAACTTGTATCACTTGTGTACCAATTTCTAAAACTTATAATTTATAACAAAAGACCTCTTAATATTTTTGCATTTTCAAATAAAGCCAAAATATGTGTCTGCAATACTCTTTTATATATATTTTATTTTGAATTAATGTCTCATTTTGTAACTAGGATTCACTTTGCTCATGACTCAACCCCATGAGTTAAAAATTCATTCTTTGAGAAGTGATTTAACACAAGAAAGTATACACTTAAGAAGTTTCTGAAAAATAAATCTGCTATCTTGAGTGAAAAAAATTTACAATTAAATCTATATTCCCTCACATAATATAATTTTAGAAAAACCACAAATTTATCTATATATACATTCATAATTCTAGGCACTGTCAAACTTACATGAAAAGGAATTGTTTCCCCCTGGCTGGTGACATCACTAATAAGGCATGTCAAAAATATCATTCATGTTTCTACATCTTTGCAATGAATTTACTGTATGCATTTGGTAACAAATGAGAAGCAACTGTCCAAAACATAAGAAAGAACTTAGGGTTTCTGAATTAGCCTGTTTAAATGTGCAAATAATATTACTACTTCCTCAGATAATGCCAATTTGGGAACTAAGGATAAGAGATTTGATGATCAAAAGAAAAAGGGCAGCCAATGCATGTTCATATCATTTTAAAATTTTGATAATTACAAAGACATATGCTGATTGTTCAGGATGAAATTACCAACTTCTTGAATATCTAACCTTAGAGCAATTTTTTTTTAACTGATTCAATCCTCCTTCCTACTTCTTCATCAATTACTAGCTCAGGGACCTGAAAGTGTTCTAATGAATTTTACGTTAGAATCTGCAATATGAACAGAGTATATTACCACAGCTACTAGTAAATGCATATATTGGCCTTTGCAAGCAGCATTCTGAAGAGTTGTGAAGACTCTAGCTGGATTTCAAACTTGTTGTTATTATGCATGAAGAGAAAAAACTTTACAAGAACCAAATAGCCAAAAGCACATTTCTGAGGACATCAATCTACCTGATGATAACCTTTGGCTTCTTGTTCTCAGAGTACATAGATATGTGGCATCCTTTGCTTCAGAACAAGGAAACTGTTCCCACCTACACTGAATTTTAACTCAGCAATGAATAAGGTTTAAAATACTGCTTCCATACTAGCTTCCCACATTGTCACTAGACAACCTATATGCTGACTGCATTTAGCATTAATGATTATGCTTTACAACGTCACAACTATTGTCATCTTCATTAAGGCATTTGAAATCAAAAGCTCAAGAAAACTGTTATACAAACCAAATAAACCAAAGATGCCATGTCCAGTAAGAAACGGGCAGCACCTGTGCTCAAGAGGAAGATAGAGCTACTGAATCACATGAGAATGTCCTTTTGTATATAATTCCTAATCTCATGCCAAGATCAAGCATCATGTACAGAGTATTAGTGACCAAGCCATGGTACCTTAAATGATACACTGTCCTTAGAGGAAAGCAGAATATAAATAATATAAATAAAGTACTGATAAGGCCATATTGATCAAAATAAGTATACTATAAATGTGAGGACTAAGTAGAAATACAACGAAACTCCAAGTTGGAATAATTATTTGTCAATAATTATTTCTTAAGTAATTCTAAATTCACCACAGTCTGCACTGTTTAAGATCAGCATATGTGTATAAATAGGATGTGAGCATTAGGATATTAAGATGCTTCTGAATGCCCAGAGACATTTAATGCTACTCTGAATTCCAGGTACTCTCTCAGAACAGTTCTCCCCTTTCATACTACCAATGTCATCACATATGCAGGTGTCTTAACAAACATACTATATCTTCTCTGGATAAAAAGTGACTCAAATTCATCTCTGAACTTTAAATCATACTGTCTGTGTCTTTTTATCAAATTCTTTTTCCTCATTACTCAGATTTGAAAAACCCTAAACTGCCTATAGTTCCCCATGGCTGGAACCCAGGTGTAGTAGTATATTAACACAGCTTTGTTTTCTCAGAAGTTTGATAGAGCATTAAAAATTATCTATCATCTGTGGGGACTAATTTTGGTCCTGCCTGTCTCTAAGTTAAGACAACACTCAAATATTTCATGGGTATCAAATCCATTGGATTAGACTCATCATTTTATAACATCTTAAAAATATGTTTGTGCTATCAGCACTTAGATTGAAAATAGAGTTCCTATTTCAATTATGTCAATGTTTAAACATCAAAATTCACCACAATGAAACAAACATCAAAGCTCTCCTGCACATGTTACTCTTCAGCTGTTTCACATTTGGCTCACATTCTGCAAAGAACTCAGAATTCTCAAAGAAATATCCTTAACTCCTTCACTGCCTTTCACCAAGATCAAATACTGCAAACAGTCTATGGATTATAATGATCAAAGAGTTCTAGAGAATCTTTAACTGCTTGCAGGGAGGGCAGCTTTTATGCTTTTCCCATAAACTGCAGGAAGCAGGAGGGAGGGGAATACCTTCACACCACTGTGCCTTTTTTAATTCTTTCCTTCTAATCACAGACGCTGTTTCCTTAGACTGAGGCACAGCTAACAGTAGCGCTGCCAGGAGGACATAAAAGATACATTCAGACAATCCAGTTCCACCCCCCAAATCAGAGCTGCACGGCACATGTCTTTAGGAGCAGGAAATCTCCGCAAACAAGACTGCATTTAATTGACAGCATTAGAAAAAAAAAATCACAACAAAGAAATAGTGAGCCTTTTCTACTCCGCTTCAACTCCATTACCATCCTCTGTCATCCTTGATTTAAAAAAAAAAAAAAAAAAAGAGTCATTACCTGTATGAAGAGAACCTGTTAATAGCCTGAGAAGGTACTGGGCAAATTTCAATATTTCACGTTTACACCGTTTCCTACAGCCACTCATCTTAAGCAACAAGGTATTCCTCTGAGGAGAGTCAAAAGTCTTTGCAAATAGAAAAGGAAAAAAAAAAAAAAAGAAAGAAAAAAAAAAGGCTTCTGAGGGGAAACTTCTGTCTCAGTTTATGTATCAGGCTGCCTTACAACTCCTGGGGAATTAGCTGTGAGTGCCTGAATCAGAAGGCACGGCAGCCAGTACAGACGCAAGAGTAACAAGACTGAGAAAGAGCAGCGTCTCAGGACGGTCACCAAGTTCTTCTGTCGCAACAGATAGGGTGCTGCTTCACACTTGTAGTAACCCAGCTATGGTGCATCCGTATCCTCTCTCCTGAAGCAATTGCACCCTCGCGGACCATGCTGAGGGAGGCGGGGCCTGCGATGCCAGCTCATCAATGAATCAGCATGTAAGCAGGTGAGCAGACAAATGACAGGTCACTGGGGCTGAAGCCCTTTGGACAGTAGTGAGATCCTGCTAAATAACCAGGCCTGCTGGGGAGGAATCTCGGGGTCCAGGCGCTTCCAAACGTTTCTAAATAATAAAGGAGAAATTGGAAAGAGACTTCTCGAGGCCAGAACTCAGACTGTTCCCATACACAGTGGTGATCACATTCAGAGAGCCTAAATGTGGGGAAAGTTCACCAGAGAAGCTGACTCTGACTCTCAGCAGAGTTGAGGATTTACCAGAAGGATGAAGTAATGCCACTGTGCCACTGATAGATATATTCCAGCCCATGGGCTCCGAGGGAGAAACAAGGTGGTACCAAAAACTGGCTACTATTTATACACTGTCCAGGCTAAGTTATTTAGGAATCAGAAGAAGTCATTTAAGGATTCCAACACAGTAATCTGGAAACTACAGTTGTGAAGCCCTCTGCTTTGCCTCCAGGCAACAGATCCCCAAATCTAGCTTGCTGTATTGTGCTAATGGCAGGGACTGCCTCAGTTTCTTCTTCTTCCTAAAATACAAATGCAGCTTGTCATTTCCCTGTGGACTGAGTGAAGTTAGGAGAGCAATCCCAAGGGCTTGCAATTTGCACAGGGCACTTTTGTAGTGAGAGTGGCACTACACAAGCAGTTTTTTAGAAATGCTGGAAAACCATGAAAGTGCCTTTTTTTTTCAGAATTTTTCAGGGCTTTTGGGCAGTTTCTTGAGTTGCTTTACATTCTTAATAATACTCTCAGGGCTTCTGTTTGTTTTTACTGCCTCTGTATAAAATATAGTCTCTGTGATATTAGTATATAAAGAATATCCAAACTCCTTATTTTAAATGGTTCTCTACCCCCATTTTGACACGTGTAACTGTTGTATTTATAACTAGTATTTTTCAACAATGCTGTGCATGAAGTGATGTCCATGTACAATAATAAAAAAGAAATGTGTTCTGGAATCTCAGGCTTGAAAATACTCAGTGGTAACTTATCTCCTCTGCACTCTCCCCACAACACCCACAGTCTTGTTGATGTCCTCATTAAAATGGGTTCACGAAGGAGCACATTTTCAGGAATTTTTAACAATTCAGTTGAGCATATTAAAATAGTTATATTTATACCCACAAGGAAGAAAAATGCTTCTAACATTTTTCATCCATACATATGGCATCTTTGATATTTGGCACAGAAAAGATAAATATACTGTTTATATTATGTACATAATTGAAAAATGATATAAAATCTCAGTTATTCATGAAATTAATATTTATATGTATGTGAGCTATTTAGTTGGGAAGTGAAATACATACAATACAGATGATAGTAAGCACAGCACCTTTATGGATTTATCTAATGGGTTTATACTGAACATGTCTTCATGCACTGGGCATACAGTAGTGAGAAAGGGAAAAACATTGATTCAAAGCATAGTGAGGAACTTATAGGAAGATGTAAACATAATAAATGAGAATATATCACATACGGGTAACTGCTAAACTAGAGTAGTAGGATAGAAAGTGAAGAAGCTAAATAGAGAAGACATAATAAAAGAGGGAACCTAGTGGATAAAATACAAGGAGTCAACCATGAACTATCAAGGATATATGAGGTAGAGAGAATAAGCTGGGCATGGTATCATTATCCTTCAAGGTCAAGTTTTGGCTTCAGTGTTCGCTGAAGCACACTGACTCAGGAGAGACTACTAGGAGGTGTTTGCAAGTGTAAGCTAGGGGTAACAGTGCTTCAAGTCAGTCCTTGAACAGGATAGTCATGTCATCTGTCTGCTAAGTAACCTGCAATGGAGCTAGAGGAGAAGAAAGAATACCTGTGAGAAAGTGGTCCAGGAGACAAATGATGGAGGTATCCATAACCTGTACTGTAAATAAAAGTGGATTGTTTCTGGATATACAAGGAAACAGAACTAATGGGATTTGATACATTGACTTAGAGCATTAGAAAATAATTAAGCATTATTTGATATTTAAATAATTAATGAGCATATTGAATGAGCTGTTAAAATGGTACAGTACAAATTTAAAAAGCACATGGTTGTTTGATTTTCAGGTGTTTTGGAAACTCCATTCTTTTTCTAAAATTGCCACTAGTTCTCTTTCCTCCACATCTTCACCAATATTTGTTGACCTTCATTTTGATAATATTCCTTGTAACATGTGAGAATTATAGATCATGTGCTTACAAATTGCATTTTCCTGGTGACTAGTGATGCTGAGCAACTATTCCTAAGTTAGTTGGTTCATATGCAAGTCCTTCCCAAGAAATGTCTATTAAAGTGTTTTGCTTATTTTTAATTGGAATGCTTTCTTGTTGTTGTGATGCACAAATTCCTTGCATTGGGCCATAGCAGTCTCTTATCAGATATATGTATTTTCTCCCAATCTGTGGACTTCCTCTCTCTTCTTATAACTTTCTTTTACCTTGCCAACACCTTTTAGCTTGATATACATTGCTTTTGTTACCTGCAAATTTGATTTCATATATAAAAAATTATCACCCAGACCAAAGTCATACTATTTTTCGTAAACATTTTCTTCTAAGATATTTTTAGTTCTAGGTCTTATATTTATTCACTAACCCATTTTGAATCATAAAATAAGAGGCAAATTTCACTACTGTTCACAAGCATCTACAGTTTTTCATTACTTTTTGTTGAAAAGAAACACTATCCTGCATTATGTCAAAATAACTTTCAGGCATACATACAAAAGAATTGAAATTAATACATTCCAAATAGATTGGGTGCCTATATGGTCATTTTACCACAATCTATAATGTAATATTATCTATTTAGCAAATCTATCATATAACTCCAGATATAAAAGGAACTTAAGTGTCTGTCAAGGAGTGAAAGGGTAAAATTTGGCACATATAAAATAGAAAACTATTCAATGTTAAAAAATTAAGGGATAAAAATGTAAGTCAAGTGGTGGTGGCACACGCCTTTAACCCCAGAACTTAGAAGGCAGAGGCAGGTGGATCTCTCTGAGTTTGAGGCCAGCCTGGTCTATAGTGTGACCAGAGAGCTAGAGTTACAACAGAGAAACCCTGTCTCATAAAAAAGGGGAGGGGGGATTTTGTCATCTGTGACAATATGGATGAATCTAGAGGATACTAACATAAATGAAAGAGGAAAAAGAAAGGACACTACTGTGTGTTCTCACTTTATGTGAAATATAAGTTTATCAAACTTCTACAGCAAAAGTAGAATGGTGGATACAAGAAGCTAAGGATTATTGGTGAAATCACAAGAAACTGTTATCAAAGTACAAAGTTTCAGTTAAATAGGAAAAATGTTTTATTTTTACATTACGCAGCCTGATAAAAAGACATAGACTTATACATTTCAAAATTGCTGAGCTGATGTAAAATACTCTTATCATGATTTAATGTCATAAATATATGAACTTACATGTCATTCAAAATTTTGAAAAATAAAAATAATAATATAAAGAGCTGTAAGACTTTTTTCAAGTTAAGAAACCTAAAGGTTCTACTCTGAACACATTTTAAATTGAGACATCTCAAATTTATTCTGAAGTAAAGGGTAGTTTTAAATTAACTTGTTCATTTTTAAATAGTAATGAAAGTGGTCTTTATCATTACTGAATCTCCAGTTGTCACAAGTATAAGATCCTATATATCATTCCAGTGATTTTTAATAACAGATACAAGGACTAGGTGACTTAAACACAGCATCTTCGGATCTTGGTGAGGTCTTTCTTCTTGATTTGTAAAATGAAGACTTTCTACTTTATGTACTTGTGTGACAGGGAGAAGCTCCGGTTTCTAGTCTCCCTTGTTTTTACAGTGACACTACTTTTCATCACAAGGACTCTAACCTCATGGCCGCCATTGCTCTTTTCTAAGAACATTAATGCCCTTGATGCAATTCTTACCTTTGTACCTTCATCTGAACCCAATTTTTTCCCAAATCCTACTTTTATTCAATCGCACCTGAGGCGACTGCTTTCAGTGTAATTAGATGTAAGGAAAACTCACACATAAATTATAATAATCAAGAAATAGTATAACTATAAAATATAAATTTGACATCTTTGATAACGTGGACTAATTCTTTAAGAAACATACATAGCTTATCCTATGGCACTGGTGAGAAGACAGGGCATTCATATAAAACAAAACATATTATAACTATACATTTCTGAACAACTGAGTTTTTGAAAAAGCTGTAATTGATACTCAACAACTGAAAGGCATTCTTTAGCGTAGTGATGAGTGACACTTGATCAGTCAATATACATATGCAAAATGGACCTAGATGAAGTTTTCTGTGTCTTGTAATAATTATTAATTCACTGTCAGAATTCTGAGTGCCTGTGAGAAAACTTCAAGAAAACCAGACTTGTGACCTCAGTTTCTTCAAACCTCAGAATTGTTTTTTGAGGTGTGTTTTTTTTCGTGCTCCTCCCAGGGGCAGTTGATGGGAGTGAGTTTTCTTCAGCTATTTATACTCTCGGAGTATAAATTGTCTGATGTGCTGAATAAACTTGGCTATTGCATGGGACTTTAGTAATCTCACTTTTAGGTCCCACTTTCCCTGGTTCACACCACCACCTAGAGTGGAAAACAGTTTTCATTTAATCATAAACTTAAACATGGAATGCTAAGCCGTGGAAGTTTCAGAAAGCCAAGTACCATCATGGTATGTGCCTTTAATTCCCGTACTCAGGAAGGTGGGATAGAAAGATTCTGCATTCATGAGCAGCTAGGGCAAAACAGTGATGAGTTCCAGGCCAGCCTGGGGTGGCAAATACAATTCTGTGCTTCCCAAAGTAACAAAATAAAGCAAGGCTTTAATCAAGAAAAAATCTGAAGAAACTCTTCAATAACTAGTTCAAACTAACTAATCAGAGAAGACTTAAACTTGACAACAAATATGTGACATCTAAGAAGAGAAAAGAAAATTAGATTCCATCAAACTTTAACACTTCCATTTATTAAAGAAATCCATGAGAAGTTAAAAGACAAGCTACAGAGCATAAGTAAATGTTTGCCATCTATATCATCGACAACAAAAAATAGTGCCTGCAATATATCAAGAACTTCAAAACTCAGTAAAGTAAAAGCAAAAAAATCTATTTCTAATATGAGCAGTAACTATGCAGAGAATTTATACCATAAAGGTAATATAGATGATAAATAAGCACATGAAAATATATCACATTACTATGGTTGAAATGTAAAGTAAAACCACCATAGAAATATCACAATATTTCTATTCTAAAATAGCTAGGATAAAAAGTTGAGACAAGAACATAGGTTTGAAGAATGCAGATAAACTTGAGGGCTCACACACTGACGTAGAGATGTGAGTCGGTATAGCCACTCTGGACAACAAATGGGAAGTGTCTTAGAATTCTGAATGGATAGCCTCAAAATCTAGCAATTGTACTCTTCATTATTTTCTAGAAAAAATGAAAATGTATTTTTATGATTTCTTTTAATTTTGAGAGTATAATATATATTTCCTTCCTCCCTTTTCTCCTTCAAAAACCTCCCAAATATCCCCTTTTGTTTTCTTTCAAATTCATGGCCTCTCTTCATTTATTGTTATACATGCACATCTCCATATGCTTATGTATTATGTATTCCTAAGTACAGTCTGCATACTGTTTCTTGTATGCATGCTTTCAGTACTGATCATCTGGTATAGGGTTCTCAATTGGTGTGCTCTTCCGTGGAGAAGAATATATCTTCTATTCACAGCATTGCTTATTTTATGCATACTCTTTCACACAGATATATTTTTCTTGTCATTCAATCCTGTACTGTAGTTTACATATAATTTTTATAGAAAGTTAAATTTTATATAGAAAGTTATACCATATTAAAGGAGAGGCCACCTAGAATGTATATGCAGGTCCTTGATCTGCATGTACAATTTTTTGTTGTCTCCATACAATCAGTCAATAACCTACAAATCATTATGTGTGGAAACTGAAACTTGGCCTTCTGTGATAATTTACTTTTCACTTTACAGCCCAGATCCCCAGCATAACCAGTTCTTCCTCTAGAGACGGCAATAACAAATTGCCTATATGCAGGTATGACTGGAGACTATGTAGGGGACATAATATTGTTTAATCCTGTGCCCAGGAAAAGACAAAACATAATTAGGAAGATAAATTTTAAATGTCAGAACTTTAGAAAATGAAAACAAAAAATTATCAGCCCATTTGAATTAAATATAACCACTGTGTACAATAATATAAAATCAAGTGTCCATGCTCAGGGATAAGCAGGTGCCCTTCATGTTTCAGAGATGCTTCACCAAAGCCTGTGTCACTAGCACAGAAATGTGAGGGGACTGCACTATAGTCGTAAAGTTTAGAATTTACCAATTAGTACTTCGGGCACATGGTATAGAGACTACTAAGATTTCTCAAGTAGAGTTACAAATAAATTCAATTTGAAGGTAAACCATACCCACTAGCCCACCATGTGATGAGAATGATATCAAATGGAAGGTCCCATGCTGTAGCTCCTGGTCTTAGTAAATTATACGGGGATGGGGAGAGGCAGGTAAGGAATGGGCATCTTTCAAGATGTATTTTCTTTTAATAACATTTAGAGGATTATTTTTTTTCTGACTAGGTCTTTCAGAGTAGGCCAAATCCAAGTAAATGAAATTATGAATGCACTTAGGTGATCTCCCCATTGCTCTTTAGAATGGAAAAGTAAATCTGTTGGCTCTTCAAGGAAGAGCCCTGGAGATTCTGAGAAGATTTGTATCACAGTGTAGTATTCTTCCCAAGTTGACTCCTCTCGATACCTCTTGGTGTATTCTGTATATCTCAGTGGGAGTGGATATTGTTATGCTTTTCAAATTGTCACAAGTTACAAAATTAAACATGTGCAGAGTGAAAATAGCTCACCATGGGGCTGCAAGGAGAAAGAGAACAGAGCCTCGCGGCAAAGTCACGGGTTCTGAAAGTGGGTCTTGATAAAAAAGCAAGCTAGCTGCTGTCCATTAGAGAAGAATGTCCCTGTGCCAGATCCATTATTATTCTGGAAACATCACTAGTCACCTACTTCAGTGAATAAAGAGCAAGCCAACACACTGTGACTGTTCACATCAACTTCGGTGACAGCTCTGTGAGCACAAAGCAAGTCAAAGTCGCACCTCCTGGAACGGGGGGCCCCTTTAGCATGCCTAGGTCAAAACCAATAAAATCCTCTAAAAGATTGTCTAAGCCGGGCCTAAAGCACATATGCAGGTTTCTATCATAGACTAACGTCACCCCAAGGAGACTAAATCTCTGGGAAAGATGAGGACTCGGTCTCACCTTAGTGTTTAAATGAGAGTGCAATCCATTCAGGATTCTAAGACACTACCAGTTTGTTTTTTCAGAGTAGATGTACCATCTTACATCTCTGTTGTCAGCGTATGAGCCATCGAATCGATCTGCATCTTGCCAACCTTTTTTCTTGTCTCAACTTTTAATTCTAGAGATCACACCTACCATTTATGCCAAACCATTTATGCACATTTAAAAAGGGGGTCTGTGGAAACACCTAGAAATATTAGATGCAATGACATTCAGTAATCAAAGAAATATATTTACTCAGTGACAGCATCCGTGCCATGTGATAGCTCCCTTCAGTAAGAATTCTCTCTTTTGTGCTATTCTTCTTTGAAGGTTTTAAAACTTCCATTAGTGCATCAGACCAGTTGTCAAAAATAAAAGCCAAAGCAATATAACAATCCATATTCTGGTCCAGTATCTAATCATTACCTTGGTCATATTATGCCAATCAGCGATGCTGTCAGGTTACACTGCACAGGAGAGCACACACGGGCACACCTTTATGGGAAGAAATGTGCTATGCCAGCACAAAACACAACTTCCACCATTCTTCCTAACTATACATTTTTTGTTTGAATTGCAGGAAGCCAAATACTAGACGATAGACAAGAGAAAGACCTGAAATCCTTTAGGTCTCAGTTTGCTCTTCCATACGGAGTTTTAACCAGATTAAAAAATAAATAAATAAAAAAGAATGGCTGCCAGTCCTCTTGTACCCTTTGAATGTCCTTGGGTGTGTCCTAAGAAGGCAGCTCTGAAATCAGTCTGAATATGATCTTACTTCACACACTCCCTCGGCACTTGCTGCCTTAGCTCCTTCTCATCAAAATAGCTGGATTAAATATTCAGGACCCTGCCATGGTGGTGCATCACAAAGCAATGCGGGGCTCTGACCTTCTCCGGGAAAATCAGTCAGGGAACAAACCTGTGACAACAGTGACACTAACTGTATGCTGTAAAGTAAAACCTAATGCAGTCTGCACACTAGATACTCTCTGGCATGGTAAATGCGCAATTAAACTCACACTGCAGAAAAAGTACTAAAAGCCTTTTAAAATGCATTTCTAAATTCATATTTGGGTCTATCCACAGCTGACCCACTGCTCCATGTAAAATTCTCATCCAACAGCCACCATGAGTGGGAGGCAGACCACTGGACTTGGAAATGTTTTCGTCCTCTCCTAGGAGCTGGAGATGAGAAGGTGCTTCAGGTCTCAACAGCAGTCAGACTTCTACTTTTAAAATGTTTTAATGAAATGTACCATTGAGTCAAAAAGAATAATAATGGGGTTTGTGACATGAACTCCCCAAAAAGCTCCATGACAAGAAAATATTAAAGGCTTTATCTCCATAGGCAAGATACCACATCAAGCAAATGTCCTGAATTATATAAACTTATTTAATATCTACTGGTGTTCCATATAGTATTCTTATGTGTAAATGAAGCAGGCTGAGACCCATGTTTTAAATATATTATAATTCTATTATTAGTAAAGACACACTTATCTTCTGGTCACTCTGGTACTTTGAAAATTTTCCCAAAGCTAAGGACAAATGGATTCTACTCATGAGACTGATTCAAACTCTGTCTTGTGGGTTTCTCTGTAAATAAACTTACCCTCAAAATGTCTTTCTTCTGAGACAGCCTAAAGACTCTCTTTTTACTTTGCTACTGAAACTCAAATTCAGCTCCATAGATGGTTGTTCTAGATTCCACAGTGCAGACCATAGTCCTCGGTAGCTCTGGTTATATGGGATTCGAGAGCAAGTTTTTCTCTTACAGATCTGAAAATGTATGGCCACAGATGCCACGAGGCAACACAGTTTTCTTTCTTGTCTTTTTCATTCCTATACATCAAGGAGATAAGATTGACTGGGCATATCCTCTTATTGTGGGCACAAGTAAGGAACTACAGATAAAGAGCATCTGAGAATACTGGGGGACTCTTTCACCTGTGTAAATTCACAACTTTGTTCAAACCAGTCATGATATCTAAGCCTTGATTTCCTATGAGTAAAGGCAACTAATAACATCTACCAAGCAAACATAATCTAAATTCTTATGAGAGTTAAGTGAGGAAAATCTACATACAACACATTGGAAGGCATCTATTTTATAGATGTTTTGTCAAAAGAAGTTCTACTGTAACTATTTTTATTACTAGTTTACCAGTGGGGAAGGTCATTTTATCTCAAGCAAATAACAAACAGAGTAAAGGGAATGTATTAAGTCCCTGAAAACATAGGGTAGAATCTTCTTGAATACTACTGAAATTTTATTTAAAAAAAAATCAAAACAAAAAAAAACATGGTATTTCAGTTGACTCAAAGATTTTTTAAGAGAACAGGCAACATTTGTCCTGTTCCTTAGTTTTCTCTCTATCTCAGTGATAAAGCACCATGACCATGAGCAGCTTGGGGAAGAAAATATTTCTTTGATTTACACTACCATATCACAGTCCATCATCAAGGGAAATTAGATATCGGAGTTGAAGCAAGAACCTGGAGGCAGAGATTGGGGCAGAAGCCATGGACAAATGCTGATTACTTTCTTGCTCCTCATGACTTGCTCAGGCTGTATACAACACAGGATCATCTGCCCAGGGATGGCACCATCCACAGTGGTCTGGGCCCTCCCAAATCAACCCTTAATCAAGGAAATGCCCTCCACGTGCTTGCACATAAGCTATTGTGATAGGGCATATGTCAACTGAGGTTCCCTCTTCATAGATGGTCCTGGCTTGAATTAAATATGAAAAAAATCATCAACCAGCCTATTATGTAAACACTAATTTCAGATTCGGTAGGGGTTTGACAAAATTATTATGTTTCATAGGCTTAATTCATTCTAAAAGATTATAACCCTGAAGGAAAATGATATGTGCATGCATTATAGCTAAAGAATCTAGAGCCTTAGTTTAATTTTGAAGTTTCTAGTGGTCTAAAAATAACTTGAGACTCTACAGCAGATGCATTTGGACATAAGTAGTCTATAAGTGACCAGCTTCTTTCCCCTTAACAAACCAAGATGTAAAGTTAAGTTATAGTCTAAAAGCATAGCCTAATGGCATATTTTGTCAGTTTTGATGTGTTAGTTCCCTTTGATAATATTAGGAAGATTCTAAACTTTATCTCAAAATCAGTGGATTATATTCAATATTGGTTATATTTCTATGTTCCTGTTGATAGGCTAGAAGCTATCCATCTCTCCTGGGCACATTGGCTAATTTACAGTCTCCCCAGGTATTTGTCTGCCTGACAATCTCCCTTGTTCTTTGTGAGAGAGCCATCATATGGAAAAAGTCCTTATCAGAAGTCCAGGACATAGGAGGGAAGAAAGGAGAGAAGGCAGGATAGGAACTAAAATGGGACGGAAAGATAAGAAATCAGAAAGGCAAGGTGAAATTAGGGGACAGAGAGAACAAGAGGAAGGACTGGAGAAATAAAGAAAGAGAGGAGGGGGAAGGAAAGAGAGGGGGGAATGAAAAGGTGAGAAAGATGGAGGGAAGGAAGGAAGGAAGATGAGGAAGAAAAAGAAGGATTTCAGCAAGGATAAGGAGGAAGAGGATCAGGAAATAGGATCCACTAGCATGTGATATGCTGATAAATAGGTTCTGAGAAACAGCTCTTTCATGCCTCCCAAGTTTTTTGCCCACTCAGCATATTCATTCTGAGATAGAGAATGCAGCTGAGGAGAGTCTGACCTATGGCTTTTAAAGTTATCTGTGCAAGTCTTTTATTTTATAGTACCACGTTCTATACTTCAAGTATACTTCTTTCTTTTCCAATAAACTGTTTTTTTGAGGGGACAGCATCCTCCTTACTGAACTGGAACAACATCCCCCTATGCCACTTTCACTCCTTTGTCTTCATACCCTGGTACACGGTGTATCTTCACCATTTCCACTACAGGATACATTGTTTTCAATTCAGTTTCAGAAACGTGGGTTGGGATTTTTATGGCTGCCTCTATATCCAGCTCAAGAAACAGGAAACCTATTTGCTCCAAAAATTGTGTGGGAGTACAAATGTCAGGGGTGAGCCACATCACTCTCAGAAAATGTTATCACATAAAAATTAATTTGCTTTCCTCTTGAAAATATCTACCATTTTCATGATATGCTTTTCATTTTTTTCTTTGTGCTTCTGGTAGTATAATTTCAAGGAAAAAAAAACTCTTCACTTAGTTCTTACATTATTCATTCAGACATTTCATTCAAACATTTATTAAAGGAACTGTAGAATCAGGTTACTTTGATAGAATTCCTCTGATATCTCTACAATCAGCATTTTTAAAAAAAGTCATCAGAGGTCTTGCTAACTAGAAGAACTTGAAGCAATTACTGTGAAACATTTATTAATGTGGCCTGAAAAATATATTTTTTCTAATGAACTGAACTCTATTTTATAGGGAGCAGTAAGTCTGATAACGGCATTTTAAAAGTGTTATGTGTTTATTTTATGTGTATTAGTGTTTGTGTTTATGCACATGCATTACTGGTACTTGCAGAGTTCAAAAAACAGTGTTGGATCCTGTGAAACTGAGTTACAAATGGCTGTGAGCCACCAAATAAGTGCTGATAAATGAGTCCAGGTCCTCTGAAATAGCAGCAAGTACTCTTGAGTGCTGAGCCATTTCTCCAGATACAATAAACCATTCTTGGTCAGCTGTGATGGTCAGATAGATGTCTTAGGGATGACAAATCTAAATGTGGTTCAGAGCATGTATGTGGTGAACCACTGATAAAATATAAGAACTTTTGATTCTCTGAATTCCCATCAGAAGGAGATATTACATAAATTGGGGAGCTTAATTACAAGATGTTCTGATGGCTATTTTATTGCAATAAAGAAATAAGCAGAGCTCCTGTGTTCATTATCCAACGTGACTTACTCATTCAAATTTCTTTAACTCAAAAATTGGCCTTTGCTCATTTACTCATTTATACCATACTAAAATGACTTTGTTAATGAAAGCCTAGTGTTAGGACCATATATTCCTTCTCCAAGTTATGATAGTCATTCTTATTCCTGTGGTAACTCTTAAAAGTGCAGCATGGCACCACAAACGCCTTCTAAAAAATGACATTGAACTAAACCTAAGAAGAGGGAGTGAATCAAATTCTGCATAAAGTCAGTTTGTCTACTGCCTATGTGGAGGTTACAGCATTACACTGGAATACCCCAGATTATGTTGCTCTATCTGATATACTTCAGAATCCTAGTTTCCTGGCATATACTCACAACTGCCCCAGCCTAAGGTAGCTCAATGGAAACACTATTTTGGGTTAAATAACTTTTGTTTAGGAGAGCTGTTCTGAGTAGAGTCAAAGATACAGCAAAGCCCCTGCTCCCTGCCTAATACATTTCAGAAATATAAAACCATTGCAGTCAAACATGTTGCCAGGCATGTTCCCCCAGGAAAATATTTCATTCAGTAGAAAAGCATCATGAACTTGGAGAATGAAAAAATTGTGATCTATCTTTGAGCCTCACTGGCTTAGCTTTTACACACAGTTTTGGCAATATTAACAGCATACTTATTGTATGTTAACCATATTTACATTAGCTCCTTAGAATCTATAGAATTATAAAGTTAAGTTAAATATATAAAGGTTAACATGGAAAATGTTATGATCAGTAAGAATAGCTAAGCTAGTGTTTAGGCAAGAATTGGTTTTATGCCAAGACCTATGATACTATACTCCCTCAATATAAACCCCCCTACAAATTAATAGCCACCTTTACTTAATTACAAACCAAATAGGGATGCAAAGAGACAAGAGATATCAGTTTTATTATTTCACATGTTTGCTTATTTCTCTCTAGAAGAATGAACACTTCAGAGCATTTTTATTTATGCTCTGAGATATTGCATGTATGTATTTTTTATATTTGTTCTGAAATATGCATGCACTGAGATTTTGATGCCTGTGTTTTTTTATATTATCAAGCCCTGGTCTCTGTCGACTGACACCCCACTATATTCCTGCTCAGAACAGCTTTCAACTACCTGAGTTCCATCTCAAGCTATGGTTCCTACTCTCTGTCAATGATGGTTGATTTTCTCTTTTGTCCTAAGTCATCACCTGATGACACAGAGGACACCTCTGTTAGCTCAGTTCACTAGCCACAGAGTCTGGGAATCTTCTTACTTCCTCTCTTCTGAATTAAATGTTCTCATGACATGACAGATTTTCGAGAACATAAAGAAGGCAGTTCAACAATCAAAAGGAATAAAGGTACATGCTCTGACTTCATAACTCCTGAGACTATTAAACAGCTGTTCACTGAATGTCTGATTTTCAATAAAGGAATACCTATACACTAAGAAAGAAGAAGGTACAAAGTATAGGAACGACCTCACTGCTCTAGCTAATATACAAGTTTTAGCACCAAAAGAGATGAGCTCAAATTATCCATAAAGTACACTTATTTAGAATAAATGTCTCATAATTACATTATTTATCAGTCTACTTTTTTTATACCTATATGGTTAAATCATATAAGACTGCTAATCTTATAGACAAATGATGACTAGTATACATTTTACCTAAATAATACTAAACTGTTAAACGTAGGAAAACATAAGACAGACTCTCAGTGCCTTCTTCCAAAGTGAGCATATCAAAAATTTTATACAATATTTCATTCCTAGTTTACTAGTTCACAAATGCTTTGCTATTACATGAATATCCTTATGACCATAAACACCTAAGAACATACAACAAATAAGCATGCGTGCCGTGAGGTATCTATCTCTTCATAAGACAAAATTACAAACAATGAACACATAGGAAAATTAAGTTATGATTTTAATAAGTAAATCTATTTTTAAAGAACTTACTGAATCTTCATTCAGAATCTCTATTCTGCCAATATTAGTTTCATTCTTGTTTCAGATGCCAAATACTGTCTCTGTTAGGATTCTAATTGCTTATAGCATAATCGATAATGTGCATGATACTTGTCATTTTTAGGATGATAGCACTGAACAACAAGTTCACAAGCAAGAGAGTTCAGAGACTCATTAGACTTAAGGATACAACTGTCACTTTAGCTAACGGTCTGCAAAGGAAGAATCCTTTCTGTAGTGATGTCACTGGAGGTGCTAATCATTGGTGGTAGCTGATACTAGAAAGCACTGGGATACAAGATGCAGTGCACAAGATGCAACTTAAGAGCGTAAGCCAAGAAGTTAAAGGCGACAGAGGGAGACCTAATTATATTAGGCACCCAGGAATTCTGTAACAAACTCATTTGATCACAGAGGCACATAAAGAAATATAACGGAATCGATTTAAATTTATTATCTGCCTGCTGCTAGTTCAGCTGTTGCTAACAGACGCTCCACAGAGAACCTATGGAGAGAAAAGTATTCTGATACTTTCTCATGGTATGAACCTGGGGAGATGGTGTTAACAAACAACTGAAATGGGAGTGTATGATAGAGCAGGGCCAAGTTTCATTTTAGTTTTATCTAATAAAAGCTCAATAGATATTTATTGAACAAGATAATGAATGTCAATGCCCTGTGAACCCTAGAGTCTATGGTAACATAGGGTAGAGGCCCCTGTTTAACTTCTACTTATCAATAGTAAAGAGAAGGAACTTTTGTATCTTCAACAGAAAAGGCATCATCAGCAAGTCTAACACTTAATGTTTCTACATCTCTTAATAAGTTTATTCACTAACTGGTGATGGATGAGCAGTAATTTATCATCTTCGAGGCTCCATTCAAGCCAATCTCCACTTCGCTTCTGTGCTCAGAAAATGAACATGAGAACAACTGCATTTAAACCACATAAAAGATTTTTCCATAGTGAGCAAAACACAGAGTTCTCAAATCTCCCCAGGTAAAAATATTTTAAAAAATATTGAAATCATTTGAAAATATTCAAAGGTCTAAGACAAATGGAATCCTGTAGCACTAAATAAAATTCAAATTAGGTTCCATTTTCCTGATTTTCACAATGAAATGCTGGAAAGTTTCTTTGTTGCATTGTGTTTTAAGTGTGGAGAATAGATCCATGATTACCATTCTGTTCTCAGATTTCAATCATTATGCTACGTTATAAAAGGGGATGACTCAAAGCAATTACATAACACTAGCACTTGACAGAATTTGATTAAACTGTCCAGTGAGCCAATTCCAGTATTCATGTAACACAGTATTTGGTTCAGGGGAGTCGAATGATGTCAAGTTCTACTTCAGATTATTTAGTTTTATATCCCAACTTTGCCTTTATGAGCTGTGTGATCCCAGCCAAGATACTTGATGTTTATACATCAAAAGATAACGATTGATTATTTTTGCATTTGGGAACTTATAAAAATTTATATTTACTTATTTGGGTTTTGCCTATTTCCCCACATTCCAACAATGAACAATTTAAAATAAAAATTTTAAGAAACTTTAAACTCTGAGTGACAAGGTATCAGCCAAAATGGAGACTTTGATCAAGGCACCATCTTTACTGTAATACTTCAGAAGTCAGGTGTGAGCTAGAGTCTGGATTCTTAAACTGCTAGTGGAAAACATTTGCTAGAAATTAAGTAGTTTCTGTTGACAAGTACATATCAGAGCTAAATTCTTCATCAACAGACTTGGGATTACAGACAAAAGCTCACCACTCCCTACCATCAGACACCTTTACTTCTCACCACAAGTTTGGCTCTTGCCCTCAGATTTAACCTTAATAGATCCACTAATATTTTTGCTGCTATACCAACAAAATGAGTCTGTAAATGCAGGAATTATTATTCACATAGTCTACGTGACTCATTCCTTCTTCCATAATAATAAAGTAATATAAAGTCATCTTCATGATCACATTAACGTTAATTTCCTCCAAATAACAAGCCACATTTAAAAGGCATGACTCTGCATGTCTTGGTGCTCATCTCTGAAGAGGTTTAGTGCAAGGCTTATGTGTGTTATTTATGTGTATATTTCACTGGTGTAAAGAGAGACAGATTCTTTTTTTTTTTCAAAGGTATCCATTTTCTGATTTGCACTAAAAACTTAGATCCCTTAAGAATATAAATGTCATATTCAATCAAATTACTAATCCATTGAGCTCATTATTCTACTTTTCACCAGCATAAATGAGCTACTTCATGAAAAACCATTCATTTATTCAATCTACCGCTAGCACTTCAATCTACTTCAGCAACTGAAGAAAGCTATAAAAAATGACTTTATGGTTCTACATTTTAGCCCTTCATAATTCCAAAGAGCAAGGGCGGTGAGTGAAAGGGGGAGAGGAAAATATGTTCAGGTAGGCATTACTAAAATGAGTTTGTGATCAAATTTAGGAAATGAGTAGACTTTTCTTTTGCTAGTGGCTAAGAAAACAAGGAAGAGTTATACACAGAATAAAGCGCTCTTGAGCAGACACATGGATGAGTCTAAAAAAGCATGGAAACAGTAATGCAGATGCTCTGACCCAGGCCAGAATCATTTTTATTTTTCAGTTAGCATAAGCACATTTATTTCCAACACCCATTCAGAGAACCACTAGGATTTTCAGTTGAGAACCGAGAAATCACAAGTCAATTAGAATAATAAAAGCGAATTTGGCATGGTCTCCTGGCTGCTACTGCTGTTTCCAGGCTGTCATGAGGAGCAGCAGATATCTGGCTCTCTTACCAGTTGCTATGCATGTGGCCTGTTGTTCCATGTGAAGTCTTGCGGAATGGTGCTCTCATGACCACTTTACTGTGCATATTTACTTTTTTATCACACTTTTACATCCTATGTTAATATATTTGTGCCACATTATGATTAACTCTAATAGATAATATTATAATATATAATATCTAATATATGATAACTCTAATGACTATGACTATTTCTAATGCCATAGAGAAAAAGTCATAGTTGTGCATGTAGGATCATGCCAGTAATTTCAGCACTCAGGAGGCTAAGGCAGAAGGATCATGCATTTGAGAGCAACCAGGCTTCATGGGGAAAAAAAAAAAACAAAAAACAAAAAACAAAAAAAATATCTCAAAAGATGGGAGTGAAAAAAGAGAGAAAAAGAGAGACCATGGGTTAAAAAAGAGTCTCCATGTTTTCGTACATAGTAAAGAAAGTCCATGTCTTTCCACAATTAGACAGATGTCTATAGGATTCTCACTGTCACTATATCTATCCAGATACCTAGACACAGAGGGGACCTAGATTTCTAGACAATAAAACTCAATAGGACAGAAGGCTTAATGGGCCATTAGTTGTTTTAGACCTTGTTCCATTTATTTTATATAAAACACGATTTCACTCACATAGTATTCCTTAGTTCTTGAGACACCTTGGCACATATTTCACTTTTAAAAAATATAGGAGGTGCTGCTAAAATCCATCCAAATCTGAACTTTTCTCTCAATAGACAGGGTCCTGAGGACCCACATTAGAAAGATGCTAGCGCAGACTGTGCCGTGGTGCACTGTAGTCTCCTCTTCTCTAGTCACTATCTTCACTTTTAACAAGTTATTTTTAATCCATAAGTAGTTAAATTGGAAGTAACACTTTCTCCAAGTGCATCTGTGCTTTGCTTGACTATAGTAATGTATTACTAACCTCCAGTGCTGTAAAGAAGAAATGTAGAGAATAGTATGGCCAATGGAGTGGGGGTTTCTTGGGAAATGGATGAGTTTGAAGGTTTAAAGTTTACAAAACAATAAACTCATAATATGTACATTGGAGTAGAATCTCTGGTTTTCATAGGCACTCTATCACACATAGTTTAATTGTTAATTGTTGATCATTTTCATAATCTGCCCTCTAAGATAAGTCAAAGGCTCTTTTCCTTACCTAAAGGACTGGGAAAAAATGAAACATTAACAGAGTTGATTCCTTGATCTTTATTCATTTGTGGCCTTTTGGATATAAATGATTTTGGACTATGAGCAATATACTATTCTGAGTTTATTTTTAAGTCATTTTTTTCTCCATAAAATTTAAGTGTCTCAATGGGCCATGATCTTATTTTAGTCTTTAGGAAAGTAGTCTTCATGCGTTGTGTAAATATTTCTATATGCAGATCTTATAGAAAAGAAGAGTGATTTGCATAGGATCCCCAGAAAATAGTGGAAGACAATCTCTTCTGGATTGGAGAGAATGATCCATGGGAGTCTTGAACAGTCATAGAACCTCCATGAATGATAGCAAATAGTCAAGGATTTGAGTATCTGGAATCTATGCATCTCTACCTCTGTGACCATATATAACTGAATGGACTAGTATGAAGGAGAGCCTTGATAATGTAAGATGCCCAGGAAGTAGTATCAATGAGGTGGAAAGAAAAGGAAAACCAGAGTTTGCATTCCAATTTCCCAATTTGTCAGTTATCCACACTCAGAATATCTCATAGGGCTCTCTTATTATCAGGAACATCCACATAACCAAGAAGAGTCATGAAAAGCTTCCAATAATGTGAAATACTGTAGGTATGCTTGACATTGACATGACCTGTCAATGTGGGTGAGTTGTGACTCCAAAATAGGGTGCTGTATGTCAAAGCATCCCTCTGTGTTGTCATTACAGAAACTCTTTAAGGGGGCTAAAACTTTTTATTTCAGTATCTTTGAACCTCTAGAGTTCTAGGAAATAACAGTGCATGCCTTCTCTTCTGTTGTTTTTGTGTCTTTGGCCTGATGTCCTTTTCCACAACTTTATATTTTGAGCTTCCTCTACTCAGTCCTTATGTCTTTCCTGGAGTTGCTTTATTAAACATTCCAGGTATGTGGAAGTTCCTGTGAGGTGTCAAAATATTTATACTTGGTATTTACTCTACTTGACTTGGCCTCTAAACCCAGTCAAGCTTGGAAACTGTCTGTTTGACAACTACTACTATCCTGTGATTCCTAATATTATTGTTAAAGAATTGGAGGCACCTTCTGAGCCAATAATTCTTCATCAAAACACAAAACCAGAAAGTCAGACTTCTTGGTAAATATTTCAAAGCTACATATCTATAAAAAGAAAACACACAGCTCCCTCCCTTTTCCCCCTAGATTCCCTGTCACAACAGTCACACCATTTATGAATAATAATCCAGCAAAAAGACAAGAAAAACATCAGCTACAAAGAGAGAAAAGAGTAGCCAGGCATCTACAATGGATCACTGA
This sequence comes from Cricetomys ansorgei, assembly GCA_026225945.1. Taxonomy (NCBI): domain Eukaryota; kingdom Metazoa; phylum Chordata; class Mammalia; order Rodentia; family Nesomyidae; genus Cricetomys; species Cricetomys ansorgei. The sequence goes on from JAMJFZ010001390.1 coordinate 5,224,027, forward strand.
AGAAGATGGAGGACATTCAAAGACACAGTTTCCCTCTCTGACAGGCCTCATCTGGCACACTGAACATCAGGCTCCTTCACCCTTTTCCAGATGTGCTGATTGTCACTTCAGAACAAGGTCTACCCAGCGATCTTTGTATTAGTACATCCCAAACAAAAAACTAATTACACTTTATTTCATCTTCTCTGTAAATGAAGGCAGAAAAATGCCAAAATAACCCACTTTAATCCCCTTTAATCTCCCCTTTAATCTACTCAACAGCAATCAGTGCATTCTCACAATGACTATCTTTTAGCAAGTGCTGTTGATTTTCAGTTATTGTCACAGCCTAGCATGAGGCAGACATATAATAAATCATGGGAACTCGGTTTGTTAATCAACATATTAATAAGGGGCCTCCTGTATTAAAAGGGAAATGTTACTTTAAAGAAAAGCAAATAATTTTTTTCTTGAAAGAAAAAAATGAAAGGCAATCTTTCATTGCTATCCAGTACTGCTTTGGAATTATTTTTTTTCTTTTATCTACAGCAAATACATGTTATGTAGGTTAAAAGAATATATATGGAAATCTCCACCAAATTCATTTACATAAAACCCGCAAGCTACACGTAGAAAATCTCTGGAAACAATGGTATGCTTCATAACTTCATTAATTTTGATGCTTTGCTCCAAAGCAGCAGGGCACCAGGGTTACTGTCAGCCTGGGGATGTTTACTCCTCTTTTGGAGTCCTCATGGGTAAGTGGGTGAGACACTGAAATGACATTCTTCTGGGTAAGCGATGAAGCAATAATAGCTAGCTTTAAACTCTCTCAAAGAATCATGTCTTCCCCTTACTAATAAGCGCATTTCAAGCAGCTAGAAAAGGCAGCTATGAAGCACTATACATGGAAATAAAGCTGAGTCTGAGGTAGCAAAGAAGAAAGAATGATCCAATTGCAAGGCTAGAGAATACCCTGGAACGCAAGTTAGGAGAATCAGCTAGAGAACAGAACTCGGAAGCAAGAAACATATTCAAATTCTCATAAGAAATATTGAAATCTAGTGTCAATGTTAAATGCCTGCTTTGGTGACATGTGTGTTAAGGTCTTAAAATTAGATTCTGTGTGCTTGATATGAACAACCTAAATTCCCTATCCCTCATAAACAAATCACTCATCATGCTGCACCAACATTTATTGTTAAGTTGTGGTTCCCATCCCAAATATTTGTCTGCTGAGGAGTTATCCTGATCACCAGTATTAATATGAAGGCTGTCCCAGTGACTGATATAAGCCAGTAAACAACACAACACAACACAACTTTTACAACGGCTGTCACAATGCCTAATACAAACAGGTAAACAACACTGATTTCTTCCCTCAACCATCATCTGTGTCAACCATATAAGAAAATATTGGCAATAAATTCTAAAGTCTTAAAAGTTCAAGAAGGTCCACTCTGTTACTATTAAAAATTAAAATCTAATTTATCTCAACTATCTTCTCAAAATATCTAGTAAATTACAGTTAATATTTGACCACCCAAGACAAAAATATTACTCTGATAATTTATTTTTCAGACATATTTTCTGCTGGCCAATATCCTTACATACTGAAATGCATTGACTGTGTAGTCTTCTGTATTTCAAATCTCAGCAATCTTTGCCCATCATCTTAAAGAAGTTACATCTTAGGTAACAGTAGACACCAGAGTCTTCTTGAATATGATTCTCCCTGGCCACAGTAATACTACATTCTACAGATTTCATTTCTCTTTTAGGGAATGCTCCTGGACTCCTAACTTTAGCCCACCTCAGACCATTGCTTCTGTCTACACTCACCTTCCAGAAGCTTACATTGTAAGTACAGACAATATCCAAATGCAAATCTCCCCTCTTAGTACTCTCCCGACTCTACATTAATGTCTCGACACCATCAATTACGTGCTTTAATGAATGTCTCAAGCATAACCAAAACCAAATCTCTCCTTTTCTTGCCAGCTTGCTTCACATCTTCTTTGTCTCTGAAATGGCAACCTTGTCTTCCTTATTCTATACCCAAACCATCAGCAAATGATATGGTTCATTGTCAATAAATACTTCCTACTACTGTCCAAGGATTTATGCCTAATTGTTACAGAAAACTCTTACCTTTTACTTCTGCATCAGCTCCTGACACCTTGAAACATTGTTAGTGCAACAGGCAATGGTCCTTTTGAAGGACATTCAAGTCATGTCACATCTCTGCTTCTCTCCTAGTGACCGCACATCCCATTCAGAGAAAATGGTATTTTATCCCACACATGTTGCTTATTTCTCTGGTTCCCCTCAGACTTCATCTTATCAGACAATCTCTTGTTGCATATAGCTTACACAGATGGAACATTCCTGTAGATGATGCAGTGTTCTCTGTCTCTAGGACTGTGCCATGGTGGTCCCATGTAAGAGTTCCATACTCATCTCTAGTCTCATTGTCTGCCTTCCTCAGGTCGTGGTCCTGGAGTAAACTATCCAGTGAGATTTTCTGAGTTGAGTCTCTTAAAAATGGAATTCCTGTTCCAAAGACCTTTGCCCTTTTCTCTGCATTATTTTACTCTAGTGCTTATTGCACTATAACACACACACGCATACACACACAGGAGTTTCTTATGTTTATTATAGTGATTTCTTTTGCTCCTTTGTAAAACTGGACCTCCATGACATACGTAGACTTTATCTTTGTGTTGAAAGTCATATGCTGAATACCTCCTAATACTCAAGAGGAAATAAGCAAGTACTGTTTTCATAAATAAGATGTGGATGCTTTTTTTTCTAGGATTCATTTGAGATCTTTGTTGATTTTTGTTATATTGCTTACTCTCAACCACCAAAATCCTAAACGTTCAGTATTATTTATTAGTAGAGGTACTTTCGCCCTAATTTGCCAGGCGTAACATAAACTCTAAGAGGGCTATGAATGCACACAAAACTACTCACAAATGGATGTTATTTCACACATGTGTGTGAGAGAGAGAGAGAGAGAGACAGAGACAGAGACAGAGAGACAGAGAGAAAGAGAGAGAGGAGAGAAAGAGAGAGAGAGAAAGAGAGAGAGCCCAGTACTAATCAAGAAAATATAACTTTGGACACATGTTAATATTCCCAAAAAGTCTTATGGGCAAATGGAAGAATCCTGTGGCAGGAATTCTATTGGGTCACTTAACATTAAAACAAAGTTTTATGAAGTGTTTGAGTCTAAATTGTCATAAGTAGAACATTGGCTTATTAGTTAAGTTATATTAATGAATGAATGCATAACATAAGCACTAATTTAGCTGTCAATTAAGAGAATTTTTAAAATAATTTTTAGAAAGTATATATGGGTTATTCCACGGAGTTTTCTGCCTAACAAGAGTAATCAACAGAGAAGAATAAATGTAATCTGAATATAATTAAGAAAAACTATTTACATTAAAAATTTTGCTTATGATTAAATATATGTTTCACACACTAAGAGTTCTCCAATTTCATTATAATCTTTGTAAAAATAAAAGCACATTTATATATTGTATAGCACATTATAAAATTAATTCTAATTTAAAAGTACTTTATAAATAATGGTAAGTAAGTCACAAATGAGATGCAATGTTCAGAAATACTATATGTTTTGGAAAACTTCTGAAACAAAAAATTTTAGCTTAATTTCTCTCTTACATGTATGCTGTCTTTCACTTCCTGATGCCAGTACTTTTTTTTTCTTTTTATGCAGAATCTCTCTATGTAGTCCTAACTGTCCTGGAACTCACTCACTGTGTACACTAGACTGGGATTAGAGCTATGTGCCACAATGCTTGGCTACCTGAAGCTGGCATTTTATAAAGTTTCTTTATGAGTCTTTGAATATTCCTTGAAGGGACTACAGATAAAGCTGATTTGTAACTCCATCCTTCCTAGATGTATTTGTCAAAAAATATCCACTTTCCTTCCATGGACATGGTATTGTTTAAGAACAAGAAAAATCTAATAAGTACCTGACTCAAGATCAACCAGAAAATTGAAAACTAATTCCCAGATCTTAAACACTAGTATCATGTTTATTATTAACATGTCATTAACACTTGCTACTTGATATTGTGATTTGCAAAATTAAAATATTGTCCTTTGAAGTATGAGATTCTTAAGGGAAAACGTATTTCCCTTCAAGTCTGTGTATAACAGCACAAAGTGGCCATACAGTTGGCACTGCACTAGTGCTCAGGAGTGAATGAGAACAAGTAAGTGAGGCATTTACTAAGTCTATTCAAGAGGAACACCTAGTCGCACAGCGACGACAAGAGGGGACACTTAGCCATACGTAAATTATTTACATGAAAGGCTATGAGTTTTGAGTTTACTAAGATCCTACAATGGATTGCAAACTTCATGAGGAGAAATATAAAAATTAAATAAAAACACTATCATGAGCCCATGGCCAAATAAACTGTAAGAATCACAATTTTGTTTAAATTCCTGTTCACCTAACATTGTATTCACAATTGTTCTTTTCTCTAAGATGGGCATTTGTTAAGAAGCACGCAAAGAATCACACACTTGGACCTGATGTACGTACAGTTTGACAAGCCACAAGGTGACAGACAACACTTTAGTGTTGAAACTCAAAATAACAGGAGCCTGTCCCATTTCTAGGTAATATTAATCATTTTTATGTTATATTTAGCTTTTTCAAACACATAGTTAATGTGAACACATTTAAGGAGAGAGGAAGAAAAGATATACAAACAAAAGACTCAGTAGATTTGTCATAAGTTTCTGTGCTAGTGACAGAAGAAGGAAGGAGGGAAAGAGTTGAAAGATTTAACAGTAAAATGTGTATATGAAAAGCGCTCACTGCTAACCACATTGTATTTTACATGGGATGGGAAATTATAACAGTCCAAGGAAAAAAATATTGTTTCAAGAATGCCATACTCATACTCCTCTCTTCATCATTCTAAAATCAGGACTCTTGGATGATCAAGCCAGTGTGATTATCCTGGTAGCCTGAGGTCATAAAGGTTTAAAATTGTTCTGACCTTCACAATCCAAGGATCTGCTTGATCACACAAGGATCTGTGCAATCAACCAAGGACTACTCTAGTTGGCTTTTATGAAACAAGTGATCTAAATAGCAACATTTTATGTTGCCCTCTGCTGTTGACACAACTTGTCATTCAGTCATGTGGTTATGTGCATGGTGATCACTGCCTTTCACCAACAACACTGAACACCAACAGAAACTAGTGTTTTCTGTTTTCTAAACACTAAAAATGCTCCTAGAACCATAGAATGGATATGAACTTTCATAAGAAATATCAGGAAATATTTTAGAGGCAGAGCAGAGCTTAATGATCAACAAGAGACCCCAGAATTATGACTTAATTATTTTGTACATTTCAGTTATTCCAACAATTTCATACATATGTAAGTTACATATCAAAGTTACTACGGAAGTGTATAATCGTAGCCTAGTACTTAGTTTTACCATAAGTTAGTCATTTAAAGCTATTGTTTACCATTTTCTAAGTATATATAATAAGAATAACACATAGTGAACAATTTCTTGGAAAATCTATGCATGAAAAATAATAGTTCTTTAATTCAGTCTCATTTATAATTTAGATCATGCTCTAAGGCAATGTCATATTCCAGGATAAAGAATGTTTATTTATGAAAATGGCATAAAATATCAAAATAGACTCAGAGCCTATAATAAATATAATATAATATCCCTTCTTCTCTCCTTAATTAGTGCATTCAATTTAATAAAGAAAATAACACTATTTGTCACTTGCTGTATTCTTTATGGATATTCGAAAACTCTACAATATATTTCAACCTGACCATACTTTTAAAATATACAACATGTTCACACTCAGGGGAGGAAACATTTTAACCCAGAGTTTCAACCAGACCCAGATATCAGAGAAATCCTACAACTGAGTGTTGCTTCTGTGAGTTTATCCCTGACTTCTCAGTGTTCATCCTTCATGCATGGTCTTCAGGTGCTGACTCAAGAACTCTTGCAAGTAAGACAAGACACCAGTATTGAAAATAAATAGCCCAAGTGGTTGTGTCTGCCAGAGCACAGTATGATCGTGTCCAAATAAGTGAGTGTGATAAAGAAGAATCACACCTACTTCTACCCCAAGTTGTTGGTTACCTGTTGATGACAGAATATTGTCTTTGGAGTAATTGAAACTCTCTAAAGAGAATATTGATATTGAAAACAACATTTTACAAGAAATGTTCAAATGTGAGCAACTGACCCCACTGTAAGGGGGAAGTGTGTAGCTCAGCTCTGGGGAGATGAAGCCTATCTTGAGTATGTATAATGCCAATGGTGTCTCATTTGTTCACTATAACTTTTGCTTTATAACTTCAATTTTCATGAACCGGTCCCAGTTTTTACTTCAATCTCCTCTTGCAATCAATCATTTTTACATATAATTTTTCTTAGATAACTGTGTGGTTTCTGACTCCTAATTGGATTTTGACTGATATAAATACTAGACTGAATTTGAGACAAAAGTGATTGTTTGAAAATATGTATACCCACATGCTATTAGAGGGGAGGGTTTCTCAGAGACTTAAAAGCACATTAGCATGTGTCAGAATTATAAACATGTGTGTATTTCATTCAGAGATTCACAAACTTCTGTGGATACGCACACGTGTGCACACACACACATACACGCACACACAAGTTATGTCACAAGATGAATATTCTATACCCTGTCCCCTTATGCATAGGCATGTTTTAACCTACAGTGTAGCTGAATTATACCTAGTGGACACTGAAGACAAGACATGCTCATGGGAAATAACAAATATAATCATTACAAATCTGTGCTTTTCTTTAGATAAAAGTAACTGTGGGACAATGGTTTTAAACATGTTCCTGTCCTTTGACCCTTGATGAGTCCTATAGCACTTTTCATGAGTAACTACATGGAGCTGTCACAGATATAGGGGTTCTTAGTTAGTGGGGTAGCAGGAAAGTCCCAAAGGGGTACAGCAGTATCCTGAAGAGGCAGGAGAAAGATTGTATTCCATACTTCCCACTTAATAATTCCTGATCCACCAAACTTGGAGTTTCCCATAAATGTGTATGACACCTATAGGAAATGGCAGATACAATCAAATCTTTGACTCTGTCCAGCTTGAGTAGCATTTGGGAAAAGACCTTGCAGAGGCCTTTGCTTTTAGTAATATAGGGCTTAAGTAATAAGTGTCAGACACTATTAGAATCTGGGACTTTGACACACTGCAGGACAGTGTGCTGGTCGGAGCTATTATTATCTTTTATGTACATTCACCAAAATGTTGTTAGGGAAATGCAATTGCCAATGAGGAGCCTCATTTGTCAAATTACATTGGGTTGCCAAAGAAAGCTAACATGTAAACAATTTAGATAACTATTCTAATCATCTAGTTACACCAAGGCCCTGCAATGTATTATACTATAAGCATATCATGACTCTTATGTAGAATACGTCACTGTCCTCAAAGTGGTCTGTCAGCTGAAAGTACATTATAAAGATAATTATAAGTCATTGTCAGGATAATAATAAAATAAATAAAAGTAAAAATATTTTAATAAAATATTTTAACAAAAGTAAAAATATCCCATAAGACAATGAGATTTCCACATACTGTTTTTAAAGTAGGATGCAAACTGTTGCTACCATACAGATCTGATAACTCATTAAAATGAAATTTAAGACAACCTATGAGAAGATTCAAGAAATAACTCAAGATTCTTTATGGTGGCACCAGGTTAAAAGTAAAGCAGTCAGTTCATGTTTTTACACACCTTGGGTTGCTATGATATAGCCCATGCTGCACTATCTGAAAGGAACACAAATAAATCATAGGACACATGAGCTGCCCATAGCAACTTGCTTCAATTGGTAGATTAAAAAAATAAACTTAAGTGGTTGTACTCATGTTATTCACACAAAAATAATTTCACAAAATAAGACTACAAAAGTACAAGAGGATTTTCAAAAGCTCTATCCATGTCTTAAATGCATATTGAACCTGAGGTGTTTTCACAGAAACTGGCATTCATTCAAAGACACAAAGCCAGCCTCTTAGAAATTCTGTTTTTAACAGCTGAGAATGTGTGTGCAAGGTGAGAATCAGAGAGGCACGATTGTAATGAATGGCTCTTTTTTTATGAAACGGAAGTACCTGGTCCCTAGAAATAGGTGTAAGTGGATAAAGAAACCACAAATTTGCTTATTTGGGAAATATATTCTTTCTTTCTACCTCAAATGATACATACTGCATTTATTCTGGGCTACAAACACCATGCTAAGCAAACCCTGGAGAATTCAATTGTGAATCAATGCCCTCGTCTTTGGTGATCTTACATTTTCACAAACAAGACAGATAAGTAAACGAATAACTAAAGTAAAGTTTGGATAAGCCATACCATGGTATGGACAGGCAGGTAGTACATTGGGGGTCTAGAAATACTCTAAACCCCAGCAGTCTGCTGGAGTTAGATCATACCTGGTGAATTTTCCAGAACTGTATAATCCAGTCACTGAACATAGCCATTGTTAATAATTAAATGAGAAAGTTATAATTATATAGACAAGATTTAAGACAAAGTTTATAATATGTTAAATTAAATCCTATACTATTATTTTACTACATTATAACATCTGTGCCCTCAACATTGTTTAGTTTTGTTGTGTCTCTGTGGTGTGGATGCCAGCTCACTTCATATTTGCTTTGTTAAAACTATTTATAGCAAGGATCTTTGCAAGAATACCAATATGGGTCAGGGTTTTATTTTCTACAACTAAACATGAACTACCTTTTCAATGACGACATCGAGCCCTTGCTACTTAAGGCCAGGGAAAGCTGCCTGGAAGAAGAGAAGGTAAGAATGGGTAACATTTGTCAGAGTGAGGATTAGCCTGCATTAAGTAAAACGAACCGTAAATGTCTCTTCAGTGTCCTGGATTCCCTCATGCCATTTCAGACAAACCTGTCAGCATGGGCCTAAAGTTTCTCAGCTGCTTTGAGATACTGTAGAGTTGTAGTGCCCATCTCTAAGTTCAGTGACATGACTTTGCCAACAGAGAGTAAAGAGAGATGAAATAAGTCCTCTTTCAGGTTCAAGAGAGACTGTAGATCACTTTCTATATTCACTTAACCCATGAGACTAGAAGCAGCAGCCTGAGAACACAGTAAAAGGAAGCAGAGTTATCTCTTAAGTCTCTACTTGAATGTGTTATGTAATATAAAAGGAATAGATCATATCCCTAGTAATGTCTCATAAAGTCCTCTCAAATACTCTTCTTTCAAAATATCTTTATATTCCATATACTCATTATATGGAGCACAAATCTGAGCAACTTAGTAGAATATAACCCTAAAGCATGTATTGTTAGTTTATTTTATTTTCTGAGACAAGTTCCCATGCCCTTCACCCCAAGGTGGTCTCGAGCTTGTTATATAGCCAAAGCTGGCCTTGAACCCCTGACACTCCTGCCCATATTTCCCAAGTACTTGAAATACAGGCATAAACAACCCTCCTGGCTTAAGAAGCCTGTCTGTAAATATTCTTTTTTAATTATGTGTATATGTGCCTGCAGGGGGCTATTGTGCAAGAGAGTGCAGTACTCACAGATGCCAGGAAAGAATGTCAGATGCTTTGGAGTTGGAGTTACAGGATGTCGTGTGCTGCTTTATGTAGGTGCTAAGAACTGATCTTAGGTCCTTTGTAAGAGTAATAAGTGCTTTTAACCACTGAGACATCTCTCCAGCCCCAAGAAACTTTTCTTGATTTACTTCTATTTGTTATAGGCATAATAAACCTACCAAGATTCCCAGAGTTTGGTTTATTGGAACACTGGGGTCTTAGTCCTTGTGTTAATATACCCCTATAGCCTTATGTCAACTTGGAACAAGCTATAGTTAAGGGAAGCTCAAATGAGAAAACACCTCCACAAGATCCAGCTATATGGCATTTTCTGACTGTGGGCGGTGCTATCCCTAGGCTGGTGGTCCTGAGTTTTATAAGAAAGCAAGCTGAGCAAACTCATGGAAGCAAGTCAGTAACCAGCATACCCCCATGGTCTCTGCATGCTCCTACCTCCAGGATACATCCCTAATTGACTTCTTGTCCTGACTTCCATCAGTGATGAACAGTGATATGGAAGTATAAGCCAAATAAACCCTTTCCTCCCAAACTTGTTTTTTGGTCATCACTTACCATAATAGTATTGGAAACCCTAAGACACCCACTACTCTTTTTTCTCTTACATTGTTGAAGACTAAACCATGAGAGTCATCCATATTAATCATGTGCTTTAATACTGATTAAGCTACACACACACCCAGCCCCTTCTTTGGCAGACTCAAACTCATATATCACATTTCAATTATTATGTAACTTCCTAAGTGAACCTTCTAAGTAAATTCCATTATTTTTTTCCTTCTCAGTATATCCAGAGGCTGATCACAGATTACCTTCCACATATGTGAGTAACTAGTCTTTGATTTGGTAAACATGGTCAACCAGAGCAGAATTTTCCTTTAATTTTCTTGATTCTCACTGTAATTCAGATTACATCTTAGCCTCCAGTCAGGCCTATAAAAGAACATTCTGATGAGTTGCTCCAATCTTCTTTCTTGACTGATAGAGATGAAGCCTAAGGTTGTTGGATGAACCAGAGTGAGTCAAAAATTAAACCTGAGGCCTTCTCACCCTCAGGCATTGTCCTTTGCCAATCTTGAATGTCATACTGTACTAGCAACATCGTCCTAATATGCACTAATCAAAAGTTCTCACTCCTGCCACACTGCACCTGAGGAACACAGCCACAGGTTTTTAGTGATTTGCAATTTATTCTCATAGGCCTTATGGAAACACAGTCCTCTTTTCTCTCATTTTTCTATTGTATTCACATTCAAAGTAGTTTTGAAGTGGTCACCCAATAATAACATGATATAAAATAAAGTTCATACCCAAATCACATACCTAAGCTATTCCTATTTACTGCTTTCTCCTACCTCTGGCAAAGGACAGTGAGAGTGAGCATAATGACGAAAACAAGTGTCTAAGTACATACTGGTGTTTGGGGAGCACTAAATGACTGGTAAGGGTGTAGGGTAAGACATCAGAGGTTATCTTTATAACCGGAGACAGACGGAGGCTGGATCTGGGTGCTCTTACAGGTTGCTCAGCACTGACCACATAGTAAACACCTTTGCCTTTATAACTCCAAGCCCAGGAGGTGTTATGACCAAGTTCTTCTGGCTCATGAGTAGGGGCTTTTCTCACATTGGTATACTTGGTATACTATTATATCTAGAACATTATGCAGCATGTCTGAGCTTTCACACACCTCTAACTCACCTTATCCTTTGGGGATTTTTTTCTTGTTTTTCATTATTGTTGCTTATTTGCTGACTATTTTGAGACAGGCTTTCATGTAATCTAGGTTGGCTTCAAACCCTCTGGGTAGGCTAGAATGACTGTAGACATTTTTTCAGCCATGAAGCATTACATAAAGCTATTACCATGTAAGATTAAAATGTATAAATGAGCATATTTCCTCTACATCCTACTACCTCTCCTCTTCTCCCCCATCCTGGTCTCCTATCATCCTGATTTATTACTCAGTTTCATTCTTCCATATATGATTTTATAAATCTGTATAGCATAGGACCCACAGATGACAGAAAAGATGAAGTATTTGTCTTTCTAAAACCAATTAAAATGATTATCACTTCACATCCATTTTCCTGTAAATGTCATAAGTTCAGTCTTTGTTATGGCTGAAATTTTTCATTATATATTTTCCATTATCAACATTATAAGGTTAATATATTATTAAATATTATGTTCCAATATATTATATATGGTAATGCACATATATATTTTTTCTTTTTTATACATCCTCTGCTGCTAGGTATCTTCATTGGTGCTACAACTTAGCAGTTGTAGACAGTTTTACAATAGACACTGATACACAAGTGTCTCTATGATATGTTGATCTGAAGTCTTTCTGATAAATAAGAAGTGGTATAGATCCATCACATGGTAGTTCTATTTGTTAGTATTTTGAGGAATCTTCATATTGTTTTTCATAGAAGCTAAATGAACTCTCCCTCCCACCAGCACTTTCGAGTTTCTCCTTTCTGTTTGCACCCTTGCCAGCACTTCTTTCTTCATGCCTTCCATTCTGACTGAGATGAGATGGACATTCATCAATCACAAACTTTAATGTAAGGCCTGGACTCTAAACCGAAAGGAAAAAGATATCAAAATACAGGAATAGCCAAGTATTTTCTGAATAGGACTTCAGTATCTCCTGAAATTATTCCAAGAACTGAAACTAAAACCGAATACATAACAATAGAAAATTTCCAGAGAAGAGAGAGAGAGCCTGTAGAGTAGGAGAAAACATATCATCATCTGAAAGATAATCAATCTCTAGAATATACAAACAACTAAAAATTTTTTTAAAAACAGGATATTGAACAATCAAATCATCAAATGGGCTAATGAAACAATTGGAGAGTTCTCAAATGATGAAGTGCAAATGGATGATAAATATAGAAAAACTGTTCAAATTCACTAACCATCAGAGAAATAGAAATAAAAATGGCACAGAGATTCAATTAGACTTATTTTGTTTGAACAATGAGATCCAAAAATATATCGTGATTTAATAAAGGTCTCACAGCCACAGAGAGGCAAAGCAAACAAGACACACATCTTCAACATCTAGACCAGAATTCTTCTTTGTGAAGGACAAAGAACTTTATTTTGCTTTTAGACTTGGTAAAAATTGATTGTCAGCTTAAAGTTCCATAGCTATAGCTAAAATTAAGTAGTAATAATCAATTTCCTTATATGTTTGTTATATGTTTGTTTCCTTATATAAATTATAAGGAAAGAAATGAAGCAAAAGTACTCTGCTAAGCTAAATTAATGAAAAGTTTCAAAATGTAAAAAAAATAGGATTTTCAAAGTTATATTCAGGAATAGTAATGAGAAGCAACTGAAGGCATATGAAAACAGAAGAAATGAAATCAAACAACCTACTTGTTCATGCAAAGCAACTGGAGGAAAACCCTGAGTGAGATGCTACATTTAGCTACTTGTTAAAAGTAGATGAGAAGCTCATAATTTAATGATTTAGTCAAGATGAAATTAATTTTAACCTTCTCAAAAAGATATGCCATTATCACAGTATGAATTTGGGTGCATCTCACCAAGTTGGTAAATTAATACATCAGAAAGAAAAGAATGTATTTTATCTTTACACATGTTCTACTTTTTCACATTATCTCTAGTCAAATTAATATAAGTTTTCATGAAATTGAAAAGTCAGTTTTCATTTCTTCTGTTTTCATTTCTCTAGCTCCACCAAATCCTTCTGACCAGTAAAATCCAACATAGCTTAATGATCTTAATCTAGTATCAAGGACCACTTCTCAGTCCAACTACTCCCAAGTCCTGCCTACTTCTCTCTGTTCAATATCCAGTTTTACATGTCACCTATGTGGTACATTGCTGATAACCTACCATTCAATAAGAAAGGAAAAGTGGATGAATTTAGAGAACTTGAAAGTGATGTTATCTTGTGATGAATGAATAAGATTATTAAAAGCTGAAATACTTTGGTGAAGTTTTTGTTAGAGTCATAATAAAATCATATGCCACATCTCGGTGAGAAACAAAAGGTAAAAGAAGGACTCAACCACTTTGACAATACTCATGATAGGTTATCCATCACTTAACTAGAGAGGTGATAAGAGGAGGTAAACAAATACACAGTTTTATCACAAAGTTTAGGTCAAATTTGTTCAACATAAATAGTTGGTTTGTTTAAATAATTATTTTTCTATGTCTGTTGATGCAAATCCTAAGACCCTTCATCTTTCTTATAGAAAGATGCTTGAGGCTAATATTGTTCATCATGAACAAATATGCATACACTGTGTTCCTCATAAGAGGATTAATTTTCCCACCGACTTCCATTTTACCCTTCAATTATGATCATACTCATGACAGTCAGATGAGTGTCTATACCCTTCAAAGATGCATTTCTTTGGCTGTCGTCATCAATAAACCCAAAAGGTAGAGAAACTTGACAAATAAAGTGACAAGTGATGGTAGCGAAGCATACTGGTCATTGGGCCAGGTTGGAAAGGTTCTTAAACAGTAGGAGATTTCCCTCTTGGATTTGCAGGGTAATTTCATTGATTCCTCAAAATTTTAATTTCTTTTAAAATGTGTTTTAAATATTTACACTTTAGACAATTATAAGTTAAAAGAAAAAGCATGTCCAATTCTTAAATTGAATAAACATCTTTAAAGAAAGACTTTACGTTACTTTGTCTTCTTTTCCTCAAAATAATTTAAGCAGAGTTATTTAATGGCTTTTCAAAGAACTATTTAGAGTATTTATGTGATATTCTTGTTTAGCAAAGGTGAGAGCTTAGAAATAGTCCATATTTCTAAGAATATTCCATTCAGTGTTCTAAATGTTATTTTCATGAAGTTAATAAATTGCATGTGCATAGAAAATACTCTAAACTTCTTATGCCATTATAATTTGGAGAGATAATTATAGTTGCTAAAAGCTACAGTTCTGTCCAAAATTTTTCCTGGTTGTCTCCAATAACTCTTTGAAGTAGACCCTTTATGCCACAGCCAATTTTCTTCTTTTCTCATTAAATTTAAATACCATTATGCAAAAAGAGGAAGAACTGAAGAAACAAAAACATTCGAACAAAGGCATCCAGTGGCTGATTCATAGCAAGACTAAATATGCTATCTGCAAAGAAGCAGGATTTTCTGATTTAATTTGTTTTTATAGTCAGTCATTAAAGCAATTGGCTTTAATCCCTGAATATAGACTTAGCTTAGAAGTGCTTGAAATATATAAATGGCATAACAAATGTACAACAAATGCTAAGCGAGCATTTATATACACACATACAATTGTATGTGTATACATTCAAACCTATATTATAAGGCCTCTGTGGAGTCTGCCTTCTATGATTCAACCAACTTTGAATAGAAAATCTTTGGAGGAAAACTCTGTGTACTACACATGTACAGATTTTATTCTTCACTGTTATTCTGGATGCATATAATTATAGCAACTATCCACATGGTTTTCACCTCATAAGGATTATAAGTAATCTATATTTAAGCTAAATGTATAGGGGGAAGTATAAAGGTTATATGCAAATATTACAACATCTCATATAAGAGGCTTTGGATCCAGATCTGTTATCTGTGAGGATCCAGAAACAATTTCCCATGGATTCTCAAAAATGTCTCTAAATACACACACAAATATGTACTTTTCAGATATGCACATGCACATATGCACATGCACTGTGATATTTTTCAATAATTAACTATTTACTTAAATACATAAGTCCATAAACCAATTCCTTATTTTCTACAGAAGGTATTCTATGTATCTAGAAAGAAGCAATATTTCCACAAGCCTCTATCCTTCCCTCCCTCACATTTTACTTCTTACCTACTTCTCTGCCTCCAACCATCTTTTGTTCCTTCTCTCTCTCCATCCTTTCTACTACCTATCTTTCCTTCTATTTTTCTATTATGCCCACCTCTGTTTCCAAAACTACTTATCATATGGCCTGTGTTGGAAACTAGTATATCTAGAACATTCAGTGAAAAGTCACTAGAGAAAGACACTACATATGAGAGGCTCAATTATCCTGAGTGCATACATGTTGAAGGACGCAAATCTTGTTTTTAAAGCAGATAGATCAAAATTGAATAGGAATATTATCCCTTATATGCCATTGAAAGATTATTTAGTTTACTATGTTAGCACTTTTCTCACAAGGAAAATAGTAACAATTTAAATATCATTGTATATCTTGAATCTTAAGTAAAATAATAAATGAAAAATTGCTACTGGGAGAAGTCACCTATATAAATGTTGCGTGTCTGCTCTCTTCTCACATAAACATCAAGTAGGAAATGAGCTTGAGATTCAGTGTTGCAGTCACATAGCCCAAAATACCAAGAGTTTTACATTGCTCTTAAAGTAAAACTATTTCTAGAAAAGGTTCTTAAATAATACTTGTTGAAAAATAGAATCGCTGATGCCAGAATGAAAGGAAAAGTTGATATATGACACAGGAAGTCATCCTGCATTACTCCATGATGCAGGAAGTAAGTTACCACATAAAAAGGCAGCTGACCTAGAGAAGGAATTAAGAGTAAAAGAACTCAGAGTGATTGAAACAAGCAGCAGAGTACAAGTTTATACCAGGAAAGGTCCTGGTCCTCAAAACCACTTGTACATTGCTTGTTCCAGAAAACCAAGGCCACCACCTCTTCATTACAAGAGTGGGATGAAAAGTTCTACATGAACTTTGAAAACAGGTTCCGGGAAAATATAGTGCGATATGGACACTAAGCCTCATCACTTTTGGCTGCAGAATTCTAATGACTATCTGTGAACCCAGATTACTCCCAAAGAGTCTTAATTTTAAACAGATAATTGTATGATCAAATCAAGACAAAGATTTGTGAAATTGAAGATTTGAGAAAAAAAAAAACACAATCAAAACACTGGGAATTAAAAAATAAAATTAACTCCTATCTATTGGTACCAGCTTAACTGAAAGGTACCATAAAAGTTGTTTCTTCCCCATAATAACTTTGCATCATGATAAGCTAATATTATTGACCAAAGAAATAAAAGTACTGAATAATAATAAAACTTTGTTTGCAGAGAAGTGTGTCCAATGTAGTCTGGGAACTTAACCTTAAGTACTGAGCAAAGAAGAGTGTAAGCATAGCCATTACTGAGGAGCCAAGGATTGCAGACTAATGTTGCTATAATGAAGCATTCCTACTCCTGAGCACCAATAAAGGCAATTAATTCCTTTCAAACTGATCCTATAGTTGCCAACTGATGTTTTCAATGGTGACTACATTCCCTATGTGAATTTTCACCTGTGATTAAAGGCAATGGGCAGAGGAAAGCCACAATATACTTGACAATTATGCTCCTTGCTTTACTCTGGGAAACTGGCATTCTGTTTTATTTTTCTCAGTCTCTCATGAGTTTCTTAAATGGCAATCTGTATCTCAAGTTCAATTACTTGTAACACTGACAAGATGCAATTACTAAAATAAGTGAGAGTTAGGACCAGCCAGAATTATTCATAAATTGCCTAGATAATGGTGTATGTTTGCCAATCAGTCCTCAAATCTTTCAATGGAAAAGTCCATACAATAACAAGTAGTCTTGTCTCTTAAGTAGTTTTCAAACCAGAAGGGCTAAATTATATGGATATAGAGAAAGAGGAAGAACATAAGATATTTTCATATTCAGCAAAACATATTTGTAAATCATATAAATATATATAAAATGATAAGGAAACATAAGCACACTAGAAATTGAATTTCAGTGTTTCCCAAATGGCCATGGTGTTGGGTTTGGGAAGTGCCATGGAACATTACAAGGTGGAGGCTTGCAGGAGGTCTAAGGTCACTAGGAACTTGGGCTAGAACTGGACTGTGGGACCACAACTGATTCTGACTCTTGGCTTCCTAGCTGGAAATATGAGTAATTTATCCTCCCACATGCTCCTATTCTAATGTGCTCAACCTTTGCAGAAGCCTAAAATAATTGAAATTCTGACTTTGGACTGAGAACTCCAGAACCATGATCCAAACAAACTCTGGATATTAATAGCTCCAACTATTATAGTAGCCAGCAGTAGTATGATATGTCTTTAGCATATTTATAATTTCTATAATAAACTAGCATTGTTTATGAAATAAAGTATTTCTGTATCTGTTCTGTGTCTATTAGGTTACCATGAGATGGAAGAGAAAAGACATTAGGACTTACTTTTAGAAATAAACTCAGTAGACAGAACTACCATTCAACCTACTTGTCAGTTCTCCATTGCTTCTATCACAAATCAGTGGGGGATTAGAACAAATCAAATTCATTATCTCTTCATTCAGGAGGTCAAACTCCAGCGTGGGTCCGACTAGGATAAAATCAGAGCATTTGGAAGCCTGCGTTCCTTCTGTAGCGTCCAGGGAAAACTGAGCCCTTGCCTTTCCAGATTCCCAGAGATACCAGTGTTCCTTAGATGGAGGTCATTTGTCACTCAAAACCAATAATAGCTGATGGAATCTTTCCCAGACTCTACCCTGACATTTAGACTCCTGCTGCCCTCCTTCACTTCACAGAATCCTGTGATTACAGAAGACATAGCCACCTAAATCAAGATAACATTTCAGCTCAAGATTCTTGACTTAATCACAGCTTCCAGGTCTCTCTTGTCAGATACAGCAACACCCTTACGTCCTGAGGACCACAAAATGGGTACCCTGGGGGAGGAGTGATTTTATCCATCATGCTAGAAATGAATAGACCCATACCTGGATACAACTACTTTAGGGAAGGACATGTGCATGCTTTCTTGACTTAAAAAAAATATGCTATAATTCAGTCAATGTGACTTGTCCAAGAATTCATCCATGGTAATATTTGTGCTTCACTGTCAAAATGACAGGAGAGAAGATACAAAAGGTATTCTGTACAAAAATAAAGTGTTCTTCTCAGCTGTAGCAGAATTGCAAAAGTAAGATTATATCATTCATCTACAGTTAATGAAATTCTAGAAATGTGAATAGGCCCAGCCACAAGAAAAGAGGCTACAGAGTTAAGCCTTGCCCAAAACATCATAGTTTGGACTTGACTGCAATGGTATTAAAAACAAACAAAGAAAAAAAAAGTAAACAACTTTGACAACAAGTGTTGGAGAAGTCTATTAGTCAACCATCAATCTCAACCGCAACTAAGGAAACAGTATGCCTCTTCACACAATGTGAAATTAAGGATTGTCTTTGATGACAAACATTTCATTGATATGCTCAAAATGAATTTAAAGGTAACCCTATTATCTCTAGCAGTAATCATACTTTCCAACATTTTCAGGTAGCCTTTTCTCATAATTCTTCGACCATCAATTATGAGAAGAACATTTCCTCATTATTTTAAAACTTACGATGTTTTTCTTCCCCGGACCTGTACTATGGTCCTCATTCTCACCTTAGATAGCTCTGTCCTTCACAGCCTACAGAGTTCTGCTAGACATACTTCCAACTTAGCATATGTGGCTTCCATCTTTGTATGTTAGCTTTCTCATGATCACCAAGAAGTGATGACTTGTTTGATGCATTTTTATTTGTCTTAGAGGTATTCTGTAGGCTAGGGATACATTTCTAATTCAGAATAACTATGATACCTGCTAAAATATTGAAATGCTTAAACAGCTGCATCCCTGAGCCATACCTTAGAAACTAAAGAAAAGGAGGCTGAGTTAGCTGGAAGCCCCGAGGTTCTGCACTAGATCAACTGTCTAACACATTCTAAATGCTTGGTGTTAAGACTTTCAAATAAGAACCGCATTCTCAAACTTCAGGGCAGGGCCTGCCTGGTAAGAGATGTCAATAAATATTTGTTGAATAAATCTATCAAAATGCCTCATAAGTTGGTAAATTTCATTAAAGAAAAATTTAAAGGAGAAGGAAATACATTCCTCATCACTTTAGAAAGGGCCACTCTAAAGGTTACTCTTTTTCTAAACTACTCACTCTATGAATTCAGATTGATCTTAGTAACATAATTCAGGAACTAGTCCACCAGACCAGACAACTTTATGTCACATGTGAAGAAATGTGTTTTTAAAGAGTTTTTATATTTATAGTTGTTTATTTAATTGGTTTGTGTGTAGATATGAGAGGGAACCTTGTGAGAGTGGACAGTTCACTATGTGGGTCCCTGGGATCAACCTCAGGTCCATAGGCTTCTGAAAAAGTCTTTCCAACTGAGCAACCTTGCTAACCTTAATGACATTTTTTGAGATGAACACCACCAACAAAGAAATGTCATGTGCTGCCTTCTATCCGTGGGATTTTGGTGGGTCTGAAAGCAAAACTGAATGAAGAAGACATAGAGCTGTACATAAAGCATGGATTATCCCAATAAGCTATATAAAGATCTTCAAGAATAAAATGATATGGAAAACAAATAAAAAAAATGCTTCTTTCATGGTACAGAACAACACGGCCCTCACTTAAAGTCAGATTCCAATAGACTATTGTTAAGATGCATAAGAGATTTCAGTAACTTTTATCTACCCTAAGGCCAGATTGCCTTTATGAACATTGATATCATTATAACTGAAAGCTGAAAATGAAATTATTCTTTCTGACACTGTAGACTTTCAAAAGGAAGAGGTAACCACAGAAAGCAACTATTATATTAACTGGGTGATTGCAAGTGAAGATGATTGAGTATCGGTCCAGGTTTCAGCATCTTAATGAAGACTTTATATTTGAAAATGACCTACTTGTAGAGCTTGCCTTCTCAAATGTTGACAGTAGTTATATTATGCAGGTCAATATCAAAGCACAGAAAAAACAAAAGCAAAACACACTCCTAAAGCAGCAGGTCTCTAAAGGACAAGTAAACTTCCTAAGACCTGAGTCACAAGCGTGGGAAAGTTCAAAGGAAAACAAAAATTATTGGAGAAAATTATAAATATAAATACTTTGTTAAGTAGGGAAATAAAAACAAAATCAAATGTATACAAAAAAAAACTATCACTGCTATAGTACAAGAGAGAAAATGCAGAATTGTTGACTCACTACTGAGTACCCATTTTATTTATACAGTGGAAATTGAACTTATAAGTCACTTCACAGGGATTTCCATGGAATTTTGGTGCCTTATATACACTTCAGGATTGCCTGATAATGCAACCAGATGATGAACAGAGAGCAAAGAAGTAGAAGTAAGGAGTAGTGTGAAGGTAAGTAAGTTCGTTGTGATTTCAGAACCAAAGGATTACCATTACTGTGATGGGAAGTAAAGTCAGTGCTTCCAATTGCCAAGATGCACTCCTCCCCCCCCTCAGCGCTAGTGCCAATTTGGCTGTCATAGCTCAGTGTTTGAGTTCAATGGCGGTTTGACTATTAAGGCAGTGAAATATTGCTATGCTTTGAATGAAAACAAAAGCTACCATTAACTCAGAATCAAGACCAGGTATTATGTAACCTGTATGCTTCCTTTCATAGTTCTTAGCTCTCCTTGAAATCTTTAGAGTATGGGAATTAGTTTGGCTGAGACTGCCCTGAGAATTAGACTACCCTAGGAAGGCTAATAATCTACTGTCCTATTTAACTGTGTTTTCCAAGTGTTTGAATTGATTTTGAAGTAAAATGGCAGACTCTATAGTTGAGGATCAAGATGGCAGACTGCTGATGCAGGTATGGCAAGGCCAAATTCAGCCCTGACCCCCCAAACACAAGCAGAAAATATCTAGATATAGACACCTGAGAAAGCAAGAAAACCCAGGGTTTATAAAATAATGCAACAACAAAGCTTGTTCTCAAACTGCTTGTTCTCAAACTAACCAGTAACCCAAAGCAAATGAAGGCACCAAGTGTTATATGTTGAGTGAGACTCAGAAAATTTAACAAGATGAAATGTGAACAAATAGATTGAACATGAACTTGTATATAAAAAGTATGATGGACAGTGGTAAATATGATAATGACATGAGATTTATATATAAGCTCATTCTTATCAATTAAAGATGGATAATTAAGAATCAGCAGTAAATTAACATGATTCCTAGCAGCTGCTTTAAATTTGCTTCCTCCCACTAATAGATAAGATTGGCAAATTGCCGACGGTTACTGAAGCTCAGTAAAGGGTGCAGGAAATTAACTATGCTGTTCACTTTGCCTTGTTTGTGTTTTTAACTCCATAAGAAAAATCTTTGGGTAAAATATATGTATTGATTTCCTTATCTCAAAAAAAGACACTTGTGCCTGCCAGGTAATGTGTCCAACTTTTATAAATGTAACAGAAATGCCCAGATCTATTTAAATTCAAATGAAATCACAGTTGGTGCTCCTGAACATATGGATTGAAAAAAAAAAAAAACAGGTATAAAAATGAGGATTAAGAGTCTGAGAGAGTTTAGGGAGGTGGTCAGTAGGTAAAATGCTTCCTGTGTAGGTTTAAGGACCTGAATTCAGAATTTCAGCTTCCATGTAAAATTTGGGTATATGTCTGTAAACCCAACATTGAGAGAGTTCACACAGACGAATCCTGGGGCCTTCCAGGACAGTTAGGCTGGCTGACTGGTAAAACGTAGGTTCAGTAAGAGACTCTGTCTCAAAAAGAGATAAAGTAGAAACGATAAAGATATCTAATGTTGACTTCTGGCCTCCAAATATGTATACACCTGTACATATTTGTACATACATACACACATACACAGACACGCAAGCACAGTTTCCCTCTCCCTACCCCACACCCCGTCTCTCTTAAGAGTCTTAAAAAATAGTTATCAACAAAGTGTTTAATAAACTAACCCTTAACTGTATCATGCAAGAAGTGAGTGAACTGTGAATGAAAGAAGTTCAAGTAACAATGTGACAAGTAGCTACTAGGAAATAATTCTTTCTAGTCCTGACAGCAGTACTAAGCCTCCTTCAGAATTCAGATCAAGTGATTGATGTCTGACTGCTACTAGCTCCCTTGGATGCCAGGAGACTGATCCCCTGATACTGCACAAAGCTTTGTTTACAATGGTCTGTAGTTTTTCAATGTTGTGAAGGAAGCGATACTGAGTATAACAAACGTTGCAATGTGGTGCGTGGACAAGCTTCCGAAACAGGTGAGGGGGTAAGTACCTGAGAAGTAGCGAGGAAGGAGCCAAGGAAAGAATCAGAGAAATTCTGTTCCTTCCTGGGAAGAAAAACAGCTGTGGTCAGAGCTCGTGAACATTAGTAGACTTAAGACACCATTAAGTGATCACAAAACAATTAGAATGAAGCAGAAGCTTTCTTTAGTGGTTTCCCGGCAGGAATTTGTTTAGGTTACTTTGTTTTAGCTAATTCAATCCACACTTTCTCTTTGTGTGAGCAGATCATCAAATATGCCAAGCTGGAAACAGTTCAGATTTTTTTTTATCTCTTGCTGAGCAAAGAAACTTTTCATTGAGCTGTGTCGCATACAGTTATTTTTATTTGACTGTCACTTGAAATACCCCTGCTGCATAGCATATTGAATATTTATTTTATTGACCATAAAATGTGCTGTTGCAATTAGAAGGTTTCTTTTTTTGAAAGCATTTTGCCTTTCTGGAGGCATTTAGATACTCATTGCTGTTTATCTGTTTTTCAGCAACATATGTGACTTAGCAAAACAATACTGGAACTGTGGTTAAATTCCTGGCATGTGACACTTGCTCCAAGATCCATAATCAGGCTGGGCATAGCCATGTGTGGCAAGGTTCTCAAGTCTTACCTGTAAGGGATTTTCACACTAGCAGAAATTCTGAAAAATGAGGGGATGGCAGAGAAAAAACTATCCCACTAAGTAAATTTTAGCAAATTCTCTTAAGAGGCACCCTTATAAATCATTCAACTTGGTTAGACTCTGGGAACATTAAGTGCATCTTCAAGTTGTTTTAAGAGAAGATGCTTCAATGTGATATTACCAAATAGAACAGGAGAGACCTTGTGGCAGAGGCCGCCTCTAAACATCACAGAATTTCCGAATCTCTATCTGACGTGAACTTGGAACTGGGAACACAGGATGCACTGTGTTTCAGATCTTGGAGATGAGAAGGCCTGGACTCAGGTCCACCAATAAATGAGATCTGAGTAATGAGTGAAAAAAATATTAGAACTTCCGTTTTTGTCTCGAAAGTAATCTTTAAAGTAAACATTAAATCAGAATCAAATATTTGAGTTGCGTAAGAACTGACAGCTAAGACCTCTGAATCTCTTCTCATCTATTTCCTTCACTTGGGTTTGGAGACCCTGGCTGTGTCTTTTGGCCTCAGGGATAATCTTTTCTGTGTCATGTAGCTGTTTTCAAGGAAAAGTTGATGCAGAAGCATCATGACTTTTGTAAAACTACAGAAATTACAAGACTACAAAACTACGGAAAAGCTGCCTGACTTCCACACTTGTGCTATGGTAAGTGTACTCACACACACTTATTGCCTCTCCCACACTTGCCATTTTTCCTCTATCCAACCTCTTTCTATACGCTAACCTCTAATTATTTATAGGGCCTTCACTATTAGTTCATCGTTCATTCTTTCTTAGAATATTAACTGGTTGGGAACAGACAAATTTTTTCAATGATGTGAGTCCTGAACCCGGGAACTTTCTCATGCCAGTCAAGGAAGTAGTGTCAATCTGGAGCAATGGTCCCAAATCTCAGAGAAGATGTCCCAGTGTATTTATGTGGTACTCATCAGCTGCTCAAATGGTCAGGCTGGGGAATGAGAGGTATCTGTTTCTATTCATTTGTTTATTTTAATTTGCTTATTGTTTTTATTGATTGTGTCTGTTCACATGAGTGGGTGGGTGCATGCCATGGCACAGCTGTGGAGGTCTGAGGACAACTTTTTAGGCGTTAATTCTCTCTCTCTACTGTAGGGTCCCAGGGATTGAACTCTGATCCTTGGGATGGGAAGCTATCTCACCATTTCCAAGATACTCATTTAGACATAACTAATAAGTTCTCTGAATGTTCCTAATAAAGATCTTTTGTTGGATTTTATATTAATAATGTTCATAGAAAAAATTCCTGTTGTTCCAACTATGATATTGTCTTAGAAATTTGGCTACATATGATGCCTACAGTTTATGATAGAGCAGGCATGATCTTCCATTTTGATATGGCTGAACTGCAACAATAAACTGTATTTTTCCCCTCAATTGTATCAGAAACAATAAATGGCACTTTCACCACTAAGCAGCCCAGGGAATGTAGCGTATTTTTTTAATTTTGCGAGTCTGTCTCCCTTTAAGCAAATCACAGTATTTGCTTAAAAAGTTAAAACTTCCAATCGCTTAAAGAAATACCAAACTACAGTTTCTAGCTGAAAACGTAGATTTTTAGTTCTGTCTTTCCCACTGCCTACAAAAACAAAAGCATCTCTCCTTGTTCTATTTGGCTACTTTGGAATTTTAGGTTGTTTGTTTTGTTTACTGTTAGGTGATTTGGTTTTTATTTTAATATTTCCATTAAAAAATATATGAGCTAGTTATCATCAACACTCCCAGCTATGAAGCTTTTCTCTCATATGAAGTCTACATATGTGTTTCTTAGCTTAGTAACCATGTGACTATTTTAAGAGGGCACAAATCTGCTTTGATAGTTCGAGAATTGCCCTGAAATTACTTATCATGAAAATGAATCAACAAAAGATCCAGAAATTTGACAGTTCTCATTTAGAGACTTCAATAGGTAAATGTAAATCTACTGAAGGAAAGAAAGTAAATTAAAATAAAACCAGTTAAGACACCTTCTTGCATATCAGATCTCTGCCAATAAAGAAAATAAACCTGTATAAAGATTTGAATGAAACAACTATAAAGAATCCATGTTTAAATATTGTATGTCCCAAGAGAGTAGCTATGAACTGAATCACAGTTTTCACATGATATAATTCTTCTTCACTGTACAGTTTGCTATGGCTGCCCTCTTAATGTCCTCTAAGTTCCCATAAACTGAAGGCCTGAGGTGCTACAGGGAGAGAGGTGGAACCATGTGGAGGTGAAGCCTGGTGGAAGGAAGTTAAGCCATTATAGTTCTGCCTTGATATTGGGACCCCAGCTGCTTCTCTCCCTCATGCCCCAGACACATTAAATAAATATAAATAAATATTCTTCCTCATCATAGATTCCAAGTGATGGGATGAACAGAACTTGAACTGAAACTTCTAAAACCAGGAGCCAACATTCATCTCTTTCTTATATAATTAATTCCTTGGGCACCTTCCAAAACAATGGAAAACTAATGTATATTTTGAAAACAGCAGTCAGCAGCTGCATGGCTGTGTGAGTATTTCTCCTTGGTAGAGGGCTCTGAGCTATCTTATTAGAGTTAAGCAGAACTTTTGGACCCAGCAATCTTGGGCTTGAAGTTTGAGTTCACAGGCTATGAGAAATACAAATGGTACTTATGTGGATTCCCTATTTTCCCTTAGTGAGACTTGCCACACAACCGATGGTTTCTTTCTAAAAGTATTACTTAGATTTGAATATTGTCTCCAGGCCCCATAAATGACTTCTTGGGAAAATCGTCAATGAGTAAACAGAATTGCTTGGGACTTCTGGCACTTACAGTTAGGTCAGGATTGGCACTATATATTTGATTTCCACAGATAAGAAGACACGGGTTAACTTGAAATTCCTTACAATCAAATACATATCTTTATGTATGTGATTTGACACCAGCAGGTTGCTCATTTGCAAAATACATATAATAGAAAAAGTCCTGAATTTAAATATAAGAAAAAAATTCAGAAAATATGTATTTAATATAAGCCAGACACACCCAAAAATAACCAATAAAATTTTGTGGCAATTGGTAGCTATTGATGTTTTTAATAAGAGGAATAAGAAAACTAATTCAATAAAACATTTAGATGCTTTTGTATCCTGGGTGTCCTGGGTATTTGGAAAACAGTGGTAAGTAAAACTGGCAAAATTCTCTGTTCTCATGATACTATTTCCAGTAAGAAATAAATAGGTCAATTTCAATTGTGATAAATGCTCTAAAAAAACAATGAGCCAAAGTAATATTACTAGAGAGTAACGTTATATATGCCTGCATGGGACAGTGTATCTAAAGGTAATTTGAAATGCTTCTCTGCAGAAGTGAAGGTTGGAGCTTTGACTAAATGCTATCAAGGATCCATTAGAGCACCATACAAAAATTCTGCAGAACTTTGGGACAGTATTTTTCAAAATGCAGTTTCAGGCTTTCTATAATCTGTAATCTATATAAAATCAAAGTGGGATCGACGTTTTAACACATGAGCCTTCTTCAGCTTGCCTTAGCAGGAAGGACAGGGAAAGGTGAGTGTTGGATGCACTGGGAGCTTTGGCCTTGGAGGCTTTCAGCTGTGAGACTTGTTAATTGAGGTAGTTGGGCTCATGTTTTGGCCACTTCGAAGTTCATTCATCTTATCTGTAATGCAGAACTGATACAAAATTATTACAGGAAAATTACTAGAAGGCAGTTTGCATGGTGCAGAGAGAACCTCCAAACAGCAATTACTGTCACTCTTGTCATTTGATGATGAGAAAGCTGAGGGTGTGCTGGTGAAGAGATCTGCTCCCAGCTCTGCACTTCTCTATGTTATAATGTTTTAATCTGTAAGCAAGGGATAAAGTCAACAATACCATCTTATTGTGCTTATTTCAGAAATTGGCCTCAAGGACTCTGAATGGTTCCTGGTACAGAGCACAATTCTGCAAGTGCTTGCTCATGTAATTATCCCTGATATTGCAGCTGACCATAATAAAACACAATCATGGACTCATAGGTTACTCACTGTGGTCTGGAGACATAAAGAACTCCATCTTCTCATGCAAAACTTCTAGATAAATTAAAATGTCCCATGCACACATTTGTTTCTTGTTTCTTAAAATTAAAAAATAATAATAGTTTAAATTTTCTATTCACTTGAAAATAAGGTAAGGATCCTTCTCTTGGATAATTTTGCATAACTGGTGAATTTTCCCTTAAACTGAATCTGACAGTGACTACAGCCTCCTTCATCAGTCCCTGCTGCCTTGAGTGCAACGTTTATGAATGACAAAAATAATTGCTAATGCACTGCTATTGGTAGAACATGTTGAAGAGAAGACATGTTCTAGTTTTAGGAAGTCTTTTATTGAGAAGATCGAAGTCAGTTTTGTCCAAGAACAAGCATGTCACTTTTCACATACATGAGCAGGTGATCCGTAGATTGCTTCTTTCTCTGACTCTGTGCTTAATATGACTTTAAATGCTGAGTTCTAAAAGTTTGCTGCTACATCAAGTTGGGGAAAAAAACAGCTAGTTATCTGGTATAGCCTCTCTGGAGCTGACTTCTGCAAAATGGAATGTCCTTGTGGGTAAGGTAACTTCTGTGGTCACATCATAACAGTGTGCCCTAACATAGTTTGTCCAAACCCTTGCATCCATATTCTTGCCACCATTTCATGTCTGTCTGCACACCAAGGATCCAGAAGAATGCAATTATGCTGTTACAACAGAGGCCAAAATCTGTACCCTTCACTCTGTTGCATCTACTGGTCTTACTCCTCTAGTTTTCTGCTGTCAGTTCTTTGCTCTCCATCATTTTACTGGCAGGAATATTCTATTAGAGAGAAACTGAATAAAAAATACATAAAGACTATAGGTCCTAAGTTATTCCATATATCTACACTCCTACTCAAAAAATAAGCATCCTGTCAGCAATGATTTCAATATAACTATAAATAATGATGTTAACCAATAAAATAGTTATGCAGCTCAATTTCTCACAACTTTCTATGTGGAAAACAGCTCATTTGTCCATCTTCTCTCTTAAAGATAACCTTCTCTTTCTTCCTTCCTTTTTTCCTTTCTTTCTTTCGTCTTCCTCTTCTTCCCCTTTCTCTTTTTCCTTCCTTCCTTTCTTCCTTTCTTCCTTCCTTCCTTCGTTCCTTCCTTCCTTCCTTCTTTCTTTCCTTCCTTCCTTCCTTCCTTTCATAGCTTTCTTGATAATCTAACTTTCAAAGCTTTCATTTACCCAAAGTCACTGAGTATGATCTAGCGGTTCATTCAACCATTATTCCCACAATCATTAGTGAGCTGCTGGCAATGATAATAAATCATTACAACACAGGAAACACCCTCATAATGATAGTACTAACAAACTGGGTGGAAACATTCAACACCCACGACATAATCATACTACTAATTATTGGCAATGGCAAACATTGGATAACTCTTACATGCAAATTAGATACATGTTTCCAGTAAAGTAATATCAAACAACTGTTAGACAAAAATTGCAAACTAGGGCTTTGGAGCTGGATTTTGGAAGGATGATTGTGCTGTACTGGCAGCATTGCAGGGTGGAGATTAGAGCCAGAAAGCATGGGGCCGTAATTACCCACCATCTTATGTGGTCCTGCGTCGTCATCTGTCAGCTCTCAAGCTGATACTTCATCCAGAAAAGGAGAACAATGGACTAAAATTTCTCAGTTTCTCTCAAGCACCAACAAGTCAAGATTATAAATTTTCTACTTGTTGCTTTGTAAATGAACACCTTACTCAAAGTGAAACACAAAGTGTTCACAGAGCTACTGCTATACTTGACTGCACTTGGCAGCACAGTCATCACCATTTGACAAAAAGATATCTCAATCAAATGAGAGTATTAGCTTAAGAGCTATGCATTGACTAGTAACTAAAAGGAGGATATTGATAGTTTGGATATAAAATGCCTCCATAATCTTGCATGTTTGAACACTTGGTTCCCAGTTTATAGGGCTGTTTTTGGAAGGTTGTGGAACCTGTAGGATACACTCTTGTTGGAAGAAGTGAGTCACTGGGGGAGAGTTTTGAGGTTGCCCCCTTCCCTGACCTAGCATTGTTTTCTGACTGGTAGACTCATTGTGACCTGCATCTCACAGCTCAGCAGCCATGCCTTCCCTACCATGATGGACTGTGCCCATAAACTATGAGTCAAAATTAAATTTTATTTCCTTAACTTGCTGTTTCTCAGAAATTTGTCACTGTGATAAGAAAAGTTACTAATGCAGCACTACCCCGAGTACTTATGAGGCTGATACTTTTGTTCTTGTAGGAGAGAAATTATAAATCACAGGTAATCAACTAACTGCACACTTGCAATAACTGACAGTAAGAACAATCACGCAGAGACTGTAACTCTTCTTTTATGTGCCCCTTGTGAATAAAACCTTGTATCCTTTTCAATTGTATAATTTCTAATATAATCCATGGCAGTTATGATGGTTTGGTACACATACTTTCTTTGTGTATGTTTTTCTTAAATGCACATATAAACAAATAGAAATAGTCTTAAATATAGATAAAATGTAACATTATTAATTTTACCAAATTTAGTTCAACCTATGAAGGTAACTGTGGTGGTTTGATTGAGAATGGCCACCATAGGCTCATATATTCGCTTGAACCCTAGTTCATAGAAGGCCTAGGAGGTATGGCTATTTTGGAGGAGGTGTGTCACTGAGGGTGGGCTTTAAGTTTTCAGCAGGCCACCATTCTTGGTTAATTCTCATTCTGCCCCACGCTTGTTGATCAGATGGAAATTCTCAGCTACTATTGCAGAGCCATGCCTGTCTGTCTGCTGCTGTGCTACCTGCCATGATGGTCATGGAGTCTAATCCCGGACACTCTAAGCAAGCCTACAATTAAATCCATTCTTTTATAAGTTGCATTGGTCATGGTGTCTCTTAGCAGCAATAGAAAAGTAACTAAGAGTCTAACATTCACTCTGTGGAGGTCCATGAAGCCTCCATGAGGATCTGAATATAACGTACTTATAATTAAACAGGAAACATTACTGTCAATGCTCAAATAATGAAAGCTAAATGGACAATGTTATCACACATATCTAAAACAATAATCAATGGGCCAATGAGATGGCTCAGTAGATAGTCTGTTTCAATCCGCAGAACCTATGTAAAGATGGAAGGAAAGAACTGAATCCACAGTGTTATTCTCTGACCACCACATGCATATACACTGTGGTACATATTCACCTCCTCCAAATAATAATAAGCAATCTATTTTTAGTGAAAAAGAAAATAAAGTCCAAAACCCCTCAAAATGAATGTGCCATACAATTAAAATAGAGTCCACACTTTAATTGAATTATAACTTTAATTCATTTTTCATATATTTATTCTAAGGGAAGGAGAGAGAAAAAGACTCGGTTGGTTAAAGAAAAATGCATTGTGTTCGTTCTTTACTATTCAAAGAGAAAATGACTTGATGGCCTATAGAGACACAATAATAAGGCATGGTTATCGCTTCTACTCCTTATTCACTTCAGGTGTAACTATAAAACCACGAAAGTATATGGTTCACTAATGACTTCATGGAAAAGAAGAGCTAGTAAGCCTAGTGTCCTGGGGGGTGAATAAACTAAACTTATGAAAATGAGCCTAAGCAATCGCATTCATAACAGCTATAGTCAGATAAAATACTTCAGCATATTGGAATCTCAAGAAACAAGACAAAGCTGATCAGGACAGCAATGGGACTGGTCTACAGATAAATTAAAGTCCAAGGAAACCTGAGGTCCCTCAACAATAAATCCACATACATTTACTCGAAAATTCCTGACACAGGTACAGTGTTGGAGAAAGGTCAGCCTCTTCAATAAATGCGCCCTAGAAAGCTGAATGTGCAGATTAGACAAATGGAACACATTCTTAATTTCATGACACATGTATTTTGCCCAATATGTCCAAAATGTTATTTTAACAAATGGTCAACACAAAAATATTAAGATGTCTTATACGTGTTAGAACCTAGTCTTGGGAAATCTGGAGGGTTCTATTTATAGCACTTTTCAGTGAGAGTCAGCTTCATTCCAAGTATTCAGTAGCCACATGTGACCTACGACTACCCTATGGGAAAGGGTGAAGAACAGAGGGTTTGACGCTGTTGCTTCTTATAATGGGTTTCACTTTGAGTATCTTCTTTGTGTTTATCTATCAGACATTTATAAATTAAGTGGTACCTCACTACCTAACTAAACAAATCACTTTATAATTACATTTATTTAGTTGATGGGCCATTATGGTTATACATTCTAAATATTCTAAATTTTCATATCATATACATCATTTGTGTCTAAAATACTTATCAGCACAGTATAGATAGCTGATGTAAACCTATACAGTGAATTTTGAACAAAATTGGCTGCTTCTAGTTAGATGTGTCTGAAAGCAAAGGTGTGTGCATTGTTCTTCTTCTATAAGCCAACAAGAAAACCATTCTCTCTTTATTTTATTTATTTATTTATGTATTTATTTATTTATTTATTTATTACTTATATTTTGAAGCACTAAAGCCAACCTTTATAAACAAAGTTAGACTCTAGTGACCAGTATTTATACATTGACTCACTGTTGTTAGTAACCTGGGGTGACTGATTCCCAACCAGGATCCCATAGGCTCCCAGTATAAATTCTCTATTTTTGATTGAATGCTCATAATTTATATCCATTTAAGAGTGTGGTGGTAGAGGAGAATGCCAGGCAGCTGGACAAGAAGGTGGAAGAAATGAAATTAGAAGGGAAAGATCCATGTGGTGGGGTGACAAGTGTTGATATTATATTGCCTGAGTCCACCATCTGGGACAGTGCTTAGGACACAGTGTTTGCTCAATAATCTCTTCTGGAATGAATGAACAAATGCACAATTAATCTAATTTCCTTGTCAGAATACTCAGAAAGGCATTGTGAATGAGCAGTACAGGTCACTGGATAACAATTCCAGAATCGTTTTTGAGGTCACACTAATGAAAAGAACATTGCCCAAATTATCTGCCTATTTCTGTTATCATTTAAACTATGCTTGTTGCTTGTGTGTCACAATAAAGAATGCCCAGAGCTGTGCACTCCTCCAACACAATAGTGCATTGGGCACTCATTATATACAAGGTGCTGACAATTACCATTAGACACAGAGACTAAAATAGACTGCTGGTAGTTTTGCTTTTGTCTCATAATGAAGTTTTCATAATTGTTTCCTTTTTACTTTTTATTGAATAAAAAGAACCAGTTAACAATGTTCAAATCCAGCCACTGAACATTCTTCAATAGACTACTAAAATTGACAGTTTCTTCAAGGGTGTGAATCTAATATTGGTTCTTATGAGAAAGTACATTCACCTATTTTAGTTTCATATGAGAATCAAGGTATTCCTTGACTGAAGTCATGGTAAGGTGTGGACCCTTCTCTTGAGCTGATTGGTCTTGGGCAAGCTAGTTCTACCCTCTGAGTCTGAATTTTCTCAGTAAAATGGAGCTGTGCAAAATAAACTGCACTGTCCTGATGATTTAATAGCATAAGGGGAGTGTTCTATCCACAAGTAGACACTAACTTTTTCATTTCAGTCTGCGAAGGAGGTTTCTTCTTTACAGTGAGAAGTGGAAGTGGAAAGCAGAAGAAAAATAATTGCTGACTTATCTAAAGCTAAGATCTCTAAAGTTTGCTTTTTCATGGTTTGCAGAAAGAACTCAGAACCAATACAGAGAATTGGAAGCAGCCTGTGAGTTATAATAGGCTTGCTAGGAAATGGCTTGAGTGCCAGGAACTCCAGATCAGGAGAAAATTTATGCAATTAGATCATTTGGCCTAAATGCGATTATGCATTTTAGTAATGAACAGTGTGTTTCTGTAGGTAAAGGCAAGCTTGAAGAGGCAGCAAGAGGATGTTTTATCTATCATTTAGAAATGGAAATCATATATGCATGATATACAAGCACTTTCTATAATGGCTTGATATAGCAAGAAAACTGTTTGACACAATTTACTCTGTGTGCAGCTCATAGAGGATGCAGAATAGCAAGTGTAGGCACACAGCTATAATTCCAGCTAGAAAGCCAAACTCTGAATGTCGGGAGACAAGAAAAAAGCAAAGCTGCTAAAACTGGCAAGACATAATGCCAGTCAACATGCAGAGTATGCAACCTAGAAGAGAAGTAAGAAAAGCTCATTGAGTATGCTCAGAAATAATTAGTATTTTATGGGAAGAAAATACCAAAACCAGAGCCTTGGCCACAAAGCATGACACTAAAGCATCTGTTTTCAGTGATGCTTTGTATAAAGAACATTTTGTATAAAGGCACAGACAGACAGTTTTGTGAGTCTGGAGTCTCTTAGGCCCTTTGCACTCATGGAAGTCTCCAAGGACCTTGGGAACTGTCCCCTTGCTTGTTTGCTGGACTTTGTGCTTCTTGGGAATGGAAGGCACTCTGCCTTCTCTAAGCACAATGACCATTGAGGGGATGGTTCTGGGGCAATGCAAGAGGCTGGTGAAGAAATTGGCCCTGCGAGTTCATTCTATAATTCCCTTGCTTCTCTCACTGAAGTCTACTCTAATGTTGTTTCTATAGGGTTGCTTGAATAGCTTTAATTGTGGGAATAAATGCCCACTGCCCGAGAGAAGGCAATAGTAAATGGCTGTGAAATCCCCACCTCCCCGCTGCCGTGAATGCTCATGTGCCTGCCTGCCTGCCTGCCTGCCTGTGCTGCTTACTAAACACGGTTGGACTTTTTTAGAGAAAGTACGTAGTCTAGAGCCAGGAGCTGTCTGCAGCGAGAACTTGCTTCCTAGGAAGAGCCTAACATCTGGAAGTGAGCCATGTTCAGAAATTCCCTCAAGAGTTGAAAGCAGAGTTATTACCATGCAGTATGTGGTTGACTTTGGAAGTCCCTTGAGACCCAAAAAACCTTAGTATGGACTACAGAGGAAAAGCATGCAGCTGAGGCACAGACTGAGTCAGAATCAGTGCTCATGCACCATATGATTGCAAGAGACTGACTAGAAAAAGGCCATCGGGCGATTGGAATAGAAACATGTCATCTGTAACAGCGACATCGTGTGGTGACAAGTAGTCATCACAGCAGCAGGCTCTGATCAAAACTTTCCTCTGGTCCTGCTCTGTGGTTGAGGTCTCCTGGATTATACCACAGGGGCTGGAGGAGGCACAAAATCAGGCAATCAGACAGCTGTCTGCTATCAAGTAGGTGGTAAAACCGAATACTGCATTTAATGTTTTCACTATTTTTAAAGCAAATGACAGAATGTGGTTGTGGTGATTGGAATTAGAAATGATCCTGGTAGAGCCATGGATTCGAGCACCTGGTTCCAAGTTGCTGTTTGGGAACACTGTGGAAACTTCAGAAAACAGAGCTTTGCTGGAGGAAGGACATGACCACAGGCCTAGGCTGGGAACTTTCTGCTTCCTGCTCCTAACAACATGCCTACCCATGGCCATGTCTGTCCCACTGTGATGGACTATATCCCTCTGAAATCATAAGCCAAAATAAATATTTTCCTCCTCAAGTTACTTTCAATTTGGGTGGTTTCTCAAAAACAGTAAAGCAAACTAGTACAGTGCTCACTGAGTTCTGCACAGCCTATTCCAAGCTCTAAAGCAACTGAATTTACATCAGGCTTACTAATTTCCCATTTGTTCAGTTTTGGTCAGGGAGATTACAAAAAGAAAATGAAAATGAAAATAAAATAAAGAAACTAAAGCCATGAATTTAAGAAAGAGTAAGGGAATGGGGATTCATGGGAAGGGATGGAAAGAAGAAGATAATGTAATTACATTCTAATTAAAAAACATAAAAACTTTTAAAAAAAGAAAAAGAAACATCATTCTTCCTAATTCAAAAGTCATCCCTGGAGAGGATGAAACTTGCAAACATTTGTTCTTATTACTCCTGTTATTCCTTAAAGGGAAATAGACACACATGCCAACCATGGTTAACCAGAATTTACAAGCCTCCATGCACAAGATCACTGACTGAATTGCTACTGATCTATAAAGTAACAATTCTACATTAAAGAGTCTCTGCGTGTTACAGAATTCACTAAAACCCCAGGCATTAAAAGCAAAAGTAAAACATTTTTTACGAATTTCTGAACTTATCATTTGTGAATTACAGGAATAATTAAGGGGCAGGAAGGATAGCTCAATGGTTAAGAGCACTTACTTTTTCTTACAGAGAACCTGGATTTCCAGCACCTATATTGCAGCTCAGTACCATCTGTAACTCCAGTTCCCGTGGATCTGATTCCCTATTCTGACCTCCGTGACCATCACAGGAATACTTGGTGCACAGAAATACATATGAGCAAAACACCATACATATAAAATAAATAAATATTTTTTAAGTTTCTAAAATACTTAAGTAAAATACTTAAATAAAATGCTTAGGCTACCTATAAGGGCATTTAAAATAATTTTGTAGACTTAAGGTTTTTTAAATGGCCTGCAGTTTAATTCACAAATAATCAGTTCTATATCCACAATATCTAGTAAGCTCGGCACATTAGCTCTAAGAAAACTGAGATTCTGTTTTCTTTCTGAGAAGCTAGGCCTTTCTAATAGGCTGTGTTGTTTGACACTGGATCCCATTGTGTTTAAGTAATAGACAACAATGAGGCCCAAGTGTGACCACACAGCATCCTGTGTGTCCAGGAAGAAGAAATGCTTCCCTGTTGCTCTGAGATCACCCCATCAGCTGCTTCTGTTTCTGAAAAGTGATTTGTTTTGTGCTGCCACCTGCTGGGAAACATGAACATTTATTTAAATAAAGAACACCCCCCCCCTTACACACACACCCTTCCAATAGGTTTCTTTAATATTTTTAGACCTTTAGAGGCTTTTAAGAAAGATTACTACATATATTTTAAAAACTATGTTTTTAATAAAAAATTAAAAGTAGTTCTTGTGATAACATTTTTATAGATTCACTATAAAATAAAGAACACAAGTGACACAATAGTGATTCCCATACTCCTACCCAGATGTACACCTTTTCAAACCATTCCACTCTGTCAACTGTGGTTTCCACCTTAGTCATGTTGTCAAAATTAATGCCACTTAATTTCCCATCCGTGGAAATATCATACTTGCTTAATCTACATGATATACAGGCGCTAACAATGATACTTTGAACATTTGAACTTTTCAGTTATCTTTTTTTCTTTTCTATAGTACAATTGTGATTCAAAACCTTTGGATTCAGATATGATTTTGTAACGTGAACTACTACTAGAAGTTATACTCCATAATGAAAAGGTAGAAAAATGCGAAGACTTCAGACACATATGGACAAGCTCTCCTCAAGGAATCTACCCAACACACACTCCCACTACAGTAGGGCTCTCATCAAAAGTCTCATTTTATACTCTCAAAAACTATTGCTCATGAAGGAGGCTTCAGCCATAGGGACTTATCTTCAAGCTTTTGGAGGCCACCAATGGTAACAGTAATAGCCTATGATGTTCAGTCTTTTGAACTCCCTGAATAGTGACTAAAAAGGGGGTTTCTCATGCCTAGTATGTGGGGTTTTATTGTATCTTACATTTCAGGTGAGCAAATGAAACACAATCTAGAACCTTGGTGCTTTAATTATGTATATAGCACGGGTGGAGATGGCTTACCTAGTTTCTAATAGAGGTGTCTCTTGGTGAGCAGACTCAGTTTACAGTCATCCAGGAGGAGGATGCTGCAGTTGCTAGTTGGGGGACACTCTTCTAAAATGCCTACTCGGACCAGAGGACGGCTTTGCCAGTCCTGAGGTTCTAAAGCACTGGGATACTTAACATGGCTGTGCCCACAGCAACAATGCACATCCACTCAGGACTTCATCCACTCCCCAAAGCAAGGAGGAAAGTGTAGGAGAAAGTCTGCATGTCACATGGTGATGCTTTTCCAACCCTGTGACCTACAAAAAAATGACCTAATTCACCCAATATGGGCTCTTTATTTCTGTTATAAAATTAAGTGGTTTAAAATAAATATTTCATCAATGTTTACACTTTATAACTTTCCATTAATTCATATGTTTCAGACATACTTAGATAATAATTCACCTGGTTCAATACTAGTCATTGATAACACCTATCACCCTCATCTTCATCCACATGGTTAAGATTAATGTGCTTGCCCACTCCAAAAAGCATACCATTTTAATGAAACACAATTTAAAATGGTATACTTTAACTAGATGTCAGACGACATGTTGAGGAAATTGTGCTAGATCCTGACTAGGACCTATAGAGGATAAAAACATTCTACTAAATGGGACTCTGAATACATTTACATGCATATAGACAGCAGTCTTCCTCATGTTAAGATGTGTGTCATGAATTCTTGCACTAGTGGTCTGACAATTTATGAACAAGAAAATATAGTCTGCCATTCAGCTACCTTAATAATACAAATGCTTGTCCTTATTTTTCAATGTTTCTGCTCTTTATTCCTTGAATAACTCTTGCATAAGTTTGCATGTGTTCTTTTTCACACAATCATTAATAGAAGTTGAAGTTCTACCTTAAATGCCAAAACTGGGATCTGATTTGCCAACGAAAGTCTAAGATTGTATTCTTTTAACTATCATTCAGGGATACCAACGGTCATTTGAATACCAATCCTTTGAAGACAAACACAAGACTTCTGTAGATTTATCAGGCTTCTCTGATACTGAGTTTCAAAATAGAAAAAAAAAAACCCACAATTTTCATAACTACACAGATAAGCCACACAGAGTTCTTCAAATGTAAATATGTGTCTATGCTTTCTGTTTTCTTCGCTTTTCTTGAACAATAACAAAAAAAAAAAAATCCTAAAACTTTTTTCTTGAGTTGCTTGACAGAAGAGACTGAACAGTAAAAGCAGAAAATACTATGTGTGTAGACGATTTTAAAGCTAATGGAGAAATACATTAAGGAATACCCTTTGATAAGAATTACCATCATATAAAAACATTGTCCCTGCATTCATTAGCATGATTCAAATATAATCTAATGTAATAAGACATAATAATAGTAGAATGAATTATGAACTGACTCTATTATGTGGTAAGTGCCAGCTCTTCTATCGCCAGACTGCCTGTGTGCAAACTCCAATGCAGCCACACTGACAGTCTGACCTTTGGCTACAGACCTCTTCACAGAATGAAGGAGGACCTGGCAGAATTGACAACACAAGATTGCTATGTGGAAAGTGTATATGAATTTGCGTTTGTGTGATGGCAGAACACATTATTATGTAGCTCATTTTTGCTTCTTATTTTCTGTGTCATTAATTTTTCTACAATAAGATTTCCCACAATGATGGAAAACAACACATTATTCCTTTAAAAAGAAATTAGACATATCTAAGCATTCTCCCATCATAGTTGTATTTATGATAACTGAAGAATATGAAATGCTTAGTGTTACTGCTCAAGCAGAATATAATATATATATATGTATATATATATGTATGTATATATATATATATATATATATATATATATATATATATATATATATATATATATAATCACAAGACTCGGCAAATAAACAGAGCAGTAATGCATTTGAAAAGAATAAAAATATTAATAGCAAAAATCCTTCAGTATAAACTGTAAAGTTTTAAGAATAAAAGTATGCTGACATTTAATAATAGTGAGTAACATACATAAGAATGGCAAAGAAACCAGAATTAAAGGTTCTCACTACCCAAATGCAGTACACACATATGATGGTCAGTGTTGGTTATAAATTATATTGGATTAGGAAATGTCTGGGACATTAGTGAATCACACCTCTGGGAAGGGGGTATGCCTTTTTCAGAATCATAATAGATTGCAAAGGCTCCCTCTTAATGGAAGGGTTAGTCCTTTGAAATTCCAAATATGATGGGGTTATTAGAATACAGAACAAGGTAGGAGGGTCACTGCAGTGCTGTCATGGGGTTCTTGTAATCCCCTTTCCTTCTCTATACTCTGCCCACCATGGCATGAACTGCTCTGCTCTACAATGCCTTCTCTACTACGGTGGACTATTCCCTCTCCACCATGACAGACTAAGCCTTCTCCACTATGAACTATGCCCTCTCTGCCATGATGGGCTGACATCTCTGAAACAGTGACCTTTAAATAATTTCTGCCTTTAAATTGTCATATCAGGTATTTTGGTCATAGCAACAGAAGTCATACAGTCTGTAAGGTGAGGGATTTGCTAATGAGCTTGATTTTGTCATTTACAACTTATTCATACGTCACATCACCAAATTGTCTACTAATGTGTATGTTAGTTTCATTTATTAATTATACTTTAATAAAGATGAGGTGAAGAAGAATATTTAAAAATGGAAGAACATTATTGAAAACTTGGATTCACAATAAATGGCAAAGCCCTGCTAGAAGACACTGTATAGAGCGGGGATTTAGATGTCCAGGCAACACTATGAAAAGATTTCTGAGACTGCAGTCACAGAAAATGGGCTGAATGTTGACTGCCCATGTCCTGCTCCTGCAAGGTCAGGGTTCTGAGGAGGTGGGTGTGGAGCCCGTGTGGGGTAGGGGTGGAGCACAGACATCTTATACACCTCTTATGGATGGGACCGAACTTCCTTTTTCTTTATTCAGGCTTCTCCCTTCATTGAAAGCTCTTTTCTTTCCATACAAATGTTTTTCTCTTATTCAGACATTTTCTTCCTATACAAACATTTTCTCTACTGTATTTTCCCTATAAAAACATACATACACTCTTTCTCTCTGGCTCCTTGATTTTACCACACTTCTCTCTCCCAATGTTACCAAACTTCTTATCTCTGTCTCCTGATGTTACCAAACTTCTTCTGTCTCCTCCTATATTTTCCCTATACACCATATATACCCTTGAACAAAGTCCTTAATCAGGTTACAATGAAAATACCCACACATGACTAATCATCTGTCTTATGTTCTGTTCCCATAGCTACATTGTACAACAGAGCAACGAATTTTCAATTATAGATTAACAGAGTTTATGGAAAACAATTCTTTTTCTTGGCAGGCTGCAGTTTATGGTAACCAAGTAACAATCAATCATTCTATTATTCCTATTATTTTCCTATTAAAGTTAATCAAAGAATCACAAGGAAAAGATTTTTACTTTTTCTTTATCGTATAAAGAAGAAAATCTATCTGTTCTATTGTCTTTATGTTCTTGAGGTGCACACTGAAAGCTATTAGCAACTCTATAATTGTAAAACCAGGAAAATCAAATTTGATAGTGGTCAAGGAAGTTCAGACTTAACAGTAGGCACTGAAACTCATTTGTTGTCTATGAATCTTAGACCTGTCTCTAATAAGCAAAATTCATAGGCCCTAGTAAAGGAGCTTCTTTGTTTTTGCTTCCTGATCCAGCAAGATCTCAGCTACTAAGAATTTGTTTTCTTTTCCCTAGGTAACTTGTTTCATAGTAGCTGGCAAAAAAAACCCTAAACTAGCCTCTTTAACTATATATATTTCTTAGTTTCTCTCAGAAATTCCAATGGAATCTGCATCCTATTGCTAGCCCAGTGAGGAGAACAGTGCCCAGTGAAGGGTTAGAGAACCCCAAAGAATTTTCATACCACAGGAATGGCAGGGAGACCATGGTAGCAGCAAGCATGATAAGGCCTAGCAGTGGCAAAGGGCATTCAGTAGACAATCCCCCCCTCAAGACTTTGTTAAACCCATCATAGTAGTGTTAACTGGTAGATTGCACTCCTGAAGCTCCAGTACTAAGTGCAGTGGCCTGAATTGCTACCAGCAGTTGACATTCCCTCAAAAACACCCACTGCAGAGGAGAGCATGACAGCATAGAGGTTTTATAATGGTAGTAGCCAAGAATGAGAAAAGAAAACAAGATAGTAAAATTCTGAATTCTGATTTTGGTCCTCTGAGTAAACAGATGTCTGAGCAACCAACACTGAACTGGGCGGCAGCAAAATGTGTTTTCCTGTTTCGCAAGAGTTAAAATCCTCACCTCATTGGAAATTCACATAAAAAAGAAACATATTAAACATAAGAAATAATTTCAAATTCCACTAAAGTGTCAGAGAGACCCTTCTTGGTTCTACTTTCATGTATGTCAGTCAGACAACATGACATCTTCACCATGTTCATGTTATAAGTTACCTAGTTTGTATTACTGGATCTGAGGGATTCGAGGCTAGCAGTGATCATGAAGAGGCATGAGGGTATCATGCCAGATATGGGTCCAGAGGAAGTACCACACTGAATGTGAGTCTCCTGGTTTTTACCTCCCACTCATGTGAGACTCTGTTCAAAAGAGGCTTCCAGCCAATCTGATAACTTGCAGACATATAACTGGATGCTTGCTCAGAAACCTACCAATCACTATTAGTTTTAGAGATACTGCAGCAAGTTAGCAACCTTTGGAGAGTAAAAACAACCCAAATGCATTCTATTACAGTGCTGGAGACTTGAAATGTGGAATTAAAATGTTGATTGAATCATGTTCCCTACAAAATGTCCAGAGGAGCCTCCTTTCTTGTCTCTAGGTTCCTGTAATTCACAAGTATTGCTCTGCTTGTGACCACATAACTCAAATCTCTGACTTTGTCTTCATATTGTCCCCTCTTAGCCTTTTTGTATTTCATTATAAAGTTATCAGCCATGATATATTGAAAGTCCATTTTACTCCAATGACCCGATCTTAACTAAACTGCAGTGACTGTGATCCTGTTTCCAAATGGACTATCATTCTGAGGTACTGAGGAGTTTAACCTAAATTGTTTGAGGTGTCAAAATTCAACTCATAACAAAGACATTCACATATTAAAAAGATGAAGAAAACTTGTTATCAATAATCCTAGATTAAAATAATAACTAAGAGAATTTATCTTTCTAAAGAAACTAAATAGAAACAAGAAAATTTTAGAACAAGGAAGGAAGAAAAATGTAAAAGGTAAAATGCATGTTAAGTAGATAGACATTCATCACCCCAGTTTTAAGATTATACATGACAGCTGTATAAAACTCTATAATACTATCTAGTATTATTGATAAATGTAGAGAAATTATTAAGGTTTGTAAATAATGAAAGTACACAAGCTATAGACTTTCGTTCTACCCTCCGACTGGTAAAATGTTGGCATCGATGTACTTTTTAATAACTTATTTATCAATCACTGAAATATTGTAGAAAATTATACCCCAAAGTATTCTAGATAAAATGGAATGTGAAAAATGTTCAAGTAGCAGAAAGGAAAGAAGGAGGAAAAAAAGCAGACATGTAAACAAAACCAAAAGAGGATGGCAGATTGAAGTCTCAACACCACAATACATACATTTAATTTAAATGAACTAAAAATACTAAGGAGAAGATAGTCTGGGAGAGGGCATTAAAGGATTCAACATCAAGCTGTTCTTATGAAAATTCCTTCAAACGTAGCCATGCAGTTAGCTTGAAAGTAAATGATAGAAATAGATAAACTGCATAAGGAACAACATAGGACACCAGTGGTGATTGCATTATTACTAGAAACTGTGTATATATATGCACAAGAAATTGTCTACCTAAGCATATAGCACATTTACTTAAAAATACATGTTTATATAAAATTATATGAGGAAGTAGATATAGTCATATTTTGTTGTATACATGTACAAAATTCTCAAAAATGATTTTTTAAAAAAATCTTTGGAGACATTATTTCACAGCAACTTGGTTTAAATTAGTAAAAACCATGAAAATCATAGTTACATCAATAATAGTATATCCCTTCCATAGAATACAAATAAATAATATAATGGAACACACTATTGAACTATTGATGTTTTTATTAGAAAATTGAAGGAGTGTGTGTGTGTATGTGTGTGTGTAAAAATAGTGTGGAATATATATATATATACATATATATATATATATATATGTATACACACACACACACACACACACACACATGAAGAAGCTTCTTCAGAAAAGACAGGTGAAAGAAAGGAATACAGTACATATAAAGAAGACAACATTGTCCTCAAACTTGGCATTACAAACCATACAGAGTTACAGATATCACAGGATTACATCAATCACCTCAGAAAGTCGAGTGTGTTTTGAATGTGCATACTGGGAGTATAAGTAAAGAGAAATTAATCCACAACTTTTACTACTGTAAATCAATAAATAATGTTCAAATGCCAAGAGTTAGTAATGTAATACTGCATTCTTTGGCCAAAACTGAAAGAATATAATAGAGAAAAGAGGAGAGAAAAGAAGAGAAAGGAAGGAAGAAGAGTTGGAGAAAGGGCTCCTTTTTTTTATAGTAAGCTCTGTAAAAATATGTTTCATTAGAAACCTATATAGACAAACAAAAAACATACTAAATCCAACAATTTCTATGCTTTCACTGAATATGCAACACTG
The DNA here is from genome assembly GCA_026225945.1 of Cricetomys ansorgei. NCBI lineage: Eukaryota > Metazoa > Chordata > Mammalia > Rodentia > Nesomyidae > Cricetomys > Cricetomys ansorgei. The sequence continues at coordinate 5,267,860 of JAMJFZ010001390.1, forward strand.
TTTTAGTTAGAAGTTTTATTGCTATGTAGAAAAGTGTTTATTTCATTTTACAACCGTGGTTCATCATCCAGGGGTTGATCAGGGCAGAAACTCAAGGCAAAAACTGATGCAGAGGCCATGGAAGAGTGTTGCTTACTGGCTTGCTGCTCATGGCTTGTTCAGCTTCCTTTCTTATACTATCCATGATACCTCACCAGGAATAGCATTACCCATTATGAACTGGGCCTTCCCACATCAATCATCAATTATCAAAATGCCCTACAGACTTGCCTACAGGTTATGTCGATAGAAGCATTTTCCTTATTAGGGTTCCTTTTTCCCGGGTGACCCTGCCTTGTGTCAAGTTGACATAAAAACTAGCCAGCACAAACACTATCTTAAAAGCCTTTCAAATGAAACAATGAAAGCTTTCATGCTCAAGAAAGTATTATAAAAACCCAGATGAAATATTTCCTATTTATTTCATTGTCCAAGATGTCAGTCTGCTGGACAATGGAACAGTTGCACAAGAATTTACTCTTCAAACTTGTTATAGTGACAAATTTTGAATCTACAAAAACTTAAATGCTGATATAAAAAAAAAAGTCAAAAATATAACCTTAAAGCCAAATACTTTTTTTCTCTAAAGAAATATTTTTATTTAGAATAACCTAATGAAAATTTAACTATGGCAAGTAATCATAATGACTGACCATCAAGAAGTACAGTATCTGGCTCCTTTGGCTTGTTTTCATTTATCTTCATATGACCATGCCGTATATTGATTCTGCATCTTCTTTATGAGAATTAACATTGTCTTTGATTAATGTTAGGTTGACACTAATTTAATTTTTCAATCTTAATGACCAGCTGACATTGCTTAAATCCAAATGTCTGTTAAGCTAAATTAGTTGATATCAAGCCAAAGTGACATTTTTCTTCAACATGAAGATATACACTGAACACCTACACCTACACCTACACCTACACCTACACCTACACCTACACCTACACCAATTCCTCTGAAACAATTGTGGGTTAAAGTTTACATATGAAAGTAAAGGAGAGTGTTCTAGTGACTCTAGACTGCAAGTTTGCAGCTCTTAGTGTAAATCAGACTCATCTAGATAGTGTTGGGCGCCAGCTGTGAGAGTCAAGTCCAGCTCTAGTCCACACGGGGTTCCTCAGTCTCCACAAAGGGGAATAAAAAACGAAGTTATGATGAATGAATGCAGTACTTCACCCTTTTATGGGACCCTTTAGTTGGCACACTTATGCGCTTCAGTGAGACACATAGAATACACTTTATGATGATTATGACACGCAAGAGCATTTCTTTAATAATAATAAAATAAAGAAATTAGAAGTTAGAAAAGTTAAGAGAGAAAAATTAACAATGTGTATACTGGGCAAAAATTACAAGACTCCCCTCAAGACAGAAAGTTGTCCTGACTGAAATAGCAAAACTGCTAACTTCTTGTCTAACAGAATGCAGGTGTTCAGGCATACATCAATGCAAGAGTGTTCATCCCCTCCTAGCTGCAGGCTTTCTAATCTTCAAAGTTAATTTTAGTGGGTAGTCTTAACACAATAGTCTATTAATGAATAGCTGAATTTTAGGTCTGTATGTTTGCTACAATAAAGGGGGGGCAGGCATTCAGGGGTGAATTATCTATTTGTTTTTTCAAGCTTGCTGACATACTGTCTAGACCTCATTTCTGTACTTGATTATGGCTTTGTCTCTATGGGAAGGTCAGTTCTACCAAGAATAATTTTTTATATATCTACAGAAAGCATGAATAGTATTCACACATGCCAAAAACTTGGAAGCCAGTAAGACTGTTACAATTACTTAGAATTGAGATGGCAGTGTTCCTCTCCCACCCAGCCCAGGAATTGATTTGAGTTTTTACTAATAGGCCAAAATAGATAATATTATTGATGAGAGGCTTTTGTCACCATACAGTAAGATGAGAAAGGGGCAAAGCAGTTGGTGGGCTTTAGACTCCTAGCTAAGGAAAAAAACAGGATCCTTGTCAAGCTGGTTACATCCTCAGCCTGGGTATCATCGGCCCCCAACATTTAAATAAAGCCAAAGACATCCAGACCTCATCATCTTTGTAACAGCTTTACTGAGATACATAACACCATAAATTTTCCCATGTAAAGTATTTGACTCAACTTCAGGATATTTTTGTAACTTCTCTAAGATTCCCACAAGTTATCACACTCCATTTTCCATTCTCCCACCCCAACAGACCAATTGATCTTAGTTCTCCTGTTCTGGACTTGTGATGTAAGTGGAATGACACAATATGTCACATTTTGTGTTTGGCTTTTTTAACTTTAGAACAAACTTCATCTATGGTCTAGCGAAACACCGTTAAGTTCATTTGTATTTACAAAGTATATTCCATTATCGTCACATACTACATCTTGTTTAAGTGTTTATCAATTTGTGGATAATGGGCTATTTCTACTTTTCAGCTTTGATGAATAATGCTTTCAATCTTTCATATTCATATTTTTATAGAAATATATGTTTCATTTCTCTAGATATGATATATTGAGGATTAGACGTTCTGAAATATATGGTAACTCTGCTTAAACTTGGAGCTTGGAAAGTCATATCCTAGAAGCAACATTTAAAAGACAACGTTGTTTACATGTACACGTTTATTTTCTTGTCACATTTTGTTGCTGTTACAGATAATGTAGTCTTATTGTCCACTGCTCCCAGACAATGTCTAGAGCTCAAACCTTCCCACATGGCTAATGCCAGCTACAAAAGAGATGCTGGCTGGTGCTGCCCTACATGTTCTGGACTATCTTTTCTTTCCACTTTCATTCCAGTTTTCCAAACAAAATTCAACAAAAGCACATCTTCACCATGGTGTTTAATCTTTCTCATTAGCTAGCTGCTTTCTCATGCCTGCCCACATGGGAAACTAAATGGACTATTTATTCTAAACAAAAGTCTTATGTTTTCTTTGTCATTTATTTCTAATAACAGGCCTATGGCAGTATTACTATCCCAACTTTTCAGGTTCTAAATGTTTAATTTGCACATGGTCTGAAAACACAGCAAATCAAGATTTGTTTATAATTCTATTGATTCCCAATTTTTAATCTTCTCATTAGTTTTCTTTCTTTCTCATGATAACTCTTCACATGTGGCTGAAAACATATTGGGCAGATCATGTTCTTTAAAATGTATAAACAAGCCTGGACTTTAACATTAATCATTTTTACTTACGTATTGCAATTTTGAACATTAATACTCTTTGTGTCCCTGAGCTTAGCACAAAGCATATAATTACATTTCTGTCCGCCAGAGCAGACACCCTGATGGAGGGACCAGATGCTAAGCCCAGAAATAAATCCCCAGATGCTAAGCCTAGAAATAAAAGCAGAAACAAATACTGATAAAACAGTTGCCTGCAAAGTGTCCATTTGAATAATTTTATTCTGCCTTATGTATATAACATTATTTCTGTGTGAACCATGAAGTTCTAGCAAAGAACTGTCAATCATAAGAGCCCACATCTAGCAAATAGTTATGATCCTATCCAACTGGCTGTCCACAATAAACCACCTATTTGGCCATAGTCAAAGGACAAAGGCTAGAAGAGTATCATATCTGAGTCAGATAGAACAGTATGCTGTCTGCTACCAAGGGAAGGTTAGTTTGTGTTGTGGAACAGTCATGCAGGCGATTTCAGCTGAGCATAGGAAGGTATAGTATTCCTTCATAGATGCCTCCATCCTGAATCAACACAGTGCTTGACAAAATCACTCAGTGACCTTAATGGCAGCCTTCTCCAACATGAACTTTCCTGATTTCTGTTCCACCAGAGAAGAGAAGAGCTGAACACAATTATTCCTAAATCTTCATCTCAGAGAAGCCATGCTTCAGTCTTTGGCCAGTGTGAGTTTATGTTCTTTGAAGGCAGATAATGCTATGTTAATTGTTCTTTCTAAATGCCACAACATGTTTCCTGGACTCCCATTTTCTTCCCAGCATGCCAAACTGAAGTGGCAAAAGCCTAGAAATACCAATGGCTGCAGTTTTCCTTCACTTACTCAAAGCAGAAGTCTGTCTGCAAAGAGAATCAGGCCACACTAAGAAATCAAGGCTGAGACTGACTTCTGGCAAGTCACAAGTGCCCCAAGGACACGATTACTTCTGTAATATATGCTTGTAATAAGCAATTGTGTATTTATTACTATTTAAACAGTACATAGCTAGGATTCTGTAACTTGTAATTAAAAGTGCAAAAACTGGATTTGCCTATAAGTTCAGGCCAGATTGTGCCAGGAGATGAGATACCAAAAATGATAGAACAGAGTGTACAGGCTTTCTCAGCCTCCACCTTACATTTCATCTTTTGACTTTACACACCTGGGCATAAGAATTATGATTACAAGCTCAGAAATCCTGAGGAGAAGGAACTCATGAACTGAGGATTCAAGTCATCTGCTCCTAAGTGGATATCTCTTCCTTCCTTTCCTTTCCTGGTTTCCCATCATCCTTGAGACTAAAGGGCGTGTCATACACCATCTTCCCTCTGCCAGCACTCAATGATGCCTGTAAGGTTTAATGAACACCTGTGGAATCAATGATGGATGGGGTGAGTCTCTGGAGGAGAGGCCCAGAGCTTATGTGTTCTAATCAAGAGGAACAGCAAAGGGAACGAGGGGCTTATTGTGAGCTGTGATCTGGGAGGCAGAATTAACACAGGCCTATTTTATATTCATCAAATGAGGGATGACACCCAGGGTGTTCTTGCTTCAGCTACATACAAACTGTTACTGGTGCAGCAAAAGGCAACAAGACACTGGATGACTCCCTCCAACTCCATGCTTCTCGATTTATCTAAAGGCAACATTTAGTCCAAAGCAGAATGCAGCATAGATTTGAGAAATCTAGTAATAACATCAATTCATCATTATCTGTTTCTTATTTTCTTTTTTAACTCTACAAATTAACTGTCACATGAACTAACCTTTTCAGCTCGGAAGCTGTTACCAGTTGTTATCAGATTCAGCCCTTAAGAGCCCCCAGAGGATTCAATTTCAGCAAAAGTGACAGGAAGCCACTTTCAAATGCTCAGTGTTAGAAAGAGAAATAAAGAGGACTAAACTGTGGTAACTTCTTCTATGCAAGCAGGTTGTGTCACTGGGTGTTTTAAAAGCTTGCCAAAGTAAACATGTGCATCCATTGCAAAGCACTTCATCTACTCACAAATTGTTTTACACTAATCTCAATTGAGCCAAATTAGGTGTATGTCCTTTACCTGGATCAAAGTATAAAATATAAAATGGATTGCATATATATGTATGCATGGGTGTGTTTGTGTGTGTGGTGTGTATTTGTGGTGTGTGCGTACTAAAGAGTGCTTTGATTCATTTAGTAATAAATTATAGGAAAAGGAAAACCAATATGTTCAGTTTGTGACATTTATTTTTATGTATATTGAATTGGTTAGCATACTGCACAGGATTTGATAATTCAGTAATAAGCTGCTATATTTCAGAGTGCTCTATAATCTTATAAAACATTTGAAGAGGCTCCAGAGATGGCTCAGCAGTTAAGTGTGCTGACTGCTTTTGCAATGGACCTGAGTTTGGCCACAAGTACCTACTTGATGGCTCACAATTGTCTGTGATCTAGCTCCAGAGTGTCTGATATCCTCTCTAGCCTCTGTGGACTCCTGCATGCATGTGGTACACATAAACCTAAGCAGGCACACACATATATACCTAAAATAATAAATCTAAAAGACTGCATACAAGTGTTGTGTTTTCTATAGGGGAGTTAAGAGCTTAGAACAAATAAGGTCACCCACTCGCTATTTACAAATCCAAAAATCAAAACCTGGTTTCATTACATCTGTTATTTGGTGGCTGCTCTAGAAAGTAACTTCTAGCCTAGAACTCAGGTGTGTGAATGATGTTGAGCCATACTGGGAAAGACACTCAAATGTACTACTTTCATATCAGTAACTGCCCTGTATTTTTGGTTCCTCACCTGTAAAGTCTGGGCAATACTAGTGCCTCTCTTGGAGGCATTAGATGAGCAATACTTACCATAGCATCTTTCTCAGTAAGCTTTCGCTATACCTGTCACGACACTGCCCCTGCATGGGTGCACTTTATAAGCGAGGCCATTTATTTTTCAACATTTATTTTGCAACTACTTTGTAATTGTAAAAGAAGTTTTAAAACAAAACTCTAGGAGCACTCACATATAATCCCAGTACTCAGAAGACAGAGGCAAGAAGATCATTAGTTTGTGGCAAGACTGGACTCCATATCAAATTCTGGACCAACCTGTGTTACCAAGCAAGGCTCTGTCTCCAAAACACAAACACAAAAGAAAAGTCAATAAAGGTTGATTTAAATATTATTAACTTGCTAATTTGAGTGGGCTAACTCAATCCATTGAGCCCCTTGCCCCAAAATAAAAGAAATCAGAATCACTATTACCTATGGATGCTGACTCCATCAAATAAGATATTTTTTCTAACTCCCTAAGTGCTGTGTGCTTGACATACATAAGCACATTGTAATGAATAGCTACCATACACACAAGTAAGCAATGTTTCTGCAACAGAACTCTGGTCTGCTGCAACAGAAACTCTAGTTAAAGTAGTATCTGTCATTCTTATGATTTCAAAAGCTTGTGTGGAACAGTAAGTTCCCTGTAGTGCCACCAACCCATGCCTCAGTGTCTCCCCCATCTCCTCAGAGTGGCTATCTTGGGTGAGGGAAAGCTCAGAGACAGAGTCCTTATGGGATGAAGGAACAATTATTCACTGGATATCAAGTGTGTGTTAAAGTTCACAGTTATGACTATAAGTCTCCGAAGGAGGAAAAGAGCCTCCGCTGGATGGATAACATTACCAATGCCACAGGTGATGATACAGAGGACACTAAGAACATTTCTCAAATGGCCACTAAGGCCACATTCCATTCTAATACCATAACCATTTTTGACATTTTTTAAAAAATTTTATACACAGTGGTGATTTGCCTGCATGTATGTCTGTGTAACAGTGTCAGACTCCTAGTACTGGAGTCACAGATAGTTTTGAGCTACCATGTGGGTTCTGGGAATTGAACCTGGGTCCTCTGGAAGAGCAATCGATGTTCTTAACCACTGAGCAATCTTTCCAGCCCCACGATTTTTATATCTAGATATTTTTATCATTTCCATGGAATGGAAAATGGGGTGGCTGCAGCTTCCACGAGCTGAACAGAGGTGGTGCTGGAATGTGAACAATGAGCCCAAGCCACAGTTGCAAACCTGACCTCTAGCTCCCATTCCACATTGTTGCTAAGGCTTGGGCTTAAGCTCTCACTGTTTAGAGAAAAACCACATCTATGTCAGGATGCTAGGCTTTGGTGAGGCCACTGATGCATAGATGGTGAGAATGTAAGCTACTTGGATGTTGTATCTTCACAGAGTCTGAGGTTGATAATCACTTACAGAAGAAAGGCAAGTCAGTGTGATCTTAGACAGGACTTTCAGAGTTTATGGCAGTTGTCTGCCACGGAGTCTGTAAATGAGCACAGGCAACCTGAGAAGCCCCAGGAACTCTGAATGATATGTCTTTTCAAGTAACAAAGACAGAGTGAGTAATGACAAGATGTCTCCAAGGAGTGATATTGCAGCTTTGAGCACAATGCACAGAATGTCAGGAAAATGTGATGCTGCCACTAATGATCCAGGAGCAGGGCCACAAAGTTGTACCGGCCACCTAGACTTTGGATGTTTATATTTAATCTCAGAGCAAATTGTAATAGGTTTTGTAAACCCCACCAAAATTTAAATGTATTTTTTTAAAGAACGTATTTAAAAATGTATCTAAAATATAACAGTTTTTCTTCTAAAAGAAGGTGTGGGTTTGGCTGTTTTGCCCTTTGAATCTGAGTTCTCAAAAGCAGCTTTTCTCTTACTGGCAACTTGACTCTGCCCCCTGTTCCTGGCTGCTAGATTTCTAACTTGTAACTTTTTAAAACTCAGTTATCTCATAGGGTTAGGAAGGAAATGAAAATATAGGAAGGAAAGAGAAACCTTTACGGCTCTCTTTTGGCTCTCTGAATCTGCCTATGTCTGGGGAACTGAACTTACTCTATCCCACGCTGGTTCAGCTTCTCCCAGCACGGCAGTTATTGAGGAGATTTAAACTGTAACTTTTCTAAAACCCCAGTTGGTTCTATTTATCTGAGCCTTATTTCTTCCTGCTTCACCATCAGCTTTATTTCTTCCTGCTTTTCCTATCATCAGCTTTTGTACTCTCTCTCTCTTCCTATCCTAGAGCAACTCTCCTGTAACTCTTAGCTCTAATTCTTAACTCTCAACTGCTCTAACTGCCTTCAACTGCCCCTTTTTTATACCTCCCTCCAAGCTGTCCCCAGAAATCTTCACGGGGGAGGGGCTTTTCCCTGGCAAAGCTTCACTCTACAGCAAATGACCTATGCAGAAGACTGGAAGGACTCCTCCATTCACCGGCTCCAGGAAGCGCTTTTAGATCATTTGCCTCTGCTCCAGGTGGGCCAGTAGATGACAAAGAAAAAACTATCCACATATTTGACTATGGGCCTCTTGAAAGATTTCTCAAAAAAAAAAAATTAAACATAATTAGCAGAAGATAGCAGTAGGCCTTGTCAATTCTACTTCACCCAGGAGATATTTACCCAAACATAATGAACATAGTGGACATTCAAACTTAGGAGGTAATCTGAGTGTGGGGTTGGAAGCCCGAAGTATCAGCATTAGGGAGACTGAGGCAAGAGGATACCTGGGGCTTGGTGACTAGCCAGCCTAACCCACACATTGAGTTCCAGGCCAATAAGAGATCCTGTCTTGAAACACACTGACTAAGGAGAAACAACTGTCAGCATCCTCTGACCTCTAGGTACACACACACACACACACACACACACACACACAACCATTCATTGAGGAAGGACCCACGTGAGCCCCTAGCATGTTCTCAAAAATGGATCCAAGTGGATCTAGTCCTATTGCTGTCACTGAAAAATAGTCTGGGGGGACAGACACAGTTATCTTGCTTCAGCCACATTGCTCTCAACTATTACAGCACAGACCAGTGGGGATATAGTTGAGAATTTCCCTTATCCTCCAAAAAAGGACTCACATATTGTGCTAGCCCAAAGTAGAAATGATTGGCTGTGACAAGCTCAATGAAGGAAGGTTTCAGAGAGTTAAAAAATAGGAAAACTTATTTCTAAACAGAAAACTCAGCGAAGACATCTTGCTTGAAAAATTGATTCATTTACTTAGAAATGAATTTACTTAGAAAATACTTTATCTTCTCAATGTTGGATTAAAATTAGGTAAATTACAGTAGCGATATTTTATCTTGGATAACTAGTTGTCACAGGAAGTATCAGAAGAGCCACTCTTACTGACAATACAAACTTCAGGTTTTGTGATTGTCTTCTGAAAAGTAAACGCTAGATGGCAGAAGGGGCACAAAGTTCTGAAACTAGTTGGCACACTGGTCACCATGTCAGCAATTTTCTTCACAAAAACCTAAACTCTACATTTCGTTAACTTTATTCGGCATATCAAGCGAGCCATACACGGATGAACATTTAAGATTGTGTAAGTGTCTGGCTTTATCTGTATTAAAGACCTGATTATCTTTCATTTTCAGTTCACATCTTACTTTCTGATGTGGCAAAATAGTTTTATATAGTTTCCTTAAAAACAACAGCAACTAGATTAACTTTCTTTATGTTAAGATTGATACTTTTATTCCAAATCTGAGGCATTAGGTTTATGTCTGCTTAAACAAAACCAAGGATGAGAAAGGGTCTTCTTCTGAGAGCTTCCTGTTATTCCTTCTAAATAAATATGATTTCTAAGGCAATCTACTCAATTGTTTCTGGCCCAACAACTACTTGTGAAAATGAACACTGGGTTCAGTGTGTATTGGATTTTAAAGAAACTGATGTGAAGGGCAGCCCAAATCCGAAATTTGGTTGGTTGCTTCAGGCTGATGGTCTCAACATTCACCTGACACTGGGACACTGTAGAAATGTTGCTGTGATTTTGAAGCTGCCATAACATCCCCCTTAGTACGTCATGTCACAGAAAGTCTTCAGGCAAAGGCGTTTTTTAGATGGGCAAATGAAAGGAACACTGGAAGAAGTCACATAGAGCAAGTGCTAAACTGAAGCCATGGGAAGAGATGATGAGAAACAAAACAAACATGAAAGTAAGTCATAGAACATCCGGGCACCCTGCTCTTTTAAGGGGAAATGACTCCTGGGCATTGAACATCCAGCCAGGTATAAGCAAGCCTTAGAACATCTACAAGGCACTTTCGGATTACAAGCACAATTAACCATGCCTGAAATACTTAGAAGCATCACTTAAAAAAATTTACTCTCACATACTTCATCCACATTTATAATGTTTTAAGGAGCATACTCAAATTTTATATACACTAAAAAAAGAAAGAAATTTAAGATAATTTAGAAGTAAAATTTATTTTGCCAAAACTTCACATTTAAGTTCCTTTGCTTAACATGAAATTTAAAAAATCAAATTTCCAATAAAGGATTTTTCTATTATTTTTTCTTATAAAATGTTTTCTTCTTTTTATTTTATTTTATTTTATGTAAATTAAAACAATAATTGTATCATTTGTCCCCCTTTTCCTCCCTCCAACCCCTCCCATGGCCCCTTGCCCCCATCCCCTCTCAGATACATTGCCACTTTTTCTTTGCTGTTGTTGCATATGTGTATAAATACATAAATAAAGCTTTCTGAATCCATTAAGTGTTGCTTGCTAATATATTTCCACTTGTGAATGAAATACAAAACATAGTAAGAAAAGAGTACCTTTAGTGGCCACAAGAGGGCATAATCCTCAAACTTATAAATTCTAACATTTCACTTACAAAGCACCTTTGCCAGTGTTTCAGCATAGCCCAGATTCATTCTTAAAAATAATCTTCAAAAGAACCCTAATTGCATCTGTAAAGAGTGGAATAATTGTGTTTTAGAATGTCTTTCAGACAGTATGTTAGTCACCTGTTAGTCACAGCAGAAATGTAAAAGATGCTGTTTTGTGAGAACATGATCTTGGTAATTTACAACTTAAATGCCTACTTTTGGCATTCACTCAGCTGGAATGTTTTGGTCCTTTTATTTGCAAGCATCTGCCCCAAGGATCTCATGCAGATGGCTGGTTTTCTTGGGGGTCTTATTTTTAGCTGTTGTAATAGAACTCCATAGACCAGGGGGCCTTAACAATAGAGAAGGTCTTTGAAATCAGGGCACTGACATGAAAGCCCTCTTTTGGAAGGCAGATTGTTGATTTCTGCTGTGCCCCTGGTAGCAGAAGGAACAAGAGAGCTCTCTGGGGTCTCCTTGATCAATAACAGTTATAACTGTCTCCAGCCTCAACTTAATCTTCTCCTAAAAGCCCCATCTCCCAGTAAACTCACATTGGATATAAGAACTTCAGTATACACATATGGGAGAAACAAGTAGCCCTTCTATAGCACTTGGTTTATTAGGAAATAAACAGAACAGATGGATGTGGTTGAAGATGAGCAAAAGGCCAAAGAATGGAAAGGTATAGGTATTCCGTTTAAACTTGAGATTATTTCAGAAAACAAGACCAGAATAAGATATCTTTGGACAAAAGGATGAACATCTGGTTGACAAAACCTCTGGAGAATGGAAGGAATCCCCAAGTGCTGCTCAGCCTGGTTGAAGGAAGCTGCTATTATTATATTATATTATTATTTATCTGTAAGACTCTGCCTGGGTTTCACAATGTAATTTGCCTTTACTTTCCTAAACAGTTCAGACCCAATAATGATAACAACTACCTCACAGGTACTCATTATCCTGGTACCCTTCCTACCTTCTAAGGGTGCTTACTGCTTTGTGACCTTGGGATTTGTTTTTGTTTACAGTCCCCTTATTTATTGGTTTTGTTTTGTTCACCAGACATGAAATCCATGCACATGTGAAGCTCATCCATCTTCTCCTCCATTTCATTCCCAAGCTCTGGCATTATATGCCTGAAGAGTTTGATAAACTAGAGAGCTCTTAAAGACATTCTTCTAAATGCTGGAAATATGAGAAAGATTTTGAGAGTCCGTTGGCTCAGGATCAACAGATGAGGGAAAGAAGGCCACTCTCTTCAGTGTTGAGGCAGAAATAGCCTATTTTTGGTGTGCAAATGCCAGCGAGACTGGCCAGACATAATATGCAATCCCCATGCCTGCTACACCTTTAAAAATAACAAAGCATAAAATGGACTTCTAGCAGGAAATATCCATACAATATATAAATGGAAATTTATAAATTCAGCATAAATAGTATCAGTTCCTCTGCAGGGAATATTTTGGAGTGAAAATTCTGGAATAAATCAGTTGGTATTTTCCTTCATGTAAAGACAAACCTTCTAATAACAGAGAAGAATAAGATGCATACCTTATAACTAAAGAACCAAAGATTTGAAGAGAATAAAACAAATATTATCCGAATCAACCCTTCATGTGGAAATATTTTATTCTACGTAATCAATCTAAATCTGACAAATTGTTCTTCAGGACTGAGCCCAACCTTACATGGAACAGAAATGTGAGAACACAGCATAAATTGGAACTCATCAGATTTTGGTTAAATGTATTATGTATCAAACATCATACACTCACGTGATACTTGACAGTTCAGGTTTAGACCAAGTGTTTTGCATCATGAAAATATAGCCTAGCAGACATAATAGACTTATTTACACATGTGTGTTTGTGTGTGTCTGTTTGTGTGTGTGTGTGTGTGTGTGTGTGTGTGTTGTGCATGTATGTATACATATCTATGTGTGTTTGGAGATGAGAGGAAGGTTTTGGGTGCCCTGCCCTGCACTTTTCTGTCATTATATGACTTATTCTCTTTGGGCAGGGTCTCTCATCATACTTGGCCCTGGAACTGGGCTGGTAGGGAGCAAGTCCCAGCTATCTTCTGCTATCCATTTCTCCATAGACTGGCAGGTGGAGCATGGTCCTGTCTGTATTCTTTACATCGATTCTGAAGATGTTAACTCAGTGCTTCATGCCTATCTGCCAAGTGCTACTACATGCTGAGCCACCTTGCTAGCCCTAGAATGAACTACTTACAGGAACCTGAATAGAACCAGATAGTGCTGGGATTATAGTAGTTTGATTGTTTTTTTCAACTTTATGTTAGCACTAGCATTTGATGGAAACCATACTTTGAATTTTCTATTTGTGACTTTTGTTGGCTTAGCCATAGTGGCACAACCCTTCCTTGTGGTGGCAGACATCAGTAGCAACTCACAATTCCTAAGTAGCTACATGGTCCTGATGAAAAGCAGCTCACACCATGTGATGTATATATTGCTAAGCTATGATATTCAGTACACTGTGTATAGTAACTGAATTTCCAGTTGAATAGTTTCATCTTAGGATGGGCTTACATGGAGGCAATCCCATTGTGAATTGAGGGAACCACTATAAATGGTGAAAATGTAGGGTGGTCCAACAGAGGAGTTCTGCCATCATACTCTATGACAGAAGACCACAGAATATGAAATTCTAATATAAAATAGAATCACTAAGACCAAAGTTCCTATTTTTTCTGAAGCAACCAATTAACAAGGAATGGTTTAGTAGGGCAGTTGTTAATTTCACCTGATGAGCTCTCTGGGAAGGTTTTTCCATCATTCCTTATATTGTTGTATATCCAAAGGGACTGAGGAATAACATAGAGTTGAACAAATGTATGGATGGGGAGCTTACTATAGAAGTGGCATTAACAGATTCCCTCCTCTAGTGCATCAAATATATCTTGTAGCTGCAATTCTCCTTTCATTTCCTTCTCTCTTTAAGAGAGTACATGTGGTGGTTTGAATGAGATGTCCCCCGTAATCTCAGGCATTTGAGTACTTGGTCCCCAGTGGGTGGCACTATTTGGGAAAGCATAGGAGGGGTGGTCTTGCTGGAGAAAGTATGTCACTGGGGGTAGGATTAGCTTCAAGCTATTCCCAGTATAGTCTCTCTCATCCTGCTTATGGTTCAAGATAGGAGCTTTCAGCTTCTACTCCATCAGCCATGCTTTCCTGCCTCCTGCTGCCATGCTTCCTCACCATGGTGGGTTCCAAGTCTCAGGAATTGCACATCCAAATAAACTGTTTATTTTCTAAGCTGCCTTGATCATGGTGTTTTATTACAGCAATAATAAAGCAACTAATACAGAGCACTTTAATGTGTAAAATATATGTGCATACATCATACACACATGTAACTTCCAAAGCTACAATATCAAGTACATACTTGTGTATATACCCCTGAATGTGATCTACATGAACTTTCAGATCTGAATATAGCTGTTAAATATGCTGAAAACTGGAAATAAAACTCAAAGGACTATTCTTCTAAGGTATCATCCAAATAATTAGATCAAGAAAACAGTCTTGGGAGTTTTGGAAGCAACTTAGTTTGGAAAAAAAAAAAAAAAAAAAAAAAAAGCCTCCTAAAAAGAGTTACTTGAAATGTAATAGGTTATAGAATATTCCAGCTTCCTGTTTTTAATTTCCTCAGAAACTGCTTAAATGTACTTGAATGCATAGAAAACAAACAAATCATCATGGACAATGACTGTTATGCTTTATACTACTCCAGTCTTCTTTTCTCTAGTGTGAAGCTTATATTCATCAGCTGGCACCATTAACGCGTTATTGAACGTGTTCCCATTGAAAAGAACAAACAGGGAGCAAGCACATAAAAGTGTTTGGTAAAATGTAAACGAAAGCTGACTCTTCACTATCAGTTCTGGATACTAGCTAACAAGAATCAATTTTTAGATAATTAGATTTTTACACCTTTTGGAAGAAAAGATACTAACCCTGTTTTTCAATAAGGTTAAAGGCTACTGAGAATATTGCATCTAGCAATTTGGCCTGTCAATTCTTTTTTTTAAAAACATATCTAATAAAATCCCCTTCCAATCTTATTTGATTGCATTATCAAGAATTTTTAATTAGTTGACTGTGAGCTGACATTTCAGTAGATGAGAAATTGATTTTATGTAACAGTTTCCCCAGAAAAAAAGGAAAAATATCTCTATGATTTTACCCACTATATTTTTGGCATGAATTAGGCAAGAGTAGCTCATTTGGTACTTCAAAGCAAAATCAGTTATAATACTAATAAATGGTATTTACAGAGCTCTTACTAGGTATCATGTTAGGTGCCCTTGACAAATGATACTCCTCAGTATGTCCAATCTAATGATAAATCGCCAATATTGTTACCCTTTTATAAGTGAACTAACTGGGGTTCAGAGAGCTAATATTATTTCCTCAGGTTTTTTGGTACTGGTCCGCAGCAAAGGTAGGAATTGAATCTACAGATGGGTAACTCTCAACTCTGTGTTCTTAAATTTTCTATATTACAGTGTAGCAAAGACTTCTCCAAGTATTATAGCTCATACTGTTTTTTTTTTTAAAAAAATAATCTTTGAAATTTATATTAGTTTAATAAATTGAAAGAAGAATGACACCAAAGGCTGGTGGAAACTGGAGGCTATGTTACTGACTTTCTCCCCATAAGCAGCTGGACTTTTGACTCTAACATATGATTTTAAAAGAATAGGCAGTGTTTGATATTTGTGCTAAGTGCCAGGGCATTTGAAGACTAGATACTGTCTAAGAAGCAATTCAAACACTTAAGCTTCAGGCCTTCAAAAGAGAACTGAAGAATAACTACTGAACTTAGGTATTTTAATTATTTAACCTTTGATGATATTGTTCTCAAACGAACAAAAAAATAGTAGTAGGCACACACACACACAGGCCATGAACATTGAACCTCTGAATTTAGAAACGCATCTCACAGAACATGTGGTATTAGGCAACTTTAAAAACTAAGGATTTTAGTTTGTAGTTAAAATAAAACATCATGTGATATAAGAGACATCAAAACTCCCAAGGAACCTGCATCGTAGTTAGAGACTCCTTTTCCAAAGTCTAGGAGTCTTTTCTGCATGAGAAAGTTTCTTTCATCAGTGGAGACTTCACTGCTCACACTCTGGTTGTGAGAGTCTAGTACCAACAAAGGTCTTTTAGGATTTTTGTGTTCTGACATAGGGTGCCACATAGCAGCAGTTGGCTTCAAATTTGCTATACAGCTGAGGCTGGTCTTGATCTCCTAACCTTCCTGTTTTTGCCATGTAGGTACTGGGATTACCAACATGTTCCACCAAACTCAACTATAATTTTTTTTTTTTTTTACCTTTTACTATCATGAATGGAGAAGTTACATTGGAATAAGAATGGAGTTACATTGTAACTAGGTGTCACTTTACCCATCATCAGGTACAGAATATTTGAATAGTTCACCTCTACCCAGGAAAGTCAGTGACCCAGGCATATTCATGAACTTTGGCAATGGAGTAGTTCCTCACCAAGTTCATCTCCTAAGAAAGGCACAGAACCAGCATAGCCAGATGCCCAGCGAAACAGACAGCAAGTCTATAGCTACTTACTTATATCCCTGAGTGGTACAGTTCTGATATGAAACACTCTCCAGAAACTTATAAGCTAAAGTAGCCATCCTCACTGTGATGCTCAGAAGTAGAGATTCATGGAGCAATAAATTCATGAGTCCTATGCTTTTATCCTTCGATGAACTTATGATTCAGTAGCATTATTACTAAGTAGTGAGACAAAGGAAGTAGTGCCAAAGACATTGTGGGTGTATCCTAGCTTGGGTTTCTTAGAACATTTAACCTTTTATCACATTGAAAGGCCTGTGTAAAATCCAATTGCCTGCATGAAGGAATCCCATTCAGAGGCCTGTGTGATCCATATAGAATGCAGAAAGAATGTTAGTCAGACTAATCCTATCCTCTGTTTGTGTCTACAGGGTGTCTGGCCTGCCCTTCTCCTATCCAGCTTTCCCTGTCAACCTTGCTATCTCTAAGAGGGCTCTCCTTTACTTTATCTACAGTAAAAAGGTAGCTTGGTTTGTCCATACCCTTTCATCATGATGTTCTCCATCACCAAAGGCCAAGAAGCATTGGAGTCAAGTGATTATAAACTTCAGCTTCTAAAAGCATAATCCAAAGATATCTTTTCTGAGTCTATTTTCTTGGGCATTTCATTACAATCAGAGAAATTCTGACAGTCACAGTGGGTTCTGCACCCTCTGCACCTTTGACTTCTGTGGTGTTCCTTGGCTTATTGGCAGTTGGAAAGATGCCTTAATATGACATCTAGTATTTTAATTATTTTGAGGTCAAAAGTTCTAAATGGACATTTTTGAACTGTGTCTCCATTTAATTTGGACAAAAAGTCTTGAAAGCGATCTCCATATGGAGCGCAAGTGTTAGAGCAGACAGAGCTTTCTTTCAACCATTCTCTAGCCTCTGTTCTAGAAATGGGTTTCTACATCCTGAAAATGTCCTTTCAGAGGGTCTATTGGAACAAATTATTTGAATAATGTTGATGCTACATTAATTCAAAACCACTAGAATTTTTTCTGTGTCATTGTATTGGCTAGTTTTATGTCAACTTGACACAAGCAAGAGTCATCAGAGAGAAGGTAGCATCAGTTGAGAAAATGTCTCCATAAGATCTGGCTATAAGCCATTTTCTTAATTAGTGATCAATGTAGGAGGGCTCAGGCCACTGTGGGTGATGCTATTCCTGAACTGGTGGTTCTGGATTCTATAAGAAAGCAGGCTGAGCAAGCCATGGGGACCAAGTCAGTAAGCAGCACTCCTCTATGGCCTCTGCATCAACTCCTGCTTTGAGGTTCCTGCCCTGTGTGAGTTCCTGTCCTCACTGCTTTTGATGATGAACTGTTATATGGAACTGTGAGCAAAATAAACCCTTTCCTCTCCAAGTTGCTTTGGTCATGGTGTTTCATCATAGTAATAGTAACTCTAACTAAGACAGTCATAAGCAGTATATAATGCTGTAATTTTTTGTCAAAATATTCAAAAATCCTGAATACCTGCTACACTCATATTTACTCATATTTATTCACTTATATTTATTTATACTACATAAATGCTAGATTTGGTTTAATAATATTTTAGAATGGGGCTCAT
The DNA here is from genome assembly GCA_026225945.1 of Cricetomys ansorgei. Lineage (NCBI taxonomy): Eukaryota > Metazoa > Chordata > Mammalia > Rodentia > Nesomyidae > Cricetomys > Cricetomys ansorgei. The sequence goes on from JAMJFZ010001390.1 coordinate 5,285,969, forward strand.
GCTACTCTTTTCTTTCTGTAGTCAAAGAAAGAGTCCTCAAAATGGAGCGGATCAAATAAATTCATTGTGATATTATCAACATTTCAAAGACAAAAAAAACTCAAAAATAAAACAGTGACTACAACGCAAAATACTTTTAAATGTGGTTTGTGATCAAAAGAAGTAAACAAATTACTTGCCTTGAGATAGCAACCCACTCCCCAAGTATGTAAATTCTGTTTTTGATAAATGTGTTTCACTTTCATCATGATGATCTGGAAAGAAATGAGCAAGCTAATAATAAAACAGAGCCTAGGGGAATTGTTGGGAAAATTCAATAGTACTTACTTTAATATGGTACTCCTCATATAAACTCTTTTTCAAAATAAATTGCAGATATAGCAGGATGCCCTGCACTGCCAAACATAACATGCTATATTGTGATGGAGGGCATAAGCCCTCAGGGGTGCCTTGGGTAATGAACCACACTGCAGCTCCTAGAAGGGAGTCTGTAATATCATTTGCCAATATTTCTCGTGAGAAACTTCACTTGCCTCCTCAAGTCAACCTGAAGCATTCATTCTCTAAGACAGGAAATTCTCAAGGCAAGATTCTGTGGTTTTGTTTGTTTGTTGTTTGTTTAGGACAGCTCTTTACAAATGCCCAGTGAGATTTTATATCCATTTCTAAGGCTTGGAGCATTCAAGGCTTGTACTCCGATGACTTCACCAGCATGGGGGAGAGACCATATCCCAGGGAAAGGTTTTCCTAGCTTCAACTCCAAGGCACTTCACCATTCTATCAGCAGTATGGTGTATTTTGAGACACATTTGATTAATTCATGAAAAATAAACACATATAATCAAGAAAAGGTAGAAATCCCTAAAATAGGCAAATGTAGAGTAAAAGAGAACTGAACATGAGAGAATGAATGATAATGTGAGACCAGTCACTTCCTGCTACTGCCAAAAATAGCCACTTTGTGTCTGGGTAAAAGAAGAGGGGTATGCAAATTCTTCAGGGACTGGCTTGGGGATATAAGATAAGCACTGGGGCCCGAGTCATATTGGTTTTAAACAGGAGTGACTAAGCCTATCACAAAGAGAGGACTTGGCATCATTCCTGATGGCTCCTAGAACACTGCTGAGGAAGTGACAATGAGAACGAACTATTAGAGACTGTGCCACCATGCCATCCCCAAGGCACAGCTGAGAAGCAGGTCCACCACCACACGGGGGTGAGGCAGGGCTATCATGTGCCGTTCACCCCGAAGTTATCAAGAAAGTAATGAAAGCATAAGAATAAAGAAGATAAGCACTGTTCAAATAATTTCTAAAAAAGATTAAGTGGGTTAGACGGAGGACAGAGAGGGCTGAGGTTCTGCTGTTTTCGTGATAGAAAGAATACGTAGTACAAATAGATAATGGTAGTTATTCTCAGTTTTCTTAACTGCAGACTACACAGACAAGGGGGCAGACCTTGGTTTTACAAATCAATAAAAACTGTAGTATTAGTTTATGGTGGCAAAATAGCTATGGCTTTCTTTAATAATAAATGGGTACTTTGATATTTTAATGTTTTGTTATATTTATTATTTAGCAGTAGCATGTAATATAGTTTTATGTGTTTTATTTATTAATCCCTCAAAACCTTCAGCAGTCAGTACTGTTATCCCCACTTAAAGAGAAGCTAAATCTCATAGTAGCTGTTTTTATATCTCCCTACTGTTATCTCTCAATTGGAGGCAGGCACATCTTATTTTTTTGTTGTTTCTCTGAATAAATCATGCTACTGCTAGTAATAGGAATATGCATTTTGTGTCTCTATAATGCGTACCACTGGCAAAAAGGAATGAGTATTTCAAGAAATTCACATAAAAATACAAGCAGGACTGGGAGTAAAGCCAGGTGACCAACACCGGGCCCAGTGTCTCTGCACTGTACAGCAATCACTCACTGTTCTTCACTCTCTTCTTGTAGAGGAAGACAAGGGAACTAAGCGTGCTCTGTAAATGTTTTTGGATAAAGATTATGGTTGAGTGGATGAGTAGAAGGACGACCCATTATTAAGAATAGCGAGTTGATGAAATGGCTCAGCTAGTAAAGGTGCTCGTTGGACAAGACTACAGATTGTATTTGATACCTGGAACCCAGGTAAGAGAACAAACAGACTCCACAAAGTTGTCCTCTGAGCTCCAGACCACATATACTTGAAATGTATGTGCCAGTTCCATTTCTCTCTCTCTCTCTCTTCCCTTCTCTCTTTCTCTCTCTCTCCCTCTCCCTCTCCCCCTCCCTCTCTCTCACACACACACACTCACTAATAAAATGTTTTAAATTAAAATGAAACACAGAAAACCACTTGCATCAGATTCTAGAAAACGAAATAGTTTTTGTGATGAATCACATTTTCTCACCCCACCTCACCCCAGTTTCCACAGCAGCCATTTCTGTTCCACTCTCAGGAAACACCTGTCCTTGTTCAAGAAGCATCAAAGTCAGTGTTAAAATGATTGAAATGATTGACTTTGGAAAGTTTTGAAAGTATTCTAAATGACTGATTACTATGAGAATATGTGATATTTCAAGTTAGAGTATGTTTCCTGAGCTCCGGCGAACTCTGCATAGTTTTTCAGATCCAAGTCTGCCCATATATTCCATTTGGTAAGACAAAGGTGGAATGGGGAAAAAAAAAGATTAACTCCAAAAAAGATCTGCTGTTCCTGCTTCAATAGCTAATGGAATTACTCTGCTAAATCAAAATAATATTAAGCTAATTTTAATAACATTGTTTCATCCATAGATTAAGCTCTCTCTCATCTCTCAACCCTCATTAGAGAAACTTCTCTTTACAATAAATGGCAATTAACACAGAGACCTACAACTGGTCAAGGTGCAAAGCATAAAGGTCTGTGGAACCTCAGCCTTCAATGGAATATCTATATCTCATCCCCTCCACTAAGGGTATCATTGTGGACCAATGTAAGAACCAGGGGCCAATGGATGGCTACAGGGAAGCTTACCTAGATACAACAGGGTAGCCGCAAATATAAACTCACACTGACTGTGACAACATTTATAAGAGCTGTGCAAAGTCAATCTAGACAAAACCTCAGCATAGAGAAGAGAAGTGGGCATGAAGCCCCACCCCTCGATGAGGAGATGTTAGCAAATGACAGCTCCTGGGTAAGCCAGTTTTCTTTAAGAATATTGCACCTGGTAGCAACCTGGTCCAGTGAAAGGACACACATTTAAGACTATATGAACAGCACAAATTGGATTGGATGTGTTAAAAAACAAAGAGGACAGAGAGTTGGGTGTACAGGGAAGAGACAGTGAACCTGGGATGAGATGGGGAAGGATTAATATGATCAAAACACATTGTGAAATTTTCAAACAAGGAAAAAAATGAGAAAAAATATCCAGTAGCTTGCAACTTAGTGGAGTGAGTTAATGAACTATCTATAGAAGCCGTGACCCAAGTGTCTCTGCTGTCACTCAGGCTAGAACACTTCACTTGCCCTCGTGTTACCCTGACTGTAACCCATGCCCCAGCCTTATTGAGATTAATGATAAAATGTTTCCATCAAGAGGCTGCATCTTTCCAAATCTAGTACTTGCTGTTATCCTTGTGTTCATCACTTCTTGTCTAAATAAGCCTGTGAACCATGGATCTTCCCATGTTCTCATCTGTCCAAAACTATTGCAATATTTGTGTTTTTATTAATACCATTACAATCTTAAATAAAGCCAAAACAAACAAAAAACCTGCATTCAAAAAGTAACTCAGAAACAGACCTAGATTTTCAAATTTCAGAACCTCTAAACTCCTACCTCACTGGTTAATCTTCTCCTGCCCTTTCTACCTACTCAGCTTTTAGTTTCCTGAATATAACAGTTTCATGTCCTTACTCCATTCTCCCCCTTCCCATCTTGCTTATACAAGCAAGAGGAAGCAAGAAGAAACACATACTTAGTGAAGCTTCCAAATCCATTCCATGGATTCATAGCCTGATTCTTTTCTTCAGAACATTGATTTCATAGTAAAATTACTAATTAATAAATTGTTTTATTAAAGTCTGCATATTTCCATAGGGAAATTTCCAGGAGACTGGAACACTAAAGCTCTGACCCTAAAGACAGTGACACCAGGCACAGATTAGCAGTTAAACACAGCAAATTTTATGGTTTCACTACAAGGGAGATAACAACCATGAAATATGAAGGGTGCCAGAATTTATTCAGTGAAAGTTGGTACAAAATTTGAGTGATTTTGCTCTGAACTGACTATCATGCACTGGACTTTATGGTTCGATGTTTAAAAGCAATGAAAATTCTGTTTTCTATAAAATTCTAAAAAAATTCTATTAAAGACTATGTATCTTTACAGTTATAAGGAAAACATGAAGCTAAATCTGTAACAGGTTTAAATCTGCCATTTATGTTAAGTGGTAGAGAGGCATGGTTAAATGTCATTGTGTCTTACACAGTGATTTTGTTCTGCCTGTATTCAGACATGATTTTAAAGTGCCCAGTTTGTCTCACTCAATCATGAATGATGAGCTTGGGTGAGGTGGGACCTCTGTGAAATAGCCTGTATTCAATAGACAAACGCAGTGTCTTCACTTGGCTTTCAGAGCTAGTCTGTACCAGCCGACAACAGTCAGAGGGCACTCTAATTTTTTTTAAATTTTTCTATCTAAAATAATCATGAAATTTAGGTGTATCAGTCACTCAACAAACAACTCACGAAAAAGAATTAAATCAAAATCTGTGGGTTATTATTTCACCTGCCTAAAATTAGACCAAAAAGTTCCATTACACCTGCTAGTTTAAAAATCTATAACTAGCTGGGTGGTGGTGGTGGTGCACTCCTTTAATCCCAGCAGTCCTGAGGCAGAGGCAGGTGGATCTCTGTGAGTTGGAGGCCAGCCTGGTCTACAGAGTGAGTTCCAGGACAGTCAGAGTTACAACAGAGAAAGCCTGTCTCAAGAAACCAAAATAAATAAATAAAAATTTAAAAAGTAAATAAAAATCTATAATTATGAGATCTTTTAATTTTATTTTTATGTTCACATAGCATTGTGTGATATAACCATGTGGGTTATATAAAATAATCTAAAATATGGAATTCTATGACTTGATAATTAATATTTGATCTCTTATAGCACCTGTACCTATTTACCTAAACATATGATTTCATTCTTTCCTACAAATTCTCTCATCATACCTGCAGAGAAACAATAGAGTGAGCTCTGAAATATAGAAAGCAGGGGCATACGTGGAAGGTTTACATGATAGTAGAAGCACAAAAACACCACTTAAAGAGGAAAAAGAAGGTAAAACTTAATTTTTGTTTTATTTTACTTTTTTTCACAGTCAGAAATTAAACTCTCATGGGAAGGATTCTTCCCATCCTGGGTCAGTAGGCCAAGTTACCAGAAGTTTACACTGGATTATATTGCCTTAAAACCTATAAAGAATTATCAAATCAAACATTTTTAATGGTAAATCTGATGGTGTACAAATTCTAGTTCAATAAACCTAATAAACCCTAACTGGACTTGAAAGTTCTTTACTCGAAATTCTGAAGTTAAAAGCACATCATTTGTAGTATCTTCATAATTTTGGTACAGTGAAACCTTCCCCCGGAGGAGGGATTTGTCATAAAAATAGAAGTGAAAAAATATAACTCCCTTCCTGCCACACCATAATGTTGCTGTGTATCTGTGTTCCGCTTTAATCAAGACAGTGATCTAGGCATTCCAAAGATTGGGGTTGACTCAAGTCCAGAGTTTACTAATTGAGTTTAGACATTTATCTTCTCTACTAACCATGTCCTATGGACATGCTGAGCATTTTATCTCTGGTCCACTGAAAAGGCATGATGTAGAGTTGACATACATTAAACACTCACTGCAAGTGGAGCCATGTTGATTATGGAGCAATGGACCTGTTGATTATTTTAGGTTACTGATGGAGCTGTGGTTCCAGGAGTGTTTTATGTGTGTGCATAACTTCAGATTCATTTTTTTTTTTATGTATAGACTATGTGGCAAGGGACAGGTTGCCAAGAGAAGAATATGGTTGTGGGGATTAACCTCTTGCTTTCTCATGCTAAAAGATACTGAAACATTATACTATGACTCTCTTCCAAATGCCATGGAGTTTTCACACACATGCTTTCATGCATGCTTTGGGTTGAGACCCTCACAGTCAAAGAGAAAGAGCAAAATACATGCATCACATAAGGTAAAACTGCTGAGTGTGCAATGGGGCTGTCCCAGGTTTGTTCAAGTCAGAGAGTATCTGATACAGTACTAATTCCCTGAAAAATACTTCCATTCCCTTCCAGTTTTACACTTATGTTTTTCACTAATTTGAGTCACTTTTATAGTGTTCTACGGTTATTATTTTAATCTTCTAGTATACTCTGAAACAGGAAAGCAGGAAAACTACACTTCAAATTGTTCCCCATGTCTACCGCCAATTACTTTCAAAAACATGAATCCTTTTACAACACAAACAAGAGAGAGATCAATAAGAATTTCTATTACTTCTAGTCTTTCAATAAATATGATAGAGAATCTGCCAGGTGTTCAGAACTGTGTTAAGCACAAGCAGACACCTAATAATCATATAATAATGCATTTTCTCTTCATCTTCATGACCCACTAAGATAGACATTACATTTTTGTTTTCTGTTAATAATAACAGCAATACTACATATTAATTTCTGTGTAAATGGTGGCCTGTGTTACCTCACAGTTGTGATCTGTGATCTGGTAGTGACCTCTTGATGGCAGTCTCAAGGTAGCACTCAGGAGTACAGAGTGGGAGGCAGGTTGCATCAAATACTCACCAAACTTGCTTATATAGCAGGCCCACTTTTGAGAAACCCTTTAACCCATTTACCCCTTAATCCAGTACTCTCATGAATATATTAACCTATTTTTTTTAAAAGGAGCTCTAATAGCCAGTTAAGGGTCATATACACTCTCATGAGGTCATGCAGGGAATTAATTCTCCACATGAGCTTCAGATGAAACAAACCAAAATTGAAGTATTGAATAAGTAACTACAAAACCCCACAAAACCAGAATCGGCTCACTATTCAGCATCATCTATATCAAATCCTAGGAATGAGCTTCTATCTATGAGGAACTTTATAATTAATAAATATGTGCCTCCATGCAAAAAGTGTGATGCTTAGCTAACAGGGCGAACTGGGAATGAGATTTCCTGGACAGAAGCTGTGTCTTCGGAAAGTGACTCACTGATTAAAACTGAAGTGCTGTGGAGAGTTGGAATGTTACAGGTCCAGAGGCTAATTAATTTATCTTGAGATAGATTTACACTTGTGAATAATCATTTCTTGCCTGCCTCTGTGTCAGAATTATAATACGATGATTAATAGCTAAACAAAATTTTGAAATCCATTAACTTAACAGACTATGAGTTTCCACCAACCTAAAACCTAAGAATGCCCTAAGATAATGTCAAAGCCTAAAGAAGAGCTTCTCTTTTTTTTTTATAATGATCTCTCTGGTGTACCCACCAATGTACTTTAAACTTGCCTTGACTTATGACATTTTTTGCTCTATAAAACTATAAAAATTCATGAAACTGCTTTGATGCTGAACCATGGATTTTGGGGTAACCTAAATCTGTCTTCTCATGGTGTCGTAATTCAAAATGGCTCCAAAGTAAACTATCTTTTATTCCCTTTAGCAATTAAAACAGAATAGAAAAATAAAAAAAAAATCACCTGAAAAGTATTGAATATTGGTAGCAAATGTAATTGTGTATGTACAATGGGTTTCTATGAACATTAGAAGTCCAAGTCTGTGCTGGAACTAACCACTAACGTATCAACATCAAAGCAGAGCTGTCTAAGCATATAATCTGTGAGTCTATGAAGAATATTAGGGATAATTAATTCTATTTATATCTGTAAGCCATATGAAAACCACTCTCATAAACACAGTAAAATGGCTACTGTCAATCTGTGAATGACTTATTGTTTAAAGTATTAAAATCATATTTTATGGGGTCTAAAGTCTTTATTAATGAGTGATTCATTTAAGAGAACAAACTTTCTAACCTTTCTAATTCCCTTTATGCATAGAACTAATTGTACCCACAAGCTATTCATTGAAATGAAAATTGGCAGATGATATATCTTCAATAAAGAGCAAACGAATTGAAGGCTAACCTTGATACTGCTATTATAAACAAATATTTGGATACTGAACTTTACAGAAAACTTAGGGAAAGAGTTAGAAATAAAATAGTATACTGCCTTTTGGGATTGCATTGAATATGATTACCCAAAGTGTTCTAGTAGCACAAAAACATTAAAATGGTAATTCAGTTCACATATACGCATTTATTTAATGAAAATAAAATTAGTTTACTAGACTGTATTGTTAGAACATCTATCCTTTCCATACCATGGGGGAAATGGGATGAAAATATTTTCAGCACCTGAGATGTAGTTTTAATATCATTACATTCATGATCAAATAAGATGCTGAGTTTGTCTCTCCTCTTCCCCAGGTCACAGATATTTATATGTTAAATAGATCTATGAGAACTGTTTAAATGGAAATATTTTGAATTTTGATTTCCCTAAAAAATTTTGTTCCCTTTCATGAACATGATTTCATTAGCTACAAATCTGTAATGTGGAAGTACTAAAAGAACAGAGGCAGCACATAAGACCTTCTGAAACATTCCAAGACAGAACTTTTTTGAGATGGAACTCTCCAAGCCAGAGACTTTCTAGTTGCCAAGCCATGCTTCACAGCTCAAAGACTTAGAGATCTATGTTCCCTCAATGGAAGAAAAGGGTAAATTATTCTGGGTTTGAGAGGACATTGGGATGGTTAACTTAATGTATTAACTTAAATGGGCTAAGAGATGCCCAGATTCTTGATATGTCTGGGAAGGTACCTCCAGAAGACATTAATACTAGAATCAGTAGACATGAAGAAGGTCAACCAGACGAATAGAGCAACACACTGTCTTCTGATATGTCAGGACCACTTCACACATGAACTCACAGTAGCTGTGAATCCCATTCAAGATTAAACCAATCAACATAGGTTTGTGATGGCTTTATGAATCCCTACTGCAAGCCCAGGAGATATGAACAGTTGATGCCTTCTATACAAAGGAAAGTCGATTTTCTTCAAGACTGTGGCTCCAGCTGATAGGCCCATACCCAGGAGTATACAGACAACAGAAATAAGAATAGGTTATTAAAATTCTTGAAACAGACATGAATTTGGGGCTGGGCTAAGGACTTGAGGGTAGATCTAGAAGGAGATAAGGAAGAGTTGGGGATGAATATAATAAAATGCATCCTTTGAAATTCTCAAAGAATTAATGAAATGTTTTTTAAAGAGGACAGAGTGTTATAAATGAGGGTGGACATGATATAATTCATTGAGAAAATAAACAAAACTCAAAAATGAAAGGGCAAAGTCATTCTCACTTTCCTTGAGCTGGGAAATCCATCTTCATTATTCATAGACATCAAAACCTCTAATTCCCAACTATTAGATTGGGATTAATACCAGCAGGATAGCCCAAATCCATTCTGATTCTTAAGCCTAAAAACCAATTGCACCATATTCTTTTTCAAATTCTCCTGATAGGGATTTTTTTCTTTTTCTTCTTTTTCTTTTTTGCTTCCAGTGGTGTTTAAGTTCAATCTTCTTCAACTTGTTCCCTGGAAAACCATGGCTATTACACATGGTTCACTGAAGCCATTCTGGATCTAGGGCTTTTGTCTTTCCAGACTTCCTCATGCATGCCTGGGCAGTTATCTAGCGGATCACATGATATATAAACTCACAGGATAATATAAGAAACTCATAAAGAATATTCCTCATGGTTTTTGAAGTTGACAATGTAGCTATTTTTTAGCTTTTTATTTTTTAATGCTGGAGATCTAGGCCAAAGCTGAACACATATTAAGGAAGCACTCAATACTTTGCCACATCTCCAGGTCAATTCTTTCTTGTTTAATTTTACAAACAATATATCTTTCTGAATAAAACTTAAAAATTTGTGATCTTAGCCAGGAGATCAATCTGCAGAGTCTCTTATAGTTCAGGTTACTGTTAGGCTTTTAGGATTTAAAAAGGTTTCCCAGGCCCTTCCAGTTTGCAGATGAAGTCCCAGAGGGAAATGAAGCATTAATTAAAGCATTATGCAGGCCATATATCTGACAAATGTGATTAAAACATGTGTCATTTTAAAAGGCAAGGTGGATGGCCACAATATTTTATAACCTAACACCCACAGCTACAGGTCATATAGCTCACTGTGAGGACCAGGGTTACACTCAGTGTACAAAAGGAGGTGGGTGAAGGAAGACCATGTTGGAGCAGCACCAATGGAGCATAATGAGCACAGATAAAGTCGTTTGGAAAAAGGAGAGGAAAACCTGAGAGGAGGAATAAGAGAAACCACTATTTATTCAACAGCAGATGTTTCCATGACAGCTCGTGGTAAAGGAAAAGAGATATAAAACACAGACTCCTCATTTTCATAAATAAAGAGAGCTGAGCAGTGAAAGATTTGCAGTGATATACAATGAGAAAGCTACAAATTCCTTAGTAGGGATCAGAACACTAACACTGCAGGTTTTCCTTTGAATCTTCACCAATTCTTCCTTCCTCCAACTGTCCTACCTTCTCTACGCAAGCCCTATAGAAATTGAAGAGAATTATCTCTATTGCCTATGAACTTTCAACAGAAAAGAAGACTACTATTGAAGACAGGTGACCAAAAACTAGGCTAGGATTCCCACAAAGAGAAGGAATAAATTTCATCTTATTTTAAACACAAAATAACAAGAGATTGTGGAGCATTTCAAAGCCTAAATGAAGTGAACAAAAGTAGAAATCTGGAAACAGTGAAAATTAAGGAAGGGAAATGAAAGTGTCATTACTTTCCAATACCAAGTGTTATGGTTGTCATCTTAAATGTCCCATGATGGGTCACCTATTACAGGCTTGCTGAATAGATGCTGAAAATTCAGGGGAAATACTGAGTTACAAAGGGTCTGGCTTCTTCACTGGACTAATCCTCTGATAGATTCATCACTTGATGTTGCTACTGGGAGATGATGAAAATCAGAAGGTGGGACGGTCATAGGGGCATGATTCTCTGTGCACCTGGTCTTTCTATGCTCTCTTCTGTCTCTGTCTCTGTTATCTCTCTGTGTCTCTGTGTTTCTCTGGATCTCTGTCTCTCTTTATTATCCCTATCTCTCTCTGTCTTTCTCCATTTCTCTTCCTCCTCCCCTCCTCTCTCCTGAATGGCATCTTTTTTATTTTTTATTCTCTTTCCTTGGATTTTTTGGGGGATATGTAGTTGTATTGGATTTGTGTGTGTGTGTGTGTGTGTGTGTGTGTGTGTGTGTAAGAACTTAAAGTTGGGTGGATCAAGTGGCAGAAGATCTGGAAAGACTTGGAGAAGGTGAAGTCTATGACCAAAATATGTTTTAATTTAAATGTTGTTTAAAATCATAATAACAAATCCCATTCTTTCTATTTCTCAAAAAACATTTAAAATGCACTCGGAGCTCAGGAAAGAGCATACTTTATTTTAGATTATCCTCCTTGCAAATTCTTAAAATTTTTACCACAAGAGGAATATTATCTGATGACAGCCCTCTGAGAGTACAAAAAATAAGCATATTAGTAGCAAATACTGCTTTATTTACAGTGACATTAAGAACATATGTAATAGTGTGAATTAAGGCACAGATACCTTGAGTATGAAATATTTCTGAAGTCAGGGGACTTGTGCCCTAATTCAAAAAACAGAATGGACAATGGAAATTAAAGATGCTATAAGGCAAAAACTATAGTCAACCTAGGTCTAGCCTTCTGGGTACCAATGGGAGATAAAAATCCCATGTCTATATCTAGCCTCTCTATGTGAGCTAAGTGGCCATTCTTCTGATGTTATGATACTTTTCTAGATACTGCAGTAATGTGCAAGGGATTCTTATTATTAAGATGGTAACAACCTCTTACTTATCACATTCTAGAAACAAACAAGATGTCCTATCATTTTTTTCAACTTTCTCCTAGCAAATATGTATCACCTTCCTTGGCAAATCTAGACTTCCACAGAAGAAACTAAGAGCTTCATTTTCTCCCTTATTCCTGAGAGAAGCTTTTATTTTCTGTCCTATAAAAACCCTCAAGGGAAAACCCTAGTTGCCTGGTTAAAATGGGGGAGAACACACCATTAGAAAGACAGGTAGTATCAACATCATAAATTTAAAATCACTGTCGATTTTTCCCTACATAAACCATAAACATACACACACAGTGAGAGAAAGAGAGACAGAGACAGAGAGAGATAGAGAGAGAGAGACAGAGACCTAACGGGAAAAGTGCTATTTAACAACAAGTCTAATTTAAATGTCATCAAGATAAAGGTCACTCCTGTCAACAGGTCACTGTAATTCTAGAAAACAGAAGTTTGAAATGTCTGTACAATGCTCATCCACTTGAAACTTTAGATCTACTATTGCAATTTGAAAAAAAAAAAAAAGCATTGTCACTTGCACAAAACCATGAATGAATACAAATCAGGAGTATAGAAAGGGGAAACCAGAAAACTTATACAAATATAATGTTCCAATGTTATGCATAATAGCCTTTCAAGCCAATTAGAACTCCATTTTGAAGGTGTCAAAAATATCAATGTGGTGTATACATTACCACATTAAATGTAATTTAGTATAATTAGAGGTGGAAAGTGCCCCATTCTGAGTAGGGAACAATTACAACAGAGACAGGGAATCCCCCTCAGTGTTTTATAAGTCACTTTGCCCATTTTGCTTTAAAGTTGACATTATTCTCATCATAGACCCAGGTCAGCACTGAATTAAACACAATCATGGAAGCAACAGGAAGTGTTGGGATGTACTGAGAGCCTCCCAAGGGCCAGGCATTGAGCTATGTGTTTCCAGATATCCTTCATGTGATAGCCCAAGAAACTGTCCTGTGTGTATTTTATCACCATTTTATAGGCAAGGAGGCTAAGGATCAAAGGGGCTAAGTTTTGTTATCAAAGCCACACTACTAGTGGCTAGAAATCCTGGGATGAAAATGAGCATGGCTCTAATTTAATCTTCACTTATTAAAATCTCGGAGATCTGATCACTATTTTCAAATGTAAAGGGTATGTCATTGTGCCATGGCTTGTGGTTCCCTGTAGGACTTCTTCAATATGAAAGACCCATAGGATATAATTTCCTGCTACAGCTAAAGAGATGAAACATGGCTTGGAAAGTATTACCCCCTAAATGAGGAATAAAGCTCAGCTCTACAAAATCTGAGAAATGCAATTTTCATCACATCACATGCTCTTTCTCAAATTCATATTTCACCAAACTTACAGAGCTCTGGAGGTTCAAACAGTTGTAAAAAACAGCAATAGATAAAACATGTCTCATGTGGCTTATTAACTATTAGTGTTATTAATTCACTCAATTATCTGTAGGAAATGAGGTATGCTATGCTTACTAGGTAAGCACAGACTCTTGAAACAACTGTCTGGATGACTCCTATATCAACAACCAAGTAGTTAGGTTGCCTACCAGGAATTGTCGTTGCTTAGCCATCTACGTCCCAACCTGTCAGGAAAACAGGGATGAACGTTGGTGAAAGTGAGATGTGCTACTGTAGAATAGGGATTGCGAGTCAAAATGAGAATAACAATGACTGTTGTAAGGACCAACTCTGGTTGCATATTCAAAAGCTCTCATCCCGAGTTACACATTACCATCAGTTAATATCATTCCCTCCATCTGTACCATAATCACCAACACCAGCCCCAGCTTTATTAGGCACTAAGAAACTGATACTGCTATCAGAAATGGAATCCCCAGAAGCTCCAAATCAGTTCAAAGAGAACAGGATGACCTCGTCTTAACATGCTTACCTACCAACGCATACCAAGCCAGGAAAACAATTGCTGTGCTTCATCGTCATTTGATAAAAGTTAGACGTGAATTATTCTGTTTAGGAAGCCAGACTCCATTCTCATGAAAGAGCTGCCTGTGAAAATACTATTACAGAATACTTTTCACATGAGAAGCTGAGTTCATGAAGTCTCGTATTCACATACAACACATTACCTTCCCCCCTATCAAAGAGCTCAGGGCCATCTGGCCCATCTAGCTGCCAGCTGTTAAGAGCTAAGAAATATTCTGCAATTATAGGCAGTAACTTAGTTTTTCCATATGAACAAGTTATAGGTTTTCTGTACTTATAAATATTTTAAATGTAGCTTCATCTTTGTAGCCGGGGATTGATCTTAATAGTGACAAATCCCACAGTCATGTAACCACCCCTTTTTATGCAGGTGACATGTTTCCATTATTAAAAATACTGCTGGAAGGAACAATTGTATGTTTTTGCCTCTGTTCTATAACCAAACTCAGAATTATGATCTCATTTCCAAAATCTAATCAGCTTTGTGTTCATAAGTTACAATGGATAAGCAGAAGCGTGGGTATCACAAAACTGTCCCCTAATTCAAGTGCATGATGACGCAACATACAGTATGCTATCTCTCCACAGCACTGGAATTCTGTCCAGCTGGTATGACACATAATCCTAAGTGTCTATGGACACTTGGTAGAATGTCAGATATTCCATAGCTGAACTTCAACATAAATCATCTTTTTCAGGAATGTCATCAAAAGGAAGAGGAAGGAAGTGGGAGATTCCTCAAAACAATGTGAAAGATTTCACTACCAAATATCTTACTGACAGAAAAGACAAGCCTAGAACCACAGGGAACTTCCAAACCCTAGTCCCATTCTTAAATTTTACAGGTTGCTAGAGACACTTTATCAGATTTCCTGTGCAACCTCTTCTGTTCTGTCTCCCACTTCAGAGAATCATTTCTCCCTCCTTAGCCCTTCAAACATGAAGTCCTGTACAAGCTTCTCATTTTCCTGTTATCCTTGTGATATTTCTCATGAGAAGCCAGCATACTTCCACTGTTCTGCATACTATATCCCTTTAATTAATATTGATCTCAAAGGCTCCATTGGTAGAACTATGCCTCTCAAATGGGTAATCAAGGATCTGTTGCTTTAAAGTGATCTAATCTTGAGTTTAATTTTCTGGGTTCAGTTATTTAACTACCAACTTAACTTTCACAATCACAACTTTCCACAATCACAAACTACTTGTGATAATATTGGAATGAATAATATTGGAATGAATAATATTGGAATGAATGCTTTATGAATTTTAAAGTACTTCTATGTTTGAAATTTCTTATTACTTTAGTAAATGTTTATGAAACACCATCGACTTTTTATTAAATCAATGTCCAAAATCAAAACAAAATGGTATCAAGATGTCAAATAAGTTTTCCTGGAAAAAAAGAAATGTCTTTTCTCTCCCAATAAAGAAAAAACTGGCATACAAAAATTAAAGGGGGAGGGAGGATACTGTCCAATACCAGCTTGGTGAGTCGGTGAGTTTACTGTGTAAAGAAAAATGGGTAGGGGGCTCAATGACAGCTATATCACCACTCCTGCCTCATCAATTCATGAGCTGGGCACTATTGAAGATTCCCTTTCAGTTAATTGTGTGTCTTGTGTAATACATGGAAAGAAAGAAGTCTCACAAGCACAAATGAGCACGAGTGAGAAGGTACAATTAATGTGGGTCTCATGCAGGTGATTAGGTGACTCTGATTATAAGTCAAAATAGCAAAGCTCTTAACCCGAAGAAAACAACTGAGCTACATAGTTAACACTTACATAAAACTAGTGGAAAAGGTCGTGCTTATTTAAGTAGTAATGGAGGCAGGAACAGCTTGTCCCCTTTAGTTAACTGACCAAGTTTCCAACATATTCAAAGGAATTCTTACTCATTAAGAATAAAAGATAGAAATACTTCTTGGTTCCATGTCAAGTCGTTCAACTATAAACAGCTCGTACACAATTTATGTTCAGTTTTCTAATATTAATATTAATATTAATTAAATATTATTAAATATTAAATATAAAATTAATATTAATATTTGAAATAGGGAACTTGAGAACACAACACACACAAAACACAGTTTTGTGATAGCAGTAGATGCAGCTAGAGCTCCGCAAGAGATTTCTGTTGCATGTTAGAACAAAGTGGAGGCTGCTTTGAATATCTTGAGCTTCACCTGTCACTGCCTTCCACTCCATACAGGCTCCAGGCCATTCTGACCTGTGTTTCCTCATGGGTGCTGTAAGGTCCTCATGTTCTCCCTAGCATGTAGCACACAGTATGCAGCACCACACACGGTATGGGATCTAAGCTTCAGTCCTTGCCTTGATTTCATTTCCTCAGAGTTGTATAGCATGGGAAGTCAATTTTAAAAAGTTCCTCCTTTTATTTCTGTCTAGTCCCTTCCCTTCATATATAATTCCATATTTAGTTATTATCTTGCTTGTTATTTATATCCTGCATCTGACACTAAATCTGGTGAATGCTAGGAACACACTTTAATTTTTCACCACTGACCCAGGATTTGATGTGGTGACAGCTAGATACTTAATTCAATTATCAGTAAAGAAAAGAAACAAAATCTCAGATGACTACAAAATAAAGTTCACTAGAGAGAACATATGATTTTTATTTTTAACTGAGTATTTTTAGTTTAAAGAATTTTAACCTAACATGCTTTTGTAATTGCCTTCATGAGGAGAGGGCAGGAGAAGGCGGAGGGGAAAGGAGAGAGAGGGGAGAGAGGAGAAAGAATGAATGAAAATATTAACAGGGACATAGAAGCATGCTCTTAAGAGGCTAGAACTTTAATTTTCAAAACTATTGCATTAAATTATCAAATTTAAAATCTGTTCAAATTTATGGGGTCAGAAAGATATTTGCATATTATTAGAGAGAAAATTACAAGGGAGTCATTTTTTGACATGCAATATAAGATTTGGCCAAGTTTGAAGCCACAATAATCTGGATTTAATCTTAACATAAACTACCAGAGAAATGCCCAGTTTGTAAGTGGTAGGATATTAAGATAGGTTACACCTGCAATGTGAGTAATTTTCAAAACATATCCAATAAAAATAAATTTTTATTGTATTAGTTTGGATTTATTAGGAACTCTTTAAGAATAAATTAAAAATAGGTATAATTCTAAATTTTTATTTTCTACGTGTAGTTCATGTCAAAGTCTTCAGAATTTAAAACAGTATAGAAATCATTTGAAATAATGTTGAATTATAAAATGTGAATGCATAGGCTGGCATAAAATTGATTATCTATACAACCAGGCTTCAGTGTCAGAATATCACACATTAATATGTTATATTGCTACTGGGAGGCACTGAAGATTAGGGCCAATGATGGTGGCATTGTTATATATACACATCTTTTATTGACATTATTCCCGAAGCAATTCAGTGTAACAACTACCTAGGTGGTATTTACACTGTGTCAAATTGTACGGGGGAGGATGATGCATTAGATTTCACACAAACATTAGGCCATTTTTATAAGAAACTCGAGCATCTGCAAAGCAGCTATTGAGGGGATACAGGCCCTGAAACTACTTCCTGAGGATACTGAGGGACAGATTCATATACTGACTCCTGTGGAGAACTGATTTATCTGCAGCCAGCCAATCTTCTGTGGAAATGGGCCAATTGTATGTGCACAGATTTAGAAAAGCATTCAGTTGTGTAAGATAATCATAATTAAGGAGTATTCAATTCAGCTGATCAATATACACAGATCACCACCAGAGTGGCAAGGAATTCTGTGGTCTTTATCATTCCAACTCATAAAGTCAAATTTTGACCTTAATCTAATGCAATTTTAGAACTGGAATGGGCTTTCAAAGGTTCTCAGGATTTGTTTATTTTGCTGTGTTAATAATTTCACATTTGCATCATAATTGGATCCTCTAAGTTCACTGACATTTCAGTTGGCTTTAGTAATCATTAAAGGTTTTTCTCTTTAGTCTAAATTTGGGTCACGCTCACAGGGCTGCTCATGTGCAAACAAGCCCATCAGAAAGAACTATTCCCTACATTACAGGACTGTTGGAACATTGAGACACTTCGGTTACAGGATCCTTGTCTCTGCAACATTGTTATAGAGAGGACGGCTGAGTATTAGGCCATTCACCTTGGGGAAAAACAAGGAAGGGTGTTCTGAAACTGTGCTATATGAATCAAACTGAGGACTTTTGTTGCTATGTGAAGGTAGGGCTCTTTAGTTTACATTTCCTAATAAAAGTTTCTAACATGTAATAGTTGTTAGTAGCTAATGTTTCGATTTCTATATGGCATAAGATGGAAGCAGCTAATATTGAAGTAATGGCTAGATAGTCCAGGCAGTTGAGTTGTTCTTTTGGCAAGTTCTAATGTGTCTTGATTCATATATGACTCAGTATTTACAGCAGACAGGGAAGGCTTCTATTAATTCTAAATCTTCTACTTCATATAAGAAAGAACCATCATCCCAGAGGGTCCATTGAACCCTGAATGATTGTCTTGACTCACATTTACAAGGTCACTAAATTTTACACAAAATAAGATGAAAAAATGAGCATTTCATTTGGGAGAACAATATCAGAACTATTCTCCTTAAAAAGAATTTAAATCTTAAAACAAACAAACAAAACAAAAAGAAACCCTTATCCATGGTTTAAATTGAGGATTTTCCATTTCTTTCTTCCTTTCTTTCTTCCTTTCTTTCTTTCTTTCTTTCTTTCTTTCTTTCTTTCTTTCTTTCTTTCTTTCTTTCTTTCTTTCTTTCCTTTCTTTCTTTCTTTCTTTCTTTCCTTTCTTTCTTTCTTCTTTCTTTCTTTATCTCTATTTCTTTCTTTCTCTGCCTGCCTGCCTTCCTTCCTTCCTTTCTTCCTTCCTTCCTTCCTTTCTTCCTTTCTTTCTCTTTCCTTTAGATAGTAGCTAGGGTTTAATATTATATGCAGTCTTTAAACTATTTAGAAGAATTCACACATGAACAACTTTTCAATAAAGAGTTAAATAGGTATTTAGATAAATGGAAATGCTTTCCTTTCTGTATTTCCTGTGAGTCATCACAACCCCACCATTAGCCAGCACTAAATAGGCTCCCGATAACACTGAGGTAAGATGAATGAATGATCAAACAGGTACTTGAAGCCTCAGCAGTTAATCAACATCAGTTTGTATTTTGTAGCAAGTCCCTAATTAAAACATTCATATGTATATTTAAACCCAATTTATTAAGTCTCATAAAACTACAGAACAAGGCAATTTTATCAAACTAATGAAAATGAGTATTTATCAGGGAATGTTATACTTCTTAATCTACTCTTTTTATATGAGTTTTCCCAAGTGGAAATGCCCTTGATATCTGCTGGAAAAAAAAGTGTAATTTAAGAGAAGACACTGAAGCTGATGTTTACAAAATAAAATACAGGCTACAATGGAATTACTTCTAAACTACCATGTAAGCAAACTCTCTATCAGTTAAATAAAACAAGCGCATCAGGATTATAGATGAATCCACCAAGCTTTCAAGGAGACACTAAAGTATATGATTTGGCAGCACACATATGACATACTGATATTTTTTACACAAGACATAAGAAGGAACAAATAATATTTTCAATTTTCATTGTGCATTCGGAACACTAAATGGCAAAGAGCACCCTGGGAATGTGTCATTGGATGATAATAGAACTATTTAATTAGTATTAGTCCATCTTCGGAGGAAGAGCACTTCACAAGTCTTCCAGGGATTTCCTACCTGTGGCTGCATGGAGAGGCTTACTCTCCTCCGAGATTGTATTAAGGACAAATCCTGAGTTGCAACCCAATAACCAAACAAGCAGATAGAGCCACAGGATCTTAAGCCTGCTCTGCTCTTTAGATTCCCTCAGAGTATTACCAGAAACAAATGTTGCTCCCTAAAGCTTTCTGTGCCTAAATTCAGCTCTTTTATTTTAACCATATGTTCACCTAGGATGGCATAGTTTTTGTAGAATTGCAATGAAGGGGTTAGAAGGTACTAGCAATGACCCACCTGTATCTAAGAAATAGAAGTCAAATCTATAAGGGAATATATGTAAGAAAACTGCTCGCAAAAAAAAAAAAAATGAGTTTGTTAAATTTTTACATTTACATTTTTACAAAAATAAAATGTTGGCCAAGAAATAAATTTAAATGTAACTCATCTGCTTCATTGTTTATGAATGCCACATAGATAGATATACCTTGAAATAAAATGCACTAATTATTTCTCTATTTCAGCTGCTCCTTTTCTGAAATTTGCACAGCTCAAAATTGATAGGAAAGATATTTTTAGATAAAGATTCCATGCAAGAAATGCTGTTGATTCACAGAAGACCTCCTGTTTGTCTGTATTAAGAGTGCCACATTTTAAATCTACAACACATACTTCTAAAATATCATTTATTTATACGAAGGGAAATTTGACAAATGATTTAAAAAGTTGAAATTTGAGGTGCTTTTCCCCAGAGTTTAAAAAAATTATCAACTCTACACTTTCATTTTTCTAATAAAACTCTGAATTTCAAAGAAAGATAAACTGTCTGCCACACATTTCTTCTTGTCCAGAGGAGCAAGACTATATACCATTTTAGTCTGTCTTCAGAAAAATGCCATCATTCTACATCTCTCCCACCACAGCACACTGGAAACTTAAAAATTAGTAACAGGTACCTGGACCCCATTTCTAAGGGTCAAAATGGGAGAAAGGACATGCTGGACTCTGCATGTTTACAGGCATATATGGATTTCTTAAGTTCAACTAAGTGAGATGTCTATAGATTGGCTAAGAATACACGCTGACTAATCATAAGAGTTAGTCAGTGATTAAACTCGGAAATATTTTCCCATCTTGAGATTTTACTTCCAATCCACAATTTTTCGGAATCTTCATTTAGGAAACTATAAAACAAAACAAAAGCACCGATAATTCCCCCCATTCATATATCAGTGGTCCATTACAACACACCTTTTCAGCCCCTCCTACTAAGCATGTAGCTATCTACATCTTCCTCTTGGGTTTGACAATATTATATATTTCAATCAATAGAACTCTAGCAAGTATTGGGGATTCAGAGACTTGATGGTGCATGGTAGCATTTTTCTTTCTTGCAGCATTTCAAATGTGCTTCCATGTCATTGATTGTGATACCCAGTGAGGGGCTAGATAGTCAAGTTTCCCTCATAAGTTCAGTAAATAGACAATCATGCAAAGAAGGCTACTCTATACCAAACCCCAACCAAGGTGATATTTGAATGGAGCTGAAAAATTAAGCCTCAGAGTCACTTGGAGAACTACCCAACTGTCCTTGAAGAATTGCCAACACATAGAACTGCATGCTAATAATTATTGTTTAAAGAGCTAATATTGTTATAAATGCCCTTGTTACATGGCAGAATCTAACTGAAACACCACTTTTGCCAGGAAAAAAAAAAGCTCGAAGAGAAGAAGTTTGGAGGTTAAATTTGGTAGTGCTCAAGCTTTACTACACATAGATTATTATGCATGTTTCATTTGTGGTCTTGACAAAATACTAAAAACATATATGTGGGGCAGATAAATTCAATATGTATCACTCCATTGACTATGACTGGAATGATTATAGACCACAGAGGATAAACTACTAATGCCATTTTCCTAAACTAATGTGATTTCTAACTGCATTCTGAATACTCATTCTTAAATCCTTCTATGCTTTCACCCTCATCAAAGAAGCTTCTTTCTGCAACATTTAGAGACTATTACAGAGATCCACATCAGGTCAACATGCAGAGCTTAAGTGCCTGTGAGGTGCCTAACTCCATTTGATACATCTGCAATACAAGCCCTACACCAAGGCAGAGAGATTGTAAGAGCCAGAGGCCCAGTGTACCTGATGCTAGATAGTGTCCCTAAATAATCACAGGGAAAATGAATCCATGAACTCTCAACAACATGATTGCCTGAACAAAACCAGCCTAAGGACAACACCAGTTGACATACCAATAAGGATGGGGAAAATGGCATAGGCCCTACCCATAGATGAAGGCCTACAGGGAGTCAATGGTTGCAAAGTGGGAGAATTAGTTTCCTGCAGATAGAAGCTCCTATATAGGTTGTATAGTCTCAACTGTTCAGCCTTAGATACATGTACATGCAAGCAATATGAAATTGACACAATATGTTGCATATAAATGTATATACGCATGTATATATGTGTAACGATAATGATGAAAGAAGAACACATCTTGAATTAGAGAGTGAAGTAGGACACAGAGGCCCTTGAGGTAGGGATGAGCTAGAAAAATGCAGATGCAGTATTCGTGTATGAGGTTCTTAAAAAATAAAATAAAATGTTAAAAAGACGTTTCATTTTACCTAATCAAGCATCACTGTATAATGTAACCAAACTCAAAAAGAAACAGAATATAAAGGGAACAAAATGTGTTCTAGAAATGAACACTGAAAATTCTGAAAGTGATAAAAGGAGCTGTGACATTTAGTTTCAACTCTTATAAAGGAAACTTTCTTGCATTATTGAAAATCTAAGTTTACCATGGTAACTGCTTTCCTAGGTGTCACTTTTAGTCCTTGAAAATGTACATATGGCTGTCAAGACCTATGTTAAGTACAAAAGTTCTCCTCACCAGCCAAGTGCATTTCAAAAACCAGAGCATCATACTTCTTGCCTGTGAACAGCTCAACGTATTTGTAATGAACAGTTGGATGGCTTCTACGGCATTGCAGCTGTCATAAGGCATATGTGAATATGAAATAAAAACTTTTAGAGCCTATAAAACATTACACAATAACTACAACAATAACTACATGGTATATTGAGTAACTTTCATTATCTTATCTCTGCTACCAATTTCTTTAGCACAAGAGAGCCTGCTGTATGCCAGGCACATGGAGAACTTCAATATTCATGGTAAAAGTTGTTAATAAAACATGTTTCCCGCTTATGATGGAAACCATATTTTTATCATATCTGAGCAGAGAGGAGACAAAAATTTCAGACATTTTTTAAGTTCTTCCAATAAGAAAAGAAATAGGAAAATATGTAAGAAGGTGTCAGATGATATAGAATGTAGCATCAGGGATTTTTAGGGAGGTGACATGTAAGATGAGACCTGAGAGAAAAGAGACAGTTATGTGAATTTTAAGTAGGAAAGATAGCAAACTCAAAGAAGCTTGAAAGCAAATGGAATTGGTCCTCTTATAGTCTGAGAAAGGTCATGCACACAGGTTTGGAAGGTACTCAAGGGCAAGGGTAGTATCGTCACAGCTATTTTTAGAGCTGAAAGAAATTAACATGATTCCAGATGAGAATTTGGAAATATGATAAAAACATACTTGGAAATGGTGATACTTTGGCAACTCTGTAAATACAAATATCAAAAAAAAAAATCAATATGGGATTGAAATAGAAGTCAAAGTGACAGGTTATATGTTTACCAAATCTGTATCTTACTAATTATAAATAGCTTAGTGAAAAATCATGAGTGAATAGATTTCAAATATGGAAAGTTTAGCCAAACATAAGGGAAACGAAATGAGAAACAGAGGCTTCCAAGTGAAATCAAGGAAGTCAGGGCTTGTAGTTGTTGTTTAAAGTAGGTACAAAGTATCAAAAAAAGCACAAGTAATTTAGAAATAATTGCAGTTGTTTCGGTATTTAGGTCCAATTTACATAAGACATACCTAAAATATAATAAGCACCAAATAATATAAATATTTGAAAACCATACTCACACATATCTATGTATCTATCAATCTATCTATCTATCTACATCTTTATATATGCATGTGTGTATTACACAAATCACAAAATGGGTATGCCTGTACATTGTCATTACTAGACTTTAAAGAATGAACAACATGGAGAATTTGATCACTTTTTATTATTTATTATATATTATTAATATATATATTATATATTATATATTAATATATATTATATATTATTAATTATAATATAATTATTAATATTGCAAGCATTTACTATTGTCATTCTTAAAAACTGCTTTTGGATTGCTCGGAATATTTTAAATTGGTTTCTTCTTTTCTTTCCTTGTTATTAGGTAATAGCATGTTTCAAATATTTACATTTTTATCTTTGTGTATGCTGTATATGTGTATGAACATATATTCTTTCCCTACTTGTTTGAGACAGAGCCTCCTGCTCAACACTACACACACCATCCTGGCTGACTTGGGAACCTCCAATGATTCTCCTGATTCTGCCTCCAATTTCATCACAGGAGTGTTGTGGTTACAAACATGTACTTCAGTATTCTGTTTTTCTGAAAGTGCTGGGATCTTAATTGAGGTCTTCATGCTTGCATGGCAAGTATTCTACCTACTAAGATGTTTTCCAGTAAAGTAATTCTTTTCACTTTAAGAAACACATAGACTAACAGTAAAGGGACATAAGACAGCTCACACACACGGAAACCTATAGGTCCTAGTGGTACCATACTTAACTAGATATATAAAACAGACTTTAAATCAAAAACCATAAAATAAGAAAACAAGAATGCTATATAAGAAAAAGAAAAAAAGAGTCAGCTGCTGAGTCTAGCATCAACCTTGTACAAAGGAGACAAAAATAAGAAGAGAAATTTATAGGTCAATGTTCTAATAAACACACTTGCAAAAATCCTTAACAATGACTAAGCAGAATTTACTTGCACATTAAATGATACCATGAGAGTGCAGTATTTATTTCTGGATCACAAAGACAGTAGTTTCTAATACATAATGGTTTTAAGTAACTAATGTTTCAATTTCTATATGGCATAGATGGAAGCAACTAATATTGAAGTGGCTAGATAGTCCAGGCAGGTAAGTTGTTCTTTTGGCAAGTTTTAATGTTTCCTGATGCATGTATGACTCAGTATTTAAAGCAGAGAGAGAAGGCTTCTTTTAACTCTAATCTTCTACTTCATATAAGAGAGGAACATCCTCCCAGAGGGGGCCTGTGTGTGTGTGTGTGTGTGTGTGTGTGTGTGTGTGTGTGTGTAAATTAAAAAGAGGTCATAAATTCAAGAGGAAGCAAGAGTGGGGCATTCATGAGAGGTATTGGAGAAAGAAAAGGGAAGGGGGTGGGTAAATGACGTAATTATATTTTAATTCAACTTTTAAAAGTTAATTAAAAAAGAAAGACCAGAAGACACATCAATCAATCAAAAATAGAATGGAAGCATCCTATGAGGTGTACTTATACCACACAATAGAGTTTTATCATAGAAAATTAATAAGTAATACAATCACAAAAAACTATCTTGCATGTGTTGATTCTATATAGTTCAACTATAAACAATACTAAATAGTTCTTAATATTACTGACACAGTTGATAGAGCTCTAAAGAAGATCAAGGCAAAATGAAACCAAAACTTATGGTCTTGGTAAATTTTGGTTATGAAACTAGTTATCAGGCTCCTAAAGGTTTCAAAATTATCTGTAGTAGTTTCAGTGTTACAGTCGGGAAGAAGTACATCATTTATGCCTTATATATCCTGTAACTATTTTTAATTATAGAAAGAAATGAACACAGGTGCTCTAGCATCAACTTCTTGATGGCATGCCCTTTCTTCTTTAGACACCCCAGGAAAACTCAATTATTGTACATCAACAGCCTTTCCCGGGAAAATAGAAAGAGAAGGAAGGAGATAATTACCTCCCTGCTATCTGTAGATGGGAAGCTATACAGCCCACTGGGAAAACCCAGGTGTTCAATAATACTAAGAGGTGTCTGATTTGGCCAAATTTTCACCCCGGAGAACGGTGTTTACAATACCTGGATTTTATTCTACTTCACTGTCCATTTCTAGAGGAAAGAAATATATTTTGAGCAAAAAATAAAATATTGAAGTTAGAAAATTTGCAGCTAATCTCTAATATCACAATGTTTAAGGTCCTGCCATGCTTCACGTTGCAAAAGGAGCTGGAGGGTGTTTTGAAGTTATTACTTTTCACCCCACATCTTACAAGCATATTTGAATACTTAAGTTACAGAAAATCGTCTTAGTTTTATTTCTGTTGCTGTGATAAACATTGTGACCAAAAGCTACACAGGTAGGGAAAGGGTTTACTAGGCTTACACTTCCAGGTCACATTCCATCATTAGGGGAAGTCAAGAATGGAACTCAAGCAGAAAGCACAGAGCAATGCTGCTTGCTGATTCACTCATTGGCTCTTGCTTGGCTACATTTCTATGGAGCCCAGACTCATCCGCCCAGAGATAGCGATGCCTAACAACAGTCCGGGTATATCATACCAATGCTCAATCAAGAGTCAATCAAGACATGCCATCACAAAGACGCCTACAGACCAGTCTAGTTGAGACAATTCTTCGATTTTGGTTCCCTCTTCCCAGGTGAATTTTGGTTATATTAAGCTGACAATAAAAACTAAGCAAGACAAAAGTCTATAGAAGTTCAAAACGAGCTGTGTTTCAAACTTTTATTTCATCTAGTAGAGACAGGTCAAAAACAGAAGACAACTTTTGCAGATTAGATTTTTAGACTTTCATAATGCAAAACTGATAATGTACCTTTGCCATTGAAAAGCATTTTTTGTTGTTGTTAAAGAAGGACATTGGTCTTACTATTTTTTAAAGATTGTTTTTATTTTATGTGTATGCATGTTTTGCCTGCATGTATGTATCTGCATGATGCCTACACATGGTGCCCATGAATGCCAGAAAAGAGTTCTGATCCCCTGAAACAGAAATTACAGACAGCTATAAGCGGTAATGTAGGTAGGTGCTGAGAACTAAACCTGAGTACTCTGCAAGAACAAGTGCTCTTAACTGATGAGCACCATCAGTATTTCTGGTGAATAAAACATCCTTACTACTGTTGTATAGCTAGGCCAATTATCTTCAGGCACATTTTCCCCTTGTGCCTGTCATTTTGTGGAATTACATTAAATTTTGTTAAAAAGAATTCCATAAATAATGAATTATGACAAAAATTATTTATTACTCACTTAAAAGCCATAAAATATTAAATTCAAAATTTAAGAACAAAAGAGTAATTTCTAATTCCCATTCTTCACAGCAGTTAATAAAGCCATGAATCTTCTACTGGACTGTGGAAAAGAAGATATTCCACTTGAATGTTTCCCTTCTGGCTGCAAAGGACAGGGGAAAAACTCCTTTTCTCCCCAATAACCCCAGAAGGTTAGTAACTAAGGAAAACCTATGAAAGTGACACCAAGAAAAGTCAGGAGGCCAGTTTAGCTGTTTCAGACTCATACTGTGCTAGTGGGGTTGTTGCACTAATGACGCTGTGAATGCTTCCTTAGCCATGCTACTGTCCACCTGGACAATAAGGAGAGACTGCGGACTCATGCAGAACATTCTCATGCTAGCCACGCAGCAGTGACATTCTTTACTTAAGAAGTTCTGCTACGGATTGTGTTTATCTCCTTCTCTTATCATTTTATATCTACTGATATGTGATCTATGATCATGCCATCTCATGAATTACTAAAAATTACCTGCTTTCTCGGTGCATTAGAGAAGTTTGTCAGGATTGAACTTTATCTAGGTAATTAAATTACTTCTGGATATCTGATTTCTTATTATTTGTTATATGATATTTACTAAAATATTATTCTATTAATAATATTGGGAGAAAGAGAGAGGGAGACCAGTGTACAAGATCATCCTCAGCTACATAGAGAGTTCAAGGACAGACTGGGCTATATGAGACCCTATCTCATAAACAATTACAACAACAAGAACAATATGTGTCAAAAAATCATGATGCTAAAGCAATGAAGATAAAATTTTATGTGCTCCGTTTTAATGAAATACATTCTGAAACCACACATATTATTAAAGTTTAAAACTATTTGGCATATATAAATAAATTGAGCATCTAGTGCCTATTCTAACACTAAAAACAAAATTGAACATAATAAAATTAAACTATATGCTACTAGATTTGGCAAGTTACCATTTAAGTTTAGCAGTAACTATGCATTAAAGTTCACATGATATAGCCAAAAATTCATACTGTAAAAATATGAAATTAAATATCCACATCTTCCCAAAAGACTTTCAACAAATGCCATATGTGTGAAGAATATGCTGTAATGTATTGAAAGTGATACATTTCCCTCATCCTTACTTCCAGAGAAAGGAATGCTCATGTTTTTACATAAATTCATACTTACTTGAACAACAGAAATCCCATTAGCTATGGATCAAGAACAATAGGTGAAGTACAAAGAATTTATATTTTATGTCAATACTGTGTCTTGATTGTATATGTGTATGTGTATATGTATGTGTAGTAACATGGAAGCCAACCCTTCCCTTTTCCCTGCCCGCTCATGAACTCCAGGGCAGTAAACAATCTCCAAGTTTGTTTGCCAACTTATTATGTAATGCCTATTCCTCAGCCCAGATGTGTTCTTCCCTATTCCAAACTACCACGCACACAGGGTCACTAGGCAGCCTTGTTTGCCATGGTGGAGATAGTAAGCACAGGTATCAAATGAAAATGCAATACTGGGTACAATTGTTGAAAGGCCCTCAAGCATTCCTAACATAAGGTATTTTGGTGACAGCTCCATAGAGGATGCCCATTAAACCACACCTGAGCAACACTCTATTCCCTCTTTTTACTGCAGACAACTCTGCACAGGCTGCTCTCTGGATTTTCATATCCTCTTTATTTGTCTATGCAAAATAATTCATTGCTGTACCTTGCTTTTACTAAGCACAAACATTGAGGAGAAATAAGGTGCTGCTGAAGGCAGCTAAGAAGAGTGGAGACGCCATGTTCCAAGATCTTGTGGCTACAGTACAAATCTGTGTTTCACTCTCATCATCTTACATTCTCACTTTCTTATGCCAATACCTTAATTTGGGTTTAGGAAGCAATGCCTCTCATCCAATAATGTGCAGGAGCAATTTTGTTTTTCCTTAGGCTGAGGGATGAGCATGATTTTGAAATGATATTGTTTTCCCTCTTCACCATACCTTGAATCTCAAAGAGAGTGAAAAGATCTAAAGCAATTGAGATCTGTGTACCCACCACCCAATGCATCACCCTAAACATTGTCAGTTACGGTACCAAGATCTTCATAGGGACTTTGGTTCATTATCCAATGTCTTAGAATTTTCTTTAATAAAGAGCTATCCTGTCTCATCAATAAATCCTTTTATGGCTTATGTCACACAGAACATTTCTATTAATAACAATCAAACTAGACTAAATGACAATATGATGTAATTATTATTTTTACAGAGATCTATCTGCTCCAAAATTGTTCCTAGTTTGTAGCCACGAGTAGGAGCTATTATAAAATGCTTTTCATGTGTCTTCCAAAAACTTGTTTCATAAGATTTATTTTTAAATAATAATTAAGTTTTTTCTTCTACTCAAACTCTCCTTGTAAACTTTTAGGGAGACTTTGACATAACCTTTTTTAAAAACATTCATGAACTAAGGCAATGGCCAGCAACAATTTTACAATAGAAACCTATCACTTTACATTTCTAGATATTCATTAGAAGATCCATGCTGCTCATTTTGTTCAAATTCAGCCACCAGAAAGGAATTATCTTAGACCATCATTAACAGATGGTCAATTGATGTCTTTTTAAATACTCATTAGTAGGAAGCTGTTAGCATCTTTAATGGACCCATTACATTTTGAGAGGACCCCATTATGAAAACACTTGTTCTTATGTTGAGAAATATCATATACCACAGGATATGAAATGACACCTTATTCCACCTTCTCATGCCTCTCACCTTTCACACTATCCTCAAACTTCTGGCAATAGGTCCTATTCTCCATGTGTGAAGACTTCCATCTGGTTATGCTTCAAAGATTTTTAAAATAGCTATTCAGCATCATTGAACATGCTTCTCAAAGTATCTCATACAGGTGACTGAACTAATTGAAATATATATACATCAAAACAATTGCCTTTAAATATTATGAAAGCTTCCAATAGTAAAGGGAAGCTTATGTTGTCCAAAATCAAGGAATTAAACTTTTAAAAATCTATTAATAATCAAAATTATTGTACATAAAATATTAGACAAAGCATTATAGGTAGCTTCTTTAAAGCGGAAGTAAATTCAGGACCACTGAGATGACTCAGTGAATAAGGGACCTTGCCATCAACCATGACAACTTGATTTCAATTTCCAAAACCCAACATGGTAGAAGGAGAAAACAAACTCCCACAAGTTGTCCTGTGATTTTGGATTGTGTGTGTCCACACACATACACACACAAATAAATATGTAAACTGCTGGCGCCCTAATACCCTGGCAATGAGGTTGAAGTCTGTTGACTTCCCCAGGGGGGAATTTAGGCTTACCAGCCATTCTGCCCCTTCCTCCCCTTTGCTGTAATGGCGACAAAAGTCTTTCATTATGTCTGCATGGCCTAGTGATACCTTAGCTGGCCGGTGTTAGCTGAGAAGGAGAAGCAGCCATTTTTTACTTAAAAGTAATTGTCTTTGTAAAATACCTTGCAGGCTTCTAAGTCCTGGCATGTGTAAAGCTACCCATTCATATTGATAGTAACAGATAGAAGCAAAAAGGGGCCTAGATAGAGAAAAAATAAATACGCACCAAACAGCTAAAAACTGTAAAATAAAAACCTTCTTTGCCTACATGGCACTCTGCTCTGTTTGGGGCAGAAGGAAATATTATTCAACTAACTGTATTAAGTCAAATGTTCTTTCTTAGCAAAACAAGATAACCTCAAAGTTTGTAAGTCTGCAGGAGGAAGGACACCCAGCTCCTCCCCCCTGGACGTGACTACATCTACATATGAAACCAGTTCCTCTGAAGGCCTGAGAAACATCTGCATACCAAAAAACTGTATTTGGCTTTTTAAACCTCTGGCCAAGGCAATTCTCTCTCTTTCTGGTGTGGCCCCTTTCTCTGGTATGTATATTGTAAGTCTCTCCCTCCACTTCTTGGTGTGGTTTTTTCCACTGACAAGGCACATTGCATTGTCAGTCTCTCTCTTGCCCCTCTCTTTCCTTAATATGTATACTGTTAATTCCCCTATTAAAAACGCTCCTGTGCTTTACTTCTAAAGCGTGTTTGTTCCACGTGTCATTTCAAAGCGCGATCATGTGTGTCATTTCCTCAGGTCCCATAAAAGAATGAACTACCCTGTTCATTTGTCATCCTTCATTTTCCTGCGTAGAGTTTCCGTGAACCCATTTGTGGGAAAGGCTGGTTCCCTCCACAGTAAACAGAGATTTAATTCTTAACAATGTATGTACTTAAGATGATCTGAAACAAAGTTATAATTTCTATATACCCCAAAGTGATATCTTTCATCCAGCAAAAGATTAAATATGGCCTTAGTGACCTACACTGGAGACCACCAGAAACTTTCTTTCCTGAATCCCTTTCTCCGCTATTGATGCCAATCACCTGAAACCACATAACATGGTAAAACCTGAGCTTAATAATGGTAGGAAAGCTTGAAAAATTCTTGAGATTTATTATCAGTAAAATGACTCAGCTCAGACCTCCATACTAAATTTTTATGTTTTGGTCACTTTGAATGCAACTACCATGATATGTAAATATTTTTCAGACTTGCTAAAACATTTTTACCAAGTATGAAGCATCTCTGAAATGATGTCAGTTCAAAGATGACCTATATTTCACATACGAGAGCTTTGTAAAATAAGTCACTTGCTATTTGCATTTATTTATATGTATATGGGTAGGAGTGCATGTGTGTTGGCATCATGATTCAGTGCACATGTAGAGATCCGAGGACAACCTGGGGAATTGGTTCTCTTACTCTGTCATGGTGAATCTAGGTATAGACTTGAGCCACCATGCTTGGCAGCAAGAACCTTTACCCACTGAGATCCCAGCATCTCCATTAGTTTTTTTACTAGCATACTAAGCGTTACATTCGTATTATAGCATAACTGGATATCTATCCACCTTTCATAGAATTAACTTAGGTTTCTATCTTTCTCCCTGTTCAAAATCAATTCAAAGTGGATCAACAACCGTAATTTAAAACTTGAATTAATGAAACGGCTGGAGGAAAACACAGGGAATATAATTCAAGATACAGGTATGGAAAAGAATTTTTGAATAAGACTCTAATAGCACAGCAGAAAGGGACAGGAATTAACAAAACACAAAGACACAAAGAATTAGCAAACATGAAATTAAAGTGTCTGTGCAGCAAAGGAAACTATCAGTGATGCAAAGAAACAAAGTAAACAGTGGAAGAAAACCTTTGCCAGAGATATCCCAGACAGGAGTCATTATCTAGACTCTAAATAACTGCAACAATTAAACTAAATGTACCAAAACGATACCAGGAATTTGAAATAGATGTTTAGAGCTTCACGAAGATGCTTTCATATTCTGAGTGTTCTCTTTTGCAGTTTCCATCTGACACATGGTACATATTTCTAAGGCCATGTTTGTCTCTGAATAGGCGATACTAGAAACCTCTCTCGATACTGATGTAACATTACACAGTGGCTGTGGTTGTGGGGCCAAGCGCAATACTTAACTTTCTATGTAGGCTCTACGGTTATAATTCTGTCAGTACGACAGTGTCTTCACCCATGAGTGAAGATAGCTTTTCTGTCAACTTCAGATGATGTAAAATGAGTTTAGAGTTAAGGGATTGTGAAGCACCCCCAAAACACTCATTGGAAAGCAGAAAGTGCTCCGAAAGTACTTTTAAAAGCTGTTTTAACTCCATATATTCCCAAATTTTAATTTTTTATTAAAGTAAGTTTTACTGAAATCCTCATAAGCTAGAAGCCCCCTAAATCTTACAATGTATATTCTCAGCTTCTTCACTGTACCTCACATGAAAATCTGCAAATTTCCTTACCATTTTGGTCTTCATCTCCTTTTGAAGGCTTCCCACATCATATTAAATTTCTACTGAATGAATTAGTATAGATTATCTTGTTAAGCTCTCCTTTCTTAGAGAGGCCTCAATTATGAATTTAAGATGGGAAGGAAGAAAGTTTCCTCTCTGGTATCCAATAGATGACAAAAATAGGATTTGATCTTTCTCCATCTGATATAAAGGTCCATGTTCTGAATCAGAAAGTATGATTTGAAACTGCAGAAGAGCCTGGGCTTTGCTAGACATATGCCATGTTTTGATGACATTATTTCTACCAAGAGAGAATAACTTCAAGATTATCTTCCAAATACCACTCTTCACAAATACTTATGCCTATAAAATGGAAATGCATATTTGTTATTTAAGTTGTTACGTATTAC
Source organism: Cricetomys ansorgei (assembly GCA_026225945.1). Lineage (NCBI taxonomy): Eukaryota > Metazoa > Chordata > Mammalia > Rodentia > Nesomyidae > Cricetomys > Cricetomys ansorgei. The sequence continues at coordinate 5,319,258 of JAMJFZ010001390.1, forward strand.
CTTCGATTTTAGCTATTTACCCAACGAGTTAGGTGGGCATAATATCCTTTAATAGCCAATATCCTAATATCCAAATTATCTTCTCCATATTCTTCACAAAATAAACTCAACCAGGATAAAGGCATGTATAGTTGAACCAATTCTCAAGTTTTCAGTACTCACTCATGTACTTGGACTTGGAAATGTCATGTTCTTGGGTGACAACCTGAAACTAAAGATATCATGGCACAGTAATATTTTATTGATGACCAGTCAGATTTCATTCCCCTTTCCTGTTTAGAACAACTAGAAATTATATTATTTTTTTAAAAAATCCCTTGTCAGAGAAAGCATAAAGACAAAAATAGCCAAGATAAATAGAGTTTCATGGGTAGAAGGCTCATATGTTGTTAGAAGTTGTGGTCCTCATAGGAACAGGCTGGATAGTAAAACCATTCTAAAAGAAGTAAAAATGTCAGGACTCTGAAGGGTAAAAAACTAAAAAGAAGAAAAAAATGCAGGGAATAATGGATCGAGCGTAGAAAGAGGAGAGGTGATATTGGTCTAGAGCAAAAGACCCTGATATAAACAGTAGGCACACTTTTAATCCTGTCATAATGTAAAATGCATTATGACAACCAACTGGACACATTGGAAATAGCTGAAATGTGAGTTCCCCCAGCTTATGACCATTAAATCACACCACCTGGAGTCATCAATGACTGTAAAAGCAGGTCTTAAATACCTGATCGTCCCACAGGGTCAGCTCTGTGCTACTTAGAACTTTGATGAAAATATACAATAGAACATGCCTCAGTGCTCATGTACAGAAATCCAGGACATTCTATTGAATTCAACTCCTTCACTTATGAATTGCCCATTGTGTGTTTCCAAGCTTTGTAACTCCGAGGGATAGAAAGAAGAGTAAGAATTTCTTTTCCCAGGGAGCTAGTGATGCATTCATTCATTAATTTCACACTCAGTGATTTAAATACTTGCTTCCTGAAGATCTGGTGATTTTGAGCATGAGTGTCATGGAGCAGGTAAAAGAAATTCATGGCATTTCACAAGAACATAGGACACAGTCCATTCTAATAAAGGAGAGAGCGTTTTATAAAAAGAAAAAAGAAAAAGTCACTTGAATTTATTAGTTTTCAGTCTGCACCATTACATATATTTTGTAATCCTTATATGCTTAGTTCTTTGAAAAAATAAAAGGCAATGGAAGGATATAGAGCTGGACATAAGCTGAATGGACCACAGGCACAGTAACAGCGATTCTAATGGCAACATCAGTTACTTGGCTGCTTTGGTGTGTTTCTTTATCATTGGTCTACTCAAATCTAAACACTATTTCTACATATTGATTATAACAGAGTATAAGGATCAAAATTTCCTGCTAGCTCATGTGGATTATACTCCCCTTGACTTCCCAAGTCTGTTGATGGAATGAAAGATACTCATGAATTAACATGAACACTTTAAGAAAATCCAGTTTCAGGCCCAGTCCAAATCACATTCCTTCTCTATTGTTATGGAATTTTGTACTTCAGTAAGACATAGCACTTTAAAAGTCTCTCATGACATAAAATGTGTTTTATACTATAATGAAATTGTTCACTACATCAGAAGACAGAGAAGACTATGAGGAACTGATTCTGGGAATCTCTTTCAAAACAAGGTGTCAGGGTGCTTAACTCTCTTATATAAAATGGTATATTATTGATATATTACATACATATATCTTCCAGTATACTATAATTCATCTCTATATTATGAGTAATAACAAGGCATAGTGAAATGCTCACTTTGTATTTTAAGAATATTGACATAAACAAAAATTCATGTTCAGCAGAGATGTAATCTTATTCTGGTATTTGTGACCCATAGTTGTTGAATGAATCTGTGGATACAAAATCTGAAAGTACAATGGGTTAAATGCATGAAAGTTCCACATACCAAAAATATTATAAAACAACATTATATATTTTGATATATTCTTGGTATATAATTTTATAGGAGATAACCTCAATGCTATTGGTAGTCGAACACATACTATATACACATACACACAAACTCACCTATTGTCAAAACCTTTTTCTAGGCATTACCATTGTTTCCTAAGGATGAGTATTTCAAGTACTTCCCAATATCCTAACTCTTTTTCCTATGATATTGCTGGCAAATGGTTTATGAGGAGCCAGTAAGCATTTTCAGTATTATGGGCTACATAGCAGCTTCTGTCATAGTTACTCAGCTTCGCTGGCATAGCACAAAAGCAGTGACAGACAATATGTAAATGAGTGTGGGTGCATTCCAGTAACACGTTATTTATGGACACTGGAGTTTGAATTTCATGTCATTTCTACAAGTCACTAAATGTTACTCTTATGGTTTATTCAATTGCTTAAAAATAACAATATTTTTAGAGAGTACATGGTGGCTCATGTCTGTAATCTCAGCACTCTGGAGGCTGAGGAAGGAGGATCATCAACGAATCAAAGCTAGCCAGAACAAAGTAGTGAACTGTAAGCAACCTGAGCTAAAAGCGAGACTCTATCTCAAAAAGTAAACTGTTAGTATAAAGGTTTATAATAGCTAAACGTGCCTGTTCCTTTCTATGGTCTAATCACAATTCTAAGACAGAATTTTCTGATATAATAAGAGCAGATTTCCTTTGAAAAGTATTTACCTCTTTCTTTGCAACTATTTGCCTGACAAAACTGGAAGTTGTATTGGGCCTTGACAGTTTTTAAATAATACAATTTACTTTTAGGACAGTCTTTATCAGTAATTCAGTAAGGGTTAGCCTTTTCATTTCCAAGTAGGTTCTGATAGTAAAGTCAGTGACTCTACAAAGTGAATTAAGGGTCATCTACATATAAGTACTCAGGGTACTTAGAGAATTTAGTCCCCAAATATCTGGATAAATCTTTAGCTTACTTGGTGTGGTATTTGTTACCTTCTATCTTTATTGCAACATGCCCCAAATTTAAATTTCCCAGTATCTTATTGGTTCAGCGTTCTGGCTTGCAAAACATTTTAGAGTTTACTTATTATCTATTCAGAGGTCTCTTCCTACATTAATCTTCCTTCTCAGGGCAGTTATACAAAACGTGCTTTCATGCCTAAAGTCGGTTGCTGCTTGTATTTTTTAAGTACTAAAGGGAACTGATCACCTAACCAGCTGCTAATTATACTGAGATTCAATGTCCTATGTAGTATATATTTAAACATTATACCCATTTATGTAATTCATCCTCTGTATATTCTATGGAAGATTTCTACAAATCTATTATTTCCTTTTAAGCTTTAGTAGCAATTTCTATTTGAGCCCATAACACAAGTATGAAGGTTAAGATGTCTTAATATCTATAACTGTTATAATATTCTGACCTATCACAATTATATTGTGAAATCATCTGCAGAAAGACAATGTGCCTGTATACATCTGCAAATATGTGTGTGTAAGCTACACATATTTACACAGATGACAGCAGCTTCCAGCACAAAGAACAAAGAATGAAATGTTCATGGATACAACTAGAAACCCTTGGTCAGGTCTCCGCTCTTCCTCATCCTATGTCTGTAATCTTTAGCACGTCAACTGACCTCTCCACACCTTAGTTCCTTCACACACACACACACACACACACACACACACACACACACACACTCACACACACTCACACACACACACACTCACACACAATGGAGATAATGAAAATGACAATGGCATGCAGTTAATGGAACTGTGAGAACTGGTTAAGTAATGATTTGATGTTCACAGGAAAAGGCTTGATATCATAGTAGCGAAAAGGAAGTTCTGCTTATTTTTATTATGTGTCATTCACTGTATTTCTATGTGATTCCGATTTGCTGAGTCACCATATCTGAACTCACAATAGCCTGGGATTTTTGTCTCAATAAGTAAGCCTTTCAGTGATTTAGTTGATCCCACCATCTGGAAGCTTGCTGCTAGGAACCCAGGGTTCTGGCTGCTCTGAATTTTGTCAGGTGTTCTTTAAGAGACGGACAAAATGGTATGCAATGCCCCACTCTCAACACACATATATACCTTGAACAATACCCAAGAAAACAACCACCTTCAACTTATCAGGCAAAAGTAACCAAGAAGAACATGGACTGGCCCACTGAGAATAATGATCTAATCTCTGCTATATGAGAGCCATAGGAATAAGCTCCCAACCAAAAGAGCAGGAGGAATAAGGCCCAGAGCAGACAGGATCCACAGATGGCCACTGCTATTCAGAGTTCCCTTTGCAGAGGACCCTTTGTGTACATGGCAGGCAAGTCACTTTGGCTTCCTGCCCCTGTTGAAAGGCCACGGGTCCTGCACATTAGGTTATCACTCCTGGTAGTCACCTACATTGCAATAATAAAGATCTTTTCCCTCTGTATTTGCTCCCTCTTATATGATGAATGTGCCAGACTAGGTCAAGTTAGGGAGATTTAACAGTGAACATGCACCCAGTGTTCTTCCTGTCACAGGTCATTATCACCTAGTATCATTCTACATTAAAAAGGCCCATGTAACCTGGAAACACAATGCCACTAAACATAGAGATAAGCAGCAAGTCTGTTATCTGATGTCTGACTTTCAGTATCAAACAATGACACATAGAGGGATTTATGGAAAGGCATAGGTTGGGGCCAAGAAGCCAAAACTTTTTGTTTCATCTCTACTACTTACACTAGAGACTAAGCAGGCCAGACACCAGGATACCACGTCCAAAGGAAAACCTGTAATATCCACTTAACCTCATATACAGCACCACTGTGAAGAGCAAATGAAATACAGCACGTGGGAGTACTTAGTAAATATGACTAAATGTCTTAACAACATTTTCTCTAATAACTAAATTGCTCTTTGTTCTCTGCTCCTTGTCTTGAGCACAGAAGTAATTTCTTTCTGGGTCTGAGATTTCAGTTCTATATTAGAACAGCAATTATCTTATGCTCTGTTGTCACCCCTCATGCCAAGTATGCTACATCCTCTTACCTCATGTTCTTTGCTATTTCCTCATTTTTTTGTTCTTCCTCCCTACTCCTCTCATCCCCGAAGTTTCTTCATTGACTTCCCTGCTCATTTTGTCTTCTAATTGGTGGTTTATTGCCTCTCTGGAGTCAGAATCCTATCTTTCCTCTGTATCACAGGCAGTGGTTCCATTGCAACCTGCTGGCTGGAATGCTCAGATCTTAATTTCATCTTGGCATTTGGTCTGCTCCCCAGCATTCAGCACAGCGGAGGAATCTCCCACCTTTGCTTCGCTTCTGGGCTTGGCTGCCTTCTGAAGGTTCAGCGTTGTGGGAAGTCTCACTCCAGATAATTAAAAAGGCTAAATTTCACAGCAGCACATGTTCTGCAGTAGCCTCTCGAGTTTCATTAATGAATTAGTACTTTTTGCTCCTTGAAAAATGAAGCTAAAACTACGGAAAACCCATGGCACCACCTCCTGCGGTACATGGATCTGAAATAGAAGGGTGCCGAGGAATGCCTCAGAAATCAGGCAGGAGAGGCCAGAGCACAGAAACAGTGTTTTCTTGCTAGTCTTGTTAAGTCCAGTCATGGCTCAACCACTTGGCTAATATGTGGCTTCTAGAAAGTGTTTAAGTGTTCTCAAGGTAGGATCTCTCAATCATGGAATGAATGCATTAATATTTGTCTCCAAGAGATTTGTAAGGAGGAGATGTACACAATAAGCACAGTGTACTCTTGCTTTTTATTATAAGAACTATAAACATTGCTCTAAAATTCTCATCAAGCCTGATTTGCCCAACCATGGCTACCGAATATTTCTGCAGGCCCATGTGTGCTGGCTTTTGGATGCCGCCCACCACATAAATATTCTAACTGAACATCTAAAAATTCCTTCTGGTGAATATAAGCATAGTATGGAACATACAAACAAATGCATGTGTGGCTTGGAAAACATCAGTGTCCAGGTATGTCAGTAAATATCTCAAGGTACTGAGAAGGCATGTGGATTCTAGAGTAAAAACAGATGCCTATGAAGATAATGCTACCAGAGAAATGGCAGGGACATATTCTAGGAAATATGATTTTGATGCAATTTGAACATTACAAGGTAGCCTTACACAAATAAATTGGCTATCCTATCATTACTCCATATAATTAATTTCAAGGACTTATTGTCTTATATGAAGGTGACTATTGACAAATATAATTACTGAATTCATGATTGTAAGTGTTTGACACTATCTTAGACGGTAAACAGGTATACCTTGAATCCTAGCACTTGGGAAGCAAAAGGATTACCTTGAGTTTGAGGCTAACTGAGACCACTCAGTGAGTTCCAGGCCAAAATGACCTACACAATGAGACTCCATCTCAGTAAAATACAATGAATAACCAAAAGTAGCTGCCTGGTTCTATGTACCAGTTTGTTTATTTGCAGTGTCTAATGAGTGTCATAGAGCATTGAACAGAATAGAATTAGCAATCTTGTGTCATCTGAGCCTTAATTCTACATTCCGATACACCCTTTAACCTTCATTGAAGAAAAAGAGTGGGAGAATGCTGATGGCAATATCAATTATGCACACCCTAAAATGAGGGCATCATCAAAAGAGAATATCGAGATAACCCACTGTGCCCTCTCACGATCCGTGCCATAAGTGGCTTTTCTCTTAATGTCTCTTTCGGTCATGAGAGTGCATCCTAGCAATCTGCCTGCAAATCAGTCTGAAAACACTCGTATCCAAATAAAACGATTATTGAAATTGTACTTCATAGAGTTATCAACGGTTAAAATCAGCTCTGATTAGTGTGCACTCAGGCCATCCCAGCAGGAAAAAAAGATCAATTGGAAACATCGATCACTATGTTTTATTTGGCTGTCAGAGGTAAATTAATCAGGAATCACACATGACAGTTTTTACAGAAACAGACAAGAGTGTTTACCTGAACTCATGCTAAATTTAGACATTATCAAATTTACCTTAACAGAAAACAAAGAATATTAAATGCAAATCTTTCAAGGAATGGTGTCTACTCTTTAGTACTTTTAGACATATAAATGGAATTCTAATAGTTCTTTAATCAGTGAATCAATTTTATACTAACACATTTATAAACTCTGTGTGTGTTTATATGTGTGTGTGTGTGTGTGCTTGTGTGTGTGTGTGTGTGTAAGAGAGACAAAGACAGAGAGAGAAACTGAGATGGAGGTTTTAGTAATACAAGTTTTTATGTGCACTACACATATAAGACTGAGGCTCAAAGAGGACAATTTAAATTTAACTACATTCATTGCAAAGTAAATTCATAATTTACATACTCAGAATCTTCCAAGACTCTTACAAATCATGTATGATGCCAAGAGAAGGAAATTCAATAGATAGAAACTGAACCCATTTTTAATGTGCTATGCAGCCAAACCTCCAAGTCTCTAGTATCCACCCTTAAGAAATACCCACATATTGTAGATATTAATGATGTAAAAAACAATAGAAACTCAATAAGCAATAGCAAAGAGGAAAGACCTCAGAGGACGATGCCACAGCAACTGAGAAATGCTACTGAAAATGTCGCATTAGTAATTAAGATGAGACTACGGTCTTGTTTATGGCTTTTAAACCAGTACGTCATTATTTCTCCTCTGTTGGATTCAGATGAAATGGTCTTAGAACTGAACTCACTATTAAATGAGACATGTACTCTGGCTCTTGTGACTTTTAGGCTGAGCTTAAGAAATAAGTTCTTCATCAAGTATGCATACAATGTCCATGGATTCAGATCTGACTGATATTCACGCACAAGTAAGTCAAAGGACCTGGTGATCAAGGAGCTTAAGGATGTACAGGGCAGGCGGTGACAGAACCTGACTATATACAAAAATAGTCCCACCTACTGCAATGAGAAGAGTCCAGTAACATGGCCAGTGTGATACCTGACTAATTTATCATGTTAGGTGTTCAAGGAAGCACTACAGAAAAAAGCAAGAACAGGAAAGAAAAACAGGAATGAGAGGTACTGTCTTCTAACGTTGATCCACCTAAAGATAAATGTGAGCCACCACAATGAGAGCTGGGAGGGACGGAAGGGATGTCAGGTCAAGGCAGAGTTGATAGAAACTGCTGAAGGAAAGCAATCAAATTCTAATCACAAAAATGCAATCTCAAAGCTCAGAAACTCTTCGTGAATATCACATTCAGAATCCAAACATGTTCCTGTGATCTCAAAAATTTTCTTTACGCTAAAGTGAGAAGGCAGATGAAGGCCAGTCCCTCCACTAAAGGGGTGTTGGTTCAAGGGCAATGAGCTAGTTAAGAATGTCTACAACCTCACTCTGAGTATCATGCACCATGGACACTAAAGGCAAAGGCTGCTAACTTAAACCTCTGAGTTGTATTCATTCTTTGTCACATAGGTGCTGACATGGCCAATGTGGGGAACCCTGAGCAGGTAATGGAGATATCAGAATCTTCAGCTCACTTCTGCCTCATCAGTTTCATTTTTGAGTCAACTATTCCTTGCCTTTATGTCACCAATGGCACCCTCTGAGTGTTCAGAATATAGAAATCTCCAAAAAAATAATTTGTGTAACATAGTAATAATGTGTATATGTGTTCAAATAGATTGAGGTATGGTTAGCAACTTTTTGAAATTTCACTGAGACCAGGACTCGGAGATTCCATGCTGTCCCAGTAAACAGAAGTACATGTGCCTTTTATCTCCCACATTCATGTTAATACATCCCAATAAATACTTTTTATTCCTTAAAAGAAGGTTCTAACTTAAAATATTAATATTTCGTTTCAAATATGCAATTAACTGGCAAGTTTGCCGGTCCAGGTGGAAATGCCCAGGAGGCACTATTAGGAAAATAAATTAATAAAATCTAATATATTTTTACAACAATTTAAAGGTTGTGTATTTGGTCCCTACAATATTTCAGAATCATCTCTGATATTAGAATTCTTATAGGTTACAGTCCCAATCTACAAAACACTCCTGTCTAAGACTCTGGATAGTTTGAGGAAGATGAGGGAAGTGGGATTGTAAGAGTCAGAGAATCAAGAAGACTGCTGTGATTCTGTGTCTTCTAGTAATGACAGAACTTGCGCCCATAGAATCTCACCAATGTGACTCCCCAAATGTGAGATGAACAAGGACAACATCACTGAACATGCCAAAGTGAATGGAAAAATCCTGTGAGGCCTCAACACTACACAAAAATCTATAGACAACTTGAGGAAAGGTGGGAGCAGACGAGATGGTCTCCCCAGAGACAGAACACCGACTGTTTGTCCAGAACCAAACTGTCAGCCATGAGAACATGCATACAACTAAAAGTATGTGGACCGAGCAGGTTATACTTAAGACTATCTGTGTACATACATGTATGAGAAAAGAGACCTTAAGAGAGTTTGAAGGAGGAAAGGGAAAGGAGAAATGCTGGAATTATATTATAATCTCAAAAATAAAGTAAATCCTTACAGACTATGTAAATGAGGACAAGTTTAATAGAGAATTGAAATGAAGTATGGCGGGTGTTCTAATGAAGGCACCACTAAATAGAGAACAACGTCATGCAGCCTGGGATATTTCCTGCAGCACTGGGTGACAAAATGAATACTGGCTCCTTATTCGTACTGAGAAGGAAGTACAGAAAAATGATTAATAATAATAGTAGTAATAAATAAATGATAGTAGCGCTAGGCTGGAAGTAATTCTGCATTCAAGTCTAAGCAGTACTCAAAGGCTAAATGAGTAGTACACACATGTTCTGTCTCTCTGTCACTCTGTCTCTGTCTCTCAATAAAACATGAACAAATATCTCTTACACCTCTCCCAACTATACAAATTTCAGAGTATATATATATATATATATATATATATATATATATATATGTGTGTGTGTGTTTGTGTGTGTGTGTGTGTGTGTGTGTGTGTGTGTGTGTGTGTGTAGAATACATGGAAAGGCCACTGTAGCTTCAATTTCTTCATCTCTTAAGTGAAGAAGGTAATTCCTGACCTATACATTCAGAATAAAGAAAGATAAGCTAGAGGCATATACATATGAAGTGTTTGATAGGACCACTTAGTCATAGCAAATGCTCTTAAGAGTTATCCTTATTGTGATTATAACCCATAGGTAGGCATTATTCTAGACCGTAGAGGTAAAGCAACTGGGTCATGGTAACATTAGTTACCTAAAGCCACAAAATGGACTCATACCAGAGCTTTATGATTTGAGGATTTTTGTATGTCAGCCATTTTAAACTTTGAGTAACAAAACAAGAGTAGCAAAAGATCATCTATTTCTCTATTAGTTTTATCTGATGGCCTTCATATAAGTCACCATGAATTATTTTCAGCATTTTATTTTTATATGTCATTCATATTTTCTACATCTGTTTTGTGTTACATTATAGTTTATTATTTATATACCATTTATATTAAATTGTGCTTTATAGTATCAATATTGTATTCAGTATGATGATGGTAGAATATGCACAATTAAAAACGTTATGAACTTTTAAGTGGATAATTGGTTATTTGCATGGGGTAAAGAAAGAATGTCACCCTGGAATTTATTCCTCAATGACATCTCTCAACAAGTAAATATGCAGCCTTCCTAGGCAGGAATAACGAAGATAATGGAGAATCTAAACCAATAAGAAATAAAAAGCAAACCCAAGAGGTTCACCCCTCCCTGAAAATGACTTTCTAGCAAGAAAGAAAGATGAAAAAAATTCATTTCAACCCAGTGAGGTCACTGCCTATGCAAGTGTGTGGGTCCTTCCCAGGATACTCTTTGCTGTGTTAAGAAAGTCCAGAGAGGTTGTCCTGGGGAGGTCTCCAGAATCAGACTCTATTCTGTATTCAGTGGATGTTAACTGGACACCTGTTACAAGGTCTGAACCACGTGGATGTCCTATTAATACACTGGGATGAGAGCCCATTCCCTAATTTCCACATGCCCACATACAATCAAGCAAACTTCAGCTTAATTATGGGAGGAAGATTCTAGAAGAACCCAGACTGTGTACCTCATCTCACAGTCTTTTTTCATTCACATTTAATTTAATTAGAAATAGCTTAAATCGAACTTCAGTGGAGCAAAGCGACAAAACAACCAGAAAAACACTATTCACTAATAGGGTAGATTTAGGTCGATGTTTCCTAGCACAGTAAACATAAGCCTAAATGCTGCTAATTAGAGGGAGTGTGAAGCCAGCCGAGAATACCAAGTTCCCTGGAAGTCCTGTGGGGTAAGTACCACACTGCAGAACATGAGGCAAATCACATCAGAAATGCTGCCCATACCCAACATGCCCGAGCTCACTCTGTATGCAGTGGAGAGTCCTAGCTTTATTTTTCTAAGATTCTCTATTTATAGTTTCAATTAGAATTCTGAGATTTGTATCATTCACCTTTGCCCTAAACCACTCAATTGAAAAATTCCAAAATCCTTTCTTGACTCATTGAGACAACAGAGAACCTTCATTTCTTGCTATTCCAATTTGCCACAGGAGCATGGGTAAACTGGAATGTTGGTCGTTAGTTGACTATTTAGAGAAAGCTTTTTAACATATAATCTCAACTCCTTCCTTGAACATCTTTGTTAACAGATGTGTTCCTAGGTGAACGAAAGAGAGGATTCCTTCAAGGATAGTATTAAAGCTGACTAGATTTCTTTGTTTTATTAGAAGAAATTGAACCAAGATACTTGAATTCTGAGATGAGGTTGCCTAATTGTAAGACAGCCCAGCTGCCTGTCTCTTTCCTCAGGTTGTAGTGGAGAGTTCAGAAGCATAGGATAGAGTCGGAGTTCTTCTGGAAGAGATCCATATCACTTTAAACTTTTAGATCCTAAGTTGGACACAGTAAGCAAATCATTGGCTTGAGAAATAACAGACCTAGGAAAGTAAAGGATTGGTTTGGCTTATCACTAAGTGTTGATTGAACTCAGGATTCTATGTTGTGTGATATCATTAAGTTTTCTTCCTGTTCTTAAGAGACCTCGACTGCTACTGCTGTCTTCTTGTTAATAAAATCAGCATTTTGTTCATCACTTATTCATCCAGTTAAAGTTCATGGAGCATTTCACTTGTTCAGTTCAGAATGAAATCATTACAGATCACTGTAGGAAAAGGCAAAACAGCCATCTTAGCCTTCTTGGCTATTATAACAATCTTCCCATCTGCTGGGAAGATTATAAACAAAAGAAAATTGCTTACAGTCGTGGAAGCTGTAAAGTATAAGTTGAGGTGTCAAGTGTTTGAGGAGCCAACTTTCCAGATCACAGCATGGAACCTTCTCACTGTGACCCACATGAGAGAAAGGGGCACATCTCTGTTTCTCTTGTTTATATGGACATTATCCTAAGCCAGGAAGGGCAGATTATCATAGCCTCATTGTTTCTCATTGGCTCTACTCTGAAGCACCAATACATTGGTGATCACATTTCAGCACAGGATCAAGCCAAATCCATATACCAGCCCAAGCATTTAAAGTGATTTCACTAATCCACCAGGCAAGGAGAAGAGAATAGTGTCTGAGAAAAGGCACCACTGTAGGGCATCAAACTGAAAACAGTGTTGAGCAGGAAAAGAACCAATCTTCAAGATTAAAAACTAGCTAAGGGGACATATGCAAGTTACTTAACTTTCCTGGAGTTTGTTTCCTAACCACTAAGGCTTGGTTTCAAGTCATGTGATCTTCATTATCCTGTCTGTGCCTTTTTTTTTTTTTTAAGAAAAAAAATTGGTGTATTTTATTATCTGTGATTTTTAGCAATACTTTTATTAATTCTTTGAGAATTTTGTTCAATGTATTTTGAACATAATTCCCCTGCCGCACCCCAGTTCCCCCATTACCACCCTCTCCACTGGACCCTCCCTTCCCACCCAACTTTGAGATTACTTACTTTTTATTTTCTTCTTTCCCCAATGAGTCCAGGTTGTTTTCGTATTGCCCATCTAGTCTCTGAAATGAGTCCTGCCTACCAAAACACCCTCTCAATCTCCCTCTCCCCTCCCTGCCCCACAGCAGGCATCAAATTCCAATAGCTCTTCAGTGAGTGACAGTATTTTTGTATGCATCTACTCTGTACTTGAATTTTATCAAACTGGAGCCTGTACATTTTTTTTATATTACAATCACATTCTATGATATTTTTACTTACATGATTGATTTTTATTAAAAATATTCCGTTTAAAACTTTAGTACATTTTGTTCTATTGACAACTTATGCATGAACCCTGTACTCTGATTATTGCTACCTTTACCCTGTCTTATCTCTCTCTCAATGTTCTTCAATGAATCCCTCTCACACATTCCTGTCTTCCTGTTTTGCTATATGACCCACCGAGTTTAAACAGGACCTTCTGTGTGTCCCTGGGTTTGCTACTATTCCCTGCAGTGTGGTGGGGTATTGTCAGTGGTACGCACCTTCAGGAAATATCTGCCTATTTTTTGTGACTCTAAGACCTACAAGATGCCAAGAATCGTCTGGGCTTGACTCTTGAAGTATCTTTACTTTATGTCTTCTGTTTGGAGAATGCCAGTCATTTCCAACTTTGCATGACTGACTCTCTGAAATCATAGTATGAGCTACTACATTGAGTCATGCAATGCTTTTGGACTATTACTTAATCAATACTGCCTTATCAGAGACTTCCTTGCATCTTTCAATGGCCATTGCTTTTTCCTCCTGCCCTAACATTCCCAGATCTTATTTTCCCTTCAAATTAAGATGATGTATACCCACAAAATTTCAAACTGGTTAAAATGTTGACCTTAAGCAAAATTCAAATTTTTACCCTAGAAAGAAACATGACAGACAACCACAGGATGTCCAATTAGCATTACCAGTCTCCTCCCAGAATAGGACACAAGCATACCTACACCCCTTTCTCATTCCGTTAGCATCACAGTCGACATGAACAGTTTGGTTCCTAAGGTTGCCTCTACTCTCTTGCCAGGGACTATAGAGTGACCTCTGTTAGCTTTTCTCCCATCTTCTTTACAAAATCACTCTGACATTCTATTTTCATCTCTGCTTCCCAGTGTCTAAACCACTGGAGCTGTGACCTTTCTAGCAAATGTAGCAATGGCATCAGCATAGCCTCAGATTGAAAAATCAAAACGCAGCCCATACATGGTGTAATTATTCTGTGTGCTCAGAAGTGCTGTCTGCACTCTCGGAAGGCAGATAATTGGATTTCAGATAACTGTTAAAAATATGCACCTTCCACCTGAGCCCTAGCAGTTTATTTTGTCTTAGGAAGCCCAGAGAAACTTGCAACTTCATGTTGCCTTCAGGGTCCTTACACATACACTGTCAGCTGTGAGTCCTTCTTGTTCCATCTCCTGAAGGTCTCCAGTCAACTTCTATCATCTCTCAAGAACTCTTTGCACTGCTTGCCATAATAACCCATCTGGACAGTCGGTGCTTCAGTCGAGCAGCCACACATCTCTGCGTTCACCACTTTCATCCCAAAAATAAAATTCTCTGATTTCTCTGATCCAAACTTCATACCTCTCCTCTAGCCCTCCCTCCACTTGTCTTCTCCATGGTCACCAGAATGCCTATAAAAGTACAATTAAACTTTCCCCTTCACTGTCACTATTGTCAAGTAGGCATGCTAACCCAAATGATTTCTTTTAATTTTGTTTTCTTTCAGAAGCTCATGGAGTGCACGCTGGCCTTTACTCACCACTATGTAGCTAAGAATAAACCTGAAATCCTGATGCTCCTGCCTCTGCTATCTGTGTGCTGGGATCATAAGCATGAGCTATAACACAGAATTTTCTGCAGTGCCAAATTCAAACCCAGGACTTTGAGAATGCTAGGAAAACATTCTATGTACCTAGCTTAAAGCAATTTAAGTTTAAATTAAATACAACATTGAAAAAAATCAGATTTCTAAGAGATCTAATAACACTGGATCACGTTTCTGATATTGTCCAAGTTCACTGGATCTGAACAGTGTCTGCCCCTTTAAGAAAGAACAAGCTTTGTACTTTTTTAAAGATTGATGTCTTCTCATGCAGAGCTGTGTATCACAGTGCTGACATAGCTTCAAGGAGCAGCACGTGTATATCTGGCTGGCTGCTATGGACATTTGATATTTGTGACATCTTACTGTGCATCTTAAAGAGATAGCAGAATAATAAATTAAAGGTTGAATTAACTTGTTTTAGGGCTCATGTAAACAAATATAAACTTGTGGTGTGTGGTTTTCTTCATAGATATGCTAGGTAAAGTCTTATCAACTTTACATGGTCTTACTTCTGTAAGCACTCAGAGTACAGAGAATATGAGAGGAAAATGACCAGGAAAACATTAAGTTCAAGGTAACTTAATGAAACACTTTTCATATCATCTTCTAAACTGATTACTAACACAAGGAAAAACATTGAAGATGACTTAAATTTCAGAGATGAAAGTTAACTTAAGGCCTGCTTACTGCTTCAGTTCATTCACTGGTTCTCAACCTGTGGGTCACGATCATCAAAAAGCATCAATTTCTGATGGTCTTAGGAACTGAGACAATGCTCAGCAGCAAAATTGCAGTAATAAAGTAGCAACAAAAATAATTTTATGGTTGAGGTCACCACAACATGAGAAACTATATTAGAAAGGCATTAGGAAGCATTGGGAAGTTTGAGAAACACTACTCTAGATCTTCATAGAATTTAAACAGAAATTACAGTTATGCAATAGAAACTTCAACTCAAATGATTAACTGTATTGTTATAAAAACTGCTTTTAGAATCATGATTGGATTTTTACTAAAGCTTATAATAAAGTGACATTAAAAATAAAGCTGAGACAAGTTAACTTACCACCATTAAACATCATGTTTAATTTACTAATAACATTTTTTTAGAAATTTGTGTGTGAGAAAGAAAGAGGTGTGTGTGTGTGTATGTGTGTGTTTTGCTGGAAATCAAACCCACAGTCTTATATATGCTAGACACGTACTGTATCACTGAGGTATACTACCAGACCTTTGGTTTTGTGAGACACAGTCTTGCTATGTAACTCAGGATATCAGGATTCTATGTAGCCTAGGTTTACCTTGAACTTAGACTTCTCCTGCTTCCATTTTTCAAGTACTGAAATGATATGTATATACCACAAAGATTAGCTCTATGCAAATTTAACATAGCTTCAAATTTTCCCCATTAATTACAGTCAATAATGTTTCCTTCCTGTTAGCAAGTTGGGAATATCCTCTTATGATAGTTTGGAGACATCTTGTGTGTCTAGAGATACTGTAACTCACAACTACACCTGAATAATTCTAAGTCATACTTTTATAAAGCATTAGCTGTTGGCTGCCATTAAGACTAAATTTTAAAAATTCTGGAAAATAAACAAACATTACAAGATAATAATAAACATGTTGCAGTTGAGAAGTGGAATTATAGAACATCATCTCGTTTCTTACAGCCAACCCTCAAAGCAATTTAAAATCCAATGAATACTCTGGGAAGAACTACTCTTAATTATCAGATTCAGGATTCAACATCAAAAGGACTATATATAATAAATATAAAGAAGTAATCTTCTTACAACTTGTAACTAAAATATTTACTCATGTGCACGCTGAAAAATTGAGAAAGATTTCTAGAATTTGTGCAAGGGAGAATGATCAGAAAGCAAACATTTGACTCACTTCACCACCGGCCTGCACAGGCCCTAAGAGAACCATCATGTCCCACTTAATTGGTCTTTGCAGTGCTGTTAGTCTAACTACCTGCTAAGAATAGTGTTCCCATTTATTAACTACGGAGGCATCTCAAGAGCTTTGCATCTGCAACAAGGGTAGAGCTATTATTGTGAATGTGGAGAGGGCTTAGGAGATTGATCCAAACGGAATTGCTTCAAATAAAGTCAAAAGGAAACTTTGTGCACTTAAGATCGAGGAATAGCTTGGAGAGTTTAGAAAGGCTTTAAATGTTTTATACTTTAGAAATCTATAATTTCAATAATGGTAATATTTTTCACTACTTTTTCTAAAGGAATGTAAATTATTTTATCTCACATAAATAAGCTTAAAATGTTTAGAATAGAGAAAAATTATTATACCAGAACCTCTTATGCATAAGGATCATGATTGGCTTATCATGCATACTTTCCTATTTCTAGCGACAATAGCATTTCCTTTGTCTGCAATAGGAAATTTATACCCTAAGCTTTTTCTTAGATGCCCACATATACAACTGAATCACGCACATTCTCCATGTACACTTAGGCATGATCGTGGCTCTAATATTAAATTGCTACCATCTAAGTCTTGTTTGCTAGACACTGAGACTAATTAATTTCTCCCCTCTACAGAGAATTCTGATATTCTTTCTTATCCACAAAGCTGCCTGTTCCTCCCACCCAGCCAAATGCCACCTCCTTCTACAACTTTAGTGCCACAAATGGCAAGTACATTTTCCAGTGCAATAAAAAATGATCACGGATATCAAAACTAGGGCAGATGCTAAACGTATGTAGACATTAAAGATTGAATCTTTTCTCACCCATCACTGATGTGGTAAAGTTCTAGACTCTGCCTTGTCCTCTGAGTATTTATCCATGTTAATTTTAGCAAGACTTTAATCTTTCAAATAGTACAGAGGTTATCATTCTTCATTAAACACTATTTTCCCCGAAGAATAGGAATAGCAATGATGCTTTGTTTAACAAAAGCCACTGGTTTCAAGGTATAAAAATTTTTCCATATGTGTGGCTTCCTACAATAATTCTAACTCATAGGTCACATTTAACAAGTTTTATCACTCCTTCCCTCTCTTCCCACCTATTACATTAGCATTCTTCTGCTCGGTGTTTAAACTATGAAGAGACTCTATTTCCACCACCTGCAGCACCATCCGATGCAACTCCTCCATCTCCTTATCAGACTCTTACAGTGAGTGCTAACTGTGTTCCTCCTCTAATTCTTGATGAATAAAGGGCATTATAGCCTTTCTTTAAAGAACAGATTGGCTTATATCATTTTGTTGTTCAACAATTCTTTTTTATAAATTGTCAGGCAACACCTGTCCACTGGTGTAATAGTGGTATGACCGCTGTAGGGTAACCAATTGCTTTCTTATTGGATTTAAGGCATAATTCTGCAACATAATACCTAAAGGACTCCCTCTGTTTGGTACTGTCCGTGTCCCCAGTACTACATTTCCACCCTCCACAATAAGAGCAAAAGTGACTACTTAGACTACAGTTTGCATCACACTGACAAAAGAGGGTTCTTTTGAAAAGTTACTCTTTAGCAAATGCACCCCACAGTTTTGCCATGTGATTGCTAGATAACTTTCAGGAAGACATATACATGGCTAATTAATCTCAAAGGTCAAATCCCTCTTTTTCAAAGTGTTTATTTCACATTTCATGTTGAATACTCCTGTACACAGCAGAAAATACTAGCATTCTCCTTGCTGCCTGTTAAGAGTGACCATGGGACCTAAACCTGAACAAATCAAATCAGATATGTATTATCTCTTCTCAATTAATCTTTATCAGCATAAAGGTTGTTTATTAACCAAATAAGAACAGCCAATGCTCTACTATAGTTTCTCTTATTCAGATAGTGCAATGATTCAATTTGGTTATCAACTTGACTGAATTGAAAAGCACTTCAGATACTATTAAAGCACATCACATTGAGGGTGTTCCAGAAGGAACTATTTACGAAAGTGATTCTCAAACTTCATAATGCCGTGCCGTGATTCTTTAATACAGTTTCTCAGGTAGTGGTGATCCCCAACCATAAAATTACTTTTGTTGCTATTTTGTAACTGTAATTTTGCTATTGTTATGAATTGTAACGTGAATGTCTGATATGCAGGTGGTCTTGGGCAACCCCCGTAAAAGAGTCATTTGACTCCCAAAGGGGTCGTGACCCACAGGTTGAGAACTGCTGATCTAAAGAAAGAGCCACACACTGGATGTGGGCTGGACCATCCCATAGGCTAACGCCCCAGATGGAAAAAGCTAAAAAAAAAGTCTCCCAGCACAAGCTTTCACTCCTGCTTCATGGCTGCCATAATGTGAGCAGCTTTGCCCCCACATGCCTTGTTTATTAACAAAATAAGAACAGCCAATGCCCTAATATAGTTTTTCTTATTCAGATAGATAGTGCAATGGTTCAACTGGCCAATATTTCTGAAACCATGAGACAAAACAAATATTTCTTCTCCCGAGTTGGTTTTCCCAGGCATTTATGATAGTGAAGAAGTAGTATGATTAACACAGGGAAAGGAAATACAGGTTTTCCTATTCAGACAAGAAAGAAGGGAATGAAATATACTTAAGACTTCTAGACTCTGTCTCAGCTCCATGTAGAGAGAACAAGGTAAATCCCAAGTAAACCCAATTAGTTGCATGTAGTATTGCAAGGAGAAGAAAGAAACAGCAGAAAAGAAGAAAAAGAGAAGTAACACTCACAATCTTCTTTGAGCACTGAGAGTTAACCATGCTTGAAACAATATTCACATGGCCCTTTCTTCTCATTAGGATGCTAACATTGGTCTTTAGGCTTTGTGAGTGTGGAATTCTGAGTACATTCACAAAATAAAAGATGTATTATATGTGGAGAGGATAATTATCTTAATTTTGGTTGGCAAATGCCAATATTAAGCAAATG
This sequence comes from Cricetomys ansorgei, assembly GCA_026225945.1. Taxonomy (NCBI): domain Eukaryota; kingdom Metazoa; phylum Chordata; class Mammalia; order Rodentia; family Nesomyidae; genus Cricetomys; species Cricetomys ansorgei. The sequence continues at coordinate 5,338,896 of JAMJFZ010001390.1, forward strand.
ATTATATTATGTTTCAGTTAAAAGGTAACTTGGCAAAATATGCTAACAAAAATTTTAAGGAATCTCCACTCTGAGCTTGGAATGTAAAAATTCTGTGAAACTTTGACAAATAGTAGATTTGGTGCATGATTCATATCAGATTAACATTTAAATGTTCCCTGAGATGCAACATTGTCACTGTATAATAACACAAAGATGGCTCATTAGCTACATTTTGTTATTGTTATAATGTTACCTGTGAGGCAAACTTCTTCTAGAGTAGAGTTTTATTTGGCTCACTGTTTGGGAGGCTGAATGGTCTAGGCTCTGTGTTTTTGCAAAGGTAAGGAGCCTATGGTAGGTGGTAGATGGTGAATGGAGGAGCAGGCATAGAGGAAAGTGCACCTAGTAAGCAGGAAAACAAGGGGAAAAGGATGGGCACAGCCAGGCTTGCTTTTGGTATCACACCCTTCGTGAGAACTACTGGAGAAGTCACACAGGACACATTGCATGCCCTCAGTGACCTTAAGACCACCCACTGAAGCCTACTTCCCAAAGGTTCTACCACTTCCCTAACAGTGAGAGCCTGAGAACCAATGTGTGATCACAATAGATCCTTGAGTGACACCAAACATATTCACAACACAGCAAGTGGGCTACAGTCTTCAGCACCCTTTCTCATGACAATTGTGTCTAAATCATTTCAGTTCCACGTCTAACATATCATATGTGGCTTCAATAAATACTACTGGAAACTATTTTACAGATATTGAATGCCCTCACATTTCTCCAAAGGCACACATGAAATATAGCATTGCTTTATGTTATCAAGTATATGCAGAAGGATCACTCCACTTCTTTTGGGCACTTAGTTATACTAACATGCTTCTGAATCATAACCAAGTTTTTTAAAAGTAATTTCAATGTATACATGTACTTTAAGAAGACTAAACTTTATGCGATGGTGTTTAATATTAATAAACAATGGAATGTATATTTGTTGTCTGACACTACAACTATGAGATGAGAAATCTCCAGACTTCTCCAATTACTGGATATCTGTGATACATATCCATGGCAGAAATTCAGAAAATAGGGGATTAGAACAGCAGTATATTTTCAGTAGGCAAAGGCTAGGAATGCTTCTTTTCTTCTCTCACACATCTAGTTTTATCCATATGTCTGATGTTGGGAAAGGGGTACTCTGGCTAGAACTCAGGTTTGTCAAGAAAAAAAACAAAACAAAGCAAAACATCAGGAGCTCCTAGAATCATTCAGGCTGAGCACTGAGTCCTCACTGCACGTGTGACAAAGGTAATTCTAATCAACTTCAACTGCAGCTGAAGAGAGACAGAAGGCTGGGTATAGATAACAATTCAAGAAGTTGGATTTTCTAGCACGTGAGTCCCAACTTAAGTTGAGCCACTCAACTTAGGAGATTCAATATAAGCTTGATGAATAAAATGGGGTGGAAAGGAGGAAAACAGTTTTTAACAAGTAAACCTTCATTTTATACTAAGCAATATTAAAAGAAAAAATAAGTATGGAAAAGAAATCCATATCTCTTTCCCTTCTCTCCTCTAGATCCCCCCTTCTCTCTCCACTGTACTTTGTCTCCTGTAGTTTGTCTCCCTTTCTTTCATGAGCTTTCATGGCTTGATACTCAAGAACATAATGAAAGCAGCACTCTTTAATTAGAAAGAAATGAAGAACTTTAAATGACTTTTGGTGACTTTTTTTTCAGAATGATGACTTCCACTATTTAACTTTGGAAAGGTAGATCTATACAAGGAGCAATGAATGAGTTCAATCATTTACTAACCCCTCAATACACATTCAGTATCACCATTCTCACCATCAAGAGAGTAACAGAGCAAATGACAGAGGAGGAGGGAAAGAGGAAGTTGTAGTAAAGGAAGAAGAAAAGGAAAAATGAAATGTGTCAAAATCACAATACATCACGTTTCCAAATGTCATATCAAACCATAGTTAACGAAGCTCTTTTCAAACTGGAAAAGTCTTAGTCACACACCCCAAAACATCAAGCATATATCTATCCAGTGACTAACAAGCTATAAAAAAATTTTAAAAATCAGAGCACAAAAATAGATGCTAAGAAAGTAGGTAGAGTGGTGTCAGAAGTGATTGCAAAATCTGCAATATGTGTTTCAACACAACCAGAAGGGTTATGTTCCTGAGGCTCTGTAATTGAAATAATTTGATTTCCAACATGTATAAATATACACAATTCATCCGCAGCTTAAATGGAAATTGATATAGTTCCATGCACCAAGACTTTGCTTGCAAATAACTTCTGGATTCCAACAATTCACAGCATGTCCTCCACTAGCACAGCTCACTGAAGTTTGTTATGTAAAACTGACTTTGCCCTAATTTCTGAGGGAAACTAGGGTCAGATCCTGTGTGACTATTTGAGGGAAGGCTGAAAGTAGCATAAAGAGGGTTATTTCCTTACCCAAAGCATCCATTAGAGCTAGGACTCGCATACACAGGACAGAAGTATCGAAATCTAGCATATCTGACCATGGGAGGATTGAACTAAGAAAGTCGATAGTCACTAGGGTTTTACATATGCACACTTAAATAGTAAAAATGGCTGTGTATATATTGTACCTGGGATAGCTATAAGAAGGGCTCAGATAAATTTGCAAAGAAAATAGTCTGTGGAGCATAACATGAAACGGTTATAAGAGAAGTATTTACTTTGTCCAGAAACATAAGTGAAATTTTTCTTTATATTTCAGCCCAGTACTCTGCTTTGCAGCCCTCCTGACTCTACTATTAACTCATATTTGGGGAAGTATGTTTTTCTTGCTCATGAGATTATATTAAAAACTGACATCTAAACATACAACATATCACAAATAACAGAAAGGCAGTAAGTTGTTAATAATACATAATAAGTTTAGTGCTCCAAATGCAATCAGAAATGGGTCTCATCCCAAATATTTTATCATAGATGGGGACTATAAAGGCATGTATACTAACTTTCATCTCATAAATACTTGATAAAAAGCATATTTATAAGAGCTAATTTTTCAATTTTCCTGGATTAATGTTTTCTCTCTGGAATTGAACTTGTGCATATCCCTATAATTCAGCTTCTGCAGCTAATACTGCTCTTCCAAGTGTCCCCAGTAGATCTTAAAGTGGTGACTGTCAGTATTTGCAACTCCAGGGTGGCTGATGAAGCCAGTGGGTGAGCTTCTCAACACCAAAGATTCTTCACAGCAAGCAACAACCAAGCTGAAACCTCCAGGCCAGAAAACAGATCTTAGCAAACAAGCTGACAGAATTCTCTGAGCTACAGAATCCAATAGTAGAAGAATCACTCCTATTTTATGACAGAGACATTCTGAAAATGCATCTCCTCACCCCAAATCAATCTTCTCAGTACTCTAGTTACACTTGCTCCCTAGTGAGCCAAAAGAAGACAGACATTTGTACCTTCTCGTTCAACAGGTGGCCCATGTGTTTAATGTAATCTCTCCCCTGTGGAATCTCTATAGCCTTCAGAGAAAAGGAAAACATCACATCTAACTATAAAGGGTTAATGCTCCATTATCTGTGTCTTCGTAGCTATTGTCCTAGGACATAAGAGCATATCCAAAAAGCCTATGAACCTTATATTCCTGGAGGGCTCCTGAGACCATTCCATAATTCATTGGTAATTTAAGTGAATTCCTGGCATGAATGTCCCCCCTCCTTTTTTTAATGGAAAAAATGCCAGCAAACTCAGATTTTCTAAGTCCCTATTCCAGCCTGATATGGGAGCATTATCTCTACCAGGATCAGCCTCTATCTTCAAATGTTATATATATTGACTAATGTATTAGTTCCTTTTATATTGTTGTGAAAAAACACCATGACCAAAAAAACTTATAATAGAAACTATTTAATTGGACTTACAGACTAGAAGGGTCAGAGTCCATGAAGGCAGAGTAAAAGTAGCCAGTTAAAACATCTGAGAGCTTACATCTTGATCCATAAGTAGGAGGTAGAGAAACTGTTGAGAATTTTTTGAAACCTCAAAATGCACCTCTAGTGACATACTACAATTCCATACTTCCTAATTCTTCCCAAGAAGCTCCATTAACTGAGGACCAAATTTTCAAACATATGAGCCTATGTGGGACAGTCTTACTCCAACCACAACAATTACCTTGTTTAATGGTAGCTGGAGCACATTCTACAGAGAAGTGTCTGGGGTTTTGACCAGTGTGGATATGACTATACCCTTGCTTGGTTCCAGGAAAGAAGATAGAAGCAACAACTAGTGGTCCAAAATAAGATTCTATTTTTAATACATAAAATATAATAAAAAGGGATGATGAGAGAGAGAAGGAAAAATAAAGGAAATTCAAACTTCTTGACACAATCTACTTCAGGAAAGAATAGACATTTGATCCAATTTCCATGAATTTATCTGTTCTGTGTCTTTGAGACTCTGTATAAATCACAATAACCAGGCATTTAATGAATGTAATCAAGACAGGTACTACTAAGACACTATACCAGAAAATATCTTTTAAGAATTGTTACAATTATATTATATATTATAATTATATGATATGATAATTATAATCTGAAAATAATAAAGCATCATTATTTTCATTTAAGTAAAAACATGTTTGGTTTCTTTTTCTATAAATTTACTGTAGAGCATATCCATGCTATTGCTGAAGACAGAAGTCTTTTTTACTCCTTCAGCTCAGATTCCTGAAGGAGGAAGTCAGGGGCTTAAACTCCAGCCATTCCCAATTACAAAGAAGCTCCATTAACTTTAACATTCATAAGCAGACTCAGATATTCTCAGTGAAAGTTTTTATAAAGTCAATTCACAAGAAGGTAGCCATCATTGTATAGGTGCCATTTTTCAAAGTACAACAAAGGCCAAAAGAAAAGTAGAAAAACAAAACTGTCCAAAAAATGAATTCATCCAATAATTAAAGCCTTAATTTTTTTAATGCACCCAACGATGATTTTTGAGGGAGTTCTGGGAAGAGGGCAGCTTATAACCTGATATGAACTTAAGTTTCACTACAAAGATTTCCTCTTGATAAAAATAAGTAGCACCATGTGCTTAGACATAGTACAATACCATACACAGAACTGCCAGACTGGAGAAAATATAACTGCATGTTCCTGGGTCATGGTAAAGACAGACATTGCTCATCAATTATAGAAGATTTTTGCTGATCTCAAAGTGCGCCCGGAAATCCATTTCAAGAGAACAAGGTAGACACATTTCAACCTATTTAAAAAAAAAAACAGAGAAGAATATATGGCCTCTTGAAGCTAACGCATCCCTAATACGGTCCAGAATGCCTGGTCCCACAGTCAATGAGAATGAATGATTCACTGAGTGGGCCTTTGAAGCACTGCATCATCACTACTGAACAAAAATCATAGGACTAAGTATGAGGAACAATTTATCTGAACCTACCAACAACCTCGTCAACAACAACAAAATTACAAATGAGACCCACAGGAATCCCTTGTTGGAAGCCTGCCTGTCACAAAAATAAGTCTTGAAGTGAATTCTGTAAACAGATCAATAGAAAGTTTCAGATGAATTGGACTCTTGAAGTAATCAATGGCAGCCGAGGGAAAGATGCAGCAGGCTCTGGGACAACAGAGACCACTTATCTACGAGCAGATTACCTAGCCAAGGACAGCAGAGAAACAAGGCTGAGACCAGTTGTCAGGTTAGCTGAAACTGTTCCCTCCCTTGTGCATTTGTGTCCTCTGTTCACAGAAGGTAATTTGCTTCCTAGGGTCTCTTGATATTCACTGAAGAAGTATAAGGCTAAAATTGTTGACTCTTGCAAATTTCTACCATATTCTTTGTCACATTCACACACCATCTCAAGGAGCAGTACCACCACTAGGACTCTTCTGTCCAGTTAATGGAATTATTGTAATGAATGTGGATATCATGTTTAACTCAAATGAGCACCTGTGTGTTTACCAACAGCTTTAATGGTCAGAGCCTCCTGTGAATAATTCCTAGAGAGTATTCCTCTCTGAATCCCTAAATGCTTCCCATAATTATGAGCTGACTAATCTCTGCTGGTCTCTCCAAATCTACTTTCCCCTTCTTGTTCCTTCCTGTTCCACATTGCTGTTTTTTTAGACAGCTCCACTTAGTTCCCACCCTCTGTGCCTTCTAAGGCATTTAAGGTTTGATGAAGATTCCCTCTGATAGAAGAACAAGAATGAGGGCCTCCTGAGAAGAAAGTTGCCGTTCCAGTCAGGAGGGGCTCTCTCAGGTGGTACATTGTCCGTGTCAGTACGGCAGCACTGAGCAAGCTTGCGTTGTTGTCATATCCATCTCTAGCATTATTGTAAGGCTAGGCTTCACTCTGTAATCCAAGCAGGCCTCAGCAATGCTCCTGCTTCAGTCTCCTGAGTCCTGAGATTGTAGGCATACACCGTTGCATGCAGGTACCCATGTAGGATTACTACATTTGCTCCTTTGACCTATTATTATGTTGTAAAACGTCCATGCCTCTAAACTCTCTTCAGCTGCCTTATTTCAAACACCAATTTTAACATGAATAAAAATCTCAAAATCTGGCATGATTTTACTACTTTGAGGTATTACTTGTTTGACGCATGCATGAATATATTACGTGTGTGTGTGTGTGTGTGTGTGTGTGTATACACAGTGTGTACATATATCTTAGTATCCATTTAATTTCTAACTTCATTGTATTTCTTTGAGATGAGTGTTTCATGTTCTATGGGTTCATGTAACATCTGATCAGAACTTAGGAACTGACAACATTCTTGAATTCATTGCTAGGATGGGACATATGGTCAGAGGGATTCTGCCAAATATAACTAAAATTATGTGTTAGATAAGAGCAACAGGCATTTTATGTATCAGTCTGTTAACTGTATTCTTGATGTGTTGGCACTGCTTTGCAGTTGCTGTTTGAGACAGGACCTCATCATGTATCAGGGTTTGACTCCTCGTGTCTATGTCTCTTGAGTCCTGGGATTACAGGTGTTTGCCTTTGCACCTTGCCCCATTTAAACCCCAACTCCCATAATTACTTCATGAGTTCATTATCCTCATTATTAAAAACAGGAATTAGACATGTGAATGATACTTAAATAAGGTCACATAGCTAATAAACGGTAGACTCAGGATGCTGGCTTGAGTCCCCAGGACTTCTGGATTACTGTCCTTTGCTACTCTTTGACTTCATCACTCACAACAGAAGTACACCGACTCCTCCGGTATGCTAATTACTGCCAAGGGAGCTGCCTTGCTGCCTCCTTACATCGACAGTGGTCAGGAGACAACAGAGAGAATAGGGGGAGGATTAATGCTGTGATAAACCTCATTCAAATAAACAAGCAAAACTAAGTGTATCTGAGATTAAATATTCAGAAATCTTTTCTTAACCTTAAAATAGACTGATGATTTGGGCTCACTATACTTAATACATCATATCTGTGTGTTGTGTTAACCATTTCATACTTGGACAAAGGTCTCTAATACGTCATGAGCATATAATAAATCAGAAGGTGTTATAGTAGCTTCTGTGTCATAGGAAATCAATGCTTTATTCAGCACTTAGAACGCATCTTATCATTTGAAGCCAAGTGAGGGTTTGGATGGTTTGGTATTGAAAAGGGAAGCTGCAAATTTTCAGATGTGTGTCATTGCACTATTGAAATTACACAGGTCTGATTTCATTATAGTAAGTGCTAATTCAATGTCTGGTTCATTTCTGTAACTGGCACTAAAATGCTTTTACTCAGCATGCAATATGAAAACAGTAGATCATAGGATTTGAGAAAAAAAAAGTTTATTAACTTAGGGGCAATTCAGGATAACCAAAAGACTTTTAAACTATGATTTAAGTTAAAACAGACCAGGAAAAAAAACCATCTATTTTAGTTCTCAACATTTCTTGTACTGTGACTCCCTTTCATGGTTTTCTAATGCCTCCTTGGGACAATGCTTATAAAGGAATAGAAGAATGTGTACAGTTAGAGAAGAAGCTGTTTATCTTAGGAAACACTATGAAAACATTACAAGAAAGATTCCATAACACATTGATATACTTTGCTGTGACATATTAGGCCTAAGTGTGTAGATGTCTAACACTTCTTATAATGTCAACTTCTAAAAATAATAATGCCACATCATTAGCATCTCTCTGATTATATTTGTCACAGAGTTGCACATAAATTGTGTGTTTGGTGCTTACACACACCCTTAAGGACATGCTACACTTCCCTTAGCTTAGGGATTTTAGGCTCGTCCTGGGCTTTGTTCATGAGTCCCCAGGTAAAGACTATCACAGAAGAGGCATTTTAAGTCTAGTACTAAAAGGACATGCAAAAAGTCAGAAAGCAAGGGACAAGAGAAAACCTCCTTTCCTCCAAGACGAAGTGAGAGAAAAGAGAGCTGTTCAAGTAGAATTTAATTTAGAGCCAAATATACTCTTGCTGCACAGAACAAAATAAAAATGCTATTTAAAAACAAGTTTAAATAGATTTCAAGCAGACTGCCTCAAGAAAGCTTTTGAAAAAGGAATGTACTGGGTTGTGAAGTGATGGACAGGATGGAGCCTCTCAGAATTTCTGATGCATATTTCATCAGAAAAAGTGAATGAAAGTTCAAAGGAAGAAAATCGTAGGGCCATTCATTGATTTGATATACATGATAAAAGCAAATATGTTCTGTGTGCTGGGGGCTGGAATCTGGATTATTTATGTTGCACACTCCCAGACCTGCAGTGATAGAACAGGCCCTGTATATACAGGACAGCTGTCTATTAGTGATACTATGCTCTCAATCAGGCACAAGATAATTGCCTGGATTGGACTCAAAAGGAATTAAAAATCAGCAAAATCACACTGACCAAGATCAATATCAGGTGATTAAATATAAACCTATTAAAATAGAATGTGGAGCACATACTCTCATTTAGTGTATAATACATTACCAAGGCAGGTCATAAGGGGCTGCCACAGAGCTTATCTTTGTCAACATGGTATACACGTGCTACTTCCAAATACATCCAGACTGTCATCTGTTATCTAGCTACATTGTGTCTTATTCTAATTTCCCTCTCTGTAATTGTCATATTGAACGTGGGGCTCTTGGCCATTGTTACCACATATCCTCCCTCTCTGTGGATTCCTCTTGCCTACCTGGGTATTTTAACAGTGGCTTACTTTGATTCACAGACTTCCTATAGTTTTAACAGACACTGAAACTCACAGCACATGCCTTGCTCTGGTCACCAAGTGCTCTCTCTAGCCCTGGATTTGTTTCTGGTTTCTATCCTTTGCATAAACATTTCTTGCACAGTAAATCCCGGTTCAGGAACGAAATGAAAGATCTAAAATTTCCCCCCAAGTCATCAAATCTCAAAGTAGCTATTGAGCAATGTCCTAGAAAAGTGGGCAAAATGTGCATCCACCTGAGAACTATCCAAATCCTCAAAGGGAAGAGCATCTCTGTCTGGAAGGCTGTACCTCTGTTCAAAGCTGTCTTTGATCAGACATTCACTACATCTTGTATCTATATTAATCAAGGTTGTCTCATTCCCCACCGCTGGCCCACCTCTTTCAATCTACCACCATCCCCCTTTAACACGTTTCCTCTGCAGATTCTCCATTCTCAGTCCCTTTCCCAAAACTTAGCAGCTGTCCAACTTCACAGTGAACAGCGCTTTCAAGAATTTAACACTGTATTATTATTATTATTTTAAAGCTTGGGTGACTTTAGATGTAATTTCTTTATTTAAATACAAAACTTAAGTTTTATTTATTCTATTTTTGTTCTTTTATCATTTATTGTGTTACCCTGGAAACCTGATTCTAAAAAGGAAGACTCATTGAACAATACAATAAATCAGGTTAGAACAGCCCACTCTTCCTTATGGCATCAAGGCTTCAGGCTTCCATTCAGAAAACCCTTATTAGTCAATGAGATGCATAAAGAAGTAGGCTGAGCACCAGTCAGAGGAGGAGTTATAGGGCCCATGCTATCCCAGGGTGAAAGGGTCAGAATATATGCCTTTTACAGAAGGTAAAACTGATACAATTAAAATATTCCCTTTTATTGTTAGATAATAGTATATTGTCTTCGTTTCTGAAGGGAGATCTTTTAGTTTTTCTAAAAATATGGTAGGATTTCAATTTTTTTTAATTTTATTTATTTTTCACTTTATGTATATGGATGTTTTACCTGCATGTTTGCTTTGTACCACCTGCATGTCTGGTGGCAAGAAAAGGACTCAGATTCTCTGGAACTTGAGTTACTAAAGTTGTGAGCTGCTGTGTGAATGCTCAGAATTGAACCCAGGTTCCATGTATGAATAGACAGCCCTCTTAACCACTGAGCCATCTCTCCAGCCCATGAAATCTTTACATTGCAAAATAAAAATGTGAATCCAGTAATACTATAACAATCCACTTTTTTGAGACAGGGTCTCACTATGTACACATGGCTGGCCTGGACTCACTATGTAGACCAAACTGGCCTAGAATTCACAGTGTTCTACTTGCCTCTGTTTCCAGACACTAGGAGTGAATGTGTGCACCACCATTTCCAAGCTAAAGCTTACCGTAGCAGTGGTAAGCTTTTGTAATAAGTGTGCACGTACTCAAGAAGAAGAAAAGTCTAGAGTCAAGATCTTGCAATTGAATAAAACAGATTCTGAGGAAAGCCGAAGTCTGGTCAGGCTGAGAAGCCCAGAGGCCACAAACTTGTTGAAGCCAAACAGAGTCTACTCCTTGGCCATGTTCTGGGAGCTGTTTTCTTCCTAGGACATCTGCAGCCTCCATGATCAGAGGGCTTTGACCTGTGAGTAGCTTCTGCCAAACCAGGAACTGACCTGAGCCATATGCATTTCCTCTCTGGTGAGCCTGGCTCCAGGCTGTGTACTGCTCCTCTACACGTAATCTGCTAGATGCACTTTGTTCAATGCAGTCAGCTTATTTTCTTCCAAACAACAAATGATTGTGTGATCCATATTGTAAAATATTTAAAAAACATAGGAAAGTATAAAGAAAACAGAAATCCCATCGCTGAGGATAAACAGGGCTACCGTCTATTCCAATTCCAATCACACAGTAGCCCTTGTGATTATTCCCTAGGGTAAACTATGAGGTCACACATACGCAGAAGTGCTGGCTTCCAAGCCCAGTTCTGGAAAGTTCCCAGTCCTAGATCTATACATCTGGCAACTCCCAGGCATGATGGCATGGGGCAAGGTCTTACTCACTGGGGCATTTATCAAGGGCGAAAGTGAACCAAAAGGAGGTGTAAAACCAGTGGAAGAAACCCTTTCTACCTGTGATTTTCCCTTTTACCTCTGTCAAGGACACCTGCTTCATTGTATATAAAGGATTTTCTAATGTAAAATTGATAAACTCTGATGATAAACTGCTAAGTTTAGGAACATGGTAAATGTATAACCCTTATATAGTAAGCTATGTTATTTGTTAATGTCTTAAAGTTCTTAATCCTATAGCTTCCTCTAACAGAAAGTCTTTTCTTTTGCTCCTTCTTTTAACTGATATTTTTCTTGTAAATATTGTCTGTCGGTTATTTTCACCAGGGATATTATTCAAAGAGAAATTATCTTCTACAAAAATGATGCAGGGCCAGCAAGATAGCTCAGGCTTGCCACCAAGCCTGATGACCTGAGTTCAGTTCCCAGGACTGCCATAGGAGTAGAAGAAAATCAACTTCTGCACGTTGTCCTCTGGCCTCCACACACCAGGCACTGTGTATGCACATACACACACACACAAATAAGAAGGAATATTTTTATTTCTAAAACTTAAACAATAAAAAAGTTATCATACTTGAGTAAACACAGAGAAGCTGCTTCCTACAGTTTGTTTAATGTTCTAGAATTCAGTATGAAGGCCACAAAAGAAAAATGGTCTATCAAGAAAATTGGTAAATATTGCTTCCAACAATTAATGATAGTAATGATATAATGATTAAGAAATTATGAGGATTTAAAACATTCATCTCAAATCTACTCAGAAAAATATCCTCCCATAACTAGGTCACCAGCCTCAGGCAGATAAGAACTTTTGACTCATGAATGGCTATGGGGCTAGAAATATTTAATGGCTATATTTGCTCCAGTTGAGTCCTTGCATACAATGACATGAACACGGTAACACAAAATTATGAAATGTCTTAGTAACTGGGCTTATGGAAATGCTTTGAGGAAAGCAAAACTATCAGGTCATTTATGTATTTATATCTTTCTATATGTTTTCAGTTGAGTTCTAGGTAGCCATCATTAATAATCATGTTCCTAAAATATCATTCAACTTTCAAATCTTTGTGTGGGCTGCATTTCCTGGGACCAGGCTTGCTTCAATGTTATTTTGCTGTTTTCTACAAAACAAGCAGTAATAGGTACTCATGTAAATCATATAGCCTACTACTCTCCTTTCTTATAGGACTATACTGCAAAACTATACGAGGGTGTGGGTGAAACACAGAAGAGGTTTTCTCTACGCCAGTAGTGAAGAATGATCAAAGCTCATTTTCACTTTTAAAAATTGAATTTTCCAGTATGATGCAATGTATTAAGCAAAAAATATATCCATTGCTGCCATAGTCGTATGCTTTTTCATACAGTACTAGATACTACTAAATATAGGCTGTACCTGGAATGTTACTTCCTCTTTCCAAAACAATTGCATAACTTAAGAAAAATCAAGAGGGCAAGATAAATACAGTGGGAAGCACTGAAGCACTAATTTAATGATACTGGTTTACTTAATACAAGAATGTCTCACAAAGGGAGAATTACTGTCTCGCCACTGAGCTAAGGAGACTGAGACTTAGAAAGAGTAATTAATTTGTTCATGGTTATCCAACATTAAAATCTATTACTCAAAGTATGCAACTAAGGAGTTCATATCATCACCGGAGAGGATGCAAAGAATCAGAAGGGAGTAAAAGATGTATTTTTTTTCAAGCCCATGAAAAGTTTCACAAATTTTGTGTTTTGAGATTCAGGATGGCATTTTCATTTAGTTTCTTTTTTTAATGCCAGGATTTAATTTTTGGGTTTTTGTGCATGCTAATGAGACAGCATTTTATCAATAAACTTTACCCTTAGCCCCCAGTTGGCCTCTAATGTTTCAAAGGTGAATTTCAGACATAGGAGAGGTTTTTTGGAACTGGGATGCAGAGGTACAAGCAGACGGACAGAGAAAAGGCATGTGGAAGAAGAAAGACAAACATGGAAGAATCCAAGCAGGATTAAAATAGAAACTGAGAGACTGAGCTGAAAGGCAGCCTAGAGCAGTCTCTTTCAAATACCTTAGTCCTTGACTTTTGTAGAAAGAGCAGAGAACATTAGAACTTGTGTATTTGGGGAAGTTTAACTTTTACAAACAAACGCAGAGAATTTATGAGCAAACTTGAAATATACAACCTTGTGGATGAGCACTTTCCCCAAGGGTTGTCTGTGCTACTTACCAGGGCAAATAGATGCCACCAGGAGACTATAAAGCAGTCAAGATGGAGAGGGACATACTAAATTGATAAAGGCATTTTAATGTAATATGTCATTTAAAGAAACCTACATCCATAAAACCATGTGTAGCAGACTATTGTTCTGTATACTGTTTGATCTAGAAGCTCAGAATTTCTTCTTTTCTGACCACTATTCTTACAAACAAATTAACTTTGTACAAATTCCATTGTAGTAACCGTATTCTACAAGGCAACCAACTGGCTACATACACTGTTTTCATCTTTACATTGTGGCTAATAAAGTTCCCAGCACATATCAAGTATTTGATACCTTACCAACTAAATAACCTTGTAATTGACTGAGCAGTGGATGAAAAGAATAAAGGACGTACAGATAACCAAACAAATAGCTAAATGGGTATTGTATCCCATAATTACACATTCCCATTTCTAGAGACATTCAAGAGAAACTCAAACATCCAATGAATGGTAGCTTTGGACTCCTGCTGAAGCCAGACCCCTTTCTATTTACTATTTATGGCATGAAAGAATGGAGCTTACCTGTGGGATATGTAGGAAGATATATTTTAGGATAACAATAATACCTTCAGCAATAACTGACATTTTTTTTCCCTAGGCAAAAGTACTTTCATTTGCTGATAGCATGCTGGCTAGCTCTTGCCTACAAGCTACTTGCAACAAATACTCCATTTCAAAAGACAGGAACAGTGAATAGCAGCTGAAAAAAAAAAAAAAGGCTGCACTCAGGACCACTCTGTCCTGAATGCCACCTTGTCTGCCAGCCTAAGAGGATGCTTAGGAAAGTACAGCACAAGTGATCCTGCTGGGGGAGAAGAGGCACGCTTGTTTCCTGGTGCAGTAGTCACAGATGTGCTCAGTCAAGCAGCAGTTCCCCGAGATACCCACGAAATGAGAAATTAAACATTTTAGGAAAGTGGTTTGTTTTTATCCTTCCTTCCCTACACCAGGGGAAATAGCATTGGTGGGCAGATTTTTATCAGATTTATAAAACGCAGAAGGTAGTAAACATACTCTTTTTCAAGAATTGTTCAGTGGAACAACCATTGAAGTTCTACATATGATTTAGAATAGATAAGCAAAGTGATATACAGAGGAAAACAGCAAGGGGAAGTGTGAGGCAGTGAGATGGGAGGGAAGAGCCGAGGTACTGAAACAAAGGCGGAGGCCATTGTCTTCTAGAAGTTTCCAAAGACAAACAAGAAAAGCTGACAACCTCACTTCCTGCCAGTGTCCCTGTTCTCACCACTTTACAGCCTTACCACTTTGGTTCCAGATTCTGGAACACCTCCCCCAAACCCAGCCACTACTATCCCTCTCCCAGAAACACCCTCCTACTAGATAGTCCGTGCTTCTGGCTCTCCCCATTACACAGGTAGCCATCAAAGAGCTTCCGTGACAACCAAAGTACTGTGCATTTGCCTCACCCTTGTTATCTTCTAGGTTAGCTCTTTGCTTGCACAGCACTTGTGACACTTAATAATTATCTGATCTTGTATTTTACCTTATTCTATCCTACCCACGAGGATAAGCACTTTGTGTTATTTGCTGTTGCATTTCTTGCCCCACAATTCCTGGGATGTAAATGGGGTTTGATACATAAACACACAATGAAGAGAAGGGAAGAGAAATGGAGGCAGAGGAAGGCAGACTTGCAAGCAACATCATCTGATTTATTTTACGGAAGTGTTGCCTAATTACAGTCAGCATTTTCTGACAGCAGCTACTTCTCACTATGGGGAACCATTCTGTTCTGTAGAACTAAATCAGTTAATGTTCCCTCCATGACAAAAGCTTCATATAAAACACAGATGCCATATTTAGCAAGTTGGTAATGTCTTGCTGCACTGTTATTACACAGTCAAAAAAATAAAAAAGCCACAGTTTCCTCTCTTGACCCCTAATGCACAGCTCTTTATCCTAATGCCCAAGAACCACAGGCAATAGCAATGACTCACTTTCACACTAGAGCTGATTTCACTCTCCCTTGCCACTGGCTCTCTTCACCCACTTCCAGTCTGAAGTCAATCAAACTTTTATAACTGAATCCCCTTAACAAATGTGAAACTCACTTCCCACCAAACAGCCCTAATTTAGCACAAACTAAATTTCAAAGGAAATTTGACTGTGCTTTGCTTTAAATGTCAGAACTGGATATTCAGAGAGAATAATTAAGGGGAGAAGATGGTCTCAGCCAATAAAAAAAAAGATTGCTAGTTTGTGCAAAGTGCTAAGAATATTAGCATTTTAAATATGCTCGCCTGAAAATGCTACTAATGGACATTTTGGTGTTTGCATAAAGCACACCTCTCTGTCTTTACTGCCAGGAAGATGAGAGCATTTGCTCTGGAATTCAAAGGACAGACACTTGCTTAAAAGGCAGATCTAGGGAACTGTGCTTTCTAATATGCCTAGGACCTGAATCACATCCATGTCTTTTCACATAAGTTTAGAATCCCTTTCTCCTTGAGTGTCAGGTCAGAGGTCTTTTACCCTAACTCACTCATACATGATAGTGCATCTTCTTTCTTTCTTTAAAAACAAATCAGTGTCTTAGTTTCTGTCCTACTCCAATAAGGAGACCAATGCAAGTCTTTAAAAAAAAAAAGCATTTAATCAAGGGCTTGCTTACAGTTTCAGAGACTTAGTTTGTGATGATCATGGTAGAGAATGTGTCTACAGGCAGGCATGGTGCTGGAGCAGTAGCTGAGAGCTCATGTAATCTGCAAGTCATTGTAACAGAGGCAGAGAGAAGAACTCTAGTGCTCTCATGGGCTTTTGAAGCCCTAAGATAACCCTCAGTGACAAAACCATACCTCTTAATCCTTCCTAAAAAGTTCCAACAACTGGGCACCAAGCATTCAAATATATGAGCCTATGGGAGCCACTCTTATTCAAACCACCACTCAATATGTACAATTCTGTGCTGTTTGGGAATGAATAAGATTCAGAGTTTTACAAATGGTTTGGTGATCTAGCTAAAACATATTCTGCTTTTTTCTAGGTTGAATGTTGAGAACCTAATCATTGAGATGAAAAAGGTATATTTTATAATGATATATATGGTATAATTTTCCAATTCATTGGGATTAAACCTATGCTGTAAAAATACCAAAAGTGCTAAAAAGCCAGAAAAACAGCAGAAAGTACTTTGGAATTTTTCCGTGTTTTTTTGTTTTGTTTTGTTTTTAAAAACTCTTGCCCTATGGATCTGGTATTTTTCCAACAGATCTGGGAAGACTCTCAGTTAAGTGTCAGTATCTGCTGATCCTTTAACATGTGCTATTAATATCTCCTTTTAAAAGATATTATCTTGTTTAACTATATGTATGTGGGGGTTATATGCAAATGAGAGCAGCAGTCATGGAGACCATAGGTGACAGCAACCTATGAAGCTGGAGTTACAGGCACTTGTGAGTTGCCTAATGGGGGCACCAGGAAGCAAACTCAGGGACTCTGCAAGAGCTGTATATACTCTTAACCTCTGAGACATATGTGCCCACTCCTAATGCATTCTAACAAAAGCGTTTTGCTGTAGAGTTTCCTCTAGGACTGCAGAATTAGTTGTCTCCCATTTCAGTGGTGGGTGATGTAATTTAAGGCTACGGTACAAACTGAATCCCAAATCCTTGAAGCTGAAGGGATTTTTTTCATGTGGAAAAGTTTTATCTTAATCATAGTTTTTTGGTATCAACAGGGAGATGTGATATTTAGCAGCAAGTAAATCAGCAAAGGTTTACTGAAGAATAAGTGAGACCATCAGTCAGGGCACCAAGATAAAAATTACTTTCAGCTTCTTTTTCTCTTCATTTGTAATTTTATTTCTCCCTTTGTTTTTATGATGCTTCTTAGGTAAATACTTTGCTTTTCATGGTGTGAACACTGAAATCATAAGGTGTGGGATACATAAAATAAAGTCCATGAGAGTCTTCTGAAGACTAGAAGACATTCCAAACAAGGAAGCCATTCAGAAGGCACTGGCCAAAATCAAAAAATGTTCTCCGTATCATGAAATTGGCATACTGTCCTAATCAGAAAATGCCCAAGTAAAACATTTTTTAAAACAGAGAAAACAAACTCTCTTGTATAAAAGAAAGAGACATATAATATATAAGAAGTGCTCTTTTATGAGTAAATTGTGATAATCTGGTATCTTAGTCAGTGTGGCTTGTACAGCAAAATGGCACATATTAATGTAGATGACTTTAACAACAGGAATGCATCACTCATAGTTTTGGGAAGAAGATCAAGATGGCAGCATGAGGCCAGTAAGATGGCTCACCAGATTAAGGCACTTTCTACCATGCTTGATGACTGGAGTTCAAGCTCTGCAACATATATGGAAAAAAAAGAAAACCAGCTCCCAGAAGTTGTCCTCTGAGATCTCCACTTAGTTCCACAGCATGCGCGCGCACAGACACACACACCTACACACACTAACTGGGCAATTATAAATATTTAAAAGATGGCAGTGTGACTGGGTTCTTGTGGGAGGGCATATACAGGTGACTCTCTTCTTCTTGTATCTTCCCTGGTAGAAAGCTTGGAGGGCTGGGGGAGACACACAGACACACAGACACACAGACACACACACACACACACACACACACATACTAGTGCACTAGTGTTCTAGAGCTCTGATCTTTTATGAGGGCACTTATCTTACTGAAAAGGATTCATCCTTGTGATCATATCTTCAATGGCTCTGCCTCCTAACACCCTCATCCTGGGGATTATATTTCAGCACAGGAATGTGGGGGGAATAAAATCACTTTCTCAATATCACCTGAGGAATATTTTACTGTATCATGAGGTCGCAAATACATTTAAAGTGGGAAAATTGGCCCCTTCCTCCATATGCCTTGTTAAATTGTTTCAAACACAGATAGGAAAGAAACTGAATATTCTCTCTTTAGTGATTACCATACTTAAGGAAATTATGCTAAACTCATTTGCATGTAGATGATTCAGCCCTTGGAATAATGATTTCCTTAACTAACACAGTTATTATTATAAATGGCATTATATAATAGAAAAGATTAAAGGAGATTGTAACCACCATTGGCATATTCAAATCTGTAAAGGAAATACTACTGGTGATTGAAACCAGTTGGTTTTGTACGATGCTTCCTTGGCCTAAGAAGTCTTGCTATTACATTAAGAGTTTTAAATGTGCTTTAGACAGTTGTGGAAAGAAAATAAATTCTCCCATTTAAACTCTCTACTTAATATTCACCTTCAGTTATTTCATCACAACAGCTTCTTATTTATATTACTATATTTTACAATGCTTATTAAGTATCGATACCATTCTAAAATTTTACTGGTCATTATTTCATTTGATTATCTAATAGCTCTATGACTTACACACTATTAGTTATAATTGTTATCACCAATTTAAATAGAGGAGAAAACTAAGGAGAGGGAAATCTAGTTACTTATCCCAAGATTTCACAGCTAATACTAATGATGGTATTGCCGTTCACTGTGGGTCAACAATGCTCACATCAGCTCACTAAAATTCACCCACACCATCAGCTAAGGAAAAAGAGGTAACTGGTGCCCAAGAGTGATAACAGCAAATACTGACCTTTGTTGCTAAGAGTTTCTTTCACCTAGACTCATAGGAACTATTTACAAAATTGATATGAAAACAGTTGAATAGGCATATTTCAGTAATAATTTTGTACCCAAGTCTTATGAGCAAAAGGGAAGGAGATAAAGGTGACAAAAACAATACAGCATCTTTTTTTCAAGAGCTATGGGATATAGTGTGAAGAAAGGACACACTCCCCAGCCAATAGCTTGTGTTTGATTTTAGGTACTATGATGCCAGATCCAGCTGCCTGTTCCATGATTCCTCTTTCATAGAGCCTGTAGTATTCTATGTACTAGCCATAGTACTACCTCTATCCAGCACCTTCAGCAGGGCTCCTGCTAAACTCAGAACTGGTCTATAGCCGCATTCCTGTTGGCTTCAATCACTACTCCAAGCTTTGCTTCCTAATTGTGGACTGGCAACTTCTGTTGCTTTGTGTGTGCTTGTTTTGGGGGCTCTGTTTTCATATCGAGCTGAGTTCTTTCTTTGCAGACAAATGGATGACCTGTCCAGTCTTACCTGTATTCCCATGACTAGGACTGTTAAGGGCATCATGTTAAGAATTTGTCACTCATTAAATGCAAATGCTGATGGACCACACAGGATAAGAAGGGACATCCTTAATAGAAGGGAGACAGGGAAGGGTCCCCTTGGGAAGTGAAATCTCACCTGAGAGTTGACAGTTTGAACTGGGAAGACCAGGGATAAAACTACTCCTCCGCAGAGGGTTCTGAATATGAAAAGGATTTTCCAGTAGGAAAATACCTGATACTGCCAAAGTGTTAATATATTTGAAAAAAGAATATATGAGCAGCAGAATGACGAAGTGGTTTAGATTGGGGCTAGGGAGGCCAGACAAGACAAACAATGCAACTTTGCCATGTGTTTCCTCTTCCAAATTATAGATAGTATTCTCCATTCACTGATCTACTTTCAAAAGCTTTAGTCAATTTGGGTCTGAGAATATTAAATAGAAAAATGACAGATAAAATAATTAAGAGTTGGCAAGATGGCACCATGAAAAAAGGCCTCTGCTGTGACACCAAACTTGACAACTTGAGTTCAGTCCTGTGATGGAAGGAGAGAAATGACTGCCATAAGTTGTCCTTTGATCTTCATACATACCCTGTGTCTTGTGCCCTCTCCCAAATAATTAGATATAAAAAAAGATGAATTTGAAATTGCAGGTTCTTCTGAATCACTCAGTAAAATTTTACAATGTCCTCTTCTTTCTCACCTGGGACATGACTCACCTGGGACATGAATCACTTCTTTGCTTAGAACGTTCACTCTTTATGTTCTACCTGATCATTAATCATGTAATGGCATTCTCAGTTAAGCAGTCAACTGTCCAGCTGTGCAATGGTTGTGCAGGACTTTAATCCCAGCACTCAGGAGGCAGAGGCAGGCAAATCTCTGTGAGTTCAAGGCCAGCTTGGCCTACAGAGATAGTTCCAGGACAAACCAGCATTGTGGAAGTTTTATTTTTAGTTGTGTTTAAAATAATTGTTTTTGTGCACTATTGGAAAAAGGATGCATAGGCCTTGGCATCTACAGGTATTGGATTTATGTGGGGGATGTTTGACTGCTAATGAGCTACATGTGCTATCACTAGAATACTTGAGGAGTTATGAACCAATAAAAACACGAGAGCTCAGATGCTCAGAATTCCACTGTCCAGTATGGTGCTGGCCAGAATGATGGTTCCCTCTGCTAAGGTCTGGAAGGTTTTGCAATTATGAAATATGCTTCATGTCTTCCTTGGTGAGACACCACAGCAATCTAACCACTATAGGAAAACCATCTCAAGAAAGAAAAGAAAGAAAGAAAGAAAGAAAGAGAGAGAGAGAGAGGGAGGGAGGGAGGGAGGGAGGGAGGGAGGGAGGGAGGAGGAAGGAAGGAAGGAAGGAAGGAAGGAAGGAAGGAAGGAAGGAAGGAAGGAAAGAAAGGAGAAATCAACTGTCATGATATGGCAGTTCCTATGTGTAAGTAGCCCTGTGTTACTTATTCATGGTCCCAAAACACAACTAGGCCAAAGAAAATCCATAGTTTTCTTTCAGGTAAAAAAGTGAATATTGTATATAAACTTTGAAGCTGTTATATGGAGAATTCATTGGAGGTGCTGTCATGCATTGCTCCATGTACAAAGATTGCAAATATTTAGTACTGCCACAAAGAATGTCCCCATACTTATTCATGAGAATATCCAGAGTCCAACCTATATACTGACCATCAAGATTAGTTTGCATATTGGTTTTTGAATTGTTGATGGGATTGCTAGTGACATTGTGGTGGTGTTAGTAATATAGTAACATAAATACTTTGTTTCTAACAAAAGAAACATAGTATCCTTTGACCTTATCTCCTGAACAAGAGCATGTAACCACATGCCGTATGTTACAAGTCATATCATTCATATACAAAGTATAACAGCAAAGCAGAAACTATGAGGTAGAAAGCAGTTTAAATGGTTCAGCTGTTTTCGTTACCATGCTTGATTAGAGGAAGGCTTGGAGCTTCTGAGATAAATAATGAATTCAAATAATTTATGCATCTAGTCCAATGACTACATCCCCAACATAACCCATTCTGCACTTCTAAAATGAATTCTAAATCCCTTGTGAATATGCCTGAGCTTACAGGGACCCTTCAAATGTAATGTCATCACCTGGAAATATTCTCCACACGGTAAGAAATTTGGTAATCATAAAGATTGATTTCTATTTTTTTTTTATTAATTAAGTTTCCATCCAGGTACCATGGGCTAGAGAAAAATCTCAGTGAGTAACATGCTTGCTGTGCAAGTGTTAGGACCAAAGTTCTGATCCTCAGCATCCACATGGGACTTGGTAGTGCCCATCAGTAATTGCTCCTGTTCCTACGGCAAGAGGGGTGCAGAGAAGAAATGTCCCTTGAAGACCCCGGCCCAGCTAATCCATTATAAATTGCTTCATTTTTCTCTTCATTTCTAAGTTTCTCCTTATATAAGTTCATTAGACACAGGAAAAAAATAATAACAAAGTAATCAGACATTTGCCTGGTGTTTCTTTATATGTTTTTTCAACAATAGCTATGGAATAAATAATTCCTAAATGTAATGATCATGGGCTAGATCATTTTCTTCAGTCGAAGAAAAGATCCTAGATTTAATGTGGCATAGCTGTTTAAATGCAGTTAACAGTTTTCTTGAATCTACAAAGCTATATTTCTGGAAGATTTTTATAAACGAATATATAGTGTCATAGTAGATTTCATCTGAATTGGCTTTTTAGAGCAGCTTCAGGCAAATTGTGTTGCCTTTATTTCCTGTTTTAGATGCTTGTTAGTGTTATTCACAACATAGAAAAGAATCTATTTTACTAGCATCGTAGATTTTTTAAATCCTTTATATCCAGAAGAATTTGTTACCTAGATAATAATTTGGATACATATGTTACATTAAAATATGCTTATTAATGTAATCCTGCTTAACGGTTTATTTATTTATTTATTTATTTATTTATTTATTTTTTAGAAACTTGCTTTGCCTGAAGTAGGTACAGCTTGTCAATTGTAACTTTAAAAACAGAACTCCTCAAAAATACTAGGTAAATCATTTAGGACTCTGATTACTTGATGGAAAGCCTAAGTTTTGAAAAAGCTAAGCAGTTACGCCAAGGACATATGAAATTTTCCATTTTAGCAGAACATGCCATCAAAGATATAATGCAATTGTAGAATCTTTAGCAGCAAGCATTAAAAATTCATATTCTGATTAGTGTTATTTTATCATTTATACATAATTAAAATGAAAATTTGATATTGCCCCAGTGTTTGCCATTACTGACATATGAATATTTCTAATCTAAATTGAGTTTTTTGTGGGTTTTTTTTGTTTGTTTTCTGAAGTTTGTCATTTTCAAAGAAAATATTAATGTTATTCCTTTATACAGTGTAGGGATGTTCTAGCTTCCTTTTTGTCACTGTGATAAACATCATGACCAAAAATAACTTAAAGAAAGGAAGGATTTACTTTGGCTTCTGCTTCTGGGTCACAGTCCATCATTGAAGAAGGTCCTTACAGGAACCTAAACAGGAACTGAAGCAGAAATCAAGGAGAAATCCTGCTTACTGTCTGGCTAACTTGTTCATGCTCAGCAAGCTTACTTTTTCATTATTGAAAAAAAAATGTTCATGTATTTTGATCATGTTTTTCCCTTTCTCTAGTTCCTCCCAGATTCTCTGCACCTCCTCCTCAACATCCAACTTTGAATTTTTTCCTCTCTTTCAAAAAATAAACAAAAAGCCCAAGAAATAAACAAAAAATATTAATCAAGAAACAAACAAAAAAAACCAGGAAAATGAAAATTAAAAATAAATAAACAAAAGACCAATGCAGCAACAACAAAATGCTAAAACAAAGCAAATGCAGCAAAAAGTCCACAAAAATTCTCTTGAGTTTGTTCTGTGCTGGCCAATACTCCTCGACATGGAACCTGCCCTGAAGTGTGGTTTATAGACCCAATGACACCTCATGGATGAAAAGTGATTTTTCCCCTTATCAGAGGGTATCAAAGATACGTCTCAGCGAGGAGTGGCACCCCATGTTGATTCTCCTTCTTAATGCTGGGATCTATCTGGCTTGAGTCTATTCAGGTCCTGTGCTTGCTGCCACATTTTCTGGGACTCATGTTTGTATCAGTCCTGTTGTGTCTAGAACATACTGTTTCCTTATAGTTGACTACCACTCCTAGCCCTTGCAATCTTTCTGTATCCTCTTCCAAAACACTCCCTGAGCCTTTAGAAAAAGAGTTTGACAAACACTTACAATTTAGGAATGAGTCTTCCAAAATCTCTCACTATGTACATTTAACAGTTGTTGGTCTCTGTGTTAATTATCATTTATTGCAAGGAGAAGCTTTCTGATGTGGGTTAATGGAGGCACTGATCTACAGATATAGCAATATGTCTTTAGGAGTCACTTTATTGCTAGATTCCCTTAACAGAATAGTAGTACTAGGATTTCCTCTATGCCCTTGATCTATCTATCTAGTCTTGGGTTTTGGTCCCAGTATAATAATAAAAAAACAGGTGGTTATTGTAGTAACATTTGTACCAATATTGTGCCAGTATGTCTGGCAGGCAGATCATACTTACAGATTTCAGGTTTTGTAGCTGGGTGATATTGAGCTTTCTTACACAGCTCAGATTCACCTGCCTAGGGAAGATGCTATCCAAAGTGAGGGGCCCCATCATATCAATCATAATTTAGGACAATCTCTTGTACACATGGCCACAGGCTACTCTTATCTAAGTAGCAATTGAGCAATTGCTCAATTGAGATTTTCCCTTCCCAGGTGACTCTTGGTTGTGCAAAGCAGACAGTAAAAATTAATCGGCATAAAGGATAAAATGTTTCTATGATAGTACAAAGAATATGCTGTGTAAATGTCTTGGGTATTAGAGCTCTCCTTTCCCTGTACTTATCCTATGAATCTATTTGGAGGTCAAAAATACCTTGCAGAAACCAGTCTCATCTGGAAGACTAATTTCTGCAGCTGCATCTCACTTCTTCACTTCTAATTCATTCTTACTGAGTTGAAGGGTTTGCTTTCCTTGCTAATAGCACTGCCTTACCTCATAACTCTCTGACTTCAGATAATATCTTTTATGAGGATACCTTGATAGATTTCATATGACCTAACTGTTTTTTTCTGTTTTTAAGTGATAGGATAAAGTCATCAAAAAATAAAATGCTTTTGGTCAAATTGAAATAGAGAACTGATGCCACCATATTGTCTCTAGACATGTGGCAGAGATAGAAGATGAAACTCTCTAAGGTGCCAGATTTGCCAGTGTTGTGAGCAAGAGATTTGCCTTTAAAATCATTTCATTAGCACAATGCAGTGTCTGAAGGCACGAGGCACTCAAGACTCATGCTGTCTCCATTCAATTCCCAGCTCTCCCACTTATTAGCCATGTAACCAGGGAAACCTGTCTATGCTCAGATTTCAGAATGATAATGAATCCCATTTCATAGGATCACTGTAAGAACTGAGAAAGTTCATAGATCTCAGGCTGTTAGCACAGGACCTGGTAGAATACAAGTGCACAGTTATTAAATTACTATTATATCCTGGATTTCATTAGGCTAGTAAGAATCAGGTAAATAATTAAAGATAATGATATTCAATGAGAGGAATGTTCTCCTGAGCAAAAGGGAGCAAGTCCGAAAGTGTTCCATAGCACCTGCCCTCATGAATTGGAACCCTCCTCCAGTGTGTCCCTCCCATCAATGGTTATTCGTGGTGTGCATTATATTGGTAAACAGTCATGAACTGCTTGGTGTCGCTGAGATGCAAGCTTAGCAATAAGGTTGCTGCTCCACCATCTGCATTTACTACTCAAGCATGTATGTTTCAAATTATTTTCCAAGGCCCCTTGTCTGGGTATGGGTTGCATCCCCTAACTCTGCAACGGGAGGAGAGAACAGCAAAACAGCCACATAATAAAAGTACTGTGCCCTTGAGAACAGCTAGAAGTGACTACTGTTTATCCCATAATATAAAAATGCCTTCACTGGAACAGAGAATTCAGAAGAGCAATGATGGGAAGTTAAGCCACGGCTAGAAAGCACATTTGGGAACTTCAGCTAAGTGTCTCAGCTTCTCCAGTTGTTCTCTGTTGGATGTTGTGAAATTCTGATTTGATGCTATCTCTACCTGTTTCTATTTGTTCTTTTGCATGGAAGCTTTACCCAAGGAGATACTCTGCTCTGCCTAAAACTCTCTCCAAGGAATGTTAGCTGATTGCCCTAAGGGAGCTCCCTCTGTTGGTTCTTTATTTGGCTCAATTTGATGTTATGTGTTCATTTACTTGAAAGTCTCACCTGAGGGAATCTGCTACTCTGCCTGGGATCTTTCTCTGTTGGAAACATCTGGTGGGTGTCTTACAGGGCTTCCCCAGGAAATTTCTGCAGGCAATTTGAGTGCTAGAGTTGATGATGTTTTGCTATCAGTGTTTCTATCAACCTATTTACCTATGTATCTATCTCTTGCTAGCTGTTCTTTTACTTTGGCTTACACTATATATAATAAATTCACTCACTCATTCAAAACTGAAAGTGTGGCTATTGTAGATGATTATCTGGACTGTATGGCACACTATCTAACAACATGCAAGGGATTTCAGATCATTGATTTGCACCTCACTCCTTCCTGTGGAAATGCCTTTACTTTGCTTATTGAGTCAAATTCTAGATGCCTTCTAGTTATTCCAAAAGAAGTCAACAAAGGTCTGTATTTACCAATAAAGTCTTAGCAAATTAACAAGACTCCTTGGCTGTACATATTGTAATGCAAATCTGTTTTCTCTATTCTATGCTTTCCATACAATTCTACTATGCAGCAGAGTTTATCATTTTTCTCCATTTCATAAAAGAGAGTTTATTTCTTGTTCAGTGCTTGATATACAGAGAAAATTTACCTAGACAAACACAATTATGACTTAGAATTTAAATCAGAGCAAAGACAGACATTTAACAAAAGTATTTACTGAAAATTGTGATGCATACTTGAAAGAACATTGTTAGGTACTACCAGTTCATAGCTCATTAAGCCAGATCCTGGTGAACCAACAAAGGCAAAGCACAGTCAAGCACTGATAATGACACACAGTGAATTTATGGTCGTGATTTTGTGGTTTGAGATCAGCTAGTGGTATGGATATGATCCATGACATTCTCAAAACAATTAAATTGCATAATGATGCCCTGGGACACATTCTCATCTTTAAATGATGCATGACTCTGTATATAAACATACAGGTGATGTGATTGGGTAGGAAGTACAGGAAAAGAGACATATTTGTATTGAGTGGAATATTGGGAATTGTGATCTATTTTGTTGGAAGCCAGAGAGAGTGGAGGAAGGTAGACAGAGTGAAATTGTTGAATTTCAACAATTTCAGACAGGTGAGAGTTGAATATTCAATCTTCATGGTTATGTTAAATATTTGGGGAATGATTGACAGAACATTTGTGAACTACTGAAATATTTAATTGTGGAGATTGAGATTCTCGTATTTTTTACAGTATGTACCCCTTTCTTGCATTTAACTCTTTTATTTTTTGTGACTAGTATGTAAAGCTTTATATAATATATTCTGAAACCTATACTCTACTTTAAAATAATGGAACAATAAGCCTTAGAGCCACATTTTATCTTTAAGGTGATATTTACGATCCTGGAAAAAAGACAAAAATATATTGATTATAGAAATACAGTTCTGAAGATGAGAATATTTTTCGTTTGGCCAAAATTCTAATATTTCAGTAATGTTGATAAGACATCAAAAGAATAGCTTACTTTAAAAGCAAGGTTGTCATTTACATAGCTACTAAATTGGTCCTGAGATCTTTCATCCCAAATGTCATTTTCTCCCTTTACTCTAAGCATCCTGAAAGAGCAAATAGGCTCATGGAACAAAAAATTATTCTTGAAAATTTACTCCCATAATAAAATAGTGTCATTTTAACTCGTAAGAAAGTAGGAGACAACATGTTTTACCATGAGATATGGTAAAAATTATCAAAATTCTTTTGAGATCAGAAATCATATTTCATAAGGTTTTTTGTTTCATAAACTATGAGTGTTTAATCACTATTTGATAACTGAATCTATGTTTTAGTAGTAACAGCTCTTAAAATAGTGGAAAATTTTTAAATATATTTTTGAATGTGAAAATATGCCAATCATTTTTCATTTCTGTTAACTTTAGGTTTAGAAAATTACTAAAAACTTGCTAATGGGTCACAAAGACAATTTAGATTGGTAATTAGAAAACTGCGAGGCTTTTATATGAGATTTCTGAGTGTGCAAATAAGTGGGTCTCTGTTTTCCGTTCCTTGGGCTCATTTCCTTCTGTTTGTCTTGTCCAATTCTAATGTGTGAGTTTTTGTTTCACCATATCATCTCATATCATATTATATGGTAATTATCCCTTAGAAGTCTGTCTGGATGTCCTAGTGTCGACAGAAGGTCCTGGTGCCTGCAGGATGTCTGGGTGCCTGTGGGTACCCCAAGTGCCCATAGGAGACCCTGGTGCTTGTGGGAGGTCCTGGTGACTGCTGGATGACCTGTTGCCTCTGTGGGATGTCAGGGGGCCTGTGGGATGCCTTAGTGCTTGCAAGGTAACAGGGAGCCTGCTCAGTGTCCAGATTTGGATGGTGAGGCCCAACTTCAAGTCAAACTCTGTCATGCCTCATCTCGGGATAGTATGGAACAGGTCAAAGTACACAATCAGAGAAGTCTTTTGCCTCCAAAGACCATGGTGAAGGCTAATATTCATTATCCTGTCCCACAAGCTTGAATTAATTTTCTTGGGGCATGTTTTTCTTGTTTTATTTTTTCCTTTCTTATTTGAGGGCATAGGGGTGGGAGGGTAGAACATGGAGAAATAGGAAGAGGGTCTTAACGGGATACATTGTATGAAAATCAAATTATTAATAGCTGTATTATATTAAAAATAAAATGAGATTTTAAAAAAGAAGCCTGTTTGTTTTCTAATGAGAGACAGAAAAAGAGTGGGTCTAGATAGGAGGGGAGGTGGGGAGAAACTGGGAGGAGTAGAGGGAAGGGAAACTGTAATCAAGATATATTATGTGAGAAAATAATCTATTTCCAATAAAAGGAAAGGAAAAAACCCTACAAGGCATCTCAATTGAAATGCCAGATGTAGTGTTGTAAACCAAAGCATTAGTGGATATGGCTGACCCAACCCCATTGAGAGAAGCACACTCTGCTAATTTGGCTGTCCTATTCACTTCTTGGATGAGTATGCCTCATTTTGCCTCTACATTACCCAAGTGACAATAAATTCATTCCTGGTTCACTTAAATGAAAGAGCAGTGCCAATCCATAAAGCTAAAATGGACTCCACTTCTTGCTATAAAACTGGCATAGTCCTTGTAAGAAAGCTACACCAACCCATGCCACTGAAAATAAGGAACTACACAATACATTTTACCCACTCGCTGCATTTGATTCCTTGTGTCAGATTTATATTTTTCCATAACTATGCTTGTAATACAGTGCATGGGTAATGGTTTGCACTTAATTTTTGGATTCTAATGCTGCAACTAGTCAACAGGAATGCTGCCGACACTCTAACAAGTACCTTTTGAATATTTCCTGCTGCTCTTCTCAATGAAACGATATAATTTCCCTTCCCAATTTCCATTTTATGTGTTCTCCATTGCACATGCTCCAATGGATGAACATATGCTCATCTAGGAAATGATTCCCATTCAGATCCACTTCAAAAAGTCCAGAGTTTCCCACGCACCATTTACAAAGCCTGTTCAAATGTCATTTTAATGGTTGCAGGGCAGTCTGTCTCATGAAGTTACCATTATTGAGCAGCTCATTTCTCCAGGGTTCAACATTCAGTCTAGGTCTATACTTTTTGCTGTAAAAAAGTGTTACAATGAAGCTCATTTCCCACAAATTTTCATGTACATTTCTTCCTACCCTTAAAGTTAGAATATCAGAAGAGAGATTCAATGATCGAAATTCTCTCAAAGTTATCAGGAGATACTACCAAGGACTTTCACTACTATTGTATGATTAAAACCTTTTCATTGGAAACTGCTTGGAGTAGAGTGTTATTTAAAATCCCAGGATGAATTTTTAACATACATAGTATGCTCTTAATTTGTGGGGTGACCAGTGGGCATGGTCTGGCTGGCTGAGAGAGATGATTTCATCACTTATACTCTCTAGAACTATCCATGATGACAAGAAGAAAGTCCACTTTCAGTTGGCTTTATCATTGTTATTCTCTATAGACAAGATGTCCCTTTTAGGCTCATACGTACAAATTTATACCAGTAAGAGAATTATAGTAAATTGCTGGCATAGATAATTTACAGATTATTTTAACATTATTTATCATGTAATTTTCATGTGTCCACATTACACTGAGTGCTAGAGATCTAACATTAAGTAAGATAAAGTTCAGGGACAAGGAATCAGTGCTGGCTGGTTAGCAGTTACAGGCTACATGTGGTTTCTATTCTCTTCTACCTTTTTGCAGTTCCCATGTATATAAAAATGTGCAGATTATTTTATATTGTAAACATAATTAATAAAATAGTTAACAGAAGTTAAAACTGTTAAATTAATTCTATTGATACTATTCTTGATTGTATGTGGAATTTGACAGTTGATTGCCACAATAGATCTGTGCCTTCATATAGCCATTGTAAAGGCTTGAGAGACAATGTAAGCCAGGCATGTTAATTCATGCTTGTAATTCTAATACTCAGGAGGTTAAGACAGGAAGATCTCCACTAATTTGCATCCTCTCTGTGTTACACGCCGAGTTCTCAGCCAAAGACTGTGTCTCATAAGATAGAAGAAGATATAAACTTGAACAATGTAGGTTGACAAGTATTGATGTTTCTAGGTTCAGTGTAAGTCCTATTCTCTCCTTTGCATAAAAACATACCCTAAAGATGCCCATAAAGTACCTCACCTACAGACAATTCATGACTGTCTATGTACTTAGAAATACCACAGCAATCATGGGCTTTTAAGGATGTCAAAATGTGTATCTGACTCACTGCTCAGCCACTATAGCCACTATTTAAAACTCTTGAAATTTTTGAAGAATATGTGCTTTATGGGGACCTGGAGGAGTGATGGGAAAAGAGTTCAGTGGCAAATCTAAGCAGAAAGAGAAATAAGTAGCAGAAATGTTAACATCTCTGGTCATTTATGATCTGTGGTTACACCCTCATGGTTCAGGGAGCTCCCTCATTGTACCATTGTACAAAGGGGCCATAATCTTTGAAATTTTCATGTCTATCCATTTATTCAATTCTTAAAATGTGTCTTGATGGACTTTGTTAAGTTGTAAATAAAGAAATAGACACTGGACACAGAGAAATAAATAAAAAAATGTTGTTTTCCTAGTACCTATAAAGTCTAATAAAACAAAGAATGAATGAATTTATATTTACTAATATCTTATAAATGAATACTATCTTAAGGAAAATGAAATTAACTTTTATAGAAGATAGGATATTCACAGAAGATCTTTCTAGGAAAGTGACACTTCATCTGAGTTGCAGAGAATAAGAAGCTAGGTAGACATTATGGAGTGTTCTAACTGCTGCTGAATAAAAGACTCTGACAAAAAGCAACTTAGGAGGGGAAAGGGTTTATTTGTCAGAGGTATCCAGGTCAAGGCCTATCTTTGAGGGAAGCCACGGCAGTTACTTGATTCAAAAACCATAGAGAAATGCTGCTGGTTGGCTCTTTCATAGGCTTGAGCTTGGTTAGCTTTTCAATATAATCCAGGACAAATATGCCTGAAAATCGTGTTTCCTATAATATGCTGGATCCTCCTACATCATTTAACAATCAATACAAGCCTTCACAGACATGCCCACAGGCTAATCTGAATGGGAAAATTCCTAGACTCAGACTCCTTTCACGGGTGACACTATGGTATGTCAAGATGATAGTTGATAGCTAAAGCTAACTAGGGCAGAAAGTTAAATGTCACAAAGTAGGCTGTGATATGGGACAGAGTCAAGAAATCCCTGAGAGACAAGCTTGTTATGAAAAAAATGAATGAGAGAACTACAGGAGACGAATCTGGAAAGGTAAGGAGTAAGGAGTCAAGGCTCAGGGGCATGTGGAAGCCAATAGACAACATTCATTATGTGGTAAAGGTAGGAAATATTTAGAGAAGTCGGAAAAGTCAGAGTGGAAGTTGCCCTGACTCACTTATAGTTTGACAGTTTCAGCCAAAGGTTCTTGTGCAGGAAGCTTGGCAATGCTGATCAGTGAAGGAACTTGAAGATGGACTCTCATGGGAGCTAACTGGCTAAGAGATCCTGGAGCCACGGTGTATGAAAGTTTTATCCATCAGAATCATGACTACATAGATGCCTTCACTTGTAAGTACCCAGCCTCAGATATTTAATTGTCATAAAACACACAGAGACATACACATAGAAACACACACACACACACACACACACACACACACACACACACTCATGCACATACAGACACACCCACATACACACACTCACACACACACACACAAAGAAGGAGGTGTGTTCATTGAAACTGAACTGAGATGCTAATAATTCAGTCACACAAAAGAAGCAACCACTTTTGCAAGATGGGAAAAAAAAAAGAGTTTATTGAAGCCTTAATGTTGCTATTTCAGATCATCAGTATCAATCACACAGGGAGGAGGACCAACTCTTTCCCTTGCCCATCATCTCTAGTAGCTAACAAAACTGGTAAAATATGACTATCAAACAAATCCCAGTGACACTTTTTCAGTGTAGTCACCTCAATTAAAAACTAATATATTTTAGGGGAGGGAAAGATGTAAAAGTCAATGTATCTAATATTGACCACACACTCCTAAATATGATGTGTTTAAATATGATAAACTATAGAATATTAGTTGGTTCATTGCTTTATTCTTTCTGAAGCTGTGTATCTCTCAACCTAAAAAGAAGATGGTTCAGGTTAATGTAGGTCAAGGAAGGGACACTTCTTTTCCTTTCGGATAACATAGACCCAATATTAATAAATTCAACAATGAAATTCAAGTCCGTCTCAAGTAAAAGGAAATGACAATATGTGTAATAGTATTAACCATATGGAAATCCCATTTTCCTTGCAATCCTAATTCTGCTACCAACAAGTTCAGAGCAGAGAGGACTGAAAGTTACCAATTTAATATTAATTGGTCTTTCAAAGCACAAACAGAAATGATTCTACAGCTCAGTTTAGGAAAACTGCCTTCACTGATATTTTAAATAGTGCCATGAAAATGGGTGGAAAGTGCTAAGAGTCTTACAGACATTATTAAACTCATTTATTATTCGTTTTTAATATAGGGTAAATTATAGAAACTTTACAAAATCAGCAGAGGGAAAGATAATAGTCCATAATGAAAAATGCAATTTATTTCTTCAATGGGGAAAGAACTATTGAATCATAAATGGCAGGCCCATTAGGAAGTTATGTAAACGTTTCCCCTTCGAGTAATATAAATTTCATCTCTCCCTAATGGCTATGCCCCAATAGTTCTATTCATTACCATAAATTTCAGGAGTCCCATTCTTTCATAGTATATTTCAAACAAAGACATTTTGTTTTTATTTTAACAATTAAATGATTTTATAGTCTCATCTCTTCAAAATATATTCTGCAATTTGTTCAAAACAAATGTGACTGGCCTAATGAGTGAGAAAAGAATTTACTCCAGATTTGGCTTTTCTCACCTTACTATTTTACACCTTCAGGAATTATAATTTGTGGGGTTGGAGGCCAATGGGTGCCCCTTAACTTCGTGGAATTGGTCTACTCCTTAAGATGATCCTCTCAGTATCTTGACTTTTCTGGTA
The DNA here is from genome assembly GCA_026225945.1 of Cricetomys ansorgei. Taxonomy (NCBI): domain Eukaryota; kingdom Metazoa; phylum Chordata; class Mammalia; order Rodentia; family Nesomyidae; genus Cricetomys; species Cricetomys ansorgei. The sequence continues at coordinate 5,372,439 of JAMJFZ010001390.1, forward strand.
GGCTTGGAAAGGCATCAATTGTTTCTTTTGTGAGAACAGGGAGATTAGACACAAGAAGAAGAGATGATGATGTTTACTGGAGGCAGAAATAATGCAGACACACGCTATGCTCATGTTCCAGGCTTGTGAGTGAGCATCATAAGTTAGAAGATGCAGGAGAAGGTTGTCCCCCAGGCCTCTGTCAGAGCAGTCTTGCAGACACATTTAGGTGGGACTTGTAGCTTTGATAACTGAGAGGGAATGCATGTCTGTGTTAAGAGCCACAAAACTGGACATCAATTTTATAGCAGTGTCAGGACAAATTCAAGGGCCTTTAGAAAAAAATGTTTGCCAACTCCTAACCTAGATCTTTATGTACCTGGAGCCCTCCAGAACTATGCAGCATAGAACAGTGGATCCCTATGATGCCTGAAGGTCAGGGTGAAAGTTCTCAACTTTCCATGTACCAGTCCTGGCCCAAGTATTATATAAATGCTGCCTCAGTAGTTTTGTGTTATTATTGGATTACAAATGGTCATGGTAGGCAGTCATATATTCTTTTGTTGGATATGTAAATTGTATGCCACACAAAAATACATATATAAAGTATAAAAGACATTATATATATGTAAAACCCCTTCAACTTAAGGAATAAAATTCTTAGATATCCTGTTAAAGTTACTAATCCACCTTTCTAGATATATAACTTCAATGTTTACCAATTGATGTACCTCTTGCTTCTCTTTATCAGCAATGCATATACTGCAAAACAAATAGTATCACTTAGAATATGGTATACTTTATGTAAAATATATTACCTTTATGTATCCTATTATAACTTGCTTTTCCTGCTTGACCCATCATGGGTGGGTTTTCCATCCTTTGCTATGTAAGCTATCTTGATAAATGATAGCAAGATGATAACGCAACACGCTTTCTTCCTGTACTCTTTATTTATGGACATCAAAGTATTCTCAATTTTCACTATGATACATAGTATCATATAACTGTCTATGATATATCTTGTATGCATAATTCTGGAAATAAATGGAGACTTTTACTTAGAAATGTGTGTGTGTGTGTGTGTGTGTGTGTGTGTGTGTGTGTGTGTAAATGTGTCTATCATCAATTCTACTCTACAATGTCAATTGCTTTTGTTGTTATTTTAATTCCCAGAACCCTCATTATGTACCTCTAATTTTATCTTTAAATGATTTAATAGCATAGACGACAATCAGCAGGGTTCTTGTGTTCATTTCTGGCCAATTTTCATGAGCCCTTGCTCTCAGAAAGCTTTTAAATGTTTAACTTCTGCCTCTCAAGCTCTATTCTGCAGTGTGAAGTTCCTGCAGTAGCCAGTAGCTATCTTTTGAAAGGTGAGCACTCTGTTCCGATATTCTGGATGGAAATAAGCAAATGTATGTGTGTGTCATGAAAGACACAAATGAAAACAAATAACAGCAAACAAGAGGGATGTGCCCTCTGAAACATAAGCCAGATTATATCCATTTTCGGTTTGAATTACTAATGAAGAAACACTGCATTAACTGTGTGTGACTTATGGAAGTCATTTCAAGTCATGTGCGAATGTTTACTTGGGTAAGCTTAGTAAATTAAATTATTTCTATGGCTCTTCCTGCTTTAAAGCCTCTGTTTCTGCTGAAAGGTAAATAGAACACCCTAAAAATATTAGCAACTATTATTTTCTTGAACCTTCAAGACTTATGAGAGTTTCACTAAACAACCATGTGTTCCCTGAGCAACTTTCTGATGTATCTGATTGTGGCATCTCTAAAAAGGGACAGCTGTTATAATTCTCCCCCCCCCCTACTTCTCCTCCCAGCTTTGGCTACTCTGGCCTCATTTATTCCTTGACAGGTCTGGCTAATGCTCAACACCTTCAGGTTTTGTCTCAGCTGTCACCTTTTTAAGGTGTGCTGTTCCCGGGTCTTCATCAAGGTCAGTTTCCTCCGTGGTGATATCTTGTACCGCTTGCCAGTACTTTTAGAACAGCAAGTCTACTGCCTTGCAGTAATGAGGAAGGGTCAGCATTCAGACATATAAAGTGAAGGATCACACTAATGAAATAAAACTACCCAGTTTCTCTCTGTGTCTCTGAAAGAAGAAGTAAAAAGACATCGTGAATGCACATTGAACGTGGGTGACTGAAAAGAGAGTCGAAACCATCATGAGATGGGTCTCATGAGATTCTCCCATCAATCTAAGACAGGAGAAGGCAGGCCCAGGAGCCATAACAAAGTCAGTTGTGTCCAAGCTGGCTTCCCATTATTTCCAAGTTTGTGTATATTAGTCTGTACTTTGTTTAATTTAATTCTGTAGAACTAAGCTTACCCTGTGTATTGTTAGATTGCTGCCCAGTCTCCTCCTGGACCTTAATTTCCAGAAGGCAGAATTATGATAATACACGGTATGTCTTCAGTAATTTTTGTTTGAAAGAAATGAAAAGAAAAGGGAACTGTATAAATATTTTATGACTGGTAAAGAAAAGAGGCTCAGACATTATAGAGATGGGATGATTTCTCATTAAATTTAGAATAAGCTTTAAACCCCAGTCTAAGCCGTATAAGGGACCAAATGAGCCTCAACTCCTTTCCATCCTCCTACTAACCCACACCTCATTCACACCCTAGACAAGTAGATTTCTCTAAGTTTCTTGTTTATCTCAACTCCATCCCCTTCCTGGAATTTTCTTCCCTAATATCTTTTATCTGACTCTTCATCTTTCTCAGAGAAAGTATATCTACCCTGCCTTCCTGGGCAGAGCCCAGCCCTGAGATCCTGCTTCTTCTTGTTTGTGTACTTCACACCTTTCGTCCTGCCATTGAGTTCCTTCCTTCACTTTGTGTTTATTCAAATATTGACTCTTATCTTGAAGGATGCAGACTGAAAGTTTATCTTCTGGTTTACTCAACTCCTGTTACCAGGTCAGGCACAGAGCAGGGACTTAGATATTTGGTGAGTACACAGTGAAAAAGTACCCTACTCTAAATTTGTAGTTCCTTGAATAAAGGAAAAGTACAGAACCCATGAGAGAACTCAAAGGAGTTTCAGTGACCTCTGCATTAAAACACTGGGGTGCTGGCCCAGTCTATTTAGAAAGGTAAAGGGGCAATCTTCTACTAGCCCACAGGGCTGTGGTCAGCTCAACATTTCAGCATCAGTACAAATGTGGTCTTGTAAAGGTCTGAATTACCTCAATCTACCATCAAGGGACAGCCTCTCTAAGTAATTTTAAATAAGACTGTAACACTGGAAGCATGTGTGAGTGCAGCTGAGATGATTTCTTACTAAAATCCTGGGATCTTCAAGAGCATCCAGAAATAAAGCCAAAGCAGATCTCATGCTTCTGCAAATCAAGCTTCCTGCCTCTCAGAGAATTAAAGGTCTTATCTGCAGGGGGTTTGTGAAGCCCAGGCAATACCCTCCACTCTCCTCAAACATTCACTCTGAAATTACAGATTTTAGTTCTAAAAACAACCATGATTAAGCATGACATCTACAGATGCCTGATCTTCAGAAAAGCTGCAATTTGGGAAAAATCAAAGCCATAAGGAACTAAATTATGTCAGGGAAGCTTTTCATTACTCTCTAATCCAGCTCACTCTGAGTTAAGAGGCAAATGAAATTTGATTATTCGGATAGTTACTTTACAGCTACTATGTTTAATTTACTTTTCATCAGAACATTAAAGACATCATGTGAGCTGTTGTTACAGAACAATTTCAACTGGGCTTGTTTGTGAAGCTCCTCTGTTAAGTGATTTGTAGATTTAAATAGCACAGGCCCTTCATTTATTATGACTTATCTCAACCCAGTCATCAAGTTGTCTAATTTACAGACTAACCATATTCTGTTATCCATATTGAAAAATAGCCATTCTAAATTTCTTAAAAAGGGATGCTTAATATTTATTGGCAAGTTAGAAGGTGTGTTTGGGAAGTTATATATTCATTTTTGTGCATCCAGTGCGTTGACAGCCTCAAGTAATCTGATTTTGAAAGAAAAAGTCAATTTTGTTAATTCAAGTTTAAGAGTCATTTACTAAAAACAAAATGGGGCCAGAGAGATGGCTCAGGGGTTAAAAGCACGCTTTTGCTCTTGCCGAGGGCTCTGGTTTAGGTGGTAATGTTTACTCCATCTCCAAGAAGTAAGAGATTTACTTTATAATGACATTCATAGCACCATCTCTTGTGTCAGCTCCCCCAGTAAACCTGTCTTTTCACCATGGTCACATCATTTGATTTGTAGCTAATATTTATCCAGACCCTGCCATGTACTGAACACTGTTGTGGACATTGGGAACATAAAGATGATTGTGGCAGTGTCCCTGCCATCAATGAGTTTAATATCTAGCCAAGGCAGCAGAGAATCTGATTGAGGTATGAGAGAAGTTCCATAGTTATACCACCCCAGGCAGTATTTGAATATCCACCATGCACTTGTCACAGTAGTGTCAGATATACATGGTGAAGAAATTCATTCTAGCTTTCGGACAGCTGTTGTGACTATAGTTGAGAGTAGGAAATGAACAATAAACATCTAAGCTAACATATTTTTAAAATTAAAATGAAGTCACACCATGAAAGGATAGGCAAAAGGAAGAATAATACAACACACTAGACAGGGTTGCATTCTATAGGGATATGGCTCACATAAATACTGAGAATGTATAGCAGAAATCTATGCTGGAAGCATAAAGAGATCCAGCTATATTGAGACCAGCCATATGCCAGCCAAAAGACCTGTGTATACAAAAATCCTGAGACAGAGAAGACCTCAGCACAGCCACGGTTGGGAAAGGCCAGTAGGACTAAAGCTTAGAAGAGAAACAAGGAAGTGAAGAAGATGAAGTAGACAGCATATATTACATTATATACATTATAGTATAGCATTTGTCTACATCTTATGAAGACTGTGTATAATATATTACATATTATAGTATAATATTTGTATGTATCTTATTATGTATTATGTTATAACACGTGATAAACGTTCCCTTCATTTTAAAAAGAAAGTGCTGACTTTTAGGCTTTGGATTTTCTGTATACATATTTTTATTTCTCTCTTAAGCATCATGCAGGGAATGGACTACAGAACACAGGACTGGAAATGGCTGTATTGTGCAGCACACTATGATGGCTTAGACCAGTGATTTTCAACCTTCCTAGTGCTGTGACCCTTTAATACAGTACCTCATGTTTTAGAGACCCCCAACAATAAAATTATTTTCACTGCTACTTCCTGACTATAATTTTTCTATTGTTATAAATAGTAATGTAGATATCTGATATGCAGGTGGTCTTAGGTGACCCCTGTGAAATGGTCATTACATCCCCAAAGTGGTCATAATTTATAGGTTGAGAACTACTGCCTTAGACTATCCATTTAACTCAACACCATTGAGCTCTTCTGTGGTTGCGAGCATCCGCCCCAAGCCTCAGGTGTTAACACTTAAGGACCACTACAATGCTATTATTATCCTTAACAATAATAAGATCGTTAGACTTTCCCCACCTGAGTGAGCTCAAAGCCTTTAAGAAAGAAGCTTCACATGCTGGTTAACTGTCCTTCCCTAGTGTTCTTCAGTGATGGAGTTTCTTCCTCTTGAGATTTGCCCATCTTGGAAGCAGAGATTCTGAGCTGCCTCCAGTGTGTGGCTTGAGCTGTATTTTCCCAACTTCAAGGACTATGAAATAAATATTGCTTCTTTGTAGATTATATGGGGTCAGGTATTGTGTTGTTTGTTTGTCTTGAACATGTGGATTATGTCAAATTATGTATTTTACCAAGAACTATATCAGGCTTTTAACACTTAATAAATGCTTATTATCAGATAGCTATTATTCCACTGAATGAATGAAAGGCAAGTAGACATAATCAGGTGGCATAATTCAGCTACAAGACTCTGGAGAAAAATAAGACAGGGTAAGGAATTCCAGTAGTCAGGAATAGTTATGGCTTTATAGTGTCTCAGATATGTGGCCTAAATTAGCCTGGGACACAAAAGATGGCTTCCCAGAAAAGGAAACATCTGAGAGAAAGTCTGAAATCTAAGTAGAACTGGCCAAACCCACATAGGGATAGAGAGATGGATGGAGAGATATTAGAAAGTAGAAGAAGGTTCAGGCTTAGGGGACTAGATCTCATAAGTTTAAATGAATGGTTAATTGTGGAACACCAAGGAAAACAAGACCAAAGCTAGCAGAAACCATGAAGGAAAGAGAAGCCTGGGCAAAATTGGGACAAAGGATGGACAAAAGCTATGAGGGACACTTAAGCAGGAGGGAGAACTGGAGCTACCATGCAGTCAGCATTGTAAACCAACATTGTGGAAGATGACTGGAAGGGAATCCAGCCTGGAGCCAAGAAGTCATCTCACAGACACTGAGCAAAATTCAGTGAGGATCTGAGGGGCCCTGTGAAATGTGTTTATATGAAAGTTATCTAGTGTGAAGAATGAAAAGATCTTGATTACCACTCAGATATGTGCACTGGAAAGGAGCTGGAAGAGAGAAGTCCAGTCTGATAACATGATAAACAAAATGCTTTTCACTCTGGACTTGTATTATCTTTGACCTTGTCTGTAAGAGTGTCTCCGTACTTGGCATCACTCCTCACCCCTGAACTTGCCAAGTTCACAGCCTTGCAGCATGCATTCCCTCCTCCCAAACCGAGGTATCCTCTATGTATGTGCCAGGCTGTGCCTTCTCCTCAGCCAGTCCTCTCAGCTCATGTACTCATCCTAAAGAAGGCTCCATGATCCTACTTAGCCAATCTTGGTTCCACATATTCATTGATTCCCTCACATCAGCTTCTGGGAAAATGGTATTTGTGCTTCTTTTCTCAGAAATCTTTTTCCCTACCACTCTGCTCACACGGCTATATTAATATAAGGTCCCCTGTGAACTGCAAGATTGATACTGTCAAAATCTGTGTCTCTGATCCTTGTGACTGTTCAAACAAGGGTTTTTGAATGGCTAAATGAATGAGTAGAAATGTTGGGTAACAAAATTACATACAAAGACTTAAAACGTACTGTTGAAACTGCGAAAATAGGAGGTTTTGATCTGGGGAGGCACATCCAGGAAACAGGTTGAAACAGATATGGCTGAAAACAATCAAGAGAAAAGGATAAGTAAAGTCGAATTCTGGCTTCTGTCGAAATGTTTACTTTAGGAATAAACAGACTTTTGTATTAAAAAAAAAAAAAAAAAGAATAGACAGTATTCTGGGCTTTTGATCCCTTTCAAGCTGCAATGACTCCATAGTCATTGGAAAGTAAAAGCATCCGAGTCAATACATGAGTGAGTGGGCATGCCCATGTCCCAGTAAGATGTCTGTATCTCCAATCCCTGAGATTGTTCCAACAACTATTTTTAATAGTTTTAGTAGTTTAATTATGTATTTATCTTTATATTGTATGTACATTGGTGTTTTGCCTGCATATATATCTGTATGAAGGTGTCAGATCCCCTGGTTACAGACAGTTGGGAGCTACCATAGGGGTGCTGGGAATTGAACCTGGGTCCTCTGGAAGAGCAGCCAGTGCTCTGAACTGCTCTCTCAAACAACTATTTTTGACTGGATCCATGAACGAGTAGAAATGCTGGGTAACAAAATTATATGCAGAGCTTAAAGCTTACTAACAAATCTACCTTATATAAATATACAATTTATATAAAAACAAGCTGATATTGACCACAGAGGTCTAACTCCCTTGTTCTCACTTTTGACTAATACAGTAAAAATATGGAAGATGATACACATTGAAAACAATAGAAGAAGAAGAAGAACTAACCTGGACTGAGAATCTCCTATGTGGCAGACTTTGTCTAAGATGCCTCCCATGCTAATGCAGTTCAATATATTTATCAAGTTGGTAAACATAATTATTGCATAGTTTACAAAAATAAGAATTTCAAAGAAGAAAAACAACTGTGCAGATTGTGAAGGTTAAGATAACAGAATACAAATCCAGGAGGTGCTTTTAACTCCAAGCCTTCTCAATCATCATTCACCTATGTATGGACTCTTCCCTTAGAGCTGCAAAACACGTCCCTATTCCTATTCTTGTCGACGCACAGAATATAGATAAACTGACTTCAATTTCACAGACATTTACCAAGTCCATAATTTGTGTTAGTCATTGACACAGGTACCGGACACGCAAGATTTATTTACCATCTCCTTGCATGATTTGTCTAAATTGTAGCCACTAAACATAGGATGCTGTTTTTCAAAACCTACCACTTGGCACTTGTATATCTTCCCTTTTATTTGGCTAGTATTGCTAGTGGTGCTTTTCATCGTATTAACTATGTCTCGTCTGTGGTCCGAGCTGTTCTTTGTAAACAACCACAGGTTTGGGTTTTGTTTTGTCTGGGTGTGATGCCTGCTTCTGCGTGTGTCCATGCCAAGAGGTTTCCCCATTTGACTGCTGCCTACTTATGCTGCCTACTTACTGCACTGGCTGCTGTTACGCACTGCCAAGTCCTGGCTACTCAGCTTCCCATTTCCAGTCGATTTGGATGTGATTTGGATGGATCTGATTCACTGTGTCCTCGAAGCATTGCCCCCATATATTTGGGTCAAAATATCTTCCCATTCTCTCAAAAATGCATATCGAAAAAGTTGATCTTGGTTTTCCCACCTTTATTCTCCATGTATTAATGCTAATGTTGGAGGAAAGCTCTTGAGGAAAAGACAAAGTCCTGACCTCACAAGCAGTCTCAGACTTCGCTGGCTATTACCTACTTTCTCTACTTTTCCCAAAGTATGTATCTATCCAGATTAGAAGAGGGGTTCCTTCAGCTACTATCACCAATAACCTTTTGTATTTTTATAGAACTAATCAATATTTCACCCCGGATCAAGATTCTATTCTTGCAGATACTCATAAATACTTATCACTTTTTGCAGAGCTACTTAGCATGGATCATAGTGTTAGAAATCAAAGTGAATGCTATTCTGGGAAAAAGCTGGGTTTTGAGGAGCCTCAAATAACATCCCAAATGATATATTTGCTATCTAGCTTGCCTTGGCCTGAATGGAGACAAATCAGGAGCCAAGGTTTTCCTTCTGTTATCAGCATCAAAGCTTCTCTGTTTCATCCTGTGAGTCAACGCAGTCAACTGTGACTGCAGAGTTCTTTCTCACATCATAAGCTGCTCTTGCGTCATACCCTCCCCTGCCTTTCTGCTACCTGCTGAGGCCTTTGATAATTCTCAGCCACATGGATACATAAAGAGGAAACTCTTCATGTGGTATCTTTCCTCCAAGTTTGTTCCTCAGTGGCCCATCCTCTACATGCCTTGCTAGAATAATCATGCATTCATGATAATGAGAGCTGCAGCCTATTGGGAACAGGAACTCAGGTGCATTACCAAGGTACATACTCCAAGATCAAAACCAGTATTACTTTCAGTTTTCCATGTAAAAACTCAGAATTATAGAAGTGAGGACTCAAAACTCAAGTTCCTGTTTCACATGTGTGGCTTTTCTGTGTCATTTATTTTTAAATTCCTACTCTATTGATGTGACAAAATGGGCAAAGTTTAAGTCTGATTCCAACTTTTACCAGAAAAATAAAGCAACTTAAGGGACATTTTTAAACACTGTATTTAATAGAAGAGGGCTATATCTTCAAATAAAGTTTTAAAAGACTTCAATTTTAAAGAGAATGACATAGTATCAACCTGTCAAAAGCAAGAAGTCATAGTAGTTTATACCAATAATAGCTATAAAACTTTCACCCAAAATGTTCTTAAATTCCCTTTATTAGAAAGACACTACAGATAAAATCCCATAGGTGAACTGATGTCATTAACTGATAAATATTTAGATTTTAGAAAAGTAAACCCATATATAGACAACCAAGTAAAGAGAGTATAGATGAAGTACAAGGTAGACCAGATAGTCCCAACATAGTAGCCATATCTTATAGCCTTCAGAAATATCTCATTACAAGAGAAATGAACCTATATCATAATGTAGAATTCAAAACAAAGAAAACAAAACTAAGATAAAACTGGTGTTTTTGGTGCTGTGAGTCTGATAATCTGAAGTCTTTCTAAATGAGAAGAATATATTTTTGTCCTTTCACTCAGTGGGAGACTGGGAACTCGAGTTGACAGATCATGGAACTAATAGATGGGAAAACTGGCCCTTTCCATGGCCCTTCCATTAGTAAGTAGACAATCACAGAGAGAAATGATAGTGTGGTATTCCATATAAAACAACTTTCCAATTTTCTTAAAGAGAGGCCAAGACACTAAATGGTAAAGGACTTTTGGTTCAATGATCATATCCAGGCAAGATCAGTGATTACAGTAGTGCACAAACTTTCATTTGAGGGGAACACACACCCAAGAAAACCTAAACTCTAGCCATCTATCTCTAAGCCAGTCCTGGATTTTTGCTACTCCATTTATTGGGACCAATACTGTTATATGCCCATTGTCCCATAAAGGGCATTCTTACTCACAGGCAATATATTCTGAAACTCTAAAGAATTACTGAGTATATTTCTATAAGGCAGAATGGAAGAACAAGGCAGGCAGTGAACTAATAACACTCTTCCAAAGTAAAACAACCCATACTTCCCAAAGACTGGCTAAAGATTAGTCCATTTCACAGTGGAGAGAGCTTAGACTTACCACATCTATCCCTACAGCAAGACTTAAGCAGACTACAAGTAATGGTGTGTTTCCTGTTCTGCCTTTTGAGTATAGATATACCTTTGTTACACAGTTGCAAGTTCAGAAATCAGGAAAACTATTGACTTTTCACTTGTTTGGTCCACATCCAGCTGTGACTGAAGAAACCAAGGAATTATCAACCAAACAGGGCTCAAATGGATTCGCAGAGACTGAAGAGGCAAGCATACAGCCTGCATGGATCTGCACTAGGTCCTCTGCATATATGTCAAGACTGTTAAGTTGGTGCTTTTGTGGGATTCCTAACAATGGGAGTGAGAGTGTCTCTGACTCTTTTGCCTGCTCTTAGGATGCTTTTCTTCCTGCTGAATTGCTTCATCCAGCCTCAAACTGAGGATTTGTACCATGTCTTGTGTCTTATTATATCTTATTATGTTGTGTTTGGCAGAAATTTTGGAGGCCTGATCTCTTCTGAAGGGAAATGGAAGGGTAGTGAATCTAGGAGAAGAGTAGAGGTGGGGGAAGCTTGAAGGAGTGGACAAAGAGAAACTGTGATTTGTATGAGAGAAGAATTCACTTTCATTAAAAAAAAAAGAGAGGAAAAAAGAAGTCAGATAAAAAGTTGGATGATACTTGGGGTGATCATTCTTGAGAAGAGGCGAGTACATTTCAAGTGGCTTGTCATTTAGAAGAATGGTTGTCATGCAGGCATGCAAAGGAATAAACCCAGACACACAGTGCTAGTAGCCTTCCCAGCAGTCATTTCTACTTTCTTCCTAAATAGCAGAAACATAGTTCTATTTAAAGTATCAATGTAAGTTGCTCCTGAGGTGCACTGAGATTAGGCTATCCAGATAAATCATGACACATCCATGACTCATGCTGAAGACTTGCAGCCATCCTTGCAGCTCCTGGTAGACAAAGATATAGATAGTGATATATAGACAAAGGTATAGAAAGTGAGAAATTGGGTATTAGGGGCAAAAGTTTTCTCATCTAGTAAAAGAAACAGTTTTCTTAGAAAACTGTAGAAATCATTCTGTAACCATGAAGGAAAACAAAACAAAACAGAACCTCTGGCCTTCTAAGAAATATGTAGAGAAAAGAAGTATGGTGGAATCTAGACTAGATCTTTGTTATGCGTACTCTCAAATCAACTTTATAAAGTTTGTTGTCATAGTTGAGAGTTCTATTATAAATAAGAACATTCATAATGCAGAAAATAATTCACAACCTGTGATCAGAAGATGAAAGAAAAACCATATTTAAAGAGAGGGGGAAATGATGATGAACATCTGTGCATCCCAGTGTTTTAAATGGGTTTTATTTATATTCTTTCAAAAGCTATTGCACTTTTTTCTTAACATTGCTCCTAAGGGTATGTACTATATGGAACTTCTAATGAATACACAAATGGTAAGAATCGTACCAGGCAAAGCCTTCAAATGTTATCAAATTTAACAGGAAATTTGCCAAGTTGTCACTGATGAAAAGCAGAGAGAATGAGATGCTGATAGAAGCCATCAAAACTCTGTTGAGAAAGGTGTCATAGCTTTTCCTTAATTTGCTTAAAAGAAGCTTCCAAGAGACCATCGGATTTTTTTCCACATTAATCTTTCAACATCCTTCAGGGTCTTACAGACTTGACTCTCATTCTGATAAGTGTCTCTCCCATCAGTGCTTGTTTGTCTCAAGGCCAGCTGTCGTAGATATTTCTCTTCACAGGTCTTAGTTTGCCATCTTTAATCTCTCCTATATTTTCAATTTTCTTCACTTACTTCCTTCACACAAGACTCATTCATTCTCATTCAATAAGTTGTTCAAACTCCCAGGAGTACTTACTCAGCTCTCCATGCCTTCTTGTTGGTTTCCAGGACACCACACCGGACTGAATGATTTTCTCCTGTCTCTGACCTTCCATTCTTGTTGCATTTTTTTTTTGCAAGGCCATTCCTACATCTGTCTCTAAATGTTAATGAGTTCCAAGATAACAATCCCTTACCTCCTTCTCTTTTCTGTGTAAGAGCCACTCATGAGTGAGTTCATTCAATCCCAATTAAAAATGAAACGTTTATTATAATTCTCCAGCATTTATATTCTCATCCCTTGACTCTACTTGGAAATCTATTATCTAAAATATTATCTAAAATATCCAACTCTAAATCTTCACTCACATATATAACACATCCAAAACTGAATTCTTCTTTTTTCAGCCCCTTCTAGACCTTTCCTTCTTCAATTTTACCCAGCACCTACCTGAAAAGCATCCTTGCTGTCTGTCTGTCTGTCCTTGTCCCTCTATGCTTAACTGACCAGTACAAATGGTCTTAGATTTGCCTACATCCTTCAATATCCCAATCCCATATTATCCACAGCAGCCCCTGCCTCAGATATCATCATCAGCTATTTACACATCAGTCTGATGCTTCTAGCTCTATCTCACCACCCATTTCCCAAATGTCTACCAGAGTGGTTCTTTTTAAAGAAGAAGTTGTAACCCATCATTTCTCTGCATAAAATCATTCTTATAGTTTCATACAACAGGTGGAGTGAAATCCAAGTGCCTTGTCTTCCTGGATAGACTACAATCTGTCTCTCTGACTCAAATCTCTTTAACTCATTCCCTACATTCTAAACTTTCCAGTTCTCTGACCCTTATATAAGACAGGCATTCTGTTTCAGAGTCTTTGCTTTTAGCATGTTCAGCCTGGAAAACAGCTCTTCTTGAAACTCACATAAGTGACACTTTCTTAGGACCATTGTTCATAGGTCACCTCTTCAGAGAATCATCTTTGGGCTCAAGCAGCCAGTTTATTACTTATGGACTGTCATGCTATTTTTCTTCTTTCCCAGCAAGTATGCCTTACCTATTAATGACTTGCTTTCACAAGAGCAGGGACCTCGTCTGGCTCTCAATGCTGTAGATCCTGATTCTCTAGACATTCCAAAGATGTTCAGGTAAATATTTGGCAAATCAGTGCACACATATATTAGTAAACTTCCTAAATTTCCATTAGCTCCTATGCGTTAGAAAGGCATTTTCTTATACATTCTTCATGCTTTTAAGATTAATTGGGAAATACATTTTGTGCCCATTGTCCATTCATTAAATCAAGAAGTATTTACTGTGGCAAGTATTTTGCTGTACAAGACAGATACAAATGAGACAGCAGATTCATTATCTCATGGAAGAGAATGGCATGAAAATGAGTAAGTGTAATTTAAAGGGATATCAATAAAACTACTACAGGACACAGGAATGTTGCTGTGTACAAAATAACCAGGAATAGAGAAAAACAAAACCAGTAATGAATACATAAGGGAAATGGCTTTGGTGTTACGTCAGTGAGTCGAAGGCTGATTTCTGTAAACTAAAATAGGAAAGCTGGAATTTGTTTCATTTCTCGATCCATACAAGGATGCCCCCATGAATGATAATGACAGAATCAGGATTTTTCCCCATAGTTATTCAAGCTTCAAAGTCAAGTTTTACTAAAGTCAAGGATGCCACTTCTGTCTTATGTGATTCAATCTTAAACAATTCTATATTATCATCATGTAAAATAACAAATTATACAAAACAGCAAAAGAAAGATGCTCTTGGACTCCCCTACACACACACACACACACACACACACACACACACACACACACACACACACCTCACAGCTGCCACCGTAGCCTCTGCCAGCCTCCACTGGACCCTCTCCAGGAACAATCATTTTTCTGACTCACCATTCCCGTTTCTCTCTTATCACTGAAACTAAGGTCATTCTGCCTATTCTCTCCCAACAGACTGTCCTGCCCTGTGGATCTCACATGTGCCACGCTCAATTCCCCATTCTCTGCCCACCTGCTCACCTGAAACACCCTTCCTGCCTGCTTCAAATGCTGTTATTTCTTCAAGCTCAAGAGGCCCATGTCCTCCAAGATACCTTTATTTCCAGCCATTCTACCCCACTGTGAGCTCACCCTGATCTGATCTCTGACAACATTCATGGCCTCTGCTGGCTATGAAGAGATTTTTACAAACCTACAGAAAGTTGGGGCTTAAATGCTTGCATAGCCAAGCCTTTAATAAATTCCTAACTAAATTAGGATTTTTAAAAATACGGTGATCTGTTTTTTTTTTTTTCATTTCTTATCTCTCCATATCCCCCATCTAATAATGGTATTAGCAGAAGAAATGTTCAATTCCAACACTCTATCATTTACCTGCAAGCAAATGTCTATTCCTGTAACTCCAGAAGAGAGATGGGCACAGAAGAAATCAATGATTAGTGGCCTGCTGCCTCTATTTTGAGATTCTTTTATAGATAGACCTACATTTTTAAGTATCAAAATGTCACGCTTTAAGAAAATTATTAGACATAAATGTTCTAAGAGACAAGTCAATATTTCTAAATCCAATTAAAAACAAAAGAGTAGGGCTGAGGAGATAGCTCAGCTGGAAAAGGCATTTGTGCCACATGTGAGTGAGTACCTGTGGAGGCAAAGAGAAGGTGTCACATCCCCTGGACCTGGGGTTACAGGAAGCTGTGCCCTGCCTGATTGAGCGCAGGGGTAGGGCAGGGATGATAGTGGGGGGATGATAGGACAACCTTGGATCCTCTAGAAGAAAATCAATTGCTGCTAACTGCTGAGCCATCTCTCCAGCCCTATCTAATTTTTAAAATGGACGTTATCATCACCTACTTCTATGATATTGAAAGAATTAGATTTTATAGAGTTGGGCAAAGTTTTTAAGGAGAAAAAGATGCATATGTGTTAGCTATTGTTTGGACAAATATAGTCACAGAGTACTATGAGCAAGGCAGAACCAATGCTTGTGTGGTATTTGGTATCAGTAAAACTTTACACCTATTAATTTGCATTAAGTCTACAACAATACTGAGATGGAAATATTGTTAACAATATCCCACATAAGAACAATAAAGTCCTCATGGCATGACATAAGAAAGTGAGGAAGTTGCTACACAAATCTCAGCAGTTTTTCCTGGTGGCTGATCCTTGCCTCTCATGTCTTAGAAGACTGTTTTGGTTTACACAGGAAACAAACCGTAACTTTTCTCTAGGTTCCAGTTGTCATTGTTAATGAAGAAGGTAGTTTTCTATGGAATGTTTAAGTCAGAGTTAATACTTTGATAGCATTTCCATGCTATCATTGTGGGTTTGCTTAGTAACCACCGTGTATTAGTCAACAGGATGCTCACTTCACAGTAGTCAATCTAGAATCCCTCAATAATCATCTTAACAAAATCATCAAGAAAAAATAAATCAAACAATCTTCCGTATTCCTCTTAATTTTAGTTTCAATGCCAGAGTTGAACCCACTTCAAGTGAATTTCCAAACTGTACACTTGACCATTAAGTCTAATGACTACCTCTGAGAAACTACACTGAGATATACCATAAAACATTTACCTTTTAAAAAATCTGTCATTTAAAGAATATACATCCTTTGTTTATTCATACCTATTTTGTCTAAGGTTAATGTAAGATATTACTGAAATAAACAGATATCAATATTTGTTGCTGCTGTAGTGAATTGCCACAAACAGTGGCTGAAAACCATAGACACTTATTATCTTACAGTTTGGCAGGTTACAATCTGGTATTGAATTAAGATGACAGCATCAGCATGGGTGAACTTCTGTCTAAATTCTCTTCCAAATAACCCATTGTTTTTTCCCAACATCTGCGGCTGCCTATATCCTTTCCCACAGACTCTTCATATGGCTGCAAAGACATCTCTGCCCCGATTGCTCAGTGGCAAGTCCATCTGACCAGATTTAAAAAAGCATCATCACTTTTAAGGAGCTGTGCAATAACAACAGGCTTGTCTGACTATTCAATATAAAAGCCACATATACACACCATCAGGGTCCTTCATGTAATCATATATGCACAGCCCTAAGTCATGTAGGGGTACATAGTCAAAGTTTTCACAGAAAAAGGATGCGAAATTCTTTGTCTTTTAGTTGTGCCTACTGCACCAAGGTGGCATATCCTCCTGAAGGAATGCTCTGTACTCTGGGAAGAGGGACAATTCCCCAAAATCTGCAAAGAAAAAGGACTGAAGGAAATCATGAAAGCAACAGAGGAGTTCTAGGATTCAGGAGTAGAGTAAAGATGCCCAGGTTGGGCTCAGTCATGCTCAGTGTACAGGTTAGACCTCAGACATACCATCATTATTTTCAGATAGTGTACTTGTAATGTTGCAGGTAAATAATGAGTAAAATGATAAGTTTCCACCTTTATTTTCATGTCTAATACTTAACTCACACAACTCTCCTCCTAGTTAACATGAGAAGAATAATCTTCATATTCATTTAGTAGAGAATTGTGGAAAGCAGGAAGAACAAAGGCTTTAGAGTCCAACAGGTTTTTATTTAAGTGTATCATCTAATTCTGGCTGTAACCTGGGCAAAGCTGCTTAACCTTTCTGAACTTCAGTCCTAAGATCTGTAACATGATAATTCTGACACTGAGTAGGTAGAAATAGAGACCCAGGGCATGTATGCATGTACTTTCTAAAGCATAGCCTGGCACCTATTGAGCATAATAAATGTTAAGCCCTCCTCAAGAATCTTGCTGTCACAAGTTGCAAATATAATGACAATACAAAAAAAAAAAAAATGTGATCTTTCTTTTGGATCTTTCCTTCCTTCTCCCACTTAGTTCCTGGAAGACTGCCTAGTTCAGATTAGATATCAAATGTATATTAGTTGAACTATGATGAATCTTTATTTTCCCTTTGGGTCCAGAGAATAATTGCTCTGATTTGGCTCAGTGATGAATTTTACAGTCGGCTTGAGCTAGTGAGACCCAGTCTCCTGAAGTGCTCACACGAGCTTCTGAGCACTGTTGAACAACACCAAAACACTCATACACAGACTCTGCAACTTTCAAATTGTCTTGAATATAAGCCATGGTGAGTTATTGACATACAAAATATATTAAGCCACAAAAAACTGCCCAATTTATCACATTCAGTGTTTTTAATAAAAGTCTGGTTGTCAGCTAGATGAATGTTTTTGAGAAACCTTGATTTAAATCATGAAATACTCTGGAATCAAAGAACAAGAAACCCATCCCCTAAACACACCATTTCATGAGCAAGTGTTCCATCAAAGATGCACTTAAAAATTTATAGCAAACAAATCGATACCTTATAGACTAGCTGGAGTTCTCTAGCACTGAACCTTTCACAAACCCAAAGTATAGAGAACCTGAAATAAAATGACTCCTGGAAAAGCATTAACCATTTGGAATAACCATCTCCTGGCTAAAGCTTTAAATTCAAAACATCCTCCTTTCTCATAAAATAATGCTCCATTTAGTCCACAAAATATTATTATATAAATATTGTTGAGGACAAATTACTACCCAATGTCAGCCTCATCCTCTTCTTTCAGAAAAGAGCTTCCATGCCATAGGCTCTTCCCAAGAGCAGTTTACTACTTATTCTGTCAGTACATATAGAGATAGTGGAAAGATAAGAACAAAAATATCTTCCCCAGAACAACTCAATCTCAGAGCACAAAGACACAGCAAAAAGATGCTATATGAATATATTGGTCAGAAGCAGAGAATAAACTACTAAATGTAGCCACATATCTAAAGCACAAAACTAGCATAGCCAGTCTTAAAGGTCAACAATATGTGAGTTTCAAAACACTCACCTGAGCTGAACAGAAGGGTACAAACCTGTAAATCCCAGAACTGAGATTGAGATGAAGCCACGAGAATCAGTTCAAAGCCAGTTTGAATTACATGAGATCCTGTCTTAAACTGAAAATAAAGCAAAACAAGACACACCAACGCAAGCAGACATTTTCTGATTGAGACTTCGACTTCTACTACTCAGCCACCAGAAGAGAATATTAATGCCTAGCCCAATCTTCAACCAAGAGGATCCCCACAGCAGCTGAAGGTAGGAGATGCAGAGGCCCAGGGCCAAACAAAATGCAGAACTCAGAGAATCCGACAGAAGAGGTGGAGGAGGGATTTCTGGGACCAGAAGGGTGGAAGACACCAGGAGAACAACTAACCAGCATTCTTAGTGGTTCACAGAATCTCAAGTGGCAGACATGGAACCTGCTGGGTCCCCCAAATATGTCTTGAGTTTGCCTGGCCTGGTGCTCTTACAGAACTCATACAGACTGGAATAGGGGTTTGTGTCCATGAACCTATTGCCTACCCTTGAGTACCTTGTCTCCCTACTGGGTTGCCTAGTCCAACATTGAAGTAAGGAATTGTGAATGGCTCTGTTCCATCTTGTGCTATGTTTGAGTAATAACTCAAAGTTATTACTTTGAGCAATAACTCAAAGAACAGATGACTGTTCTTTCTTGGAGAGAGGAGGGGTGGGAGTGAGAGGATGGGGGAGGTAGATCTGGGGGATAAAGAAGGTGGCTGGAGGAGCTGGAAGGAATGAAAGGAGGGCAAAAGAAAAAAATCTAATAAAAAAAAGAAAAAAGCCACACATGAAGCATATTATACAACATTCATGCATAGTATGCCTACATGTGTATATGAAAGAATATTAAGTTGAATGGAAGTGATATACACCAAATTCATGAATGGTTGTGACTGCAGGGGAGAAAGGACAGAAAACAGAATGACCCAGGTTACCATTTTATTTATTTTACATTAAGTCTGCAAGCAAGCATGTTCAAATATTGTTAACCAGCAATTTGGGCTAGGGAATCCCTGAGGGTTATTGTTCTCCATACTTTTCTGTATTTTTATAAGTAGTTAAAGTTTAAACAGGCAATTGGTTGCAATCAGGCATAGTAAGTGATTTCTACAATGTCTGCAAAGGACAGCAGCGATACAGGATCCTGTGGCTCTTGCCCAGCCACCCCTCAAACAAGATCAGTACCAGCACCTATGCAAGTATCCAGATGGCTCCTATTAAAAAGAATGTACCCATAGGCAGTTTCTTCCACAAGAACTGCTACACCTTTCCCCATTCCTTAACAACAATTTTCATTTTCATACACATGGCCAGTCCCCAACAGTCTGGTTGTGCCCCAGTTAAATTGCTGCATCCTCCTAACTGTCAAGTGCCATCAGTTCTCATATTACTTAACCATGCAGAGCACTTAAGGTAATTGACCAAGCACTGGAAAAGTTGCATGTGCCTTTGGCATCCGCTCCTGTATGCCATGCCCTCACCCCACACTCCATCTCTGACTCCTTTGCTAACATGCATCCCTTGGTGTGGCCACATAACTTTGTTATTATCACCAGCAGTTCATCCTATTCTCTGTTCGCTCTGCTAGTGATGTTCTTTGTCCTCATGGTTTTTACCTAATAATCTACTGGCTCCTAGATCGGAATTTCTAGTTTTTTGTTTGTTTGTTTGTTTGTTTGTTTTGAGATCTTAAATATAAGCCTTCAACTGACAGCTGGCTATTCCCCACCCTCTACCAACATCTCAACTTCTATACATCCTAAAACTGTTATTTTTATGAGATTTAAGGTTAAGGCTGGACACTGGGCTTCTCCCCACTTCTATTTTTTCTTCTTTTTAATTCAATACTTAATGTTGCACTGATTACACATGCTACTGAATCGCTCAAAGTTACTTCCTTTTCTCCACCTACCATAGTGTTACAATCCTGTCTCTCACTCCGTATGGTCTACACTAGTATTCTAACAGGACTCTTTTCTTTCAAAGGATTCTCCATCACTTTCTCCTAAGCCGAAACAATATTCCTTATTGGTCTTAACACCATTAAACAGACAAAAATGCAAACATCCCAATAACATATTACTACATTCCCTTCTGCTCTTGAATACCTTATCCCACAGCTAGCATTCAAGCTATATGGGCTTTTGTGGAGTTCCCTGGAAAGAAGTGACGTTTTCACAGAACTCAAAGCCTTTGTAAAGGTTTCCTCTAACCACCCCAACAAATGTTCTCCTCCTTATACATGACAAATTCCAATATGTATTTTTAAAACTAAGGTGATGATGACATGTCTACCTGCAAGGTTTCTTTTGTGTCCCAAAGATCTCTCATTATCTCTGTGTCTTTCTTCCTCTAGGATGTTGCATGTGCCTCTAGTCAAAGACATGTCACACTAGTCAGAGGGTAACTTATTCATATGCCCCTCTCCCCAATGGACTGCATGCAGGAGTTAGGACTTTATGCTGGTACTAATTCACCAATATTTGGGAGTATATTATAAGCAGGCTTTGCTCTAGGCTTAGATCACTGAACAATTCAGATAGTCTGAAGACTCCAGGAGTCTAAATTCCTGAGGACTGAAGTGATCAGTGATTCTGAGTCATGATTTGATGATGTTCATTTAAATCAGTAAGGCCATTATGAAATCAGGGCATTCTCATATAGCATGGTTTTTGCACGTTACTATAACTAATCATGTCTAAGCAGAGCTCATTTTTTCACTTCTTTTAACCAGGCATAAAGCACAGCCTCAGGGGTAAAGATTAGTTTTTCTCTTGTGGAACTGATCCATAAGAAAGTCTGCAATTGTATACTGTTGTTTGGGAGACAATGGTGGCTAAAGGTTCCCTATGTCAGCAGATCATCAGGCTACATCGCATGGATTAAAGAAACAAAAATAAGAACAGATGAGCTCTCTGAGGTTGAATCAGAAAATAGCCATGTTACTGCTGATGAGCTACATTACACCATATGCTTTGGAAAAATCAATTTGGCAGTAGTACAGGTGTGTTCTGTATAATTTTGTATATTTGTAGACAGAGTGATTGAGGCTTCTCTGGGATTGGAACATCCATGATGACTGAAAGAGTGAGGAACTTGGAATGTACAAATATCTCAGAACCAAAACTCAAATTAGAATCTGAACAACGTTTAAGAGTTGTCAATTCGGATGAGGACAAGAGTAGCTGGTCTTATACACTTTGGAAGAATGGATAGTAAACGATGTCACTTCAAGGTAGTATTAATCCTCTTACACCTGACATTTGCACAAGTGGGGACATAAAGAAAGCAGACGTTACCTGATGATAAAATTGTACATTGCTAATAGTTCATTGTCACTCCTCTGCTGTAAAGTCTAAGGGAAAGAGAAATGCCTGCTTATGTCACTTCATTGATGACAGGAACCAAACTTTTGTGTCAACTGAGCATGTCTTACTCATAAGGACAGATAGAAAGACAAGGCAAGCCACAAGAGTGATATCCTAAGTCTGGCATGAAAACTATTCAATATGGGTACACTTGACTCTGGGAACAAAATATTTCTAATTCTATAATAGCTACCATGCAGAAAAACAAGGCAGCTTTACCAATAAGTATGCATATTTCTGTAAGTGCATGTATATGATTTATGAAGAAATGTAACACCCACGAGTGTATATCAATATTTTAACATACTTGTATTTATAGTTTCATAGATGTATATAATGTATTTTGATCATATGTATCCCCCTTAACTCTTTCAGTTCTCCCTAGATTACTCTCCCTACCTCCTCCTTTCAACTACCATGTCCTCTTTTTCCTTTTCCTTTTTAAAAGTTATCCACAGAACCCAATTATTGCTGCCTGTATATATGTAATTGCAGGACTGTCCACTGGCGCATGCTCAACCTACCAGAGGTTAGATCACCGAATTAAAAAAAATGACTTTCCTTCTCCGAAAAGCCATCAACTGTAAATAACATCTGGGATGGGGACTCACAAATTCCCCTCCCACATTCTAGGATGTTGACTGCCTTAATATTATGAGATCTTATGCCTGCAATGACAGTGGCTCTGACTTTGTGAGTGTAGTGGTCCTGTTACATGCCAAAGACACTGTTTCACCCCAGTTCTCTAAGATCTCTGGTTCTTATAATATCTCTCTTATAAAACTCTCTCTCTCATGATGTTCACTGAGCCCTGCAGAGTAAGGTGGTGTAGATGTACCATTCAGAGCCGAACACTCAACACTAATTTATTCTCTGCATCTTTTTTGCTCTGTACTAACCACTGTCCACTGCCAAAGGATGTTTTGCTGATAAGTGATGCACTAATCTATAGGTTCAGAGATACGTTCTTGGAAATCAATTTGATAGTGTGTCCATTTAGCAAAGTAATAGTCATAGGTTCACCCCTAGAGCCTAGGAACTCCCAGCCATGGATTATTGGCCAGGTTTACAATATAAGAAATGAATTTCCTCCTATGGAATGGGCCTCAAATACAATCAAAATGTAGTTGGTCACTTCCATAACAATAATGCCATAATTGAACCAATGCATGCATTTGCCAGGCTGGTCTGTGCTGTAGCTCTCAAGATTCACATCTCTGTAAGACTGAAGAAGACCTTTCTCTACCATCAGCCTGCCTGGAATTATCAGGCACTATGAAAGGCAGAAAGGAGGAATCATCCAGGTCAGTACTAGTCTGATTTCTCCATGGCCATCACCAAAGCAGAATGTATCAGAGTTTTACCATGAGATTCTTTTGGGAAACCAAGAGCCAAGACAATAGCATGCACTGTTTTGGGAGTCTCTGGGATAACCCTGACCAACCGTCACTGGGACATTGGTTTGACAACCTATGGCTTCTGGGAGAACATTTTATCCCTGTATAGTATATCTCCATTCAAAGTTTTTTGTGAATATGTTAGGAAGCTTATAAAATATCAGACTTCCATCTGGCTTTGTAAAACATCCTTATCTTTAGTTATTCCTTCCTTCAGCCCTCCTCTGTTCTTCCTTCTCATTCCTACCTCCATTCTAAATCCACCCTCCCACCCAGGAAAGGGATCTATAAGCAAATAATGTAGAAGACTGCTAACTTTGATAGCATATTCATATCAGCAAAGTCTAAACAACAGAACAAAGTCAAATTTCTGAGCTTAATCTAGACCATAGAAAACATAAACTAAAGGGAAAACAAAATACCAAGAGAGAGAAGATAAGATGATTCAAGGTCCCCCACAGACAAGCAAAGCAGAGCCATGATCCACGGTTTGTCAGTCAAGAGGACGGAACATTATATGTTTTGCTAAGCATAGGACCAACGTACATAATGCATTTGGCTTTTGATTATTTAGTTCTACTACTTAAAAGCTCTGATTACTTCTCATAGCCCATAGAACAAAATGCAAACCCATAACAAATCTCACAATGCACTTTGCCTGCCTCCAGAGAATCATCTGTGTTATTCTGTATTCCACCCTTTCTCTCTCTTTCTCCTTCATTTAAGTATGTTCTTTACTTTTGTCCCATCTATCTCTAAACATATAATTATAATATATAATTATACACAATTATAATAAGCAATAAAGCAAAAATATAATAACATAATTACAATAAGCAATAATTGTCTTCTTAAAAGTTATTTTCTGACTCTGAAATCAGAGTAAGTTTTTTCCCAGTATCTTTCTGCTGCAGCATATATGGTTCCATGCTCATCAACTGAAATTATAAGCGTATTCATTTGTATTGCTCAAAGTCTCTCTTCCTAGCTAGCCATTGGTGAGAAGAAAATGTACTTGAATCACCCAAGCATCCAACCCAATTAATTTATGACAAGTGTTAAACAAATAAGTGTTTGGGAATAAAGTTGAATGGATATGTCCAGAGAGAAAAAGAATTTATATCTGAGATTTCTGAGTGCTTGCTCACTGTGTTTGATGGCAGCCAAAATATGAGGATAATTTAATAGTTCAAACAATATTCGGTCTATTTTATTAGCACATTTAAAGTCACTTTGCTATCCTTTTGTGAACAAATATTTGAGTGCCCCTTTGGGTCATGGAAATATGCATGCTCTCTTTACTCTGGATTTCCAGATAGATACTAAGAAATTAATTAAAACTGCATTCATTAAGGAACAGTACTAAAAGAATGCATAGCTTATTCTGGTAGGAAGGAGGATGACTGGAGATCATTGCTTAAAGTAATGTTACATATTGTCAACTAGTTAATCACAGCAACACTGTGCCACATGTCTATAGTGGGTGGAGAGAGAAGCAGATCCAGGATCAAGCAGTGAAGGCAGAAGAAGGGAGGCAGCTAAGCCCATGGAGTGTTCCAGATCAGAGCTATGGCTTTGGGAGAATGAGATGCTTCCTCCCTCCAAGAATTCAGCTGTACATGGCACTGCCAATGTCCAGACTTCCTGGCACTAGTTTGCCTAACTTGTCCTGCCCATCATTATTTCAACTCAAGTTGAGGGAGGCCATAAAGTTATTTCCTCTTCATTCATACTTTCAAATATTAATAGTTGATTTGCTACTCATAAAGTTGGGGCCTGAGGGCTCACTCTTCCCATTCAAGATCAGACACTTGTTTGGGATCTTTACCTTGGATGGGTTAAATAAACCTAAGGAAAATTTCTTGGATAATTTGTCCTTGTATCCCTAGACTAGTCACCTGAACAGGAGGTGTAAAGTCTGAGAAGCCCAACTCAAGCCTCCCTCCCACAACAGGTCAGATTCAGCCCACTCTTCCCTGACCTGCCCAGACATGAGAGAGGGAAAGCAGAGTATAGAGTACCAGCCTTGCAGCCAAAATCCCTTTGAGATTACTGCCTTAGTCAAAATCCCTGCTCTCCCAATCACTAACTGTGTAATAATGGGCAAGGTTCTTAAGTTTCTGAGCCTCAATTTACTTATAGGAGATATTCAAAATCACCTTGGAACTGCTCTTATAAGAGTGTATTTCAAAAATATCTCCAAAGGTAATGTTGAAATTCAATGTTTTTGACTCAATACACACATGTACATGTATGTGATCATGGATGTCACACACATACACACATGCTTTTCTTTGTGAAGGGTTAGCATCTTCCCATTATCATAGGCCTTCACTTGGACATCCATGTAGGAGATGGAATTAGTCCAGGAGCATATTCTTGACACCACTCATCCTCTTCAGCCTCTCATTTTATTCACTCCAGCATCAATGGATTCTAAATGCCAGCCATGCTGCTGCAGAAATCTGCCACTTGTGCCTTTCTGTTATAGATGGTCAGTCCCATCTAAACAATGGACAGCCTTGATAATCTTCCCACCTGAAGATTACCTACTCTGCATGCTTTATACCAGGATAAGAGCATCCTTCCTTGGTATCCCTTTTACTACACCATCACCATTCTGTCCTGTCCAACACACAAAATCCTTATCTCTTATATTATTTTTAATCACACAGCTCAGCCTTGCCATGGCCCACTGCCCTATCAACTCCAGCCAAATAGCTGCCTCCAAGATTCATTCATGCCACTGCATTCAATGATTCCTTGAAATCTCCTTAAATCTCATTGGTTGTCCAAATGGTAGCTCAAAGCCCAGATTCTATATAATATTGTCCCTAGAAAGTCACCCAGATGCATCCCTTCCAGAGAGCAAGAGCCTCTTTCTAACAGCTCTCCCTTTTCATGACCTGTTGCTCCCAATCTTGCTGTTCCTGACATCTGACTACTTGATGAAATGTATCTTATTCATTCCAGATAATTACAGAAGTGACCACTGTGCCAAGTGTTTTACATACATTAGTTCACCTGGTCTCCAGGAACTCTGGTAAAATAGGTTCTCTTTGTTGACATAAAACTCAGCATATATCTGAGTCCCTTTTCACAGAAAGTATAGTATAAAATATATTCAAAATAATTTAAGATACATAGTCATATATGCCACGTGTATATAGTATATAGGTATATGAATGTATTTTTCTTTTTCTAATGATATATAAAGCCTATAAAGTAAAGGGCAGCAACTATGAGAGAGTAGAGATTCAGAATAGGTAGTTGTACTAAATGAAGTCAGCAACGAGGTAACACTTTAATGAAGACCTGAATGAAGTCAGGATGATGCTCAACAGAGGACAAGGGGCAAGAATGGTCCAACCACACACAAAAAAATCTAAACTCCACTGGCCTGTGGCTTCTCAAAGTTGCTCAGTAACACCCAGTGAATCTGAACCCCAGTTCTGATTCTAGAGTCCTATACTTAGCCATCACGCTTCTTCCATCAGTCCTGCAGCAGCTCAGAATATTTCAGTTCTGATTTTTAAAAAACTCTTTTATTCCCCTGAGTCAACAGACATAAGCCTTCTGTGTCAGGCACTAATCTCCATAATATCTCTTCAATTTCTTTCCACACACTGAAGCACTCCCTGTTTTCACATCCAGATCCAACTCTTATTCTTCTAACCCGTGGTTCTCTCTGATACCTCAGGACTACAATCCTAATTCCCTCTTGGTAACTGGTTCTCTAATCCGGGGCACCCTCTTTTAGTTTGGTGCTCGGGATTTTGGGGATCCTGACCATGGTTCATTTATTTCTGTTCTGCTAGTGTTCATCACAGTGCTGGAAGCATAACAAATGTAATCTTTGGAAGTAGATTAAACTTGAACTCCACATCTCCAACAGTCTGTGGGGGTTTGACACAAATATTACCCCCATACTTCAACATCAATATTCTTAAATAGGAACACATTTTTTTTTTCTTCAAAATCTATTCCTTCTCCCATGGCTCTTATTTCTCATTACACCATAATGTGTCTCCAGCTTCCATCCTGGCTCTAGGCAACCTAATTTCCATCCCCACTGCCTTTATCCTAGTTCAATCATTTATTTCTCTACTGCCTAGGCTAATGCAACAATCATCCTACGACATAAGTATCAAGGATGCATCCTACCCAGCTATGCAAAATTAATGTTCTACATTCTGTCACTCTGTGAAATTCAACTGGCTCCCTTCTGTCTACAGAATAAAATCTCTGTGTATTGTTACCTCACAAATAGCCCCATGCCTACTGGCATCTCTTCTACTTTGATAGTCTACATTAAAATTTTTTTAGATTTAGTCAACCTCATGTTCTTTCAAATAATCCTCCTTCTGTATTTCCTATCTGCATAAATTTATGTATCTCCTCACGTATACTAAAGTCAGAAATCTAGATGTTTTATCTCAGGGTCTTCCTTCATCATCAAGCCCTTTAGCAACCTATCAATTGACACCCTCAAATCTTATTGATCTCAAATTCTGTTTATATCATGTGTACTCCATATTCTTCAACCCCTGATCAATGAACTACTATGTTCTTCAGATTCCCCACCTGAATTTACTGTTGGAGCAGATTTCTTTGCCTGATGTTTCCCCCTCATCCTATTCCTATCCATTTGCCACATCACTGCAGTTATGTTGCTGGTGTGGAAATAAAATCATCTTCTGTACTTGCATGAAATTTACCATAGTTCCTCAGCACCTTCATGTACCAACCCCCCAACTTCTCATCTCACTGTTTCTTTCAATCCCAAACCGTCACTCCATCATGAAGAACTCACAGTTCCCTGCTTGTATAACCCTGATCTCTCAGCTCAGCCTTAGCTTCACAACTACTGTTACCTAAAATATCTATTATTCCACCGGCCATCTTACCCAAAAACCCTCAGCCTCCTCCCTCAAGACTATCTAATCCAGGAGTCTTTCTTTGAGCCTGTCTGACCTGCAGGATGTGATTCAGACCTTTCTCCAAAGTGCTCTGTGCATGGAACTGTCACAGGGCTTTCTGTGTTCCAGAATCTTTCACATGTGACTATTTCTACAAGTAAGTTTAAGATTCCCAAGGGATATTTTTCATCTCTGCATTCTACTACTGTGAATGATACTTGGCAAAAGAAGTCTAGCATATGTTTCATTAAAAAAAAAATAGGCTGACATATTTGGTGATACCCAAATATGTAGTGATATTATTTACTGTATAGGTTAATGCTACTATTCTGTGTGAGGTCTGACTAGTGTTATATGTAGCTCTATGAAGCCAAAGTCACTTATTAATACACTTTGTGATTATAATATTCCTGTTCTTTGTTCCGTCAGCTTAGCGTTATATGAAAGCTATTGATAAAATGGTAGGTAATAACATCCTTCATTGAGGAAAGACAACAGTGTCCTAGGATGACATTAATTTCTATCTCTAAGATGAGACAAACTAACATACTCTCTGTAATTAATACATAAAGCAGGTGAAGAGGAATTTAGGAGTACACCACAAAGAAGTGATTTCAAACTTTAATTCTATACTGTAAACAACAGCATTGCCGTTCTCTATTCTCAAATATTTACTAGCACAGTGTCTCTCATCTAATTACATGATGGAGAAGTATGTTTTAAATGAATGATTTCTGAATAGCATCTTCAAAATATTCCTAAAGCAGCCAGAAAATAAATCAGTGAAGACTGAAGTCACAACTGTCACTGTTTTGTTTTATAATTTTTTTCTGATGATGTTAGTGGAAAGCTACCATCTCTTACTTAGGGGCTCAGGAATAAATGGAGCTGTGCTTAAAATTATAATATTTCTGACAATCAACTTTCACAGTTCAATCTGCTCACTATAATGATTGTAGATTTTTTGGTGTTAGTGTTTATTCAGAGAGATGAACAGTGATTCTGAAAGTATTAGTTTTGTGAATGACTCATTTTATTTTAGAAATTACATTTAAGATTTTAATTTAAGTAGGAGAATTTATGTGGATTAGTGACAAATTCTATACTTCAATTATATCAAGAAGCACTACTATTTACTACCTTCCAGCTTCAAAGTTTAGATGGCTGGCCATTTTAGAACACCCTTACTGACTATGTCTCCAGGGAAAATGGAATTTATTTTCTGCCTTCCATATGGAGGAGTTCCTCATTCTATGTCTCTGAATATTGCTGAATTTGGCAGTTTTTTTTTTTTTTTTTTTTTTGACCATGTTTCCCAATGACCAGCTCTGGAACTTTCTTCATTTTATACTTGCCTTCTAACATTTGCCTCCCTACAGCCATCAAATGAAGAAAATGTGGCTATGCCTCAGAGTACTCCAACTCTCACTTTACCAGGAACAACTCTGAGGGTTACATTACAAACCTGTAACAGAGCACAGCTACACTGTCATTGCTGCTAGAAGAGCACAACTCAGATTACGAGGAGTTTGTGGAGATGAATGAAGAGGAGCAAGTGGTTTGGGATTCTCGTAAGAGAAAGGAAATTTTAACTGAAGCTGATTTTTATAAGCACTCGCAGAGTCACATAAGGTATAAAAGTGTTCTGATATAAGATTGATTCTACAAAATTAGCTTTAAAATTATATGGATGCTCTATTTAATTTAGAAATCCCTATACTGGTTTGAATGTCTCTGCTCTTGCTAGAACATTATTTCAACTGGCGATAAGAGAAATAAGCATTCCCAATTCCTTTATCACTTTCCTTAAACAGAAGCTATTATTCATTTCATACTTTACAAGCTCCCAAATCATATTTGCTTTATGAAAAAAGTATGTTTCTTCATATACTCCCTACTCTGTAGAAGATTTAAATTTTTTTAATGGCATGGTCTTCAAATGTAATTAAGAGATAGACAAAAATGTTATATTTGAAAAATTAGATAGAGGCAAGAGGACACTAGCAACAGAACAAGTACAGAATTTTGAAATCATTTTTAGTAGCTTAACTCTGCAAGAAACCAAAGTGGGGAAAGGCCGAGTTAACTGTCACTGCATGCTTCTACATGTA
Organism: Cricetomys ansorgei; assembly: GCA_026225945.1. NCBI lineage: Eukaryota > Metazoa > Chordata > Mammalia > Rodentia > Nesomyidae > Cricetomys > Cricetomys ansorgei. The sequence continues at coordinate 5,402,591 of JAMJFZ010001390.1, forward strand.
AAGGAACAGCATCCTACCAACAGGAAGTCATCCTACTTTCAAACACCTACCTCACTTTGTCTTAAACGCCATCATGAATGGGTATTTTTAAAAAAAATAAGTAATTAATCATTCCCTCCCCTATTCTACTTTGAATACCCAGGACATATCCATTGATTATCTTTTGTATAAACAGTAGGAACTCTGAAGGCAGAATCTGTTTTATAAGCCTAACGCAGGGTAATTTTTTTTTTTTGTAAATATTTGAGGAACGAATCTCATTTTATCATCCTGAGATGCCTGTAAGGTCATACTAGATATCACTATTGTATACAGAAAAATATTTAAAAATCAAGGAAGGGTGTCATTCCACTCAATAGATACTTTATCATATATCAGCTTTTAAAATCAAATAAAAATTTCTTTAAGTCAGAGTGCTCTTCAAACTGAGTTCACTTGCTCTTAGAACAATATCTGAGAATGGTATCTTAAAGATGCCTGTTGGACAGCACTACATTGTTGTGTTTGTTAGGTTTACTGTAGCTATGAGACAAAGAAGACCACAATCACTTTGTTCCATAGTGGAATAGGCTCGCATACAATGACAGGTCTACCTTAGATATCACCGTGTTATTAAGAAGTTGGTCATTCAACATTATTTCTGGAGCATTTACCAGAGACACAACATGAACAAAGATATGAGGTAGAACAATTCTGAAGTAATTTCTCATGCTATCCAACTACCATTCATGCACAGAATTTTAAAAGCCAATATAATGTCCTGGAAGGAATCTACTCTGCAATGGAGGTAGCTGTAACATGTGAATATGCTATATTCACACGATATTACCATAAAACTCACAGAGTCGCTTGACAAGCGTGTATTCTTTTAGGGAGAAAAAAAAAACGATTTGGGGATATTCTTATGGACACCTTGGCATATATGACACCATAAAAATGATTTGGGGATGTTCTTAGGGCGACCTTGACCTGTAAAACACAATCTGTATACTATAATACAAAGAAGACCTGGTAGTTGTACACTGTAAATTGTAATTTATTGTATCATTTAAATCGTATTTTGATTCTCATTTGGTTTCAATAATACCATTCTTAAACTATATCACTCAAAGCTATTTCAGACTATTAACACACATTGACATCTGAAGATAAAAGTCTCTTATCCTCCCAAGTCATTGTTTAAAGACCTATAAAAATGCCATTTCTAAATTCCTAAAGACTTTTATTCACTATTCATGAACAGATGTCACCTAAATACAAGAAGGGATATTTTCTCAAGCCAATATGAATTTGAGGTAACCCAAAAGTTAAAAAGTATTAAAATGTTTTGACTGCTAATTTTTATCTAAATAAATAATTGGAGTGGAAGAAGTAAGGATGTGACTTCTTAAAGGTTAATAATATTCCCCAAAGATATTTAAAATGACAGTCTGTTCCAGTGATCCAGCTCTTCAACCACACTGGCTGCGTTCACCCAGCAATAAAAATCAGCCTTCAACATCAACATGATGGCCAATTGCACAATATGGAGTGTTCTATGTGTATAGTCTCAATCAAATGGTTCTTTATAATATCAGAGTGCATAAGGAACTGTTGTGTTTAAACACTAACTTTCCACTTTCTCAATTCCCTAATACTGTACACTCATTTGCACACAGATCAGCCATGGAAGAGAGGCATGGCAAGAAGGAGCTAGCAACTGCCACTGGGGTAAAAGACTGAACTTTATCTCCTTTCAGGCTTCCCTTCCAGCACAGTCCAATTCTCACTGTTGATGCTGATATGAGAGAAAAGGAACCAAAGAAATAGACGTGCTTACACCAAATGAGATCTCAGTGGTGTGATATTTCTATTCCTTTCTATGGCTACTGCTACAACTGAAGGTGCTCTCATTGGAGGAGCTCAATAACAAAGATAACAATAATGATAGCAGATGTGGTAGTACAGATGCATAGATAATGGGTTGTGAAGTGTTGGAAAAAGATAACCTCTGTATCAAACTCAGGGACAATCAAAGTCACACTTGTGAATGAATGATACTTAACTAATTTTGCACTGTCTTAGTAATTTGGGGTGAGTAGGCAGGGACTAGAAGAAGTAAAAATTACTCACTGGGAGTCCATTGACCTTGGGAGTGATAGATTTGAAAGATATTAAGGATGAGGGAGAATGACAGTAACCACATACAAAGACAATGCTGACTATTGTTTTCAGCACACAGAAAACACAGGATACCTACTCAAGCCTTCCCCACAAACAATCTACACTTTCCTAACTGAGAAGCTACTGATGTTCAGAGGAGTCTGATCTTGATGTCATATTCCTAAACTCAGGGACACGATCTGCTGAACAGAGAAGACAGGAAACCAAAGAATGTCACTTCCTAAAGAGAGCTTAACAAGCAACCAAATATACATTGAAATTCAAGTTCTTTCATGGGTCTATTGTTGGACAACATGATTTAAATTCAATAAATACCTTTTAGGCATTTACAAGTTTGTGAAACACTGTGTAAATATTAACTAAAGGATAAATATGAGTAACTTGTGCAGGGTAGATGCTAATAAGGAACTACAATTTAATAGCTCTGGTTGATGTAAAATGCCAAGTTTGTTTTGCTTTGTTCCGATCCACATCAAAAATAGAAGGAAAGTTGCAAAAGCAAAGGAAACAATTCTTAGTAAGGGGAGCAAGGACAAAGCAATAGTGTTTTACAGGAGGAGGAGACTACATTTGAGATGGGACTGTGTATGTTTGCAGACAGACAATCACCAAGCAATGTCATGGCAGGCAGTTAATTCTAAGCAATTTGGGAACTAAGGAAAAATCCAATTCAGCTATATCAAAGCATAGGCCTTGCAGAACTGAGGGGGAAGATGGTCACCTTACAGAGAGAGCCTTTAATACCAATCTAAAACAACCATATCTTTCATTCTAACAGTAGAACCAAAGGAAGGTACTAAAATATATTCTCTAGGAGAATAAAACTCAAGTCAAGTGTTAGTGAATATAGTTAACTTTAACTGGAAAATGGTAGTCAAAAGAGATTCAAGCACACTGGTCTGGAAATGACCTTATGAACATAACATTAGGCAGTTAAAAGGAAACTGAGGGAACAGACAGAAGTAAATAAATACTGGTGACATGGAGTCCCATAGAAAAAGGGTATTCTTCAATCACTTTCAAACTGTATGTCTCAAATAACAGAACTGCCATTTTAACAACAACTTGTTTTAAAAGGACAAAATATGTATTTTCTGGTGTACTTTTTGTTTTCATTTTACATCGCTAGTAAAACCTGCTGATTATTCTGAAATCCTGGAAAGGAAAATGTCTGACTAGCACTCTGGGAGAGCACTGGGCTAGACTGTGCACTGAGGAGGCTCACACACCACAGTGGAAAGTAAAATAACAGTTTGCTTAAGAGGAGAGTACACAGAGGAAAGGTGATTAATACAGAACTTAGTGAAAGTTGCGTAGAATGTCCAGAAGAAGAAGAAAAGGGAGGAGGTGGGGGAGAAGGAGAATGAGAAAAAGAAGAAGAGGAAGAAAAGGTAGTAAAGATTGTAAAAAGGAGTTACTAAGTTACTGGGAGGGGACAGAGTAATTCAGTTCCACAGTCATGGAGGAGAATGCAGTCATTATCAGATGTTGAGAGAGTACATGTGAGTCTTCAGACTGGATGCCCGGAAATGAAGTGATAACCAGGAACCAATGCCTCGGCTCTCACAGTCAGCTATGGAACACTGGGGAGCAGATGGAGAACCGCAGTGAGTTCAAGAAGATGTAGAAGAAGGCATTGGAACCTTTAACCAAATGATCATTTTGAAAACTAAATGGTGCTTGAGGGTGACTTAATGTGTAGTAAAGGGCTCAGTTGAACAACTGAAGGTATTTTTTTGGTATATTAAAGGCCTATTGGAAAAACAATACTCGTATCTTCACCTCTTCTCCCTTTCTCATCCTCCCCCCCCCTCTCTCTCTCTCTCTCTCTCACACACACACACACACACACACACACACACACACACATTGATTGATCTCTCGGAAATGGTCCCTAAGCAGGATAAATATTGGGTAAAGGTAAAAAAGCAAATGTACTGTAAAATATTGAAAAGCAATAATATCCACATGTTATGAAAACAGCAAGGATGAGGAAAACAGAAATGAGTAAGAAAGATCATGCATTGTCCAGAAATATATTTTCAAAAGAAACCAATCACTATATGGTCTAAAATTCTTCAGAAATCTTGCCTACATATTTTATCTTGCATGGATCATGAATGTCCAAAACAGTTAAGTCCTTATTTTGTGAACGAAAGTGTAAGCATTGACCAGGGCGGGGGAAAAGTTCAGCATAGAAGGGAAACAACAGAATTGTAATATTTCACAATATCTACTGAATGCTCACTTTCATCTTTGTGACATAAAGTAGAATCTCTTATACAATTAAATGTTTTTTCCAAGGTTCAGAATAAATGGATTTTTGACTGTTCCTCATGGGAATTGCTAATTTGACTTTTCTTGAACCTCAATAAACATAAAACTTTAGCCGAAGCCACAATACATCCATCCAATTATGATTCAAAATTCCAGCAGTTTTTCACACCACTATTAAAACATGCATTTTCCTTCCCACTTTTATTGTAGATTATATCACATAACATCTGCCATCCCTAAGTTAGATGACACAAATTAAGGACACGAATGAATAATTTCACAGGGCTTCTTTCCTCTGACCCTCTTTCTGATTCTTTTAGATATATGCTTGAATTCTCCCTTTCCTCCCTCACCTCTCTCCCTTCTCTTCCTTCTCTCTCTCTCTCTGTCACTTACACATACAAACACACACACACACACACACACAAAAACACTGGAAGTAGGATTATGTTAAATTTTACAAAAGGCTATAAAATAATATGACTAGACTATAGAATGCAAAATATATTGGGACAAGCTTTGAGTATAATATGCAATCTGTTGAGTGTCAGAATAAGTCTAGTCTAAAATGTCCTACACCATCAGTATTATTCACACTATCAATTATAATGACCTAGAAGATGATGTGTGTATTCACACTAAATGCTTTTATGTGTTGAGAAGTGCACAGGATGAAAGTTTAAGCAACATAATTAAACTCACATGCCACCATTTCTGAGGTTTTCTCACTATTTTGCATATTATTAGTATGGGGGGGGGGTCTCTTTAGCCTTTCCAAAGAGCATTTTTCAGTTTTGCCTCCATAAAAAGTCATAATGCACATGCACACACACGGATGAGAAAAAAAGAGTGAGAGAGTTTTTTCAACTTGTCATTTTTTCTCTTTTCTTAGATTTCTCTATCAGATCATTCTGTTAATGTTTAATTGGGTCATTTTATAATTCTCTCACCCGTGGGTGTATATTCAGGGGAACACCATCCAGCTCCACTTACTGAAGAGGGAACCAGTGGTAGAGGCGATTGTTTTAAATGTGAAACTATAGGCTTTAGAATTGATAGTCGTCCATCCCCAACCCCATGACTACCAATCTGAACACAGATAACTAAAGTGCCAAATTGTGTTTGGTTACCTCTACTGTTACCTTTAGAACAGTAGCACAGGAACAAAAGCAATGCTCTTAACTGGTTTTTTTTCCTTTAATTTTATCATCACACATTAGCTACCTAAAAAATGTCTGCCTGCAACTAAAGAAACAAATGTTAAACTTTTCACTTTTATCCTCATCTATGCTAAGATGTGAGATGTAATCAACATCTTCCTGTTCTCCAAGAAACCATTACAAGTTGATGCTAGAAACATTATTGCATGTTTCTATTTTTTAATATTTTAATTGTTTCATATTCTTCAGGTATGATTTTGTTTGTGTTTCTCATTTACAGAAAATTCTACCCACCATGGGACTGGACAGAGAGTGAACATGCTATTTTAAATCCCATCTGCCTGATGGGGACCAGGTAAAGAGCTCTTCTTCCTGAGGAGGCAACTGTTATAGACCACCAACTCCAGAGACTCCACAGCTCTGAGTCCTTACTACCCTCCTGAGCCTTGAGGACATACATGGGCTCTCCTGGAGGAGAGTGAACTGACTACCCCATTTCCAACAGAAAACACTGCAAAGACAGGGACCCTATTCACCTCACCCTACAACTGGCTTCTGAAGCTTAAAGTGTCATTCTGACAAAAAACAAAGGAGAAATCTCAGTCTCTTAAATATTACACATATCTTTCACAGATACATCCCAGTTATACTGGATCACAATGAGAATGTTTTCTCGGCTACTCTGAGGAAACACCATCAGAGGTAAAATTTGGGGTGCTGGAAGTAGTGGTCATATTAGTATTCAAGAGCCTGTGAAGGACTAAGACTTCTTTAAATTTTACACTCAAATGAGACAAGTGGTTACACTGAGTTTAATTACCGAAGTGAAGGTAAACACAGATGAAAGTGTACTTCTTATGCCCATGCATTTCTGAGTGCCAGACTCAGTTGTTCAGGTGGCTCAGTGTTCTCAGTAATAAAGAGAATGCATTGAAAACCTACTTTCTTACAACTTTATAGCCCTCAAGGCCACATTCTGACCCTGTAAAGCCAAATGACATGGTAGCTCCGTGTGACTCCTTAGCTTATATAACCTTCCTCACTCCCATTCTCCAACTTGATCCTATTTAGGGTCCTTAAAAAAAATCTCTACACATCAAAGCCGTCTAAAAACAAACTGATGTAACCCAAGATGGTCTGTGGGAGGACACCTCTGCCTTAAGTCCCTCTACACTCAGAGAACAGGTCCCATCTCTGAACATTTTCCCGAGAGCCACACTCTACACCCTCCCCAGTACCTTCCCAAGACTGTACTATATAAAAATTATTTCCAAGTGTCAATGAGAACTATTTTCTCTGAATACGCTAAACTGAAGGTAGCAATAGAACAAGACAAGTGTGCCTGCGAAAGGTTCTGATAGGGACAACATCCCGGCTGTTTGATACCCATGGAATCAAAATAGAGTTCTAGTGAAGTGTTTGGGAGCTTCAAGGAAGTGTGGAGGGGGTGGATCAACACCATTTTGGCTCATTTATCCCCAGGTGTTAGGGGAAGGAAGTGTGCCTATGAAAGGCATCTGGTAAAAGCAAACACAACCTCAGAAATTTTCAGGGAAGGCAAAAAGTACGCCCGGGATCGCGGCGGACGCTGCCACCAGCGAGTTTCAAACACACTTCAAGCATTTTATTTTTCTTTCCCTCCTAGACCCTGCCATGCACCCCCACTCCTTGGCTCCCCCATGTCCCCACTCTCACCTCCCTTTCCCAATTCCGCCTAGATCCTGACTCGCTCTCTCATGCAGCGATGGCAACAAGCGTTCCCCCGCCCCCGACGTGGAAGGGGCACCCGACCACAACGAGGGAAGGACGGTGCCAGCGGGCGCCCGCTCGCGTGCCCATCGCATCCTACCGCCTGTGGAGCTCGCCTCCTCCAGCTGGGCCGAGATGCTTTCCACCCTCCTCACGTTCATGTTTGGGGACGCTGGGTGAGGGAGCGACACTCTTGGAGTCCACCGACACAGGGGTGTCTGGCGTTGGGTCTGGCACCGGAGCGCACTGCCGCTCTGTCCTGGGCGACCAAGGCGCTAGGAGCTGGAGGCGGCGGCGGCGGCGGCGGCGGCGGGCAGGGCGCGCGGAGCAACTGCAGGTGCGGCCGGAGGCCGGCGGGGGGCGCCGGGGGCGCTGTGCCGCGATGGGTGGCAGCAGGGCTGCGTGGCTGGTGGGGGCCGGGACACCCGCGGTTGAGAAGCCTGGGCGCTGCACCGCCGGACAGAGCGAAGCCCCCCCGGCCCCTGGCACGCTTGGCACCTCCTCTGCCACCTGCTGCCAAGGCACCGGAGGAGAAAGTGGAGGAGGCTGTAGTGGCGCCTCAGGTGACAGAGCAGATGCATCTCAAAAAGACAGGAATTGGCTTAAGGCTGAGCAGGGCACCATTTGAGATTTTCCAGTGGAATATTCTCCGGTTTCTCTGGGACATTTCTGCATCGGGTAGAGCCTGGCTCTAGGCTGGCTCAAGACTAAGCTCTTTGGCAAAGAAACAAACTGCGTGGTCCTAGCGGGTCAGAGTGTGACCTGTTGTGTGGGATGATGGGTTCGAAGGACACCAGAAGGCAAGTGCAAGGAGATGTCCTTCTCGGGAACCAGGCAGAGTGCCAGCAACTCCTAGACAGGAAACTTCCCAAGCGCAACTCGGTCATGAGACTCTGAGAGAGGTTGGAGAAAGTGACTTCTGCACACTGACTAGACAGGGCCAAGGTGAACCACAGCACCTTGCAGGGAGCAGCTGAGCTGATTAGGAGACATTTCCTACAAGCTCCTTCTTCAAAGGGAGGTTCACAGGAGGTTGCTCTGTTGGAAGGGGGATGGCTGAGATCCCAGGAGAATTCATCACCCAGGGCTGCTTGTCTTTCTAAGAGACCAAGGCCAGCAGAGGCTGGAAGACAGAGACAAGCCAATAAACCACTTGTGGCCATGGTTACTGTTGGAGAGCAGAACATTAAAATACAGGCTTCTCTACCCTCGGGGAGGGTGCGTCTTTTAAAAAGAAAGGTCGAGTTGACCGGTTCTGTGGGCCAGCAAAACAAATTAACATTTGTTCGCACTCTCAGCTGCAAGGTCAATTGGCCCTGACAAGGTGCAAGTGTTTCTAAGTGTTTGGAAAGTCATTCTTTCTTCCTGCACACACCTGGCTACACACACTGTGAAACTTTGCCCCAATGTCTGGTTAGGATTCAATTGTCACTCTTCCTTCCTTTCACCTCTAATCCCACAAGTGACCCACTTTGAAAGCCCTGTGATGCCTTCCAGCTTATGGTCGAGGAGACAATTCCAACACCTCCACCGCCTCTACTCAAATCCTACTATCACGAGTTACAGGTCATTTGACTTTATCCAAATTATTTACATGGAATCTACTTTTTAGGTTTGCTGTAATTTAAAGAAACCAGTAGAAGTAAGGGTAAAAATGACTTCAGGGCAGAGTAAAGAGAGCAACGTGAGAGCCTCACATTTGGGAGCACTGAGGAGGCTGCTGTGGCTGGATTAAGGGCAGAATAATAGGGTAGAAGGGCCCAAGGAATAGATTATGCACAGTTTAATCATCTACTGAGTCAAGCATAGAAATTTCTAAATAGTGTATGCTCTTTACTTCCTCCTCACCAGCCCTCCGTCTCTCATAGCTGATTCAATTTCATTCTGGTCACCTGGCACCCCAGGACTTCAGTAATCACAAAGCAAGCTTCCAGCTAGCAATCCCCACCAAAAACGATCACAACTGTCTCACTCTGCAGAGGATCACTAACAAGTCTCCGGTTGTAAAGTCCATTATTGTCTCTCTCCTGACTTCTAAAATGACCTTCACGAGTGTGTGTGGACCCGGCCGACTGAACTAACTAGCTGAGTGTCTAAAGTGAACAACTTAACCTTTCTCGCTCCAAAATGTCCAAAGCAGTAGTGTTTGCCTCAATGGACCTCTGGCAACAATTAAATGAGACAGAAAGCGTGATGGCTTGGAATGGTTCTGACGCATAGTCAGGAGTTCAGTAAAGAGACTATAAAAAGAGTTCTCCCCCTCACCATCATTATTACCATCACCACATTGTGTCCTGATGAAAGCAAAGAAGAGAAAACGACTCCACTCTGTTCTAAAACAAATTTGCTATCCTTATTTGCATCACAAGAAATATATAACTCCTTTATCATCTACAAAATGTGCAGGATATTTTTTCTATGCCAACCCATTTCTCAAGGCCTGTCAGTGAATGTCAGTCTCCTTGGGTCCTTCTAGGTGTGCATCTCTGGACTCACTGTAAATAAGTCAGAAAATCATCTAAAGCGGACACTAGACTGGAAACGTTGCAATGTATTAAGCCTCCAAAATATTTGTGTGGAAACTTAATTATAATATTTATGTCTTTATATAGATTCCTTGTCTATAAAAAATAAGACTGAAAAATTCTCTTCTGCCCGATGGTTCTAAATTTATTTCATTTTATGTGTATGAGTGTTTTGCTTGCACCTATGTCAGTTTATCACAGGTATGCTTGGTGCCCAACAAGTCCAGAAGAGAGTATCAGATCCCCTGAAAACTGAAATGGAATTACAGACGGTTGTGGTCTGCCATGTGAATGCTGGTAATGAATCCTGGATCCTCTGCAACAGTGTTCTTAACCACTGAGTCATTTCTCTGTAGAGGTTCACTTGGAATTTTTATTTTTGGTTTAACTGACTAGTCACTAGAGGTTCGTGTTTCCACCCAGCTGTGGTATAGTTGTTTACAAGTTGGAATTGAAATGCTTGATGCAGGTGGCTATAATTTGGTTGAGTGCGGTCATTCTGGCACCTGCAGCTTGTCTTTGGGATTGCGTGCCACATGGGTTTATGGAAACTTTTGGCTTAGGGCATAAAAGGTCTGAAGCCCTGAGAGAGTTGGGGTGGGTGTTGGTTGGTGGTTCGTTGGCTGGGTTGCTGTTTTTAGTTAGTGAAATAATTCTTAAGAGAACATAGGTTGGAGAGATTCAAGCTTAGGACAGCCTAAAAAGAGACTGTGACGATTTCTACCTTTCTCTCTTTCTGTCTTAAGGCCACTTGTAAAAGCGGTCAAGATTTCTATCTTTCGTTTTTCCTTCCATAAATTGAGGGTAGAAGATTGTGGCATATTGCTACATCTCTCCAGTCCTGTTTGCTGCCATTTGTCATTTTTAATACTTGGCACTGAAGGTCTATGGTAAACTGTCTTGCTCATTCCATTCCTTTACTGGCTCTTCAGCTGTCCCGAGTGTAGGAAGCATTTATTCCCTGAAGCTATCATCATCATGGCCAGTGTTCCAAACTCAATATATGCACCAAGATTCTCATCTTTATGGTTAACTCCAGATAACGCTTTATGTTGCGTGTGTTAGTCCATGATCCCTTGTAGGGACCGAATAAAATACCCAAGGCAAAAATAGCAAGTAAACCACGTGTCAGCCATTAACATCAGATTTTTATAAACATTATTTCATTTAATCTTTACAAAACTCTGTAGCCTCATCTTTTTTTTTTTTTTTCCAGAAAGGCATCAACTATTTCTCAGCTTCAAATCTTCACCTGTTAAAAAGAGAACTTCTTTTTCACAAGGTCCTTGTGAGGATCAAATAAGCTAATAAAAAATGAAATCTATTTATAAGCCAAGGAATATTGTCAAAGCGTCCAGGATTAGCTTATTAGGCTCAGAACTATTATTGCCTATTACCTACTGTTTATTTCTGAATGGCCCCTACATTCAGAACAGTTCTCCTTTGTTCACCAGCATTCATGCAATAATAGTAAAACTTATAATATTTTAATTTTGATTGTTTACTATACACCCTGCACTCTATTAAAAACTCAATATCACCAGGTCACTTCACACTAAGAAGGAATGTTTTATATACCTATTTTATGTTGATTTAAAAACAAGACTGAAAGTCACTGAAGTTAAGTTTTCCAAGGTCAGCCAGCTCTGAAGAAGTGCAACTGATATTTGACCCCGCATTCATCTCTTGACCAAGCTGGAGCTGTTGATCACTTTCTGATGATCCTCAGAGTTTTACATATATATGAATCAAACATGCACTTGGTGTAAAAACTCCTGTGCTCCAGCCTTGATGAAAGATTCACTGCATTGGGGAGCAAGTCTAAGACTATCTCTTAATTTAATAGATTTTATCTTTCAGAACAGTTTTAGACTCTTAGAAAAATTTGACAGAAATGCACAGAGTTCTTTCTGCAGAACAATCCTTCCTATATTTTCCCAGTAACATTTTCAGGTTTCACTGTTATAATTCATAACAATAAGCCAATGCACAATAGCATTTTACTGAAGTTCATAGTTTAGCTAGGATTTGTGGGTTTATAGGAAAAGAGATATTTCTAAAAGGGAAAGCCAAGTGAGAATAAAGTACTTTTCCACAGAACTCTACTTACAACTTGACCTGGGACTTACAGACATAATAAACCACTATTGTTTAAACCACACAGCCTGAGATTTTGTTGTTGTTGTTATGGCGGCCAAGTGTAACACACTTCAACAAATCACAAAAACACAGCTTCAGATACTGTGGCTTCATCTTCATCTAGGAGCTTGTCAGAAATTCATAGTGCAGGTCTGACTCAGACTTCTTGAATCAGTCAGTACCCATACCTTGTTTCCCAATACCCTCAGACACCTCCACATATATAGCTGACACTGAAGGGCCCCTGCATGTGACCCAAGGGTTCCTCTGGAGCCCATTGTGTGGGAAGGAGACTGATATGATGATCCCAGTCAGTTCATTGGATTTGACCTTAGCAACACAAACCTGTTTTCCTCTTGTGTCAGCCCCTACCCAAATGGATGGAATAGTTTATTGCCTATTAGTGTTTAAGCAACAAATGTCCACAGCCATAACCACCAGACTGCACATGTCTAATTCTTACTGATCTATGATTTCTCAGTATTAAAGCATTCAGGTAATCTACCTTGAGATTATAGAAAATATTAATGTTCGATAGGACGAAGATGAATAAACCACTGAAGGGACACAAGGCTAATTCTGACCCTTCTATGCAATTGGTATTATTAATAAATAACAATTAAATAATTAACATTCACAGCCTGATTGTTCTTAACCACTCTGAAATGGAAACAAATCAGATGTTATTAGCCCCACTTTGCAGATGAAGGAACTAAGCCACACAGAGATGAAGCTACTTTCTTGAATTTTCATAAGGCACATAAGATGCAACCAGGTCACAAACTTTCACCACCTGACCTCTTTCAGTGCTCAGTTCTGTAAGTTTTGTCAAGTTTTTATAAGTTGGCATGCTTCCAAATGAACTGTAATTCTCTAAGACCTGAAATTCAGACTTGGCTTCCAGCTCCATCTTTCAGGGTACGTCCATATTATAAATGGAAGGTTATTATCTCACTGAACTGCATTTCTCTCGCCTTGTGGACTTGAGCAAATCCACTGGCGACAGTCTCTGTGTGGCAGCAGAGTTGATTAGGGGATTTGCTTCCAAAGAGGGATTTACTTTAGCCGAACTCATCACAACTTAAATGCCATTAATGAAGTTAATGTTGAGAAGATTTTTACCTAGACCATATCTCTAGGAATATGTTCTAATTGGGGGATAGGTTCATTAAATTCTAAATTGCTTTATACCTCTGTCCTGGCATTTTTATTAACTGCTTGCTGAACTACATGAAAGGTAAAAATAGTAAAGTGGGAAGTATGTGCTGGTTTGTTAACAGAATGAAACTGTACAGAAACGATTTCACTAAAATTAATTGATTGGTTTCTAGAGTTACCTTTTGAATCAAATGTGGATATAGCTGAAAACTATTTTAAGTCATTGGCTTTCTATACTTTTCTATACCTGCACTAGTTGGTTTATGTTGGTGTGGTATAACCTAGACATATCTGGGAAGATCAAGTCTTAACTGAGAAAATTTCTCTATCAGATTGGCCTGTAGATAAGTCTGTGTGGCATTTTCGTGATCATTGGTATAGGAGGGCCCAACTCACTGTGGGTGGTGCCACCCCCGGACAGATGGTCCTGGAACATATATATATATATATATATATATATATATATATATATATCTCAAACCAAACCAAGCAAGCAGCGTGGGGAGAGAGCCAGAAAGCAGCATTTCTCTGTGGCCTTCTACTTCAGTGCCTGCCCCAAGGTTCCTGCCCTAACTTCCTTCAATAGTGGACTGTGATTTTGAAGTTGTAAGCCAAATAAACCATTCCTCTTCAAGTTCCTTTGGTCATGGTATTTTATCACAGAAATAGAAACCTAAAAGAAAATGTAAAATACACATTTATTTATGTGTGTGTTTCAAAGTACTATGTTGAATTGTTGGTAACTCGTGAGCTCACACAGTTGAGGTGACTTTGCAGAAGAATTGAACAAGATCAAGTCAGCCAAAATTCCATCTTAGATGGGGGAGGTGCTTTTCATTAATAGTTACTGTTGCGGGGGTTGGGGCGTCGGTCATTTAGTCTAAGGGTATGGCCCTTCATAAGTTTGCTGTGCTCCAATGGATAGCCCCACAGCTATGTACATTTGGCCAATACGAATTGAACTTAGTGAGTTATATAAAAAAGAAAAGAAAAGACATATATTTGGCATATATTGGGAAGAACATGGGAGGGAGTAGGAGGAGGGAAATGGGGTCAGATATGATCATATTTTATTGTATTCATGTGTGAAATTGTCAAGAATAAATGAGGTTATAATTTAAACATGTTACTTATCTAAGTGTATTCAATAGACTAAAATCTATTCATATTTGAAACATGTATTTGAGAAAATATGTTAAACTTGTTTTGCCTTGGAGAAAATTAGTAAATTACAATGCTCTATATAAATTAGGAATGTGGCAGGGAGACCAAAAGCCCACAGCCTGAGTCTAGATAATCCTATATGAGGCTTGAATACATGTCAGAATCAAATAGTGAAACTGTTGCACATATACGTGTCGAAAATAATCAAGAACTTGATGATGAAGTACAGGTGTAAGTTAACAATATGCTAATAAATGAATGAAAGGAAGGAAAAAAGATAGACCTTAAAAGTCTCAGTGCTTATATGCGTTTTAAAAGTCCAAATCCTCAGGTGTATGAGATTGTTCTGCTTGTCAACTAGACACAATATAGGATCACTTAAGAGCGTATCAGTGAGGAGTGGTCTAGATAAGGTTACCTGCAGTAGACTTTCCTGATTAAGCGAATTGATGTACGAGAACCCAACCCATGCTGGGCACCATCCTCTCTGTACTCTTAATTGTGTATGTGATGTGATTAGCTGCTTCAAGGCCCAGCAATCTTGAATTCCCCACAATGCTAGACTGTAACCTGGAATTGTAAACCAAATAAATACTTTCTCTCTTAAAACTGTTTTATTCCCCCCCCCAACACATTTTATCACAGCAAAAGAAATGAGACTAGGACAGTGGATGAGAGCAATAGGTGTTATCTTAAAATATGAGAATATGCCGAATGATTTTGTTGGTAGGTGGAGAGGAGATGAATACTCGAATATGCTCTGTAATATAGAACAAAACCTTAACAAAACCGATACATTAATTATCTAACAGGGGTATATCCCCACACACACACACCTTAAGACAATGAATGACTGGATGAATAAAAGAATATAAGTGATTAATTAACCATAATGTTTGTTTTGGTTTTAATGAGAGTGGCCTCCATAGGCCCATAGATTTGAATACTAGTCCCCATTTGGTGGAACTGTTTAGATAGGATTATGAGGTGTGGCCTTCTTGGAGAAAGTGTGTCACTGAGGACAGGCTTTGAGCTTTAAAATACCACATCATTCTGTTAGTTCTTTCTCTGCCTCATGTGTTTGCATCAACCTAAGCTCTCACTTACTCCAGTAACAGGCCTGATGTCCTCCTGTCATGCTTCCCTCTGAAACTGTGAGGCCCCCCGTAAATTCTGTCTTCTATAAGTTGCTTTGACCATAGTGTTTTGCTACATCAATAGAAAACTAAGAAAATATTTTACTGATAAAGTGTTCTCAGAAGATAAAGTTTTAGTAAAGTAAAATAATATAGAGAAATCCCTCTGATGCACAGATAAAGCACAGATATATAAATATGTTCATTAGTCTCTTGTTCTTAATTTCTTCATTTATAAGCAAAAGCTGTATGTATCAGTGCAATCTTGGGACTCCTCCATCAGTCATTCAAGATGTACCAAGCTAAGTATGGAGTACAAAATATATAGAGGAAAAGGATTCCTGCACTCCAAGAGCTGCTAGCGTAGAGATGCATCTACAATAGAAAGCAAATTTTCTATCAATGAGTAGATGCTTACATAGTATGTATGATCTCCTCTTATGTGTCATTTATCCTTGTAGCACCATAAGAGTGTCTATCAGTCAACATTAACATAAAAGAAACCTCCTCCAATTTAGTAGCTTAACACAACAATGATTTGTTTGGCTTATATTTCTGTGGTCTGCCAATTTAGACTGTGCTTATCTATGCTCATGCATGCATCTGTAGTCAGCTGTCAATGATGTAGTCATCCCAGGTGCTAGGCAGGTGGTTTGAATAATGAAGATAACCAGGCTATGTTTCCCTTGGCATCCATCAGTCTTGCCTATATTTCTTCCTTTGATGCTAGTTACAGAGTTCTTATGAAGATAAACACGAAGTAGGTGCTTACTACAATATCTTTCAACCTCTTCTTGTAATACATTTGTTACATCCTATTGGCCAGAGAAACTCACAAAGCCATTTTAAATTTGGAAATGAAGGTGAGTTTAGTGAGTTGTAGATGGGAAAAAATGAAAAATTATATTGCAAGAGGGTTTTCCACATTCTAATATTTGTGACCCTTCATTCATATATTGAAATTCTTCACCCAACTTTAGTAATATTAGGATGTGTGGCCATTACAATTTGTTTGTATTATGAGAGCAGATCCCAGATGAATAGGATTAGCGTTTTTGTAAACAAGACTCAACTAGCTCATTTCTTTTATCATGTATGTCATCTATGAACAAAGAAATGAGATCCCTACATATACTAAATACACTGCCAGCTTGATCTTACAATTCTTCTTTGTTTGTTTTTCTAGATACAGTTTCTCTATTGTAATTCTGGCGGTCCCGGAACTCACTCTGTAGACCAGGCTAGTCATGAACTCATACAGATCCACATGCCTCTGCCTCCCAAGTGTGAGATTAAAGGCATGTGCCACCACCACCCAGTGATCTTATAATTCTGATCCATGAGTCCCTACACAGAGATAGAAGATTGATACAAGAGAATCAATAGTAGATCATGGACCAACAATCATGGTGCATGCAACTGAAAAACAAGAGAGACCCTATCTCAAACAAGGTAGAAGGGAAACACCAATATTGGAAATGTTCCTCTGACCACTACTTGTATACCATGGGATGTACAGATCAACATTTACAAAATGAATGTACAATGCACACAGAGAGAGAGAGAGAGAGACAGAGACAGAGACAGAGACAGAGAGAGACAGAGAGACAGAGACAGACAGAGAGACAGAGAGACCAAATTTATAGAATTCTATTACAGCAGTCCAGATTGACTAGAACATAGTAGCTATAGAGTAGGGAAGAACTCGTGGTCTTTCCCCAATCTATTCTAGAGAAGTACTATCAATATCTTGGTGAAATACAGAATACAGATTGGTTAATAGATTGTCCCATTCTGATCAAGCTCAGTGAAAAGCCTATGAACTGAGAGAGGCATGGTTCAAATCAAGCAGTCAGTTCCATAACCAATAAGCATATCTAATGTAAACATTAGAAATATGACAAAGGTATCATATATGTGCTTCAGGAACATTTAGAATGTCTCCAACTCAACTGTTGGTATCAGTGAAGCTTTGAAAGATGAACTAATATCAGTTCCAAATCTTAATGGACAAAGATGAATGAATCACTTAGACAAGAGACAAAGACAGGAACATTGCTTATCAAAGTGACCACATAAATACAAGAGATTCATAAAGATTATGGTACATTCTTAGAACAAAGAGACATCAATTTGTTCCTTGGGCTAGAGCACTGACAGTCAAGTTCAGAGAGAAGAACAATTTGGCTAAGCTAAGAAAATCATAAAACCAAACTGTGATTTTAGGCTTTGATCAGATATTAGCATCTTATTGGAAGGATTTGAGACAGCAAATAGTGAGTTGTGATTTTGGCATATACTCCTAATTCTGGAAATCATAAAAGAAAGTGATAGAATCAGTCAACATTAAAATAAAAGGTTATTTTTTTGTAAGGGTCTTGCAGTGACCAAACAATACCAATGATTTGAGCTAAGGTAGTGATATGAAAAGGCATACTGGAGAGACATTTAAAGCAGGATGAGATGACTAGTAAATGAGATGATGAAGGAATTCTGATGATGCTCAGATTCTGTCTTGGATGGTGGTATCATCCTCTGGATCAAAGAGTTCAAAAGACAAAGAAACTTTTAAGATGAAAATTATGTCATCTCATTTGCATGTGTGAATGCCTAAATCCAACTGTGAATTGGAAATGAATCTGGTTTTCCCAAAAGATTCTGGTTTAAAGAAACAAATAAGAAATTCATCCATGTATGTAAAGATTATCTAGAAAAAATTTTAGAATAGAACTAATAATATGAATCAGTGGGATTAACATAGTAAAAACGGCCATCCTACCAAAACCAATCTACAGATTCAACACAATCCCCATCAAAATCCCAACACAATTATTTACAGACCTTGAAAGGACAATACTCAATTTCATACGTAAAAATAAAAATCCCAGGATGGCAAAACAGTCCTGAGCAATAAAAGATCTATGGGAGGTATTTCCACCCCTAATTTCAAGTTGTATTACAGTGCTATAGTAATAAAAACCACATGTTGTTGGCATAAAATAGACAAGTTGTTCAATGGAATCAAATCACAGACCCAGACATAAATCCACATACTCATAGACACCTGGTTTTTTATAAAGAAACCAGAATTACAAAATAGAAAAAACAAAAGATCTACAACAAATGGTGCTCATCAAACTGGATGTCTTCATATAGAAGAATGCAAATAGATTCATATTTATCACTACACACAAATCTCAAGTCCAAGTGGATCAAAGACCTCAACATAAAACCATATCACTAAACCTGATAGAAGAGAAAATGGGGAATACCCTTAAACAGATAATAGGCAAAATAGGCAAAAATAGGTACAGGAGACAACTTTCTGAATAGAACACCAATAGTACAGGCACTAAGATCAACAACTAATAAATGGGATCTTATGAAACGGAAAAGTTTCTGTAAGGCAAAGGACACTGTCAATCAGACAATGTGGAAGCATACAGGTGGGAAAAGACCTTCATCAACTCCACATCCAATAAAGGGCTAATATCCAAAATATGTAAGGAGCTCAAGACACTAGATTTCAACAAACCAAACAATCCAATTAAAAGTGGGAAACAGATCTAAACAAAGAATTCTAAAAAGATAAATCACAAATGCCTGAGAAACACCTAAAGAAATGTTCAACATCCTTAGCTATTGGGGAAATGCAAATCAGAACTACTTTGAGATTCCATTTTAGACCTGTTAGAATGGCTAAGATCAATAATACAAAGGACAGCTCATTCTGACAAGGATGCAGAGCAAGGGGAACATTCCTCCATTGCCAGTGGGAGTTCAGACTTGTACAGCCATTCCATTGTATGGAAATCAATATAGCAGCTCAGGAAATTGGAAATGGACCTACCTCAAGACACAGATATACTGCTCTTGGACATATAACCAAAGGATGCTCCATCCTACCACAAGGACACTTGCTCAACCACATTCATAATAACTAGAAACTGGAAACAACAGATGTTCCTCAACAGAAGAATAAATAAAGAAAATATGGTACATTTACACAATGAATCATTATTCAGCTGTTAAAATAAGGACTTCACGAAATTTAAAGGCAAATCAATGGAACTAGACAAATCTTGAGGGAGGTAACCCAGATCCAGAAGGACAAACATGCATGTATTCACTTACAATTGGATACTAGCTGTTAAATAAAGAATGATCATGCTACAATCTACAGACTCAGAGAGGCTAGGTAACATGGAGGGCTGGCTCTAAGAGGGATGTATGAATCTTCCTGGGAAGAGGAAATAGACTACATTGTGCTGGTGTGCTTGGGGCATGTGGGGACAGGAGTGGGGGGGATCAGGCTGGGGAGAGCAATGAAGGGAGAGAGTACAAGGAGAAATGGCTGGAATTGGGGAACATACAGGAAGTAATATGGAGACCTACTGAAGTGAAAACTTCATGGAATCCATAGGGGTGACCCTAGTGAGGACTCTAAGTAATAGAGGATACGGAACCTGAACTGGACATCTTCTGTAACCTACCTGAACCTACTTCCAGAGGTAGGACCTAGAACACAAACCCACCTACAAAACCTTTGATCTACAGTCTGTCCTGCTTGCAAGATGTGCTGAGCCAATGGTGGTGTAGAACTTGTAGAAGTGTCCAATCAATAACTGCTCTAACATGAAACCTAAGCCATGGAAGGAAGCCCATACCCGACACTGCCTTGATGGCCAGGAATTGGAGACCGGATAGCCCAGAGACCTAGGGTAGAACCAAGCATGAGTGACCAAAATTTTTTTTAAATAAACCAATGAAATTAATCCTAGTGATATTCCACTATACTCATAGATTAGTGCTGTGCCCAATCTCCATCAGAGAGCCTTCCTCTGACAACAGATGGGAGCAGGTACAGAAAATCACAGCCAGATATTATGGGGAGTGTCTAAATTAGAAATCCCCATTTGTTCCTTCCCCTCAGAGCTCAAGGGACACCACAGAAGAGAAAGAGGAAAGATTGTAGGAGCCACATGGGACCAAGGAAAGCAGGAGAACACACCCCATTGAATCAACTAAGCAGGGCTTAAATATGCTTGCAGAGACAAGCATGGAGCCTGCATGGGTGCACCAGGTTCTCTGCATCTATGTCAGGGCTGTTAGCTTGGTGTTTTGTGGGACTCCTAACAATGGGAGTGGGGATATCTTAGTCTTTTGCCTGATCTTGATACCCTTTTCTTCCTACTGGGTTCCCTTGTCCAGCCTTGATATGAGGGTTTGTGCCTTGTCTTATTGTATTTTGTATTGTATTGTATATTGTATAATTGTATCCAATTAATTCAAATTAATTAATGAATTAATTGGCTGAATTAATTGGAGGTCTGCTCTTTACTGAAGGAAAATGAAGGGGGAGTGGGTCTGCAGGAGAGGGGAGTGAGGAGAAGCTAGGAGGAGTGGAGGGAGGTAAAACTGTAATTGGTATGTATTGTATGAGAGAAGAATTTATTTTAAATTGCAAAAAGGAGAGAAAAAAGAAATTAGTTAACGTATATTATCTGGAAATATTTTAGAATTGAACTAATAAAATATTAATCACTTTTTTTTGTGCTTGGAAGAATTTTTAAATTTTTGTTTAACTAGTTTAATTTCCATGAAAGTTCTATGAAGCAAAAGTTGTTACTAAGCCCATTTTATAGATACCCACTCAAATAGTGAAGGTCACATTGGAACAATTTGCCAGAAGAAGATCCTCAAATGAGCTGACACAGTTTACGACATTTTCATTTGCTTTTCTCATAGGAATGGATGTAGAGGGTAAGTGATATCTTCCTAATCCAGCTATCCTAGTTGGACAAGTGGAGATATGAGATGACTAGAAAAGCAGATAAATAAAATTAAGCACAATAAGAAAAGTCCAAAGCTACACCAAGGCAAGTGTAAACAAGTGAGAGAAGGAGGTTACTGAGACTGAACATACATCTTCCCAGGAAGCAAAGCTGAGTCAACAGAGAGACTATCATGGCTCCAGGTAGGAGAGACACATGTGCTAATTATATTTGCATAAGTTTGGCCTCACCTTTGACTTCTTTTGCCATTTGTTTGCTAGAGTGCAAGAGGCCCATACCAAGTCTTCTTTGCTACGAAGTAATAAGTATGATTGTGTGTGAGAAAATTCACAGTTATTTATGCGATCTTACGATTTATGAGATCTTACAACACGGCATCATGACGTTTTTGTCTAATATGTTAAAATGGCATCACCCAAACAATGGCCACACTGAGATAAGTGTGATGCTCACTAAACATGAATAGATTACTTTTTAATTAATAAAAACATCTAGCTAAAGGCATATCAGCATGAGTCAACAAGCAAACAGATGGTAAAAATAAAATATCATCATTATAATCTGCCCTCTGTGTCCATGAGTTCTATATCCGAGGATTTAATTGACCACCAATTCAAAGTGTTAAAAACCAGTTGCATCTTGACTGAACATGTACAGATTCTCTCTTGTGATTACTCTCTAAATAATAGAGCTTAAGAACAGCTTACATGGGAGTTTTTCATTATAATTACCAATGTTCAGATAATTGAAAGTATCCAGGAGGATATGCACGGGTCCTCTGCCAATACTAGGCTACATTTAGGAATCTGCAGTGGGTCCTTGAAACCAAGCTGGAAGGTGTAAGAACAGGATCGTTTTTTGTTAGTAGTCAGATTCAATGTAATGGTTTTAGAATGTGAACTGAATGCAAACTGTGTATAGGACTAACTATTTTCTACTAAGGAACAATAATATAAAAAATTATACTCGAGATAAAGGCTATGATGCCAGCATTCTGCCACCTGAAGAGTTAACAGAATCCCCAGTTCCTGGCTGCCCAGACTGTGGTAAAAACTCTCACACTGATTTCATTTCCTCCTCTGTTGAAGGGCTTTCTTTTACCCCTTCTGACGCCGTTTTACTAAAAATTGTAAATACATCTCTTTTATGTATGCAACTATTTAATTTCTTTTCCCCATCTACCACCCACACAGTCATAATCTTGAGAAAGACTGAACTCACACTTGATGTTCCCACAAACGGATACCCAAAGCCTGGCTCCATGTCTAGGACAAAGTCAGCATTCAGTGAAAACCTGGATCGTCGTTTTTGCCACAGCATCAATCAGTATTCAGAAAATAGCAAGTCACTGTTTTCACATACTGAAGGTCTGGAGTGTTGTAAACTCTACTTGGAACACACTCAAGGCAGATTTCAATAACGTGGACTGGAGCACACTGTGAAGTGCTGCCAGCCTATAGCCATTTATTAGCAGCCTAGAAACCCAACTGAAGCATGCTCAGATCAACCTTTTAGTGTACATTCCCCTCCCAAAATTCTCTTTCTGTATTTCAGGGTTCATTTTGGTCTTAGAGATATTTTGGGAACTCTACAAAGTGCCCTCTCTGAGCAGCTGTCAATGTCTGCAGCATCTCCTGAGATTACATTCCAGTTAGGTAGAGAGTGCTTCAGTGTACAGTAAAGTTCCAGTCCAGAAATACCCAGAATGAATGGCAAGGACTATGAATGAGTTCATGAGGGGATATCTCAACTCCAGTTTGGCCTTCAGCTCCCAAACAGTGTCCCTAAACACCGGTCTTCTCAGTTTAGTTGAGAGAAGAGGGCAGGAACCATCACCATTCCGCCATTTTCCACACCCCTCACAAAACACATGCCCTCTCCTGTTTCCTTACCTCTACTATGGAGATTTGAAGGCTAATCATGAAAATCTTTACTACACATGGCCTAAATTATTACCTGGAGCCAGAAAATCAGATCCTAGTTTCACAAGTGAAAATTTTGACTTACGAAGCAAAACTACACTGTTGGCATTCTCTGAAATTGGAATATAATGAAATCATTTGCATTATCTATTGAGAGAAGCCATGTTCCCATTCTAATCCCATCTAGCCTAAGGATTCTATGACACAGCAAAGAAAGTGCTGTCAATTCTAACATGTTTCCCGAGTTTCCATCCACTGTGCAGAGGGAGAAGTAATTATTACTGCCACCCTTGAATGGTATAAAAAGATACAGAGAGCCTCAGGGCTAAAAGTAAATGATGAGATATTTCTTGCAGGTAGACATTTTTCAAGAATATCTTAAAAAAGGAGAACAAGAGTAGGTGAAGTTAGATTATAATTTACCAATGTTAGTATTTTCCAGAGGGAAGTACATTAACAGAGTGATATGATATGGGGGGGGGGAATCCTTTACTCCATGGTTGCTGATAGAAATCACCAATCCTGAAGATCAGATGCTGACTCAAAGTTCAGCTTCCTATGTTCCAGCAGGCAAATTGGTAGGGAGGGATTTTCCCAACATCCTTTTTGGAGTCTGGAGCGGAAATTATATTTACTTACCCACAGCCTTGCCTTTTTCAACTTTTCCTTTATTTATTCACCAGTTCTACGCTGAATAGGATACCTTGTGGCAAAGTTCATCTGTGTTATTACTCAGACTTTTAAAATAGAAAAAAATATATATTTAAATATTAGGAAAAAGGCTTTATCAATGGAAGTGATCCAATTTTGAGAGGTCAAACCAAGGCAGAGCTTCAAAATAGAGAAATAAAGGCTTTGTAATGTTTTCAGTCTTAGCTGATTTAAACCAAGCCCATCTCATTGTTTCACACACACTTGAATGTGGATATAGATCATGTATTAGAACAATTACCTCCATTGACATTCATGTGCACTATGCATAATATATTTAGTCTTATTTTTATACAAGACTTTATTTCCTAGAAGCATATTTATTTGTAATTAAGAAATTATAATAAGTTTTACAGTTCAACAATTAAAACTGTAATAGCAAAGAAACGCAAATGGGAATTAAGAGATTAGACACTGGTGCTAGAGGGCTATTTCTTGCCTTCTGTCACTTCGAATCCATCTAATCAGAGATTCCTCTGGCTTGCTGATGGGTACGAGAGTTAAGGCTGCTACAGAAATAAAATGTTTCATTTTTTCACATGTAGAAATGGGTTAATAATGAATATCAAAACGAGGTCCATTTAGTATATTGCTTCAGATAAAATTCAACTAACTGAGGCAGCCAAGGATCCTCCTTCCTACCACAGGGTGGCCAGAAAACCAGGATGAATCTGGAGTTACACAAACCAGAGTGTTGCAGAGGGATTTTTAAATCCTGACATTCCTATCTCAACCCCCTCAAAGTGCAGTCTCTTCTCTATATGTCATGGAGCACATATTGTGAAGCAGTGTGCTTAACAGCCTCCCCACCCAACAACATTCAGACTCTCTTTTACTGGGATGTGTTTAGGGTTGTAAAGAATCCAAATGTGCCTTCAGAAATCATTCTTGGACAGATATGGCTATTTGAAATAATTTTCCAGTAGAGGACATCATAAGAAACTCTCAGAATGTGTTGTCTGCCTCACTAATTCCTCCCACTCTTCACCTTTCCCACTATAAAAATGAAACATGCCAAAGGAAGTCAGAGTAACCAGGAATCAAAAACACCTCCTCTGATTGCCCAAGGGTGATTTGATCAAGCCTACTATATCTCGCTAGCGAGGAAAGAGTGTCAAAGGAAACCAATGGCATCCTGAGGTCTCTTTGAGTTATTCATAAGCTGCACAAAGCTGCAAACCACACAGGCAAAGCTTGTGTGTGGGTAGTGGAACTTGGAGAGCCTTCCTACTAGCAGCCTACAGAAGCAGAAGAGATGAGACAGAAGTGATAGCCTCACCCAGGGAGCAGATGCTAATGAGTTTGACTCCTCCTAATCCTCTGACCTTCTGCGTGAATCAACTCTTCAATAAATACTTGCTCAAAACCAAGGATTTTCAACAGTCTAGTTTATCTCTTTGTCAATGTTTTCTTTTAGGAAAGAAATGTTGATAAAGTGTATTAACTAGGCATAATAATGGGTTTCATCATGTCATTTTCGTACATGTATATAATGTATTTTGATCATATTCATCACCATTAATATCTTTTCCTATTTATTCCCCCTTTTAATCCTCTCCTCTTTCCAACTAACCCCTCTTCTATTTTCAGGAAAGCCTCAACTTCCATTACCTCACTTTAAAAACAAGATATTAACCTTAAACGACAGCTAAAACTATAGGAGCCTATGGAAATGTCACCTTCTCTGACTCCTTCAGTTTCCTGGTCCTTGCAACTTTCTTAACACAACCCACTGTTCTTTCTAAATTTGGATATTTCTACCGTATGTCTTATACTAGTAGTGTCCTGTCTCCATCTTCTAAATTCTTCCTTTATGTTTCTAGGTTAAAAAAAAAATTCCCTCTCAGAAAGTTACTGGCAGTCTAGGCTGGGCTTCACATCCCCTCTCTCTCCATTTATCTTTCTTCTTTCCAAAATTTTCTTGTGATTTAACACAAGTTGTGAATACATGTTTTATGCGTATTTATTAGTTTCATAATCATCTCCCAGCCCACAGACACACAAGCACATGCACTCTGGAGATCTGAGTTATGTTTTTGATAGATAGATACATAGATAGATAGATAGATGATAGATAGATAGATACATACATACATAAGGTGATGGATGGATGGATGGGTGGATGGGTGGATGGATGGATAAGATAATAGATAGATGCTAGGTAATGGTAGGCTAAGTATTGAACACAAAATAGCTACTCAGGAAAAAATATTCTACCGGGTGGTGGTGACACACGCCCTTAATTCCACCCAGCACTTGGGAGGCAGAGGCAGGTGGATCTCTGTGAGTTCCAGGCCAGCCTGGTCTACAAAGTGAGTTCCAGGATAGCCAGAGCTACAACAGAGGAACCCTGTCTCAAAAAAACAAAAACAAAAAATGTCAACAATCCTCCAACATAAATACCCCTCCAACAATCCTCCAACAAAAGGATAATTTCCTGATTTCTTGTTATTTCTTTTACTGTTAGAAAAGAGTGCACAGCAGTCACCCTTCAATAAAACAAGTATATCATCAAGTATATGATTTTCCAAATATTTTTTCAGTTCATGAGGCACAAATTAGCATAAGAATCCCATTGCTACCTGTAGTTGCTTACACAATGAGTGGATTAGAGATCATATTGCCTGGGACTCAAAGAGATATTGCATTGTACATGATGCTTCCTTCAAGGGTGGTAAACTGGGGAGCAGAACATAGTAAATGAACATAGTCTATCCCCTGGCCTTCCCTTTGGAATCACAGGGTAACACTCACCTACATGTTCCCTTGCTCAAAACATACAGACATTCTGTGGCCTCCCCAGCAACAATCCTCTATATATCATCAAAGAGAATGCTATTCTTCAGGAACACTAACTCTCACTTTGGAAATTTGTAGGGTTCTATATCCATTCTATGAGAACTGTAGCAAATTATGAATAGGTGGCTTAAGTCAACACAAAAACATCGTCTTACAATTCTGGCAATCAGGAGTCTAAGTTGGGTTTCACTAGGATAAAATAAATGTGTGGACATAACTGCATCCTTCCTGAAGCTGCCAGGGAAGAATTCACTCTCTTGTCCTTTCCAGAATTAACAGGATGCCTGAATATCTTGGCTTATGTCTCCTTAGATCTCCAAAGCAGACAATGGCCATATGGGCACTTCTCTATCTCATTTCTTTGATCCTGATTTTCCCACATATTTCAGGATCACTGTAACTATATAGGACTATTTAGAACATCCAGAATAGTATCCCTGTTCTAGCTGATTGACAGCCTTAATTCCATATTCAGTTTAATTCCATTTTTCTTTATAAGGTAGCGGTTTATAGTTATAGTTTATAGATAAGGCATATTTGAGGCACCATTATTCTTCCTAACACAAGTTCCAACAGCAATTGAGATTTGTCATCCTCTTGGTGTCATTTTACAGTAAGCAACAGACCTCAGTACCTCACATTGTCTTTTAACTACAATGTGCTCTTATACAATAAGGATTATCTTTGTCCTTCACATTACTAATTTATATGTATATCTTCAAGAGACTATTTTAAGAATTAATTCTAAATTATAATGGAAGTCTTAAGAGAACGAATGTAATCCTGTGTACTTTATGCAATGTGTTTTTGGATCAACAGTATTATGGGATGGAAATTATAACCAATAAGTAGATGGGAAATTATGTGATGTTACAGTGGTTAAGTTCACCAACTAAAGCCTTAGATCCCTTTTAAGTCGGAGGTATTCTCTCTCTCTGTTTCTCTCTCTGTGTGTCCACTTCTGTCTCTATTCTATGTCTCTGTCTCTCTCTATCTGTGTGTGTGTTTGTGTGTGTGTGAGGGGGGGGGAAGGAAGGAAGGAAGGAAGGGAGGAAGGAAGGAAGGAAGGAAAGGAAAGAAAGAAAGAAAGAAAGAAAGAAAGAAAGAAAGAAAGAAAGAGAGTTTATGGTCTTCTCTTATCATTCCTCATTTTAATTTTGGAGACAAGGTCTCTCACTGAAGCTGCAGCTCAACGATCAGCAAGACAAGATGGCTAGTGAGCTCCAGGAATCATCCTTTCTCTACTTTCCCAAAGCTAGAACTATAGGCACATGCCATTATGCCTGGCGTTTCATGTGGGCACTAGGGATCTGAACTCAGAACTGTAAGCTAGCCCATCAAACACTTTAACAACTGTGTCTTTCCTGGTCCCTAGACTAGAGATTTTTACTCATAAACTTTCCATCACTCCAATCATTAATCCATAGCTCAATTTTATGGTCTCAACTTGAGGCTCCCTGAAATTTACACAAAAGGCCCAACATTTGGTACATTTAAAAAAAAAAGATTGATTGCATTTGGTTTCTTAAATAGTCTGTTTCTCACTACACTCTCATTTGCTATTTGGATGAAAAAATTAATCTTTTCATTACATTTCATTTCTTTTATTTCTTCTTTTAAAGACAGAATTATTACCAAAATTGAATGCCTCTCTCTGTCAAAATGAGTACATTGTTTTAAATCTTTAACTGACAAACAGTATCATTTTCAAATGATAATGGCAGGTTCTCAATAGCCATACTCTTTCCTTGAGATGTCTGTATCCCAAAGAAAATATGGAAATCAATAAGACCAGAGATCGGCAAGTCTGGTAGAGAGGCTGCTTTATTATCACGTATGAAAATATCCCTCGATGGGGGCAGCTGAGAAGCTGAGTTTGCCTGAGGTTTAAACAATGCTGAATGGTAGCCTTATTGTGTGGTTCCTCATAAAGATATCACCTGCACATGGTGGAAACTCAAGAATGTTTGACATAAATGAGTCGAGCCCTGTAACTTAATTGAAAGCATTCAATCTTATAGTTAAACATACTTACGAATAATTTTAATAATGTTAACTGTATTATAGAAAATACTGGCACTTTTCCTGAGAATGTCTCTAGTTCATTCTAATCCATATCTTTGGTGCAAGGAAATGCCCCATCATACAGCAAAACCTTTTATTTCACAAGAAAAGAAGCACTACCAATCAAACATACCCTATTCCTTTAACTACTATTACTTGTAAGCCTTTAGGGGTTCACATGGAACTGTCAATTTTATTCAAGCTTTCTTAAACATAGAAAAATCTACTTACAAATATATGGGCTGGCTCCTGTATCTCCTCAAATGAAACATGTATATACAGATATATGTATATACCTACACACATATATTTCCATATATTGAGAGAAAAACATATTTCTTATTCTCTCTTTTCTGGTTGTTCAAGTGACATAGATAACTTGCCATGGGCATTTTGTTATAAGCACCTGTGATGGACAGCACACTCAGCTAGAAACTACCCCTTGTAGACCGATTATACAATCTGAAATATCTTTCACAGACAAATTTTGTATATTTTTCCTAGGTGTGCTGCTGTTTTGGGGGTTATGGAGATCTTGGTATGTGGGGTCTCACTTTCTGACTTTCACTGCTAGGAGTAGATCTTTGAATATTATACAGAGGTCTTAGTTCCAGTAATAATGTGTATGTCTCCTGGTTGGTCATAATGTTAATAGCCTCTTTAAGACACTTCTGATGTCATAAACTGATCTGCCAGCTCCATGATTTCCCAACCATGATGGACTGAAACCATGAAGCTAAATAAATCTTTCCTCCCTTATACGGTTTCGGTTAATATATTTTGGTCACAGCTGTGTAAAGCTATGTAAAAAATGTACCTAATACACCCACATCTAGAGAAATATTCCTTACCTTTCTTGTGTGCTTTGTCCCCATGGGAGAAAACCCATATTTCTATACTCACAGAAGTAGATATATAACCATGCTTCTATACTCAAAGAGGTAGCTATATAACCATGTTTCTATACTAACAGAGGTAGACATGCATGGCAAAGCATGGTCTATCCTTAACAGTCTGTTTTTTCAGCATTTGCATATGCCTCTTCTGATTCTACCTCATCTGCCACATAAAGTCACCTATACAGTGATAGATTAGATCCAAGTAGAGGAAGGGACTTCTGGCAGAAAGAAAACTACCAGAAAAGACTCAGCATCTGGAAAGAATGTGATAATTGTTTGGGTTAGTGGAGCTAGCTTACTGAGATCTTGAGCATTGGCTTTCCAGAGTACGTGTGATACTGACAGGAGACGTCACTAAAGGCAGTCACCTGGGGACACATAAATTCCATACAAACTCAATCAAAAAAGTTTAAATTTCATCTTGAAGAAAATAAAGGAATAGTCATGAGTTTAAATAAGAAGGTGGTAAGATCCAATTTGTATATTAGAATAAGTCTGGCTAGGGCAGGGAGACTATTTTATGTAGATAAAGTTCCTATACAGATAGAGTTGTGCCCATATACAGTGGCAAGTTGTTTTACAGTATTGCAGTGAATAATCAGCATATAGTGGTCACCTCAAAAGGGGGTCATATTTGCCGTATGATGCAGGTACATAAACAATGTCATACTAGCAATTCCATTGGACTTCTGACAAAGTTACCACTGGCACCCTGGAAACACCCTTGAATGGAGTTGCATGAGTAAAATCAGTTGACTTTGACTGAGGGGAAGGTGGAAATAAAACTGAGAGAGAATATATAACTCTTCAAAGACTTTTGACTGTGTTGTTAGTAAAGGATGAAGATAGATGTGAAATCCAGAAAGGCTTACAATGTTCTTTTAAAGGAAGAGGTTTGACTATTTTAACTGTAGATGCTTTAAAAAAAAAACAAAAAACAATAGGTTATACACATGTCCAAGGAAAAGTCAATAGAACTATTTTCTGTTCCTGAAGAGGATGTGATCTAAAGTACAGCTAAAAAGATCTCAGGAAAGGGGCAGCACTGAAATGTGGTGAATGAGAAGCCCATGGATGTCAGCTGACTTTGGGTATGGTGGAAACAGTAGATTGGAGACTAGTAAACTGAAGCTCCTGGTGATGTGAAGATGGCCTGGATGTCTAAATCGTCATGCACATATCATGGACAAGAGCTAGATTGGGAAAGACTTGAAGCACGCCAATTAAGGTTGAGCGCTCTGTTGGAAAACGGGCATTGCAGGGCGCTGGCCATGGTCCTGACAATCAGCAGGACTCTCAACTTCCCTCTCCATGGAGATTCACACTTATCCCAGGGACCTTTTTGCACCATGAAGATAATTTGGATCCACATGCTATGCCCTAGCATCAAATCTAGAATAATAAGAAACCAACGGATGCTGTGGGATGAAAGAAATTAGTAACTAAAGAAAGGAAGATAAGATTAAAATCAGAGATAACAGTGAACGCTGATCTTTTCTTGCTGAATCTCATCTCAATGTGTTAAGCCAGTACTTAAAAATTTTTAAGTCTTTACTAGAAAATTTAATGAAGTATTTAATCCTTTTTAACTCAAAGAAAAGTTTCTAGCTTAATAAAATAGCCAAAATTTTTCACATATTCTATATTTTAGTTTATGTTGAATTTACTTACTAATTTTTCTGTTGTTGTTATAGAATTAAGGATAAAAACCACTCCTGGTCATGTTAGGCAAGGGCTACACCACTGAGTTATATCTCTGATCTTATTTACTCATTTTTCAACCCATTGTTTTTAATATTTATATTCTAAGTGTTCTTGTAAAACAGTTTGAGCATCTGCTAAATAAGTTTAGATAAATCCAAATATTTTAAAGTAAACTATACATTCGAAAATATAGAACACAAAATGTAATTCTAAAGTCTAATGTGAAAGCCAACATAAAAGAAATGAAGACATAAAGAAAGAAAGAGGGGGTGGGCAGAGAGGGAGGGGCGTTATAGTTACTAAGCAAGTTCACTATAGCTCCAGTGGAGCATTTAAAATATAATCTGCTTTCTAGAACGTCAGCATATCAAAAACCCCTGAGGAAACAGTCATTGCCTTAAATGTATCTATATCTCCCAGTTAGCTCTATGATTCATACAAATGTCTTTGTGTATTCATAATAACACAGTTCTCTTATTACTCTCCCTCCAAACACATTGGTGAATATGAAGGGAATTGTGTAGGTGCATAATTGGTGAGCAACTCAACACTGTAACCTTTTTTGTATTCAATCTTTTCCATTTTCTTCTCTTGTATTGTCACTGCCTTTGTTACATTTTACATAGTGTTTATATTGTGTCTTGAAGAGTGATAGTGACCAAAAAAATTATTGGCAAGATCTATCTTCAGCATGGTGAGTGTAGAAACATCACCTCTCTTGATGATAGTTTTATGTTATGCTTGTATTCTGCAATCACAGAGTATTTATTATGCACCACATCCTATTGTGGAACATAATTTCATTTAACCCCATAACAACCCGATAAAGAGGCACAAACGTAATTTTATAAGTGAGAAAACTGAAGATGTGGAAACAAAGTCAATGTATGTGAACACAGACAGTCTACTCAAGCTCTAGTGTCTGTAGCAACCATGCTGGGCTGCAGCCACACCTCAGTTGTCACTAAGGAAATTCATCACAAGCATAATTTCCAGCATACCATGGTTGTTTCTCCTTCCTCTCCCATTCCCACTCAGTTTCTCAAAACCTTTCCCTCCTATTCTCCCTTCCTGCCTTACTCCCTCCCTCTTCAAGCTCTCTGCCCCTCTCTTCTGTCCACAGTAAATTAGAAGTATACATTCTTTCCTCCAAGCTACCAGTTCTCTATGACAGACATTTTACCTACTCCAATAAAAGGTATGAATATAAAGCCTCCTTTTTCCCATATTTTATTTTATTTTATTTATATTGCATTCCAACACTGTTCCATCCCTCCCTTCATTCCTCCCAACTCCCCCCACCAAGTTCCCTATTCCCAGATCTACCCCCCTAGCTTCCCATTCCCACCCTGCCTCTCCCCAAGAAAGAGCAGTCTTCATAGGGTTACTGATCAAACATGGCACAACAAGATGGAACAGGGTCAGGCACAAAACCCTATTTCCTTTGGGAAAATAGAGAAGTATTACCAGCTTCTCTAAACCAATCTGCTGGTGGGATAGGAGTTGACTTAAGAAGTCATGTAGGATGAATTCTCACTGAAATGGGTGGGATGAGGTATTGCATTAGCCACATCAGCTCCTGAGAATGGCTATCCTTTATTCACAAAGAGCCCAATAGGCTATTTCCAAGGAAATGCTAAAATATTCTGAAATTGGGTTAAGTGAAAGGCAGTCAGCCTAACAATGCCTCAGCTATGTATCTGTGCCTTTTCAATGATCCTTATCAACTACTAAAAGCTGAGAATATCATCTGAATATCAGCACTGCTCCTCATGAGTGAAGAGGCATTCTATCCTGAGAACAAGCACTGTGAGACCGCTACAGAATAATCTGAATTGGAAGGTACCTGGAGATATAAAGAGAAGCACAAAGAAAGGAGGATAAAGGTAGCCTTAGTAATTGCCTTATTTGCAGAGAGCTTCTGTTTTAAGAATTTTTATAGAGAAGTCTATTTCCATGACAACTGAGTACTTAGTTATTCTAATTGTGGGAGAGACAAAGCATCTAAAAAGCGAGAAAATGTGTTCTAGGCACACAGAATAAACCCTGGCTAAACTAGGAATATTGATGTTTCGTTAAAACTACTGAAATCAACCATCAGACATATCTCAATTCAATATAAAATAGTGACAACATTTCTTGAGAACCTTTATATCATTTCCAATGATATGTGTGCTTTTGAAATTGGCTTGATGTACGGGAAATGCTATACAACTATAACTGAAGGCTAAATGGATTAAGGAAAGCAGAAAGCATCCCCAGACCAAATCTAATGGGACCATCACAAAACCACATAAGTTTAAACAGTAAAGTTTATCAGAACAGTACTCTACCATTTATGTGCACAAAAATATATGAGTCAAACATTATTTCAGATTTTTTAAAGATTTTTTTTTTTAAGAACTGGTTAATGTGCTACTGGGTGGAGTGGTACATGCCTTCAATCTTAGCACCCACACTAGGGAAGCAGAGGCAGATGGAACTCTGTGAGTTCAAAGCCAGCTTATTCTACATAGTATATTCCAGGACAACCAGAGCTGTGTGCTTTGTCTCAAAAAACAAGCAATAAAAGTAAAACAGGCTAATCTGATGTACAGAAAGTTGACTTAAATCAACAGGTCTTGTCTAAATGTAACAAAAACATTTAAGATGACAAGGGCTTTTAACTCAAATCTATTTATACTCATATGGATGGTTTTCCTTTGGGAAAACTCTATTGAGTTTTATAAAACATTGTCTCAAAATATAAACTTCCTTTCTCATCCCCACAAAATACACCAATCATAAACTCGTTAGGCTCTCCACTGAAAGCTGAGAGTATATGCTATTGATAGCTCACATGTCCAAATGAAATGGTGGTAATGGCATGCCCACTGGAGTTGGAAGACTCTAATCAATGACTTCAGTCATTTTCTAGCTGTTCATCTTGGAGGATGTTCTTCAAGTGTTCTGAGTCTCATTTTCTTAATCAATTCAAAATAACTAAAAATGTACATTGAATATGTCTACCCAGTGCATGGATTAGGCACTAGAAAGTTCAAAATAAGGAATGACATCTTGAGGAAATCACACTGTTAAGTACTGCCTAAGTTATATAGACTTGATGTGTTACCAAATCAATTCCCTTATCCGGATATAAAAATATTGGGTGAACTTAAATTTTGGGATGACAGTTTGTCTGAGGAAGGTGGGGTACATTTTGAGTCAGTGATGCTGGATATGATTTACAAAATGAGTGTGCTGCACAAAAAGAGAAATGGGGAGTTGTGGAAGGAAGGAATATGAGATGGGAGAAAGTGTACTCCAGGGCTTGAAAAATGACTCAAGGTCCAACAAGGCTTGTTCTTGAAGAAATGCTGGAAGAGATATAGGTAAGGAGGGATGTATCGGCAATGTCTCAAGTGTTTGATGTATATTGACGAAAAACTGGGATTTTTTTCACAGAACAACTTTGAAATCAGACAAGTTACTGTCAACAAGAGTAACCCAATCACACATGTTCTCCTGAAAAATAACAGATTTTTGAAATAAAACCTAATCTGTAAAAATGCTGGTTAAATGATTCCTAGTGCATGAATTTACCCAAAGCCTCCATAATTAATTCAGAAATTAGTTGCAAATAAGTTGATTAATTTGTTCCCTAGGACTTGTTCAACTTCATAACTAAAGTCATAACTGAAATCAGGGAGTTCTCTTGCTCTTATTTAAGCTATAGAACCATAATTTCACAGGACTCATCAAGTTTGAGTTCCAAAAGCCCTCTTTATTCAAGCCTCCCTAGTCTCAAGGCCTAACCAAAATGAGATGGGTAATAATAACTCTAGTTCTTGTTTCACGGCCAAAAAGGCAGATGCCTGCTGGCCACACTGTACGTGCTAATCTTTTCTCCATATCCTGAGTTAACACTGTGTCTCATGGTCTTAGAAAATTGAAGGTAAATGACATCAGTGTAATGAAAAACAGAATTTCAAGATACTCAGAATAAACCTTTTGATTTGTTCCTTGCCTATGCTCATGTAGTCTCGTCGAAGGCAAAGCATTGTCTATAGAATGTTCTATACTCCAAAATGAACTCAGGTAATAGATGAATCTATGTTCCATCCTTTGGCCTTCTTTCAAACACACAAGGACAAGGGAGGGATATGATGAAGTTTCAGTGTTTGTCACTTTGTTGGGGTGCTTTCATACCTGAGCAACATGGAACAGTCAACATCCAGGAATGGAGGGGAAAGAAGGAAAAGTAGAAGAGAAAGAGAAGGGGAATAAATGTCTGGTCAATTGTGTTGTTCCATATGAAGTCAGAGAAGAGAGAACACTTGCAAAGAGTTAAATTATGCCTAATATCAACCTCTGAATTACAAATAAAATTGAGTTCTTTCTGGAAAAGGGCATGCATGTTTCCAGCTACTGTCGATAATAGAGTAGAGGTATACACAGAACTCAAGAACTCAAGAACACGTGCATCACTCAGAGTTGGGAGGATGATAGAATTACGGTTGTCATCTTAGGCCATGCGGGCTGCTGTTACAAAGAACCATAGGACTGAGCGATTTATAAACAACAGAAAGGTGTTACATACAGCTCCAAAAGCTGGAAACCTCAGGATCATGGTGCTAGCAATTTGTTTGATGAGGGCTCATTTTCCTGCAAAGATGGTGTCTGCCTTTGCCCTCATGTCCCAATTACCTCCTAAAGGCCCCACATCTTAACACCATTGAGCATTAGGTATAAACCTGGAGATCCCTAGAGGAAACCAACATTTTAGCTATAGTAATAGTTTCCCACTGAAACACAAGGAACGGCATTCAGGATGGCTCTCTATAAGTATATTCTAGCTGTATAATCCAGTAGAACAGACCCAGGCGATTTGCAGTGTTTGATGAAAACTAAGAATTTTGGATATTCATTTGTTTACAACATTTATGTAACACTTCTCTTACAAGAAAAATAATAAAAATACTTTCACACTTTCCTCCGACTTTTCAATTTATTGCCTCTATTAAATATATAAATAAACAATAAAATGATCTAAAAGTTAATATTACATTTTCTAAACACTATTTTATTGTTTTGTAGGGAATTTATTTGACTTAAATCCACTTTGCTATAGTATAGCCTGAGAGGCCTTTCCTTAAGAGCTCTCCCTCTCTCTTTCTCTCTCTCTCTCTTTCTTTCTCTCTCTCTCCCTCCTTCCCTCCCTCCCCCCCTCTCTCTGTCACTTCTCACATTTGCTTTGGATAAAGGATATCATGATATAGCCTGGCTCCAAATTTCTTCATCTAAGCCAAAGATGACCTTGAACTTCTGATTCTTTTGCCTCTGCCTCTAAAGTGTTTGGATTTTAGGTATGCACTGCCATGCCCAGTTTATGTGATACTGAGCATCAACCCTCTGGCTTTCTTTATTTGAAACAAGCCATTTACCAACTGAGCTAGACTCCCAGCCTCTCCATTCTTTAACTTCCTTGATATATTTTGTTAGGGCAATATCATACCTTACCTTACCATTTCAGTTCTCCACTAACTCACACTGTGCATGTGCATGGGAAGGTTTTAAAAGGCTTTTAATTATGAACATCAAAATAGCCTATATTGGGCCAGCAAGATAGCACAGCCCGTAAAGGTGTTTGCTGTCAAGACTAAAGATCTGAGTCTGATTCCTTGATAGAAGGAGAAAACTGACTTCTCCAAGTTGTCCTCTGACCTTCAAATACACATTATGGCATGAGTACTCCCTATACACACCCCAAAACAGATAAATAAATAGATGTAATATATATTGTATATGTATTGTATTGTAAAGTATAATAAATAAATATATGTAATGTAAATATATATCTGTGTGTACATACATACACAATTGCTCTGTTAATGAATGAGTCACTTCATATTTAAAAGCATAAGACAGAAAAATTAAATATTACTATATAATTCAAATATAATAAGCTTAAAAGTGAATATAATATACTTCCATAATAATATCATAGTTGAGTTTTAACTGTGCTAAGAATTAACAGTATCATGTAAACTCTAAAATAATAAATTAAGTAAAACTTTGCATTATCGGTAATAAGGTCCTATGCATAGAATATATGAAATATTTAAATAGAATATTGAAAAACTGTATTTTGATGTCTATTAAAATTATTCAATGACATGGTCATACATCTAGAGAATATACATAAAGTGTATCTTCTTGGGAAATGACCAAATTGAGTAAAGTACATTGGATGTTCTTCAGTTTTATGTATCATGTCTCACATTACACAATAAAAGGGGGTAAGAGTAGAAATTTACTGGAACCTGGATTCTTATGAGATACATTTGTGAAACCCTGTTTTTATTTATTTGTTTATTTTTAGGAATGTGTGTTGATATATTAAAAGTCACATGTGTGGCATGGAATTCTGTTTGGTAGATTCTCAGTGAATTATGACAAGTGTCTTTATAAAGTGTATTGTGAAAACGAAATTTATAATTCAAGGCCAAGTTCACACGTTCATATCCTACTGAATAAATAAATTCAGTGATCAATTTAATGCCTCTTAATATCCTGGAATGATGCTTGAATAGGTCATCAATTTTCAAAATGATTCTATGTGGAGGTTTACTTTGCATTTCAATTTATCCTACGTACCTTCTGTAATCCTCACAGACAGTGTCAGAAAATGCCAGTATCTGGCCACATGGCAGAGGTGACAGCTAGCCTCTTTCTAATGATGCAGTGTCAGACATTGAAAGCTCCTTTTTCTCTGTTAATATCTGCAAGAATGAGGACCCACAATGGGACTCAAGGACAATTTAGCCTCTTTTTCCCAAAGAAACGGGTGTTGTGAAGTTTTTTTAAGATTTCCAGTATGAAGACAGACAAGGACCCATTGCAACCTTTCAGTTGTCAAAGAAGTACCAAAAGGCAGAATGGCTGTTTGTCCAGAGAAGACATCGGACAGCTGAGCAGTAGCTCAGTTGAATAGTGACCGCTTTCTCTCAGCACAGGCGAGAAATCTGGCAGTGGTAACAGCGAGGTGTTCTGGATCCAGAGCCACCTCCTAGCACTGAATACTTCCATAAAGAGGTTCACAATAGTTTTTAAATGTGGGCCTATGCATCTCGTGAATTTAAAGACTTGACATATTCTTATCCCTGTAAGGTATTGCAGAGCACACAGGTTTATGTGCTTAGTGGTCATGTGACTAAAGTGAGTTACAGGAGAAACCATAACTATTGACTGAACTAGGTAAAGTTAGGTGCTTGGAATCTGTTTGTGCCTAGTATCAGAAGCCAATAACAACATCCTACAAAACATTTCTCCCAGAGATATTGCCAGTCCAAATAAATTTCCTTTGGAACACCGTAATTAGTTTACCTATTCTATTCATTTTGTCTGGTTTTAGGCTAATATAATGTCCTACAATTATTATAACCATATGCTATTTCTCAGCATCTCCCTATTGTCCTCCATATGGAGTGATGTGACAGTTTTCAATGAAAAGCAGTGGTCTCAATACTGTGTTTAAAAACCTTAGTATCCTCAAAATTAGCTGAGCCAATGAAGTCAGGCTGTGGATCAGGGAACAACAGGGTACCTGCAAGTTGTTGGAGAGCTGTTTACCTGCCTAGGCCCAAAATAATTTTTTTAAATAGTGTCAATTGAGTGTGATTCATAAATGCATTTTCAAATGATGTTAAGTTCCATTGGGACTTAGATCAGATTTCTTGTCTGTGCCAGGAAAAGTATTTTGTCCATCTGCCCAATGATAAGAGTAAGGATAACAGAATACTTCTCTCCTTCTCTGTGTGTTACCAAAGGGGCCAATTCATATCCAAATACCCACCAGCACAAATAGCTAACATCTGCTGTGTATATGCTGTCTGACAATACTCTGGAAAGTATATTTGTTCATTTAGATGCTCATTGAAAAGCCAGGTTTTGACTGCCTGCTCAGTGCCCCGTAGTGTTCTAGGCACAATGGTGA
Source organism: Cricetomys ansorgei (assembly GCA_026225945.1). Lineage (NCBI taxonomy): Eukaryota > Metazoa > Chordata > Mammalia > Rodentia > Nesomyidae > Cricetomys > Cricetomys ansorgei. Next base: position 5,441,931 of record JAMJFZ010001390.1, read on the forward strand.
ACAAAAAATACTTGTCACGTGAAGTGAATATACTACAGGGAAGTTGAGAAGTACATTAGGATGCAAGAGAATCAATGATGCAAGGCTGTTCAAAGTTCTCCTCTTATAGTAAAGTACACTATAGATATAAAGGATGAAGAGGGAAATGGCTGACAGAGGATGTCACCCGAGGTAGTGGCCTGTACGATAAAGAGTCACCTATATCATCCAGAGATAGAACAGAACAAATGGAAAAGCTTAGAGCAGGAAAGAATGCTTCCAATCTCACCATGTATCAATTCCCTTTCACTGTGCAAGCAACCTTACGATACGGGCATCATTAGGCCCTTAAAAAAATACTAGAACAGATGTAGCTTGCTTGTTCACACACAGTAAGTGGTCAAGTTGGTATTTTGCCTCTAATGTGCTTAGTAGAACTAGATCTCTCACCCTCTCTATATTACTAGATGTATGGTCTATACGTTATCCTTAGAGTGTTTACTTTTTAACTTGGCATTGCCACAAATGAAGGTAATTAAACAAGCTTTGTCCCTGACTTCTGTATTTGTTTAATGAATGGGTATGAATGTGTCATACTCATGCATTCATTTGCTAAAGCTGCTGTAAAAATATATATCTAGCTGGGCAGTGGTGGCACGTGCTTTTAATTCCAGCACTCAGGAGGCAGAAGCAGGCGGATCTCTGTAAGTTCCAGGCCAGCCTAGTCTACAGAATGAGTTCCAGGACAGTTGGAGTTACAACAGAGAAACTCTGTATCGAAAATCCAGTGAGTGGCTTGAATGATGGAATTTCAGTGTGTTACAGATCAAGTCTGAACCTAAGGAGTGGCAGCATTCTTTCCTTCTTGGAGCTATGAAGACAGCATCTCCTCCAAGTCTCACTCCTAACTCCTGGTAGCCTCAGCTGCTACAGACACTATAAATGATCATCCTAAACATGCACCCTTTTCTGTTTCTGGGTACTTCCACAACACTGGTCACATTTGATTAGGATCCCGCATAATTATCTGATGTTAACAATCTCCAAAAAAGCCGACAATTTATGGAAATGCATGGTAGAAATTCAACTTTCTGTTTTTCAAAGATATACTTCAGCTCCAAAAAGCCATATATACTTTTTTTTTTTTAAATAAAAAGCAGAGTTTCCCAGTTCATTTTCCTGCTCCTGTTATAAAATCCCTGAAAACAACTCAGGGAAGGACAGAGTTTACTTAGCTCACAGGTCACCCTCTATCATTAAGCAAAGCCAGAACAGGAGGATTAGAATAGAAATAATGGAGGACTGCTGCTTACTGCCTCACCCACCGCAGCTCCCTCTGCTTGCTTTCTTATAGAACCCAAGACCATGACTCAGGGGTGTAACTGCCCACAGTATGCTGAGAATTTCCCTATTAATCATGGCAATAAGAACAAATTTTCAGTTGAAGCTTCTTCCTCGGGTTATTTTAGATTGTGTCAAGTTGACAAAAACCAGCACAGCTGACCCCTTGTCAACTTGACCCAGAGATCTATCACTATTAAACCATAACTTTCCTTTCGTGTTTATCTTTAAAACTCATCTATCATGGTATAACATTGTGATATAAAACCATCACAACTCTAAAGTCCTGAAGTCTTTAAAAATTCCAACATTTCAAAAGTGTAGTGCCTCCTTAACAGTCTAAAGTCTCTTAAACTATGGAATCCTGTAAAATCTAAAGTAAGTCACATACTTTCTTATTCTAAGAGGTAAGAACCATGGTGCAATTACAGGCAGATCAAGGGGAACCCAACATCCAATAGTGTAAGTAGCTCAATATCTGACATCTGTGACTTACTCGAGAATTTCTAGGCTCCAGAAGACTTAGGAAGCCCCACTTTCCCAGATCTGTCATCCACAGCACATATAATTTGTTTCATAGATTGAAGATGGCTCCAAAACCATATCTACCATTGTCTTTGTGACCACCCATTGTCCTGGTGTCTACAATATAGCAGGGTCTCTACTGCAGCTGAAAATGAATCTGTGACAATGGCCTATTTTTAGGGAGACTCTGACCCTCATATACAGTAACAAGTTTCAGCTGTGTGAAGAGCAGTCTTGGTGCCCTCTGGTCTACAGCCTCTGTTTGTTGTCCCTTAAGAAATACTTGCCAGAAGATTTTGCCTCAACAATCTGCATTTTTCTCAGGAAGTTCCCACAAGACAGGTCACTAAGTTCCTAGCACTCAAAAGTTTTGCCAGCCCAAAGTTCCAAATACTTCCAAATTATTCTCAAAAGCAACATGGTGAGTATGTGATAGGGTGTTTTCATGTTTTATATGTTTATTTTTTATTTGATGCCGTCTTTTGTTTCTTGTTTAAAGCAATCCCCTAAATATATTTCCGCACCATGGCCACTATACTTAAGGCGGCCCATGTTAGCATGTGCCTTGCTTTTCTGTACACACACATATATGCATGTATAATAGGTCTCTGCTTTCCTAAAGTTTTATTTCCAAGTTTCAGGTCCCCATGGTCAACAATTTCTGAAACTAGTAAATGCAAAACCCAAATACAATCAATGTACATTTTGTTTGCCCACTGTTCTACAAAACATGATTAAATCTCTTTTACTGTCAGAGAGTTCCCCTTCCCTGTGCTATTATTTTCCTTATATATGTAAATGTACTTTAAAAACACTATGCTCCATCTGTTCTTTCTTAATGATAGCATCTGTAGTACATTCAACTCAGCTACTCTATCTTAATTATTTAAGAGTCCTATTACATTTTGTAATGTCTATGCCCCACCTTAGTTTGGGCTACTTTAAAATACAACAGAATGAGTAGCTTATTAACAACAGAAATATATTTCCAGGTGCAGGAAGTCTAAGATCATAGTACCAATATAGTCAGGTGCTGATAAGAGACTGTTTCTTTTCCTATTGCTGTAATGTAATTAATTGACTGGCCAAGGCAACTTAATGAAGGATGAGTTTGCTTTGGCTCACAGCTCAAGAGGATAGCCCATCATTTTGAGAAAGTCAACATGGCAGAGCTGAAGCAGCTATTCTTTTTTTGTGCATAAGAATCAAAAAGCAATGGATTCATACCTCTATTCAACTCCCTTTCTCACTTGAATAACAAAGGATCTTACCCAGGGAAAGGCCACCCAACAGCAGGTTGATCCTCAATTAATGCAATGAAGAAAATCCCCACATGCATATCAGAGGCCCTCTCCCAGGTGACTGTAGATCCTGTCAAATTTATAATTAACACCAACCCTCACAAAGCCTGTTCTTGGCTTGCAGGCTTTTTTCCCCAGCTGTGATTCATATGTTAGAATGAGGGCAAGAAGGCTTTCATAAAGCCATTGATGCCAACATGGAGCTCTACTCTCATCATTTAATTACCTACAAAAGGTTCTGTCTCCTAATACCATCCTATTATGAGCTATGATTTCTTTATATGAATGCAGCAGGGACAGAAATATGCAGGTTACACCATGTAACAGAATTCCTTGTTCAATTCTTTGCTTGTGAGGCTTTCTCGGGTATTTAGCAGCATTCTTCCCCTCATTGGTGGCCTACAGGGTAGACTGGCTCTCAGAGCTATAAGCAGTGTGAAAGCAGAGAAATCCTTAGTAATCTATCATCAAGAATTTGCCTCCTCTGTCATCAAGAAAGTTTAATACATGACCACCTTAAACACAACCACTAAGTAAAGAGCTTTGTACAGACTTTCCTTAAAGCTTTCATTAAACTTTTTTTTCAAAACTGTAGATTGAGCCTTTGTCCCCAAGAGCCTAAGTTTCCTCATAAGTTAAACATGGATGCTAATTGTGGCTACCTCCTAAGATTGTTGGAAAGAATGGTTTTAGGAGGCTGTTGCTGAAGAACCAGGAAAAACTGATAGTAACTCTTTGTAACTATGATCTACTTCATTCTGATTGTTCAGGCTTCCCCTGCCCTATTTTAATCAGCTTTGAAAACTCATCAGCGCCCTTTTTCTGATTGGCTGATGGCACTAAGTTCTCAGCTTCATGATGCCCTAACTGCCAATGCTGCCAACATAGTGCTTTCAATATCAGTCTCATCACTAAGACACTGTTTGTGAAAACAGAGAGACATGCTGGGTAAGGAGGAACAGCAGACAACGGTGGAAAATGTATCATCCCCAGCTGTCAGTTAGCAAGTGAATAGAGATTATTATAGAAAGAAGCTATGAAAGGAATTGAACTGTTTAAAAATCACCAAAACAAGAGTTTTAGATAACTTTATTTTCTCTGTGCTTTATTATTGTAAATACAGAAGTACCAAAGAATAAAAGAACTTCTTCAGGAGCTTAAAGTATGTACTTGCTATGTAAAAAAACACTAATCAAGGGACTTACCAGGTAGTCAGCAGGGAAGTGAAAACTTAGGTTTCAGGAATTGAGAAGTAGTCATGTTGGTGATTAGTCTACTCAGACATTGAAGCACTTGTATGCACAGAAAGACTTTATAAATCTGAAATTACTGTTTTAAAATTTTCTATTGGCCATTAGTAGTAGTAAAAAAAGAGTTCTCAGTTCTTTTATTGAAAATTTGATATATTGATCTTGAATTTGAAGTATATAGTAACCTATTAATTGAGTTACAGAAGGTTGGTTATGATGAAAATATAATATTGCATTTTGATGCCATTTTAATAACTCCATACTTGAACATATTAATTCTTAAGGGAAAACAAAATCCAGTTTTAACGTTTATTAATGTGCTCTCTCCTTTTAGATAAAAATAAAATTCATATGAAAAACATTTCTTTTCAATAAAAGAAAGAGAAAATAAAATGATAAAATCCTAAAATATTTATAATTTTTTAAATTACACATTGACATATTTAGAAATTATTATTTTACTTATTTATTTATTTACTGGCTTTTTGAGAGAAGGCTTTTCTGTAATTCTGGCTGTCCTGGAACTGGTTCTGTACACCAGGATGGTCATGAACTCACAAAAGTCTGCCTGGCTCCTCTGGGATTAAAGGAATGTGCCACCACTGCCTGCCTGGCTAGAAATTTTGAAATATGTAAATTATTTTAAATAGAACTGATGGTTGTAGATTCATATTTTAATATCCAAACCAGTGACTGGCATTGGGAAATGCAATGATAGACATTACTTTTAGTGTTTTCTGATACTTCTAAAGTGATATGCCTCTTAATAACTCCAAAGAAAATCAAAGTTACAAAGCTATGAAACTCGGCATCTCTGACAGATAGTATATTAGGATAACATTTTATCACAAGCTTAGTCTAAAACAAAGGCTATAATATAAGGTGTGGCTATCTGAGAGAAGGAAAATGAATTCAATATTGAAGTTCAAATTTCAAAACAAAGATATTTGATAAAAACTTACAGAGTATTGAATGGACAAAGATTCCAGTGAAAGGAAATAGTGAAGCAATCACAGCAGAAACAACTTCTCTACAGTAAAAAACATTATTGGCAACAGCATGTTCCCTTTAAGTTTACGTTAAAATCATTATCATTCAATCATGTGCCCTCTACCACTGTGTCCATGTCTGGGTCCCCACAGGGCACAATACTTAGGGGATTCAGGATGCCCAGTGCCAGATGTTAAATACAATGCTTTCATGAATGCCACATCATCACGATCATATTTTAATCTCTAAAAAAATCATCTAAAGATTGTCCTAAATTTTATCAGCAGTAACAGGAACTCGTGTATTTCCTAGTTTTATTTAGAAATAGCACATTCTAACATTTTATCTCTTTTGCATGATGCTAACTTGTGGCAGGAACAACGCCTGCCGCGGAATGACATGTGTGCAGTGGCCTGCCGAAAGGCGTGGGTGCAGGACTCTTCAAGCTGAGCATGTACAGTTTGAAGGACAGCGCAGACACAGCACTTGCAATAGTGCACACGTGGCGCACGTGGAGGGGCCCAGAGACAGATGGTGTGATGAGACACAAGGCAATCCAAAAGAGAGAGCTGAAACAACAGTCTACAGTCAAGGAGCCAATGGGATGCTGGGCGAGGGTTTTAAAGGGGGTCCCTTTTCCTTGAATAAATGAGTCTGCTTTTTGCCCTGTTACATGACTCCCAGAGTTTCTGTCATTGACTCTACGCCAGCTCACCCCCACCACCAAGGGTCGTGGAACTGACTCCAGCAACAGATAGCAGCAGACACAAAATCCTCAACAACACTAACTATGTACATATAAAGTATAAGTAGACCTAAAATAACAATACCCAATGCCCTTTGCATTGTCTTTCAATTTTCAATGTGATACAGTGATCAGAATGCTTGGCTCTCAGTAAAAGTGAGTGGAAGGTACCATGTGAATCAAGTGGTTCTGAGAGAGAAAGGGCAGCCACAGCATCCAAATGTGTACAAGTTCCTTAGCATATGATTCCAAAGGAAAAGTTGCCTTTGGAACTAAGATTCCACATTTATCATATTTTATTTCTGGGGATAAGAGGGCTATAGATCTGTCACAAGGCGTCAGGTGACTGAAAAGCTGCCTGCAATTTTATGACTATCTGACAACTTATGAGAACATAAGGTCTTGGTGGAGACAGATGGAGGCTGTCCCTCCTTCAGCACACAGTGGAGTAAAGAGACTCTTCAGTAAAACATAAAGAATAAGACTATGCATAAAAAGAATCAAACTCTGATCTCACCAAAATGGGAAACATTTGTGAAAGAGTTAATAGGTAACAGAAAGGGAGATATTCTGTCTGATGTCTTAGGCTATGATTCTTACATCTATCATCCACAGGGAATTCCCCAGTTCAACAGTCATCTGGAAGAGGGCAAAGGAAATAAGCAAATCTGTAAGAAAAGAAATGACCATACAAACGTAAAAGGACATGATGTTCAAAATATGAATCAGAAGAAGACAAAGTCGCCAGTGAGGTTTTACTGTATGCCTTTTAAATTAGCAATAAATATGAAGATGAATATTGTCTGGAGTTCATGGAGATATACAGAAACCTAATAAAATGCCAGGAGTGATGGATAGAGAAGTTATGTGGAGGGAAATCTGGTACAGGGTGTAATATTACAGAAACAGAGAAAGGGGTAGGATGGAGGGAGGGAGGGAGGGGGAGTAGGAGGAAGAGAGGGAGAGAGAGCATGTACCAGCTATCCCTTAAACACTTTGTTGGCAAATGCTCATCATATGTTTATATTCTAAACTAAGGTAATAAGAAGCACCCGATATAGCAGCACACTCTCCTACTTCTCCACCCACAGCTTTTATTGAAGAAATGAGTTTGCACATGAGTGACTGTGTGACAAAATCTCTGAAGATGCAGACTAGAAACCCAGTGATATGAAAGATTCTTTCCTAGAACTACAACGTGTTGTAATACTTTCGGGGAAAATATGCATTCTGAACTTCAAAGAGACTATGTCCTTCCTTCTCCCTTATGTGTGAAGCTTCACCTGCCTGCTTTCCTGTCATTCAATTATCAGAAAGACACTGAGCAGCATAGCCCTACTATGCTCTGGGACTCATGTTATTCTCCAAGATAGCTTGAGCACATTTAGAAATGTGAAGCGAGGTCACTAAGGAGATGAGATCTAGAGGATAAGGAACAAAGTTAACAGCACTTACACAGCCCTTTTTTGGTGAAGCTCTACTTCCAAAAAAATATTACATCTTCCAGAAACAAGCACCCAGGAAGAGATGCTTCCCTATATTTTGCTTGAAGACAAGGAGAGATGATGGAAGAAGATGGAACCTATGATTTCTCTCTTTCCTGATTCACTTTGAGCCATTTATAAAATGACACATCACAAAGACATGGGAGCCAATTTTCAAATTTGGGATACACACACAATACTTGGAAAACCAGCACCTTCATCTTGCCAGCTTGACAGGATGGAGTCTGCTAATGAAGGCTTTACAAATGGACAGATGTAGAAGTCCTGTTTCATGGGCTTTGTACTAAACTGAAAGCTGCCCACAAAATTCAATAGCAGTGAAACTGTGTTGAAAAAGGCTGTGTGGTAGTGTGAGGGAACATACACAGCCATGAGCTGCACTGTGAAACAATTGAGCATGTTTCTTTGCATGTCCAGAAATGATAGACCCAAATGTCATGGTTGATGACCTCTTAATGCCCCTTAGTATTAAGCTTACACCAGAATAGTGTAGTGCTAATAACTAGGAAATTCTAGTAGAGGAGTCTTAAATCCAGTACATTATATTCCTAATGAGGTTTTCATATCTACTATTCAAAGCAATGGGAGAAAGTGGGAAAGGATTTATCATAGAGCAAGCAAAATTTCAGAACTACAATCGAAAAGATGTCAAAGTCACATAATTAAATAGATAAAAATGCCAATATTTAAAATACAACTGACTTCAAAAGGCACCATTTCTCCCCAAAGAACTGTGTTTGATTATTCAATTAACATATATTTTTAAAATGTCTGATGTTCATAAGTGGTTTGAGTAAACCCACCCTCTGTTCTTTCTCTTCTAATTCCTCCCCATCCTCCTGACATTTTTGCTTCCCAAGTTCCTATACTCTAATTTTTTATTTTTTTTCAATACTCACTGAGTTAACTCAGTGTTCTCAGTGTTACCTGTATGGACAAGAGTATGGAACCATCCACTGGAGCATGCTCAGTGCCTTCATCCATGAAGAAGACTGAATCTCCTTCCTGAAGTACCAATTAATTGCCAATAGCACTCCAGATGATGGCAGAACTTCATAAGCACATTTACCATCCAGGTTGAGAGTTTGGCTAACTTGATCTTGTGCAGGTTGTGTGCATGCAATCACAGCCATTGTGAGTTCATGTGTGAAATGGCCCTGTCATGTTCAGCAAATATTGTTTTTCTGTGCATAGCTACTCCTTCTGGCTCATTCAGTCTTTCCTCTCTTTCATCCAAGATTGCCCCTGTGCCTTGGGAAGAGGAAGTATAATATAGATGACCCACTTAGAGCTCAACACTCCACAATCTCTTATTATCTGAACACTGGGCACCTATTGGTCTCTGTATTAATCATCTTGTACTGCAGAAAAGAAGCTTTTCCGATGAGAGTTGAAAGATGCAATAATATACGGTAATGAAGGTAAGAGTTTAGGGGCCAGTTTATTACTATGTCCCTTTGGCAGACTAATAATACTATATTTTCTCCTAGGGCATATGGCCTAGCCAGCTACAGGTTTTCTGCCCAGTTAGTAGAACCAGGTATAGGTTTTATCTTGTGGAGTGGCCTCTAAAATAAATTATAGTACACAAGACTCATAGCTGGTTGAGACTATTGATTAGTTTTCTTCCCCTTTAGCCTGAACCTCACCTTCTGAAACTATAGAAGCTAAGGAGATAAAACTTCTAGATGAGTACCAGCTGGATTTCTTGATGTCCTATGACTCAGGTATATGGTGTTCCTCAGGAATAGGGATTTCAGGATTAAGTTCTTTCTTCTACCACGTGGGTCTCAGAAACCAAACTCAAGCTATCAGGCTTAGTGGAAATAGCTTCATCTGCTAAGCCATTCTAACTCCTGAATATTCTTTATTAACTGGGTCTATGATCTACTGAGGAACAGACTTCAATATACAACCTCTGAAGTTCAGGTCTTTCACTTATTTCCCTAAATTACACAACAATAAGTACTGTCAGAGTGGAAAAGTGGATATTACTCTCTCCCAGAAATAGACAGAGAAGAATTTAGTTAAATGGTGCAGCTTTAATGGAAGCTTGGTGTGGAGAAGTTTATGTCTGATTATGTTTATAATAATTATTTTCAACATTGCTGGGGAAAGGACTGCCTAGGCCTTGGCAGCTTATATTATCTGCAGGTGTTGGCTTTATGAAAATCTGTGATTAAGATGGTTGCTTCCTCATAACTAACATGTGCTCTTTACTCTCTGGCAGAGCCATTGTAGAAAAGCAAAGTTATTATGAAGGAATTCTTGTAGTCCCTTAGGTCTTGACATAAAGGTGACATAGCTTGGCTGCTAAAGGATTGTGGGATGAGACTAAGCTACAGGTTTTCTTCATTATGCAGATAGGCCTTTGGATAAGAGAACAGAGTTTTTGTATCAATAGAATATCTAAGGAGTTTCTGTATAAATAAAAACCCCTGGGATCAAATAGTCAGTGTTCCATTATCCAGACTACCACTTGCCATGACAGTTGGTTCCATCTGCTGAGGTCTAGTAGGGTTTGCATCTATGGAAGTGCCTCCTTGTCTTCCTTGTGGAGAGAGACACAGTAGCAATCTGCTACAGCTTGACACTTTCTCAAAGGGCTAAACATAGAATCATAAGATAATCCACTATTAAGTATGTAATGATGAGAACTATAAAACAAAGTATAAAGAAGTATTTGTATGCCAATGCTCACTACATTGTGGTTCTCAATAGCCATAAGATGGAAACAAACCAAGGGCTCCTCAACAGTATAATGGACAGCAAATGTGTCATATGAAGACAGTAAACGTTAGCCATAAAATGGAATGAAGTCCTGGTATGTGTTACATCCAACATACGAGCCTTGGGAACACTACGATATGTGAAACAAGCCAGCTAGAATGGACAAAATATCATATGAATCTACTGATATGAAATATTTAAAATGATAAAGATAATAGTAAAAGAAGTAGATTGATTAACCAAGGGCTAGAGAGGCAGCTTAATGACTACAAAGCCTCACCTTGGATTGAAGGAAAAACTAAATATCCTAAGCTACAGACTAGGAGAAATGCTATTGAAGTGACTAGGATAGGGTTATAAAAGACTTGGACCTAGATACACAATTCTTAATACTCAATATGGAAAGAGCACAATTGTAAAATTAGAAAGACACCCAAGCAGAAATCATATCAAAGAAGACATGCACATGAGAAATCATTATAGGACAAGATATCTAGCACCATATGGCACTAGAAAATTGTAAATCAAAACAACAGTAAATCTATTGGAAGAGTCAAAATCTACAGCACTGATAATACTGTTTAATGGAAGAGTGTGAACTAAAAGAAACTCTTGTTCATTTCTGGAACAAAGTGACAGGCACTTTGGAAAGTAGTTTACCTATTTATTCCAAAACTAATGGGTTGTCACCAAAAATCCAACAAATGTACTGGTTAGTATTTACACAGTAATGATATTTTATGTTCATATAAAATCTGTACACATGTTTATAGCAGCTTAATTGATAACTGTCAACTCTTAGAAGCAACACTGATGTTCCTTACACAAATAGATACACAATATGTGGTATGTCCATACAATGGGATATTATACAGAAAGAAAATAAATAAATGAATAAAATAAAACAAAACAGACCCAGTAGACACATACAGAACACACTGTCCAATAACAAGATATATATAGATAGATAGATAGATAGATAGATAGATAGATATACATATATACATACATACACACATATAATAGATATATAGATATATAGATATATAGATATATATATAGATATATATAGATATATAGATATATAAACATACATATAATAAATATATAGGTATATGTATGTGTATATATATATAAATAAATGTACATTATATTTTTTTTAATTTTCCTGCCCATATATTCTTCAAGCGAGATTCTATATTAGGTAACAAAACAAAGTTTAATATTTTTATTCAAAATAGAAAGTCAAAAGGTATCTGAAAACTTGATAAGTCTCTAAAAATATAGGAGTTAGCAACACTGAACTATGAAAATGTAGACCATGAACACACTAAAATATAATTCAGAATCTGATGGCTTCAGTGCAAATTTTACCAAAAATTAAAGAATAACAAAGCCTCTCTTTCAGAAGGTCTTCGGAAATTTAATTTGGAAGGAAACCTCTGAATTCATTTTATGAGGCCAGTAAGGTCCTACCACAAAACCCAGACAAGGACGCCACAAAAAAGAATGATTGGTCAATATCTCTGATGGACAGCCATGCAAAAATCCTCAAATATAAGTAAATCAAGTTCTACTTCCTATCCAATTCTGCTGAGAACCCAAAACGTCACTAAATAGTGAATGATATTAAAGTTAACTTTTTATTTGTCTTAAATAGACCACATCTCGAAAATAGTTATGAGGGTAAGACAGCATTGCAAATGTAATTAATACCTGTAAGCTCCAAAGAAATGAAAATGGCAATGTCAGTGTCATTGCGTGACTCAGCACCCTGGATAAGGAACGAGGCTTCTGGGAGAACATGTCCAGGCAGGCGGGTCAGGCAATATAAAGTGACTTAATACATACCAGGCCTCAGCAAGGAGCACAAAAATCACAAAATGTGAATAAGCAATTACTGAATACATGATAGGGCCTTGTGGATGCCCAGAAATAATGGAAAAGACTTCAGGGAGGTGGTACTACAATTTTGCTGTCTCAATTTCTATGATTTAATATATTCTCCTATGAAGATTCATGGAAAAATATGATTTGCAGGAACATACAACAATGTATAAACCACAGATAGTCTTTCTTCCTAATTCCAAAGAATACTGTGCTTAACTTCTTGACATTTGCTAAAGATCCTGCTATTTTCATAGCCCGTTAAATTAAAAATAAAGGAGAGAAAGTGGGATTCCATATTTCCTCCTCTCACTCATATCCAGTAAGTTCCTTGCATTCTGTAAATTCATTTGAGTGTCTTAACATGCAAATTTTTCCTTTCAGTATCATGTCCACTACTTTTATTACACTCTGTTTATGTCAAAATTTTCCATCTGACTCTACTCCAGATTCTTACATTTAGTGACTGCTATCCAGAATGTGGCTGAATGTTTTCCTAACATTTATCCCCAAGCTTCTGCTGGAGTTAAGATATATTTCTCATCCCTGACTATCATCCAAAGCACCATACAAAATGCTCTGGAATCCAAGGTCCTCTACACAATGAGTAACAATTTGCAGGGTATTTTTTACTGGTCAACTAAAAACACTTAGCATAAAAATGCATCAAAACACAATATAAGCCTGCCACTGCTAAGTAGTTTGAGAAAGGCCTCCAGGGTAGACTTTCCAGTAAGGCTATCTTAAGATTTAAATATTCTTGCTCTTATAGCTCCCAAAACTTTCCTGAGGAATGTCAGTGACCTGAGGTGAGGTGATCCTGTGCAATTGAGAAAGCTTTTGTAGAAGGTGGAAGGTAGGTCACTGCCTTTAGAGCGAACTTCTAACAATTGGTCATGTAGGTGTGATGTGAGTGAAGAATCGTCTTTCACTGAAAACTTTCTCACTTCACTTCCCCTTCTGTTTACTGAGAACCCTGGTCTTACATAAATTAGTCTCCTAAAATAAGGCTCTCTTATGAATCTTGTGATTGTTATCTGTCCTTAAAAATATTATCTTGATTATTCTGAACCCCACCAGCTCCTCTCCTTTCAATGACACTTTCAGTAATGTCCAGCACAAGTGTGGCTTTTTATCTTGAGTTATAACACACTGTCTCAGATATTTTATATTGGTGTGAAAAGAAACCATGACCAAGGCAACTTACAAAAGAGTTTCAGAAGGTTAGAGTTCATGACCATCCTGGTAGCAGGCAGGCAGATATAGTGCTAGAGCAGTACCTGAGAGCTTACATGTTGAGACAACAATCACAAATCAAATAGATTAGATAGATAGATAGATAGATAGATAGATAGATAGATAGATAGATAGATAGATAAATACAGAGATGGACAGATAGACAGACATAGACAGAGAGACAAGAGAGAGAGAGAACTGAGAATGGAAGAATGGAGTGGGCTTTTGAAACCTCAAAGCCTACCCACAGTGACACACCTCCTCTAACAGGGCCACTCTACCTAATCTTTCCCAAACAGTTTTGTTAACTGTGGACCAAGCATTTAAATCCATTAACCTATCGGGCAATTCTCATTCAAACCACTACATAATTAAATATGATCTCATTTCTCCCAAGCTTCTTTTCTCACTCATTGTCACTTTTTGTTTTGTTTTCTTTTGCTGTTTTGAGATAAGATCTTACTCTGCAGCTAGCCTGGTCTCAAGTTCATTATGCAGACTGATGTTGCTTGATAGCATTGTTATTTTTTAAATCTCTCCCCTGAACTAATGCAAATATTTTGCACATGTATTGTGAATCCCAATTTTGAAAATCTTGATGAATTTCATAGTTTGTAGATATGGTAATGTGGGGCTGTCCTAGAGCTAAAAGGGGGTTGAAGCGTGCTTTATATCCCAAAATTCTCACTCTGAGAGCAGAAGGTGCTCAGCTGCTCCCCTTTTCTACTCTGACAAATCCCAGCTAATTCCAATGCTGCTATGCTTCAGAGCATGCCACTGACAAAGGAATGTGGCCTGGTTGATGCTTATTTTATCACTGACTGGCAAGCCTTGGACTAGGCCCATTTCCTGATATGGTATCTTCCTCTGGCCCCTATGAAACTACTCCCCATGCAGAAGAGGCTCCGCCACACTTTGGCCCCAGACAATGACAATATGACCTCCTAGATCTAGTTGTGAGCCTCTCTCATACAAATAGAGCTGCCCAAGCATCACTACCTTAACCAATGACTTAGCCTTCCCTCTACCCTATTAATAAATGGAACAGTTTCACTGAAAATCTCCTGGGAAGTCTGTTTCCTGCAACTCTCAACCTCTGACCAAAGACCTGCCAGACCTGCAGTCCCTTCCCTGCAACTGTGCTGGTGACCAATGGCTTAGCTACCACCTAGCGAGGGGAGTGGATGAAATGATCCACATGGTAGGACTTCAATAAATACTTTGAAAGTTGAATGCATGTTGTCCCATTGTTAGGGTCCAAGTTGTCAAACACAACTCAGGCTCAGAGACAAAAATTTCCAAAGGAGAAGATTTTAATTGAATTGACCATTCATGCTGACTAGTCAGGGACACAGCAGACTTGGGAGCTGACTTCGACCCCAACACAGTTTCAAGAACAGTATTTAAGCACAAAAAAACTCAGACATCTGTATCAACAAAAAGGGAAAAGTTGGGTTCATTTCCTCAATTTATCATCCACAAGGAACATCCTGAGCAAGAAGCATAAAGGTAGCTTTTCATATTTAGTTTTTGAAGGTGGGCATACATTCAAGAAGGGGTAGGGGTCTGGGCTCTCTTCCCATGAGAACCCAACCTTATCTTGGTCCTGTGAAAAAATGAAAAAATGACTCATTTGAGGCAAGATAGTTTTTATTCTGTCAAGACCCTGTACCATACCATAAATATTGCTCTCTCAAAGTGATACAGGGAATAACATTCTGGACACTGAAGAAAGAAATAAAATCTCAAAGACTTGTTCTTTAATGTATCATTTAAAGCCTGTGACATATCTTTATGGGGTTCTTGCCTACTTCAATCACTCAGCCTATGTCTAGTCCAGAATTGTCTAGGCAACAGAAGAACAAAACACTAGACTGAGCAACACTCCAACTGGAGGTTTTACATGCTATGTATGCACAAATGGAGTTCACTCTCCTTTCTTGATCTAATTAAATGTGCATCAATTAGTGTCAGGGAGAACTCTAGAAATGGAGAATTGGAGTCAAGAACATTAGCTTGCCTAGCAATGGAAGTAAGGGGATAAGAAGAAAGACCACAAAGCCATGTTTCAGTAGAGCTCCTGAGAATGAAAGAAAAATAGAGGAGGAGGAAAAAATATGGATTAGCATATGACTTCTAAATCAAGTAGGTAATAGTTCACAAACAGGCTTTCAAAGCAACTGTAATCTCTGAAATTTTGCAGAGATTTTGATGTAGGTATATTACCGGAAGTATATTATAGAGTCGCTTTATTTGTTTGCTTGTTTATATATTTATTTATTTCATTTATTGCTGTTTGTTTTATTCCTTGATTTGGATTTGTTCGAGCATGCCCCTGTTGATGTGGGTGTACATGTGTGTACATTCACAGAGTGTGTGCATGTGGAAATCAGAGATTAACATCAGTATCTTTCATCAGATACCATCCACATTTTTGAGATATGATCACTTTGTCTGGAACTCACTGATGAAGTGGGATTGGCTGGTTAATGAGTCCCACGGCTCTGCTTTTCTCACCTCCCAAATGCTGGAATTACAAATACACATCACCAAGACTAGTTTTTTTTGTTTTTTTTTTTTTTAAATGTGATTCTCGGGATGGGACTCAATTCCTCAGACTTTCATGGCACTTCACTTACTGAGCTATCTCCCTGCCCCTATAGATACCATAGTCCTAAAGACATTTACCTGAACATATAAAATAAAGCTTTATTTGAATTATTACCACAGATAAACTTCTTGAAATGTCATCCTTAGATCAGTGATGTCAGAATCACCTGGTGTATTACCCTTTTCACTGCTAAGACAAAACAGGCAATTTATGGAGGGATGGGTTCATTTTGGTTTATAATATAAAAGGGATTCACACTGTCCACTACAACTGAGAAAGCACAGCAGCAGGTGTTGAGAGAGCTGATGGTGTTATATCCACAGTGAGGAAGGAGAGAGCTGACAGTGAAACCTGGCTATAAAGTCAGGAGGCCCACCTACTTCATCCAGCAAAGCTCCACTTCCTAAAGGCTCTACAAGGTGCCAAAACTCCACCATCAGATGGAGACCACTCATTCAAATGTGTGAGTCTGCAGGACATATTGTATTCAACCCACACCGCCAGGGAATGTGTTAAAAATGGAAAATATGAGACTAACCCCTCAACTACCAAATAAGAAATTGCACTTTAATAAGCCTCCATGTGGTTCTGATCCAAGCAAAGGTAGGAAACCGCTTCATTAAAGCTGCACATTTTTCTACATGAACTTCTTGGAACTTGTAAGTTATCTAGCCTGCGTCTAATATGCTTAACTGAGGCTGGTTTAAAATTAGAAATTAAGATGACTTCTTGTGCTAACCTTGTTTTCCAAACGTGCAAAGCAATCCTTTTTAATGGGAACAAAACCATTAACTACCATCTTATAGAAACAGCTGTCTATTGCCTAGGGAGCCTTCTGTTTACAAAAGTAAAATTCCATAATAGAACAAGCACATTGTTCACTTAGAAGTGCATTCAGGAGCCATTTGCTGGTGCATTTTTGCATAAATTATATTTGTTTATAATATTAATCAATAGCATTAACCTTTTACTTTCGTGGACACCCTAGATAAAACCATGCAATCAATGAGGAAAACTACATAAGGATAAGAAGGTCAGAAAATTAAACACAGTACGTAAACTAATGGGAATTCTAAATATTTTAATATAAAAAGATATATGAGTCAATACATGTAGGACACTCTCAGGAATATTTTATTGAACTACTTTATAGCTAGTATACTATACATACTTCTGCCTATGCCAGGAATCTTATTTGACTTTATAAGTTATGTGTACTAGGACTGGCAGAATACTCACAACCTGACTTTCCACTGTGACCATCTTCATCTTTGTCGCTTTCCCTTTAATTCTGAGGCATAACCTCTCACAACGGCTCTATGTAGGAAGTTATGTGGTAATAGATGTGTCAAAATCCTCCTTTCGGTGACATCATCGCATCCTCTCTGAGAAACTGTCATGGTAATCTCCATGCTAGTCTCTATTTCTATTAGACCATTAGACTTTATATATAAATGAAACCATATTTCTTTTTTTAACCAACCTCATTTCACTCAGTATTGTTTCCAAGTAACCATAGCATTAAAATGACAAAAAAAAATCTTTTTTATAGATGCATAGTGTTCTATATATATTAACTGAGATGGCAGATGAACACATTCTAGCCTGCAGTCAAGCATTGTGCTCCATTATTTCAAAACAAATGTTCTATTTTATTTTTAGAGGGATTTTAATCATGGTTTTATCACTGCTTATGAGTTTTTCTTATCAAACAACAACCTTGGACAATTCTAATTCTAGGTGTTGAAACAATGACCCAATCTTTCAGTATTTTCTATAGCTTGAATAAATTGCAGTCTCTCTCCTAATAAGTATTAAAACCATGTTCTGGCTTCACTACTTCAGACAAGGTTTTGTCAAGGTTGAGAACTACAGATTGAGTATTAGACTCAGTGTTGGCTAGACTAGAAGGTTGAAGTTTCAAATTTGTACTAGGGCCTGGGACAAGATGGACCTGGCAGGGATAGACCAATGGCTCCAGCTGTAATACAGATGACAAAGGCTGGTTACAAGAGATCTGGATATTCTTTCTGTCCCAGAGACATCATTCAACTTTAATTCTAATGGAACTCCTCCAAGAGTCAACAAGCCATAACTGATCTCTCCTTTCGGTAGTTGAATGCTTCCTGTCCTCAAATTCAGAACCTCACCACACTAATGTCTGGCACCTAGCACATCAAAAACAAATGGGCTCAGGTGTAGGCAGGGATCTTATGAGATCACAAGGAAAAACATGCAGATGACAAAATGCTTCTTTTACACTTCCCAAGTAGTAATCATTTTACATATGGGGCATCATCATCCATCCAGGACTTCTAAAAATGTATTTTCCAAAAGAAAATTATTAATCTTTCCCAGATTAGGAGATTCTGCTATTCATAGAAAAGAACATTTTCCAGGTTGTAATTTCTTTTAAATGCAAGTAAAACTGAGAAATATGTACATTTAATGATGGACAGGCAACTACATGCATGTGTGACTGCTCCATTTCACACTGTATCACAGGTTGAGGCTTCAGACAAGAGTCAATTATATTAATAGTAAATAGATGGGCCGTGATATAGATATGCTGTGATAGTAAAATTGTTTGCTAATAAAGTTGTTGCCAAGCAGGAGAAATGCTGCTCAAGCCCGATGACGTGAGTTCAATCCACAGTGAAAGGCGAGTAGTGACTCTCAAAATTGGACTCTGACCTCCACATGCATACTGCGACATGCACGCATTCTCTTTCTCTCTCTCTCTCTCTTTGTCTCACACACACACACACACAAATCATCATCATCACCATCATCATCATAAATAACACCAAGTTCAGACGTAAAGCAGAAAGAAAATAAAAAATCAAATAAGTTCTAAAACACATCATCAGGTATGTCCACAAATTATCACAATGATGAGCTTTAAATCCAAAACATTTCTTAATACAAAGGCAGAAGTCCTATCACATTATGACTACATATTCCTTTATATAATGTGTCAGGAAACCTTACACACTAAGAGGCATGCTATTCCCTAGTTATTGTAAAAAACCAATTAATGTTACAAATTTTTAAGGGCTATAAAGAGTGTTGAAACACAAATGAAACACTAAAGCAAAGAGGTGCAACTCAGACAATTCACAAGTTTGAATACATTCTTATTTAAAGAACTCACTTGATATGAAAAAGTCTCCAAAAATGAAGAGCTCATCCAAAATGCAGTAGTTTAACATCCAGAAACAATTGAAGAAATTTAATACAATAAAGCGCCATTTTTATTTTATTTTATTGGCAAAGATAAAATGGTATTAGCACATAAGAAATAAGTATCATGTTCTATGACTAGAAGTGTACAGATTGCCACACAATCAGTCAGTGCCATGAAAATGAATATACATAAGACTCTGACTTTGCAATTCCTCTTCTGGTACTGTAACCTACAGGTTTATATTCAAATGTACACAAATTAACTTGAAAGAATATTATTTCCCCCATTAGTCTTTAAAATTTTTAAACCCAGAAATCATCTGAATGTTCAGTAATATTAGTTTGTTTTCAGTAAAGCATGGTCCATAGCCCAACTAAATACTACGCATGCTCTCAGGTTAAATGGCAGTGACACAACAATGAACTAAAATGTGTACTAACTTTTTGAATTCAAACACCTGGGAAGCACAGCATTCTAGACAAATGCACACAGACACGATTTAATTATGAGCAACAGAAGAACTCAATTTGTATCAATTATTTCAAGGCAGTGGAAAACAAATAGGAAAGGAATTTCCCCAGACTAGAGGAAGCTAAGAAAACTCAATAATTACATTGACTCTTAGAATAAAAAACAGGCTGTGGAGGCATGGGCTGGGAAAATTTAAATGTTCCACCAAAGAGTTCAATACTGACTCAATGTTTTCATTATTAGTTATCATGAAAGCAAATGAGTAGAATATGTACATGAACTGTCTGTCCTAGTTTCCAAATTTTCAGCAAATCTAAAACACTTGAAAAGAACATTTTTAAAAGGCACCATATGTATTATACTATATGTACATTTATGGGCAGAGGGTATTTTGCTACCTCACTTTTATAGTCTCTCTTATGCATGTATATGCATTTCAAATAAAAATTAGTCAAGTTGAAGAAGCCACAATATACATTATCGAAATTATATTTGTCCCTTTCTTAACAATAAATATTATCATTAGTCAACTCCCAGCAGAAAAGTTTCTTCTTGCAATAGATGGTAATTAACAGAGACCCACAACTGAACACATAGAAAATGAGAGACTTAGGAGAGCTCAGATCTAAACTGAATGTCTTTATCACACCCCTCAAGGCTCAGTGATCTATGTTGAAGAAGGGGTAGAAGAACTGTAAGAAATGAAAGTGATACATGACTTTAAGGAAACAACATTTCCCATTACAACAGGACTGATGCACATACCGACTCACAGAGACTGCGACAGCATGCACAAGACTTGCATAAGTGGGCTACCCTAGAAAACATCTTAACCAAGAAACTATTTGCAAAGACAGCTGTTGAGAGAGGGAAAATGGATTTTCTTAATAGACTGACATGAGGTATGTTTACCACACTCTAGGATAGGCCCCATGCCCAGGAGCGGTTGACCAATAAAAATTGGACTCCATGGTTGTGTTTGTGTGTGTTGGTTGATTTAATTCATTTTTTTTTTTTACTTTTTTTAAGAGAGAGAAAGAACATAAAATTGAGTGAGTAGGGAGGGGCAAGAATCTGGGAGGTGTTAGGAGAGGGGAAAGATAAAAACATATTGTGTCAGCTTTGATGCCCTGGTACCTGCTGGATCTTGCGTGATGTCCAGGTATCTGTGGGTGGGCCCAATGCCTGCATAATGCCTAGGCATCATCAGGGTGCCCTGAAGCCTGTGGGAAGTGCTGGTCTCTGCAGGATGTCTGGGTGCCTATAAGAGGCCCTGCTGCTTGCAGGATATCTGTGTGCCTGCAGGATGTTTGGGGGCCTGTGGGATGCCCCAATACTTGCAGAATATCTGGATGCCTGCTTAGTGTCTGGGTGCCTGGGTGATGTCCTGCTGCTTGTTGGAGGCCCAGGTGCCTGCAGGTTGGGCAGTGAGGCCCAACTTTGAGTTGAACTTCATTGTACTTGGTCTCATTCTAGTATGGGCCAGATGAATGTTCATGATCAGAACAGCCTTCTGCCTCCAACAGCCATAGTGATGCCCATTAGCCATGCTCGTATCACACAAGGTGAACTTAGTTTTCTTTTATGTTTTATTTATTTATTTATTATTTATTTATTTATATTTATTTTGAGGGCACAGAGTTGGGACAGTGGAACAGGGAGGAATGGGAAGAGGGTGTTATCGAGATACATTGCATGAAGCTCAAATTGCTAATAAAAGGATTATAAAAAATCAGCTTTGACAATTGTTCTAGTTTGCTTTTGGATGCAGTAAATTAAGGCCATGTCCTAAGCAACTTTTGATGAAAGGGTTGTTTCAGGTTCCTGATTACAGTCCGTCATCTATGAAGTCAGGGAAGAACTCAGGTAGAAACAGAAGCAGGGAGTATGGAAGAAAGATGCCTGCAGGCATGCTCTAAGGTTCATGTTCGGGTAGCTTTCTTATATAGTCAAGAGCCACCTGTCTTGGGGATGGTACCACCTACAGTCAGATGGTCCATCCTACATCAAGATTCAGTTAAGAAAATCCCCAGAGATATACCCACAGGCCAATCTGATAGAGCAGTTCCACCACTGAGGTTCCCTCTTCCCACATATTGAGAACCAAGATTAGCCACCATACTCACATTTTAAGATTGGACTTCAGCGATTATTGCGGTGCTTTTTGCAAAACTCATCAAGATTAAGGATCACCTAAACTGCTCATGTGTGTACATGTACATAGTCATATACATTAGTTCAGAAAAAAAGAATCTTATAGTTCTGTTACATAAATACAATTTTGAAATATGAAGAAATATAAGATCCTGTGATTCTCTTTATATCATTTTTTGAATAAAACAAAAGCTAGCTTTGTAAGATACAAGCCAGCAATGAAATCTATTTTTACTCAAGCGGAAGCCAATATGATTTGGGGAAATTTTTGGTATAATCTTCTTACTCTGGGTATTAAATCAACATACTCAGGCAATGAAAACTCATACCCATGGAATACCTACCTGTCCCAAAGTTGAAGCTTTCTCTTTTCTGTTTTCCTCAAAGTTCCCTTGGGAATAAGTGTTTTTCTAACACACACATATATTAAAATAATATTCTGTACATTTGAAATATTTGCAAATTTTTAACGTCCACTTTCCATACAGCCATTTTATGCACTAAACAGAGTGCAGTATAAGTTTGATCAATAGAAAATAATCCCACAACAGTTTCAGTAATTGACAGTTTAGTAGAAAGGTATCAATGTTAAACAGAGACGCTCACCCCATCTCTCTGAAAACTCTACATCAATGTATTGAGAAGTTTGGGAATGACCGAGACTGATAAATAGCTTGGTAAGTGCTGAGACCATTGTACTTTTTAACATGGGCTTCTAATAAAAATGCAGAGAGTCTGCCCTGCACAGTCTTCTATTTAAAAAAAAAATTGCTGTTACTTTTCCTAGTACTAGAGAGTGTTCCTTTGTCTAGTCCATCACAAGCTGTTCTTTGTTCTCCTGCAACTGATTAAAAAAATAAGTTTCAATATGTGCTTTGTGAATAAGACAAAATCCAAGAGTGTTTTGATATTCTAGGTCATTTGTTGAAAGAGGCTACGGCATTGGTAATAATGAAGGGACAAATGAAGACAAGGCAAAAAGAACAAACCAGCCCACACTCCAGTGCTGTAGTCGATTATCTATTTTCTCCTGCAGTCACTTGAAGAATATATTTATCATCTTAGGAAACAAAATCTCCCAGCTTTCTCTAATGCATACACTCTTCTAATGGCTTCTTGTTTGCTTTTGTAACATGGACTCTGAGAAACTATAGCCCAATCATCAGTTTTATTTAAAATATCCTCCAGTCATGCAGCTGTTTACAAACATCAATTTCCACAGGACTTCCTTTCTCTACCTGCCATTTTATTAAAGTTCACTTGGACCTTAAATATAGTAGTTCCTTTTATTTGTATGTGAACATCTATAGAGTGGTCAGCAGACCATGCTGCAGTGCTTTTGAAGCAAGAAACCTTTTTCAATTTTAGTAAATCCTTATTAGCAGACCAATTTCAAATGTTAAAAGTCTGTACTCAGCCAGGTCATTGGATTCCAAGGTGCAATGAACATGGCTAACATAAGAAGAAACTCCCTGTCTAGTCTTTGGGATCAGGTCTCTGTCTGTGTCTCTCTCTTATGGCTCCTACAAATACTGGGAAGCATTGATCTTGGATTTCCTTGAAACAGCCACTTGGGAACAAATGATTGTTTTGATAATGAGTTACTATATGTTCCAATCTCCAGCATGACACAGTCCTATTTTTTTCCCTTTGAGCTTTAATATTTGTCTCTGGAGTCAAGGGTTCTGAACCAATGATTCCTAAATGGCTTCTTTCATATCTATGACTTTACGCCTGTAGACATTCCCTTTCTAACTTCTACCTCAGCCTACTTCCCCACTCTCTGCGGTCTTATTTCAAGCTTCTCACTGCATGTTCCTATCTGAATACAACTTGTCAAAAGAAAATCCATATGTACTTTCTCTTCCAAGTATAACAACAGTTATGCCTAGTGTAACTGCTGGCCTCTGTTCATCTAGGGTTATAAGCTCTATAAGGGTAAGGACTACATCTCTTGTCCCTCCCTGCTGTGTCTCCAAAGCTGTTTCTACTATACCATTTACAATTCTGCAATGCAAAGATTTGCAGAATAAATAAATAAATGCATGCTCACAATAAACCTGAGTACTTGTGAGGCAGGATAGAAAGAAAGGGAAAGCCAGAGGGACATGGGAAGGGAAGGCACTCTTGCAGTACACACAGATTGGTTGGAGTCCCTTGCCAGCTAAAGGCCTAGATTTTTAACAAAATTTGAAATTCTTTCTGTGAAGAGTGTCTACACAGAGACAGAATTCTTTTTTATAGAATATTTTCAAATAAGAATGTTAAAATAGCAGTGAGCCATGCTTAATGCCCAATCCTATGTGACTTTGAGTTTAACCTTACCCCTTTCCAGCTATAAGATGTCATCAACCATTGCCTCATTAATTTTCAACCAAATTTAGGCTTGTTCTCAGTGTTCAAGAGTACAGTTCATCAAGTATTATGTAGAAAGAGAGTCACAGAACAAGGAGGAAATGTAAATTCAATGACATTGAACGCTAATGGAAAAAGCCATGTTTTCTTTAACTAAAAGAATGTACAAGAAAATCTCAGGAGTATTTTGGTACTCATATAAATATATATTGCATAAAATGGCAAATTTCATTTTTCTTAACACCCTTGACAACAAGGAGTTAAAATTCCTATTTTAGTAAACACTGATCTTTGAGTGCATATCATTTAAATCTTCATGTGACAAAACTGGAAATGTACATCAAGTACTGTTCTCTACTGAAACACAACAGTTACCTCAGGGAAAAGTACTTTTGCAATTGCAGGAGCTATGTGTTGAAATAGTTGATATCTTAATTTTCACAGAATAGCATTTTTCCTTGGAAAACAATGACTGACAGATGCAAAATTACTATTCAGAATTTTCATTGTCTGGGAGTCTTTTCTAAACATGAAAGAAGTTGAGCTTGTTACTTCAAAGAAAGAAAATATAACTAATGAAGTATATTACCTGTGATAATCTTGAGCTTTCACATGAAATATGGGTTAAGTTCAGAGACTTATATCTAACATGAACTTAGTTGACTGCCAATGGTTTCTGGTGAAAATAGTTCCATCAATAAAAGCAGTTGGTAAAATATTATATGATGCAAAGTGTCAACATTCTGAAGGTGAAATAATGGTTCCAAATCAGAATGTGAGAAAAGCATACATGGCATGCTAGAGAGATGACTGTCAATTAAGAGCTCTTGCTACCCTTGCAGATGATCCAGGTCCAGTTCCAAACACCTATATAGTAGCTCACAACCATCTGTCATTAGAGTTTCAGGGGCTTTGACACCACCTTCTGGCTTCTGCAGGCACTGGACACACAGATAATGCATATATATATATATATATATATATATATATATATATATATATATATATATACACATAAAGAAAGATAGATGATAGAGAAAAACAGAAATATTGATTCATAGCGATATATATAGATGACAGATTGATGATTGAAAGAGAGAAATTGATAGGTGTTATACAGATTGGTGATATGGATATATAGATATATAGATATATAGATGATAGATTGATAGATATAAATACATAGATACTGACATAGATGATATATAGATGTAAACATTATCTTGGAGATATATATATACATATATACATACATATATGCATTCAATACATGCAGGCAAAACACTCAACACATAACATAAAATAAACAAATTTTAAAAGAAACTTGTACATGGATAAAAATCCCTTTAAATGCAAATTCTACATGAGTTTACTACAATGGAATAAAAACTGCCATTTTGTTATTTTCCTTGTACGTATTGGTACTAACATTTAAGAAAATACTGTCAAGTTTTTATATGATGCCCAAATTAAAACAAAAGAAATACTCTTTAATTTTGTTTTTTATTTTAGTTTTTAATAATTTATCTTTATTTCATGTGAGTGAATATTTTGCATACATGTATGTCTATGTACCATGTATGTGCTTGGTGCTCACAGAGTTCAAAAGAGGATGTCTGATCCCTGAAACTGAATTCCCGATGGTTATGATCCACCATGTGGGTGTTTAGCTTGAAACCAGAGTCCTCTGGAGGAGCAGCCGTGGGTTTTTCATGGGTGCAGAGTTCCCCGAGGTGATAAGTGGCCCACAGAATCACTAGCTCAAAAACCAGACTCTGGAGATTAATGCCTCATGGTGCAAATCCAATTTATTGCGGAGAGATAAAGCTTTATATGGAGAGAGCAGAATGTTGCACAAGGGAGAGATCCAAAAGCTTTGGTCTATGTTTACTAGACACTTTAACCAGCCTGCCTAAAGCTTGCAAATCAGAGATGGATGGGTAAGGTCAATAAAGGTCCAATCATCCAATGGCTTATATGTAAAGGCTCTTAGTCTATCTGGATTGCTGATGTTGGTAAACAAGGTTTCAGCAAAGACAGAGGAAGTAGAAGCATGATCTCAGGAGGAGTTTCAAGCCTTTGGGGCTTGACTGGTGTGCCAGGAACCACCATTTTAAAGGGCCCTGGGGGTCCTTGCCTCTGCACAAGTACCAATGTCCACCTCTATTTCCTGTCATTGGGATCCCTTCAAGACCAATAAGCAGCCAGTGCTCTTAAATGCTGAGCCATCTTTCCAGTCCCCTCTTTAGTTTTGTAAGTACGTGTCTCTGTAAAATAGAACTTTCTTTAGCACCTAAACTAAATTAACATATGCAAAAGATGGAATGCATAAGTTTATATAACAACTCAACAGTTTTCTATTAAACTGAAGTTAAAGAAATTTACAATAAATAATGCTATTATTTTCATTAGGTTTTTAAAATACAACTATTTCCCTCAAATTGTAATTTATGCTAACATATAGAAACTTCTTTATTTTTTAATTAGCAAATGAAAATTCATGAAACTGTATTGCTTTTAATCTCTGATATAGCAGTTACTGGTCGACATAACTGAATACAGAAGATCTTGGGAAACTTCAACATTTTTTAATAACATAGAGGGCTCTAAAATGAAAAAGTCTGAAAAACTGTCAACAATAAATGGAGCATTTAGAGTTTTAGCTCAGTGGCAGAGTGCTTGTCCAATACATATGAGGCTATAGATTCAATTCTAAGCACCAGAGGGAACTGCAAACACTTCAATGTACTTTATATACTTTATATGCTGTATGCCAGGCACATAACAGATGCTGTGTTTACAATAGAGAAACAATGGGGTATGTATACAATAATGCCAAGGTGAGTCTAGAGTTATGATTGATTGTCATGGTACAAAGCTGAATAACTGATTGGATAAGCAAAAAGGGAAAATACTATAATCGTGAGGTATATTTATTACTAGAAATACAAAATTGCCAACCTTATACAATATAATTATTTTAAAGTAGAGGATCTATTTGTATTTAATGCAGTTAAGGATGGAATATTTTTAAATATCTCTGGGCTTCCATTAGTCTATCTGCTCTGTTCTCCTTTTACTATCTTCTTCTCCCATTTGAATAGATTATTGCTATTGTTTCCCCTACTCTTTCACCGGGATTTGTCCTTTAGTGATGACTCTGAGTCAGGCTTTCTCAACATCAGCACTACTGAACTTTGGCCACAGCCTCTGCTCTTCGGGTGCCTCTATCTTTTTGGTTACAATCCAAACACTATAAACAGGACTCGATAAAAATTTGTACCAGAAGATTCTTTGTGCTAAGAAAGACTTTCCTGGGCACTGCAAGGATTTTAGTGGCTTTCTAAGCCTCTACCATTTAGAGGATATATATATCCATCCCAGAGTCCCAGAGAATATATATCCCCTGGGCTGTGACAATCAGAAACACCTCTAAATATTGCCAAGAGTTCCTTGGAGGTTAAAGTCAACAATAATGGAGAGCTGTACTGTAGACTCATCACATTTATTGTAAATAAGGGCTTTTAGAACCTTTACTGAACACATACATTTTAATATGAATGGGATTTTTATTTTACTTACATTACAGAGGTCTTTTAACATTCAATTAATTGATTAATTGTATATGTATGTGGGTATGTATACCTGCTTGTGTGTGCTAGTGCATAAGTGTGTGGGTGCATGCACTCATGAGTATACACATGTGGATAAGTCAAAATTAACCTCAGGTGTCATTTCTTAATAACTTCAGGTTTTGTTGTTTTGTGTATTTTTTGTTTCATTTTGTTTTTTAATACAAGGTCTCTCTCTCTCACTGGGACCTGGAGTTTGCTGATGGGGCCTGAGTAAATGGCCAATAAGCCCCAAGGAGCCCCTATCCCCACCTTGCCAGTTATAGTATTACATTGGTTGAGCCATCTCCTGAGCCCTCATCATCTATTGTTATTTATACTTTCTCTTAATTGCTATTACATGAATATGGCTGTTTTAGTTCTCCCTATAGTTAAAACCCAGAAGATATGATCTGTGTCCATTTAGACCGGATTGTTTTCTCTTACATTGCTCTCCGTAGCTACTTAAGTCCTTTAGATTTTACCTACCGTCATGCTCCCTTTCTAGCAAATGATTTTAAAATTTTTCTCTGGGGTTCTATATTGGTGCCATGTTCTGCTGGCTTCTGCTTACCTGGAAATTCTCTCATTGCATGGTTATTTTTGAAGAACTGTTTCCTCTGGGGCACAGAATAGTAAGTTAGCAGCTATCAGAGGTTTTTTTTTTTGTTTTATGACATTTTTATATTTCATCTCCTTGCCTGCTCCATCCGCTTTCTGTTGAGATATCAGTTGTTAACCCAACCACTACTCTTTGAAGGCACCATTTTTTTTTTCCCAGATGCATTGAAGATTTTCTAATCTCTGGCTTTTGACAATTTAAAGTGCCTCTGTACACTTTGTTCTGCTTTATTTATTTATTTATTTATTTAGTTAGTTAGTTAGTTAGTTAGTTTATCTGGCTGGAGATTCATAGCACTTGAATCTGTGACTTAAACTATTTTCCAATCTGGAAAATACTCAGCCATTTTCTCTTCAAAACTGCCTAGTCTCATCAACTCTGCCCTCTCTTTCTGGGGTTCCAGTCATACAACATAGAGAGGAACTTGCTATATTTTGTGTTTGTGGTGTTCTAAGTATGTATGACTCTGTGTGTGCTTTCTTGTGTTCCATCTCTCCTTGCTTCATTACATCGGTTTCCTTAGGCAATGCCTCTGTTTTCACTGATTTCCTTCTGAGCTGTCTAATCTGCTGATAAATCCATTTCATTAAATTTTTATCACAGTTATCACATTATTTTCTCCTGCAATTCCGGTTCATGTTTTCATTAGATACATTCTAATACTCTTAATACATTTCCTGCTTTGGATCTTCTCCCAAGCACAGTAAGTATCATTATGTGAAAACCCATACCTAAGAACTCTAATATCTTGATTCTCAGTATGTTTATGTCATCTAATGTTTAATCAAATCTTCTGATATCCATGTGCCTGCTTAATTTTTTTTAAGGTCCAAAAACTACAAAACAAACAGACAAATCAACAGCAAACAAAACTTTAAGGGATCTTTCAGGTCTTGGTTAGTGTTGTCCCCTCCATATTTGGACTAAGTTTTTACTAACTTCACTACAGTTTTCAGACCCTTTCAGTTTGAGGAAAACTGCTCTTTTCAAAGTAGGTCAAACTGGTCAAAAGGACCAGTTTGTGTACTTCTGTTTGAATAATTTAAATGGTCAGCACTATAACTCTGTGTTGTAACTGGAAGGCTGATCATGAAAGTGACCTTGCTGATTTCAAGGACACCACTCTAGTCCTTACATGTAAAGATTAAATCTACTGAGTGTGTATTATATAATGCAAACATTATTTAGTTACTATAAAAGTTTTGGAATGTTCTCAACTTCTTTATTTGGTATTTTGCATATCTGTCCTAGGGAAGGACTATTAGTGGCCCTGCTGTAGGCCATCACGAGATATACTACTATTCCAAGAGAGTAAGGAAATTCTGTAGCTAAAAACAACCTCAAATCTTTTTAAATCCTTCTATGTCTTGAGGAGGCAGGGTGTCTGTGCTTCTAATTAAATTAGCACAATTTAAATAAATAACTAAATGACATAGCCTTCAAAGCTTTGCTTTAAGAAAAGATTGCAAACATTTGCACTACACTAGCGCTCCGGAGGGAATACTATGCCTTGAGGATTACTTAAAGCTAACTAGACACTCCCATCTGTGTTTGTACTAAAATCTCCTTAGCTTGGAATCCATGTTAATTTATCCAAGTAATCTCATAGCACAGAAAGAGTTGTAGTAATGTGTCTAAAACCACTTATACAACCGCATTGTCAGTCACTCTGATATACTGCAAGAATCATCCTTTCTATGAGAGGCATGCTCATTACAAACTTTTTCTTCGCATTCTTTATCACAATTTGCCTCTAAAGACAGAAAGCAATACCCAGTGAACGTCTTTTGTCCAAATGAAATTCATTTAAAAGAAACAGAACTTTCTCTTAAATGTCCCTACTAATTTGATGATAGTTTCTACTTCCAGGTTAACTCAAAATAATAGCTTTACTAGAATGTTCCTATAGGAAGTATGAAACATATGAGCATAAGATCTGGGATAGTTGCTACAATTTTTCATTTATAAAATATTTCACTTACAAATATAATTATCCTGAGGGTCTGTATGAGTCCACATAATTTGGATAGTTTGACTGACTCCAAAGCTGATTCATACGCCAAACAGAGCAATCAAAGATCTTTGTCACTCTGATGCCATTCACTAACTTGGAAGTGAGCATGTAATCCACAGTGTGCTAAGGATAGACACATTAAGTTGTTTCAGTACAGATCTTAGGAAAGCACCTTCCTATTGCAGCCATTTGCAGAGTACGAGTTTGTGTGCCTGATGCCAGATGATTCAAGCCAATTTCTACTATCTTTTGGCAAAGAATATCTGAGAATTAAGTCAATACTGTGGGGCATGGGAGTACCACCCCAAAAGTAGGAAAGAGACCATTAGCTAATAAACATAAAGCACTTAGATACAGCCACATCCTGAAATCAGTTTGTATTCATTTATATTTATGAGTCAATAAATCTATGATACTGGCAAAATCTTTTGAGCTGTTCACAAAAATGCCTTCATCAATTCCCTTGTTTTCTTGTTTTTTTGTTGGTTTGTTTTGTTTTTTGTTTTTATTGTGTAGAGGAACACAGCAAGCGCTTAAAAGAATACGAAATGCATGCCAAGGAAATCATACTATTGCAAATAGAAGACGTTCTTTGTCAAATCTTTTAAGACGAGAACTTTGACATTATATATGATCCTTTGTGTCTGGCAGAGTAGGCACTCAGTATGTTCTGATTAAATAAACACATGCATTTGTAGTGCACTGATTTATTCATTCAACAAGTAATTATTAAGTGTATATTATATATCAGGCACACTAGAAATAAAGACATCATAATAAATCAAAGATATAAAATTCCTGTTCAAAGATTTTACATAATAATATATAGACTGTCAGAATAATTATGTTTAAATAACTAGAATAATGATATTAGGATAATAGCTATAACTAGTTATTATTGATGTTGCTTGTGTATCTTCAAATTCACATGTCAAAATTCTTAACCAGCAGCTATCAACCTATGGGTCACAACCCCTTTTCTTCGCAGGGGTTGCCTAAGACCATATGCATACTAGGTTTTTACATTATGATTCATAACAGAAACAAATTTACAGTTATGAAGTAGTAATGAAAATAATGTTATGGTTGGGGGGTCACCATAACATGAGGAACTGTACTAAAGGGTTAGGAAAGTTGAGAACCACTGTCCTAATTCAGAGACATGGTATCAGAAAATGGGAGCTCTGAGAGGTGATGGGTCTTAGAGATTATAGTCTATTACCTCCTGAAGCCTCTTCAACGTGGGGCATCATTTTCATGAAAGGCGTTAGTACCTTCATGAAAGACACTAAAGTCTCTGTTTCTTCCATTATGTGAAGTTATGGTAAGAAGATACAGATTAATGGAGCATGAAGCCATCCCTTTCTTGATACTGAATCTCCCAGCAGTTAATGTCAGATGTTCCAACCTCTATAATTACTTAAAATTAAAATTCTTTTGTCTCCAAGCCACTAGGCTGACATTCTGTGGTAGCAGCCATAACCAAATAAAGAAGCTGACTTACCTAAACATTTAAATTCTTCACAATTCGTCTACTGGTAGTTTCCAACAACAGTGAACAGTTTTTGACTAGTATTTTGTTCCTTTCATCACTTAGTTACTGTCTATAATTAGCAGAAAGTCTGTGCAAATAACCTGATTATTTCATTCCCCTTTCATTAAAAAGTAAGCCATTTGTATTATTTGACTTTATATGAGAGACTATTAGCCAAGCACCTGAGGGATGGAAGATAGCTAATTTTGATTCACTTTGTAATCACAATGCTAATGCATATAGCAATATAACAAGAGTCTTAGTAGGAAAGAAAGCATTCGAACTAGCTAAATGTCGGAACTTGTTGTGGGCACGTGGTGCTAGGATCAAATTCATGACCTTGAACATGTTAACCAAGCACTCCCTGAGCTCCATCCTAGCCTGAAACATTTCATGAAAAGGCGTGGGCAGAGTGAAGAGTAGCCATGGACTAGAGTGTAATGCTATTACTCCACGCCAGCCTGAAAGCACACACGCAGATAATAGAAATAAGGTGGGCATCTGTGTTCTCACTTGTAGCAAGGGGGATCAGAAGCCAGAGTGATATATTTCCAAACTCATAGGTGAACTGTGAAGTTTTCAGACAAACAGAACAAAGAATTAATCAACAGAAGATGTTCACTAAAGGAAATATCAAGTGCGTCTTTCCGAGAAAAGATAATTTTTGCTTTAAGTGGAAGGAGAAATGAAAAATAACAGAAAAGGTGAACATGCATTAAAATATAAATGAAAACCGAATGCATTCAAAGTTAACATTTCATTTTTGGTGGCAGACAATTGCATACAAATATACTGGGTAGCGAGAGTATGAGAGCCAATGTGAAGCTACACAGCTTCTGTTTCTGCTACTCACTCTATGGAAGCTTGTTGAGTTGTACAGTCTTTGGGTCTGGTTAAGTTGGGGATGTGATGATTTTTATTGGCAAACTTTTCAGTAATAAAGTTGAACATAATAAAGATGTTATAGACCTTCCCTCCTGAAAACTTATTACAATGGTTGATGAAACTCAAAATGTACATTAAACTAAACCTAAAAGAAGCCACATGCCTATGATCACACGTGGGAGGTATACGTGTAGACCAGGAAAGTATTTCCTTGGTATGCTGTAGTTGATCCTCACATGAAGATCAGGGTTTCCACAAGACTCTAATCCAGAGCAGCATTCTGATTTGCTGCAAACAATAGATGGGCAAGAGAGTTCACTGTTCTGGGTCCAGAGCCCATGTCTCCAGGGACATGCACATGTCTTCTATTTCCTTGGGACATTCTGTATAACATACAGAAACATAAACCAGACTATGGAAATACTAGAGACTATATGGAGTGTCAGTTCCAGGCATCACAAGGCCCTTGTTTGTTTTATGCATAGCCTTTATTAAATTGAGGTTATCATAGATTGTCTCTCATAGACTTGACTGAAAAAAGTGGTCTCTGAAGCTACTTGAACTATTATAAGAAAGATGAGCTAAGGAGTCACAAGGCTGAACCAGGCTCACACTACAGGGCTACACAAGGAAGTGATTACTATCTTATGTCATTAAATTCTAGGGTGGTCTATGTATAGCAACAGGAAACAATAAAACCAGTTAAATTTTAGAAATGAGCTGAGCTTTAGCAAAGTAGCAGTTGTGACAAACATGAGGAGCTTAGTGCTGACTTCCTGCTTAAGGATATTTTTCACAAATCTCTAGTAAAACTCTTCAATAGGATAGATTTTAACCTCTAGCAGATACTAGTTTCTAACCTACTGTTCACCTCTAAAACAAAAATAAAGAAAACAGTTTAAAAGTTGCCTCACACTTTGGTTTACGGAATAGAAGTTGGTATCCTACAGCATTGTTGTAAAGAAAACTTTGTCCCCAAATCAGAATTTAAAACACCAGGCTAAGGGCAAGTGACTCATATTTATTTCCTTTTCCGAATCTTCCTCGTGAATAAGTCCCACTTCAATAGTCACAAAAGATAAAGTTGTGATTTTAACACATTCTAAGCATAAGGAAATGTTCATTAAAATCTCTGGAGATAACTCCACCTCTATGAACAACCTTCCCCTGCTTTTTTTGAGGCTGGACCCTCTTGCAATACTGTAGGAGCATTTTGTTCTCTTTTATACAAATTTTGTTGCTGGGCAAGCAGAGCAAGCAAGTGGGTTATAAATGTCAATCGGAATACAGTTAGCAAAGTCATATCATAAAGTCCTAAAATTAATGGTTTAACAGAGACAGGAATCCTCTATGTGAAAAGTGGTTAAATCAGCAGGGACTCCAGATAAGATGTTATCTCCTACCTGTAGCCCTCTGAGTGCTCACACTTGGATCTTGGATTAGTAGTTATGCAAGTGTCATTTTCTTCATAACTTACCCTTTTACTCTGGTTTACTGATTACTAGAAGGAAAACTCTTGCTTCACTTCAATAGGTGTCTTAGACAGCAGTTTGTGAGATTGAGACCCAGCATTCCAACCTTTTGTTGATAATAAATGAAATAAGGGGCAATGTGGTCAACTATGACTACTTCCTGCTGACATGGGGGTATTGTTTTGGGGACCCCAAAATGTTGGAATGTTGGCCAAGATGGGGAAGATCAAACTGTTTCATTCACTGTCCAGGCTCTGCGGCACCATCAAAGGGAAAAAGAAGTGCAGGCCGTGTTGGAGCAGTCTGTGGCTGGATCATCTGGGACTAGCCATTTTAAAGGTGTCAGGGATGCATATTCCCAGGGATCATGACGAGCTGGCTGTTGTCTTAGAATTCTGTGGCTTTGTGGCAAACATAGTTTGAAACAGTTGTAGAGACAGGTTAGCCATGACTTAAGCATGAATTCCTAAAGGAAAACAGCTTTGTTTAAAAAAGAAAACAAAAAAAAACCAGGCTTGGTTAAAAGTCTTTAACCAAGGCTACAGGGAAAAACAGGTTATATAGAAAAACAAGTTACCCAGTCATCCAGGAAGCAAGTTACAAATAATTTGTAAAAGCATAAAATGGAACCAGGCTATAACAGTAATTGCCAGGGGATTTTAAGACTCCTCATCTAAAACTTCCTGTCTTGAATAGGATAAATTCCCACAGCAATTAGGTTTACCCACACATTTTCCAACACTATCCTCCTGTCCCCTTCTTCTCAGACACTAGCCCCCCAGGGAAAAATAAGACACAAAAAGCCCTCATCTTTTTTATAACTGTGACCACCTGTCTCCTCTATGATCATCTGGGCTGTTGAAGCCTGGGTTTTCTTCTATATTTCCACAAGAGCTCCCTAACCCAGCACTTTCTAGTCCTACTGTTCCTCTATACTGTGCAGTCCTTTTTATATCCTGATAAGTAAAACCTGGCATGGTGGCTCACAGTTACAATCCCAACACTTCAGAAGCTGTGTCAGGAGGATTGCTACACGTTCAAAAAGAACAAAGGCGACAGAGTAAGATCCTGTCTGAAAAGCTCAAAGATTAAAGTTTAAAAGTATGTGAAACTGCTAACAGAAGCTGGATCCTAAGTGGTCAGAATCTTGGAATAAAATTATCTAGGGTCAAATATCTGATTTTTTTTTTTTTTTTTTGTCCAGTTATGTGAGTTTAGGCAAATTCCTGTCCTCCACATAACTCAGTTCCTTTCTTGGTAAAACTGAGATAATTATAGCATCTACATATGGGGTGTTGTAAAAATAAAAATGAGTTGGTTTAGGTAAAGTATTAGGAAATGAGTTTAATACTAGCCAAACACTTCCTTATCACTCCATGATCACCAAAGAATAAATGAGAGATCCACCTCCAGACAAAGGCAAAAGTTCGATTTGAGGCTTTAAGGGGATAAACATTGTTTTAGAAAACGTGAAGCCATTCAACTGCACAAGTTGTTATTGTAGCTAGAGAGCCTGAGTTTTTAAGGTTGTTTTCCCCCTAGGTTTTGACCCTCCAGTTCACTGGGCTTGAAATGAAACTGCAGAGAGCTTTGTTATTTCCTCTGACTCAGTGTGAGATAATTGTTATTTAAATAGGACCGTAGGTGTGCGCTGGGAGATGCTAGGTGAAGTACCAAGGAAGTAGAAGAGAACAAATCACCCTGCCCTTGAATTGTTTACTGTGCTATTGTAGGACACAGAGGATGCTGTGGAGAAGAGAGTCAGTTGCAAGGGGTAAGAGACTCTTTGGAATTTCAGTAAAGAGATGCAGCTCCATTGAAAACAAGACCGAACCATGCAGATGGTGTATTGAGTTTTGATTCCCTGTTGTCTCCATTTAGATAAACAACACAAGCCTTACCTAAGTGATACCCCAATGATAGAAAAGTAATCTAGATCTCTAGGCAATTCACTTAATGAGAGCAGCATGGATGGACGTGGAAGAACCCTAGAGAGAAAAGAGCTCGAAGCCTATACAACTTGTGTGCTGCAAGAGACAAGTGTGTGGAACAGTGGTAATCACTGTACACAGTCTTGCCCTAGGCTCTACCGAAGCGTGCCTCTGCACACGCTGCTCAGCAGGGTCAGTGAAGTGACTATTTTTGAAGATCCAGCCACATTGCTCACCGGATGCTCTGAAAAGCCAATCTCAAGAAAGATTCCCATTCCACAGGATTTCACAAAGCATGCATTCTCTATCCACCCACTAATTTAGGTAAATTTGAATCCTTTGCCTCTAAAAAAAAGAGTAAAAATAAATCATTAGGCTGGTTCTCTTTTCAACGTAGTAACTATGTATTTCACTTCAGTAAACAACCCTAAGCCAACATAATGCCAAGGAATGGAATGAAGTAATTTCCCTTGAGTGAGTATATGTATTTCTGTGTGTGTGTGTGTGTGTGTGTGTGCGTGTGTCAGAGAATTAACACAGGACAGTTCTGTGGCAAAAAAGTGAGAATAAAATAGCATATAAAAAATAATAAAGGCAATTTACAGCAAGCACACAGCCAACATCAAATTAAATGGAGATAAATTCAAAGCAATTCCACTAAAATTAGGAACAAGACAACATATTTATTCCCATATTTATTCAATATAGTTCTTGAAGTTCTAGCTAGAGTAATAAGACAACAGAAGGGGGATCAAGAGGATACAAACTGGAAAGGATGAAGTCAAAATATCCTTATTTGCAGAAATATGATAATATAAATAAATGACCCCAAAAACTCTACCAAGGAACTCCTGCATCTGATAAACAACTTCAGAGAAGTGGCTGGCTTCATGATCAACTAAAAAAATGAAAAAAAATCAATAGCCCTCCTATATACAAAGACAA
This sequence comes from Cricetomys ansorgei, assembly GCA_026225945.1. NCBI lineage: Eukaryota > Metazoa > Chordata > Mammalia > Rodentia > Nesomyidae > Cricetomys > Cricetomys ansorgei. The sequence continues at coordinate 5,479,212 of JAMJFZ010001390.1, forward strand.
ATGGACAGAGAGAGAAATCAGGGAAGCAACACCTTTGACAATAGCCACAAATAACATAAAATATCTTGGGGTGACTCTAATCAAGCAAGTAAAAGACTTGTGTGACAAAAACTTTAAGTCTTTGAAGAAAGGAATTGAAGAAGACCTCAGAAAATGGAAAGATCTCCCATGCTCCTGATTTGGTAGAATTAACATAGTAATAATAAGCTTTATTCAGCCTCCTGTTATATACTTGTAGTCATCGAGCATACTAATTAATTTCAAAAATAAGTTTAATATACTTTCCTGTATGTATCTTCAAATGTAAGTCTAAAGGAAGTAACTAAAAACGAACATATACTTAATATATAGAGATATATTTAATAGATTATGGATATACTTAAGAAATTATGGTCCCCAAGGAGACTATGGTCCCCAAACCTTCAGAGATCTGCTGAATATGGCATTTAAATGCTTAAGCTTTCAACATAAACTGTGACCACTCAAACAAACGAACAAAAAAAAAAAAACCTTCAAAGTCTCCAAAGAATTAATGGGGACCTGCAACAAAGAATCCATCTGGATAGTGTTAATGCTAACCTCTGAGAAAAACTGCCCCTGTTGAGTTTGAAACTGCCACACAGAGATCACCGCTCATGTATGTAATCAGCAAGGATGGGTTTATTTCATGAAAGAATATTCCAGCATGCAAGTGCCACACATTCAAGAGAATGACGACCTCTAACAAAAGCCTTTTCATGGGTTACAAGGGGAATTCTAGCAAGGTTTAGGTGATAGAGAATGTGATGGAGGGATAGTTACAGAGATCGGTTTGTGATTGGCTCGTGCCCAGGTGGCCAGCAAACCATATTCTTGTGTCACGTGAGTTTTACCTCAAGATCAGTTACTTGGTGCAGCTACAACCATATAAGGAAGCGGGCACAGATGACTTATCCCAAGGTAGAAGTACCCTGTATTCCAGCGGATATCTTGTATCTGCCCTTTGAGTGGGAAAACTTTATGGCCTGTTCCTACAATAGATGACTCTTCAGGGTCAGGCCCAGGGCAAGCTTGAGATGAGCCTCAGGCCCAAAATGGAGTTTAAGGCACAAGATGGAGTCTGTCCTGCCTGGTTACCCTAGGCCTTTCCTGCTACCAGGGCTCTGAGCAAAACTGTAGACACTTTGGGTTGATTGCTTTGCTCTACCTAGCCAGGATAAGATCAGTTTCCCAAATTCCTTCCACAGGAAAAAATGTTACAAATCTAGGCACCCAACGGCCTGCACCATTCTGTATGACAGCTGGAGATCAAATGCTGTTCTGTGTGACAGATGACTCAGCCCACAAGGAACCAAAGGAGCCTCAGGGAACTACCTAGATAATGGGTCCCTGTCATTTTAATTGATGCATAGACCATCTAGATTCTACAATTTATCCTTCCACAGATCTAGGCTGTCTTAAAGACTAAACTGTAGTTTTAGGAGCAACAAGCATCTCCCCGCTTCTCCCTTGTTCAATCCTTGTACTGCCTTCTCAGTCCTCTTCACATATAAAATGAGGCCTTAGATCTCACCTTGCTAGAACTGCCAGGCTTCTAGCTGAGAAAGACAGTTTGCCTTGCCACCAAACCCTAAAGGAGGTAAAATTAGCTAGAAGGTAACTTTTGCTTTTTTTTTATTCAAAAGAGTTTTCCTTATAACGATTACACCTGTGCCTCATGGTAAATGATTAGATAAAAAGTCTATAGAGGTTCTGGGGATCTAAAAAGATGATTTAGGGTATATAAATAGAAATTATAAAAGTAACAATATATATAATATATATAAAAAATGGTTATATTTAGATTTCAAAGGTTCAGAGTTTTAACATTGCTAAATGTTAATGTTCTTAATGGAGTTCTGATAAGCTGGAACCACTATTACAGGATTTTAAATTTCCTTTGGTTGTTTGTAGTCTAAATGCAGACATGGAAATGCTTCTCACAAGGTTATAACATTTCTGTCTGATTTGTGTACCCAGTTCTCTGGACAGACAAAATGTTCATGCTTCTGGCTTGGACCCATGGATTTTGGTGACTCAAAGGTATAGGTCTGTTCCAACTGTTTTACAAACATCTGTTAGCTGCTTTCTCTATAATGTGCACTTTAGTACAGATTACAAACAGTGGTAACCCAAAATATCTATCTCTTTTTGTAAACTTAAAAAACGTTTTTCTTGTGATCTTCAGAAAGTTGACATGGATCCACCCCACACAGGTCAGAATCCATCAAGTCTTCCTATCTGCTCACTTGTGCAGGGATGATTTATCTCCATTTTCCCTGGACTTGGGAACCCTTTCCCTCCCCACTGCCAAAACCAGGGACCTAAAAATTTCAAATGTAAGATTTTCCTTTAACTTTCCTAGACTCCAACCTCTTTTTCTAGTATGTGGCCCATTAGATTTCTACTAGGCTGACAGACATCACCCAGAAATCAGATCCAGAATACAGGCTGCTCCAAACATTTGGGAGCCCTGGGCATGATGAAAGCTGATATGCACCAGTCCAGCCAGTATGACCACTCCTGTCCTCTCAGCTGGATCAGTGAACTGGATTCTTCTAATGAATACCCCATACCTGACCTCTCCCTTCAGCTTTTGACTAGTACCTCAGCTTTTCTGGGGCCCCTGCGAATGACACCCTAGTTTCATCAGGAAGCAGTTCTAGAAGGAAATGTGATGCCCATTTGTTGCTTAAGATATTGTACCTATTGTTGAAACCAGTCCCAGGACCCTTGGGGTCGGGGTGGGGGTGGGGGGTGGGGTGAGCTGGTGCAGAGTCAATGACACAGACTCCCAGAGTCAGGTAAGTGGCAAAAGCAGACTTGTTTATCCCAGAAAGAGGGATCCCTTTTAAACCCTCTCCCAGCGTCCTATTGGCTCCTGGATTGCAGGCTGCTCTTGAGGCTGTTTTTACATTGGCTTGCGTGCTGGTGTGCTGTTTGGCAAATGGTACATACCCACCCTTTAGTGGCAGGTGTTGCTCCTGCCACACCCATTTCCTCACTTAGTCAAAAGGAAACTCCCTTACATTGGGAACGTAATGACTGCTATGCCTATTGGCATACCAGAAGGGAAACTTATTTAAAAGTCAAGTAGACCTAGATATATCAACAGATAGATTCAGTACCTAACTGACATGGTTCTAACTGATGTGAGTTATCATAGAGCCTTTAACACTTCAGTTTCTGCTAATTACTGTTGGCCTTTACATCACTAATACCTTAATTAGATACAATAAATTGCCCACTCCTGAATTTATCTGTCCAGCCACAGAGCCTGGACAACAAGTTAAACTATTTGCTTTTCATGGCTTCTGTTAACGTTCCAACAGTTTGTGGTCTTCACCAACAGTCCCCATTTCTACTTTACCAGTCACATGCCTATTTTTCTTACCTTTTTAATAACAAAAAGGGAGAGATGTTGTGGGACTGCCCCTTGCCTGCCTTGTGGTACCACCCCTTACCTTGCCTACCTGTGAAACTACTTCTTGGCATCATTTGCAAGGGCCCAACATACATATACCATGCTCCCTCATCACCTTATAGTAAGCCCAACAGGCTACCCTCATTCCCTCTCCCTCCCCCCGCCCCCTCTCTCCTCTCTGTTTCTATGTCTTCTGTCCTTCTCCCATGTCAGTGTTCTCAAGGCAGCTGCAATGTCTCATTCTTTCCTAACCCTCTCCAGGGCTACACCTCCCTCCTGTTCCAATAAACCCTTTCCTGTAGAATTCTGTTGTGTGGTGTCTAGCCCTTACACTGAAAAATCATAACAAAAAAAAAAATGGTTATCTTTTCAAAAGCAATCTACAGTTTCAATGCGATCCTTATAAAAATCCAATACAAATCTGTACAGACCTTGAAAGGACAATCTTCAACATGGGAAAACAAAAAAGCACAGGTTAGCTAAAATAGTCATTAAAAACAAAAGGACTGAAGGTATTGGCATTCCTGATCTCAAGCTGTACTACAGAGCTATAGTATTAAAGACTGAATGGTATTGGCATAAAAACAGAAATGTTGATCAATGGAACGGAATAGAAGATCCAGGCATAAATCCACACACTTATGGACATCTGATCTTTGACAATGAAGCCAGAAATATACAATGGAACAAAGAAACCATCTTTAACAAATGGTTCTGAACTAATTGGATGTCTGCACGTAGAAGAATGCAAATAGGTCCATATCTATCACCCTGCACAAAACTCAAGTTCAAATGGATCAAAGACCCAACATAAAACCACATATACTGTACATGATTGAAGAGAAAGTAGGGCATAGTCTTGAACTCATTGCCACAGGAGATAACTTTCTGAACAGAACAACAATAGCTCAGGTACTAAGATCAATGATTAATAATTGGGACCTCATGAAACTGAAAAACTTTCATAAGGCAAAGGACACTGTTGATAAGATAAAATGGCAGTCTAGAGAATGGGACAAGATTTTCACCAACTCCACTTGTGATAGAGGGCTAATAACCAAAATCTATAGAGAATTCAAGAAAATAGACATCAACAAAACAAAAATTCCAGTTGAAAAATGAGGAACAGATCTAAGCAAAGAATTCTCAAAAGAGAAATATCAAATAGCTGAGAAACACTTAAAGAAATGTTCAACACCCTTAGCCATGTGGGAAATGCAAAGCAAATCTACTCTGAGATTCCATCTTACACCTGTCAGAATGGCTAAGATCAGTAACACAAAGGACAGCTCATGCTGGCAAAGATGTGGAACAAGGGGAATACTTCTCCATTGCTGTTGTGAGTGTAAACTTGTAAACCACTATGAATTTCAATATGACGATTACTCAGGAAATTAGGAATTGACCTATATCGAGACCCAGCTAGCTATATCACTCCTGGGCATATACCCCAAGGTCATTCCATCCTACGATAAGGATAAGAACCCTTGCTCAACTATGTTCATAGCAGCTTTATTCATAATAGCCAGAAATTGGAAACAACTTAAATGCCCCTAAACTGAAGAATGGATAACGAAATTATGGTACATTTATACAGTGTAGTATTACACAGCTATTAAAAACAAATGACTTCAAGAATTTTGCAGGCAAATAGATGGAACTAGAAGAGAATAATCCATCCTGAGTGAGGTAACCTGATTCCACAGAGAGTATCATGGTACATACTCACTTACATGTAGATATTAACTGTTAAGCAAAGGATAAGGGTGCTATAATTCATAGACCCAGAGAGACTATACAAAAAGGAGGTTCCCAGTGTGGACACAGGAATCTCCCTGGTAAAGGGGAAATAGAACAGATGGTGCAGATGGGCTAGGGGGAAGGATGGGAATGGGAAGAGAAGGGACCAGGTCAAGGGAGAGGGGTAGAGGGAGAGAATATATGGAGAGACAACTGGAATTGGAGGACATTTAGGGGGTGATTGGGAGACCTGGTGCAGTGGAAACTCACTGGATTCTACAATGTAGATTCTAGGGAAGATCTCTAGTTATGGGCGACAGGGAGTCTAAATAGACCATCTCCTGTAACATCTCCTGGCAAGGCTTCCAGGGGTGGAACTGGGACACCATCCCAGAAAACCTTCAATCTATATCTTATCTTCCCTACAGGATCCACTGGGATAATGGAAGGGCTGAACCCCATGCCAAAGGAGGGAACTCATGCCTGATACTGCTGGGTACACCAGGAACTAGAGACTGGATACCCCTGAGATGATTTCTAATGATATCCTGGTCTGCTCATAGATTGGTGCCTAGCTCAGTCTTCATCGGAGAGGCTTCCTCCTGCACCTGATGAGAGCAGATGCAGAGGCCCAGAGCCAAACATCTTTCAGAGTTCAGGAACCCCAGATGAGGGTCAGGAGGAATTTCAAGGACCAGAGGGATAAAGGACACAGGAAGTCAATTGACTAGCACACTTAGGCTCTCACAAAGCTTAAAGCAGCAGACACAGAATCTGCGGGGTCTCCCAAATATGTCTTCTGGTTGTCTGGCTAGGTGTTCTTGCAGAACTCATACAGGCTAGAGTGCAGGTCGGGTGTCTTTGACCCTTTTGCCTGTCCTTGGGAACCTTTTCCTCCTGTTGGGTTGCCTAGTCCACCCTGTATGAGGGATTAGTGCCCTGCCCTGTTCCATCTTGTTGTGCCTTGTTTGAGTGGTAACACTGGGAGGACTTTTCTCTGGAGAGGCAGGGGTAGGGTTGTATGTGTTGGTGTAGGGGGTAGATCTGGGGAGAAGGTAGATAGGGGGAACTGGGAGGAGTAGAGAGAAGGGAGGAGGGATATTGGAATGTATTATAGGAGAGAAGATAAACAAATATATATACATAAATAAATAAATTTTTTTAATTAGCATATAAAAGAAACCAGATTGGAAACCCCTCCCAGCCTTGGCTGCCATGTAAGGGCATGCTCAGAAGAAAGTACAGGCATTAAATGTCCCAACATTCGAGAACAGATAATGATACTAGGAAAATCTATGTCCCTTCTTTGGTTTATTAGAGTCACTAATAAAATAATTTAGGAATGGACTGAAATAGAAACTTGAAGACTTTTTTTTTTTCTTTTTTAGTTTAAAATAAAACTTCCAAGGCAGAAATGTTATAAATCCCTGGATTGACTGACGTTCTTGCTAAACTCCTACAGGAAGGAATGGAGAGTCTCTGGCCCTTTTACCTACCCTTGGCACTCTTTTGTACCTGCTAGGTTGCTGAGTCCACCCTTGTTTTCTGGATAATTCACTGAAGTGGGCAGGCTTCCAAAGCAGCACGGCTGTAGCCCTGAAGCTAACTCACTAGCAGTGGAATTTGGTGAAGGAAAAACATATTATCTCATTAAAGGACTAACTACTTCAGCTATCATTTTAGCATGGCTTAACATGAGCCTGTCTTTCCAGAGGGGATCCCCTGGTCTGATACGAGACCCAGACAAATGCAATGCTGGATATTGACTCAGGCCAGAGATTGTATTCTCTGGCTAGAATGATTTTTTTCTTAATAAGTTTTATTGCTACTGTGACACTGCCAGTGAAGCTTTGACCTTCTCCAGCTCACTTCAACTTTCAAAAGTGTCCATTTCCCTTAATAAACTATCCCTTCCTTGTTGTTATCTACAGATCTCTATCAAAATCCTTGATAAGGGACCTAAGATCCTCTAAATATAAGTTGGTGCCCACTGGACCCCCATAACCATCTCTGACAGTACCATAACTCCCTCCATTTGGAGATGGTAATACTCAGATGAAAAGGAGGTACTAAAGACTAACAAATGATATGTAAATAAAAATTAGCACATTTCTCTTTAAAATTCAATGTCATATCTTCACATATATTTTTAAATAAAGCTATTCAGAAAGCAGCATTTCTTATGGCACTACAAATTCTAATGTCTTTCTTTTGTGTTTAATGTTTACCACCGTGTTTGGGGAAAATGCTAGTCTTTTTTTGAAGATGTATTTTCAGGGCATGTTGATTTAAGTTGTTTAAAATTCTGATTACTTGTTATGGCATCTTATTAAGGTGGTTTTATTCATATAGGTCATTGCATAGCTAAAGGAGAAAAGAGGCTCATCTGATGCTCTGTCATAAGAATAAAGGAAAATTTAAATTAGATGTGTGACAGCATGCTCAGAACTTGAGTTGGAAAATCAGTTCAATTTACTCTTTTGTTAATGAAAACGCATTTTGAAACAAAAAAAAAAAAACAAAAAAAACTTAGCTTAGAGCCACAGAAAATATAGAGTAAATTGGTATTTGGCTTTATTTTCTTGATTAAGTAATGATCATATATAGCCAACAGAAAGAACAACGGAAGATTCATTCAGACATAAGGGAAAGATGGAGGACATGATATATACCCTAGCTGGGTATATATCTAGTTTCAAAAGCAGAAACTAGAAATGCTACCATGGTTCTCTGTCTCCACAGTACATCTAGAATAAGCACTGAGCACTGTTTTGGGCTTGTGTATCTGGGGGTGCATTTTGTGCCAACTAGACATATTTCAAGGAGATTTTGAGGTTACCCTAAACAAAATCGAATCAGAATTAAGTCAGTTGCAGAAGAGAATTGCATATAAACGGCTTTTTAATCCTATCTGCCTTTGTGCTAGTTCATCATAAATTTGGAGATCCTATTTGATCATGCAGTTGAGTGATTATTTTTAAAAGCCCCATTGTGCTTTTTAAAACATCCATTGGTATTGTGATCAGCTAAAATCTACTACCATGCTTTAGAAAGTAGGAACATGTGTTTAGTCAAGTGTGAAGGAATATGCTAGATTAACAGTTTGAGGGAAGAAAGATTTATCTTGGCTTAGTGTCAGAGATTTCAATTCATAGTCACACGGCTCCATCACTATGAGCCTGTCATAAGGTAAAACACTGTTGAGAGGCAAGTGTGTCAAAACAAAGCTGCTTTCATTGGTTAGAAACAGAGCAACATGGAAGTTGGGAACAGAAGACAAGAGATACTTCACAAAGGCAGGTTGCCAGTAGCCTAAGTCTTCTTACCCAGCGCATTTCCTAGTCAGCGCTGTCTCCCAGTAATGTCATCAGGTGAGGAGTACATGGACTGCTCAGGCCAGGGCCTTTGTGATCCAGCCACCTTTCAGTGACTGTATCTACCACTTGGCAGCCAAGTGCTCAAGAGCCTCTCGTTCCACATGGTAGCAGGGAACTTGGGGCAATGTGGCTCCATGTTTTCCAGGTCATGGTCATTCAAATTTAACTCCAAAAATAAACTGTCTCTTAGTCCCTTTGAGGTAAGAGTTATGTTCTTTTGCATTGGTAGTCCCCAGTTCTTAGATATCCCTATCAAGAGCTTCAGGTCTGTTAGTCTCTTGGATGTGGAGAGCTTGTAAAGACAGCTGACTGATTCAGTTATACAGCAGCAATGTCTTATTGTGAGGAAGAGAAGTTATATGAGAGGCCATCATGTATGCACTGTAGCTGACAGTGCTAGTCCCAAAGCCTTCCCAGCCGGGTGTGCCAGACACAAAAGTAGAGCTGTCTTCAAGATGATTTTGGTCTCCTATTGTAAAGTTGCCTCCAATTTATGTATCTTGCCAGATACCAGAGCCTAGATGCCAGGCCACACAGACAAGGCAGGGTGCCAAAAATATTAATGCATAGAATTGTAAGCATAATTTTAAAAAAGGTGGCTGCTATATGACACTAAAATTTGAGGTAACTTACTGTATAGCATGTAGTCACTAGACATAGCCAGGCCTAAACCACATCCCACAATGATATGTGGATAAATGAAACGGTGGATGAAAACTAAAGGGAGAATAGATATTTACCATCACATAAACAAAGAATAGATATTATGTTGGCTATTATAAGTTAGAAAGTAATTGCAAGAATAAATTAAAATTAAATTCTTATGAACTTTTAAAAGAACTGGGAAGAAAAATCAAGAGACATTAATTTTGTTTTATTCGTTTTCAAGACAGGGTTTCTCTGTTGTAACTCAGTCTGTCCCGGAACTCAGTCTGTAGAACAGGCTGGCCTCAAACTCACAAAGAATCACCTGCCTCTGCCTCCTGAGTGCTGGGATTAAATGCCTGCACCATCACCATCACATCTTTTTTTTTTTTCTGATTGCAGGATAAGCATAAAAGTAATAAGCTTCCATGGATGGATTCTACCACCTGTAGGACAGAAACAAATATTTTTCAGGCTTGCCAAGAATCTGGAGATCACTTTGTGCATGCTGACTGAACAAGCCTTTACCAGGAGCTTCTGCCATGGCATAATGGATCATCTTTCTCTCTCACCTTCCAAATATTCAGTGGGTTCCAACCATCAGTCAAATCTATTCTATGAACCAGATCATGTATGCAGAAAGGGTTCAAATAAGCAGGAAGATTTGATTAATTTTGATTTATTTATGATTTGAGGATGTCTTTCACCATTTGTTTCTTTGGACGCTGGTCATCCACTCATAACCTGTACAGATATTTAAAGTCCAGATCAACATGACCACAGCATCAACATCCCCTTTATGGAAAGGAATGAACTACTCCTCGGATAATTCCATGCTTATCCTCTCTACAGAAAGGGCCCCAAAGTCCTACCAGAAATTGTCTCCACTTCTAGATGAATGTCATCCTTCTTGTAGCTCAGTTATGTTCCCCTTCTGTGATTTAAAGAACAAACATTAGCAAGTACACCAACTAACTTTAATATAAAGGGGAAGATAAAAGTAATTTGTTATGCAATGAAGGAAATGTGCAGAGTTACCATCTTCCTGCATTACATAACTGGTCATTTCATGTTCCCTAGGCTATGTGCCCTATGATATGAAAGAATCATCAATTGATTGAAAGTCCTAAGAATGTTTCCTATCAGATAGGTAACTCTAAGTATGCCTGGTGTTGCCTGCTATTCTTGTCTTAGGGATTTCTTTCTTTTTCTTTCTTTCTTTTCTTTCTTTCTTTCTTTCTTTCTTTCTTTCTTTCTTTCTTTCTTTCTTTCTTTCTTTCTTTCTTTCTTTCCTTCCTTCCTTCCTTCCTTCCTTCCTTCCTTCCTTCCTTCCTTCCTTCCTTCCTTCCTTCCTTCCTTCCTTCCTTCCTTCTTTCCTTTCTTTCTTTCTTTCTTTCTTTCTTTCTTTCTTTCTTTCTTTTTTGGGGCTTTCAAGACAGGGTTTCTTCTTTGTGATGCTGGCTGTCCTGAAACTCACTCTGTAGATCAGGGTAGTCTTGAACTCACAGAGATCTGTCTGCCTCTGCCTCCCAAGTGCTGAGATTAAGGACATGTGACACCACTGCCAGGCTTTAGTAGGGGTTTCTATTGCTGTGATAAAACACCATAACCAACACAACTTGGGTTAGAAAGGGCTTATTTTAGTTTACACTTCCAAGTAACAGTCCATCACTGAGAGAAGTTGGGGCAAGAACTTGAAAGAGGCAGAAACCTGGAGGCAGGAGTTTATGTAGAGGCCATGGAGGGGTGCTGCTTAAGCTTGTTCCTCATGACTTGTTCAGCTGGCTTTCTTATAAAACCTAGGACCACAGCCCAAGGATGGCACCACCCAGAGTGATATGGGCCCTTCCTGATCAATTACTAATTAAGAAAAGGACCTAAAGATTTGTGTACACTTGCTTCTCTTAACTGGGGTTTCCACTTCTCAGATGTCTGTAGCTTGGGTCAAGTTGACAAAAACAAACAAACAAATAAAATTTAAAAAAAAAACCTATCCAACATATATCTACTTCACAAATCAGTCTGCTTAGTTGCTTCCTAGTGATAAAGAGACTATCAAGGACAAGAGGCAGTGAATTCCAGTGGTAGGAGGCAATTCCTCAGTTTTAAAGCTGTAAAACAAAATGTGCTGAGAGACATCCGGCTAGTAAGGCATGAAGCCAGTATCAGAGGGTTTTTTTTTTGTTTTTTTGTTTTTTTTTTGTTTTTTTTGCATAGGAAAGCCAAATATCTAATCCAAGTGAAAGCAAACCCAGATGGCTGGCTATTTACTTAAGTAATCATGGCATATTGGGTACTAAGCACAGTTTTCCACTGTTTGCAGGCAGGGGACTTGGACACAGGAAAATTGATGCTGCTAGGGGCAAACCACACTCTTGAAGCTATACATAACTTCCATCTTTACTGTCATACAGCTTATTCAATACTCTGCTGAGCAAGTGAGTCATATTCATATGTTCCTCCAAACTCCCCATGACTATTCTATCTGTATGATCTTTCCAGCCAGCTGTTATCTGCTGATCTCTGAGGTATTATTTTGGCTATCTATCCTTCCAGACAATCTGAACAATGACAGGCATTGCTGAAAGCTGTTTTTATAGCTCTTTAAAACCACACCTGTTTGCTATGATGATTTCACTACTTTACATTTTTAACAAAACTATTTAAGACAGAACAAAACTTTACTTCTGCTCAGTATGTTGAATAAACTTTGGAAAATAAACCAAATTACATAGTAAATTGTTCTGGCTTCTCTAACAATCAACTCTATACCTTCATAGGATTTTCAGACCGAAAGTTCACTATTTGTTTCAGAGTTTAACAGAGTGAGGATACATTCTGTTACTTGTGTTCGTTTTTATGTGTATACAAATGGGCATGTGGCATGTATGTGTGTGTGTTTATGATGTTTGTGTGGATTGAGAAACACAAACATGGATTAGGCTCAGAATCATCCAACCGAGACACAAACCTTCCATATTGTATAATTGTTATATTCATATTACAATTATATAAATGGCAGAAGGGCCATCCAGTGATTTCAATCAAGCTATTAGCATCTCTGTCAGGATATCCCAATTGGGAAAGTCTTGGGAGAAGATATTGAATTATTTGCAAACAATGGGTGCACTGATTTCTCACATCCTTATCCGCTCCCATTTCCTGGGTGATACATAAACTTTACCCTCAAAACACAGAGTTTATTGTCTTATGCATTCAATCTAACCATATGAGCTCCCTTATTGTTGAGATATTTACTACCACCACGGTTTCAGAAGCTTGGAAAGTGCTTGAGCATTGGGGCTCACTTATGATTGTTTTTTTTTGGGAACTCCGAAAGCACCTTGACAAGAACCTTACATTAGCCTACATGAAAGACTACCTGGTGTCCAGTCATTCTATCTGTAGCAGCTGAGCTCCAAACAGGTAAAGTGTGGAGTCCTCATCTATGCAACTCCAAACTAGGGTTACCTTTAAAGACTGTTCCTGTGACTCACACCTAAAAATTTGAGTAGACCTAAAGAGTCATTAGCAAAGGGAACACTGATGTTGTTTGAATCCAGGAAGTTTGACATGGTTTTCTTTGCACTGAAAGCTAACTGATAGAGGTTTAGGTTTGGAAGATACTTCTATCACTTCTTCCCACATTTTATCAGAATTTGGTCACATGTGCGATCCTAACTTCCAGAAAGTTGGATTAGCAATAAGCTCAGGAAGCAAAGGAAGTTTGTTAAATACAAAGCCATTTTCCCCACCATTTTGCCATTTTGATCACCAATCATCCAATAAACTTTTCCGCGTACACACATACACATACACACACATACACACACACACACACATACACACACACACATACACACACAGACACAGAGAGAGAGAGAGAGAGAGAGAGAGAACACATGGAGAAATAAAAATAAAACAGTAATAACAACAAACATATCACTGCCTTAAAGGAACAAAACAAGGTTTTACTTAGTATCTTAATATCTCACTATGCAAAATGTCTCCATATTGGAATGAGATGAAGCTTTCCTTGCCCTAGTAACTTATATATCAAAAAGAAAAAGCATAATACTGACTGTGGTGACACATGCCTGTAATCTCAGAACTGGGGAAAAAAACTGAGCGTCTAATGAGAGCCCAGTTTACATGGAAAGAGTCTGTCTCAAAACCAAAAGTTATCTTCCGTGACCTCATCACAGGTACAGTAAGGATACCATGGTGGAGAAGGTACAAACTATGGCTGTGGTGTGCTGGAGCTGGCTAGCATCAGTGCAGGCTGTTAGAACCACTGGGTGCTGGCTAAATTAACATCAACTTGACATAAGCTAGAATCATTTAGGAAGAACAGGTATCAATTGAGAAAATGCCCTCTCCAGCTTGACATGTGGGAAAGCCTCTGAGGCATTAACTTCATTTTATTATTGATTTCAAAGGGCCCACATCACTGTGGGTAATGCCAATCCTGGACAGGGGCATCTGTGTGTTATTAGAAAGCAGGCTGAGCAAGTCACAAGGATCAAGCCAAGAGGCAGCTTTCTCCATGATTTCTGCTTCAGTTCCTGTCTCAAGGTTGTTGTCTGTGTTCCTGTCCTGACTTTTCTGGATGATGTAATGTTACCTGGAAGTAAAAAAAAAAAAAAAAAAAAAGAAAAGAAAAGAAAGCAACCTTTTTGTCTTCAGATGCTTTGGTGTCTGGTCTTTTATCACAGCAACTAAAACTCTAAGTCTACTGTGTTCATATTCTTTCAACTTTGGAGTCAGTGATATCAGCATAGTATCTTAAAATTAATCCAATGCAAGTATTGATAATGACAGAAATTAGAAAAAGCATAAAAATCAGCTTTCTTATGTGCAGAGCCAATCTGTTTCCATGATACCAGATAGTCACAAAAACAGACCAAGAAGACTGGAAGAAGCTAGGCAATCCTTGGTCCACAGCAATGACTGAATCCTTTTTCATAAATACTGTAATGGTCTCTATTTTGTAAATAAAGGATTCCTTGATTACTTTGGTCTGAAAGTGATAAAGCATACAGGTTGGATCTTAAATGTCTTCCAAGGCTCATGAACTAAAAGCTTACCATGTAGTTGACAGCACTGTTGGAAAGCAGTGTTGGCAGGCAGGGCCGAGTTGGAGGGAGGTGTACCCTTCACCCTAGCAATTTCTTTCCTCTTTTTCCTGTGCCTTGCCTGCTATGATGCAAACAGCTACATGCTCACCCCTACAATGTCCGACCTCATCATAGGACTAAAAGTGACCCGGGTAATCACCGGCTGAAACTTCTGGACCGATGAGCACAAAATAATTCTTTCTTCCATTTAATCGTCTCAGGTATTTATCACAGTGATTGGAAGAAAGCTGACAAATGCAGGGAACGACTAAGTTATTCGACTCTTCTCAGTATCTCTACCCTCTTCGACATCTCTCCTTTTATTTTACCGTCTTTGACTAGACTTTAATTGAATCTAATCATATGAATATTTGCTATCTTCCAAATTTGTGCTGGAATCTACCACTGTTAGCAGTAATAAGACGTGGCATCTTTATTAGGCAATGAGGAAGTGAGGATCCTACCTTCATGGCTTAGGACTGGTACCACTATGGAGAGAAGTTCATCTCCCTCTTGCTCTCTCGTGCCTTGGGACAATGCAGAAAAACAGCATCTGCCAGCAGTTTGGCTAGTTTTAGACTCCCTGGCCTTCAGAATTCAGCCAACAAACCTCTATTTCTTGTAAATTACCTATTGTATTGTATGTTGTCGTGGCAGGAAAAAGAAAAAGTGAAGACTAAGATGGCGAGAGAGTGATGGGTGCAGACTGCACCACCCTATCAGCGTTAATGGTTTGCAGACAAAGTGAGATGGCCCAAGAGTTGTTAAGTAACTCAAATAAAGACAACCTTATAGCAACTTTCTGCATATTCGTGGAAATATAATTTGTTCAAAAACTCAGAAGAAGTCCAGTTCTACTTCTAATCATTCCATTTGCTAAGAACACTGAAGGATATTATGTAAGCCCAGCTCCCTCTGTTTATTTTTGTCTTGCCATCTCTGCTTTCCTCTGAATAAAATGCTCCCATCTTGAGGATCCAGGCGAAAATACTACATTCAACCTGTTCTTTGCCCAAGGCTGAAATTTCTGTTAGGTTTTCTGCTCTATATGATATAGAAGCGATCGTGTTTTTCAATTTGTCAAGACTTTATATTTCTGCATTCTTTTTGTGCTTTTCTACTTTGGCTGGCAAATTAACCTACTTTCATTTCTAGTAAACTTTATATCCTAGCAATCATTTCTGTTCCAGACTGTCTCTAACACTGCTGGAATGAAAGATACATTGTTTATCTTTATTATACAAAACAGCTTTACCAAATGGTTAACAACTACCTAACATGAGATCTCATCTTTAAAACTGAATTTGTTTTTAGTTGCTAATTGATTTTTGCCTTTTGCTAGCTGATCACCAAAACAAATACATTATTTCAAGTTTCTTTTCAAGTTTTGCTGCAACATTCTGTTTTTAAGATCATTTGTCTGCTGATCAGAAGTAACATTGGCTGGTGTAACAGTGAGTCTTCAAACCTCATCGGTTTAACATTCCAAACATTTTCTAATTATTCACTGACCACCACGGTTGAAGCAAAATTCTTCTTCATAAACATCATCTTGAAATTGGAGGCTTTTTTTTTTTTTTACTTTATGACGCCACCATTCAACTTGTGAATAACAAGGTTAACCATGAGGGGATAGATAGCATAATTACACGTAGAATTTTTATGGACCAGACGTCATCTTCTTCATTCTACTGGTCAAAATGCAGCCCCAGAGTTCAGACTTATTCAAGGAAGCTGGCAAATGCATTTTATCTGTGTACCCAAGAAGAAAATGAAACAGGTGTAATGAATATACACCGTGTCTCAGGGTTAAAATCTGACAATTGTTTCAGTGTCCCTTTTCTACTTATGAGCTGTTCATCTCTGAGTGCTTTATCTGTTAAACGGTGATATAGGAAATTATATCACAAATTACTTTCTTATAGAGAATTATTAACCAGACAATTAACAGGGACAGAATGAAAATATTTCCAGAACAGTAGGCTATGGTAACAATTGTTTCCTATATCCCCTTGCAAATGAGAAACAGTCTATTGAGTGATTCTTACAACAGACGATAAGTAGTGTTTGTCAGTCATAAAGACATTGGAAATTTGCTGCTCATTTAACCTTAAGTTTTAATTATTGTGCTAATATGAGATGGCAGTAATCTGTCATTTTGATTTCTAAATAATTTTATAAAATAATACTAAGAACACGGTATTGTGCCAACCCCTCCTGGACATGCACCATGAACAAGAAACATGATTGGATCGAGCAACAGAGATCCACCTGTTCGTTTATTTATACAGTCTGGTAGTTTGTGTTGAGAGTTGACATTACTCCCAGGAGATATTCAGTAATGTCTGCAAATGGTTTTGGTTACCTCAAGGGAATGCTACTGGCAACCAATTAGATCTATGCCAAAAGCAACACTAAATATCACAGTGCACAGGAAAGAACATAGCAGACTGTGTCCCCACTGACAATGATGGCTAGCTTGAGAAAACAGTGATCTGACTTAACTAGAAAACAAGATCTCTACAATGTTTCCTGTTGTGTTTGAAAAACTACTGAAGAATGTTTTTTTTTACAAAATGGAAGTTTCAAACAGGAAGCATGATCCAGGAAACAAAGGGACCCAGGAGAATAAGGAGTTCTCAGGTGAAAGAGATAGCATTTCAGGAGATCCAGCAGACCCAGACCTCTTGATGCAGAGAAGATGACAAAGGCTTCAAGGGGACATCTCTCAGGTACAAATGATAGGCGTGGTGACTGTGAACCTATTAACAGTGATTTCAAAGTTCTATCAATTACTTAGTGATAGGGAAACAAAAAAACAAGTAATTAAAATCATAGACAATTGTGTCCTCTATGCCAAGCTGAATGAGAATGAAGTCAGTATATAGTACAACACATGGTGGCAGAAGTATAAATTACCCTTGAATTTCATAGCCTTACCAATGTATCCAGAAGGCATCATGAACTCTACTGTCAAGCCATAGAGAGATATATGCATATATACTGGATATAGAGGCAAGGAGGACAGGGACAAGGTGTTAGATGGTTAAGTTGTCATCTTTTCCCTTAAGGAGTTAATGGATAATATTTACAATTAAGAAAATGAATAAATATTAATATAAAATTGATTAGACCCAAAGATGAGATAAGGAAGACCACTATCCCAAATCATCATAGCCGAATTAATCGAAGCAAGCAATTAATTAAAGTATGCCTTTTATTTACTGTACACAGGTTGCTTCCCCCTGGAGGCAGGGCTCAAGAGCTCAGCATTGGATATGAGGAAGACAAGGTTTTTATAGTTCAGGGATTTACAAATAGGGGATTTGGCAGGCAGAATAGGTAAGGTTACAGGAGCAGAACAGAACAAAGTGGTCGAAACAACAGGTAGCCATAACAATCATTCTGAAACAAAAACATGATTGCCATTCTTGGAACAGGCAGTACAGAACCATTTGTAGTTAAGGTTACAGGTGGGGCACCACCCAATCCTTGAGAAATGGAGGTTTAATCATACACAGGAATGAACATAATTTGTCTTTACTATAAGTTGGCTTTTAATCCTAAGATGGAGGCAGGCTGGTTCTTCAAAATGGGGGCATATGCCAGTGGAAACTAAGTTAAAATTGATTGCTTTTATGAGGTAGAACTTTGAAAGATGGAATAATCAGGTATGGATACTTGGTTTTCATCATGTGTTTAACAGTACCACTTAACTTTTAAAATCCTGAATACAGATTACCTTCGGGAAAGGAAAAGCAGTTTTTATAAAAGATGTAACACAATAAATCAATTTTCAGGCACTGAAATGATTTAATCCACAGGGAAGCCTTTTGTTATATATAAATTGGAGTTGACAATAATTATGGCAGGTGCTAAAGATGTTAATGATTGATTCTAGGGCATGTGTAGGGACATGAATTTGTTCATGGTCAAAGACCATGACCTATGACCTATGACCTTTGACAATAGCATACAGGTACCAAGTATCACATATGCTACCTAATGGATTATCAAAGAGAAGATGTAGCTCCTGTTAATCATTGAGCAAACATTCACACACTATAAACCATGTTGGGACAGGCACCCTGCTTTGAGTATCCATGGCATGCAATAGGGCTGAATGTCCTGGACAATAAGAGCTAGCTGTGATTTAAGACATTTTCTGGAAAATTGCTGTTCTAAATTGGGTTCCCTTCTTAAATTCCTTTCCATTGATACCTGATATTAAATAATAATAAGCAAAATATAACCAAATTTCTCATGTCTCCCCTGGCCTCCTGCCAGCTCCCTTGTTTTCAAAATCTAAATTAATTACTTCTTGTGTTTCTACTTCTTTTTGTATTCATTTTTCTTTATGAAATAGTCTCACTTTTAAGTTTTCAAATGTGCTTACTGTAACACTAGGAACTAGGAGTGTGAGCACTGGAGCAAGAGTAGGTTTGAATCCCAGCTCTGTTACTTTCTGGGGCTCTGAGAACCTGAAGCCATTAACATCCCTCTGACTCCCTGTCTTTAACTGTGAAGTGAAGATAGGAGTTCTTAACCTTACAGCTAATAGAAAAAAGCTAACACATGCAATACTAAAAAGTGTTTCTGATAAGAGGTAAAGATACACAATTTATAAAAGAACATAATTGTGGCTCCTGGCAAGGCTGTCTAATTCTAAGCTCTTGTTTATGTTGCTATTATGATTATAGGGGAGTCTGGAAAATGGTCTGTTTGTCTGAATCTCACCCTACCCACCCACACACACATACACACACAGCGAGCTGAATTAAAGACCCCCTGTGTCATGACCAGTAAACCCTATGAAACTGCAGATGAAGGAATGCAGTTGAAAACCTCCTTCCAAAAAACACTTCATTCTCTTTGGTCATTGTTTTTCAACATATCATTTAGCCAATTTACCTCTTACATGTTCTAAAAAGATCCATCCCAAAGATTATACCATTCTCTGAGCACCATCACATCTATCTCTCAGAATGCCCTAGAAACCACACAGAGTAGGCTCAGGGCCTCCAGCCTTAGACTAGGCCTAACCAAGTTTTTTTGTTCCACCCATCCCACACTTGACCTAACTAACTCCTGTTAACTTGAAATCTTAAATGTCGCTTTCTTAGAAGTCTTCACATTTTAATTATGCAGTCTTTTTTTATGACATCTAATTTCTTTATTTCCCTAACACTTATCCACTTCTGCAATTAAAAATAAATCTGTGTGTGTTTGACGACTGTCTGTCTCACATCAAGTCAGGAGGGATGGAAAGTGACTGCTTTCTTCCCACTCTACTTTAAGTATCTAATTCAGTTCTGGGTACTTTATGACAGAGTTTACAAAAAGAGACATTCCCCTCCAGTAAAGAAATTACAGTCAGTTTCATTAAGGAGGCAATTTGTGGGCCAAGCTTATAAAATTGATGGTTTCATAATTTTCTGAGAATAATACGACTGAAGAATATTTTTCTTTGCACATGATTAAATGTGCTAGAGCTATGCTTTCAAGTCACTTTGTGTTATATGGATTCATTAATAACAAATAGAGATTACTGAAACCTTACCAACATACTTTGAGCTAACCTAGAAAGCACTTTGACAAATACTTCTCTTAACTCCTGATTTGCAATGGATTTTTAAATTTGTGAATAGGGGTCAAGTTCTCTACTTTTTATATGTAAATGGAATCACCCAGTGCCTGCCTTTGTGTCTGGCTTATTTCACTTAACATAATGTTCTCTAAGTTTAATGAAAAAGGAAGGACAATTGCCATGGGGATGTGTGTGTTTACATAAAGGGGTACAAACTCTCCGTTATAGTATAAATTTCTTTTGCAGATCTGATTCATAGCACATATAAGGGCCATTCATAATACCACATTGCATATTTGAGACTTGCTAAGAAAGCTGGTCTGAAGTAGTTTCCGTACAGACAATTAACTACAGGAGATGATAGATGTTAATGAGTTTGGCTATTATGATAATTTCATAGTGTATGTTTACCAAATCATGTACTCTAACTATATAAATTTATATTGCAAATGAGTTCAAAGAACAATGCTGTTTCTATTTATGCTTCTAAACTTGAGGTGACTGAATTCCAATCATGTATGTTTAACACCATATGTAAAGTAAATTAGCCTTTGGGTTAATCTTCATTAAGTTTATTCTTTGATAGTTTATGGTGGTCAAACAACTTGGTGGCAATTGGGAAGTTTGGTTCACCATCAGTTAGATCAATGTTTTTCAACCTGTGGGTCATGACCCTTTGACTGTCGAACAAGCCTTTCACAGAAGTCACCTAAGACCATCTGCATATCAGATGCCTATATTAAATTTATAACAGTAGAAAAATTACAGCTATGAAGTGGCAACAAGAATCATTTTATGGTTGAGGGTCACCACAACATATAGAACAGAATTAAAATTGGGAACTTCTGACTTAGATGTTTGCTTTTAATAGTTGCAAAATGTGGAGTATTTCAAGACATATTTGTAGAAAAAAATTACAACCACGATTTTGTTCAACCCTCAACCCTCCGTGCAGTGTCACAACTTTGTAACTGAACAACATTCACTGTGGGGCTTGCTGTCACCCAAGACAGAGTTTTCCATTTTTTTGGCAAGTGCATCACCCATTAGCTGTCTACTCTATCAGCCAAACATGCATGACTATCTTTTTAAAGTGACACCTTCACTGACTTCTGTGCTTTGTTCATTGATTTACATTGGGTAAACTGAAGACAAGAAATTGTGTAGCTTCCCACATTTGGGCACAAGGTATACCTGGGTTGTGTTACACTCCATTTGGAAGTGTAAGAGGAAACCTGAGTACCTGCAGCTCTGAGGCCAACACAAAACTTAAAGGAAGGAAGTATATATAAAAAACCTCTCTGTTAGCCAGGTGTAGTGCTGCATGCCTTTAATCTCAGCATTTGGGAGGCAGAGGCAGCTAGTATCTCTGAGTTTAAGGCCAATCTGGTCTAATTAGTGAATTCTAGGACAGCCAGAGCTATGTTAGAGAGGCCTTGTCTTTAAAATCAAAATCTCAACAAACCAAACAAACAAACAAAAGTCTCCTGCTGGGAGAGATGCTCACATTCCTCTCAGGTACAAATTCTTGGTGAAAAAGTGGAAAGCACTTCATCATTCCTCACTGTAAAAGTCAGAGTTTAATTTCATTATTTACTAACTGTGCATGATAATATTCATTACTCAGGGTACACAAAAGCATTTAAGGATAAAGAGAATCCATTGTAACCTAATACATTCATCTTATTTTTTATTATTATAGCCCCTATATTACTATATAAAATTTATAAGTTGTATAAAAACAATAAGCTAAAATTATTATTAGTGTTATCAAATTTCACTTAAACACATTTTAGAATATTACACACACACACACATTCACATGTATTCTACAAGTATTTATTGTGTACCTATCCTGTTCCACACACCATCCTAATACATGAGATATCCCCATGACCATCCAAGCCATACCTCAGAATTATCATTCTAATGGAATTAGGGTGCTATAACATGGTGAGAAGTGTGGGGGAAGACAGATGACAAACAGTAAGAATCATATCACAAAGTATGGTGAGGTGCTATAGGAAATAACGTTCCCATAGTTATGAAAACAGTACTATTAGACCATTGTTTCAAAACAAGTCCCATAAGAATGTCCACCCTAAATATCAGCTACAAATGGGGTGCCCAAGCTATCCACATTTCTGCTCAGACAGAAACAAACCTCAACAACTATGCATTGAATCATTAGAATGACTTGTAAAATGCAGACACATACTGTTACATATTTATTATATGGTGCACAACTCAGAAACAACAAAATTCAGGGAGGCATAGAAAGTATGGGGTATGTTAGTATGTACTGAGCTTCAAGCATTTTCAATATGTCCAAGCGCTTAATCTAGAAGCTCTCCAAATCCTATTATTTAAGAAGTTTTATAGAGGTTTCATTAGTAGGTACATTTGATTCAATCATTGGCCACTGACTCTTGGATTCAATTCTTTGGGTGGGAAACGGCGAAAATTTCAACATTCTAGACGTGGTATGATTTATCTGGAGTCTGTCCTCTAAGAAGAGATGTCTAGGGGCTCCCAGCCAAATTATCTCAACAGCATGCTAAAGATACCAATAACTTTAGAGATCCCAAGGTTTTTACCAGCTATGTGCCAAGAACAAAGAAATAAACAAATCTGTATTTGATTGTTTCCTATAGGGCGTTTCTCTCAGAAGAATAACACAGGTCGTATAAAAGAATCAGCTAACTCCGATCTCCCGCTGACAGGTGAGGACTACTGAGTCATACGGAGCTATATCTTTCTTCTAGTTGAAAGGGTTTTTCTTTTAAAAAGGGTATGCTTGGCTGTTTCCTACCATTTGGGTCTGGACTTTTAAAGGCTGCAGCTGTTCCTAAATGCTGTATCTAAGTTTTGAAGCCTTTATAACTGATACTTTTTCCTTTGTATCTGGACTGCTCATAGAACTCCATACCCCTCTGGTTCAGCCTTTCTGAGCAGTTCCTGAGATAGACACTAACTTGTAACCTTTTTAAAACCTCGGTTAGCTCCACATTATCATCAACTTTAGGTGCTCACTTTTTCCTGACACCACCCAGCTATCTCTGGTGTTCACTCTTTCCCTTTCTTTACCCCAGCTGAATTTTGAACTGTCACACCTCTTAAATACCTCCCCCAAACTGTTCCCAGAAGTCCAAGCAACATATCATCATAAGGAAGGCTGTAGAACACAAAAAGCCTCCTGGCAAACAAAGCATCTCGCTACACCACTCATTTACTTTTCCATGGTTTACACTTTGAAGGGTCAGGAATCTAGTGAACAAGAAGCCAAAATTATACTCAAATAGTGGACAATAGCAATTACACTATTCTGTTTCAATGAGGCTTCCAGGTCAGAACCAGAGCCAAGACTAAAGGGGTATATAATAATTAGAGTTCTGATCATTTCACTAATGAATAGGCATCTTGATTACTCAAACGCAATTACTAAAATTTAGAACTCAGTGGAATGAAAAAGCTAGGGAATAATGCTGTCATGCTGTGGCCAAGAAAAACAAACTAAGTATCAAGTAAACATGAGGAAAGAATGAAAGAAGTAATAACATTTCTTTTTGACATATGCATATTCATCTAAGTCAACACAAAGTTCACATTACTGATACTTTACTCTGTCTGAACTCTCTGCACCATGTAGGGATCAAGATTACATTGTAATCTTCTCTTCCAAGGGTCAATCCATTAACTTTACTGTTTTTCTTCTTAAAAAAAAAAAAAAAAAAAGAAAGAAAGAAAGAAAGAAAGAAAGAAAGAAAGAAAGAAAGAAAGAAAGAAAGAAAGAAAGAAAGAAAGAAAATGTTGAGGGCTGCTCTAAGAAATATGCATTGTCATAAAGTAGCTTCTTTAAGAAACAAAACCACAGACTATTAAAAAATGAAGAACAATAACATAAGATGAACAAGACTAAATGGACTCAGCAAGTGGTATGTACATGTAAATATATATATATATACATATGTATATATATGTATGTATAATTAAAGAAGAGGTCATGAAATTGAGAAGGAATGATGGAGCAGGAAGAATTGGAGAGGGGAATATGGAGTAAAAATGTAAATACACTATTCATGTATACAATTCCCACAAAAAATTAGTGCAACAAGTAATAAGACTTTAGGGGCAAAGATAATATATAATAAATATTACATGCAATTTCTACAAAATGAAATATAGAATTTAATGGATTTTTAACATGCAAAATTTAAAGAGGCTAAAATGCTGAAAAGCAAGTCTCTATTCAATGAGACAGCATCTATTTAGAAAATACTCAATATTCAATATTATATTAATTAACATAGTCTCTAAACAATATGTATACATACATAGAAATGAGTATATATATTTATCATCAGGAACTAATAATATAAATGTAAATATGTATACTTGTGGGGTTTGCAATTCTGTCTTATTCTACCTGTACATTAGAATGGTATAGTGTGTCCTAGGCTAATCTTGTAACTAGAATTCTTCTTGATTTCTCACATAAGTTTGTTTATAGATTTACTGGAATGTTCTGTGTTGCCATTTATATATTAGGGGATGAAAGCTTTCAATTGTTACTCTTATTTCTCAATTATGGTGACAAAGACTTCTAGTAAAATTTCAGTGTGTATTATTATTTATGAGTAATAAAGTTGTCAATATGTTAAACACACTATTTGTTACAAGAAAGATATATTTTATAATATTAACAAAATTTACTTATATCCTTACAAAAATAACAGAAAAACAGAGTCCCAGTGCAATTGTCTGTGGAGCAAATATTCTTCTGAGAGCTTTCCCTTGGTGACTCTCCTTAACTACGTACCTTATTTGCATATGGAATGTTCTTGGTACTTATGTTTCTGTAGTGCTTCCCTTTAGTAGCACAGCCATTAGGAAATTTGACTGATGACAGTTCATGGCCTTGGGCTGTGGCCCACTTCTTGGTGTGCTGAGCTGCTTCCAAGAGTCAGATGTAAAAATAATTCAGTCCTTGGGGTGATTCAGGTTTGTCTCCTATCGTTTAGCTGGCTGATTCCCCCATTCCCAATCTTCCCATTTGGGCTAGAAACTTTTGGAAGAGGTCCATGACAGCAGCTCCAGCAGGAAGTTTGCAGCCCTCTTTGAACATCCTACCTGCAATGGAACCTCGTCAGTTCTTCCCTCTTTACTACATTGCAGCTACTTAGCCACTTTCCCATGATGAGTCACTCTTCAAAAATGACATCTCTACGTGATTGATTGGACTATTGGAAACTAGGTCACCTTGCTTTCAACTACTTCTGTGTTTAAACAAAATGTTTCAGAGATTTAGGTTTTCCTTGCAGAAAATTAAAATCCATTCTCTTATGAGTATCCTCTCTGACAGCTCAATCAATTAGTGACTCCTTAGGACCTTACATAGGTTGAATTAACCCTTTCATGAAGTGACTGCCTTTACTTTGGAGTTGCCCTGTCACTCAGATCCTTCTGTTATTCTCTTTTCCAAATTTCACTCTGTTATTGTTCCTGGATTCTTAACTGAGCACATCTTGAGTTCGGTATATTCCTTGAAATTTTTAGGAAATGACAAACTAATCACAGAATCAGTGCATCCTTCTCTCCCTCCACACACCCTTCTGCTTTATCTGCAGGAAAGTCCTCTTACAGATCACATTTAATTGGCCTTATTACAAATCTTCAAACTACATATTACACACCATTTTTAACTGATGAACATAAGGTAAAGGTACAAGCTGTTAGGGTAGTACTGTAAGGATAGCATGCTGTTCATTGAGAGAACATTATGGGTGTGAAAAGATGTTGGTTTATCTTTAATGCCAGGATGATAACGTGGGGGAAACAGATGTTCTGTTTGATTCTACAGGACACAGTCCTGTCTTCTACACTGTGGTTGTCCTCAGAATCACTGCCCTAGAAAAATTCTTGGAAATTTTGTGACTTCAAGGGAATTGAAGGTTACAACCTTCATGTGGGCATCAGATGACTCATTGGGGGGGGGGGTCAGAGGAAAAGAAAAATAAGATGAATAGAATCTTAAAATGTGACAGTTCTTGGGCCTCTCAGGGGGGCAGTGAGCTTCAATTTGAAAATAGCTCTGATTCTTGTGTTCTGTAGAAGGGAAGGAATCAGCACAACCTGATTTGTTTTCATTATGATCATGACTAAAACAATTAATGTCATTTTCTCCTAACAGCTACTGTGGCCCAGGCCCTGTATTCAGTACTGGAAATATACATTAGTAAGATATAATCTGTGTCCTTAAAGATCTTCCAGCCAGACCTATGCATAAGAAAGAGGTCATCAAAAGGAGGTGGGGTTTGCATGGGTTGATGCAGGTATCCTCAGAGAGTCAGAGTTGCGGTAATAGAGTCTCACATTTCAGGCTTCTGGAAATTCAGGTCACACGGAGTTTGAAAATAAGTCAAGAATTCATATGCAAGCCAGGCCTCTGGCTACAAAGTCCATGCTGAAGTGCCCTTCCCTGACCACAAAAATTCCACAGATAGGATTAATTCCTTAATTGTCCTGTGTGATCTAAACATCTACAGGGCAGTTATTCTTTTTATTAATATCATCTTCAAATTAGGTCCCAGTTACAAACTCACATACTATAGATAGCTGAATACAGCACTGACTGATGTTCTTCTTCCACTAAAGAGTTCATTTGAATGGCAGGTTATGAATTATTAAGTAGCTACCAAGTACAATTTTACAACATTTATATATATGTGTGTGTAAAGGTATGTATATTTATGTATTAATGCATGATATGTATATGTTACCAGTTTTTAAAGGCTTGTCTATCAAGGCCAAACAATAAAATCTTTTAGCCAAAACCTGCTTCTTATCAAGATCAAGAAACCCCTGACCCCTGCAGTGTTCATCAAAGACACAACCCTGCTGGTACCTGGGAGAACTTTCATCATTCTTACTGAGCATATGATATCTGTCAAGAAGGATGAGTTAAATATTTCTACATGTCATTTATCAAACAAGGAGATTATTAAGGCTTCTGAGTGAGTCACAAAAAGGAGTTTGTTTCCATTTTAATAACTGATGGTTCAATCACTAATACCCGGAAGAGTAGCTGAGAAAACATTGAGCACTTTGGGACATGGAAAATAATTAAAAGAAGTCTGGTATTGTTAAGTGTTCAGAGAAACATCAATAAATTGGCCTAGCATAATTTCCCCTTAATGTCATTACTTCAGATTAAGCAGTTACTGTAAAGTTGTGACATCTTTGGAAATATGAGAAATATGGATATTATATTCATAAGAGAATCACATCAATCCATTTATGTCATCATTTAATAATTCACAGGCAATTGATGAATTACTAAAGGATTTACCTAATTAAGATTCAGAAACAGAAGAGGCAGGGTCAAATGAGCTACCTGAATTCTTCTAAGTCGGGTTCATGTATTCTCTCATTTCAACTGAGTGTTAAACACAGACACATATGCTTAGATTTTCAAAATACCTAGTTAACATCCAAGAAAATTGCCTTATACTGGGCTAGAGATGATTGCTATTAACTGAAATAAAGTTTAAAAAATTTAAACCTATTTTTAATTTATTGATAGGTATCACCAAGTATTTTGTTCACTCAATACAATGTGGGTATACTTCACTATAGTGTTGATGATAGATAGACAGACAGTATTGTGTACACACACGCACACACACACACCCCTCCCCCCACCCACAGTATTGGATATTGTATTAAATGAGAAAAATGTCAAGTGGTAAGTGTCAGAAGACGAAAGAGAAGAGGAAGACTTATCTCAATTCAGAGCTTGGAAAACTACATAAGAAGAGGTGCTAATTGAACTTAACTTTGAAAAGCAGAGAAGCTGAGGGTGGGCTTTCCGGGGAAAGGAGCCTGAGCAAAGTCATCAAATAGAAGATGGTGCACAACTTGCCCAGCTCATCTAGGAAAGAACAATGGATTGGTTGAGAGTACAAGTCAACAGAGGAACAACGTGGGTTTAATTCCCAGCCTTGCTGTTGCATATGCAACCTCAGATACCTCATTTTACCTCTCTGTGCTTTAGTTTCCTAGAAAAAGAGGGTATTACTTTTAACGTAGAGATGGTATTACAAGGATAAAGAGAGTGATATAAGGGTACTGAATGCAGGGTAGGTATTGTGTAAGGTCTCTTACTTATCTGCCCTTAGTGGAATCATTTCTTTTTCATTGACTTTCCTTCTTGAAAGTTTCCTAATTTCTTATATCACCATGAGAATCTAAGTGCAGGGTAAGACAAAGTGTGTTTATTATTAACTGAGCAGTCTTAGCTGAAAGATGAGAAGAACCAAGAGGGAATATAGTAAGACAAGACAGGTAGCAACAGATTCCCATTAATGGAAGTTGTTATCCAAATTAGGATAAAAAAAAAAAATGTGTTTGATTCCAGAGAGTGTATTTGCTACTCTGTCTTCTATTTGCAGGATTTCTCTACAGTTCAGAAACAGTTCAGAAATATTGAAACAGTTCAGAAAATGGAGGTGCTTAACACAAGACTGTTTCTTCTGCTTTCAGACACATGGAGTACATATTCCCCAATCACCCCTGGGATTGGGTGAAAAGATGATTTCAGGAGCCAAAGCTATAGAAGAGTGACATCAAGTTCACAAACTTCCAGAACCCTCAAAAAAGAGCTCATGGGGACAGAGGAGGCTTGAAGGGAAGTGAGTGGCAAAACCAATAGAACATGGATGTGCAAATGAAGGGGGGACTAGTGGAGGGAAAGGGGGACAGCAGGGCAGGATGTGCAGGAAGCAAGGAGACAAGGGAGTGATGGACAATCAAACAAAATAAATTATGTATGGAAATGCTATAAGGAAAGTGTTGACTTTGTAAGCTAACCATAAAGAAAAAAAAAAAAAGTAAACTCTATATGCCCGATATGGTATTGAAAGTTTGAAAGTTTGTTCTCAGCTTTGGTGAACATGATAGCCCTGATTTGTGTGGCAAACACTGAAATAGACACATACATAAATACCTTTAAAACTAGAAACATATTTAGTTATCATTATCATGTTCAAATGGAAAGAAACGATGCTTATTTCCTGCATGAATAACCATGACAACAAATATAAGATCAAAGACTACATTAATGCAATTCTTTGTGTCCCAGAGGACCTGATGAATTAGTCATCCATTATCTCTCCTACTGACAGTGTTCTAGTGGACACAAGCTCTGGAACATCTTCTTTATCACACACACACACACACACACACACACACACACACTCCCAGTGTATCGCTGGTTTGTTTTTCCATTAGTGTTGGGGAATTCAAAGATATGTTTAGTTAACGTCTATCTCCTGTTTTGTTTTGTTTTTAAAAACCACAATGTGTTTTTTGTGTGTGTGTGTGTGTGTGTGTGTGTGTGTGTGTGTGTGTGTACACATACATATATATACATACCGTTTGGTTTCCTTTCATGCTTGCAAACTTACATTTATTTATTCTAGATATATTTTTAGCAGCTGTTGCCCACTGTTGAGAGCTACATATAACAATTTAAGCAAAGTGAAAGAGTACATTTAATGGCATTTTAAAACTGCCATATCTTTATTTCTTATCTTCTAACATAGTGAAATAAAAACATAAACTGCATCTCTATCATATAGGAGGCCAGCATTTACCAGCAAATAAGAGCATTAAAAATCTCTAGTATTCACATAGACCCATAATGAAACGTTGACCTTGGGCCATAATGAGCTTCTCGTATAATGTTGTACATCAATCTTGTCCATCTCCTGCAGTAAGAAAATCTCATTTCCAGGTATCTTGTCATGGAGTCATAAATCTCCATGGCACTTCAAACAATGACTCTGCTCTCAGGTATACCTCTGCTCAAGACGCCAAGTTTCACTTTCCTCATCAAGTCGGAGACACTAATAATCAATAGGGCTTCCAATGTACCTAAGATTTTGTGAGATATTTTCATATTAAAAAAATAACTGGGAGAACTCGGGAGTCCCCACTTTTTGTGTCTTTCTGGATCTCTGGATTTTCATACTTGACTTCCATACAGAGCAGTTTGACTTTCTTAGACCTTGAAACAGCAAGAGATGATACGTGTAAAATTGTTACAGATCACCACTGTGCTTCTGGACTTACATCCTAGCATCTTTTTATATCCTAGCACCTTCCTTGAGAATAAGCTAATGCTGACCCACTGTGAGATGGGAGACTACATAGCACAGAACTAAATCATTCCTAGCCTGCATCGTTCAGCCCCCAATAAGCCCATGACTATCTCTAGCAACTAAGCAAGTTCAACCAATATGAAGCAGACTTCATGCAGACTTTCAGAATGTGAGAGACAACAAATCAATATTTGAATCAACTCTGCTGTTATTTGTTTTGTTTTATTCAGAGGGTGGGTATGGAAGAGGCGGCTATGAACTCATAGCTGTTAAAACAAATCTATTCAATGCCTTAAGAAAAATGTGTAAACTCTTTAACCTTCATTAGCAAAACTTTTCATTGCTTAAAAGTCTATGCTGTTGATTCTTATGAAAACCATGATCACTACTTTGAGACATACTATGTATGTCTTCTGTAAAGATACACATCAAAATTCACTTCATCTAAGTCCTTCAGCAGCTGAAGGTAGCATGTAGGAAAGCTGAGGAGGGTGAGGGAAGAGTGGACTGGACTGGGTACCTCTGAGTAGACCATTTTTTGCTAGTTAGTCTTCCTTTGTATTTGACTTTATCTTACAGTTTTACTAAATCTTTAATCCTTTGGTTCTACTAATGTTATATTCTCTCCACTAATATTCATTAAAATAAAGAACAAAGAAACCCTTAACAAGATATGCTGTACAACATTGCCTTGTACATACCATTCAAAGCTTTATAACCTGTTCATGCAAATACCAAAATATGTACTTGTCAGATACATATGGAGAGGCGGCTTCTATGTCTGTTACAGACTTAAGCTTCAAACAACAAAAGAAATTCAATAGCACCAAAAGAACAAACGTTTAAAAAGAAATAAATGGGGGGGGGGGCGGAAAGCACATACTTGATTTTCCTTTGGGACCAAGGGACAGAATTTGTGACTATAACAGACAAATAGAAAGTTATGCATTGTTGCTTTTCTTTGCTTGGTAAATATAATTAACTCAACTTACAGAAAA
Source organism: Cricetomys ansorgei (assembly GCA_026225945.1). Taxonomy (NCBI): domain Eukaryota; kingdom Metazoa; phylum Chordata; class Mammalia; order Rodentia; family Nesomyidae; genus Cricetomys; species Cricetomys ansorgei. Next base: position 5,510,278 of record JAMJFZ010001390.1, read on the forward strand.
TATGTCAGTTCACACTTTTCCTTGCAGCATAAAAATATCTTCTTTCTAAAAACTGAAAATGCCACTGTGTTATAATTTAAATGTATGTATTTATGATACCTCTTAGCAGTACTGCATATTTCATGTTATTTAATGAGACTAGTTTTAATACCAAGGAAATAATTATGGACACAGAAATAATTTAGCTAAATATCATTTCATTTGGTTGGTTATTTATTTTTGTGGAGTTTTTTTTTTCTTATTTGTATTGCACATGATAACCAATCTGAGATGTTTCTAATTCAACTCATCATCAAGAAAAGAAACAAAGTCTTAGCTAGCAGCATGTCCTGAGAGCTGGTTCTAGAGCCTGGAACTCATCACATATCCAGCCTTTCTGAGTTGCACTCCACTACTGTCTTCTATGTTCTTAGTGCCAGAGAGCAGAGAACTCCTTTGCATCTGAGGAGGGTAGTTTTATTTTGTATCTTTAAGATAATTAATCTTCAGATGGTGACAGTTACAGAAGAAATACTAAAGGTATATAAAGGGAGGAAGAAGAAAGGGACCCACTGCTTCAGTGGTGGTGGAAGAAAAGTTGACATTAAAACAGAGTGAAGTAAGACAGAGGCCCGTGCATGCCTGAGGACAAAGGGTCCCTAACAGAGAAAAGAAGAAAAGTGTCTAGATTTATTGTCTTTATTATAAAGTACAGTACAGCTGCCAGATGAAAGAAAAAAGTAGTGTTAAGTCATTAATATTGCTATATGTTTTTTACTGGCTAAATTTCCTTTAGCATGGTTAGAGCATTCAATTTAATCCTAGGTATCAGATTTTAAAGAGTGAGCAACACTGAAGAATTACAGTGGGCCAAGAAGAAAGGCTTCCAGATAGTGAGGCACCCTGGTGATGGTGTCACTGGAAGATCAGCAAGATACCCAGTGACTTAATTGAGAAAAAAAGCATGACCAGGTTTAGACATAAGAGGGCTGCCATTCTCATCATAAACTTAATGTTTGACTTGAGAGAGCAAAACCAGAATGAAAATTACACTGTAAAATATAGCCAGGTACCAGAAAGCACATCCAGACAACTACAGCGTTTCTGAAAATGAATATTGGTAATGAGTCCTAGACCCAAAGGTGCTGGAAGCTGACAGACAACTGTCATGGGATGCTGTAGAATCACGATTGTCACTGTGGCCATATGTTAACCAGAGATAAAGAAAGCTTGTCAGAACTATCTCTCCTAGGTATCTGTACCAGAACACGTAATTATGGAATTCAGGGAATAGCACCGATATATTGTTATACATCACACTGAGAATATGTGAATTAATAGAACACTAAACCTTCAAGCTGGAACAGGGCTGATCCTGTGGACAACGCTACCCGTGGCTGAGGGCGGAAGTGGGAAGTGGCAACTGCCCTCTCGGCAAGTGTGGATTTGGACCATCTGGCTTCTGATTCAGGAGCAGCTTGGGTGCTTTAACAAGTGCTTAAGTGAGCAAATGACGGTTCTATTTTGATAGGTGTTAATCAAAGCTATTGTCACAAAGCTATTGTCACAGAGGCAGTCTCTTGCTACAATCTGTTCTTTGATGAATGTGCAAAACACATCACGGGCACCCTCTTTCCAGTACTAACACACTGGTACTAGGAAGCTGGAGAAAAGGTAAGAGAGTGATTTTAAAAGACATTTTTAAAATCACACCTAGATCCTCTAAAATTCACTGTAATTTTCAAAGTAACCTCGAGGGTTTATAGTCTCCATTTGTCCTTGGCCAAACTATAGCCAATACATACATGACCATCATTTATATTGCCTACAGACCAGTGTAAAGTAGATTTTCAACAAGTGGCTGCTGAATGAAAAAGAGAAAAAAAAAAAAAAAGATTGAGGAGAGCCCTGTCAGACCATTCATCATCTCAATAGTGCAGGGACTTGGAACATTTTGAGACACAGCTTTCCCTGGGTTTCACTCCAATATATTTCTTTAGATCTTACTTCTGCTTACAGAATTTTTATTCGCGAATGACCTATTTGAAGGTAGCCAAAAAGGTGGTCAGATAAGCAGGCATGATATAATCTATTTCTTTAAATACAGTCAACCGGAAATAAAAAGCATGGGGTCTCTTGGTACTTTCTAAGGTGGAGTGAGAGCAGGGGCCCATGAAACACGCTGCCTCACAGTCTTTATCTCTTCCCTGCCACTGCCCTGGCACAGCTGTCTTCATTCCTTGCCTGGAATTAAACAAGTCACCCTTAAAACATTTCATTTCTAGTCTTCTCCTTACTAAATTCCATAGGGTCAGAGCTCACAAGTAAAACTTCATGCTCTCTCTGGCTGTGACATTCATATGTTGTAAAACCTAAGCTATTTAATCTTTCTAAAGTCTCAGACTACAAAAATGGGGGTAAGAGCAGAAACAGCAGCCTAATATAACTAACTCTGTGGGAGCAGCAGCACAAATGGGAGAAACGCTCTGCGCTGGTCACTATGGCATTCCTCTCCTTGAGTGTCTGAGCAGCTTCCTAACTGCTACAATTTAGACTTGAAAATTCCCCCAAAGGCCCTATTCTGAAAGCCGAGTCTACAGGTGATGGTGCTATTGGGAAGAGGGTGTGAGACTTGTAATAGACAGGGGCAAATTAAATGAAGTTAAGTCACAGGGAGCATGTCCTTGAAGGGAATATTTGGATGCCAGTCCTCCTTCTTTTGCTCTTACATTTTCTAGCCACCATGAGGTAAAGTTTCCCCCATTTCATTCTCCTGCCAAATCATACTATGTTGTCACAGGCCTGCACCACTGGGAAAAGGACCCTGGGCTGACACCTCAGAAGCTGAGAATCCAAGTAACAATTTCCTTCTTTTAAGTTGGGTTTCTCAGGCACTTTCTCTCAGGGCTAAGAGGTTGCCTATGTCTAAGATTTAAGCATGAACACGAACTTGAGGCTCAGGATTGAGCCTGGGTGCCACACCCACTTTGACTCTTTTATCTTGCCATCAAACACATTCTGAGAGAGCAGATCGCTCTACTCACTTCCCTGTTGTGCTTGCTAACTTGATGTTTCCTCCTGAGATGTTGCTTCATAGAATGTCTTTATTCCTGTCTTTTCCTCTAGTGAGTGTTCATCCATCCCATAGCTACACAAATGCCTTGGCCTCCTGGAACATCCCAATTGTACTAACTCCTTATTTACATGTCAGTTACCTCCCTGGACTGTGAACTGCTCAGGTGGCCATAGATGTTGATTCCCTCTGTCTACTCAGTGCTTAGCTCATTCTCTGGAACTAATAGGCTTGTCGAATAAATTTGAAGATTATTCCAACAGAATGAGCTACAGGGTTCATTTCTTCAGAAGCTCATTACAAATCCTACAATTTAGCCTTCAGGGCTGACTACTTTTTTTTTTGTAATCTACTTTATTAATATTTTAGTTACCATACAAAATAATGGCTTTCATCATGACATTTTCAAACATATATATCATTAAACTTTTAAAATTATTTCCCTCTTATAATTTACTTCCCCAGTTCTTCCTCACTTATCTCTGATCTTCTTTCTTACCCTTCTAACTAACACTTGCTGCTTCTGCTTTTATTGTGACCTGCACACATATATAAGATATATATGTATAAAGCACATATATAGCACATATAACAAATATATAAGGAAAGACATTTAAATCAAGATGCTGCTTTTATATAGGAAAATGATATATTTTTAAAGAGATTATGCTGAGGTAGATGATGTATTTTTAGCTTGTATAGATTACTTGATGGTGACATCTAAGATTTAGAGTTTTCAGTCCACTAAAGTTAGGGAATGAGACCACCTGGATGACTAATGATCTTTGAAAGGGCACGAGCCAATGAATGAAGAAATGGATGGACAGATATGCTCCTTTTCTACTAGAATACTTGGATGTGGTGGACAATATTGACATGTTAGTGTTTATATACTACCACCTCCCTTTAAGCACCCATGAGGATTGGGGAAATCCTCATATCTAGCAAGAATATCTAGGATATTTGACACAAAGTAGCCACTTACCACATGCTTACTAGATGGGAGCAAAGGCTGAACCATGCATTTGGATTAGAGAACAGTGAAAAGACACCCACATTGTGAGGTAAACGTGAAGACTGCAGATTACTGTTCAGACCTACTGCTACTGAGAAGAACTGATGAACTTGGCATCCATGGCATGGCTGAGTAAGCTTATTTTTTTGGCATTGTGATCACGAATGCTGGCTGAAGTCATGAGTAATATTCATCAAGCCTGCACTGTGATGCTTCTGCTGACACGCGTTTCTGTTCCCGAACAGATCCACATGTGCATTTCATTATTACCCAGTAGTCTGTTAGAGGGAAGGTACCTGCTTTGTTCTGGATCTACCTGTTTTCATTGCCAATAATAATTGTGACCTTTTAAAATCATCATACCATACTAACGTTCAATCAGCGACTTGAGTTTTGTTTTTATAATTCTGGCAGGTTGATAGCAGGGGCTGTCACTGTGTTGAGAAGATTTTGGAGGCTGCATCTAAGCTCAGCACTAAAGATGACCACTAGTCCTTATGAGAAAAGAAGTGGTATATAGGCCATGACATTTTTGGGCTAACTAGTGCAGAGAAATTTATTGGCAGAAGTAACTAACAAAGTAACTGTCTGTCACTTTTACTTATAATAAGAGGGTTACTTGTTGGTTCAAACTCAATGTTTTTTGTATCAGAGTTTGACAATGGAACAAAATGAAGTCTATATCATGCCGTTTTCTAATAAAGAATAAGGGAAAATTACTATTTTTATATATGTATGTGTCAGAAATTATCATTGGGGCTATAAAATAAATGCTTTTACTCAACTAAGATAAAAGGAATTAAAGACAAATAAGAAATTTGTCCATGGCAAACAGTTCTAAGTAGACAATTGTTAAGGTTTGTCAAGGTGTACTCAACAGATAACTATATTTCTTCTACTATACACTACAATGTTAGAATATATGCATATATACACACATGCATGCACGTAGGCTCACACAAAAGAACATGTATGCAACACACTCAGTGATAAATGTATATACAATGCAAGTACACATTTCAAGAAAAAAAATCATGAAGTAATTAACAAAGGTCTTACAATGGCTTAGCACCATTATTCCCTGTACCCTATGACCAGTCCCTTATACCTTAATTCAGATCCTGTTCACTCATACTTTATGTGCCTAACAATTTACCCACCTAATATTCCCCCAAAACATACAACTAGCTAGTCAATTTTATTCAGATTCGAAAGAAAAAGAAAGAAAGCTGATGGACAATCAGGAAAGACGAAAGAAAAATGTACTCTCTTACTGCCCATTACAATAATTGCTACCATAATAATGATTGGTTATTGAGGAGAGATTAACTTACAATTGGTACATTCTGTCCCCAGGCAGAAATGCATTTGCTGTATTTAATGAAGAGCCCCAGCACTATAGGACATTTTTATACAAATATACCTCTCATTTATCTGGAAAATCCACTGATGAGGAACTCATTTGTTGTGTTACTTGGTTTCACAAAGAATTTAAACAATGTACCTTTGTATAAATAATACTTGTAGATTTTTCTAAAGATAGAATAGAAATATTTCATAAATTCTGCAAACTATGAAGAAGATTTTAGGCAGAGAACTTGATACTAGGAATAAACTCTGTTGTTTTCAAGATTTGCAAACGTCCATCATTCATACTGAAATAATGCACTTAATGCCACACACAGCCAGGACACCAACCAGTTCTACACACTCTCTTATCTTGTGTCTAGGGAAAATGTGAAAGTTTCTACACTGACTCACTTGAAGTTCAGATGCAAGTGACTAAGAATGCCTCGGTTTCTGCTGATTACCAGATAGCAGCATCTGTGGATTGCAATGTCAAGCTTCAGCTCAATGAAAGCAAGGCCAAGTGAAGAAGGTTATAATCCCAGGAGTTGGAAAAGATAGATAGCGTCTGGAATGATCCATGCCCTCAGAGCAGACTGTCTCACTGCTTCAGTCTGTGTATCTACTTTGTCTCTACCTAGACTCCTTTGTTTATCTTGTCACTCTGAGAGTCACATAAATAATCTGACATGGAGGAATTATAAGACTACCAAACACAGAAGTAAAACCCAAGCTATAAGCATGATAGCATTGAAACTCATGAGACAAAGAACGATGTGACTCCCTGTACATTTCATAATTAAAATACAGGGTACTGAACACCCGTAATCCCCGCATTGGAGAAGTGGAGGCAGAAAGATTAGGTATTCAAGTACAGCCTCAGCTATGCAAGTTAATTTCAGGGCAGGGTAAGATACATAAAATCTTGCACAAAGCAAAAACAATAAATATCTATATGAGCATACTGATTATATAAAGAGAAGATGATTTCTGAAAGAAAGCATTCATTGGCCTGCAGTTCATTAACCCTTTATCCACCAAGCCACCTCAGTTTTCTCAAAGTAACAGGGAACAAGCTGTCTAACAAGCAAAACTCAAAAAATTAAAAATACACAGGAGATTAGTGTCTCAAACAAACAATTCAAAAAATAACAGTGAGAAAATAAATAACCCGGTTAAAAATGGGATATGAAACTATATGGAAACTTCCCAAAAGAAGAAATACAAATGACTAAGAAATATGTTTTCAAATGTTCAACATCCTGAGACACAGGAGGAATGTAAATTAAAATTTCTTTAAGATTCCACGTCACCCCACTCAGAAGGACCCTTATCAGTATTTAGACATATATGACATTTTCAATCAATAAATATAAATAGTAGGGAACAATGAATAATATAAGACTTTATGCTTATGTTGCTCTCCCTTGAAAGCCAGGCTGACCACTTAGCACTGAACAAAATGTAGTACATTTTACCACCAAGAGCCTGGCCATTTGTTTTGTGTTAACTTCCCTACACCCTACTTAGGGGTCCTAGGAAAATGATGTTTTTATCCCTTTCCTCGTGTTCCTGGACCAACCTTCAGCCTAAAAGATGAGCAAAAGATTAAAACAACATGCAGAAGGATGCACAGCATGACCAGGAAAAATGACTCATCCAGCCAAATAACCTGTCCCCTGGAAAATATTGGGTTTTGCCAAGTGTGTGCAGACACATTTTCCTAAAATACTTCAGCAGAGATTAAGGTCTTCTCAGGCTCTGGTGTCTTAAATCTTTCCATATTTTCTCGACTGGGGATTTTAAACTTTCGTCCCAAGTTAATACATTTTTAAATCTTATAAGATCCCTCCTATTTTACCAGTTTTGTGCATATTTATACTTTATTTTAGTGACAGAATTGTGAGATACCTCCTTAAGCATTTGGGGTATCTAACTATGAGCTTTTGTTTATTCACTAATTCAGTTAACTAATATTAAGTCTTCACATCATACTAGGTACCAGGGCACAATGAGATAAGTCAGACAGTCACTGACCTCAAAGGACTTAGAGATCAGCAGAGAAAAAATCAATAAGATACTAAGTAAGAAAGGATGGTGAAACTATAGTCAAAATATATTGTTTGAGAAACAAATCTATTTTCAATAAAAAGAAAAAGAAGATTTTTAGCAGTGTCATCACTAAATAATAAAAACAGGAAACTAACAAATACTTTGATTACATGTAATAAAAAGCAATTTTAAGAGAGGAATTCTATTTATCACCATACTAGCAGCTGAAGATACCTATCATTGCAGAGTTTGCTAGCCTTAGTCAGCACTAATTCAATAATGGTGCATATCAAGCTACTATGAAATACAGCTTATCATTAGCCCAGTCAGTTTTTTTTTTGTTTGTAAATCATTCCACCTGTGGTATTCTGGAATAGAAACAGAAAATGAACCAAAGTGATTGCCTCTCATAAATTTTTTTCTAAAAAGAAAAGATGATTAATATGGGAGAGAGAAAGGAGGCATTCCAAACTGGTCAGAAATGAAAGGAATGTTCAAGGCGAAGTTCAAGTGATTTCAGAACCAAGGTGTGGACAGCAACAAAGGCAGATCATGTTGAAGTCCTAATATTTCCAGGAAGATATCTGCATAATGGTAAAATTTATGGATTTTTTTGACAATTTGGGGATTGCTAGCCACATGAAAATAGCAAGATATCCACTAATTAGAGAAGACCAACCAGACCAAAAACGTAGCTTAATATTATATTGTGTTGATTTCTTAAACAAAAAAAAAAAAACCAAAGGTAATATTTGTATGTGACATTTATGTGTAGATGGAACTAAAGCTAAAAGTGTGTTAACTCATTTAATCTGCTAACAAATTTGACAGACAGATGCTTTTATTTTCTCATTTTACACATAAGAAACTGAAGCATGCAGAGTTTAGTGATCCAACAGCCAGCGAATGGTAAAAGAGGATTTTGAATCCAGAAAAATGTTGCCCCAATTTCCATATTCTGGATCTCCGTAGTCATAATACTACAGCCCTTAATGCTAGTCTGACTACTAAAAATTTCAGTTAGTGTACTCAAGACTGGGGTCAGGAAAGGACTAAGTGTGCTATGAGAAGCCCCACAGAGAAGAAAGTGGATGGAAACTTCAATTTTCACATCAGAAATTAATGAGGATGCAAAACAAACAAACAGTGTTATTTGGAGCTTTGGCTAATAATAGCAAAATGATCAACTATAAGCAGAAACAGATGGTATAACTAATCGAGAGTAATATAGGTACTTGGGGACAGATATTATTTATGATTAATGTTGTAAAATGAGTTGACTCTTCACATTCCACCATGTGCAGCGTTGATAAAAATTTATAAATGAAAACGAAGAAAGAAGTGAGTAGCAAAACTGTAGTCTTAAATTGGTGAGAAACGCTTGGCCTTTTCCACATGGTCTCTTTAGGACCAATGTTGTTACAAACAAGGTGCCGATGGAATGTCACAGAATCAGAGTTCAGCCCGGTTCTCTCAACTAATGAGCTAGTGGACCTTGGTTATAATATTTTCTCTCTTTCTCTCACCTGAGCTTTAGCACTTATATAAAGTGCACTGACTAGAAAGTTTCTTAAATCCTTTCATAGTATATGTCTGATGTGCTCCAATACAACAGAAGGAGGATAAGGTATACTGGGGAAGCCAGGAGCCAGTAGGAAAGGAACTTTGAACTAATGGTAAGACATTGAGATATTGCAGAAGTTTCCTCCAGAATTGGTCCAGCTTTCCGTCTCCACCTTGATCTTTTCCTAACCTCTCCAAGGTGTCTCACAAACTAATGCAAACAAACTATCAAAAACAACCCCATTCTCATTACAGCTTTGGCACTACCACTCTCCTGAGTTTTCCTGCACATAAATGCTATCTTTTCACTGTAATCGTCTAAGAAAGTTTCATATTACCATTTTTGAGATGAGGAAAATTGGTCTTAGGCAGAAGCATTAAATATGTTAGCATAAGCAATGTGCTATGATAAACAAAGAAAAGAGAGAGAGCTGATCCTCAGGAGGTCAAATCCATTTCTTTTTACTATTAAACTGCAAGGAAGAGAGGATAAACTCTACTAGAGGAAGATATTTCAGCGATCTTGGTGCCTTCCCATTATGCCACTCAACTTGTAACCTTCAAGGTCATCAGCCACTCATGTTTTCAAGCAGACAAAGAGAAAGCAAGAGCAGGAGCGAGAGATGGAGATAGAGATGGGGGGAGAGATCGCAGATCCAGCCTAAGAGTCTTTTAGGCAGGTTAGATAGAAATTGCACCCAGCACTCTGCTTACCCATTGGTCAATGTCAGGGCCAAATAGTGTCTAATTCAAATTTTACATGTTCAAGAATTGATTCTGGCACCTCAGAATCTGGCTGCAACAGGAATGGAGTTTTCAAAGAGGAAGACATGTTAAAGTTAGATTATTAGAATAGGGCTTAGTATAATATGACTGGTATGCCTACATATCCTAGTCATTATTCTCTAGAGGCACAGAAATGATAAAATTAATGATGTATATCACAAGGGCATTTGTTAGATTGGATTTCATGATATAGGCTGGACAGTCTAACCATGTCTATCTGAGATGTTGATAACTGCTCAGTCCATGAGTCTGGATGCCTCTGCAGTCCCGATTTGGTGTTGAAGATGTGGAGGATTCCTAGATAGCTGCTTTTTCCAGTCCACTTTGGAAGGATGAAGACGTTGTGTTCTGATATCAGTGAAGAATAGCAAGAGTGATGGCCACGCAGTTTACATAGTCACTAGCAAAGAACAAAACTGGGCAAATCAAAGCACTGCTTTCCCCTAGGATCCCTTAATACGTGGGCTAGAAGGTGCTGTCCCTCCTGGGAAAAGGTCTTCTCCTGTCAGTTAATCTGGAAAGGCCTACCCAGAAATGTGTCTTTTAGTAGATTCTAGACCCAGAAGAGTTGATGACCGAGGATAAGCATCACACCTCATGAAAGGTATTGTGGTACAGATAAACACAGAGGTAACACTGAAAAGCCATGAACAGAGCATTCTGAGGAAATTGATCTGCTGATTCATTGACCTCCAACTTGTAGCCACGTCATGTGAGAAAATTAATTTCTATTTGAGAAATTCAGGTACAGTCTTTGTTATGGTACCCCCCTCAAATACCCCAACACACGACGCTAATGCAGCGGGAGCTTCGAGAGGCTGTAGATGAATTTCTATTGTAAAGTGTCTGCTAAGCATGTTCAAATTTCTAGATCCATCTCTAGTGCCACAAAACAAAACAGTCAGGCAGACATGGGGGTATGTGTCTGAAGTTTGAGCACTTAGGAAGTAAAGGGAAGAAAAGCAGGAGTTCAAAAACATCCTTGGCTACATAAGGAGTTTGAGGATAATCTGGGTCACACGAGACTCTGTCTTAAATTTAAAACAAACAAACAGAACAAAAACAAACAACAACAACAACAAAAAAAGACCAAGCAAATGAAAAGCAGAACTTGGTCACATGACCATCTTTAAGAATGTAGACCACCATATCACAGGAAGAAGGGAAAAACAAACAGAAGGAGAGAAGTAACCAATAGCATCCGTCTATTACAAATATTTAGAACTTTATTTTTAGGTCATGTAGCTTTAAGTAGAAAAAAATACAGGTCTTCTATCTTTATTTTCAGAATTTTTTTCCCCCACCAATAGTCCATTAAAATGTTGACTTGGGTCTTTAGTACCTAACTGCAAAGTAGAAACACTTTTTTAAAATAATAAGTAACTGGGGAAGTGCATTTAAGAGTCTCAAACATCACCATATGCCAGGAGGTTCTTTTCTACCCATGGGAATGACACATTTGCTAAAGGGCAGTAGATCAACAAATCCCCCAACTGCTAGAGAAAACTCCTAAAAATACATCTCCATAGAAGGGTAAATTCACTCCTCTGCTTTTCTCTGAACTGTGCTTTTCTCTTCCTGCCATGCTTAGAATTCTCTTCAAGTTTACTGCTGCTATGATCTTCTGTGCAACCCTATTTTGAGCTGTTGAGGACAGAATGCACTCTTAAGGTTCTACTGCAGGAAAAAGGGAGATTTAACAGCATAGTCAATATTGAGCTGGAATCAGAGCTGTTATGAGATACTGGGAGTTGGGAAAATAAGAAACCATGAAAGATATACTTAATTTCTGAAAGAGATATCAGAGCCTCTAAGATTTAATGTCTGAGACTAATACTGTATCCTCATAAACATAAATTATGATTTCCCTGGAGGAGTCCAGATACAGAAGAGCATGACAGGAAAAACCACAGTGAGGATATGATGCTGGTCGGTTATAGTATTTGTCCTTCCTGCTATATTATCTCAGACATAATTCTTATACATGATGAAAGCTGCATGAATCCTGATAGTCAACATGCAAACATGAAACAGGTTATATTTCTATTTTGGTAACTTTTCTATTGCTGTGAATAGACACTGTGACCAGGGCAACTTATAAAAGAAAGCATTTAATAGCTGGCTTTCTTTTTCTTTTATCTTTTTTCTTTCTTTCTTTTCTTTTTTCTTTTTTTTTTCTTTTTTGGTTTTCCAAGATATGGTTTCTCTCTTTTTAACACTGGCTGTCCTGGAACTCCCACCATAGAACAAGCTGGCCTCAAATTCACAGAGATCTGCCTGCCTCTGCCTCTCTAGTACTGGAATTAACAGCATCTGAAAATAGCTGGTTTTTTATAGCTTTTTATTTTATTTAAATTTTTCTTCTCTCATACAACTTATAGAATATATCCTGTTTCCCCTCCTCCCCTTCTTCCACCCCCAGTCCCTCCCATATCTCCCAGATCTACCCCTATCACCATCCCCTAACATTCTCCCCTTCTCCTCAGAAAAGAATTGTCCACCCAGGTTACAGCACAATGACGACATGGCATTGCAGGATGAACCAAGACCAGGAACCAAGCTCTACATCGGGGGTGGGCCAGACAGCCCAGCAAGAGAAAAAGATTTTCAAAGGTCGGTAAAATGGTCAGAGACACCCCCATTCCAGCCTGTAGGAGTTTTTCAAAAACACCAATCTAGATGGCCATGTCTTGATTTAGAGGAGCCTACAGGTTCCGTGTCTATGGCTTCAGTCTCTGTGGGCCTCTAACAGTGAATAGCCGGCTTTCTTAGGGTGAGTCTGAGACCATCATGACAGGTAGCATGGCAGCAGACAGGCAGGCATGAAGTTGGAGCAGTAGCTGAGAGATTATATCTGATCAACAAGCCGGAGGCAGAAAGAGAGCTGACTGAGAATGGCATGCTCTTCTGAAACCTCAAAGCTGACTCCCAGTGACACACCTCCTTCAATAAGGCAATACCTCCTCCAACAAGGTCAGAACCGTAATCCTTCCCAAACAATCTCACCAACTGTGGACCAAGCTCTCAAACATATAAGCCTTTGGAAATTATTCTTATTCAAACCATCACATTTCAAATCAGAATTCAAATTGTTCAAAAAGTATTCATGATTTAGAATGTGCTCTGTCCCCTTCCAACGATGAAATTCTCAAACCCAAGGGGTTCAGAATTAAGAAAGGAATTGAGTAAGCTAAGAGATGGCATCCACTCTGTTACATATGGCTAGCAAAAGCAGAGTTCAGACATGATTGTGTTTGCTATAAGAGAAATTTAAGACCCGGGAAGATTTTTCCATTGGGATTCCACATCACTATGGAGACAACATACTAATAATGAGAAAAGTAACGTGGAAAAGAAGTCCACAAATTTCTGGGAAAAAGGCATTCTAGGAAGGTGGAGCAGAAGCACAGGGGTTCTGAAGTAGCTTCCTACGCATGACTAGAGATTCCATGATAGATTGGCTTTGAAGTTTCAAAAGCCTATGCCACTCCCAGATTAGAGGAGTTCACGGTGGAACTTTAGGTGCACGAGCACTACAAGCCTCTGGGGAAACTTAGAGATTTTTGTTTTTATTAATTCAGCACTGAAAACCATTGGGAATAGATTCAATCAGGAATACACATGATCAGATTTGTCTCTTAAATTTTTGTTTTAATATATCGAGAAAGACCAGAGGAGAGGCCAGGATAGATACTGTTCTCTTCAGACAGACAAAAACCATTTGCCCTGTTACAATTCTCTTTACTATTTCAATGATGATTTACAGACAAATCTTTCTCTCTGTATAATAAGCTATGGTATGGTAGTGGTAAGGCCACCATAGTAGTAAAAATTTCCCAGTCAAATGTCAGCCATTGATAACACATTTAATAAACAAAATGGGTAGGTTTTGCTCCATGCCATCTGTAACAGCAGGCAGATGAAGAATGACTATGAAAGTGTAGTTGCACTTACCCATCTGGTGTCACACTCCCATTTCTAAAGCCAGCTCTGTGTCCCGGCTCCATTCTGTAGCCCTCGGTTCTCATCTCTAACCCTGAAAGAGAAATATGCCCATACTAGCATCTAGAAATAACTTTATCATGGGGTGGAAATTATGAGATCAGGAACATCTGTTCTAGATGGACACGCAAGCAGAGGTACACTGATCACAAATCTCCACAGCAATCTTTCTCTGAACTGGCTAGTGATACACTACTGGATTGTTTCCTTGACTTCTGAACTGCAGCTATTAAGGAACAGCCTAGCTTCAGGAAGAGTTCATAGAGTCATAATAAATCCTGATATCAATATAACAGTGGTATATTTTTCACACATGATTACAAATTTGCCATTTATATTAATGGAAACATAGAATATCTTCAGTCTTCTGGGGGCCGAAACCATTCAACTAATTCCAAGTAGGCACTTGAGAGCTAAGTAGGTCCACTTCCTACTTCTTTTTTCATTAAAAGGATAATTAAAGCATCTTTGCTCTTTAGTGATTGAACTCATGCTGGTCTTATCGGATGTGAGTAAAATAAAATCCACTATAAGAAAATGTATAGCTGTTGACTAAAACATTTTGACATTACTTATATGGAACTTTACTGGTCTAATTAAATTCCTGTGAATATGCAAAATGGATAGTCAACAACCCTTTTAATAAAAAAAAGCTGCAAATTGTGAGCTATGAATCTGATCACAGTAATAATATTAAATTGATCTTTCTTCTTCACAAAACCTATTTTTACACGACCCAATTCTAGACAGCATCCAAAATTTATGGCTCAATTTGATTTTGTTTAACTGTGGTCATTAAAAGGACCACAAATTTGCCATTAATCATTGATTATATTCAATCAACTTTCAAGGTGACTTATGTATTCTCACTGCTTGCTACATTATAATTCACCAAACAGGCTTCCTGGCATGAAACAGAACATTTCCATAAGTAGTCGGAGAGTTCAGTTCAAATTGTATTATTTATTGATTATACTTTCTAAAAACTTTTCACTTAAAGACACAGATTCTTTCTAACTTCAGATATGTTTAGATCCCATACCCTGGAGAGTGAAAGGCTCACCTATAAACAGACAACTTTGCTGACAGAACAGATAATTCTACAAATGACCCAGGGTTTTCTATTTGTTTGCCCCATTCTCTGTAAAGAACACTTAGAAGTTTCTACTCTAGCCTGGCACAATGCTCTCTCCCACCCATTTAGGGTGTACTAACATAAGAAACAGCCTAAAGGCAGTGCCCATGTGTCATTTCTCCACAAATTTCCTGCTGTCTATTCTGGGTTGACAGAAGACACTCTTCTCTGTAAAAGAGCTTTTTCTGTAGTCGGTGAGATCTCCTTCCCACAGGGCATTGGCTCACATGGAAAGCTAAGAACAATATCTTTCAGACGCTTATTTGGTGGTGGCTCTGAACACAGTGGAGGTTCAGCCGAGAGGACACCAAGATGTGAGACCGGAGAAGTGGAGGATGCACAGAGCCTCACTTCAAGTCAAGGGATAGTAAAGGAGTCAGCTGTGGAGGCATTCTTGTAGCAGCTGAACTCAACCCACCATGGCCCAATCTCTTTCCTCAAGGGAACAGCAGCAATTATCTGTAACAGAGTTGCCCCAGGTCATAACTCCCACCCTCCTACCCTTGGATATGTCTCATTTTTGGTACAAAATATTTCCCTAGGTCTTCTGATAACTGCAAGACATTTGTGATTGTGATTATTTTCTCTTCCTAGGATCTCCTTGACATGGAATTTTTATGTAGAAAGCTTGCATTTATTTATTCACATTTATTTATTGCTTTGCTTCTATATTTTCCTATGAGATAATTTACTCAGGTTTTTATCTCCTCTATACAGGTATAATGACAACTTTAGCTACCATTATGCTTATAGCATTTAATACAATGTTGTTCACATATAATGTCCAACTTCCTGGGCTATCTGTATGTTCTCCAAGTCAAAACAAACCACTTGCTCCTATCTATGATCTCCACACCTGAAGTAGTCACCGATTTACAACATAAACCTGAAGATACACACACACACACACACACACACACACACACACACACATATATATCCAAAATGGGTCACCCCGGAACATGACAATTTTGCATGAGGTTTATTTTGAGCTAGGAAAGCTGAGGAGTAGACAAAACAAACAAACAAACAAGCAAAAACCTCTCTGCCTTGTCCTTATTTTCTTAAAAGATAAACCCTGATTTGCACAGCTGTCCCTCCTCCACCTCTCTATTTGGGAGAACATTGAAGGTGCCACCAGAGGAACTTCTGCAACTCACTAGCCTGTATTTTCTATTATTTCAGCCACAAGAAGCCCAAGGAATTCTAATTTCTCTTCCTTTGCTTTGACTTTTCACTAAGAATAGTATTGTTCTTCTGTTAGAATAGTATGTTGTCCTCTGTTTTACCCCTCAGTGTTCCCCTGTTTATGTGTGATCATAGGCTGACAAAACTTCTACTTTCTAATCTTTTCTTTCTGTCTTTTTTATTGGCAGGTACTTAGCCAATGAATCTAAAAGGTAGAAATATAAAGCACCTGTTTTCCACCCAATGAACCTGAAATTGGTAAAGATAAAAATAATTGCTTTCCTCTCTTATATAACCATTTGTTTAGTTCATTATGGTTATTTGTTAATTTGACTTTATAGCTTTTAGGTTATAATTCTTATTTATCTTTATAGCCTGGATAATGCCAAATACTAACAAGTAATCCATAAGCATTTGTCTGATTGAAATTTCAATTTACTACTATCATTCTAATCTCTACTGAGAATCTTTGTAAATATTTAACATATGGAGGGTAGGAAAGTCAGTATTAACATGGGCTAAATTTTGCAGTTGGGAAGGGCTTTTCAAAGCCAGGGAACAACATTACAAACACAAGGTACTAAGATCTTTGCCTTTTAAGAAGCAGAACATGAAAGGGTTGGGTATGAGGCTAGGAGGCTTTGAAGAAGACAGGAGCTTGGCAGCCCTGACTACTTCAATTCCACATAAGCAATGCCATGAGCCATGATTCTGACACACTCATAGTTGTATCTGGAGTGAATGGATGTGTGGGTTGTAGTACCCAGGATTGGTTTATGGCCCCTAGGCCATCTGGCCAGATAAGGTAGGGGCCACTCCTGCCCTGCTTCTTTTCTTAGATTGGTTGCCCTCAAGTTGGAGTCCTTTTTCAGGTTATCTAAGCCCCATTTGGCAGGTACATCCTGGCTCCTGTTAATCTGCCATTTGGTTCAGGGAAGGGACTTTTGCAGTTTTTCCCAGGATCCAGGGTGGGGGTGGGTCCCTTTTGAGTCCTAAGGGCCCATGGTTCTTCCATGGTAGAAGCCCTTTCCCTCAAAAAGACTCATCCAGGTCTAAGATGAGTTTGTTGTTTAACCTGTGCTGCCTGTTGCTGAACCCAGTCCCGGGACCCTTGGTGGTGGCGGTGAGCTGGCCCAGACTCCGGAAGTCAGGAAAGCGGCAAAAGCAGACTTATCTATTCCAGGAAGAGGGACCCCTTTTAAACCCTCACCTGGTATCCCATTGGCTCCTGGACTGCAGGATGCTGTTGTGGCTCTTTCTCATTGGCTTGCCTCTCGCCATGTTATCTGTCTCTGAGCCCACCGGCAGGTTTTTAGATTGGCTTGAACAGAAAGATTTAGCCGCACATGCTTCAGTGTTGGGCAAATCCCTGGGCATGCCTGGGCACATCCGGGCATGTCCCGGGCGGAGCCTAAGTGGGAGCCCAGCCGCACATGCGCACACGTATGCGTGCTGTCTGGCAAGCTGCGTCAGCACACTGACAAGCAGCAGCGCATAGGCACTGTCTAGTGGTGGGCCTTGTTCCTGCCGCATGAGTTCAAGAGTTCACTGTGAAAGCCAAGTCTTCACCAGGAGTACTGCCAGCATAATATGCTTATCCTGTCTCTATTTTCATGTATACCACTCAGTGACATCTTTACTCCATAGAAAAATGTCTCAAATGCTGGCATTAAGTTAGACAGAGTCCACTACTACCTGAAAATGCTTATGAGGTAACTTTGCTAGCATTGTATTTAAGGCCAATGCTCAAACACTGCTTGCCAAAGAGACATAAGAAAAGCATGGTACATCTTCCTGGAACAGCATCAAAGTCACTTCCAAGAAAACATAACTGTATTCCTAATATTCAAACCAATAACTAAATTATATATATATATATATATACACACATATATATATACACATATGTATACACACACATACATACACACACAATTATGTATATGCATATATGTGTGTATATATTATATATGCATATATACATACACACACACACACATAATTGTAAAATCAGGTATGAGATTTTTAAGGCTATTTTGTTCAAATCTTCCCCATAGTCACCCAAAGAGAGTTACCATCAAGGGCTGAAAAGGAAGACTAATCCCTTTTGTTCCATGGACGGAGTGAAGCTTCCACACAAAAGTTGGCTCTCATGGAGCCTCACTTTCTACAGTACAAAATAATAGCCAGTGGGACATGTCCTACAGCTCTATCTAGCTGTTGTAATCAGTGTAGCAGATACAGCAAAAGACGGAAAATATCCATGCACTCACACGTACCACACATACCATCACCACCACAACCAACAACCACAATAATAAAATAACACATAAAATTGGACAGATGATTTGCTCATTGGTTAAAGATGCTTGCCACCAAACCCGATGACCTGAATTTGGCCTACTAAACCTACACAAGAAGAAGAGAAAATTCAACTCTCCCAAGTTGCCTTCAGACCTCCACGCATGTACTGTGACAGAAGCGTGCACGCACGCGCGCACACACACATATACACACACGCAAATAAATAAATAAGAGGGATAATTAATATGAAAAATAAACAACTTAAAACCTTTCCTTTTTCTATTATCATCTCTTGGAGTCTAATGGATGAAGCCAAGAAGAAAGTGGGCAGAAGAATCTGAAAATACACAAATAATAAGGATGGATGGAGGATGAAAAAGCAAGCAAAACCCACAGGGAATGCCTTGTTTTGAACTTAATGATTGCTACTTGTTTAACGCACACTTTCTATATAAGGTTCCTCCCCTTTGTGTGTGACTCAGGGTAAGACTATACTCAATTACTGTTATCGTCAATGCTGAGTTAACCGAAGAGCCAGCACTGTAAATGTGCTCAACAGTGTCTTACATTTAAAGCCTGGCTAATCATTTGCTTATGGGTCTTTTTTTTTAATCAAATAGGACTAGGGTGAATGCACTCCATTGCCATCTTTCAAGCTGCTCGTGTGGCTTTATCTTGTTACTTAAAGGAGATGAATGGGCAGAGGTAGCACAGTTGTGATTCTTCTCTCTGTAGCAAACAGCACTGGCAAACCTTCAAAAGACCGGTGAATCAATTACTTTCCCTCATCAATGGAGACAGAGAAGAAGGGGCTGGTCCAGGCAAGAGAGGCCAGAACCTTTCCCTTGAGGCTTCCTTGTTTCAAGACACTAGCTGATGCTGCATCTCTTTTTTATCCCATCTAGAGGCATACAGCCTTGCAAGATCCTTTTTTATTTATTTATTTTCTGTGAACATATCTTGAAAGAGCACAGACGAAAGAGAATGATACTGTCAAATAGCACAATACCTTGGAGTCAACAAAGGCAATTTCGAGAAGCATGAATATAGTAGTAGAATTTAGAGAGAGGCATATGAAGAAGATGAGGCGGCATCTGGAGTCTGAGGAGGGAGAGGCACTTTGACTAAACAGCAACGTGTAAGTGGGAAGCTGACAGATGATGAGGTGGGGATGTTATATAGAGGATCCTGGGCTGGGGGACCTGGCAGAGAGCACCTGTTCATTATGGCATCTTGTTGGAGCCTTGGGATTTATTTTCTTTACTGATAAACTGTATTGTTGTGAAAACCAAACCAATTAACATGTTTATTGAATACCTAGTACGCTGTCTGAGTAACCGGTGACAGATGGCCAATGAAGAGCAGAACTATGGTTTAATTTCCCTGACCTCCAACCATCATTACCATCGGGACCATCAACATGATCATAGGAGCAACTGCTGCCAAAATCTGGTTGTATGAGCGCATTTAAATCTGTGTCATAGGTTTTCAATGGTTTTTAGAATATGGTTCTTTCAAAAATAAAAGCTTTTAAAAATCGTCTAAATATAAACCATGTGACCCAGCTTTAGAGATTAAGCACTGAAAGTATATAATAAGAACAAGAGAACAGGAACACAAAATCTTCAAGCAATTCAGCACTGGCACCCAGGGTTTCTTCCACATTAAAACAGAACTAGACTTTCTATGTCGAGGAAGGTCCATCCTAGGTCACCTGGAAATAGCAACCCCTCCCTAGCTGAAGCACTGCCTGCATACCCCAGGAAATGTCAGCTCAAACTAAGCTGTGTCTATAGTTCTGACAGGGGAAGCAGGGAATGGTCAGAATTCCTCCGAGAGACCTCAACACTCCTCCATCATCACTCCACGGCTCTGCATCCCATGAGATATTTTCTCTTCTAAATTTTAGGGGGAAATTAATAATCAATGGATAGCAATTGACAACAGTAATAAACTAATTGATAATAAGAATAATTGATACTGGTAAAATCCAAATTGGCATACTAAATATAAATCACAGAGTGTTTTTCTGCCCTGATTAACTGTTGGTTCACTTTTAAATTGTCTGATAAGAAAGAGCTATGGAGTGCTCAGCATGTGCCCAACATGATCCTCAGGGCATAGATATAGAGGGCAAGAGTCCTTTGGTGTATGTAAGTGCTACTTGTTATCTCTGAATTTTTTTACAGAAGTTGGATGGAAATTATATAAGTAACCCCAAATCACACAGCTGAGAAGGAGCAGAGTGTGCCTCTGAGCTGAGATCAAGAGTTTGCGATGGCCATGGTGTGTGTGTGTGTGTGTGTGTGTGTGTGTGTGTGTGTGTGTGTGTTTGTGTGTAGTCTGGCGGGAAGGGTGATTCAGTAGGGGCCTTAAGACTCTGCTGATTTCTCTGAGGATCACCTTGACATTGAATAAATACACTGATTTCATTCTGTCGTCCTTATTCATATTGTATTACAAGGCAAATCTCCTTTGGGTGTTTCAGAATCATAACTAATAGTTTCACTCCCCACCCCATTCCCTTACAAAGATATTTTAAGATACTCAACTGTGAGTCTATATGCAAGACAGCCTTCTACGTTGGTTTAAGAAGTGTTCTGTTGATTAAAAACACATTGAACATTATGTTCGTTCAGAAAAAAAGTAACTTTCATAATCTGTTTCTAAGAGTTCTGACACAGCAGGGCACCGATCCAGAAGCCTCACAGTCTAATGAGCTATTGATCAGGGGAGAAAGAATGTCTGGTCGTGGACAGTAAGAAAAGTGTTTAGAAATCTCCCTTTGCCAATTAGGCTCTGTTTCCTGTTGGGAAGGTACTTAGTTCTTAGGTCATAGGTGGAAGACACAAAATGAGTTACTGTTGTTCATTTTCCCCTTCTGCCATGACCTAGAAAGAGAGACATGGGTGGGGAGTAGAATCGCATCAGAGGAAAAGAGCTGGTTGGAAATTGGAGCTACCCTTACAAAAGGGACATGGATGAGAGCCAGAGGAAGAGGGATGCCTGCTGACAACTGCCATTTCCACAAACATAAAGAAAGCAAAATGATATGTAATGTTGAGAAGCCAAGTAGTGCACTTGCATTATGAAACCACTACAGATTCCTTGCTTTGCTGAACTTCTGTAAATTAGAGGTTATTTAAAGATGGATTATAGCACCACCCAGGACTCGAGGGGAGTGAATGGGGTTTGGGATTCTGCAATCATGCTTTGAGAGCATGTGATGGGGAGGCCTTTGACAAATATGAGTCAATATATAATTGCAGATCAAGACTCCACTAGGGGCTAGTGAGGTGGTTCAGTGGGAAATCTGCTTATCACCATGCCTGAAGATCAGAATTCGATTCCCTGGAACCTATGAGGTGGAAGGAGAGAGCCTGCTCCTTCAACTTGTCCCCTGACCTCCACACATGAATTACAGAATGCAAACATTCTCTCTCTCTCTAAGTATGTACATAAAAATAAAATGTAATTAAAATATTGAATTATACAGTGTTGAATTGAGGCCAGTCAGACCCATGCTGTTATTTGTGTCTCAGCAATATTCTCGATGTATTAGCTATACCTTCTTTTATTGTTTTACTTTTATTCTGAAGAATAATTAACTCCTGCACAATGTATCTACATATTTATGTGTCCTGAGATGTGTGTAAAGTTGAGATGCCAAGCAAACTTGAACTCCAAAGCCCTGTCGGGAGGATTGAGATACAGTCAAGCTCTGCACAGCGCAGAGTCTGTTTTAGAGGAAAAAGCTATGGAATGGACATTGAGTGCTGTGTGCAGGCATTTATCACTGAAAGGTGCAAAACAAAGGAAAAGTGAGGAGACAGAATAAAACAATAAGATATTTTCGCAACACAAGGAAAGTTTTCAATATACTAAAGCACCTGAAAAGTGAAAGAATGGAGCAGACATAGGTACAATTTGCTGAGTTTTTCACTTCCCAGTTTTAAATCCACCATGAATACTATAATGAATTAGAGGGAAAATGATATAAAATGATACGAAGAAGCTAGAAGTCATGATTCAGTATAAAGTATAAATGGCAGAGGAAATTCCACCAGCATTATTTTTTTCTATCCATTACAGGGTATGAAATTGTATTTAAAAATTGTAGGTAATATCAGAGCAAACTAAACATAATCATCATTTCCTTTCCTTTCTCCACACAGACCATCTATAGTCCAATAATCTACCCACTTTTACCTTTGGGTATCCCCTGGCCTTGACCACTGCAAGTGTCCATCCTCTTTGAGCCCTAAGCCATCTGCCTTTGAGCAGCTCAGCTGCTGGGAACTCAAAGTTCAGTTCCAGTTGTCTGAGAGTTTAGCTGAACTAGGCAGGGAGCAATCTCCTCAAGAACCAGGGTAGAGAGACTGAAATCCACAGTGAAGGAGGAGACCCTGATCTGGCTGGTGTGCTAGCAGGCTTTGACACTGGCACAAGCCAGAGGGTAAATACAATGGAGTGTGAATTTCATTACCTTCCTGTGGGTTAGGCTCAATTCCATATCTTATCATTTACTTTCCCTAAATCCTCCCATCCTATTTAACTACTTGTTCAGTGAATTATACAGAATGTAGAGCAGCCACAGATATAATGACTTTGCCTCTTGGCCACTGTGAATGAAGGCCAGTAATCTTCCTTCTCAGCAGTATTAAAAAAAATAGCATCAAAGTAACAATCATCAAGGATTATTATAACTCTAGTAGCTTGCTTATAATGTATGTATGCCAAGGGCATGACCTACTACAATTTGTATCTACGTAAGTTTTTCTGAAGTATTATAGGTGATAGTTTTGAACTTATTTATATAGTAAGCTCTATTCTAAATCTTTCCATATTATAAATTTATTCTAATATGAAGCCTTATTGAGAGGGACTAATATGTTTGTTGCTGTTGTTTGCTTTTCATATTCCCAGGACGTATCATGATGCTTATTTCCATTTCCTCAGTACTGATTCATCAAGCAAGTAAGATTTTGTGGTACTCAGTGGTGTGCTTGACACTGAAGGCAAAGTAGAAGCGTATAGACAGTGAATGCTGCAGTACTGATGTTCAGACACGTGGTGGATGTCATTTTAGAGAAAGGAATGGCTGCTTGTACACAGAGTGGACGGGTGACTACATTAAGGGCACAGCGATAGGGCACCACTTATTTTCATCCTAAGGACACATTAGTACTCCATTCTGGAAGAAGGAGCTCTACGCACACACTGTTAATGCTTTGTTTTGAGCTAACCTTTACTCTGGAAGTCCTCTAAATGACCGGCTCAAGAGGAATGCATGACTCCATATAGCCTTGATCCTTGCAAACCCTCCCTGCTGCTACAGAGAAGTGACAGAGCAGAGACACCATAAATCTCAGAGATAAGACTGAATACTTGACCAGAGGGGCCTGACTAACCTTTAAAATGATTGAAATATCCCTGTCTCCTCCCTGTCTAATCTTCCGAGTAAAGATGAGATGGAAGACAGATCTTTTGGAAGATGACCCACTGTTCTCAGAGCACTGACTCGAAATAAAACACCACTTAAAGATAGAATTTTTTTTTCATGTGTGAAAGGAAGACAGGCTGCCAGTTACACTCTGGTCAGTTTGTAGCAGGGCAAAGACAATATGAGCTTGAACAGAAAGTTAACTTTAATGTGATTCATACAGTGTCATTCATCCAAACCATAAAGTGTGTGTGTGTGTGTGTGTGTGTGTGTGTGTGTGTGTTAGGTTTATCTCTCATTGGTATTACCAAATATCTGACAAAGTAAATCAAGAAAGAAGTCTTTTATTTCCACTCACAGCTTGAGAGGATGTGATTCGTCATTTCAGGGAAGGCATAGAGGTAGGGACAAGCTCCTACGTGTGGCAGCGAGAGTGTGAGGTGGTTAGTGTTAACATGTCCACAGTCACCAAGCAGACATGGAACAAGAACTATAACTTGACTAAAACTCTTGAGGTCTGTCCAGTAAGAATCCACTTCCTCTAAGAAGGTTTCACCAGCTAAAGGTTCTGCCACCTCCCAGGATAGAGCCCTGCAATCCAATTGTCCAAATGTAAGAGCTAGCAAACAAACCGTAGTGCTCTCTACTGACTTCCTTAGGGTCATGGTTGTCTCATAATGCAAAATGCATTAAGTCCAATTTCAAGACACCCCACAGACCAATTCCAATACTGTTCAATGTAATTTCTGAGAGTTAATAGACAATTTCATAAGTATGATCCACTATAACATTTTTAAAAGTACATATGTCCAATGAAAAGTGGCAAAGAATAAGCATTTCCATTCCTAAAAAGGGAAGATTGGGGGAAAGACAAGGAAAGGTTTGTATCAAAGGCTGACTGATTCAGTAGGGCAAAGACTAAACCCAGCATCCCTATGTCCAGCATCTGGGGCTTATGATAGTGCTATTTGTGCTACACTGACCTTGAGTGGCCCTGGCTTGGCAACTCCATTGCCTTTGGCATATGTGGCCTCCTTCAGACCACCCCATTCAGTTCCTGCTGCTCTCCTCAGAAAATCCCCCATGTTTCTTGAATTTCCAAGTCTAAGGTCTCCACTGAACTTAGGCATTGCTGTCATAAATTAACAAACATTCCACTTGGGAGCTCCAGGCAGGGAATCTTGATAAGAACAGGAGACAGACAATATCCCAGCAGTTTTAAGGTAGAGAGGACACCAAAAACTAAAAAAAAAAAAAAAAAAAATTGGCAAAAAGCTGGAATGATTCTTCCCATGTTGGCAATTCTATCCTTGCTGAAGGCAGGAGATGTCAGAAATGTTTAAGCTAAAATTTCTTGTTTCCTCCCTGGTCTTGGACAAGAGGTCTATTTTCTCATTATTTCCTTTCAACTGCATGAGCACCTCTATTTGAATGCTATATGTAAGGACATGATCCAGACTCTGAGGAACCTGGACATTTCCTGGTTGAGCCAATTAGAGTACCAGTTCATCCCCCTGGCCATGTCTCACCCCAGTCTCTGCAGTAAGTCCTACAAAAAACAAAAACCGTAGACTTGCAGTTTAATGATATCCCCTTTGCCTCTGTTCCTGCTGCATGAGAGAGTTCTGCCTCTTTCTCTTAAGTCCCACCTATGAGTTTATTTTAAACTCCTTTCTGCACTCATCCTCTATTGTCTGTGAATTTCATTCTTCTAGTTCTAGTTCAGGAGACCAGAACCCAGAGGCCACTGACTCCCTGGAAGTTTTCTGTGACTGAGCATCCAGCATCCTAACTCCCGAGTTAAAGCTCATCTAAGAAAAGGTGGGGGAAACCTCTGAAGGAATCAAAGATACACTTTTTTCCCCAATATTAATTTATCACGTATTGCCTCATTTAGGCAGGTTTCTGGAACCTTGGCAAAACTTCCCCAGTTCCTTCCCTCTGGATCCCACATTCCTGTGAAACCAGCACCACATTGATGATGCCAAGTTCTGATGCTTGCTTGGTCCTCTTCTACCACAGCTGAATTGTCATCTGAGAACCTGTCCACCTAAACATGGGGAAAATATTTCTCTAGGCAGCTCTATTGGAAAAGATGCCCTGAAGGCTCTCTTTGTTTGGGAACTCTCCTTTTAAATAAATTTGCAATTTTATGTGCTGGAGCCTTCCCTGTGTGAAGTCGTAAAAGCACCTTTCGTAATATCTGTGCAAAGCATGAGGTTTCTTCTTAATGGTGCCAATCTATTTAACATTACATCCACTTTGTCTAAACTCACTTTGTGTGCTATTTACAGCCTTAGGTCATTCTTTTCTCCCTGCCATACTGCATAAATGTCACACTTTTCTGTTGCACTTGCTCTCTGAATTAATACTAAAAACCTCACTAAGCATAGTGAGCAATAACTATGCTTGCATCACAACGGACCTGAAAACCTGATTCATAGAAGACAATCAATATGCAAATACATGAATACCCCATCATTACGAGGGGCCTCTTTTTCTGACAACCTTTCCCAGATGGAGTCTAGGAAATTTATCTGTGAGACAGTCTTATGCAACATATGTGATTTAAATTCAGAATCAAAATACCTCCTCATAGATGATCAGAAGCAGAGTTCAAGTTCAGACCGAGTTTGACTTCTATATGTTTCCTATCTTACTCCAAAATTAAGAATGTATTTATGAATAAAAGAAAAAGAATCAATGTTATTACCATAATTTCAGAAAGCTTGGTACAAGTCTAAAAAATAAGCGGTATTGTCTTTATGTAGTCTGCCACCTAACAGCTACATAGACACAGAAACACACACACACACACACACACACACACACACACACACACCATATTAAATAACTGAAGGGAGTTGTCCTTCAGAGATCCCCTGTCCAATTTGATTTTTTATGCTGAAGATATTAAAGTTCAAAATGAAATAATGATTTGCCTCAGACCCCCTAGATGGTGGTAGAATTCAATCTGGATCTCAGACTTTCTTACTCTAAACTTAAAATAAGCTCGCCTATCATTCAGACTTGTGGGAGGGGGATGCAGGGAGTGGCTATAAGCTTTTTCCTGAATCCCAAATCATGAATGTATGAAATAGCAATAGAATGGCTACAGTCCCACATCCTATTTGATTTTGAACAGTCCACTGATGCACATGGTTTGGGGACGTAGAATATTTGAACAGGTAGAAATACATACAACAAGGATAGTACAGAAACTGTCTTTCATTCTCACTCTACTTCAGTTCGCACTGTGATTAAGTAACTCATCATTTGAGACTGATTCAGCCAACCATCCAGCTGTCTAAAAATCTATATAAATAAAAAAAATTTAATAAAGGAATGTGGACTAAAGCAAAATAAGATGTGCAGATTAGATCACTGTAACAATTCCATCCAAAGTGGATTTTATAAACATATTTTTATGCTCATCTTTTTATAGATCCAATCAGCTCTACCTTCACAGGAATCAGGCAGAGATTCCATGGCAACCACAGCATCCTGCACAGACACACACATCAAATCAACGCGCTTAAATAACTTACTCACACCCACTTAAGTCTATTTGATTTCGATTTTGGATGTAAAAAATATTGGCAATGATTTCTTTGCCAATTAAGGGGCTCTGTTATAATAATATCGTGCCGGACTATAAACTGAATGATGGCGTGACCTACAAAGGCCAAACCTCTAAGCGAGGAACAAACAGTCCAGCCTACGTCAACATTCACTCCCTACCAACCGCTGCTTCGCAGTGCTTTTCAAAAGCGACTCTCACCTTGGTTGTGTGCTACTCAAACAGGGCCTGCACTGACAATAAAACAAAATTGACAGAACATGAGATCAGTGCTTTCTATCCAAAAAGTAAATGATTGTTTCAAAATGTTCAATCCTTTTCTCCATTTAAAATAATATGCCTTTGAAAACCAATTTCAGAAGACAAATCACTTGATTTGAGTAATTGTGCTAGAGTCATGTTTCAAGGGTAACCGTGGTTTACCCTTCTAAGGGTCATGAATATAGAATAAGTCCAAGCCAAACCAGCCATTTACACATAGTGAAATATCTATGTATTATTATAGGAATATAAGCTAGCAAAAGTTGCACATTGTTGATACTAGGGGTTTGTTAAGTTGACTAGTTACAATAAAATTGTATCTGGGTCTCATTTAAAATATGACTCTGCATACAATTCTATTCACTATCGACCTGATCATGAATCAGTTCAATATGATTTATAACATTTAACAGTTTGTAAAAGTTACTTGATAATATATAAGCAAATGGGCATGACATGGATAAATGCCAAAATCAGTTAGAGGCCTATCTGTACCGCGGGAGCCCAAATTACCCCCCAAAGTGACCGGCTTATACTAGGTTCTCAATGATTATTGGTTGAATAGACAAGAAGGCACTTTCTTAAGCAATATATGATAATATTATTCCCCATGCATGGAAGATTAACACTTAAATAAAGCCTGAAACAGGACACAGTGCAGATGGAGGGTTTGCCTAGGTAGCCCCACCTTGGAAAATGTGGCTGTCACTGCCATAATTGATGTGTTTGGACAGTAACAGTTCAGGAAGAAATCAGCTAATGTGGCAGTAGCACTGTAGCTAATCCTTTTCTTTACCTTTGGGCATTGGGCTCCAACTGCTGCAGGGAAGTCATCAATTTAGTGTGAGCAGAGATGGTGTAGCTAGGACAATAAAGACTGTAGAGATACCGCTGAGATCTAAGAATTTGGCCAAGGTTTGAAAATTAGGCTTCATTTAATTTAGTGTGGAAAATCGAGAGAGAGAGGGGGGGGATGACTTTAATACTATTTTCCTAATCTACTGGAGTCATGATAAAAATTTACTCTTAGTATCATTGAGCTTGGATCTATAGATCCACCTGCAGGGAGGATAGACAAAGTCTTCTACCTTCTTGCTCCTATGATACAAAAGCCCAGATGGATAAGACATTACTGATACAATTATCTTTTTAATGTCAGAGGTTAAAAGGGCAGGCTTAAGTGTTGCCATTTTATAAGAGATACACTTGAGATATAGAAATAAAGTTCATGAAGGTATTAAAGACTAGGTCAGGAATATAATCCCAAGTCTTGAGATTCAGAAATCATTTTAGAATGATAGTAGAATCAGATAGTAGAACCAGATAATAGAATCAGATTAGCTATTTTAATATAGAATTATGTACTGCTCCACCAAATAAGGTCTTTAAAATGTCATGCTATAATTTTATGTGTGTAATTTGGCAGAGATTCACTATAAAAAGTTCAGATAGAGTTCCAGCTTATGATTCTTTCTAAAGAAATGTGAAGTCATAGATGAATAGTAATTACCCTATATTGATAGTTCATACATGCTAATAGGTTAGCAAGAAAAGGACTGGAGACATAGCTAAGCAGTAGAGTGTTTGCTCCATGCTCAAGCATATCAAACCCATATGACCCTGGGCTTTATGCTTGGTACCTAAAAATTAATAATTGCACATATAAATGTAAATATAAATTTCCCAAATAGACTTCTATAAAATCTCTATATAAGTGAAAATTGTGTTTACATAAACAAAGAACATAAAAATTTTAACCTTTTCAATGGAAAGGTTAAAGGACAGATCCCTGACCAAAGGTTTAAACTAACCTCCTCAGTAATGACACAAATTGGTATCAGTGGCTTTTCTGAGAAGAACTGAGCACCATTTGTGTGGCCTTCTGTCAAAAATGTGTAACCAGGATTTAATCATGAAGAAAAATTATGTATCTCTACTACAAAATAATTGCTGTGTACCCTTCTAATAGGTCAGAACCACAAAAGAGGAAAAATAAGTCAGAAACTCTTACTAAAACAATATAACAACTAAATGCAACAAGCAACCTTGGCTCCTTGTTGACTATAAAGAAAAAGAAAAATATTAATGGGGTAATTGGTAGAATTTAACTATTGTACCTACATTAGTAGTATTATTTTAATGTCAATATATTGAAAACCACTTGAACAATATCTGAGAATTCAAATTATAATATTTTAGTCAATTTCTTTAAGTACGAAGTTATTTAAAAATGACATTCTGATGGTAATAATCCTTAACTATGTAGATAAAATAGGGCTTTATTTTGTCCTGGAAAAATATATTTTATCGCCAGTTTAACAAAGAGATTATAAGATATAATGAGTTGATATATCCACTGGTGATATAAAAGATGACACATTACAGGTTTTTAAAAGGTCCCAGAACAACTAAAACAAACTAAAGCATACAAAATAAATTGCAAACACAGAGCACAAAAGAAGGGGCTATATTGGAGAACTAGTCCCCACACATTGGGTCACGAATCAGCAATCTTTAAATCCTTTTAGCTTGTTTGTTTTTTAAGATGACTTGGGAGTAAACCTTCACATCTCTACATTTATGTACAAATTGTCATATATTAGTTTATAACTAATAGACGATAATAGTGATTAATTTTATTCCATGTAAATGCACCTGAGATGATGAGAACAAAGTCACAGTTGGGGGTTTAATCCTTATCTTCTGTGGTTGATAGTAATTTCCACAGGGTCCCAAGTGACCCCTCAAAGTGACTTGTTTATTGTGGGCGAAGAGGCAGCATTGCTTGATTTCTGGAAACCATTGAGTAATGAAATTTTTAAAAAGATTAAATTATCAGTTTACACTGTAAAAATCTCTACAAAATAATATAAACACACTGCAAGTTAAAAATCACAATCCTTCTCATCTTATAAAGACGAACTCTTCTTTGCAAACAACTTGTTATTGATTCTATACTTTTATATTATTACAATGCCCCTCTCAACAGAATCTTACTCTGGGTGGGGGAGAAAGGGGATGAAGGTCTGCAGTGACTACTGAGCCACTTAATAATGTGACAAAACCTATGTGCAGATTGGAAGGCAAATTTACAAACATCTACTGAACTTTAACTACAGGAGTCTAGAATTCTTTTCATCCTGAGTCATGATTACAGATGCTCTAGCGCCCAATATTTAAAGCACTTGTAACTACTGATAAGTAGTATCATTCCGTAGTCTCTGAATTAGATGGCTGCAGCGGGGCTAGTCTCTCATATAGTCCACACACCCAGCAGTTGATAAGTTACTACCATGACCATACACACCCTAATCCTGATATTGTCATCGCTTTGTTTTCATTTTCAAACATTTAAGCTCAGAAACAAATTTCGTTCACCTAAGTATACAGATGGGCATGAGAATTCGATCATATTAGGTCTTACAATTCCTTTACTCCTTTATATTTGCTGAAAGGTCACCAATGAATTGCACTTAAAATTATCGTAATGAATCATAAGCCAACCGACAGTTAAGTAATAATAATTTTCAATAACACTGAATTGAAAACTATTTGTCTATTTTTCCTTTAATTCTCTTGCATTTCTTTTGTTTTATTTTTATTTTTTAAATTGTCATATATTCTTTATATATGGCGCTTGGGTTTCATACAGACAACTGCTGTTTGAAAAAAATGTCATAGAAAAGAAAATTTTTAATCAATACCTTGAAGTAACTTCCTTTTCAGCCAAGCACCTTGGTTCTGAAGGAAGAATGAAGCTTCCACCCTATAGCTCTGCACTGGGAAATAAATCCAGACAGTAAAGGCAAGAATATTTTGCAAAGTGTCAGAAGCTATATTATTAAAATTAGTGGAGTTCATTAAAACTGGGCAATCTCTCCCAGGTCAGTAAGGAGAATAAATTATGTATATGCATGTATACACACACATACATGCATATACATACATACATGTATATATGCATATTTAAATTGGAAATCAAGAAGTCAAGGATCTTAAAATGGATTCCCTTAAATATACCCATTTCTCAGATACTGTTCAGAGACTGGAATATTCCAAAATCACTTTGGATTTCAGTGTACATTAGATTTTTCACCAAGCTCATGAAATTTAAGCCACATAGGAGATGATCTTGATAGAGTTTCACCATAGTGAATATTTTTCCTTAAATTATGGGAAAATATATCAAAGTATCTTCAAAGAAGAATTAGTCCTTTCAGATATTCTGTAGGAGGTGGCTTCAAAAAGTCCATTACATTTGGAAATCTTTGCATAAGATGTCCCCTGTGAGAAGGATTTTGATCCATATTACCATACTGAAGACTCTGAAATACCTTGCAGTTAAACAATGTAACTTAAGAAATACATGTGCCTATGCAACTCCTCCTTTTTATGAATATCTTCCTGATCACTCTTCCAGAATTCCTGACCTATACTTTTATTTTATTGAGTAGAAACGTATATCATAGTTCCACAGCAATATCCTGACAGTGGTCAAGCCTTGATAGTTATCTAAGGAATTTATTAACCGATTTACCAAACCTTGTGTAAGGTTGACAGGAGACACCAATTAATTATAAATTGATTCTTGGAAAGTGTATCATAATGTCTGGCATTAAAACAAAAGCCATCAAGCTTATTGACTAAAAGCAGGTATAATATAGAAAGCAAGGACCAAAGCTACCTCCCACAGAGTCATTGAAAGCTCATACCCTGGCTTCTAGGGAACCCTGATGAGTACATTCTGAAGGATGAGTACATTCTGTAACAACCTTTAATGTACAGTCACTGCTACAAAATTACAGAGGATTAAGCCTCATGACAGCAGGGACAGATGCATAACCCTATGTCACATGCACTTGAAGGTCCTTTACTTGGGAGATTAAAAAAACCAAGTGTGCATCACCACTTTAATGTGATGCAGACCTAGAGGGTAAAGCTGACACTTCCTTGATGGTTACTCTGTGAAGAAGGACCTCAGGCCAGCTGCTTTATAACTAAACACACCCAAAGAAGGCTGCACCAGTAGCTAAAGTCTGATCATTCCATCTGCACTTTCTATTGCCAGCTGGGTAAACTGGAGGATTCCTTCACCTTAACAGAACCTCTGTTTTTCCATCTGTCTAAACCCCTACTACTTAAAGATGCCTGCAGATTATATGACCTATCTTTCTTAACTGTAGAAGAAAGATCCACCCATTTTAAAGAAGAGAATTTCAACGTTGTTTTTTTTTTTTTTTTTTTTTTTTTTTTTGGTAATAGATGCAAGAAAATATTGTTCTAGTAAACTTATCTTCCTTTAACTGATTTTATTCCCTAACTGGTCCTAATACTTTGCTTCAAAATACAACTTACAGACTTTTTCCCCTTTCAGAATCATAAGATAACAGAGGTTATTCTGCATTAGAGAAAGGTTAGCCTCTGAAACATTTTATTGGCTATTTTATCTTTGATGAAACACTGGAACAATGAAAACATCCCAGCATTTACTAGCTGTCAGTGACACATAGGAAGATTTTAGGGACTGAAAAACATTTCTGATTTTTCAAATCTGGATATCTATTTGGGCATATTTTATTGCTCATATCAA
This sequence comes from Cricetomys ansorgei, assembly GCA_026225945.1. Classification (NCBI taxonomy): domain Eukaryota; kingdom Metazoa; phylum Chordata; class Mammalia; order Rodentia; family Nesomyidae; genus Cricetomys; species Cricetomys ansorgei. The sequence continues at coordinate 5,543,596 of JAMJFZ010001390.1, forward strand.
AATATTATACAACTGGGAGAAGGGATTTTGTATTAACAGTAATGAACAATTATATAATCAAAATTAATAGAGAAAAATGTCCCCTTAGTTTTCAGTAGATAAAGAATGAGTTTAATTAACACAATGAAAGTACATCTCCCTCTGCTACCAATGACGAGAGAGAGAAGACAGAATTAGGTCATTGCTTCTTGCTGACAGCGCAGTAACAAGCAACATGGTGAAAGAACCTTATTTTACAAGATGAGTAAGTGCAATGTTTCCGGGATGACTTTCTGTCACTATTTTATTTGTTCCCTTCTAAGTGTATAAATCTCTACATGCAACACGTGTAAGGTGTAAATGTGGATATTATAGCATTTTTTAATACATGTTTGCATGAAGTCAAATATATTTCATCACTCATTCCAGAGGGAGAGCTCTTCCCTGACTTGGTATTTATTATACTCCTGCAGATCATTCCAAAATAGTATTCCAAGTATCATGTAATATTCTATTCATATAACCTTACATGCCAGTCAAAAATTCAATAGTAAGCACAGAATAAATTGTGAATTACAAGAAACATGTTTCCCATGATGTTGAGCCCAAAAAATTATTTACTAAAGGTAAAATGGAAGAGAAGGAATGGTGATTGTGTGGTGGACTCTGAGCTGCAAACACGATGGCATTAGGAAGCAAATTGGAAGATGGTTATGGAATAATTGCAGAGTTCACCAATAGTATTAGCACACCTTTAAAATGCTCTGAAGATACCCTAATCCCTCTGCTACCTGATAACAACAAAAGGTAGCCATTCATGAGCCAGAAGCAAGTCCTCATAAAACACCAAGTATTCTGGTCCACTCACCTTAGACATACCAGCATGCTGAGCATGAGAAACACATTTCTCAGGTTTATAAAACAACTAGTTCATTGCACTTTCAATAACAGTCTAAAGTAACTAAGGTAGATGTGTTCAGATCCTTCCTATTAGTGGTTTCCTCTGAGATCACTAAACTATTTTGACATCATTCTTTTCTGAGGGAATAGTTAATATAGAATAGTCGCCTATAGCCTAGTGCTTCCAAGGCGTATGTATTCATGGAGACAGTCTTCAACATACTACTGCAAAATAGCATCTGCTACATGCACAAATGACTATGCTTGCCATTTGTCTAGCTCTACTACATCCTGTATGTCCTATACCACAACTTCTAGAGACAGGATTATTAGCTCTTGCACATTTGTGTGCCCATAGTGATGCCTCCATTGTGCACACAAGTGACTGAATCATTTTTCTTGGTTGAACTGTCTGATAATTAATTAGGTGATATATTGATCAATACATTTAAAAATCACTTTTTTAAGAATTTTTTATGTAGCTATGTACACAATATATCTTGATCATATCCACCCCAGGAGATCACCCTCACACACATTCAATCATTCAATAGGTACAGACAATGCACCTTGACCAACTGGATACTGGTAAAAGGTTAAAAAGAACCAGTTCTTCACCTCCTAGACCATGCAGGCAGAAAAGAAATAGGCATGCATTCTTTGCAGGATATGATGATTGCTGAGGGAAGTACAAACAGAAAGAGTTTGAGGAACAGAGGGAAAACTCAGTGTTCCAGTCTCGCTCGGTCATCAGAGTCAGCTAGAGAGATTCTCCAGAGAATCTGATGCTTCAAGACTTTTCTGTTTTATGGTAACCTTTTCAGCTCACACTTGAGCATCCTCATTTGATCTTTAGAAGTAGTCTGTTCTTTTAGGAGAGCTTTTTGCAGTTCACTAGGAAGTGAGAAGCAGACCCATATGGCCTATGTCCCTTGCTCAGGGAAAGACAGGGTGCCTTGACTGGGAATTTCTATGAAATTTGCCATGCAGCATGTAATGAATTCTCAGAGTTAAATTACCAAAAGAAGAGAGATGAATGTTGCAAATGTAAAGTAACTGAAGGACATACTTCCAATGTCTGTGCCTTGCTCAAGTCTCAAACTAGCTATGCTTCCTAATGTCAAACATAAAAATGTCTTTCTGATTATATTATAACTATACAGAGTCTTTGTGTTACATGTAAAAGAAATTGGATTCACAGAGGACTCAACAAATAGGGTTATAATTTCCTCATTAAATCAGAAGTTCGAAGGTTCTTTTTAACCAGAGAATAATACAAGAGAAAGAATATTTTCGGGTTTCTTTTAAAAATATTCATATTGTTTTGTGAACTTTGTTCACATTGGTAGTGAACAAAGCAATACATTAGAAAATCTGGGTTCTTTCCATGGTGAGAAATCACAGCACCAGGGGCTTGTGGCAGCTGGTTTCATTGTGTCCCCATCAGGAAACAGAGGCGTGAACACTGGTGCACCACCACTCACTCTTTTTCACTCAGTCCAGGATTCAACATGGAACGGCAATGTCTCAGTCAAAGTGGGTCTTCTCACCTCAGGTAACCAAATCTAAAGAGTCCCGCACAGGCATTCACAGAGGTTTGTAATTCTAGATCCTTCCGAGTTAACAGTGTTATCTACAGCAGATGATCAACTTCATGGTAGCCAGATAACTACTCTAATTTCAGGACTCACAGCATACATGTATTCCAAGGAGAGATAAGGAAGTAATTCAGGTTGTTGACGCTATCTCTTTCCACCAAAAACACCAAACAAAACAAACAAAAACAACAACAAAAACCTTACTGGAAAGAGTGGGATGAGGGCTTCTGATTTCATTGATGCCTTGCGTCCATTTCTGCTGCTGTAACAAAACATACAATGTTGGGTAATTTGTAAATAACAGAAACTTATTTCTCACAATGTTATATATTAAGAAATCCAGGATCCTGGTACCAAGAGATTCATGTCAAACAATACTTTGCTTTCTGTTTCCAAGGTGGTGTCATGATGCTGTATCAGTATAAGGGGGAAAGGAAATAAATTGATGATGGCATAATTTCCTACAAATGAGTATGGAGTCCCTGTGACTTAACAACCTCCACAAATCCCTTTGTCATTACCTTGAGATACAAACTAAGTATATGGAATTTTAAAAGTAACCAATGGTTAAGCAATAGCAATCTAAAATGATAATTGCCACGCTTATGGGAATGGTGGCTTGGGTAAAACATATAGAGAGTAGTTTAGACAGGCTACCCAACGACGAGTACCAAACTGTTTTTACATCTTCCTCTTGTGAACGTTTAGTTAATATAAACCAGTCTCCTGTAGACTAGTCTTGGGTACATGAATGATAATAGGTGATAGACAGAAAGATCAAGGGACTAGAGTTAGGGATATAACTCTGTTGGCAGAATGCTTAGTTACCATGCATGAAATCTTGGGTTCAGTTGCCAGTACCACATGAAATTGGACATGATTGTGCATGTCTGTAATCCTAGCACTCAGAAGGCAGATGCAAGATGCTCAGAAGTTCAGGTCCAGTCTTAGGTAAATAGTGAGTTCAAGACAAGCCTGGGCCAATGCCACAAGCCAGTTCTCCTGAGATGGTTGCTCCACATTTCTCTTGACTTTCTTTCATCTCTAGGATACAACATGGCACCCACTAATGGCCCAAAGAAATGCCAGCCCAATTTTGTGGGTCTCTTCATTTCATACTGACTGACAAGTGATTACCTCCCATCAAGGGATTCAAATTCCAAAATTTATCTGTGTTTCTGTTTTTTCACTATGTTCTAAATTGATTTCTGCTGCTATAACAAATGTTACAATGAAAAAAATTTTTGATAGGTAAGATTTATTTGGCTTAAACGTTCAGGTCACTGTAGAAACGCAAGCAGGATCCTGGAGGAAGGAACCATAGAGGGATTCTCCTTTGCCTGCTCACTCTCTGGGTGGTTCACTTATGCTGTCAAGACCCACCTGCCCAGGAATTGTGCTGCCCACAGTGGGTTGATCCCTGCCACGTCAATCCACAGTCAAACAAGATAATTTTTCGCAGCCTGATCTGGGCAATGCCTCAACTGAAAATCCCTCAGATGACTCTAAGTTGTGACAAGTGGACAGCTGAAGCTATCTAGGACACACTCCCTCATTAGATGCAGACACAGTTGCGCACGCACACACACACACACACACACACACACACACACACACACTACCACCACCACCACCACCACCACCAAAAACCAAACACTTCCTTCAGCCATGCAGTTTACTAGGAAACTGACATCTGATTAATAAATACAATTGTGAAAAATCCCACACACACTAGAAATGTGTGGCATGCTTTTTGCTTCCCTGAGCTCTCTGCTGATACTCTACTGTATCTTATGAATGCCATCAGACACTGCTCATAAAGTGTTTCACCCTCCCTCATAAAGGAGAATAAAAATTAGACTGTGGAGATAATGCAGAGACAAAGAAAGCAGAATGAGTGGCCTTTTGAGATCTCCAACAGCCACCCTGAGTCCAATGGCACTAGCTTATCAGCTTCATGCTGGTATAAAGTACATGTTATAGTGCCCAACATCAAATAGGCAGACTTCTTCAGTATTGACACCTAAAATGATTTCAGTTGTCCTTTAGGTACAGCATTGCTCTATGCCTACAGACCTTTTGTCTCATGATTATTTTGAATGGTGTCCTGTCATCAACTATTCAATTCTTTTATGACAGTAATTGCTGTGATTATTGAATATAATTAAGATGTGTTCATTTAGTTTGCCCCTTCAGACCGTATACGGAGAGCAAACAAGATCAATCACTACAGTGCCTGGTGTGTTTGGTATATAACCCATGTCCTGAATCAGAGGAAATGAGACATGCCTCAGAGACTCTTCCACAACAGAAAGAGCTTTAGTATCTCATCGCAGACCTATGTAAGCAGATTTCTTAGCTATGTAAAGCAGCTATATTACTTAATCTCCTTAGGCTTCAATTTGTGTGTTTTCGCTGTTTGGGTAGGATTTCATGATTTCTGAAACTCGTTAGCCCCATGGTTTGTGAAGGAAGACTAGCAATGACAGCCCTCTGACTCAATTCATACATACGTTAGGCCCCAAATGCTGTGAATTGGTTGCAAGAATTTAAAAATTGATAGAGATGTCACAATAATATGTGTTAAATTTTTCATAGAAGAATGAATAAACAAAAACCAAGCAATCATACCCTCTTAGCTGTGGTACACAGATCCTTTACATGGGACCTGCCCTCTCCAGATTGCAATACTGACCTTCTTTTCTCAGGACTTCTGCTGTCTAGCTCCTGCTTTTGTTTCCTATGACAATACCAAATGTCAGGTTTTATGGGTTCCTTCTGCATGAAATAGTAAGCATGGTGATTTGAATGAGATGACCACATCTCAGGCCCTTGAGTTTTTGGTACCCAGTTGTTGGTGGTGTTTGGGATGTTTAGGTGGTGTGGCCCTTTGGAGGAAATATGACACTGGAGGAGGGGTCTCAAGAATTCAAAAGCTACTTCCATTTTTCTTTTGTGCTCTTTGCTTCTTACTTACAGCTTCAGATGTGAATGCTCAGCTGTTCCTGCCACAATTACTGCTGCCTATTGCCATGATTCCCTCCCATGTTAGACACTTAACCTCTGGAGCCATAAAGCCAAATAAATTTATGGTTGTTTGAATGAGAATGGTACCTATGCACTCAAAGGATTGAATGCTTGGTCACCAGGGAGTGGCACTAATTGAAAGGATTAGGAGGTATGGCCTTGTTCGAGGAAGTATGTCAGTAGAGGTGGGCTCCAGGGTTGCAAAAAGCACATGCCAAGTTCAGAGTCTCTCTTCCTGCTGCCTATTGATCTGGATGTAGAGCTCTCAGCTACTTCTTCAGCACCATGTCTGCACTCATGCTACCATGCTTCCTGTCATGATAATAATGGACTAAGCCAGCTCCAGTTAAATGCTTTCTTTTATAAGAGTTGCCATAGTCATGTGTCTCTTCCAGCAGTACAGCACTGAACAAAACTCTCCCTTCCATAAGTTGCTTTAGTCATAGTGTCTGATCACTGCAACAGAAAAGTAAGATAGCAAACCTCCAGATGGTCACCTGATCCTACTTAATTTTCTTCTTAACAATTATTATGACCTAGAATTCTTTTCCTTCTTTTTTTCCTTGTTCATATGTTCATTGAGCCCCGACAAGAATAAACGCTTTGTCCATGCGGAAACTTATTCTTGTTTACCAGGGCATATGGAGTACATATAATAGTGCTTGGCATTTGATATGCATCAAGCAGCTGTCTGTCCATTGATCTGTAGCCAACTTTAAGCACCTGCCACTTTGGATTTCATATTATTCTACTCAGGAAGAGAGCGCTTTCAGGAAGTATTGCACAAAGAGAAGAATAAAGTTAAGATAACACTAGGAATATATTTCCAAATAGTGGCATTGTCTTTTTCTCGATTATTAAAGAACATGGTGACTGGGTTACAGCTAGAAAATATAGATGTTAAAGATACTCCTAATCTCATCAACTGAGAGGTACTTCAAAGTGTCAATGGATCTCCATTCTAACACATATATATTATCTACTCCTATGTATACTCTTGGAAGAAACCCATATAATAAAGAATCCTTCCCACTCCCGTGTCTTCTCAGAGAAAAATGGGAGAACCCATGGGAGGAGGAAGGAAGCACACATCTGAGTGCTGAGGCAATCAGGTATTGTATGCATGGCTTCACATTTCTACAGGGGTAAGATTTTTGCAATTAAAGCTTGTTGTGAAGTAAATATTTGCCTCTGACTCTCTGACTACACCCAGCCCTAGGCAATGTGGTTTGGGCTTGTTATCCATGTGAGGTGATACTCTGCACAAACATGCTTTTCTATCCATCCCTCACAAGTCCCAAAGTCTTCAGTGAAGAGGCCATGAGAGACTCCACTTATATCGATGTCTCCAAATCAGCTTTGTCAACAGTAAAGTGATATTGCACTTCCTAGCTCCCTCAGTTGCTATGTCTCTTTGTCTCCATTCAGAATGTGGCAGAAAGGGTAGAAAGGGTTTTCCTTCAATTGCAGTTCTGATTAATGAAAAATAGTCAGTTCTGCAACCTGATTATATGGTTGAAATTCGTTTGTTTTATTTCTGGTCCATACTTGAGGTGTTTTGCTTCACAGCTTATTGGTTACTCCACTGATGAGTCCTGAACCCTCCATTAGATATTGGGGTGCCTACTTATTAAAACACACTATGTGTCTTGATGGCTCAGCAGTTGTAAGTCTGTGTAGAGAGGGGATGTGGTGCTTGTGTTCTCTTTTTTATTATGCCTATACAACCAACCATATATTATCCATTAAACCAATAGACTCTCACAATATAGCTCCACATAGTCATTTTCAATTATAGGTTTTTAATTAATCTCCTTACAACTATAATTTCACTACTGTTATATTTACTTTTAATTCTGCTCAAGCATTTGCTTGTATCTATAATAGAGTATTTGCTTATATCCACATATAGAATATTAGTAATTCATTCATTTATTGATTCTGGTCATGGCTACTGGCTTAGATCACAGTCATGTATGGATTAAAAACTTAAGTTTTCCATCATCTTAGAATGTGCTACAATGATCAGCAAGGAGCCAGGGACTACTTCTTCCTTCCATTATGGGAAAATGATAATGAGAACCCAAATCAGCTAGCAGTGAGGTCTCCCCTGACCTAGAATCTGGTCTCTCAGCGTGTCCACAGAGCATCAGTGTTCTATCCATTCCATCCCTCATTACACTTCATTATCACTTGTTGATGGCCTTGCTTCCCCCTGGACCATCAACTTGGTGAAGGCAGAGAATCTATCTACTTCTTAGGCAACCATTTGTTGTAGCTTCTACTAACATTAAATCATCCTTCTTTACAGACAAATAGTTGTATACTTAAAAGGCCCCACGGGCTCCAGCAGAAAAATTTGGATCTGACTAATGCATACACTGAAGTTGCAGGACACAAATTGCTGAGATCAGGCTATGACCTACTCTAAGCTACTCCTTATTATATAAAACTGGGTTTGTTTTGTTATGCTTTAGCATTTTGCTTTGCCTTAGGAGACCCCAGTTTATGAGCAGCTTTTAACTCTATTTTGAAGGAGAAGGGTGACTGCACCTAGAAACTGTGGCATTTATCAGGTACCACTCATCCAGTGCAGACTGGTAAATTATTATTCCTGGGAGGAGGAGAAGAGCTATGCTATAAATTTATCAGAGTGAAATAAAACTATAAGGGCGTGTGTATATTAAGACCATATATGGATAAGGAGGCCCAAGAACTTTTCAAACATGCCAGACCACAGAAAGGATGTAACTCACTTACCTAGGTAGCTTAAAGTGAGAGACACCAAAGCCTGTGATGGATTGGTCCCATAATATCCTTTGATATCTGGTGTGTACATCAAGGACTGACAAGTAGAAGATTTAACAATTGTCTCTTGAGCTTAGGTTCAGATGAGTCTATCGCTGTTGACATGGCCTACTTAATTGCTGGCTGGCTTACCAGTGGACCTGAATCCAGTACTTCCTGTTCTCTGACCCTGTTCAGCCTTTTATCATGCAGCTGAAGTCTGTATATTTGCTCTCAAACACTGACTCTAACAGTTTCCTCCTGTTATTGGTCTGGATCACTATCATAGCAATACAGACTTAGCCCACTTCTCAAACCTTCCTGACCCTGATGCATCCTCTTTAACTTGTATTCATCCTGCAACAGAGTAGATAGATGACAGATAGACAGATAGATAGATAGATAGATAGATAGATAGATAGATAGATAGACAGATAGATAGATAGATAGCGATATGTAGAGGAACATTTGATCCTTGATCTGGCAGCATGGTTGCTCTGGGAAAGAATCATCTTCAAGGCCTGCGTGATAGACAGTTGATCTCTGATCTGGCAGCATGGCTTCTCTAGGGTAAAAAGAATACCCTACAGGCTAACCCTGTCCTCTGTTTGTACTAATGCTAAATGAAAGGGATTTTAGTGTTCCCCCGACCCCACTCCAGGACTAACATACAGATGTGAGGAACACCTCATGTCTATCAGTTTGACCATTGCCTAGTGGCAGAAAGGTTGACTAGCCTGCCATTTGGGAAGTGAATTATAGGATTCTCTTCATTGATGCAAAATAAGGCTTTGTAACAAAAGGCAAAGGAGCACACGCCTTTAAATAAGCCAACTCAGAAGGGATTGGTGGCACTGGTCTTTAATCTTAGCCCTGAGGGTATAAAAGAAAACAGTCAGTAGTAGGTGAGTGGAGAGAAAGGAAGCAGAAAGAGAAACAAAGTAGAAGCAGAGACAGAAGCTGAATGAGAAGCCAGGGAGTCAGAAGCAGGAGACTGAGGAAGCAGGCATGTGGAAGAGGCTATGGAGAAGGTAGCTACTCAGAGTTCAGTTCAGTCTCTGAGGCTGAAGCCTTCTAGTCCAGTCTTGCATGTTGAAGATTATATCTCTTTCTTCCTTGAACCCTCATGAATAAAAATACTTTTACATGGATAGATGATAGATAGATGATAGATGATAGATAGATAGATAGATAGATAGATAGATAGATAGATAGATGATAGATAGATAGATAGATAGATAGATGATAGCTATAGATGATGATTGATAGCTAGCTAGCTAGATGATAGATAAATGATAGATAGAGGAAAATGATAGATAAATAGATGATGGATGATAGATTTACTATATGCTATAAGAGCTAAAATTAGTAAGATTGGAATAAAAATTCTTTAATTTACCTCTGCCAGTCTGCCAAGGTGGGTATATATTTGACAAATTGTTGTTACTGAAACCATGGAACCTTGTCAATTTATTGTTATTGTGGAAAGATACTAGTGTGTTCATCTATGGTTCTAATATAGCACATTCACAACAAAAATCAACATTCAAAAATCAGTATTTTTAGCATATACCAGTAATGATGGCACTCAGAAATAAATTAGGAAAGATACCCCATTCATAATAACCTCACAAATATTTAAAGATGAACCTAACCAAGGAGGTAAAAGACCTCTATAAAGAACACTTTAAAACACTGAAAAAAAATTGAAGAAGACACTAGACAGTGGAAAGACCGTCATGTTCTTGGATTCGCAGAATTAATGCTGTGAAGTTGGCTATATGACCAAAGTCATCGACAGATTCAATACAATCCCCACCAAAATTCCAGTGATAGTCTTTACAAAACAGTAACAACAAAAATAATCCTAAAATGTATATAGATGCATAAAGATTACAAAGATAGCAGAAATAATTCAAAGCAGAAAGAACAGAGAGAAATCATATTTTCTAATCTCAAGCTGTGCTGCAGAGTGATAAAGAAAGAGACAACAAGGAACTGGAACAAAACAAACATACAGACAGATGAGACATAATAAAGGCCCAGTGATCAGCACACAGAGCAGCCCACACTTATTTTTTACATTTTATGTTATTTTCACGACATTACAAAAATAACCTTACAAGTTAAAAGTAACTAATCTGAGTTAATACAAGAAATGGAAAATAGGGAAGCACAAAATGGCTCAGAACACGGGTACAGAGACCATAAACTCTGTCAACTGGGTAAATACAAAGGATGGGAAGGAGAGCAGGGTAAAAACTAATGAAGACTTTGGAAGCAGGAATTCTTAGCAGATCAGGTACCATGGGATCAATATTAAAATTCTCCTGGGAATCACCTTCCAATAATCTACATAAGTTGATATGATGGGACCCTTAGATGTTCAAGCCACAACCTCAACACAGTCTAAATACTCCACACCATGGTACCAGATAGAAAGACTCCATATTGATTTTCATATATACGCAACAATGTTGATCTGAAAACATGGAAAATGAGGATAAATATCAATTGAAAATCCTTATGACAAAATTACAAATGAAATGCTAACAAACAAGAATTTACAATGATATGTACTAAAGGGTTCATTCAAGCGATATGAATTAAATCAAGAGGTAAAAAATGATGGCAACAGATGCCAAAGTGTTTGTTTTATCATGCAACTGTGGTATAATGAGCAAAACTTCTCTGCCAACAATTCTCAAAAACTGATTATTTTTCTGTGATGAAAAGTGCTTAAACTAAATGCTGACTCACTAACAATACTGCTGTTAGACCAGAAATAAGATAAACGGCTCATTATCTCTAATATAATTTTACTATAAATTCCAAATAACACGGCACTAATACACAACAGAGAAAGCAAAGTGTGTAATCAGAAAGAAGGGAACAAAATCATCATCACCTTTCTTATTATCAGTCTACTTCCAAAACCTAGCTAAAGCTTACAGAAACATGTCATCAACAATAAATTGAACTGACGTGAGTTAATTAAAATAATTTTATGAAATCCAATGTCAGGAATATACATTAGTGCAATATTCTGGAAAGCAATTCAAAGTCATCTTTAAAATAGCCCCTGACAAACCATACATACAACCCACTACCATAATTTAGCCAGGAAAATAAATGAACTTATGTACTGATACAATGACTTGAACATGAATGTTTATTCATATTAGTAATATTCATAATAGCCTAAAAATCATAAGTAGTGTAACATCTTCTAACAAGGAAATAAATTAATAAAATGTGATGTGCACATATTTTGGAATATTATTTAACCGTGATAAAAAGAATTAATGAACTACAGAGGGACAACAAGAACTTCGGGGATGATGAAAGGTTTACTGCCTTGATCTCCCATTTATGATAGTAGCTTCATGAATCAACCAGCTGCCAAAACTCATCTAATTCAGACAGATGTGAGTTATGGTATAAATTATACATGAAGGCAATTATAATTTGAAAGATTCAATACAGGGCTAGAGAGATGGCTCAGCATTTAAGACTACTTGCTGCTCCTCCAGAGGATATCAGTTTGAATCCCAGCACCCATAAGGGTGGCACAGAACTACAAATGACTATAGCTCCAGAGGACCTAACACCCTTTTCTGGCCTCATAGATAGATAGAAATAGAGAGAGAGAGAGAGAGAAGAAAAAATAAAAAATACAAAAAATATCTTTAAATAGTAAAATAAGGTCTTCTAAATAAGTAAATCCAGAGACGGAGAAACAATTACATTGTAATATAGCCCTAAATTTAGCTGTCTAATTCTTCATCCCTGCTTCATAAAGTTGTATAAGCTGTCGCTTGCTTAGATGCTATGTTCCATTGCAGTAACTAATTAACAACATGTGAAAACATTGACATTTGTACAACACTGGTATAATAGACTCTACCAGTTAGCTCTCCATTTCCTCCAAATGGAAGGAGAAGGGAGACTAATAAAGAGAAAAGACCCTTTGCTGAGACGGCATTGCTCAGTTCAGGACCCTTTCCTCCTTGACTTTCTCTGATGGGATTTCTGGAAGACCTGTTGTTTCAGCTGAAAGAAATAAAATAATTTGACTGCAATGGGAGGTTTTGTTGGAACTCTGGTGAAAAATGTATAGGAACTATAAGTTACAACCAACAGACCTCTAAACGTCAGGATGACTCACTTAAACTTTATCCTCTAGGAGACAGAGTCCATGTCTGTCTTAAATCATGGAAATCAGTTCACAAAATTAATGTCCGGGCCAATGACTATGGTATCCATAGGCATAAAAAAGACTAAGTTTCACATTTAATAAAATTTTAGTGTATCATATGATTTTTATGTATTTACACTTTTTTGCTTCTTTGTTCTTTGTTTGTTTCCTTTTCTTGAAAATAGATTTTTTTTTTTCCTCACATAAAAAAATCCTGATTTTCCACCTTCTACTCCTCCCAGTTCCTGCCCATCTCTTCTCCCATCAGGATTCACTCCCTTTCTGTCTCTCTTTAGAAAACAGACTTCTAAGAGATAATAATAAAAGATAATAAGAAAAAAATCAAAATTCTAACACATTTGAGTTGGACAAAACAAATAAACAGAAGGAAAAGAGCCCAAGAGAAGGCACAAGAAACAGAGACCCATTCGTTCACACACTCCAGAATCCCATAAAACAAAAACAAAATCAAAAACACTAAACTGGAAACCACGATATATACCCAAAGGACCTGTAAGGTAAAAACAAAGAAAAATATAAACAACATAAAATAATAATAAGATAAACAATAAGATAAAATTTTAAAGGTTTCATCCTCAGGATAGCCTGATCCAGTGAGATGCCCATTTGCCTAAGTGAAAGGAATATTGTGTATCAATCGCATATCCACATTGTTAGGAAGGCTGCCCTCCTATCATCATATGTTTTGGGGACTCTATAATATGACATCTTTTTTTTTTCTTTTTTATTCTTTTGACAAGAAAGCTTAAGTGTATATGCCTAAATATACCTAATGTGAATTAAGGACCAGCATTCAATTGCTCTAGATTTTTGTTTTGTTTTTTTAAAAATTGATTTGGCGATATCATGCAGTATACAGTGCACAGTGATTATACTCACTCCTCCATCCCCACCCCCCACCCCATGAAAGGGGTGCTTCTTTTCAAATAGCAACTGAGAACACCAGGGAGAGACACCCTCTTGTCCACCCTGTGGACACCATCCACACATCCTTCAGTAGATACTGCAGCTAAATCCTTCCTCTCATGTTTTCTGAGTCATTCTTTAATTCTTACAAACTTCAAAACTTTGTGTCTGAAAATTTCTTAAGTACTTGCAGGTGTGTCATCTCATTTATGTTCTTAGAACGCGGGCCTCATTTGGGCATTGTTGACAGGTGGTTCTAAAAATAGCCAGAGGCTCAAGCAAAAGATGACTGGGATCCTACATTGATATATTTTGATGTATCAGAATCAAGTCATAGGTTCTGTTTGATCTACTTTATAAGTAGATGCTTTGATATTGTACTTTTTACCTCATTTCAAAAGGCATGCAGGAAGGGAAGTATGAAAGTTAGAATTTAATTCCCACATGTTTGACTTAATGGGTTACCTAGGTAACTCTATCAGCTTTCAATGGTCCTTAAAATTCACATTTTCACCTGGGAAGAGAAACGGATTATAGACATTTGGTGAGTTTAAAAAGGATGTCTCCTTAATACCCTGGCTAAAAGAGTCTATAATGATCTCTTGGTTTGGAGATTAACATAGTTTTATTTTTTGAATGAATACTTCATGCATCTATTGAACACATGGGACTATTTCAATATTCAGGACAAGATACCAGCTATTGAAATGGGTGGTCCACAGATACTTTCATTACTCATACCTTTTGTGATCTATAATTCTGCTATTATATATCCTATATGTGTATAAGTGTACATATGTAAACTATGCCCAGGGAAACAGGTAAGTTAACTATAGATCTCTACCTCTCCCTCCTCCACAAACACAGCCCCCCAGTTTTACCTCCCCTTAGCCCTGTAGCATAGCAGACCACCTTCTGTGGCTTGTCCTCCCCCAGCCCCCATCTTCAGAGGATCATACAGAACTTCCTTTCCAAACTTCCTTCCCCCACTCATCATTTTATCCCAACACCCAACTCCATCATCATTCCCTGAAAGTCTGCAGGCCACTATGGCAAGGAAAGCATATAGGCTAAGGGCAGATCCTCACCTCTCCCTCCTTGTCAATAAATTTAATTCCCATACTTCACCCAGCTCTGTGGCAGATCACCTGCTGTGGCCTCCCCTTCCCCCCCCGCCCCACCCCAATCTCCAGCATATCACACAGATCTTACCCTTCAACCTTGCTCCCTATTCATCCTATTATCTTGTCCCCCAACTTTAACAGGCATTCCCTGGGAAGCTGCAAGCCAGCTTATCACAGAGGCAAGCAGGAAAGTAAAGCAAGGACATAAGCTTCAGTTCTTCACTCTCCCTCTTTTTCCTCAAGCCCAATCCCCTCCAGTTTCATCCCCACCCGTGGAGAAGACTACCTGCTGTGGCCTTCTCTCTTTTCCCCCATTCCCAGGGAACTAAACAGATCATGGTGGAACATCCTGCTTTCCTCCCTCTTGTGGACTCCCTTAGCATCCCCTTCCATCTCATCCCCATTCTTAAGTATCAGTTCCCAATGTCTAGGAACATATTTTACCCAGAAACCCACAGCCACACCTATCAGAATCCAAGAAGAATTCTCAAGCAGGCAATACACAGTCACCACATCCTCCTAAGAACCAAGGAACAAAATGTGCACCCAACAAAGATAAGACCAGATATCAGCACCTAGAATTACAATCAGCCCAAACTCAGATGCACGGATGCCAGCATAAAAATACATCCAATATCAACCAGCACAATATGTTTTTACTAGAGCCCACCAACCTTACCATGGTAGGCGCTGAGAATTGCAACATAGCCAAGTTAAAAGACAAGATCTTAGAATAGCCTGTACGAATATGATAGTGGTCCTTAAAGAAGAAATAAATAAATTACTTAAAGAAATCTATAAAAACACAAACAATGAAAGTAAATTAATAAAACAGTTCAAGACCTGAAAGTGAAAATAGATTTAATAAGGAAAACTCAAACTCAAGAAAATATAGAAATAAAAAAATTATGAATTCAAACAGCACATCAGAGGAAAGCTTCAATAACAGAATAAACCAGATAGAAGAGAGAATTCCATACACTGAAGACACAATAAAAGAAATAAATACCTCAATCAAAGAAAATGTTAAATCTGAAAAATTCATGGCACAAAACATCTATGAAACCTGAGACACTACGAAGAGACTAAATCTAAGAATAATAGGTATAGAGGAAGGAGAAGAAACACAAGTCAAAGGCCCAGAAAATATTTTCAACAAAATCATAGAAGAAAAATTCCCTAGCCAAAAGAAGCAGATTCCCATCAAAGTGCAAGAAGCATACAGATCCCCAAATAGATCTGACCAGGAAAAAATTCCCCTTGGCATATAATAATCAAAACACTAAGTGTACAGAGCAAAGAAAGAATATTACTGCAAGGGACAAAGACCAAGTAACATGTAAAGTCAGACATTAGAATTACAGCTGACTTCTCAATGGATAGCCTAAAAACCAGAAGGGCCTGGACAGAGAGGCTGCAGGTGTTAAGAGACCACAAATGACAGTCCAGACTATTATACCCAGCAAAATTTTCAATCCTACAGATGGAGAAAATAAGACATTTGCATGACCCAAATTTAGGCAATATTTATTTGCAAAACCAGACTCTATCTTAAAATCTGGAAAGTGTATCCTTAGGGTACTTAGGGTCAGTGCACAGAATCTATATTCCAGAACTGGCTGAGGTTGTATCTCATGCTGGCAGCTGAACTTAGTACTGTAAGGGTCTCCCAGGTAGTGCTGGTTTTGAAGGCATGAAGGGTCTTAGGAAAGCAGCTGATACTTGGCACTGTGAGAGACCAGGACAGGCCATTGGTGAGGGTGCAGTCTCCATAGGACTTGAAGGCCTACATAGAAGGGATCATGTAAAGAGGCTTGGCACCATGAAGAAAGCCCAGGAGAAGATATAGGTGAAGGTGTAGCCTCAACGGCAGATAAGGTCTAGACTGAAGGGGTCATGTAAAGAAGTTAAAGCTTGGCACCATGATGAGAGCCCAGGAGAGGCTACTGATGAAAGTGCAGCTCAGTAGTAGCAAGGCAAGACCCCAGCTTTTCGAAGATACCAGTACCTTGGGTTGGCCACCAAGAACAGAGTGGAGTAGAGCTAGCCAGAGCCTGGAGGACAAGCTGTGGGTACTGCAGAGGGCAGAACCATAGAAGTGACCCAAACCCTTTGGAGGAGCCCAGAATATTGTGATTAAATTCCAAGTAATTGGATATTGATGTTTTTTCTGCTGTCCAAAGATATTGTAAAGAGCTTGATAGATGTTTGGTTTCATTTGGTCCTATGCATTAGCAGCATTCATGATTGTTCATCTTGTAGATGGTTTTTCTGGTTTAGTGGTAAATTTTGTTGTGTAGATAAAGCAATTTTTTTTTGGATTGGCAAATACAAAAAAGGTGGATTGTTGTGATGTTGGTTTCTCTCCCCAGGGTGCCCCACACGCGAACCACCTACCCGGTCTACCATGGTGGCTGGATCTCCTGCCCTTGCCGGTCAGAGCTTTACTCTTTGGCCAGGAGAGCAAAGCCTCGGATTTGAGTGGGAAAGCGCTCCAGGACCCAGGGTGGGAGTCGGCTGGAGAGAGTTGTCCACTCCCAGCCCTGAGAATACTGAGACACAAAGAAGGCCTCGGGAGTTGAATCTGGTAGACACGAAACTCAGTTTATTCATGGGGCTTTTCTCTGTTTAAATAACTTTCCCCAGAGAAGGTGGGGTCCTAGTACTCCGGGTAGGGACGCCTAACTAACATAGGGCAGGCACCAGAGACGGGAGAGAAAGGTCCATTCAACGGATCCAGGTGCAGTGGAGACAAGCATGTTCCTTCTGCTTCTGAGAAGCAGGCAACCCACAATATTCTGTCCAGGGCTTGAGAAGAGGAGCCCGCTGAGCGCTCTTTCCTCTCACCTTTGCAGGGAATGGAGGCACATTCCAGCGGGTTCAACTGCTTCTTCAGCCCAGATTGTAGAAGTTTATTTTTAGTTGTGCTTAAAATAATTGTTTTGTGCACTGTTGGGTGAGAGTCTTGGCATTTTTGTATTGTCTGCAGGTATTGGATTTATGCGAGGGATGTTTGATTGGCTATGATCTGCATGTGCTATCAGTAGAACACCAGAGATGTTCTGAATCAATAAAAAACATCTGAGCTCAGATGCTCAGGGTTCCACTGTCCACTATGGTATTTTCCATTACAGTAGTTCCCTCTGTTGAGGTCTGGAAGGGTTTGCACCAATGACTATGCCTCCCTGTCATCCTTGCTAAGACTCTATAGGAGCCTAACTACTACAAATGCCAATCAAAATGGGGCTCCATTTATAGTTGTTAGGCTGCTATGTTGTTCAGTAAGGAGACAAGGGGGCATTTTCATATGTCTGAACTCTGCCAGACCTCAGCTGAGGGTTCCACTGTCCAGTATGGGTCTGGCTAGGAGAGTGGCTCCCTCTGCTGAGGTCTGGCAGAGTTCACATATATGAAAATGTCTTCTTGCTTCCTTGCTGAAATACACAGCCTCCTAGCAACTACAGCTAGGTGGTCATGGTAGCCCCACTTGTAATCCTAGCATGCAAGAGGCAAAAATAGGGGATTCCCAGGGTGTGCTGGCTAGCCAGACTGTGCTTCTGGCAAGCTCTGCATTCAGATAAGAGGCCTGGCCTTGAGTTAGTTATATAGTGGAGAGTGATCAAGAAAGATACCTGACATTTTTAGTGACAGTTTGAGGACAATTTTAGTGTCTATGCATCAAGTCACAAAAATTACAGACTTTAAACAAAATAAACCAATGAAAATGACCTCATTATATTTAAAATTATTGATCTTCCAAAGAAGATGAAAGATCACGCATTAAACTCAAGGAGAACATTTATAACATATACATGTGACAACAGAGTCAATCTATGCTACACAAAGAACCCTCAGAAGTTAAAAATAGCAAGACATGCCAAGTATCCTATTAACATCATCACAACTGTGTGAATGTATATCAATGAATAAACCAGTGTTCTAAGTCATGAAATTGTTGCTAGAGAAAATATTTGAAGTTCTACAGCTAGTAAATTCCTCTTCAGAAAACTATAATGACCACATTTTTAAAAGGTCAACCATGACAGGAAATAGTATTTTTCCAAAATGCACAAACACAAAACCATGCGATTCTTACTGAATTTTCAAGCATTTCTTGGAGAAACCATGTCTGTCTCAGTAGAATCTGAAAGAGCTTTTCACATTTCTCCAATAATTAAGTTGTTGGAAGGTATTTTATGTGTTTTTCTGATGGTAAATGAAAATATTAAGACTTCTGCTTTAAAATTATTACATTAATGATATTCATGTCATGTATGTGTCACTTATTTATGACTGTATGCCAGATCATTAAGCCAAGTATGGTAAATTCTACATCCAGGTCCCTGCAAATACACAGATCAAACTCCTATGAAGCTAAGTCACCACTTGTTAATGGGATACCAAGTTATCTCCTCCATATTTGGCTCCTCCTATGAGACTGTGAGCCCACTGAGGGATGGGACTGCAACTCGAGTCACACCTTTGAGACAGTCAAATCAAATCAAGCGCACAGAAATTAGAATCACAAATAATTGCCTTATCAAAGCGAGATTTGACAATGAAAAATATGATGGCAGAAAGGGAAGGCTGGATTGCCTTGTTAACCGGAGAGATGAGGGAGGAAACACCCTGTTAGTAGGCAGTTCTCAAAACAAAAGGAAGTGGGTGACACTCTGCTCGGTACTTACCCAACTTGCCAGTCACGGGTCCTCTCCTCTGTCCTCCTCTGTCCTGATCAAGAGAGGAAGGGCCAGGGGCCAGCCATGTTACTCTGATAGAGGTTCCACTGAGCAGAAAGAGGACTTTCAATGGGGAAGGGGGTAGTCACATTTCAGGCTTTTTGACAAGTACAGGATGCATTCCCTAGTCAAAATACATTTGTTAATAACATTGTTAACTGTCTTAATGAAGACTTCCAAAGACAGTTCAGCATTTAAAGCCAGACAGACCCTAATCAGCTTCTGATCCTCTCCTACAGTGTGCCCTTAGGCAAGTAATTCCATCTCTTTGATCTCATCAACAATGAAATACAGATGGTAAATACCTAACTCACAGGGAGCTTCATTGTCTATCAAGAGCTATTCCAATGCTGGTGGGAGGTGGCGAGCCAGTCAAAACCACCTTCTCTTTCTTCTAATTTCTCCCTATATAACCTACTGTCCACAAGAAAAATATATGCGGTACACATTGTTGTTACATTTCCAGAAAGGAGTGCTCTTCGCCCTAGGCTATTGTTCTACTTAAGCCCTACCTCTTGGTGTCATGAAAGGCTAATTCAGTCAATTGTCTAGAGAGCAAGAGGGATTCATGAAGAAGGCACCATTCTGAAAATCTGGGACTCTCCAGATTATTCTGTTGTCATTACTTTTTATCCTTCCTCCCTGCAACCTTGTTCCAATGGCTTTTCCTTTTCTCTGGAAAATGTCACAGAAACATATGTCCCTTAAATGGCAAGAAGGTTATGAAGGATAATCCAAGCAGGAAAAGAAATTAGAAAGATCCTTGCCTGGTTGCCTTGCCTCTGAAACAAATGAAGTGGGAATCAAGATCTCTTGCTTTGGCACGCAAAGTTTAGAGAACTGGAATCTACTGTGCTTGCTTTTAATTGCTCCTTAATTGCATACGAAATTACAACACATTAAATCACACTAGAGGCATGCAGGCAGAATGACTTCATCTAAGTGAAGTCATATTTTGCTTTTCAAGTTGGTCATTAAGCCTCTTAAAAACCAGAAGGTGACTGACACAATTGTTTTGTTGAAGTGAACTCTGGAAAAGTTCCCAAGGAGGTAGATCTCACCTACAGCTGGATGTCATAAGAAAAAAGAAAAAAAAATGGTCAAATATCTATTCCATTTTGACTGTAGTGCAAAACACCAACTTTGTTGTAAAGGAACTAATGTAAGAGTAATTGTAGATGCAAATCAAATTTCAAGACTCGCGCAGAAGCAGCTTTGTGTAGTGGAACTAGTACAGCCTTGGGGAGTAGGAAGGATTGAATTTGAACTCCAATTTTATTTTCAGTTTTCTCGTTGAGGGACTTCGGGTAAAAATAGTCTTTGCATAAAATTGAACTGAGAACATAGAGCTTGTAGAGAATGAGTATTTCATGGGTAGAGGCACAGCAGTATATCAAAGGATATGACCAGCTGTGCTTGAACCAGTTTTATCTTTGCAAGATGACTAGTAGTATAATTTTTCTTAATTTGACCTTTAGTTTACTTTTTTTTTCATTCATAAATAAGACCATTAATGCCATCTATTCTATAGAATCTCTGTGAGAATTAATGGAACAAACGTACAAAAAACCTGTAGCATCTAGGGAGCACTTATTATTAGTCTTTTGCTGTTGTACAAAATGCCTGACATTGGAAACTTAGGGTCTTTCTCCACATGTTTCTATAAGTGTATCCATCAGGACAAAAGTTTCATGGGAATATATACAATTTTGAGAATCTTTAAATAAATGTTTCCTCCAAAGGCATTTCCTTAACAGTCTGCACAAATATCATGAATTGTCACTTTAATTGGAGCCACTGGGTCCTCTATTAGAATAAAAATAGCATCATCTAGAAAGGTTGCCTTATGGTCTTACTCCTACATTGTGAGATTATCAGCCTCTGTATATTAAGCTTATCGATACAAATCCAACTGGTGAAAAAGCCCACGAATTTAGATAAATCCTTGGACAAGTAATCTTTGAGGAGATAATAGGAAAGAATAGATGATAAATGGGTTAGGAGAAATCCAGCTTAAAGTTTAGAGGGGAGCAGAGTGGGGTGACCCATATACCACCTTGAGGAATTGGGGTGCTATCCAACACATGTGGATGAGACTTTGTTTCCTTTGACCAACTTCTTCCTGCTTCTCCCAACCTCCCTGTATGCCATTTAAAAAATTGCCTTATTTTTATTTGATATGTATGGCTGTTTTGCCTTTGAATTTATGTTTGATTACCACATGCATGTCTCATGTCTAAGGAGGCCAGAAGAAGGAATCAGATCCCCTGGAACTGGAGTTACAGGAGGTTGTGAGGCCCCACATGGGTGCTGGGAATCTAGCCCAGGTCCTCTGCCAGAGCAGCAAGTGCTCCTACCCACTGAGCCATCTCCCAGTTCCACGTAGGCCACCTTTCTACCTTATCTATAGTGGACAATGCTGCAGTAGATACAGAGGTCTATATCCTTCATATACCTTTCCCCTCCTTTAAAATTATACCAAGAAATTAAATTGATGAACCGCAGCTTAGCTCTCTCTTAGGCTTTGGGAGAAACTCCATCTTGTTTTTCATCATGGCTCTCCCAATTTACATTCCCATCAACACCATAGCAGCAGCGTTCCATCTTCTCCATGTCCTTGTCAAATTTGGCACCCTTAACACTTTTTTTTTTCAATCTCAAGCATTCCAGCAGGTGTGAGGCAATTGTGGTTTGGATTTGTATTTCCCTGGTGACTAGTGAGTCATGTTGAACATAAAAACAATAATTTTAATGATTTGTTGAATTTCAGATATATTCTAAGCACTTTACATTTTGATTTCATCCTAGGAGGAGCAATTGCTTTCATGGTGGAGAAAACTATGGCAAAGAGAAATTCAGGTTTTCCAAGTTCACACAGGAAGCAAGTGGAAGAGCCTGAATTGCAAACCAGGTGTTCTGACCCCTTTATTACTGTGCTACACTTCTTTGATAATACATTCTGAAACAAGCCACAGTCCATTTTCTTGAATATTATTCACACTGCTTCCACTTTTATGATTTGAAATGCATTTTAGCTAGGTCTCATCTTGCAAAAGTGCCCTAGTACACAGTTAGTAGTCTCATCTCTGGTCATGGCATTGAGTATGTTAATCATGGGCAGTTTTCACAAGACTCCAGTATATCCAGATAAAAATGGGAGAAGAACCCAATGCTTTTATTAATTTTTCTTAACTACCAATTATGTGCTTGACTTTTTTCTTACTGACTTGATTTTTCAACCAATTTTTTTTTTTTAATAATTAGCCATATTGTTGTTAAATACCTCCAGCTTTGCGGAGACCACATGCACAGGGGCTTCCTGTACTATTGTTTCTTAGGGTTCAAGATAACATTATCTTTTGATTTCCCCTAAAATATCCAAGCCTGGTATGTTACTGAAATAGACACTAATAAACTCTATATTATATTAGAATATACTAGAGTTTAAGAATAATATAGTATAATAGTAACTCTATAATTCTATATTAGATACTCTATCTATCTATCATTTGATCCAATATTACTATGAAAAAATCATAAGCCTATCTGGAAGATTTGTGTTTTTCAAGTAATCTGTTTTTTAAAAATAAATTGCATTTACCGTTTGGTGCTGATAAAATTTTCATAGAGAAAGTAGAAAGGAAGGCATAAAATGTATTTGATGCCTTAAGTTATACAATGAAAACCAGGTCAAAATAAGGCAAATAATTAACTAGAATGAGTTAAGTATTTGTTATAGGTCAAGAACTGATCCAGTAGAAACTTTAAAGCATTAATCTTATGAAATTATCTCATCAGCCTGACAGAGGAGGTAGTATCCAATAACCACCTTGTTAGCTTAGAATCATCACATGAATTGTTCAATTTTACAAAAAATGTTAATCGGGAACTGAGGCATGTAACAACTAAATGACTTTCCCCTGATCAGATAGTCATACGGTACTTACGGAAAGGCCAGAACCTAAAGTACCTATGTGTGGCTTAAGAGTGAAAGCTCTGAGTCTACGTTATACACTTCTATAATTATTTGTATGATGGTTGTGGAAATTCTCCATATTTCAGATCCTTCCTCATTGACTCTGTGTTTTCTTATGATTAAGCCAATTATGATATTAAATGTTGGTCCCTTCCTGGAAGGGAAAAATAAAGTAATGTGTGGTACCTAAATAAATCTTACCCCTTGAAGGTGGCATAGTATAAACTCTGTGTGTTATTGCTGGTTCCTCTACTTCCTCTGGGTCCACATTATTAAACTCATACTACAATCTCGATGCAAGGTTAAATCAAAGTAACTAACAGTCTTTTTTCTGTTAGTCCTGATCCTCATTTTTCCCTCTTAATGAAAATTGCCCATATATTGTTAACACGTAAGCATGTTTAACTAAATCAATATGCATTTCGTGTGTACAGGCCAATCTTGCCATTGACAATACAGGAGACTTTTTCTATTTTACTATTTTTTTTTTACTCTAAAATCTAAAGCAGTGATACTCAGGTGCTGGTAGTGTAGTGTTGCTTGTTTAATCTGTAATCCTCCTGAGTATAATTTTATTTAAATAATGGTACTTGGGTCCTTTGGCTCTGGAAGACTGAGTTTATGCTATTGTTGAGTATAATTGCTGCTCTGATGATCATGATTGAAAATTTTTTTAATAACTCCTTTATTTCTTATATTTTTATTTAATTTTTGAAATCTGCTCATGTTTATTACTAAACTTTTAGAAATATGAATAGGCCAAAGGAAAACATATATAATTTGTAACCTGAGATAACTATTGAAGACTGACATGTGAGCCTTGGAGAACGTTTCTGGGCAAACTCAACTGTGTCTTCCTGCAAGGACTCTGATCCATCTCAGATGTGCTTTTCTGAAACCTAGAACCTAGAAAGCTTCATGGCTCTATCCCTTGAAAGCTGGGATGTGTGGGTAGGAATGCACATTAGATGTCGTAGGTAGAAGAAAGCAAAACGAAATTGTGGTGACACCCGGAGAGACCTGTAGAAGACACTGTTGATTCTTTTTGAACAGCAGTAGTGGAGAGTTAGTGCCTGGCCCATGCAAAGACTCATGTAGAGATGAGAAAAGTGGTACCGTGGAGTGCCTGCCCCAACAATCCTGAGTGATGGGTGACTCGCATGCTTGTTATACTCAAGACCAGCTGCTATTTTGTTCACCGTGTGATCTGACACCATACTCCACAGAAAGCAATTTTGAAATCTGCTTATTTATAACAGGATGTTAGTTTTAAAATCTTATTAACCTAGCAAGAGTGGATTGTACTACTTCTAAGTAAATATCCTGACAAGTCAGGCAATTACTAACAGAAGTGACTGTGAGTGGAACATTCAAGAAAATAGATATCTCAGATTGCCGCTGATCTAATTAAATCTGAACACAATGATTATTCTGTGTTATTAGAGAATGCGAAACTGATCACTGGCTCACCCAGAGGCAAAAAGTAACATGACGATTGTTCATGATTTCTTGTAGTGCAGCGTCTATTGAAGGAAGCCTGTAGCACAGTGGCAGTTCAGTGATATTGTAAAGTACATGGAGCAGCCTGAGAAATTCTAACTATATAGAAAAATTTAAACATGTGATTCACAAACTCAGAGCATCTAATTCTTATTTAATATGCAACCATGGAACGAAGGGATTTTTATAACTGCCATAATAGTACAAGACCTATTTTCATCGATGAAGCCTCTCATCAGACCCAAAGTATGACCTTGTAGATTAATAAATTACAATATATGCTAAATTCTTTACCTACAAATTGTACTACATAAGACTAGGTATCTGTATAGCAGTTCCACAAGAAGACTAAAAATGGAAATATCATATGACCCAACTATAACACTTGTTTTAGTTAGGGTTTCTATTGCTGTGACAAAACACCATCAACAAAAGCAACCTCAAGGGAAAGGGGTTTATTTCATCTTAACTACTGTTCCATTTACATATTCCATCGCAGAGGGAAATCAGGGTAGGCACTCAAGATGATAATCTGAGGTAGGCCTGATATCCTGCTTACTGGATTGTTCATCATGGCTTACTCAGCCTGCTTTTTATTTTCCCTTGGACAGGAAAGTCTTCATTTAGCTTACACTTCCATGTCATTGTTTATTATCATAGGAGGTTAGGACAGGAACTCAAACAAGGCAGGAACCTGGAGGCAGGAGCTGATGCAGAGGCCATGGAAGGGTGTAGCTTACTATCTTGCATTGAATGACTTGCTCAACCTGCTTTTTTGTAGAATCTAGGACCACCAGCCCAGGATGTCATTACCCACAATGGGCTGGGCCTTCCTCCATCAATCACTAATTAAGAAAATGCCCTAAAGAAAATTGCCTACACCCTGATCTTATGGAGGCATTTGGGGGGGGGGTGTTGTTTTGTTTTGTTGTTTGGGTTTTGTTTTGTTTTGTTTTGAGACAGGGATTCTCTGTTGTAGCTCTGGTTGACCTGAACTCACTCTATAGATGAGGCTGGCCTCAAACTCATGCCTGCCTTTGCCTCCCAAGTGCTGGGATTAAAGCTGTGTGCCACCACTGCCCAGATTGGAGGCATTTTCTTAATTGAGGGTCCTTACTCTCAGATGACTTTAGGGTATGTCAAGTTGATGTAAAACAATCTAGCACAAATGACCTCTTGTCAATTTGACACACAAACAATATATCACCATTAAGCCATAACCTTTCCTTTCTTGTTCATCCCCAATATCCTGCTCTACTCATAGATTGGTGACTAGCCCATTCTTCATCATAGAGGCTTTATCTGGCAGTTGATGGGAGCAGATATAGAGAGTCCCAGAGCCAACCATTATGCAGAGCTCCAGGAACAGAAGAGGAGGAGGACCAGAGGAGTAAAGGACACCAGAAGAACATGCCCCACAGAGTCAATTGAACAGCAGTCTTGAGGGCTCATAGAGCCTGAAGCAAACACATTAAGAGTTTAGTTGCCTTAAAATATCTAGTCTCTTTCTAAAAATCTACAGTATCTTTTAAAAGTTCAAAGTCCTTTAGCTGTGGGCTTCTATGAAAATAAAAATTAAGTTAAATATTTTCTTCAAGAGGAAAGAACCAGGGCATAGTCACAATCTAAACAAAGCAAAACCAAATTCCATGTCTAATTCTCTGGGATTCACTCATGATCTTCTGGGTTCTTCCAAGGGTCTTGGGCAACTTCTCCATCTCTGCCTTCTGCAGAACCACAGCTTGTCTTCTAAGCTTGGGCAGACTCTACTCCACTGCTGTTGCTATTCTTAGTGGTCATCTCATGGTACTGGCATCTCAAAAACTACTGGGATCCCTTACTGCAATTGGGCTACACTTTTACCAACAGTCTCTCCTAGGGTTTATTCATGGTGTCAAGTCTCAACTTCTCTGTGAGACCCCTTTAATTCTGTGTCTTCAACTGGTACTATGATTGCATCAATGGCCTCTAAGAGTGCCAAGCCTTCACTGCTCTCCATGACCTTCAAACCAGTACTACCTGGATGACTCTTACATAACCAAGTTATGGCTGCCAGGGAGGGGTACAACCCTAGAACCTCTGCAACACAGCTTCTGTGTGCTGCCTCTCAGGAAATACTTCCCAAAAAGATTTTGCCTCAATAATGCTAGTTTCTTCTTCTTTATTTTAAAATTTATTTTTTTTCTTTTCTTGAAAACAGTCTTTTTTCATACCATATATACCAATTATAGATTCCCTCACTCTACTCCTCCCAATATCTCCCCACTACCCCTCTTATCCACATCCATTTTCTTTCTGTCTCTCATAAGAAAGTACTTCTAAGAGATGACAACCAAACATAAAAAAATCAAATATACTATAATAAAACAAAAACCATCACATCAAAATTGGACAAGGCAAACAACAGAAGAAAAAGACCCAAGAGAAGGCATAAGAATCAAAGTTCCCCTCCTTCACACACTCAGGAGTCTCACAAAAACTCTAAATTGAAAGCCGTAAAATATATGCTATGCAGAGAACCTGGTGCAGACCTGTGCAGGCCCTGTGCATCCTGATTCAGTCTCTGTGAGTTCATATGAGCTTTGCTCATTTGATTTAAGGTCTCCTTTACCTCTTGTATTCTTTCTGCCTCCTCTTTATGAGGTTCCTTGAGCTCTGAAGAGAGGGATTTGATGGGGTCATCCCATTTATTGCCGAGTGCTTTAAGATACCTCTCTTTCTCCCTCTGTCTCTGTCTCTGTCTCTGTTTATGTCTCTCTCTCTGTCTGTCTGTCTCTCTGTCTGTCTGTCTCTCTCTCTCTGTGTGTGTGTGTCTGTGTGTGTGTTTGTAATGTCTGACTGTGGGTCTCTATATTTGTTCCCATATCTTGGCAGGGAAGTTTCTCTGATGATGGCTGAATAAGGCACTCATCTATGAGTGAGGGAGAATATCATTAAGAGTCATTTTATCAGTACTTTTTAAAAGACCAGTAATATTTGATGTAACCTTAAGTCTCTGGGCTATCTAGTATCTGGTTCTTGATCACCCAAGCAACAGCAGGTATGGGTTCCATTTTATGGAGTGGGCCTCAAGTCAAATTAGTCATTGGTTGGTTATTCCCATAAGCTTTGTGCCATCATTGCCCTAACATACTTTTCAGGCAAGACAGTATTGTAGATTAAAGGTTTTGTTCAGCCTGCTTTCTTATACCATTCAGGAGCACATGCCCCCAAATGCTACCAACCACACTGACCTGGGCCCTCCTCCATCAACTAATAATCAAGAAAATGTCCTCATAGTCTTGTATACTATAGGCAATATGATGGAAGCATTTTCTCAATCGAGGTTCCTCTTCCCAGATAACTGTAGCTTCTGTCAAGTTGAGGAAAACTCAACTAGGACACTACTTCTCAGTACATGCCCCGAGGACTCTAAGGCAATATGACTCAAATGTATCTTCACTTCCATATTTATTGTATCACTATTCACAACAACTAAATCATGGGATCAGCCGGATGTCCATCAGCAGATGAATAGATAAAGCACATGGGTACATTTATACAGCCATCTATAAAGTGGAATGCAATCATTTTATTTTCTGGAAAATAGGTTCAATTAGCAAGCATCACATTAATCCAAATGATGAAGCCAGATGAAGAGAGTTAAATATTGAGAGTTTAGTCTCATCTGTGTGTCCTAGAATTCTTTATAGATACATAAAACTCTTTGTGTGTACATATATGCATATAAGCATATATACAAAAAAATAATATTTATGACATAATGCAAAATGGAGACTAGAACAAGAGACGAGATAGCCAGGAAAGAAAAAGTTGGTAGAGACTAAAGGGAAGGAAAGAGAGAGAGATATATGAACATGATTAAAGTACATTAGCTACCATAGTAGTTCTCAACCTATGGGTCGTGACCCTTTGGGGGTTGAATGATCCTTTCACAGGGGTCTCCTAAGATCATCTGCATATCGGATATTAAATTACAATTCATAACAGTAGCAGAATTACAGCAATGAAATAATTTTATGATTGGGAGTCACCACAATATGAGGAACAACAGTCACAGCAATAGGAAGGTTAAGAACTACTAATCTATTGAATGGAAGTTGTCTATGAACCCCCAACACTTTGTATTACTATATGCTAATAAGAATGAAAAAGAATTCAAGTACTGATTAAGGAAGAATAAGATGGAATATTACAACAGAATCATTTACAATGATTTGGATAATTTCATGGATCTTAAACCTCTAGATGCTAAGTCTTCATTGTTGATAGAACCTTCTCTTCTCCGCTAAATGAACTGATTCTTGCAGATTATTTTGATCAATAATCATTGGCTCTTCACTTGGATGTGGAAGGAAGATCCAGAAGTGGAGAATTAAGTGTAATATTTGATAGACTATTTGAACATCAAAATACTGTAACTTTCTGCTAAGACGAGCCAAAAATTAGGCTCGAGGAGTATTCCAGTCCAGAAGCCAAAGAAAGTAGAGTTGGAAGTTTAGACTGGACTCCCTTTACTGATATGTATACTTATATCCCAAATTTTGAACTTAGTATTCCGGGAGGGGATGCCAATGATTATAGCTGATTGATTTATTGGTTGGCTAAAATCATTATTCATCTGTGGAGTGCAATAACTAAATGAAATAAGGACATAATATAAATAAATATAATAAATATATTTATAAATATATACTATAACATGAATTTTATATAGTATATTTAAGCACATTATTATAGCATATAAATATATTAAAATATAGATTATATAATAATAAATAAAATATATATATATTTAAACATACTGAATCGATGTGGTGAATCTACCATATAAACCCTTCGTCACTCACTCCTGACAAACCCTAAGAAATCCAAGAAAGCATTCTCTTCCTTACAACACTGGGGAAAACAAGGATGAGCAGAAAACCATCATCTGTGATGCACTTTGGATGGAGGTTAAGTGGTGCTTCCTTTCAATAGGCTACCCTCTAATAGTACATACAAGATCTTCTGGTGATACTTACTCACCAGATCCAAGAAACGAGAATTATAAATGGTTTACAGCAGTGTGTGTGTGAAAAATAAAGAATAAAATGGCTACCAAGGATCTTTGAAAACAAAGTGTCACTTACTAAGTGGAAGGTATTCACTAAAATTATGCAACAGGTTGGCCTAGTCCCTAAGAATAATGCAGATGATATTCCAGCCAGATTCTAGTTCATCTGTATGACAAAATACACACACACACACACACACACACACACACACACACACACACACAAATATGTAAAAAATGAAATGTGAAGGTGGGCAAAACTCTAACTGGTGCATTTATTGACCTGTTTGCAACAAATGAATGAATTATGGCTTTAGGACTCTATGCTGGCCTTTTTTGTAGGTCTGAGTATCCAATGGAGTATTTTTCTTACATTAAAGCTCAGGTAACCAGATGGCCATTTTCGCATCCTTATGTTATGAGGCCAACAGAATTACTAACTGTAATTATCAACAGAAATTTACTACTTTATAATGACAGTAAAGAGGACTTTCCAATTCAGTAGGGATTGTCATGTTTCTAAGTCCATTGTGAAACACTGATGTAAGCTCAAAGGAACTCCATCAAGATAGAGCACTAAGAGCTCAAGTACCAGAACACTGTAGCCTTCACTCATCTGCCCCCAGGTGAAAAATTCAACCAATCAAAGGGTCAGAGGAGAAAATAAAATGTGAAGTGTTGACAAATGGAAGGAATCCATGAACCCAAAATTGAATCTATCTCTTCTGAGCTCTATTTAGAGTACATTACTATTCTAATTAATATTATATGATTCATTATTTGTATTATAATATATTTAATATGGTAACAGATAATATAATCAATACTATATGATTTATTAAGTGTAATATATCTATAAATATTACTTATAAATATTTATTACCTATAAATAAATGCACTTATCATTTAATATTATTAAGGTAGGAGTGTAATTGAGAATATCATCCACAGTTGGATGTGGTGATGGGCAAGACAACTTATCCTCTCTGGGAAATCCATAGTAGGTACCATTTTCTTCTGTAAAGATGAATTGGTAAGCTAAGTGAGAGGACACTATTCCATGTATGCCTTCTACAGCTGTGCCTATTGGGAAGAATGTGTATAGACACAGTAAGACATCTAAATCAAATTAGCTCACTATGACTTACTCTCATCTTAAGTATAAGATGGTGCTAAATTTTGCAGTATACTTTCCTGTTCTTTGAAAATCAGAAAAGCTCTCATTTTTTTAGGTCTTTAAAAAATTAGGTTGTAGACATACATACATGTATACGATGATTATATTTATATCCAACTACATTGCTCCCTCTCCAATTCTAACAAAATAACCCCCAACACCTCCTCCAAACTTCATGTTTTGCTGGTTTTGTTTTTGTTTTTCGTAATTCAAAATTTCATAACTTCATAGTTCAGCTCATATGTGTATGGGAATAGGGACACTAACTGGAGCATGGGAAACCTACCAGTGACGACACCCTCATAAGGAACAATTCTCCCCACTCCACCAGCTGTTAAATGTGACTGTTCCTCCTTAAGCAATGAAAACTGGATTCTACCTCTGTTATACAGTTTAGCTGGCTTAATCTTGTACAGGTCTGATTTAACCACAGCTGTTCTGAGTTCATAAGTGCAATTGCCATGCTGTGTCTAGAAGACAATTTTATAACACTCCTCTCCATTCCATGGCACTTACATTATCATTTTTTAGAATATTATACACAAGTACTATGCTTACATCATCAATGCTTAGCACCCTACTCTTTCTCCCCCTCAAACTCCTCCTATGTCCCCCCACTTCCTCTCAAATTCATGACTATATATATATATATGTGTTAAGTCAATTAGTGTTGCTCATATTTGTATGTGTTTAGGGAGTATTGTATAAGTTTATTTTTAGTTTTGTTTAAAATGTTTTTATGCACTGTTGGGTGAGGAGATACTTTCGGTCTTGGTGTTTTGTATTGTCTGCAGGTATTGGAGTTCTGTGGGGGATGTTTAATTGCTAATGATTTGCGTGTGCTATTAGTAGAACACCTAAGGAGTTCTGAATCAATAAAACACCTGAGCTGAGACGCTTGGGGTTCCACTGTTGATGAAGTAATGTGCTGGCCAGGATGGTGGTTGCCTCTGCTGAGGGCTGGGAGGGTTTGAAATCCCTCCTTGTCATCTTTGCTGAGACCACATAGCAACATACTGCTACAAGGGAGTACATCCTGAGATGGGACAATCTATTGGGGGAATCTTATCCCTGGAAAAGACAGACTATCCCTCTTGTAGTAGTCATTAATCGCTTTTAGATCTTTATCAAGTGGTGAGGCCTTGTAACATTTCCCATCTAAACTGAAATGTCAACTAGTATTGTCATTATGCAGGTCTTGTTTAGGCAGCCATATTGTTAAGATCGACGGAGCAGCTCCCTCTCATATATAGAAGACTATTTCAGAGCAGACCTTCTGGTCCACTGGCTCCTTCAAACTTTTTCACCTTCTTTTAGGATGCTCACTGAGCCTTAGGTTTAGAAATTGTGCCTTAGTTACTTTTCTATTGCTGTGATAAAATGCTATGCTAAAGGCAACTTATAAAATAAAGCATTTAATTTGGCATAGGGAAAGGGAAGGAAGGAGAGAGGGAGAGAGGGAGTCAGGGTGTGGAGGTGGGTGTGTAGGTAGGTGGGGAAGGATCTGAGAGGTTTTGAGGGAGGGAAAAAGCATGATCAGAATATACTATATGAAACAATTTCTTTTCAATAAAACAGACCAAAAAATTTCATAGAATGAAAATCTTGATAGCAATGTTCAAAATTCATCTTTGAAACCTCAGTCATCAGAGGAGACATGCATACTGAACACTGAATCAAAATTTTCAAGATAGAATAACTTTAATCTAAACATAGCTTAAAATTCTTTGTTGCAGTGAAGAGTGTCTTGACTTGCTGCAGGTAACTACAGAAATAAAAGGCTCCTACTGAGAATTCTGAGATCACATTTCACAAAAAAAAAAAAAAAAAAAAAAACTAAATCAGCAATTTCATACATGATAAAAAATCCTTCAGTGGGAAGAGATTAAAGAGGTCATATTTTGATTGGTTTTATATGTTATGAAAAATCATATATTTGATTTTCATGTTCTTTTCTTCATGATTCATCATAGATTACCAATTAGTAAATAGTTCACTTATGGAATCTATCAATTTACAGATTGTGGACTAGAGCTCTGTATGTTCATTGTATATCCCATTAACCCTTAAGATGCCTATAGAAACTATAAACTGTGTGTTTCTAAAAACAGCTAGCTCTATGCAACATTCTATGTTGGGATTTGAATGCTCTGATATTCAGACATTGATCTCATACACTATTATTATTCCCATTCTTAGCCTGTCCTGGAGGTGATAGAATATCCTAAAAGTCAGTAATGTAATAACAATGGGAAAATGCAACACATTTTATATTTGAGTGGCATCCCATCATACTCACACAAACCCCTATATGCAGGGTCATTATTCATGGCAATTAATTAATTAATTAATTAGTTAATGGCAAAAGCATGCCATCAATTCTTGACTTCAGCTGTTGGCCTTCTTCATCCAAACTAAAGGGTGTGGAACAGAAACCTCAAGTTAGGAGTTTGGTATTTTCCTTCCTTGCTTTTTACTAACTGCAATTTAAAATGCAAGCTGGATGGGCCTGGCCAATCCCATATTCCGTCTTATCTACTTTCAGGCAGTAATTGCCAAAATAAGAATTCAAATACAAGTTTGTGTTCAGACCTATAATACTTGCTTCTCATCTATCGTGCATTCCACTTCCTTACTAGGTATGTGAGTTGTGTGGTGTAAAAGTGTAAAATATGTGCACATGTGTGTGCAGATTTGTGCCTCTGTGCATACCCCTGGAGGCAAGAGGGAGACACTTGGTGTCTTATTCTATCTCTATCTCTTTTTTTTCCCATGATATACACCTTTTTACTGAACTTAAAGGTAGGCTGGTGGCCAATGTATCTCCATGATCCTCCTATCTCCACCCCCTATACTGCTGAGATTGCAGGTGTATAAGACACACCCACCTTTTTACACAGGTGTTTGAAATTATAACCCTGGTCCTTCTGTCTACACATCAGTCTACCTTGCCTGCTGAGCCATCTCCCAGGCCCCATTGTGTTTTCTTTTAACATCAGTGATCAAAAAGCAAATAGGATAGAAGAAGTTGAATCACCATGTGTCATTATGTCACCTCAGTAACACACAAAGTCTCTTATGCACAGTATACACAATCAGTGCTCAAACAACAGCCATAGTATTATTCATGGCTGACTTTTCCCATGCTACAAAGTCTTATTTGCTACTTGTTTACAACCAGTGTTGGCCTTTATATCTCCTGCCATAAGAACACTCAGGCTCTGTAGTCATTTAATCTTTGTGTTTTTAATTTTTAAATATGGACATGACCATATAATTAGAATGCAAATGCTTTTAAGGCAGAGGCCATATCTGTCTCTTCGGCATGGCTTATTATGAATGTGCCAGAATGGCAGTTCCCCCAAAGGTATCCCAATATATACTTGTTCATATCCAATAACAATGTAGCTGGACTAAGACAAACAGTAGGGCCAATTTAATTTACTCAGATGGTCAAGTGGAGCTAATTGGGGGAAGTGAAAAATAAGACAACCTCCCTAACAGAGCTAATAAGCAATCAATCCCAACTCTGAAAGGGATCATAGTATCTGATAGAGTTGAAAACTGAGCAGAATTTGGAAGATTTTTGCATCAATAGTGTCCACGACTTTCATTTTAGTCTAAAGGAGGAAAAACTGCAGGCCTTGAGCAAGACTGATAGATTGCTTCTTGATCAATTCTCCCCATGCCCTGGTTGTAAAAACAAAACCATAAATTATACTAATTCTTATTTTGGCTAAATGATTTTCAGGGCAGAAGGTGACAGCCCAGGTAATCATGGATTCATCATTGCACAAAGCCCAGAATCACTGCACCTGAACTACTCTCTCTCTACAATCCTGTCAAAACACTAAGGCTCTTAAATAATTAAAATTTTTCATTTTTATTCCTTTACTTCTGTTAGTACCTGGGAAATAATAGCATTGATTCTCATCACAGATAAATAAGATGTGACTCAATATTATGTATTTTCAGCTTAAGTGTTATTTCAAAGAGACGACTTTGACATTTTAAAAATAAATACATTCCAATGAATCTGCTTTGGGCATATCTTATTATTGAAGTCCTTGCTGCCACATGCAGATGTTCTATAATGAAAATGCTTCATGGTGCTATAGCATGAGCAAGCAAAACAAATTGAATGCAAAGAAAGATAGATAATAGACATTAAAGAGCAGTTGTGAGACCTGGGTTCCCATTCAGCCCCACCATTTCTTTGAGCTGGCATGCCAATGCCCCATGGAGCCATTTTGCATGAGTGAGAATCACGAGTCAACTTTGATGCCGGGGGTTCTGTGTCTGATTGAAATGAAGATGAAAGTTGGATTTGCACTATATAGAGACTCTATAAGCTTTTTCTTCCCATAACTCTGTAATTTTTAAGTTGTACATTAAGTGCCAATTCTGTATAAGACTCTGTACAAAATTTGAAGGACACAGAGATAAAGAAGAGCAATGTATTTCTTTCCTCTGTGACAGAATGTCAGTCAGGCTCTTCAGAAAAGACAAAACCAACAGGAGATATGGATAAATAGACTGAAGATAGATGGATGGATGGATGGATGGATGGATGGGTGGGTGGGAGGATGGATGGATAAATAGAAAGATATGCATGCATAGTCACATATTTTGAGACTGATTCTGACTGATACTTATTTCAAAAGCTTGCTTAGCTTCAGTGATTTGTGAGGTCCATCAAAACTGCTATCAACAAGGCAAGGTGTTAGGCTAAGAACTGTTCATCATGAATTTATATTCTTTCTTCCTTATAGAAACCTGTGGTTTCTGCTTAATACCTTTTAACTGATTGAATGCTTATCACTTGAGGTACCAAAAATTATTTATTTTGCTTAAAATCAACTAATTACAGATAGATATCAACTACAGGTACAAAATACCTTCACAGCAACACCTAGAGATTGATTCAATAAATGGGTGACATAGTCTACCCAGGTAGTAAGAGAAATTAACCATCACAGGGATCTTATAGTTTGTTGAAGGAGATAAACATTAAAGAGATAATTTTCAATATTACAGAAATCACACTGTAGCTAGAGGAATTTAGGGGAACTGGGACAGCTTAAGGCCCAAAGGACTTACCTGAAGAACCCTCATGAAAGCAGAGACCAGTAGATGAACAAAATCTTTCCAGGATGAGAGAGGAATTACATTTCATGTCCTGTGTGCTTGCCTAAAAAATACCCTTAAATTGAGTACATAAGACTTGACTATAAGCAGAATCTTTGTTATTTGTTGGATCTACCAGCCTACGTGTAGTTATGGTTTCTTTGGGGACAGTATATATGTTTTTAATTCTATCAATCCCATGATTACAGTCCCCAAGTGCTCGCCTATTGCACGTGAAATAAAGTTATAGTTTCCTGGTGGATTTCAAAGTCAAGCCCTGTGTAACTGACTCAAAAAGATCCACCAGGTACTGCCTCATGACCAATTTCTACTCAGTTCCAAAACATGCTAATCCCCTTGAAATTGCTCTTTGCTCTCCCTATGACTCCAAAAGATTTCCAACAGAAGTCTTAGCTTTCAGGTACCATGAAAACGTCCCATCTCCCCTCCTTCCTCTTTTGTCAGAGCAACTGAGAGCCAGCTGGATCACGCATGCCTGTGTATGTGTATCCTCCTTCATATTCCACCTTCACTTGTCAGGAAGATGAATCAAAGCAGAGACTGATAGTAAGCATTTAGTAAATATCTTTACATATAAATTTAATGCTTTGGATAAATGATATTCAAGGTTAACTTTATGGATTGCCAGAAAGAAAGTAGTAAGACACGACTATTGACAATGGGACCACCAGGCAATGTGATAGCAGTTCAGCATACTTGCAAATTGTAGGTGACTGGAAATGTGACTTATTGTGATAGAATCAGAGACAAACATTTTCCATCTGAACTAGAAGTTTTTGTATTTTTGGTTTTTATTCAGCTTCTGTGTCTCCAGTATAGTAAAAGGGCTAGAAAAGGGCTGTGATTTAAATGATGTCCAAACAGGCTATCACATGGTAATGTGGATGAAATAAAACTGTTATAAAATGGTCTCATAGTACAAAGGGATAGCCATTACAGAATTATACACACTTCTGGTGAAAGGAATATCTTAAAGCTATATTATATTAAAAGAGTAAGACAAATACAAATTTTAGAGATATGCAGAATGGGCAAAGATATTTAACAACAAAAAGTTTGTCATGCTAACTAAGAAACACAAAAGCAATTATTGTAACTCTAGAATATAGTATGTATTAAAAACTGTTGCTATTGCTCTGCTATGATATTTGTGACACATGAGCATAACATCTCTATCCAGGTTGACAGACTGCAGACAATCAATTAATGACACACTATCCTATGTCTGGAAAGAAACCACTGAGTTGCAGGTATTAGCATCCTGAAGCTAAGTAATGACTTTTAGTTCCCATACAAAAGTATTTCAGAAACTTCCAGACACCATAGCTTCAGGTAACAGCTCTGGAGTGCAGATTTCTTGGCATTTCTTGCTATGGTTGCAGCCCCTTAGAGAAGCCAGTGCCGAAGACTAATGTGAAGACTGAGCTGAGAGTTGTCCAGCCAACAGTGATATTATCTACTGGGTTTAGAAGGAAACTAATGTTTCCTTTTCCCAGAGATGCCCAAGTTTGTCTAATGGATGTCCTGAAGGCTGCTATAATGAATGACATGGTCCTCTCATTCCATTTTCCTTCTCTTGATAAAAAGCTAGTTCCTCAGCTTCCTCTGTTTTATTGATTTGCTTTCTGCACTCCTCAGGAAATCTGCCTTTGAAAACAGTGTAGTTCTTAAGCAAGATCTTCCTCCCAGCCTCAGTCTGCCCCATCTTTAGGGGGTCAGCCTTTCTTCCTTTTCTGATAGGGCTAACCAATGCCCAGCCAAGGAGAGAGAAAACTGCCTTATAATTCAACTACAGTTTGTGGTTTGCTGAGTATTCATATGCATGCTATAAGTTTAGGGCACTTTTTTTTTTAATAATATGCTTTTTTTTTTTTTTTTTTTAGTAGAAAGCTAGGGTATCTTGCTAAATGTGGAATTCTTGGGAAAGCCAGCATCAATGAAATCAAGTTCAGTTGAGTCTTATGTAAGATTGTATAAAGATTGTTTGAGGAGCTGAAAACAGTAAAACATGAGACATACAGTTCCTGCTCTAAGGAGATACTGTCTTTGGGGATGACAGGTTATAAAATGGCATTTTTTAAAATAGGTCAATAGTCAGAACAAGAAGTTATAGGGGAAAAAGTCAGGCATTTATCTTAGATTATGGGCTGTAAGTGAAGGATTACAGATGGCTTCCTAGGGGAATGAAAACTCTAATTCAGGATACAGAAACCCTTGTCCACATGCAACATCTGGAAATGAAGATTAAGACATGGAGCTAAGCATAGAACAAGGGCCCATGTCTGAGTTCCTGTGTTGCCTGCGGAAAAGTGTGAGCCCAAACTGTGATCACTTAGACAAGAGGTAATTTCTTAATGGTTTTTCATCTCTCTGTTTTGAGATCATCAAGATCTAAAGAGAAACTGATATAAGACAGGACATGTAAGGTCACAATATTTGAGGTGGCTTGAGTCATCATTTAGCAACATCCAGTATTTGGGGTCACAGTCTGAGAGGACTCAACCGCAGACATCAGCAGAATGGCTGATGAAACAAAATCACACTTCTAAGACATAACGTATCATGCCAGGCCATGTGCTATCTAAGCTTTAAATACCTACAGAGGGCCTCTGTAAAATGTGGCATGTGTCTGATACACAGACAGCAAAGATCTGGTACATGATGTTAGTTAAGAACTTGACTAGCAAGAAGGAGTCTTGGATATATTGCTGAATTAAATTTTCTTGCTTGTTTGTTTTAAATGGATATATAGATATATAGACACACATATAGAATATGCTTATATATATTGCTAGATTGTACATGTTTATATTTA
Organism: Cricetomys ansorgei; assembly: GCA_026225945.1. NCBI lineage: Eukaryota > Metazoa > Chordata > Mammalia > Rodentia > Nesomyidae > Cricetomys > Cricetomys ansorgei. The sequence goes on from JAMJFZ010001390.1 coordinate 5,582,547, forward strand.
CAAGATGCTTTCACTAAAAAGGTAGTTTGTTTAGAAGAATTAAGTGGTCATAGATAGGGTTTCATTGAATGCCTGGGGAAACCCACCTCGGTGGCTATGTGTTCGTAAACACCCTTGGTAATTACTCCAGTGTGCTGAGGTGACATCTCATGGATGTTATCTCAACTGGAAATACAAGCCAATGTCCAGACTGCAAATGGCAGTGGGAATCTACAGTCTAGACTAGAGAAAGAAGAGAAGAGTCAAATTCATTAATAGTAAAGGGAATTTCATACACATAGATACTGACATCTGCATATACATACAAATATAAGCAATATATATGTTATATATACATATATAGATGTATACATATATTCATATACATATATAAAACATATACAATATATGTTTTGTATAGATCTTTTTAATATAAGCTTTATTATTTTCTAAAATTCTTAGGAAAGTAAGCAAATGCCATGATTTAAGCTAAGTCTTTCTCTTTAAAATTTGGCACACTTTCTCTGTGAAAACAGTACAATTGGAGCTCCATGTCCATGGAATCTGTATTTGCAGATCCAACCAAACACAGATCAAAACATTTGGAAGAAAAACATTGCATCCATTTAGATATTTAGATAAAATTTTCCTTATATTATGTGGTTTAAGAAATATAGAGATAGCTTGTATGTGTGCTATTTTTCAAACACTGTACTATGTCATTTAGAGAAAATTGTTTCATTTGTGGAATTTTTAAGCCCTACACTAGTTCTAGAAGCTAACACTGTTAGTGATGCATGAATGATTTTAATTGATTAGTCATAGATCAATATTCTTAAAGTGTCCCTCATGTCCTTCATGTTTGCCTTTTAATTAATTTCAGAAAAATTCTAGATGCTTTCACCTGAGCTGCATCTTGTCTTAAATATTATAACTAATCAGTTTGGATCTTTTTCATTGTTGATACATTCATTTGTTTCAGTATTACATGGATATAGTATGTTGGGGCCACGAAAGCGTCAATAGTTGCAGGAAAAAATAGCAAATAGCTAGCTACATATTTACAATGACTCTGCTATTGACACTGTTGTTGCTCAAGTCTATCAGTCCTCTAGCCTTTCTGTAACAAAATAAATTAGATTTGTCATATGATTAAAATTTAATGGACTAAAATTTATAAGATTTAAGTGGACTAAAATTTATAATATTTAAGTGGAGAGTGTTTTAATGTCTTCTCTTGGTATATTAGCCATACATCTTTGCCTGTCTTTCTTTCCTTTCTTTCCCACATCCATGCTTATGAGTCACTTAATAACAATTTGGTATTCAACAATTGACTAAAACATAATTTGAGCAGGAGTTCATATTACGATCCAATATTCTTTCATGGGTCTGTTTTTCATTATTTTGCTATTCCCTTCATGTGTAGAGTGGATAATGTAGTATGAAATCTGCAATTATAAATAGTCCCCATGAACAGTGTATTTGAAATTCAATTGATTATTACTGTGGAAATCTGCATATGACAATCTGACTGTACAAGGTTTCTGATTGGCGTTAAAGCGTATAAAGAGCCCAGTTCTAAAAACACAAATTCACAGCCCGTCCTAGCACCTTTTTCTAGAAACACTTTTGTAGTACGCAAGAGAGCAGCTGCATTCAAGGAAATAATCTCATTACAAGGTAGGTCTTGCCTATTCACAACACCACGATTCCCTGCACTTACAGCTGAGAAGAGTTCTTTATGTTCTATCCCATTGAATAAAATACCTTCAACTAGATATAACTACTGAGTTGGAGAGATGGTTCTGTAGTTAGGAGAACTGACTGCTTTTCCAGAGGTCCTGATTCAATTCCCAGCAACAACATGGTGGCTCACAACCACCTAGAAAGAGATGAGATGCCCTCTTCTGACATGCAGGTGGACAAGCAGATAAAGCACTCATAAATAAAATAGATGTAGACTACTTAACATTATCTTTTAAAAGTACTTGCGTTAATGTCTTCATTGATGGAATAAAACTTTTTGGAAATGTTAAAATTTTGGGTCTTGATACTTCTTTCTAGTAGAAAGTTGTATGAGAATGAAAATCAGTTCAAAATCAAAGGTTAGAAAGTAGTATAAAAGCAAGTTGTGGTCTACTGTCTATATGACTGGGAAAGCCAATTTTTGCAAGCAGTGCCTTCTGCAGAGAAATCAGAAAGTTGACCAAATGAGGAATTGCTTTCTACAGAATTTATAGTTATCAAAAAATTTTTTCCAATTCAACTTATCATGGTAATAAAGGTTTTAGAGTATTTCCCTGTAACAAAAGAGACAGTGACCTGACATATTCTGAAAATTCTGCTTCTTTTATTGATGTCAGCAAACACTGGTTGAGCACATATTTTATGCTAGACTCACTGGGAAACAAAATAATAATAATCTAGCTTTGTTTTTCCAAACACATTTTACTTTCTCAAAAGAAAACTTGGAAAACCTCACACACACACACACACACACACACACACACCACAAACAAACACACAGTCATACACAGACATGCAGATTTACACATACACAGGCTCATAGACACAATCATACACAGCTGTGGAGATGTTCACACACACAGGCACACAGACATAGTCATACACAGACACGCAGATTACACATACGCAGGCACACACAGTCTGCCATTCTCTTCTAAATTCTGTCAGAAACAAGATGTCCATATGAAATACTCTTATTTCTGGGCCTCTTTCTGGGAACTAGATATAGGCTTTGGATATAGACTTTAAGTACTTGAATACTTTCAGCCTGAAACAGGCACCACAATAAACTGAGGATTGGAAGATTATCAAAGCTCAGTGGTAGAATTTGAGCCTTAACCTATCAACTATGTATCTAATAAAATTAGAAAGTGTGCCTTAGCCAGGACTAAGGATATTTGAAATTCCTAGGTCCAGTCAGCTATAACAAAATATATCCATCAGCTACCAGTTAATAAAATGAAAGTAGACTTTGCTGCCAGAAGGCTGGAAACCTTGCCCATGATCATCTGTACATATTTAGTACATTTCATTAGCTCTTCCTGAGAAAGAAGGATCACGATTCCTTGGTAGAGATCAAGTGTGAAGTCACAATGGATATTTGTGGTGGGGAGCAAAGCACAAGCCAGAATTAGCATCCTCTTTCTACCCACAAATCATCTTGTTTTGAGCCTCAAAGATCCAAAATAGATTTTTAGCATTCACATTTTCTCCATCTGATGTTTCTGAGTACATGCCTACTTCTTCCCTCAATGTCCTTATTTTTACCATCATCCTATCAGTGATAACACTCAGTTCCTTCCTTCTTTCAGGAAATTATTGCAATGGAGGAAATTGTACATAATTTAAAAAATAAGAAAATCTTGACTCATGCCCTTTAGAACAATAGTCCTTTCTCACTCATATTTCCTGATTGACTTTTTCACAAAATGAAACCAAGGGTTGACAAAGCATTGCCAAGTTAAGCAGCCCTCCATATTCCAGTGTGTTCACTCTGGAATCCTTAGAGCTTAGCTGGTTAACAGACTATGATGCAGCTAAGACTGGATTTTGTATGGATTCTCTTTTTGTCTTTTTCTTTCTTTCTTTCTTTCTTTCTTTCTTTCTTTCTTTCTTTCTTTCTTTCTTTCTTTCTTTCTTTCTTTCTTTCTTTCTTTCTTTCTTCTTTTTGCACCATAGTTTTCTCTCTTGAAGGTTACTTTGTAAAACCTTCTTAAGAGCCAAATGAAATACAGTGGTGGATTCTTCCAACGTGTCTGGTAGAATATAGTTTTACTGTGTAAAGAAGAACACACAATACAATACAAAAAAATGTTTTCTGCTCCTTTAGTTTCTGGTCCATCAGTTTTTAATTCCTCCATTAGTAAATACTTAAGTTTGACAGGAAAGTCCCTGGGTTCTATATGCCAGGCATAGTGCTTTCTGCATACCTATCTCATTTAATCTCTGAAACAATCCATGAGGCAGATGCTACTGAGACCATGGGTAGCTAGGAAAGAAAGAGAGTGGCATAATGATGCCAATTTGAGATGATAATTTTAGGGTTTTTATGGCTATAGGTTCCCAGTAGTGTTTTTAACTTTCTGTAGAGTAGAGCAGTTCATACCCATGATAGACATGTCTGGTCCTATTATAACACAAGAGACAGGAAAGGTCTCTAACAACAATTGATTCCATACTTGTGCACCAAGATAATGAACCCTATTGTATCTATTGCCATGTTTATACACTAAGATGAAATATCCTAACACATTTATTTCCATGTTTGTGGACAGATATCCAATCCCTTCCAAAGAAGAGGCACATAGATGCCTTTAGTTCAATGGAAGGAGTATCACCACATGAGGCGCTCTAAGCCAAGTCAAACCTCAACACCTTTAGAGATAATGACCCCCAACTCTGGAACTCACTTTTCTACCAGAGAAGTCTCCAACACTTGCCAGTCATTGGCAGTGCTCCCTTTTACATTGCTCTGAGGTGATTTCCTGTCTTAATTCTTTTACTGATAGAAAAATAAAACCCACCAGTATATCTCATATCAGTATTATATACCCAATTAATGAAGAAGGAAATTGAAGTGCACAGAAATTAAGTGAATTTTGCTGCCAGGGTTAAGCAATGTTCCTAAGTTCTACCCATGACTTCTTTAGCCTAAAATGTATTCTTTCTCACACACTGTTCCACTTCTGCTCTCGGTTGAATTCATATGATGAATTCCTATTCTGCAATACATCAGAATTTGATGTTATTTGGATACAATTCCTTTATCATAGAAAAGTTAAAATGAGATGTTGAGCGGTCACTAATCTAGTCTGAGTGGTATCCTTATATGCAGGATTAATTTGAACACAGAGAAATGAGGCATCAAAAGACAATGTGAAAAAGTACATGATAAGACAGGCATCTAAAGCCAAGGAGAGACCTTTAACAACTCTTTCCCTCATGCCTTTCATCTGATCAGACCTTGATTTCATACTTCCGTGGTGTACCGTATTAGCAACAAATATCTGTTGTTCAAATTGTCTGACTTGTGGTACTTTGTTACACCAACTCTAGCAAAGTTAAAGTTTCCCCTCCTGCTCCAATTCTACTCAGAACAAAGAAGGGGCCTCAAGTCCCTGTGTGAAAATGAATATCACTAAAATATCCTTATTTTCTCTTCCTAATTGTTTATGACTCTAAAAACAGAATTCTTTGTTTCTTGTAACACGCAGCTCATTTTAATCCCACCAAATGAACTTTGAGCCTACACAATTCCGCAATTTTTCCTTCCACTTAAGACTTCTTCCAATTGTGATTCCTTAAGTTCTGTTTGCGGCAAAGAAAGAATGCTGAGAGAATCTAAAGAAATGTGCTCCCATTCTATCTGGAAAAAGAATTCCAACAAAAGCCACAATTCTATTACTGTAAAAGCAAACCCAAAGTGAGAGAATAAAGATCCATTGGGGAAGAATGAGGCGGCGGTGGCAGCAGAGGAGGAGGAGGAGGAGGAGGAGGAGGAGGAGGAGGAGGAGGAGGAGGAGGAGGAGGAGGAGGAGGAGGAGGAGGAACCAGTCTTTTGAGTTATATAGTCCTTAGTCTGAAACTGAGTTTGCCACCTATGGTTTGGGCTTTTGAGCCTATTGTGCAGGCTCTCTGAAACTCTGTCACCCAGTCTTTTTCTTTTTTTACATGTAAAATACATTGGAACTCTTCTTTATTAGAAAAGGGAGGTTCAGTAAGCTTTCAATATTAGTTATTTTAATAATAGACATGTCTCCAGTGTGCCCCCTTTTCCAACCTCTCTCCCTCTTTCCCTCAGTTTGTAATCAATCTGCCTGGAAAAGTCTAGCCTCTAAATAACACACAGCTTGATGGATGGAAATGCTGCTGTGTCTTCACTCAGTTAGGAGAGAACATAGTGCCCATGATGTATAGAGGAAACACAGTTGAATTACTTGGGAATATTTTGATCCTAGGAAAGGCCATCTCAGAGGAAATTATGAGTGGAAATATTCAAGCTAAATCTCACCATAAGTCAGAAGAACCCATCCATCTAATGTATTTCCTTTCCCCTCCATCCTATTCACACTTTTGATTAACAAAAAGGGTCTACTGTACAACAAAACTGAATCCTGATAAATGCTACTGAGATAACAAGTTCCCACTAGAATCATGCCAAGTTGAACATGACAAATAGGAAAAACACTGTCAGGGAAAGCCTAAAGATAAACTTCATTGGAGCACATCACTGTCCCTCATCACGCTGCTGTGGGTTTTGTGGTCTTCCATATAACAATAGATCAGGCAGCTACAAACAAAGGAAGAAGATGTAAATTCTAACCTGCCAACCCAAGAAAGTTTTCTATTTTTCAAAACCTTGTTTGAACAACTATTTTTGTGAAATAAGAATCATTGGGATATTCAATTATGAATAAGGTAAACATTTAATTCCTGTAATTTGTCTTTATCTGATTAGCAGTGTTGCATTTTTGTTTTGTTTCGGAGACAGGGTTTCTCTGTTGTAATTCTTTCTGTTCTAGAACTTACCTTGTAGACCAGGCTGTCCCCACACTCATAGAGATCCACCTGCCTCTGCCTTTGGAGCGCAGGGATTAAGGTGTGTGCCACCACCACCCGGCTTGCAGTGTTGCATTTTTAAAGTTTAATGACCAAATTATCTTTCAAAGGCCTCATGCCATAATAACAGAAGAGTGGTTAATAGGATATCAACATATCGATGACAGGGTACAAATGTTTGCTGGATAATATCATCCATTGGTAGTTCTGCTCTAACTATTGAACATCAACTCTAAACAAGAGAGAACAATTCTGCCCTCTTAGAATTGACTTTATTTCAGGGAATGTCATTTATCTCGAAGTAACTAATTGGGAATGACATTGAGTTTCACCCACATGTTGAGCTAAGGACCAGTACTCCCTCAACCTTATACCCAGTACCTTATCCCAAGCATTGATTTATGACAATCAATCAAATTATTTCCTTTCTACACAATGAGTTTGCCTCTACAGGTCCCCAGTGTCTTTTTCTGCTAGCAAAATTTCATTAGAAACCAGACTGCTATATGAAATCCCCAATCCATTCCTGCCAGTATATTAGTATTGAACAATTTATCTAAGGATGTAGTTTTCTGTGTTAGTTTCTATGTACCTGTAGTCTTCTAAATATTATATATATGTGTATGTATATATGATGTATATATAAACATATATTATATATACATATGATGTGTATACATATATATAATCATTCAAGTTTCCAACAACGCTTTGAGAAAATTTTCCTTAAGAAAGATAAAATGAAGAGACAGACTGCCTTAGTTAGAGTTCTATAGTTGTGAAAAAAAAAAAAACCATGACCATGAAAACATTTTTATAAAGGAAAACATTTAATTGAGCTTCCTTAAAGTTTTAGAGACTTAGTCCATTATTATCATGGTGGGAAGCATGGCAGCATGCAGGCAGACATAGTGCAGGAGAAGTAGCTGAGAATTCTACATCTGAATGGCAGCAACAGGAAGAGAGAAGAAGCCACTGGGCTTGGCTTGAATTTCTAAACCTCAAAGCCCAGACGTACTGACACACTTCCTCTAACAAGGCTACACCTACTCAAACAAGACCACACCTCGAAATAGTGCTACTCCTTATGGACCTATGAGGGTCATTTTTGTTCACACCGCTACACAGTCCCAGAAATAATTCACAAAACATTGCTGGATTTCAACATGGGATTCAAATGAAGATATTACCAAAAACCAAAGAGTTTTTCAAGCAGGAAGTTTTTAGAGGCAGGTGCACAAGAAGTTGACATGTTTTGTTTTGTTTTCTTGAGTTTAATGGGCTTTTATGATAATTTCCAGACAGCCAAGAATCAGATACAATAATGTCTGACCCAATAGTGGTTTTCAAATATCAGTTTCTTATGGAAACAAGTCATATGCTCTCATTTCCCAAATCTTCTTTTGCAGGCCAGATTCTAACATGGCCTCCAAACTTGCCATACCTCCAAAATTTCACATCTGTAAAATTCCTTCCATGTTCCAGAATTGTAAATGAGATTTATAAAGAGAGTCTTGTCAGTACTCTCCAGTAATCCTCAAAATTTGGGAGTAGAAACAGGAGAATTGCGAGTTCAAGGTCATCTTCAGCTGCATAGTCAGTTCAAGGCCAATTCAGATTACATCAAGACCCTGTCTCAAAAAACAAAAACATAATAAGTTATAATTGTGTGTGTATGTGTGTGTGTGTGTGTGTGTGTGTGTGTGTGTACAGGACTTGTAAATTTGATGAACTGGCATGCCTATGGTGATCTATTATATTCAAGAAAAGTCTTACAGACATAATTAAAATTCCAAATCAGTTAACTTAAAACTAATTAAAAGAGAAAGTGTCCCATCAGGTGGCCTATAAAAGAGGTCACAGTTATAAAAAAAGTGAGGGAAAAATTTCTAACTCAAGAACAAGTGACCATCTGCAAGAGAGCAGCATGAGACCAAATATGTTGATGGACTCCACCAGCTCATAATAGTATATGGTTGGTTTTGTTTGTTTGTTTTGCTTTTGTTAAGAGACAGGATTTCTCTGTTGTAATGCTGGCTGCACTAGAACTCACTGTGTAGACCAGGATGGTCTCTATCTCATTTTGAAATGCTGGTATTAAAGGCGTGCTCCACTACCATCAGACTGCTATGGTTAGTTTTAAAGATGAAAACTTCATGATACAGGAACTGAATTTCAACAGAAACAGGGTATTTGGGAGAGTACAGTCAATCTCAGAAGAGAGTTCCCTCTTGACTTATGAAGAGACTAGAACTCATCTGAGCCATATTTAAACTTCAGATGGACAAAACTGTTAGCCAGGAAGTGTGCATTGTTACACTCTCTTAATTTGTGATTCTTTCTTTTGCAGTATTAGAAAACTATCATGCTATCTTGCATTTTTTTAAATTCTTGAATATATTAGAGATTTACTATGGTAATTCAGTTGTATCTGAGTATTTTTCAAGTGACACAATAGCATAGGTAGCACTGGTTATTATTCAAATGAAAAGCTAATTCTTTATAAAGACACCAGTGGAGCCCAGTTCCTCAAATCTAGTTTCATTCTATCTCATGTCATGTGGCATGAACATGTCAAATGTGACTCTGACATTTGAACTACAGAACTTTCATTTCTCTACCAGCTCTTCTCTACTATGGAGCACAAACTTTTCCAGATTATTTCTACCCATGGTGAACACTATCAATTTAGCCAAAGAAAAATATTGAATAATCTATATATTTGCATCAGTGTACTGGCACCATGAGTTCCTATGATAAAAATCCATGAGGCCAAGGTGAGTTGGATTCTGATTATGCCCTCGACCACATGCAACTGGCACCCTGAGCCTTCTGTAGAATGAGTGTGTGAAAGATAAACAGTGAGGACACATAACATACATTAGTCTGTGGTTTGACTTTCAAATAAAGATCAGTCATACTTCCCAGCCTTCATTTTGTTGTAGGCAGACTAAAGCCCAAACTGCGGTACTTTATTCCTCATTCTGAGTCCAACAGAAAAACTTTTCACAACTCTGATCTCTTTTATAGGTCAAGTTCACTCAAGATAATTTATCCTATTTATAGCTCAAAGGCAACTGATGAGGGATTTTAGTTGCACATGTCAATGAATTTTTCTTCTATAATATAACATCATGATGAAACAACACTATCTGTAGTGACGAATGTGAATCCTGGGTCTACCACTTTCTGGGTGTGCAATCTTTACTTTTTCTGCCCCAGTTTTCTCACCCATTACAGTGGTATTATTTCACTGTGTCTTGTGTGCATTATCTGAATTAATGAACATTCTTAGAACAATGTTTGAATATGGTCATCAAAGTTGTTAGCTAGATTTTCCTACGCTTCAATCCTTAAAATCTTGAATTGAAAAACAAATATTTAGATGAATCAATGTGCCAGGTCCTTCTGTTGTGACTTTCTGCTCATAAACTCAATTGTGATAAACATTTCCTTCAGCTGAACTTTGTGTTAAATTTCAAAAGAAACACAATGCTTTTCAAGTCCCAGCTAGGAGAATATCAAATCCTATACATAAGTAACGCAAGCCAGTAACTTCAGGTGACACTCAAAGGAGATTAACAGACAACTTCCCATCTCTAAACGCAGCATTATTCTTGTTGAAGATCACAAGTGCATTGCCCAGACATCCATAAATGTTTGGGGCAGGGAGTAACACTGACATGATCAAAACAAGATCTGCTCATCACTTTTCCCAAACTGTCTGTTCTAACTTCCCTAAAACTGGACTAAAGTTCTTAAAGTTCTGAAAACAGAAACATCAACTTATATGGCTCAAATTGAATGCTATGTTTTGTAGAGTTGTGATTTTGTGTTCATAGAGTTCTAAGATAACTTAGATATTTTCAAAACATACTTAATCCCTAAGGCATAACTTTGAGTGCAAGGTGACCAAATACCAGCCTTACCTACCAATGTGGCAAACACTATTTATATCCAAGCTCAAGTATTGTGTTCAGAATTAATGAGGGTGGGGTATATATATGATTTACATTAAAGGGTAGATCATATATTTATACACACAGCCACCAGAGTGCAGGATGAAGGATGATCATGAATTTCTCAAAGGAAATGACTTGTATAGGAATAAGCCATAAATGACAATCATGAGGGAGTTTATTAAATTCCAAATCTGGTTTAAATAATTATTTTTAAAAGCCTTAGGGCTCTGAGTATATTTGATGAATACTTACAGCCTAACTCCAAGTGTATGTGTCTATTGTGCGTATGAGGTGAAGTAACCATAGGTTCTCATTATAGGAAGCTATAGCTCTGTGATATGACACCATGCATATTTTCTCCTCTGGATAGCAAGTGACACTGCTACTGTCAAAGGAAATGAAACCTCTTCAGACCAGGTCTGTCAATTACCCAATGCTGCTGCTGCTGCTGCTGCTGCTGCTGCTCCTCCTCCTCCTCCTCCTCCTCCTCCTCTTATTCTTATTCTTTTATTCTTATTCTTATTCTTTTATTCTTATTCTTATTCTTATTCTTATTCTTATTCTTATTCTTATTCTTATTCTTATTCTTATTCTTATTCTTATTCTTATTCTTATTCTTATTCTTATTCATGTATTCTCCATACAGAATGAGTTCACCAGTGGCTCATAGGTAGAATGAGCTCAAGATGTGATTTATGTTAAGTTTTATGTGAATGTGTTAATGGGCAAAACACTAAGGTGATGATGATTAAATCTCAATTCAGTTGCTGCCAACGCTTCAGCTATGACTCAAAGGGACTTCCCTGTTTGAAAAGGTGTGTGGTTAAAAGTAGGTGGTGGTTATTAGAAATATCATGGGGGAATCAAGGAGATATTTAAATCTGAGTAATTGAAATACTGGATGCCTACCAACATTCTCTTATCAAGGATGAGTGGCTCTGCTGATAACAAGTCTCAGTTACAGTTAGCAACAATTTGTAATAAACAATTATAATTACAAAATAAAGCAATTTGTAATAAAAAATATATATGCCTCTAACTTCTAAGCAAATAGCTTGCATGCATTTTTGAAATTAAATATAAGGCCTCATAGCATATGTTATTATAAAACTTGGTATGCATCCTGATAAATAAACAGCTCATTGTGTACCTGCATTATCTTTTGAGAGATCATGCCTGAGGGGAAGCTAAATCTAGTCCATCAGGACTCTGAAGTATCTGAAATATCAATGAACACAGTACTGTCAATTTTGATCAACAACATCAAAGTAAGTCTTCATCTCAGACTTCCAAAGCTGGCACCCATCTGCTCTCATTAGAGAGGTCCATGAAATTAGAGGCCATGTATCCTGTTCATCGATACTATCCTGATGCTTCAAAAAGGTCTTCTATACAAAACATTTAAAAAGACAACTTATACATATTAATTCATTTAACCATTTCAACTACTCAGTAAATATATACTAATCTTATTCCTACTCTATGGGCAGTCCATAAATCATAGACTATTTCATTTTTAGTGCTGAATCTAGCCTTTAATGGCTGAGCCATCTCTCCAGCCCTCACAGACGATTTCAATGCTGTGTCTAAGATGACACAGCTGGGAAATAAAGAAAGCCTGAACTTTCACCCAAATCATGCTCCGATGCCACTTCCATTCCTGACCACAAGGCAGCTATTTAATTCCCCACCATTTTGCATCACTTTGAATAATTACTTTTATTATGTTTTTTTTTTAATTTTTGAGATTATAATTACATATTTTCACCCCTTCCCTTTCCTCTCACCAACCCTTGTAATGTACCCACTCCACCCTGCTATCTTTCAAATCTGTGGCCTCTTTGTCTTTTCATCTTCTTTCTTTCTTTTCTTTCTTTTCTTTCTTCTCTTTCTTTCTTTCTTTTCTTTCTTTCTTTCTCTCTTTCTCTCTCTCTCTCTCTCTCTCCCTTTCTCCCTTTCTCCCTTTCTCCCTTTCTCCCTTTCTCCCTTTCTCTCTTTCTCTCTCTCTCTCTCTCTCTTTCTTTCTTTCTTTCTTTCTTATTCAGAGTGTTGACCCCAGAGACCAGGAGACAACATCCGTGGCAGCAGTGGACTAGACTCTCTTCCCACACTACCATATTCAATCTAATCACAACTCTAAGGAATGCATTTCTTCTCCATCTGAAGATTACTGGTATTTAGAATTGGAATTCGACTAAGTTTTATATGCCTTCATAGTGCAGAATCTCTTTATGGTATTCTGGGTTGCAAGTCTCACCTGTGCATGCTAACAGCATAAATTCATACTGGTAAATAAAGGAAGTCCCTTGTTAGCCCCCGGGTCGAAGGTTGGTTATTTATTCGCAGGATGACAGCAATTTCAATATTTTATTACCTAGCCTACTATCCTTTTTATAAGATTATTATAAGAAAAATGTAGGTAAAGAACCTAGATTAGTCACTTTTAAAGTTCATGGTGTTTACTAGCTGTACTATCTATCATCTCACATTCTATAAAATAAAACAAATACAAATTACAAAGTCCAAAACTTAAATTAAATCTACAATTAAAATAGATTTTTCCATTGATTATTTCATTGCAGGACTGTGGGTAAATGTCACCAGGCTTTGAACCATTTCTAAGACATCACCTATTCTGGAGTCAGTTCAGGCTGCTGAAGCAAAATACTGCACACTGAATGAATCTGAACACTGGCTTAGTCCTCACTGTTCTGGACACTTGGAAGGCCAAGATCTGGGTAGTGATGCATTTGTTTCTTGATGAGGGCAGGAGGTTAACTTCTTGCTGTGTCATTACCTGACCATGGCAGGATGGAAGCCATTATGCTCCATTCTCTTTTGATAAGGCTATGAAACACAACATGGAGACCAATGCTTTGAGCACAAACCTAATTTTTCTATTTAATAATCTCATAGTCAGAGATTCTATCACATAACACTATGGAGATAGCTCTCTCTCCACATATTCTTAACTTTTTGTTACAGCTCAAGAGAGCTCAAGAGCTCTGAACTATTGTCTCTCCTAACTGAACAAAGTCAAGTTTTTGCACTCCTGTTTGACTAAGAGTGAATTAGGCATCTTTCCTCCCTGTCCCCAAACTATATGTCCTTAGCCCACTCTAATAAGACTATAGACATATAAAATATAGAGCCTTAGAAAGAATTCTTCCTAACTAACTTGTCTCTTGAAGTTGACTGAAGATTTCCATAATGTTAAGTATTCTGGAACACAGAAAATGGGAAGAAATTTAAGGATGAAAACCCATGCATACATGCCCCCTGTCTCCATCCCAGTGGCCAGCCAGCTCTGCTATGATAGTGACCTTCATAGGAGTTGGTGGGTTTCCTCTGGGTTGGAGGGTGCATTGAAAAGAAGCATTCAGCAGGCTGTATCTGTTTAATAGCTTGGCTGTGCAGGATCCATGTAGAAATCAGTGACAGACCCAGCATGTCATGATGTACCAGAAAAGCCCACACCAGACACTGGCATCATGCTCTTGGACTGTTTAGGCTACCGGGCAAGGAGCTAAATAAACTTGTCTTCTTTACACATGACTTTGGGTTGTGAATATTATTGTAGGAACAGAAAACAGAGTAAGGCATATCCCAGTCCAAACACAAGCACTTACCTATTTCCATTCTTTAAGACACCTTTCACTGAGTCACTGTTAGGTGCTCCCATGTATTCTGGGTCTCTAGTCACCCTGATGCAGAGCAGACACAGTAGACCACCTCTTCCTTTTCACTTGCCTGCTTTTAGAAGATCTCATGTTTTGCCATTTATTTTCTAATTGACTTTATGCACTGAGTCCAATGTTGGGATAAATGAATTTGTGGACATTGTATATGTTCAAAAATGTTATTCTTTCTCAGACTTGATTTGGAGTTTGGCTGAGACTATACTTGCTGTTATAAGTCCTCCTCCTTTATGACTATTACCTGACATGAGTGTGGAGGTTAAGAGGGCAATCTTAGCTGTCAATCCATGCCTTCCACCTTCGAGACAGGATCTCTCATCATGAATCACTGTGTGTGCCAGGCTACCTGTCCTATGAACTTTCTGAGATTCCTGTTTCTGCCTCTCATCTTCTCATAGAAGCACAAGGATTACAGACACTTGTAATACTGCATCCAGATTGTACATGGGATCTAAGGACCTCAACTTTACCCACTGATCCATCACCTCAGCCTCCAGAATCTTTCTTATTCATTCCTTCGAATTTGAGAATGTACTTTTGATGTAGGAATTTATGTCTTACAATGAAAAGAAACTATTTCTTTGATTGGGTATTGCTTAGAAAGTGTTTCTTTAAATATAAATTCCAATTGCTATCATTTAAACCTAATCACATAATTTACATCATACTGATTCCCTTTTTAAGACCCTATAGATCAGTTCCCATGATCCACCCCATTGGTATCAAGGGTTGGGTATGTGAGTGTGAGGAGAAGGTTCTGAGAGGAGATCTTAGAGGCTGTCACCTACAACAGTCCTAGAAATACACAAGTGCTTTATTTTTTGTCTTCACTTGCATCTGTCAAAAACAATGTGGCAGCCAATGGAGTTGTGAGTCTGATGTAGAGGATTTTCTAGAGGGTTTCTAAGAAGGAGTTTTATTGAAAAAACTACTTGATTTTCTCTTCCCAAAATGGGAGACTAGGATTTCTTTTTGACAAGAAATTAAACCCCCAAACTCATATCCATATGTAGTAAAAATTTATAGACATAGAAATATTATGGAAAATACTTTTGTCTATAAAAATTACGAGGATGATCTTACCTACAAAGGGGATTTGTAAAAAAAACAACTAATAGCAAATTTAAGCTAATATTAGGATAATTAATCATACAATTAATTTGAACAATATATTCATTTGCCTTCATTCCAAGGGCAAATAAACATAAAAGATTAGCTTACCAAAATTATACAAATCAATGGATAAGTTTCTCTTCACTTTCCCAATAGACATCCACTTAAATGTGAAAATTGATTATTTCTTCAAGAAAAGCTCTCAAAACCAGAGCATTAGAAGAGAGGTACTTGAGATAGTTTCTATGACTCTATCACTTCTAATAAGGAAGAAAAAAAGAGGTGAATTATTCTCTACTTAACACAATCTAGTTGGTTAATTGGGGTTTTCTCACTTTTGAATTGATTGCTGCAACAACAGCACAGTTAACTTTCTTTGCCATGTTTTCCATGTGACAGACTAATTAGTAAAATCTTCCAACTCTGAACATAATGTATTTGGAGACTCTGGATTCAAATGGATAATTGAACAGCTGTTCTCACTGCCAGTTCTCTGTGTGTGTTTCATAAACGTGCTGTATCTCATATTAGTCTTCTCAAAAAGTATTGCAAGTTGGCATTGATTGCTAGGTACAATATGTGAGCAATTTGGAGTTGAGTCAAAGGTGAGCAAATGTGAAATTTTCTCTAAATGAGTTAGAAATTGTGGGACATTTCTGGCACACCTTCAGTACCAACATTCTAGTTTCTGTGATAAAATTCAATATAAACTCAAATCTGAACAGACTGACCATTTCTAGAAATAGTTATATGGTACAAGGGATGTTGACTAAGCTATTGAAGCCAACATAACTTATGCTTTCATTAAATATCATATTATTCATTAGTATATTTCCAAGCCACTATGTGGATTCACCTAAAAGGATTAACAGTGTATATTAAAAGAGGACATCCTGCTGGTGTCTGCAGAATGTTGTGAGCTGGCAGGATGCTTTGGTGCCTGCAGGATGTCCAGACACCTGTAGGATGCCCTTGTACCTGTGGGACATCATGGTGCCTGCAGGGGTCTGGGAGCATGTGGGATGCCCTGGTACCATTAGGAAATACTGCCACCTGTGGGATACCGAGGTGCCTTTGGGAGGTCCTGGTACCTGTGATATGTCTAGGTGCTTGAGGGATGTCTAGGTATATGCATGGTGTCTGGGTGCCTATGTAATGCCCTGGTGTCTGCTTGATGTCTTGCTGTCTGCAGGTTGACTCAGTGTCTACATGATGTCTGGGCATCAGCAGGATGCTCTAGAGCCTGCAGGATGCTCTGGTGCTTGTGGGATGTCCTGGTACCTGTGGAATGTCTGGGAGACCATCAAGATGCACTGGTGCTTACAGGATAACAGCATGTTTGTTACGTGTGCATATGCCTGAGTGGTGTCTGGGTGCTGCTGGAGGCCCAAGTGCCTGTGTTCTTGGGCAGAGAGGCTCAACTTGGGGTGGAAATTCATCATGCTTGGTCTTGGGCTAGTATGGGCCAGGTGACTGTCCACCATCAGAGCAGCCTCTTGCATCCAGGAATTGTGGTGATGCCTGTGATCCATGCTCCTGTTACACTAGCTGGACTTAATTTTCTTTTATTTGTCTTTGTTGTTTTTTTTAGGGGGGCACAAGTATGGGAGGGCAGAACAGGGAGGAATGGGAAGAGGGTATTGTCAAGATACAGTGTATGAAACTCAAATTACTTATAAAAGTATTCTTTTATAAAAGATGTCATCCTTTTCAAATCCCTATATGTGTCAACAAGCACTGTAGGTACAATGGTAGAGGAAGGAATGGCATAAATTTCAATTCAAAAAGCCATCAGTGAAATATAACAAGACAATTCTATAAGAATGCAAACTATTCCCTTTCCTTTAGACATATTCTATTCCTTTAGACTGAAACCTGGAAAATACAATCCATTTTGTATTCAGGATATCATTTTTGCCTAGTACAGTACTAGGAAGTGACTGATGCTCAAAAAATAGGCAATTAGATTGATTAGGTAACCAATAAGTAAATAAATATTTGAATCTACAAATGAACAAGATACATGGTACAGAATGTTACTGGAGATAAATAAGGGGAAAATAGACATTTGGTTTTGTAAGATGAAAAAATTTATATAAGATATGGAATTTAGCCAATTCTTAAAAAGTTAGGAACATTTTCGTTGTTAAAAAAAGAAGGAAACAAAAATGACATTAGCAGAGATGTCTTCTTAAGAGAGTATCCTTCCCTGTCTTGTCCAAAGAATAATTAAGTCCAGTCTTCTTTTACTGTTTCATTAGTTTATCATTTTACTGACACAGATGATGTTGCATAATGTATAAATGCAAAGAATCTAGAGCCAAAATGCTTTGGCATGGTTGAAATCTTGTTCTGTAGGTACGGTCTTCATATTTAATTTTTCTACATCAATTCTTTTTCATTTGTATATACATTCTAAATACTACACAGTATTCTAGAGTACTACACAGTTGCTTAATGGTTTGGAGTGAAAACTAAATAGTTCATGGCATTGAAGTTCTTGTAGTAGTGTTACACAGAGGGTATTAAATAGGTGATAATTACTTTTCACAGTTAGCATCTTCACCACCAAATATATACCTCCATTCTTGCTAGAATATTAAGACAAGCTAAAGGCTATGCCACAAAAGATAACATATCTGTCTACACCCTCCAGACTCTAGGTACAATCAGGTGAGTAGGTCTCACCTACTTCTATGAGAAGGAAAGATGCAGTACCTTCCAGGACAGGGCAAGAAAGAAAGCAAATGGATTCTCTCTAGATGCCACTTTGTTTCTTCCTCTCTCCCAGCCTTTTAAGACAATCCATGGAACAAGTAATTACATGGCATGATAAATTAAAATATTTATTATGCAAGGACTAGAACAGTTCTCCACTAACAAGAATTAGTGAAGACATACCCTGCCGTTATAATTATGATGTTTTCCCTGAGTTTTCATTAGAATTACTTTCACTTGAAAACAGCCAATAAAATAAATAAAATAAAATAAAACTCATCTCTTCTTTTGTGTTCCTATTGACTAAGATAAGACAGGAAAGCCATAATGTGCTAAGGTAAATGCTCAAATCCACATAGCTAAAGAACCACATTCAGTGATAGGCTTGTAAAGACCATATAAATAGGACATTGCACAAGATAGAAACTTGTTTTAAGAAGATTTTTAAAAAATTTTTAGCAAGACTTGAATTTGCCATGACCAAAATACTTTCTTTTGAAAAACCTCCTCTAAGAAAACCATTCAGAAAAACCTCTAATGACCATCAGTAAAAGCTCAGAAAAGCCAAATGAATGATTTTGGTATAGATGTCAAAATAAGGTACCATATCCTTGATCACTTAAACATCAGCAACTTTTCTCACAATTCTGGGAACTGGAGGACCAAGATTTAGGAGACAATAGAGCTGATTACTGCAGATGCCTTTCTCCTTGACTTGGAGATGCCATCTTATATCTATTTCTACACATGGTCTTCCCTCTCTACATATCTGTGTGCACCAGTCATACCGGATCAGGCTTCACTTTGAAAATTTATTTCATCTTCATTTAATTATCTCCTTATGGACTGGGATTTCACAAGTATATTTTAGAGCAACATAATTTAAGCTCATAGTTCCAAGTGACCTAAAAATAGACCAATTCAAACCATGTAAGTCTATTTCTTTCAATATTATCCTGTCCAAAATTACCTGTGCCTCTTCTACTATACATCAGAATTTAATGCATCATATGCTCCTTCAAAATTAGTCAAATGGAACTGCCATTATCTTTCAATGACATTAGTATTTAAATTTATTTTCTAGTTAACAACTCCATTTAAAGTGTCCTTTTCAACCCATTTTGGAAATTGTGAGTGCAATTGATAAAATAGTCAAAAGATTTGCACAAAGAGTATTAACCTTCTCCATGGATGCTGTTCATGCTACTCTTGACAATATCAGTGCTTTTTTTCTTTAATGAAGAAAGTTGTATGTGCTGTGAAATTTCTCAAATTTGTTTTGGATCACTGTCTCTTCAAATGGTTTTCCTTCAAAGAGAAGGCAAGTACAAAGGTATTTTCTGCACAGATGCCCCTGATTTACAGGAGGATCAATCTTGAGTGAATGAATTGAAATCTAGGTGGACAGGGCATAGATTTTTATGAGAGATGAATCATTCACTGAACAGACTGCAGGGGTGGAGTTCATTTCTGCCTGGGCTCAGTTGGCTGTTCTCTGGGTACTTAGGAATGAGATACATTTTTCAATTGTAAATGCTACAGTATCAACACCTTTATAGATGTTGATGCTGGACAACTGTTTATATCATTGACCGACTTGCCATTCTGGAAGATGTTGTAGTTAGAAATTGATAATCACTTTCCATTGGTGCAGAAAACATTTAAGTAGACTAAACTGAAAAATAAGCCAGTTTCAGGAGGCTGTAGGAACTTAGGAATACTACAGGAGTTTTCAAAAATTGAACTTCTTGTGAGTTGGAAAAAAATGAATCCTACTTTCTTTCCAAACATAGAGAGTACCAATGAAGAAATGTCTAAAAGATATCTTCAAATATTGAAGACAAGGAAATGTAATTATGAATTCAAAAGAAAGAACCCTGGAGATCACATCTTATAAGACGAATTTCCCTCTTAAAAGAGAGTGTAACAACAATTAACCTTCAGTTTATCACCTGGATCTTTGAAGCCAGGGTTCCTAGAATATAACCCTATATAAATAGAAGTTAGAATTAAGTTGATGTCAAGGATTAACTTGCATATTGCTAGGACAGCAAGAAATTAATAATCCTATTTCCTCAGTAAGCCAAAACAAATAAATGTATGTTTCTTTCAACCATTTCTCAGAAATTTGACATAATTCTGTAAGAAAATAAGATATTAAGAATTATGCCTTTAAAATATGATATATATTTTTCATTATGAAATAAAATTCCAAGTCCATTCTATATGCTATAATTTTTGGTTAAAGAAGACCTGAGCCCCACAGGAACTGAAGAACATGTGCATCTGGATCTGGGTCATGGGGGCCAGTGGCTCTATGCATCTCCCTATTATCTCTTTTAAAATTAGAATATCTGCTGCAGATATCCTATTTCTGTGTCACCATTCTATATTAGATGTGTCAGGACAGATAACTTGCTTCTTTATCACTAGTTTTTGTTTTGTTTTGTTTTGTTTTGTTTTAATCAAACGTACTCAACTATTGTCACAACTTATCCCTGATCTAGGTAATGAGACCTTAGACATGTAGCCTCAGACAAGTCCTGGAAGACAAGACTTTGGAAGGATTTGGAGATGAAGACATGTTTTTCAAGTAGAGAGGAATAAACACTTTTTGGCTGGAAAACAGAATAGAATGTTTATTTATAACACGCCCAAATGTATAGAGGTTCCTATAAAGAGATATCACACCTTATTTCACTGGAATATTTACTCTGAGAAGAGTCAACTACTATTCAAGACCCATAAATCATGATCTGGAGATAATGTGAGACATTCTGCATAATTGTCCGGCTGAGTTCTCAGCCAACAGCAAGAACAGCGACTAGCTGAATGGGCCATGCTAGCAGTCCAGTTCTATAAAGCATTCTGATATTTGGCATCTGCCTACTACTACAAGAAAATATCTATGTAAAAATGGACCAACTGGATCATTCCCAAATAGCTGACTCAAAGACCATGAAAAACTATAATAATGGTTTTGATCCACTTGGATCTGAGGTGATTTTAAACAAAGTAGTTCCAAGTAGAATAGTAAACAAAGAAAAGAACCTTGGATAAGTGAAGAAGAAAGATGAATTTAATGGAACAATAATCATGGCTTGTAGTGTCAAACAGGCAGAAACCATAGCATCTTAGGACTCAGAAATCAGAGGATATTCAACTGTATCATCTGAGTTCTTCAACAGGAAAAGATGGACCAAAGAAAGAAAAAATTGAAAATCTCACTATTTTTTGCCTTGTAGGTTTCAAGCTTCTGGTCTTTTCACCACTGTCAGCAAACTGAGCAAGCAAATCTAGAGTTCCATGACTATTCATCCCAAAGTCTCACATACCTATAGTGTGGCTCTTATAATGCTACATAACAAACCATTATGGAACTTTAGTAGCACAGAATAATCACCACGCTTGCTGCTAGAGTTCTCTCAGAGTTATCTGCAAAACAAGGCCAGCTTTAGCCAAAATTGCTTGTGTATGTAGGAAGGAGCTGGTAGCTGCATGATCTACAATAACCAATGACAAATGTCAGCGCTATATGTATCTTTCCCTCTCCCACTAGCTGGCTTCTATCAGGTTGGCTAACATCCATCAAGTTGCTTTAGCCATATTCTTGCAGTCAAAACAAACACAAGAGAAAAAGGAGAACACTTGAAGGTCTGAGGCTGAGGCTCAAAACGAGATTATCTGTATGCCTAGTATATTCAGGAAGGCAAACTCACAATCAAGCAGTAAGGAAAATTGTATTTCATTTCTTCTATGAGACTAATTGCTGAATCACATGGTAGTGGCCAGGGACATATGAGAGGATAAAAGGCTGAGGTCATCAAGAGTATCTTTTCCTCCCTCATCAAGGCTGCAGAAAGTGATAAATGGGAACTGACAAAGGGGATCCCAATTTTTTTAAAAAGGAGATGTAAGTCAACTCCAGGGAACCAATTATAAAAATAAAACCAACTTACATAAAATATCTCATGCATGTATGAATATAGAAAGGTATTTTTAAAGAGGGGTTTAGAGTTTTCACCAAATGATTGTATCAGTTCTGAACTTAGCTAATTGCAGTACGGAAACTGGCCCTTCTTCCACCCAGAAGCCACTAATTGTCAATACTTCCTCAGTAAGGGGGTAAAGGAGTAAGTCCTTCCTCCTCTACACTAGAGTTTTCACTGGATTGATATGTGGATCCTAGACAGGTAACCACAGCTGCTGTGAGTTCACAAGTGTCTTGTACAAAACCTCTAGCTTTTACAATCTTTCTGTCACCATCTCCCTCCTACTTCTTTGTAAAATTTATTTTTCTTATCTCGTATAATACATCCTCCTGATACCCCTCACCCCTATCTCCACTCCTCCCAGCCTCCCCATCTCCCCTCTCTCCCAGATCTACCCCCTTACCTCCAGCCTTGTCCTCAAAAAGGAGCAGTCCCCCCATGGTTATCACTCAAACAGGGCATAAGAATGGAACAAGATGGAACAAGGCCTGGCACTAATCCCTATCTCAAGGATGGACAAGTCAACCTAGCAGGAGGAAAAGGGTCCCAAGGGAAAGTAAAAGGATCAGAGACACACACACTCCAGCTTGTAAACTTTTTGCAATAACACTAAGTCAGACAAACATAAAATATAATTAGGAGACTCTGCATGTTCCATGTCTGCCACTATAGTCCCTGTGAGGCACTAGGAGTGCTTGCCAGTTGATTACATGGGGCTTGTTTGCCTGGTGTCATCCACCCACAATCCCTCCACTCCTTCTTCCAAGAGGTTCCACAAGCTCTGCATGATGTTTGTCCCCAGACCTATGTATCTTACATCAGTAACCAGAGGAAGTCTCTCTGATGAAGATTGGGTTAGGCACTGATCTATAGCAGAGCAGGATATCATCAGAAACCATATCTGAGTTATGCAGTCTCTAGTTCCTGGCCTGCCTGGGAGTATCAGTCAGGGCTTTCCTCCTTTGGCATGGGGTTCTGCCCTTCCATTGTCCCAGTGGATCCTGCAGGGAGGATAGGTTATAGGTCAAAGATTTTGTGGCTGGGATGTGTCCCATTCCCACTCCCGGAAACTGCCTGGTTACAGGAAATGACCTGTTCAGTCTCCCTATGCCCCATTGCTAGAGGTCCTCACTAGGGTCTCCCTTATAGATTCCAGTGAGTTTCTACTGCATTAAGGTCTCCTGTTCACCCCCTAAAAGTCTTACAATTCCAGTCATCTTTTCATATATTCTCTCCTTTCATCCCTCTCCTCCCAGACCTGGTCGCTTCTTTTCTCTTTCCCATCCTCCCCCAGCCCACTGGCACCATGTGCTCTATTTCCCCTTTATGAGGGAGATCCCTGTGTCCCCACTGTGCCTTCCTTGTTGCATAGTCTCTCTGGGTCTGTGGGTTGCAGCGCCTTTCTTTTTTTCTTAACAGTTAATATCCACATATAAGTGAGTACATACCACGATGGTCTTTTGGGGCCTGTGTTACCTCACTCAGGATGATTTTGTTCTAGTTCCATTCATTTTCTTGCGAAGTTCATGACGTCAATTTTCTTAATATCTGAGTAATAGTCCATTGTGTAATGTACCCCAATTTCTTCATCCATTCTTCAGTTGAGGGGCATCTAGGTTGTTTCCAATTCCTGGCTATTATGAATAAATCTGTTTTGCACATAGTTGAGCAAGTTTCCTTCTGGTAGGATGGAGTATCCAAGAACAGTATAGCTGGGTCTTGCAGTAGGTTGATTCCCAATTTCCTGAGGAACCAATACATTGATTTCCACAGTGACTGTATAAGTTTGCACTCCCACCAGAAATGAAGGAATGTTCCTCTTGTTCCACATACTTGCCAGCATAATCTGTCCTTTGTGCTATTGATCTTATCCCGTCTGATAGGTGAAAGATGGAATCTCAGAATAATTTTGATTTATATTTACTTGATGGCTAAGGATGTTGAACATTTCTTTAAGTGTTTCTCAGCCATTCAAGATTCCTCTTCTGAGAATTCTTTGTTTAGATCTGTACCCCATTTTTAATTAGATTATTTGTTTTGTTGATTTGCCTTGTTTTCTGAGTTCTTTATGTAACTTGGATATTAGCCTTCTATAGGAAGTAGAGTTGGCGAAATTTTCCCATTCTGTAGGCTGCCATTTTGTCCTATTGACAGTGTCCTTTGCCTTACAGAAGCTTTTCAGTTTCGTGTGATCCATTTATTAATCATTGATCTTAGTGCCTGAGCTATTGGTGTTCTGTTCAGGAAGTTTTCTCCTGTGCCAATGAATTCAAGGCTATTCCCTACTTTCTCTTTTAACAGGTTCAGTGTATATGGTTGTATATGGTTAGGATCTTCGATCCACTTGGACTTTAGTTTTTTGCAGAGTGATATTTGTATTCTTCTATATGTACATTTCCAATTAGACTAGCAGCATTTCTTAAAGATGCTTTCTTTATGCCATTTGTATGCTTCTGGTTTCTTTATCAAAGATCAGGTGTCCATGAACTTGTGAACTTATGTCTGGATCTTTGATTAAGTTTCATTGGTCAATATGTCTGTTTTGATGCCAATACCATGCAGTTTTTATTACTATAGCTGTGCAGTATAGCTTGAGATCAGGGATGGTGATATCTCTGGCAGTTCTTTTATTTTAGCTATGCTGAACTTTTTTCTTTTTCTATATGAAGTTGAGGATTGTCCTTTCAAGGTCTATAAAGAATTGTATTGCTCTTTTGATATAGATTACATTGAGTCTGTAGATTGCTTTTTGTAAAATAACCAATTTTACTATGTTAATTCTAGCAATACAGTAGCATGGGAAATCTTTCTATCTTCTGAGATCTTCTTCAATTTCTTTCTTCAAACATTTAAATTTTCATGAAGGTCTTTCACTTGCTTTGTTAGTCACCCTGAGATATTCTATATTTTTTGTGGCTATTGTGAAAGGTGTTGTTTCCCTGATTTCTTTCTCAGTCCATTTGTCACTTTTATATAGAAGGGCTACTAATTTTTTTTAGGTGATCTTTTGGCCAGATACTTCACTGAAGTTGTTTATTAGCTGTAAGAGTTCCCTGATAGAATTTTTGGGGTCATGTATTCACACTATCATATCTGCAAATAAAGATGCTTTGACTTCATCCTTTCTAATTTGTATCCCCTTGATCTCCTTCTGTTGTTTTATTGCTCTAGCTAGATTTTCAATACTATATCGAATAGATATGGTGAGGATGGACAAACTTGTCTTCTTCTTGATTTCAGTAAAATTTCTTTGAGCCTCTCAAATTGGAATAATTTGATGTTGGCTATGGGCTTTCTGTAAATTGTCATTATTATGTTTGGGTATGTCCCTTGTATCCCTAATCTCCCCAAGACTTTTATCATGAAGGGCTGTTAGATTGCATGAAAAGTTTTCTTGGCAAGTAGTGAAATGATAATGTGATTTTTTTTCTTTCAATTTGTTTATATGGTGGATTACATTATGTTGAACCATCTCTGCATCTCTGGCTAGAAGCCTATTTGATTGTGGTGGATGATCTTTTTGATGTAGTCTTGGAACTGGTTTTGGATATTTCACTGAGTTTTTGTTTGTTTGGGTTTTTTTTTTTTTCATCTGTGTTGATATATCTCCTTTTTAAGAATTTTAGCCACGTTGGTGGAAGTAACTTATATTGAGAAACCAAGCTTCAAAAAACTGTAAGAAACATAAAATTCTTCATTTATTTTCCCAGCCCTGCTCCAGGCCCATGTTCATAGCCCACCATAAGCACCCCATGTCTCAAAAGAAGGAAGCAAGTTAGAGCACTATATTCCCTGAGGTAAATGTTATATATTCTCTGGAGGCAATGGGAAGGGTAAAACTCCCTAAAAAGAAAGGATAGCACCTGTGGTGGTTTAAATGAGAATAGACCCAGCAGACTCATGCATTTGAATACTCGGTCCCTAGAAAGTTTGGTAAAGATTAAGAAGTACAGCTTTGTTGGAAGAAGTGTGTCACTAGTTTCAAAAGACTTGTGCTTGTGCTATTCCATTTCTCTTTTTTCCTCTACTACTTGTGGATCAAGATGCAAGCTTTCAGCTGTTCCTACTGCCATGTCTTTACTCTGCTATCATGGATTCTAATCCTCTGAAACTATAAGCCTAAAATTGGGCATTTTATTTTATAAATTTCTTTGCTTATGGTGGTTTATCACATCAATAGAAAAGTTCCTAAGACAGCGTCATCATCACTACTATGAAAAAAGAGTTAGAACACTTGTTTAGGTACTACTTTATCCCTCTGTGCATTAAACATGTTTAGCCTTGTGGACAAAAACAAACAAACAAGCAAACAAAAAACAATAACCCTAAAAGTTGTACATACCTTGGTATACATACCTTGGTGATAACCAGCAGTTCTCTAATTGGACTGTAGGCCTACTCAACAAGAAGGAAACCATGAAATCACGACTGGAACTGGAAACCTAGCCAATTACCTGGAGCTAGTGAAGTCATGGGTCTTGGAGGAAAACCCACAACTGCCACTATACTAAAAAATCACAGTTCCTAACTACATTCTAAAATTTTGTCCTTATACCCACAGATATACATAGTCCTCATCCCTCATCATATAAGCTTCTCGTTATAATAGATAGAGATCAAAACTACAGCCAATCAAAACGTAAGGAGCACGAGATTTTGTGGTGCTGAATCCCAACTGGCACATCTACAACACCAAGCACCTAAGGCTCAGGGATCTTTTCAGGAGAAGGTCGGAAATATGGTAAGAGCCAGAGAAACAGGATGTTTGTTGTGAGATTAGGCCTCCTAAAAATGTCAGAGAATCTATACCCATGAAGTCTCATTAACATGACTGCCTAAGTGCGTCCCAAACATCAGCAATACCAATGGGCATGCTAGCATAGAAGGGGTAAAAGCTCATGGAGCCTCAATCCTATACAAAGAACTACAGGCAACTGGGGAATGCTGAGAGCAGGAGAAATGATCTTCCTCGTGTAGGAGCCTCCAATTGGTTTTCTGATACCAAGTGGTGTTATATACATATACATATACATATACGTATACGTATACAGACTGTGCAGGTTTTATTTATGTATTTAGGAGAGGGAGAGAGAGAGAGAGAGAGAGAGAGAGAGAGGGAGAGTCAACAAATTAAAGAAAAAGAGGCCATGAATTAGAAAGAGAGCAACAAGGTGCATAGGTCTTCCTATTATTAAGATTAAACCATTATTTAAAAGTTTAAGTTTCTTATTCCATGCCTACACATTCATTTCTTTCATAAAATTTTAAGCTTCCTTCATAAATAATGACTATGAAAATCTTTAAAATCAGTAAGACAGGCATGATATCAGTGGGTTCATCTGCTGCTTTCAAATCTGTTGTTTTATATGAATTAAAGAATCCTAGGAGACATAAAGTGATTTTTCTATCGTTCTATATTTTT
Organism: Cricetomys ansorgei; assembly: GCA_026225945.1. NCBI lineage: Eukaryota > Metazoa > Chordata > Mammalia > Rodentia > Nesomyidae > Cricetomys > Cricetomys ansorgei. Next base: position 5,610,019 of record JAMJFZ010001390.1, read on the forward strand.
AAAAAATAGATAGGGTGTCAAATTCAGGGCAATGAAAAAAAAGGAAGCGGGTATTTCTTGAATCCCAACTCTGTCAGACAATTTGATGAGCATTCTGTAACTGTCCTTATCAGTGGGCCTGGAGCAGTACCGCCCTCTCACCATCCCTGCTGTTGTTCATTCTGCATTGTTCTCACCACCATAAAATAAAGCCCTGAGCTCATTCTACGGAGATCACAAAATGATATCCACAACACTGATGTGTGAAAAGCAGAACTCCCTCAGTGAATGAGAGATCATTCCCACCAAGCAATTCTTTAGAGTTTAATTATTTCAATTGACATTTTATTAAAATGATATAACAATAATAGTTTTAAATAATAATTTAAATAATCAAGTGTAACTGACAAGTTTTCAAAATTTAGTACAATAGATATTGATAATATGTCAGATGATTATTTTAGACAAGGTAAATTGGGAGACAGAAAAGACAACTCAGTCAGGAAACAACCATGAAGACTTGCGTTGCATCCCTAAGACCTACATGAAACAAAAAAAGGATCAGCAAGGTGGCAAATTATTGTAATGCCAGACCTGGGGAGGTGGAAGCAAGTGGATTACAGGAGACACTGAACAGCCAGGCCTCACATGTTTGGCCAATTCTCACCAAAAAAAGACATCCCATTTCAAAAAAGAAAAAACTGGATGACTCCTGAGCAGACACACTTAAAATCGACCTCTTTCTGGCCTCCACACATGCACACACAGAGGAAAGGGCAAATTAGTATGATTAAAAAGGAGAGTCAAGAATATAAGACATTCTTAGAATTTATAGGCAATGTAAGTTCAATACCCACCCTACAAATGTCTTTTAAAATTAGCAAATTTCTGACAGAATCTTTAAAAGCAAAGGATTCCACAATAACTTTTATGGAGAATTTTACTTCACCTAAGCTGATAAAGACTTATATCAGATAGATAAAATACCTCTAGAGAAAGAAAATCAAATTACATGCATTATAAACTTTAGACTTGCAGACGGCAAAATCAAATCTGGTCTGTCTACAAAAATTACAGATCATGGAGCTGAATTCAAAGTAAGTAAAGTTTTGACTTTCGTGTCTCCTTTTTAAAATAAAAATGATCCAAGAGCTATCCACGAGACATGATTTTGCAAAATATAATTTTTCAGTCTGTGAATGACAAACTCCACACTGATCAAGATCCCCCCAACAAACTCCCCTAAGTTATGATGTTCACCACAAGTGCTCACAAGTAGGTGCTCTTTCAAATGCAACGGTGAATAAGAAACAGGAGCAGGAGTCTTGTCTTCACGGCTCTACTGACAATGGTGTTGGGGAAAAGATTGTTTCAGTGAGAATTGGTACCCATGTTCAAAACCAGATTATTAGAAAGGAAAGCTGAACTTGAGGATGAGTGTTACTAATGGGTGACTGCTTATTTTATGTAACTTTTTATCACACAAAATTTATCTATTTCTTTTCTTTTCTTTCCTCCTCCTCCTCCTCCTCTTCCTCCTCTTCTTTGTTTTTTTAGGTTTTTCGAGGCAGGGTTTCTCTGTTGTAACTCTGGCTGTTCTGGAACTCACTCTGTAGACCAGGCTGGCCTCGAACTCACAGAGATCCACCTGCCTCTGCCTCTCAAATGCTGGGATTAAAGGCATGTGCCATCACTGCCCAGCCAATTTGTCTTTTTTCATCCTCTAAGATTCTTCTACTACTGACTCATCTGTTTGGATTTTTTTTTTCTTCTCCTAGCATAGTTGGAAAGTAGAATACATTCTCTATTGGCCTCCCCTTCTCTCTGTCAATTTGTCAGAAAATCTGCCACCATAAGGAAAACCGAAACCAACATGGGCTATTACGAAACTTCAAAATCAAACACAGTTTGCAGTAACAATCCTCTGTTCAGCAAAGCCTGGCTTCATATGCTTGTGCCATATACCGTGTACTTCCTCTGATTGCTGTGGCAGAAATTCGTCAATTTTTCCATGTAGCCACTCTGTGAGGAGGTCTACTAACCACTTGCTTGTTTGCCTCAACTCTTTTCATGATCCTCTGTTGTTTTGAGTGGCACAGATGGTGGTTGCTGGACACTGGGTTTGGAGTTGCCCCTTGCCACATGTTTTCGAGAGAGAAGCCCAGCAGACTGAAGAACAGAACAGAAAACTGATGCATTGCTCCAGCCTCTTTGTTTTAAGCAGCCTGCACTGGGCTCCCATCTGCTCTCTGGTTCAGCTGTATAGTCCAGTGGTTCAAAGAAAGTTCGCAGGGTTCTCCCTTCCACTGGACCCCAGCATTCTCTTCAGCCCTCCCATTGAGAGCAGCTCCCTGCAGGATGTCTTGGAGACCTTCACATGGTGTTCTATCTTGATAAATTTATAACCACCTGCCACAGATTCATTTTAACTTACCTAGCATGAACACTGCTAGAAAACAGACTCCTATCTAGTAAAAAGAATATATTGATCATTATATCTTTCATCAAAGACCTCACACTTGCCATTAAATACATGGTATCCACATTTTTCGCAACTATACTCTTGGCTGAGTAAATGAGAGTTATTCTTTCATGAAGACTCCAGGACTCATGACTAGAGATTTAAATTTCTCTTCAACAAGTGCTAGGATCAAAGAATCACTTGGTAACTATAGTCTTCCAAACCATCTTTCTCTGAAATAAGGAGAGCTAAGTCTCTTAATTTCATGTAAAATAATATGTGAAAAAAAAATAACCTAGCTTCACTCCCATTCCTAGCACAGAGGACTGTCTCTGAACCCTCCTGGTATACAGTACTTCTGAAGAGACCACAATAGAATGAGAAGCAAGATGATTGTTGGTTTTTTGTTTGTTTGTTTTGTTTTGTTTTATTTTGTTTTTCCTTTTCTTAGAATCGATTTCTTCTGGAACTTCTCTGTTGAAGTTAATAGCGAGTTTATCACTTTCCCTGCTCCAAATTTCTTGAATTATCCATAAAATATTTTGCCATGCTGTAAATCTAATCCCTCAATAAATCCTACAGTAGCAATTTCCCTGCATCCCAGTATCATCCAAGACACCACCCTCTTCTCTTCTGATGGTACAATTGCAGTAACAACAAACTTACCACTGTTCTGATTCTTGCACAGCTATAATTTTACCAACACCAAAACTATCAACTTTATTACATTATTATTCTACCATGGTCTAAGTAGCTGAGATCCTCAACCAAACCTGGTCCTTCTAAATATTCATAATGTATTATATCATTATCCCTCTTTCCCTTCTGCCTTTGTTTCCTGCCACGATCCCTATTTCTAATTCAATTAGAGCAGCATTTTCCCAGAATCTCAAAGTTGCCACAAGTTCCCACTTCCTGTAATCATCAGGAGAATATTACCTAAATCAATAAAAAGGTAGACACATAAAATGTGATTATTTATTAGAACATAAAAGTTCAAAGTGGAAAATTTTTCAAATGTCCTTGACAATTCAGCCTTGTACAAACTCAAGTGTCTATAAAAAGTAGTCTCAGTGCTTCAAGATTTCTGTCAATTATTCGCCTCCTCTTCTCTCTACTCAGGAGGCCAGTGCCCCATGTTCATCTCTAAAGATTTATCTTATGCAGTTTTTAATCACTCATCCATCCTGAACATGACTTTCTGTCTGCCTCTTTGTCTTAATTCCAGTGTAGTTCCTAGAGGCTGACTCTCTTTCATACATCTCCCGACTCTGGAATTTGTATACTGGGGGAAGGTCATACACACCTTCATGCCAATCCCAGGCCTGATAAGGACCTGCATCCCCTCTTTCTGAAAACAGGAAAGAGTAACAATGAATTCGGTATTGCTGAATAGACTATTTAAAAACAAGATTATTCATATCTGTCTTATAAAGTTCCATGAAGAGGAAGCAAAGAGTGGATAGAAACCTTGATGCATGCAGGCCACTTTGCTATTAACTTCAACAGGGAAGTTCTAGAAGAAATAGATTTTGAGAAAAGGAATATATATATATATATATATACTCTTCAGAAGCATCCTTCTTAGAAAAAAGGAAATCATACCAGGTACTAGAAACACGGTCAGCTACCTGGGGCTAGAGAAGTCATGTGTCTTGGAGAAGAACAAACAATTGCTACTTTACTAAACTGGTCTAATCCCTAACTACTACATTATAAATACTTATACACATAGGTAAGTGTAGTTCTTACCCTTTATCAAGGAAACTTCTCTTCGGAAAGGTGTTGACCATTAGTGAAAACTACAGCTGATAAGAATACAAAGTTATGGAATCAATTTTCAACTGATATATCCCCAACACCCACACATAAGGATCAGGGATCATTGTGGAAGAAGGGGTGGAAAGATTGAAAGGGACAGGAATAGAGAGTTTGCTGTGTTATTGTGTTTCCTAGTAATGCCAGAAGCCGTAGCCTTGAAATCTCACCAACATGACTGCCTAAAGATGAGCTAACAAGGACACCACCAATAGGCATGCTAAGGTGGAATTGGGGAAGCTTACAAGACTGCAAACCTAGACAAAGGACTGCAAGCAATTAAGGTGTACTGAGACTGCTAGAAATGGTCTTTCTCAGGAAAGAACACATAAATGTGCTATCAAATACCAAATAATCATCCCTGAAAACATATGCATACAAGTAACAATAAACAGACTGAAAGGTTGTATATATTTGTATATTTGTATGTATATATTTATATACTTGTATATTTATATATCCAGGTGTGTGTGTGTATGTGTGTGTGTGTGTGCACGCATGTGTGTGTAAACCAACAATTAAAGAAAAAAGACACCATGAAAGAGAACAAGAAGGGAGTGTAGAGGAGGGTTTGGTAAAAAAAAATGAAGGGAAGGGAAATTGATCATATTGTATCGTATCATAGTATTATAATCACAGAAGAACTTAAATTATTTTTAAAGTTAACATTTGATTTTTGTTCAGTTAAACACATGTGTAGCTTTTTGCTTGAAGAACAATGCAGTTCGTTTGCTTCCAGGATGGATTTTACAAAGCTGACATAGGTGCTATAACACACTATTGACTGTGGGTAGCTTTTGGGTTACTTGGAGTCTATTTGCTCGTTAGAATCTATAGAATGGATGCAGGTCACGCACTCCACAGTGACTATCCTGAGCATCCTAAATGAATTCTCCTGAAGTAGCAGTTATCTTCCTATGTATTTTCTGAAGTGGTCAGTGTGGGGCCTTTGACTGGCCAAGTTGCAACAAAATATATTCTTTTAGTCACAAGACACTAAATAAAATGTGAGGGGAGATAAAAGTAGAGCCATCTTCAGAAATGATAGAAAGAAGGAGGAGGAGAAAAATAATAATAAATAATAATAATAATAATAATAATAATAATAATAATGTTTTATCAACTTAGCACTGGACATTTAATTCTCAAATTCTATTGATTTATTTCCTTAGAGAAGTAAAATGTAGAACTCCTCATTTTCCGAAGTGAGATTTGTCTTTATATTTAATATGAATTTCTTGTGCCCAAAGACATCTTTAAAATGCTGATGCAGTATTCTAGAAACACTTAAATTCTAAGACTGGACAAGTGCCAGCATTCATTAAACAATGCTGGGAAGGGATGGGCTGAAGAGAAGGCTTTCTCCTGGTTGAAGTTATATGTAAGGTTTTTTGAGTGAGGAATAGCGATATACTTAGGGGCTTAAGGAAAATTTTGCATTTGCCAAGGTAATTTTTTGAGGCAGGCTACAGTAGCCAGAGAGTATTAATGGGTTCTTTAAGTAATTACATCATTCTGTATTAGGGAATGATTTTAATGATTAGTAAAATATAAAATTTATTTTTTAAACCTTTGTCAGAGTTTCCTCTTCAAATCTCAATCTTCTCACTTTCTTAAAATTAAAAAAAAAAATGTTGCTCCATATTTTTATGTTGGAAATGTAATTTCTCTTTCCCAATATGTGTGCATCGCTTATTTAAAATTAAATTTGTCCTTCCAGGTATTTATTGAGTATCTGTCATGTGTAAGGCATTTGTGTCGGGAACTTGGAATATAACATGGAACAGATGATGGTCTTCTCCATCAGTGGACTTACTGACAGTGATTATGCATCCCAGTAATTGCAATATGGGAAAGAGTGTGATAGCAAATAGACTGAGTGTCAGGCTGGGGCATCAGCCCATGGTAGCATCACAAGGCTCTACTAGAGAGATCAGGAACATTCTTTGCAAAGGAAGAGATAAGCATGAAGATACGTGGCTGATTTAGCCACGTTTTAGCAAGCACAGGCTTCTCCAGGCTGGAGAGGAACGGCTCAGGCCAAATTACAGATGCCTGGATGACACTGTGGAGTGATGGATGCTGGTATAGAGCAGTTGAAGGACATGACTCTGCTGAGTTGTATAGTGGACATGGGAATCCTGTGCTCAGGGTTGAGATGTATTGAGGTGTTCTGACTAAATACACATACAAGAGAGTTCCATCCTTCATCAACAGCATCCTCAGATAAGGCCATTCTATTACATCACTAACTTTTGACTTCAAAGAAGAATTATGACATCAAAGAACTTAGCCTGAAATGGTGAGATGCCACCCAGTGTACACAGCTCATGGTCTAGTTCAGTGGTTCACAACCTTCCTAATGTTGCGACACTTTAATACATTTCCTCATGTTGTGGTAACCCCCTAATCACAAGATTATTTTTTGTTGCTACTTCATAACCGCAACTTTGCTATCGTTATGAATCATAATGTAGTATCTGATACATAGATTGTCTTATGCAACCCTGTGAAAGGGTCATTTGACCCCCAAGGGGATCACAACCCACAGGTTGAGAACCACTACTCTGTGACCTTAAATTTTATAATGACTTTGACTCTCAACTTCCTCATCTGTAAAGATATTAATAATACCTACTTCTTCATGATTCTTAGAAAGCATCACTAAGAAATATTGAATACAGTTCCAGAGAATAAATATTATTTTTACAACTATATGACTAGAAATTCCAAAAACCTATGGAAAGTCAGCCTTTAAAAGAGCAGCAAACTGTACAACAAAATAGGGCAACCCCAGAGTGAACTGACTTGATATATTTGTATAAACTGCACATATTTATTGTAACATTCTATTAGATATTTTCTTAATATTTCTGTTAAAAACAAAACAAAAAATGAGAGTTCTAATTGTTTAAGTCTTCTTAATATTTCATAATTTTAAGTCATTAAATTTATTCTGGTTTGATATCCAATTGGCACACTTTTATTTCCTTCTTTTAGCCTAAAACATGTCCAAGAAATTCATTACCCAAAGCAATTTCATTTCTAGAAGAATATTCATTAAATTATGTTTGTGAAGTCCTGTAGTTTTATATAATTTGCACTTTGCTCAGCAACTTTCCACCCTAAAGTTCTTATAATTTTTAATACCCTAAAACCTTAATATTCCCAAACCTGCATCAGGCCCTTGTCTCTCACAGCTGAAGCCTATACTTCTATGGGGAAATAATTGTTGTACCCCTTAAGACAGTTTTAAGTGCCAATGAGTTGGAATCACAATGAAGAAATACACCTGGCAATTGCTCCCAACCTTAGCTTCGTAAGGAACCTTGTAATTCCCACTCCCAATTGTCCACTTGCCATGAGGTAGAGCAGAGAGAATCTTAACAAACCCCATTGATTAAAAGACACGGAAATTAAAGTATAGCCAGCTGGAAATAACTCCCTGAAGATTCATAATGTCTTACATGGCCAAATAAGTCTCAGATACACTGAGACTTATACCTGCTCTCTGCACTACGGAACCCCTAATTCACTAACATCTTTCATCCAAATAAAAGAAAAAACATATTTATTCGAATTTCCTTACCAGTTTGTTTCTTCATACCGTGTTTTATGTAGCTTAGTCAGGGTTCAGAGTCACACATTTCCTGCCTCAGCCTCCTAAATGTTGAGATTACAAATATCTACTACTATATCCAGGTCACATCAGTTTTTTTTCTTTAATTTTATGTTTAATGTTGTATTTTATGTATATGAGTGTTTGTCTGCATGTATGTCTGTGCACCATGTTTGTGCCTGACATTCTTAGAGTCAGGAAGAGAGCATCAGGTCCCCTGAAACTGGAATAACAGAAGGCTGTGAGCCACTATGTGGATTTTGAAATCAAACCGAGATTCTCTGGAAGAGCATTTAATTGCTGAGCCAATCTCTCCAGCCAATCTCTCACATCAATGTTTTATAAACAAATGATAAATGGTGGGGCTCCTTCTCTCAAGATCAGAAAGGACAACCTTTTCCTAAGGTTGAAAATTGCTTTTCTAGAAAGGGTCACCATAACCCATCATGGATGACCTGCGTTATTAGGAAAGTGGATTAAAAAAATGATTGAATTCTCAGATGAAACAAACTAGTGTCCAGCTCCAATTCCTTATTGAAGAGAATGATAGTGTTTTACTTCTAAGAATGCTGTACAATAGTAATGCACTATTATATACAAAACACCGTAAGTAAAGGTACCAGTGTGGCCAACGAAGATATGTAGGAGGCAATATTAGCAGTAAGTGGTAGTAACAGTAGAAATGGGGAAGAAAGGCAGTAACAAAACAGTTATAGAAGAAATGGCTTCTGTAGAAATGGTACTGGTAACAATGGTGTCAGCCATAGTCACCATAGGAGGGAGGGCTTGGAGGAAGGAAAAGAAGAAATGACTATAATCTCTTTCTCTCTCTTTGCCTTTCTTTTTCTTCCTCACTAACTTGAGAATTTGGCATGAGTTATAAATAACTTACTCCCAGACTTTTTATAATGTGCTCAGCTTTATAGTTTTTGAGGCTGAAGAACTTAGAAACTATACGTTCGTGTGCAAGCACATATTTATTTATTTCAACTCTGCCTCCCAGGTCTAGAATAGATCTTGGTTTTCAAGTATTTAATCACATAAGAAATATTAACTGCATGAGAATTAGATTGTAGGTCACCTTATCTGAAGCTATGGCACTAAGTCATTTTCTTCTTCAAAACCTAAGTCTTTTCTTTAACTATTTAAGGAACATAGCAAGTATAGATGTCTACAGAGCAATGATTGAATGCATCTCAAAATGTGAAACAAACTCCTAAGAGAACTTAATAGTGGGGAAACTAATGCCTCACCTGGGAAGATCCTAAAGATAGCTTTCTTATAGGCATGATGTAGAATTCCTCAGAAAATGGAAGCAGAGAGGTTCCTTCTTGAGTGTGAGGGCAAGCATCCGAGCTCCACTTTGATTAATTCAGGCTTTATCATAGGGCACAACATTAGGATTTAACCTTTTGAAAATTCCTGCTTTCTCTTCTTGGTCTATAACACTAAGCAAAGTTGTAACTCAACATAAAAGGCACTAATTCTCTGAGCTTTGGATGCTTGCTTTGTGATTTGCTTCTGAAAAAAAACACTGTTTATTTTTATCTTAGGGCTTGTTACTTGGCTTTTACCTTTTAACAGAGACATGTTAAGGTAAATTCCAATTTAAGCTGTCCCTAACTTGAGAATTTGGCAGGAGGTATAAATAACTGCCTCACAGACTTTTTGTAATGTGCTCAGCTTTACCTTTTTTTGAGGCTGAAAGAACTTAGAGCATACATGTTCATGTGCAATCACATATTCATTTGTTTGACGGGCACATGGCTTGTGACTTGTGCCCAGTGCTAGACTGCACTTGACATGTGTCAAATTTCAGGGCAAAAGTCATCCTAAAATCAGCATCTTTGCACAGGTAGTAGTGAGAATAAATGTTCCCACATATCTTAACAGTTCACAGAGGGCTTTTATTCATCTTCCTTCCTCAACAGTCTTACACCAAAAAGGCATTAGTCTCATTTTATATGAAGAGGCCAGAGTGTAGAAGGCCGAGGAACACTTAGCTTCCAAATAGCTTAATATTATGGAAAAAACCTTTGCTCAGTTTATCTTTGCTTGATGTCCCATTCTAGTTTAACTACATGTCTTTTCAACCCTTTATCATGACATCCACTCTGCCTAACCCCAGGGATTAGAGGAACACAACCCTGGCTAAACTAATGAGTTTTCTCCGTTCTTCTGTCTATAGGGATTGATGTGATGGCAAGACCATGAGGGGCCCAAAGAATATATGCTCTCATTCTTTGTGATCACAAGCTTTAGGGGCAAAGTAAGTTGAAGCTTTTTTCTGGCAAAGTATGTTTAAGTTGAACTTTGCTTTCAAGTAAGAAGTCTAATCAATAGTACCAATGTTAGAGGCTCTTAGCTACAAAGTTAGAAGTCACTGACCTACAAAGAAGGCTTCATCTGGATTTCTGACCAATTAGACTATGTTCAATTCTCAGTGCTCCAATAGCCATCTACCCTTTATTCTTATGATTCACACTTAAGCAATATTAACCCATTATAACCAGGAAATAACTAGAGTGAAAAGACTTTTACCTGTCATCAATTGGATCACTCACCAGATTTGCAGCCTTCAGAAATGTATATAAGCCAATATTCAACAGCATATCCATTTTAATCTGAATAACAAACAAATATACCCCCATAAAGTTGCTCTTCAAACACATAGTAAATGCCAAGTAAATTATAGCATTGTTACTGGCACAGTAATGAACAGGACTGTAAATAAGATAAGGTAAATATGGACCTTACAGAGAGTCTCTTATAATATATAAAATGATTGAATGGCATATAGCTTAACTTTTATGACATATGCTGGGTGGCTTCCCAGGAATGAGGGAGAGAGCATCAGGGATTCTGGCTTTTTTCTGGCATGCTTGGTGCTCCTGTGCTGAAGACCAGTAACTTAATGATGCAGAGAGACAATTAGCCCTGGTTGACTTCCTACCTGGTCTCCTGCACACCCTAGACAACTCATTTTACAGATCAGAACTCTGAAGCGCTGCATGATGCATGGACCTACACTAATAACTGGAGTTCAGATGTGAAAGCAATTATACCTAGCTTCTAATTCACACTGTCCTCTCACTGTGCTATTTGTCATGGTGAACCACAATAACAACCCTAGATGTTTGAAAGTCACCCAAATTCCTCTTATTTCATAAACTCCTACACACAACCCTAGCCAAGCATCTCTAAGATAAGGTGATCTTAATCCACTGAACCAAGATAATCATATGAAAATTAAACCTCCATTTCAGACATCTTCTCATCCAACCTTCCACTCTTTCCCTTTTCTGAACAGTGCCCAAGGAACTATACCATCTCTGCCAGAGGTGGAATAAACTTGTCATCCAAAGCCATGGATTATCTTCTAATCATTTCACTTATTGGGTGTTTCATTAAAGAATAATCTGCCTGACAGCTCAAACAAGAGGAAGAACCAGGAAGGTACCTTGCTTACAGAACACTTGGTTCTGTTCTCACAACTCATTCCTCCATAGCCCCTACCTCTTCTACTCCAGCCAGCCTTGCCACTTCAGCCCCAAAGACCTGTCGTCAGCCCCAGCACCATTACATCCCAAGCCAGCATAAGAACCAGGTAGGCATTTCCCCTGTAGAACACTTGGTTCCATTCCCACAACCCACTCCTCCAGCCTTGCCAACCCATCCAGGAAGACCTACAGACAACCCCTAGTGCCATCATAACCGAAGCCAGCTGAAGAACCAACCCCAGCACCATCACAGCCCACACTATTGGAAGAACCAGTACAGGCCACACCAACCAGCCAGAAAAACAGCACAGGCCAGAAAAACCTGAAAAAACAGAAAAAAAGAAGTCTCAAAGTCCCAGCCCCCAACATAGGCAGAGACTTACCGCTGCACCAGAGGCCACAAAAATAGAAGACCAGAGGGGGAAGGGAAGGAGCAAAACACTTCATCAACAACAAAACATCCAATAATAAAAAAATAACAAAAATAGCACAACAATAAAGACAAACCCAGAAATTCAGCACTTAAACCTAGAATCATTATAAGCCCAGAGGCCCAAATGGCAGTGTAAGAACACAGTCAACAACAGTAAGGGCAAAACGTCACCACTTGATCCCAACAATCTTACTACAACAAAGTCAAAGCACAGGAAAAAGATCTTAAAACCAATTTTATAAAGATAATAGAGGCCCCCCAAAAGGAAATGAATAAATCCCTTGAGGAAATCAATGAAAAGACAACAATGGGAGGAACTGAGTAAATTCATTAAAAAACAAACAAACAGGAAAACACAAACAAATAATTAATAAATCCCTTAAAGAAAGCTAAGTGTTGGGGGGGGCCAAGTAAACAATTGAAGGAAATGAACAAAACTATTCAAATGGAAATAGAAACCATAAAGAAAACATAAGCAGAAGAAATTTTGGAAATGAAAAACATAGAAAAACAATCATGAAATACAGATGCAAGCTAAAGCAACAGAATACAAGAGATGGAAGAGAGAATCTCAGGAGCTGAAGATACCATAGAAGATATAGATACATTGGTAAAAGTAAATGTAAAATGCAAAAAATTCCTGACACAAAACATCCAGGAAATCTGAGACACTATGAAAAGACAAAACCTAAGAATAATAGGAAAAGAGGAAAGAGAAAAATATCACCTCAAAGGCCCAGAATGTATTTTTGACAAAATCATAGAAGAAAAATTTCTAAACCTAAAGGAGCTCTTTATAAAGACACAAGAAATATCCAGAAAGCCAAAAGGATGAGACCAGAAAAGAGAGTCACATAATCAACATAACACTAAACATACAGAACAAAGAAAGAATATTAAAAACTGAAAAGAAAAAAAAAACAAGTAACATATAAAGGCAAACCAATTAGAATTACATCTGACTTCTCAATGGAGACTTTAACAGCCATAAGAACATAGATGTGCCTAAGAGACTCTATGAGAACACAGATTCCAGTCTAGACTACTATACTCAGCAAAACTTTCAATTACTGTAGATGGAGAAAACAAAATATTTCATGATAAATCCAAATTCAAACAGTATTTATCTACAAATCCAGCCCTGCAGAAGGTATAGAAGGAAAACTCCAACCCAAAGAGGTTAACTACACCCATGAAAACACAGTACATAAATAATCTCACCCCATTAAAATCAAAAGAGTGGAGACATATTCCCAAACACACACACAGGCACACACGCGCACACACACACACACAGCCAACAACTATAAAATAGCAGGGTCAACAATCATTGTCCTTTGATATCTCCAACATCAATAGACTTGATTCCCCAGTAAAAAGACGCAGACTAACAGAAGGGATGTGAAAACAGGATCCATCTTTCTGCTTCATACATGAAACACACCTCAACATCAAAAATAAACATTACTTCAGAGTAAAGGGGTAGGAAGAGATTTTCCAAGCAAATGGACCCAAGACACAAGGTGATGTAACCATTCTAATATCTAACAAAATATGCTTCAGAGGAAAATTAGGCAAAAGAGATGAAGAAGGATACTTAATACTCATCAAAGGAAAAATCCACCCAGACAATATTTCAATTCTCAACATCTATGTTCCCCAAGGCAAAGGCTCCTACATTTATAAAAGAAATATTGCTAAAGCTTAAAATACACATTGACCTCCATGTACTGATAATAGGAGATTTCAATACCCCACTCTCACTAATGGACGTGTTAACCAGACAAAACTAGATAGAGAAATACCGGAGCTATCAGACTTTACAAACCAAATGAACCTAACATAGCTACAGAACATTTACCCACACACAAAAGAATATATGTTTTTCTCACCACCTCATGGAACCTTTTCCAAAATCAACCACATGCTAGGCCACAAATCAAGTCCTCAATAGACACAGTTAAATTGATATAACACCCTACATCCATCAGACTACCATGTATTAAAGCTAGATTTCAACAACAACAGCCACAACAGAATGCATGCAAATTCATGGAAACTGAACAGATCTCTATCTGGAGTCTGAATGACTCCTGACCTCTAGACAGAAATAAATAAAGCAATTCAAAGCTTTCTAGAATTCAGTGAAATTAAACCTACAACATACACAAACTAATGGGACACAATGAAAGCAATGCTAAGAAGAAAATTCATACCACAATGTGCCTTCCAAAGCAAAAGTGAGAGATCACATATTGGAAAATTAACAACACATCCAAAAGCTCTAGAAAAAAAAAGAAGTAAGCATACCCAAGGAATAGATGGCTAGAAATCATCAAAATGAGGGCTAAAATCAATAAGCTAAAAACAAAGAATCAATGAAGCACAGATTTTGTTCTTTGAGAAAATCACCAAGATAGACAAACCTTTATCCAAGCTAATTAAAAGATGGAGAATGAGTACAGAGTGGCTAAGATCAACATACAAAGGACAGTTCATGCTGGTAAGGATGTTCAGCAAAGGCAACACTTCTCCCTTGCCAGTGGGAGTGTCAACTTGTGCGGCCATATGGAAATCAATATGGTGATTCCTCATGGAATTGGGAGTTGACCTACCAAAAGACCCAGCTATATGATTCCTGGGTATATAACCAGTGGATGCTCCATCCTACCACAAGGACCCTTGCTCAGCTATGTGCATAGCAGTTTTATTCACAATAGCCAGAAATTGGAAAGATCCTAGACACCTCTCAACTGAAGATTAGATAAAGAAATTGTGCTGCATTTACATAAAGGAGTATTATTCAGCTATTTAAAAAAATGACTACATGAACTTTGCAGGCAAATTGATAGAATTAGAAAAAATCATCCTAACAATGTAACCCAGTCCCAGAAAGACCACCATGGTATGTACTCACTTACATGTGGATATTAACTATTAAGCAAAGGACAAAGGTGCTGCGATTCACAGACCCAGAGAGACTATACAACAAGGAGAGCCCCAGTGGGGACACAGGGATCTCTCTGGTAAAGAGGAAATAAAACAAACCATGCAGGTAAGCTAGGGAAGGAAGGGAATGGGAAGAGAACAGGTGGAGGGAGAGGGATTAAGAGAGAGATGACTGGAATTAGAGAATATTTTGGGGTGATCAGGAGACCTGGTGCAATGGAAACTCACTGTAATCTATAAAGGAGACCCCAGTGAGGAACTCTAGCAGTGGGGGACATGGAGCCTGAATAGGCCATCTCCTGTAATAAGGCAAGGCATCCGGGGTGGGACTGGGGCACCATCCCAGCCACAAAATCTTCGACAAATCTCCCTGCAAGATCTGCTGGTACAATGGAAAAGCAGAACCCCAGGCCAAAGGAGGGGTCTGCAAAGCAGTCCAGGAACTAGAGACTAAAATAGGCAGGAGATGGTTTCTAATGATATCCTGTTCTACTCGTAGATCAGTGCCTAGCCCAATCTTCATCAGAGAGGTTTCCACTGGCAGCTGATTGGAGCAGATGCAGAGTCCTAGGGCTAAATATCATGCAGAGCTATGGGAACCTCACAGAACTGGGGGGGGGGGCATTGCAGAAACCAGAGAGGTAGAAGACACCTGGAGAACAAGTCCCAGCAGAGTCTACTGACTAGCATTCTTAGTGGCTAACAGAGACTGAAGCAGCAGACATGGAATCTTCATGGTCCCCTAAATGTACCTTATAACTGTCTGGCTTGGTGTTATTGTCAAACTCCCAAAAATTTGAGTGGATGGGGTCTCTGACCCTTTTACCTGCCCTTGGGACCCTTTTCCTCCCACTGGGTTGCCTAGTTCACTCTTGATGTAGGGACTAGTGGTCTGCGTTGATCCATCTTGTTATGCCCTGCTGGGGCCAGTAACCCTTGGAGGGTTGTTCTTTTCAAAGGAACAATGCTGGGGGTGGTATTAATATGGGGGAGAGGAAAGATAGGGGAGCTGGGAGGATGGAAGAGACAGGAGGAATGGTGTCAGGATGTATTATATGAGAGAATAAAAAATATTATCAGCCTTTACACATGAAACAAATAACACTTATATTTTATTATTACTAAGATAAGGTTTATAAAAAGATCCCAGGAAGAACTCACAACTGAAAGGAACATGAACTGCTCACATGTTTAAGTGCTTTGCTCTATGGTGTTAATCCTATCAATTCTTCTTTACTGTTACTAAATAGATGCCTATAGAAGCAATTTGTATCTCTTTTGTCACTTTTGATGCCTGGTCACATTCCACATGCACAGATGGAGGCTATTGATTCATGGACTTTTCACTAAGCCTTACAAGACCACTTCTGCCCTGTTTCTCAGTCTGCAGCACCAGCTTGTTAAGGTTAAGACAGCAGTTACAAATAAAGTTTTGAAACAACCTTAAAATAGCTTCTCAGCATCCACATTTTCTCCTGTTCTTACACAGCACAGGAATGACCATGTCAATAAGCCATGTTAGTGAAAGACTGTCTGTGTGATAAAGTGAGCAGTATTTTTAGCACATGTCATGTTCCAACAGTGGCATATCCTCAGATGCTCATATAACGAGTAACTGTCTCTGGTGGATCATCTAGCCACATTCCTTTTTATGACAGTTCTACTCTAAACATTCAGCTATTCACTACAAAATGAAAGCTTGCTCATTCCCTGTCTACTACATTTTCTAAGACATTTGTTTTTCAGTATATACCCACCCAAATAGAAATAGAAAGGATATCAATTGTACAGTAGTCAAAAACTATTGTTTTAATATTACATCTATAAGAATTCTCTCAGAGAGCTACAATATTCGCATATTCATAAAGTGTGGACTTTCTAGATATTGTGAGATCATATTGAACAGTGATTTTTGGTTTTGCTTGGTGCTCTGATATCTAGAGGGAGGCTGTGATGAGCCACCACCCCAAAATCCCTTAAGAAATAAAGAGATTACTTCTACTATCAAGAGTGCTGATAGCTATCGGCCGCTTACAATGAGTCTCTCTAGAAATTGTTCTCGTGCTAACTTCATATTGCCCTTTGGTGAAGAAAGGGTATCCTCCACCTACCACCTGTGCACACTGACATGGGGGTACACAGCCTCCCAGGGTCATTGGATCAATATTGAGTCTTCTGGATACAAAAAGTCCTGACCTTCTCACCCAGAGATTTCTGGACAAGTAGCAAGTCCTCAGTTTTGTAGCTTCATGAGGGGTCAACTGAACAATTGAGACTGTGCCAAGATTTCCTGTTGACCCATCTCTCTATACAACGCTGTTTGCTTCTTCTCCTTCCCTCCTTGGGTGCAGATGCTGTAGCCACTAGTCATGCACCACTTCCAACATCAGTTTGCTTCATGGAAATGCAATTTGCAACAATGGCATGACAGAACATCTTTATCCATTAGAGATGGACCCTGAAAAAAACACAAATGAGGTCTAGAATGATATGAAGTCTGAAAACTGCAAAAGAATAAAGCAAGGGAAGTAGGTGAAGAAAGACTGGTTAAATGCTAACAGCTGCTGAAGCTGAGCAGGAAGTGTGTGGAGGCTTGTTGCAATGAGATTCTTTTGCATGTGGTTGAAAGTCTCCATTATAAAATGTTTAAAAATATTATTGCCACAATTCTCAGAGAATCAATTTTTCAAGCCAGTTGTTTATTATCTTGGATACATTCAGATTTCCTTTGCTCCTAACAAGGACCTAAATGTGCCAGGAAACTTTTCCCAATCACTTTCTGTGGCACAGAATAATCCCAGCCAGTCTGGGTCTGAGCTGTTCAGAGGGGCCTCATTAATGTTAATGAAAATGTCATATATTAGCTAATGAACAGGCAGCCCTCTTTAACGCCACAGTCAACCTAGCTACAGAGGCCTACAAATCAATGCTTGCCTCATGGCAGCCCTTTCCTCAGAGGTAACCTAAATGTGCCAAGTGCACTGAACTGCAAAAATTCCTTGAGACACAGGGGAAGAGAAAGAAGTATGGCAAAAGCCACAGGAAAACAGACCAGCATAACAGAGCCAATTAACCGTGTGAGCTGTCACCCAGGCAACTGGAACCAAGAACTGTAATTACTTCTTGCCTGGAACATTAGCCTTCCTTGAAGTCCTAGGACAGGACCTGTGGGCAGCCTGGGGGCACTTGGTAAATAAGAAGAGAAGCATGGTTCTTTTCTTCTCAACCCAGAGGAAGCCAGAATAAAATATCTTAGCAACTCACAAGTAGAAAGAAAATATCCTCAATAATGGAAGAAAACTGGGTTTGTCGTTGGGGCTTTCCCCTTGAGACTTCCTGTCTTCATGTAGCCAAGGCTTGTGTGCATCCAGCCATCTGCTAGGTTTTATTCTTCTACTCCCTTTTAACTCAGAGGTATGTGAAGACCTTCTTTAAACTAAGCCTGAATCTTTGCCTAAATCTCTTCTGGATTCTTTTGTGAACTCCATGGCTGTCTCTCTTGGCTTCCCACTTCTAGCCAAAGACTGACTCCTCTGAGCGTCCTTCAGAGAGTCATTACACTCCATTCCAGGATATACCTTTGATGTTGGCAGGTGTGCCATCAGGGAACTTGTCTGGTCCCGCAGTCTGTCATGGAATGTTTACTTCCGGACTTCAGGGTTTAGGAGGAAACTTCTTTCTCTAGAACAAGGCAAAACTTCCCTCCTCAGTCTACCTCCAACCAGCAAGATAGCTTCATAAAAAAAGAGACTTTAATCTCTTGGTCACTGCTCACTTGTATCTATCTGGGTGCCTGTTTTACGCTGTATGCTGAATAAATATTTTTAGTATTTCAGATAATTTGCTCTAGGTAAGTTTATGTAACAACTCTAAAGCTATATGCTATATTTTGACTCCCTTAGCACAAGAGTAAGGAGAGGTAGGTAGCATGTCCAAGGCTAGCCACAGACATAAGAAACAGACTTAAAATGTCAACTCATGACCATCCCATCCGTGCATTCACCTGGTCTCTAAGGCCGCAGGTAAAACATAAAAATGTACCGATGTGTATCTTCAATATTTTTAACGTGATTTTGCTTTATATATATAATAGGGGCCCAGAAAATCATCTTGGAGAAAATTCAATTTTATATTACTCAGTGTGTTAGGGAACTAGCTAACTCACAAAGATAGAGTAACTTATCCAAATCAAGAGTGCAGTGGCCAAGGAGAACATCAACCTCAGCTCCACGTCCCCCATTCATGTGATAGCCCCTCTACATGGCAAGGCCAGTCATGGCCTGACCCAAAGTACTGGAAGAGTTGGATATGAGTTAGACTCCAGCAGTAATCCACGTATGTATCCACATGTGTCTGTTGAGAGATGCACCATTTTCCATCTTGGACCTTGTTAAACTACCCTCCATCTCTTTATTTGCTTTCTCCCTCGAAGAATGTTAATGCCAATAAATACACTCACTATGTAGAAGCAAGGTCAGGGATGGGCAACACTTATAATATGGGTTCTATCATCTAGTGACGTCACAACCATCCTAATCTGTATTTCCATCCTCCCTCATGTTGAAACTGTTGATTGACACATTTGTTAGAGTAGGATGATCGATACATGAGTGTCAACTGTTTCAACACTAAAAGATTCAGAAGTGTGGCTGAAGGCACTGAAAATATCCAACTTGGAGAAACAGGCTGTGATTCCCAGATAACTGCAAAGTCATTGATTCTCTTCCTAATTAATAGATGCCTCGAAATGTGAAATATTGTAAGCAAATGTCACTCTGGAAGTTCCAGAGATGAAATACTACTAGAATCAGTACACATGCATTTATGCTTGTTCTGTATCCAGTGTTTTCCATTTCTTTTCCTTAAAATAATCTCATTCAAACATAAAATTTCACTTGGAAATCAGGAATTTCCAATGAATATGGAATAAAGCGGACATGGGTTTGGAATGTTCCCACCCTGAAGATGCTAGAAAAGAAGCCCATGCCTATGCTGTTTTTCTTGGGTGGCTGGGCTCTGGAGCCTTGGAGTAACCATCTTCTCTCTTGTCTGTTTTTGAGGTGGTTTCCTATAGGAAACATTCATGTATCTTATACTGAAGGAGAAAACAAAACCTTTTTTTTTTTTTTTTAAGAAACTGAAGCAGTAAAATAAAACTATAGAGAAACAACTCCTGGCCAGGCTGTGGGGCTGCAAGCAGAGCTGGCGTCAGCAACCTGAGCTGGAAAAGATGCTACCATTTAAAGCTTTTTGCCTTTCAAACCATGAATAAGCTGTGAGTCCTTGCCTGGTGACAGCAGGAAGACAGCAGGACCTGAGCAGGGAGGGGAAGAGCTCAGCTCCAAAAGAGGGAATTCTTTTTATAAACACCTTTGATTTAGATTGCAGGCACACTGCTCTGTTTCCACAGAAAAGTCTCTGTCTCTGCCTAGGTGCCTTCCTGCAGGTGGCCCAAGCCAGCAGGCCTCTTGCAAGCCACCCTCTCTGCTTTCTTTGTGCTAGGCTTTATGGGCCTCCTATAAAATAGCCAGGGAGAGAGTTCAGTATAAACCTCTAAGAATCTGTGTGTCCAAATGAAACTGCAGTCTGGAAGAATGCTGGCAAAGAAAGAGATAAAGTGTGCTCTAATGCTCTTAAAGAACATGGAGGGAAAGTTCTGGATGGAAGAAGAGCTACTCTTTTGCTTTCTTAGCTGAAAATGGTTTTTCTCCATGCCTCCTATAGCCACCACCCTTTACAAGAGTTCAAAAGCAAGACACCTTTCCCTGAGATACATCTAAGATGACCTCCAACTCTTCTTGAGTCACCAAGGCAGATGGAAGTGGGGATAAGTGGATGTGATCCAATTTCATGCTCTCTGCAATGTAACTTCAGATGCTGGGATGTTACTGGGGCCATCTGCACTAAAGAAAGCATGCAGATGTGCTAACCGGTGCTGAGGATTTGATTAGAAAAAGCTAGTCCAAGAAGAGTATCTGCAATAATAAAAACACATGCTGACCTATGATGTGCAGCTTTCTACATACACTTGCTGGCGTCTACACATGAGAAGACAAACAAAATCCATAGTCAGAGGGGATGGTGAACTGTAAGCCATTCCCTTGAATGGGATTTGCCTTCAGACACATATTCACAAAGCTTTCTCTACTTTGATGTGGTACTGTCACTGTGCTAGGTCTAATAATATTGGTCTGGGGACTGATTCTATAGAACCTTAAGAAACTTAAGCAAGAGAACCCTACAAAAAGGTAATGCAACCAGGTCCAGAAACTCCTGATACATTTCCTTCAACTAGTTTTATGTGTGGCCTTGGCACATTGGGTCAGGCACTGAGAGTCAACTGGGAATCAAGAACAGTAATGTGCTGGACACGACGCCTCCAAACTGTAATCCCGCACTTGAGAGTCTTAGCCCAGGGTTACTATGATTCCCAGGCCAATGTGGGATAAGGTACTGTCTCAACAAACAAATAAGCAAAAACAAACAAAATCTAAAACAAAACACAAATAGTTGTCTACATTCCCCCATACCTACCTCCTATTCAAAAAGACAGAGGCTAATCTAATATAAATTTTATACAAGTAGGCCAAAAATTTGAAACTACAGTAAGTGATACTGAGGTGTTAGCAGCTGATTCCTTGCAACCAATGAGTTCTGCCTTCCTGGAAGATGAACAGTGTTTATTCAGAATGAAACACCAGAACTGACCTGGAGTGCTGGAGTTTGCTGAGGGAGCTCTGAGTCATAGAATAGACACATTTACCAAGAACTGCTTTTACTGCACTGATATGGAAAGGGAACCGGGCCCCAAAATACCTAGACCAATAACTGCCATGCATCACCCAAGAGCTCAGCTAAATTGCCAGGAGAGGGAGGAAGACACAGGAAAGGCGAGTACTTAGGTCTGTTCAGAAAGGAAGATCAAGCATCTATCCTCTTTCCCTAATTTTTTGTTTTGTTTTTGTTTCTTTGAGACAGGGTTTCTCTGTTGTAACTCTGGCTGTCCTGGAACTCACTCAGTAGACCTGGTTGGCCTTGAACTCACAGAGATCCACCTGCCTCTGCCTCCTAAGTGCTGGGATTAAAGGTGTGTACCACCATCACCTGGCTTCTTTCCCTATTTATTTTCTTAACTCCTTGATCATTAAACGTGAAATAAGCCAACGCTGTGTTTGTATCCGCCTTGGGATGTCTTAGTGGTCTGTTCCATCCATCTCCTGCCTAGCCAGATCTCTAACTCTAAAGCAACCTCTGTTCTTTTGCAGATTACGCAGACATTTAGGGCACTTTAGGTTTTGTTTCCTTCACTGTATAAGACCCACATGAATCTGAAGTACATACTAATAAAATACATCTATACAGTAACCTGAATCACCTTCTCCAGTTACCCATTCTGAAATCTTTCTTTCCACTGACAAAGTACATCAATCTTTGTAGGGGAAGCTGCAGTTTGGGTATGAGAGGAGAAAATCTTGTGTAGCCTACGTAGTTAACACAGCCAGAGTCATACTCAGACCACAGACATGTGCTTGGGGGGCAAAATGTCATTATTCACATGGATTATCATGAATCCATTCACAGTAGGTCCTCAGCTCACTTTTAAACAACAGACTTCCCCAGGATGCCTCACAGGAGCTTTCTCAGCAATACATGGAACTTAGCTGTAGCATCAAACTCTGACTTAGAGACTTGGCAAGCAAATAATGTAAATGCCAAAAATAACTATTCTGTTCTCTGTTCTTTCCGAAGAACTTGGAGAGCTCCCTTTCCTTGTAATCAATTTTTAAATAGCAGTATCTGCTCCTGAGGCCCTCATACAATAGAGCTAAACTCAGTACTAATGAGCTGTATGCTATGTGAGTTCACATACAGTGCTCGGACTGAGAAACACTCATGAGATAAAGTATTGTACACACAGATAGGGTGATTACACAGGGAGAGTTAATGAACAGTGCTATGAACCACATGAAATGAGAGCTACTATCTAGTTTAAGAGTACAAACCATGGACAATGTAAGCACAAGTGCTTACACTGCACTGTTCGGTAGTATAAATCATGCACACAAAGCATAGTAGTGTGGCTGCTTAAGAGTGCGGTTACACTACGAAATGACAGAACCAACTACACACAGAGTATGAAGTACCAATCGACACAGTTACGTGAACTCTCACACATTGTCTTATTCCAACTTTATAACACTGCAGAAGTGCTATATTTAAAATCTTTCCAAAAATAAAGGCCCACGCTCAGGAAAACCTTTGCTACCATCTTCATGGTTTTGAAACAGCCTCCTCTCCCAGCAATCTGTTATAATAACAGTTATGGACTAATGTGCCCAGATGTTTACTGTAGTGTGACTTCAAATTTGATTCTGAGATTCCTTATTGAAAACTGTGAGACCAATAATATAGAATTATAGAATTAGCGTTGGAGAGAAAGAAACTTCTCTCCTTAGCACAGGCAAAACCTTGCCTAGAAAATCCACCCAAAAAAGGCTTAATAAATGGAAGTTAGACACCATGGAAGGTAATTTTTCAGAATTGCTTTCACAGCAGATATAATGCTTCCACAGAAGCTTAAGGTAGAGCTACACAGTGATTCAACAAAGGCAGTTCTGAGCAGGTGCGCACGTAGGGACGTGAGTGTCCCACACACCACCTGGAAACAATGACAAAATAGATTCTCTGGGAGGGAAGAAAGACTATAGCTCCCCCTCACTCCAACAAGAACCCTTCCATCCATAAAGTTTTTACTTAGAGCATTTCAAGGTTTACTCTAACGCAGTCTGCTATAGATTTGAAGAAGCTGGTTGGAGACATCTCATTTGTGATAACATATACTTGTTAGTAAAGAAGAAAAAAAACTTTTAAATAAGCCACTTTGGGGAGTGAATAACTGTATTCTAATTTCTAAGACAGGAGATAAGTAGTCTGCTTCAGGCTAGTATCTATCACACTTTCAGGGCGGTAGTCAGCATCCAGAAATTAACTAACCAACAATGACTGTCAGTTAGCATTCTTGCATGATGGTCTCATTTGTTTGGTTGAGAAGCAGGCCTGTACTATTAACTTCTCAAGCGGCACAAATATAATACTTGTCAGAGAGCCAAGTCTGAATTCAAGTCCAAGATCCAACGTCTATTGTCAATGCGACTTTTTGTAAGTAACTTAAATCCTACTGTATCATTTTCTACACCTATTAAATGGGATAAAATCAAAACTTCCTTTGCAGGATTATATGATAATTATTAAGAGATGTACCTAATAACTTATGAATAATAACCTATGAAATAATAAGTATAATAATATATTTAGCACAATGACCAGCACCCAGTAAATCCTCAATGAATTATATGTTTTTATGCTAAACACTAAACAAGGGGCTAGGAGCCATGCTTTATAGACACAGGTGCCACTACATTACTCAGACCAAAAACCTTATTGAATATACAGCAATCAATCAAAGAATACATGGACTAAAAAGAGAGACAATAACCAAGGGTATCTCATTTTAAAGGTTACTATAACCCTTAAGGATTCATTCCCTTTAAATACTACAGGAATGCTTGTGAATTGTTTTCCTTAAGTCTGCTATGTACACGTATAACCCATTTTAACAGTGTAAGAGTTTGATTTTTTTTTTTTTTTTTACTAACTCAAGTTATATTGAAGCACTAAAAATGAACAACCTTCATAATGAACGAGTGACCATGACCTTAAGAAAAGGCATGAAAGTAAATTGTAACTTAAGAGCAATCAGGCATCAGGTTTACGTTTTAATAAGATCATTGAACTAGCTATTTACATGGATCTGAAGTTCAAGTACTGTTAGAATCCTTCCTATTCTCCCATTTGAGTGACTATTTGATTTGAACTTTTGCTGAGGCATAGTACAAGTTATCTTCTAGGATGAATACTTTTATATTTAAACAATGCTGAAATGGCATGTTAGGAATAGGCCAGGTATGGAACAACAAAGAAGGGTGTTCCACTGTCCAATCACCCATCTGTCAGATCCAAACCAACTCTTATGCCCTAAGGGTCTTCCCTTTTCTCAGTCCACATAAATGTAAAATACAGCTATCACCTAACAAGGGCGTCTATTCCTGAGTTAAATGTGAGTGATCATGGTCCAGATTGTACTGTTAGAAATCTCAAGTAAGGCAGGTTACAGTAAACTGAGGAAATTTCTGCTATAGATTTCAATGTTCTCTGATAATTTTGGGAATGGTAGAAAATAGTAGTAATCTGCTAAACTGTTACATTACAAATGGTTTCAGCTGATAATCACAAGAATATTAGGTCAGACACAAAGGAGAGCAATAAGTAGTTATTAAACAGACCTCAAGCTATACCAAGCTATACCTCAAGCTATGCCTTTTTGCAACACTGGAACTCTCCACAATCATGAAGTTCTAGTCAATCAGTCAGCCATAGAATCTTTAATGTAGGTGTGGCTTTCTGGGAACTTCTGTGCATAATATTGTGTCTAGGTTCAGGACACTACTGCATGAGAAAACACTAGCTGCCAGGAGAGTAGAGACATATCTTTACAGTCCAGGATTCTGGCTTCCTCCGAAATAACATAGTCAGAGTAGACCATGCACTAGAACATGAGTACATAGCTATGGTAATTGCTTCCTATAGTAATTCAAATCCAAGTCAGAAGAGAAGGGCTAGCTTCATGTGGGAGGCACTCCAGAGCCTGGGTTCAAGTGAGCCCTTTACAGTCCAATTTCTTCCATTTGCACATCATAAGAAGTCCCTTCCAAATCGCGTATAGAGCTTTCCTCAACTGATAACGACTGCACAAGGTCCTGCTTCATCACCCTCAGGTACTGTTCTCATTACAGCACTATTTTTATAAGGTGATAGCTCTAAAGGCCAGGACAAGTTTGATGAGTAGGTCCTAGAAGGCTTTGTGAAATCCATGAATTCACTTTAGTAACGAGGCATCAGCACTACTAACTCTAACTACTAACTCTCATTGGTTAAAAGTTCACAAACTGGCTAAGTATGGTGACCTGTGCTATAATCCCTATTCTTGGGAGACTAACGTAGAAGACTGTTATGAGTTTGAGGCCAGGATAGGCTACATAGTGAATCTGGGGACAGTCTGAGCTATAGATTGAAACCCTGTCTCAAAACAAACAAACACACAAAAAACACTTTTCACAGTTCTCGAGACTGGGAAGGTTAAGGGCAAAGAACTGTACATTTGATTCCAGGCAAGAGCCTCTTCTTGTCTTGTAGACAGTACCTTCTCACTGTGTATTCATAGGGCTTTTCCTTTGTGTCTGCTTGTGAAGAATGAGATAACCCAGTCTCTGCCTTATTACAATTATGCTGATTCCATTTTTAGGGCCATTTCTTCGGGAGTAAGTCTGAAGCAATAGCCTCCTAAAGGCCTTGCCTAAACACCATGTCACCAGGGATTAGGACATCACATGTTTGAATTCTGGGAGTGAACATTCATCCCATGATAAAAGATGAGGTTGGGTAGTGAGGATTTTGCCTATTTTTATTCACTTAAATGGTTCTAATATCTAGAATAATACAGACATAAAGGGGTGACTCATAAAGGAAATATCTGTTAACTAAGAACATAAGAATTATCTATTACATAAGTGCTGAACTAAAATATAAAAGTCATTATCAAATTTCACAAGTGTTACTAGTGTTCATGCTCAGATTTCTACTGTCCAAATATTGCTGAACTATTGCTGTGATTTAGGCCATGAGTTAGGAAGCGGATTTAAGACTTTCTAGCCTTCTTAGAGCAACAATTTTGAACCTGGAATGTTAGCTTTTAAAGCTAACACAAACCTTGGATACTTGAGGAAACTGATGACTGTTTTCCTCAGTAAGTCAATCAGGATCACCCTGAATCCTCTAAATTCAGCTTGACAGGTATGCCAGGCATGATTAGTCAAGTACATACCTTGTAAGCATGAACACATGAGCTGAGTCACCAGAATACACACTGAAAAATTCAGTGTGTGCTCTTTTAATCCCAGTACTGTGGAGGCAGAGGAAAAAAGAACCCTGAGGATCACTGACAAGATCACCCAGTGGAGCTATCTTAGAGCTAAGAGTGGGTCGAAACCTGCCTTGAACCCAGGATTTCTCAACCTGAGAGCGGCAGGAGTTTGGTTGCTTTCTACTTTCTTAGCCCTGGCAAAACCTAGCTAAATATTAAATATTGCCTGATTCAAAGAAGGTCATTGGCAAAGGAAAAGTGCTTGGTTGGTGTTTATCTGTGCTGTAGCTGGAAGCCTAGGGCTGAGCCCATTTTCTGATGTGTCTTCCTCTTTTCCCTGTGGGACTACACCTTATGCAGAAGGTGCCCTTGCAGGACTTCGACCCTTAGACATGAGCTCCATATGCATATGTATCCCTGTCTTAACCAATGACCCCTGTCCCTGGGTACCAAAGACCATCCCCTGCCATTATTCTATAAAAGTAACCACCCTTGCTTCAATAATCTGAGATGTTTCACTGACAACGTTCTTCTGAGAATCTAGTTCATTCTCCCATCTAGGACCAGATAGATACACCTTAAGAACCATGTGTCCCCTTCAGCTTCCTGCCTGGGCACTGCTGCACTGTTACTGACAACAGGAAGCTTCGGCAGGATGCTTTATTTATTTTACAACAATCTAGACTACTTGGTGAGCTTCAGGACAACAAGAGATATGCTGTCTCAAGAAACAAGGTTGCTGGGGCCAACACCAGGAGTCAAAGGGTCTAGAGAGGAGATAAGGAGTAGCCAAAGGGATATTGAGTCAGAGACTAAGGCTGGAAGAATCTTGCAGATTTGACTGACTAGCAATCAGGTTGCTTTTTTTTGTTTATACAGATTTTGCAAGACAAAGAAAAACTCATGGTTTCCAAGGAAATACAGGTCATATCAATTTGTGAATATCAGGGTCAATTTAGATGAGTCCCCAAGCCTTGACAATGTCTAATGAAACTTTCTGGTTAAAGTGTTACTCTTAAGCTAGCTTGACTCAAAAGCTTTCTCAGGCCTAAAGGCCTCCTCAGCTAAGTTGATTCTGTGATGTCTATAAAAATCTGTTTGTCTGCTTGTTTTATTTAAGATAATTCTTTTTGTTTCCTAGTTAAGTGACCTCACCGGAGCCTGGTATAAATGAATCTTTTTATAAATGGCAAATCTTTATGCCTAATTTCTTTTCTTTTATATCGTACTACTATGTAGGGTAAAAATTATCTTAGCCAATCCAACTTTGTTACTAAGTTTCTTTTTCTCTGGAGACATGTCATATATGGCCCCCACCTTGTAAGCTACATATCCAGGAAACTCTAAGGAGGAGGAGGTCTCTGATCTATTGTCACTTCTCCTGGCTGGCTGGAGGTTATCAGCTTTTCCCAAGTTTACATTACCCTAAAAACCTGAATTTGCTTAGGTAGCATCCAAACTACTTAGGTAGATGCACCAAGAAGATTGTGGTACCATAGCCTCATAAAGAAATTCCTAGTATTTTAGTGCTTATCACAATCTCCAAAGCATAAGGAAGGTTCCTGGGTAAGGTCAAATAAGGTTAATTCACTGAAAGCAGAAGGGGCAGTAATTAGGACTTTGCTAAAGAGATTCAGAAATAATTTTCTCTAGTAAAGACATAAATGAATTGTAATGTAAAGAAGTCCCCTAATAATGTAACATGTACAGACCAAAACCAAAAGTGACAAACAGAAAGACAGCAATTGCAGCATCGGTTCAGCTTTGCTGGAACTGTGTCAAACTGGCTTCACGACTTTCGCTGTTTCCATTGGTCATGACTGTGCCACAAGGTGGATGGCTCCTGAGGAATGATGCCTGAAATTAACTTCTGGCCTCACATGGGTACAAATGCACTCACAAACAACAGCAAAAACCACTCACATGCATACACATAAATACAGACATGTACATCCAAACAATAAAAAAATAAAACCATCTTGTCAGGAAACAAACGAATCAAAACATGAAGAAAGGAGCTAGCTATGAGCATAGTCTTCAATAATTTTCTTCTTAGTCCTCCAGACACATGCTGTTTTAAGAACTTCTGAACATTAATTTTTCATAACGTCTATAAACTCTCCCTTTGCTTCACCCATCACAGTGACAATAAAGTGAAGGCCACATTCAAAGATCCACACCATATTCTCTGACTCTGCCCCCAGTCACCTTTATAAGGCCCCAGATCCATTTCAAAATCCCAGTAGCCTTCTGAAAGTTCTTAGAAGTGCAGAGAGTACTCATCATGTTAGCCCTTTCAGACACACAGTAGCTTCTACTGTCATTATTCTTGCTCCTTCCTTCTCTGTCATCTATCTCCAAGGTCTCCAAAGCCCAGAGAGCTATCTGCAAAATTTAGGACACCTCTCTATTAGAACTAACCTGCCAGGGACAATAAAGAAAATGCAGTTAACTCACAGCTTCCTCTCTCCTTTGGTTTCTGCTCTCATTGTCTTAACATCACTTTGGCTACTTCTCTTTTCCTTTGGGAATTGGTTCTAACCATTTCCCCTTTAACCTGGGATACTTTATCAAACAATGACATCAGGCTTAACAGAAAGTATGTTTGATGATACCTCTGTAACAAAGAGAAGACAGACTGCCCTCACCATCTTACCTTGGATTTATGCTCTGCTCTGTCAGCCTCTACACTGGGCAGCCAGTATTCCCAATCCTAAGGATCAGTTCGTAAACTAGCTCCTCTGGCTCACTCATGGAGCCCTGTGTTCACACCACTCTTAACATGAGTTTATGATCCTGGGCTGGAAGAAATATTTTGAAAGGACTTCTATAGCCTCAATTTTCTCTCCTTTCTGAGTTCTTGAATTAAGCTAGTATTTCTACTTTTGCCTCCTTTCATCATAATTTTACATAGGGAGGTGCTTCTGTTTCTAATGGAAAGATAATCATCCCATCCCTTGTCTGTGCCTAGGCTCTCTTGAATTCTAGGAAGCACTTGGCTCTGAAAGAATCTAAAGCAGTTACGTACGTCTTCTGTACGTGTATGTATGTTGTGGACTGAATGTTGGTTATAACACCACAACATCCTATGCAGAAACCTATTCACAAAGTGATGCTATCAGAAGGCAGGGCTTAGGTAAGTTCATAGGTCATATGAATGAAGCTTTCATGAAGGAGATTAATGTCATTACTTTCCCTGTTTTCTGCTAGGGTAGGGTGCGAAGAAAAGGTATTATCTGAAAACGAGGAGGTAGGACCTTACCAGACACCAGATTTGCCAACTCCTTCATATTGGACTTTTCAGCCTCCCGGAGACTGATTAATGAACATATTTTTTGTTTATTTATTTACCTTATTTTTTGTTGAAAATAGATTCTTCTCTCATACAATACATCCCAACCACAGTTTTTCCCCTTCTTCCAATCCTCCCAGAAACTGACTAAAATAGCCTCTCTCTGTTTAATAGTTTATGAAAACAAAGCAACATATTAGATCAATGAGCTAATTCAACTCTTCAAGTTACTTGAGTTGGAAAAATAGAGGACATTACTGGATTTGGGAGTGTAATGGGAGTATAATATAAGCTTTGAACTTCAGAAATTTACTAAATAATTATCTTCCAAAGGGTGCAAATAATGTTATAATTAACAGAATAGTCTCTTTTCTTGTTAGCTTTTCTGCTTCTTCTCCTCATAGTTCTCTGTCTTATTTCTAGAACTAACCTCAAAATAGATTGTTTACTAATTAGAATTTCTTTGTTTTATGCCTTGAGCTATAGCAATTTTAAAAATGACAAGTCAATCAAAAGTAGCATTTGCTATAAAAAGAAAGAAAAATATTCAGTTCATTCCAGACATAAAACTATTCCTAATTTTAATCCCATTGTATATAAATTGGAGATATGACTCTAAATTTAGCTATGTCTGTCCTACCTCAACTAAATTCACTCACTATTAACAATGAGAATCCTTAAACTTCCCAATCCCTGACAGTTTCTATTATTAATCACTAAAGCATTCCCTTAATCCTTCACACCCCAAAAACAGCTTCATTACAATTTCAAAGTTAGTGTCGCAAACTCTGCTGAAATTATAATTATTAGAAAATATGGTTTTAAAAGAAGGAAGAACTAAGCACTTGACAAAATTATATTTGTGAGCAACTCATTTATTCAAAAAGACAGTATACTTATCTTATAAGTTGGTCCTCTAAAAGTCATAGCTGTTTTGTTAGAGATTTAGAATCACTTGGCCAAGAAGAACTCTTTATTAATTTGAAGATTTCTTGACCCAAAGTCACCAGCCTTTCTATTTTTTTCTAAAAGAGGAACAAGTTAATTTACATTACTTCCATTTTTTTTCCCATGAAGGACAGACTAGAGACTCTGAATTCTTGAGGTCAACATAATACTTGCAGGAAATAATGAAAATCATATTGTAGACTCTTTCATCAGCATCTCAAAAGGATTCATATCCATTAGAATAGCATTCTAACCTTCCTAGGTAGATGAATAAGTATGTGGCTTGGTGTGAGAGTAAGAAATTAAATATCTTCACGGTCACCTTTTCCTTGGCTCAATTTCTTTACCATCCATTCGGTGCCAC
Organism: Cricetomys ansorgei; assembly: GCA_026225945.1. Classification (NCBI taxonomy): domain Eukaryota; kingdom Metazoa; phylum Chordata; class Mammalia; order Rodentia; family Nesomyidae; genus Cricetomys; species Cricetomys ansorgei. Next base: position 5,641,362 of record JAMJFZ010001390.1, read on the forward strand.
AAATTCAGGGAAAAAGAGTCTAAGCACTCAGGTACTCGGCACTTTTCTCTGTGCTCTTCCATGGAAAGGGAGCAACTTAGTACCTCATCCGAAGAAGAGGGCCCTCCATCAGCAGCTCAAGGAACTGAGCCTGCTGTCTCAAGGCTCTTTTGACAAGAACTTTGGTCCTTTGGCAACACCTGTCTTACTCATAGCACTTTGATATAACTGAATCTTCATTGCTTAAAAAAAAAAGGGACAGGACACAGAAAATCAGGCAAATTCAGTCAGAACCAAAGCTAATGAGACCACGTTGACAGGAGTTGAGTTTCAAGATGAGATATGAATTAGGAAAACTTTATTAGAAGTAGGCATAGTCCCCCACAGTGATCATAAAAAAGGGATGATGTATAATATAATGGCAATGTGCTACAAGGCTCTTCTTCTTTGGCTGGTTCTATTTTTAATTAACAATTTCACATCTAAAATTAAAAACAGGAGCTGGAGAGATGGCTCAGAGGTTAAGAGCACTGACTGTTTTTCCAGAGATCCTGAGTTCAATTCCCAGCAACCACATGGTGGCTCACAACCATCTGTAATGAGATACGCCCTCCTCCGGCATGCAGGTGTACATGCAGACAGACCACGCATACATCAAATAAATTAACAAATAAATAAAAAAAAGCATTAAAAATATTTTGAATTAAAAATATACCTTTTCAGAGATCTGGAGCTAGAAATCTCATGACTGAAATTTTGTCCTAAACCCAGTAGCTGCATGAAATCAAATGCAATATAAATCTGAAGCTTAAATGTATTTCCCCATTTTAGAGTCATCTCAGTTATTCACCCAAGCCTCTACTATTCATCAGCATGTTTTCCTAAAATAATTTTAGGACGAAAAATGTCAGAAAACACATAAGAAGAAAGAAACCCGATGAATGAACTCAACAAGACAGATACTGTTAAGGAGAGGACTACACAGTGTTGAGGCACCATCTTAGTTTCTTTTCCTGTTACGGTGATAAAGTGTCATGGCGAAAGCAACTTAAAGAGAAAACAAAGTTTATTCTGGCTCACATTTCAAAGGTTCAGTCGATCATGGCAGGTAAGTCCAGGCATCTGGAAGCTTGAAGTAGCTGGTCATATTGTATCCCTAATTAGGAAGGAAAGAACATGAAAGCATGCAGCTGCTTAGCTCCATTTCCACTTAAACAATCCAGAATTCCAGCCAGGGAATGATGCCACCTTCAGTGGGTGGATCTTCCCACCTCAGTTAATATAAAGACAATTCTTCTTATAGACAGTAGACATTCCTAATCTAGACACTCCCTCATAGGTATGCCAAGTGGCTTGTCTCAGGTGATTCTAATCAGATTGATAACACCAATCACCACAGTAACCATCCTTGTTCTTAAAGGAATTATCTAACAGTGAGAGAGAAAAAGAAACAAATGAACCTATCCTTCCCTTAATACAGTGAGGGTTACATAAGGCTACGTACTGGATGCTGGAGACTGGAGTATTTAGTGAGTCTTGTAGATAAAGAAAAGACTTCTTGAAAAGATGATGTTTAACTTGAGCCTTAAAATCGCAAAGAGGGGAGAAGCACATCTGTAGCAGCAGAGAGGGAACCTAAAATTCAATTCCTCTGTGAAAACAATGAGAAAAATGGCAAAATATTGTTTAAGAACAGCTTTTTGAGAATGTTGGGCATTACTCAAAGGCTTGCCACAATTGAAAGAGTGTTTATTAAGGAAACACCTAAAACTCACATTGAAAGCAGTGAGGTGAGAATTGCTTTTTAGGTGACGCTGTCCGTACTCCTCTCTCCCCAGCTCTGCAGTAGCCTTGAAAAGCTACCATGGCAGTTGTAAGAAACAGCAGCTTAGCAGACAGACCCAGGAGGAGGCCAAGTGGTTTAGAGCACTGCAAACGGCCCATCTCAAGGGAACCCCTCAGTCTACAAAGCGCTGGCCATTCTAAGGGCTTTTTGTACACTATCCCACTCAGAGCTCAATTGTAGAAAAATTCCTACTCTTGGGATATCTGGCCATAAAACAATCAGAAGTAATTGTTTAACACACAGCTGCCTGAGGTAGACACAGAAATGAGAAAATAAGAAGTTTCTCCAGAAAACCGAAAAGCAAAATTAGTGACTGAAATGTTAACAGAGCTTTGAAAGTTTCTGAAATATTCCTAGGCATCTATAAGTTTATTTATGTCTTAGAAAAGCCCTGAGAAAATCCAGAGTGCTCAACTTGGGCTAAATTCGTGTTCTTTGCCAGAAGTAAGCAAAGGCTAAGATGGCATTCTAAATTGTTGACCTATTATTACAAACATCTTACCACAAACCGCAAGATTCTCTGCAAAGTGTGAAAAATCTTGTAGATTCTCATAGAATGCAAGCACTCCTCAGGTAATCATCAGGTGGTTATTAAACTAACTGAACAGAAACTTGAGTGTCTTTGTAAAACAAATACTGTTACTAATGGCACTGGACTGCCTGCCAGAGATACAGCTCCACGATGCTACCTGCAGTACTCTAGTTCTTTTCAGAGACTTTCACTAATGGGAAGTTATGTCCCTGACTTCACTAATAGTCAGAAGCTATGATTTAAGGGTATGATTTAAAGGGTATGATTTAAGCACATGGTAACTAACAAGTAATAGTGTGGCATGCTGGAAGAGTAAGTGTGGGGATGGGTATTGCTAAGAAAAGTCACGTTTTACTCTGTTTATAATAACTATATATAGAATTCTGGCAGGTTTGGACATTATTTTCTGAGAGGTTTATAGGGAATTAAATTAAGATTATAAGAAACAGTTCCTGAGGTGCACCCAAAAGGGTTACAGTTGATAGATAACACCGCCGAACACAAAAACTATACAGGAAGCTTGGGATATTTTTCACTGTAAATTAAAGTTAAATGTCAGGACCTAGCAGGGACCAACATAAGTACAAGCATTTAATGACAGTACAGAGACAGACAGATTTCTGTGAGTTCAAGGCCAGCCTGGTCTACATAAGGAATTCCATGCCAACTAGAGATATATAGTGAGACTATCTCAAAACTAGTCAGGACTCTCAGGAGCTTGTTTGATGGTTCAGGCAGGATAGCACAGTTAGTCACAGACAATCAACTGAAGAATGGGTTGGGGGGTAAGTCTTGGTTGTGACATTCTCAAGAATATCTGGAAAAGAACTAACGCTATACTTTAGTCAGATTTGCTCAGGCCCTATGCATAGTTGGAAATGAAAAGACTAGAAAGCAATCACAAACAACTGAGACAAATTACAGCAACAGAATACAAGTGATGGAAGAGAGAATATCAGGATTGAAGATACTATAGAAGAATTGAAGACATCAGTAAAAGAAAATGATAAATCCAAAAATTCTCTAACACAAAACATCCAGGATATCAGGGACACTATGAAAAGACCAATCCTAAGAACAATAGAAATTAAAGAATGAGAAGAATCTTACCTCAAAGGCCCAGAAAATATTTTCAACAAAATTATAGAAGAAAATTTTCCAAACCTAAAAAAGGAGATCCCTACTAAGATAAAAGAAGCATATAGAACACCAAATAGACTGGACCAGAAAAGAAATTTCCCTCACCATATAATAAACAAAACATTAAACATATAGAACAAAGAAAGAATATTAAAAGCTGCAAGAGAATAAAATAAGTAACATATAAAGCTAAACCTATTAGAATCACACCAGACTACTCAATGGAGACTCTAAAAGCCAGAAGGGGCTGGACAGATATGCTACAGACTCTAAGAGATCACAGACGCCAGCCCAGACTACTATATCCAGCAAAGCTTTCAATTACCATATATGGAGAAAACAAAATATCCAATGACAAATTCAAATTCAAATTCAAACAATATCTATCTACAAATCCAGCCCTATAAAAGATACTAAAAGGAAAATTCAAATCTGAAAATGACAACTACACCCATGAAAACACTAGAAATAAATAACCCCACCCCACCAGAATAAAAAGAAAGGAGACATAAACACTCACACAGGCACACACACACACACACACACACACACACACACACACACCACATGAACACAACCAACAACTACAAAATAACAGAACCTAACAATCATTTGTCATTGATATCTCTCAACATCAAGGGACTAAATTCCTCAACACGAAGACAGAGATTAACAGAATGGATGTGAAAACAGGATCCATTCTTCTTCTGTATACAAAAAATACACTTAAACATCAAAAATGAATATTACCTCAAAGTAAAGGGTTGGGTAAAGATTTTCTAAGCAAATGAACACAGAAAGCAAGCCTGAATAGCCATTTTAATATTTAACAAACTATACTTCAAACCAAGACTAATCAAAAGAGCTGGGGAAGGAAACTTCATACTCATCAATGGAAAAATCCACCAAGACAACATTTCAATTCTAAACATCTATGTTCCCAACACGAGGGCTCCTATGTTTATGAAAGAAACCTTGCTAAAGCTTAAAACAAACATTGATTCACACACACTGATAGTAGGATATTTTAATACACCGCTCTCACCAATGGACAAGTCAAACAGACAAAAAATAAACAGAGAAACTCTGGAGCTAACAGATATTATAAACCAAATGAACCTAAGAGATATATACAGAACATTTCACTCACATACAAAAGAATACACGTTTTTCTCACCACCTCATGGAAACTTCTCTAAATCTAATAATATACTAGGCCACAAAGCAAATCTCAATAGATAAAGTTTAAATAACCTTCTCTGTCCTATCAGACCACCATGAATTAAAGTTGGATCAAGAACAACAGAAACAACAGAAGGCCTACAAACTCGTGGAAACTGAACAACTCTCTACTGAATGATGAATGGGTCAAGATAGAAATAAAGAGAAAAACTAAAGATTTTCTAGAATTCAATGAACATGAATCTACAACATACCCAAACCTATGAGACACAATGAATGCAGTGCTAAGAGGAAAATCCATAGCACAAAGTGCCTACCAAAAAAGAGCAGAGAGGTCACATACTAGCAAATTAAAAGTGTATCTGAAAGCTCTAGAACAAAGTGAAGTAACCACATCCAAGAGGAGTAGATAGCAAGAAATAATCAAGCTGAGGGCTGAAACCAATAAAATAGAAACAAAGAGAACAATTCAAAGAATCAATGTTACAAAGAGTTGATTCTTTGGAAAAATCAAGAGAGATAAACCCTTATCCAAACTAATCAAAAGACAGAGAGAGAATATCAAAATCAACAAAATTAGGAAGGAAAAGGGGATATAATTACAGACAGCAAGGAAAATCAAAGAATCACTAGGTTATAGTTAAAAAACCCATACTCAACAAAATTGGGAAATCTAAAAGAAATTGGCAGTTTTCTACATAGATATCCTATGTATCCTATGTATCCACCTACCAACATTAAATCAAGAAGAGATAGACAATCTAAACAGACCTATAACCTCCAAGGAAATAGAAGCAGTCATTAAAAGTCTCCCCGGCAAAAAAAGAAAAATCACAGGGCCAGATGGCTTTATTGCAGAATTCTACCAGACATTCAGCGAAGAGTTCAGACCAATACACCTCAAAATATTCCACAAAATAGAAACAGAAGGAACTCTTCCAAACTCGTTACAAGGCCACAGTCACCCTGATACCCAAACTACACAAAGATTGAACAAAGAGAATTACAGACCAATTTCCCTCATTAACATTGATGCAAAAATACTCAATTAAATACTTGCAAACCGAATCCAAAAACACATCAAGATGATCATCCATCATGATGATCTTCATCCCAGAGATGCAGAGATAATTCAACATGTAAAAATCAATAAACATAATCACCATATAAACAAATTGACAGAAAAATAAACACGTGATTATCACACTAATGCTGAAAAAGCCTTTGATAAAATCCCAAACCACTTCATGTTAAAAGTCTTGGGGAGATTAGGTACAAGGGACATACCTAAACATAATAAAGACAATTTACAGAAAAACTACTGTCAACATCAAATTAAATGGAGAGAGGTTCAAAGCAATTTGACTAAAATCAGGAACAAGACAAGGTAGTCCCCTTTCCCTGTACCTATTCATTATAAAACTTGAAGTCCTAGCTAGAGCAATAAGACAACTAAGGGAAATTAAGGGGAGACAAATTGGAAAGGAAGAAGTCAAAGTGTCCTTATTTGCAGATGATATAATAGTTTATGTAAGTAACCCAAAAGTTCTACCAGAAATTTCTATAACTGATAAACAACTTCAGAAAAGTGGCAGGATACAAGATCAACTAAAAAAAACAATCAGTAGACTTTCTATGTACAAACGACAAATGGACTGAGAATGAAATCAGGGAAAGAAGATCCTTCACAATAGCCACAAATAACATAAAATATCTTAGGATAGCCCTAACCAAGCAAGTAAAAGATTTGCATGACAAAAACTTAAGTCTTTGAAGAGAGAAATTGAAGATGTCAGAAGATAGAAAGATCTCCCAGGTTCCTGAATTGGTAGGATCAACATAGTAAAAATGGCATCTTACCAAAAACAATTTACGGACTCATCCCTATCAAAACCCCAACACAATTCTTTACAGACCTTGAAAGGACAATACAAACTTTATATGGAAAAACAAAAATCCCAGAAAAGCCAAAGTAATTTTGATAAATAAAAGAACTTCTGGGAATATCACTACTATTGATCTCAAGAGTATTGGCATAAAAACAGACATGTTGATCAATGGAACCAAATAGAAGATCCAAACATAAACCCACACTTATGGACACATGATCTTCAATAAAGAAGCCAAAAATATACAATGGAATAAAGAAAGTATCTTTGATAAGTGATGCTGGTCTAACTGGATGTCTACATGTAGAAAAATCCAAATTGATCCATATTTATCACCATGCATAAAACTCAAGTCCAAGTGGATAAAAGACCTCTACATAAAACAGGACACACTGAACATAATAGATGAGAAAATTGGGAAGAGCCTTGAATGCATTGGCACAGGAAACAACTTTCTGAACAGAACACCAATAGCTCAGGAACTAAAATCAACAATTAATAAATGGGACCTTATGAAACCGAAAAGCTTCTGTACGGCAAAGGACATTGTCAACAAGACAATATGGCTGCTTACAGATGGGAAAAAAAAATCTTCAACAACTCCACTTCTGATAGAGGGCTAATATCTAAAATATACAAAGAACTCAAGAAACTAGACATCAAGAAAACAAACAATCCAATTAAAAAACGGTGTGTAGAAAACGAAGGATTCTCAGAAGAGGAATCCCAAATGACTGAGAAACACTTTAAGAAATGTTCAACATCCTTAGCCATTAGGGAAATGCAAATCAAAACCTTTGAGATTCCATCTTACATATGTCAGAATGACTAAGATCAATAACACAGAGGACAACTCATGCTGGTGAGGATGTGGAACAAGGGGAACACTCCTTCATTGCTAGTGGAAACGCAAACTTGAACAGCCACTATGGAGATCAATATTGTCATTCCTTCTCAAGACCCAGCTATACCATTACTAGGCATATACCCAAAAGACACTCCATCCTAACAGAAGGACAGTTGCTCAACTATGTTCAACTATGTGCTTAATTCACAATAGCCAGAAGTTGGAAACAACAAGCTAGGTGCCCCTCAAACTGAAGAATGGATAAAGAAATTACGGTACATTTACACAGTGGAGTATTATGTGGATTATTACTCAGCTATTAAAAGAAATGACTACTTGAACTTTGCAAACAAATGGATGGAACTAGAAAAAAATCCTTCTGAATGAGGTAACTCAGTCGCAGAAAGACAAACATAGTATGTACCTACTTATGCATGGATACTAATTGCTAAGCAAAAAAGAAAGGTACTAGTATTCACAGACATAAAAGAAACTATTCAACAAGAAGGGTCCCAGTTGGAACACAGGGATCTCCCTCATAGAGTGGCAATTGAACAGAGGGTGCAAGTGGGGTGATAAGAGATGATAAGAACTGGGAGACAATAGGGCTACTGGGAGACCTAATGAGGTGGAACTCACAGGAATCTATGAGGGAGACTCTAGCAAGGATCCTTAGTAATCAGGGATATAGAGCCTACATAGGCAATCTCCTGTGGCGAGACAAGGTTTCCAATGGTGAGACTGGGACACCATCCCAGCCACAAAATCTCTGCCTTATGGCCTATCTGCTCTGCAAGATTCTCATTGACAATGGAAAGGCAGAACTCCACACCAAAGGAGGGAACCCTTGCCTGAAACTGCAGGCCAGGCCAGGAACTACAGACTGGATAACCTGGAGACAATTTCTAATGATATGTTCAGCTCATAGATCGGTAACTAACCAGTTCTCACTGGCGAGGTCCCACCCCTCAGCTGCTGAGAGGATCATAAGGAAAGGCTCAGGGCCAAACATTGTGCAGAAATTGGGAAACCCCACAGAACAAGGAGAGGAGGGATGGCAGAAACCAGAGGGCCTGAGAACACCAGGAGAACAAGCCCCACATTGGCAACTGACTAGCACTCATAGGGGCCCACAGAGACTGAAGCCATAGACACGGAACCTCTAGGATCTAAATCTAGACATGGCTGTCTATACTGGTGTCATTGAAAAACTCCTACAGTTCTGAGACTCTTTTTCTCCTGTCTGGCTGTCTGGTCCACTGTTGATATAGGGATTGGTGCCAGGCCTCATTCCATCCAGCTATACTATGCCCTGATTGTACTGTAACCCTGGGGGAATGGTTCCTTTCTGGGGAGAAGGGAGGATGGTTTTGGGTGGTGATGGGGATAGATCTTGGGGAGAAGGGGGTAGCTAGGGGTGAAGGGAAGGGAGGAGGGGTGTCAGAATGTATTCTATAAGTTGTATGAGAAGGAAAAAATATATATAACGGCCTCACAAAAATGTGCACTGCACTTTCAGTAACTGACATTCTAAAGAGCAGAAAGGAGAAGGGACAACAACTAAAGCTGCACACAGTACAAGTGGAAGGAGAAGCAGCTGGAAAACCCTCTATTCAGCACTAGACCCAGAACACCAAAGAGAAGCCATTTTTAAAAAAGATTCCTTTTTAAATTGATCGTATTTTTAGTGTCCATATGAGTGAATGCCACATGTGTAGCAAAGCCAGTTGAAGTCAGAAATGGGTGTGGAGCTGAAGTTACCCGTGGCTATAGATTATGGACACTGAGCTCTGGTCCTATGGGAAAGCAATGTATCATTAACCACTGAGCCAACTTTTCAGCCCCAAGAAGACATTTTTTTAAAAAGTCAGTCTGATAAGTCAGCAGGTTGACCACTCCCTAGCTCTGAACTATAATTTGTCAAATATAAAGCCTGCGTGCTAACACTCTGCAACCATCAGCTCCAAATTAAAGGTTTTCTTTTATAAGTTGGCTTGGTCATGGTGTTTTATCACAGTGTGATATGGGTTCTTATATAACAAAAACTCTCTTGCCTCAAGAGAGCCTAACCCCCCCAGGGCCAAGCTAAAGTCAGGTTCTCTCAGGAAGAAAGCATGACCTCTACCTCTTCCTGTGCATGCCCTCTTGCAGAAACCAGATATGAGATGCTATCTTCCTGCTTCCTGTTCAGGATGATCCTTGTGAATGATAGACTGATGAAATGAACCTGACTTCTGCTTTTGTTGACTCACATGGGAATTTTGTGCTTAAATACCTTTCTGGAGACTGGGTCGGGGTTGCAGTCAGCTCCTAAGGCTGCTCCTGTGGCCTGTTCACTGGCCAGCCTATCTGCCCAATTAAATAAAATATTTTCATTTGGAAAATAACTTGGTGCTTGAGTTGTGTTGGATCTATTCTGACCCTGTAGCCGTTAGTTCATGGTGTCGCTCATAAAGGAAAAGATGGAGGCATATTCATATGTGCAAACTCTGCCAGAAATCAGCAGAGGGAGCCACTGTTATGGCCAGTGCCATACTGGACAGTGGAACCCTGATCTTCTGACCTCAAGTGTTTTTTATTGATTCAGAACCCCTTAAGTGCAGATCATAAGCAATCAAACATCACCCACAGAAATCCAACACCTGCAAACAATACAAAATGCCAAGACCTACGGAGTCCTTCACCCAACAGTACATAAGACAATTATTTTATGTATAACTAAAAATAAACTTCTACAACATTTTGCCCTTTCTGTATAAGAAAAAAAATTGCTTTACCTGCACAATGCAATTTAACACTAAACCAGCAAAACCATCTACAAGAGGAACAATCACAAAGGTTGCTAATGCACAGGACCAAATGAAACCAAACATCTATCAAGCTTTTCACAGCTTGATAGATCTTGGTACAGCATAAAAATAAAAACTCAATGTCCAATTATCTGGAATTGACTCATGATCTTCTGTGTTCCTCTAAATGGCTTGAATTACTTCTCTGGCTCTGCCCTCTGCAGCACACAGAGTTTGTCCTCCAGGCTCTACCTGGCTCCACTCCATAGTTGCTGCTGTTCTTAGTGGTCATACCATGGTACTCCTGTCTTCAGAACTCTGCTGGTGTCCCTTGCTGCAATTGGGCTCCACTTTCACCAATAGTCTCTCCTGGGCTCTCTTCATGATGCTAAGCCTCAACTTCTTTACATGACCCCTTCAAAATGGGCCTTCAACTACCTAATAGCATCTCCTGCCCTTTCAAGTGCCAAGCTGCCATTACTCTTCAAAACCAGCACCATCTGGGTGACTCTTACAGTACCAAGTTCAGCTACCAGCATGAAATACAACCTGGACCAGTTCTGGAAGACAGCATCTGTATGCTGACCTTGAGAAAACACTTTCCAGATTTTAAGTTTCAGTCTGATTTATAGGGAAAACCACCAGTCCTTGTTTGCAGGGAGGGTTCCCTCATGAGTGAAGTTCTAATCATGGTCACCAGTATCTTGGCCACTTATAATCAGGTTTGCAGAATTTTAAAAAAACTGTTCAGTTTAACTAAGCAAGATTTAGGCTCTAAGCTGCACTTCCACAACAGCAGGGGTTCCTAGGCCAGTGGGAACAATCTCAGGCTGAAACATTCTGACAGTTTGGCATTCTTTCCCACTACAGCTATGTGGAAACATATACCCTTCTTTGTATACCCCAAACATAAGACCCACTTGGGCTTCACAGATACAGAAAGACATCAGATAATTCAGTTTATAGGATAGTATGCTTTGGTTTCTGTTTCCCATGCCCTGGCTACTGCCAGAAATGGGAGGGAGAATTGGTTCCATGATCAGTAACAGTGATTGAAACCTTGCTTCTTTCCTGCTCCCAGCTGAATTCATCCAAAACATTTGCCTAAAACGTGACTCTCACCTGGGAGTTTCCTCATTTACAACTCTCTTTTATAGAGCTTTCCTTTTAAAAATACCTTAATCTCTGTCCTCTGGGAATTGCTCTAAGCATATTTTACTGGACTCTGTGAGGTCTGAAGTTTCTTTCTCTTTCTTCCTAGTCACTGAATTTGATGCAGCTGGCTAGATGTCCTGCACTTCTTTACTTTCTGTCTTCCACAGTGGCACCATTTGTAGTTCTTTACTCCTGTTGCTGCTCACCAAGAGAGACAAGGAGGAATTTTTCATAGGTGCATATCTTTCCAGACCTCAGTAGAGAACCACCATCCTGGCCAGCACAATGGAACGCTCCACAATGGAACTGTGAGAGTCTGAGATCAGGTGTTTTTATTGATTCAGAACTCCTTAGGGGCAGATCATAAGCCATCAAACATCCCCCACAGAGACCCAACACCTACAAACAATACAGAACACCAAGACCTAGGGAGCCCTTCATCCAACAGCGCATAAAACATTTATTTTATATATAACTAAAAATAAACTTCCACAACAGGACCCTACAACAACAGCAATAGAAAAATAATCAAGAAGAGGAGCCTAGGATGTCACTAGAAAACACCACCAAGAAAACATGTAACTTCACAAATACCATGTACCAAGAAATCCTTCCTTTTCAGAAATTCTAGTAAGATTAATGCTTCAATAAGTACATGGGACTTTACAATGTATACCATGGTATTTATTTGTAATTTTACATTTCATTAAAATTATCCATATGCAAACAGAGAATAGGGACAATGAAAAACTTTCAGAAAAACTGATACGTCTTATATTTTGCTGTAATTTTAATTATCCTAATTAATCTGTGATTTCTCAAACATATTTTCTGGATAAGTAATTAATGGTTTTACTTTATGAAAGTTTATTCTTTATCTAGGAAGTGAAGGGGTTAAACTAAAATGAGGTCTGAAGTTTGGTTTTGCTCCAACAATATGTGTTTTTTTTTAAATAGAGATTCAATTTTAGTCATAATAAAATTACATGTTAATCTCCCTACCCCACCACACGAACTGCAATAACTAAATTACTAATAAACTCAAAGTAGCATAGAAGTACTTCAATTTAGTTCAAGGAGAGAGCCAAATGGGAGGTTAATATCCTAACTGATTAAATGAGGATTTTACAAGTGCCTAGTTGTCTATTATTATGGAGAGGTTCAAGGTAAAAGTGCTCAGTTGTAGTCACTTTGCATTAGAGAGTGTTTTTTGAAATCTGGGTGAGTTTAAGAAGTAACTAAATGAATTACATACTTCAGAAGTTCCTGTAGAAAAACTACCACATGTATTTTCAATGAGAAGTGGGTACTTTGACTCCATCCATCTATAATAGTTCTTCATATATCTCATTTCCCTATGTAACCAAAGGAAGGTGATCTAGTCTTGTGTCTGAATTATACTATATTACAATAAATATTATGCAATGGATATGTACAATATGTTATCCTTACCTCCATCAAGTTATTCAGTTAGACCTTATATTTGCATTACTACAAATATATTTAAACAATAACCCCCTTGCAAATAGTTTCTAACTCCAAGAGTAGATAATATCAAACCCACATTTCCTCTGACTTCAGCCAAGCATAAATGCCACAAATGGGTTTATTGCTCCTCTTTGTTGTTCAGCTAAAATCAGAGATTTAAATTTGAATAGTCCTAAATGGCTCTCCACACTCAGGTAGCATTCCCTTGAACATCTGCCAGGATGCACATTTCCTAATATAGAACACCACTCCTGCTGGCAATTTCATTGCTCCAATTTTCTAGAAACTTCAGAAAAGCTCAGCATAGGAGTAGGCCCTAGCTGTCCTTTAGAAAGAAAAAAATGCCTCAAACAATGAAAATCATCTATTTCTTTGAAAAATTAAAACACAATTTGGCAGACATACTTTCTCTGGGCAGAGCCTTTCCTTAGTAACAAGCTGCGGTCGACTTCTTATTTGAATCATTAGAAGCGATTTGAAGACAGATGAGCTTAAATCACATCTTTAAGCAAAGCCAAATAGATTTAGAATTCCACAAACATCTGTTAATTTTTCATACACACTGAATCCATTAAGATAATTCACCTTATGGAATAACTCACAATGAGAAGCTCCCCACACAGCAAGGAAGAAGAGGAAATTCAGTTATGCAAATGATTTCCATTTAAATGGTGCCCAGTGAACAGTAGAAACTGTAAGTGACTCAAACTGTATGCTAATCATTTTCCCATCTACAGCGTTCTAGTAAGGCAAAGCTGCCAAGTTTAGATTTTCTGCAGGATTATAGAATGGGAGGATTCTGAAGGGCAAGAACCCTGTCAGACATCTCTGTGATGAAGGTTCTTCTGGAGTAAGAGGGGTGCTCCATCCTAATACAGGTGACAGGGGTGACAGGATGCTTCTGGTGAAATACAGGGATGATCTGTAACGCAGAAATGGAATCTGGTACTCCTCTAATTATTCAATTTGGACTAAATTAAAAGCTAGCAGCCATTGTTTGCTGTCATGGTGACAAATACCAGCGGTCCTTGGCAGCAGGCTCAAGAATTTCTGAGTTTAAAACAATACAAAAGTGATGAGTCCTAATTTCGTGTTAAATCTTATTTTATCACTCTTAAGAAGGTTAAGAAGGTGATTGATTCTACATCTAAAATCACAGACACTTTGCATGGCATGGTATTGGTACTGGAAATATCTGGTAGGTTCCAGGGTGTTCAGTAGCAAATTCTAACAAAAGGAAGTTTTTCAAATACCTCAACAACTGGCTTCATGCATTTACAAAAATGGAAGTATTTCCACCACTCTTACAACTTTCTTATCTAGTGTTTCTTTAATGGATCAAGGACTTACTTCTGAGCCATATAGCCTACTAAATTGAGTGTAATTTCATTTTATTTTCAGAGCATAGAACAGGAAATCTATAGTCATCCCTCATTTGAGAAACCTTTGAGCACTCTGGCTCTAAGGGTTTGAATTGCACCAACATCAAGGGCAGAGCTGGGATTTAAACCTGGTATGAATGACTCTCAAAGCATCATGGTTCACTGTTCTACTCCAAATAGCAAGAAACAAGTATGATTACCCTCCAGGGCAACAAAGTCCCTTCTTCAGCCTCTAGTATCTTAGTAAGCTCAGGCTGTCATCACAAAGTGGCATTGAATGAGTATGAACAAAAGATTTATTTTCACCATCTTGAAAACCGAAAATCTAAAATCAGAGTTACAGCACAATCAGGTTCTGGTGAGTTCACTCTCCTGGGGTGTGCACTGCTGACTTCCTGTTGTGCCCTCATTTGACAGAAGAGGAAGCTAGATCTTGATCCTATTTTATTTAGACTGTCTTTTGTAGCCCAGGTTGGCCTTGAACTTGCTATGTAACTGAAGATGATCTGTTCTGATCTTCATGCCTCCACCTCTCCAATGCTAGAATTACATGCAGGAGTCATCACACCCAGTTTTATGTGGTGTTGGGATCAAACACAGGGCTTCATCCATGCTAGTTTAATTCTACCAACTGAGCAACATCCCCAGCTCCTGGGTCTTCTTCTTGTAAGGTATTTGGTTACATTCCTAATAGTTTCACACTTGTGACCGTATCAACTCACAAATGCCTCACTTGCAAATTCAAATTTTTCAATAAGTAAATTTGCACGGAGGAGTCATAAATGTGACATTTGAGTCATAATCATAATATTAGGAACTATGATTTGAATAATCCCTGGTCTGAATGTCTTCCAAAGTCTATGGTAGTTTCAACAAACAACCTTCTCCTTGGCATAGCAAATATTTGTGATCACTGACTCCCCAAGATCATAAAGTTAGTTCTCCCTCCTTTATGTTTGGTTGAAGTGTCAGCCTAGAGTTTAAAATTTACACACCTTGACTTTGTCTCTAAGAGTTCTACTTTAGTGTGTTTTAATTTGTAAAAGTTCCCCACTTGATTTAAATGTACACTCTTGTTCAATAATCCCTGGCTGTATAAGAGTGGTGCAATAGCATGAGAATCAACGTATGTATACATCCTTCGAAGTCCCAGATGTCAAAAAGAATTCGTAGTATCGTTCTCTATCTTCAATAATTTAAAAAGTCACTCTAAGTCAGTTTCAAATCTAGACAACCAAGTCTTGCCAGTCTCAGGTTTGTTCAGGAAAACCATTTGCATTTTTCACTTATTCCACAAATGTTTATGTTTCTAATGTAAGGCATGTAATATATAATGGTAAATATGGCAATAAAGATATTTTCTCATTGACAAAATAGTGTTAAAATTTACCTGACCTGAGCTAGTGAGACAGCTCAGTGGGTAAAGACTGAGAAACTGAGTTCTGTTCTCAGAATCCACATATAGTAGAAAAAAGAAAAGCAACTCCCACATGCTCTACTCTTATTTATACAAACAAACACACACACACACACACACACACACACACACAAACACACGCACACGACTCTAGACTGACATTTCAACCAAACAGAAAGGAGGAAGAACAAATAATAAATTACTTCACCTGTTTGCTGTGAAATTTATTTTAAAATATATACTTAAAGTACTCAGATAAGGCTGTAGCAGGAGGGGAAGTGCATTCCAGGATAAATGGAGGACCACTACAACAAACATTTTTAAGTATGAACAGAGTAAAGTGTTCACAACGTTTGTTTACTTACAAAAGCATGCAAAGAATATAATGCAAAATTTGGTAGACTGTTTCTTAAAAGACTTAGCATCATTTATAAGTTAATTTGTGTCTGCTTTCTTCCCAAACTGAAGCCTTAATCTTACCCATGATGCATCTCATTGTGACCATATTTGAACACAAGATCTTTTTAGAGTAACCAAGTTAGAATGATGTCATTAAGATAGACCCCAACATAATATGATTACATCCCAGACAAATACAGAGGGAAGACAAAGTGGAAACAATGGGAGATAATGGGATCTTCAAGTGAAGGAAAGGGAATGGGACACCTCCTTCCCTCATGGCCCTCAATCAACAAGATACCTAGAAGCAACCTATTTTCTGGGAGGTATCTAATCAATACAGTCTCAGCTGACATCTGTGACAATACCCTGAGCAAATTAATACGTTTCGTGAAAAAAATTTAATGATTTAAGAAAAATTAGAGTTATCCTCCATTAAGCTACTCTGTATTTTAATTCCTCTTGGCAACAAAAGGTTCCCCACTTCCTCATTCAAAAGCAATAGACTATGTCTGAATGCAAACTCCCGGCTTTGTACACAATGAGAGATGCCCAGAAATCCACCCCCAGGAATAAGAGGTGTCAGGAATATAATGAAGAACAGATTGGTATTTATTGGAGTTTAAATGTGACATATCTCCTATCGACTCATATATTTGAATACTTGGTCTCCAGCTAGTGACTGTATTTGAGAAGATTGTAGAATCATTAGAAGGTAGAGCCTTGCTGGAAGAAGTAGATCACAGAGACTGGACCTAGCTCTACTTCCTGTTAGCTCTCTGCACCTGACTGCTAACGCAATGTGACTTGCCAGCTTCCTGCCACCATGTCCACCATGTCTTCCCCACCATAATGGAATGCATGTCTTAGACCTGAGAGCCAGAATAAAGCCTTTCTTGTTAAAATCACTTCAGTCATGGATGGTGTTACAGCAAGGAGCCAGGATCAACAAGACAGAGCTGAGGCTCAGAGAACTGAGTGTTTATCAGCACTTGAAGAAAAAAAGCAGGAATCTATGGAGAGTAAAGCGCCCATCACAGAGGGTCCCAGAAGGGGATGTCTCCAAAGAGTGAGTAATTGTGTTCTACCAGGTGAAGAGCAGATGCTTAAAGGGTAAAACTGTCTCTGAAAATAGAAATATTGTAGAGCAGAGGTCTGATTGCAATTTAATGCCAGTGGTACCCAAGCAACTAAAATGAGAAGAAAAAATTTATTTCACCAAGGATAATATGTTCCAGCAGGCAATGTTGCCATGGTATTTTAAAGTGTTGGTTACACCAGGCTCTTGGCTACAAACTGAGATGGAGCCATAATCAGGTAGTATTCAAACTCTGGCATACTATAATTAGGTAATTATTTGATCCAATGGTTTTGTTAAGTGCCTCAGCACAAAAGTCAGTATCTCTCTTCAATTTGTGCCACTGTTATACTCAGTTCTTGCTTGATATTCTCTAGTATAAAGGCTAAACATCCAAGTTTGCTTGCGTATAAATAATGATGATTTAAGCTAGCATAGAATCAAACTTCTGTAGATTCAATCAGTCACAGGTACTGAAAAATAATAAATAATAATTCAGACCAAATTTTTGCTATGAAGGAAATAAAGTTGGTTAAAGGTTGGAGAATAACAGGAGGGTTATCTATTTGCTTCTATGAAATGAGGACATTTGAATGGTCAGCATTATGAGGAAGCACTAGCAATGATAGGTGCTAAAAGAAAGTCCAGGCATAAGATCTAGGCAGTGTAGGGAACCTAAACTAAAATGAACTCAACATCTCTGGGAAACAATGAGATGAGTGGTTAGAATAAATGAGGATCTGAGAGGGGAGTGCAATAGGAAAAACAGGAAACAGACACATTATAGCTTTTGAGGCTGAATAATCTGGGATTTACTTTAGAAGTCCCTTGACTCTCCTAACAGGTCTTTTACAGAAGGGAGGAGTTTTCTGCTTTCTGTTTCTGGAAGATTGCACTGGCTGATTAGAATAGACTTCAAAAGAAGCAGCTGGAGTAACAGCAGCAGCAGCAGCAGCAGCAGCAGCAGCAGCAGCACAGAAGCACTTTCAACCTAAACAATGGTGATGACTTGAATTATACTTAGTTAAATGATAATGGTAATGACTTTCAATGGAGGGACCGTCATAAGAAAAAGATGAATGACACAGGAATGACAGAGGAGGAAAAGAGGAATCCTAGGTTTAGGTATCAAGGACAATGATGACACTTAGGAGCTAGGAAAACCTAGGGAAGAAGAGCGAGGACTGAAGGGACTCTGTAGTTCTGTTACATTCACGTTATGCATGAGATGCAAATTAAGCCTTTTCTCATTACTTTTCTCATTATTGCAACCAAATACTAGAAATAACTCACATGCTTTCATGGCATGTGAGGCTTGGTAGATGGAGTCCAAACAAGGAACAATTGTGACCTGCTGCATCTCTATGAATCAGGAAGCAGAGAGACCAGGGCCAAAAGCATGGCAGCCCACCACCCATTGACCCATTTCTTCCAATTAGGCTTCAATCACCAAAGGTTCCACAAACTCTCAAAAGAGTACTACTAGCTGGAGTCTAAGTGCCTGTGGGAGATACTTAATCTAGTATCTTCAAACAATAACACCCCATATATTCAGATATTATATAGACAACTGAATATATACCTTGTGCTCAGGGTTGAGTTTTATTCTGTATTGTTGTTGTTTTGCTTTGCTTGGTTGTTTTGGAGGTAGAGTCTCATGTAGCTCTCGCTGGTCCAGAAAGCTCCATTTAACTGTGAATAATATTGCATTCCCCACCCTCCTGTCTCTACATCCTGAGTACTGGAATTATAGATAGGCAATATCACAACCAGCCTCTTAGGTTAAAGCTGAATGCATAGATTTGGGTCTCATCAATGTGTATGTATACTATAGTCCTTAACTATGACTTAGGTAGCCGTGACTGCTAATTTGGACATTTGAATTTTTCCTATGTGCAGAGACCTAGTAGCTAACTGAAGCCAGCAAGGGAGGCTCAGGGAGGGTGGGGGGGAAATGTGATATAAGGAAACCAGAAAGGCGGTCATGGCCAGCCATTGCAAATGCTGCTCTTTCATGAAATACAGACAGAGAAAGAAATATTTGCTCTTTGAAGGAGAGTTGATGGGAAGATGAAGTAGAGACTGACAGAAGACTATCACAAAGCTGCAGAGAACAGAGAAATGGGCCAAAGAAGTCTCCAAGGCCAGAAGGAAGATACTCGCAAACTAGGGCAATAGTAATGAGCACACGTAAGAATAATCCAATGAGGACAGCTGATTGATTATATTAATTAGGCTAAGTTATTCTGCAGTAAGAAATAAAGAGCAAAACTCATTTTGGTACAATAAAACATTTATTGCTCACTCTAGACCACGGTCACTGTGGAAATTGGGGTGGAGAGTATTTTCTTTGTTCCAGTTTTTACATTCCTTCGATGAGCTTTCTCCTTTGTCTATCAAAGCTTCTTCATTCTCGTAAGGGAGAAAATAAGCATAGAGGCTTCTGTAGGAGGCCAGGTGTAAAATCTGTGCACTTCTACCCTCATTCCAGAACTCCGTCATGTAACCCACAGAACAGAGAAGAGTGAGCAAGGCAGTCTCCCATCAAGTCAGCAAGACCATGAAGCATGTTAGACTTGTATCTATCATTGCCACTGTAATCATCTCTATGTCTTGTCATTGAATATACATTTCATTCTTCCAAATCTATGGCGTGTTCACACTTTCCTCAAGGTGACAACCCAGTGGCTCAGCATGCACTGAAAACAGCACAAAATCCAGGATTCCTGGATAATTGCTCCTTTGAATCTGGGTATGGATCCTCACACTGCAGTATTCTGTGAACTAAAAAGATTATTTCCCTCTGTCCTCTGTATAACGTGCCACGGTAGGATAAGGACAGAGAAACCACATACACACTGTATACAGAAAAAATGAAATGTGGATTGTTTAATAAGTACCTAAGATGTCATGGACCTATATTGAGAAGGTCCTCCATCACAACTGAGGGTAAGCCACCTAAATAAACACTGATTCTACACTGTACACCAGAAATTCCTTTTTAATTTATTTATCTTTATTCATTGTAATCCCGAGTTTACTCAAAGTTATTTTCGCCAGTTTGTTATCTGTTTTGACTACAGCTAACACAGACATTGGAGACTTCACCCTCCTTGAGAGTACATAGATTATGCAGATCGATCAATCACCTTTGGCATATGAGCTGTTCTAAGACTCAGGGGAAGGACACAGGCTTTTCTTAGACAAGGCTCAAGAATTCCCTAGCAGTAAATTCTCTACAACCGTTAAAATTTTTTTCTGGTGTATCTGCTGATAGTTAGAGCCATGTGCTGCTAATATTAATCTATGCTCTTTCATAAGACTATTATAGATCCCTTAATTTCTTCACTCTGTCACCCACCCCCAGCCTGTCTTTGATGATGGTAGCTACTTTATGGGAACCAGGCTTGAGGCAGGCCACTTTACATCTCAGAGCAGGCAAAGTCACTGCCAAAGCGCCAGCATCCTCAAGGTTTTTTGTTTGTTTGTTTTTATCTTATCTCTTCCTTAAGGTTTGGAAGCAGTAGGCTCTTTCGATCATTCAGATTGACTTGGGTCCTTTAATTTATAAACTGTGGAATTCTCCTCAGATTCATCCTTTGGTGCCAAATTTATCAATTCTAAGTTGTGCACCATTTCCCATTTTAACATCTTCATCTTCTGACAAAATAATCTCTTAAACCAACTGAAATCTATTTTCTAGGAAAAATTTATACATAAACTATGCGGCATCTTTCCTATTATGATCACATTTTAGAATTCCATAAAACAGAAGCATGAAACAAGTATCCAACTAAAATGTTTCGCATTCTGCAGTGTGTCAAAATAAATTAATAAGGCATAAAAACTAAAATGCAATAGAAAGTAAAATTGGATTTGCAAGCAATACAGTTGAAGGAATTTTCAATATTCTACAAACAAAATATTGGGGCAACTTAAATAGTTTAGCAAAACTCCTAGAAATATCAGCAAGAATAAAAGAACAGCCGTCTTATGCTATTGATAATCCAATGAGAAAGTATAATAGAAAATTTCTCATTTATATCTATAAAATTAAGTATATAAGAAGAAGTTTAACAAAAGCTTTTCAAGACCTTGATGAAGTAATTATGAGTCATTAACAAGGGGAAGGGATGAAAAATGAAGAAGGAGCTTCTTTTTCCAATATAAAAATCACTTTGCAGTAACAAAATCAAATAAAATCTTCAGACAGCTAAATTAGCACAGCCACTTGTCTATAACCAAACTCTACATCTCAATGGACTTCTGTGCGGTCAGAACAGCTATTCTGAAGCTATGGCGCTTTGCTTAGGATTTTATACTTCTACCATAAATTACACTTTTATGCACTTATACACCACAAAAAAAGGAAAAGCCACAAGAGATAAAACTGGAAACCAAACAGCTTTATATCTTCTTTCTTGACTCTGTATTCTTCACTTCATTCCATCCTTTCTTATCTCCTAATATCATCATTTCTTCTTTTCCGTTGTAGATGTTACACTATGCCCACACATACTAGTGTGTATATGGATAGACAGACAGACAGACAGATAGATGATGGACGCTAGAAAGATAGATCGATACATACATACATACATTATAGGTTATGATCTGCATATGAGAGAGAACATGCATTTCTTTCTTCCTGATATTGGATGACTTCACTCATTACACATTCTAAGTCTGTCCATTTTCCTAAAATTCTGTAATTTCACTTTTCTTTAGAGCTGAATACTGTTTTGTTTTATATGTGTACCACGTTTTCATTAACCATTCTTCTGCTGATGGATGTCTAAGTAAGTTCTATTTCCTTGCTACAGTGATTAAAGCAGCTAAAAATGGGGGGGGGGGTGTAACTATCCCTCCAGTAGCTAATGGAGTTCTCTGAGTATTGCCCAGGAGTGAAATAGCAGGGTCATACTATGATTCTATTTTTAAGTTTTTGAGGAACCTCTATAATGACTTCCATAAGTGCTGCATTAATTTTCACTCCCACCAGCAGTGAATAAGGGTTCTTCTTTCTTCATAACTCTTCCAGTACTTGTCAGATTGTTGATGACTGCCATTCTGACTGGGATGAGGTACCATCTCAAAGTAGTAATTTACATTTCCTTAATTTTGAACACATTTTAAGATAGTTATTACACGTTTATGTTTCTTAAAAAAGAAAAAAAAAACTTTTTCATTAGTCCGTTTGCTGATTGGCAGTTTTGTTTCCTCAGTATTTAATTTCTGCAATTCTTTATACATTTTGGATATTAGTTCCTTGTCTTAAGTGTAGCTGGTAAATATCTTCTCCCATTCTGTAGAATGTTTGTGTGCTCTAATTATGGTTTTCTTAACTGTGCTGAAAGCATTAATTTTGTGTCATCCCATCTATTGATACTTGGGGCTAGTTCCTGTGCTATTAAAGTTCTATTCAGAAAGTCCTTGTCTCCTTCCCTCTCTTGAAGATTGAAGATTTTCCTTATGTTTTCATTTAGAAGTTGCAGTGTTTCAGGTTTTAAATTACTGTCTTTGATCCATTTTGAAATGACTTCTGTACAGGTGAAAGATAAGAATATAATTTATTCTTCTGAAAATGAATATCCAGTTTTTGCTGAAGCATTTGCTGAATAGTTTATCTTTTTTCTAATGCAGGTTTTTGCTTCATTTGTCAAAAATAATGTGGACATAGATTTGTCAGTTTATTTCTGTGTCTTCTATTTCATTCCTTTGGTCTACCCACCTGTTTTTATGCCAGTACCAGGCTGGCTTTATTACCATAGCTCTGTATTATAATTTGAGGTCAGCACTATGCTACTAGTCCTCTCCTTCTTGTGGGTCTGGATAGTACTGTACCATTGTTTAAAATTTTGTACCTATTGCTGAACCTAGTCCCAGGACCCTTGGGGGTGGGGGTGAGCTGGCACAGGTCTTGAAAGGACCGTCTGGGCTTCTGCCCTCCCAGGATCTCAGGGCAAGGGGTGACCTCAAGGAACCAAGACTCCAAATCGATGTAAAAAAACATGGGGCTTTTATTATCCAATGCATTGTGGTCATCTCTCACATATTCTGGAAGTCAGAATAGGAGAAAATGACCCCAAGGAGCTTCCAGCTAGACTTTTTAAAAGGGAGCAGGGAAGCTCTCTGACTGGTCAGAACCCAGGCACTGGATTGGCTCTTTGACAACAAGGAGTTCTGGGAAAACAGAGAGGTTTATGGGATAGTGAGGACTAACATTAAATGGAGGAGGTTAGTGCCTTTACCACTAGGGGCGCTGGACTTTTCAGTCAAGAACATAGACCTTGGGAGTCAGCAAAAGCCGACTTGTTCATTCTAGGAAGAGGGATCCGTTTAAACCCTCGCCCAGGGTCCCACTGGCTCCTGCACTGCAGGCTTCCGTTGTGACTCTTTCACATTGGCTTGCATCTTGCCACTTCATCTGTCTCTGAGCCCCTTGGCAGGTTTTCAGGTTGGCTCAAACAGGGAGACTTAACTGCACATGTATCAATAGCAGACTTAGGCTAGCCCTAAGTGGGAGTCCAGCTGCACATGCATGGTGTGTGTGTATGTGTGTGTGTGTGTGTGTGTGTGTGTGTGTGTTTCTGGCAAGTCACTTACATGCACTGTTTGACAAGCTGCCAATCTATTTTTGTGTTCTGTTTAGCTGCAGGCGTTGTTCCTGCCACACCGTCTGACTAGGCCCCCAGCTCTAGCAGGTCCTGTGAGCAGAGGGAAAATAGACTTTCAGCCCCAGAGACATCAGAGGTAAGTACAGGGTTAGAGCTTCAGCATCTGGATGGCTAGAATCTCCTAAGAGATAAGGACTCTTTGGCTCCAGTAGTCTCTAAGGTCAGAATAGGTATGGGTTTTGGTCTTATGAGGTTCCAGAGGTCACTGTGGGATGAGTAATCTATGCTATTGTGGTTACAGCAGTTATTTGGGGGTTTTGGCACTAACCACAGCCCCTCAACAATACAAATACTTCAATGAGTCTGACTTTTGGGTTTTGGACCCAGCAAGCACACAAAATCAAATGAGTGACCAGGGTTTTAATTCCATATAGGTGCACTGGGGCCAAGTGTCCAGCTCACCCTTGTCCTATTGCCACACAGACAAGGTGACATCACCTCATGATTCTATTTGACAGTCAACACTGAGTTTCACAAGTCCTTATAGCTGAACCTCATGCAAAACCTCTGTAGGAAGTCACAGAAAACAAACATCCAAATGGACTTGGAAGAACAGGAAATCAAAACTAAAGACGATCATACTCCAACAGAAGCACAAGACATGAGAAAGAAACATAAAAAATATGATGCAACCACATAAGACCCATTCCTCACTTAGCAATTCCTCTATGATGGAATGCAAAGCTTCAGAAATAGATATAAATTTCTGAGAAAGGAATTTCTTTAAAAAAAATTGATTATATAGAAGATTCAAAGCTGGAGAAGACAGTCTCCAAAGTGAGTAAAACAATAATTTTGAAGTGAACATCCAAAATATGGAGGGAAATTCAGCAAGGAGACTGAAACATCAAAAAAGCAAACAAACAGAAATACTTGAAATGAAGGGGATGATGAATGAAATTTTTAAAAAAATAGCAGACATCACTAAGAGACAAGACCATGCAAAAGAATGAATTTCAGGTATGGAGGACAAAGGCAAGAAAAAAATTCAATCAGACAAACATAAGGAATGCAAGTGAGGAGAATAAATGGAATTTTCATGAAGTCTGGGTCTTTTTGAGGCCAAACCAGAAAAATTCATTTTGCAGAAGAAGGAGCAGAGATAAGATCAAATGCGATAGTATATCTAACAAAATTTCAAAGACATTAAAACACAAGAGGTGTGTGGAACTCCAAAGAGATGTAACCAGAGATGAAATTATCCATGGCACATCATAGTCAAGATGTCAAAAGTACAAAGTAAAGAAATAGTCCTACTCCCAGAGGCAGTAAGGTCAGAATTGCCACAGAATTTTTATCAGCAACCATTAAATCCAAGGGAGCATGGAACAAAATATTTTAAGTTCTCAAAGTAAATAACTGTGAGCTTACAATGTTACACCCAGAAAATTTGTCTTTCAAAATTGATGAAGTTTCTTCAAACAAGTGAATAAATTGTCTATCTTCACAAATAGGATTTTTATTGAGAAATACATTTTCCACGTAATATATTCTGATTACAATTTCCTCTCTCCTAACACTTCCAGATTCTCTGGACCTCCCCACCTACCCAAATCCATACCCCTCTCTCTCATTAGAAAATGAATTAATATAGCTCAATATCATTTGAACGCAAAAATTTCACTGAATATTTCAGTGAAATATTCAGAGACGTGTGTTTAGTTGCTTTGTTCACACTTACTGTGCAAGTGGCTCGGCAAGTGAGACATAAATATCATGTGGGAGATAAGACGTTATTGAAGAAAGTGTGATGTTTGCTCTCTCTGACATCAGGAATAATTTCTACATTACAATAAAAAAGAAGCCTCCTAACTGCACGAAAGCAGATGGGGAGGTCAATGAACTAAAACAGGAGTCAAAGAAATAAATGCTTTTGAGTATAAAAATTAGATGCAGCCTATTAGTTTTCTATTACCACTATAAGGAATGCCTACAAACTTGATAGCAGACAAAACCATATTATACTTCCATCTCATTAGTTAGAAGTCCCACAGACATCTCTTTGAATCACAGTAAATGTATTAGTAGGATTTTGCATAGAATCCATGCCTAGTGCTGTAAACTTGGAAAAAGCCAATAACTGAGAACATCATCAACCTTAGAGGGGAACCTACTACTGATGTGCTGCTAAATGGATCTGTATTCAAACTGCCTTCTAAATGTTTATGTTATATCCCTAGAGCAGTGATGCACTCAGCCTTCGTCAGAGAGCCTTCTGGTTGCAGTGGGTGATGGTTAATGCACAAACAGGCTAAAATGCTAATAGTACTTGACTGATGAGTATTTAGTACTAAACTAAACTAAACTAAACTACTATATCATCCTCTCCAAGGCCTGGGAACACTGAAGAAGAGAAGTTAGAAAGATTATAAAAGCCAGAAACTGAAGTAGGGTGTTATGAAACGCTATAGCTTATATATGACAGGGCTGTTGCAGTCATCAGCACACAATAGTGGTGACTACCTGTGTAAGATGTGTGTGTGTGTGTGTGTGTGTGTGTGTGTGTGTGTGTGTGTGTGTGTGTGTGAAAAATAGTAAGGAAAACGATCTTTTAAAGAAAGAGAGGAACTTATTTTGTTGATTTTCCCACTTCTATAGCCAGTCAGTCACATCATTTGGTGAATGGTCAAATTCCTCTCTAAAGTCGGTGAGGTGCATCTCTGACCATTCTGCTGTAACCACATCTCCCTCTGACTGCCTTTCTCTTTTACTTTCAAGGATGCTTTTGATGACATTGTGCTTGCTTGATTAACAAAGGTTAATCTTATTATCTCAAGGCCACTGATTAGTAACCTACCTTCCATCCCTAACACATTCACACATTTTGGGAGCTGGGATGCAAACTTCATTGGAACACCATTATTTTATCTACCACAGATCTCTCTCTCTCTCTCTCTCTCTATCTATCTATCTATCTATCTATCTATCTATCTATCTATCTACCTGTTTCTTGTGCACACACACACAAACACATACACACACAAATAAACACACATATCAAGAGGCATTAGATATCCCAGATTTTATGAAGGTTTGAGCTTATGAGATTTTAAGCAGGTATTAAGAAGAAAAATGAGTGCCAAGTGTGGTGCACATCTGTAATCTCAACATGTAGGACACAGAGGCATGCAGCTATCTGCCTTCAAAGCCAGCCTGGTCTACATAGTGAGTTTCAGGTCAGCCAAGACTACACAATGAGACTTTGTCTCAAAATCATACCAAAAAGGGGGGTAAAAGATGGTCACCCCAAACTCCAGTACTTAAAAAGAAGAAAGAAAAAAATGATGCAAGTAATTTTTACATGTACAGAAACAAATTACACGAGACATTTCTAAATCGACTTCTGGGAACATGGAAAGATCTTTTGTAAATAAGTGTCCCTGAAGCTTATGTTTCATTGTCTTTCTAATAATAGTACCTACGAGCAAAGATAAACTGTATAGACTAGCTAGAATCATTTGTTAGCTCTTCGAACAAAGATAAAAATAAATTCTGGCATTATTGCATCCAAAATTTTTTTTCAATGTATTAACAATAACCATACAAATAGAATAGTTTTATAACCTTGTGAAGAAGAGAGAAATCTTTTAAAAGCATACTTTCTAAGGAAAAGGTAGAAATTTAAATCACAAAGCTTTTATTAAAACTTCCTTTGACTTGTATTCAGTAGTTTCTGTATCTATCCTACACCTCCCTACTTTGCAACTCCTCTGGTTGCTAGAGGAGTGAGATGAAATTGTGGCATTGCCTTCCAAAGTAAATAACTTAGGAACTGCTCATCAACAAAGACAGTCTATTGTATAGGTTATGGCCACTGTGCAGTTTCCAGGCAATGCTGATCACCATTCTGTGTGGTAGAAGGAACTCATACTCTCTGTGCACACTTACCAAGTGCTTAAGACTATTGGAAGGTGTCTATTCCAGGAAGAATTAGATCTTTTGATCAAATGGATTTGTCTAGACCAGTATAGTTCCCTTAACCATGATGTGCTCCTTCCTTAAGGCCTAGGATAAGTAAGGGTACCAAGAATCAGAAGAAAAAAATCACTGTGGGAGAAAAGATGTCCGCTGTCACTCTTTTTGATATCAGGCTGCACTGGCAGTTAAGACGTTTAATAATCAGTGCACGTGGGTTGGGGAAATGAATCAATGAGTATGAGTGTGTGCTGTGAAAACAAGAGGACCTGAGTTCAACTCCCCATTATTCATGTAAGAAGCTTGCCATAGCCACTTGTACTTCTATCCTCAGTATTGGGGTCACAGAGGTAGGTGGCTACTGGGGACTTGCTGGCAAGCCTAGACTAAAATAGTAAAATACTCTGTCTTTTAAAATGTGTAATAGAAGAAGAAACCAATATATTCCTCTGGTCTCTGTATATGTGCACATGGACACACACACACACACACACACACACACACACACACACCACATAAATAAAAATAATGGTAAAATAACATGATGGCACAATAACTACAAACAAGTGGGCTTTGAAATTAAAATAAAAAAAAGATCCAAAGATACTCATACCTTTGGTGATATTTTTGGCCAGGCAGTGGTAGCACATGCCTTTAATTCCAGCACTTAGGAAGCAATGGCAGGAGGAACTCTGTGAGTTTGTGGCCAGTCTGGTCTACGGAGAGTACAGAGAGAGTTCCAGGACAGCCAGAGTTACAACAGAGAAAACAGTCTCAAAAAAAAAAAATAAACAACAAAAAAACCCAAAAATAAATAATAAAATAAGATAAAATAAAATACCATATTTTTATTTAGATCATGCATGTGGTCCTGGTTTTTCATGTTTATCCAACCCCATTTCCTCATCGATTGATACTCTTCTGCTTAACTCACACTGTGGAATTCACCTTGTTCTCTGTGTCTGTGCTACTCCTAATCCCAAGACTCTGTGGAGGAAAGGCAGTAATGAGTGCCCCTTTGTGGTCCTGCGATTGCCACTAATTCCAAGTGCAAAGGCAGCCAGGGGCTTTTCAGGCCATTGTGGATACTCTCCTTAAAAGAAACAGCATGTCAAGTGGTTCAATGCCTGCTGCTTTCAGCTGACTCCTCTGTTGTCTTGAAGAAGGGCTACTGCCACTTGAGCTACTGTGACAGAAGCAAGGACAGAGCCATGCAAACTTTCCGGAATCAGTGTCCTGACACCAACACTGCTCCTCACTGGCTCTGACAGCTGGCAGAGCAAGGACAGCCCGTCTCCCTCTTCCTCTCCCTTTCTCCAGCTCAAGTTGTTGCAATGCTCTCGTTAGTCCTTTAATGATCATAACATGGAGAAGAAGTAGGAGGTTAGGATGGAAAAGATGTGCACCGAGTAGATTTGACTCCACTGTCTTTTCCTCTGAAACTCTGTTCTCTTTATAGGTTCAGGACACTGGTGTCTGAATGAAGCCAACAGTGTCTGGATGTCTGCAGCACTTGGATCTCCCCAACTCTTTTTGTGTCAATCATTTCATTCGAGGTACATCTATCCTAGTGCTCCCCATCTTTTTTTTTTTCTTTCATGGCATGTGCATGTCCCAAATCAACATGGCGTTCTTCCGATAAATACACTAACCATCTGCTGGGCTCTGAATTAGCTTCTAGGAAAGCAATCATTGTTGGTGACTACACCATCATGGCAGTGCAGGTAACTGCTATAAAGGTTTCTGGTGGCTGGCATGCCATGGCAATAGTTACCTCTCTGCTTCTTTCTGCTACACAGTTGCTGATAGTCTTTTCGGTCATGGTGTCTGTTTTGCTTATTGGTAAAATTAAAAATAACCTTTAATTCAGCTCCTACCAACTGGGAAAGGGACACACTGTGGAAAACAAGGACATGGTGATTCTAACACTAAAAGTAAATAATAATCTCACTGACCCTCAAGTCCAAGATGCCCTAAGTAAACACGAGAGTTGTTTCACGCCTAATATCTCTTGACCTGACATACACAGAGAATGAGGGACTTGTATGATGAAATTATTTCTGTCGCAAAAGGACTGACTCCCCAGTAAAGACAGGGATCGAAGAGCCGGGATAGGGGAGTTAGTATGTCTGGAAAGACATAGATAATTGATAATCACCTAGACTGTACAGTAAAACTCTGATAGTCTGCTCACACGTCAGTAAAAATAAAGTTGCCTGTTTGGTTTTGTAACCCATGACGCCAGCCTGAAGCTGACCCCCAGCTACGAGGTCTGCTTCTGAAAATCAACTGATAGCTTGCATGACTAATGTGACGTTGTTAGTCTACTTCAAAAAAAAAATGTAAAGTAAAACAACTGATAGCTTACGTGACTAATGTAATGGTGTTGGAGAAAAACCTTTATGTAATGCAATAACTGGATGACTTTGAAAAAAGTTCTGTACAAAATAAAAGTGATATCGGCCAAGAGTGTGTGAGCCCTAAGTGAACTCCCTAGCTGAATAAATTAGCCAGCTTTCACTCTATCAGGCAGGCCTCCATCTCTTCTTTCACTGATCCATTCATCCCTCCCTCGGGTCCCTTCCTGACCCTCATCCCCCAGTTGCCGAGGCTGGACCCCAGCAAATCATAAAAGAAATATGATCCTTCTCCAGAGGAAACCTTGGATCCTGTGCAGAACAGATCAGTATAATAAGAAGACCCAACTCAGCTCAGTTTTGTGTTTGTAGTGTGGAGGAGCACAGAGGTGGAACACACGGCAAATCCTTGGGAAAGAGTTCCTAGGGAAGTGATCCCTCTGCTGGAAAGTGAATAGGAGAGATCCATCTCAGAGTCTAGAATCAAGAATGCACCTGAGTGTGATGTCTTACCCTCAGCACCACTGACACTTTAACCCAGGACATTCTCCACCAAGAGGAGAAAGGCTTTCCTGTGCATTGTAGATGTTTGCAACATCCATGGCTCCCTTCGCTGACAGCACTAGCTATGTTAAACAGCGATCAAAATTGTCTCCAGATTCTGCCAAGTTTCCTACTAGGGACAAAATTGCCTCTGGTTGAGACCCCTGTACTA
The DNA here is from genome assembly GCA_026225945.1 of Cricetomys ansorgei. Lineage (NCBI taxonomy): Eukaryota > Metazoa > Chordata > Mammalia > Rodentia > Nesomyidae > Cricetomys > Cricetomys ansorgei. The sequence continues at coordinate 5,672,149 of JAMJFZ010001390.1, forward strand.
AGCATAGTAAGAAGGACTGGACATAGGTTGGTACAGTGAAAGCCCAAAGCAGAAGCAGGCAGCTTCTGGAGTTGGAGATGGAGAAGGAAACAAAAGCCATGTCTCTGAAGGTCCAGGAAAGCTACTTTGCCTAACGGGAATGTTTCCTATTTTGAAAACTGGAAGTTGTGATATTTTTCCCAGAGGGCAGTGATGTCTACATCAGAACACATTTTCAAAGAATACCACAGCGCTGTGGCAGACAAAAAGGGAATTTTTCCTGTCTCTCCTGTTCAGTTCCACCGTCCAAAAAAAGTCAGGATGATGACTTGAAGGATGCCAGAGGCTGGCTTGAGGGGTGGGGAAGACCTAAGAGGCAAGGACAATGGAGCCACAGGAAGAAGTGACAACTGCAATGCTGAATGAGGTCCCACCTGGCCAGCAGAAACTTTAAACCCTCTATCCCTACCACTCCACTGGTACTCATTCTGAGCTTATCTTTCCAGAACACCTGGCCCTCACGTGTTAGTCAGGCACACTTCTTTGTCTAATATTTATCTCGCCCCAGCAAGCAGCTACAGTGTCCCTTATATATCCATGCCAGGGCATGGAAAGGAGGGAACAGACACAAATATAAACAGGCACGAAATCTGAGCTGAAGAGCTTCCGTGTCAAGGATGGAGAAAGCATATCTTGCTCCTTGACTTGAAAATCTTTCTCTCTCTTAGCTGACAAGCCCAGTTCTCAGCAGAGGCCTAAGTATCTCTCTGAAGCCTGGCACTGTGGCTTCCACATCCTGACAGAGCAGGGGCTTCTATTCTGTATGCAGCCCACAGAATTACTCTGCCCCTCTATCATGGACCATGGTGTGCTGTATTGCAACTCACTCATGTGTTTGCTAGAGGATCACTAACTTGAGGAAAAACATCCTGTATCTCTCAAAAACAGTTGCATTAATATACCAAGACTCAGAGCATCAGTTAAGCTTTCCCATTGCTGTTGAGTGTGAGGAAACTTAGATTTTTGTTTTTAAGATGGCAGTTGTGTCCTCAACCTCCCAACCTGCCAGTGACTGCATGTGAGTTAACATCCCAAGCAGCACGTGATATGCTCTCTGTTATCGCAGAGAGTTGGGGTTTGGTTTTTCTTGGCTGCCATGATATACTATAAAATTGCCAGCAAAGCTTGTCAGAATTTGTGACATAGACAATACAAACTCGTCCTTGCTCAGTTCTGGAGGCCCTACATTTACAGCAGTGTCATAAGCAACGTCAAGTTGTGGGCAGAAGGGATTCTCTCGTCATTTTTTTTGGATGCTGGCATTTCTGGGTTTGTGGCTGCATGACTCCAGTCTCTGCCTCTGTGACCACATGCCTCTTCTTTTCCACACTCCTCTGTGTTTTTCTTATGAGGAGGGTGGCTATTAGACTATGGTCCACTTGACTTAGGATAAACACTTCACCTTAAGGTCCTTGCCTTGATTATATTTTCTAAGACCCTTCTCCAAATAAGCCTATACCCACAGATTCTGAGGATTTGGCATGGATGTATCTTTTAGGATGTCAGAGTTTGTTGTACTGTGTAACATCCTTTACCTCTGACACACCATTCAGAAATCCAACAAGCTGTGGCCACTTCCTGCACCCTGACAACCTGGAACACATCTCCTATGGTCACAATGAATAGAAAATGCATTTTGAGATACACAGAGTTTATCCTGTGTCCTTTTGTTTGTGTATACATGTTTGTGTGCTTGCACATGTGTATGTGGGCATGTGTACATGTGTGTGCATGTGTATGTGAAGGTAAGAAGCTGATGGTGAGCATCTTCCACAATCTCTCCCTACCTTACTTTATGAAACAGTCTCTCATCGAACCTGGATCTCAACTATTCAGGTAGACTGTCCGGCCAGAAAGCCCCATAGATTCTCCCGTCTCCTCTTCCCCAGCAGTGGGATTACAGTAATGTGCTGCTTCACACATTTTTTTTCATGTGCTCAAAGGAATCAAACACAGGTCCTCTTTCTTGCCTGGCAAGCACTTTACCACTGAGCCATAGCTCCAGTCCTACCTGTGTTTTTTACAAGTGTGATTCTTATCCTCCAGCAGCTTGAGCAAAAGTACCAGTGTGTTCAGAATTAATCCCACGAGACTAGAGTCTTGGGCTTGCCTTTGCAAACATATCAGCTGCTGTTTCCTTACCTGTCAATTCAAAGGCCTTGGATGAGTTTGTGGGCTTCTTTATTCATTAGCAACATCTTTTCTAATTTTGTTTTCATAAGAAGGTATCAATAGGAACTAACCCCATACTGAGTTTTAGAAACCAGGAATATAGCTTAATATGATTAAGCAATTTTTTTCATAATTTCCAAACAAACATGAAAAAAAAGCAAAATAATATATGGTCTGCTTTGAGGCCAATCTTTGCTAGCTTTCCACAAAATCATGCGATACTTCTCTCAACAATGTCTGGGGTAGACTTTCCGTGTTTTATCCTGAGTTGCTTTAATATGCTATTCCATTTGAGATTCAAACTAAATATACTATATGTGCACATACAAGCATGCTCACGTATATGCACCAAAATCCTTTATTCACAAAAGAGTATGAATAATTAACAATCAACTTTTAGCTGCTTGACACTAAGTGTTGGCAGGGGTCTGTGTCAGCAGTCTTCAGAAGCTTTTCAGCATTTGACAACTGCTGTCAGCCAAGCCAAACTGCTGACAAGAAGGCCAGGTTTAGTAGAGAATTTTCTAAGGGGAAAAAAATTAAATGCTACCCCAGCCTTAACAAGACAGCGACCCTATTATGACTCTCTGTCAGTTCTGGCTTTTTATCCTGATTTCATGGTTCAGCAGATAAATAGCTGATCCTAGTTGAAGGCCAAAGTGTTGAGAGAAGGCTGTAGAGGAGAGTCTTGAAAGATAAAAGAGAACAGTAATGAATGCTTGAAACAGGAAAGGCAGATGTTCTTGCCTGGGAATGGGTATTGACTCCACTGGACACTTCTTGCCTTCCATGTTGCTGTCACAAAGTGACCATTCCTCTTGCCCTTCATATTTAAAGCCTCAGGCAAATGGTGGCCTGTGACTTGAACTAGCAAGACAGCTCATCTGCATTATCACTTGGAGTTAATGCAATTGCATTCAGACATCCCTAATTCCTCACACCAACAGCTCACACTTTCCTAGGTCTTAACAATTCAGAAGAAAGCCAGAGTGCTGGTGGCAGAAAAGGCTTGCTGAGATAAGAAAATGGTAGGAAAGGAAAGCTGGGACTCCCCCAAGAGGTTGGAGTGCTGGTTCCTTACATTATTCCTGGGTGGAGAATGGCCAAAGACTAGATAGATATCATTACAGAGAAGTGCCCAGCAATTCTGGCAACCCTATACAAAGTTACTCTATCACTAAGAAATATTGGATTATCCTTTTAGTTTTCTCAAGAGTGAAAAGAGGTCATGGTTACTCATCCAATCTGTATCAATAACTTACAGATATGACTTTGTCCATAATCACAGGAACTTGGTCAAGTTTCCTGGGCCAGGCACCTCAGATTGCTCAGCTCTCTGGTGCAGTTATCTCCATTAGACCAACTATGTTCTTAGCATAACTTTAGCTAGTGGCTCTGTTTCAAATGACTAGCACCAATCAAGGCACATTCAGTGTTCCTTACTCCCCCCTTTTCTCCCATCCATGGCAATCACCAGCTCCTAATGAACAATATTATTCACTTACATGCACTGTTTCTTTTTGCTTTTCTATCTTGCAAGCTAGAACTTAAAAATCATGAAGTCACAGATATTTGTCAGTTACATTCCTGATCAAATGAAGCCTCTAAAACAGTATTTGGCATATTATGAGCTCTCAGCTACGATTTAAAAAATGAATGGAAATGTCAGCACAAAATGTCAAATGCAGAGGACCTTAGCTTGGAGAAATGGTGATGTTATGGTAAAATTAAATTCGGAAAAATTTTTACTTGTTCTCTCAGGTGAAACTATCTTTTATTTACTTCTTGTCACAGAAACTACATTAAAAACCACAGGAAAACAGGTTATACCCACGAGTCTTTGAATATTAATCGTTGCACATGAGATTAGATTAATAAATTCCTAAGGCATTAGTGATCACAATTTTGGTTGTATTTGTAGACAGGATTTATGTACCTTGGATTAGGGAAGAGCCAATCCCCTTGGACTGGGTCCTTGACAATAAGAAGGAGTAAGTAAGTATACATTATTCTCTGTTTCCTGACTGCAGATACAATTTGTCTAGATACCTCAAGCTCCTGTAGCTATTCCTTTCCTACAAGAATAGACCAAATCTACTCAGACTATAAGCCTCTCAAATGGCCCTACCTCCTCTAAGTCATTGCTAGTCAGGTACTTGGTCACAGAAATGAGAAAAGTATTAATAGAAAGACAAAAAAAGAAAAAAAAAAAGACTATTCCCCAGCAACACCACCTTACTTGTGGAAAACTGTGCAAATTTCTTTTGATTCTGATCCTGGAGTCAGCTTCCAAAGGTCAAAGTCACGACATTACAGGCTTTTACCTTGTGCACATTATTCAAACTCCCCAGTCCTTGGTGGACTATTTATACATGCATATATATGTTTATACATATGTATACATATCATACATATGATAGACAACATATGAGAAAGAACAGCACTATGGTGTCACAGCAAGTGACATTATAATCATACCCATATACCTATTCTAAAATATACTAAATTCATCTTGACTTGGTAGTTTTCAGCCAATAGAAAATACTTTGGTATGTATAAACAGGTAGAATTAACATCAACCAGTCACACACGTACAGAACATTTTGTCAAGACCTCCCTAAACTATAGTCAGTCAGGTGCTAAAAATCTGTTCCAACAGGTCCCAGTTCTAAGTTTAGTTCTTTACTGTAATTTGTTACCTTAGACCATTTCTTGCTGTTAAAATCCTTGAAGCAGAGTACTTTATAAAGAATAAAAGTTTCTTTCGTATCATGCATATCCAAGATGAGGAAACCACATCTAGACAGCTTCCAGTGAGGGACTCATGCTGCACCCGCTCTTGGTGAGGAAATGGAAAAAGGCACAGAGGAGCACCTGTGCGGCAGAGGAGCGCCTGTGCAGTCAGATGGGAGGCTGACCTGCTTTATGACTCTTGTGGTAACTAATCTAATCCTATGGGGTCTAACGTACCTCTGAACGATTCAAGCTGGTTTCAAGAAAGCATTAATCAGTTTGTAACAACAGTGACCCACTACCTAGTCAACTCCAGTAGCTCCCATGTCTTCGCGGTCCTGTTGTATAATAATATTACTTTGAGAGGCAAGCATCTAACATGGAAATGTGGGACAAAGTATCCAAACCTCATATCCAAACCTCAGCAGTCATGTTCTGTCACTGTTGTCTCCGTAGTACCAAAGCTGCTATGGAAATCCCATTAGAACAACCATCCAGTTCTCCCAACTTAAACATGGTTTACAGGACAGACACCAAAAACAGAACATCAAAATTGGAGTCTCAAGTTCTTGAGTGTAACCCATGCCTAACCCACCAAGCTAATTTTCCTTGGCCAGCGGTCTCAGATATGCTCAAGCATATAGATTCCACGTTGAGCCCAACCCTTGTCTTCTTTGATCCTACACAAGATGTTTGTTCATATACTCTTTCACTCAAATGTTTACTGGGCATCATTTTATGTGTTTGTGTACTGACATTAGTGCCAAGATAAAAAAAAATTACCATACAAAAGACAAACACTGCTGCGTAAATCATCTCAGGGACTTGCAATATATTCAATGACATGTAATACATTTTCTAGCAAAGTCCCTGGAAAGCAGGAGCTCCTACTCTTGCTACCTGCGAATCACAGTAATAAACCATCAAAGCAAAAGGCAGACAGACTAATTCAGAACAATCGAGCTTAATGCCACTGCAAACTTATGAAATGCCATGCCACTATTGCCTTTCTTGTGAAGGAAGAATTGCCTAGGGAATTCTAATAAATTTCGGAAACGAATAATCTCCTATGAGGTCATGCCTGAGACATATATCACTCCTTTTACAACTCAGATTTTCTAATGCATAAATGGGATGATAAATTCTGAGGAAAGCTATTCAGCATTCAGTGGCTTCAGTTCTTGCTGCTGGCTTTCTCTGTTAGAAGTGGCATCAGCATGAGACCAAAGGAGGGAGATTTATCTTGTTTGAGAAAAATCCAGTTTTAGAACCACAAAAATTAATTACATTCTTCTCATTACCAGATATGGATATATATCAATGTATTTGCCCATGTCTTTGATTTGATACAAATAAATTCTAAAACTTGGTTTTGTGTTCTGTTTGTGTTTCTCTAAGATTGGATCTTATAAAAGAACCCAGACTAAGTAAGCAGGAGCCACAGCATGAAGAGAACACTAAAAGTGTTGCTCTTATTAATAACTTGACTTGCGTTGCACAGACTTACAGACTTACAAGACTGTAGGTGCAACCCACACATCTTGTAGGCTTGGAGACAAAGGTGCTCAATCATAGTTTTAGTTCAGAGTTTTAAGTTTCTTGAGGATATTTCCAAGATTTTTGCCCCAGTATTTTCAGCATCTTTAAAACAGGTGAAGAACAATTCCTCACCTGTCCTCTCATGAGAAAATCATAAACCATATCAAGTCCTATTCTGGAGCCCTGGCTCCTGAAAGGCCACTTATATGGGAAAGGAGATTTTAGAATATGGTCTGAGAGGCAACTTGCCATTTTAAAACAATAATTTTCATTAAATGCTGACAAGGGCATTGAGCATCTGGTAACTCTGGGGAATTCTGCAGGTTGCTTTACATATACCATTTATAATCTTCTGTACCATCACGTGACACACAAGCTGACTGAGGCTTTCAGAGGTCAGGTCATTTGGCCATGTTCCTGCATTTAACAAGTAGCAGTGCCTGGCCTTAAATCCAGCTTCACTTCTTCTCTTATAAACAATCTATAGCTACAGTATTGTCATTAGACTGAGAAAAATTATGGGGAAAGGGTGGGGATTAGAACACACTGGAGTTGGGCTATGGTGGTACATGTCTTTAATCCCAGCACTCGGGAGGCAGAGGCAGGCAGATCTCTGTGAGTTCAAGGCCAGCCTGGTCTACAGAGTGAGTTCCAGGACAGCCAGAGTTACAACAGAAACACTGTATCTGAAAAAAAGATACAACAACAACACCAAAATCCTCACAGCACCTGTGTGAACAAAGTAACAAAAGATCACTGAACTGACCCACTCCTAAAAATATTCATATATTCATGGGTGTGGAACCTTCTGGATCTAATTACTTCTCCAAGATTCCATGTCTTAGAGGGTCCAGTATCTCAAAACAACTGCACAGAGTACCAAACTTTCAGTACATGAAAATGTGGTTGTCAAACCATGTCTTAATCATAGCAAATGACAATCAATTAATCTTCTGCGTTTCTACTAATACTTTATCTGTTAATAATACAAAATTTCTTTGAGCACAATCATACACATCCTCATTCTACATCATCACTGTACTCTACCTAACATGGACATTGACCCATAGTACCAATTCAGAAAATATGCATTGAATTGCACTGTCAAATAGTCACATGTCTGGAAATTATTAGGGACTAGAAGAAATTATCATAAACATATATACCTGGATAAGCAAATTCTGAATTATGTTTAAACACCAACTTTTACGTAAGGATTTTCCACACATAAAGTTCTAAAGAAAATGAAGTAAAAAAGATGGAAACATGTAGAAATAGTGCAATCAGGGCAAAAGTAAAGCTGGCAAGGCAAAAATATAGGAGTTTCATGGATGAAACTGGAGTTTTCTTTAGATGATTCTTTTCTGGAGTCTTTGATAATAATGATGAACTCATTTGTATCGTGGTGGGGAGTATACAAACTATTTATAAGTCATCTGGATAGGAGTAGTTTTCCTTTTGAAAAACAAAAATCTCAAGGCTCAGGAAACTGATTGATGATCACATTAAAGGTCATAGAATTAAAAGATTAAGATGACACTTGGGTGTTTCTTACTTTTACTTCAGCTCTGTCTGTAAAACACACAGCCACATGTCAGTGAACAGCTTTCAATAGGCAGCTGGCCTCAGCTTGTTCACCTTCATCACCCCTGTTTATCACTTTTTCCAATTCCCTTTTCTCCATGAAGTCCCTGCTCAGACTTTCAGACTGTCAGTGTGAAGAAAGAGCACTGTAAACAATGCCAGGTGCTCCGCCTTGCCTTAAATCATTAAGCCTGAGACTGCAGTGGGAAAGTGACTATTGGCAGCAAATTGGTCTTTTCAGATACACCTGTTCACACAGACAACAGTCACTCCTGGGAGAATCATCCTAAAGTATCGACTGTTCTACTTTTAGTGTTCTCCAAGGTGCTGCCATTTAATTCACTTGAACAAAAAAAAAAAAAAATCCAACAAAATGCTCTGCTTCCTAACAGTATTTCATGCCTACTGCACTGTAACTCTGCAAATTTCAAGTCAACATACGTATACTGAATAACAAATACAAATCCAACCCTTCTCTGAATGCTGAAGCTTCTTCTCATTTCATGAGATATGGTCCCTGCCATCACTGTGGTCTGAGGAACAGTCAGTTTTAGTACAATTGAAGGTGAATTATGAATCACAAACTGAGCAGAATTGTTCCTCTGCCTGTATATGGTTTCCTTGAGCCTCTTTCAGAGCCAGTAAGTTTTTTCCAACACCACCTCCACTTCATCCTATGCATCTTCTCCTTCTGTGCCAGATACTGCATGCCTTCACCATGCAGTATCTTGAATCTCTTGCCTTACCTTGGCTCTTACTCTTAGCTGAAATAATTTCTCCTACCTCTCAAAGAAGTTCAAAACTGCCTGGTGTCATGCCTGGTGGCAGTCCTACAGTCTTAGCAACCAGAAGGCAGAGGCAGAAAGTTAGTGAGTTCTTGAACTACATACTGAGATCCAGTCTCAAAAAAATGCCCAATTTTTTTTAGCTTCATGAGCCCTGCCACTATATCCACAGCACTAAGACAGAATCAGCTTCATCTTCATTTTTGACCTCTGTTCTCCCATCTCAGTGGAAGGCAGTACTTCTCCTACCACTAGCATCTTCCACCCTCATGCTTCCTAAGTCCTCATGTCATGTCACCGAATAGCCTCCATCATTCCTGCCCTTGCGTCATTTTTCAACATTCTTGTCTCTTTGCTATTGTCAATCAGACAGAATTCTCTCATCATCCTGGATATCTTTGACTATTCTACCTCCACAACATGCCACTATACCACAATCTCAAACTACCAAAGAGCTCTTAGATGCATCTTCCCTCCCCACTCATTGCCCCTACCTCAATTCAAAGACTGTTCTAGTAAGGCTCCTCACTAATCCTTTCAGAGCTTCACTCTTCTCTCAATTCCAACTGCTACCACGCTTGCAGAGAGCATTCTACACTCTGAAACTGATCAAGTTTAACCTTGCTTATCATCTATTCATGGCTCCTTCTTGCCTATGAAACAAAATTAAACTTCTTTACATAATGTGTAAGGTTTTTCCAGATCTGCCTCCCACCTATCTGGCTAGCCATGCTTTCTCTCCCACTTGGCATTTCAGCCTTCTTCAAATTCTTTGTTTCCACCCACAGCTCTTTTCTTTAATTTCACCTTTGCATAAAACATGTTGCTTCCTGGCATTTTAGCCTCAACAAGTCTTGTTTATGTGACAGTTTACTATTAGGTCGGGTCACATGGTCAAACACTCTAAGGGATATTCGCCCATGTCAGTTTTATGAAGGAAAAAAAAATAAACAAGGAAATTAATTTTGCCCATTAAGATTTTTTTGCTTAGAAACTGTATCTCAACAGATTTAATCCATGTGTGATCTGGAGACCATGCTTTTTTGAATATCTAGTAATAAATTATTATATTCTCAACTTATCTTCCTTTCTGTATTGAGATGCCTGTTGTTTAAAACCCAATTTTCAGGTCAGGAGAGGGCTGTTTTGGAAATTCTAGATACAAAACACAGCAGATGCAGACAGCTCTGGGGAGAGAGTAGTCAACAACAGTTAATTATGATATGCTGCTTTTCAGTAAGCAAAACCAGATGCTGCAGTTGTGGGTCAGTGACAGGTAAATCACAAATAAAATAATCACACAGCCCCATCAGGTACCAAATCTGAAGGAGTTTAAAACTATTTCAGCACAAAACTTTTACCTGTTTTCCATCAGAAGTACATCAAGACATAACCCTTTGTTCAGATCATCAAAATCACTCAATCAGATATAATCAGTCCACCGGTGCTTGGATCAGACTCTGATTCTTCTAGAGATGAGCACAATTGTTTAGCTGTGGAATTAGCATCTGCTTATTGGGCTGAGCCTGCCACTCCCACTTTCTAGCATGGTGTCTGACCTCATCCACCTGTCTGCTCATCTCTAAGGGAGGTATTAGACATGTCATAGTAAAGTTGACACCACAAAGATGGGGCTGGGATTAAATGATATGCTAAATTCCTGGCACATGTGAAATGTCTAGTATGTAGTAGTAACAGGTATCTTACTCTTAAGTGACAAAATCTGAAAGAATTTTAGAGAGAAACTTCTCCACTTTATGAATTTTGCTCATGATACTCTTTTCTGTTATGCCTAACCATTGTTCTCTAAGGCAGAATAATGGAGCCTTAATAAAGGGGGTCTTAATGAGTACACCAATTTTAACAATAAAATATATTAGTACCAAGTTCTTTCAAATATTTAAATTTAAACAGTAAGGTTGCTAGTTTTGGCCCTGCATGTTTTAGTAAAGATTCCAACTCAGGGTTGGGTTCCTATAATCTTTTTCTAAAAAATATTTTCAGCAATTATTTGAGAATTTCAAACACTGTATTTTGTGAACAGAAACCTCTTGAAAATCAGTGTGTCTGCAGAGAATGAATGAGTGATTACAACTGCAGTGGTAGAGTTAGAATGTTGCAGGTCTAGAGGCCAGTTACATTATTTGAGCTATTTCTAGACACTGGCACAGCCATCCCTCGCTGATCTCTGTGTCAGAATTAATATCTTGTAACTTATAGATAAAAACTTTTGGAATCTTATCAGACGACTAGCTTCCACCAATATAGAAGATCAGATAGCACTTTGGGCCTATAGAAAATCCTTGCCCATCTCTCTGTACCTTCCTATCTGATATGCCCACCAAGGTAGTTTTGACTTGCTTTGACTTGTGATTTTGTGGGTTTGCTAAACTCTGCTGGGTGGTAGGGTATCTGTGTCCTGTGGTCAGTTCAACCATGAGGCTGGTGCTTGTGTAATAAGACTAGCCTGGTAATCAGCGTGTCATCAAAACAGAATCTATACTGTGGAAATGGAGGAAATATTTGGGTAGAGGCAATTCAGAGACAAACCCATGCCTTCAGAAGCCAAAAACCAGAGGAGGATAATTAGACACCCAGTGATAAGCATGTCACGGACACTAGATCATTATTATGGTTAAAAATTTCTTTAGAAAATACAATAGCTAATCGTAAAACAAAAACAAAACTCTTCATCATCACCACTCTAACTTTGAAATCTCATAGAGAAGCTGACATTGTTGGCTTTGGAGAGGCCAGACCCCTTAGTTACCTGAGGATGCCTGGGAAACAAAAAAGGTAAACTACCAAAGCAGACCCCGAGAAGGTAGAAGCTGACCTATTTCCCATAGCTCTGTAAATCACTAGAAAACACGAAAGATTCAATTAAGTGCAGACATAGTAACCAGAAAATGGAATAAAAGCAGCTTTTACAGATTGTTACTTTTAGCTCAGGAATCCTTGTACTAAAAGCTTCAGCAAGAGGTAACTAAGTGAACGGCTATTTCTGAGATTCTCACAATGAATCGGGACCTTGCCATTGAGTGTATTCTCCACGTACCCACGCACTTTCTGGTGAACTTTCCTGACCTTCCTCCTCAAACCTCCAAATCCCACAAAAGAATGTAATTTTTTTAAAAAGAAAATAATACTGTTCCTTCAAGGCACCACTGGAAAGGATGTCTGTCTGTCTTAACTTCTGAGTACAGATACCGAGCATTAGTGTGGCAGTGTTAGGTAGTTTCTTATTTGTTGTTTTCTTCTATGTTTCACTACAGACAATAATACTGATTGCTTAATTTCTCGTTGCACCTCCGTCTGAGGTGTCTGTACCTAGTCGTCCACTGATCGCCTTCAGAAGTCATTTGTTCATTCGCTCATTTGATTTAGAAGTGTGATGGGTAAATACTGAGTAGATGAACATGGATAAAGTGGTCTCTGGTTTTGGAAAGCTTCTATCTGTGTGTCTTCATATGCGTATGTGGCGGGACGAGGCTGTTAGAGGGGACGGGTTGGAAGGGATTGGGAAGAAATGCCACATAAGATGACTTTAGATATTATGTGTGATAAATAAGAAAACAGAGAGAATGACTGGAGGGATGGCTTAGCGGTTGCTCCTCCAGAGGACCTGTGTTCAAGTCGTGGCACCCACATGGTAGTTCACAACTATTCAGTTCCAAGGACCCAGTGCTCTCTTACGGCTTCCTACAGCACTGGGCACACATATGGTGCACAGGCATACATGAAGGCAAAATACCCATACACATAAAATAACAATTTTAAAATGTTTGAAAGATGAAGGAGGGAATATGTGGAGAGACAGCTAAAATTAACGGTCATTTGAAGAGTAGTGTGGAAACCTAATACACTAGAAGCTTCCTAAAATATATACATATATGAAGGTGATCTAAATTAAATTGTCAAATAATGGAGGTGATAGAGCCTTAACAGGATATGTCTTGTCACCAAATGAAGCTTCTAGTAACAGGAATAGGATACATCTAGTTGAGTTTTGGCCAAAGAGGTCTCTCATAGAAACACCCAAATACCCTAGGCTGTAGGTTGTTCTCCTCAAACATACTCAATTCTCTGTTGCTAAAGACAACACATTGAACCCATTGAAGATGGAGAAGTCAAACTGTTGTCTATGTAGGCCATCACTCCTATGGGTTAGTGTTAGTGGTCCTAGAAGGTACTCTGCACACCACCAAAGGAAAAAGGTAAACACCAGCCTAGCTACAAATCCTTCTATTTACAACGCTGCCCTGCCTACAAGATACGCTTGGAGAGTAACCATCCAGTATCTGATTTGACTTAAGGCCCACTCCATGAGTTGGAACCTGTACCCGACACTGCTTGGGTGATTATGAGCCTGAGACTAGATAGCTCTGGGACCTAGGATAAAACCAAATACTATTATCCTACTAAATGAATGTAGCACTAAAATGATCTTAATAACATTCTGATATACTCATAGATCAGTTTTTTGCTCACTCATTGTGAGAAAAGGTTCCTTCTTTAGTAGATAGGAATAAATACAGAGACTCATAGCCAGACAATATACAGAGAGTGAGAGACCTTGAAACATTTAGCCCTAAATGGGATGTTTCTATCCAATTCCTCCCCTTAGAGCTCAGTAACCCTATAGAAGAGGGAAGAGGAGGCAGAAAGACTATAAGAGCCAGTGGGGATGGAGGACACCAAGGAAACAAGGCCTACTGAACAAAACAGGACTGATGCACATATGAACTCACAGAGACTGAGACAGGATGCATGGGGCCTGCAAAAGTCTGCATCAAATGAGATCCTAGAGCTGGAAGGAGAAGTGGACAGATGTCTCCATCCCAGAAGCTATGTCCAATTGATAATCCCTTGCAAATGAAAATTTAGTTTTCTCCAAGGCAGTCTCATTAGGGAAACTACTCTTAAGGACATGTCTTGTCACCGAATGAAGCTTCCAGTACCAGGAATAGGATACATCTAGATGAGTTTTGGCCAAAGGGGTCTCATAGGAACACCCGAACATCCCATGCCATTGTTAGGACTGTAGGTTGTTCTCCTTAAACTGACTCAATGCACTGTTGCTAAAAACAACACACTAAACTCATTGAAGATGGAGAAGCCAAACTGTTGTCTATGTAGGCCATCACCCCTATGGGTTAGTGTTATGGTGGACTGTATGCCCACCACTAGATGGCCAACAGAAACATATTCAACAGAATCTTTGGAGTTCCTTGTCTCATAATGTTGTGTTGGGGGTTTTTCTTTTATTTCTTTCTGAATTTCTTTTTCAATTTGTTTATCCTACACACCCTTTGCATACGTATGGCTTCCAGTTTTATGTTTTTATGAAATTCCTAAGTTTGCAAACAAATGGGTCTTTCTGCATCTATATCTGATTCTTCTGCCTTTTCTTGGGCTCTTTTCCATTTGTTTGTTTGTTTGTTTGTTCCTATTCTGATGTGTTTTTGTTTTATCATATCATATTATACTATGTTATATTAAGTATTCTCCCTTAGATGTCTGGTTTTTATCGAATGTGAGACAGAAAGGGAGTGGATCCCAAGGGAAGGGGAGGTGGTGTGGGGATAAAAATGGAGGAGTAGAGGGAGAAGAAACTGCAATCAGGATATATTGTATGAATAAGTCTCTATTTCTCTCTCTGTCTCTCTTTGTCTCTTTGTCCATCTGTCTGTCTCTCTCTCTCTTTCTCTCTCTTTCCCTCTCTGACAGGATCTCTATGTAGCCTTGGTTTTCCTAGAACTTGCTCTGTAGATCAGGCTGGCCTTGAACTCAGAGATCCACCTGCCTCTGACTCCCAAGTGAAAAAAAAATCTCTTTTCAAGTAAAAGAAAAAGTGTGAAAAAATGTTCAAGAAAGTAAACAGAGACAATATTGAGAGAAGTGAAGAAGCTAACTTTTAAGCTAAGAACTTTAACACAAGGAGTCACCCATGTGTGCCAAGAGTTTTCATTCAGAAAACAAGAGAGGAGTACTCACCAGGCCCATTCAAGAACAGACAAGAGGCCAGTATACAGCAGCCACCTGCAGTAATATGACTCATGATAACTAACATAGAGCACTGGTTATATAATTTTCAGGTGCTGGGATATAAATCTAAGTGAAAAGAGAACAGATATGAGAGGTAAAGATGATATTTAACAAATCATATTGGGCCTTGTTGAATGTAAGCAGGTACTGAGTAAATTTAAAAATAAGAGGAAGCATAGAAGAGTATTGAAGGGTTGATCACATGATTTCTGTGTTGCAAAAGGCCACATTACCACTGTGTGGAGAATGCATTGCGGGGTGGCAGAATTAAGCAGAGTGCAAATAAGTGTTCTAGGGCAGCAATAGCACTGGGCAAGTTCTTCAGAAGTCTCAGATGGGAAATCAAGAGCTTTCTCACCAACCCTCTTGTCTAAGAACTTTAGGGGCTCTTCCGTCCCTGCAGGGCATCTTGTAGCCTCCAATTGCATGTTTCATGGCAATTTGTATGTTTAATACTATATTCCTGGAAAGCAAGCACCTTCCTTTCTTCATTTCATACCCTGGATGCCCATAGTAAGTAGTCAAAGTACGTTTACATACACACAAAAAGCACCGTACAATGCTTCAAGTCAAAGTCACCCATGTTTTTAGAAAAAAAGTATTTTTGTTAGTTGAGTACATCCTTCCATTTTGATTTACTAGATGTTATTTATATTTGAAAAGACATACCATAGTCAACCAAAGGAGCTATGACAATTCAGATGGGTTATACTTACAGTGAATCACTGTCTATATGGAAAGTAGATTGAATTTTGTATACAAAGAAGCCAAACTAGTTGTTTTGTGAGCAGGAAATCTTTGGAGTCCATCCACAATTTATGCTAGTTCTTCTGAACTAAAGTTTCAGCATATATTTATTTAATAAATGGAATGGAACATGACAGACTATTTTACCTAAAAGCCTTCAATGGTCTATACAAATTATGTATGAGCAAGGTACTTTAGAAAAAAAGTATTAAGATCTTGGAAGAACTTATATTTAATATTCTAGTGGAGAGAATCATTGATATTTAAAGCCTCTAGTAAATAATCAAACAGTACTTTTCATGTGAATTGATCACCAGAGATTAAATTTTCAGAGGCCATACAGCACTGGCTACTTTTGCCTGCCATTTATGCCATGTAACGCACTGTTTTTGTTGCTGCTGTTTCATGATGTCTGATACTTATAGGAAAATGAAATGTTTAAGCTATGAAATCTCAGGTGCCTCTACAGACGGTATAAAAGAGGAATATGACACAGAATAAAACATTAAGTTGGCTTTTGATTCACGTCAAGAGGAGCTTTGGTGTTGCACATAGCCTTGATTGTTTCTTTCTTTGATAAGCCACAGTATCTTACAAACCCTCCTCCCACACACCACCGAGAAGTACAGGGAGAAATAATTCTCTGATTACAGGAGGAAACGTACTGAGAAAAGGAACACTGAAATTCTTTCATCCTGAACACTTCGATAGCAGCTACCTGTAGAAATCAGAGTGCTAAAGTGGAGAAATGGGCTGATTAAAAACTCTGTGCCTTACGGTAGGAAATAAGAAAATGCAGGTGACTCGCTCCACTATTTGGATCTGGCTAATATGTTTTTGATCAAGGTGGAGCATAAAAGAGGATTATAAAGGCAACAATAATAGAATTCATATGAGTTTGGTAAATATATTTTATTATACATATAAACTCTATATCTTATTGTCAATGCCCCATAATCATAAGGTAAAACTTAAATATCCCCACTTTCAGCTAAAGTAACTGAATTTTTTAGTTTAAAAACTCACTCAAAACATTTTTCCAGTTGGCAGTCCAGAATCTAAACCCAAGTCTATTTGGACCCAAGACATCACCAAGGCTTCAAAACATTCTAGATTGCATACAACTGGATCCAAACTCATTCAAACACTTTGAGACTCAAATACACTTACCATAGTAAGTGATGCCAAAGCAGTTGACGACAGAGTCAGTTCAGGACAGAAAGAGCTCCCCTACCCACATTGGTGCAAGGTTTAACTAGCTCCTAGAGAGAAGGAATTGGATTTAATGAAAGGATTCCATGCCAAGAATAGCATTTGATGAAATACACATTATACGTCATTTGTTTGCTTAGTATTTTACTACACAAACTCAGTTCTTCTCAACTAACATATTGTCTTCAGATATGTCAAGTTTATCTATAGTTTAGGTATTTCTGAGGATCATGTTAGAAGTGAACCAACCTGTCTGATCAGGAAAGTCAAGGTTTCATCCCAGAGGGTCCAACCTAAACACCAAACTATAAGAGAAGCTGTTTCCTTTTAGAGGGCATATTGCTAGTTGAATACATGAGAGGATAACACAGGATATAATGATATATATATAATGATACTCCCCAGTGTAGAAGTTTATTTTTGTTAGGTGTAAATTAATTGTTTTATGTGTTATTGGGTGAGGGACTACCTAGGTCTTGGTATTTTGTATTGTCTGCAGGTGTTGATTAATGTGGGGGGATGTTTGATTGCAGATGATCTTCATTTGCTATCAGTAGAACACCTAAGGAGTTCTGTATCAATAAAGACACCTGGGCTGGGATGCTGTCCACTGTCCACTGTCCAGGTGCTGTCTAGGATAGTGATTCCCTTAGCTGATGTCTGGCAGGGTTTGTACATATGAAAGTGCCTCCCTCTCTTCCTTGCTGAGTCACAACAGTAGGTGTACAGCTACAACTCCCTCCTTTAATCCACAAATTAATATAAATATCAAACTTTAGCATCTATGCACATCTGTTCCCATCAAAACTGCCATGGCAAGAGAGTTGCCAGCATTTGAACCTGTACCTTTGTGTCCCTGTTAGTGGAGTTGACATTTTTAGGGTCTGTTGAGGCTAAGAATCCAATTCAAGGTATTAAGCTGTGAATGAGGCAAACCAGTAGTAGTAAAATATGACATCATTTTGTTCCTAATAAAGAAATATTGTGCTCTGCTAAATACTCAGGAGTACAGGTGCTTTAGCATTTGTCATACTTTAAGCTACTGTCCTTTCTGTATAGTCAAAGGACCTGCTGCCATAGCAATATTTAGTCCGTGGAGGACACATCACCTTTCTTCCTTTTTAAAAACAGGCTATTTTGGGAACAATTTGGGGTAGACAGAGAAACGAAACGGAAAATGCAGAGACCTCTTTAATTTAGATTATGTGAGACAGACCATAGTCACTTGCTCATACCTAAGTACAATGGAAGGGAGGAAATCAAATAATCATTTCCTGTGGCTTTTCCTCCAGATTAAATATAAATTAAAGTTTTACCATAAAAGAGAATAAAGGATATTAACTGCATCGTAAGTAAAATATTTGTGTGGTTACTAAAGAATGTCTCCTTTAGGTACTGTATGTAAAGATACATTGAGGCACAGACTGTGGCCATACTGTTTATTATAAAATCCTGATCACCTAGGGAACGTATGTATGCAGTACACCATTTTTAAAATATGTGGAATATATAGCTAAAAGGAATACGGTAAGTTAAAAAAAATCATTATGGAAATCTTACCTGCCTAGAAAGTACCAGAAGGTAAACTTGATGCTGGGGCTTGGAGGAGCTCTTTAAAACTCAGAAGCATGGCTTTTGTTTTTTTCCAATCCCTTGTTCTCAACTCTTCTGGCTAGTGTCTTGTGCAGTTAGACTTCAAGAGACTAACATCATTATGTTAAATAATGTAAGAAATACTGCATATTCATAACCCTTCTGTAATTCTTTTTCTACATGATGATTGTAACACACTCATAAATCCTAAAGTTATAAATCTAATTATCTTGCCATATTTTTAAATTAAACCATCCCAAAATTTCCCTTTTGGAAAGCAACATTTCATACTATGTCTTGGAACATTGGTATGCAGAGGGCATAATCTTTGGAAAATATTGTGTTTGGAAAAAGCCATTAAATGTTTTAGATCAAGGAAAAGTTCACTGTCAAAATAGTGTTTATTAGCATGTTCAAGTAGTGGTAGGGAACACTTGGAGCTTCTGAAAACAGAGAGGATGAAGAACAATAAATAAATAAGTAAGTAAGTAAGTAAATAAATAAATGAAATTCTCAATGCTTTCTGTTCATATTTAAATAAACAGCAGTAAACAAGTAAATTTCTACCTACCAAGATGATTAAAACTACATCAGAAAAATGTCTGACCCACTCATATTTATTGTTTTAGTTAGTTATTCTTTGTGGGTGACATAGTCCATCTGTCAGGACCTTACCTTATGTCAGTACCTTTACTTTCTTCAAATCCTTTGAAGATCATCTTTACAATGAACTAATTTTCTGTAATACTTTTGGACAAAATGAACAGCTCAAACAATGCCATCTCCTGCAATGGACCGATTACAAAACAAATTCAGCTGCAAGTCTATAGTGAGCCACACTAGAAAAGGTTGTTATTTCCTAGTATTTATTTTGAGGGTACAATCTGCCACCACTTAAAATATGTGATTTGGTTCTTTGTGGGGCTTTTTTTTTCTTTTTCTTTATATTCATATTATGCTTTTTGATTTTCATAATTTAAACTAAGAATCTTTTCCATTCACCTCCATCCTATTATGTTAATTCTGCTTACAAAGAAGTCATTATAGTGTGAAAATTTTCCCTTTGGTTCATTTATTTGTTCGCTACACTGGGATCTCTTCAGTCTTATCTGTGCCAATATGTCCCTCTCCTTACCCATGTAAACATCAAATGGACCTGTTAATCTTAATGGGCCTTTGATTTGCGTTACATGTACATGGGGGTGGAAGAAGTGTTATGAAATCAATTAAAGCAGTTATTACCTCAAATCTTATTCACCACATTGAACAACCCAAAGATCATGTTTAGGCAAGACAGCTCCTCAACAATGAAGACTACTGTTGGTTATTTATTTTATGATCTCCTAAAAATCTATTATATGATCAGAGGTACTTCTATACATTTAATGTATTCCCTCCCAATTGCCTTTGATTGGGTGAGAGACTGAATATATTCCCAGAACATGCATCCATTGCATAAGGATGGTTTTGAGTTGAAGATCAATCCAGAAGCCCATGCAAGAAACTGTCTCCCTTTTCATAAAATCAGAGAACAAATTTATAGACAGAAGCATCCTACCCAATTCTCTCCACAAAAGAAAACAAAAGGTCACCAAAGAACTTAACATTAGACACTCAGTAGCCATCAGTGGCACCACCAAAGGAGCCAATATCACCCTCATCTGCCCTTCACAAGTTGCCAAAGAATGTTGGTCTTTGTCCTACCTTCTAATTTCTCTATAATTTACTATTCTTAGTTGAAGGTGACCTATGAGCTAATATTTAAATCCCCCTCTGGGAATTAAATATTCCATAGGCATCTTTTCTGTGCATAAAATAAGTAAGTTTGTTGTGTTCTGCTCATTTTTCTCTTGTGACTTGGTCTTTTGGTGTAAGAGTCCATTCCAAGCAAGAAGTAAAATATTGCTTCCATATAATCACACATTCCAAATTCCTATCCTGTTACCAGTGCACAGCAGCCCTGGGAAGATGAGGCTGAGAAGCACCTTCCTCATGCTGACTGTATTCTGGAACCCAGATGCACGGTTTTCAGTCTTGCTCTCTGTGGTATCCCATAAGCCCTCTTGCCGATTTGCACAAAAAGCCCCAGGTTAAAAACCTACATTAATTAAAACTCTAACTTGTCATTTGAGTCATGGGATTGTGTGTGTGTGTGTGTGTGTGTGTGTGTGTATTATTTGAAGCAGAAATTTAAATATTTTTAGTAGAATAAAAGAATCATTTATTTATGTCTTAAATACAGCCTAAAAGCCACTATTCCTTTGAGAAATATGATGACTCTCCTTTTTTATTAAATACACGGTAGAACATTAGATAGGTGGGTAGAAAGACACAGAGATGATGAGTACATGTCTACACAGATTTGACATATTTGGATCTAGTCAGAGAGTCTGAATCTGAGTTTAGGTCATCCCAAGTGTATCCCAGGGCTCCAAGGAATTTTTCTTCTCTTGATCCTCCCTCCCTTCAAAGTAGTAGGCAGAAGCAGCTCATTAGAAGTCTTAGCCTGCTGTTTTCTTGATTTGTTCTATTCTGAGTTTCATCCAAGCCACTCCTTACTTCATGTTCTCTGCTCCACAAAACACTGAAGGTCTAGTGCATCATGGGAAGCTTTCTTCTGGAAGCTGGAATCAAGTGTTTCCTCAGAGGATTTCCACCACGACCAACTAGGCAGATAGAAATCCACAAGCACCAAGTAACAAGTGGGTGGTTCTATCCTAAGTTCGGGATCTTCCCACTATAAGCCACCACTTCCGAAGGGCCATCGGTCAAGAATCAGATGCCATCAGACTGTGGGATCAACAATGAGACTGGGGTGGGAGCTAAAGGGGAAAATGACTGGTCCAAGAGACAATCTCAGATGAACCTGATGGATTGAGACTCTCAGTTCTACCAGGATCTGATGCTGCCAGAGATAGAGACTCATTCTTACTAAGAAACATTTTAGTGAGGCATAAATTAGATTGACTTCCTCTAACATAGGGCATTTCTCATCCTGTGGAAGCTAGATAGATTTCTGAAAAGGGGAGAGATGAAAACAGCTGAGGGATATCTAATATTCAAGAACAAAATTGGACAAGTCTTAGGTAAGACTAACATAGCATCATATTGAAGGATGTGGGAAATTGGAAAAGGGACCATTTTAATCTTGGTAGGAAGATTTGAAGATGCAGGGAGATCAACAAGAGAAAAGATGCCACCATTTCTCTGTCTCTACAAGCGTTTCTTTCCTAAATTAAATGAAACTCATTATCCATACCCACACTCCTCTTCACTTGTTTCATCAGACCACTTGAACTGCCTGCCATTTGCCCTTTGTTCCAAACATGCCACCTGTCCAGTTTGTCCAGCGATTCAGGCCTTCAGTGAAATGCAACTTTCTCATGAGAATCTACCTACTCCTCCCACCCACATCTAAAACCTGCCCAACATTTCCTAATTATTTTCCTCTTGATTACTTACTGTCATGTAATATGTGTTTTACACATGTTGCTAATTTCTGTGCACTTTCCTTGAGTGAAAACTTTGTATTAAGAAAAAAAAGGATCTATTTTATTTTTAACTTGGTGTGTGAGGAAGGTGTGCATGTGAAGGAATGGGAAGGTGTCAGAAGAGGCCAGAGGCATTGGATAACCCCTGGAGCTGGGGTTATAGATGGCTCACAACCACAGATGCTAGGAACCAAACTCAGTTCCTCTGAAAGAGGAGCAAGCACTATTAACTGCAGAGCAATCTCTGTAGCACCCTCTTCTGTATATTTTGCTCTCCATGCAGGTCTATAGCTGAGAGACATACAAGGACCAGCAGACTCCCTCAAAGGAATATAGAAATGAATGGAAGGGCCACAGTCTGGTTACAAACAGAAGCACATCAGGATTTATCCAATGTCCTCCCCCTACAGACAATGCGGGTTGATTTTTTTTTTCTCTTCCTAAATTCATCAAAAAGTCTACTCACCACAGGAACAAAAAGAGCTTTGTTTCTGTCTTAAGAACCTCAGAGTTATATGTTATACTTGATGAATGTAAGATTTTCAACAAGTGCTTATTCATCCTGCCATATGAAACAATTTATACACAAGGCAAGGGTAGAGTCTCAAAGCTCTATGTAGGCACTGGGTTTGTTTTAGACAACAGAAGATGCCTGCTTCTGCCACTGCTCCTACTTTGCTGATTAATATCATAAGTGATCAGTGGAAAGAACAGAAAATAGGAACTACCCAAATGTCTTGGTTTGCAATGCCACTGTGCAGTTCTGCACCTGAGCTCCACCCACAGGGAGTCTGATTTCTTTCTGTGAATTCTTTTGGAAGTGATTTGATAGACAGGATTGAAATCCATTCACTTAGGGAACTGATACACCTCTGTTCTTTTCTTTGCCTGGGATGTCTCTCAATACCCCTTGAAAATTCAGCATAATTTCCTTGTGCATTGTAGGGGGTTGGGGATTGTGTGCAGCTGTGCCAACCATAAGAAACACAGTCTGCGGGAAACTTGCCAAGGATGAATGCCAGACTTCAAAATTTTTCTTACAGTGGGCCAGGTGCCCAGGAAGGTGGGCTGGCTTGGAAAACTACAAACCATTTATGACTACCCTCTTACTTGAAAAGACACTCTTTTTTCTAAACACAACAGTTGCAAAATAATTGTTGAAATAGAATTGGCTTATAATTTGAGAATTGCTTATAAAATTAGGGGTTTAAAATTGCAAAATGGGTTGAACCACAGATCAGACTGGCAAAGGTTCTTTCTGATGAATGGAACTAGGCAATCTAGGAATGGTTTGTCTTAGTCTGACTGACAGTGAGTAAAAGATGTAGCAAGCAGCCTGTCTCTTTCTTCTTATTAACAGCTTAAGCAAGAGTGAATAAATTTTAAGACTAGCAAAGGGTAGGAGCTGAGGAGATGAATCAGTTAGTTGGTAATGTGCTCCCCTTTTAAGTATGCAGATCTGAGTTCAATTTCCATACCCCACATTAAAAAAAAAAAAAAAAAAAAAAAACAGATGTCACGGCACGCACTTAGAATCCCTGCGCTAGGGAGGTAGAGACAGTAGGTAACTTAGGGCTCACTAGCAAGCTAGCCTAAACAAATAGGTGAGCCACAGGCCAATGAAAGGCCCAGTTCAACAAATCAGGATGCTTGGCTTTACATATTTTGGATCAGCTTCAGAATCAGGCTCTCTTCGTTATTCTTTACTCAATAAGTAGACTCTAATCTACTTCCAAGATGCTTAAAGTCAGGTGATGCAGGCATGCAGGCCAGGCCAACACAGACAGCAGTTTTCCTTAAATTGCATCGTGTCTGAGTGATAGACATAGATAGAGCAGGCATCATTTATTAAACTACTTCAGATGGGTTAAGAGACATGCCGTACTGATGGGTATAAACAGGCAGAATACCTGGAATTGAGCCAAAAGTAGAAATAGAATGAACATATGGAAAGAAAACTATCCTGGATAGCATCAGTGGAGTCCTGGGTACAGCTGTGCCAGATGAAGTGCTGATGCACTCCCAAGTCTTTCAGGTGTGCCACAGTTGGTACCAGTCTTTGGATAAATTGGAATCCTACTTTTGAATGATAGAAAGTTCTATCACCTCTATACGTAGCCACAACTCTCTGTCTCATCTCTAGGCTTCTAGGCATCCATTCTGGACAGCATTGTGTTGTGTCAGAGCTATAATCTTGAGCCATTTTCCAAATGCACTTAAAATTTCTATAAATTACCAGGTCTTAGATATTGTATTAGATTAGCAGAAACCAGTCGAAGTGGTACCCGTGGCCATTTCTATGGTTCTGTGTTTGCTGCCTCTTGATTTAAAGGTAGGTTTTCTGAGGGCAGTTTATTATAGACATGGAAGCCAGATTTCCTGGGACCTAAATCATGGCTCTACTACTTACCTGCTGAGTGACCTTGAGCAAAGTACCTCACCTTTTGTATGTTTTTCATTAGTACCCACACAGTCGAGATCATTATAGCAACATCTCCCAGAGTAGCTGTAATGAGCTAATAACTATAAAACCCTGGAACAAAACCGGCACATTTTATACAACATGCAAGTAAACCCCATGTAATTGTGAACTAGTTTTATTACTATTATTACCACAACAGTGATTATTAACATTATTATTATATGCAGACCCACAGGATTATAATGGGAGTCATTATAAACTATTATATAAAGAGGAGTTTAATAGTACTTGTTTGCTAAGTCCTGTAGTCTTAATAGGAAATAAACAACCAGGGATCATAAGGTATCATATGGCAGCCCCTGTCAGCTCATAATACTGATAAAGTCTAAAGGTCCTTGCAATCTTCCTGCTACCTCTTTCTTTGCACCCCAGACCTTACACAGCCCCTTCTTTTAGCTCCATTACTCATGCCCAATATTAAATCAGCTCTAGAACTTGATAATAGCTTTAAATCTCAGGATCTTTCCTTCATTGCTGGTGCAGGTTGATTTTCTTTGTCTTGTATCTGATTCCCGATCTTAAAACCATCTTTCAGAGATACCACACTGTGGGGTTCCACATTAGGGGAGAGCTGACATCAGCTTAAATAACATCCACTCCACTGTGAGGCTTTAGAACATGTACTGACCAAGATTCAAAACAGAACTTCAAGGCATAATGGGTAAAATGCTTATTGTGCAAGCCTGAAGACCTACGTTCTAGTCTCCAGACCCCACGTAAAGTGGGGCATAGTACACAATCCCAATGCCCCTACAGGAGATGGGGATGGAGACAAAACTAATACCCAGGGGTCTGTGTACCAAGTAGCCTAGTGTGTACAGCAGAAACAAAGAAGAGATTATATGTCAAAGAAGGTTGGCAGCAAGGACCAACATCCGAGTTGTCTTCTGACTTCCACACATGCCCTGTGTCACATGAATAACCACATTCACATACATGAATACAGCATACACACACTTCAAATTGTATCCTCCAAACAAGATGCAAGATGTATCCAATGCACGTATTTCAAAGGTATTAGGAGGAAAATCTTCTCTTCAACTAAAACCTGCCCTTTACGTCTGTTTTCCAAATACATTCAGGGACAAGTCCTAGGTTAGGGAACTCCATTCCATGTGACTAGTTCAGTCTCATGAGGAGAATCCAAATGCTGAGGAAGCAACATTAATTGCTCACCAACTAAAGAAAGTGGCCAGTGGGGAGAAAGACCAGTTATTTGCATATCACAAACACTACTGAGCTATTTAAAGAATACAAGATTTATTTACACCCTGGCCATTTGGGGGATGCAGCAGCAAATGCCATCATTCCGAATGTTACCTGAAGCAAAGTGGAGAAGGTTTGCACCAGGCACAGAACATAAACACAGCTATGATTTAAACATGAGCTGTTTCCAGTGTGCTAAGTTTGGAATGATTTGCTTATCAGCCATCTTGCTGGAGGAAGTAAAAATGCTCGGCTTGGGAAATGACGACAGGAAACATCAATGTTTTGTTCATAATGTTGGGAAAGAGAATTATCTGAACCATGTGTATTCAAATGTACCCACTTTGCCAAAGCACACTGACTATATTTGGAACACAACTTAAAAACTTAGAATTTCAGTCCCCTGGAAATTTGATAATGGAACTTTAAAAGCAATTTCTAGCTTCCACAACAAACACTGGAAGTTGTGCCTCTGTGCAGTAACTCACTCAATGGAGAGCTTTTCTGTATGGCTTGCTACGGAAATCACTGCAGATCAAATCACATCCCATAGGAAACTGTAACAACAGAAGGGGTTCTAACATGGCCACTGCATGTCATGTTGGATGTTTCTTTCTTTTTCCAC
The DNA here is from genome assembly GCA_026225945.1 of Cricetomys ansorgei. Classification (NCBI taxonomy): domain Eukaryota; kingdom Metazoa; phylum Chordata; class Mammalia; order Rodentia; family Nesomyidae; genus Cricetomys; species Cricetomys ansorgei. The sequence continues at coordinate 5,698,405 of JAMJFZ010001390.1, forward strand.
CCAAAATGAAGAAGGCATGTGCCGTGCTAAATATAGGGGGAACTATTAAGATTTTTATTTAAAATAAAAAATCGACACACCCCTGAGACTCAGGGTATAACTTTTTCTAGGTCAGTTTCCCCAGAAGTTGCCGGAATGGCAGTTCTCAGGAAAGAGGTTTAGGAAGAAAGACTGAAGGAGAGAGAGAGATAAGCCATAGAGTGACCTGAAGCCCAAGTCCCATCTGGCAGAGCTACAATGAGATCCCATAGGAGACCAGAGAGCATGTTACTTCTCAGACTTGCTCTAACTTGAATCAACATCCACCCGTACACAGCACATGAATACAATATGCATTTGTATTTGTTCAGTCAAAGAAGATACCAGTAGATTGAAGGAATTTTTTTTTTTTTAAAGTTGCTTCTCTTATGAATAATGGGGACAGAGGGGCTGGGAATAGCTCTGTGGTAGAGTGCTTGCCCAGTGTAACAGGACCCTGGGTTTAATGTTCATTTTTTATCTTATGCCATTGTTATCACCTTTGCTATATTAATATTTGGATAAATATACTTCAGAGTCAAACATGAGATATCTACCCAGCGACGATAGATACGTTCGTCTGTATTATTCAACTCACCTGAACAAGACTTCGGTCTTTGATTCAACATTTTTATTTGACAAATGACCACGACTGTTGAGTCCCTTTAACAGTGTTGTAAGCAGCTCTGGAGCCCCATCCTGACTACGCAGGCAAACAGCTGCGCCATAGTGATTTAGGGCACTTGTAACTTCTCCCAGTTCCTGTTTACACATTGGTAAAATGAGGACAATCATCTTACACAGGTTAGAGATAACACAAGGCACTGAATCTGCACAATGTCTGGCCTGCCTTGAGACCCCTCCATAAATGTTCCCTGAGACACTGTGAGTGGAAAGGATGATGACAGTGATGCTCCAAGCAAGGGTAGTAATGCCATGCACAAAGAAATATGCCCTGCCTGCCGTAAAGAACTTAATGTCTTAAAGACAAAGTATGAATAAGTAGCAGACAAAAAATATGAGAAACTGTATAATTAAAGAAATACATAAAATAAATATATAAGCACATTTCCCCCTTGTAATGTATCTTATCCACCAAAATCGTACCTATGCTAACAGCGGAATTCCCCTTGGAAGTCACAGTCCAAACACTGATGCTATATTATCAGGTTGGTGAGCTATTTCCCTTTGTGAAATAAATCTAGGCTCATAGTTCCACCTATGACCCACAAACACACATTCCCCACCGATAACCTTTCACTTCACCCAAGTACACAATTTCACAAAACTTTCCAGAAGATGTGATATTTTCTACTTTTGGGGCACTGCTCACATATTTCCACCCATGTGGAATATTTTATCTCTGGTACTTATGGTTGCTGTTTCTCCATCCAAGAGTTATTGCCTTTTCAACATTTCCTCATTTTCTCTACTGGAATGACTTCTCTGTGGCCATGTCCTGCAGCACACTGTTTTGCTTCATGCTCAATAGTTAATGCAGAAGGAGTAGATGGGGAAGGATAATGTTGGGGATTCTACCCTGACCTGTATTAGTTGTTGAATAATGGTGGTCAGTGGTGGTCAGCATATTGATCTCTGCATTAGGCTCTAAAAATTCCTGAAGCCAAGGATGATATCTAAGATATCAGAAAGAGAGCATAAATGAAGAAAGAAGTTAGCATATTACGGTATTATAGGAATTAAGGAATTAAATTCCAAGAAAGTAGATAAGGAAAGTGGTGTCATATAGTTCTGAGAGGAGATAAAAAACAAACAAACAAAAACAAAAACAAAAACTGAGTGACAGACTTGTGTATGTAAGCTGATGGAAAGCTTTGAAACTGCAGCTTTCTCCAAATATCACATGTGGTGGTTTGAATAAGAACCCTATGGGCTCATGTAGTTAGTCTCCAGTTTGTAGTGCTGTTTAGAAAGGTTATGGAACCTTTTTGGAGTAAGTATGCCACTGGTGGTAGACTTTTGGGTGTTTATGGCCTTGTCCCACTACAGGAGACAGTAGTGAAAATATAAAAGTACCAGTGGCTTGCTCATCATTCAGACTTCACACAAAATTGTAACACTTGGGAATTTCATGAATTAAAGAGGCATATAATGTCATTAGAAAGTAATTTTCAATATATATTTTTTTTTTGGTTTTTCAAGACTGGATTTCTCTGTTGTAACCCTGGCTGTCCTGGAACTCACTCTGTAGACCAGGCTGGCCTTGAACTCACAGAGATCTGCCTGCCTCTGCATCCCAAGTACTAGGACTAAAGGCATATGCCACCATCACCTGGCTTCAATATTTTTTAAAAATCCTACTTGTGTTAAGTGATAAAGGGAAATGGTTCGTTTAAGGGTAGGTATAAAAATATGGAGGGAATTGACTGAGAAGGAACTTCTTTTTTAAAAAACAATAAAACAAAAACAAAAAAAAACTATTCTTAAAAGTGAGTAGAATCCATTGGGTATATAATCCCTATAATACTATAATCTGGAAATTAGAACCAGACACCAACTTGAACTTCAGGTAATAGGGCATTTCTCTATCGTGTAAGTAGATTCATGCATTTGAACTGCAACAATGCCTGCATGTTTACCACCCCACCTTAGGAAATTTCTACTTCATTGCACATACCTTGCTCTGAAGGCCCAGTTTCTCTATTGAAGCCCCTATAGACCATCTAGGGGACAGGACTCCCCACTCTTTACAAGGAAAAGCCCCTCAATATTGGAGGCCTTTGCAGATTAGGCTGCCCACCACTGGGAAGTGAGTTGTTAGCTGTGTCCTTGGAAGGATCATTATCAGAGATCAATTCTCATAGTGCACTCTCCGTATCTTTCCGCATCAAGCTTCCCTGGTGTCTTCCTCCACTTTTCCCCTAGTACTACCACTCTGCATTTCCCCCTTCTCTTCACGGAGCTTCAAGCCCTCAATCTTAAGGGAAAGATAAAAAGTTTACCCAAAAAAATCTTTCTTTAGCATTTCATTCAGTGGTTTCCTTGAATCTGGTTCATTTTGGTTGATTTATTTTAGCAACAGTATGGACTGAGAAGGAGGAAAATGAACCCTCGGAATACAAAGGAAAGCAAGAGAGAGATGGGAGAATACACAGAAAGCAAGCAGGTTAATGACCTGAGACATAACTCCTGTCATATTATCTGGCAGTTAAATAATGAAAACAGTAATGGCTAACTTCGTGGAGTGCTTATTATGTGGCAGACACTGGTCTCAGCCATTAAGCATATGGCATTTATAAAAGCATTGCAGACCAACGACACAGGTGAAATTATTCTTTTCATTGTACAGATGATAAAACTGAAGCACAGAGAAGCCAAATGCTTTGCCCAAAGTTACACAGCTAATAAGCACCAGAACTGGAATTTAGAAGTAAGATGTTCCACATCAGAAGCTTTGTTACATTGATAATTAATTCTTAATATAATAAAACTGTACATTTTGCGAATTACAGTTGATCCTAACTATAACAGAAATGCTTCGGGAAAGTATATGAAAAACAGATATTTTATATTAGCAACTTCTAAATATTATTTGTAAGTAAAGGAATTAAAAATCAATATTCATTGGCTTCTATATTGTTCTAGCTAGAAAAGCTAGATTTGTTGATTCTATTTGTTGATAGACAGTGAGTAGAATCATATTGAGAACAGTTCCCATTAGGCTCTAATGGGGTAGCAGTAACTAGCTATGTTAATTACCCCCATTTACACCAATGACTTACAAAACTGCATATACTTCCCTGTGCGTATACGTGGGTGGTTAGTAGATATGGAGAAACATAGGAGTTGACAAAATAGGTTTGGCTCAGTTGGATGATATCAATTAATTTTTAAATAAGCACCTGTCATGTAGCTTGACAAATTTGAAAGTAATCTGTAGTCACACAGCCTGCTTATGTCATAGAGGTTTGCAGGCAGATAATTACAGCTACCTATACAAACTCACTGTAAACACTCTCAGCATGCAGACAGTGTCCCTCTGAAAATATCGAGTATGGATAATATGGAAAAACTACAAAATTACCTCATGGCTCCCCACAGAATTTCTGTGTAGAATTTATTTCTCTGTCTCTGACTGTCTCTGTCTCTCTCTAAGACAGGGTCTATTATGTAGCTCTGGCTATTCTGCAACTCACTATGTAGATGAGGATGGCCTCAGATTCACAGAGATCCACATGCCTTTGACTTCCAAGTGCTAGGATTAAAGGTGTGCACCAGTATGCCCAATTTATTTCTCTTTAATGCTGGCTATCTCTAAAATTTTAGTTCCAAATCTCTACCTTAATCAGTCTAAGCAGCTAGATCCATTTTAAATTGTAGGTTCCTGGATATCCCCAGAGATTCTGTTTCATTAGTTTTGGGAAAAGTGCCAGAATTGATACTGAGGATGCCCCTGTGGGAATTCCTGCAGATGGTCAGCTCATCTCACTTTAAACAACATGGATTAAAGACAAATTACGTCAGTGTGGTGTGTGACACATGCTTCTGATTTAATTTCTGTGATGATGGAGTATCCGGACCAATGGCCACTCTCCTGGTTTTGCCCACTCTCCACATTTGCCAGTGACTGCATTGTCAGTGTGTGATTACAGTCAATGCACCTCTTCTTGCCACTCCTGGAGAATTCCATGGCTTGAGATCTCAAAAGGGACACAGCAATGTGTCAGGAAGAACTGAACCCATAATATTTTTTTTAAAAAGACTTAATACTTATGCAATAAATAAAATAAAAATATTCATATAATGAACTTAACACTGAATTCATTTCTAATCCCTTCTTGCTGAAAAACTGAGAGGGCTGAGGTGTGGCTTAGTGGGCAAACTACTTATCTTGCAAACATGAAGATGTGGGTTCCCAGAACCAAGGTTTAAAAAATTGTTTGCCAAGGTGGCATATATTTTTAACCCTACTCCTGGAGAGACAGAGACAGGTAGATCCCTGGGGATTGCTGGCCATTCAATCAAGGTCACCTGGTTGAGTTCAGGCCAGTGAGAGACTGTCACAAAAAAAAAAATGTGACTTCTGACTCCTGTACGCACACATACATTTTACCCAGGTGAGTTTAGGGCTAATGTTTTTGTTCTAATACTTCACAGGTCATCTCTGTCCCTTGACTTGGATTACTGAGACCCATGGGTGCTTATCTTTTCTCATCGGTGTTCACATCAGTTTCAACATCTGGCGACGTATGCTAACTATTACATTTTGGACTATTTGAAATTGCTCTTAAGGTCTTCACCAAATACATCCACCTTCAGCTTTGGTTGTTCATATTTTTATTGGTCATATGCAGAACTACACGGACTTGAAATATATTTCTCCTTCCATATAGTAAGCATGCTTCCGTGTCTAGTGTTGACAGCTTGGAGACAGACACCATCTTTGTCATGCCACCATGAGGTGAAGAGAGATGGCCTTCTCTCAAAGAAACAAAAAGGCGTTGACAAGTACAGCGATAGCTAGCAGCTTCCAGCAATGGACAGAAGGTTGGCCTCTTTTTAGTATAAGCCAATGTCCAGATGGATGCTGCTACTTCCTGGGCTCAAAGGCTTCACAGCTTAGTCAGTGTTGCCATGGTAGTATGCTACAACACAGATAGAAGTCCATTAAAATCTACTTGTTGGAGTAGTGCTTTGAGACAGAGAGGACTTCTTAATGTTTTGGAAAAGTTGACAATTTTAAAGTTTAGAATGTTTTTGGTGGTAGCATGATAGTACATAGGACTGGTTTTTAATGACCTTAGATCTGTAGAATGGAAGTTAATATATTTTTTCAGTTACTTTTTGTTTTCTGTTTTCTTAGATTATCTAATCTAATGCCTAGGAATAAAGAACAAATCACATGACTAAACAATTTCTTTTTATGTTTCATCGTATATACTTTCATTCTATAATTCTTTTTCAAATACACATTCATTTAACATGATAAATTACATATATATGCAAATGCATATATATGTGTATATATATATATATATATACACACACACACACAACAGTATAACACACACACACACACACACACACACACACACACACTGTAGTGATATAATCAGGGTGACTGATTCATCAATTCACACATATATTATTTCTTTATGGTAAGAATATAACTAGGCAGAAAAAATAGCTCCCAGTGTTGAACATCACAGTAAGGTAAGTATTTTTAAGAAGTAATTAAATATTTCATAATTGTAAGATGTCTTAGTTCATAAAACATACACAACTAAAAGAAAGCTGGGGCTGATATATTTCAGTCTTACACATGCAATGTCCTGGGTTTGCTCCATAGCTTCAGCCCTCATGCTTCTATGGCAAGCATCTTAAGGGTACCTCAGGGAACTGATGCAAAGAGAAGTACTCAAGTAATATGCACCACAGGGATCCACAGTTCATGGAAAACCCAACAGTATTCGACATAGGCCACCAGCAACCCCAGTGTGTTTGGAAACATTCAGTACAATCCCACAGAACATGAATATTTCAGCTATGGTAAAATATATAAGTGGAAGTTTGTCATCTTAAATACAAAACCCACAAAACTGAATCCCTTTAAACTTTTGCTTAAAGAGAGGGAAAGGGGAACAGTACAGAAAGCAAGCCTGTATTCAGCTTTGGCATGAATTCCTTCCAGCTACTCATTGATAGTAGCTTCAAAAATAGTGTCATATAGTTCTTTGTAGTCTTCTCTTGGACACGTTGAATATTTCCAAAGCTCTAGCATTCCCATTAGAGACCTCGACCATTTATCTAGCATCTAAGTCTTTTGTCTCACCTACTTGTGTGAAAATCGAGAAGTAAGTTTTTACTTTATCTTTGAAACTTTTTTGCTCAGTTAAAAGTCCCAGATAAGTATTGATATTTTTAAGAGTTACTTTCAAAGCAAAAGAATACTCTGGTGGGATTAAATTGAAAGCAAAATAAAATTGCACTTTTCCCTTAAAAAGTTCAAAAACTCAACAGGATATTCATTTATTAGTTGTAACAAAAGAACCTGTCTCTTGCTTTCAAGTGCTGCTATGACAAAATGTTTGACGCTGGGTTATTCATTAAAAAAGTTTACTGGACTCAGTGCTAGCAGTTGAAGATCATGGTGCTGCATCTGCTCAGCCTCTTGTGAGGATATGGGTCTCTTGGTAGGTCAGCAAATGGCAGGCAAGCAGAGGGGAAATGGGCAGCATGTGCAGAAGAACACAAGTGCCACAGGGAAGAAAGGAAATAGCCTGTTAGACACCAGCCCGCTCTTGAGGAATAGGATCCATAACAGCTACCTCATTCCCAGTGGGAAAACACACACCTCAGTGAGACTACTTTGTGAAGAACCACATGTCAATCATAGCAGCTCCATAGTAATTATGAGACGTTAACAAAAAAGAAAGCTGGTGTGAACACATAGGAACCCCGTGACTCTCTGTGCAAGGTTTCTGTAAACCTAAAATTGCTCATGTGCACAAAGAGCAGAGAGAAGATGTGAAATGTTAAAATTTACGTAGTTCGACTGACTGCCAAGGGTTACAATCTTCTCAGCAAAATCATTCTAGCGTTATTCAGAGAGATCTCATTTTAGTTAGAAAATCTCATAGTCAGTGTAGCTCTGGGAGTATATTATGGGTAGATATTGTATAGAATTCTTCTTGTCTTTACTGAGACCAGATCTGCCTCTCGGGGGGTCCCAATTGGGATTGCATGGTGTGCTAGGAAAGTGTGACCCCCTCACAAGCAAGGATTACCTACATTTCCACTCTCATCTGTATCAGTTACTTTTTCTATTATGGTAAATTAAATACCCTGATGAAAACAAAAATAAAAAATTTTAAGGGAGAGAGAATTTATTTGGGCTCATAAGATGCAGTCCGTCATGGTGGAGATGAATTAGATCATACTAGATAGCCTAACTATGTGTTTTAGAGTTATGAAATTTTTAACTAATTGTTAACAGCCATAATTATCCCACTGTGCTAAAGAAGTTTAAAGGTTATTCTTCCCATGTAAATATACATTTTCCTCATGTGCATACATATAATAAAGCTTAACTTTTAAATTATGTACAGCAAGAGAGCAACAATAACTAATAAAGAAATTATAATGACATACTGTACTAATGTGATTACATTATTGTACATTGTAATGTGATTATATTATAATGTGATCTCTCCATGAAAAGTGCAATCACAGATGAGAGGGGCTACTGTATGTCATAGGGTAAGAACTCAGCACGGTCACTGTAAAGGCTGGATTCCATGACTCCATGGAATTATCATGATTCCATGATAACGTACCTAGCACAGGTGGTAGCATGTGATAGACCTTTACTAGATGTTCATCATGAAAAAAAAAATCACACTTGATTCCTCTCCAGACTAAAAAACCCTTATTTGTCTTCCTCCATGTGTTCCCATTCTGCTGTGGTGTCCCTATACCCACAGATTAGGAAACATGTCATCGCTCTGGGCCTGGAAAGAAGCATCCCAATAATAACATCTAATAGCCTATTTAGTTCTCTAGCACCTACATCACAATAGATTCCTAGCAAGATGCCAGGCCAAATCCCCTAGTCATCTTAGCCCTGTAGTCTTTGGAAATTTCCATAGAGCTGAGCCTCATTCTCAGCTGTTTTGGAAGGCCAGTTTCCTGCCAGGAAACTAGTAATTATTATTTTATTCATGTTAGTTTACCTTGTTGGCATCCACACCTTCAGCTTCTCGTTCTTTTTATAGATGCCATCTGGTCAACTCACTTTAACTACTAGCCTGTTTACTACTTCTTTTTAGATGCATTCACAGCTGATCTGTGTGGAGAACAAGCTCCAGCCTGGTGCTCTGGCCACCTGGCATGGGGATCAGCACAAAGATTGAACTACAGCTTCTCTGAGTCTGGGTGGTGAAACACTGTGGAACAAGAGGAACAGGATAGGTTATCATTTGGACCTAAACTGTCTCCCACAGCCTTCTGTTTTGTTCCTTGTTTGGTTTGTTTCCTTGTTTGGTTCCTTGTTTGTTCACAGTTGGTGGCATTATGCAGGAAATTGAAGTCTATTGCCAAGCTCGTAGTTCAGGCCATTCTCTACGTCCTGGCTTGCCATGATTGAAGAAACTCTGCTATGTGCTAATATGGCCATGTCTTAACTGTCAGAATGGACTGGGTTCCCTGAAACCATGAGCCAATATAAGTCCTTCCTCCCTTATGTTGATTTTGTCAGATGTTGGGCACAGAAGAGGAAAGCAGCTGATGGAGGGTGGGGGGGCTCCAAGGTGTTAGGATGAAGCCATCTCCATTCACTTCCTACCTCCCTAAAATGGTTTAATGAGACAGTTTCTCACCCCCTGCTCAGTTCTAATAAGTAGAGCTTCTCAGAATAGAGCACTGGGGAAGAAAACACTTAGTTGGAGATCTGAAGTTGGCTCTCTGAAAACACAGAACCTCCAAGCTCATGTGCCCATCATTTCTCTCTTGTTGCCATCCTATTCAGTGTCTGGACAGTTGGACACTTCAGGATGGTATTTTCCTTCACTTTCAGTACAAGTATAAAACTGGCTCAGCACATCTTCCCAGGAAGATCAGTCATGTTCCAGCTTTACCTCATTTTGTAAGTGTGGATAAGCTTAGTAGTATTAACTTCTTTGGGTTTTGCTTTGTTGTTTTATATGTATGTGTGGACACCTATCTGTCTGTCCACCTGCCTTCCCATTTGCCTCTCTGTTTTGAATCAGAATGAAGCTGCACTCTACAGGGTAAGAAAGGGGTTCCAGGTCCTTCTGTCTTGGTGTTTTATGAGTCCATTGCAGGCAAGTCCAACCTTTCAATGTAGTAAGATTTATGCCTATGAAGTTCATGTTGGAGGACTGTGCAAACAAGTCACAAAACCTATCACAAAAAATATTCATAATGCTTTGAGAAAATTACAATCTTGTGCTGGGCCTCATTCACAGCTATCCTCAGTATGTATATGGCCACAGAGTGTGTTACCAGTGTGTGAGCTCATACAGCAGAATGACTGCTAGGGCACTATCTTTGTGTTCAAAACCTAATCTTTACAATTGTGCTGTCATTCCGGTTCAGACCAGAAGGAAAAAAGGACATGTTTTAAAGGATGTGTCTCTAATGTCACATGTGTCTTTGCTCATATCCTATAGTCCTGAAAATTTCAAGGTTCATTGAGATAAAAAAACAACACAATGAGGCAAGGGAGATGAGAAAAGAGTGGTCTTCATGAAGAGGTAAACAAACTTAGAAATATAGAATTGAAGGTTAATTTTCTACCACCGTAGTGAAATAGTACATTTCTAAAGAGTAAAGGTTTACTTTGGCTCATAGTGTTCTACAGTCTGGTTGAATGTAGACTATGACTGGTTGAACCCACTGTGTTGGGCCAAAGGTGAGGTCTATATTGTAGTAGGAATGGATGGCCCAACAAGACTGGGGGAGGGAGTAGAGGAAGAGACAAAAGTCCCACAGTTCCCTGCAAAATTACCCTCCTAGTACCTAAGGGTCTCTTCCCAGGGCCCACCTCTGGAAAGTTCTACCACTTTACAACAGCATCACTCTGGAATCTTTGGAGTGACACATGGCCTCTCAGAAAATATTTGGGATCCATATTGTAACAGCAGTATAAAAAAGTATGCATTTCCATAGATTGCATATAAAAAATCATGACCTTTTATGAAACTATAAAACATAAAGTACAAAATTTAATGCATGTTTATAATGGTCAAGTGTGTAAATATTTTAAAAATAGCATTCTACAAAAAACAAAATATTGTCATCACTAAGCCACCAAACCTCAATATAATACCCAATATTTTTAGCTCTATTCTTCTGATTTACTTCTTTGTAGATATTTCCATTCCATCATTTCCTGTAGTAAGAATAGAAATGTAAATTCCTCTTCCACGGTTACTGAGGTTTGGAAAAATTGTCCCACAAGGGTCCATTTTGGAAGCTTTGTCCTAAATGAAACTGTTAGTGCTTTAAGGGTGAGACCCAAGGAAAGGATTAAGGAATTTCTAATGGGAGTCCCTAATGAAAGGATCGTTATAAACTCCCGAGAGACAGCACCACTCAACTCTCTCTGCTTCCTAGTTTGTGATGTTTTAGGTTTCTCCTGTAAGCATCTTCCATTTGCCATGAAGACCTTACAGACCTTGTCTATGTCAGACTTTTGGACATAAAACTAGCCCATAAAACTATGAGCTAAATAAACCTTTTTCTTCACAAATTCCATGACTTGGATATTTCATTACAGATAAGAAAAGATTTTTGATATGTTATCATATCAATATGATATCAAAGTTAATTTATGATTAATGGTTTAGAAAGGGGTCTTTAAGCTTCATAGTTCATAACTGGTAATTGCATTATTAGGCTCTTAATGATACTCTGGAGTATATAAAACGGGTAACCTAAAACACAACTATGCTAATTGTAGTCCTGCAAAATGTTTATCCCCTGCCTCGCCCCCACATACAAAGAAGAACTAAGCTCAATTCTATGAACTTGTCATCAAAAGAATAATGTGCTGTGTTTGACTGTGTGCTTGGCATGGTTATATTAGATCAGTGGTTCTCAACTTTCCTAATGCTGTGACTCTTTAATACAATTCCTCATGCCATGGTAACCCTCAGACATAAAATTATTTTTGTTACTACTTCAAAACTGTTTTGCTACTGCTATGACTTGTAATGTAAATATCTGATATGCAGATGGTCTTAGGCAAACCCTGTGAAAGGGTCATTGCACCCCCAAAGAGGCCATGACCCACAGGTTGAGAATCATTGTCCTAGACAGAAGATAACTTCCAATTTGGTGAGAAATAAATAATATTTAAGAACTGAAAACTATAATTCCAACCTGATTACTTGAAAGAACTTTCCACAGTCTAACTTCTGGTCCTGTGTGCTTTGAATCTTTTCCTCCTCTGCTTCAACACACCTTCAGTGCCACAAGGAAAATTCACTCTGCAAAGGTGTCGCTACTCCAGCACCTCTGTGTATGTGTCATTACATTGGCTGAGATGGCACAGAAGACAGTGGAGCCTTGGAAGACACTTGTGCCCTGAGTTGGCTCAGTCATTTAACACCAAGGAAAGTACAACTGCAGATACACATCTCACGGAACACAGAGTAAATCTACATCAACCCCATTTCCCTTTACTTCCTTTCCCTGAACATAGCTATGACCACAAGTAATACAAACAGAAGTTTAGAAAAAAAAAATTGGAGAGAAAAGAAACAGTAGTCTTACTTACTGTGCCTACAATCTGACTCTTGGAAATTTCAAAATGTATGATTAAAAGTAAATGGAAATTTACAATCAGTAAACTCACTGATAAATCTGACCCTGGACCTTGCAATTGGTATAGGTAAGGAAGGACCTTGAAGCTTAAGTTTCATTCCAAGTAAATCTGCTTCTCATATACTGTGCCACAGTAGAAAAGAACTTGTAGGTCCTATCCAGTGGCCATGGGCCCAGCTAAACCCATAGGCCTTACTCCTAAAAGGAACAAGGGAGGATACTGAAAGACAAGTAGAAGTTATTAGTTAGCAATCAAAAATCTCCAGATAGTCACTAATTGGTGTCTTTTGGTGTGATTCTGCCCAGGTAGAGAAGAGCTGAGAAACTAAGCACGTACTTACTGATGCACAGTCTTGGTCTAATGCTTTCATTGGAATTCTGGAGAAACTAACAATTTATTCATCCTATTGTGGAAGAGATTTACAAATTTTGAGTTGTCTCGTTCCTAGAGGAGAGAAGAAAAATGCCGCAGATATCAGACCTCTGCTAGCATCTTTCCAATGTTAATCTTAAAAACTTACCTCTGTACTCATTGTCCTTCAAAGTACCTTGAACTGGGTAAGCTTCACAGTGTAACAGATGACCTTAAGACTTTATAACTTATTATTATTATATGTTACTATTATTATATGGCGACACTTAAATTCATGAAGTACAAGAACTGACCCCAGGTTTGACAGGAAGTGTGTAAAAATATTGTGACTGTGTAACCTATAACTGTGTATTTCTTAGTTATTACAACTTTTATACTTCTTAGTTATAACTTTAAATCCTTTCCAACAGAAAATATGCAAGCCTGCATCCCAGCATCCCACAATCCTTATCTAGTTGTAGGACAAGCTCAAAATCTGTGCTGATATGTTAAATTTAAACCAAGTCTAAGTTCAAATGAGGCCTTCGGGATGGGCGGATGGATAGGAGTAGCCCTTCCTGATCCATGGGCCTGCAGAACTGAGATGAAGTTCTCTCTTCCTTAGAGAAACAAACAGATCAACCACAATGGGTAATCGAATTCGAATTTTAAAACGGAAGGTAAATAATACTGCTGGTCTCCCCATTCTGAATCTAATCAACCAAATACCATTTGGGAACAAAATTTATTCCTCCATTGGGGGTCAGTTCTGCTCCCTGGGAGTGTCTTTTTCCATCCTTGAAGTTCTCATCTAATCCTTCTACAGTATCTTTTCTGTATTTTTTAAAGGTCCTGTCTACAACTATGATTCTTAATTTTCCTCCCAGCCATGGAAAGTTGTGATCTCAGGGGCCCTTTTCTTCCCCTTCAATTTTATAATCTCAGTCCAAACTGTACTTATATTGGGATACTTTTAAAAAAAATCATGCAGTTCTTACTCCAAAAATTAATTCAGATTCTTTCAAGATATTCTTTCAGATAGCTTGGGCCACATGTCAGGCGAGTGAGGAACTGTATAGTACTTATCTAACTCTTGGTTGTATTACTACAGGGTGCCATGGAGAGGAGCTATGGCTCTGACTCTAGTTGGTCCTAGATGAGTGTGTGCTTACTACTGCAGCAGTGTAAAGAGGGTTTCCATGTGCTCAGTTCACTAAGAAAATTCTATGCTTGAAGTGCCAGGAGAGGCATGAGAGGAGACACAGAATCTCATGCACTCTCTAGCCTCTTTCTTTGTGTCTCTTTTGCCTCCTTGGCAATATGGGATACTTTCAAGATTCGTTTCTCTGCATCCCCAAACCATGGCAGCTTAGGTATTTAGTGATTAGAGGTCTACATATTATAAAACTCTATGAAAACAAGATTTATATAGTAGGAGGAAAGAAACCAAATCTCTAGCAAGTTGCCTTTGATTTCTCTAAAATGAATACTAAATTAATGCTCCCTCTGGACTCTTTATAAAGGATGAAATGAGAATAAATTCATACCACTTCAAATCAGACAAACTGGCCCAGACAAATAAGTTTGTAGAATTTATATAAACCATGAATTAGTGGTTCATCAAGCTCATTCTTTAGAAAATGACACTGTCACAAAGGAAATGTAAATACAATCTTCTGCCAAATTTTGGAGAGAGTGATCAAGTTATATAGACCCTCACCATTAATCCTTCCTAGACCAATTTAATGGAACTTAATTATATTGGTTTTGTTGTCATTATTGCTAACTGATAACATTCTTAAGATCTCCGAAGGATATTTTTCTACCTTAACAGGAGCAGAATTTTCACAGTCAATGCCCTAATTTGCAAGAGTGATAAAATGCCCATTTTATGAATAGGAAACATGCTTTAAGCATAGTTTTATATACATTGGTTGCCTCTGTAAGTAATAAATAAGTCATATTATAAAACTGTCTTAAAATTCAGCAGCATGAGGGACTTTATTTCCAGCTGTGACAGAATTAAGTGTGATCAGATTTGTTTACTTTTCTTAAGAACTTAAAATAAATGATGGTGGACCATCCACTGGGGTTCAACAAGAGACTACACCCCTAAAGAAAACTGATTTAAAACAGCTCATAAGGAGAAAGGAAAGGAGAGAAAGGGAGAGAGGAAGGGAGAGTTAAGGACAGGCTGTCATAGACGAAGAACACAGCATGTAGTCATTGAGTACAGCTTGTGGACAGAGGGTATGCTCATGCTGTGTTTCAAAATGTCATAGACTGGTGGTTTAAAAGCAGAAACTCGTCTTCTCACAGTTCTAGCAGCTTCAAGCAAGAGTCCTGGATTCTGGTGAGGACTCTTATCTTGACTGGAAAGTGACCATCTTCTCACCACAGTTCACATGGCCATTCCTCTGAAAGCACTGGAAGTGCTAAGATCTCTCTGCTGTTCTTCTCATAAGGCCATCAGTTCTGCTGCATAAGACTGAACACTAATGAACTCATCTAAGTTTGCTTCCCAAAATCCCTTTCTGAATTTGGTCACATGGAAGGTTGTCAATTTTTAGAGTTAAAATTCGTAAGTGGTTATATGCCATTATATCTATATTTTTACATTTTTGAAAACATTCATAAAAGGAAAAAATTAAGTGGCATCTGTCATGTGCATATATATTTCATTTAATAAGAGAAGAAACAATTCTCTCTACAAGAAAATTCTGGCAGGCTATGTATTGAAATTTCTTGATTTGATATTAGAAAAAGTACCCAAAGAATCTAATGCTCTAAGTTGGCTTTACTATTTATTTATTTATTCATAATACTTTAAATTTTTATTAATGTTTTATTTATAATACTATTTATTCTCTTTCAGGTTGTTGGAAATAAAACAATATGAAGCATACAACAGGACTGGACGGTAGCCAGCTTCCCACGTGCCCACTCCTGACCTCTTGCATGCACATAAAGAGACCTTTAGGCTCTCTTGGGACTGATCAACATGGGAAATGGAAGAAAAGAAGTTTCACCTGAACTGTGACAGTCAGGGGCTAGCCCTGCCCTTCCGGAGCTGCCCTCTCTGCCTCCTCCTTGACAGCATAGTCATTTAGTATTTGTTCCTTAACATAAAGTCACTGTCATGGCTCCTGCCTCTTGCTGCTGATGGCCTTTTACTGCCATGGAGGGCATTATTGGCTCTGTACCTTGCAAGCAGCCTCTGGCCCATTGAAAATCGGCACAGTTCTTCCTTCCCACCATCTGTACTTGTTGGCCTGTGTCATAGCTGCAGCTCCTGAGCAACCACCAGATTGTCTTCCAATCTCACACTAACAAATCCCTGTTTCTAGAGATCAGGTATCTGTCCTCAGTTTAACTGTGAAGACCAGCTTCCTTGACATGTCTCCAAACCCTGCCTAAGTGTTTTGATTCCGCCTGGCATCCTGGAAATCACTGGATTAATTCCTCAGTTGACACAGAAAGGGAGCATTCATTTCTAACGCCTTGCATGTATCTCTCACTGAAATAGAAATACAGAACTATAAATGGATCTTCATGAATTGCTAAATTCTTAAGGTGAGTCTTCTGTTGTGACAGAATGTATCTGATGAGTTGAGAAGAATTTCAATAGTCAAAAGTGAATAATAAATGAGTTCTTCTATAGAACACAAACATATTTTTAAGACAGTATTTCTGTTTCTGTATGGATTTTCAATCTTCACTACACTGTTCCTTCTTGAATTAAGAACTATCAGTCAATCAATCTCCTGTTCACATGAAAAAGAATAATTTTAGCTGGAGAGCAAACCTTCCCTACAAGATATTAAATGCAGGTCTAAGATTGACATATTCTATTTTGCTAAAAAAAAAAAAAAAAAAAAAAAAGCATCCATTCCTTCTTAATATAAGTAATTTTCTAGTAATATAAGGATTAAGACATTTTTTAATCACAAAACTTTATGCAATTATAAGCATAATATTTGGTAGTTTTACTCAAATGAGAATTAAATAGTATTTATCCAAAAAGAGATTTCAGCACCAGATTGTCAGGTATGACATTTCTTCCTTAATATTGAAATTCGGTCTTTAAGAACATGTCAAAAACCAAGATGATGCTTTCATTGCTGTGATGGTTTGGATTCTTTTTGGGCGTAAGCACAAAATCAGACCCAACTTACAAAAAGTAGAGGTGAAGCTGAGGGATTCAAAACAGAACATATTTCAGGACCCATAGGTAGAGAATACAGCTAGTGTTTTATGAGTCCTGTGTTTTATGTGTCCCATGTAGCTTTCCACACTATTTTGTCTTTCTCTAGTGTGACATGGTAGAATGATACAACCAAATGATCTTAAGCTTTTAAATTATCAATTAAATCATTAAACATAACTTCTAGGCTCAAATACCTAGGGAAGAAGCTGCCTGCCCTAACTTGGGCCCTGTCTTAGGATTTCTATTGCTGTGATAAAACACTATGACCAAAAGCAACTTGTGAGCAGAACAGTTAATTTTACCACAATTCACCCTCTATCACTGAGAGAAGTCAGGGCAAAAATTTAAGGTAGAAACCTGGAGTCAGGAACTGATGCCAAGGCCATTGAGGAGTGATGCTTACTGGCTTGCTCCTCATGTCTTGCTCAGCCTGCTTTCTTATAGCACCCAGGAGGTAGGACCATCCTCATAAGTGAGCCCTCTTGCATAAGTCACCAATCAAGAAAATGCCTGACAGACTTGCCTTCAGGTCAGTCTGGTAGGGATTTTTTCAACTGAGACTTCTTCTTCTCACATGACTCTATCTCATGTCAAGTGGACAAAAACTAACCAGGACAGGCCATGCACTCCTTTCCTTTCTTTCTGCCCCCCCTCCCAAGACAGGATTTCTCTGTTGTAAATCTGGCTGTCCTAGAATTCACTCTGTAGACCAGGCTGGCCTTAAACTCACAGAGATCTGTCTGCCTCTGGGATCAAAGGTGTGTGCCACCACTTCACTCCTTTCTGAATAACTAACTGATCATACAGGTATTCACGCTTTACCATGATTACTCTGGATGAATCCACACATATAGAGGGTAAGGTAAAAGTATAGAAAAAGACCATTAGAGCAGGTCATTTAAAAGTGTTTAGAGTCATGCTGGAAACCAAAGTGGCCATTTACATTTGGGCATCTACATCCAACAGGTCCTTCAAAATATTTTCAAGATTCATACTTTGCTTAATTTTACCTCTGAAGTGGCATCTTACTAGAAGATTTTTAATTCTGCTATTTCTGATTGGGTATACTACAAACAAAGGTTAAGAAGTTAAAAGTTAACCACCACACCCATGTAGTCATAACCTGGTAGAGGTAACAAACCAGAGGCCACAATGGGACCCATAAACTTCAATGTTCCCATCCTTAACATGGGTAGTTTCTTCTTTTGGGAGTAGTCTCCAGAGGGTCTCAGCTTTCATTGATCATCTTGGTACCAAATCCGTGAGCCTCTAGACACCATCTGTGTCTACCCTTTTCTACAGAGGATGTTAGCAGATAGGACCTCCACTTGCTGAAGAAACCACATATGTTGCAAGATACAGAGAAATCAAGCTGGAACCAAGCTCAAAGCTTCCTCTCCATTGGCAAGCTTTCATGCATTCAGGAGGTGTTGAGCAGGCTTCTGGGGAACACATGACATCAGCAGTTTAGCCCAATTGTGAACCTTGTGAACTACAGTATGAACCTGACAGTCAAGATGTCCCCAGTGGTGTGAACGTGGCATGACAGTTATGGGACAACCAGCCCTGCTTGATTGTATTTAAGGCCTGGTCCACAGGAGATATTTCAAGCCTGGTACTGTAAACCCAATTAAAAACCCATGGTGGAGAGGTCCTAGGCCAGGGAAAACCGTACTACTGCTGTCTAGCTAAAATGACTGCCTTCTAAATATTTATATTTATAGAAACAAATGGTACTCTCAACATGAATCAAGGATGCTTCTCTTCACAATGAATGTGGTGAATTCAGAGACTCTTAGCTTCCCAGGGTGCTGAGGAAAATGGACAGTTGAGCAGAGGACAGCTATAACAGGATACGTACACCAGGCTATCCAAGGCTTAGAAAATATAACTAGACTTCCAAGGCTCAGGAAGCACCACACAGAAGAATAGAAAGAATGCAAGAGCTGCCCATGGTGAGGCCATTGCGATCAGGATCGCACAGCAGCCGCCACTGCTATACAGTGCCCTGTATAAGACCGAACCTATCAACAGCCAGTGGTGGATGGGGGAAGGAGCTTGTGCTGCTTAACTCTTGGCTCAGGAAATATTCTGGGAGAGAGAAGGTTTTATCGCCACTCCTAGACTCACTGGTGGGCCCACCAGGCCCCACTGGATGGTCACCCATGGTCAACTCCATAGTCACACAGCCAGCCCTAGTTAAACTCGGCGAGTCACACACATGCGCATGGGCAACATACACACAAAGATGCGGACATAGGAAAGGGAACTGTAAGAAGAAGGGGAGGTGGACAGGAGTGAGAGAGAGAGAGAGAGGATGGAATGAAAGTAACTGGAGTGCATTAAATACACTACCAACTGTCAAAGAGCAAATTCAACAATAAAAGAAATGCCTTTAGTTTTGTTTTTTAAACCTCAAACCCAAAATAACAAAACTGGACAGAACCATCTAGGCATTTCACGATGTCTGTCAGCTTCCTAATTTAGAGTTGAAGTTGGAGAGATCATTCAAGAGTTAAAAAGCATTTGCTGCTCTCCTCCAGAACCCAGCTTGGGTTCTTAGCACCTACATTAGTGACCTACATAGTCACACTCACATTGGGTGACTCACAACGTTCTCTAACTCCCAAATTCACAGGATATAATGTGTCCTCTGGCCACCAAGCACACCTGCATACACATGGCATAAACACACAGATACCTACATACTCATAAAAATAAATCTTAAAGTTGATGTCAGTAAAATATATAAGAAGCCCATACGAACACCACTTAGCAATAAAGCCACATTTAGAATACAAAGATAAGTTTATTGTCTGAAGGAAGTCAATTCCTGCCGTGTACTTCTCTACTGCTCATTATGAAATTCTACAGTCACTGCGAGTTCTGTAGGCTCTCATAAAACTAAACTATTTCTGAGATTTTTCTGTGTGGAAAAAGGAGTTCTAAATAATATATTCCAATGTCAATTTGACACATACTATATCTAAAGGGAGGGAACCGTAATTGAGAAGACACTCCCATAAGATCCAGCAGTAAGGCATTTTCTTAGTGATTGATAGAGGAGGGTCCAGCCTGTGGTGGGTGGTGCTACACCTGTGCTGGTCGTCCTGGGTTCTATAAGAAAGTAGGCTAAAAAAAGCCATGGGAGCAAGCCTGTAAGCAGCACCCCTCCATGGCTTCTACATCAGCTCCTGCCTCCAGGGTGATTAAGTTCCTCTCCTGACTTTCTTTGGTGATGAACAGCAGCTTGGAAGTGTAAACTGAATAAACCCTTTCCTAAACCTTTTTTAGTCATGGCGTTCATTGCTACAATAGAAACCTAACGAAGATACTCATATGACTGGAGAAATTGCTAAAACTGGTACTTTTGAAATGTAAACCATTTAGGGAACCTTTGGTATATTAGTAAAGCCACCTTAACAATAACTTCCCACTGTTCTTTAGGGAAAACACAAGGAACATGTTTCTGTTCTTCGTGCTAAGACAGTTTAAAGAAAAGAGGTTTACTTTGAATATAGTTCTTGAGGTTCGAGGCTGAAGGCTGGAGCCAGCAAAGCTCTTTGTACTGGCAGTAATGAGCCGTACTGGGCTCATGCGGCAAGAGGCGCGATGTCTCTTGGTTTTTCTCCATCCTCTATAAACCCACTGGACTCAACTGCCACACTCTATCCTAGAGCTTCTTATGTGATGGCTTGTGGTCCCATATGAATTTGACTGAAACGGGTTTCTGAATGCACAACAACTAAAACTTAATTCACAATCGACTACGTAATGAATCCAAGGTGCTCCTGCAAAACTCACCAGGTTGTATCATGCAATTTCAGCCTTGGTTCTGAACACACAGCACTTGCACTTTGCACTATGCATGCCATCACACCACCCAGTACCAACACACTGCCAGAAACAGCTCCGGTCAGATCCAAAGCTAGTGTTATGTTAAGAACTGCAGTGTTTTTACTGTGCATACAAGGTTTTCTCTTCTTACAGAAACAGTATATTTCAAATTATGGAAATAAATACTTTTAATATTTTCTTACCATCACTCAACAGCAAGCATCAAATTGGTATGACTTAGATTGCATTGCTTTACAATATTTGGTTTTAAGAATTGCTGTTTGAACAGCAGCTGAATTGAGTTTCATTTAAAAGCTCATTAAGCAGAGCCTGGAGACACTGTTCAGCAGTTAAGGAACACTTGCTGATCTTGCAGAGGAAGTGGATTTGGTTCCAAGCACAAACGTGGCAATTTACTCCTGTTGCCCATAACTCCAGTTTCAAGGAGTCTAGCACCCTTTTTCCCCTCCCTGGGCACACATGAAGTAGATATACATACATACAGGCAAAACATTCATACACATGAATCATTAAAAATGATCAAAATCATTTTTAAATCATTATGTGTAGTTTTTTTGTTTTTTTTTACTTTGGATTAGGAAAGAATTTCCAACAATTTCTGAAATGGCCATCAACACACACGTGCCATTTTGTACTAGTACTTCAGCGAAGCAACATTCTCAGCAATGACTACTATAAGATCAAAGTCCTGATCAGCTCTGAAGTAGTAAAAATGTTCCATGTCCTGCAATATAGAATGTTCAGCCAAGATTCGGTTTGTACGCTGAAACAAACAAGCAGAACCAATTCATTACATGCAAACTTGCTTTTCTCTTAAGCAAATGCTAAATGTATACCAAATTGTTTAAAAACAGTTTTAAAGATTATCAGTAGAAATGTGATATCTATACCTACTTTATAGACCTGTGTACCTAGGATCACATGAAATTTTCTCAGATGAAAAGGGACCATGGACAGAATAAGTTCAAACCCTGTTCTACTCTAAGGACTCAGCAAATTCTGTCTCCTCACAAGGGTTCTCACCTCCATACATCATGGTTAGATTAAATTTCCACCCATTAAAAAGTCCTCCTTAACTGAGGTTAAATTTCAACACATGGGTTCCCATGATGACACTCAAACCATCTTCAACCATAGCAAACCTATGTGTTTACTCTCCATTAAACTTAGGTGCTATGCAAAATGGAGATGAATTTTATGCTCATCGCTGTTTGAAACAATGCTCAGAAGGAAACAGAAACTGGTAAATATATATATTAAAAAGAGCTGTTTTTAAAAACTGCGTTAGAAAGCTTGGACAATGGCCTTGTTCATCTCGTTTCTCCCTGCTTGAGCAGTATCCCTGAGAAGACTGCTCTTTTCTGAGGAGAAGTGGGGAGGGGGATCTGGGGGAGATGGGAGAGAGTAGTGTGGGGATCTGGGAGGAGTAGAAGGAGGGGAGGAGGGAGTGGGTCGGGATGGATTATACCAGAGAAGAAAAACAAATAAATAATTTTTTTTTTAAAAAAGAAGCTTAGGCAAAACTAACAATACAAATTCCAAAATCGTGGTAAAAATTAAATATCAAGGAGCAAAAGGCAATAAATAAAAAACAAACATGAAACAAAAAATTAATAGTAGTTGAGGCGATTTCATGAAAAAGTAAATATACGTAAGAAAATTGCTATCTACACTAACGTTTTTATAAAAACAAAGAAAACACTATAAAGGAAAAAGTATTGACAATGGCACATATGTTTAAGGGAGAGAAAATATGAGGAAGAATTTTATGATAGTGTAGCCATCAACTTGGGAAAAAGAGATGTCTTAAAATAATTCATCTCAACTCAATGAACAAGAAGACATGGAATTTTTAATACGAGTATCTTTTATAAAATTGAAACTCAGGAAAAACTGCCATGAACAACCATCTGAGGCTCACATGACTTCATCTGAAAAGGTCCACTTACCTCCAAATACTGTGCCTTAATTCTAATGTGATTTGAATCTGAGAAAAGCCCCTTCACAGAACAATGACTAAAGCATTGCAATTCACTTTATAAGGTCAATAAATACTATTGGTCTAAAACATAATAAACTCTTTAAAATAAAACACACAGATTCATTTCTCTCTCTCTCCTGCAACTGTAAATGTGAAACTTCAAAAAAGAGCAAATTAAAAATTTGAATGCAAAGAGAAGAAAAACTATACAAAGTGAGCAAGTAATTCCTCTAAAATCAGGAACAAGGAATTTCCATCACAGTATTTTTCTGGGGATGAAAAGTTGGAATGGATTCATGTTTCAAGTGCTTGACCAAAGCAACAGAAAGGGGAGCCAGAGACTCACTGTATTAGTCAGGTTTCCATCACTGGAACAAATACCTGGTAATTTATGAAGAGAGGAGGTTTCTTTTGCTCGAAGGTTCCAAATAGAGTATGTAGCAAAGTGATGATCTTCACAAGATGGATGGCAAATGAGGGACGAGGAAGAGACCAAGGTCCCACAGACAGGGTCCCCTTCAAGGCCATGCCACCAATAACCTAGAAACCCCTGCTGAGCCCCAGTTCCTAGTTTCTATCACCTCCAAGCTGAGGACCAAGCTTTCAACAAATGGGTCTTGGGAGGTGCGTTCCAGATGAAAGTGATATAGCACCCCTTTAGCAGTTCACTAAACATAGAAGGTACATGATAAAATCAAGATCTCATTCATACTAAAAATTCAAAAAATAGGGATAAATTTTGTTCTTAATTATCCGAAGTTCACAAAGACACACCAGAACAAGACCCCCCCCCCCTTGCCACACACACACTTACATCAAGTATTAGAATAAATGAGGGTTTGGGATGTAGTCAATGCTGGAGAGTTTGCCAATACTCACAGGTCTTTGAGTACAGATGTCAGCCTAGGAAAAATGAAAACAAAAGGAGAAAGACAAGTAAACTGCTGATGCAAACATTCTTAAGAAATTACAAACAGAATCAAAGAAACCATAAGCCCAAAGGCACATTAAGAGCATTACATACCATAATGAAGTGTGTAAGAATGGTTCCACATATGTAAATCATTATAATACACTATTTTAGGAAGGGGACTTCAGGAACGCTCATCTCATTTGATGCAGAAAAAGCATCTGACAAAGTTCATCACCATTTGAAGACAAAAAACAAAACAAAATAAAACAATCAACAAACAAAAACCCTCAACAAAGGAAGAACAGGAGGAAAGTGTCTTAACATAATAAACTCTGAATAAGACAAAGCCTCAGCTACCATGTCACACTGAAAAGGAAAACTCTTTTTCATGAATATCAGGAACAAGATAAAGAATATTTGCCTCCTTTCACTTTTCAGACATTAGATTTCTCGAATGAATGAATGAATATAATCCTTACTAGGCTGTCTTACAGGATATGGCCTTATATGCTCCAATGATCTCTGCCTTTACACTGGAGGAGCCAAGACTCTGTCCCTGAGGCAGATGCCTCAGTAGTCCTAATCTGGTGCTGGAGGACTGAAGAATCCTTGACGAGTCACTGGTCTTCAGTCCACACTGAAAGGCCAAAGAAGCTGTGTCCTAATGTCAATAAAAAATGAAGCAGATAGAGCAAGCCAGCTCCGGGAGATCAGGTAGGAGTCCTGCTCCCTATCCCCTGCCCCTGCACCTGCCCAGCCCAGCCTCAAAGTCCAAAACTACTTCCATCCCCCCACTTCTCACTCCTTCTGGACACTGCTTCTGAGTTCCAAGGACCAACTCTGGCAGACAGCTCCTGCCTTGGAGCAGACAGAGCAAGACAACTCCAGGAGATGAGGTAGGAAACCTGCTGGCTGACCCCTCCCATTACACCTGGCCCAGCCCAGGCCCAAAGCCAGAACTTCCTCCATCATTCCATCCCCCACCACTTCTAACCACTGGTTCTGAGTCCCAATCTAGGCAGATAGCCCCTTCCATGGTGCAGGCAGAGCAAGCCAGCTCCAGGTGAACAGCCCAGAGAACAACTCAGACACACAGCCCCTGCCCTAGCATTGACCACACAACCTAGACAAGAAACCAGGCATGCAGACCTGGTTTAGATCAGGCCACACAAAACACTCAGAAGAACACTCTCCAAGACCCAGCCCCCAACTTAGAAGGGGACTCCCTGCTAGATCAAAGGCCAAGGCAACCACCAGAATTCCTGCACCAACCTCAGCAGAGAATCTCTGCTCAATAAGAAGTCACAAAACACAGAAGACCAGAGGAGATGAAGAAACCAAGTAACAAAACACTCATTCTTTAAAAACAAACCTAGGAATTCAGCACCTAAACCTTAATCACTCCAAATTAAGATGCCTAAATGCCAGCTTAAGAACACAACTAATAGCATCCAGGGCTATATGTCACCTCCAGAACCCAACTACCATATCACGAGAAGCCCTGAATACTCTGAAACAGCTGAAGCACAAGAAAAGATATTAAAACCAACTTTATGAAGATAATAGAGGCCTTTAAAGAGGAAATGAATAAACCCCTCAAAGAAAACAATGAAAAGGAAAACAAAGAATGGGAGGAAATGAGTAAACTCATTAAAGAAACCCAGGAAAACATGAACAACTAGAAGAAAAGTCTCTTAAAGAAACTCAAGAGCAAACAAACAATTGAAGGAAACGAACAAAACTATTCAAGACCTGAAAGTGGAAATAGAAGCCATAAAGAAAATACAAGCCGAGAGAATTCTGGAAATGAAAAACATAGAAGAGTGAACAAGAACTACAGAGGTAAGCCATAGCTAAAGAATACAAGAGTTAGAAGAGAATGTAGTAGTTAGCTGCTCCTGGGGCGGCTAATCAATGAAGACAAGGAGGCATTCTTCATAGACTCAAACCCTGCAAAACCTCAGCAGAGGGAACCACCATCCTGGCCAGAGCAATACTGGATGGTAGAACCCTGAGAGTCTGAGCTCAGGTGTTTTTATTGATCCAGAACTCCTCAGTTGTTTTATTGATAGCACGTTCAGATCATTAGCAATCAAACATCCTCCCACATAAATCCAACACCTGCAAATACAAAAATGCAAAGACCAAGGAGCCCCTCACTCAATAGCATACGAAACCATTTTAAACATAAAATAAAATAATAAACTTCTACAGCAAGATAATCTCAGGAGTTGAGTATAGTATGGAAGAAATAGACACATCAGTAAAAGAAAACATCAAATCCAAAAAACTACTAACACAAAATATCCAGGAAATCTGGGACACTATGTAAAGACCAAACTTAAGAATAATAGGAATGGAAGGAGAAGAATCCCAACTCAAAAGCCCCAAAAATATTTTCAATAAAATCGTAGAAGAAAAATTTCCAAAATTAAAGCAGGAGATCCTTATAAAGGTACAAGAAGCATACAGAACACCAAATAGAATAGACCAGAAAAAAAATCCCCCATCACATAATAATCAAAACTACAAAATAAAGAAAGAATACTAAAAGCTGCAAGAGAAAAACAGCAAGTAACATATAAAGACAAACCAATTAAAATTATACCTGACTTCTCAATGGAGACTCTAAAAGCCAGAATGGCATGGACTGGTGTGTTACAGACTCTAAGGGAACACAGATGCCAGCCCAGACTTCTAAACCCAGCAAAACTTTCAATTACCATAGATGGAGAAAGCAAAATATTCCATGACAAATCCAAATTCAAACAATATCTATCTACAAACCCAGCTCTACAGAAGAAACTATAAAGAAAACTTCAATCCAAGTAGCTTAACCACACACATGAAACACAGGAAATATGTAACCACATACCATCAAAACAAACAGTAAACACACACACACACATAGCACACACACATCAAAATCGACAGGACCTAACAATCATTGGCCTCTGAGAACTTTCAACATCAATGGATTCAATTTCCGAGTAAAAAGACACAGACTAACAGAATGGATTGAAAAACAGAACCCAGCCTTCTGCTGCATGCAAGAAACAAACCTCAACCTCAAAGATAAACATTACCTCAGAGAAAAGGGTTGGGAAAAGATTTACCAAGCAAATGGACCTAAAAAACTAGCCCGTGTAGCCATTCTAATACCTAACAAAACAGACTTCAAACCAAAATTAATCTAAAGAGACAGATAAGAACACTACATGCTCATCAAAAAAAAAAAAAAATCCACCAAAAGGACATTTTAATCCTTAACAGCTATGACCCCAACACAAGGGCTCCCCCCCACACACTGATAGTGGGAGACTCGATATCCCACTTTCACCAACTGACAGGTCATCCAGACAAAAACTAAACAGAGAAATGCTTGAGCTAACAGATGTTATAAACCAAACGGACCTATCAGATATCTACAGAACATTTACTCAAACACAAAACACAGAACCTTCTCCAAAATTGACCACATACTTGGATATAAAGCAAATCTCAATAGATAAAAGAAAATTGAAATAACCCCTTGCATCTTATAGACTACTATGGATTAAAGCTGCATATCAACTACAACAGTAATGACAAAAGGCCCACAAATTCATGGAATTGAACAACAATTTACTGAGTGATAACTGGCTCAGGATACAAATAAAGAAATTAAAGACTTTTTGAATTCAATGAAAAACAGCATCTTCAACAAATAATGCTAGACAAACTGGATGTCTGCATCCTGTAGAAGAATGCAAATATTTGTCACCTTGCACAAAACTCAAGTCCAAGTGGATCAAAGACCTCAACATAAAACCAGATGCACTGAGCCTAAAAGAAGAGAAAGTGGGGAAGAGCCTTGAACGCATTGGCACAGGAGACGACTTCCTGAATAGAGCACTTAGCTCAGGCACTAAGGTCAACAATTAACAAATGGGACCTCATGAAACTGAAAAGCTTCTGTGAGAAAAAGGACACCGTCAATAGGACAAAACAGCAGCCTACAGAACGGGAAAAGATTTTCACCAGCTCCACTTCTGACAGAGGGCTAATATCCAAAGTACATAAAGAACTCGATAAACTAGACATCAACAAACCAAATAATCCAATAAAAAATGGGGTCAGATCTAAACAAAGAATTACCAAAAGAAGAAGCTCAAATGACTGAGAAACACTTAAAGAAATGTTCAACAGGCTTAGTCATCAAGGAAATGCAAAGCAAAGCTACTCTGAGATTCCATCTTACACCTGTCAGAATGGCTAAGATCAATATCACAACTGACAGCTTCTGCTGGCGAGGATGTGGAGCAAGGGGAACACTCCTTCACTGCTGGTGGGAGTGCAAACTTGTACAGCTGTTATGGAAAGCAATATGGCGATTCCTCAGGAAATTGGAAACCGACCAACCACAAGACCCAGTTATGCCACTCCTGAGCATTTACCCCAAGAACATCCATCCCACCACAAGGACGCTTGCTCAACTATGTTCATAGCAGCTTTGTTCACAATAGCAAGAAATTGGAAACAACCTAGATGCCCCTCAACTGAAGAATGGATAAAGAAATTGTGGTACATTTATTTACACAATGGAGTACTACTCAGCCATTAAATAAATGACTGCATGGATTTTTCAGGCAAATGGAAGGAACTAGAAAAAAAAAATTATTCTCAGCAAGGTAACCCAGTACCAAAAGACAAACTTGGCATAAACTTACTTATAAGTAGTTATTAAGTGTTAAACAAAGGACAAGACCCATAGAGACTGAACAACAAGGAGGGGCTCAGTTGTGACTTGGAGATCTTCATGGTGGAGGGGAGGTGGAACAGAAAGGGCAGGTGGGCTCAGGGAGGATGGGAATTGGAGGAGGGGAGGCCAGGTGTTGGGAGAGGGATGGAGGGAGACAGTGTATGGAGGGACAGCCATAAGGGAGGCAGGAGGCATTGAGGGTAAGATCTGGAGAACAAGGGCAGTGGAAACTCATTGGAGCCCAGGATGGAGAATCTGGCAGGGACTTCTAGCACTGGAAGATGAAGAACATGAACAGGCCATCTCTTGTAGCTGGCAAGGCTCCCAGTGGAGGACTGGGAAACCACCCCAACCACAAAACCTTCCACCTATAACCCATCCTCCCTACCGACCCAGTGGGACAATGGCAGGGCAGAATCCCATGCCAAATAAGAGAACCCATGCTTGATTCTACAGGGTAGGCCAGGAACTAGAGACTGGATAGTCAGGAGACAGTTTCTCATGATATCCTGTTCTACTCATAGATCAATACCTAGTCTAGTTTCCATCAGAGAGGTTTCTGCCAGCAAAACCTCTGGTAGAAACAGATACAGAAGCCCAGAGCCAAACATCATTCAGAGTTCCAGAAAACTTGTATAAGAGGGGGAGGAGGTATTTTAGGAACCAAAGGGGTCAGGGATATCAGGAAAGCAGGCCCAATGGAGTCAATGGACCAGCACTTTTGGGGTCCCTCAGAGCCTAAAGCAGGAAGACAGGGAACCTAAAGGGTCTCCTAGATAACGTTATATGGTTGTCTGCCTTGGGGTATTTGCAGAGAGTCTGCAGGCTAGAGTGTATGTAGGGGTTCTCTGATGCTTTTGCCTGCCCTTGGGACCCATTTCCTCCAGCTGGGTTGCCTGGTCCACCCTGCATGTGGGGACTGTGCCTGGAATTGTCGCATTTGTTGTGCCCTGTTTGAGCGGTGACCCTACAGAATTGCTCTCTTCTATGGAGAGAAGTGGGGGGAGTAAATGGGGGGGTTATAAACAATAGGAGGAGAGGGAGGATGGGGGGAGCTGGGCGGAATAGACAGAGGGTAGGAGGCGTGTTGATACGTATTACACAAAAGAAGGAAAGTAAATTTTAAAAAATGGAGGCAGTAGAAGTACCAGAAGCAGAAAAGTGGCAAGGATAGGAGACCAGCCATCATGAAGTGAAGGCAAGCAGGCAAAGAGAAAGCTTTTGTTTCTTGCACTTCCTAGTATCCAAGGTGCCACTAGGGTGGTTGTCACACTTTAATTAAACTGATGGAGAAAATCCTTCATATGGCTTCTCTGTTAGTTCATTCAAGATCCAGTCAATTTGACAACCAAAATTAATCATGAGAGCACAGTATGGAAGCCATATTGAAAGTAATTTGGCAAGAACATTAAATATATCTGCCAAATTCAAAAGAAGTAAAATTATCTGTTTGAAGTTTTTTTCAGATCTCATATCAAAAAAAAAAAAATCTCTGCAGATAGGGAGAGAGATCAAGAGTAAGAGAGGGATGGAGAAAGAGAAGGAACCAAGGAGAGCTGGAGATAGAGATGGAAAGGAACAGGGAGGAATGGAGAAGGGAGGCAGTGCGGGCGACAGAGAGACAGTAAAAACTACAAGTTAGTTAATCCAGCAAAGTTGAGGGGAGGAAAAACCTACACATAAAGCCAACTGACTCTGTACTCAAAAAAATTAACAAGACAAAAAGGAAATTAAGAAACCAGCCCCTTTACAGTGGCATCAAGAAGACTAAAATGCTTAAGAAAACTTAACCAAGGAAACAAAAGATATGTTGAACACAGAAAACTGTAAGACATTGATAAAAGAAATTTAAACACAATAGTAAATGGAAAAATATGCCTTGATAGGTTAAATATTGTTAAAATGTCAATATTAACAAGTCGTCTGTAAATTAAATGTAATACTTATAAAAATCCCAGCAGAATTTATTTGGACAGAAAATACAAAATCCCAAGGGTCTCCAAATAACCAAGGTAATTACATTAATTACAGTTTAGATTTTAGTCCTCCCAAATAAATAACCAGAGCCAAATCCAATACCCCAAAAAGTGTGTTTGAAAGCATTTTATAGTGTTGAGTAAGTGAACATAATGCTTTGCAGATGGAACCTAGTCCAAACTATTTGGTCCTTGGAACAAGAGAAAATCTGGACAGAGACAAGAACGAGGGATGTGAGTACATGGAGGAAATGTCACTCGAGGGCATAGCAAAGAGAAAGAAAGACTCCGCTAAACACATCAAGGCACTTTGATCTTCAACTTTTTGTCCCTGGAACCATAAGAAATGAATGGCTGGTACTTAATCCATCTAACCTATAACATTTTGTTCCAGCCGTCACGGCCCAACTAATGCAACAATCTTAAGAGTAAGAAAACTAGAGCTGGGTATGGCAGCACACATTTATATTGCCAGCATTAAGGACATAAAAACCAAAGATTACCCACAGGATTGAGGGCAACCTGTGAAATATAATGAGTTTCAATCCATCCAAGTCTCAAAATAAGTAAATGAGGGGCTGGACAAATGGCTGTTAGTAAGAGCTCTTGTAATGCAATCATGAGAACTAGAGTTTGGATCCCCAATCCATGTAACAAGCCGAACCTCTCAAACACCTCTAGTTCCAGTTCCAGAGGCCCCAACATGCTCTTCTGGCTTCTGTATACAGCCAGGAATATACTACATACATACATACACACACACACACACACACACACACACACACACACACACACACACACTCATACAGACACATGTTCATATAGACATATACAAACAAATAAACAAAATAAATCTTTAATAAATCAAGGAACCAGACTGGTTATCTCATATTTCCTAATAGTAAAACTTACCAGAAAGCCATGGGAATCTAAAGAGAGACAGCACCTTATTTCTCTACTTCATTCAAGCCATAAAAATTAATTTGAAGTGGGTTATAGCTCTATTTATGAGTGTTAACATGATTAAGCTTCTGTAAGAAATATGAGAGCTCACATTCATAACTTTATGGTTGGTAATGACTTCTTAAACAGGACACATAAAGTGCTGACTGTAAAATAAAAATTTATAACATGTGCTTCATTAAAATTAAAAACTGTTACCTAACAAAAGACAATATTAAGCTAGGCAGGGTGCTGTGCTCTTGGACTTGGCAGGTTGAAGCAAAAGGATTCTGAGTTTGAGGATGATCTAGGCTACATGTTGAGATCCTGCACCAAAAGACACACAGAGGAAAAAAACATGCTTTGAAAAATAATAACACGGAGGCTCAAAGAGGCTCAGTGATTAAAAGCACCTATTGTTCTTGTAGAGGATCTGGGCTCACAGACAACTATGTACAACGCCAGTTCCCGGGGATCTGATGCCCTGACATTTATGGGCACCAGGCACACATGTGGTGTACAGACATTCATGCAGGCCAAACATTCATACACATAAAATAAAATTAATATTTAAAAAAAACCATTAACTTTAAAAAAGAGAGACAAAATTAAGAGATTTTTTTTTAAAAGCCAGTCATGGACTGGCAAGAAATTTTAAAATAGATGGATTTGGTGGACTAAAAGACTGACAACTCAGTTATTAAAGATGATCTTGCACAAATGCCTGACTAAACAGAGTATCCAATTGATCAGTAAGGATGTGAAGAAACACACAACATGTCAACCGGCAAGGAAATACAAACAAAAGCATGAAGAGATTAATCCACCTAAACCTAATCCATCAGAACTGCTGACAGCAGTGAGGATGCAGAGAAGCAAGCCCTAGCCTACAAAACTGGTGGGCATGGCTTAGCCATAGCAATTAAATACGTGTGCAGAAGTCTGCTGCTGCTGGGGCTTCTCAGCAAGGAAAGCAAGGAGGCATTTCACAGGAATAAACTCTGCCAGATCTTAGCAAAGGGAACCACCGTCCTGGCCAGTGCCGTACTCACACTGGAACCCTGAGCATCTCAGCTCAGGTGTTTTATTGATCCAGCACTCCTCAGGTGCAGATCATAAGCAATCAAACATCTCCCACAGAAATCCAACACCTGCAAACAATACAGAACGCCAAGACCTAGGCTAGCTCCTCGCCCAACAGTACATAAAACATTTTAGGTATAACTAAAAATAAACTTCCACAACATTTCCCCTTTTCTGTATAAGCCAATCAAAAAATTGCTTTTTATCTCTACAACACAATTTTACACTACACCAGCAAAACCATTCACAAGAGAAACAAACGCCAGGGTTACTAATGCACAGGACCAAATGAAAGCAAACATCTATCAAGCTTTTCACAATGTCTTTGGAAGCAGAAAAACATTATCAATGTCCAATTATCTGGAATTCACTCACTATCTTCTGGGTTCCTCCAAAGAGCTTGGATCACTTCTCTGGCTCTGCCCTTTGCAGCACACACAGTTTGTCCTCCAGGCTCTGGCCTGCTTCATTCCACTGCTGCTGCTGTTCTTGGTGGTCATCCCATAGTAATGGCATCTTCAAAACACTGAGGTGTTCTGATGAAACTGGGCTGCACTTTCACCAATAGCTTCTCCTCAGCTCTTTTCATGGTGCCAAACCTCAACTTCACTGCATGACCCCTTCAATGTAAGCCTTCAACTGCTACTTCGGCTGCACCTTCACTAATGACCTCTCCTGATCTCTTAGAGTGCCAAGCCTCAGCTGCTCTCCAAAGACCTCCTTCATGCCTATAAAACCAGCAACTCCTGGGTGACTCTTACAGTACCAAGTTTGGCTGCCAGCACGAGATACAAACTCAGCCAATTCTGGAAGCCAGTTTCTGTGTGATGACCCTTAGGAAACACTTCCCAGATTTTAAGATAGAGTCTGGTTTGCTGGAAAAAAACAAAAAACAAAGAAAACAAAAATCTGGTCACCTGTCTGTAGGAAGGGTTCACTCATGGAGTGGAGTTCTTATCACCATAGCAGATGTGTCTTGTCAAGACAGCCTCATTGGTAACTGGGTAGGTTTGCAGAAAACGAAGAAAAATATAGCAAAATGGACTCTGCAAGGTCTAGAATTTTTCTTTTTCTTCCTTGTGTCCATGTTGGATGAGGTGGTGTGATGTCAGTGCCCCACGTTCGCACTTCACTTCTAGTTGTTAGGCTGCTGTGGCAGCTGAGCAAACACGACAAGGAGACATATTCATTGGTGCAAACTCTGCCAGGCCTCAGCAGAGGGGACCACCATCATAGTCAGTGCCAGACTCCATAACAGAACTCCACATGTCTCAGCTCAGGTGTTTTGTTGACCCAGCACTCCACAGGTACAGATCATAATCAATCAAACATCCCCACAGAAATCCAACACCTGCAAACAATACAGACTGCCAAGACCTAGGCTAGGCCCCTCATCCAAAAGTACATAAAACATTTTATACATAACTAATAAACTTCCACAACATACATGTCTCATGTTCTCAGTATATATCCAAGAGAAGAGAGTTCTTACATCCACCAACAAAGTAAGAATGTTCAATATGGAAGGACAGCAGCTCTAGTAACTCTTATAAATGAAAGCATTTAATTGAGGCTTCCTTGTAGCTTCAGAGGTTTAGTCCATTGTCAGCATGGCAGGAAGCATGACAACGTGAATACAGACTTGATGTTGGAGAAGTAATTCAGAGTTCTACATCCAGATCCACAGGCAGCTGGAAGAGAGCCACTGGCTTGGGCTTCTGAAACTCAAAGCCTACCGACAATGACATACTTTCTCCCACAAGGCCCCATATACTCTAACAAGACCATACCTCCCAATCCTTTCAAATAGTGCTACTTCTTGGTAAACAAGCATTTGAGTCTATGGACCTACTGTGGGCCATTCGTATTGAAACCACCACCACTGTGTAACATGACACATTCTTCCTGCATAGAACCGGAAATGCACTAGCCTCTTTTCCAGAAGTAAAGGTTTTCAGTGATGTTAAATCTTGATACACTTAAAGATACAAAATAACAACACTTTTACATTGTGATATAAAGTCAATGTCTAATGACAAAGGAATGAGAAGAAAACAAAGCATTTGACATAAATATGTGTCCATTTACAAACATTTAGTTCTCATTTCTGCAACTGGTCACATGGCTATTGCTATTATTTCCAACACCCTCCATTTCTGAAGGGTACTGTCATCGGTAGTTGCCTACTAGTTCACATTGATCATAATCAGAGGACACAGTAAAATGATTACAGACATGCGCTTTCCTCTGGATAAAATCTAATGTCCTTCGGCAATCAGAATCAATCACCCCAGGCTACACAGCAGCACTGTTTACTCACCAATTCAAAGGCAAGTG
This sequence comes from Cricetomys ansorgei, assembly GCA_026225945.1. Taxonomy (NCBI): domain Eukaryota; kingdom Metazoa; phylum Chordata; class Mammalia; order Rodentia; family Nesomyidae; genus Cricetomys; species Cricetomys ansorgei. The sequence goes on from JAMJFZ010001390.1 coordinate 5,733,122, forward strand.
CACACAAACACCAAGAAGAACAGTAATTTTACTAAACCGCAAACATTCCTCCCTACGGGAGGAAAACCTCTGAGTCAGCCAAACACAAGAGGACGGGGACAGAAGCAACAATTAGTGGGTCATGAGGGTAATATACTAGTAAGTGGTGCCAGACTCACTTGGAGGGCACAGCCACAAACTGAAGACTTTCTTCACTATTAAGGTGTAATGTGATTTGTCTCATTAGGTTTTAGGTTTACTGGAGACATTCACTTGCCCATCGTTCCCAAGTCTCCTTTTGGAATACGGCTTGTGTTCTTTGTCTATTCCACCACTGTATCTTGGAAGTACATCCTTATTCTGATTTCAGTTTCTCAGGTGAAAATTTGACCTATGATAAATCCCACCTAACATCTAATTTGGATAGTAATTCAGATTTAATACTATACTTTAAAACTGAGACAGAAATGAAGCCTTCTGAGGGTTAGGGGAGGGAATGAATATATTTACATTTGTGAAGGATGTGGGTTGTAGGAGAATGCTTTGGACTATTTGTGTTGCTCTCAAAATCCCTGTGTTGAAACACCAGGCTTCCCTGCGCTCAGCTTGGAAGTGCTGCATCCGTGGAATAACTAGGTCACAAGACTGGAGCCCTAACGAAGAGACTGTCAAGAAGAGACTTCAAATGATTTTCCCACAAAGTGAGAACACAGGAAGTTGGAAGGTTCTACAAACCAGGAAGAGTACTTTACTACAGAACACAACATGCTGACACTCTTCACCCTCAAGCCTGTAGAAAAACTTAAAAATTCCAGATTCTATGGTTTCTTTGCCATAGCAACCCAAGGTGACCACGAAACTGACATAAAACTAACATTTCTGATTGGGACCCATAATGAATTGATACTTAAAACCAAGATGTGTAACTGAAGACCAGGTGGGAGCAAAGCTCAGGTGTGCGAGCCAGTATTATCCTTTGGTGGACTGTATATGAATTCTCCAAATAATCTGGTTTTTTTGGTCTTGGTCTTAACAGCCAGAATCCATTTTAATCTAACCTCCATTCTAATCTCCTTCTCTGTTAAAGATGGCTACGAAGAGTCTTAGCTGAAAGACTGTAGATAGAAACGGCCTGTCATCCCAGGTTTTAAGTTCAGATGTGCTACTGCCTGTTCTCAGAGGAAGGCCCTAATGGGAGAGAGAGGCACAAAACTAATGAAGGGAGTTTCCAGGTTAATAATATATATGCCAGGTTTTTAATTCACTGGGAAATTATGATAAGGCACCATCATGCTGCATTATTACACAGTAGATGACTTAGACTAAATGCTAAAGAAGAATAACAAAAAAATCAAGAGAATTTTCATGAATTGATAAAAAAATACAATCATAGTTAATCACTGTCTTAACATTTTTACTCAGTTTTATAGAGGAATGGACATTGCTAACAAAATACGATTCAGTACTGGAGTTCAGTATGTTCTTATGCAATGTTTGTCAAGCTGGGTTGGTACTCAGAACTACTAGTTCTGAAAACAATCCAGTCTTGCAAATGCACTTTCTCATTTCAACAGTCTAAGTTCATGTGTAAAAGCAAACCTTCATTAGTACTATAGGGCAGGACAGAGAGAATACAATGATTATACTTTATTAGAAGATTTTGTTAGTTGGACTCCGTATACTGTTGAAACAACCTGCCTAGGGAGATGAAGAATCCTCTAAAATACTCTACACTTTTTAAAGATATCTTGGATCTCTGATAAAGGTCTTCAACATCTTCTCAGACCAGATGGCAGCAGCAGATAATGGATTAACCCAGATGGCAGAGGCAAATGATGGATAAAATGCACACATACACATTCTCTATCATTTATAAATAGGACATAACCAGAAGGTCAATCTGTGTCTTAATCAGCGTGAAGCAAAAGCTTACTTAGAGAATACTCAAGTAATATGTGTAATTAATGCTAAGCATGTAGCCCTATGAGAGGGGAGTGGATGGCTACCGGCTACAGAAATGATGAGAGCTACTTAATACTACACAGTCCTGTCAGTTCACAGTATCAACTTAGTCTCTTCCATCTCCAGTGACAAGAGACTTGATTAAAGGCTACTAAGTCCACTTAGCTGGGACTTGACCTGATTAGAGTGACAAGGTAATTTAAAAAGGACAGACATGCAGACACAGAAAAGATGGGATCATAGGGTGGGCTATGCTTGCTCTGCTGAAGTGTCACCAGCTGTGAAAGAACCTAGAACCTCATTAAGTTTATTATGTACCACACAAGGGGAGGGTTTGGCTTCACCCCAGGGGATGGCTTAGCCTCTCACGAGTCTGAGACATTGGAGTCTTTGACATGGTAGTGTTTATGTCAAACAATGTACATTCATTGGGGATACTTTATCTACTCTTGACACATTAACTCGAGCTTTTTTGGCTCCCACAAAAAGCTGCCTGGGCCTTCAGGTTCCATCCATGTGGGTAAACAAAGGGCGAGGTAACCTATAGAGGCTAAGACAGTGCACATTGCACATGCGTACTTGTATCAATGGATGTCCCTACATCCTAATATTCCTGTTCTCTGAGAGACTAATAGCTAATAAAAGACACACTGTAGAGTGGAGATCCTTAGAAAGATTCAAAGAACAGAATTTTTTGATTGTAGCTTCATTTTTGTCTAAGGTGAAACTGGAATAATCACAGTCAAGGTTTTAGTTCTGACAGATCATGAACAATTACAAAATTTTCTTCAGAAGTTCACTTCGTATAAAAACATACCCCTTGTGCTCATTATGACTTATCTTTCCGTGGAGACATGATTTGATCAATCCACATGAATGCATCAATGTAATGTTAATAATATCACAGAAAGAAATAAGCAGTGATGATGAAAAAAATTGAACTGCAGAAACATCAAGTAGTCACAAATACACCATCTCTCGGGTAAAAAAACTAGAAACCTCATCCCTCTGTAGCCTGGGGGTTGTTCCTAGAACACTTCCTGCACAAAACTCCAAGACGTTCAAAGCATTCATATAGGATGGCACAAGGTCAGCACACAATCTCCTCAGGGCCTCACACCACACCTCAGGGTATGCCAATAGCACATGTGCAGTAGGTACACTGTACTGTTTAGGGAATGGTAAAAGAAGGGCTTCTTTAAAACATTTCTGACTCACAGTTGGCTGAATCGACAGATGAAAACCCCTAGATAAAGAAGGCTGACTGCTTTAAAATTAAGTAAAGCCAGGAATGGAAGGGCATACCTGCAATCTCCGTACTCCGAAGACTGAGGAAGGAGGACCTTAAGTTCTTGGCCAGTCTGTGGACATACAGGACATAGGGCATGCTGTGCCCTATACTTTTTCCTTCTTACATTTTTATGTTCTCAACCAACTTTAGTCGGGACACTGTGAACTCAATTCACGAAACACCTAAGTCTACCTTAACATCATTCCTCCAGAATGAGCCCATTCGGCATCTAGATATACCTTGCCATTTACTTCTACTATTTATAAAAATATACTGGTGATTATGCTGCGTTATGCATGTAAAATAGCATCAATCTGGAAATTAGTTAACCACTTATTAATCATCTGAAAATATTAAAACACATTTACTTTAGCATTTCATTCTAGTACTCATACACAAAAGTACTCACGCAAAGACCATGTTTCTGATTCCTAATTGAAAAAATAGGTCAGTACAACACTGAGTTATGTAAATAGAGTGGTCAGCAAGATGGCTCAGTAAGAACTTGTCAACAAGTCTGATGACCCGAGTTTGATCCCCTGGACCTACATGGTGGAAAGGAAGGAACCAACTCCTGAAGTTGTCCTCCGATGTCCTCCACACTCATGCAACCACATCACAAAATAAACGAAAATATAATAAAGCATATATACTATGTATCACACTTATTACATGGCATGGTTTAAAGATTTATCGTCTGTTATAATCATTTGTATTACCCTAAACACTACCAACTATGCTCCACTATAAAACTCAGAGCAACTGAGGTAGGTGTGTAGTCTGAACAAATTATACATAGCAAGCTACCCTGGATTAATAGAACCAAAGGTGGCACTAGGTACAACGCCTTCACCATTAGGGAAAAAATCCCTCATCCTGGAGATGGCATAACTTGGCAGAAATCCCCAAATTCAAAACTTTTTGAATCTTAGCTGTCAAATCTTTTTAATGAGAAAAATGTAGTGCTGATTTCTAAGACTGAAATACCTGTTAACAGGTTACAATTCTATGAAAAATACAGAAATCTCAGCCAGCAATGAGCTATAAATCATGAATGAGAAAGGTTGGAGTAAACGGAATGCATTATTTATACCTTATACACGAGCATCAAATTTTAACTACATCAAATACAAGGGCTGCAGAAGGCCATCACTCATCACTTTTCACGTGGTAACAACCCTCCCACTTAGGCTTGAGCATTTCAGCACGAGTACAGTGTCCGGACTGTCACTCAAAACTGAAATCTTTTCCAGTACTTGCAAGAATGGAGGTAAGAGGAGCAGGTGTCCAGAGTCATCCTTTGCCACGTGTGGAACTCAAGGTAAGCCTGGACTTCATGACACCATGGCTCAAGAAATTTCTTTTTTTTTTTTTCAAAAAAGTAGAAGCTTCATTTTCTCCAATTGTATGACTTCTTTTATAACACCCCACCCCTTTTGTCTTGTTACTTAAAAGTTATTTAAATTATAACACTTACTGAATAGAGCAGTTTCAGGAAGTGAATTTCCTCCTGTTTTTTATTGAGAGGTAGGGAACAACAGTGAAGTTAGTTCTCTTGAGCAGAGCTGAATAGCAGCAGCACAGAAAAACAGGTTGAATACTAAAATAGCTCACTGAGGAAATATTAGAAAAACAGACTAGTAAAGAAAAGAAGCATTCCCTTTGCTCTTTGGCTACTTTCCTTATTTTCCACCACTTGGCTGAAAAGCAGTCAGGGTGTACAAACAGCAATCTAGTGGCCGCTTGCCTTATTTCTTCACCATAAAGACTGTCTCAAAAAGCTCACAATCACAATCACATGCAACAAAGCTAAAAGAGAGGTATCGGTTTTATTACTGAAAACCACAATCAATCACTTGTTTCTCTGGCAGCACCCCAACAAATGTGAAGGCTAGCGTGGCACTGAGTGGTTGGTCTGAAATGTGGCTGATGATGCCCACAGTAAGCAAGCCATTTGCTATGAGTCTGACTTTAAGGTAAGCTGTTTGCCATTTAGCATTTCTTGAACATATGCTACTGAGTCTAATTTGAATCAAATTTATAAGCTGTATGACTCCTCACCCTCCTACCCCCGCCCCAGGAGAGGGACCTGGTAAGACTGGAGACCTGTATGGGGCTGTACTAGAGCTAAGAGTGGGTCGAAGTGTGCTTGGAACCCTAGAATTCTCACCCTGAGAGCGGAAGGTGTTTGGCTGTTCTCCTTTTGCTTAGCCCAGTAAAACCCTGCTAAATTCTAAACGCTACTGCTACCTGCTTCAGAGCAGGTCTTTGGCAAAGGAATGTGGCCTGGTTGGTATTTATCTGAAAACTGTAGCTAGAAGCCCAGGGCTGAGGCCATTTTCCTCTTTTCTGTGTAGAACCTCACTTATGCAGAAGGTGCTTTTACAGGACCCTTAGACAATAAGCCCCCAAAATGCAAATGGGGGTACTCCAGTCTTAACCAATAGACCCTGTCCCTGAGTACCAAGGACCCTCCCCTGCCTTTTTTCCTATAAATGTAAACTCCCTTGCTTCAATAAACTGAGATGTTCCGCTGATAAGTCTCCTGAGAATTGTATTTCCCAAGGCTCTCAGCCTCGTACCAAAGACATGCCCAGACCCAGACCTCTTCTTCTCCTAGAGCTGTGCTGCTGGCCATGGCTTAGCTACCACCCAGGGAGGAGAGTGAATGAAGAAATCCACCTACCTGAATGATTAAGGAACACAGAGCCTTGACAACTAATGATGACTTCTGTATCAGAACTGTTTCCCATAGGATGAAAATATAAAGGCCAGTACTTCAGCATGAAGCCAAGAACGCTTTCAGTTAAGCACAAAGCATGAGCCGACATAGGAACAATCTAGGAGACTCCAGAGAGAATGTGAGCTCTTATGTGTATTCAAGGAATAGGCACATCACAAAAACAACCACTAAGAAAGTTAAATTCAAGACATGATTGATTCGGTTGGTAGAATACTTGCCCAACATGTACAATGCCCCAAGTTTTGATCCTCAGCACTACATAAACTGGACCACCTGGTATATACTAGTCATTTTGGCAATCGGAAGATAGAAGAAGAATAGGAGTTCAAGGTCATCCTCAGCTATATAGTAAGTCGGGGTCACATAAGGCTCTGTGGGAAAAAGTTAGAAAGAAAAGAAGGAGAAAGAAGGGTAGGAAGGGAAAATGAAAAAAAAAAGTGTAATTCCAATGTAAGTCATTGAGAAGCCACATGGAAAGTAACATCAACAGAATGAACATGATATGGCAAAATTATTCAACTTACAAAAACTTCTATGCTGTTTCCATCTTTAAAAACTATCCTGTGCGAGCTTTTAACCCATTTTAACATTTAAAATTGTACTTATACAACATCAATTCGGAAATCACTTTGACATGTCATAACCAGTACAGTTAAGCCAACAGTACATCTGATAATTTATTTATGCCTGATTAACCTTGAAAAACACCACTATACAAACTGTATTAAAAAAAGAGCTAAAAATGTTCTTAAAATGCATTACCTATATTTATTTATGTTTTATTATTCATGAGTGTGGGGGCGCACAGGGAGGCCAGAGGATTATTTATGAGAGTTGTTTTCCTCCTTCCCCCATGCATGTGCTAGATTTGCAACTCAAACCACTTGACTTGGAGGCAAGCACCTTGAACCCACAGAGCCAGCTCACCAGCTCCTCAAATGCTTTTTACAATACAAAAATAAAACAGCAGCACACTGACAAACTATTTATTTTATTAAATATAAGTCTGAAATGTTAAGTAGATATAACAGATTCTAAGAAATTATATTTTCAACTTCCAAAATATCTTGCTGGTGTTTTGCCAAGTAAAACAATTTTTTAAGGATTTTTTTTTTTTTAATTCTTGGGGGTGGGGTTACGCAAAACAATTTAGGAATATAAAATAAGTAAATTCCCAAACTCACAAGCATATATTCAGAACCGTTCTGAATTCCTAAAGTAGCTGTAAACAGTTTGCTTCTAAGAGTTCATAGCTTAAGGGAATGTGAGTATCACAGTATGTATCAACTTCTGTCCCAGAAGCCCCTGCAGTGCTACACAGTTGTTTCGTGTTTCCATAATCCAGTCCTAACGTTACCAGTAACATCAGCAGCTAGCAAGGGTCCTTCCTGCCCATTGCTTTTAACTGGTCCATTCTGAACAGCTAAGTTCAGGCCGTAAGATTTCTGCTGACTTTCAAGGTCAGCTGCAGTTGGCTTCCTTGGTGCATCTTTCTTACTACTAGTTGAATTAGGCTTTTCAACGTTTTGGCTACTTTTGGGAAGCGTGCTACAAGCATCACTGCTGTCCTGTTGAGGTGGGTTGTACTGTCTCTCTCTGTAGGCTAAATAGGCTCTCCGACTCCTTGAGTGTCCTTCACTGTTGCCTGGCCGGCCTTTAGGTAAGCCATTCTGCACACTTCCTTCCACACTGGTCGGGACATCATAGGCATACTCTCTTAGGACTGTGAGTCTGCTGGCCCGGTGTCCTTTACTTCGATTTTTATGATGGCGGCTCGGGTGCATGTTTGTTCGAAACTGCACATCTAAAGGAGCCACGTGCATTTTAATATCATTGTCCATCGAGTGTTCCGTCAGACTGTTATCAAGCTGAGGTGTGGCATTCACGGGTAAGGCACTGCTGTGGTACTGTGCAGCAGCGGCTTGCAAGTTTGTGAGCTTGCAGCCCTGGGAAGAGTTTTTAAAGCTTGATGCACTTTTGTTTGTGCATGAAGACTCTGCACTGCTATTGGTGCACTTCGGTGCCTCTCCATTGGTCCCACTGGAGTTGGGGGGCTGGACGTTGACTTGCACTGAGTATGAGCTCCGACCCGGGCAGCACGCCATGATCCATGCGAGTCTCACGTCCTCCCTATTAATGCAATGGTGCACCATGATGAAGGCACTGAAGCTTAAACAAGTGGCTCCAAAGAAGAAGCTAAAGACCAAGTCCAAAGGGTAATACAGAGAAACAGCCATGGCCCCAAAAATCCACAAGGCAACATACAAAAGCAAAGTAAGGCTGGCCCCTGAGAGCTGAGACAGGAAACTGTGCTCATTTTCCAACGTGGATGTAGAGATGAGAGACAAAGACATGGAGTCCTGATGATTTATTTCACCGTTTTCATTGGCTGCCAATCTTTGTTGCTCTTCTGTGGGCTCCTTGAGCTCATATTTGCGCTCTGGGTGTCTCTTCAACTGAATAAATATGCTTAGAAAGTACATACAGTTTACAAAAGTGATGAAGCTGGCAGGTCCATAGAAGGCTCCCAGTGAAGGCTCCCAGGCCATCCAGCAACTAGGAGAGAACGGGGGAGCCAGCTTAGACACTGTATGTCAACACACCACTTAGGGGACTGCCATCGACTGTGGTGCCCACATGTATAGAACATACGGTACTCACTAGGGGGCACTGGGCCGGCTGCCGTAGTTCTTGATGTTTGCTGCCGCAGTGATTCCACACACTATGATGGGGATTCCACCACCAATCAGGTAGAACCTAGGAGGGACAGTGGCTTATTATCTCATCTACCGAAGGCGTACTTACCACTGAGCACTTTGCAGGTCATTCTTGGAAGATTCATTACTCTCATTCTAACAGCACACTGAGGTTTTGCTTTCAGAGACTGCTCTTGTTAAGCGACAGATACGTTCTGGGGCTTTTTGCTGTTGTTCTGCTTTGCCTTTTTGTTTGTTTCTTTTTCCAAAAAAAAAAAAAAAAAAAAAGGGGGCCCCTAAGCTGAGAAAAGCTGGTGAGCTGCTGCCACCCTGTGGCCAGGAGGAAGAACACTCGGGTCAGACCCTCAAACCCTTCAAAGACAATATAAAATCAGCCACTAACCCCACTGAGGCTGTTTCACACTTAGTATGTATTCCTTGGCTTCCGCCCTCTGAGGGACAACCCCAACGGCTTAGCAACATTTCTTACTGTCAGGAATCCCAGTTTATACTTCAGACCAGTGTCCTAAAATGACAGTCAGGCCACTGCTGGAGTTAAAGAGCTCCAGAAGCTATACACACTGGAGTACGGCTATCTGATGCGCAGCTCTCTGCTCTGCACTGCAGCACTCCATCCCGGGAGGCAGGCATCAGATGGATGAAACTCTCAAGAGAGTTGCAAAACTCCTGAACCTTACGAAACTTACACAACTTAGGAGGTCCTTCCCTGAGGCACTATAAGCAGTAAGTAATTTCTAAAGGAGAGGAGACTCTCCAGTGAGCTAGTTGTCTGTCAGGAGCACAGGGAACTTCTCATACAGTTTTCCTGTGCTGGCGTGGGTCTAGTTAATGACACTGCTGTTGAGTCACCCAGGCTGCTTTAAGTAAATCTAACAAATACAATAGTTCCCTAAGATGGACTTGAACGGACTGAAACAAATTTATTTGGTCTCCCACTAACCTCTGTCTGGTGTGAATAAAAATAGACTTCCCAGGTAAGTGAACCTCAAAGGCCCCTCAGCCAACTTTCTCCATGAATCTCTGCTTCTCCAGGCCCCACACCCCTGGCTCAGTAACCTGCACTTGTCAGTTTCCTCTTCTTTTCCTTACTTAGAGGACACCTCTACCATTACCCTAACCCCAAAGCCAGGCTCATACTAGCGGCTCAGAACATGTGCCCCTACCATGAATGTCTCATGTTTGTACCTGCAATTCTGCATTTTCAGGAGGCCTACACAACAGCTACTCCACAGCCTCAGCCAGTTCTGCAAACTCAAGGGCAGGGACTGCTTTTAGCCAGGTGCACACTAGGCCTTCTGTGAACCTACTCATCATCGATAATTTTCACTCATCTAGCACAATCAATCCATTGATAATTCTTATTATTGTAACGTGCAGGAAGGATATATAACCCTAAGCTCAGTTTGTCTTTTGTAGAGAGAACAAACTAATTCTTGAGATTAAGATCAATGACATGTGACCTCAAAAACATTTTAAAAGCTACCATTTCATAGAGCTGAAAAGAGAGCTAATATCGCTTCCGAGCTCTTCGTGTAAGCCATTTACCCCTCCTGAGCTCGAAGTGCAAAGTAAGGGTGCAGATTCTGATGACACACAAACTTACAACTGTGCTTCACTCAAGCAAGCACAGTATTTAATGAACACTGTGATACAACAAAGGTTCAAGATACCTGAGCATTGGCCGTGGTGGAGCTGGTGGCTCATCAGGATCCTGGCATCTCTTCGCTTTCTTAGTGACTTGTTTATAGATATTTCTAGCAGTGACTCCGACCCACAATACTGTGGCAAGGGTAGAATAATGAAGAATGATCCCAACCTGTAAGGAAGATTGGGCAATGATGAAAATTAAAAGAAATATTTCCAAGTGTCTTAAGAGTTTCTATTGTTTCAATGAACACCATGACCAAAAAGTCAAGTTGGGGAGGAAAGGATTTATTTGGCATAGACTTCCATGTCATTTTTCATCATAGAAGGAAGTTGGGACAGAAACTCAAACAGGGTAGGAACCTGGAGGTAGGAATTGATACTTGCTCATCCTGCTTTCTTATAAAACCCAGGACCACCAGCCCAAGGATGACACCACCCACAATGGGCTGGGCCCACCCCATCAATCACTAATTAAGAAAATGCCCTACAGTCAGATCTTATGAAGGCATTTTCTCAACTGAAGTTCCCTCCTTCCAGATGACTCAAGCTTGTCAAGGTGACATAAAACTAGCCAGCATACCAAGTCTGATTAAAAAGTAGTACAATGGTGTATTGTGACTGACTCCTTTACATGCTCATGAAGAAATTAGCATTCTTAACAGAAGAGTATGTTGCTCTGATTCAGAGAATAGCTAGCTGGATCTCAGCGGCTCACAGATTGATCACCATGTGCTCAAGATGACCATCAATACACAGCTAGCTCCAAAACAACACGAAACAAAAGGTATCTGCTTCACAAATGCAATTTATCATTTAGTTTACTTTCTAACTGCCAATGAAAGGAGGAACAGAGAAGGCAAAGGTAACTGGAACACAAAGCACATAGTTAAGTTCTTGAGAAAGACAACTGGGCTCTGGTTGAAAGCTGCCATATACCGGGAGTGACATAGAGAGATTGATGTACATAGAGAGAATGACATAGAGAGAATAAGCAGGTAAACTCAAGAACAAGACTTTGCCTACTTTTACGACTGTATCCTTTCCCTACATGACTGATTTCAGCAAAGTCACACCCATCTCCAGCACCAGCTTCCATGCTGGGGAACTAAGGGTGCTGTGAAAATACTGTGAGGTTAAACAAGCTATTCACACCAAACACTTAACTATGGCATGCTGCTTACTAAAAATACTTATTGTGGTTGTTAACAGGAGTGTCATGTTGAAGAAATAATATGAACTCCAAACTTAAGTTTCTTCATTTTATCAGTGGGGATTTTACCAACAGTCAGCACCAGTGTTCTGTCTCACAAAACCAAGTGTACACTAGGCACCTGACAGTGAACTGCCAAGTGCAGTATGTGGCAAAGATTGAACTCATTTGCTAGTGATGACAGGAAGCATGCTGATACATGTCCTGTCACAGCAGCTCTGGGTAGAACGAATTGGGGGACATTTAGGGGTGATCTGGAAATCTAGTGCAGTGTAAACTTCCTGTAATCTACACTGGTGACCCTACCAAAGACCCCTAATAATGGGGGACAGGACATCTCCTATATCAGGCAAGGCTTCCAGTGGTGGGGCTGGGACACCAACTCAGCCAAAAAAACTTATAACTTATATATAACCTAACCTGCCTGCAGGGCCCACTGGGGCAATGGAAGGGCAGAACCCCACGCCAAAGAAGGGAGTCCGAAGTTGGCCAGGAACTGGAGTCTATATAATCTGGAGACAATTCCTAATCATATTCAGCTATGCTCATAGGTCAGTGTCTAACCAAACCGTCACCAGAGAGGTTACTGCTGGCAGCTGAGGGGAGCAGATTCAGAGGTCCAGGGCCAAACATCAGGTAGAGCTTGGGGATCCATGATGAAGTGCAGGAGGAGGAATTATGATCCACGAGTTGTCAAGGACACCAGAAGAACAAGCCCTTACAGAGACACCTGACCAACTCTTGGGGGCACACAGACACTAAAGCGCTGACAAGGAGCCTGTAGGGTCCCCTACATGTATCTTACTGTTGTCTGGCTTGGTGTTCTCATAGAACTCCTAAAAGCTGGAGTGTGTGTATGTGTAGGGGGATCTCTAATCCCTTTACCCTTTTCCTCCTCCTGCTGGGCTCTCTGGTCCAGCCTTGAAGTAGGGGCTTGAGCCAAGCCTGTTCCTTCTTGATTGACCTGTTTCAGTGATAACCCTTGGAGGTCACCTCTATTCTGAAGGGAAGTGGGGAAGGAGAATCTGGGGGAGAGGGGAGATGTGGGTAGCTGGAAGGAGTAAAGGAGGGGAGGATGGGGTCGGTATATATTATACAAGAAGAAAAAAATAAATTTAATAAGAAAAAAGAAAGAAAATAAGACTATAAATTACCAGAGTTATCAAGAACACAATCTAGAACCTTGTTCTCTTGTATGGAGTAGGGAAAGTCAGACTAAGATTCCATCTGTGTCCTAGAGTGGCCTATAACTCACTATGTAACCAAATTGGCCTTGAACTTGCAGCAATCCTCTTGCTTCAACTTCTAAAGTGCTAGATTTATAAGTGTACCATATCATGGCCAGCTTTCTTAAATAATGTCTTGTATCTTTTCCAGTAGTTGTTGTTGTTCCTGTTTCTTTCCTTATTTTGGAGATGGAATGTCAAGCATCTCAGGCTAGCCTCAATTTTGCTAGTGGAGAATGACTCTGAACTCATTTTTCAACCCTCCTCTTCCTCCTGGGTGCTGAGGTACAGGGTGCTCCAGCACACTTGGTTCTATGCAGTGTTGAGGACCAAATCCTTGATCAGTACATTTTCCTCACACAATTATTACTGGCAAAGTACCAGAAGTGAAAAGCATCAAAAGAAATCTTCTCACTGAAGGGCTAGCTCTCCAGCTTTCAGAAAACTCACTGCCACAGTCACAGCTGGGTCATTAACAAAGGAACAAGAGTCAATCTGTAGCTACAGCCCAAATGGTATAAAAGCCCAAGTGGCTCTTCATTTGCAAAGACAAAACCAGAACAGTCACTGCCCAGAACAAAGCTTGCAGACTCTGGACAGGCACCAGGTCAGTGGTTCCCACTCTGAACTCGAAGATTCCGAAGTCATTTTCCCCTAAGGACAACTTATTCCCATCAGTTTTTCTGGTTTGTTAGGAAAGAAAGTTCATAGACAAAAATTGTACCACCTGAAGTCATACTCAATATCTCAAGTAAAAATAGCATAAGTAAATTTGTTGCATAGAACCCAATATATTCAAGAAGAAACACTGAGTTTTTATTCAGAATGACAGGTTCTATTGCTGGAGAAGTAGAACTGGTGAACACAGTAAGTTACAAATATTTCAAAACAAAAGGGTAGGCACTTTTCTATGGTATTTCTAAAATTTCCAGAGGTGTATTTGTTTTTCAGAATACTTTCCATTAAACTGATCATGAAAATAGAGACTTTCACAGAGCCATGTGAACAAATCATCAATCTATAGGAACCAGGAAAACAGAACTTAGATCCAGGAGATACGCTCCCTGGGAGTGTGGTACTTTCTATCCAACAGCTGAGCAGTACATGAAATACAATCTGGTGGTCATGCTTCCAAATAAATCACAGCCTGTAAATTTTCTAAATAGTTTAGAAATAAGTAATCCACAGGGCATGTGAAGGACTTGTTAAATGCAATATATCATTCCATAAGAAAGGTGCCTTGGACCAGAGAGAAGCACTCTGTCGTGCAAGTTTGAGGACCAGAGTTCAGATCTCTAGAACCCAAGGGAAGTCTGGCAGGCATCACAGCCACCTGTAACCTGAGCAGTCAGGAGACAGGGAATCCCTAGAACAAGTCAGCTAGATTGAGCAGCCATGTCAGTGAGCTTCAGGCTCTGAGAAAGACCCTTTCAATAAATAAAGAGGAAGTGATCGAGGCCAATGTTAACACAGAAGGGAAACACACGGGATAAATGTACACACGTACACACACACCACACACACACACACACATGCACACAAATACAAGAAGAGGAAGAAAAGAACAATTATACCCACTCTTTGTAATAGGCATAAAAGAATGAGCGTCAGCACTGCAAGATGGCTCAAGGGATAAAAGGATGTATGGGTTTGCAGAGGAACCAGGTTGTGTTCCAAGTACCCATGTTGGCTCTCATCTCCAGTTCGAGGGGATCCAATGACTCTGGCCTCTGTAGGCAACTGCATTCACATATACATACCCCCACACAGGCACACATGCAAACACATTATTTAAAATGAAATTAAATCTTACATAAAAAGGAATATGTCCCACTTACTTCTATGTTACCTACATAGTAACATAGTAAGTAACTTACATATGAACTCTGATGTACTGAAGCTTTTTTAAAAACCTAAGTCACTATAATATGCATAACAATTGTACCGAAAACAAAACAAAAAACTGTATGATACATATAATCATAAGTGAACAAAGATGGTAAGAAGCAGCTTCCAGTAGTGGATTAATAGTCACATGCCCACAAATACACTTCTATAAGTTATCTGACTTAACACTCCTGGCATCACCGTGAGGTCAACATTACTAACTTAGAGCTGCAGAAGAGAGGTCCCATGTCAAGCAACAGGCTTGTCACACTCAAGTATGATGGTCTACAAGGCCCTAGACCCTGGCAGAGCACAGTAATGGGGGTGGAGGGATCAGATCAAACTGATCAGCATTTCAATCGTGTCTCTGCTGTGTAACACCACATTTGGGGCACTTAAATTCTACATGATTCAGTTTACACTATTACATCTATAATAAACAAAAGTACCTCCTGGGGTTAATAGGAAAGTTAAGGACGGAGTTGCAAGTAGACAGCTCTTTCTGCTTCCTGATTAGATTTCCCCTACTGGCTCTCCCATGCCAGCACAGCAGTTCTCTAGATAATAGGTATAAAAGGACACAGGAGAAGGGCAGCTGCCACTTTATTTGTAGATCAAATCATGGAACAGTAGAAGAATAAGGGGATTCAACAAGGCCCATCCAAATCCCTTTTTGTATAGCTAAGAAAACCAAGGGCAGGAAATGAACAATCAGGTAGTTATTCAATGGTCCCCAGTGAACTGGAACAAGAGACCCTCATTCCTGGGCCAGGCCTCTTCTACCTGTTGACTCTGCCTCTTTGCTTCCTCCTGCTCCTTCTCCAAAACAGTGAAAGGTAGCCATAAACGGGAATTGACTTAGGAAGCTGGCAGTTGGGACCTCTAACACTGTCAACCAATTACTGAGGGACAGGATGTTTGAGTGTTATCATCCTATTGGTAAAGTGTGTGACCTCCTGAAAGAGGTTAAGACAGAGAGAGCTACATAAATTATGTACCTAAATGAACACATCAGGGCTCAGTGGGTGAATGGTTGGTCTGCTTTGAGACTGACAGGTCCAAAAGAAAATGGCTACCTGTAGTGCCTGTTAACATACTAAAATACATGCTGGCCTGCTGGCTTTTTCAGTATCACAACTACCTGTGGTTCATCTCACCCGACCACCCCTTGCATACTCTAAACCTCTCCAGCTTCCCATCCCTATGTAACCCTGCCATTTTGGCCATGAGCTCTCTCGGCTTTCTCTTTAGTCTTCCTCTCTTGCCCCCTCTTTTAGTCTCCTTTGCCAGTACTCTCTTCGTCCTCCTCTCTCACCCTCCCCTTCTCTCTCCTCTCAGGGCCAAGTCCAATCTACTGGCCACATTCAGTTCTCTTCCTGCTCTGATTCTTCCAGAAGCCTCTGGAGCAGTCATGTTCTCAGTTTATATATCTGGTGCCAAAACCCCCAGTTTATACAGAGACAGGGTCTCACTGTGCTGACCTGGAACTCACAATGTAGACCAGGCTGGCCTTGAACTAATAGAGATCCACCATCCTCTACCTCCCAAGTGCTTTGATTATAGGCATACCTAGTAGGGCTCAGTTTTAGAGATGGAAGAACATAAGAATCATTATAATTTAGCCAGTCTAACTCATATTTTACAGGAGAAATATGGAAGTCCCAACTCCATTGAGTGACTAGTAGAACAAGTGAATGCAGCAGGCATAGAATGACTACCTACCCACCAGGTCCTCGAATCCTCACCCAGGTTTTTGCACTCTATAGGCCCCTCCCAGCCCAACCAACTGAATCCTGTGACAATGCGAGAGCAAACCGAGGAGTCTTGAGTCATGAACACAGCAACAGTGCTGCTCTGTCTGCTACATACTCAAAGTCTTTGTAAACCTTTAACTGGAATAGTTGCCCTGAGGTCCTTGGACGTCCACATGCAATCCTTCCCCTTTCCATTGTAGAAACACTATTTGGTCATCTTTTCAATGGTCTCTTCCTATTCTTTTCCTCACTGGATAAATTTACATGTCTGCTTCAGGAAATCAAAGAAATTGAGAACAGTATTGCCAATGTGTGCTTTGGGTTCTACTACAGGAACTGCCAAGGCCCAGGGCTTGACTGCTAATGTCTATCAGCAAACACAGGCTTCTTTTTGTCAGTACCTGTAGCGCACTATGGCTCAGCTACTGTGTTGGTTCCTTGATAAATGTGGATAAACCAAACCAACACCATTCTCACCTAGTTAAGAATCTACAAGCAGCTTAGATTCCAGAGACAAGGAAGAGTAATTAGGCACTGTGGAATTATAGTAAGGCCATGACAGTGGGAATGAGGGATAGTTATCTCTAAAACTATTATTGACAATACCATCAATGGACGCCAGAAGCAGCGATGTGCATAGGAAGGAACCAAGAACGAAGAAGCCATCCTCTATGTATTGTGCTGATCTAAGACATTATCTGAGAGTATACTTTCAAAGGCAGAGAAATGCCTGACACAAACACATCACACAGCTAAGATGTGACAGTGTCAATAATATGGGCAGTAGTACTAGATAACACTTACTGAGAAGTTCGTACAAACCTGCTACTATGGAAACTCAGTCACTTCATCATCTCAGTGATTCTTACAAAAACACAAATATTTTAAATTAGCTCTCAAGAATACAGTGATGGATTTATTACAAACAGGCCATAACACCACATGACTGGGACAAGCATGGCCTGTGTCTGTATTAGTAAATTATTGTTCATCATGTAATAATCACCCAAAAATCCACCAGCAAGATAAAATTTGGAAACAACCTATATCTAACCATGTAACTCTGATTCAAGTCACCCCTATTCTTACTCTTCAGTTTCCTTGCTACTACATAACTTTGTTGAAAGTAGGTTACGTTAGTCATTTTCATCTTAATAAAAAGAGGTATCGTGTGAATACAGTTTCTCAATGTCTTTTTACCAAAGCCTCACTGGTCGTGTTCTTCAATATTCACTGCATGCCTGTTTCTCATTGTCTGTGATGGCACTCATTCAGTCGATTTCAGGTTTCTGCTACTGCATATAACTACATGAATATTCATACCCATGTGCATATTCATAACCACAAGAACAAGGCCATTAAACCAAGAGTGAGACTGCAGGCTCCATGGTTTCCAAGCCTTTTACTTTAGAAGGTGAAGTCTCACAGAAGACGCTCCCTCAAACCCCCAACAACAGAGTACACAGGGTCCCAGGATCCACATGTTCATCAGCTGCACTTGAGGATTAGATGTAAGCTGTCTCTATGTGAGGGGTGCAGTAAAGAAACCACTGAAATGATGTCTCCATGATTGGGGGGAGGTTTTTATTGTGAATAATAGGGAAGGAAGTATCAAGAAGCATGTGGAAGAGTTCAGAGCAGTGGGAAAAAGAAGCAGACTGGACATGGCCAGGGCTATTTGCAAGAGAAGGAAGAATAACAGGGGAGGAAAAAATCCTTGCCATTATAAGGGGGAGACGGGGTTGAAATAGCCTGGGAAAGGTGAGCAGGGCTAAAAGGCTAGCATGGAGGTTTTGAAATATATGTGGGGGCTTTGAAATATATAATGGGTACTTGTAGATGGGGCTAAGGGAGCCTGGAGGCCAACATGGGCTTGGATATGCCACCACAGGTCTATGTCATTGAAATGTCATATGTCCTTTCTACCAAAGGCAAGGAAAATGACTCCTTTTGACAGGTGGGAATCTGTTTCACAAGCTGGGGAACACTGGCTTTTATCTAACCACCAGAAATCCTTCTGGTCTAGCTTCAGCACATTTTTGGACATACGTACTTCCTGAGACCTAACCCAGTCATCTCCAATGCCATGCCTGAACAGTCATAACTGTCATGCTCCTGCCGTGAGGTTCGTGGCCTCTGCTACCCTCTGGAACAGTGCCCCATATGAAATGCTTTCTATTGTAAGTTGCCTTGGTCATGCTGTCCTCTTGTCTTCATTGTCTTCATCTTCTCCTTCTCCCCTCCTCCCCACTCCTTCTGCTTCTTCCCTCCCCCTCCTTCTCCTTCTCCTTCTCCTTTTCCTTCTCTCTCTCTCTCTCTCTCTCTCTCTCTCTCTCTCTCTCTTTTGGGGTGGGTGGAAGGGGGCTGGCCTTAAACTCACAACGGCCTGCCTCTGCCTCTAAGCTGAAGGTGTGAGCTGCTGTGCCTGACTCCTCATGGTATCTTATCAGTGATAACAAAGTAACTAAGACATCATATCTGCATACTGGCAGGAAACTGGTTACATTAAAGTCATGCTTAGTCTTTTTTTTCATTCTAAATTTTCATGTCATTTGTAGCAATATATGTGTGAATTATTTTTGTTTTTTAAATACATAATTATATCACCCAACTACTCAATTATCACTTCAATTTGCAGGTGAGAGTTGAGATATACACACTGACTACTGGAATTTCAAACATATTTGTACTGTATGTTTACTGTGGCTTCACAGAAGCCAAGGGAAGAAATGATTCCTGTATATAATGAATACAGAAGACACTAAAATGGAATATTATTCTATCATAATGCAAAAGGAAATTATGTCATATTCAATGACACAGATAAACTTCAAGGACATTCATTATACAACAGTAAAATGTCACATAACTCCAGTAGTCAAAGTCAGAGAAGTGAGAGACAGAGAGGAAACTAGGGGGACAAGGACATGGGTCAGCTGTGTGGTGGGTATGGAGTGGACAAAGTTACATGAAACAGTTAGTTCTGAGATGGGACGCATGTGCTCACTGCAGGACAGCAGACCTGTGTACTATGCACTGGAGGCAGAGGAGCCCATGTACTGTCTTATGTCACAATTTCAAACTGGTTCAAGAAATGCCCCCGCCAATAAGCCCAGCGAGGGGTAGAACCGAGATGCACATCCAGGCAGTCTGACTCTCTGTCATTGTATTACACTTCTGACTCATAGGTAAGCAGCACACAAATAAGGAAATAAATCTATGTATCTCCCAATCTATGTGGAAGAGACTGAGTAACAATGTCATACCTGAAGGGCAAAGGTAGTGAGATAAGAACAAGGGTTAAATATTTAGTCCTTTACACTTAATATGTTTACCAAACCTAATGGGTTTCTTAGTTTTGCCCACTTCTTCTATTCATCAGTGGATTAAGTCTTTCTAAAATATAGTGGCAGAAAAATGCCATTTCCCTTTCATTCAAAGTTGCGACTTTATAAACATTTAACCATGAAGCACTATAAAGGGTTTGACAGATCGCAGGCAATGGCCAAGGACGAGACAAGCTTTTAGAGCTAGCCGTTAGGCTGGGAGTAAGTATCTAAAACTTTAAGAACGCTGCTACATTGCTTTAGCGAGCAGGTATTAGGCTGGGCTGCAGGCAAATGGAAGACTCCAGAGAAACTGGTTTCTGTTTTATAGTTAATGAAACACAAGGTTATTTTCCAGTATCATAATATTTTTCCACCCTTAAACCTTTCAAGTTTGACTTACTGCTTGACAGACGCTGGCATTTCTGGTCTGGGTTATTCCTCCCACAAAGACCACGCAGGTCAGGAAAATATGAAAGCACAAGTTCACGAGCATGTGCCAGCTCTTGAGACTAATCCGAATCAAGCTGTTGGGAAAAAGAGGAACATGAACATTTAGTCTGGAATACTGGCAGCAGAGCTCTGACAAAGCACCTACAGGTTAAGTCCAGCTGCAGGAAAAGGCACATTTAAATGCTTTAAATTTAAAAATCTTATTAATCAAACAGATACTATAAATACACACACACACAAATAATTTGAGGAACCATTTAACTTAACATTGTTTTTTAACATTCATCTTTAACACCTACTAAAGCTATATAAATTCTCCATCATCAGAAAAACATGAGGAATAGTCACTAATAATGTCTTAAGAAGAATGTATTACATGCTTGAGCACATGAAGGTGTCTGCAGTGTGCCAATGGGCTTAGGCCCTGACCAAGGGCATAGCACACACGACCTAACACCCAATGAATTTCCTCCTGGCCTTTTGCAAGGAAATGTTGAAGTCCCTCTTTCTTTTTTTTAAATACATCAAAATCACCTTTTGTTTCTGAAGCAAATGTCAAGAAATGCCATACATGTCCGACTTAAATAGGAAAATACGTTCTAGCAGAATCTTTTGTAAAGTCACTTTCCTGCTTAGTGAATCCTTTTAAAAGTTCATTACTTCCAATCAGAAAATAAAAGTTTCCCTAGCTGTGTCTCCAATTAATAGAAGCCAACACCTCTGCTTAAATGTCACTAACTTTCTTAAAAGCCCCATCTTTAAAGATAGTACAACAGCAAAAAAGCTGTAAATACAAGTGCAGATTGGTCTACTATTTGCAGGGACCCCTAAGATGACAAAACCCCAGTCTTCTTCAGGCCTTCTTGCTCCTGTGTCTACCACTCCAGACTCCATTACACACTGCCGTATTCTCTTCCAGTACAACCCCAGCAACTGGAAAGGGAAAGATGCCTTCAACAGAGTAAAGAAGGAATGGTAAAATTCCTCAGGGCTGAGGTTGGCTCTAGAGTCTCCGGTGGTAGCTCTTCACATCCCAGATGGCATGGAATGGAGACCGGTGTGCTGTCTACGGTAAGCAGCCTTATTTTGTAAGGGTATCACCGGTGTCACACTGAGTTTGTCACAACTAAATGTGAAGGAAAGTCCTGCAATCCACATCCACATGCAAAGATCCATAATGGTCAGGGGCACTCTCTTACCTGTGGTGGTACATGTAACTGATGATAACAGCCAAAAGACATAAGAGGAGAATGATGGCGGTGGTATAAACCACGGGATGCAGGAGTCTGGCTGCTGGTGTATAAAGCTCTGACCCTGCCAGATCCTGAGGGGACAAAAATTGTTCACAGATTGTTACAGACGTTTAGATTCTGGAAGGTTCTTAAATGCCTGAAACATGCTGCTGACCAAAAATTCTCCCCTGCCATCTCTATGTTCTATTCAAGGACTAATGTCCCTTGCTACTTGTCTTCCTACCTTATGCTATGCTAGCTTTGTATACTTTCTAAAAGAAAGAGTTTATTTTGGCTCACAAGTTCACAGGGATAGTGCATCACAGCCTGGACACACGGGAAATAGAGAAAGACAGTAGGAAGCGAGGCAAAGCTACAAACGCTAATGCCTACTCCAGTGATGAACTTCCTCTATTAAGGCTCTACCTCCTAAAGGTTCCATAACCTTCAAACGACACCATCAATAATGAACCCAGGGTTCAAACACATAAGCTTAAGGAAGATACTTCTCATTATAACCACCACACTGCCTATGGTTTGCGTCATATGGATATGATGTCGGCCAATCAGGAGATCCTAAGTCTCATTTCCATGCTAAGGAATAGAGAATACACACTGCACACACTAAGCGATGAAGCTACTACTATGTAACACATTCATCAGACTTCTGAAACGGTGACCAAAATACTTAAGATTGACCCACTTAAAAAGAGAAAAAGTTTACTTTGGCCAAATATTTCAGGTTCTCTGTTGGCCCTGTGGCAAGGTTAGGGTATCACGGTAGGTGTTCTCAGGAGATAAATGTGTTTGCCTGATGTGGGGTAGTATACAAAAAGGAGACACAGTGTCAAGGCAACAAAGCTATCAGACATTGAGCCCAAGTTCTAAAAACACGAACAGACCAAATAGAATGCAAGACGTGGCTCCTGTCCTCCTCAATCACAGCCTCAGGGGCTTGAGACACATACAACAGAAACTGACTGCACTTGCTGAAGCTAGAAATACAAAAAGCCCTTTAAGAGGCAAAGCTCAGCCAGCAGTGATAGCAAGCCACTTAACATGACATAACCCAGACATTAACCATCCTATGAGGTCAAGACAAGATTAGCTCCATTTTAAAGCTCATAAAACTGAGGCAGCTAGAAATTAAGTACTGTGGGGATTAGATTCAAAGGAGCTTAGCTGCCAGTTTGTATTCCCAAGCATGATATGGGCATTCTCTTGCTCACAAAGAACAGGCACCTTAACCCTGCCTTCCTCAGACAGGACCAAGCCAGATCACAAAGACACCTGCCTTCTTGGCCACATGTTACAGAGGTCAAATATATACACCTACCAGGTCTCCTTACTACATTCTCTTCCCACAGTGACTCCTGGGGGTACAAGAAAATGGCTGGATAGAGGAAGGAGTTCACAGCGATGTATCTACAACAGGAAAGCTCTTGACAATGTCTGAAGAAAGAAAAGCTAGATGGAAAAGTGAATTGGTGCTCCACTGCACCATGTAAGTTCCAGTCTGTGATTCCTCCATTTACTGAACAGCAATGCATTGGGTGCCGGCCAAGACAGGCACAGCGCTGAGCACCAGATATCTGGCCATAAGCAAAGCAGTCCAAGAGAGAACTCAGGGTAAACAGTGCACAGGAGGAAACAGACGGAGGCCTCACCAGAGACCCTACAGTGTGCCCTTGTAAGGTGTCCACAATATGAGCCTACAACACACGGCCTCAAGAAACACATCTGGTGTGACGTTCAGAATATTTTTTTTTAATGTTTGGGTAATGAACATCAGACACTATGAAGAACAGACAGAACACTGCTCAGTTTCTATGAGAAGCAGCCATACCAGCACAAATATAAGAGTTAGGGATAAATTTTCAGTATCTTGCACAGAGCCACCGCACTCTGTTCAGGCACCGCTTGCTTGAGAGTCCATTGAGCAATTGTGAGAACTGGGGCCATTATCTTCTGTAAGACAGAAAGACGCTGGGTTCTCACAGGGCATGGGGATGGACCGAAGGTGGGTATGTGAAGACGCCTCCCACAGGCCTGGACACAGCATAATAGACACAGGAGCGGGATAATAGCTATAGAAGCTCAAAGCAACAAATTTAGCTTGCGAATAATTCCAATGAAAACTGAAGAACAGCAAATGCCAGAACCGCTGCTCGGTCAGTGGACTCTGTCCCCACAGGCACAATGACCTGCCCAAATATAAAGAAAACCTAGTTGATAAGAGACCTAGAAGAATGTGCAAAGGGCAGACAGTAAATACCTTAGGATTTGCAGGGTAAGAACAAACCAAAGCTGTTCTGCAGGTACTTACTAACTATTTAACACAGAACCATCAAAATCATAAAAATTACCCTTAGATTTTCACCATTTAGCAGGGAGATGGAGGGAGCCATACAAGAGAATATAAGAACCAGAGGCCATCGAAAAGATGAGCTTAGTAGGACAGTTACAAAGTTAAGTATCAACAAACAAAAAAATGAGTGAAATTATTATGAAAGACATATTATATTAATACAGATTGCAAAAAAAAATACATCATATAAAAACAACACTGGAAAAAGAAAAAGTAAAACTATCCTTCCTGCTAGTAACACTATTATAGAGAGAGGAAAAAACTCCCACCCTAGATACTCAACACCACTACAGCCTGAGACTAATACTAACTTCAGTCAGATTTCTCCCAGCACAGAGGTGAACAGAATCCAAGCAGGGTGCTCCATGGAGACAGAGAAACCCAGAGTTGTCCGGGAACAACCATCATTCAGGTTCTGGTGTACTGTCCATCCAAAGGAGCACTAGAGGTACTTCAAGGCCAGGAAGGTTAAATACGAAATTGGTAGAAGTTTTAAATTAGTCACTAGCATCATGCTATGAGCAAGGACAATGAAAACACCAACTAAACAGCACCTGCCCCAGTGCTCAGAATCTGCTCTTGGAAGAAGTTATCTCAGAGCACTCCCTGTGTGCCACAATACTCAAAGCTTACCCATAAAAAAAATTAAAAATAGATCTGAAATCAGGAATAGCAAAACGAAAACGTCAGAGAAAAAGAAAGCCAACGATGACTATGAAGCTTTTAAATTCCCCTTAAGCAAAAAGTCATAGTATTCAAATACATAGCTAGAGAATAAAAAGCATTAACATTTTAAGAACTCATTTTTAAAATCCCATTAAGGAACAAAGGCTCATTTAAAGATTTTGTTCCTTTACTTCACACAACACTCAAAATTAGTGTTGATTCAATAGTCAAACTAAATGTGTCAAGAAAATCATACTGGAATATCTTAAAGAAAACAAAGACAAAATAATTTTTAAAAAGGCAAAATTTTCAAAGGAGGTTTGGAAAAGGCAACTAGGAAGTTCCTCATGAACTTGGGACAGGCTAGGATTTCTTAAACAAGTTGTAAAAAATCACTGACTATTGATCAGCAGTGATGGTGCACTTTAATCCCAGCACTCGGGAGACAAAAGCAGGCAGATCTCTGTGGGTGTGAGGCTAGCCTGGTGTACAGAGTAAGTTCCAGGACAGCCAGAGTTACCACAGAGAAACCCTGTATTGAAAAACCAAAAACCAACCAACCAAACAAACAAAAATCACTGACTACAAAAAAAAAAAAAAAAACAAACAAACGCCGTTAAGAAGTCAGCTACAGAACTATTAAGGAATCCATTCTGTTTATATGAGGAGCAGTAGGAGGGGAAGCCTGGAAGAGAAGAGCTCTGCAATACATACGTGCACAAAGAGCTTGTGTTCAGGATTCCCACCAGCAATTCCTGTAAAACAAGCCCAGGCACATTCAACCAGGGCTTTGCTTTACCAAACTATCTGTAAGGACCGTACACAGGCTCAACATTTCTGTCACCAGAGTACAAATAAGAACTACAGCTCTGCAGCAGAAGAGACAGACAGAGTGAAACCCTCACAGCAAAGACGGATGATCGCGAGGCTCAGCAAGGAACAGGAACAAGTGAGAAATGTCCTAACTACTGAGACTAAACTGGTGCCAATGATTTGGTCAACTGTGGAGCATCAATAGTGAGGTTAAGCATGTGAATAGTTTATAATCCTGGCCTCCACTTCTGAGATTGTCCAGCCAATTAAAAGCATGAGTGTGACCTATCAAGATCAGCTTCCACTCAACAACCAAATGCCCATTATCCATACAATGGACAGTTTTCAGTATTTTCATTGAATGGACTGATACCCAGCTATGAAAAATTATAAACTGCTGCTACACACAAAGAGAAATTTTCCAGATGCAATGACAGGGAAAAGAACAGACTCAGTAAGCACCATAATGCCCACAACTTCCCTAAGTCCCACTATATCAGAAATGGGGGAGAAAAAAAAAATCATGGGGCTTTTAAGTGCTTGAGAAGCAACCATGATGATTAGTGGTGGGCTATCACACATGGAAATAGCACTAACCCAAATCTGAGGCCTTGTGTACTTTGCCCAGCATTAAAAGTTAATGCAAATGTGAAAAGCTCTTTTCAAGTGCTTCATCTTACAGAAATAATTAAAACATTTGATGCAGATGAGTGTGCTATTTAAAAATTGTTTAAGGAGAAACCTTGCGGCACTTCCTGGTCAACTATGTACTAACTGGAACTGACTTGCTTTCACTCAGTATACTTTATATAATAAACAAACCTGCAAGCATTGTTAGAGAAACAAGGGAGTGACTTCTGGTCTTCACATCTACATACAGCTAACAACGAAGGCAAAGCAGGCACAGTGAGCACTTTGCCCTCGCAACTGTTAATGAATGAGGTATTATGGTTCTACATTGTTTCTATTCATATTTGCTCCTACTGCCAGGAGCTGTAACTGAGTGCATCTCACTCTTTAAAACACAGTTCTCAAACTGCATCATAAAAAGGAAGCACGTGGCTTATCTCCCATGAGACATAGGCATTTTTACTTTACATAAAGACCTAAGACGACAGAATGGAAGAAAAGCAGTATTACGTTTTCAGCGTTAAGAAGGCCTGATGTTAATGACTGTAGGGTAGGTCTAATTTTGTGTTGTCGCACCAATGATCAATCCTAAGATTTCATACATGCTAAATAAGTACTTGGAGGTATGCCTACAGCCTTAAGTGGGTTTAATTCCATTACACATCTTTACAAAGAATAAGCAACTCTGAATTTCACACTCTACTGTAACTTTCCTACAACTTTGCCAATAATCCCAGATGTGTTCCCATCTTCTGCCGCTAGGTGGCAGTTACATCTAAGAAAACAAGACACTTGAAAATGTGGGGGGGGGGGGGGAAACGTCTTCCAGCTTCGAAAAACTGTGTTTTACATTTTTCAAAAGATTAAAAGTCTGAAAGATAAAAAGACTAGCTTATTTCTTCTAGAAAAGGATTATACTAATTTAAATAGTTTAGAAGAACAGTTAGGAAGTTCAAAAATAGAAGCTTTCCAACTAGTATTAAACAAAAACAAGTTTCACATAGTCCAGTATCACAGTGAAGCTTAAAATGTAGTATTCTTGTGTTTCATTTGTTTTGCTCAACTTCTGATTAGTATTATACACATTTCAGACAATCTTGTGCTTCCTATTGTTTTTACTTCAAACACTGTAGAGTTACAGATTATTTTATCCTCAAACTGTAAATGAAAAAAAAAATTTTTTTAAGCCAAAACCAATAAAAAAGAACGCAGAAGTGTGGAACCAAGTTCCAAATGATACATCTACCGTACAACTTTTACAATTAGGGCTCTGGGATCATTGAGGAAGAAGAGGTGGAATTTAAGAGCCAAAGGAAACAGGGAGTTAGCTGTGAGACTGTATCTCTTAGGCATGCCGGAAGCTACACCTGTGAAGTGTCACTAGCATGACTGCCCAGATGTGAGCTGAACAAGGAAGACACCAACAGATACACTAATGTGGAAGAGGGAAGGGAACTCCACACACAACCTGCAGGCAAGTAAGGAATGCCGAAAGCAGGAGAAATAGGGAAGAACACACCAGTTGGTTATCTAATACCAAATGGTCAGACCTGAAAACATACACACAAGTAACATTATAGACTGAGCAGGTTGTATTTATGTATTTAGAAACACACACACACGCAAATATATATGCATGTGTGCGTAATAAAAATTAAGGAAAATAAGAGGTTATAAATTTGAAAGAGAGCAAAGAGGGGAATAGATGAAATGGTTTGCAGATAGGATGGCGAAGGAAAGAATGATATAATTGTACTAACATCACACAAACAAACAAACAAAAAAAATTAAAGGCCTTTAAAGAAATTGCCTTACACTTTAATTAATGCCAAGGTATGGGGAGGGAATCACTTTTTACTTATATATCTTCCATGTATGTTGGGGAGTTTGTATCCCATGTCACATGAGTAGAGGTCAGAGGCTGACTTGAGGGAGTCAGCTCTCTCCTCCCACCATGTGTGGGTGCTAGGGATGGAACTCAGACCTTCAGGATGGGCAACAGGCACTTTACCCCCTGAGCCGTCTCACGGGCTCATTAAAGCTTTAATTAAAGACAGTTACAAAATAGTGAAATGTAAATTTACAGAAACCAGATACCTTGTGAAGAAAATCACTAGCTATTAACACTAAAGCACAAAAGAATAAATATATTTTTTTAAAAAAACTAATAATAACTTTGGTTCTAGTAATATATATTCCTCTACCGATCAAAGGTCTCAAGAGAATCCATGTTGAAGTATGGGTATGTTGAATATGGTGCAAGTACAGTGCTTACAGCTGTGTGCAAAACTTCCTGATGTCATTAACAAGATAATTCTAATACCTGCAAAATAATCTATCCATTTTGCTGCCTCGTCTATTAAGGGACCATGGAAGACATTTTAAAAATGTAGCAAGGAAAATGAAGCAAACATTAAGAAAAATTATTATAATCTGTGCTTGCCTTAAGATCATTTCTAGTGGTAAATGCTAACATATTTTTTTTTTTAAGCAACAAATATAAAGTAAACCATGCTTCCAATTACTCATACTTGGATAAAGTACTACCTAGATACTAGATTCACAGCTGGAATTAAATAAACAGGAAAGCCTTGGCCATCTGAGCAATGTCTCTGAGACCTGCAATGATTCCTTTGTCGTGCTTTATATATGCAACTAAGATGTTAGCACCGTGGAACAACTGAAAAATAACCTCAGTATACAGTAGTAACTAAGATGGGCCATTTCATCATGATGTGCTCAAGAGTAAGAAAATGTAAACAGTTATCTAAATTTTGAAGAGAACAGATCCCATGTATTAATAGAAGTTACTTTACACAATGACTAATGGGTAACAGTGAATAATAGTGGGTAGTATGGGCCTGACTTCCAATCAAAGCGAAGACATTGCTTCAATGCTGTTCATGCAGGCACAAAACTCAAAGCCATTCCCATTTATTCCCATGTTCATCTTCAAAAGGCCAACCATCTAAATTTTGAAGAGAACAGATCCCATGTATTAATAGAAGTTACTTTACACAATGACTAATGGGTAACAGTGAATAATAGTGGGTAGTATGGGCCTGACTTCCAATCAAAGCGAAGACATTGCTTCAATGCTGTTCATGCAGGCACAAAACTCAAAGCCATTCCCATTTATTCCCATGTTCATCTTCAAAAGGCCAACCCTGTGGGTGTGTGGTCAGAAAGTCAGGAAGAGTAAGTAAAAAAAAAAAAAAAAAACTCTGTACCTCCTTTGGCAAACAAATTGCTCTAAGTTAACAAAGCTGAGCTGCATAAACCCAAAGTATCCACATGTTTTAAGGAGGTCAGTGCCACGCTGATCTGATTGCCTTACGAGGTTCACTGAGCACCCTCTACAAAATACAATTCGTTCATTCCACCTGATAGTAACTCAATTTCCCTTGAAATCCAGAACCACCTCTTCTATAATTAGATTGAGCCACTTATGCTAAGTTACAAAGTAAATTCTTCATTTGAGCTTAATTATGCATACAGAACCATTAGAATATCTAGTATTTACGCATCAAGCTAACAGGCCACACCATTAACACAGCGTAGTTGCCCAGGGAGCCACACTGAATGGTGGTGATGTTCTCATCCGAGTAGAGTATACAGCACCCGTCTGACTTCCAGCCTCCTTGTCCGTTCAGCAAGTCAAAGTCCCACTGTGCTGCAACGGCGTCTGCTCCGTGTGCAATTCGACGCAGCGTCACGTTAACAGGGGTGCGAAGGGCGTCTGTGGTCACCCCATCTGGAGAAAATGGGAAAGAACGGCGTTTCTCAAACAAACTTCATAAACCACTGAATGCCAGCTTAAACACTGATGGGCACTCTGCAAGAGCTTTTCTCACTAGTGGCTCATTAAAACAACGAAGACCAAAAGTAAGCATTTTTAGGAAAAACAGCCGATAAAGCCACAGTCGGGTAACACCTGCCACACAGACCTATTTTTGTGAGGATCACGGGGGTCACCACTGTCCGCCGCTTGCCATCGTCTGCCAACTTTGTTGAGTTTCCAGTGGCTGGAAAAAGCTTTCCATTGCGAAACGCGATAAGCTGAAGCTTATACAGAGAGTCATCAGTTGCACGAGCGTCTCGTTTTTGTTTTGGTGAGAAAAGGGAGGAAGGGAGCTGAATGGACGCCTCCATGACAGTGTTCTGAAAAACAAAATTACATAAACACACACATACATTACAAAGTCCACTATATTAGTATATAAAAACCTAACAATGTCAGATGGTCATGAAAATGTTCAAATTACATGTTAAGCATGACTTCTAAAAGAACATACAAAAATTAACATTTAAAACAATTGACAAGTTCGGAAAAAAAAAAAGTCTGAGCAACACAGTATAGCACAGATCAAAAGCATCAAACACAGAGAAGTGCAAGTTCTTTTTCCAAGTGTTTAGGAAAAAGGGAGTTGTTAATGTTCCTGTGACAGCACACAGGGTTGCAGCAGAGAGCATTAAACAGATCAAAGGTTTCAGTGGTCCAGCATCAGTTTTACAGTAACCAAGAGCAATCAGGAGGGACAAGTGCAGCCAGGTTCACATAATAACAGAAGAGAATTTTGCAAAGAAAATAGATGTTTAAATTCAACACACTCCTATTTCAGCATCCATTTCCCTGAGATTA
Organism: Cricetomys ansorgei; assembly: GCA_026225945.1. Classification (NCBI taxonomy): domain Eukaryota; kingdom Metazoa; phylum Chordata; class Mammalia; order Rodentia; family Nesomyidae; genus Cricetomys; species Cricetomys ansorgei. Next base: position 5,763,668 of record JAMJFZ010001390.1, read on the forward strand.
AGAAACGGGTGCCTGGAAAAACATGACAAACAGAGGAAACTGAAAGGGCTGGCTAACCATAGAGGATGTTCTCATTTCTTTACACGTGATCTCAGCCAAAAGGCCAAGCACACAGCTTACTGGGGATTTCAAGTCACACAGCATTCAACAACATTAACAACACAAATCTATACACTCAGAGGTAACTACCTTGAAAATATTCACTATGGGAAGAATTTATCACAGAGTCATTTTCTTGGCCAACAACCTCTTTCTCCCTCCAAACCAATCTTCAGGGAACCAAAAGAATCTCCTCTCAAAAGACAAAGGTGACTACTATTTTAGTTTAAATAATACGTCCGTTCTAAGACAACTAGAGAATACTGCCCCAAATCCTAAACCACCATATAATTTGACTATACACCTGCTTAAATCCAAGTCCTGGCACGTCTGTGGTGACATGAGCTCTACCGAGAGCGTCCTCTCTCTCTCTGCAGACCTAGCATGCTGGGCAGACAGGGCCCTGACCTCGATGTCCCACCATTCTGCTGTTCTGAATCCATCCATTTGACTGGATTTTTAACAAGATAATACTGCTGATAGCGGAAGAGACAGATCACAACATGTGGCTGGCAGCCAAGAGAAAGACTAAACACCACACAAGGCCTGAACACCATGTTCTTTGGTGGAAGGGTCATTCCAGTGGCTGTCCCGTCTTCTAGACTCTAAGCAGTGTGCACACCTATGTCACACAATCAAGACCTGAAGCTTCAATGCAAGCCTCACTCTCTTCTCATTAACTAAACAAGATGGAATTCAGGCTAGAAATAACATTATTCATTTTTTATCTCCTATGTACAAATTCCTGACACATACATTTACTGAAAATAGCTCACTGTTAATAAATTTAACCAAATAGACATGGCATGCTTACTGAAAAGGAAAGATTCCATTGAAGCAAATGATTGACTTTATAATTATTTAAGAGCTCTGCTCACAATGCAGGGTAGAGTGGATACCTAACAATAATCTGCTGGGTGGTATTTGGGAAGTTTACATACTTTTAAAGGTGCCATGGAAATACCTGTCAGAAGCATTGTCTAAGGAAAACCATGCAACAGTTTCTATTCTTACAAATCAAAGACTACACACACACACACACACACACACACACACACACACACACACACACACACAGTTTAATAAATCTACTTGTTAACCTAGTAAATTTCTGTAAAATATATAATTTTAATCCTAAACATATAAGAGGGTACCTCAAGATAAAAAAAAAAAATCACATTAATCAATTAATAGTTCATTAGTTTATAATTCTACATAAATGACATTTATTCAAACTTAAGAACTATCAGATTCACAAAATAATCCTACTAAAGAACACAAAATTATTTGAAAGTAAAGTTCTCTAGGAGAGTATCAGTAATGATAAGTCAAATTGATTTTTTAAAAGTCAGAACTAACATTTCCTAAAGGAGAGCTGAAAAAAATGAAACGTAATATTTTGAAATAAAAAAAAAAAGTTTAATCTTAAGCTTGTAAAACTCATCAAAAGCGATAAACAAGAAAGCCCATAGCAAGAGCTACAGACCCAGGGCTACTGTAGACTCAGGACTCTCAAACTCCCTTCCAAGTCCAATAAAGAACATTACGAAATAATAATTACAGGTTCCCTGGGATGGAGAGAGCGCGAGAGCCCTGGGGTGCTAGTAAGATGAATTCCAGCTGTATCAATAATGTCTAGAATTTGTAGTAAGAATGTAAAATATATGTTTCCTCCCTTTAAAAAATATGTTCACTATTGATGGGAAGGTTGTAAATCTAGTTTTAGAAATCAGTGAAGAACACTTAATTTGTTATTATATTCTTCATGACCATACCTTTGGTCTGCTGGCCTTAAGGCAGGAAGCACAGTTTATAATTTCAATTAATCATATGTGGGTTTTAAATAGGTGGGGATTATAGCAACGAGAAAGATACACACACATACAAATTATAGCTAATAAACTGGAAATGTCTCTTAAACTTTGAGAAATGCATGATCATTTGTTGGAAGATGGTGGACCTTAAGGAGAACAGCGGGCAAACAGGCTTTGGGTGGCCACCTCACCCTTGGGAGACAGAGTAACCCGGCTCAGTTTCCTTCAACCTCTGTTTCTCACATTCTGAACACACATAATGACCTCCATGATGAAGGATGCAGGAAGTGTGGCCATGAGGGGCACCAAGGCCTACAGTGCTGTGGGTTTTACAGTTGGTATTTCTCTGGCGGTGAGAGGACAGCGGTCAGGGACCAGGAGGAAAATTGGTGCCTTAACAACAATAAGCCAGAACCTCATGCTCTAACATCTGTAGGGCTGTTTCACTATTAATTTTAATACAAAAAAACAGATAAAATATGCACATATATGAAAGCATCTTATCATGTGCCTTTCAGTATTAAGCATGGCAGTTATTAACCACTAAAAAGAGGCATGACAGAGATGTTAACTCAAACCTGAAAGCACTTTGGCTGGGTATTAGCATGTTACGAAAGGGTATTAGCATGTTACGAAAGAATACCACCTTCCTCCACTATTAAAATTTTAAGTAATAACACCTTACTTAACATTTATAAAATTCTAACTCTGAAATCAGGATGAATCAAAACCAGTTTATTCAAAACAACAAAATACCAAGTTATTCACCGGAGGCTCCCTATTTACTCATGTAATTGTAAAAAGGTGGCATGTCCCAAGTATTTTGTTGTCTGTAACTAGTCATTAACTACCTCTTGATTATCTCCCTGCTATAGAAAATGGGAGGGTGCAATTAATTTTCAGCTGATTTCCTTTGTTAAATAAGTTTAAGTGTTATTTCATTCAACAGTTGTTAGAGGCTAGGTTACTCTGTGCTTAGGCCTGTGTAAAACCCAAAGACATCAGGTCCTTGCTATCAATAGAGTTAAGGGAGAGGTAACGCCCACTGCCACAAGTAGTAACAATAAAACTAACACTGAGAAAATACTGTTGTTAATGTCAAGATATTTACCTCATTTCATCTTTTCAAATCCTTTTGAATTTGTTACCATTTCATAAGGCCCTGTCAACAGCACAAAACTGACAGTCCAGGAGGCTAAGACACTGGCCTCCGTGTGTAGAGCTGGCTAGTCAGAAAGGAGAACAGGAACCCAGGCTACCTAGCTGCAGAGACTACATTCTTAGACATATCACATGAGCTCTGAGAACCAACTCACCATCAGAAGACTTGTAACGATTCTAGAAAATGAACAAAGCACCTTGGGATTAGCAGTGTTTAATTCTCTCTGAAGAAGGAAGAGAAGGAGGAATCTGCACAGAGTCCCAGAGGGAGAACAACACAGTATCAACCAAGCAGGGAAGAGCTAAGTACTTGAGAAAGGGGCAGGGATCAAGGTAGGAAGCATAAAGGACTGGCATGGGAAATGGAGAGAGAGAATAAAGCTCAGGTGTCTGGGATGAGAGACATGTGGGATGCCAAAGGAAAACTGGCTTTTGGTCAACTAAAAAGAATCAACGAATCAACTTTTAGTTTCCTAACATCCCTGTTGTTTATTGGGAATGTACTCTGCTCTATCATATGAACATATCTAGATTATAGTATCAACAGCAAAAGGAATCATAGGGGGAGGTAGAGATTAGAACAGCCTTGGGTCTTGTGCATAGAAATGAATTCCAGCCACCTGGAACTCTTCTTTTGTTTTGTTTTGTAGACAGTGTTTCTTTTAATAACAGCCCCGGAGGCTGTCCTGGAACTCACACTCTGTAGAAACTCACAGAGATTCTCCCACCTTTGCCTCCCAAGTGCTGGGATTAAAGGCATGTACCACCACACCCAGCTACAACTGGATTTCTTAACCTGGAGCCCACTGGAGCCAGGATTCAGATTCAATCTAGAGAAGTTGATTTGCCTGACATGATATCTACAGCCCCCACACATAACCATGATGACAAACGATGGGCACTGTCACCAGAGCATGATGAGGAGAAAGCACAGGTCCAAGGGTAGGGTACAAGAAGACTGGCCAGATGGTGAGATGGTGTTAGCCGAGGTTTCCTGAAGGTGACACTTGGGTTGAGTCTTAAGGGTTAATCAAGGAGCTGGAAATGTGAGGAAAGGCAAGAAGTTGCCATAGAAAAATTAGCATGTGCCTGGCTTCAAAGTGGTCAAGTGGTGGAGAAATGAACCAAGGGAAGTTTGCCAACACTGGACAGAGAGGAGAAACAGTGTGCAGGATAGGAGAGCTCCGTGCAAACGCACACGTCAATTACAGACACCTCCAGAGACTTGTTGCTTTTATAGGGAATGTATAAGGTTAACTTTACCCTGGGGTAGACTTGGGGATAACGTATGCCATGTTAACATCTCAGACATTATAGACATCAACACCAGCCACAAACTATGGGAAGGTCTGTATGGTGTTCCCTAAAGAATGGCCCAGTAGGGCCAGGAGGCACTCAAGGGCCTAGGGGAGCAGGAAGGCATTTCAATACTTCATCAACTGACAGAGCAATGACAGTACATGTGGTCAGTGGTCAGCAGCCCAAGTAAGGGAATGATGTAAAGGAATGGCCTCAAGACACAGATTGAATAGGAATATGCAATGGTTTGGCAAATACAGGCAGCTCCTAAAACCTAGGATGACTTCTTCCCTTTGAGTTTTTGACACAGGGACACACTCAGCAGCAACCATCCCTTGACTTTTGGTCTTTCCAAGGCTAGTGATTGGTAGTGTCAAACTCTTATAATGCTAGGCAGCAGCAGCAAGCACTGGTCCCATTGACCAGAAAAACCACAGATGAATGTCAAGACTTGCAGCATCATGTGTTGTTCAGTTAGGACACCCAGGAGCTCAAATATATTCATTACATTCCAAACAGTGTATTTTCGACCAAAATTTGTTTTATCAGGACAAGTCTACACTATGAGCCAGGAGAATTTGTGTGGGAAAAATCTAAATCTAACTAGGGTAAGGGCATGCAGGAATGCACAACACAGAATAAAATATGGAAGAAGTGAATGAGTCAGACATCTTCAGCTAAGTAAAGATCTTTGGTACAGGTTCAACTCATGTGTTAGTGTGCCTGCACTGAAAGGGGATGCGACCAAGGATTGGATGTTCAAGTAGTCTAGTTAGTATATCAAAAGTACTTTTTAAAGGATGCATAGAAGGAACAAAATAATTGCTCAGCATTAATTTCCATGGGTAAAGAAAGTCCTCTGTTAAAAGGACAAAGCTGAAGAGCATTTCTCACTATTGACATTCAACCATTTAGTTCTGCACTGTGAAGAGCATGTTCCTTCCCATGCTGCTTCACCATAACCATGCATGAAACAGGAATAATGACATAGAGTTCCTTGTTTTCTGGCCACAGGATGAATGGTCTCAGGTGGGCAGATCCCTGTGTATTCACTCGAAGCCCTCACCATTAGCTTAGGAACTGTCTCCTGACACAGGGGGGCAGGCTGTGAAACTGGTGAAATGTAGGGAGCCATCATTTCCATTCCTTTCTTCCCACTATGATCATGTACAGCATCAATTTTATATCCTCCTCAGGAATACATGCCTGTCTCAATGTCTTTCTACTGCGTTATTTTTTTACTAATGAAAGGTGCAGGAAGGTAAGCTGAGCTAGACTACAGGTGGTGGGCTGGAGTATTGTGGACTCTCTTCAGGCCAAGAGTAAGATCTGGCCAATCTGCCTCTGACCACACCGTACAGAGTAAATGCATGGCAACATAAGATGTTCTTGCCCACCTCAGATTAGCTTCGATAGCTATGGTATTTCTCTATTCAGCATGTTTAGCTCTCCTTATAAAGGGCACCAGAGTAAACTAACAGGAAATGCATTAACTAGTCTCTGACTGGACACATATTAGGAACCTTAAGTGTACCAGAGCACATCTGGGATCACTTGTTACACAGGCACTAAAACAACTGTTTCCCACAACATTTAAGGAGACAGAAACAAGGATCCTTGTAACTACATGCCACAGAGAATACAGTGGAGTTGAGAGGAAGGTACATGAGCCCATCAAGGGGCTGCTGTGTGCTTCTAGAGTTCCTTGCTTCAATATGGTTGAGACAAATTCTGAAGTCAGTAAATATGCTTTTCTTTCTATTACAAAAAAACTTTTAAAAGTACATACTGCAGATTTAGATTTTTTTTTTTAAGAAATACACGTCACATATTTTTTTCTTCTTTCCCAAAAATTTTGACATACATCATAACTGACTAAATGCCCAGTCTCAGGGCTGACTTTTGTAGACACTGTAGGCTCAGTGCCAAGAGCCCACAGTAATTCTAGGCCTCCACGACAATGTTTTAATGCCAAAAGAAAACAACTTTTATATGAAAGAAAATACTTTGAAATGTAATATTAATACATCTGCCTTTAAACCACAGCAATCATAAAACAGAAACTTTTGATGGTTCTGGGTGGAGACAGGCAGTGTGAAAGCAAAAATGTGTAGGGCCCCTGAAGTCTTCTAGTTCCACCTCTGTCTGAGTTTCCTTTAAAACAGTAAGCACAATATTACGATGCCTCTCACCACCATCTCTTGAAAAGGAAGAGAAAAGAAAACTAAAGCAAAGAAAAAGGCAGAGAGAAAGGAAACACGTTCTAGTAGGATTTCTGTGTAAAGCCACAGACTGAGTACTCAAATCTAAGCACAGGACAGTGAGTGCAGCACACCTTCAGGGCCAGGCTTGAGAAGGTGCTGGAAACGTTGCACTTGAAGCTCAGCTGTTTGTCCAGGTTTCCATCAGGGTCCCGTCTCCCATAGTCAGAAAGACCTGTGCGGTCGGAGGCAGCCACCTTCTGGAACACGGAGCAGGTCATCCCTGTGAAGCCAGCAGCTTTGATGACATAAGCTTCCAGAGCAATATTGGGCGAATACTGCAAAAGTCAACCAAACAGGAGTTATGCATGATTTAGCATACAAGGTTAGGATGAATGTTTCCAAGACTTCAAAACTCACGCATATACATATATACATACACAAATACATTAAAGAAGAAAAAGAGAAGGCTGTGAACCTGAAACAAAAGTGGGAGAGGGTTGGGGGGAGGGGAAAGAGTTAATATTTAATTGTATAAAAAAGTTTAAAATTACAATAACCTGAAGACAGGCACTGTAGCTCAGCGATAGAGCATTTGCCTACTAGCACACACAAGGCCTCAGGTTTGAACCTCAGCATTGCAGATAAAATACTAAAAATAATTTGAAAAATACCTTATATAGATAGAACTAACAAACTAAAAATAGAAGTTTCTTTACTTAGACAATGAGCTGGGGGGAAAAAAAAAATCAGTGACTCCCTTAATGGCTACAGGAAGAAGTAGAAGGACCAGGGGCACTCAGACCTCCTGCACTGTCTCTTCATATGGAGGAAACAGGTCGTCTGCACTGGATTCACAGGGGAAGAAATCTGCAGACTCATTCTAAAGCTGATTTTTCTCCTCAGAAAAGTAAGGCAGATGCTGACTGAAATGGTAAGAAACAAACAGAATTAGGAAGTAAATGAGGTCAGAATAATCACCCATAACGGATGGCACCTGCTGACACTCAGCTTTAAAGGAACTCAAAAGTGACCTGAACTTAGGCGATCCCTAAGATGCACAAGCCACCATGTCTGTATCCTGGAGGACTCCAGCATGTCTCCCACTCACATGAGTGTCAGGGAAGGCACAGGGAAAGGAAGGTGACAAGCTTCACTTTCAAACCTGCCAAGCGGGCCGGATTAACTGACCTAAGGACAACATGACGATTTGCCTTGCTGTGAGGATGATTATGTATGTATTAGCTTCTGCTTCATACACCAACCCTGTGAAATCAGCATTAATTATACACGTAAACTAACAATGTCATGACACACAAAACACCAGTGAAACTTCTGAGAAGTCACATCGATCACAGCTGATACACGGAACTTCCACTGGGCAGTGACCAAACTATCCTTCTAGAGAACCCTTCTTCTTCATATTCAGGGAACATACCATCTTTACTTTTCAGATGCCCAAGGCAACCACAGCCTTAAAGTATTAAAATAAAATTTCCAGAAATAAACAACTCCTAAGTTATAAATAGCTTTCTTCACTGTTATAATTGTCCCACATTATTATTAGGTACTATTATCAATCTCTTATTGTGCCTGATTTATAAGCTGAGCTTCACAGGTATGAACATAGAAGATAAAACAGCATATGCAGAGCTGTTGATTATCCATGGCTTCAGGCATGCACTGGGGTCTTAGAATCCTTTCCCGGGGATAAGGGAGGCAGCTGTGTAAGCAGATGTGTAACTCTTCGAGCCCGTTTTACATGCTGAAATGGCCTTCACTCACGCACCACCACTTTTATTATACCTTTCTCTGGCAGAACACCCATGAGGTTCATCTGAGTAATAAGTAAGGCGAGATAAGATGGGACCAGGTGTGAACAGTCTGGGAGGTTACTGAACGACATGTCAGTCTCAAGTCAGGCCTTGCATCTTAGAGTGAAACTGCCATGAACTTGGCTATGAGACAGTAGCTCATTAGGCCTCCAGTCTATTAATTACTCAGGAAAGAAATTCTAATCTAAATTGAGCTAAAGGTACAATACTGCACAGCATGATCAAAACAGCCTCAGAAAAATAAAACAACCATCTTGCATTTTCATAGAATCACAGGTAAAAGTGTAGAACACTCAACTCCATTATAATAGTCAGGAGCTAAAAACCATGAATCAAATCAGAGTATAACAGCTAAGTGAATAACACATTTATTTATCACATTACTAGAACACAAATAAGCAACACACAAAGAAATTTACGAGTTCAATTTAGCATGAACATAATTTAATACTGTTTAACTGAGAGATTATTATATTGTGCCAATAGCATTGCAAGTGTTGGAAGGCAGCCCAGTCCTTTAAGACTGAACTCTGGGCGAGCTATCAGGCAGTCTCCCAAAACATCCTTCAGGACTCAGAACTGAGTATTACCTTGGATAGACAGTAGGAGACATGCCAGCAAAGCCATACAAAGATTTCTTATTTTTGTTTTAGAATTCATTTCAGTGGATGAGACAGTGACAGTCATTCAAATTATATAATACAAAAGTATTTTCCAGTTACTGAGAAAAAAGATTACCCAGAAGCAAAATTAACTTCTCAAATGTTTCAGAAAAAGACATTCTGCACTAATCAGTAGTAACATGAGACAGTCACATCATGATTGGGGTAAAGACAAGGCCCTTTTGGTTTGGAGTGGCCATAATCGGAACCTTCTGTGGGCTTATGACAAAGGTGCACTTACTGTGGAGTACACGTGAGCCCCACCGGCTAGGCGGTGTGTGGCAATGCGCTGCAGGCACTGGACAATTCGACTGCAGGCCTTTGCTTCCCTCTGCGCCAGCCACAGGACTCGCTCATCAGCCAACATGATGTTGCTCGCTACGTCAACCATCACATCACCAAGCTGTTGGGCAGACCAGAAAAGAGAGAAAGATGTTAAAAGGCAGGGCGAGCTGCTGAACGCACTCAAAGTGAAAAACTAAAATTAAAAAAAAAAAATTTAAAAAGCATGAGATTGACTTCTGTCTAAATCTGTTCTAAGAAAATCCTACTTGCTTCTCATTAAAGCCCTCAAATATGAACAGCTCGTACAACTATGGCCATTTGGTAATATTTAGCTCAAAACAGTACTTAAGTAGCCACTACATCACAGCTGACAAGACTGCTGTGCAGCATCTCAGAGGAAAAGAAAGGCAATTAGATTAATTAGGAGAGAAGTGTGACACATTGTCACAGAAAGACTTCTGCTCATCATCTAGAAAACCATTATGAATACTTCTTGTGTATTAGCTTAAATTCATTAAATACACACTATCTACAGTATCTCTTCCATCTTCTGGCATGTTCAAAATACCAATCATGTCTACCACTCTGAATACCCAATTGTATTGTGTGCTTTCAAACACGTACATCTGTGATTTCCCCCACTGTGAATGAACTCCTTCCGTGAGTCCCAACACAAAGGATACTTGAAAACCCTAAGTCATGTGAAAGATGATCCTTTGAGGCACTCACTTCTCTGCTGCTGTTTTCACTCATTTCATTTACTCTATTCTTGGTTATTTGTTCATTTGCCTCTTATAAGCATCAGCATAAGGCAATACCAGGAACAGGTCACTGGCTTCCTGTTTACTATAGTCGCTACCACAGAAAAAATGCCCTGGACAGTCTAGTGGCTATGGAAACCCACCAAAATCAAGAGAATACTGAACTCAAATGTTCTTGAGAGGAAGATCTTGGCAGAGGACAGGGGGAAAATAATTCCAGTGGCTGGAGCAGAGCTTTGCAAGTCAGCTGGTTCTTATACCACAGAGCAAGCATCAAAGGTGTTAAGCTGCAATGCCGAGCCAGAAAGCCAGGGTTATTTTAACACATGTCTTTGGATCATCCCACAAAATCCCGGCTAAGGCCCTAGACCCTGCTCTCCATCTAATACTCTGCACAGGAACTGTGAATATGGTGGTTGTGGAGGTTAAGAAAGAAGTCCATCCAACCCCACCATGGTCTACTTTACAAAGAAACTAGATCATTGGAAATCCACCAGATCCCAGCTCTATAACCACAAGGCAGAGCAGTCTCAGAAACTGCATGGGTCAAAACTAGCTCTCTCAGAGCCTGGGCTAGACAAGTGCCTCCCTGACCCTGCATTCTCTGTATTTGAAAAGATGCAACAACATGTTGTCCTGCGTCTTCTCGATGAAGAGCACATTAAGCTCCTGTAACAAATACAGGGCTCCTCAAACCAAGCCTAGCACATAGCAAGGAGAAAAATTCTGTTGACTTCTTTCATTATTTCATTGGTCCTTTGAAAAAAGTAAAAATATATAACCATTTCAATTCCCAAAGCAGGCCTGTTTTAGTACAAAAATCTTTGTACTAACAGTAGGCAAAAGAGGGCACTTTGTACTTTAGCTTTTTCATGCCTTTTAGTTCTTTAATTGGCAGAGAAAACAACCCTGACAAAGACTCCCTATATGGTTTCATTTTGGGGGCTTATCTCAGATTTCTTTGAGGGATCACCAATTCATCAAGATACTACTTCACTTGCTTGACAAGCTCCAAAGATACACACCATCACCAAATGAATGTTCTAGGTCATCCACATCAGTTACGTTTTATTATAGCCCCTTGAATAGACCCTCCTCTGAGGCACTCTGCCTGCTGCCCTTCGTCTTCGACCCTTCATCAGCTTGAAGCAGCTAAGAGGCAACTTCACCCCACAAATGTCCTAACAGAAGTCGGGGGACCTCCGAGAGAGGGGACCTCTGAGAGGAGGGAATGAGAGACCAGGAGTTAGACTCCAGATTAGGAACACAGATAGGGAGAGGAGGCATGGCTAGGTAATAAAGGTAGTGAATTTTCAAGATGGCTGCTTCTTCTTCACCCTCCTGATTGGAGATAGAAACCTGGCAGCTTAAAACAAAGGTTTTATAGGCTAGTGTCTCCCACCAGCAGGCCCCCTGCTGATGGACTCGCTCAAGCAGTTCAAGAACTGCTAAGAATATGTCATAAAATAGTTCTGGGCCAATCAACCATCTTAATTTTCTTCAAACTGACCAATCCTAAATTAAAGGAGGAAAACTCTTCAAAGGCTATAACCCCCAGCCTTTTGTTGACTTTCTGAGCTCGGCCAATCCCCTTTTCTCTGTGTGACTGCTACATATGTTTCCTCATCTCCAATAAATACCTTTCTTCAATAACTAAAATAATAAATGTGGGGCATTTTGAATATCTGTGTTCAGATACCAAGACTTAATGCCTCAACCACAAACCATGTTTTAATAAAAAAGTTCCTAACTTTGTATTGCAACTACCATAGAACATCAGAGTTGCGTCCCAATTTTAATTCTCTGCCATCAAGGAACTAAAATATACATTATTTACATGTCTACCTTAGTTCCTGTGAAAGACTCAGTAGAACTGCCAATGGTTATCAATGGACATTTACTCCATGGATCAATGATCATTAGTGGTTTTCACTTACATTATCACTAAATAAACATTGACTGACTGTGACTCACTATCCTAAGCAGTAGAGACAGCAAAATGAATGTTTCATTAAGCTGAGCTGGGGGATTTCTTTGGAATGACCAGCCTGAGCAAGAGTGAGACCTCATGTCAAAATGAAAATGAAGAAAGAGGAAGAAAAAGAGGAAGAAATGGAGAAGAAGGAAGAGAAAAAGGAAGGGGAGAGGAGGAGGAACAAGAGGAGGAGAAGAAGAAGCAGGGGAAGGAAACAGGAGGAAGAAGAAGGGGAAGGAAGGGGGAGAAAAGGGAGGAGAGAAAGGCAAGAAGAGAAGGAGCAGCAGCAGCCATCACCAACTTGTACAATCTCATTCATTTGTTTTCATGTAATACGTAGGAATGGCCACATCCTACACTTTCCTACTAGCAACAGGTTCTGTGGTGGCCAGGGTCCTTAATTCTGAGTATATGATGATGGCTATTGACTCTTGATGTACTGTTTTTGCACCTGTCAATCAGACATTTACACAAATACATTACTAAACTCCATCCTTAAATGCAGATTCAGAATGGCTGGAATAATGTTTTTTATTAGTCTCTTATTCTGTTTTGCTGTTACTTCAGGATTTTATGAAAAAAAAAATGTAAGAGGCAGTGTGATGAAATCTTCAGCTACACCCAGTGACCATCAGAATTGAAATACTTTTGGTTATGAAAACTTCAGAGATCAAGTATACAAAAACATTGATTGCACTTAAGGCAAAACTACAAATATGAGCTATTATAGACTAGCATGATTATAATGAAATGTTAGGTATTTTTCACAGACTTAAGCACATGAACTCTCTGAAGATACGACATGAGGCCTGACAGACTTGTCACCCTTCCTAAGAACCTATGATTATGACACGAACGAAGAACACCTGCTCTGGTCTTCCAGCCAATGCTAGGATCAGTAAGGAACTCATGCTAAGCACTGTCAAGGAAAGGACTATCTCCATGATGCTACAGTGCTAACAGGAGTGATAGTTTTAACTGAGAATGAGCAATTTTTCTTATTATTCCATATCAAATGGCTAAGAACTCAGGAAAAAGATTTGTCAACAAAATACTCTCTATAGCAGATAATCACAAAATGCCCCATGCTTCTGAGGCTTGGGTACTAAAAGAGTTCAGAATCTGTCACAGTGTCAGGAAAAGCTACAATAGATTATAAAGTATCCCTGAAATCTGACACATGGTTATAAAAAACAAACAAAACAAAACACAGCAACTTGTGTTAAGAAGCATGGAGTTCTTCTTGGCCTTGTTTGCTGTAGGCCCCTCCAGCCAAGAAAGGGCCAAAAAGAATCAGGTCTTGTTCAGACACATTTATCACAATAAACTGAGAGGACCAACCAGAAACTTACATGAACGTGCTTTATCAAAGAGAGAACATAGACCACATGTCTGATGGCTGTAAGGACTCAAAGCTAATTCTGGTAATACTATACCAAGCATGTGTGAGAGTGTGTGTGTGTGTGTGTGTGTGTGTGTGTGTGTGAGAGAGAGAGAGAGAGAGAGAGAGTGTATGTGTGTGTGTGCGCACGTGTGCGTGTGTGTACTTCACAGAGCTGCTTCATGGTTTCTACTATATGGGTAAAGGATCAAACTTGGGTTTTCAGGCTTAGCAGCAGGCTCTATTGCCCACTGAACCATTTCACCAGCCCTAAAGTTCCTTTTATTTTAGAAAAATTATGTATAAAATATGACAAGTAAAGTTAGCTTTCAAATACTACAACAGTGAGGGAGGGGTGGAAGCTAGGAAGAGAAGACTAAATGCACAGGTTGTATAAACAAGATTGATAACTGGAAATTGCCCAAGTAAGGTGAGAGGGTAAGACAGGAGTTAATGGTAACACTCTCAACGTTCCTGAAATTTCCTAATAAAATGGTCACAGGAGCCTATTCCCAAAGGGAAAAATTCAAATGAGCAATATAATATAAAAACTAAAAACTCAGCAGCAGTTCTCAGAGCCTGTGCTGAAGAAGTCACTTGCAGCAGATTCCCAGAACCCATCCCAGGCTCAGAGTTGGAACAGGGACAGGATGGGGAGGCCAGGTTACCTGGCAGCTGACTCTCCAAGGAGGCTCATGCCACCAGGCACTGGGTCTTTGTAAAGCTTAATGAGCAAAGTCTGGCAAGTAAAACTAAACAAAAGAAATGGGAAATACTGGAAATAACAGCAATCAGAACCATCAAAATTACAATAATATAATTATATATATATTATTATTGTATAGATAATTAACATATTATATATTAATATTCAATATAACATATTAAATACTACATTAATTATATAATTAATTATATATTGTTATTATAGAACCTATTATTGTGATTACAATAGTATAAGTGGATGTGTACAAATATAAATGTGTAAATATAAATGCATAAAAATATGCTGAGTGAACTCATAGGAGCCTGGCCCCAGGGGTTCTCTTAGAAACACCGTCAACTGGAGCACAGCAAAAGAACTCTAAAGCAAAACTAAACCTGATTTTCATGAACCTTCTCAGCATCACACACATAAGTAATGGCCTCAAAAGAAAAATTCCTCTAGTAAATATGGAGTACACACTTACACCCAGAAAGAAACTGTGGCGACCTTTCTATGACCACTAAATACATCTGTTAGGTCTGTCATGGTGATACCTTTAAGTAGCTATCCTGACACAATACTCCTGGCTTAGTTGGGCTGAAATCAATCATGGTTTAAAGAGCAATGGCTTCATAATATATTAGTTATATACAGAAGCACGGGGCATATCCTTTACAAAAACCTTGCTAAACCTAATTGATAAATTCATTTAACTACTTTCCTATCTTATGTACGTGCATCTGAGGGTATCTTACATAATTTAATGCAGTGGTAATTAACTTAAAGCACACTCCTTAAATCCTACTGTTTCTATTTACTACACTAATAAACAGTGAAAGGCAAAGCCTTCAGTTCCCAAAGGATCACATAGAATGGCAGTCCCTACATCACAGGGAATACATTTATACTTCCAGGATTCAATTACAAAGACTATTTTTTCTTTTGATTTTTAATAAGTTGGCATCACTTCTTTTTGATGAAAACTGAAAACTTTACTGTATTAACCAGAAAATGACAGAAATATCCTCCAAACTAAATGTTCAGAGAAGTAACTGAAGCCCTAGGAGTTTCAGAAGGGTCTCCTTAGACTGGGATGAATTACAGTGTCATGGGGTCAGGCCTAAGGTATTGTACAGTACGTAAACAAATACCTTCTGAGATGAGAAAGTTTTATAATCCCTAAAACCAGACCCAAGCTTTGAAACTACTGTGCAACATCATTTCCCCTGAATTCTTATACTTGCGTACAGAAACTCTGTAAGCTAAATGGAACCAATACCATCCTAATTTTAGAACAGAGAAAGGCCCCTATTATTAACCATTAACCCACAATATGTTGTCACCTAAAATATGGAGGTGAGACTATTTATCACAAGCACCAGGTAAGAGTTATTTTACCCACAGTGCCATGTTGCTCTTGTTTTTTTTTAAAAAGGTCTTATTTATATTGTCGCTGTTTGTGTACACTGTCTATGTGTGAGTGCTGCTGAGTGTACGCCCTAGTGCGTGTGTGGAGGCAGAGAACGGTTTTCAGGTCCTCTCTCCTTCCACCTTTACATGGGTTCCAGGTATCAACCAGGCTTGCATGCCAGCATTTTACCTGCTGAGCCATCTTACTGGACTCCATGTTTTCTTTACAAGTTGAGAATTGAAGCCAAGAAGTGGTGGCAGCACACACCTTTAATCCCAGCACTTGGGAGACAGAGGCAGGAGGATCTCTGTGAGTTTGAAGCCAGCCTGGTCTAGAGAGTGAGTTCCAGGACAGGCAGAGTTACAACAGAGAACCCTACCTAGAAAAACAAAAAAAAAAAGAGTTGAGAACTGAAAAGCAGCTCTCCACATCTAACTACAGCAAGGAGAAATGCCCATTATAATGTTTCAGAGCTCCCATTTCAAATGTCACTGTAATTATTCTGCTAACTCAGAGCACTCCACTTTCAGAAAGCAGCAGCAATCATGTGGGCAGCTACCCTGTGATTATCAGCAACAACGGAGGGTAACAGCACCAGTCAGAATCTAAACAGTTTCTTCCAGGGCTAACAAAACTCCCCCCAGGGGAAGTGGCAGTTGCCAAAAGCACAGTTTACTTGAAAACCAGGGTCCATGAGTTCAGACCACAGCACTGAAACAGTCTCTCACTCTCCAGCGAAGTTGCCCGTTACCTGAGTCCCATTTCTATACATACGCCATTTCTCCCCATTCATTAACTATACCCTATCAAGTAAGCTATAAACTTACTAGTAACATGTAAGATTATAATATTCAAAAAAAGAAAAGACAATCCTTGGCTAAATAACACAGGGAAGAGGGGTATATTATTTACCTTTTGACACTACCAGCAATGAATCTGCGATGTCCTACCTACGGAAATATACTCTGTTTAGCTAGTAAGTTCCCAGCAGTTGTCTTTGAGGGACAAGGTTGAAAGTGAATGAGGCACTGCAGAACACACTTGGGGACCCCTGGCGAGGACTTCCACGACCTGTGCTGAGCTCAGCCCCAGCCCAACTATGTGCCCTGATCAGTCACTTCATTTCCAACTGGCATACTTAGGTCAGTTCACACTTGACCTAATTTCTTTCTGCCCACTTTTAAATCGACGTTAGGTAAGTTCAAATTTTAATGAGCTTAAAACCACAGCTTAAGCGAACATTACCTTTGCCTCAAAAATTAATTTTCATCTTATTTGCTACTCTGAAATCTGTTGTTGATATTTTTTTTCTCCCTAGGAAATGCCATGTTGACAAACATATCACAGAATTAATAATTAAACACGTATCTTCTCAAAAACCACTCTTTTCTTTAATGACGCATACATGTTGTGCATGTCTACAGGTACCACATGGTGTTTCATATTACAGACAGAAGTTCCTCAGCAGCCTCTCATTTCTGTTACATAACGACAGTCACGAGGCAGTGTATAACCAAGTACAGGTGACTAAAGCAACAAGAAAGGCACGTGGCTGTGTAGACAATGGGAGTCCCAGACAATATAAGAAGCAGCTGGCTGACATGCAAGACGGTGGAGGCAGCTTTCTCACTGCACCTACCTCTGCTGTTCATGCTCCTCAGTGTCCAAGAACTAACAGCTCACGCTCGCCTCCACCTCCTAGACACACAGGTCCCCATCACTAAGGGAGCATAAGCTTCTTTATGGCAAGTTGGAAATCAAAGCATGCAGTAGGAGTACAAATACGGGAAACATAAAGCAGCTTTTAAAAACAGGACTCCACTTTGTGGAGTGACTGACATTCACACTACACATCTGAACTTAGGAACGTACCTCTTTTGATTTTTCTTCTTTAGTAAATCTTCCAAACTTTTCTATCATTTCAGCCACAAATATAACATCCATTTTGTCAGAAAAGTTAGCTGCCTCCACAGTGTATGCCAGCAGCTGCCGAGCTGTAGCAATGGCATTGGTAAGATTGAGGGGCATCTGAAAAAGGCAAATGAGCACTTACTAAAGGACCAGCAATGATGACATCCTCAACTCCCTTGAAAAAAATCTACCTAGGACTTAAAGCCAATATACTCATCAAATGGTTTTTCCAATTTGAGAAAATTGGATTTTGATAAAAACTATACTGAGGGGGAATAAATCCAACTCAAAAAGAAACAATGTAATACCTAAAGACATACTGGTAAACACAGAGCTCTCTCTACTCTCTGCTTCTCCAGATTCTTCACAAACCTCTCTCCCAGTTGCCCAGGAAAACTGCTTCCAAGTTTCCCAGCTGAGAGTGATGGATACATACAGTAGACCATACTGCTTGACAGCAGGAACCACTTATTCAGTATGATCTCTGTGGGCATGCACTGCCAGGATGCTTTGTATTTGCTAACTTCCTGACTGGCAGCCTCTGAGAGCACCGTCTACCTCATACAAGGTAAGCTGGTAGTGAGGGGCAGAGAAACATCTAATGCAGACACCACCTTCTGGTGAGGGAAGGTTAATAAAGGCACGCATAAAGAGCAAGAATGAGAGTCAGGTGAGAATTCTCAGGGATCCCTTCTGACATAGGGGTTATAGAAAAATATATAACCAGAATCCCAGCTACATCTGGGACTCTGGCTGGTCAAGCTGTGATAGGAAAAGATGGGGCATCCCAGAACATCTACTCCCAAAGATATAAAAGAATTTACACACAACATTTACCCTTTAGCTGGCATTTAAAAATACCTTATTTTGTTCATTCAGAATGTCCTACAGTTACCTGGTTAAACATATACAGAACTCTAGTGACATCATTTGCATACTGGCAGCGAGAATAATCATCATCTGCCCAAAAGCCACCTCTGTCGCATCTGCGCCAGGCCTTCCTTTCATCCTGTGTGTTTCCAGGGTAGATCCCGCTGCCATGGGTGTTCCGAGTGCACTGCAGGTACGCTGTGATGCCTGCCAGTGTCCTGGGCCATCTACACATAGAAACACAGTCTAAGAAAACCTACGACAGCAGAGGTTACCAAGGACAGTAGTCACAGAGAAAAGCAAGGATTAGGACATGAATATGATCCCAGAGAAAAGTCACAAAGAAACAAAGCTCCTGGGAGAATAAGGATCACAATACTTAAAAAAAAAAAAAACAACTTAGTATGGATGCATTTATTCAGTGTTATCACCTGAGAATATTTTGATAGCGTAATACAGGAATTTTTCTAAAATAAAAATTTGAAGCCTAAATGCTTCTATGAATATTCAAAGAAATGATATCACACAGAAAAAAGAAAACTGGTGCTGTGTATCAGCTTATGTTTCCATTTAATAGATGGTATTGTATCTTGGCAGCACGTAACACGTATGATATGAGAGAAGATTCTTACTCAATAAGAACAGAACTTGGCCTTTTGTACAAGTAGGGCTAGGAAATACGAAGAGTAGAGATGTCACAGCAGGTCCGTTAGTGCCATCCTGAGAAAACCCTGTTTACTTACCTATCAGTGGCTGCTTCGGAACCGGAGGGGTAAATTCCTGTGATCTATTTAACTAAGTGTGACTACACTGTGCCTACACTGCAGGTTTAGGCTGGATCTGCTTCCCTCCTGCAGTCTGGGAGGTCTGGGTCGTGCTAAGCAGAGACAGCCTCAAAGATCAGCCCTCAACAGCAGCTTTAGGTGCTGAGTCTCTGGGGTGCTCCTTGGCAGAGACACTGCATGAAGGCTGTTGGCTGCCTTTTTGATTCTACTAGGAGTGACTATGTGTGAAGCATACCCATGGATTCTTCCAGAATCTGCCTATGTCATTTGCCTTTAATCTCCAACTGTGTCTACATGGACATCCTATACTAAGTTCCATTTATGAGACCATGCAGTGAAGTTCTGAATACCTCTATCACAGTATTCAACAGGAGCCACTCAAACCTGCTGATGTAGCATGTCACCCCTCAGAGCTAAGAGAAAGCTTTGATATTTGAACTCTATTTCTCTATTATCAAAAATGAAGTTCTGTGTACTTAATACAAATTATAAGTGATGCACAGCAATGGAATTGCTGAGATAGATCAATTATATCAAAATAGAAACATAGAAGCCATAATCAAAAACTACATAAACAAATCAGGCAATACTATACCAAACATCATTAATGCAGCAACACTTTAATGCTGTAATACCTTACGGAGTGTCAGAAGATAAGCACTTCATTAATCAATTAAACACATAAAACATTCAACAACTAGGAATAAAAGACAAAATCCAACACAAATGGAAGAGAGATGATCAGTGTATAAAGGATGTTTAACATGATAAAGTTAAAAAATGTTGCACATTACATTTTTAAGAACTCAATGTACACATAGATAGCGTCTATGCACATGAAAGAGTCACCCAGTAGCAATGATAGACGGTGACTTTTACACACACACACGCACACACACACGCACTTGTTTTAAAAGAGCATAAAAACAGAAACGGAGAATACGGTGAAAGAAAGACATCACGGATGCAGTGTCCCACAGACCGGAGGGATAAACACTGTAAGTCTTCCTTACTCTGAAACCACAGCCAACGCAATGTATGTCTTTCGTTTATACCAAATACTCACTATTAAAAGCCTCTGAAGACAGAGGACATGATACTTGAAAAGTTAAGTCACAGCAACTTTTTAAGTAAGGAAAGTCTAAGGGATAGCTGTTAGCTCTCACAGGCCCTAATCCTTCAAAAGTGACTTAACTGATTCAGCCACTGGGGAACCCACCAGAGCCCAACAGCTGTCTTAGGCTTTGAAGCTGCATACCTTTCCCAAGTTCCTTCTGACTCTATTGCCAAAATTACTGCAACGGGGTAAGAAAAGCAGGTCTGTGTCTTCCCTGGTGATGAGGTCTACAACTAAGTGACTTTAGAAAACCTTTCGGGGTTCATCGTAAAGGTCATTAAAAAAAACAACACTGTTACCAACCCATCAGAAACTGTCTCCCTAAATCAAGAGTTTGTAATACCTACAACAAACCATCTGTGAAAGGTGACAGAGCTCCACGGGGAAGATGGAAGGGGAGAGTGAGTGCAGATATGATCAAGATACATTGCATATGTGTATGAAAATTTTCAAAGAAAATACATTTTTTTTTCTAAAATGACTATTCTTCTAGAGGCTCTTAAATCAATAGCTATCAAATAAAGTTCAAGTATCCTTGATATGTTTCAATAATGATTCTGAAATTATTGCGAAGAATATTCCATATACATATAATCTATGTGTGAATACATACATCTATACACACACACACACACACACACACACACACACACACACGTTTCTCAAATTTTGTAACTGAGGATGAGAGATCAATTATGTTTCTTTGACAATAGAAAGCTTTGGGACAAACCAGCCTTTGCCAGTATTTTCCATGTCACTGACCTGAAATCACCTTTGTTGTTCACAACCCTCTCTGGTGGACAATACTGGGCGGAGCTTTCTAATACCACAATATCAACAGTCCTTGTATTATTCCCACGTTTGGTCTGAACATGACAGCCCCAATTTCCAGTAGATCCAGCCTGAATATTAGAAATGGTTAGGGCGCTACATAAAAAAGGGAAAAAAAAAAAAAGGTTTTAGAAAGAGAAAAACAAGGTTACGATCCTGTAGATACAACAGAGTCATGTGAGGGGCAGAAAGAGAGCACAGTGGTTCATAAAACAGGAATTCCAAAAGCATGGTGGGATACAGAATGAATGGCCAGTCCAGAGGCGGAAAAGTCACATCTTTTCAAAGATTCGGAACAAAATATTCATGAAAGTCAATTATGAATTGATGAAAAACTACTTAAAAAGACAAGACTGGAGAGATGGTTCAGTGGTTAAGAGCACTTGCTTTTCTTACAGAGGAACAGGGTTCAGTTCTCAGCAGCCCATATAGTGCCTCACAAACCATCCGTAATACTCAGTTTCAGGGGATCTCATGACCTCTCCCGGCCTCCAAGGGTACTGCATGTATGTGGTAAATATACATACAAGTAGGCAAAGCACTTACATTAACACAAATAAATAGAAGCACTTAACGTGACACACTTTGTGAAGAAAGGTTATACTAAAAGCAGGTGGGCCAGTTGGTTAAAATGCTTGCCACCATGCTGCATGACTTTATTTGATTCCCAGAGCCTACATGTGGCAGCAAAATCAACTGCTGCAAAGTTCTCTGACCTCCACATGTACAGTGCGGCACGCATGCAAGAATAGACATACACACACTTAAGTAAATGTAAATGTACAAAAAGATCAGCCAATGATCAATTAATGATCCTAAGGAAGTTTCTATGTGAAGTTACATTTTCCCTTGGACCTGTATCTCTATATATGGTCAGTAAATCTCATTCTCAAAATGAAATCATAATTCTCTAATATAAAATCTATTAATTAAAGAGCAAGTGTCAAAACCTTCAATTAACCTCTATTCCTCTATATGATCCACCATGCTTTCCTATTATGTAGACACAAATGATAAGAAATAATTAGACATAAAGCATATATCATCTTAATTAACTTATCAAAGTATGTCTGGAAGTGAATACACATTTGTCTGGACTCCTAAATCATCAAGGCTAGCATTCTAATAAAGACTCTGAGGCACTGTTACATTCTAAATCATCAAAGAAAATGAATATGAGCTCTCCTAAGTTAAGAAACAAGCCAACAGCTAATAAATATTTTAATGATGAGTGACATAAATAGTGAAATTCTTTATTAAATAACCATTAAGTCTTCAGATAGTCTACTTTATGTGGCTATACTGAGCTAGGATGAAATGCACAGAAATTGTTGTGACAAAAACCCGACATAAAAGAGGTTGCAGGCTCAGCTCAAGAGCCCTTACTATGTAACTCCTTCCCTATGTGCCTAATTCTCAAAAAGAAAAATGACTATGTTAGTTTCAAGTTGTAAAATAAATGTAAAAGTCGAGTACCTAGCCAACCACAGTGGTATACATCTGTAATCCCAGCATGGAGGAGGCTGAGGCAGGAGAATTACAAGTCCAGCTTAAGCTCAAAAAACAAAAATACCCTTGTGTCTACATTCTAATAAATTATGAGCCATTTGAAAAATAGTTAACAATAAAATTAAAATTTACAAAAAAAAATGAAAAATTTACCTTTTTTTTTTTAAATAAACACAATGATTCCACATGGGGTGTTACTGCCTGTTGGCTACTGTAAAAATAATCATAGCTCAGAATCAACTAAGAAAAATGACACGCTTTTCTTCCATAAAAATTTTGACCAAGTACTCATTTGGACCACCGCAACTGCCTAAAGTCCCACATCCCAAAGCCTGGAGCCATCAAAAGGATGTAACATGTTTAGATGGGGACACTGTATAGTGCTAGTATCTAGGAGCCACGTGGTATCCAAACCAAGCCAGTGCTTCAGAGGATTTAATGTGTGCCCCAGCATAAGGGGCGCCATTTTGGGAATCATGGCTCCTCATATGCTATGCAAACATTCCTTGTGGATAAATTTTAACAGTGTTTTCAACGTCTAAAAGTGACCACTGGAATAAAAGTTACAGGGATCTTCCAGAGAGCAGATCTGGAGACTGTAGGAGATTCACAAAGAAAGAAGCAGATTGGGTTTCACCTACAAAAACTACGAGCACTGAGTCTTAGAGATGAAGGATGGATGACATCGGGAGACCTATGAGGGATCAATAAACTTCAGCCTCACCCACTTCAACAGCCATGTGCCTCCTTGCTCTACATACACTGGGGCGAACTCTGGGCAAAGGACTCTCCATCTTCATATGGAAGACTGTCATGCCAGTCAAGTGTTTCTACCAAGAAAAATGTTAGGCCAAGTTGTTTCTCTTAGAATTAATTTTTTATGCTGTTGTAAAAAATTGAATATACTTTAAGCATGACTGCAGAAACAGATTTACAAAGTAAATCAACTTAAGTCATACAATTTAGACTTTTAAATTAACTAAAGTTCTTTGTATATAGAAGAGTCTATTATTTTTAAAGTTTTGTTGTTGTATTATGTCAATTATTGCCTATTTATACAATAAACTCCTTAAGAGTATAATTTGACGAGTTTTGACATGTGTATATGCCTGTGTAATTATCACCGCAGTAAAGACAGTGTAACAATGAACACATCATTCCTTACAATTAAGTCCCCTCTAATAAGGAGTTCAGTTGTTGCAGCTGAGCCAACTTTAAACTACCCTTCCTGCAGTGAGCAGGGCAGCTATGAACACATAAATAATGTGCAAGTATGCGGATACTGGGATACAAAAAGAATGATCAACAGCAGACAGAAACTAGACAGGATTTGGTGTAGGAATAAGGGATTGGCACGGGGAAATAACTTGGACACTTTAAATGGCTTTGGCCCAAGGTTCCTCTAACACAAGAAGCATACACTCTTTGTAGCCTGAAAAGTTAGATAACCAGAGACAGCAAAGCAAAAACCTAGACATCTTACACAGGGAACCCACTCAGGGGCTACAGATGTAGCTCAGCGCAGACCGTATTTCCCTAGCATGTATGAAGCCATGGGTGTAAACCCCAGTGACGCTTACACTAAACACTCACATATTTCAGTTGCCACCTACCAGAGACACAGAGCTACAAGCAGATAGTCAACCAAGGTAACTGCCAGCCAGAAAAAAAAACAAAAAACAAAAAACATAAAACAAAAAAACAACCCTAGTTCTCCTAAGAGGAATACAACAGAACCCAGAAAAATCAAGTCATAAAACGTTTTCCATGCTGAGATTGTAAATATTTTATATTCTGCAAGCTAAGAAGCATCACAAACATGAAAAGATATTACATAAATGTTACATAACCATTTGAAATTTGACTGCTTGAAAATATCAATTCTCAGTGGGCTGAGTTAGGTCACAATTTGCAAGCTTTATCAATATTTCCCTCATTGTACATTTATAATAAAGTCAGGGATTTAGCCCTGACTCTATTTAACATTATTTAATTTAACATTATTACTGCAAAAAAAACATATTCAAAATAAAAGTAGTAAGGAATGATGACTCCCCCAAGATGACTCAGATACTGGAGGTTGAGAGAAAGGGTACAAAAGTGTCTTTTCTAAACATCAGAAGACATAAAATGAAAATATGCTTCCAGGAAAGAGGTAAGGGTTTTCAAAATGAAACTGTAAAACAGAGAATTCAACCCTACGGTTGATTTTCAGCCTGAAGAATTTATAGTTTCTCACAGCACCCTTGCCTTACAGTACAGGAGCTGCAGCTCTACTCCAGCAAAAAGTCAGCCAAGCTCTAGGCAGGCAAGTAGGCTGTAAGCGAGACAAGGAGAGAGAGGAAAGAGGACACTCAATGGCCGTACACTGAGAGTGGTAGCACACATATTTTAAGCTGCTTTATATTTTATGGAGTTCATTCAAACCACTGGGTTTACAGCTAAGTTATATTCTTACACTAACAGTGAGTAGGTGGGGAGATAAAGTATCTTAAAACATAATATAAATCAGAAGACAAAATAGGGGAAAATGTGGTGATTTCTAAAAGAGAAATAAATGTTTAGTAGTAGAAATGTTTAGCAATTAGGTTTGGCACTAAAAGTTTACATTTGCCCCTTAAAATTTTAAAGAAAAAGGCTCCAAATATTTCCCTTATTATATTGAGCTTTTTCATCCAAAGCTGGATGAGAAGATGGTTAATTAATTTAAAAGAGTGACAATAATAATCAGGAGAAAGGAATGTCCTATTTAGAGCCTTTTTAAGGGGAGGAGGGAGTATTGATAAATTCCAGCCAAGCACACCAACTCCCAAAGGCAACCATCCCAGGACCTTGTACCTTGCGATCAAGGAGCAGTTGTGAATCATGTTTTTCTCCACAAAGATTCCTTGAGACTCATCGGTCTCAACGATGCGCCCATCCTGATACCACAGCACTTGCATGTCCTGGTCTATGTATGAGGCCATGCACTGGAAAGGAAGGCTGTCTCCTTCAAACACAACCTGACGATGAGATGGAGTCATGTAGAAGGATGGCAGTTCAAGGGGAGGATCTAGAGACAGAGGCAAAGACCTGAATGAACAAAAGCCAGAGCATTCCCTTTACTACATCGAGAAGCTACAGATATTCTATGGAAGTTGTTGAAAACAGAAGAACAATCAGTAACCCGCATTCTAGCTGGCTATTCACTAGTGCTAACGTGACTGCTGAATCGAGTCATAGCCATGTGCTCCCCACCTCCCAGGGTCATGTTGTGAAACTTGGTGCCCAGTGTGGCAATGTACAAGATGATGAAGCTCTGAAGAGGATGGGTGTCCTAGGAGGTTCTTAGGAAATTGGGGTGCTGCCCTCAGAAACGGGTCTCCTTAGTGCGTCTATGAGTGTGAACTGGTATCACAGCCGGGGCCTGATTCCTAACACGTGGCTTCCTGTCTCCTACTTCCACACATACTCCAGTGATGATGCCATAGCCATGAGACCTTCATCAGGTCAAAATAACAGAGAAGCCTGATCTCGAAGTTCAATACAGAACTGTGAACTAGTAAATAAATCTCTCTTATCTATAATGTGACTCAGCTTTGCTTATTTTGTTATAACAGAAACAAAGTAACACAAATAGGTCAGACAAAGTTGAAAATGGAACAATTTGACATTCATTTTTGGTATTCAGAGCTCTTTCTTTCCAGTGATGCCCTAACACCACCATGACCTCAAGCCAAATCATACAGTACTGAGATCTAGAGACTGGAGCTACAGAAAAATAAATGTTAGTGGTTACAATTTTAAGATACATTTGGAAGATCATATTTCCTTTGGATTAAAATGCTTTCTTCTGGATATAAAATTTTGCATATTGTAAAAAAGTTAAAACATTTAAAGAAAAAAGTTGTTTTTAAAAAGAAGTACCTTATTTCAATCACTGTTTAAAAGATTATAATTCCTTCTAATGTCAGAAAAAGGCAAAGATTTTATATATACGTACAAAAAAATGTATACAAGTACCATTGATTCACTAAAAAGACCTTAAAATGTTCAGTTCATTTATCTAATACAACAATTCTGTTGTCAGCAGTAATACACAGATCAAATCAAAAATATGCAAAAGCATATACAAAGAAATTAATCACTGTGTTATTTATGGAGTGAGAAATTATTAACAAGCTAAATATGCAGCAAGAAGAAAGCTGTTACATTACAGCTATAGCTATATAATGTACCAGTGGGCCCTAATTTATACAAAGAAATAAGCTTAGATTATTTCAACTTTCAGAAAGTTACCTTTAAGAGCATGATGGCACTTTGTTTTTTGGGGTTTTTTTTTTTGTTTTTGTTATTTTGGGGTTTTGTTTTTTTTTCTGTCAAAATACAGGAAAAGGTGCAGAAGTTAAACATGAATCTATCAACACTAGCTAGCTCTGAAGAACATGAATGTATACACAGTTTGTTCTCTTTGAGGTTTCTGTTTCATTTTCAAAGTCTTAATTTTCATTCAGAGAACATACCTTGCTTGTAAAATAACAATACTGCCAGTAATAGAGAGAAAGGGGAGAAAGACAAGATCATTTATTTCATGTCCATCATGTGTCAGTTTTAGTTCCTGCAGTGCATTTTATTTAACACAGGGTAATTGTGCTATCTCATGAGCTATTCCTCTGCAGACACTTAAAAACTCATGACTTTCAATAACTTCATGCTACATTGTTGGATGGATGTGCCCAAAGTCATCCAATTATTTCTCTATGATGATGAACCTCAGCATATTCTTATGCATAAACTGATCAATTCTTTTTAATTAACTCTAAGATGTAGAATTCTTATATCTAACTATATCAATCCTTTACGAACAGATGCATGCTGTTGAACTATTGTTCAAAGGTCATATTATGTAGCTAAGAGTGTGACTTAGTGGCAGAACACTTGCCTAGCATGTGTAAGGCTGAGTTTGAACCCCAACATAGCAAAACAAGCTACAAACACCAATCACAGAGGCTATTATGGAGTTCCACTCCATGTAATAAATAGTGTGAGAGCATTCTGAGACCATATTATTCTTGATGCATTCCCCATTTGCCTACTGAAGAACACATGAATACACCACTAGTTTCCAAAATAGGTTTTCATGAAGCAAGCTGTTCAGGACTGAGAACAGTTACTCTAGAGGCCAATGAGAGCACTGTTTTCTAATCCAGCTAGCCTAACCACTAGTTTACAATGAATAATATTAAATTATTTTAGATTAATTGCTGTGCTGAGATCCTGTCAAAAGAACTTCAGAGTCTGTCAAGAAAAACATGGTAGCAAATCAAAACATGGTAAATGCTTCTCCGTTTGGTTTCTCCCTTACCGCATGTCAAGAGCTCCTGCTTCACCCCTGTGACGGGCTGGGCCTGCAGTGACTTAGGATAAACACACCTGGTGTCCCGCACAGTGATGTTCCTCTCCTTTACCCAGCGATGCATCCATAGGATGTTACAGTCACATAGAAGGTATTCAGTCTGAAATTCTCTGTAACACAGATTAGGATGACAGCGAACGGGATCATGCAGCAGCTGGGCTCTGTATTGACTCCTTCCTGCTATGATAGTTGACCGTTTTGTTGTGAAGCACAAGGCACAGATCTTCAACTGATTATACATAGTCCCTTTCCAATGCCCTATCTTTCAGAGCACTGGATCCCACCAACACCGCCCATAACCCAGGGTCTGCTTCTGATCAAAGTTGACATAATCAACAAAACATCCTGTTTGTAGACATCTTTCTTATCCCTTTTCTATGCACCGAATCTCCAAACTCTGCAGTTCTGGAAGACCAGGTCCTAACTTACATCCTATCAAGTCTTTACTTTTTACTGTAAAGCACGTGATAATAATTTAGAATCTTGAAGCCAAATTTTACATCACTGCCATATTCTTGAGATATATATATATATATATATATATATATATATATATACACACACACACACACACACACACACACACACACACACACACATAATCTTTTATTGTTCATTTTGGCAGTGAAATAGCAATATAAAAGAATACAGGACTCTTCTGTAGTTATATTTTGGACACCTAGCTAGATTGTAAGCTTGTTAAAGATGGGAACTATTTGATGACACTCCTCCTACACACTGGTCACTCTACACAAAATGTAAGGATAAGAATGAAGTCAGTATGGATGAAAATACAGACTGCGCATTTAATACAGCACTTTAACTCAGCCTTGTATTCTTGTAAAAAAGGAAGATTATGTTATTAGCCATTGATATGAACACTCCTCTCACTAAACAATGACTATCCCTATGATGCACAGTATGATAAATCTGGCTAACAAAACTAACTATGGAGCCTGCCACTGCTAACCTGGCGTATCTCATAGAAGGAACCAAGTATCAGTATCAACTCAACACAATGGAACGTGAGGCTTGAAATAAATCAAAAAAGAGCACAGGGAGCACACTTCTAATACATGGTTTGTTAGCACATTGTCATTTCATAGTTATAGCCAAAATACAGGAGACAGGAAGGATACAATGCACGAAAGACATAATAAAGTTTAAAATACTATCAAAAGAATGGCTTGATCTACTTCTAATTCCTAAGCACTGCCATATAAAAACCATTGCCAACATCTCTCATAATGAAATTATTTCCCAGATTCCTGCAACTGAGGCTCAAAGGCCAGGTTACCCTTTGCCATCTTATTTAATGTCAAGGAAAAGCTGGGGTGTGTATTGGTCACAAAGCACATGCCTGGCATGTGCAATGGCTTAGGTCTAATTCCCAGCATTGGGGATGGGGCAGGGAGGAATCAACATACACTGAACAGAAGCCATCTGGTAAAGAGTTCCCTGGAAAATGACTCAACCCAATAAATTATACAGAATGAAAATGTGATTAGACAACTTAACTGTGATTCTATTAGGAAATTGATCAAATTTATAGGTTGAAACAGAGTAATGATTATCTGGAAATATAGTATGACTACTTGGCAACCTCTGTTTGAGAGGAACAAAATAATCTCTATAACTACAGAGAACTGTGTGAATGTGATCTTAAACGGAGGGACTTCTTAATAAATGTAAATGCTCCTAAGAATATCAATAACAAGCTGGGAATTTAATGTGGAACAGAAATTATGGGACAGAATTAAATCACTTAAGTATAAAATAGTCCCAAGTATGAATTTTTCAGAAGGAATAATGGGTTATACTTTAAGGGCACATTCTGAGGAGACGGCCATCTCAGTCTGAAATATCTCCCTGAGATTTACCTTGGGAGCTTCAGGCCAGACACTGGTTCCATAAAAGCCTAATTTTTGAAAGACATTTCTCATGAAATCTCCTAAGCTATGTAACTACTGTTTGCTTTTGTTAATATTCAAAACTGAATATAAATTAAATACAGCAAAGAATTTTTACTTACAAAGACCGTAGTGAGCCAAGATAATCAAAAGTTCCTTGAGACAGTGAAGTAAACAAATTCCCTGAAAGGTTTCTAGGGGGGAAAGGAAATAATTTCAGTTTTAAAAATACTTAGCTACATATCTCTTTTATTATTTGGTTGTGTCTCAAATGTCCCATGATCAGAACAAAATGTCATCAAGAATTCATGAAGTTGCCTGAATTCTTATACAGAAGAGGGAATGCATAAATGCCTCCATGAGACTAGCAAACAACAGACTGCACCTTGCACAATGTACTAGGCAAAAGCTTTAAAAGTATCTTAATGCTAAATAAGTCTTCTACCTGTATCAGGAAAACCTAATCGCATTCTTATGGATTCCCTACCAGAATACCTACTCGCGTGTTCACTCGGGATCATTCAGGAAAGCTACAAATACACATTGAAAAAGAGAATGGCCTCCATGGTTGGCAGTAAGCAACCACACACCAAGACTGAGTGAAATGTGAACGGAGTACGAAGCCCAGGGCTGGGAGGACTGTCTGTGTACAAAGCAACTCTTGCCCCCATCCAAACACTGTACTGTGTAAAGCCTTTACCATGTTTATGATTACACGCTACAGCATCAGAGCAATAGAGTGAAAAGGGCTGAGCGCTACATCAATGACTGGACTAAAGTATCTTCCGCATCTCCTTACACACTCAGGAGCTGGAGTCAAGAAGTCATGGTGTATCTTATTTGGGAGAGAGCTTGTGGCAGGTAGGAGTAGAAAATAGGTACTCCATGTCTAATGTTTCCTTAAGCTTTGATATATATAATTTTGTGTATAGAAAAGTATCTTATTTAAAATTTTGACAAGTTAAGACACAACACACTGGTAAAAAGAACAATATGATATTAACTTGTAGTATTGTAATTTTTTTAAGATTAAATATCATTTTATCATTAGAAAAAGAAAGTTGAGCACTCAATAATGACAGTGAATGTTCAGGATAGACACCACACCCTCAGGGATTTCTAAGATGAAGTAGGATGAAGGACTCTGGGGAAAAGCATCACTCAATACCACAAGATCTGTTTCATGCACCTAGGACAGATAAATTTAGAACTTCTGAGAAAGGGAGGGAGAGGCAGAAAAGGACACAGGAAGGCATAGGATAGAAGACTGAAGACTTGTAAACAGGCCAAGCTCTCCTCTGAGGTACAGGCTGAATCAGTGTGGGAGGCAGTGCCAACTGCAAAGAGAGGGCAGAGAATGATTGGGGGGGTGGCGGTATGCACAGCTCCTGTCACACCTGCAGCAATGGGTTCCTGGATTGGGATAGGAGCCCTGCTCTCTCACAAGCACCAACTCTCAAAAGCAGAACACAATGACCTCCAGTGAGATCACAGAACTGGTGTTTCAAGATAATGTATTATAAATTCTTAATCTAAAAATCTGAAATCCAAAATGTTCCAAAATATTTGAGCTCCATGACAACAGCATGGAAAAATGTATACCATGTTTCATGCAACAGATATTATGTAAGGTTATCTCTAGGCTCTGATTATGGGGTAATACGAAATTACGAAAGAGAAATGCATTTACATGTGTGTCTCTCTTGTAAAGTACCTCTTGTGCATGTGAGATCTCCTCAAGCCTGAAACAATATGGTCTTAAGCCTGTTTGGTAAGGGATTTTCAACCTATCTTCTATTCTGAGGATACACCCTGTGACCCAGTTGTAAGCTTCCTGTTTCTGTGGCTCCTCAAGGCCCACACATACTACTTTAATATGAAATATGCCACTGATTTTCAGAGACTATTAGATAACCACTGGTTCAAATGTCTTATATTTTAATAGGGTAAAAAGGGTACTTACAGTCGAACCAGATTGGTGAGTCCACGAAATACGTCTGCGTTCAGACAACCTATTCGGTTGTTTGTCAGATCCCTAAGGGAAATGGGGAGGGGGGAGATTATGTCTTAATTTAGTTCTCTTAATACAGGTCTGATAGATTCAGCAGTTAAGAACATAGACCTTTCTTTTCTGCATCCTCCCTCAAAGAGATACAAACAGCACTCCAGAAAATTTTCTTGGTTTACTTTACTTCTGGCTGACAGATGCTACTTAATTATATTTCAACCATTTATTCTAAGAAATTTTTGAAGATAAAATTAGAGTAGTAAAACAAGACTCGCTCTATTTTATTATCTGTGCTAGAACTCTTGAGATGTTTGGCATAGTCAGTCAAGGCCGAGGGCTGGAGAACTTTAACCAAATCATCAATTAGCAACATGACTTTCATTTTCTCAGGAATGGCTAAAACTTAATGTCCTCTAACTCCATCCTTTAGCTACTCAGACAAACTAATGATAACGAAGTGGGGAAAAGCTAAATGCACTTTTACTTACAAATCTGTCAAATGATTTTTTACAATATCTAGGTAACAGTCCATTTGTTTTGCCAGTCCACCCTAATGTCTAACAATTCCTAGGACCTATTACCTTCTAAATATTTTCTTCTCATTAATCTCTAAAATGCTTTCCTTTTTATTTATGCATAATTATTAACTATCATCATCATCATCACCATCATCAATTAGTGGGGGAAGCACGCATGAACACAAGGGCACACGAGCGCCACAAGCATGCATATGGAAGTTAAGAAACAACTTTCGGGAGTCAGTTCTCTCCTTCCACAGTGTGTCCCAGGGACTGAACTCATATAATACTTGCAAGACAAGCGCTTTTGCCTCTCACTGACTCTGTGAAATGCTAGCTGATACATTACTGCTTCTTTCCTCTCTTACTTTACTTCACACTTGGAAGAAGGGACACACTGAAGTTTGCATTTAACAAGGGTACAGTGCTAACGCGACATAGGAAGGCAACTCCAGACTTTCACCTGGGATGACATGGCCTTTTGTCTTTGCTCATCTCCGGGCTTTACTGACTCAGGGGAAAAAAACCTACAATGAATCATTCCCTTTATCAGTTGTTATATTTTGAATAATTTAATTCACTTTGAACGTTAATAGAGAAGTGAGAAACTTCTTTAAACTCAAGTCTCCAAAATACTTTTCTATTGCCTTTAATGTCCATCCACAGTATTTTCTGACACTCTACAAACACACCTTTTGCTTCGCTCTGAGTTGCACTATAAAAAGGAAGGAGTACTTAAAGTGCCCATTTGCAAACAAAAGCTACTAAGTCCCAGAATGTGTAATTGCTAACAGTGGAAAACACATGGGTTTGACTATATTCTAAGAACAAAGCATTTGACCTGGGTACCTGCTCACTGATGTTTTCCCTTTACATAATTCAAAAGCTACTGTAAGTCATTTGGGCAGAACAGGATGTTTTAGCTCTGGTTTCCCTCTCTTATGGCTAAAGTAACCTTAAGCCACACAAAGCTTGCTCTTGTGCTTGTATGCTCAAACTCCTTAGAATATTAAAGCGAAGCATTTAATCGCATAGGATTTTTTAAAGTGGATTTTCCTTCTATTTCTAGGTTTTACTGTTTTAAGAAAATGAGGTATCATCTTTCCGCTGTTGCTTAAGCAAACACGTCTTGATGGTCCTATTCATTATCCTAGCTCACTTCTGAGCTTTAAGTGATGTAATTACCACTGACTCTTTGGGAAACAGTTTCATTATAGCTATACCTACTTAAATGGAATTTAGGTATTGATAATGAGTTTTCATTCAGATTGAGAATCAGCTTAAATTCGTTGATAAAGCAAAGAAGAAACTGAATGGGTTTGAGTTTCAACTACTCCTGGTAGTTTATCTTGCAAAAGCTACTTCATCTTCCTGACTCCAATTATCTATAACTATAGACAAAAGCATGGACACTGACAAAACACTTTGTGTGGCCACTGAAACAAATGACTTAAAGTCTTACAAGAAACAGTCTGAGTCTCAAAAAACCTAGCAACCTAACTACGTGGCTATCTTTACATCCCACTGAGGGCTCCTTCAGCTTGCAAGCTGTATGCCATAAGCTCAATTACATGTCAGCTGTTTGGAATTAAGAATGTATTTTCTGGCAGGAAGAACACTGGAAATGGCAATTACCTTCCAAGGCGGGAACACCAGAAGAGCGCTTACTGTGCAATGCAATGCAAACAGGCTAAGGCAAACCCTCGCACAATTACCAGTAATTAAGTTAAATGCTACTGAACAGGATGATTAAACTTTTAGATGGCGGT
This sequence comes from Cricetomys ansorgei, assembly GCA_026225945.1. Classification (NCBI taxonomy): domain Eukaryota; kingdom Metazoa; phylum Chordata; class Mammalia; order Rodentia; family Nesomyidae; genus Cricetomys; species Cricetomys ansorgei. The sequence goes on from JAMJFZ010001390.1 coordinate 5,797,881, forward strand.
ACTTGAGACATTATTTAGGATAAGGAACTATACCAAGGACCTAAGGTTTTCTGAGGCACCTTCAAACACTGTCATGAAACTGTCTTTTACTGACAGTCAAGTTCCTTCGGCCTGTTATCTCGGCATGGAGGTAGTATAAGCATTAACCTTTCTGCTATTCAAACAGCTGTGAGAACAGTGGTGTGGACCACACAGGGAACACATAACATGCGATGACAATAAAAGGAAGAAATTGGAGGGAAAATCATAGGAATGTAAGCATCAGTTACTGGGAGGGATGAGTAAAGCACATTTGGCCCCAGCTCCAGTTTCTGACCAGACTTTATCATCAATTCTTCATTTACCTGACTATACACAGACTCAGAGTCTTTTCCTTTGTCCTGTTACTTCTCTAAAAATATTATCATTCCCTCTTGAAGAGCTCAGTAAACAGGAATCCTAAGTCACTGGTGGACAGTCATTCATTCCCAACTCTGCCCACACTGCACAGGAATGCTAACAAATCTAATTTTCTCTGTTTAGTTTGTCTTTTTTCAAACAAGTCAAGACCAAAAACTTGGGAGGTCTGTCCTCCTCCTTTACACCTTCTCACCCGCACAGAGAGAGCATCTGTGAGTTCTTCCACAGAAGAGAGAAGTGTGTAAGGAGCCAGTGCCCAGCAAACATATTTACAGAGAACAGAGTGTGGGATAGTCTACGTGACTTTAGTGCAGTCACTTTCCAAATGTGAGAAACTGTGGTGGGAGGTTAGTTTTCAGAGCAATAAAACCTACTCTTTAGGCTTTGAAGTAAAAATACATAAGGAAATGGCAAGCCATTATGTCATTAATAGACAGCCTGAATTTCTGTTATTCAAAAGAAGTACAGATTGACTGAATCTTGAGGATCATCTCTGCAGTAGTTATGGCTACAGAGATGACATGGTAACGGGTTTGCTAGTGTAAGAGAGACATCCAAAGCATATTGATAGAACATTTAAATCCTCTCTGTTCTGCCAGGAACCTGGCCAGATGAGCCTCTTTTTTCAAGCTGAAGCTCACTGCTAGCTATAAAAGGAATGGTTCAGACTCACAAGCAAGCAATTCAAAACTCACAATCTCTTCAGTGATGACAGACCCCAAAAGGCACCTGGGGCTATCCTGCTAATAAGGTTGTTCCGGAGGTCCCTGTGAAAGGCAATGTAAAAGTTAGTCAAATGGTCAATGACTCCTAAAGTATTTCAGCACACTACACCTACCTGCCACAGACAGAATCACCAGCATGGGAGAAAACCACAGCCAAGAAGATTAAGCCAAGTTCTCCTCCAGCAGCAAGTGACCAAGTGTGAACTCAAAATTGAAAAATCTGACCTCAAAGTTTTCTGTTTCATCAACAAAAGCAGATGTCATAAAAGGTAAAGTACCTGAAGCTCAATCAATTCCAACCAGATCTGCATTTATTTTGTTCTTGCTGTTTTTATGTATATGTGGTGTACACTGTTTGTAAGCATGTTTGCATACATGAGGGTGCATGTGTATGTGGCTACATGTGCAAGTGCATGTGTACAAGCCTGTGCAAGCCAAGGTTGATGTGAAGAATCATTTTCAATACCACTTCCTCCTTACTCATTAAGAAAGGGTCTCTCAATCAAACCCAGAGCTTGCTATTAGGCCTGTCTTGATAGTCAGCTCTGGAAATCTCCTGTCTCAGCCTCCCCAGACTGGAATCACAGGCAAGCTGCCATGCCTACAAGGCATTTATATGGATTATATTCTGGTCGGTCCAACCTCTGATCCTCACTCTTCCAAGCTAGCATTTTAACCACTAAGTCAGGTTTCCAAGACTACACACGCATTATGTCTGTAATTTCTTCCTTAGCATGCTATATTTGGGTTATTAAGCACATTGATGGCTTTGCCTATCACAAACATCATTAAATTGAATTCTTCCAAAACTACCTTTAAAATATATGCTCGGAAATTTATGTGATTTGTTTTTTTTATATTTTCCCCTCCCTGGGATTCTATACTGACCTTCTCCATAAAGTAAGGTTATAGATAAACACATTATAAATTACAATATGGAGACCAAAGCAAAGATACCGGAGGCCTGTATCTCCTGTTATTTTATTCTCCTTCTCAAGCAATTGGACATTTCCACGCCAGTACTTGACCACAGCTGGGCAGCAGTGAGTGTCACAGTCCTGTCTTGCTACCCATGAGAGAGGGTCAGGCCTTCGAAGAGAATCAATTCCAAGTGTGAGCTAGATTCCCCAGAAAGGCCGGTACTCCCATCAATCTCCTAGTGCCACATTCTTTCCAGTAGGTGGCCCACACAGCTGCGCTAAGTAAGCCTGTGTATCAGGACCCACTTCCAGGCTCATCCACTGAGTCACTGTCCTCTGGTCATCTGTCTGCAAGACGGATGAATGCCAACAGACAGAAAATCCTTATGCTGTTCTTCTTCCCAACTCTGTCTCTAATGGTGGCAACTGTGTCCCTAATGAGCCACCCGAGTCTTCTGTGTCATTTCTCTTCACACATGACTTGGCGCCATACACACTGATGGCCAAACAACACAGACAGGCAGGGAATGCTCAACAAGCCTATACGGCAGGTCACTCTGGATTCCAGAGTCCCTTCCATTTCAGCTGGGACTTGAATGGTCATCCCAGAAGAGTGTTCTGGACTTTGATACCACCTGTTCTTACAACATGGAGGTGACCTGAATAATGGGTCACTAAGACTACGGTTCTACCAAGGACAGTCTGGCCATGCTCAGGCGGCCTTCTCAAGCCCACTAGAGCTCAGAAATTATCAGGATCCCTTCTCTACTTATGTTCAAGAAAAGTCTTCAAAGAATAAGTCTTACTAAGCTGAGCGCAGAGTCCTGGGTTTTCTTCCATTCCCTCGGAGAGACACACTCCACATTACGGCCCTCCCAGCTGATGAAAACTGCTATGCAGTCTGACTCACACATGCTTTTCTATCTTTCTTTTTTTCTTCTAAAAGCTTTTCCTAATTACCAACGCAGCAAAAATCATGACGGGGCTGCTTCTGGAAAATTCACACATTCGTTCTGGTGAGGCCGGCCTCTGCTCGCCTGTGGCAGAAGGCATCCATGTACCCTAAGCCAACACTCCTCCTGTGTCACTGACACTGTGACTTCCCATGCTGCCCGTGCAGGTGGTACGATGGACTAGAAATACTCCAGCCAACTCGGTAGCCCACTCCAGTTTCAATTTTATGAATGCTGTCAATATTGTGGCTTCCACTGAGTTCTGGTACACTTCACTGAATGTTCTGGTTTGAAAATTCAATGTCCCCCACTGGCTCATGTAGTAAATACCTGGTCTCAGGTTGTTGGAGCTACTTTTGGTGCTGGTAGAAACTCTGGGAGGTGAAGCTTCACTGGTAGAAGTGGCTCACTCGGGGTGGGGCTTTGGAGGAAAATAACTAACTACTGGGCCTTTTCTCTTGCCCTGCTTTCTGTCTGCCATGGCGTGTGCTGCTTTTGAATACCCATCCAACTTTCACTGGGCCTGAAATGGGGCAAAATCAATCTTTCCTCTTTATGAACCCTCACGCACAAAGATGAATAAAATTAGGCCAAGTTCTTGATGTTAGGATTTAAGCACACCTTTCATGCACTAGGAATTTATTACAGGAACTAAACAAATTTATACCTAGAGCAATTGAAAATTGATAAAACATGCCATGAACTTGTTTATCATCAAATCAGGTACTGGAGGTAGTATTCTTTCAAACTCACTGGATGTTTCTGAAGATGAAGTTGAAACAAAATTACTATATTGATAAAAATGTTTCAAGTCTCCCAGTTCTTGTTTAACCCCCATGGCATTGTTTGAGTGTAGATTTTGACCACAGTTTGTACATATATCCTTTCTCCTCAGCTATTTCCACTGAAAGTGGATCTTCCTGAGCAGAATCCTGGTCATTTCTCTGTTAAATCCCCCAAAGTTCCCATTACTGAAGGCAAAACAAAAAAAACAAAAAAACAAAAAACAAAAAACAACCTCTTTAAAGAAACTTGCAAGAAGCCCTGAGACCCTGACCTTGTCCATCTTTCACAAGACCCCTTCTTTCACACTCCCACATCCTAGTCTTCCCATCTTCATTTACTGTGGTGTGTCTAGAAAGGACCATTTTCACACTAGGCATGTAGTCAGCGGCAGAGAGCTTCCCTGGCACACAACAGGCGCTGGTTTCTACTCCCAACATCAAGTCCTGTAAGACCAGAATCTACAGTGCCCTAGGGAAATGAGATCATCTGTAGAGGGTAGGTGGGTAGACAGATAAACGGATGAAACAATAAGCCAAAACTGAGAGACAAGGTCACATTAACAACACTTAAGTATACAAATATTTCAGTCGACTCTGGGAAGTCACAAAATCACGGAGCTATTCATCAAGCCAGACAGTGTAGAGAACATGGCATATCACACAATGCTATCAACATCTCAGTAACCAGTGTCATGACACCTGTCACTGACATCTCAGTTATACTTCATATGTGTACATGACGTACAGTATACTCCAATATGGAGAGGTAGTAAATTGCTAATCATAATTGAACTGCTGAATATGAGTAAAGTCAATTGATTGGGAGATAATACAGTCTTTTCAATTTTCAGTAGTGTGCAAGCTTTCCTAATAAAATTTTCTTTGTCCCAACTTTCTTATGTTTATCAGTCTTAACAGGAGGTATGTAAGTCTGTAGCCTTAACTTCCCAGACCCTATCTCCCCATTTTCCAAATGACCGTTGTACACTTCAAAAAGAGTTTATGAGAGCATACAGTCCCTGTTTTTGACTTATTTTAAAAGAACTAAAAAAAAAAAAAATCTCTGCAAACAGAAATATATAACGTCAACCCTAATTTTTTTAAAGCTTAAGTTTCCCTTCTCACAGTCTAAGCAGTTTCTACAAGAGGAACTGATTTCACTAAAGCAGTTCATAAATCTGTGGTCAGTGATAAACTGTGTGTGTTTCTAGAAAATACCTCTCATGAATAACTGAGCAGTATAATATGATTTAAAGATACACTTTTTCTTTAATAATAAAGAATTCTTGACATATTATATAATATTTAATAATAGCCATATTAATCAGATACTGCCAAAAGATATTTATAGTCAGACTCACTCTCTATCATTTGATATTTCTTCTCCCCAACAATGCAAAGCGTGTCTAGTGCACAGTAGTCCAACTTTAAGATGCAGTGCTAAGTGGGAATGCATTGGGTCATTAAAACCCATCTGAAAAGAAGCATAGGACGTGTTTTTACAAAACGCTTAGCCTGGTCTCACTGTGTAATGCCCCCTGCCCCCAGGCTTATGTGTGTGAACACTTGGACCCCAGCTCGTAGTACTGGTTTAGGAAGTTGTGGAACTTCTATGGGGGGAGTCATGGCTGATTGAGATGTATCCTTCAGGGCTGGCCTTTCAGAGGTATAGCCAGCCTGCATAATGTGGAACACTCTACTTCCTGTCTGCTATCACCATGTGACTGACCAATGACAAATTCATACAGCCTCCAGGAGCTGCTCCAGCCTCCCAGTCTGTCCCAGCTTCCAGGACTTCCCTGCCTTGGGTAAACTATATCCTCTGGAACTGTAAGTCAAAATACATCTCTCCACCACCTTCTAGGCGGCAACAGAAAAGTCACGGCATAGCTTGAATGAGAAAGGTCCTCCATAGTGCTAGGCTTGGTCCCCAGGTGGTGGTACTGTTTGGAGTGAATTGGGTGGTGTAGAGTTGCTGAGAAAGCATATCACAGAGGGAGTGCTTTTAGAGCAAAAAGCCCCATCTAATTGCAGATTGTTCTCTCTGCTTCATGCATGTGGTGGCAGATGTGAGCTGTCAGTTCCTGTTCCAGCTGCTATGCTGGCCTCTTGCTGCCAAGCTTCTCAGCCATCACGAACTTTTATCCATATGGAACCATAAACCTAAATAAACTGTTCTATAAGTTGCCTTGGTCACGGTGTTTTATTATGGCAATAGACAACTTATTAATATGCTTGGTGAAAGTACTTACTTCTTTAGGAAAGTAAACATGCTATATGGGGTGAGATGTCTTCAAATGAAAGTATCACAACTCTCACCTCAGTTGAATGTGGATGTGGCAGCATACATGTGTTATCCCAGCAGGAGGAAGGAGCATCCTTGCAAGTTTAAGGCCTGGACTACTTACTGAATCCCTGTCTCAATAACAACATATATAGTGTCTGGCTCCATGCACCTCTCAGGCCAATCTTCCGCATGGAAGTGTATACTCCTCATTCATGACATGGTATTCTAAGTACCAAAATCCCTCTGGGGACAACCATGAATACAAGAACAAAAGAACAGACACCCTGTTCTCATAGCTCCTTAGAAATGGAGAATTCTTTCTTCATGTGTGAGGAACTAAAGAAACTCGGTCACCAGCTGAAAAGAGATGCTGAGTTACTCTAGTGGCCCCAACAGAGCACCTGAAATGGATTTAACAATGGGGAATGAACTAGTGGGTAACTCTAGAGTCTGTCTTGAGTATATGCTTTTTTTTTTCCTCACAGAAGCCTAGTGGTATTTTGGGATTCAGATATAAACTGGCCCCTGGCTAAAAACATTTAATGCATCTTAATATCACCCATAGTGGCAACTCAATTTGTTTCAACTATGTATAGAGATTTATTATCAACAAAAGGCAGAAAAAATGGTCAAAGACAAAGGAAATTAAAGACTGTGGAAGAAAGGCATAATTCATAGTGCAGCACAGAATATTAGCCCTGCTGGCCTCATTGTTTATGGTGTACATGAACAACCACATGAAGCCAAGCAGAGTGTTTCTATATACCAGAGACACCATTGATAAGCCATTAGTGCTTGTATCCCTTCCTATGACCACATGAATTTCTTCAATTATCAACTCAGCATATGCTAAATGCCTGGCATTGTGATGCATGCTGGGATATATGCCAACAACACTGTTTTGCAAGGAAGAACGTCTGATTACAAGATGTTGCCTTCTCCATTCTAATGCCCAGTGGTTCATCAGTGTCTCCCCACTGCTTAGAGTCACTCCTCACCCTGCTATCTGGTGAGCTGGTCTCAGCAGGTCGGGTGCTTTCCTGACAGTGAGGAAATTCTTTCCCTCGAGCCCCAGGCATATCTCTACTCAACCAAACTGATCCAAATACCCATTCATGAAACAACCACAGAATGTGTGCAAAGGACTAGTGTTAGCACAGTCAGGCCTGGAACTAATGATGCAGCCAGCATCTTCTAGACCATGGTTCTCAACCTTCCTAATGCTGAGACCCTTTAATAAGTTCCTCATGTTGTGGTGACCCCCCAACCAGAAAATTATTCTCCTTGTTACATCATAACTATAATTTTGCTACTGTTATGAATCGTATTGTAAATACCTGATACGCAGATGGTCTTGAAACCCCTGTGAAAGGGTTGTTTGACTCTCAAAGGGGTCATGACCCACAGGTTGAGAACCTCTGACCAAAGTAGTCCCCTTTGATAGGTTTGCAGTCTCTTTTACTTATAAGACACACATCATTTTAAGATACATAATTTCAAAACAGCATCTATGTTTTAAGCCAGTGAGTGATCTGCAGACTGTGGTCCATGGCTTGTTTAGTAAATAACTTTATTGGAAGAGATCCACACAAATTCCTTCATTATCATCGTGCTGTCATGTACAATACATCAGTAAGCACTGACTCATTACTGTCTAGATTGCTTCATCACTTTGCAGGCAGAGTGCAGACACTGTGACCAAACGTAAAGTCCACAAAGTCTCACTGGGATTACTATCTGGGTCTTCCCAGAAAGTATGCTGACCTCTGATTATATAATTGCTTGTCCTTTAAATGTCACTTCCTGAACTTTTACAGAATAAAATGTTAGGGAAAACTCCTGTTTTTGAATCGTTGGGAGTTCCCCTGGAAGCTTTACAATGAAAATACATTATATAAAATAAGGAGAAATGATCATAAACAAATACTCACAGTCTTTCAAGTAGACTTAATCCAGAAAATGAACCATTCTTCAGCTCAGATATTTTGTTGTTGCTCAGAATCCTAAAATTGTCAAGAAAAAAAAAATATGTGTGTGTATATATATATATATAAAACTTGTCTTGTACACAGCATCAGTATCAAAGTGACTGAGTTCGTTTTGTTTAAACGTAGTAGGAATTCTCAGAAATTATTAACAAGAATTGTCTTAGACAGTAGAGAATAAGGCAATTTCTTTTCCAAAATAACTTCCACATCTTGTCCCATTTTGAATCATTCTTGTCACACTTAGATGAAAATGTAAAAAGGGAGAAAAATGAATGGGCAAAAATAGTTCAATGTAGGGTAAAGTTGGTCACCGTGTACATTCGCTCAGTCAATAAGAACTTAAATACCTATGTGACAACTAGAAATGTCATAGAGAACAGACAGGTGACACCCAAAATACTGACCTCACAAAGAAGTATATTATAGATAGCATATTAATAACGCTTAATCGTACCTACAGTTTAACAATATACGAATGTACTATCTATATGTGTAAATGCCTGCTCTGCCTTAATGTTCACTTACAGAGTGGTGTCATTGCTTCCCTCACATACCAGAACAATGTTCATTAAAAAACAAACTGAAAACAAAGACCTGCTTTTAAAGAGCCACAGGTGGGATGGTACCCCTGACAGGACTCCCCACAAAAGGAGACTGCATGTATTTTATGTTCTTTCCTTTCAATAGTGTAGAACTTTCTACAGTGTTAAGCACCTGAATATCAACAGTTTCCAGAAACAAGGTGAACATTCTAAAGTATCTAATTCAAGAGTGTGGGGACCTCAACATGAGAAAAAAATGAAAAATCTGAGTCAAGAACTAAGTGAACAACCAGGTGACATTAACAAATAGCAGCCAGATTTTGAAGATATTATTTTTACTTTTTTTGAATGTTTGTATGTCTGTATGTATGCACTGCTTATGTGCAGAAGCACTCAGGAGTCAGAAGAGGGAATGAGCTATCATGGAGCTATAGTTTACAGGCAGTTGTAAGCCACCAGACACTGATGCTGGGAACCAAAGGCAAGTCCTTTGTAAGAGAATGCTTAACTATGGAGCCATCTCTCCAGCTCCATCAGCCAGATTTTGAACCCAAATAATGTCTACTCTGCCCATGTTCCTCAACATGACACCAAGTTGGTCAAGAGCCACCCAACTGTCATTGTGATGCAGAAAATTGCATCACACATGATGTTGCCTCTCAGGAGCAGGCTTTACCACAGGCAAAACAGTTATTACATGCAAACTTAAAAGACTAACAGGGTACCTCTGCAAGGCAAGATTTTAGGTGTGCATCTCTGTATATAATACAACTTCTTAATTAATAAAACAAGTAAAAAACTACTCAGCTGTCATCTAGCTTTCTTTTGGATAGAAGTTAGATTTATAAAAGAAAGAAGGAAAGAAGAGAGGAAGAGAAAGAGGGAAGAGAAAGGGAGATTCCCGTGTGGGGATAAATATGGCAGAGTAGCTACTGTGACTTGCTTAAGAGCTCCGAGTCAAGCCTGCTCCACTCAGGCCCCGGCTCTATCACTTTCAAGTTACCCTGGACTTCTGCAAGTCACACTAGCTCTCTGTAAGAGTTCCCTTATTCATAAGATCTGAAGAATAAGAACAGCCTCATAAACAGTAGCAGGGAATTTTAAAAGGCACGACACACACAGTGAGGAGCCATTAAGATACAGGATTTGCTTTCCTAGTAATGAAATATATCCTCCCTCTGTTCAGTGTCTGTATACCCAATGTGTACCCTGCAACCAAAGTATCTCATTAGATAGTGCTCTGCCCCCCTCTAAGGCATCACGGAAGCAAAGACAAAGCCCCAAAGAGTGGGACTGAGAAAAAAAAGGTCCAAAAACATTCTTACCAAAATAAAATAGCGTTTTCTTCAATGAAAATGACAAAGCTCTTAAAAAGAAAGGCAGTTGGCTCTGGCAAGGATCACTGTGCCAGCAGGCTTCTCCAGCAGCCAGGCAGCGCAGAGCAAGAGCCCCCTCCCCCCAGCCCTCATCACCCAGAACAACCAGACCCTGAGCTTATAGTCACCAAATACAACATAACACAAACTACATCCTAACCCCAAAACCATGGTTTCAACATGACAAATACTCAGAGCTACCAAAGGGCCACCATCACAGGACAATCTAACTGGAAGTTAACACATCCAGTAAAACTGCAAGCTGGGGGAAATGACATGATCACATTAATTAATGAGCAAACAACGAGATTAATACCACAGAAAGAAAAGAATCTATACATAGCAACAAACAAACGACAAAAACAGAAGACCCAGAAAGGCATGCACAGCACACAGCTAGTTAGTTATCTTAGGGATGAATCTGGCCTTCATTTCTCTTTGACTATTTATAATTCCTGCTGTAAATTCTGAGATACCTACAGTAAGACTCTTACTTTCAGGGTTTTCTCCCCCTCTTAGTGGTAAACATATGAATCTTAAGAATTTTTTTGCCTGAAATTGAGTCATTTTTGAGTATATGTACATTCTCAGACATAAAACCTAAAAGAAATGATTAGTGCTTTAGAGTTCCAAGTTTTATTTGGTTGTTTAGATAAAACAATGTTCATACAGTGAGTGATGTGGTTACCTTAATATGCACCAAAAGAAATAGAGTGAACAGTCATGTTCAGGGGCCAGGTGTTACCAGAGATTCTACCAAGATGACTGAGGTCAGTCACTTCACATTTTATGTAGCCTTCAGCACCCTTAAGACTAAAAAGGAATCTACTACATCAGAATGATTACCCAAATCCCTCCCAGCATCTTTTAATTTTCTACAACTATTCATGTTCTAATAGGCAACACTGCTAAGTTTGACAATGGCTAAGAATATGTAAGCATTAACCTAAAAATAAGGAGGAAATATACACTCTACCTAGTTCAGTGACTTAAGATGCCATTTCTGAGTGATGGATGAAAGCCAGATATGAAAGAAACTTGTACAGAACTAGTGGGCACTGACTGAATGGCTCTGCCTGTGATTAGGTATAGCTTCAGCAATGGGACTGTCATTTCCTCTGTCATAAAGGCTTTACTGCAATAAATGATAGGTTTTATTGAGGAAAGTAAAAAGGAAGACATTCCATCACACTTAAAAAGTTATAACTGTAACCTTAAAATATAGTTTACAACCTTAAGTTAATATATTCTGTCTACACATTACTGGATGTGTTTAAGGATTTGTACAGGAAAACAGGATCGGAAAGAATAAATCTACTGTGCAGACAACTTTTATATTCACTTTTGAAATGGGAAGCTGTGGAACCTGGCAGGTGCTTAACATCATATATCATGATGAACCCAAAACCCATTCATAATCAATATTTTTGCTGACACCTTTGAAACTTGAGCTTATATAGATCCATTTCTGTTCTGTACTAATGATATGAACAAGACACCAACTATATACAATAAGCAGAATGTTATTTAAGCTCCCACCTCTTCGATTCAGAAACTGTATGAAAGAGTCTCATACCCACTAGCATTTCACACAGGACCAAATCATGGTACATCATCTACACTCAAGTATGAAAAAAGATCAAGACTTAAATGCTGATAGATTTTTTTAAAAATCAAATGCAAATGGAATAAGGATTAGATGTCCTCAACTGCTTGCTACTATTAGCCCCAAAATAGATCAGAACCCATAGAGCTGTCAATAGAATCTACTCTGTGAATGGCAAGAGTCACGAAATAATTTTTCTCTTGAAAGGAATTTGAAAATGCACTTCAACAGCACTAACTACTCAGATCAACATCAGGAATGTAATTTGGGACATTGATTGCTAGAGGAAAAAAACCAAGTAAACAATTCAATGGGGTTAAGAAGGCCGACTGGATGGGGAGTTTGATGGTTAGTTTTAAATGTCAACTCGACCCAACCTAGAATCACCTAAGAAGAGTCTCAGTGAAGGAAAGTCTACATTAGGTTGGTCCATGGGCATGCCTATAGGGGTTTGTCTTAAGCTGACTGATATGGGAACAGCCAGCCCACCGCAGGCTGTAGTTTTCCTTAAGCTGGGCTTCCTAACCTGGATGAGCATGGATACATCAAGCTGAACACAAGCAAGTATGCATGCACTTTTCTCTGTTCTTGACTATGGATGTGCTATGGCTAGTTCTTTGAAGTTCCTGCGTTGACTTCCCTGTGATGAAAGGCTGTAACCTGGAAATGTACACTGCAAGTAAGCCCCTTTCTCCTCTAAGTTGCTTTGTACCAGTGTGTTTCATCAAAGCACCAGAAATGAAACTAGGACAGATGGAATGGGATGGAAAATAAGTCTACCTGGTGGTACCTGGAAAGGGACCTCACTTGGGACTTGAGTAAAGGTAGATTTATGCAGATATAATTAAGGATCTAGAAATAAAATCACCCTGAATTATAACAGGCCCCAAATACAGTGAGAGGTGCCATTAAAAACACAAACAAACAAACAAAAACGGCAGAGAGAGCCATGGGAAGATGAAATCAGAGTGTAACTCAAAGAATCCTTAACAGAAAAACTGGTGAAGACAAAAGAGGTAACTCAATACACATAAAATTATGACCAAACACAAAGCAACAAGTCCTGTAGACCTGGTTATGAGGGCAGCTGAGACAGGATGATTGATCATTTGAGGCCAGGAGCTCAAGGACAAAGTCCCCTGTGTCTCCTTAAAAATAAATAAGAAAACAACAAATGGTCGTGACTTTATGGATGAATGCGCATCCCCAATCAGAAGAGAATACAGACTTAATCAAGACACTGTAAGTCATTTATCACAGTGGGAAAATACAATCAATTATGGGGGAGACAACCATCCACATTTTTACCATGAATCAACACAACCACTGTGGCAGGAAAATGTACCAATGAAAACACTTTGATTGCTTCTTTGAAATCCATTCTACATTGATACATGCACTTAGGTAAAAAGTATTACATGTTAGACATCATATAATAATATCAATACAGCAGAATTATGTCATAATTCCAGCAAAAGCTAATTACTAAATATTGTTATGAGTTCCAATAACATTTTCCTGTTTATCAAATGATGATCAAGTACTGCAGATTCAAGGAGAAAAGACTCATGAAGTAGTCACATGGATCAAGGCACAGGAGCTAGGGATGTGGTTTACTTGACCGAATGTTTGCCTATCATTCACAAAGCTCTAGGTTCAAGACTCAATACCACATAAACTAGATATGGTGGTACATAGCTGTAATCCAAGCACTGGGGAGGTATATGCAAAAGGAGCATATATGCAAGGCCACTTGAAGCTAGATAAAGAGTTTCAAGGCGTTGTGGACTACATGAGACCCAGTCTCAAAAAAAAGATAAGGAATATATTCACATGGTAAGTCTCCATGTGTTGACAGGTCTACTTTACTCTTATAATACAAGCTACAGTACAAACTAATACATGTTAGGTTTATTGTGTAGAATAATGTACACCCTTCCTATAACCTTTATAGTGTAAAGAAAGAAAAGCAGTCCTGGTTAGAGCCAGGTGAATCATTAGCCTCTCTTGGCATATACCCTAAACCTTTATGGCCATCTCCCCTCATTTAAGGTCAGGAATGGAACTCTTTATAACTGAGTGGTAGTGCTCTATTTTGTTTTGTTTTTCTGCTAATGAAGTCATAAGCCCAATAGTGCTAAATGTTCTAGTCCAGGGCCCATTATATCCAACTGAGCACTCTGTTCACCAATGGTTCCACCACTGATTAGATGACTCCATTTACTCACTTTTGCAGAAAACCATTCCAGGTGGTATGTTTTAGTGAGTATGCATGAAGATCCTCTGCCTTTACCCCACTCACTGAGTACACAGCTCATAAAGCGCAGACACGGTAAGAGCTATAAAGTGTACATATTTTTTTTTTGTTTGATCATCATTGTTGAATCTCACAGACAGCAAGACAACCATGCTGGAGAATGTCTGAGGACCAGGCAGTACAGCCTCTGCTCCTCAACTGTATTTCCTTCCTGAGAACCTCAGGACAAAGGTCATACCATGTCCTCCAAAACAGTAATAAAATATCTGGAAGAACAGTGAGGCAGTTCTCCCAGACTGACAATCATACTCATTAGCAGAGGCTGGATTTTAACAAAGCCAGTACAGAATGTGTCGTTTGCAGCCACGAAGATGCTACACAAGTTTCCTTTCCCCAGAGTCATGCAGCAAGATGGCAGCTGGCCGAAAGTGTTACAGCTGCAGGTGTTACAGAATCTTTCTCCCTTTCAGTTTTCTGAAGGTGTTCACTCTCTAAGTAGTGCCTAGTTAGTGGTCTGAGCACCAAAGTATAGATTCCAGCTATCTGTCCAACACAGACTGCCCCTTGGACAGTGTCCATACTGCCACTTCCTGCTGAGCCGGTCCAGACTAGTTAATAACTGCAGGGGAAGTAAAGGCCTCTCCTACCCTGTGTCCTTAGAGCCTCTGCTTGCATAGACCCGCAATCAGGACCTTTAGCATCTCCTGCTTCCCTTCATTTTTCAGTTATTTTTCCCCAGTAAATTATCTTCAACCTCCATCCTGACATGTGGTCCCCAGAGGGCCAGCATGACAAGGTGCTTACAACATCTGTTCAATAAATGAATGAAATGAAGATATGACTGGGTTTAAGTTTTTCTGTTTAAGGATCCTTCCCTGAGGATCATAAGATAGAGAGTAGTTAATTTACTGGCCTCTAGTGGTATAGAGCCGTATAAATCCAGGCCACTCTTCCCTTCCTCTCGGAGGCACCAGAGACTCCTCTGAAAATCTACCTGATAATGTCTAGTTGTCTTTCTTCTACAATTCCAATATCCCAAGATGTATGCCCATATTATTGACTTTCTAACTCAGGACTGTCTTAAAACTGATGTAAAAAGAAATCTCCAGCTGCTGGGAAGAAAGAGTCCACGAATTTATCAGTAACTGTCATTGTTGGCCCACATACAATCTGTGGTTGAATTTTAAGTCAGGATCTTTAATTATGGCTTCATGTTTATACATCAAGGTTTCACTACAATACAACACTGAAATTAGAAGTTATATAATAGAAGCATAGGACAGTCAGTGTAAGTAAGGACAAATGATACCACTCTCAGAATTTAACACTTAGCAAGGCTGGATAAATCCATTCCTATGCCATAGGAAACTATGAACCTACATCTCTCTTAAGCTGTCCCCTAATCTATCTATAAAAGAAATACTAAAACTTCTAGAATCAATATTCAATTGAAGGAGAAGAATAAGGAGAAAGAAGGTTGGTAAAATAACTAAATTTAAAAAATGCTTCAGAGTCATACAAATTATATTTTCATGACTGAAGATATTCTTTAGAAAAATTCATTTTTATTAAAATACCCTGCTGCCACGCCTGACAAATCCCTGGCACATACAGTGGAGAAAATGGGTTTTCTTCTAACCTCAGCAAGGACACATGGTGCACAAGTATACACCGCTGCATATAAGCTAGAAACAAGGGAGAGCATTGCCAGAGGCAGAGGCATTTGGGAGAGTCCAGAATAGAGGTTGACTCTGAGCTGGGTCATGTGAGCGGGGTGGTGAGGGGAGAAGGAAAAGAGGAGCACCTGAATCATTGGCCAAAAGAAGAACCAGACAAGGGAAGGGCCAGGTACCCAAAACGGCTGGACTATATAGGGAAGACCAGCAGCACCCAGGGCTGGAGAGATCAGGGGAATGGGTGGGGTATGCAAACAAGGGGGATGCTGTAACAGGCAGGGACTGAGGGAGGCTGAGAGAACTGGAGGGCAGGTCTGCTTTGGCATATTAAATAGACATCTCAGCCCTTTGTCTCGGTGTGAGACCTAACAATGATGGGTAAAAGTTTTTAAGTAGTTTCTACCCATAACCTGTGCTCCTTAACTTCTTCTAAGTTATTTTCAAACCACAGCAGGGAAGGCATTCTGTTAAAATGATCTTATGAAGACCCTGAATGGTTAAGGGACTTGGACCTCTGGATGACAGGGCTGGGGTTGGCAGAAGTGCTAAAGATTTGGCATGTTGCAGTGTGGGAAAAGAAACCTCCATGTTTAGAGAAGCCAGCTCTTAAGAGAAATAAATCATCTCTCCAGCCCCAATAGCATCTGAGATTCTGTCTGTGCCTTAGCTAAAACTCATCTCTGCAGTTCTTAATACTGCTTCACAACTTCCATCTTAATCCTTCTGCTTTGAATTTGCAAATAAATCCTCTGCTCAATTTTCCAGACCACTAATTCTCTACATCCCAAGTTGTTTCCCTTCTGCCCTTCAGCCCATCCACTGACCCTAGGACAGGATCTTTCACATCTCAATCCCATGGCTAACTACTCAGAACTCCCTTCTTATCCTTTCCCACAAACTATTTTTGCCCTATGGATTTGCTGTCTTGTGGATCTGAAACACAAATCAAATTTTCCTGTGTTAACATTTCACCAATGCTTCCTTCCAAAACACTGGTTCATTACCTGCTCACAGTGTTGATTTCTTCTCAAATGTCTAATGACCCTTTCTGGTTATTCCCTGCACTGACCAATACTGGAGGGCAGCAGAGGGTTTAATTAGCATATATGAAAATGAGGGTGGACAGACACAGTAAAACTCGCTTTATGCCAAGTTTGAGAAGTCTCATAATCTTAGAGGGCAGAGACACAAAAACAGCAGGTCTCCACAACTTCCTGCTGCAGTCTCCTATTCTGTTCAGCCTTGGCAGATCACCAGTTAGTTAGAAACCAAGCAAAATGCTTTTGTATCTGAGGCAAACTCAGACCACTAACTCCTCCTGCAGGCCCAGCGGTTCAGCTGAACGGAGCATCTGTTTCAAGGTCATTAGTTCCTGGCTGGGCACTCTCATTACCCATTTCTGCTGCCACTCCCTATCGTTTCAGTTCTTGGGACTCTTCCAGGATGCTGTTCAGAAAATTCATTTTTCTAGTGAGTCGGCACTTTCTCTCTTGGGTCGTAAGTTCCCCTGCTGTGGAGTCCGTCTCACCATCAATCTCATCCATCTGCTGTATTTACTCCAGAGTCCCCAGTGCTTCAGGGCCACGGGAGCACCTCTCTCATTTTTCAACCCTGTTTGGGTTTCTGCTATCATTTTCAACATGATTTTGGACAGGACAGAAGTGAGGGAGAAAGATGAAAAACAAAAGAAAGTTCAAACATCTTTTCTTTAACAGAATTATTACTTTAATCACAAGAATGCATTGTACTCCAAAGCTAAGGTCCAGAAGCCCTATGAAACAACAGTGTGTCCCTGTACATGAGTATTCAGAATTCCCTCTGTGCCACAAGCATGCTACTGGGGGCCAGCCCATCACCCACCGAAGTGGGTCACATGACCAGCTGAAGAGAAAAATTTGGAACTGTTCCCTAACCAGACACTAACAAATCAGTGTTTGGGGTTACTTTTCCAGTCCCTGTCTTCCGCCCAATAGTTACTGAGTGGTAATACCATGACAGATATAGATTCTGGCACACAAACTATCTGGTCTGAACCTTAAAACCAAGATCTGGCTTCACCATTCTGCACAGGGTTCTTCACCTATGTTACTGAATATCTCATCTATAAATTACTCTAGGTACTTATAAGGGAAAATGAGTGTCATTTAGTGAACACATAAGCAAACGTGTGATAAGGAACTTAAAGCAGGGTTGTAGCATACTTCGTAAGATCCAAGCAAATCACAGCAGCTAGACAACAGGCAGCCTGGCAGGAGTTTCCACTCAGCAGTGCCCACTGATGACTGCACTGAATGCGGCTACCATACTTCCTTCCACGAAGTCTGCAGCAGCTGCCCCACTATACCAGCCTTCATCCGCTACTACACTGTTGTCCATGTGTACGTTTTCCAGTCTTAGGGTATTCCTGGACAGGCAACAGAATAGGCTGTAGCTTGTGACAACTACACATGAGGGCTACACACACAAGCTGAAAGGGGTAGGTACACTACCACTGACAAGATAGAGGTGAAACAAGAGCAGTTATTTTAAATTGGTTCAAATCAGCAGCCTGCCAATGAATTCTACGACCAAGCACACACACGAGTCCCTGAACAGAAGATACCTGAATTTCTTTAGTTGAACATCTCAGATTTACTCATCTGAGAAATCTTTTCTACAGAGTTCAGCCTGCAGAACTCAGCTATGTTCCCAAAGCTGTACACAACACCAGACTTCGACCTGCTCAAAGCGAACAATTATATAAAATGAGACAGCAAGTCAAAGACATCAGCATGTAACACATGATTACAGTCTTTAAGATTAAAAGATGCAGCTAATAACTATAGGAAGACAACAAACACCGCCCAGTACACGTAGTAAACCTCAACACTCCAAATGGCTCATTAAATAACCTTTCAAGTTCCCAGGCATTTTTCTCAACAATCTGACTTAAAATAATACATAAAGGCCTGATTTTTCCTCGTTGGTTTTCAATGCCTTACTTAGCAGTTTCATAAATAAAGTGTAAATAACCTATTTTTCAGCCTTAGCATTAAACACAGTGAGTTTACATAAAGTTACACAGCATTTAGTTGATTAAGAAAATCTAAAAGGTTTTTAACACCATACTAGATATCTTTCAACAATGTCTAAAAATGAAAAACTGTTTATTAAACAACACTCCATCATGTCTTACAAATGCATTAGCTCCTTGAGAAAAGGAGGCCCATTCTTCAAGGTGTTGGTACATCACAGAGAATGCTGGACACTTAATATTTATGAATATAATAAAAGCGAGTTTATTTGGCATTTTAATCAAACACAAAGCTTCCTATTGGGACCACACTGAGGTTCTTGAGGATTCAGAGTTTTGATTTTTCAGCTGAAATTTTTGATGATGTTATCAATTACTCATTAACTCAGAATATATTTGAGCAACCACTCTGAAGTGCCAGATCCCTAAAAGTTAACAAGTGAAAATGTAAGGTGTGGGTAGGTTCTTTAACAAGGTGGATAACAAATGTTTATGGTCCTTTTTGTTTTTTTAACTTCACAAGTTTTGAACCGACAAATCTCAAAATTTAGTAACAACAGAGCAAGACTTTTTATAATACCCCCACACACAGATGTTCCCCTCTACCAAACTTGAGTCCGTTTTCTCATGGCTCTCCTCTTTAGAGTCTCGGGCTCCTGCATCTGTGTCATGGAGGCCAGTTTAAGAAGGATCTCGTTGAGTTGGAGAAAAAACCCCTTCTCTTGCTACCTGATCAAATTCCCCATTTCCCTGACATCCCCACTGACAGTAGATCACTTGGCTGCCATCAGCGAGGATCCTGTTAGGTCAGTTTTGCAACAGTCTCTCTACCTTGATGTCTCCACTCAGTAATTTTCCATCCAATGACCCTCTGCCCCAAACCTCCTTGCCAACCCACTCCCATTTACTAGTATTATATTTGGAGAATAGCCCAGTGTCTTGGCCCAATTAACATCCAGCAAAATGGTCATGAATAAAGTTGTTGCTCTCATTTTAACAAGGGTCATTATCATTTTCTCTTTAACATGTTAGTGAATGAAAAGAAGAATGTGTTTCCTCTTTGTAGGAGACAAGATAAAATTTCACTAACTGAACTTCCGATCATCAAATCCATTTCAAATGTAAAAACCCATTCTTCACTCCGGAGCTATACAAAAATCGGCAGACCAGGAGTGTGTTTACCCTTGCGCTTGAGAATGTAGAGCTGGCAGGAAATCAAAGTTGCCAAGAAACCTTACTACACAAATTGCCTCCAAGGCAAGTCCCACACCACAGCTTGATAGTGCCAAAGGAAAAGGCACTGGTGTGTGGGAAGAGAATACAGGGACATAAAATTAGCTTCCTGTGAAAAGGCATATTAGAAAGAAAAAGCTATATGCATCCAGCCCTTTGTCCTCTCATTTTCTTGAGCCAAGTTCTATTAAGAGGGAGAGGGAAGGAAAGAAGGGTAACCTGTAGGAGATAGGGGGAAGTGGGAGAATGATGAATGAATGAATGTGAAGGAATATTTGATATACTCAGATGGTAAGCCATAGACTCAGAGCCAGGCATATGACCCTAAGCATAGTTCCAACTTCCAAGATGCTAAATTATGTCATCTCTCTACTGGAACCTAGCTTGATCTGAAAAGAAACTCTGACTTACAAGTATAACACTGACCAAGCAATTGAGCATTTGGCATATGAACCACCTACCGATGAGGGCGCTGAAAGCTCCAAACACATAAGACAAATGCCAAAGCAAGCCAACCAGGCTGTTTCTGTGGTCATTTCCTCACCACTGGCTATAAAGAGAACCTGTGCCCATGCTGAGGTGCCATACACTAAACCATTTTCGGCCCCTAGTGCTGACCCTCCAGTTCTAGAAATTTCCCTCAGAAATAGCTTTGCAGAAATAAACATTATTTAAGCTAACTCATCTCAAGGGCTTTTCGATTTACTACAAAATATAGTTTAATACAATGGTTTTTAAACTTGACTGAAACCCACAGTTCCCTCAGCGAACTCAATATACATGCGCTTGGATTTTTACCCATTCAGGTACTTGGTGATGAAGATTTATTGAGAGTCAACAACGTGCTTGGGAACCTTAGAGATGCTGGAGGACACAGATCAAAATGAAACTCTAGTCTTCACAAAGCTTATATACTAGTAGGCAGGGGTATAAAACCAAATCAGCAAAATATGTAGTGTGCTGACTGGTAAAAAGAAATCTACTGGGAAAATAATATAAGAAATAGATATTAAGGTCTAGCTAAATAGACCATCTTGAGTGATAAATGACCATTCTCACTAAAAAGTGGCTTGTTTTTAAGTAATTTTTATTACAGTAGCAGTGGCTGGGTGCATAAGGAATTAGAAAACAAAGATGAGCAAGAAGAGAACTAAACTACAATTCTTATGCACAGACAACTATGTTCACACTGCCAGACTCCTAACGCTGTCAAGCACATACATAGACGGGTCTGGATTCTGTAAACACAGATCCTATCACAGACACTGGGAATGCCAGCTTCTTCTTTCCAGTTCAGTGCATTTTCATATCCAGGCCACAGTCAAATCCCTAAGTATCTCAGAAAGATCTTTTACAGATCCTTGTCTAAGCCAGTACAGAAGACCACACCCATATTTTGAACATGTCACTGGCAACACAACGCAGCCTAACCTACTTTATTTTATGAATAAATAAATAAATAAAATAGAGTGACAGCTCATGGCTGAGACAGTAGGATCACGAGGCCAGCCTGAGGTACATATTAGAACGCAGGCCAACCTGCTCCACAGAGTAAATCCCTGTCTCAAAAACAAACATCATCACCATCAATATAGATACTGTAGGAAACCCTCTGCAGTGCTATTTTGACAAATACTACATCTTGATTCATGCAGACTGTCTTTATCAAAGATAGAAGTCCCAATTGTTTTGTACCTTGAGTTACTTTGGCATTGGGATGAAGCTTCACAACTTAAAATGTGGAGCCCTTGCTTGTTGAACAAGCCTCCCGGGGAATTTAAATCTGCATGCAAGCCTGGGAACTTGCACACACTCCATCCTGTTGCAAAGGACACTACTTACAAATACTGTCCTAAATGAAACTAACAATTCCTACCAGCTGTAAGCAGATTTGAACATTATTTTGACTTGTGTTGTTAGAAGACTGCAGACAGGTCTGGGAAAAGGCTTAGTGGCTAAAGTACTTACCATGCAAGCCTGAGGTCCTAAGTTCAAATCCCCAGTATCTGCATAAAGCCAAGTGTGGGGGCACATATCTGTAATCCCAGTCCTCATATAGTAAGAATGGAGGAAGAGACAGAAAAATCCCTAGAAATTCAGGGGCCATCTAGCCAGGTGTTTGCAGGAGTGAACAACACAGAGATTCTCTTTCAAACCAGGAGAAAGACAAGTACCCAAACTTAAGGCTGCCCTCTGACCTCCACACATACGCCATGAAACAAGTGCCTACATTCACTCACTCACACACACATACACACACACACACACACACAAGTTATACACTAAATTCTAAGCAAATAATTATTTCACTTTTGATTTAAAAAATTATTTTTAATTATTAACCAGTAAGTCATTTATATGAGTAAAAGATTAAAAAAACTATAAATAGAGCCAATTCATTATTTTCAAAATGGGTAAAAAAGGAATAAGGATTCATCTTGTTTATTCTGGATAAAGTAATTTCAAGGAGGAAGAGCCAGCTCAGCAGTTAAGAGTACAAACACCTACTGCTATTACAAAGGACAGAGTGCAATTTCCAACACCAAATCAGTCAGCTCACAATGGCCTGTGATGCGATACCCTCCATGAGCAAAATCCCACACTCCAGACACACTTCTATATATGTAATTAAAAATAATAAAAATGTTTTAAAAGAAGTAACCTTAAAGGACCCAACTAGCATTATCGGGGAGAAGTTTCTTTGATAAACATGCAAGAGCTAAGAAATTAACAGGAATGACAAAATGAGAGAAGCTATAAGCAGTTTCCGAGTGGGAACATATGACTGATTCAAAGATGATAAGGCCAAAAACTGCTACACAGCATTAAAATGAAATTAAAGATAATATGTACTCATCAATGGAGGTACATGGATCACTGCTTGTCAGACTCACGCTGGACTCTGAGAGCTGTAGGGTCACCTCAGAATCTCCACTTACTCTGCGGACAGTCAATCTGTCCTTCCACTGCTAAGACAGGCTGCGGATGCCAACTGTCTAAGCTCAAACCTGGTTCCATCTCTTAGCAGCTCAGTGACCTCGGAACCTTACCGGGCTGCTTTCTCTGCAGTACTTCCTCAAGCATGAACTGGGTTTCATCATAATAATGACCCCATTAGGGAACTGTGAAGGTAACTCCGACACTCCCACACATACCACTGGACCTGGCATATTCAGCAAAATTATGTTATGGTTGGCTTTATTTTTAATGGCTCGTTGATCTTTTCTCATTTAGCTTCACCCAATATACTCCCCAAAGATCTGTGGCTGCTGGTGGGATCCACTATCCATCAGACTATACTTAGGAGAGTATATATGAAGAAAGATGATTGATTCAATCAGTTTTTGGGGGGAGGGGTTGTTATTCTTGTCTTTGGAGGATTTGGTTTGCCCTGTTGTGTTTTTCAAGACAATGTTTCATGCATCCCAGGCTGGCAAAGAGCTCAGTACTATGAAGCTGAGGATGACCTTGAATTTCTAATCTTCTGTCTCTGTGTACCAAATGCTGGTGTTACAGGCATGCATCATCATGCTAGATGTACGCACTGCTGGAGACTGAACCCAGGACTTGCTGCATGCTGGGCAAGCCCTCCATCAACTAACAACCCAGTCTGGAATCAACATTTGGACCACAATAGAGCTCTCTACTCTGCATAGAACCTAAATAATTACACTGCTTTAAAAAAAAATAACAACAAAGAAAAAAGGCAGGAAAGAAAAGAAAGGGGGGGAAGGGAAGGGAAACCATTTTTTGAGGGTTTTGAAAGATAGCTCAATTGGTAAAATACCTGCAAGGCAAGTGTGAGGTATGGTGGAGCATATTTAATCCCAGTGCTGAGGAGGTAGGGAAAGCAGAATTCCTGAGAAAACTGCAGACAAACAAGAGACCTTGTGCTTGTGCGTTCACACGTGCATATGTCAGTGTGAGGATATATACGTGTGTTTTTAAGTGTGTCTGTGAGTGTGTACATGTGTTTAAATGGTGTATGTTGAGTGTATGTACGTGGGTACACGGCTGTGTGAACGTCAGTCCAAGTCGTTTATATTCGTGAGGGTGAGCAGAAGTGAGCAGGAGTGAGTGTGTGTGAGTTAGTTTGTGTCAGTGCAAGCTGTGAGTATGTGTGTGTGTGAGTGTCTGAGTGCATACGTATGTGAGTTTGTGTGACTGCGAGTTTTACGTGTATGTACTAGTTTGTGTGAGTTTAAATGAGCATGTGTAAGTGTGCATTTGAGTATGTATGCGTGTGCGTGTGCGTGTGCGTGTAGCCACTGAGGAAATTTCTACTACTTGACGAAAATGCCTGTGTTTCCAATATTGATGGATGCCCACACAGTCACCCAGACCTCAGAAACCCAGACAAGCAGCCGAGGGGACTCACAGAGCAGGAACTTAAAATCTGTATTCCTGCAGTGAAGGAAGGAACAAGGATATACTAGGGTTCACATGCTAAATGGGATCCTCGAGAGCTAAAGTCCTAAGAGACAGGAATTCTGACACAAGGAAGAAATCCAGTTAATGCAAGGAGAGCTCAAGGTCCCAATGTAGAGATTCGCCCTAGGGAAGAAGGGCAGATCTCAACTGGCAAAGGAGGGGCAATTAGAGCTGCTAAGAGCAGTGAATAAAGACAGGGAAGGAACCAGGCAGGCCAGATGCTAATCACCCTCTCCAGCCCTCCCCTCTGCCTCTGCCAAAAAAGACAACCCCTGCACTTACTGTGTGAATGCCATATAATGATGCGATGAATCCCTTCTAATAAAACTACTGGGGCTTCATTAATGTCTCTGCCTTTTAAAAAACACCTCAGTGATCTTGTCAGGTTTGATTTGGTTTTGTGAGCTATGTAAATTCACAGAATTCTGGCATTTAAAGAGCCCTTAAGGATAATCTAGTTCAAAACCTCACTTCCCTCTTAGAGAAGTGAAGGCCAGAGTAGTTGTGATGAGCTACAATCCACTCTTGGCAAAGCCAGTGTGAATTCCCTGAAACCGCTCAGGCTGCTGTTATTTCCTTGGCTTCCCCCTTTCTTGTGTGATTATTAAACAGGGATCTTGGAGCACAGTACCACAGGGAACTTACACTTTCCCTAAAAGTTAGGCAGACTGGCAAAAGCTGGTTTCACTTCAGATGCCTACAAAAGGCAGCTACTGGCCCTCTGATGGTCTCAGTCCTCCCATGAATGCAGGGCAGCTGTGTCCGAGGCAGGCTCGTTTGTGATTCCAGAATGAAACAGTCAATCTCAAGAATGCAGATGAGCAGAGCAGACTTAATTAACAGCCACCATTACATTACAACCATAAGCAGAATAGTCCTGGTCACTCCCACAACTACTGCATGAGAGCAAAAGGGAATAATAAACTTGTTCCCATCAACAACCAGCCACTGGACTCAGGTGCTAAGTGCAATTTGCCCATCAGTCAGCCATCTCTAAGGAAGCTGTTCAGTGGACACCAGTCTCCTGTGTGAACTACTTTACTCTTACCAAATGGTTGCTTTTATGGTATAACAATAGTTAGAACTCCAGGCCAGTAATCACACAATCCAGACTCTGAAACCCACAACTCATGTAACTGGAGAAGATGAATTTACCAGTCTGTGCTTTAATCTGAGGGTCAATCGGACAGAGCCAGGGATTTGCTTATGCTCTTCAAGCCCTAATAGTTCAAGGTAACTACCAAACTAGTTTGAGAAGAAAAAACTTTATTATTTACTTATTTTTGTATTTGTTTTCCAGGCAGGGTTTCTCTGTGTAGGCCTGCCTGTCTTGGAACTCACTCTGTTACCAGGCTGGCCTCGAACTCAGAGTTCTGCCTGCTTTCTTCTTCCCAAGTGCTGGGATTAAAGATATGCACCAACACTTCCCAGCAAGAAAAGAACTTCCAGTTCTTCGAGGTGATGAATTTTCTATGTCCAACTGACAGGGCTAAGGGGTGCCTAGGTAACTGGCAAACATTATTTTTCTGGTCCTGGGACAGTGTGTCTGATACTTTAAGATCCAGACTGGGGCTTGCATCATCAGTGCAGACTCCTGTACCTGATGCTCAGATTCTACAGCTTTGACTTCAGGATGAATTACATGACAGAATCTCCTGGTTCTCCAGTCTGCACACTAGGATACACCTTAGACTCTACAACCAAATGAGCCAATTCCTATAACATCATTTTTTTCTCTCTGTCCCTCTGTTCCTCCCTCCCTCCCTCCACCCATCCACAACCTATTGTTGCTGTTTCTCTAAAGAACACTAATTCTCCTGCAGATGAGGTAAGTCAATTGTGGTTACTCCAACAATGAAAGCTACAGATCTCAAAATGAACTCATCCAAAGGTAAGCAGATGTTTTCTGAAAGCCTAAACGAAAGGTGAGGACTGGAGCTTTCATTGTATTGTCCTTCCCTGCAATATCCCAATAAAAACTAAATATGCCAGTGGAAAATAAACTGTGTTATAAGAGAACACAACAATAAGGCCACATGGTATCACAGGAACTCCTTCTTTAGGGAAATGTAAACCAAAATCTACCCTCTGCTTACAGGGCATAGAGTAAGGTACTAGATGAGTTCACTTGGCTTATTCACGGAGTATAGGTGAAGGATTACTTACAGGAGTGTGAGGGACCCCAAAGCAGCCAGACCACCTCAAAGTCTCACCCTAGGATGGATGATGGCTTCCTTATAGCTGCATAGAGTATCCACCTGCCCCCATTCATCTAACTCTCCACCCTTTAAACACTCTAGCATCTCCAGAGATCATGTGCTATTAGGACAGAACTGCATACAAATAGCAGGGAGGTGCAGGATAGAGCTGTCAAAACCTCAGGTAAGCGTGCATGGAGTCTTTTTCCCCAGCCCTTCCTTCCCGGAGGGAAAGCCAACAGTGAACAGGTCTCTTGAAAGTCGGCACAACTGCTCTGATGAAGCTGATGGTTGTTAGGCCAAGGGGGTGGGGCTCCATAACACACACACACACACACACATACACACACACACACACACACGTCACAGAGCACTGTAAAACAGAAACTCAAGAGCATGGGAACTTCTGAACCAGTCTTGTCACCCCACCTCCAGGCCAGGAAGGGAGGAGGCTCTTTTCCAGCCAGTGCAGGTCTTGGGGATCCCAAACCTTTCTTAGCTGCTCATACTCTCCAGATACTAAGGACAGAAGATCTCCTTATTTCTTCTCCCACATCAACAGCAGAATGTCCCAATGTAAAAGATTTCATAACCACTAAAATGCTAAACGAAGCAAAAGTAAACACAGGGAAATAAGGATTATCCAAGTGTTTTTAAGTAAATAAGAATTAAAGTTTGTAACAGCCATGAGCCTAGTAGATGGTTGCTAACTTCTAGATGAGTTGACTTTTGTGAGGCCCTGAGTTCAGATGCACAGTGGAGCAGGGATACTGATGTGCAACGTAACAGGATCTAGAATCGACTACAAGAAAACATTCTGAGCTTGTGTGTGAGGGGGTTTCTAGGCTAGGTTAACTTGAGTGTGAACAGCTACCCCACACGGGGGCAGCTCCACTCCACTGACTACGGTCCAAGCCTGAGTAAAACGGAGAAAAGGAGCTGCCATCTGTCTCCTGACTACATGCAATGTGACCAGCTGCCCTAAGTTCCTGCCACCAGGCCTCCCTGCTATGACAGACTGTCCTCACAAACTGTGAGCCGAAACAAACCTCTCCTTCAATATTGCTGTAGCGGGTACTTTGTCAACAACAACAAAAAGTAGCTAACGCACCCTATCACCACAAAAAGTGGAAATACAAATGTTTTTTTCTTCCAAAGAGCCCTGAAAAATCAAATCTAATAGAAAAGTTAACTAGGGTTATTTAAGCAAGAAATCTAATAGAAGATAATGAGGGTTGTTTAAGCAAGACATAATTTAAAGTACTCTAAGCGATCTATATTTCTCTGAGGTTCACCCAGCCCTTTGTACCAGGACCACTGTTCTTCCTGGGTCTATTCTGCTTGGCAAGGAAACCACGTAGACTATTTCTAGTAGCTTTCTAGCCCCAGTGAGATGAAAGGGAGGATTCAGTTGCTGAAATGCAGTAATCTGGGAGTGTCATAGCAAACGTGGTCATCAAACTAAAGAACCAGGATAAGAAGAAAAATGCAGTGGGGCTGCAGGAAACTACTCTCAGCAGCCTGGGTGAGCTCAGGAGACAGAAACTAGAGAGCAACTGGCTAAGACTGAAGTGAGACTAAAGCAAACAAAGCATGCATTGGAGGAGCTCAGCTGTGAGGAGAGTGAGCATACAGCACCACCGGGCTGCAGGGGATATCTGCAGAGCTCTGAACTGAGGAGGGAAGGCATGCCAGAGTATGCCAAGGACACCATCACAAACTATTCGAAGTTCTGGGAGGAAAAGCAGGCATGCTTTACCCAATGCAGGAAGCAACTGGACTGAGAAAGAGGCAGTGCACCATCAGATGAAGAATGTAGGAGGTAAAGTTTGACTCTCGAATGTAAAATCTGCTTTGAATATTCTCAAGCATAGCTACCAAAGACTCATCCCTAGTCACTTATGAATAAAGGAGAGATGCCTCTCCCAGCCCAACTTGAGAACAACATGGAATAGGACTTCCCTGTACAGAGAAATACTGAATGCCCCTATGCCTGACACTGATACAGAGATCAATGTGACTATCAAGAACCCACAGTCTGATCACATGTTGGTGGCAAAGAGATCCCAACAGTAGGAGAGAAAGACATGCATCAGCACCAGCACCAAGGCAAATCCTGGCACACAGGCTGAGCCTCAAGATAGGGTAGTGCCCACTTTCCCAGTCGTTATGGAAACCTTGTTCACCAATGTCAGAAAAAGGATAGGCTAAGAGTTAAAATATACATGCCTAAAGATGGCTGGACTTTTCCTGACCTTGTCCACTTCCCCTGTACCCCCAGCTTGTACAGCAAGCTTTAGGGAGGCTGATTGAAGTGTCTAGTAAGCATGAACCAAAGCAACTGGACCTCTCTTCTGCAATGCCCTGCTTCCTCTATAAAAGCCCTGCTTCTTCTGAAATAAAATAGATCTGTACCACAAGGCTGGTCTCCAGAGACTGAGTTTCTTGGGCTACTGGCTCTGCCACCCTCAACCTCTGGGGGACTCCCCTGCTTCTACCAAAGACTACAGTCACAGAGTAAGGACAGCAAATGCAGTCATCCCACAAAAACATGGCAAGTCTTGTAACACAGGCAGACAGCAGGTAGGAAGTGGGCATCAGGCAAGATGAGCTAACCGTTCTCAAACAGGGTCCAATGCAGATTCCATGCTCTCATTACAACCATATTAGAATTCTTATGCTGGGCCATGAAGGGAGAGTTTACACTTGGGCTTGGAGAATGAAAAAAAAAAAAAATGTTAAAAAAAAGAAAATATCCTGTCTAAACCTCCTGGTACGCTTGACCCAAAACCTTTAAGATAAATACAGAGAGACAGACATAGATAGGTAGATATTCATTTACATGCATATATACACATATCCCTAGCAAGAAGTTGCTGAGTAATAATACATGCACGTAATACAGATATGTAATACAATACGCATCGTCTTCTATAAAGACATAAATCAGTTTTGGGACATGTGAACATTAACAATGAATTGGTTCATAAACATAATGGTTATTTTTAAGAACATGAACAGCATCATCCTATCAGTCACACTAAGGGATGTGTGCAAGAACAGTGGCACACTGCTTCACAATGCAAATAGAAGACAAGGTTATAAAGAAGAGTCAGAACACGGAGCATCCGAAGCTCAGGATACTGGTCAGTGGAAGGAGAACAGGATGATTTGGGAAAACAGCAAAGCTCTATTTCCCAATCCTGGGGGTACATCCATCTGCGCTTATTGAAGCATTACTTGTTACACTTTTCACTATATTTTTCTATTTAATACTTAGTAAGAAATCATTTAAAACACACACACACACACACACAGAGATAATACTAACAGAAAGGACATCTTAAGCACCGCTGTTCGATTTTCTTCACCTTTTTCACAAAAGAAGTTGGGCAAACTGCACAGTCAAGAAGGTTGTTTAAGTCTTATCTTGATTGGAAAGGAATCAATTTAATTAGACTCAGACTCAAGAAGGCCTAAAGAAAGAAAACATTAACACCAGTGTTAAAAAACCTTCATTACCATTCCACATAAAGGCTGCTCAGAGTTTCCTTCAATTAAATCCAAGGGGGATTTAGACTGAAATGCCAGGCCAGCACAGGAGTCCCTGTTAACTGTCTGTTCCTACAGCAAATAAGTGCTCTTGACAGAGGGAGTAGAACAGTCTTGGATAGTCATTTGGATGCGGTCAGTCACACAGTGGGGCCACATATCCCAAATGAGAAATGCCTTTATGTGGTGCACTGATGAAATCCACATATACCAATCACATTCAACACATGTCCTTGGGAAGGGGAGGTATTGAGGTCTTGGGGGAAATGGCCCTAGTGACCCTCCATTCCCTCCAGCCCTGGAAGGGAGCATGCTTAGCCCCTTTGGAAAAACATCACAGTCTGCAAATACAATCTGGAACAGGTGAGTGGGGCAGTACTTTCACATACAGAGCTAGGAATCTCTCACTATGGTGACACTGTCGTGTGCAAGATCCTAAATGAGATCAATAAAAGTTCTAAACAGACTGCCAGGATAGTAATTCAGCCTTCTTTGTATAGAATACATAATCCTAAAACCTTCCCTGCCCTGCCTCGACACCCATGGTGACCATTCTGGAAAAATATGACAAATATACAAATATTCCAAGATTTAAACTTAAGGCAAGAAAACATGGGAAGGAATACAAAGGACAACTGATGTAACATTTGTGCTTTATTTAAATTAAGAACCAAGAATGCCAGTCAAGTGAACTGATAAGGAGCAACAGGCACATGCCTGGGCGCTGAGATGATGCGCAGCCAGGCAAACAAGTTTCATACTCTGAAATCTGCCAAGCCTCCAGCATACCTGCCTACTGCGAAATCAACAACTCAAGGTCTGCAGGGCTGCCTCCCTCAGGCCCAGCCAAAACAGGGAGAAAACAATGAAGTATCAGATGGTGAACTATCCCCATAGAAACCTCGAGTGTCAATGGAGGTGAAAAAAACTATTAGAAATTTAAAATGTTCAGAGAAGTTGGCCAAACACAAACGACCTTTCCGTACATTAAAATTATATTAAACTGCACTGAGAACTAAAACTTTTTTGTTTCTCATTCAGAGCCTGAAGGGGAAATACAAGTGCAAGACCAGAACTCAGCCCTGTCAGAAACCCCCCTTCCTGTTGCCTTGTTTCTTCTTCCTTCTTCTTCTTTCCACAAGCTGCAAGCTCATGTTTGAATCTGTGCCTTCCCACACACTGTGAGGACTGCCCAAAGCCCAGAATTGGTGTGTGACATTTATTCTTCTCGTGGTGTTCTTCACAGTGGGAATCCTAGTTTTTAAAGCTGCTTGAATTCATTTAACAACTAGCAGTTCATACTGTGGTAGCTTTAGGAAGATTTGAGTGACTCATCATCTTGACTTGACAGCCCCTGCTCTCTGAGAAGGTTCATGCAGGGAAACTGGACCTTGAGTAATGCCAGGAACCAAATCGTCAGTTTCAAATCTAAGAGAAAGGATTAAAGGGACCTTGAGCACAGACCCTTTCTGTTTTGTTGCCTATCCCAAATCAAACACATAGCAGCCCTTCAAATGGCAGTGGGCCAAATGCTGGCAGTTGTCAGACTCTTTCAAGTTCAAGCATTTACCTCCATAGCACATCTCTAACACAACCCTGCCCTCACCACCAGCTAACATTAAAACCAGTGTTACATACCACACCCGGCTACAAACTATTCCTGTGAACAAGGCCCCAGCCTCCAGCTCTCAGCTAACTGTCCCAGGAATGTCTCTTAATTTCATCCCTTTTTTCTGTACTTAGAACAGCCCCTCCCCACTCCCAGAAGCAGCTGCCCTCAATTTGTTTCTCTGATCTTTCTTCCATATTCCTTTGTTGCAGCAGAGGACAACTGGTAGCTACAATTAACCCTTAAGGTCACTGGGATACCTGACAATGGGTTTTTAATCCCAGGTGACACTGGAATCAATGAAAAATACTAATGTCTTGGGTCCCATCCCTGAACAACTGTATCAGAATACAGGTCTGTGGCCCTGGTAAGGGAATATATAATGCTCCTGGGTGATGCAAAAGAAATTTTCAACAGCATACTTCCAAGTGGAGACAACTGATCCCATCTACCCCAGGGTTGAAATGGATAAAGGCCTGGAGCATCCTTCACTATCTTTCTTCTGGATAAAGGCCTGGAGCATCCTTCACTACCATACTTCTGGATACAGGCCAAAAGCATCCTTCACTACCTTACTTCTGGATACAGGGCTGGAGCATCCTTTACTACCTTACTTCTGGATACAGGGCTAGAGCATCCTTCGCTACCTTACTTCTGGATCCAGGCCAGAAGCATCCTTCACTACCTTACTTCTGGATCCAGGCTGGAAGCATCCTTCACTACCTTACTTCTGGATCCAGGCCAGAAGCATCCTTCACTACCTTACTTCACCACCATCTGTTTATGTCATGTCCTGGCACGAAAATCTTGGAGAGACTTCTATAAATAATGACGGGACTGTGTGCTGCAAGTCAGAGATACTCAGAGCTGCAGAGAGGCTTTGTGCCCATGAGATGAAAAAGATGGAGAACACAACACAATCATGGTCAATGGAACAAAAGGATCCATCACTGGACTCCTTTGGCAAAGTCCTGCAGAAACCTGTCCTTACACACCTTGCTTTAGAAGCTATTACTCCCTCTAACAAATCTAAGAAATGTAAGAAATCTAACAAATCCCTACCAAACACTCCTGTGTTCTGCTCTATGTCAGCACAATGTGACAATGTGGAAAAGCATGGACTAAATCATATCCTGAGGAGTTGGTTGACAGTCTTATCCACTCAAGGAGAAGCACAACACATACTGTGTAGCTAGAAGGCAAGAGGCAGAACTCCAGAATGGCAAAGTAAGACTTGGATAGATTGGATCTATCAGGCAAAAATAAAATAAAATATTAAATATTTTTTAAAAGTCAAATCCAGAGATAAGATCTAAGACTACCACAAATACACACAGCTAGTAGTTAAATGAACAAACAGTTACAGACTGCGATATTTACTATGAAGAAAAGTAAGAGAAAGGTAAGCATTAAAAGCAAAGTCTAGTCTTTGGACAATCCTCACTTTATGTAGGAAGGCACAGGTTCAAATGCAGGCTTGTAGTCTGCAGGCAAGTAGAAGACAGAGGAAGAGGCAGAGGGTAGAAGGAAAGCAGAGGTTCTGCATGGGCTGGGGTCTGACCTTGTACTTGTCACCCTCAGGTTCCAAGCAGGAATGACACTTGGAAATTCATTGCTAAAAAAAAGTGCAAAAGCAAAGTCAGTATCTGTCGGTACTTAGCATAGCTGCAGGGGCTAAGAGTGATGGAGACCCAGGAGAGTCTGAGGGGGACCCCTATATCTCCTTCCCAGACCAACCTGGTATGCAGGGATTCCCTTACTGGACATGAAACTTGATGATTTAAATTTTCCATTTTTCAATGGAAATTTTCAAAAGGAAAAACCCAACCTTGGGAGGACCTTCTTGCTTTTTAAATTGCCTTCTTCTGTGTTAAACTAAATTTGAACATGCATGCAAGATAAACCATACAAAGAACATTAAAGTCATACTGAGTTGCTGGGCAACAATCAAAACCATAAAGACCAAGTTTGCATCTAAAGCATTTTAATCTTGGTGAAGAATGAATTAACATGCTACTAAAACTTAACAATACTCTGATTCTGAAATTTTTTCCATTTACAGAAAAAAAGTTAATATAATAATGCATTTCTTGTAGTCTCTGGACTAAGATTTCCACAGAGTAAAGGCAGAACAGAAAACAGCACCCCCGAGAAGCAGCTGAATTAATGTCGCTATAAGAAACTAACCCACCATGCACAGTGCTCCAAGCATAATGCTTGTAATCAGAGCTCAGCACTCTGCAGTGAGGAGGTAAAGGCAGGAGGATTGCCAGGTGTAGAGGCCAACAAGAAAACCAAATGAATAAATAAAAAGCTTTTCTCCTAGGTCACTTTCTGTGTTACTTTCAAGAGATTTTTTGTTGTTGATGTTTCGTTTTGCTTTTCTTCTATCCCTTATTTGTTAATTAATGCCATCTTTATAGACTCCTGGAGATGGGAGCTGGGACAGCACTGGAACAACATCTCCAAACGTTCAGGGGTACCTTTGTTTCTGGATCTGGCATACTGCCAAACCCACCAACTGCTCTTCTGTATTCCTGATGCTGAAGGACTCAAAGCAAACAAGAAGCAACAGGATTTGGGGGTGGGGTTACACAAAACCTTGACATCATATCAGAAAAACTTAAGATAGGAATTCAAGGACCAAAAATGCCTAAGTCTGTCCCACATTCTTCCTGTTTCTATGAAGCATTCCTAGTAGGAACGTAGGTTCCTATATAAAATCAAGTAGGTCAAGTGTAACTGTAGATGCATCTACTACACCCATTTCTGAATCATGGGTCCCACAGCTATGCATTACTGAACCAGACTAAATAAACAAATGCTCTCATTTGCTGTAACAGTGTCAAAGCCTGAATTCCCCTCCTTTCCGAATTCTTCACTCTTCTTATTTTCCACCATCTGCTCTTAAATATTCTTGCCAATAAAGAATACTTTTGTACCCACCTATTATCTGGGTGCTGTGTCAGACTGCTCTCTGAATCCTTCCTTCCCTTCAAGGCTATGAGCACAGCTATCCAGTACCATGGGAAGTGACACAGGAGTACGGGAGAGAATGTGTATCTCAGTGCTCCAGGGTGTGTTAGCTGCCATGAGGCCTGAGGAGTGGAAAGGAGGAAGGAGAAAAGGGTAGAGAGGACAAAAACAAAGTCACCTAAGACCAAACCATGAGGACAGTCAGTGAAGAATTCCCAGAAGTTGTGTCAGACTACAAAGGATCCAGAACACTGGAGAGCACAGATTGTAAGGTAAGGGTGAGAGTCACTGAGTTCTATAGAAAGCTAAGTACAAACTCTGCTCAAGGGACAATGATAGACACACCAGCTAGACGGAAACCACAGAGTAAAAATGGATAGAACTGCCTCCTGGTGACCCCTCTGACTTTTTGCTGGGACAGACTCTATGTAGGAAAGCAGCATACTTTATTGCAATGGTTCTCAACCTTCCTAATGATGCAACCCTTTAGTACAGTTCCTCATGCTGTAGTGACCCCCAACTATAAAATTATTTCATTGCTACTTCATAACTGTGATTTTACTACTGTTATAAATCACAATGTAAATATCTGATATGCAGATGGTCTTAGGTGACCCCTGTGAAAGGGTCATTCAACCACTAAAGGGGTCACAACCCACAGGTTGAGAACTGCTGCCATAGTGGATCAGAGTCATCAGTATTCCACACCATATCTACAAGGAGACACCTATAGAAAGTAAAACTAATAGATGCTGAATAAAGAGAAACTGGGCTACAGAGACGAAATCTTGAATTTAAAGACAGCAACCTTACCCAGTGACTACGTGGGATCACCACAGGTTAATTAAAGGGAGAGAAGTGTACATAAAAATTACTCTGTTTCTCTCTGTATGACTACGCTTGCCTGGCTAGAGAACAACCTGCTACCCACAAGGAACTGTAGCTACAGGCTGAATGCAACTGGAGAAAGCAAGCCACCTCCTGAATTTGAATCCTATCATAGGACAGACCTTGACAGGACTCCACCCTGCTGACTATTATGTAATTCCCAGTGCCTTCACTTTCTGAAAAAGAAACTCATCTTTCCCCTCCTCTTCCCACCTTTCTCCTTCACTTACGGTCTTGGAGAACATAAAAGCAATGGAAGAGAGCCCCTGTCACCTACAGCCAGCTGCCCGCTTGTTCCTTTATGCCTAGTTACATACACCTTGTCTCCTTCACTCTGGCAAGGAGGGAAAGTCCCTGCTGCCAACAAAAGCTACAGTCTACTCCATCTCTCTCCTTCCCCCATCATTTCTCTTCTCGGCAACTGCTCCAAACCTATTCAATGGACTCCCAACATTCCCTGGGAAACTCAAGCCCCTCAAGAACACCACCCCCCTCTTGGCTTTCTTTTACCCTAACCCCTGCCTCATCCATATGCTGTTTCTACCCTCCCCAATCCCCTTCTTCCTTCAGGTCACCAGCTTGGCACCTTTCACTTGTTCTGCATGGACCCTGCTCCTGAAGGGCCTTCAATCCTTCAGGTGTCAAGGACCTGTCCTGTTCTATCTGCATAGAATCTCTGGGTACCTCACCACCAGGCAGCTCCTTCCACCTGGAAAGATTACTACTTTGGATTCTCAGGATCAGTTTCTCTTTGCTCCATCAGCCTCCATCAGCCACTCCATGAGAGTGGTCTCTTTTACAGTCTCCTCCACTTCCAGTATCCCTGGTTTCTGCCTGGGCTCCTCCTCCTCATCCCTTTCCCAACTACCCCAGTAAGGCAGGTGTGTGAAATACCAAGTGTGTAAAAGCCAATGTCCCTATGTTATCCCTACACTAGTGGCCCAACACAGGCTCTCCATTTCAACTAGTCTAGCAACCAGTCCCCTTATACGTAGCTTGTTCTCCATCCTCCAATCCAATCTTTCCCTTCCTTGAGGCCATACTCAAGTCTTGACTTCTTCTAGGAAAGAAGAAAGTATTTCCCAGTAACTCCATAACTACCCAGAATTCTCCTCCGTTCCAGTCTCCTAAAACATGGGAAAAGTCTGCAGCGTAGGACTGCAACATAATTACAGGCATTCTTAATTGTGCCTTAAAGTCTCAGCCTACTCCTACTATCCTGTCCTGTCTCTCCAAAAGTATTTAAGTTCCAGAATACTATAAGAGTTCCTTTTCTTGTACCTGATACTAGGCCACATCAGAGACAGGTCTAAATAGGTATCAACTGACAGAAAACAAACATAACATTTTATATGATAAAACCCCAAACTCCTACATAATTTTCACTTATCAGTTTAAGAGAAAACTAGATTTCATTCCTAAGTGGCGACTTCTAATTTGTGTCTTTTCCTAGAATCACTATGAAGACAATACATGTGGGAAAGCATGCTTAAACCTGTAAAACTTTCAATCAATGAGGTTCTCAGAACTTTGAAACAACATACTGTTTCACATAAAACAGAAATGTAGTAAGTAATTTGTTTCCTGCAAAACTATTTAAATGCAGGTAATTTTTGTTCAGTTTGTATGTAAAATTCATAGATGCGTTTTAATTCCTTAACACGGTTTCCAAGAGAACCTGGCAACACTCATGGTCAAGCCAAAGACTTCTGCTCAACCTCTTTGATAAACACGGTTTTGGAACAGAGCACTGTCACTCTCACAGTTGAAAGACGACACACTGTCCAGCTACAGCAACGTCAAGCTCCTCACCAAACAGGAAACTAGCCTGGCCTTGTCATCCTCACGACCAAACTAATTAAGTTTTCTTCTCTGAAACAGCATGACACATCACTGAAACTCTTGGTCACACACATGTGAGACCTAAAAACTAAACCAGAGAGCCAGTCATCTTCAAATTCCTCTCTCGTGAGCATTCAGGCAATGGACATTTGCCCCTAATATTCCAATGCAACCAACTGCACAACATCTAACTGACATCTGCCTGGGAATGCTGGAGTACCCCCACTCCTCTTAGCCTCTCAGTGTCCCCATGTTTCTAGAACTGGCTCATGATCTTCAACCCTGGGTCACACCATGCTCCAAGGCTTATCGCCTTCCTCCGGGTCCTTTTTGCTAGATGTGCATCCCAAGAATCAAACATTCACCATACTGATCTAAGATTTATGCAGGAACTGTTCTGCAAATACCTGTGCCTCCCTCAAGAAGAACAGCTGCTTGTTTTGGCAGTGACAAGAATTAAACTCAAAATACTGTACAAGCTAGGGCTAGGGCCATCTATCACGCTAAGCCACTGAAACACAAACACACGCATGTGCACACACACTCAAGTTTTTATTTTGTTTATATCTCTATGCTGCAAAGAGTTACACGGCAATTCCCTCCAAAAAATATTTGTTCAAGTCCTAGCTAACTGCCCCGACCTTTATAACTATATTTGGAAATAGGTCTTTGAAGGTATAACGAAATAAGGGGACGCTGACATGAGATTATTCTGAACTTAGATTGGACTCTAAATTCAACCCATGGCTGCCGGGGGGAGGGGGCAGAGAGAGAGACAGACAGACACACACACCCTAAGGACAAAGACACAAGGAAAGAGAGCCAAGTGGACTCAGATTCAGAGTAGAGTTCTTCAGTCACAAACTGAAAGACAACAGATCAAAAAAAAAAAAAAAAAAACAAAAAACAAAAAACAAAACCAAGGAAGGAGTCTATCCTAAAGTTTGAGACGGGAGCACGGCCTAGTTGACTTCTCAGTTTAGGACTCTGCTCTCCTGAATTGAGAGAGAATAGGTTTATTATTTCAAGCCAAGCGTGGAGTAGTCTACAGCAGCCTTAGAAAACAGGCAATCCAAACTTCCATGTGGTATCTTCTTCCAAGAAGTCTCTCAGAGCAAAGGACACAGAACTAACAATGATAAAGGCAGATGCAAGTGTCTGATGAGAAACATCAGGGCAAGAACCTGGGACCAGGACACAGACTCCAAATCACAGGTCTTTCGATAGCTTGCAAGGTCTTTCGATAGCTTGCCTAGCAAGATAAAGTAAGTACACTACCCTTCAAGCAGGCCTGAAATACCCCAGCACCCCAACCATGTTTCACCATCAGCTTAACTAATCCTTAAATTAATTACATCATCCTGGTTAACTAATTTTATTTTCATCTAAACAGAAAAAAGGATCAAAATAACATTTCAAAGGCCTTACATAGATGCACTCATGCAAAATTTAGTTCAATCATTGATAACAGGTCAAAAATGATTCTTCTACTGTATCACCTTTTTTTCCCCCAACAATTTCCTTGTAGTTGGTTCACTTCAGAAAAAATGAACATAAACAGGAATCAAGTTGAGTGCCACTCACTGACCAAGCGTCTGAGTGTTTACCAAGTCAACTTGGCTGAAGTATTTTATCAAGTCACTGTGTGCCTAATTTTTACAGTCACAAGGGACTTCTTCTACACTGGGCCTTTCTCCATGAGACTTGGACTGTAATTAAGGTTCCCACACTTTTCACTTCAAAGCATCTGGCCAAAAACTAAATAAATACAACTCCTGCCACCACCAAATAGCAAAGACTACAACAATGCGTTGTGTAAGAATCCAACAAAACAGAAACTACTTTACCTATACCTCATGAACCTTAGTCAACAGAAACAATTATGTTTTTTATGTTAAATGCCTCCATGAGAAAGAGAAAAAGAGAGAGAGAGAAGGAAGAAACTGGAAACGAGTCAACAAAGGCGTTGGCAATGCTATTTCTATCCATCCCACCATAGATCCTTCTGTTGAGCTGGGCTAAACTAAAAATCCTACTTTAAGTGGTTTCAAAGGTCACACATATCTTTGTCTTTATGTGTGCAGAGTGGCAGTCTTGATTCTTTTTTAAGAAACCAAGCAAAACAACATAGAGGAACATGAAGTCCAGGGACTCATATTTCAGCCCGACAAAATATCCATTAGAAACGCTGAGTTAAACTTTTCCAAACCAATTCATCTTTCACATAAAAAAAGAATCTAAAGTCACCGGGCCAGCGGTTCAGTCCAATTGGCACAAAAAACTACGTTTCTGAAAGTGAACCTGGCTCCTATGGCACAGTTGAGTTACCAAACTTTTCCCTTCCAGGTAAACCCATCCCTCTAGACTCTGCAGGACTCACTCAACAATTTTCAATTCCAAAGTTCCTGGCTGCCCAGTGTGCGCTCTCAGACTTGTGGATGGGGCTGAAATGGGCTTGAACGACTTTATCTCACATGTCTCAGACATTAATAACTCTACTTTAGAGGTTGTTCTGAAAGAGCACTAAAGCTAAGGCAGAAAACGGCAAGGGCTTCCTATGAGTATTTGGGGACCACACAAAGTCACTCTAAGCCCAAGTGTCCTGCAAACTTTACTTCAGGTGCAACCTCATTTCCAGGGTTAGGATGAACACTTCGGAGCGCTCATGGTGTTTTCTAGAAGACCCTAACCAGGATGGATGAGCTTTAACTGTCCCGACTGAGTTTATTTGCATCCTCACGTGGTAGTTAGTAGCCCAAGCTGCGCAAAAGCAGGGATGGCACGGCGAGCTCCCGAGAACCACGAAAACTTTTCTTTGCAAACTAGCAGCGGCGCAGAGGCAGTTGGGAGCCCACCGGCCACACTGGTCCCCACCTGCACCCACGCTGAGCCACAGAGCTTCCCCAGCACCACCCCCTGCCCGCCGCTGCGCTCACACAAAGGAGTGTGGATGCCCGGGAGACCCCCGCGCCCATTCGGCGCACCAGGGAGCGAGGGGACCCCCAGGGAGAGGCCGCGGGGAGCTGCGGGTTACTTACAGGGTGACCGTGCGGTTGGGCAGCGTGTCCGGGGGCAGGACCTGAGCGAGCTCCAGGCTGCTGCATACCACCTTGCCCTCTGCGCCGGCTGCCCTGCCGCTACCCCGGGCCCGAGAGTCATGCTTGCAGCCAGCGGGCAGCGCCACGGCCCCATGCTCTCCTCCCCCGAGCAGGACGAGCAGCGCAAGAGGCAGCAGCAGCCGCGGCTCCATGCCGCGAGCCGGGCCTGCGGGCCGAGCGGCGGGCGCCGGCCTAGCGGGCGGCGGCGGGGCGGGGCGGGCCTGGCGGTGGCCCGAGCTTCCCGGCGACCCGAGGACAGGCCCTGCTCGGAAACGACATGCTCCTTTGTCCGCCGAGGCCGTTCGGCCTCCGCCGAGCCGGGGGTCAGGGCCGCCGGGTCCCAGCTCGCAGCTCGGCCCGCGGGAGCACCGCCTCCTCCGGGCCGGCTCCTCCCAGCGCGGCCGCTCCTCCCACGCCTCCCCCCGCGCGCTCCCGGGGCCGCGGGCCGACCCGACCCCGACCCGGGCACGCCCCCAAGTCCCAGCCGGAGGGCGGCTACTCGTGCGCTGGGCGGAAGAAAGTTCTAGAGCAGTCCCAAGTCCAGCCGTCGTGCGTCTCTACTCCGCTCCCAGGCACCGCCTTCTAGACAAAGCCACCCTGCACACCCCTGGAGCCCTAGCCCAAGGGGTGAAGTTCCTTCTTCCAACATGGAGAGAGGAAAAGAGCCTGAAGCCAAGTGTTCCGAAGAAAGGCAGTGTTGGAAAGTTTCATGTCCCCACCATCTGCAAAATCAGGAAGGTTTCCTTCCAATAAACTGAACTCGGAAGCTGCCTAGCCTGCAGCGGTGATGGCTATGAGCTGGATGAGGATGCATGGGGACCTTTAGACAGAAATTTCTGCGTCCACAGATAGCTCAGATGTTAACCAGTTGGAGCAATAAAGATGAAGCCGCCAAGAAGCCCTAGCTAAATTCATTATTCAGGCCTGACTGCAGACCCCACCCTAACATTTGCAAGACCAAGGCTCACCTACCCTGTGCTTAAATTTTATAGAGACTAAGCAAGCCAATAAAATGAGGTGTATTTTCCTTGAGAAACAGACTTCCTTAACAACCAGGAAGAGCAGACTGGTATACAACAATCTCACCAACTTTGGAGTTCCACCCTGTGGCACAGCAGGTAGGAGGACATGTGGTCGCACAGCCCTCTGCCTGCCCATCCTCTGCTGGCTTTGCTTCCTGTGCTAGCTCAACAGGAGGGGCATGGCATGTATAGACTCCTGTGCCCACTTCAGTCTGCCCCTTTCTGACAGCCATAATGAGAGACTTGGAAGAAGAGGTGGGGTTCATGGTGGCATTTCTTACTTGGGTCTACAAGGCAGAACTATTAAGTTCCCAAAATTATTAAGTTCCCTAAATATTTTTATCGAAGATCATATCAAAGAAATATTTACTTGGCTTTCTCAATTATTAAAAAAAAAAATCTATTTACCCTACACTTAGATAAGTGTAAATAGCTCATCATTTGACACTTCTTGAGATTGAACTATCTAAGCACCATTAGTGTCTAGCATCTCCTAATGCACTCAATGCCTATAGAATTGTTCTAGATCTGGATCTGGAGCGTGACATGTGGCTGGGGGTAGATAGGGTTCTAGACCTGCAGTTTCCGTGTGTGTGGCTACACAGAGCTTGAAATTTGTCTACCATTCTGTAGCAAGTGAGGTTTTTTTTTAAAGTATATTTCATTTTTATTAAATTCAACTTCAAATGCTACTGCATTTGAACTGCACATGTCTGCACCTACAATAGGTAGGAAAAGGAGGAGATTGTAACCACTAGTTACAAACAGTTTTAAATTCATAACTAACTTTAGATGGCAAACTGGAATTTCTGTTAAGATAAGGTTGGTCACATTTCCATAGAATTTATTTGAAGATGATTATTCCCTAACAAAGAATGACATCAACAATGTCATCCTCATCATAAAGATAAAATCTTACCATAATAATTTGGAAGCTTTTAATTGCCATGCTGCTGTTGATACAGCCAGATACTGGCCTGTGAACTTAGACTACATGAAAATTTTGATACATATCATGGAGGTAAATGTGTTTGACTGTTCTGAGATGTACTTAGCATAAGCTTTATATTTGATGTCATCTTTGTACTTCACTAAAGCTGAGAAAATTAAAGTATGAAATCCCTTAAAAAAAGAGAGGGGATATCACAAATGAGACCATGAATCCAAAGACAAATATGGGGAAATGGTTTTATTATTTAACAAATTCAGCCGTTCTTGCAAGGAAGTCATTCAGACCATCTTTGAAAATAAGTCATGAAAAATCACAAACTGGAACAGGCTTTAGAAGGTAACAACGCTGTAGACCTTGGAATATGCAGAGTCCTGTTATCATTCTACACCAGCAACAAGGACACTAGAGCAGTTCTTCATAACTACACAGATACCAGAAGACAACACTCTCTGGACCTTACAGTCTCTTGTCCCTCGGTTGCACCACAATGTAACCTTGAATTAAGCTACTCTCACCCTGACAACTTCTTGCCAAACAGGTCTAGTGACTGTTAATCCCCACCTCAGGCCTCAAGCACATGGCAACATTTGAAATTGTAGGGCTTCCTAGGTCCTTTCTGAATTCCCACTGTGTTTGTGACTGTCCCATTGAATAAAATCCTACAGAAGATGATGTATTGCTTGTTAGCCATACTCAAGTATAGAAAGTCCAGCATCACATCTGCTGTTGCTTAAGGAGACAGTATATGGACCATATTCTAACACTTTGTCTGGAGAATCTTGTAAGGCCTCTAAGAGATATCAAAGTTGCTCTGTTATTCTTGATTTTAAAATACTGCATTAACTGTGACTGTCTGCATGAATATGTATAATAAAACATGTTTTAACATATATGTTCGCTGATAACAAATGTGTCTATCCAAATGTATTGCTAACAACTTCTTTTATATATCTGTCTTCCTCCTCTACTAGACTAAAAGCTTCTAGAAACTTTTCTTGATCTCCTTTTCAAATCACTCTCTCTCTCGTTTCCATTTCCTTGATTATGTGCCTCTAGAATCTGGACTACGTACATCCAGGCTAGATGATTCTGGTGATTTATCCAAATTTGGAACATAGTTTCCTTTTGCATTAATTTTACATTTGTATGTGTTAACTCCCCGACACACACACACACACACACAGACACACACCACAGTTTCCATTCCATGATACTCCCTATTTGCTTTCCATGACTTTCACTGTAGGTTCCAAAAATGGCCAAAAAGCCATTCTCAAACTTTTCTCAGAAGAATCACTTATCCTGCTATCCTTACAACTACTGGTGACAAAAAGAATAAAAAAATGATGCTGTTCAATATGGTATTGAAACTCAAATTTATATAAATGAAAACTAAATGTTTGACAAGATTTTAACCATTCTATTTCTTAGTCACTCAGTCAGTGCTTCCTAGCAGCTTGTAATAAATGAATATCATTTTGGATTGCACAAACTTTACAGTAGTTCCAGAAACTTCTATGTGTTATAAGTTTTAAAAGAGACTAGAAGCTGAAGAGATGGCTCAGGAGTTAAGAGCACTGGCTGCTATTCCTGGGGATTGGGGTTAGATTTTCAACACCCATAATAGAGGTTCACAACCATTTCTAAATCCAATCACAGGGGATCTAATGCCCTCTTCTGACCTCCCCAGGCACTGTGTACACAAACACACATGCAGGCAAAAACACCCGAACAAATAATAAATACATAAATACATAAAGAAATACACAAATAAGTGATAACACACTTAAAAATAAACTAAATTAAAAAATTTTTAAAGGGTAATGCAAGATCTTAAAAATGTCCTCTCTGTGTATCTGTTAAGTGATGGAGGAGGGAAGCAGAGGAAAGATGGCTAATAATCCATCCCTTTCTCCCAATTTCTTTTTCTTACTTCTAGACACGGTCTTATGAGAACATGCTACCTAGAGATGAAACATGTGTTTTGTGATTGCAAGGCAAAAAGCCTCAAGGAAAACTTCAAAATCATGGAAGAGTGTTGAAGGACAGGAACAGTTGGGCTCACTGAGACCATGGCAAAACTGCCAATCGAGACACTGGGACTTTTTTTCTCTGTGGTGAATATCCTTGCCTTTCAATCACCATTGTTTTAACTGCCACCTAGGCCATTCCTGGCACACAGAAAGAACTCAGAAGCATCTGTTAATTCATGTCATTTAAATTTTACTCAATTTCATGTTTCGGACATCTGCTGCTATCCCTCAACCATGCTGGCTAGTGAATAAGTTTTGTTGAATTAAGCATTTTGGATGGCCAGATAT
Organism: Cricetomys ansorgei; assembly: GCA_026225945.1. Lineage (NCBI taxonomy): Eukaryota > Metazoa > Chordata > Mammalia > Rodentia > Nesomyidae > Cricetomys > Cricetomys ansorgei. Next base: position 5,842,530 of record JAMJFZ010001390.1, read on the forward strand.
AAATCTTCAGCTAATGACAACTAACATGAAATGATTGAAGTTCATTCTTCTAGGATCAGGTAGAAATGTGTTTATCGTGATCAAATTTACAGCCGGGAAGGAAGGCAATTTTTAGCACTGAAAAGGTCTCTGTGACACATTTAGTAACTTTCACTAATAAACAAACATTCTGTGCTTGCTTTGTGTTCTTAAATGTTAATCTATTAATCAAGACAGCTGTTGTTTGTATTTTTAGTGTTTTCACAGCATGTGCTAAAATGTGTGCATGGTCACTACCCAGGACCCAGATGGATCAGCAGTATTACCTCAGATATCCTGTCAGACTCCTCAGACAGCGTTGGCCCTTGGTCCGGCTCACTCGTCATGACATACGGTGGCCTTCAGCAAGTGACTATACCTCACCTTCGAAATGAGGGCTTAAACTGGCACAAGGTTTAAAGTGTGACTTTGTCCCGATGAACCATGAATTTGTTGTTTGTGTGTGACAGCCAGACTATTATCGGAAGGTGTCTTTGTGACAGGTAAATACTCTCTCTAGGTGACCGAATATTGATTTTTCTGGAATGATATTTTTCTTCCTCACTGAAGTATAATTATTATCAGTTGTAAATTCAAAGCAGAAATATAAAGTAAAATTCAGCCAGCCCTGCCATGTGATGAATTTTCTTGATAGAACAGCAGCAATGGAGTACTTTTATAGCCACATAGGTTAGCACAGGTTCGTGGAACATAAAGGCTCACAGTACATGCTCATATCACATGGTTTGGTTCATATTTAGAAGACACAGTGCTGAAGAGATTGCTCCACAGTAAGGAGCAAGTGCTACTCTTCAGAAGACTAGAGTTCAGGGGCTAGCACTGATATCATGCTTAAGGGCCTAAACTCGAAGGAGCCAATCAGATTGCGCCCCAAAGAGCCAATCAGATCATGCTCCAAAGAGCCAATCAGATCATGCCCGCTAGCCCACCAATTCCCTTGTGCCAGAACTTGATAGACTAGAACAATACCCAATCAGTAAACACTGGGTTAGAAACTCCTGCCCCTTCCTGTAACTTTGATAGAAGCCTCCTAATTGGAGCTTGGGGCTTTTCGTCTGAAAGATGTAGAGAACCCGTGCTCCAGCTTGAATAAGGGCTACTTGTGGACTCAGGCTCTCTGATGGTCTTTAAGAACCCGAATTCTGGACACAAGGCAGCACAGTCTGGAGGATGAGACATCTTCTGGATTCTGCAAGTATCTGCATGCACATGTGTATGCATATACACACACATTACATACATGCACACACACAATAAATATTTTTTTAAAGCAAAGAATTGGTGAAAGCTATGATACAAATTGATAAAGAATTACTCCATCTCAATACTGGGTCACAATATCATAGGCACTATCTAGATTAACTCATGTGTTTTTATTTCTGTCTTTGAACTTAAACACATCAGTGCTCCCACTGATGGGTGTGGTTTTCAGGCTCAGATCTGAGATCAGAAAGTAAACTGAACTGACAGATAAGAGACACTAAGAACTGCTTTTTCTACTTGGCAGATGCAAAGCAGTGGTTGTTGACCATAGTTGAAATCACCCCAACAGCAAGCAGACTGTGCTTTCTGGACACAGCACCTGAGAGGCCAGTTTAGAAGCCACTGATCAGGCTGATTTCAACCCAGTAAGTATTGAGTGCTTCAAATATCCCATATGTATTCAGTAACCATGAACAGTGGGCACCTCCTAGGCCTTTCCATTCTTTTTCATATATAAATAATTCTCTCACACATTCCATCTCTTTTATCTTCTTACCGCATCTCCTCTATTTGCTTTCCCACGTCTGCCAAGTCTCACATCTCTTTGCTCATAGACTCAGTATTGTTTCGCTCGCTCACCTCTCCCACATTTTTCTTTTCTAGAGCAGAATTAAATATTATCAACTAAAACTCACAATACACAATAGTGAGTACAGCAGCTATGGGGGAAATTTAGAACTATAATCTACTCCAGAAATACAGCATTGTTTTTTTCCTCAAAACTATTTCCCGAGTGTCTGTGTCCCAAGTATATCACAACCTTTATTGGCCATCTACATTATCTACATGTAGCTTCGGTCCTACATACAAAGTCATGATGTTTAACACCTATCAGCAGACTAATGGCTATTAATGAAAGGTTCAGTAGCAGATTTAGCAATTATGAAATGTCCATCTAAATCTTTCTTTTCAATAATAGCTTCCTTAGGGTCAGATGATATGATCAAAATCCATTTGCTGAGGCAAGCAGAATGAGACAGTATGTTTGAAGGTTATTCCTTTGTCAACAAAGTTATTACTACTTTGATTTGGCCTCTGATCCAGAATATCAACCACTAAACATCCTGTTTTTTGGAACACACACACACACACACATCACAATTTGGTTATTGAGATGCAGATCAAACCCAGGGCTTTCTTTGTGCATGCTGCATAAGTGCTTTATCTTTGAACTACCTGTATCCTGTTTTTTCATGTGTTCTTTTATCATTTAGAGACCTCGAACAAACATTACTATGTCATAAAGAATTTGTGTAAATTAGAGACTCTTTAAAGCATTGAAATTTAGGTACATTATTTCAAACGACATAAAACATCTTTAATATTTTTGAGTTGTTTCAGTCTATATGTTAATATTTCACTAGCCTATGTCAATGAAGTTAAGTGCATATTTTTGTTTAAATCCAGAACTATTAAAATATATAGGAAATGCAAAAGTACACAGAACACTGATCTTGAAATTGGAAATCAGATTACTGTATTGGCTGCATCCTGAACTAGGATACCATTAGCAAATTGTGTACTTTACTAACAAGTTTTCTTCATACGTTGTGAAGATTGCTTTAAATTTAAGTTGATCTAACATTAAAGCACCCAGCACATGACTTACCCACAGTGGATAGAGGATGACTCAAACCACAAGTAGAATTGAAATCTGGCCCTTTCCTCATATTCCAGATGAAGAAGCCGAAGCATACAGAAATTAAATGTGTGTGTCCAAAGTTATATCCTTGGATCTTGAAAAGCCTGAAGCAGGTGTGGGGAAAGTCTACAGGTGTGATTCTCTCCCTTTTAAACCTATAATCAGACATTCTTATACACCTGTTTAAGCACTGACTTACAAAAATCACTTGCTCGGTGTCTGCAACATTGGAGGATAAGGATAACCCCCTGCCTTTTGTTGACACTAGAAAGGTAAAGTAATACACGGATGAAATCATTGGGAAAAAAACTTGTATGTAACGATAGTATGTCATCATTGCAAATTATGAAAATATTTTATCTTTAATAACACTATAATTATACATATCAGCTCCTTTCATCACTCACTTTCTTAACTCTTGTGAAATAATTACCCAGAACAGTGTTAGACTATCCTTCCACTAACAAAGCAAAACAGAGAATTGAGGCAATCAAAAGGAAGATTTTTGTGAAAAACAAGCCCATGTTCTCCACATTTACAGTTCTATTTGTGCAGTTCATTACCTTGATTGCTCTCATCACTTTGGAAGAAAATACCCATCACTAGGGGATTGATACACATGTACCCTACATGTGATTCCGTGTAACTGGGATGCTTTAAATGTACAAGGCATCAGGGAAAATTCTATGTTGTTTGTTAGTTTAATATTGGGTCTGAATGGTGATAGGCATTCAATAAGTGGTTTTCTTAGTTACTGTTTGTTGCTGACACAGACAACTTAAGGAAGAGAAGGTTTATTCCGACTTACAGCTCAGAGGAAGAGGGCCCATCATGGCAGAAAACGCATGGCGAGGGACAGGGAAAGCATGGAGACAGTAGCAGGAACTGACTGATCACATGTTCATCCACAAAGAGGAAGCAGAGAAAGAGAGAAAACAGAAGTGAGGGAAGGCCATAAACTCTCAAAGCTCACCCCCTGTGGTGCACTTCCTCTAAGAAGGCTTCATCTCCTTGAGGTTTCATAACCTCACTAAACAGCTCCACCAACTGGAGACCAATGTTCAAGCACATGAGGCGCTGAGGGACATTTCTCACAAATGTTCCATGAGAAAAAAAATTACTGAATGATAAGATAAATTGATGAACAAACAACAGTATGAATAGTATTTCTTTTCTCATTAACATGTCATTTTATGACTACCGAATACCCACAATTAAATGCCCACCTGATAACTTATGCAAAACTTTTGTTTAACTAACTAGACACTACACAGGCTCAGTTGAGTGTGCAGTGAAACTTGTCACATTTCTTAAAATGCTTTGACTGTATGACGCTGTTGTTGCTAGATAAAATGATAAAATCCCAGTAGTCTGACGCTGTAGCCGGCTGCAATCAGGAAAATTACTCATGAATTTGAAAGCTGTTTGGCAGTAAAAGCCCTGTATATTAAATACTAAATCCACTTAATTAACTTCTATAATCTTCATTAAATAAAGCTCAGTCCACTTTGATGGAAATATGTAATAAAAACAACCTCTCTGGCAGCTCATCCGGTAATGTGTTAAGTCTTGAGCAGAAGATTCTGCCTAGGGGCCTGTCCAGCACTCTGACTCATCTATCTATACCTGAGCCTGGTTCTTCAGCCAGGGAAGAATAACTTTTGTGTTTACTGTTCTTTTCTTTACATATTCAAACCTTCCCTTCTCCACTGTAACACAACCTCAAAAGGAAGAGAAGTCAGAATCCTTACTGTAACAATCCCAAATACTATCAAAGCTCTTCCACTATCAACCAAAGCAATTTCAATAAAAGCAACACAAACGTAACTCCAACTAGTTCAAACTTGAAAAGGAAGATATTGGTCCATGTCAATAGGGTGTTGCTTCAGGCACAGCTGAATCCAGAGTATTTTGAACAATGCTTTCTTCTATCTCTTAGTTCAGAGTTACCTTTGTTCTCAAGTGAGAATTACTCATATACAAGTGGGGCAGCCATCTCCCCCACAAAGTGTCCTCCAGTGTAAAATCCCCTCAAAAGGTAAAATAAAAACAAAGCAATAATGCCACATTCCTGCACTCTGATAAGGATTATGATTGATCTGTCTTGAGGCACAAATGCCTGAAGAGGTAAAGTGGAGAATGGGTTGAATGTACACTTGCTGGAACAGGAGCGGGCTGGAGAGAAAAAGAATTCTTCAAATGGATCACTGATTGTAAAAGAGAACAAAACAAAGCTGTGTGCCTTCCTATTCTCACTCCTATTAGATATGACATAGACAAAACCACAGGAAGAGAATGACAACGATATAGGTGAACTTTAGTTTATGTTTTAGGAAAATATTTTGTTATTTGCTTTTCTAAAGGAACAAAAACTATGAATATTATTTTAAGTACTATGTTTAATTTCATTTCTTTTGTTGGTTGAATGAGCATTTTTGCCCAGAGTCTACCATGAGCAAATTACCCTTCAAAGATTGCCAAGAGGAAGAAGGCTAAGAGAGAGCTCAATTAATGAACTTGCCCAGCATGGGCAAGGCCTTCAGTTCAATCCTCAGTATCAGAAAAACAGAATGTTGAGAACAAGTTAAGTGAAGAAAAAGCTTAGATGGTGTTTTGTGATGTGCTATCACGTGGGGAGAATAGAGAGGCATTGACTTAGTTGCTGCCATGAGAGCTTTAAATTCCTTCAGCCATGGATTATGGTCATTTAAAAGTCACTAGTTATAATTGGTCATGTCTTTCTTCCTACTTCCTCTCCTCCAAAGCAGAGACTAAAACTTTTAAATATAAAAATATAATTTGAACATGTTAAAAGCATATCTACATATGCATATATGACAATATACATTTATGTGTGTATACACATTATACCACAGTAAGACACAAACTGAAAATTTTAATCTTTCAAAAATTTAAAATCAGCCACAGGAAATTAAAAGGTAAATTGATTTAAAAAATTGCAATATATACAATAATTATTTTTTTAATATGTAAGAGAAAATACCAGGAGCTAGAAAAATGATTCAGGGATTAAGAGCACTGGCTGCTCTCCCACAAGACAGAATTCAATTCCCAGCACCTACATCACAGGTCACAACTGTCTTTAATTCCAGTACCAGGGGATCTGATGCCCTCTTCTGACCTCTGAAGGTGCCTGTCACACAGGTGGTGCACAGATACACATGAAGGCATAACACCCATGCAGATTAAGAAAAACAAAACAAAACAAGTTTTTTAGTAAGAAAGTATTTATTGAACAACACAAAGCATTAAAGTCGAGTTCAGAGAACAGTAGAAACAGTTTTTTATAATATGAAAAATCCTTAGCTCCACCAAATTATTAAATAAATATAAGTAAGCATATAAACCCACCATCAAAAAATGAGGCAAAAATCTTACACAGCAAACTGGAAAGAAGTGAAACAGACAATTCTTAGGTGGCCTCTAGTTATACAAAGGGAGGCATCCTCCTGCCTAGAGACCACACAGAGAACGGAAACTAGTTCTGTAGGATAACTTGGTACTGTCTTTTAAGATACAGGTAATACTTTTGATAAGGAAAGGATATTACTGGGAATTTTTCCTTCAGACAGCTACCTGCATGTAGAGAGAAGTTGGGGGCAGGCACATGGAACATTGGGTGGTACTTTTTTTTTTTTTTTTTTTTGTCATGATAAAATCTTGAAAGAGCATCCATGATAGTTGTCTTAGTTACTTTTTATTGCATTGAATATACACCATGAGCAAGGATTTAATAAAAGAGCTGGATTGCTCTGTTCTGGGGACTGGTTTGCAGTTTCAGAGGATGAGTAGGGTCCAGTGACCATCATGATGGAAGCGTGGCAGCAGGCAGGCAAGCAGGGAGGTGGAGCAGTAGCTCAGAGCTTCCATGTTGAGAAGACAACTGCAAGGCAGAGAGACAGAGAGCCCACTGGAAGTGGGGTGAGCATTTGAACCCTCAGAGCTCACCTCCAGTGACACACCTCCTCCAACAAGACCGCACTTCCTAATTCTTCCCAAACAGTTCACCAACTGTGGAACAGGTATTCAAATTTATGATCCTCTGGGTGCCATTCTCATTCCACCACCACAATCGTTAGTAATTGGAAACATAAAATGGGTTTAATAAGTTATGATGGAACGTAAGTGAAAAGCAATGAAGACCTAAGGAAAGACAATGTGAAGATCTATGTATACACACACACACACACACACACACATACACACATGTTGTGTGTATTTGTACTGTTTGCATCTGGAGTATTCCTGGGAATACTCCATATACAGTATCCATAATGAGTTCTTCATGTCTGGGAAAAGGGTCAACAACCTGGGAAAGAGTTACATTATATTTTGTACACTTGTATTAAGTCATTTGATTCTTCAAAAACAATCTACGTGTTTACTTTTTAAAATATAGATTGATTTTATTTTTTAATCAAAAGACATTGATTTTTAAATAGACAAAACACAAACAATTGTGGGTACATTTGGCAACTTTCTGGCATCAGTAGACAACAAATGATCACAGAATATATTGTCTTAGGAATCCCTTGAAGGAAATCTCTTCATTGTGCAGGCGTTACAAATATAAACAATGAAGGTAACAATGGCCTTCTGGAAGTCTATTTTTTAAAATGGGTTGACTAAAACTTCCTTCTGTTGTTGTTTTGTTTTTTGCTTAATACCTTCACAGGTAGATCAATCAGGCCACTGGGTGGAAAGTATAAGTTTGCATGTGGGGTCAGAGAAGAGTCTCAGAAGTATAGGGCCACACTGAAGGCCAAGACTTCTCTTAAGGGTCAGTAGCTATATAGCTCTGATGGACTTTAGTTATCTTCAGGGAATTCTATTGGGAGTAAGAGACATTTTAGCTGAACCCAGGAGAGGGAACAGCTTGTGGAAGTTTCTTTTGGCTGAAGGGAAAACTAGAACATGGGAACACCAGAGAATACCAGAACACTGAAACACACACAAAAAGAGAGTCATCTAATGAGATCAGTAAAGTGGGCTCAGGTGAGACCCTGCAGGGACAATACTCCTGGTTTGTTTTTTGCAGGGTTTTTTCTTACTTTTTAATTACTAAGAATGTTGTTTGAAAAACAAAAGAATGTCATGCACAAGGCCCTTGGTTACTTTTCCAACACATGCACACACACTCTACACATATGAATACACACATGCACACACATACACTACATATACCATGTATACATGGACACATACATGGACACATGTGCACATATTAATACATATATGCACACGCGTGTAAACTTTTACACACACACGTTTACTACAAACTCATGTGCATACATACATGCAAACATACATACATACACATATCTTAATAACACTTGGAAGCTATTGAAGGCTGTGAAGCAGTGACAGTTACACGCTATATGCTTCTTTGGACTCGAGTTAAATTATAGAGGGAAGGGGAACTGTACACAGCAGGGGGTGGTGTTCTAAGAGTGGTTAGGAGCTTGTAGCTGCAGATCAGAGATTTAGAGAATTTAAAGTAATACAGTAGGGATGAAGATGAGAAAAGGTGGATACATCTGGGTCCTATAGCGTTTCAGAAAACCACAAGGCTCACTTTTTGTGGTTGGGTGAAGAGAATGACGGAGAAGAAGACTTCTAGTGTCTTGATTTGGATGAGTGATTGATGATACCATTCTCTTAGGAAAGACCCCTGGAGGAAAACCAATTTTCTAGGAGGATTATGTCGGGACATGCTGAACCTCAAATGCATTTTCAAATCAGTGGCTACACTAGCAGGACAGCACTATGAAGAGTCTGGAGTTTTCAGCGCAAGCTGGAAAAGTATTTGTTCTTTTAAATCAGAATACAAAACTTTTATTTGAAGCCACAGCTGTAGATGAGATTTCTAAGCAGAAAAATTTTAAAAAGAGAAAGTAAAATGGAGTAGCTGGCTTTTACCCTGGACTTTGAACTATAGGAAGAGGATAAGGAAGATACAGAAGGATTTAGATGCAAAGGAGGAAAAATGGAGAATAAAGCCCAAATGTAGTATTTCCCAGTTGATGATGTGACAGAGGTTGAAGATTAATCTCTGTGGTCATCTGATTTTTACTCGATTTTACAGAGTTAATGAGACCCCTTAGTAGCAAATTAAAATAAAAATTAAAAAAAAAAAACAACCTTTGTTTATCAGGAACTAAACTATCTTTTAAGTTAACCATTCTTAAATTGCCTTTAGGAGGAGCCAAACACCAATTTAAACTGCGAAGGAACTGGTGAGATCTGGCTGAGCTCCACTCTGGGTTAATTCCGTATTATATAAAATACAGTGTTTTTTTCTGGCTGTGCACTGCCCTTGGAGACCACATGTTACAAGAAGTTTAGAACTTTGTTTTGAGAGAAAAGAATGACTATTGGCCCTAGGTGGGCCCAGAAACTTCACCATCTGTCAGGTACTACCCATGCAGCATATTCTGATAAATGACTTATTCCTGGGAGTAGAAAAGGAGCCACCCTATTAGTTTATTGGGATGAATTAAGACTTCAGGGAAACGTGCATATTATAACCACACCAGGGGAAACAATCCAAGAACCTATCAGACATACCAGGCAGAGATAAAGGTGTAAGTCCATCTAGACCCTATAAAGTGATGAACACCTAAAACTTCAATAGCATGGCATCATGCTATTGATCTGATGCCTGCTGTGGGCCTCAAGGATGGAGAACTCCATAACTCATTTTGGTCCTCTGCTGTTAGAGCAGCCTACTCAAATACCTGCCATTCTGGACCTGGATCTGACCTGACCCCTGTTTCCTGCTCCAGCCTTTCACCTCCCTGCTGGATTCTGCAACCTGACTTCCCCTGCTCCAATCTCAGCTCCCTCCCTGCACTGGTTGGTTCGTTATCTTATCAATCCACACTCTTTCTCTACCCACTAGGGAAACCTCTTAAACTCCACTGCAGCCTCCTCTTTAAATTGTACCCATTTTGGAACCCACATATGTGTGCTATGTTGTGTGATATGAGTTAATATTAGTAAGTAAAACTGAAATAAAGAGCTTATATTCTCCTCAGACAGGCTACCAAGGCAGGTGGATTTTAAGACAAATCATTACTATTGAAAAGGCTCAACTGGGTGGTGGTGGTGCATGCCTTTAATCCCAGCACTTGGAGGCAGTGGCAGGTGGATCTCTGTGAGTTCAAGGTCTACAAAGCTCCAAAACAGCCAGTGTTACAACAGAGAAACCCTGCTGTTTCAAAAAGAAAGGAAGGAAGGAAGGAAAGAAGGAAGGGAGGAAAGGAGGAAGGGAGGAAAGGGAGGAAAAAGAAAGAAAGAAAGAAAGAGAGAGAGAGAGAGAGAGAGAGAGAGAGAAAGAAAGAAAAGAAAGAAAGAAAAAGAAAGAAAGAAAGAAAGAAGAAAGAAAGAAAGAAAGAAAGAAAGAAAGAAAGAAAGAAAGAAAAGAAAGAAAAAGAAAAAGAAATGGCCAATGCCCAATGCTCATGAATTTATTGTTATCCAATAAATTCTGACATTGTAGAAAGACACAAGTGAGTTTGTCTATATTGCATGCTCTTGACAGGAACAAACAATGCTAAAAAGCACATGATTATCCTTGTCCATGCTATGCCCAGCTATTCTCCCTCCTCCTTCCTTAATTTTTCTGCACTTACCCACTCAGGTGTTAACACCCCCTTCCTCAATTGCTGGTCAGCATTTGGTGACCTTGCTTTTGAGATATTTAAAAACATGAGGCTTTTAGCTGAGTCCCCTTCAGCTCCTTTCACTTCCAATTGAGTTCTTGAAAGAAAAAGCTTAAAATTCATCATGGTGACCTTCTCAAGATTCTATCTAGAGTCTTCAAATCATGATAGAAAACTATCTTACCACTTCAGCCATTGAACTGGGGCCAACTTTTGCCCATTTGTGTCTCTGAAAAGACTATCTAGGCTAGTCTTTTTGTAAACATGCTCTGCCTGAAATTTTATTTATTCTTTTGGAAAAAAAAAAAACAGGTAAAAGTATTATTTATGGCTGATTTTTAGAAGGAATTGTCTTTGTCTCATCGATGCTCCAGCAGGAACCAGCAAACATTTTATGCAAAGAACAAATGGTTAGTTTGTGAGCCTTTGTTGCTGTATGGTCTTAGTTGCAACTACCATGGTAAAAACCACTGGGAAACAATGCATGAAAGAATCAATGCATTTCAGGTCCAGTTAGACTTGATTTACAAACACTGAAATTGGGCTTCCATTTATTTATGACATTAAAATGTATTGTTATTCTGGGTTATTTTTGTTTTTTGTTTGTTTATTTTTTGAGACAGGATTTCCCTGTTATAACTCTGGCTGTCCTTGAACTCACTCAATAGACCAGGCTGGCTTTGAACTCACAGAGCTTCACCTGCCTCTGCCTCTTGAGTGCTGAGATTAAAGGCATGCACCACCATGGCCTGCCTTATATTGTTATTCTTATTTTAAAATTTGGTTTATTATTATTATTTCTTTTAGTATTAGTAGCAGTAGTGTGTGAATGCACTTGTGTGCGTGGTGGGGGATATGTTTTAGCATACACAAAGAAGTCAGGGAACAACTTTCAGGACTCATTTTTCTCCTTCCACTGTGAGACCCAGGGACGAAACACAAGTCTTCAGTTTTGTAAGAAAGGTGATATTATTCCAGTGAGCCATCTGGTCCAGCCAGGGGTATCCTACTTTTGGTCCCCCATCCATCCATGTAAACAGGCAAAATATAGCAGAACTAGGGAGTTCAGTGTACATGGATAGTAAGGGGACCATCGAGTCAAGGTTTCACTGGAGCTGTCACCTCCTGCTAGACTACTCAATAACTTATTTGGAAACTTAAATTCCAATTGTTCAAAATGAACATTTTAAACTTTATGGAGCAAAAATACTGGCAAATATTAGAGTCTAGTCCCACCAACATTCTAATTTAAGGCAATCTTAGTGGTGAGCACCATTCAAGAATGCCTATTTCCTTGAGAGTGATAAGACATAATGGTGACAGTTCAGATAAGGCTCCCAGCTACAAATTCTCACAAGTCAAGCTGAAGCTGAATCAGAACTGTTGTCAGTAGAAACGCTGTCAGTCAATCTGTGTTGCAAAAACTAGCACGGGTTTTGATTGTTGCAGCAGATGTTTGAAATGTAATTATAAGCACTTAGAGCCATTTTGAGAGGGAATTTAACACATGAAGTTCTTCTTTCAGTATCAGCCTGCAAGATCAATAAGAATTTTTGAATTGCATATTGAATGCTCTGGAGCCCTTAGCCTGAAATGACCTTGGGCCAATGTTATCTAGTCAGCCAGATTCCAGTACAACTTTCTTATTTTTGTAGTTAGTTCATTCTTTGTATTTGTATATATGACAGTCTACCTGCCATATATTTAAATCAAGAGATCATGCAAATTCTGATTTCTGATTTCTCCACTTTATATAAAACCAATTTGGCTTGATGACATGGGATCAATTCTTTCCCTATTTCATATTTTCATTATTTTTTTAATTTGAAATATGGGTCAAAGAAGGATCTTCTACAGAGGTAATTCTATCATATCATCAGCCAAAAGACAAATATTTAAAGTCCCCATGACTTTGATAATAGTGTACTATACTCAGCCCAGGCTAACATAATAAAATACATAGACTAAGTGACTTAAACAGTAAAAATTTATTTTTTCACAGTTCTGGCAGTTGACAAATCCAAGATCAAATGTTAGTGCATTGGTATCTTCCTGTCTTTCAAACATGAGGCTGCTGTTTTCTCAGTGTGTTCTTACATGGGAGAAACAGGGGAAGAGGATGGTAGGAGAAATGTAGAGGGAAGTATGGAGAGGGAAAGGGAGAAAGAGGGGAGGACTGGAGACAGAGAGAGAGGGAGAGAGAGAGAAGGAAGAGAGATCTACCTCTTCTTACATTAAGCCACAGGGTCAGATCTCTTCTCTTAGAACCCTATATACCTTAATTACCTGCTTAAAGGTCATGTCTCCATATACATGCATAATTAGGAATAAAGATTGCACCATATGAATTTTTAGGAAAACTTTATCTGGTTAATAACAGTTACCATAAAAGTCTGCACTATTTAGACCTTCCAAGAAAAACTCTCAGACACAGACCTCAGACTAGTAGATTCCTGAAATGCAAGAAAACTCCCTTACAAGAAGATAGCCATGCCCAAGAAAACTCTCTTTCAGCCACCCCATACTTGTTCAGCCTCTTTTAGAGTAAAGACTTCAGTGTGAATGAATGTGATGTAATCAAGTTTAAAAACATATATTAAGTCCTGGTGTCTCATAGCATCCTGTATTTCCCCATCTCATACCAGTTCTGGTGAGATCAGCCATAGTACAGCAAATCACCGCCCTCCAGGGGACTTAGGTTAACAGAACAGGAAAGCCTCCATTCACACAGAGAGCAGATAAGCTTAGGAGTTCTGTGCATGCTTTTAAGGTGAAACAGAAAGTGCTATCAGAGTTTAGGGAAGAACTAACAATAGCAGCACCAGGCCTGGTAGCACATAACTATAACCCTGGCATACTGAATGCTGAAGCAGGAGGATTCTCACAAATCTGAGGTTAGCAACAGCCCCATAATGAGTTCCAGGCCAGCCAGGGCTACATAGAAAGATACATACACTGTCTTAGGTAGGGTGGCATGGGGTAAGCCATTAGAGACCCATTGCTTCCCAAGGTATTAGTTATTTTAAAAACTGACCTTAAGGGCTGGTGAGATGCTTTAGTCAGAAAAGGCAGTTTCCACCAAACTTGATAACGTGCTCAATACTCGGGGACCCACGTGATGGAAGGAGAGAACTAACTCATATAAGCTATCCCCTGTGCCTTGGTATGCTCATGCCACCTCCTCAATGAATAAACTTGAAAACATACATGCATGTAACATTATAGAGGCTGAGAAGTTTTGATTTAGAAGTATATATGCATGTAACAATAATTAATGAGAAAGAGGCTATGAATTTAACAGAAAGCAGGAAGATATATTTGGTAAGGTTCAGAGGAAAAGCTGGAAGGGGAAAAATGATGTAATTTTATTATAATCTCAGAACATTTTTAAAAATAATATAAATTTAAAGAAAAAGGACTTCAAGCTAGTCAGACCCCTGAAGGTCAAGCAAATTCCTTAGGGGATAGCCATGCTTAAGTAGCTGGAATCTCTTCCTCGACTGGTACACCTCCTCTTGCTCTTTCTTTGTGAGAAACACATTCTGCTGGAGGAGTCTGAGGCATAACACCCACCATGCACCTGAGACTTTGGCGCTGATTGGAAACAGACTGAATTCTATTCACTCACACAGGCTTTGGAGATACGCAGATGACTGTGTTCTCTCCTCATCCTTTGTCAAAAATCCAGTCCACCGCATCTGTGCAATACACATTAAATATGATAACAAAAGAAACGTAAAGGTCTTCCCTACAATTCTTGGTGAGGATACCTCCAGCCTTCATAATGAGCAAATAAGCTCAACTTATACTCTCCCAAAAAGATGTTTCAAGTAGGCTTTGAGACTTTAAAGACTTGTGCCATTCTCAATCTGCTCTCTCTGCTTTGGGCTCTTGCAGTTTGAGGATGTGAGCTTGCACAGCTTCCTTTTCCAGCCTCCGTGCCTACACTGTACCAACACAGACTCTTATCCCCCTATAACCATAAGCTAAAATAAACCATTTCTTCCTTGTCTTTGGTCTTGGTGTTTTGTCACAGAATCAGAAAAGTAACTAATGTAATTATTAGGGTTTCAAGTTTGTCCATGCTTTCAAGGTCTGTTGATATTAGAGTATAGACAGCTCTTATGTGCTCATGCCTTGTTAGGATGCAGTCCTCTCCTCTGTGTTAAGTTCAAACTTAATTTTTATGGTTGAAAAGTTATACTCTCTACTACTAGTATCAAATTATCTTGTGCAGGGTGTGGGATAGGGCTAGCTTGGAAATAAGATATGATTTAACTTCAATGTAGATCATTTTGAATTGGGGAAATGGATGAATGTCATTTTAGCATAAACTGTTCTAATTTCATATATGTTTGAAAATTTTTGTAATATAAAGTTGAAAATACAGCTCTATACATTCATTCTGAAAATTTCTCCTAATGGTCATATTCACTAGCCATCACTTTCATTCATTCAAAATGTCAAAGCTGGTACTGATAAGGGGTACTGTTTAAAGGCTTTGTAATAACTTTAAATCAATCTTGAAGCATAGACACACACAGACACACACACACACACACACATATATATGAGAGAGAGAGAGAGAGAGAGAGAGAGAGAGAGAGGGAGAGAGATGTGTATTAATTGGTTAGCTTTGTGACCTTAAGGAACTAAGTTGCTTAACCACATGGAGAATTACAATAGCTGCTCCATGTGACTGTTAAAAGAATATGTAAGCTAGTGTCTGTGAGGAACTTAGGTCTCTATGGCTAAAGTATCAGTGATGACTATGACATTTATTACTTGGCTCATAACATATATTTCACCATTCTCTTTATTAGAACATAGTAGGAGGTTCGGCAATTTGAGGAACTGAGATTCCATTCTACACTGGCCATAAGGTGAGAGAGACATAGGGATCAGGCTGATAGAATTCCTAGCATGAATCAAACCTGTCCTGATGAGTCAACTGTTTTACTGAAGAGGTTCACAACAATTATTGTATTCTGGCAATAAGCTGGCTCCAAAGAGTCAAGAAATGGGTCTAAGCTGGATGGACCTACCGTTTTCTCCCATATCAACCAATAAGGTTAATAGAAGGAATCAGAAGACAGGCCAAAAATGAAGCCTTTCTCTAAGGAATTACAGAGTTAAAATCATGGAGTATTTCTATTGACTTATGTCACTAAGTCAGCTATGTGTTGGAAATAGTGCAAGGGGATTTGCTTTAATTAGTCCCTGGTATCTTCATAAAAACCTCTGAGGAGTGGGAGAGATAGTTCAACTATTAAAAGTACTTGCTTTTCTTGTAAAGAACAGAGTATGAATCCAGTTTTAGGGAATTTGATACCCTCTTCTGGCCTCCACAGACACCCTAATGCACCACACACACGTGGGTTCACAAATACATATATGCACACACACACACACTGACACATAAAAATTTTTTAAAAATTTTCTTTTTTAAAAGCCTTTTGAGGCAGTCAGGAATAAATCTCAAAGAGAGAAGGAGGAAATAGGATAGGAAGGAAGAGAGAGAGAGAGAGAGAGAGAGAGAGAGAATATGTTTTCCACAATATCTATCTATGCTCAGTTTCCTGACTCTGATGTTTACTGGGCTTTTTTTCTGAAAATACAAAGTAAAAAGAACAATTTCAATGCAGCAGCAACACAACTAGTTCTGTTCTGGCCTTGGGTTATAAGCACTTTACTGATGCGTGTATTAATTACATTGCACATCACTGTGACAACATACTTGACAAAAAGCAGCTTAATAAAGGAAGAGAATAAAGGAAGGGAGTATTCTGGCTCAGGATGAGCAGGCTGTCTATCACAGATGGGAAGTCACACATGTAGGACCATGAGGTAGCCTGCCACTGCCACATCAGAAAGCAGAGTGACAAATGCTAATGGTCTGTTCACTCTCCTTTTCATGTCATCGAGGATCTTAGCTCATGGATAGGGGCTGCTCACATTTGCTGTGGGTCTTCCAACCTGTCTTAACCTATTCAAGATAATCTCTCCCAGATATGCCCAGAGATTTGTCTCCAACAAGATTCTAGAGCCCATCAAGTGGAAAATCAGCATAAACCATCACAATGCAGAACCATTGCTTCATTTCCTAGGTGTTTAAAGTGTGCTTGCAAAATTCAGTCTTAAATGTTGCTTATGTCTATCTTTTAAAAGCATTGTATACGTCATACCATGTAAAAAGTAGCATAACACTACTTCAAGCTTCCGACTTCTAGGCCATTCTTCATCCTAAACAACGGTGCTGAGATTCCATCTACAAATTCCCTCCGCTTCTGAGGATGTAATTTGCTTGGTCTTGGAGACTAAAATTCACTTTAAGTGGCTCTGTGAGTTTTTTAATCTTTTCCACTATCTTGAGCTAAAATTCCTTTTTAAAAATTGGGCCCTTTTTAACTCAAAGGAGACCAAATAGAAATACTTTAGGGTGCTATCACCTTTCAGCATACATACATACACACACAGAGAGAGAAAGAGAGAGAGGGGGAGAGAGAGAGATACATGATACATGGATGTGGATATGCATGCACATATGGCATTCTCTCCCTTGACAGATGAAAAAAGCCATTCTGTTCTCTTTCACATTCTTAGATACCCTTATTTATTTTTGCATTTCTGACAAATCTTGGTTCTTGATACTTTTGCATTCAATTTGAGGGTGCCTGTTACAGATTTCTAACCTGAAAACATTGCATCACATCATGGATGCAGCAATGGTTCCATGTGGAACAATATAACTCACCTTTCTACCTGGTTTCCATTTATAAGACCTGTACTGTAGAACAATGAGAAACAAATTACTTGATTCCATAAAAAAAGAAGTGACGATTCATAGTATTTTTGATACAGCACTGTCCCCTTTAACAGATATAGCTATGCAGTTAGGACTTCTTTCAAACCACCAAGATTGTCTTGCACCATTTGTTTTATGCTTTTAATTCTGTTGCTTTCCCAACTGCTACAAATTGTCTTATTGCTAAATCTGTTGTTTTGCTAGATAATGCTACTTTTAGCAGAGAGGAGTTATCCAAATTTTGGTGCACTTTAGGGAATTTGGTTTGGATTGCCCTTCAAATACAGAATTGATGCTACTGACCCACCATTAGTCGGGCACAAAATTTGAGTTATTTCCCCTGAGTGGGTGATGGATTGTCCCGCCCCAGCTCCTGGCACTCCTTTTCCCATTACCCACTGTGACTAATCACATGCATTTGCAAGATGATTAGCCAAGGTTAGGGGTACAGTCTGTGATTATGGAAGAGATTTTTTTTCTTCATGTGAAAAATTACTAGTTTATAATAGCACTGAATTATAATTTTGCTTTGTCTCCTAACCAATGGTGGGTTGTTAATGGTAATTCATATTCCTAGGCTGCTTGTGTGTTATATGCTACATAATTTCTAAGTAAAGCCTTACACTGTCTTCATTTCCCCCATGATACATTCTGAACTGTCACATGTTCCGGATCTACTGCTCAAAAACCCACAAGTTCATTCACATGTTTGGCAAGTGTTTACTGCACGTTTACTATATGTTGAGCTCTGTTCTGGTGTTGGAATACAGACCTACCAGTCTTTTCTTTTCCTGGATTCTTCATTTTGATAGAGAATGAAGGACAAGACAAAAATGTACAAGAGAAGGCATTAGTCAGATGTGGTAAGTGGGGAAGAAAATAAAGTAAGAAAGGAAGACAGATAGTACAATGGACAAATTGCTTAAGTAATTGCTACTTACTATAAGGTGACCAAAGATGGCATCACTGATTAGGAGACCTCTGAGCAAAGACTAAGCAGAGAAGAGCTCACCACATATATGTTAGTTATTTTTCTTTTGATATGCTAAAGCACCATGACCAAGGCAACATATAGGAGAAATAGTTTACTTGGGCTTATGGATCCAGAGGGATAAGAATTAATGATGATGGAATAAAGGCACCACAGCTTTCCTGAGGGCTCATACCGACAACCTCAAGAAGAAAGCAGAGAGAAGACCAGAAATGGTGCGAATTGTTTAAATCTCAGAATTCATCCCCAGTGACATATTCCCTCTAGGAAGACCATGCTTCACGAGCCTTTCCAAACAGTACCGTCAACTTGGACCCAAGTATTATAATGCCCAAGACTCCAGGGACAATCTCATTTAAACCACCACAATGTCAGTGTCTGGAGAAAGCCTCAGGTGAAAGTGCAAGGCAGAGACTGAATGAGGGGCGTGCACTCATGTTCCAGAGTGATCAACAGGCCCTTATGAAACAAGGAGACACACAGAGGATCAAGTCAGATGGGATGGCAATCACACAGGACCACATCGACGTTTGTTTTAAGTATTTTGGCTTTTACTGCAAGTGAAACTTAAAGGTATTGCATGATTGTTGATGAAGGAGTCGGGTAATCTGTCTTTGAGAGCAGTCAATTTGGCTGATCTCTAAGATTAGACTTTAAATAACATATTAGGTATCTATTTGTATGTAACAAGTGGCCTTAAAATGTAATCACTTAAAGTAACACATTCTTATCACATAGTTTCTCTGCATTAGGAACTGAGCATGTCTTATCTGGGTTCTTTGCTTCACACTCTTTTCGGAGCAACATCTCAAGGAACTGTGGCAGTGGCTCAGGGGTAGATTGCTTGGTTAGTGCATGGGGAATCCTGAGTTTGATCCCAGGCATCAAAATAACAAAAAAACCAAAGTGGCATCAAGGTGTCAGTTAGGGACACAGCAGCATGTAATCTCAGGTGGGTCTGGGGCAATACTATCTCTAAACAAAATAAAACCCAACAAAATTGTGTATGGGAGCTTATTGATAACTTCCACCACATAAAGAGGCAGTAAGGTGGGCTATCTACGAGACAGTGAGCCCCACCAGGCACCAAATCTGAAAACTCCTGACCATTTGATGCTCACATTGCTAGCCTCTAAAAACAATATTGGTCATTTATAAATGGCCTCATATATGATGTTTTCTTACAGCAACCAGAATGGATCAGGGCATCACTGGTGATGTTGTCCCCATCAAAGGTCACCCTTTCCCTTATGTAGATAGGGTTAGTGTCTCCTAGGCTTAAATGTGTAGAGCAGACTGGGACTTTGGAGCAGGAGTTTGCAGGAGGAAAGCTCCTGGGATTGCCTTGGCTGATCTAACCTTTCTCCCATTTCCTTGCTTTTCTGGTGCAGAAAAACCAAGAATGCAATATCCTAACAATAGGAGGGAATGTCTGGTACAGTCTAGGATGTGTTCTCATTCTTCCCAAAGAAGACTACTCAGTGATCACAGTGATGTGTAGGATACTACACCCAGGACAGAATGCTTTCAGCTGTGATGTGAAGCAAAGCATGCACAGGATGTATCTATCTATCTTGGACATATTATCTTGGCCTTGACCTACTAACTGGGTTTGCTAGGGATCCTAAGTGATCATTATTGTAGCTGATGCATGTCTGTCAATTAAGTGTGCTTTGCCTGCTGTGTTGTGCGTCTGTTTCTATGAATTTAAACTCTGGCAGCTGAGTTTATAATCTCCATTAAGAACTTTTGAAGCACTTGCCACTTCTTCTAGTCAGCATTTCCCCATAGTCTTCATCATCCAAAAGCAAAAGCAAGCCTATATTATCCCATGGTAGGTAACTTTGAAATTACAGAGCACTCTTAAAACATTTCCAAAGCAATTCAATCCTCCCTTCCTCCCTTCCTCTCTTCCTTCCTTCCCCCCTCTCTTTCTTTCATCCTTCCCCTCTCTCTCCCCCCTTCTTCCCTCTCTCTCTCTCTCTCTCTCTCTCTCTCTCTCTCTCTTTCTTTCTTTTTCTTGTATACTTTGCAAAGTTTTGTTTTGGACAAGGCTCATTGTCATTTAGTATCAGTTACTAGAATGCTTTCTCTAGATGCTTCTTTTCCTCTTCCTCCTCCTTGTTCTGATCAATTGCACTATTTCATCATCAAAAGTGATTTTAATGTTATATGTGTGTGGCAAATAGTGTGTGTGTGTATGTGTGCGTGCATGCGTGTGTGTGTGTATGCATATATATATGTATCAGACCATGTCTAGGCTATATAGTCCAGGATGGCATCAAATCTACAATCAAACTGTCTTGGCCATTTTAGTGCTGGAATTACAGACATGCACAACTATATCTGGCCAAAATTTATATTACAACCTTCAGATATTCTCTTCAAGGTTTCTAGAGCATGGCTTAACTATCCTTGGAGAGTTTTGATTTGGACTTCTCCCATGATGGGAGCTAACTCATGTTCACGTCCAAGAATTTACTCACTTAATTTTAGCTCATGACTTCATCACTTTTCCAGGTAAAAGGCTGGACCCTTCATTGCTTAATGGCCAATATTTCATGACCTAGATATTTGTAAGAATCATGTGTAGTCAAAGACTCATATGTTGGAAGACAGAAGCCCGTTAAACCCAAACTCCATTTTGGAAGCTCAGGCAAAAGTCTGAGGAAATGTATAGGCAGTGGCTGCATTCGTTACTTTCCCCTTGATGGAATAAAACCCCTGACAAAAGCAATTCAAGGGAAGAAAGTTTTGATGTGGCTCACAGTTTGGAGGCACAGTCCATCTTGGTGGGAAAGTCATGGCAGTGGGAGCATAGGCAGCTTGCATCTACAGTCAGGGAACCAACTCACTTTCTGATGATAAAACCCTAGGATACTTAGTACTTTTTGTTCTCTAGTACTTTGAATAATAATAATAATGACAAGAACTTATGAAAGGTTTATAAATAGTATACCTAAGTCACCACAATAACCTCCAAAAGGTACGTGTATACTTATTAGTAAGAAGAGCAATATAAACAGAAATTTTAAAATCCTATGTGAAGCTCTTCAGCTTCCATCCTGAATGGCTCCTCTAAATGTATACAAATTCATTGAGTTGAGTAGTCTTTGAGTCTCATTAATTTCCATGTGTTACATTTTTTTGAACTTTTTAAATAATAAAGTTTAATTTAGAAAATATCCCTTTAAGTAATAGAAAGGGAAGCATGGAATGCTTAGTTTGGAAAGGTAACATACAATATGCAAGCAAGAATAAATTTCATTTCATAGATTCAATTTGGTGCTTTCTGTACTAAGTAGATCTCTGGGGCCAGGGAGATGGCTCAGTGGGTGAAAATTCTTGCACTTCAAAGTTGATGACTCTGCAATTCAGGGCAGAGTGAGAGAAAGAAACTTTTCAGGTTGCCACCTTATCCCCCAATATATGCCCAAATAATAAGTAAAATAAATCATTTTGGTAATTAAGGGAATCTGGTAGAGTTGACCTCTTATCTTTGTACTCAGAGAGGAAAACACTTTAACTGGTGACTTCCTTTAGAACTGCAAATTATTTCCCTTCTGAAAGATGGCTA
This sequence comes from Cricetomys ansorgei, assembly GCA_026225945.1. Classification (NCBI taxonomy): domain Eukaryota; kingdom Metazoa; phylum Chordata; class Mammalia; order Rodentia; family Nesomyidae; genus Cricetomys; species Cricetomys ansorgei. The sequence goes on from JAMJFZ010001390.1 coordinate 5,864,532, forward strand.
CATTCTCTCTCAAAGCTTCTCCTTAGTATGCTGTTTCTTAAAATAATCAGCTCTAAATAATATTCATGCAAAAGGCATATGTGGAGTTCAGATTTTGGTCCCCTACAGCCCTATTTTAGGATGTTCTATTCTGGTTCCCTACACTCCTGCTTTATCATGTTGTATTTTGGTCCCTGGTACTTGCTATTTTTTTTGTTTCAAATCTGCAGTGGGGCTAACTTGTACCTCACTGTCACCAACCTTTCTTTTTTAGGAATGATGATATGTAATATTTTTGAAGTTGCTGTGATCTTGTTTAGGCTAATTTAGTCAGTAACACTTTACTATTATTAAGGCTTTTATCACAGAAAATAGTTATAGTGATGATATGTTTGAACAATTTGGTGATGGTAAAGAATTTTTCCTTAATTTTGTTACACATGCACCAATCATGAAACAATAGTCATCACAAAATGGACTTGTGATAATTAAGAGAGTCAGAAGCTCTGGAGAATGGTAATGAATTATTATTATGTCCAGAAATATATTAATAAAGACACATGAAACATACTTAAAAGTACAAGCCAGACAGACCCCAGCAGAGCTTACAACATCACTGTCTTCCGGCTCCAACACTCCTCCAACTCTTCTGTTCCTCCCTCCAGCTTATTCTCTTTAAAGCCTCCCCCCCTAGCTCTTTCTTAGCAGTCTATTTATATGATCAAAGAGATACAACGGTTTACTCCTCCCAAACATTTGGCCTTCAGAGTGTGTCCACATCTATAGTAGGGTGCCACCAACACAAAAGGGGCTAGCTCTACCCATCTGAATTATGTCCACTTTTTATAGTGGGGGTACTACAGATCAATAGGGGAGACCAGGCCACACCTAATATTGTTTCCAGTCTGGTGGGGCATCCAAATGACCTCTTTATCATATTTATATTAATATGATCTCTTAATATATTTATATTAAGCTAAGAGAAACTAATTCTTATTTACACAGGCTGCCTCAGCCATAGAAATCACATCCTGCTAGGCTTCAAGCGGTCAGTGCAATGAATCTTTAGTAAATATAATATCTGGAAATAAGTTCAAATATACCGCAACAGAAGACATTTTTAATTCACATGCAAATTCCTTTTTTTATTATTCTACTTTTAAAATTGACAGGTAAATTTATATTTATCATGTACACCATGGTCTTTTGAAGTGCAAGAATTGTGAAATGACCACAGCTAGCTAATTAGTCTCTGTAATACCTTATATAGTTTCTTTTTTGATGTGGTGAATACATTTAAAATTCACCCTTTGAATTTTTCAAGAATAATTTTATTAACTATAATCACCTTATTTTGTATTACAGCCTTCAATTTCATCTAGTTGTATTTCTATCCTCTTTCCATTTCTCCACATTCTCCTACCTTAACCACGCAAGTTTCTGTAGCTGTCATTCTGTCTATGAGGAAGATCCTGTGATACAATTTTGTGTGTGTACTTGCTCCTTACTACCTAGTCTAATGTCCACCAGAGTTCTCCATGCTGCAGCAAATGGAAGGATCTTCTTAGGGTTGAAAGACATTCTACTTAATAGATAATCACATTTTCTCTATCCACAGATGGCTGATTCAATACTTTTGCCATTGTGAACAATGCCATATTAAACACAGTAGTGCAGATTTCTCCTGGTCATCTTGATTTTATTTCCATTGGACATACACCTTGTAGTGGAATTGCTGGATTCTATAGCATTTCTAATTCACATTGCTTAAAAAACTTCCATGCTTCTTTCATAATGGCTTTACTAATTTGTATTTCCACCAAGAGCACAAAAATTATCTCCATATTCTAATGACACTCTCTTTTGGCTTTTCCATAATAGCTGTGTTGATAGGCGGGAGGTGCCATGTTATATGTCTTTTCAGGTGCTTACTGGCTGTTTTTCATCTCCTGAGCCATGCCTGTGTAGATGCTTTGCCCTTTTCTTATTTAGGTGAACTCTTTCTATTACTGCCAAGCTTGAGTTCTTACATGTTTTCTGATCTACTGTTTGAAATTGTTTCCTTTCATTTTACGGTTTGACTTTTGAATTTCTTTATTCTTCCATTTGTTGTATAGAAGATTCTTCTTCCATAACCTCCTTGGATTTTCTATTTCCTCATAATTCAATACTGGTAAGTGGTATGTGGGTAAGAATTTCGTCTATGTCTTTTACAATATCCAATTTATTGATCTGTGGTTGATGACAGGAGGCCCTTTTGATCTTGCATTTCTGTTGCATCAGGTTTAGTGTGTCCTTAAATCATTCCTGATTTTGAGTTTTCTCTCTTTGTTTCTCTCTGTATTTCTATTTCTCTCTCTCCCTCTCTATCTTCTCTCTTCTCTCCTATTCCTCTCCTCTTTTTTGTCTTAAATAAGCTAAGTTTTTGTTGACTTTGTGAATTGTTCTAAAATCCAGCCCTTACTCTTAATTGACTCTCTAAATTAATTTTTGAATCTCCACTTTAGTTCTGTCTGATTGCTTTATTTCCTTACTTTTACTTGTCATGTATTTATTTTTAATTAATTTATTTATTTATTGTTGTCTAATGGAAGCCTTTATTGTTTTAATGTAGAAATTTATTTCTATAAACTTCTGTACCCCAAGAACTGTTTTTTCTGTGCTTCGTAGTTTTTTGGCATGTTGCTGTTCTATTTTCATTTGTCTATTTTTAAATTTTAAAAGGGAATTTTTAAATTTTTCCGTTTAATTTCTTTATCCACCAGGCTCCTGGTATCTCTGCAGCCTGTTGGTTAGTTTCCATGTATTTACCTACTGTCTAAAGAATCTCTCTTTAGTTGTACCTCATTGTGGTGGGTCAAGATACTTAACAGGCTTTGAATCTTCAGCTTGAAAAATATCCTATGTAGTTGATAAGAATCTGTATTCTTACCTGTTAACTATATGTTGGGGCCATAGAGTTTAGAGTTCAGTTTATGCCTAAAAGATTTTCATCAATTTTCTATCCGGATGACCTTCTACTGCTGAAAGTGAAGTGTTGATGTTTTCTGTTGTATCTGTGCTCTTTCTTATCATAGCTATTAATATTTGATTGGTTTATTAAAGTTCTCAAAGTTGGGTGTGTATGTATGCACACATGGTCTATCTTCTTACTGAATTGACTCCTTCATTTTGAAACACAATGACTTCTAGGTCTCTTTCTCAAAACTTTGACATCAAAATATCTATTTCTATCTTATCTGCTACAAATATAACTATTTCTATGCTCTTTGGTTTCCATTTTCATGTAATATCCTTTATGTGTGTTCTTCCAAACAAGGAGTCTCTTATGGGTAGCATATAGCTTAGTCTTTTAAGAAATTTCAAGCTATTCTGCCAATAATTGACTCTTGATTGGAGAATTTAATTTATTTACATTCAAAATGATTACCAATAGATAATAGTTAATGCTTTCCTAATAGTTTTCCAGCAGCATTTAAACATACCTTGTTTCTTTCTTCCTCTGTCTCTATTTTGTGTATATGTATGTGGTCAAGTGATTTTTCTCTAGTGGCATGTTCTTTACTTATCCATCACCATCATCATCATCATCTTCATCATCATTGCCATCACTGCTCATTGTTATCTGTAATTTTTTTTTTTTTTTTTTTTTTGAGACAGAAGCCCACAATGTGGCCAGGCTAGCCTTGAACTCAGTATACACCCAGGCTAGCCTCAAACACACGGCAGTCCTTGACATTAGTAGTCCCTAGTGCTAGAATTATAGGTCTGTGCCATTATGCCCAGCTTTGGTTTTTATTTCTTATGTATCCACTATAATATTTTGGCTACCTTGAGACTTACAAATAACATTTTATAGTGAAACAAGTTATTTTAATCCAATCACTTATCTTTGATCACATGTACTTCTACTACACTCGCTCCCACCATTTGACACCTCCATTCTTGCTGTGTTTCTTATGGTTGGCACTATGATAGTATGGGTAATAGGAAATTATCCTTCCTAACTTCTTCAATCCATTTTCTTCTTGCTATTGTACAAATATGTTCATGTGTGCAGAGTCCTTCAGAATGATGCTTTTATGGGAAGACAACCACCAAGAGTACTCTATTAACCTTTTGACCGCAAAAACACTTACTGATTTCTTGGACAAATGAAAGGCACAGTTGATCCTTTGTTAGCCCCCGTTTACTTGACATTTAGGGTTACCTCCACAGTCTTCATTCACTCCTCAATAGCATCTGGTTTCTACTTTGCCTTCCATATGTTTTCTGGGACAATAATAACTCTATCCATGAGGTCCAGGAAACAAAAACAAACAAACAAACAAACAAACAAACAGACAGACAGACATACAAAACAAACAAGCATTACTTACAGCAAGGCAAATTAGAACAATCCACTCTTTGGTCAAGGGGATTGGTTCAGGAATTGTCATATAGCCAAATTTAGAATAATCAGACAGATGAAAGTTTGGAAAAGCTACCATCTTTTGTTTCCCATGGGCTGGCCCACAAGTATGAAATTGATTTGTGTATTAAATAAAGTTTGCCTTCAGATGAGAAGGGCACAAAGAAAAGGAGACAGCCTGAAGAATCACAGCAGGACTGACATGTTGACTGATTAGATTTTATTCATGCCTAGAGTCTCTTCTACTTTATGGTCTGTCATTTAAATGAACCACATTCTCTTTATTACTTTAGTCACTGTGCTGAGTTTGCTGTTATTTGAAACCAGCAACTTTCTTATGGAGTCATATTAATGAATGGCTGGTGGATAAAATTGATGGCGAAAAGTATATTTTTGTTTCTTATATTTAAATACAAATACATTTGATGCATTGTGCTGCTATATGAAGTCACATAAAGAGTCTCTGCTCCATAGATTATACCATAGAACTTGCTAATAATACTCCCCTGATCAGAGTCACATCTGGCTGCTTTGTTATATCATTCCCTCCCGACAAACTGGTATAGGGAGTTTCAGATTTGATTTACTTATATTGCTTGAGGTATAGGAACTGAAATATGCCTACTGGATGTCAATAGGATGAATATGTCAGTAGGATGTCAGAAAGCTCAGCAGAGCTTAGGAAGTGGAGTTGCTAGTTGCCACCAAACTAATGGATTCAAGCATCAAACCCAAAATAAAAATAAATCTACATTTACAATCAAGAAGATTGCAAAGGCTAAAACCATAGAAAGCACCAACATCTAATCCATTTCCAGCCTGTAGTAGCATATAACCTGATAAACTCTGAATATGATAGCTTCTCCAAGAAGCTCTAGGTTGTAGGTCACTGAAGGTGGCATTGGGGGCTACCATTTCCCTGGAGTCTCCCTGTCTTACACTCTGCCTCCTCCACCACCCACCACATACTGCTGTCACTGTTTGTTCTGTCTAGGTGCATTGAGCAAAGAAAACATGGGCTGAACATGCCTTACCTCATATAAATTGTTGTATTGTGGCTCCTTTAACTATGGAGTCATATAACTGAATGCCAAGGTCATGGACAACTTGGAAACAATAAAAGGTCTTTGAATATGGAATAGTCAAAATTTAATTTTTAGACAACCCAATGCATTCTGAATCTAACTTGATTCTCATAGCTCTCTTCCATGTTGTGTCTGGTGAATTCACTGCAGCCTCCACCCTGTACACACACACATGCATTTTGTGCTACACACATGCCACGATGCCACACAACACCAATAAGCATTGTATGAAATACCTAGACTCAGGTTTGAATTTGTCCAAACCACAGTGATTTTTATCTCTGTATACTAAGTTTTCTGCTCTTATAGAAACAGGAATTTAATCCAGAAAACAATGATTGTTAAATTTTTTCTACATCATTTCTTAGCATGTAAGTATCAAGTTAGTATATGCTTGAAATCTATTATGTTAGAAATTTTTATTTTTAAAAATTGTTGCTGTAATTGCTCATTTGAGTTCTTAAAAAAAAGAAATACTTAAATGAATTTTGGCTTGGGACTAGGGTAGAGTTTCCAGGAATTTATAAAAATGGTCCTGAACATACTTTTCCTATTTTGTTCTGTGTATTTGTGTAAAGTATCATTCTCAGTGTTACCAACTTTAAAATCAAGTGGAGATGCTCCACTTCCTACATTATCAAATAGAAGAAATGATTTAATTCTTTGTATAAAATCAACAAGCACATCCATCTCATTAACATGCAAATTGGATTTTGTCTTTAATAAATGTTAAAATTAAGAATGGTTGCATTACCAGTAAATGCTTGATATATGTGAGTATATATACTTGAGGTCATGCAAAACTTTCTGGGGCTAATTGGCTAAGAGAGTTGAGAGTGGAAAAAGTTTAAGAAGTTCTGGTTTGTGTCAGATATTTAATAACAATAACATGAAACTGACTAATACACAAGCCCAGAGTCACTGTGGATGCAGGTTTTGCTCCCTGCTAAGGGAACACCAAACAAAAGGTTCTGGTGTTTTTATGGACCTTGGTATCAGGGTAAAGGTACAGAGGAAAGACTGAGAAAACCCCAAGTGTGAGAGCTTAAATACAGGCTCAAGAAAAGGCACTTACACAGTGATTATCATTTAGTGAATTTTATTAGGAGATAGGACCCTAAACTGTGAGAGTGGAGTTTTAGGAAGAAGAGCTTCATTAGGCAAGATAGCCACCATGAATAGCATGATGGGAACCCAAACAGATTCTTTCCTATAACACCAAGAGAGCTAGAGCATCATGGCTGTCACCAAGGAATAATGGGACTATTAAAGGAGAAAGAAGTAGTACTTCAAACCCCTAGAAAAAAAGCAGAGCTTCTGACCCAGATGATTTTTGAGAGGATGAGGAGTAGGCAAGCTTCCTAACATGCGGCTTGGTCTACATACCTGGAGTCCTGGAGGCAGGCACTAGTTAGGACCATAGTTTAAAGCTGCCTTCATCTTAAAGAGTGGAGTGAGGAGTCTAGGCTACATTTTCCCAACTAAGCTTGAGTGCTGTAACAGTCACAGCAGATCCTGTCATGTCCTTGGACTAAGGGACAGAATACAGAGGAACGTGGCCTGATTTCAGACAGAGAGAGACAGACATACAGAGAGACTAAGGGGAAAGAGGGAGAAGAGAGAGGGAGAGAAGGATACACACACACACACACACACACACACACACACACACACACACGGCACAGGGGTGGGGGGGAGAGAGAGAGAGAGAGAGAGAGAGAGAGAGAGAAAGTTATGTTTTTAAATGAAGAACTTAGACAGAGAGAAAAAGCACTTAAGCTATTCTCTTCTCTCTTACATGGAGGCCTTGGCAGAGGCATCTGGAACTACTTTTGCACAAGGTCTCAGATGAAGGGACTTAAGAGTAAGCATGCATGGAATACAAGTATAGTATGTACAGAACATGAGCCTGAGTCCTTGCCTACAGCTCCCTGCAGAGAGCACCTACAATGCCATGAACCATTGTGGGATGGTACCAGAAATTTTGGAGAGCCTCTTTTGGGGTGTGGCATATTACCAGGGAAATTGAGGGTTATCTTCCAAGGGTTCTGACTTTTGCAATTGAAAGAATTTAAGAGTGAAATCAGAAGGAAACTGGAAGGCAATTTTATTAGCTACTAGAATAAGAATAGGACAGGCAAGCTGTATATCTTAGCAACTTCTTGGAGGAGGGAGATGAAGACATGGAAGAGAAACAACCATGATGCTTTGAGTTAGGCATGGAGGTTCAGCAAACATCCACATTACAAAAGGGAAGAAAGGAGCTTGAGAGAAAGCTTAAAAAGCCCAATGTTCAAGCAAAAAGCATATTGGAGCCTGATAAGAATCTGAAAGAGACAGAAAAGGTATAAGAGGAAAAGACGCATTGTTCTGAGTTAAAACAACAAAAGGTAGGATAATTTAACAGCATCTCAGGACATCTCTGTAGTTGCTCTACTAGAGGAGTACTTTCTGGGAAGGGAAAGTACACTATATCATTAAAGGATAATCATTCCTCTTGTCTCTTTAGCATGCCTCGCAGCTAGTCTCCTTTCCTGGGGGATGGGGGAGGTGTGGGTGGTGGTGGTTCCTTAACCACGTAATTGACTAATCCAGGGATTTAACTCTGTGTCAGGGCAGCTTGGAATGGCAGGTCTCTACCCAGGTTAGAGGTAGATTCCTTTCTCTTGCCCAAGAGGAAATAGCTTTCTCTTAACGGGCCTCTAATTTTACTGTACCAAGGAGAGCAGTTTTCTCCATGTGTGGTCTGCTAGCCTATGTATTTGTCTGTAGTCAAGCCTGAGAAAAAACCCACACATTTTTAAGTTTGACTCCTCCTGAGGGAAAGCCACATTATTTTATAAATTTTAATACCTTGAGAATTTTCCTGAATGTTTTCTCACCATTGTATTGCTAGTGCAAGAATCTGGATTAAATTATCTATTGGTCACACAGGCCCCCATTTGAGGAATCCAATTTTCCTTACAGAAACTCCTTGACTTCAAAACACTTTTAAATAGGATGCAATTTACATGACAAAGTGAAACTCCACAGAGAAGGTTCAAGAGAAAACCAGCTGTTCCTATGCAGCAAAACTCTAAAATTGAAAGAGCTCAGAGAATCAGGAAGTGGAATGCTGCACTCTCTCTACTCCGTGTGACTCCTTTATAGATGCTTTTCTTCCTGGTATAAACCGTAACATCTTACAGATCCTCTGTGTCTACATAATATTACTGCACAATTCTCAAATTTTATGTGATATCCTTAATACGTTCAAATGTCTTGTTGAAGTTTGTCAACTCATGATGATAAATTCCGCTTTGCCCCAAATCATAACGGGTGCCACATTTTCTCAACTTTCTTCAGGAACTAGACTTAAGGTTTACTAGACTTCCCCTGCCCCCCCCCCCCCCAATTTGGAACTTGCTATGTAGAACAGGCTGGCCTCGAACTCACAGAGATCATCCTACTTTGCCTCCTGAGTGCTGGGCTTTTAGATGTACACTACCACACCAGCTCACTAAACAAACATTAAAGGGAGTAAGATTCTTTGGACAGGCTGGACAGCAATCTTACCATCTTATTGACCATTCAAAAAAAGCCTTGTCTCAACCTAGGGTCAGGGACACAGCTTAGAAACCAATCTTTCAAACAAAAAAAAAAAATAAGAATAAATAGCATGTAATAGGAGATTTAAAAGTAATAAAGAAAAAAAAAAGGTTTTAAGATTGGTAGTTTAAACTGAGATGCAGGGTGGGTGGAAGGAAGTTGGAGATCTCTAATCTTAGTCTTGTTAGGATTTTTTTTTTTCTCTTGCAGTAGAGTTCATATTGACTGCTGTTAAATAACAGTTACTGGAGGCCATTGGTGTGGACTGACCTCCTGCCCTAGACCCAGCATATCAAGACAAAATGCTGTTCATACTGAATTCCCACTTCGATCATTATGCCAAAACTGTATTGTTTACTTGATCTCAAAAATCAGGAAAGAGAGAGACCCAGTAATTAGATCCCTGAACCAGTCAGCTTTTGACAACATGCTAAGAATGTCTCTGCTTTAACTTTGTAGGAAAGGGGACTTTGAGAGGACCAGGCTGTTTTATTCTTTGTTTCTGCTTTCCCAGCTTCCTTGTGTTTGGAGCCAAACTCCTTTTCTTAGCTCATCAGCAGGGACAATGAAGGAGCTCTTGCTAATTCTAATGCCACAAATCAACCTAATTAACATTTTTAATCTGTATATTGTTTAGAAACTACCTACTGTCCATGCAATAACACAGCTCTCACTTCAATGTGAAGAAAAGACAGTTTATTCATGAGTCAAATGTAAGTAACTACTGATAGTAGATTTCAGAGTCACTGGAACTTTTTTATCACCTACTACATGGAAGGTACAGGAGATCTCCACTGGCTGAGAGACCACTCATTCAGCCTAAAGCTCTGACAATCTTCCACTGGCCCTGTGGCTCCTTAACCTTGAAATTGAGTTGGGCATTCAGCCTTACATTCCAGGAACATTTGGTTATCTCTAGACTTAGAGGACACTCTACGTAACTGGATGTTGGTCCCTGTTTGTACCTTGGTCCTGGGCTCAACCAGGCTCAACCTGGGCTCTTCTTAAATTTCTGTACCAAAAGATACTCCCTTGGCCTGTTTGAGAGATAACTTAGGGACTTCCAATTAGGAGAATTGAAACTGGTGACTTTCCTTAGCCTTTCAATGCAAAACTGGCCTAAATATACATTGGGAAAATGTCCATTGCTAGACCAAATTTGGAACTTTTGATTTCTAATACCTAAACTGATTTAGGCAACTTTATAAGATGGAATGGCAGCATGGGCCGAGGCCTCCTCCCCCATAAAACTCACAATTCCATTTAAGGCCTCCAACCACACCAGAGCCAGAATGCCCATCACCATTTCTGCTGGGTCTCCAAACTTGTATCTATTACTGAGGTGGCATAGAACACTTGCTTTATACCTCTTTTGCCTTTTGCTTTTGGCCTATTTGTGTTTTTACCTCTCCAAACCTGTAACATGCTACTTGTATCTTTACCAGGTAAGAGGTAAAAGCATTTCAGGTTGTTTACTCCATTTGCAGACACACACAAGTTAGTTATAGGTACATAGATCACTGACTGGATCAGTGTTACAGAAATTCAAATGTATTTGGGGTACAAATAATATTGAAAAATTGTTTCATGCTGTTCTATTCTACTGAGAAGGTTGACTGTAGAGTTGGATTTTGGCACATCACCCCAGGCCAAAGTCTGTTTAAAGTTTCTGCCAATGTCTCTGTCCTAGATCAGGCTAGCCACCTGACTCTATTACAGGGAGAAGGAGGAAAAAACAGAACATCCCAGGAAAAGACATTGCATTTGAGAACAAGTAAGAAACAAATGACAAGGTGTGTAACTCTGTGAATTCACTCTCTTCTTCCTTAGTTTTGTTTGCTATCTTTAAAGCTTTTGCTGAGACTTTACCTTTCTGTATTTTAGGATGTGTAAGTTCATTGAATGTGATTTTAAAATGATGTACAGATAATCTTAATTTGCTATAACAAACCATGTATGTAAATTGGATTCAACTCTGGTTTAGGAAAAGGATATTACCTGATGGGCTCACCTTAGAGTACCATGTGGCTTGCCACCATCTTAGCAGCCATGAGACTCAGCCACCATCTTTACTAAGGTTAAAGAAAGAATGTGCCACATGACTTCACTACCATTTTGATTGATGTGACCATGTGGTATAAATAAACTAAGACAGTACCCCTAAGACAACTAGAACAACTGAGCCCTCTGTTTATCATGGTATCTCCCTTTTATTATACAAAGGAGGCAACATCAGGCTTCTAAGATGATATGTTTTGATACTGAGATATATATATGTGTGTGTGTGTGTGTGTGTGTGTGTGTTCTTATTAAAAGAAAATAAAACTGGCATTCTACATATAAAAGGATGAGAAAAATAAAGTTTCCAGTCTCTCTGTAGACAGCATTTATTATTTAAAACTTATTTTGATACTAGAGGGCCTTTAATTCAAGAATCATAATTTTTTAAGGTTCAAATTTAACAGGGATAAAATTATAAAGTCCTAATCTTATAAAAAGAGTTATTAACATATTATACACTCTTAAAATAATTAAGATATATAAGTTAATGGCCAATCATGCTACATATAAATATAATTTATTTAGAGACAAGCTTAGAGGGAGAGACCAATTTATATCTCCCATTATATAGCCATCTGTATAATGTAAAAATAATATTAAAACTATTCATGCTTGAAAATTGTTTATAAAAGAGTGGATGCTTGAGTAAAATGGACTCAACAAGTTTCCTTAGATGAAGCACAAGTTCCCTTGGATGGAGCACCTTCCAACCAGAGTACTTTTTATGTCAGCCTCAAGGACAAGTATGCATGGGAAATAAGACTGCCAGAAGCCTGCTGCTTCTGCCTTTGGCTCCATAGGTATGATCAGCTCTTGCTGTGAAGGCCAAAACAGGAAAATTAAACAAGCAAACAAACAAACAAACAATCCTCCTCCCAATAAAATGCTCCTCCTATCTAAAGAAGGATTACTTTTCATGTCTCAAATGATAGGGGCATGGATTCCCTTGCCCGGTGGAGGTTATCAAAGTTTGCAGCCACATCCTAAATATCTCAAAACAATAGAGTGACAAATCCTAATTATTCTCCCCTCAATGTCTCCTGAACTGATATGAGGCTGCAGTGAACAGGGGAACCTTACCCCTAAGCTCACCTGACTGGTATGGGAATCACATGCTAGTTCAAATTGGTCCTGTCCTTTACCTGGCATTCAATTCTTTCCCATAGGAAAGCTAATTTCAGGGTCTATACTCTAACCACCAAGTCCCCTCATTAGAGAAGGATGCCAGATACTCTGCCATTGAACTGACAGCTTTGGAAATTAATTCAGAATAATCAAGATGTGTCTTTAATATAATCAAGTCTCTACCCAGATAGAGAGCTCCAGGGCCAATGCCTACTCTCTTTCTTACCTCAAAGCCTACAAGCAGTAGATAGGCTCTGGCAGTGATGTCTGTGGATGTTCTTTAAGAAATTCTAAAAGTCAATATTTGTGAAAGCTCTTTTAATTTGGTTATCTTCCTTTACAAGTTATGCCTCTAAACAATCAATCAATTTTAAAATAGAATGATGTTAAGAAACATACTTACAGTTGTTGGTATGTGGTGACCTAGAGATTTGTCCATCGACAAGAAGAGTAAAGAGTTGGCTTTAGCCTTCTTTGTTAATTCAGTCCATGTTACATATAAATTACTTGTCACATATTTGACATGACTGACTGATTTCATCTTTCGTCTGTTGATGAAACTCAACTGTTGGTTGAGTGTATGGAATGAAATTGTATAGATTTTTAAAAGGTTATGTTAATAGGGTTAATTTAAAACAACTTTGTAAGGGAATCATTTACTCTCGACAAGGCAGACACTGTCTCTGGAAGCATAAAACTGAAAATGAAAATCATTTCTTTTGGGGGAATGCAAGTTAGAACTAAATTGTCTCTTCTTGGAACATAGGCATCACAATTTGATGTTAACAAAATATGTACTAAGTCATGTTTTCAAGAACTACATATGTATTTTAAGGTAATAGTCTCATTTTTTAAAAATAACCTTATCAAATGTTGCTAACAAAAAAAATTTTTTACTTAAGATACTCTTTTTTTTTGTTCATTAAATAATAGCTGATATTGTTCATATTTAAAGCAAATATACATAGTTAATCATATGTGGAAGCAACAAATGTCACTTAAGCACTTTCTGTTCAGCTTCATAACCTGGATGCTGACTTGAACTGACTTTTATTTACAAAGCTTCCAAGTGTCTATTCCTTATGCGAGAATTTGACATAAACAAACAGCTAATGACAGTTGCCTTATCCTTCTGCAGAACTCTGGTACAGGGCACATCCAATTGTACAACTGCATTTAATTCATGCTAATTCTTATGTGAGAGCTTTCCCCATGTAAATTTGTATTTTAATGTCCCCATAAAGTTGTACAGTTTTTACTTCCTGATTTTTTTACCTCTGGATCTCTGGCAATTATTAAGCTTTAGCATGGCCTCTTGGATGGCACCTTTTCTGAGTCACTCCTACTGTTGTTCCCCTCATCAACCATATGTCAACTCAAAGCCGTTACCAAGAGATCTATGTTCCCAAACCCCTAAAAGCAGTTAGCAGGCCAAAGATAACTGCATTGTGTATGTTTAAAACGGAGGAAAATATTGGCTGGGAGGTGATGGTGCACTCCTTTAATCTCAGCACTTGGGAGGCAGAGACAAGGAGATCTCTGAGTTCGAGGCCAGCCTGGTCTACAGAAAGAGAGAAACACTGTTTTGAAAAACAAAAACTACCAACCAAACAAACAAACAAAAACTTTGTAGAAAAATATTGTTTGAAAAACAGTTTAATTTTGGGTCTGGAAAGATGGTTCAGTGGTTAAAAAGCATTGGCTAATCTTGAAGAGGACCCAGATTTAATTCCCAGCACCCACATGGTAACTCACAATCACCTGTAACTCCAGTTCCAAGGGATCTGATGCACCCTTTTGGCCTTGGTAGGTATTGTACACATATGGTACAGAAACATGCTGGCAAAACATTGATAAAAATAAAACAAAATATTTTTTATATAAAAAAGAAAAAAGTTTAATTCTTAACACATTTTTAAGTATCACACAGAGAAGAGCATTATGATACTATGTAACCATTTGTTTTACAGCACCCACTTTAGTTGCCTTTCTGTGTTCCATGTGACTCTAGATTTCACAAGAAACACACAGAAGAATACAATATCACTTCTGTGAACCGAGAGCCAAACTAATGTGTATTATTATTATTATTGCCTCCTTAAGAGCCATTGGTTCTGATCAACTCAGTATCTGACCCAATATTCTTGTTATTGTCAAGTTGACTCTTCTGAGATACGTAAACCAGGATACCAGGATCTTCCAGCAAACAAAAGATAAGAATGTCATCTGAGACCCACAAAAGAGATAACTTTGCTTTACAGAATCTGGCATACCTGATATTCTCATCAATGTATCCTAAAAGTGTCTTGACATGACTTGCTTTGCCCTATTGCTATAAAAACATCTATGGAAATGGTATTTGAAATAGCTTGAAATAACTTGAATCTGCGTTTCCAGGTCAGGGTTGCTAGGTTATTTTAAAAACTAGCAACATATAGAGAGAAGGCAGAAAGAGAGGCTTGGTCTGACCTTAGGTGGAACCATGTTTATTCATGGTGAGGGGGCATCTTTGTCCCCAAGTGTGTGGATGTTCAAAGTGAAGATGATAGCACATTTTGACTCTTCTGAGGCCTTGCTCCTTGGCTTTCAGATGCTTGCCTTCTCCTGTGCCCTTTGTAGCTGTGTATATGTGTTTGTAGAAACTCTTGGTGTGCCCAGGTTTTTTGTTTTTTTTTACAAGAACATTGGTTAATTTAAATTGGGTTATCCTGTGAAGAGAAATAGGAAGGATTGTAGGAGCCACACTTGAGGTCTTCAGGAGAACATGTTCCACAGCACCCACAAAATAGGGCTCATAGGAGCTCACAGAGACTGAAGCAACAATCATGGACCTTCTATGGATCTGCACTAGCTTCTCTGCATATATGTTATTGTTGTTAGTTTGGTGTTATTGTGAGATTCCTAATAGTGGGAGTGTGTGTGTGGGGGGGTCCCTGACTTTTTTGTCTGTTTTTGGGACCCTTTTCCTCCTACTGGGTTGCCTCATCTACTCTTGATATGAGGTTATGTGCCTAGTCTCATTTTATCTTATTGTACAGTTTGGGGCTGATACCCCTGGGAGGCCAGCTCTTTTCTGAAGGGAAGCAGAGGAGGAGTGGATGGGGGGAAAGGGAAAATGGGTGGGTTGGGAGGAACAAAGGGAGGGGAAACTGTGTGATCATGATGTATTCTATGAGAGGAGACTAAATTTAAAAAAAAAAAGAAAAAATATGGATCATTTTGAATCCATTATTTACCTATAGTTTCCCCTTTAGAAGTCATATCTTCAAATATAATCACATTCTGTGATGCTGGGACAGAGGGCTTCAAAGTATGAATTAGGGGTGGTGGTCATAATTTGACCCACAAGAGTGGTAAGAGTGTATAGTATCATACATGAAAGATCTCATAAAACTTCCAGTATTAGGCATCCAATTATATTTTATTCACATGGAAACTTATTTTGTAATAGTTTAACTGGCCAGTACTCATTTGTATAACAATGATAATTTCTGGAAATATCTAGTCCTTCCTATGTTCTGTATTTGTCTTATTTATATTTAAAGTGTGCCAGTTAAAAACTCAGTAATTAAGTCTTTCATTTTGATCCTGAGTTACACATTATCTCAGTTAAATCAACCACATTTAATTGTATGAATTGTTTCTGTTAATTGTTTGCAATTATAAGCTGCAAGGTATGTCTTAGCTCTCCTGTCAAGAAAGATGTTAATACTTTTTCTACTTATTGTTGTAGAACAAATTACTTCAAATTTTATGGGTAGAGACAACAAACATTGGTCATTTGACAGTTTTTGAGAATCAGAAGTCTAGGAGTAGCTTAGCTATATGACATTGGCTCTAAGTTTGTCATAATAGTGACACTGAGGTTTCAGTGAGATCTGTAGTCTCCTGCAGATCTATAGGGACTAAAGGTTCCACGTGACCTAAGAAGCTATGACCTGGATGCCTCATTCGTGAGACCAGACTATTCCCTAATCCAAATTACTCCATACTGTACAAAACAGTGGTTTTTTTCAGGCCATGCCTCATCCTGGAAGACTCCATTTTACAAGCAGTATTTGAATTCATTCTGAGGGAGAAGGATGACTGCAGCCCTTGGGTGGACTCAGAAACTGCACCATCTGTCAGGAGTAAGCCACCCAGCAGAGATGATTGATGACTCATTCCTGGAAATAGAAAGGGAGTTACCCCAAACCTTTATTAGAAAGAATTAAAACTATGGAAACACACATGTATATTAAAGTCATATCAGGGAAACCAGGCCCAGGAGCTTATTGGGCACACAGAGGAATAGGTATAACCCTATCACCTGTACCCCGTAAAGTGATTCTGACCTAACACTGAAATCTCCAGAGCATCCTATCATCTGATACCTAGTATGTACATCAAGAACAGAAGACTCTCTGACAGGTTCTGTCCCCTGCTGTGGATGAAGCCTACTGGACTACCTGCCTGTCCATTCAGTTCACACATCTGGACTTGGATCTGGCCATATCCTGCTCTTGATTCATTTCCTGTTCTGGACAGTGTTTGGCCTTTCACCTCACAACTTTGTGGCATAGCAATTTTTTTCTGATAGGAAAACATTTTATCCTTCTCAGAAAGTATTTAAGACACAGGATTTTCTCAAAGGAAGGTGGAACATTCTGTCTGCATGGAAGTTTCTTAAGTTTAGGAAGTAAACAACTCAACAGGCTTCAGGAAGTTCCTAAAACTCACCAGAACACTAGGCTTCTCCATCCCCAAATATATATACAATATACATTATATATAATACATACTAATATAATATAATATAATATAATATAATATAATATAATATATTTTTTTATAGTAAGGACTATTGAGAGATGTCAGCCAACCAACCCTCCAGGAAGAGGTATAGACAAGCCAAGTCACCTAAAAGCTAGCTGATTTTCTAGAAAGAGGCAGAATCTAGCTGAACTGCCTGGAGGAGGCAGAATCTAGATGAGCTTCCTCAAAAGACATCCATCAACCTATTGAACTGTCTAAAAATTGTTTAGTAAGCCTAGAGGTCCAGCTTTCAAAAGCTGTGACTCACACTGGAGTGGGCTTTGATACTACTGCTGCCTTGGGCTAATTTCTGCTTCTGTAAGTAACTTCTCACCTGAATTCCTTAAGGAACCTTAATAAAATTCATTGTTTTACCAAGCTGGGCTATGTTGGTATCCTTACTTTGGTCTGTCATCAGTTCCATATCTGGGGTGAGTAGATTTTTTTTTATATCTCCCTCATACTACTGTCACACAGATACTACTGTCACATACAAATCTGACTCCAGCAGCTGTCTCCCAGCACTTGTCTGATTCCTTATCTTATAAATACAGACACTCACCTCATTTCTGAAGCCTCTTGGACTTTTCAGCAGCCTTTCAAACTTGCTTTCATTGTGTGGCCCATGTATATGTATAAATGTATATAGATATATTTACTATGTGCTATTTAGTATGTGATATGAGAGTTAATATTAGTAATAAAGACTGAATAAAAAGCTTGTACTTCCTTGGACCGTGCTACCAAGGTAGGTAGACTTTAGACATAATACCATTATAGAGACCACTAAACACTGTGAATTTATTGTTATTCAATAAATTCTGACATTTGGAAAGACACAAACATGTTTTTCTATGTTTCTGCCATAGCATACACATGAGACGGGTCCTATACTGTGCAGCAGTTCCTCTCTATGTTCTTCTGATGGAGTCTATTGAACGTCAACCCAACATGAATGTTATCGTCTCTTTGAGCAAGTAAGCTAAGATAGAGTAGCCACAGGCATAATGTCTTTTATGTCTTGGTCTTAGAAATCACATAGCTTCATTTTGCACATATTACATTTCCTAGAAATGAGTCACCAAATTCAGCTCACTCAAGGAGAAGGAAATTATTTCCTAACTTTAAGGAACAGAGACCCAAAGATACATAGTCAATACATGACATATTTAAACTGTATTGTCACTGGCTAAGATTACACCAATTGGGAAACCATGCTAGTCTTTTTCCAGCAGCTATAACAAAATATTATTATGAAGGTAATGTGTAAACAACAAACATTCATTCTCACAGTTCTAGGGACTGGAAAATTCAAGGTCAAGTAGCCAACAGATGTGTTGTCTGGTGACAGCACACTTCCTAGTTCTTGGATGAAATCTTCCCTCATTGTCCTCACTTCCTACAAAAGCCAAGAAAGTCTCTCAGAAATCTTTTAGAAAGACACTAATCCCATCACAAACCCTCTTCCTTGGCAACTAATCTTGCCACTAAAGCTCACTTCTAAATAACATCACTTGGGAGTTAAAATTTTAATATACTAATTTTGTGGTGAATAGAAATACTGAGACCATGGTAGATGATTTAAGTACTACAAGCCTTGGTATAGCAAACTAGAACTAATAATATGAGGTAATAACTTTAAAAAGTATAGTTATTTTCATAAACAACATGTGATCAGAGGAGAAAGAAATTACTTGTCTAGGCAGGTTTCTTGATGGAACAGCTTCTCCTTGTATATGATATCCAGTTTATTGCTTGTGATTTAGAGCAACTAAACCGAGCCCCGAGCAGAAAACATTGAGAAGGGAGGGTTTCTCATTTACCTACAAATTGACTTACTAGATTTCTCCAGTAGTGTAGATTTTTTTATGTTATAGTGTCAATATACTTCTTCTCCAGCATACCCTACAGTAGTGGTTCTTAATCTTCATAATGCTGTGACACTTTAATACAGTTCCTCACGATGTGATGACCTGCAAACATAAAATTATTATTGTTACTACTTCATAACTATAACTTTGCTACTATTATGAGTTGTAATGTTAATATCTGATGTGCAAATGACCTGAGGTGACCCGTGTGAAAGGATTGTTTGACCCCTAAGGGGGTTACAACCACAGGTTGAGAACTGATGCCCTAGACCTTGCCCTGGTACAAAGCAAATACTGGCAGGAAGAGAAGGAGGAAAAGAAGGGAGAAAGACAGGGTTTTCAAGAACACTTGAATTTTTGCAATGAATTCTCGAAATGTCATGTAAGACTAAGTTCTCGTTTTATGAAAAGCTTTTCTATCACTTTAGATAAACCTGTAATATAAATTTCAGTTGTGTATCTCATTCCACACTCAGCATTCTGGTGGAAAACATCATTGAAAAACTATTCCATTAGGGAAAGACAACAGGTATGTTGTTATTAAAACATGTTTGTCCCAAAGGTTTCAGTGCCTAATTGTAGGAACTTGTAAAATCTACCTAACATGCCAAAGTTGCCGTAGATGTGATTACACTGAGGGATGTTGATACAAGGAGACATCCTGGATTGTACAGATGGATGGATCTAAATCACCATTATGTATATTCTTATAGAAGGGTAAGAGGAGATTTTACTACATACAAAAGAGAAGGCTTGCTACAGATGGAACATAAATACCAATGTCTTCAAAGATACTGGCCTTGAAGATTGGAGGGATATGGCCATATTCCTAGGCACGTTGTTTTCTCCTCATACCAGAAAAGGTAAGAGATTGTTCTTTTCTATAGCCTTCATTATGAGCATAGACATCCTGAGTTCTTGGCTTCAGCCTAGAGAAGATGATTTCTTCCTTGTATCCCCAAAACTGTGAATCAGTTTGCAGTTTGAAGTCAGTATTTCAAATTTGTTAAAACAACTAGAGGAAAATAAGATGGCACCTTGTTTGAAAAAAGACTTGAAACATTTCCAATTATCACGGTGATCATGTGTATGTGAGATTGTCAACAGATGTGTCAGAACAGTTCAAATTTATCTACCCACTCTTTCCTTTCAACTCCTGGTGCACAGACTGCTGTCAACCTCCAGGATGCACTACCATTTCTAGTTCATTTTCAGCATGACTGTGAATTGGCTGACACTGGACTCTTATGAACACATCTCTGTAGCCACGGTCTCTGTGCAGAAATGCCAGACAAATAGTTGCCACACTCAGCTTGCTGGGTCTATGAATTCCCATGCTTGTGTGATGCAGATAACCATGTCCTTACACACACATATCTCAAGGAATGTGTACTCTGTGTAATGAGCCAGAGATCCCAGGCAATGAGACAAATCAGATAGAGCCACTAGCAAATCAAGGTGCGAAAAAATGTGACCCCAGATTTGCATTCTTCATAGAATGACAGACATTTCTCTCCTAGAAGAAGATCACATGATGTGGTAACTTAGATGAAAATACTTGTTTGTTGACATAGAACAAATAGGCACACAGCTACTCTAGGAAGTAAATGCCACTCCAGGACACAAATTTCTCATTCCCTGCTTGCATTTACACCTTACTGGTACTTATCTGCTGCCTCTTACTGTGTCCATCTTCTCAAGGTTCATTTAAAATGAAGGCAAGAAATGGCAATCTTTGAAAAGCTGTCTCTAGAGAATGTGGAGAAGTACATGTATTTCCCACCTGTACATTTCCAGGTGGAAACTGGGAGGAATGCCACTCCCAGTACATCAGAGTTGCAAGTAAAATGTTTTAAAAGTTAAAAATCTCAAATAACAATTTTTAATATTTTACTTATCTGTACCAAAACTCTGGCTTCTCTGAAATGTATGTTTAGATATGCTTCTCAGAGTTTGATGTTTTAAAGATTTTATAGCCATCTGGGATTTATTTAAAAAGTAGTTGGAATTGCTTATATTAGTCAAATACTGTATAAAAATCATGCTATCATTTCAGTGGATGTAAACTGGTAATATTCAATGCCAAATCAGGAGGAAAATTCCCAGCAAAGCAGAAGAGAAAGAGAAAAACAAGCATTTATTCTCTCATAATTTCTGGGGCAGGAATCTGGGTATGGCTTAATTGTATGCCTCTGGCTCAAGGTAGCTCTTGGGAGAAGAGGCTTGCAGTCATTCTGGGGCTGCAATGAGTTCTGTCTCAAGATGTATCTGGCAGCCTGTACTTTCCATGTTTACTCCCACAGCTGTTGAAAGGTTGATATTTTTGATAAGGTGGCTTAGTTTTCCTCTCCTTTAGAAACATCAAGGTGTGTCATTTTCCATCCCTGAGTGCTACATGCCTCCTTCCTCTCTTGCACAAGGCAAATCTTGAAGAGGGTCGTCTGTATATACAATGTCTTAGTTGCATTTCATATTTCTGTGATAAAATACAGGGGCTGAAAGAAATTTAGATGGGAATGAGTTTATTTTAACCCACAATTCTAAGTTATAGTTCATCATCTTGTGGAAGTCAAGGCAGGAACTTGGACCAGCTGGTCATGTCACATCTACAGACACTAACCTGGAATTGTGAGAAGAAATAGACTTTTTCTCCTCTAAGACATTGATGCCTTTCGATTTTTTTTTGAGCACAGAGTGAGGAACTCTTCCTACTTTACTCCTCATGTGTAGCTCTTTCTTCAATGCCAGACTTTTTTGTTCATAAGATTATTTATTACTACTAGTTGAATTATCTTTACCTTGGTAAAAATCAGTTAACTTCAAATATAAGGATTTAGTTGTAGATTCTTTGTCTTAGGAACTAACTCATCTATTATAATATACTGCCTCCTCATCAAAGCTTTGAAGTAAAACTTGAACTTCAGAAGAATGACTGAGCATTCAGTATGTCACCACTAATTATGATGGTATCATTATTTTTCTCCTACAAGAAAACAGTAAATTTGTGAAATACTTTTTTTTTACATCTACAGGAAGCAATATTATAGTTTTGCCATTTATTCTATTCATATTTATGACATATCACAGTAACTGCTTTATAGATACCATGTTAACCTTGGATTCAAGGAAGGGTGGCTCACTGGTAAAGATACTTTCTGCCAAGAGTGATAGCTTGAGTTCAGTTCTTGGGACCCACATGACAGAGGGAAGAATTAAAGAATTCACTTTCATAAATTGTCCTCTGACCCCCACAGAAGCTCCATGATACTCATGCACCCACACGCACACATTAACACACACACACACACACACACACACACACACACACACATATATATATATATACAAACAAACAAATAGATATAATAAAAAGATTATGAGCCTGTGTTCTTTTATCACAACAATGGTAACAGATATCAGTGGTGCCAGATAGCTTATTATAATTGGATGAAATCCCTTCTAGAGTGTCTGGATTCCTGAAGTTTTCCAAGGCAAAATCAGAATGCATGTTAATAATCTAGCTGTAAATTGCAATTTCCTGAATCTTAAACTCAAATGCAAACACTATCCAAATCTCAATTCTCTTAAGTTAAAACACAAATGGCACAACAGTTTGCTAGATCTCTGTAGGAGAGTTCCACAAACATAAATTCATTGTCTCATTCTTCTGAGGGCCACAAGTCCAGGTCAGAATGTTGGCAAATTTAGTTATATAGGAGGGCTCTGAAGAAGAATTCATCTCACGCCTGTCTCCTTGCTTCTGGTATTTTTCTGGTTTGCTTTGTATTCATTGGCTTGTTCTAGAATTTTTAAGAATATATTTTAGAGTCAATGAAATGTGCTGAGACATAATGTCCTTCAAAAGAGCACTAGCAGATCTGCAGTCTCACATCATAAACAAGAGAGATGGGGCCTAGAAAGGTGGATGCCTTTAGTTTCTTGCATCAGTGTGTATTGGGGTAGGCAGAGATTTTCTGCCATAGAACCTAGAATTTGTGTTAGGTGTCCAGGAGATATTAGTTAAGGGGGTAAAATTATAATCAAAGGTGACTTTGGGTCTGGGTATCAGTGGGGTGGGTCGGCTTGAAGACACCTGGGGGAGGGAGTGGGATTGCATGGTCACAGAAGGAGTTGCTTGTCAGCTTTCTATACAAAGAGGCAGAGGCTTCAGAGGAAGTGTCAACATTCTCCAAAGCTGCAGCATATGGTTCTCTTAAAGCATGTTTAAGGCTTGTAACCTAACAGTTTGTAAAAGTACCATGTCCACATCACATCTGCTTCTATCTTTAAGTGCATTTTCCCTGTGTACCTATCTCTGTCTGTGTCTATACTTCTGCCTTTCAAAAAGGAGACCAGTTAAATGGGATTAGGGCATATCCACACAATATCCTTTTAACTTGACTACTTCTAGAAGACTAGTTTCCAAAGAAATACACTTTCTTTGAACTAGGACTTCAGGTATGAACCAACCATTGGATTATGTGTTTAAAGCTCTTAGGCAAAGACTTAAAATAATAAACATGAAAATGGCACCTCTAGGCCAGCCTGTTAGGGCATGCCTGTAACCCCAGCATTTGGGAGGCTGGGGAAGAAAGAAAGGAATTCAAGGCCATAGTTCAAGGCCAGCCCAGGCTACTGCAGACCGTGTCTCAGAAAGCAAAACAAAACAAACAAACCAATATAAGACCAAAACAAACAAACAAACAAACAAATGAAAAACAAAATAAAAATTTAAAAAGCCCTTCGTAGTGGTAGTATTTACAATCAGACTTGAAACTTTTGTGGCATTGAAAAAGAAATAAAGAAAAGGAAGGGAAAGGAATGGAGAGAAAGGAGAGTCAAGAAAGACAAGCAGATCAGGAGAAGGAAGGAAGTAATTGGAATTCTGGGAGATCCCTTGTTCATTGTTGGGGTGGCAGTCAGAGGTATGATAAGGAATTGCCATAGATTTTAAAGTCAAATTCAAGCAAAAGTCTAATAAGTCTGTATTCTGCTTGGGTAATATTTTAAGATTGTATGTTTCTTCTGTTTTAGATTTTAGGGAATTGATAGGATGGAGTCAGGCTCTTTTTTTTCTATTTTCACCTTTATCCACACTGGCATTTACCTACATGTTTTGTTAAAGTTCTCTCCTTGAGTTTTGAAAAAGGAGAGCTCAAATTTAATGATAAAACCATAAACTAAGTAAATACGAAGTAATTATGAATCAACATGTTTGGAAATTTTAAAAACTAGAGCAGTAACTTAATATTCTAATTAAGAACAATTACATAACTGAGAGCATTTTATTGTTCCAATCATGTGTACATAAACTAATTATCTGAACTAATTTGCTAAATAAGATTAATTGTGATTCATGGAACATTAATTTCAATGGCTGTCCAAAGCCTGACATTCTGCAACAAGTCAATTTCTTTTTATAATTATTTCGAGATATTGAAAATGTGTGATAGAAAGTGTCAATTCATTTAATGTTAGAACTGTAGTTATTTACGAGTGGAAATGACTTTGCAATAACTTATTCCTAGGGTTTGCATTCACTAGGTGAACTCGATTGTTTTTCTCTTTAACCTGGTAATCATAGGGCATCATGTGCTTATTTAAAGAAAAATCTCTAGTGGCTGGAGAGACACTACAGCAGTCCAGAACTCTTGCATATGATCCAGGTTTGGTTCCCAGAACCCAAATAACAGCTCACAATTGTCTTGAACTCCAGTTTCAGGGATCCAATGTCCTGTTCTGGCCTCCAGGCACCAGGCGTGTGCTTCATACACATTCATACATGCAGGAAAAATACTCATACAAATGAGTAAGAATAAAAAAAAAAAACTCTACTGAAAATGATGATTTAAGCGGTTCCGGAAGGTCAAGCTGCTAAACTCAGCCCATAGGATAGATATTCATATTTAAGAAATATATACATGATGAATCTGAAAAACAATGGGTGAATCTAAATAAAAACATACTGAATAATTTAAAAACATATAAACAAAAGTGCAATTATTCCTAAGAATGTCCTTTATTTTGCAAAGACTTTCATATAATGAAACTTAAGGATTCAGACCCATAACTTAGAGCAATAACATGTTTGTGAACATTATTTATTATTTATTATTATTATTATTATTATTATTATTATTATTATTATTATTATTATTACAATATTTAAGGCTATAACTTGGACTTGAATTTTCAGCACAATAAATATTGTACTGGATAAAAATCAGCCTGCCTGCTTTTCTTCCTTTCTTCCTTCCTTTCTTTCTTCCTTTCTTTCCTTCTTTCTTCTTCCTTCCATCCTTTCTTTTTTCCTTTCTGTAGACATGGCAGAGAATCCAGTTAAAAATGAATGCTTTGATGTGGATAACAAATAAAAGAAGACAGCTGGGCATGGTGGTGCACACCTTTAATTACTGCATTCGAGAGGCAGAGGAAGACAAGATTTCTATGAGTTCTAGGCCAACCTGTCTATATAGTGAGTTCCAGGTCAAACAAGTCTACATAGTGGGACTCTATTTCTTAAAAAGAAGGCAGATATGAGATAGGACATGTATGTGAATGTGTTTCATCTTCATTAGCA
Organism: Cricetomys ansorgei; assembly: GCA_026225945.1. Lineage (NCBI taxonomy): Eukaryota > Metazoa > Chordata > Mammalia > Rodentia > Nesomyidae > Cricetomys > Cricetomys ansorgei. The sequence continues at coordinate 5,890,026 of JAMJFZ010001390.1, forward strand.
TAAAATGGTTTACAATGGTTTATTAAGGAGCAAGCACACCTATTTTACAGGTGTGTAGAAGCCTCTACCTGCTTACAGTTAATGCATGTATAATAGGCTTAGGACCTTCTCTTTTGTGAAACTAGAATTACCTACTGTAGCCCCGTGTGTGTGTGTGTGTGTGTGTGTGTGTGTGTGTGTGTGTGTGTGGTGTATGTGTGGGCTTCCAGTAGGAAATTGTTTGACTTGAGTGTTTCTCTCTGGTGCCGTAAACTCAGGTTTTGGAACTCAAATTTCTGTCTAGGGTCTGTGACACACGGTACTATGTACCCTGGAAGAATACATGTAGATACCTCATTGCCACTGAAACTATTTGAAGTTTAGGCCTTTAGAGAGATAATTGAGGTTCAATGAGGTCATAAACCTAGATGCCAAATGCAATCCAACTGATATCTGTGAGAAGCTGGATATTTGTGTAAATAGAGAAAATGTCATACAAGACACAGCTCAAGGCAGATCAAACAAGGCCTTGGAAGACAAATAAGCATTACAGCATCTTGCTCTTGTGGTTTCTACCTTCTAGAACCCCAGGCAGACACATATCTGTTATCTGAATAGTTTCTGTGATGGTTTACCATGTCAACCCTGGCTTGTTAATTTGGGCACATTTTTAGAATGTGACCACCAAGTTGTGGTTAGAAACATGAGATCTAGATGACTTTCCGCTTAGGTTCAAGTTCCAGCTTCTCTCTTTACCAGCTGCATGAAAACGGACAGATCATTTAATCAGTCACTGCTTTTTCTTCCTGTTTTAGAAAGAGTTGTTTAAAGATAAGCAGTGTCATCTGGGGACGTATTATATATCCAAGGACACAGATGCTTTTAAAGGAAAAGAATGAAGAAAATATGCACCATGCAAACTTTTAAGATTAGGAAGCAGCAGCAGGGATGTCAGCATTTCATAGAATAGAGTTTGGAATGGGGATACTGACATTGATAAACCAGGTTCTAAAGTTATATTAGATTCATTCATTCAGGTCATTCGTTAAAAGGATGTAAATCATTAACTGTGGCCACAATCAGTAATAGAACTTTGAAATACATCTAGTAACAATAGTGTGGACACTTGTTGAAAAACTCATCCAACAATATCAAAGGATCATTATTTTTGAGCTATGCTGGTTACTTTTTTTTTTTAAGCCTGTGATGACAGTTTATTTCAACTCATGGTTTCTGAGGTTTCAGTCCCATTGAGACAAGAGTTAGATTCCTGAAGGAAGGAAGGTAGGGTTCACAGTGGTTCATGAGCTAGTCATTGTAGAATGAGTTCAGAGAGAGAGAGAGAGAGAGAGAGAGAGAGAGAGAGAGAATGAGAATATGAAGGTGATCAAGATATGTTGTTATTACTTTTCTGGTTGAACTGAGAGGCACATGAGAAGTGAGTGTAGACCACTTACTGGATCAGTCCCCATTGCTTTCAAAAGTTCATTTTCAGTCCAGATTACTTCAGTCTTTGTTCAGTTTCTACCATAAGATCCATAAAAGGCCACTTGGCAAGGGAGCATGCCAGTATTCATCTTTTGTCTCCCACTCTTTGAGGTTTTTCTTTTTCTCATTTTCCCTTAATAAATCTATCTTTACTCTGCTCACGTCTTTTCTATGTTACCTAGTTTGTCTTGGGAATGAAACAACGAGCTTGAAAAGTACTGGCTCAGGATGACTTTGGTGATCCTTGAATAATCATCAGGCATGCTAGCTTCCCAAGTTAAATTCAGTAAGAGCTAAGAAAGGCATCATTGAGCTCAAAAGTTGGTGTTAAGCTTTTATCATAGCCTCAGGAAAACAAACTAGGACAGGAGTTGGTGTCAGGAACATGGAGTCTTGCTGTGATGACCTTACATTTTTTTTAGGGGGCAGTGTTGTAGAAGCCTTTGAACTTTCAGCTGGGAAAAGCCTTTGAGTACTCAGAGATTAATGAGCTCTTGTGGAAGGGCACTTGGTACATAATGCTGAGAGCAATGCAAATGATGGAGGCCAGGCTTCTGATGTTTCAGAAAGCTTCAAAGACTATCAGGGCTGTTTCTGTGATATTTTGTATTGAGAGTCTATGGATGTGAAACTTGTCCTTCACTGGGACAATCAATGTTGGTTAGCTGGGACTATAAAACCAACTGTGATTAATAAGAGACCAGTAGCAGACAGAAGACATGGTCCACATGAGGTCAAGACTGCATCCTAAACTGGAATCTGAACTTGGTGTGTGAGAGTCTTCTGTATGTTACCAGTTTTGAAGGAATGAAGGTCTAAGGGATCAGGTGAGGTTTAGAACTGAGAGAGGGTGGAAGAGGCCATTGGTGAAGGAGCAGAGCATTTGTAGTGTAGAACTCAGAGTATTGGTGATGCCAAGACTGTGGGGTGACCACAAAGAACAGTGGCATGCGTGGAGATGAATAGGCCCAAGCTTAGGAGACAAGGTGTGTGTTCAGATGGCGTAGACAGAGATGTGGAACAACCAGATCACCCAGAAGATCATGAGTAAGTCTCAAATGTCAGATACTAAACTTTTCACACCATTGGATTTTGGTTTTGCTTTGATTGTCACTGTGTCCTGGTTATTCCCTTATGGAGTAAGAAAGCATGTAATTTAGTTTGGATTTTACAGGAGCCACCATTAATAAGCTTTGGATATATGTATTTTTCTTTCTTTTCCTTTCTTTCTTTTTTATCTCATTTTTTGTTTTCATTTTTGTTTTTTGAGACAGGGTTTCTCTGTTGTAACTCTGGCTGTCCTAGAATTCATTCTGACTCGAGGCCAGGCTGGCCTGGAACTCACAGAGATCTACCTGCCTCTGCCTCTCAAGTGCTGGAATTAAAGGCACACACCACCACTGCCCCACTGGATATTTTTTAAAGAGACATTAAACTATTAAAGCACTGGTTTTACTTATTTATTTTTTTAAATTTTGTATCTTATTAACATGATGTATTGGGGACAAGAAAGAAAGGATTGGTTATGGTTTAAAAGGCAGGTGCTTGTGTGTCAAAGTTGACAGTGTGGGTTGTATTGGTTAGATTGATTTTTTTTCCAACTTGACACAAACATATGCATGCTTGGGAAGAGGGAACCTTAATTGAGGAACTGCCTTTATCAGACTGGACTGTAAGCATGTCTGTGGGGAATATTCTTGATTGTTAATTGATGTAAAAGAGCCCAGCCTATTATGGGCTGTGTCATTCCTGGACAGATAGATCTGTACTGTATAAGAATAGGAGCTGAGCAAGCTAGGGAAAGCAAACAAGTAAACCCTTCTCTCCATGATCTCTTTAGTTTTTACCTCCAGTTCTTGCATGAGCTCCTGTCTTCGCTTCCCTCCATGATGGACTGTATCCTCAAGCTGAAATAAGATCTTTCTTCCCCAGCTTTTTTTGGTCAGTGTTTAATCACAGGAACAGTGAGAGGAGACTAGGACTTATATACACAAATCAAAGTATTCACCAGCATGTGAATGAAAAAATATTTCTGGTATACTCACAAAGTGGAATACTACTCCACACTGAGAAGAAAAGAACTATGATAAAACAATAGCAAAAATATGTTGAAGAAAAAATTACACCAGATAGAAATACAAACCATGATTTCAAAATAGAACTGTCTAGAAAATGCACGATCTGCAAAGACAGAAATAAAACCTTATTGTCTGAGTCTAGGATCAGACACTGAGTATTAGTAATGAAAGACAAAATGGACAGATGGAAAGGGGCTGTGAAAATGTTCAGAATAGAACTGTTTTGTATCTTGATGGTCGCTGGGGCTTCCATGGATGTATAGATTTCTATCATTCCTAAGCTCATTGAAAGACAGACTTAAATCTATTCAAATAAATTCTTGACAAAGTTGTGGGATATGGTTTAAAGCTGAAGCTTTAGTTGGAAATCTCTGAATTATTCCATTTGTCATCAGGTCAGAGAGATCAGAACCTAGATTATCTAGAAAGGATCCTGAAATGTGTGTAAAATGTGGGAATCTGTTCTGGCTGGAGTTTGGTGTCTGGGAACAACAGCAGGCCAAGCATCTGGCTGTTGAGATCAGGTCCAGGTGACGTCCAACAGAGTGTGGGAGTGTTTGAGAAACAAAGCCAATGAGGGATTTTATGGCTAGAAGGCCTTCTAGGGGCTCTGAGAAATTCTTTCTCCTTATCGTTCTATCATCTGCATCTATAAACACTTTTGATGTCTGTGGCTGTTTCTTTCCTCTTAAATCCTTCCTATTGATTTTATTCCTATTGATTTGTAATTGGCAAACAAGTATAACTACTGTGTCGAAGAGAATGTGTATTTTAGACTTTACTAGAAACTAGAAAAATGTTTTTCAAGTTAATTAAATAAGTTATATAAGGAAAGACATTTAGTAAGTTTATGTCATGTATCAGTTTAGTTTTTATTTTTATTTTTAGTATACCTAGTCTCAAAAGAACTAATGAATGAAAAAAGCAATATTCTGAGTCTATTTAAGGTTTAACTCATTCAATATAGAACAAAGAATAAGTTGTATATACATAATATATAATAATGGATACAAATATTTATGGGATGGCTATACAATTGTGAAGTTTGCTTGATGCTATGGAGGGTCGAAATTGGAGCATATATGTAGTAGAAATACTTGGATGTTTGCCACCATGTTTATAATTTTTGTAAGTATGTTGTGTTTCTTCTTCCCCTAATAGAGACAATACCAACTGTGAGCTGTTTTTCACAACATCCAAATATAATATAATGGAAAGTAATTTTCACATCATCCAATTTTACATTTTTCCGAACTCTCAGTATGTGCTTAAAGTTCAATTCAGTTCCCAACCCAACAGCCTGAAATTCACTGTGATACTTCAGAGTAAACTTCAGTGTCCCTACCTTAGGAGTGAATTGGAAGCCCCATCTATCTCTTTTCTTGACTAGAGACCTATAAATTGCTGATCCCCACTACCCATTCCTTGGGCTTAGGAATTTGCTAAAATATCTCACAGAACTGTGAGAACACTATATATATATATATATATATTATTGGTTCTTGGTTCATTCAAAAGATTACAAATCATGGATTTCAAGTAGTATATTCCAAAGGGCTCTAGTTTGGAGCTTCTGTTTTTATAGATTTGAGATGTACCATTTTCCTAGTTCCTGTAGTGTTCCTATTCCCAAGAAGACCCCTTAATCCAGCCATGTTGGGGTATTTATGGAGGCTCATTTCATGGCCACAACTACTAAGTCAATCTCCTGCTCCTCTACATTTCCTAGAGATGAAAATTCCATTTTACTGTGATTGAGAGTCTGCTTGCAGGAGTGTTTACCTTTTTTTTTGCATGGGAATCTGAAACTAATCCCAAGGTCAGGTCTCTTTTTTTTAAGATCTTAGTGTTGGAGCATTCATATATTTCTGAATTTGAATTTCAAATTCATTGGAAGATTATTTCTTTCTGTTGTTGCTCTGTTTTCATTTATAAAAGTGACAGGTAATAATTGTATGGACCTGTGGGGAATATTGTGGTGTTTTGTGTTTTTTCTTTCTTTCTTTCTGTGTGTATTTCTGGGTATGTGTATGTACATTTGCATGTGGATACATGTGCACACATATGCCTGTGCTTGTAGAGAGACAAAAGTTGAAAAGAAACAGAAACTTGGTCCAGCCTTTAGTCAGGACCATGTTTATTCACTATGAGGGGACACTTCTGTTACCCACATGTGTAGATGGCCAAAATGCCTACAGAAAAAGATGGGATGTGACAGCTTATAGGGGTGGAAATAATTTGTGCTATTCTCTGAAAACATGGTGCTTCCACACAAACAAATCTTCAGTAAAACCTTTTAGATGCTGTGAAAAAACTGACTAAAAGGGACCTTCATCCCTTTCACCCCAGGCTAGATACAATTCTTTATGTTATCCTGTAGAAGTATGCCTACTTTGGCATCTCAGCCAAGAAGACACAGAGGCATTTTCATAGGTGCAAACTCTGCAGACCTCAGCAGAGGGAACCACTACTATGGCAAGTGCTATCCTGGACACTGGAACTCCAAGCATCTCATCTCAGGGGATTTTATTGATACCTAAGCTCTTCAGGTGTTCTATTGAGAGCATGTGCAGATCATAAGCAAACAAACATCTTTTACCTAAGGATTCTCTTTCTATTACATGACCAGAGCATTCCCTCTTTAAGAGCTGAGAAATACACCCCTACTCTGACAAAGACTATAACAGGAAAGACTATAGCAGAAAAGACCTATAACACCCCTTTATAGACTCTCAGAATATGGAATGATAGTTTCCTGCTGAAGGACTATACTTGCCAGCTTCCCTTGCAGACTAAACAGAAGTAATTTCTGCTCCTAGAAGGGGCTAATTCCTATAGTCTTCTGTAGGCATTTTGTCCATCTGCATCCCTTCCTGTGAATAAACATGGTCCCACCTAAGGTCAGACCAAGCCTCTCTTTCCTTCTGTTTCTGTCTTTCTACAGCTCCATTAATAATTGAACACTGCTTCCCCAGTGTTGGGATTCAAGAGACATGTTGCCAAAGATTGCTTTCTACACAGATGCTAGGGATCTGAACTTAGTTCCACATGTTTGCATGGAAACAATTTTGCCCACTGAGCCATCTCCTTAGCCTTGTTGACATATTTTGTTATAGTTATATATTGAGAGATAGTAAATTCTATTAACAAATTCCCAGAGGAGATACCCCCCTTCTTTCAAAAATACTTTCCCAGTTACATGTGTAACTGGGGAAATATTTAGTTCTGATATCTCCTATAGGGCACAACCCTTGGGTTCTTGACTTTAATTAATCAGTATCTTAATTTAGATTCCCTGTTGGGTAAGGGCAGAAGAATGTCTCTAAGTCATTCAAACTAAAGATTCTTGCATTTTGGAGGTCAGCCAGGGTTCTTGGGGCTGTTGCCAGCTTTAGGACCTCTTCCACAGTTGAGATTCATTCTGGAATACTTCACTTCAGAATACTTTCTTATTCCCTTGTGAAAAACATCATCTATCAGGCTTTCAATGTGTTTCATAATGTTGAGGGTTCTGGGACATACAGACTGTTATATTACTAGATGCAGAATTCACATTCTAAATACTTAATGCTCTACTTTTCTGGCTATGTATGTCTCTGCAACAAATATTCAAACTTGATGTTTATAAACAATCTGTTTGTCATGCTTGTGATGATCCATAGCTTAGGAATTTGGGCAGGGGCCAGGCAGGATGGTTCTTCAGCTCTGCACAGTATCAACCCAGTTTACTTCAGGTTTTCAGTCGCACGGTGACCTAGTTTAGAGGGTCTGAGCAGTGCTTACTCATTTGTCTGGAGTGTCCTCCAGATCCACAGGTTGAAGCTCTCTCTTTCTATGGGAGTGTATGTGAAAACAGAGTCTTTAGGAGGCAGCTGACACTGAAGGAAGTCATGTGACTGCACTCGTAGCCTCAGAGGAAGAGAAGGTGCATGGTAGTGATGGTTGTACAACAATATGACTTTATTTAATACCAATGAATAGTGCACTTAGAATGGTCATGATGGTAAAATATATGTTCTGTGTGCTTTATTAAGATTAAAAATATAGTAGGACTAACATTGCATGAACCAAACACTTTGGCCAGTTGGAAGAGCCCAAGAGCTGCTCATTTACACCTCGAAACATTTCATAATAATTTCATTAGTTAGAATGGGACCTTTAGGAAGGAGTGAAGTCAACACTGTGATCTAAGCAATAATAAATGAATTCAGCACTTTGATTTTACAAAAGCTTTTGAACTATTTTTCAGGAAAACAGTTACAATCACTTCCCACGGATGTTCAATTTTACAATTTTATTTGAATTTATATGATGTAAACTTTCATATAACAATCGAAAGAATGATTTATTCAGTTTGTCAAGGGAAGTAGTATATCATAGAACAAAGAAGAGCTTGTTATTCAGAAAAGGGAGCAAAATGCATTTAAAGCTTTATGAGCAAGAAGGGAATTTGTAGTGCTCCCCAAAATGGATTGACTGTGTGGGAACATGTAGATTTGTATTTCAGGAAAATAAAAGTCCAAAATATAGATGGATAATCTGGTGGTGAAAGAAAACAGTTGAATTTTGGAGACTAAGCAAAGGGTCCCAGTATCTCACGATGTATATAACAGGGATATTTTTTTTTCTTTCTTCCCTTTTAATAGTAAGCTCCAGGAAAAGGAGAATGATTACAAATTTTCATGTGCACAGTGTTCCAACAGTGCTCCTGATGCCAATGTCCACAATAATAGTGCACAAAAAAACCACTGTGCACAAGCTGGCATAGAATATGAATACAATATATATACCTTGGCATAAGAGTGCTGAGAAAATCCACATGTTAATGTGACAATGCATGCACACCAGAAGTCATTGACACAAAAGAAAGAGTCTAAACATTAGAGTTTTGCTAACCTTTTATTTAAAGTTTAGATTAAAATTTAAATTGTTATCACAAGATGACATTTTGGTATGTTTTCATTAGATGTCAAAATTTACAGTGGAAAACAAAAACACTACCAAGACATAATTTATGACTAGATGATTTAAACAGAAGAGCTGCATCATTTGAAGTGAACTGAAAAGATTAACATGAATTCATACTGATCCCTGATGTTGGGGTTGAGATCTTTGGGGTAAAAGGGATGGAGGGCTTTATTTTTAGTCCCGTGTGAAGACATGGCTTAGGGCCAAGTTCATCCTGTGATGTGCTCTAGTGCCCAAGAGGACCAACCTCTTAGAAAATAGCTGATCTAGAGCTAGAAAGAAAGGGAAGCATTCTGAGATTGATAGTGTTATGTCAAAAGTCCACAAGAAGCAATTTAGGGTGTGCTTGAGATAATCTGAGTACCAAAAGGAGGATAATAGCTGTGGTCAATGGACACACCATAAATCTGAAAAACGATTGATCCATAATGATGTACAAAAGAGAAAGGCTGCCCTAAGTGCTGATTCTTGTTACTCAATCATGTTAGTGTTGTTGACTAATTTATTGTATTGCTGAAGTGTAAAGGAACAAAACAGTAAATACTTCAGCTCAGTGTTTTCTGACTCAAAGGCAGAATAAATAGAAGGGTGATTTTAAGTTTTACATTTGTAGCAGACATTAAAATATTTAAATCAAATTTAAATTGTGCATATATGTATGCAAGTACATACTTTAATACACGTTATTAGTAATATAAATTAAAAATTATATGATATAATTCAATAAATATATGTATATTGATATAGCAGTCCGCAGAGTTCATGGAAGATGGTTTCAGGATCTCTTTATAGCTACCAAATCTGAGGATGAACAAGATTCTTGTATCAAATGATGTAGCATTTATATAATTTCTGTACATTCTCCTATACTCTAACCATCACTAGATTACACAAAATAATACAATTTAAATGCTATGTAAAGGGGGGCTAAACTGCATTCTTTAGGAGAAAAGGATAAGGAAATATTTTTGAACATACTTACTGTATTTTTTTCTTTGGAATATTTTTATATTCTTTGATATTAGTTGGATCTATGACAGTGGAAGACATGTTAAAAAGGACCACCCATATTTTAAAGATTATTACAGTCCTAAGAATGAATATTATCATATTGAAGTGATTAAACCTTTATGTCCCAGGGTTCCATCCAATGTGAAGTCCCTTGGAGAAAGAGAAAGGTGGTTATTAACTTCCAGTTTACCAAGTTGAGTGAAAGTCTTTTACTGAATACAAGAATTAGAGGAATTGGATTCATGGATGTAGGCTAATCAGTCTTTGTTGAGTTATGAAGCCACGCATAACAAAATCTAGGTTCAACAGGTTACATCATATAAAGAAATAGTATCTTTCTCAAGTCTATCTCTGTCATGTCAATGAACGGGATGGGTAATTTTTTTAATGTCAATTTGCGTTTTTTTTTCATCCCAAGAATATTTGTGGTTAAGCCTAGAAGTGTTTAAGACCATTAGAATCAATATCATGTCAAATCGTTAGAATTAGTATTCTCATGTTAGCATTAAGCTGTTATTCTTATATTTCTTCATTCTTTTAAATTGTTTATTTTAGTCTTTGAAATTAATGTAAGTACATCATTTTTCCTTTCCTTTTCCCTACTCCAAGCCCTCCACAAAACTCCTCCCTTCTTTCTTTCAAATCAGGGTCTCTTTTCATTATTTATTTATTTTTATTAGCATTGAAGTGCTTGAGACTGAAACTAGAGTCTCACGTACCCTAGGTGAACACTTTACACTGAGCTACAACTCCAACTCCGGCAACTTCCTTTAACTTAAATGTACCACTTCAGATATGGAAAACCTAGAAAAGGACGCCTAGTTTTCATTACTCTGTAGCAACATAAGTAGGGTAGGAGTGATTGTTTTCTCCATTTTTATTAATCTTATCAATAAAGACCTTTGGGTTGGGTTGCTACTATCTGTATTTCTCTTTTATTTTTTTTCCTGTTATTATTTTCTTTTATTGAATTGATCATATCTCTTTTCCCTTTTCTCCTTCTCCACTCTCTCCTCCCTTCTTTTTGCTCCCTGTCCCTTCTCTCTTCTTTTTTCCTCCCCTCCTATTTAAAACAGATTATTTTCTCACATAATAAATCCTGATTAGAATTTCCCTTCTTTCTACTCTCTCTTTTGTGGCAGGGTCTTGCTATGGAGCCCCAGCTGGCGATGAACCTGATCCTGAGTCAGATTACAGGTGTGCATCACAAAGATGTCCCTTAGCTTCTTTATTTTCAAGTTTTCTGTTTCACTAGCATGTATAATTTCAGCCTGAAATTCTTCTGTAATCAGTTTGACTATATCTCTTAATTTTCAATATGTAGAATTTTATGCTGTTAATTTCAATTGTGATTTTTTTTTTTGCTCTTGTACTTAATTTGTACTTAAATGTTTTTGTTATTCATTTATACCTTAGTTGAATTTTGGTACACAATGTGATCTGTGTGCTCCTGATTACTTTTTTTTTAAAGGTGTAGATATTTATTTCATGGTTTTGAACAGGGTAGATTTCTATGTTCCAGATACTCTGTCTTCTCTACTTGTTAAGTGTCGTGTTGTACATATTTATTAAAGACCAAGTTTGCCAATTGTGCTGACTGAATGTTGTCTATTCACACAGATTTCTTTTGGTTCTTAACTTATCATAACATCTGTCCCTAAAAGCAGTTGCTCTCCTGAGGGTGTTCTGACATTAGTGATCACACAGCTACTCTTTTCCTTTATGGATGTGTTGATGGCCATTCCGTCCCTAATCTCTGGACAATGCTCCCCACTGTTTTCCATCCCGGTTCTGACATTTTCTGCTTCCACCAACAATGCACAGGGCTCTGACTCTACAGTACTGTCACCAACATTATCCCCGTGGTTTGAGGTGATACCTTCTCTGTCTAGGTTTTCCCTTAAGACACATACAGGTGGATTAGAAGACAGACATAAAGTAGAAGTCATAATATTTTTGTATTTTTAATATTAGTGCAGATAAGGTTACAAATAAAATGCAGAATGCCCAATGACATTCAAATTTCAGAAAAATACGTGTGAGAAGGAGTATGTCTAGATTCTACATATGGCATAGCCCTGTTTTAAAAGCACGTGTGAAAGTATTTGGGACACAGTTTAAAAGTATTTGCTTGAAAGTCAAACCGAGTCTCTTGCTCTTTATTTGCTAGTAATATATTGCTAAATGCAAGGTGCCAGGCACTGTTGTATCTTCTGGAGGAGACTGTCCATCTTTTGGGCATGGCCATTGCAGCTCTGTTACAAATCAAGCATCCTTAAGTGTCTTCAAACATTTCTGGTTTCTGGGGTAGTATATGTTGGGCTCTGTAATCGAGGGATTAAGGCACCCAAACAAGACACTCATATCATTAATGCTGGAGATTTGAGGACAATAAGAAATATATGTGGATTCTATAACATTTTTATGGTCTCTTCTGTATAGATTAGCTGTATAGATTCTAGTTTATTCTTCCTGTCCATCTCTTGTTCCAGGTTTCCAGCTCAGCTGACTTTAGGCTGCTGTAGAATAGCCTCACTGTGATACTCCAAGGAGCCCTCACAGAACACAAGGTCAAATCCATGGAGTAAGTTACATGGATATAGGCATACACATCGTTGGTCAGTCTTCCTGCTAATCTTACTTCTGAGAACAAATCCTGAAGAACAAAGGCTAGACTGAGTTTGTCAGCATATTTCAGTGGGGACACTGAATCTCAAGGATGTCATGTCACTAGTTCAAGGTTACATGAGTAACAACTGGTAGAAGTGATGCCTGCTCCTCTTCTCTCTACTTCCAAAAGCTTTTGTTGGATTAATCTGTTTTATGAAATACAGTTCAGGAATTACACATGTGTGGAATATTAATTGATTGATGAGTGTCACGTTGAAAACAAGGAAGGTAATTAATCTAATTCAGCACTGGTGATTAGGTCTCGTTAGTACTATATTTAGTATGTGAGCATCTAATTTCTTTTAAGGGACATAGATAAATTGGAGGAATTTTTAGGAGACTAACCAACCAAAGGGGGATTTTGGAAGAAGAAATGTTAATGAACTAATTCAAGCAATAAAGTATTCAGAAGAAACAGTTTTATTTAGAGGGTAAGGCACCTATTACAGTTTACAAAACAAATGGAGTAGTCAGGTGAGAGAAAAGTTTAAAAGTCCATAGGCCTAACAAACGTGTTGCAAGAAAAGATAAATATAGCATCCTCTATTATAAAAATGCATAAAAAGTTAACACCACTCCCAAACTACCAGTTGTAGATTGGGCATTTCAAATGTTTTCAAATAGATGAGATGACCCAGCCCAGAGACCTGGTCTACACCACTTACACATAGCTCATCAACTCTGAAATACATTTCTCTATCATGTTTAAATGTCAATGAATTTAGGATGTATCTTTATTTAAGTGAGATATGAAACATTGGTGTGTATAATAATCAAAGAGGTGTTTGTTGTTTGTAAGGTGTAGTAGTTTTGTAATTGGGTGCGACTCAATGAATCACTCTGTGCCTCATTTTCCTTATCTCTAAAGTAGTACAATAAAAGTAGCTTTCCTATAAGACTGTTTCAAAAAGTGAATGAGAGACTTCTGAAGTGTGCTTAGAGAGAAATAGTTATCTCTTGGAACAAAGATGCTGCATAGCAGGCCACATCAAGGTATGGTGGCTCAAAGCAACAGCCACTCATCATTTCAGATCAGTGTATCTTCTGACTATGATGAGCTCCCCAGTTACCCCTCCTGGCACACTGTAGATCAGAAAGGAGGCTCTGCTCTTAGATAGGCTCTTTCACTAACTAGAGCAATGACTGGATAAGTTGCTTGCTTCATGTGCCCTTAGTCTCCAGGACAATACCTTGGGCTAGCTGTTATGTTAATGACAGAGTTTCTTAGAGCAATCTTGGAGCTGTAGGCTAGAAGCTGGCATGTCACTACACCCATTGCATGCTGTTGACCAAATCACATTTCAGAGTCAGCCTAGATCAAAAGGGATAGAATCTGCCTTGTAACAGCAGGAGCTGCAAAGAGTGTGGATGTATAGCTTGGGATATCTGAACTGTTTCAAAAATTGATCTGCCATACACAGCACCCAGCATGTAGCAAATACTCAGCAAATGGTACTTGTCATTAGAGTTAATGAAGGTCCTCAGGAATGATAAAGAGACTTAACCTGGTTTAGTCCAACTTGGTGGAAGGGAAGAACATGGAAGGACTGTTCCCCCAAATGGCTGGATGCCACAGTGTATATGATTATATCCATTAGAGAGAGTCTTTGAAGTGTTAGGTCTCAGAATTCAAGAGATGAAAAGACATTTAAATCCAACTCATGTCTCTTGACTCATTCAAAATAATCTAGCAGAAGAGTATAGATGTCCAATTCCCAATGCTCTTTTTATTATAAAATGTGCTTTCTCCTCCAAGTAGAACTAGGAGGATAAAAGAAAAGTCCCATTTAAAAAAATAAATACCAAAATACAACAGATTAACAAGATATAATACTATAAGCACTTAAATGTTCAAACATAAAATGTACATTGTTCATTGTGCCTTTTTGCATGTAAGCCTTCAGTCTCTTGGAATTTACATGTTCTTTTCAATGATGACTAAATATTGAATAGTACCAAGGGTAGCTCCCCATTTTTTATGACACCTATCTGTATTCTACTCACAGGTAACGTATGAGACATAGAGACGTTATTGAGCCTTGATAACAACAGGCAGCGTGCAAGATTCAGATTCACTTAACTTTCCAAGGAAGAATGGGCAAAGATACATTTCTGTTAGTTTAGAAGTAAAGACAATTAAAGTGAGCCACTTGGTATTTAAAAACTTGGAAAACTGGGCTAATTATCTCAAAGAATAAATGTTTATAGGCTTTGTGGAATTACGGGACATCAAAGACACTGGAAATATTCATTTTAAAATAAAATCATGTCATTCACAAGTGCAGTGTTAAAATGTTTAGCAATGTCATTCATGAATTTGTCTCTGAACAAGCACCATTCACACCACTTCTTGTACTTCTACTGGGATGTTGTTATGTTACATAAAACCTATCTTTGGTTTTTATTTTTGTCTTGTGTTCCCTTTTATCTCTTTTCCATTGCTTGTCTCCTCTTCTTATGCATTCTCACAGGCACCTAATACTGTTTGTTTGTTTGTTTGTTTGTTTTGTCTTGTGAGAGAAGCTTTAGCCAGTTGTCTCTTGCTGTTGAACTGCCTTCTTGTGTTCTAGTTGCTGGCACATGGGGATTCTGACCCACTAATCTTGGAACTTGGCTTCACAAATTTATGAACCAAATTTATCGGGGATGTATATCCCGATATTTACAAATTCTAAAACTGTTCTTCCACCCCTTTTGCTTAAGCTAAGGAGTTAGGGGACATATTTAAGCTCAAAAGCCAGGGTGACTTCTTCTTCATATGTAATTTAATTGCTTTCTAGAAGGAATGAATAAAGCCAAAATGACCAGAAGCGAGGTTGGAGAGAGGAGAAAATAAATTGACCTTAGAGTGGAACTCAAGCCAGACTGACCCTTTTGTAGTGACAGAGAAAGAGAAGCAGAAATATGAGAACATGACTAGTTCAGCAGATGTGGACTGCATAAAAAATGGCACATGAGTCTGGAAAGAGGTTATTGGCTTTCAACACTAGAGCTCAGCACTTGGTGGCTAGGGACAGGAAATAAGTTCAAGATGCAATGGAACCCGCTATGTCCATATACTTCTGATAGGATGCCTGAGTACTTCTCTCAACTACACCAGGCAGCAAGAATGCTGATTCCAATTTCAAAACAAGGGAAATGAGGACCTTTACTTAGAACCATAAACCTCTAAGTATCTTATCCTTTAACAGTAGGTGGAAACTTCTAATGGAAGGTTATTCAAGACTAATTGTGGAAGAAAACCAAATGTTTCTGATTCTATGAAATGCAGTAACTGCTTTGTTTCATTTTCATCTCTTTTTATCCAGAATATAAACTGAAGAAGAAGGAAGAGGAAGGACTGGCAGGCTTTCTGCAAAGCCTCAGACCATTTAATGTTGAAGGGAGAAATTTCTGTTTACTGTGGGTGAGTGTGACTTTAGTGAGCAGGACTAAGGCTTGTGGTCCCAGCTCTTGTCCATCACTGCTTTCCCGACTGGATCAACCTTTTTGTGTGTGGAGATCCTGTCTTTCCAGATGGTTCTTAAAGAATGAAGAATACTTACTATTTTCAGTTTACTTTTATTTGGGAGATATCATGACTTACAGTAATGAATTCAGAATATTTTTATAATATTATTATAACATAACTAGTGTAAATTTCCTCTTCTTTGTACTGCTTTTCACATGGTTTCTACTCGTGATATGTTTTCACAGGACCCTTGAAAACAAATGTGAAGTAATTGTACTAAAGTTGAGGGATGAGTTAAGAAAGATGCAGAGTAGTGTGAAGTAATTGGAGGTCAAAAGTTATCAGCTACTCAGTGGTAGGAACTCAGCCAATCTGCACTTGGCCCTGTATATTCTATTCTTGGACTGAATATTCTAACAAGTTTGACTGTTTCCAGAGACTAACTGTACTGGCTCAATGGTCCTGAAGTAAATTACTTCGCCAGAATTTCTTTATTGGTATGTAACATATAGTGACTAACATATAGGGTTGTTGTGAGATAAACTAAGAGCAAGTATTCACTGAAATGCTAAGGGAGTGTATGGTTTGATATTGTACAGTGGGATCTTAAGAAATGCCTGAAGCAAAGCTACAAATAAGGCAGGTAAGAGTCCTTATTTGCAGAGCTGCATATAGTCAAAGGGGCACATGTGATAGGAAGGCAAGAGATATTAAACTTTTATCCTGTTTTAGCTACTATCAATAGCTATAGGAATTCTTAGAAAGGAGGACTTAACAATCAACAAATGGACTGTGAAATAAAAAGACTGTAAAGTAAAGAGTAAACAGTAAAGGAACAGTTCATTGAGTGAAGAGACAACCCAGGGAATGGGGGAAATATTTTGACTGAGTATTAATATCTGTAATGTACAAAGAACTAAAAAGCTAAGCAAAAAATAAAAAAGCTCAAAAAAAGAACCCATGAAATGAACAGAGAGTTCTAAAAAAAAAAGAAATACAAATATCTCAAAAGAGAGAAAAAATTGTTCAACTTCACTAGCCATCAGAAAAGTGTAGTCAAAACTACACCGAAATTCCACTTCATATCAGTAAGAATGGCAATCACTTAGAAAACAAATAACAACCACTGTTGATGAGGATGTGGACAATAGGGAAGCCTTGTCACTAGAATATAAAATGGTTCAGATACTATAAAATGGTTCACTAATGGAAGTTAGTGTGCAGGATTCTCAAACTAAAAGTAGATTTACCATTTGATCCCACAGTACCTCTACTGGGTTTTTACACAAAAGGATGCCACTCAGCAAATCACAGAGATACTTTTACATCAATATGCCTTACAATATTCTTAAGAATATATAAATTGTGGATCCAATCTAGGTGTTTACCAACAAAGAATTGGTAAGAAAAATGTGGTATATATACACAGTGGCTATTTTTCAGACATAAATAAAGAAAATTATATAGTTGGCAGGAAAATAGATGAAACAGGAAATGATTCTACTGAGAGAATGAAGCCACTCTCAGAAAGACAATCAGCATTTAGTTTCTCACATTTGTGGTTCCTAGGTTTTATTGGAGACATAAAGTCACATATATAGACATGAAAATCTCCAAGAGACCAAAGAGGCCTGACAGAGAAAGGGAAGGGTGCATGAAAATGGTAGGAGGTATGCTCAACATACAATGTATAATTATGTGAAAATAATACATTTCCAAAAGGAAACACAGCCTTAAAATTTTTTCAAAGTAATTTAGATAACTGTTAACTTATTTATTGGTTCATCAAAATGAACCCACTGAGAAACTGAAGCTATTTTGTTTAGCTTCCTGACTTCCAAAATTAGTGGATGTCCTCTTTTTCACACATATATGTGTTTGAATGCATGTGGGTGCAGTGTGTGTGTGTGTGTATGCGAGCGTACATGTGCACACAACCTGAGGTTGATGTTGAAAATCTTTGCTCTTCCATTTTTGTTCTTTGAGGCAGGGTCACTCAATGTAACTGACATCTTGCTGATATGTACGGCTAGTCTTGTAGCCAGCTTGCTCTGAAGATTCCTTGTCTCTGACTCCTGAGGGCTTGGATTACAGGTGGCCATGGCTACCTGGCATTTATGTAAGTTCCTTCTTTCTGAACATGTGTCATGTTGCTTGCACAGTAGGTTCTTTGAACACTGAGCCATCTTCCTGGCCACTAAGTTAGAGATTTTTGATTCCACTACAAACACAGGCTGTGGTTTGGTCTGATAGAACATCTTACGTCTGAGTCGATTCCAGTGATAACCAAGGCTTTTTATGGGATACAATTATTTTTTTTCATCAGTTCCTCATACTTTAGTTTGTTACGTATGTGGCTGACTTAAACCCTACTTGGTTTTAGCTTGGTTTAGTATGAGGGGCCTCTAGTTTGAAATCCTCTAGCTTTGGCGTCTAATCTGCTGTATTTATCACAATGCTGTTAGGTGTATGCTAATAAGATTAAGGACCTGGATTTTATTTTGCCTTTGTCCCCCTGTGGTGGGCCTTAACTCTTTCAGTTTGATGAACAACAGTGTGAAAATTGGGGACATCGGCCTTGTAGCCATCTTCTACTCAAATATTGTTTACCAGTTGGAAAAAGAACCCCTGACAGGTACTTCTGGGGATTCAGTGAGCTCTTTTCCAGCGGTGTGGCTGACCCCCAGCAGGTTCCCTGTAGCTGCTAAGGCCTAACATCCACACTTTCGGATTGCCCCACTCCTGAAGACCCCGTTTCTTCGTCTAGACTCCACTCATCAGATTCCATTGCCAGAAAGTCCCGTGACTTGTCTTGTACAATGGAAATAAAGAATTGGAGAATAAAACATAATTAGTTGAATTCTTGGCATCCTTGCCTACTCATTTCTCTTCATTTAGATCATTACCCTTGTTTAAAAGAATTTTCATCATAAGTCTCTCACTCTCAAACTTGTCCTTTTGCATTTGGCAAACTCCTGTTATTTCCGATAGATATTTTTAGCATTTCATGACTTTTCCTCTAACGTATTTGTCTTCTCCATGACATTGCTCCGTCTCACAAAGCTCTCCCCGGAGATTTATTAGTTGCTCATTTCTTTGTTTTTGATAGTTGGTTTTTCACCCTTGGAGAAAGTTTTCTGCACCACTAATGGGAATCTAAATTGATCTTCTGACCCTCCTGGTGCCTAGAAAGAAGCCTTCTGTAGAAGAACAGTGATTATAGAACCCTTCTCAATTTTGCCAGTCAGACACCTTGAAGAAATCAATTAGTAGGCAAATTATTAACTAATTGAGCATTTAGAGTGTTCTTACTTTTGAAAAATCAATTAGGCCTTTGCCCTTAGTTTTCAAGCATTACTTCATTATTAATTGTTTTAAACAGCAGTTCATCAGCAATTGGTTGAGATCAGCTGACATGTGTTTTTTGTTTATATTTTGTGCTTAATTGAATAATACAATGAGTTGAAAACCTTTAACGTCATTGATCATGTTATGGAATGCTGAGTAAAATGTCTGGCAAAATGCGATTTTTTTAAAAAAATTAATGAATCAGTGGTTCAAAGGTTCAGTTCAACAGCAAACTGTAATCAGCAAAAAGAAGATTTTCAGTATTTCTTCAACATAGGTGCCTGAGTGACAACTTCAACTCCTTCTTGAAACTAATACTACTGTGATAGTTTCTTCTGTAGACAGTGCCATCCATTGTTTTAAGGATAGGATTTTATTATCAATGGGTAAATGGTGGATTCCAATTGTAATTTTGTGGAGATGGCTGTTATAGTTAAACTCTTACCAGAGTCACAGGAGATCGGCAAACTTGATAGGATATAGATTGTCTGCCTTGTAATATCATCAAGTGGAGGCGGTGATGGTGAGTCATGGGTAGAGTCATGGGGCTCAGTTCAGCCACTGCCCTTCCAAGAAGCTTCTCTTCTGTCAACTCTGGGTCCCTTTCCTCTGGTCCCCTGGCTTTCTAAACATAGTTCTGTCCCTACAGTCGTGGATTTGAACTAACTTACACAGCATCTTGGGCAATGAATTTAAGTTCACAGAATTAATGGGCTTAATCTAAGCACTTTCAAATATTTAGTACTACACCTGATTTTAAAACAGAATTGATGGTTAATGAATACTGGTTCACCAAATGAAAGACACACACACAGAGAGAGAGAGAGAGAGAGAGAGAGAGAGAGAGACACATAATTTTTGTTCAGTTACGGAAATATATTTTATCTTTGTCTGTATGTTATAGCACATAGATTGCATGCAATTCATTGTCATTATTATGATAATATGTACACATCGGTACATCTTATTATCTACTTTTATATACTAGGTAAGAGAAATCTGTTATCTGTCTTCACCTATTATATATCAATTTATTATCTATCTCCATCTATCATCTTTCTTAAACATTTTTTTTTAAGTTGCTGGATTTTCAAGCTATTTGACAATTATTTGAAAATTTTTTCTATTTTCCATGTTGTCCTCAAGGCCTTATGCATTAGCCAGGGTTTGTGGTCATCTCTTGATAAACATTCTAATTTATTCAATTTCTCTGTCTTTAGACACTCGATGAGATAAAGATTTAAATAATTATTTTGTTTTAAATATACCTCTCAAAATATTATTAATAAAAAGGATGCCCAATCAAATTAATTTGGTGAAATTGATAGATTTCACCTATTTGGAGACAGTGGGAGAGCCTGGTGTATGTTAAAATACTGAAAGTCGTGACAAGTCCAGTCACCATACTGCAGATCCCTAGTTTGTGGCCTAGGAATCCTTCGTGGAATATTTGCCAACATCTCAAAGATATAGTGGCTTGTAGAGCCCACAATGGACAATGTGGCTCTCATCCTTGAAAGGTCACGGAACCAGATCTCAATTACGGTCAGTTCACAGGAGAACAGGATCTCACAGATCTCATGGATTTCTGCAGACAAGTCACGAGTACAGCAACTTTGAATGTCTCCCTTTCTATGCATTTGTTGCTTTGTTTTCTAGTAATAGTAGTTTATTGGAAAACTAGGTTAAAAGAAAGAAAAACATATTTATGTTGTTCCATGCACAAATAAATTCAGGAAGCTTAGGAAAAACTCACATTTTCATCCTTCTCATTAACATGAGTAATGGTCAGCTTCAGTTGTCAACTTGACACAACCTAGAATCTCCTGGGAAGAGGGTCTTCACGAGGGATTGCCAGCACTGAGTTGGCTGTGGGCATGGCTGTGAGGGATTGTCTTGATTGCCGTAACTGATGTGGGTAGCACTTCCTGATAGTGGCATAGATAAAAGGAGAGGAACAAACGAAACCTTTTGACTTTTTTGCCTGTTTGCCTGTACTCTCGCTGGGAGCTCATTTATCCTGTTGCTGCCACTGCTGATACCTTGGCTGAAGTTAGAGCCAACTTCTTCAATGTTTTAAGATGGATGGAGGATAAGCAGATCTCCTAGTATCCTCCAAGCTTCCGCTCCAGACTGAAACTGTGGAGGCACTCAGAGTCATGGACTGAGCAACTACCAGGTTCTCAGCTTTTCTGGTGTGAGGCATCCTTGTTGGACCACTCTAACAATATTGTATAAGCCAAGAAAATAAATTCTTTTCAAATATATGTTCATTCTATCAGTTCTCTTTCTTTAGAGAACCCTGGTATAATATGAGAATTGACTTTTCAATGAGTTGCAGTACATAGCTTTCCTGTGCTCTAAAGCACAGATTCCTCTTGTTTTGGGGTGTTTGGGGGGCTAGTGCCTATTGGAAATAACCATGGATAGTGAGGAATCTTAGGGATTTCCCAGAATTTCTCACTGTGTGGCCCGGGCATGTTCCCAGGATAGTTGGGGTCTTCTGGGGTTCCAGTTAAGGTGCTTAAAATAAATTTTCAGCCTCCCACAACTTGTCACAGCTGTCTCTCTTCAAGGACTGGGCTGAGGCTCAGGGTACAAGCACCTACAGAAAGCAGAGCTAAAAATAATAACAAAATTAATATGCATTTGGGAAACAATTGCTCAGGCAAACCAATACACGCATAATGGATTCTGTCCAAAGCTTCATTTTCCAAATTGAAGAACAGTAAGATGCATATTAACCCAGGTGAGTGTCGAAACAGATTCTTCCCAGGCTGTGATTAGATAAAGGAGCTCATGCATCCCAAACACAGTTTATGCAGTTAAAACTGAGCAGCGTCACAAAGGGACAACGATGAGATGTATTAATGTTCAACCCATTGTTAATTCAAAATCTTACTTCTCTTAAAAATTCTATGTAACTTTGAAGTTTAAACATGGTTTTACTTTCTTTGCAAAATGGCTAACTCTGTCTTTTAATTTAATTGCTAACTATTCAGGAGGCTATGGTTAGTGGGAGTTTTATTTTAGAAATGAAACTGAAGAATGTATAAAGAAGTTTAAATTATATAACCTTCATATGCTCTTATTAATTCCAAGTTAAGGAAAAATGGTAGTTTAATATTATTCTTGCTAAATATTTCATATGTAAAGTAGAAAGATTTGATTTCAAAAGACATTAAAGAGCTGAATGTGATGGTACACACCTTTAATACCAACTTGGAGGAAACAAAAGCAGGCAGATCTCTGTGAGTTTGAGACCAGCCTGAACTACATAGTGAAATCCTGTCACAAAAAGAAAAATGAAAGAGAAGAAGAAGTAGAAGTAGAAGAAGAAGAAGAAGAAGAAGAAGAGGAGGAGGAGGAGGAGGAGGAGGAGGAGGAGGAGGAGGAGGAGGAGGAGGAGGAGGAGGAAGAGGAGGCAGAGGAGGAGGAGGAAGAGGAGGAGAAGGAAGAAGAAGAAGAAGAAGAAGAAGAAGAAGAAGAAGAAGAAGAAGAAGAAGAAGAAGAAGAAGAAGAAGAAGAAAGAAAGAAAGACAGAAAGAAAAAGAAAGAAAGGAGGAAGGAAAGGAAGAAAGAAGGAAGGAAAGGAAGAAGAAGAAGGAGGAAAGAAAGAAGAAGGAGGAGGAAAGAGAGAGGGAGAAGGAGAAGGAGAAGGAGAAAAATAGAGGGCTTGAGAAATGGTCTAATGGTTAAGAGTATTCATTGTTCTCTAGAGGACCCAGGTTAAATTCCCAACACCCACATAGTGGCTCACAACCACCACCTATAATTCAAGATGAAGGGAATCTGACACCCTCTTCTGGTCTCTGCAGGCACCATGATTATGGTGGTGCTATAGACATGAACACAGGCAAAACACTTCATGCTGATAAAAATTATTGTTTAAATACTAGAGTAAGTACATTTTTAAATGAGAAATATTTTTATAATTATAAATGTAAAAGCAAATGGGTAATTGTGTTTTCTATTATTCAATTATGTGAATTGCAAAAACTGATGAAAAAATTTAGGATAATATTTTTTGCTTACTACAGGCATGTAAGTAAGGTATGTTTTTAAGTTAGTAGCATTTTGTCAAACAATCATAACTATGTTTATAAGATATAATGCAATGATTTGATATATATGTGCATATACATATATAGGAAATGTTGAATGACTCCATAAAACTAATTAGCATATTTATGACCTTGCTTACTTATTTTTCTCTGGAGAAATATTTGAAACTTTCTTCTTTTGAAATGCATAATCTATTTTGTCTAGCATAGTAATTCTTCCATTTGATAGTTCTCAAAATTGTCTATGTTATTCCCCTGTTCATCTGAAAGTCTGAACTCTGACCCACTAGTCCTCTCCACTCCAGGCTCTTGCAACTATATTGTACTCTATTCTTCCGAGATGTCTATTTAGACTTCACGTGAACATGAGTTCATATTGCAGCTGTCTTTCTTTGCTTAGCTTATTTCTCTTATTGAGACAACTTTATATATATATATATATATATATATATATATATATATATATATATATATATGGTTGCAGATGACATGATTTCCTCCATTTTAAAGGCATAGTTGTATTTTTTGTGTCTGTTTATAATTTTTGATGCATCCATGTGTTGATGGACGCTTAGATGAGTTCCACATATTGGCTATTAGGAATAGTAGTAATGAACATAGGGGTGCAAGTAATCCTTGCACACATTTATTTTCATTCCTTTGGGTAAATGAGATAGATATTGTGAAAGTTGTATTTGAGCTTGTTAAGGAATCTTCATACTATTTTCCTCTACAGTTTGCTAATTTGCATCACCATCAATGATATAAAAGAGTTCCTTTTGCCCCTCATCTATACTAAAACTTATCCTTCATCCTTACCAAAACTTAACATTTGATGTTGTTGCTTTGGTTTGTCTTTTTGAGGTAAGGTATAATGTACTATAGCCTGGACTTGAACTCACTATGTGTTCTAAGGTAATTTTGAACTTCATTGCAGATGTGTGCTTCCTCACCTGGTTTTAAGCAGTGCTAGGGATTGAACCCAGGGATGTGCATGTGCTAGACTAGCTACTGCCCTAGGACAACTTTCATCTTATTCATGGAAAATAATTCTCACAGGTCTGAGGTGATAGACCTCATCATGGTTTCAATGCTCACAGATTAGTAGTACTGAGTATTTTTTCCACACACTACCCATGGTGTTTGCATGTCTTTTGAGTACGCCTGTTTAGGACCTCTACTTATTTTTCACATGGCTTATCCATTTTCTGGCTATTGAGTTGTAATAGCTTAGTTCCTTGCACATCTTAAATTTAATCACATGTTGGATATATGTTTTATAAATATTTTCACCCTACTGTAGTTTGCTTTTTCACTTTATTAGCTGCAGAGGTGTAGGGTTGAAAAAGGGAAAGCTATCCATATACACTGGTGGCAAAGAAGTATTTTTATTTGGTTTAGAAATGGAAGCTATCATTTGCTGAGCACTTACTATATATCAAACCTTAACTAAATATTTTATGCAAATTATTTCACTGAAGTCTGTCATCACTCATAAAAGTGATCACCCATATTTCCCTTGTTTTAGGTTATAGATGAAGCATGAGGTACAGGCTGCAAAGCACAGTAAAGGAGATTGGAATATAACACCATTAGTGACTGATTCCCATCCATTCTGCAGTGCAAGGATCACAGGATTGTTTTACCCATTGCATTTTCCTCAGTACTGTTGAATATGAATTTGGACACTGCTTTTGATTCCCCAGTGGAAGAATTTCCCTGGAAACTAATGCATTCAAGAGTTTTCACTTTTCATATCTTCTTTGGAAGCTGTGCCCCATCACCAGGACTTCTCTTTCTACCATTAGTAAAGAGCTGGATAAGATATGGGACTGTTTTTTATCATTTGAGATTACGATGATTTGTAATCATAGTGACTCTTTTCTTTGACTTTGTATATCTGGTAAATGAAACTGAAAGTGTTTTGTGTGTAAAAGGCCTGTCAAGAATATTATCTGTCATGGGCATCAGGTATTACTTAGGGGCATGAAACAAAACATGTGTGATAGATTCCAGCCATGGGCAAAGAGTGAGTATGTTTTGTCTCTTCTTTCAAATTCTAAACTAAGAAAACACATTTAAAAGGGAAATTAATCCAAAGCTGAACAGCTAGACTTCTTGCAATTGTTTTTGCTATGTTATCTATTAATTTAACTGTAATTTCTCAAGGGCCTTTCTTCACTGAAGAGGAACCAGAAGTGTGTGTATTCATGTGTATGTGTTTGATACGGGTGTATGGTATGTACATGTGTGGCATGTGTGTGTGTTTGGGGGGGTGATGTGTATGTAGTATGTGTATAGAGTACATGTATGAACGTGGTATATGTGGCCTGTGTGTTGAATGTATGTGTGGTGTGATGGGTGTGTGGTTTAACTAGGCATGAAGTTAATGGCTCAAGAGACCTGGCTATCATTGGAGATGCCCTTGTCTTTAAAGCCCACACTTGATTTTCATGTTTATGCAGGTGAGGTTTAAAAAACACAAGAGGCATTCAATTCAGAATTATGGTTTTCACAAAAATTGCAGCATAATTCTATCTCACATTTATTCACATTTTATAAGACACATGACCATTTCCTAAACCTCTGGGTGTAGTAACATATTTTAAAACACCACTGCAATTACTAGGCTGAAAAAGAGCACTAACTAGGCATTTTCCCCCAAGAAAATCATTTCACACATTGAATTGGAATTATATATTAAGCCAGGAGAATTTAATATTCCATATATAAAAAAGAATGAGTTATTCCTTCTTTGGGAGTCACAGCTTTGGATTTTAGACTTCTGTCTATTTACTATTTCAAACACAGCCTATGTTTCCACAATTTTGAGGTGGGCATTGAATGTACAAGCTTTGATGATGAAACAGCTTTCTCTCATTTTCTTGAAATCAACATAGAATCAGATATCTATCTTTAATACATTCTAGGTTTTCTGCTTACAAACAAAGCATTGCTAAATAATTCCAACTGTGTGTTTTTGAAATTCAGCATAGTTCAATGTTTTCCTAACTCTTGAGTCTGGGGAACATAAATAATCACTTTAATTCTCTGGTAGACACTGAATTACATAGTAAATTATATCAAACTTGGAAAGACTCCCTTTCTAAAAAAAATTAATCATTTCTTTTATAGGAAGAATTTGAGACATGAATGAACTCAAAATGGTACTTAAAGTTTTTACTAAAATTAACGGAAGCACTTGAAATAATTCTTACTATTTTAAGGAAAAGACTTTGGAAGCCATTTGAAAAAACAAAAAGATTATACCAAAGAAGAGAAAAGCATTAAGAGAGAGAGAGATAATTAATAGAGAATACTAGAGATGAATAACTGGATGAAAATATACAGATCTGCCAGAGCCCAGAGCAGTCAGAATAATATTAATCAAATCTTACTGACTCTTAATTGGAATAATGAGAAAACATTCTTAGCCTGCTTGATCATGTTGGCATTTTAATTAAACTTTCTTGGATCCTAAAGAAAACAATGGTGTTTTTGTTGAAGTGCTTTTTGTTCAACTGTTCAAAAATACATGGGAAGGCAGTAACCGAGTAGTATAATTGGGGTCTTTATGTCCAGTAACAAGGCAGAACATGTTACCATAGATCCAAAACTTTGGCTTTTAAAAAGTTAACTATGAATCTGCTGCTACAAGAAGCTAGGACAATGAAATGTAGATTTAATTAGAACAAACTTCCCACATTTTCAGAGATAATACTCTGGTTATTCTTCCACAGCATGTACTTAATAGAACAGTTCTGGTCTGGTGGAATAAAGATTTTCAATAAATAAATAGCTGACAATTTAATATAAACATATATAGCATGCAAGGTGTCAAAGGCATTGTTCTTAGTGCTGGAGAGGTATGACCCTATGCAATCTTCATAACTTCCATCAATACAGGTAGTATTCTCACTCCAATTTTAATGATGAGGACACAGAGGCACAAGGAGGTTCATAATTTGTGTCACATATATGCACAAACATTAAAAATAGGACAAGGGCCCGGAGATGGATCAGCAGGTAAAAGCTCTAGTTGAACAAGCATGAGGACTAGAGTTCATACTTCTAGCACATATGTAAGCAACTAGGCACAACAATGAGTGCCTGTAACCCCAAATCCAGGAAGCTTAGGGACTAGAGGATTGTGGGGTGCTGCTGGCTACAAACCTAGCTCCAGGTGCTGTAAGAAACACTGTCTCAAAGATACAAAGTGGAGAGCGATAGAGAAGAGCATCTGATGTTCTCTTCTGGCCTCTGCAGACATAGATGTGCATACTTTTGCACACATGTACACCACCAACACATACATACTGAACTGAACATATTTTGTGCCTGATGGTGATCGGACTAACTGCAGAGTATTTAAACTGAAAGTATGATTTCAGAGTACTATACCCTGATATTTGTCTTAAGTGGCATATGTACACTTAAGGAACCTGATTCTGTGACATCCATGCTCATAGTAGTTTTCCAAAGCAAATACTGTTATTTGCTATGGAAATATTTGCCCTTCAATAAAAGAAGAAAAACCAGTAGGAACAATAGAAAGCTAGCAGTTTGTGTAGCAAGAGGGAAAATAGTATTTTTCATATTTGGTGGTATTATGCCAAATATTTACAAATGGGGAAAATGAGGCCAGGGAATATGAAATAATGATCAAATTTAAACTACAAGGCAGGAAGAATTTCAGCCCATTTCTATTTGACTCTGAAATGTCTAGGTTGTTGACCTCTTATTGGAAGACTGAGGTCTAGCTATAACCTTTTGATTCTGGAACTTAGCTTATTTCTCTATAAACCATGTGCTCTTTCAGAGGATATATATATTATATTTTTAGTAAGATTAAGGTATTTTATGAAAGACCATTTGCTTCTACCTTCCTAAGTAGGAAGATGTCAAGATTTTACATAATCTAGGGTATGATCTTTAAGAAAAGACCACAGATTCATGTGCAGAAGATGGGGTAAACAAGCCTTCAAATGAAACAGTGGGCTATACTGCTTCCAGTCTCCAGATCTGATGCTTTCAATCCTGTGTTCGGTGTGCTTGCATAGTGGACTCATGTTCTCTCCCTGGAAAATAACTATGGCCTAAGTGCAGGCAGAAGTCATGCTTGGTCACAAAAAGCATTCTGAAAGGACTTTCCAAGCTTTTGGACCAGCCTTATTTAGGGGAGGATTTGGGGAGGAAACTCCATTAGCTTTCACAGTAATCTAGATTGGCAATGAATCTGTCAAACATACACACTCTTCCAGGCAATGCTTGCCCTTCAAGAAAAGAAGGTGAACCAGTATGGACAATATAAAGCTAGCAGTTTGTGCAACAAGAGGGAAAATGGTGTTTTTCGTATTTGGTGATATTATGTCAATATGAAAAAACTGGGGAAAATCAACAATGATGTATAATAATACAATTTAAGAAAATAAATCTTCATATTGTTTTTATTAAATAAGAAAAGCTTTCTGTTTTCCTCTTTTTCAGTATTTTATTTAGTGTGTGGGGCTGTTGACATGTACGTGTTGATGTGCATGTGTGTGAATGCACACAGGCACACATGTGCCACAGAGAACATGTGGAGGTCAGAGGATGATGCTAGAAGTTGATTCTAGCCTTCCACCTTCTTGTGGGTGGGTTTCTTTTGTTTCTGATGTGCTCAATGGGCTAGCCCATTCACACATTTCTCTGTGATTTTCCTGTTTCTCCCATCTTGCCACTGGAATGTTGAGATCATGTGTGTGCATCACTGTGTCCCACTGTGTGTGGGTTACTGAGATCAAACACAGGACATTAGGCTTGTGCTGCAAACACTTTGACCTGCTGAGCCATCTAGCCAACCCTGCCTTTCTCCATCTAATTAAAAAAGAAATTAATAGGTAGAAATCATCCCACAAATTCCATGGTAGACTCCAACAGAAGAAAGAACACATTTCTAATTTTGTAAGTCATTTTACAGTTAACAATGGTGAGCTAAAAGGGCCCCACTACTCCCTCAAAAGTAAAAGGCTATTGGTTACCCTTCACAACCTGATGACAGGAAGCCCCAATTGCTGAAGATGTTGCTTGCCTATGTCACTGAACATGAAGAAATGGAGCTGGTGCCCCACTTGAAGCTTTACTCTAACTCACTAGCATTCATGGTGCTGGATGACATTTGACACACTGTCTAAGGAGAAAAGTAATGATCATTGTCACCCAGCCATAAACCCTGTGACCTGAAACAGTGACCTTCCTGAAAGATATGCTGTGCAATAGTAACACATCTTATGGGAGTAAGCAAGCACTCTTTGAATAGATTTTAGGCCCATTCCATGAGAATGAACCCATACCTGACACTGCTAAAGTGGCCCAAAACCTGAGACTATATAGGTCATGGGCCCTAGGGGAAAACCTAATGCTATTATTCTGCTAATGGAAGTTATCAATAAAATGACTCCTAATGACTCACAGGTAGAACCAAGATCAGTGCCTTGCTCAGCTCTCATCGGAGAAACTTCTTTTTGCAGAAGTTGGAAACGAACACACAAACCCACAATTGGATAGTATACAGAGAGTGAGAGACTTTGAAGCACTCAGCCCTAAACAGGATGCTCCCTCAAGGCTCAGGGACCTATGTGGAAGAGTCAAGGTATAGGGTGACTCCAAGGAAATATTGCCTCCTAGCCACAACAGGGCTGATGCACATATGAACTCACAGAAATTGTGATAGCATGCACAAGACCTGCACAGGTTCAAGCTGGACAAAATCTCAGCATGGAAAGGCAAAATGGGCACAAAGTCCCACCCATAACCAAGAAGCTGTTTGCACTTGATATCTGCTGGGAAGGCGAAAATCAAATTTCTCCAATGGAGTGTCACTGGATATATCAATAATGTTCTGGGGCATAAGCCATGACAAAAAGTAGTTGGCCAACAAAAATAGACTCCATGTTTTTGCTGTATGTACACTTTTTGTTTTGTTATTTTTTTGTCTTGTTGGTTGTTTGCTTTAATTTCTGTTGTCTTTTTGAGAAAGAGAGAGAGAAACATGAAATTGGGTGGGTAGGAGATGGGGAGGACCTTGGAGGAGTTGGGAGAAGGGAAGAATATGATCAAAATATATTGTATATTATGAAATTAAATAACAAATCAAAGAAAAGAGAATAGTTGTCAGAAAAAGAATAGCGAGATGTGGTAGAAAGACTCATTCTAATTGCCTTAATATGTTAAGCTTGGAGAAATGTGTCCTTGCACTGGAGAAGGAAGAGGAGGACATGTGAACTGGATTTCTCTGCAGATTGATGGACAATACTGTCTTCATTCTAGACTGGGACATGCAAGGTGATGCACAAGTCAGTAATTCTTGCCTTTAATATGCAATGATTTTTTTAAACAAAAAACCAAAAGATGTTTCCTCAGACCCATTTCTAACCTCCCTCAGAAAGTATTGCATGAACTACTGGAGACATGGACACTAGAGGAAGAGTGAAGAGACATTCCCTCAGCCCATAATTCTCTAGGGAAATGAAAGACCTGTCCTGACAAAGCAAGCACTAGAATGCTTCACAAATTCCCTACCTAGGGATTCTTGCAGTAAAGAAGCAGGTGTCTTGGGGTTATATGTGTAAGATAATGCTTTTCTCTTTTACATGTGCAGAGCCTGGGGCAGAAGTATAAGGAGACCTAGATACCATTTGTCTAATTATTCCCAAGGTATAAATCTAATAAAAAGTCATTGAACAAAATGTGTGCAGTTACTTCCTTCCTCCAAAAACGCTGCCTTCATAATGGCAAAAATGGAAAAATTGTATAAATCCAGGAATTTCAGAGGCCTGAAAGTTGATGAAACATATAAAAGCTGGTTGATTTAATTATTTTCACAAATGGCTGGATGTTCTGTTGATGAACGAAAGATTTATGGGTCAATAATAAAGACATCCATAATTTATAAATTTTATGTTTCTTTCATAATCCCTATTTTCCTGACTTCCAGCAAAATCACTGATTATAATTATCATAATCAAAGTTTTACATAATTTGTGTTCCTCTGGCAGTCGTGATCAACAGAAGCAGATACTTAATTTTAATTCTGCTATTATAGCACCAAAATAGCCACAAATATACAAACAAATGGGTGGAACTGGGTAACAATGGAATGTTGTTAACCTGACCATAATGGAGATTTATGCTGTTGTATTTTGGGGGTAATTTTTCTTTTGAGAGAAGTCATTGCTGTGTATCCCTGGCTGGTCCAGAACTCCCTATGTAGATCAGGCTGGACTTAAGTTCAAAGAGATACTCCTGTTTCTGCCTCCTAACAGCAGGGATTAAAAGTGTATATTACCATGGTCAGCCCTGAAATTCATTTATTTTAATCAGAAATGCAAAGTATAACATATATAGAAACTAGTTTTTTCTGTATATTTCTAAAATAGTAAATTAAAAGTTAAAAGAACAATTTCTTTCATTTAATTGTAACCAATGAACATTTATAAAAAAATACAAAAATAAAGCTATGCTTTTCACATGACCTTTGAATGCATATTGTATTTACTTGAATATGTTAAACGTACATGTTTATTTTGGGCTTTCCATGCCTGTCTAGTTGGCAATGTAAATGATGAGTGTGAACGGGATAATAGGCTTGTTCCTACACGGATTTAGATGCACCATGTTCTTTTTCTATGTAAGAAGGATCTTCATTCCCCATTTGCAAACCTTCCAAACACTGTGCTGGTTTCTAATATCAAAGAAATTAGGAACTGAGTCACAGAGAGAAGCCAGGTGAAAGATAAACGATATAAATGCCACAGTAGAAGCCAGAACCTATTGCATTCAGACTGGGAGAGAAAACTTTCCAAGTAAATTAACTCACAGTTACTCCTGTTCAGTTTCTTCTGCTCACATGATCTGTCTATGCTCACTTTGCCCCCCCCCCCCATTTGCAGGACTATGATATTTGAACATATTGCTTCTTTTTAAAGATTTATTTCTATTTCATATGTATTGTGAGTGCCTACATGTATGTATGGGTACCATGTGCATACCTAGTGCCTGTAGAGGCCAGAACAGGGTTTTGGATCCACTGAATTACAAACGGTTGTGGGCAGCATTGTGGATACTGGGAACTGAATCCTGGACCTCTGCAAGAGCAACAAGTGTTCTTAACCACTGAACCATCTTGCCATCCCATAGTAACTTTTTATTTCACTAGTGCAGGTTAAAAAAGAACCTAAGTGTTTCCTTGAGGTCAAGATGGTAGTCACAAAGGTGATATAAAATGACAAATACACCATTTACTGGTGATGGCATTCATTCCTCAATAACGAAGAATCTACATTTGTATGTTTTTTTTTCTAGACAATTTGTTTTTATTTATAACTAAAGTTTTAGATAAAAATATCTTTCAGAAGAAAAACTAAAATAAAATACAATGAACATTTACTTGTTTCTAGTTTGGGATTGCTATCTGAAAAAGGATCTTATGTATTTTTATATGATTTCTTGTAGGGACAATGTGCTTTCTTTCTCCTTTTTCAGTGCTTAGAATTTAAATATTTCTTAGCTTGGCCTTTCTTCTGGATATGAAGCTATAGTATTTTACTGGATGTTAGCATTTGTTTCTATGACAACCAGTAACACCAAACACTACACACACACACACACACACACACACACACACACACACACACACACACACACTTCTTTTAAGCGGTGCTGAGGGTTGAACCCAGGACATTGAGAATGCTAGGCAAGCACATTGCCATGGAGCTATAGTCTCAGCTCTGTTAATCTCCTTTAGTGAGGCATTTGTTTACATTATTGCCCATTGAAAACTAACTAGGATATTTGCCATTTATTATTAATTTACAATAACTTCTTGTTATTACTATTTACTATGTTTATGGTGTTTGCATCTGTACACATATGGCATAATATATGGATGGAGGTCAGAGGGCAACGTTGTGGAGCTGGTTCTCACCTCCGCCTTTGTGTGGGTTCCAGGGATGGAGTCTGGTCATTAGTTTTGCATCATCAAATGTCAGGAACCTTTACCCTCTCAGCTGGCCTTAACTTAAGGACTCTAAATGTTTTATATAGAAATTTCTTGTCTGATCTCTGTGTTATACATGTTCTATTCCTGTTGTGTCTTGCATCTCCTTGTTCCAAATATCTTAAGATATAGAAAAATTCTTAAGTTTTGATGGCCCATTTATTTTATGAAATATCGTGCATATGAATTTATGCTCCAAGGGTTTCGTGGGTCCCTTGGGTCCAAGTGGTTCCTAGGTCCACTTAAAAATTTCTCTTGTCCAATTGTAATAACTGGTTCCTGTATTTATTGATAACTCTTAGAGATGACTCTGCACACTTGGAGTTTTTCCAAATCCTCATTCTCACTGATATGTGCCCTTAGTATTTAGCAAGTGAACAAGACATTTAGGCTGGACACTATTATAATCTCCTATTGATAATAGGGGAAAGTAAGGTCAAAGAAATCAATAGAGTGCCTGATATTGCCACTACCATCTAAGAGCTTTTATACTGCCTGATTTATTAATATCCTGGCAGGATATTAAGATTGATGAAGAGAAAGGGAATAAGAATATTGATAAAATAACCAGTGATGAAAACTAAATACTCTGTGAAGTCAGAAAATTAGGGTTATAATATCTGCTTCCAAACATAAGAGCTACACATTCATAGACTCTAGTCATTGAAATGCTAACCTTCAGTTTTCTTACCTATAAAATGGGGATAATATTTGTATTTGGGCTGTTGCAACAAAATACCATAGAGTAGGTGGATTACAAACAGCAGAATTCTATTGCCCATAGTTCTGGGGGCTGGAAAGTAGAAGATCAAGGCACAACTAGATTTAATGTCTGGTAAGAGTTCTTTTTGGTTCATAGTATGCACCTTCTCAACATGTTCCAGTATGGTGGAAGAAAACAGAGCAAACCCTACTCCCCACCCCCAGACTCTCCTCCTGTTTGTAATGTTAACTGTCAACTGAATAGAATTCAGAATCACTTGAGAGAGTGGCCTCTAGGAATAATGATATGGGATTATCTTGAACAAGATGAGAAGACCTGCACACTGTGGGTGGTGCCATTTCCTGGCTGGCATAATTGGAGAAAGGGAGCTGAGTAATAGCAAGCATTGATGGCTTCTCTGCTTTCTGATTGTGGATGTGATGTGACCATATGTTTCAAGCTCCTACCATGATGTACTATATGTTTGAATAAAAATAAACCCATTTCCTGTAAGTAAGTTACTTTTGTTAGAGTACTTTATTTATCCCATGAGCAGGAAAAGAAACTAGCATATTTTCACAACCTAAATCATCTCCCAGAAGCACTTTTTCTAATACCATCACTTTGGGAATTATAATTTCTCTGTAAGCACTTTTTCTGGGGGTGAGGACAAACAGATAACGATAATAATATAGTTTATTCATGTGTGATTTAAAATGAGAAGGGCTTTAAGAATAGTGTGTGACATATAATAACTATTCAACAAGTTCGACTATAATTAGTTTTAGTATTGGAGTTCATACTAAGGATGAGTCCTGTGGATATCAGAGACCTCAAATTGAGATAAGCAGATGCTTCAAAATGTAGTTAAAAATTAACAAGAAAATGTTTTTAGTAACTTTATATCTTTCAAACATTCTTAGCACTTGTGTAATGTTAAGGAGAGTAAAGAGGGCAGAGGAGAATGAAGGAGACCAAAATTTGGGGAACAAAAGAGAATGAATGAAGTGTTGCTTCCATTATGTGCAGCACTTTGATCCTTGGTTCCCTTTTGAGGCTTTATTTGGAGTTCAAAATTTAGGAGGTTGGAAGGATTACTGGTGTCTATGTTTTTACTTTAGTCTCCTGAGATCTTTTTACCCAACCATTGCCCTGCCAGAAACCTGCCATGACATTCTTCATGCCTCTTGCTTCCCTTCCATCATCATCATCATCATCATCATCAGTTAGTTCACATTTGTGTTGGGGAGTATATACTTCCCATCTCTGTATCCATAACTGTAAGAACAGAATTACAACATTATGTCAGGCGGATATGGGGTGAAAAGGTCTCATAACATGCTTGGCAAATGCATGGCAGGCCATTGCTCATCTAAACATCTTAGATATTTGGGGGAAATGACTGTATGCATGCAAGTTCCAACTTGCACAAAAGGAAATTCTGATCTTCCTTAGCTACATTTTCTAGCTTTAATCTCTCATTTTATTTATTGCCCTTTATTCTTGAGGCTGATTTCTAGCAGCTAATTAGTACTTTCTCTCAGAAATGTTCTTTTTAAGAGTAATCTATCCTTGATTCTAAACTCAACATTTTTCTTATAACCTCTAAAGAAAAGTAGGAGACACACAAAAGGAAAAAGCTGCTTTCTTCCTGTAGCCTGAAATACCAGCTCCAGCTAGCTGGGTTTTCATGCTAGTAATTGTTCTGTCTTATTCATAACAGCTCTCTCGTGAAGTCAGTTAGGATTTAATGTATATTCGTATAGGGTAAAATAGAAGCGACAAAATTTGGAATCCACATTCATATGTGGTTTTATCTAGAGAGCCATGAACTTGAAGCTATGCTCATTGCTCTCCAAGGATATTTAAATAACAAATACAAAAAGATACCTGGGAGGACACAGGATAGTCTTGTGTTGTACTGATTAAAATTAAAGCAGGTTGCAAGGGAAACAGTGGGACACAGCGCATCCAGAATTTCAAATAACTTATGGTTTTGTTCATTTTCAGAGACAGAGTTTGACATTATCATATTTTAGCTTCTTATTCGGGAAAGAATTGTTAAAATAATTTCCAAACCAGCAGTGAGATTTTCTGCTCTTTTCTCCTTGTGAGAGCCTTTATTGTTCTGTTTGGTTTTTGCCACAAAGCTTATACTGGCAGCTACTCCACTGGGGTATAGATTGAGGATGTAGGATAAGACTCATAACTTAGGTCTGTGTGGCTCAATATGTGAAGTGTACTGGCTTTCACCCTTAGATAAGAACAATTCTTCCTAGCTGGTTGTTTTGTAGATTATAGGACATGGTGCATTTATTACCTCTCTTAATGGTAGGTTGCTGACGTTATCAGTGCTTTGTAAATTCTGTGTCCTTCCTTGCATTTGATTAATACACTTAGCAAATTATTTTCTCACTTTCACTTCAAGTCTGAACTTTGAAAACAGTGGCTTTAGATATATTTGCCAGACTGCGGGACCATCAGAGAACATCTATATGGTCTGGTCAGAGGTGTGACCAATTCTTGCAGAAGCACTGATCACTGGAATTTATCTCCTTTCTTTTACGGGGATCTTGAACCCAGAGCCTCCTGCATGATCATTTGCACTCCATCACAGAGGTCTAGCCCTTGTGTGAGTTCTCAAAGGACTCAGCATAAACTACAATACTCATGTGAGCAGGGAAAGTCCTGTGTGTGATCAGGTAGCTGTGAGATCCTCCGAATCAGTTTAAATTGGACACTGGTGGTTTCTATTTCAAGCTAAACAGGAAAATTCTAGGTGTCTTTGTCTTCCATTTCACTTCTCTGACTTTCCATTCTGTGAGCCCAAATTAAATTCTGTTTCTACATCTCTAATGATATAAGCTTTCAGGGCACAATGAAAAATAAAGGCCTTATTACTTCATAATATGTTTGGAATTGTGCATAATTATTGTTAGTTGATTAGTTGGCTACAGTAATCGCAGGACCATAGAATGAGTGAAATTAGAAATGGAAAAGACCCATTGGGTGTCATTACCATTCTTCCTGTTGAGCCCACAATATGCTCTGAAATGTAGTATGCGTGTATGTGTGTGTGTGTCTTAGAATTCTCTTTCAGCTACATAAATGTACAAATTATCACATTAGTTTAGGTAGAAATAACAACATTCAGAAGTGGGACACAGCAGGGTGTGATGACATACACCCTTAATCCCTGCATGCCAGAAGCAGAGGCAGGTGGATATCTGAGTTCTAGGCCAGTCTGGTCTACTAAGGACAGCCAGGGCTACACAGAGAAACCCTATCTTGAAAACAAACAAACAAAACAGGGCATATTTTAGATCAATCACGGCAGAAGTAGCAATAGCAATTTTACATGTGTTTTCGTTTGGTTTTGCTTTGCTAGGTAGGTACTGAATCATGGACCTCACACATGCCCAGGCAATTGCTCTACCACTGAGCCACATCCCCAGGGTGCTGTAGGAGCCTTTATGGAGTATTATATCTATGTCAGACTTGGTGTTTACACTATCTCCACCAGAAGCACAGTAATCAGATATAACAGTTTTCATATTATATACAAGAAAATAGAGCTTAAACAAAGAAAAACGACTTACACAATGGCCTATAGCTGCAGGCAGTGAAGCTCTCAGATTCTGTTGTAACACCAAACATACATCCTCTGGCCCTATCTCTCAAGAGGAATAGAACCCCCTTGGCTATATGGACTCTGGCTCTATCACTCAAGAGGAATGGAATGCCCTTGGCTGCACAGACAGTGGGGCAGCTGCAGTTGAGCACAGAACACACAGTGAGAAGGGACAGTAAAGTCCTCTAGACAATACCTTGCTCCCTGAACCCAATCTCAGATATACTTCTCTAACACATGCTTCTGACTAGGTCCTAACTTTGGGCTTTGTCCTTGCTCTGTTTAGCCCAGTGTCAGAACAAATCATTCTGGGTTAGTTAGTTGAGGAGACCCTTAAATGTTTTGTTTCCTCTGAGTAGTTTTCAAGCCATTACCCTCACTTTGCATGTTAGTCTAAGTGCTATGCAGTCCTCACCCTTTTCTGAGTTGAGCTCAGTCTCAATTCCCAGTCTCCCTCCGACTACAATTGTCCCTTTTGCCTTACTGCTCCTGATAAGGGCATGACAATGAGCAGTTTATTCTTTAACCTGTTCATTGTCCTGTAGAACCTGGAGGCTGAAAAAAAAAAACTACCAAAATTAGTGGCCACAGTGGTGACTCCACTCTGAGGAAGTGTCATCTGGAAGGAGAAGGACAGATTTTGAAAGCCATCAGCTCAATTCTTCCTTTTTTGCACAAGGTCAAAGTGTAGAGTTGGGATAGAAGGAGAGGCCATGTGTGCAGAGGAGCAGCCTCTGATGGTCAGCACAGAAGAATACTCCCTCTATTCAGGCTCAAGTTGCCCCAGCTCCTATTAAGGAGACTGCATGGCTGGGAAGTATTGCTCATGCTCAGGCTCAGAGTCAGGCCATGCTGGGAGAAGTCTCTAGGTCAAGAGGAATGATCGTTGTAAGATGACAACAACAGTAACCAGAAAGATTTTACTACGTTCTGGATAATTCTGTTGAAGTGTAATCACAGGTATTATCTTTATGATAAACCAATTTTGGTATCTAGCCTTCCGGGATCATGAGAAACTCAGTCTCCTACTTTTTTTGTTGTTGTTGTTTTTTTGAGACAGGGTCTCTCTGTTGTGACTCTGGCTGTCCTGGAACTCACTCTGTAGACCAGGCTGGTCTTGAACTCACAGAGATCCACCTGCTCCTGTCACTCAAGCGCTGGGATTAAAGGCGTGTGCCACCACTGCCTGGCTAGTCTCTCACTTCTTAAGGACCCAGGGAGGAAAAGAGACTGATGTGGGATTTAGGAAGACTCATTTTGGTGCTTTCTGTTAGCCTTAAATAACAAGTGCTTGCCAAATATCTCAGCATAAGGGAGCTGGTGTTGCTCATCAGGAGGTCCAGATTGACAGTTTTAGGCATGTATCCTGTATCTCTTCATTTTAGACCTCAGAGGCATCCTCCACGTCAGTGTGCCTGTAGGTGGACGACATGGCAGTATGTGCTGTAGAAACAAAGACTGACCCGAGTGAGAAACGCAAAAGTCACCCAGAGTTGCAACAGCTCAGGCAGCAGCTGTGGTGACTTGCCTTTTGTCTGAGAACTCAAAGGGAGTAGAGGAAGAAGAGAGCTTCATAGAAGAGAAGAAGGGTGCTTCAGGGTAATCCCAGATAGATACTTTTGGTCTGGGCAAGCTGCAGTTGGGTTAAGTAGAACTAGGGTTTTCTGGACAATAGAGTAAGAGAGCATACTTGGGTTTTTTTTTTTTTTTTTAATTTGGTCCTAAATAGGAAATGAGGACAAAAAAAAAATAAAAATAAAAATAAATAAATAAATAAGAGTTGTCGGACCTTCTGGATTCCTTGTTGGGTTGTTGTTTGATGTCCTGGGGATAGCAATCTGCATTCCTGAAAACATCACTTACAGCAGACAGACTTCATATAGTACTTTATACACCACTTTTTGTAGACAAAGGTCTTGGTTTTCTGGCAGATTGGGAGTAAAGAATGGCTGTTATGTCTGCTCTAGCCAGGGTTTGTAAATTCAGTCTCTTGGTGCTTAAATCTGCAGTAAAGGCTAGGGACAGTTGTAGGTGGGAGTAGATGGAAACATGAATATTCAAGCATGTTGTTTACACATATTAGCACAAGCTCTTTTGGAATGGGATGAAGCGTAAGAGGTGGTAGTAAAAACAAGTTCCAAGTCACAGTTAAAGACCAAAGACTCAGGACAGCAGCCTCACTTGCTCAAATCTTGGAATAGAATTCTAAGTCTTAAATGTCTAAGTTTGACAACTGGCTGTCCAGTTGTTACAAAGGAATAACTAGTTGTTAATTCTTTGGAAATGTCATATAGTGTATTTTGATCACATTTACCTCCTTTCCCCACTCCTCCCTCTTCATCCCTCTTCTCTGCCTACACAACTTTGCCCCTCTCCCTTTTCCATCAAGTACAATTGGTGCATGACATCTACTGGAGCCTGGTCAACCGACTCACCAGAAGCTACACCATTACAGAAAACTGGTTCTCCTTCTCCTAGCACCTATCTGTTACCACTAGCTCCTTGGCTCAGGGTAGGAATTCATGCCCACCTTGCATTTCTATACTGAGATTTTGTCTGGCTTAAGTGTATGTTAGTCCTGTGCATTCTGTCATAACTGGTATGAGTTCATTTATGCAGCTACCCTGCTGCACTGCTTTTTTTGTTGTCATCTATTGCCTTTGGTTCTTTCACTTTTTGCAACAATCCCTGAGCCTTAAGAGGAGGAAGTATAATATAGATGCTCTCTCGATGATCCTCTAAAACTTTATGGTAAGACCTGATTGTTGAAGATACCACATACTTGAGTCACAGAACAAGAAAAAGTCAAGCTAATACTCACCTAGAAGTGTCATCCTATTGGCTAACTTTCATACGGCTGGAAGGTGCTATGCAGTTACCTGGAGGAGAAAAATAATCACCAGTCTTACCCAGCTATGAACTCAATGACTTAAAGTAAGGCCAGCTTAGCTCAAGACATTCCCATTGATATATTAGTGGCATGAATGTCATGAGAGTAACCAATTGCTTTCTGAGTTGATTCAAGGCCTACGCCATAAGTTGAAATTCCTACCAGGCATCTTTACTGGGGCCAAGAATCTCTGGATAAAATATGCATAGGCTGTAGGGGAGAATCTTCTACTGTTACTATGCTAAATGAGTATAGTATTATTTGGCTTCTAAAAACATATCAGTATATCCATTGATTAGTGCATTTCTCAACCTTTATTGGATAAGCATCTTTTTTTAGGAGATGATATCAGAATATTGAAATACAATGGTATTTTTTTATTTGTTTTGTTTTGTTTTTATAAGCTGCCCCTTGAAACTCTGTGATGGTTGTGATTTATTATAGCATGTCATTCTCAGCCAAAACAGAAACAAAAATTTAAATTATTAGCATATATTTGTACTGTTTTTCTTATATGGTTCATTGTTAGTTTCCAATGAGGTGATGAAAACACTTACATCATAGGTGGAATCACCAAAGTGACATAATTTTATCTAAGGCTCTTACGTACATACAATGGAGAGAGTTGAATGATGAAACATACACAGTTGAGCCTATGAGTGAATTCTGGCTCAGAGTTCAGTTTACAAGCCCAATGAGACAACCACATGGACTTCTAGAATTAACTGTGGAAGCCTTTGCAGGAAACTGAAAATCCCACAGGAGGAGATTGTTTTCAAATTAGGAAACTTGGGCCATCTGTTAGCATGGTATTTTTTCACCCATGGGATAGTGTACATTAATGTAATTTGGGACGAACATAAAATAAAAGAAATGGATGATGATAATCACATCTTCGAATTTCCTTTTGCATGTATCACCAAAATGTGTGTGATAGCAATCATAGTCTATCTAGTCCTGCTGGCCTTTTTAATATGCCTCATGAAACTCTTTTTTAAAATAGCTTTATCGAGGTACAATTTACATATCATAAAACTTGCATATTATAGCAGCTCAACTCCATGACTTTTATGAAATTTACAGAGCAGTGCAGCCAGCACCACAATACAGCTGGTGAGGAACTTCATCAATGCAAACAGCTCCCCTGGGTCTATCTAGACTCTTACCACCTCCAACCCAAGTCCCTGGTGACCATGAGACCTGCTTTCTTCCTGTGAGTTTGCTTTGCTGGAAATCCTATGTAAATAATATGATATTTGCAGTCATTTATGTCTGGCTTCTTCCACTAAGCCTAACATTTTTAAGGCTCATTCATGGTGTGCTTTTGGTTAATAACTAGTATTCTAATGTGGGAAAGTCACATTTTGCTTAGCTCTGCAGTAGTTGATGGATAATTGGGTTGTTTCCAGTTTGGGGTTATTCAAAATGGTGCTAAGGTAGATGGAAGTTTACATTTCTCACAAGTAAATATCTAAGAATGGAATTGCCTTGTTGTATGATTAAAGAAAGATATATTTTGGTTTACAGTTATGGGGTGCAAGCTTCCATGATGGAGAAGGCATGCTTGATGGGAGCTTGAAGCAGCTGATCACATTATATTCATAGTCAGGAAGGACAGAATGAACATTGGTGTTGAGCTGACCTTTTCCTTTTAATTCAAGGATGCCAATCCATAGACTAAGCACTGCCCACATTCAAGGTGGGTATTCCTCGGTCACTTAAACCTCTCTGGAAATGCCCTTACAGGCGTATCCACAGATTTTCCCAGTCAGCAATCGTGATCAACCATCTTAGATGGTTATGTTCATTTCAGTAAATCTGTAAGTAACAAAAAGCTGACCCCAAGGAGTTCGAGGGCAAGACTAGGGCTAGACTTCATGTGTTATAAGTACAATTTACGCCAAAGCCCAGCAAGAGAAGACATGGTGGTTGGTATGATTAAACAGAGGACCTCAGGGCTCTGAATGAAACATGAAGCTTATTAGAATCAGAGTGTGTGGCCTTGAGCAGGGTGACAACGCACACTTGTTGCAATTGCTGTCATAAACCATGCTATGGATGGGAGGACTGTGTGCTGTGCTGCAGAGCCAGTGTCTTCTGCTATTGTGATCCCAGAGTACCTTTAACAACTTCCAATCTTAATCTTTTCTTTTTTTTCCTTTCAAGCTTTCAATATTTTCTCAAAAGCCAATCTTAATCGCACTTCTTAATCAGACTAGCTTCTCTCCATTGAAATTACTTCCCTTTGACAATATCTTAATAGTAACTAAGGCATCCATGCAGAAAATTAGAAATGTATTGTGGTTCACCTCTCAGCCTCACCCCCAACACGAAGTTGGGAATGGGGAATGGGTGCTGTTGGCTGTGGATGAAGGTTTTGAGAGAAGAAAGAAACATTATAATCATGATAATCTTAGTATTCATCATGTTCTCCTGTTTTCTTTCCTCCTTCCCTTTCTCCCTTACCCCTCCTTGTCTGATCCTCCTCCTTTCAAAATTTAGCAAGAAGCTGCTAGGTAAGAGACCCTGTACTGCTGAGAGAAGATATATGAATTAGAGCAATACACTGCTTGCATTTGAGTCAGAAAAAAAAAAAATAGCCAAACTGGTCAAACTAGAAAATGCTGAATCATAGAAATGAAAGAATCTGCATGTAGAGCAAGAAAAACTGTTCCAGTCTTGCCTTTCTGTTTCCCATCTGAAAGCCTTGAGTAGAGTATACATCCTTGATAATTTCTCATTTATGAAATGAAGTTAATAAATGGACTACTTACATCGTTGTTTGTTTTTGAAGAATTAGATGATAGAAAATAGTGTCTGATACATAGTAAATGCTTATAAAACATAGGCAATTTTAGGGCAATAGGATAAAATACAAATTGTTTAAAGAGTGAATATAAAATTAGCGTTTTAACAGCAGAAATAGTAAAAGTGCAGTGGTTACAAAGATTCCATAAGGATAATTTTAAGGAAGGCACATAGCGGCCTACATCCTAGGAAGTGAGGCACTCACACTCAAGGTGCTAAAGGGAGCACCTTGAACCCTTGTCTAGTGAGTCAAGTGCAATCTGCTGCTTTGTTTTCCTGTCATTGACATAAATGACACTTTTATCCTCATCACTTTTGTGTGCACGTATGTGGTATATGTGTGTGGGAGTGCATGTGCATGTGTCTTTATGATGTGTGGAGGCTAGAGGTAGAGGCAGTCTGTCTTCCTCATCACATTTCACTTTACTTTGTTTTTAGCTTGTCTAAAAATTTTATTTTAATTTATTTATTTGGGGTATGCCTATGTGTGCCAGTGT
Organism: Cricetomys ansorgei; assembly: GCA_026225945.1. Classification (NCBI taxonomy): domain Eukaryota; kingdom Metazoa; phylum Chordata; class Mammalia; order Rodentia; family Nesomyidae; genus Cricetomys; species Cricetomys ansorgei. The sequence continues at coordinate 5,933,648 of JAMJFZ010001390.1, forward strand.
ATGTGTACATGTGTGTCTGTGTGTGTGTGTGTGTGTGTGTGTGTGTGTGTGTGTGTGTTGTCTAGGTGTGTACCTATCTTGGTGTACACACTGGAGATAAGAGGACAACTTTTCTCTTCTTCTACAGTGTGAGCCCTGGGAAACAAATTTAGGTTATCGGGATTCCCAGGTGTGGAAGAAAGCACCTTTACCAGCTGAGCCATTTGACTGGTTCTCTCACCTTATTTTTAAAATGGATTCTTACTAAACGTGAAGCTCACTGATTTCACTAAGCTGGCTAGCCAGAAGCTTGAGGCATCTATTCTGTCTCCACCCAGCAGCCCTTGCACTGTAGGCATGCACTTCCATTCCTGGCATTTTAAATGATGGCTGGGGATGGAACTCATTGTGGTTGAGGAGTTTGGTTATTTTAAAAGAGATGACAAATAGGAAAAAGTTTAAGAAATAGACTCAGAAGGTAAGCAACACCAAGAACACCAAGAAGCAGAAGAGGCAGTATTCTATGTAGCAGCCTTTTATAGGCAGAGTATGAAACGAAGTAATGACCTATTTGGCTAGGGCAGGATATTTGGCTTGTTTGAGTATGAAGTAGGGAAGAGTCTCTAGTTAAAGGTTAGCTTTTGCCATCTCATTGGCTGAAGTTAAGCTTCATTTTGCTATGTAGATCAATGTTTTTTCTTTTGCTTTATTTGCATAGGAACCCAAGGCACTGGAGTTATCTCAGCCCAGCTGCCTTTCAGCTAATTTTCTTGATGCAAAAGGAGTGACATTTTCTAGACAACAGATTTATCCTGTGCTTAGCTGGATGCCCATAACAATAGTTTGTAAGAGCAATCACTGTGCCAATCTGTACTGTAATTTCTTTGAAAGTAGTCATTCAAATTGACAGATTTCCTAGTACTTGTCAAGAGGGTCTTTGTCCCATTTTAAACCCTTTCTAAACCCTCTCTGTGTCCAGTGTTGGGCATATTGAAAGCAAGTGATAAGTAATGAATTTCAGGGTAGCATCCCATCATTCTTCAGTACAGACACGAAGCAGCAAGCATCTCCAAGAAACAGTAGGAGGAGAACTACTAGGGATCTGCTTTCTGTGCTTCTTGTACCATCACAGCGAAAGTTATTTTTGATCATTACTGTGAGGTTGACCCTCACTGACCAGGCTTGTTGGATTTTTTTTAAAAGAATAATTATAATCTTGAACAGATCACAAGACTTGAAGTCTTAGAATCTAGAGTTGCCTACTTCGTTGATAGAATACTTTTAAGGATGAGGACTTGTCTACTAATATCTACTTTGAAGTGATTAAGAGAGACATCAAGAAGAAAAGGAGAGTAACAGAAAGTTCATTAAAAGTGGAATTGAAAAATAGTGTCAGAGCTAGGGAAAGCTGAGAAAAGTAACAGCTTGCTCCCATAACCCACCTCCTTCCCTCTGTGTTGCCTCTGCATTTAGCTTGCCTTACTCAGTGAGAACCAGGGGATTGCGAACTTTGTAAAGGAGTGCATGTATTCAAGGAACTTAAAATCTACCTATGGAAAGAAACTGAGCCTTGGTACACAAAAGAAGTGGTCTGCAGGAGGGGAGCTTAGTAAATGAGGGTGCCAAATATTCAAAAATTAGAGCTCCAAACCAGCTGATTTCTCCTACTGCAGTGTGTCAAGAAGCAGAGGTGTGGTCACAGGTTTTTATCTTCTGTGATGAGCAACACTTTCCACAAGACAAAAGACTTTCCTTTCAGCTAATAGAGAGATAGAGAGGCCAGGGACGGAGTTCTCTGTGTTAGGCATCTTTCTCTCTCCTCAGCCATTGGTTTTGTTTGTTCATTTGTTGAGATGGCTGGTTTTTAAATATCTGTATTTTGCCTGAATGAAAAAAAAAGTGATCATGTTTTATTCTAGGAATCCAGTTACACCAGAAGGCAGAATGAGTGGGACTCAACATTTGTCCTCTTGAAGAGAAGTGAGGAGCCAAAATATTTACACATTGGTGATTATGTTTGAGGGCTTAGCAGTTTAAGGAAGAATCATGATTTGGGCCAATCTAATTGGTTTCACAGGCAAGTAAATCCCCAGTTCTACTCTGGGTTTGAGTTGAACAAATTGTTTAACGTTGATGACCCTCTTTTGTTTTTTAATCTTTATCAAGAGACAAGAGACTTCTGGTCTTTGGGATTGTTTTAAGGAAAGGCATAACTAGCCTGCAAAGGAGTTAGGATCACACAATGTCCAGCCTGTCTTGATTAGCTTCCCATCCATCATACTTACCAAGTTTTATGATAAAAGTAAAAGCTTAAGATAAAGAACAGTGGTTACACCTGTTCTTGGCCTGAGCATTTTGAACTCAAGTCTATATGTATTATCAAGATTTATTGGGAGAATGACCTAGCTACCTATTCTTTTGATACATCCCTACTAATTAAATTAACTGTAATTCATGAGTGGAGTGTTTGTGAGGAGAGGAAGAAGGCCATTTAATATTTTGTTATTATTATTTTTTATTTATATACATATGCATGTGTCTGTGTACATATGCCACTTGTGTGTGGGTACCTGTGAAGTCCACAAGACAGCATCGGATTCTCTCAAGTTGGAGTTACAGGTGGTTGTGAACTACCCAATGTGAGTTCTGGGAACTGAATTAGGGTCCTACGAAAGATCACCAAGAGCTCTTAACTACTGAAACACCTCTCCAGCCACTAGTTGTATATTCTTGATTGGAAACTCATGATGGTCTTATACAATCCTGACCTTGTAGTACAAGCCTCTGGAATTAAGAGTTGTCCTGGGACAGGAGGTTGAACCTGCGGTGGTACTCACCAGTATGAATACTGATCCCTTCTCACTTAGAGAAGAATGAATTTCCCTTTCTACTGTGATAGGTAAAACCAGGTACCCCCAAAGTATGGCCTGCAATGGGCTGAAAACTCTCTGGTGCAGACGATGGATGGGACCTCAAACCAAAGTCTTGCCACTTTTCTTTCATTCCATCTTTCCCCCATCAGCTCCCACCCAGAGTAATTTCTAGATACCAAAATTCCAAATTCTCCCAAGGCAGATCACAGAAACTAGAACTCCCATTTTTCCCTGTCAGCCTCAAAAACCTAGAAATAATACTCTCCCTCAAAAACCCTTGTTTGAGAGAGATACTTTTCTGTGTCTAGGAAGAAGGAATTCTGTATGGAAAGGTCTAGATTAAACTGAACAGACAGACATTGTCAAATTTCCCCTTAGTCTGTTATCATCAGCTCATGGTCTTCTTTGCCTGTTTTCTGATTACCTGTTCATTCTTTAATCAACCTAGACAAACCTAGGGTTTAGCCTAGTTATCAAAGTCTTCATTTTGTCCTGTATAACTTTAAGTAAACCTATTATGTTCTTTTTTTTAAAAAAATTAATCTGTCTTTTGTTATAGAAGTGCCAGCTTGGACCCTTATGATAGATGAGAAAATATATTAAAATGGAAAGAGTAGGGTGTTCTTGAGTTATTCAGAGGCATTCTCCCTTGCTTCGGGTTATAAAAGCTAGGGTTCCAGACACTGAGTCAGTAGCCTCTGTTCTTTTGAACTAGAAGAATGAATTCACAGACAGTAGGAGGATGAGTGTAGAAAGGAGTTTAGAATAGGCTCGTAGGTAGGACTTAAGAGAAAGGAGGCATAACTCTCTCATGCAGCAGGAGCAGGTGCCTGCAAACAGGATACCATCAAACTGCTAGTCTACAGGTTTTCTACAGGACTTAGTGCAGAGGCTCGGGTAAGGCAGGGGGAGGCCCAGGGTGTGGACACTTAGTCCAGTTGGCCCAGCAATGAGATGTCATTGTGCTTCCTCTGTTTCTGTCCTGTCCTTATGTTCAGTTGCTAGGCAGAGCTGTTCATTTCATAGAAGAGAGATAAGGAAAAACCAGAACTCCCTTCTGACACTCTTGTCTCAGACCAGGACAGAACGAAGGACATTTCCTGGCTAAGGTAAAAAAAAAAAAAAAAAAAAAAAATGGAAGTACTTCCGTTCTGCTCCTAAAGTTGCCATCCAGTCTTAGTCTCTTGTATTTTTGTTTGTTTGTTTGTTTTAATCAATGTGATACATTCATACCCTTACATTACCAAAGGCAGACTATCTTCAAGATATTAGTCATATAAATTATACTCTGAAACAGATTTATTGAGGATAGAATCCAGGGCTTTGTAAATGCTGGGCAAGTATTCTACTACTGAGATACATCCCAAGTTCCCTCCGCCCCCCCAACCCCATTTTAAATTTTAAGGCAAGATTTCCTTAAGCTGATTAGGTGGACCATAAACTTGAGATCTTCCCCCCTAGGCCTCCCATATAGACAGAATTATAGTCATGCACAATTATGCCTGGCTGCTTGTTTCCTAATTTTTTAAATTTTACTTATTTATTTTTATGAGGATGGGAGTTTTGCCTGCATGTATATCTATGCACCATGTGCATGCCTGGTGACCAAGGAAGCCAGAAGAGAATGTCAGATCCCCTGGGACTGGAGTTACAGATGCTTGCGAGCTATGTGAGAGCTAGAATTCAAGCCTGAGTCCTCCGAAAGAGCAGCCAGTGCTCCTAACTGTTGAGCCATCTCCCTAGGCCCCAGTCTCCTTTTTATCAGTTCATTTTAGGTCATACAAACTTAAAAAAAATGGTTTTCTTTTTCTTTCTCTCTTATGGTTTTATTGTTGCGAAGAGACATCATGGTCACGGCAACTCTTATAAAGGAAATCATTTAATTGGGGTTAGCTTACAGTTAAGAGGTTTTGTATATTATCATCATGGCTGGAAGCAATGGTAGCATCCAGGCAGACATGGTGCTGGAAAAGGAGTCAAAGGCAGCAGGAAGAGAGTGTGAGCCACTTGCCCTAGATTGAGCTTCTAAAACCTCAAAGCCCTGCCCCAGTGCCATGCTTTCTCCAACAAGGTGACACCTACTCCAACAAGGCCACACCTCCTAAGAGTGCCACTCCCTTTGGGCCTATGGAGGCCATTTTCTTTCAAACTACCAATCTTTTTCCTATCTATCTATCATCTATCTATCTATCTATCTATCTATCTATCTATCTATCTATCTATCATGTATCTGATACAGTCTCTCTCTATTCTCTGGGATGTCCTGGAAGTTTTGTGTAGACCAGTCTGGGTTCAGATTTACAGAGACATACAGGCTTCTGCCTCCCCAGTGCTGGGATTAAAGATGTGTGTCACCACTCTCAGCTTTTTCTTTTTTTAAGTATAATAATGTTCAGTGTTGATTCCACAAAGTGAAATGCCAGCATTATGCTTCTATGTTGGTTCTGGCAAGAAATTTCTGCCCTGAACAGAACGTGCTGATGATTTGCAATGCCCCTCTTGGTTGGAGGCCTGGCTTATTACTACCAATTCTTGGGTGTGTCTCTAAACCAACGCTTATTAATTCCTCCAGTGCCAAGTCCATAGCAACACAAATTTCCAGATGTGTCTTTCTCTGTGCCTTTTTATTTTTATTTTTTACTTCTATACTGGGAAGAAAGGGAAAGAATAGAGAAAGCAATCTTTTAAAAAGCACAGAGCAGAGTCTGCTTAGATATTCAATTTTCTGGTCTTTGGGCAACTGCTGCATATACAAAGGTTAGAAGGCAGAACTAGTCAGACAGTGATGGTACATGCTTTTAATCCCAGCACTCTCGAGCAGAGGCAGGGGGATCTCTGTGAATTCAAGGTCAGCCTGGTCTACAGAGTGAGTTCCAGGATAGCTAGGGTTACAACAGAGAAACTTGTCTCAGAAAACAAAAATAAAACAAAACAACAACCTCCCCCCCAAAAAAAAACAACCAAAGAAGAAAAAGAAGAAGAGGAGGAGGAGGAAGAGAAGGAAGAGGAAGAAGAAGAGGAGTAGGAGAGGAAAGAGGAGGAGGAGGAAGAAGAGGAAGAGGACTAGGAGGAGGAGGAGGAGGAGGAGGAGGAGGAGGAGGAGGAGGAGGAGGAGGAGGAGGAAGAAACAGAACTACCAAGTGAAGACATGGAAAAATGAATATAGACTCCTCTGATGTCCTGGCAAGTTAAAGTGTCAAGGAAATCAGGGGTTCTTTTGGCTTATGAACTTTAAGATAAGAATGTGTTCTTCTCACTAGAGTAATCAGTAGACTACATTCAAGTGTATGAAAATGCTGGAAAAAGAGGTAAGACTTGGAATGTACAAACTGACTTGAGTTCTAGTTTTGTTAACATATCACAGTGTCTGCAGGCAGCTCCCTGTCTCTTCTTCCTTATACATATTGCACTTTCCTAAATAATTCTCACTTTCACTTTCTTCTCAAAATATTCTATGACCCAGAGGAATCTTCTCAAAGCTCCATGAATAGAGCCTTTTAGTTCTACATTTTATGACTCTGAATGAAGGCCTTACTTCCACTTGACCACTGTAGAATGGGAAGGGACTGTGGGCTGTTAGCTGCTAAACCACATGACACAAATGACAGCTGTACTACAAGCATACTGCTTAGAAAAAAGAAAATATATTAAAGCGGACAACGAAAGACCAGACAGAAGGAGGGCAAGAGCCTCTGGAATGTTCCCTTTATTTAGCCTCAAATGATTGGCAGTGAGTTGTGATATTATTACTCAGTACATTTTTGGTGCCATTCCAAACAGTTGTTGCAAGGGCTCAGCTTGGACAGTAGGCCTGTGTAGTGTTCTGCTTCCTGTCTTCTGGCTGTATGGAGAGAAAAGTATACAACCTGCTTTGAAGAATAGTAGTGGTTTAGAATCAGGATCTGCTGCTACTCTGTAGAATCTACGTCCTCCTCATGTGGTCTCATTTTGAGAAAGACTCTTTCCCTCTTTTAATATATAACACATATGTATCATGGAACATTTGAAAAGATGCAGATGTAGATGAACACATATCACAACCTCAACAAGATGGAATACATCTTGTGAGAAGTATATGAGTAAAGGAATATGTGCATGCCACATATGGCAAAGGAGATGGGGAAGGAACCTCTCCTACATCTACATATTTTTAAAATTACTCCTTGATTCCTGGGGGCTCAGCCACACACAGCAGAAGAGTAGAAGCATTGTGGACATTTAAAAGTTAAGGTATGGAGCTGGAACAAGACAATTTTGCTCTCTGAGAGAAGAAAAGAATCATAGTGCAGGCCAGGAAAATAATTTTGGAAACTCAGTTAATTGTGAAGGTTAGGCTGAGCCAGAATGTGGTTAGAGACACAGAGGGAACACTGTTCCCTCCTGTAAGTGATTTCCCATATGTAAAGTGGGGCCAATCCTAGCAGGTGACTTCAGAACCCTGGAAAGATTTAACCACACAGGAATAAATCTTGCAAACACATTTGGGGGGAAAATGCAAAGTATAACCTTTAAAATAAAACCAGTGGCTGTCACATTTAAAGACTGAAAGCTCAAAAAAGCAAGGCTTGTTTGTACCAACCACAAAGGCTGGGGACCTGAGGTTTTCATTCATTTCTTATCCCAGAAAAATATTTACACTTGGAGGAGATGATGCATTTTTAACTATAAAAGCCTACATAGCATATTTGCGGAGAGTCTTACAAATAAAAATGGTTTTTATCCCCTAGCCTGACAAAACTGACAGCTCTGCTTAAGCCATCAAACACAGGCGAAGAAATCATACTATGTTTTTAAATGTGTGAAGCTATTTATTCTTAATGGAGATGTGTATGGGCGAATCTGTGAAAAGAAAAGGTCTTTAGTGAGTGTACTATTGTCTATTCCTGCCAAATCCAAGATCCTAAAGTTTTTCGAAGGCCAGATGTACATTATATTGAGCAGAGGAGAAAAGAAAACCATACAGGAAGGAAAGAAAAAAAAGAATTACATCAGCATAGCCACAGTGCAGTGGGACAGAAACAATAGAATGAACTTGCACTGTAGAGAAATAAAGTGAATTCCGAGGAACTTAATAGTGTATGCCATTTAATCATCGATAATGTAGTTACTTCAAAGCAATCAGTTATTGATTTAGAAATCAATTTGTTTGGGGGGGGAAAAGGGGGTGGAGTACTAATCCAAACTAAATATTAGTCATATTCATTAGCCATCATGCCCAAAAGGAAAGTCCTTATTTTTAGCTGAAGTCTTGAGGCTTCCAAAATAACAGAGGCAGAAATAAAACAAAAGCTGCTCACAAGCTGGAGAAAGAGATCCAAAAATGGATGCGCCAGCACTCACTGGTATTTTGTCTTTCCAAAGGAAACATCTGTATGCTCTAAATTAGAAGGGGCTGAGCAATGTCCTTAGCAGTCCATCCTATTGCTTTTATCGTTTCTGATTATCTCTCTATAGCATCTAAGGAGAGTTTCAGGGCCAAACCACATAGAGAACTTTTCAGACTGTGCTGCGGGGTTGGAGTTTAGTTGCAGAAGAGGGAGGAGCCAACATTTTACCTCTACCATGGTTTGACTGTGCCCCTAAAGTGCACTGCAACTTAATCCCTAATGCAGCAGTGCAGGGCGGGTTGGGATCTTTGGCAAGAGATTAGGTCACCAGAGTACTGCATACATGAATGGATTGGTGCCACTATCATGAGGGTGGGGTAACTATCTTGGAGAGTGCTCTGGATAAAAGAGTGGGATTTTTGCACCATTTCTAGATTGCTCTTACTCTTGCCCTTTCTTGCCATTTGCCAGCATTGTGGCCTTGGACTTCCCAGGTTCCAGGACTTTTTTTTTTTTGAGCCAAATGCATGTCTATTGTTTATATATTACCCAATTTCAAGAGTCCTATGAGAGCAGAGAAAATAGACTAAAACTAGAATTCTTCATGGGCTTAAAAATTAAATTGACCTAAAGTAGATCAACAAGAGAAAAGCATACAGGTTTTTACATGTGCCTATGGATCTACAGGAAAATGAAGACCCAAGTAGTTGGAAAACCCCAAGCTTACCAGCAGATTGAACAAAAAGTGATAATTAATGAAAGTCAAAATTAATAATTTATGTGTGTAGATTTCTCTGAGCCTTCCCTGTCTGGTCTTTTGTGACAAGAATTTTTCTTCTGTTATGGTTTAGGCAAATGCCTTTTATATGAGGGTGTCTCTTCCCTGTGGTGATGAACATGCCTCATTTCTCTTGATAGAGAGAGTATAGGATATTCTTATTGTTTCTGCTGTTTTTAAAATGCCTTAGCTCCAAATAGTCCTCATGTTACATTGGCCTATTTGATGTGGCTTCTGCTATCCTGTAGCGGCAAATATTCTTTAGAATATGGAAATGGGTGAATTCAAACCTGTATGTAGTATTTGTCTTATTATGAGATCACAATGTGGTCCAGAATATACTACACCCAGATTTGATACCTGGCATTTGACAAAGTAGCAGAGGCTGAGGTCTTAAACTCATCTTCTTGCCCAAATCTTCCTCCCCTTACGGACATCATCAAACCTAGGATGGCCTCTCTGACCTCTGTTCTTCCCAAAGCAGCCTGTAAGGTCCTCATTTGAATGGTACTCACCCCCTGTATGCAATGGAAAGAATTAGCCTTATCTCCGAAGCAGTGCTTGCTTAACATACACAAGACCTGAGGTTCAATCCTTAATACTACAAACAAGATGCTTAGCTATTAGTTTATGGTTGATGTCAAAACTAATGTCACGCATCTCACTATTTCAGGGGGAAAATGTACCAATTGTAGTTGTTAGGCTGCTGTGTCATCTCACCAAGGACAACAAGGAGGCATAATCTTAGGTGTGAACCCTGGCCGACCTCAGCAGAGGGAACCACAGTCATAGCCAATGCCATACTGGACAGTGAACCCCTGAGCACCCTAGCTCAGGTGTTTTTGTTTTTGATACAGAACTCAAACTTTCTACTGATAACGCATGCAGTTCATTAGCAATCAAACATCCACCGCATAATTCCAACACCTGCAAAGAATACGAAACATCAAGTCCTAGGCAGGCCCTCAACCAACAGTGCATTAAACGATTATTTTATACACAACTAAAAATAAACTTACGCAACCATCAATTGCAGTGGGAAAATAGTATTTCAGTTGCCTTCCCAATAGAAATGACCGGGGCAAAGTTAGTGAGCAGTCCCCTTACTGTCAGACAGTGTGCATAAGATGGAGGAGTTAACATCAATAAGCAGAGGATCTAGAAGAATGGAAAATGAAGGCTTAGGTAAAAGCATCACAAATTTCAGACATTTGGGTTCTACCTTTGATATTTTGCCATAGTGGTACCCATGTTACTACTTTCTTTTGAATCATTATTGTACATTATATGTTCCTATATTATTTATTTACTTGATGCTTGTTTAAAAAAATCTCTACCATGATGGTGAACAGAGAACTGGCATCCTTTGCTCAGTTAAGCATAACCAAACAATGAAAGCAGGCATCTTATTAAATTTGCCCTTCTCCTTCCTGTGGTGGCTCCATAATTTCCCCTGGTTTTCAATACCTGCTTTTCCTCCAGACTTCAGTCTTCTCAGTTTACTATGTCCGGTGCTTTCCTATGACTCTTTTCCCTGCTGAAGCCTGATAGACTCCAAGCATCAGGGCAGCTTTGTTATATACTCCGCCGCTCCGCTTCTCCTGGCCTTCTCTAGCTCCTTCCTCTATTCTGGTGTTCTGAAGTGTTGGCAGGGAGATGGCACCAAAGCATTTAGGAAAACTGGATTCTGCTCTATCTACTCTCAGATTCTTCCTCAGGAAATCTGGAGAACTTACGGGATGGCATGAAAACAGATAATATACATTTTTGGTTGCTATAGCAAAATGTTGAAGACCAGGTAATGTGTGAAGGTTTATTTAGTTCATCAGTTTGAGGATGTAATTCAAGATATGGTATCTCTGCTAGTTCGGCCCCATGGTGAATGGTGTTGCAATGCTGAGGGCATGTGTAGAAGAGATGGCATGATGAGACAGGAAAGCAGACAGAGTCAACAACCAGGCTTTTCATTGCACAACTTATTCTTGTGGGAACTAGCTGATGTCCCTCAAAAACTCCCTTGATCCCTTCTGACGGTTGTGGCCCCAGATACTTACCCATTCTCTTCTAGGCACTGTCTTCTTTTTTGCAGTGCAGTTATTCACATGCCTCATTTGAAAAACTTTATATTAACTCTCAACATTGTGGTACCAACCAAGCTTCCAGCACATGAACCCTAGAAGGATAAGCCATCTCCAAATGTAGCCTCTGGAGCTTTAATTAGTAGACTGGAAGAAGATTTGAACCCAGACCACATGCTCATGACATTGTTTTTGACTGTCTCTCTGTTATTTTTCTAGTATTTCTCTTAGGCATAGTCTTCATATAAATACGGAGAATGAACTGATGAATTTATGGGGAGGGAGGCGAAGGGCCAACTTTTAACATTTAACCTGAACTTGTCTGATTAAAGTAAAGCCCATGTTCAGAGAAGTTGTACATGAATGGAGAAGACAGCCAACTAAACACATTTTAAACAAATGTTAAGGGGCATACCCAAGACAATGGAAACACAAGGCAGGGGAATCCCACTCACTGGTGGAAATAAGAACTTAAAAAAATAAGTTCGATAGTTTCTGGAAGGTAAGTTTAAAGATCAAGACAGAGCTGAGAAAGAGCTTGGAGGACGAGAGATTTAAAAAGCTGAGAAGGATGATGAAGAACAAACAGAATCCTCAATGCTCATTTGGAACAGAGAGGGTAGGAACAAGATCATTCCAGCTTGGCTGACTTCTGGGAAGCTAGAACTTTCAGGGCAGGGACTATCGGGGTCGCTCTGTGATTTAGATGCATGGGGCTGGCTACAGGTAAATTATATTGGATGGAAACCAAGCTGGACGTGAGAGTTCACCTGGAGGTTTCAGGCCTGGATGGATTTCTATTGACTAGGATCAGAGAAGAGTCCACTGGAATGGAGGTAAATTCAAATCTACATGACATATGAAGGAAACTTCTGATAGCTTAGTTAAGAGATGGGTGGCATATGTCAGGTGGAGAGGAATTTGATTATCATCTCAGACCTGGGACAGCCTCTGAGGATGAATACAAGATGGAAATTTCAGAGCAGGATCTCTTAGATCTCCACGTTTCAAAGCTAAAGTGCTTTCCCATCTGCTTTGTCCGGGGTGCTTCATTTGGTTGTGGATATAGCTCAGTTGGCAGAGTGCTTGCCTAGCTTATGCAGAGTGCTGGGGACAATGCCCAGCACCTAGTAAAACTACGTGTGGTTACTCACACCAGCCATCACGGTATTGAGAAGGTGAAGGCCCAGAGTCTAAAGGTCATCCTCATGTGTCTAGTGATTTCAAGGCTAGCCTGGGCTATAAAAGACACTATGCCAAATAAATTGATAAAAATAAAAGTGCTTTATTTGTAAAATTGTTCTTTTCAATTTTGACTTCATATTGCATTTGCCCCAATTCCACTCTTTTGTGCTTCCTTTCCAGACTGTGGGCCCGTGGAACATCACTTTGTTTACTGTGGTCAGAAAACCCTTTTGAAGTCCCAAACTCTGACTTGATGTGAGATTAGCAATCAAAGATCCTCTCAATGCATAAACACCCAGAGGGATTTAAGCAGATTAGCTACAGTCTAGTCCCAAGGCATGTAACACACCTGCTCATTGCCACAGCCAGTCTGGAAATAAAACCAGTTTGTCCTCTAGAGCAAGGCCTTTGAACTTGAGTTTTTTTTTTTTTTTTTCTTCCTTCTGGTATTTAACACCAATGCTGGGAGAACTGCCTCCTTACATTTTGTCCCCTAGGCTCTGACTTGCCTCACCCTAATCCCAGATCAGTTTAACATGTCTTCAGTTACTCTATAGGAGTACAAGATGTGGATTGCATTGGGGAAAGTGTGTTGCTAAGAGAGTGACCTGAGTTTCCAACTCTCTGCGTGTGGATAATATATCTGATGAATCTGAATTGCACAGATAAGGAGCCCTTGGCAGCTGTGCTGCGAATAATGTCCTGCATTGCTACTGTTGGAATGGGATAGCACAGCTGTGGATGTGTGTTGGAAGGTCACCAATAGGAATTCCAAGGCTATGGCTCCTCTCACCAACTTTAGAATGAGAGCCCTAAGCCCAAAGTAGCCATTGGAGTGTTTTTTGTTTTTTTTTTTGTGATTACTTCTATGCCATTTTTAGGATCAGTCTGTCAACACCTTGAAGGGTGGACTGTTTGTTGTTTTGAAAATTACTCACTAGTAAATCCATAATTATATAACAGTGTGGTCTTTGTTTCTTGTGTGAAATGTTGAAGGATGTGAGGCTGTTGCTTTGTATTTTTTTTATACTGGATCCTAGGGAATGTTCAGTCTTCAATAAATAATTGTACATTATGTGACTGAACCTACCAGAGCCTGTCACCCATCATCTCACATGGATCATAACTTCCAGATTGATAATGTGGGGAAAAAAGCCCTATAATTTCTTTATCTGGGAATGGAGTTACAAACAGTTGTGACCTAACATGTGGGTGCTGGGAATTGAATTCAAGGTCTCTAAAAGAGCTGCCAGTGATCTTAAATCTGAGCTATCTCTATAGCCCTGTCCTAGATAGCTTTAACTGTCAATTTGATTTAGCCTAGAGTCACCTGAGAAGAGTGTACCAGTTGAAGGATTGTCAATATTTCTGTGGTGAGGGCCTAGATCATTAATTGATGTTGGATGGGCCAACAACATTCCCTGGGCAGGTGGGCCTGGGCTTTATAGTTAGGAAAGCATGTGTCTGTGAGCTAGCTAGTAAGCAGCATCCTTCTGAGATTCCTGCTGTAGCTCTTTGCCTATGAAGGGAGTTCTCAGTATGCTGTATGAAAGACGAAACAGGCCTGCCTCCAGCTTTCTGCCTTGACTTCTTTCAATGATGGACTGTGACCTTGAAGTACAGCCTAATAAACTTTTTACTCTTGGAAGTTCCCTTTTGTCATTGTGGTGGCCACAGAAACAGACCAGAAAAGGGACAGAGGTAGTGTATAATATACCCCCTTACCCAAACACACACACACACACACACACACACACACACACACACACACACACACACCACATACATATGCATATACACATACACATACATACATACATACAAACATAGGTATACATACACAGACACACACATCACATACTTACACACATACACATACATACACAGACACACACAGACACATACATACACACATATACACACATACACACGCATGCAAATACACACACAGAGATACATACACACACATACACACACACAAACACATACACACTTTCATGTATCTGTACTCACTTATGAACATCTACTCAAAATGCACACTTTAGCAGACAGTGAATATATTACACGTGTTCCGTTGACCCTTGAATGACATATGGGTTAGGGATGTCAACTGCTGAAAGTAGCAGAAAATTCAATTATAACCTTTGTCTCCCTAGGAGCTTAACTAAGTAGACTGCTATTTATTGACCAAAAGCTTTACTGACAACCAAAAAACATCTGTGAACAGGTATTGTGTCAGCTGTGTGTGCTGTAAACCTTGCAAAGACTGTGAGAAATTGCTTTTTGCTGTGATATGCAGTTTCTCGGGAGAAGAAACGCTCATGTGGAGGCAACTTGTGTCACAGGGTGTTTTCAGTGGACACTCATGACCCTTGCTGCCTCTGCAATAGCAACAGGAGGAAACAAGCTATCACATGGGTACAGTGCATTCTGTAGTTAGTTTTATGCTGCTGCGAATTATTGCTGCATCTGAACTACTGTTTATATTTCTTTGATTGAGATGGTGCCTGTATTTCTATAGGTGGGTTGTGATGACTATCCTGGAACTAACTAAAATCCAAGTGGCTGGGTAGACCCGTGAGAGATTTTTCCTAATTAAATCATTTGAAATGGGAAGACTCGCCTTTAATCTAGATCTTTGGAGGTGGGAAGATCCACCTTTTAATCTGGGCCACACCTTTAAGTGACAGCCTATTGCTGGGGAAGTTTAGTTATGTTTGAAATTGTTTTATGCACTGTTGGAAAATGGAATGCACTTGTCTCCAGGTGTGGATTTCTGTGGGGGTTGTTTAATTGCTAAGGATCTGCATGTGCTATCAGTAAATACCTGAGGAGTTCTGAAAGAATAAGAACACCTGAGCTGAGACGCTCGGGGTTCCATTGTGAATATGGCTCTGACCATGATGGTGGTTCCCTCTGCTGAGGTCTGGTAGAGTTTGCACTATGAGAACTCCTCCTTGTCCTTCTTAGAAAGCCACAGAAGCAAACTGCTACAAATGCTGCTACAACATGGGCCATCTAATTCGACGTGGAAACAGGCAAAAAGAGAAAAACTGCAGTGTCTGGTAAAGTAAGCTCAAAGAAGCTACCAGAGGATAGAGATTAAGGTATTAATTGAAGGCCCCTGAAGGAAGAGGAGAGAGAGAAAGAGAAATAAGCCTCTATGAAGAGAAAATTGTGAAAACTAAGGGAGAAAAAGAGCTCAAAAGTGAAAGCTACAGAAGAGAGGCCTTTAGAGAGAGACTTTTTTTTTTTTCATGGTGAAAACAGAGTTCAGCTGGGAACAGGGAAAAAGCAAGGTTCTAACTGCTTTTCCTGATCATGGAGCCAACACTCCTTCCCACCACTGGTGGTGGCATACTCTTTCGTGAACTGAGTTTCCTGATGGCCTTTTGTGTGTGTAAAGCCCAAGTGGGTCTTGTGTTTGAGGTCTACGAACAAGGGTGTATCCTTCCCCATAGCGGTGGTGAGAAGGACACCCAACTGCCGAGACTTTGCCAGATATTCTTCCCACCAGGCCAGGCCCCCCTACTATTGTGAAGGCTTCCACAATAGTTAAACTGACCAGTTTCTTTTTTTTTTTTTTTTTTGGTTTGTTTTTTGTAAACCTGTCTACAAGAGGTGTTGATAAGACACATTTGCTATGGTGATGAGAGCTCCATCCCACAAGGGGACCCTTACTGAAGACAAAGTGACCAGGTATTTTTCCAGCAAACCAGACTATCTTGAAACCTAGAAAGTATTTCCTCAGGGTCACACAGAACACAGTGACCTCAGGGTCACACAGAAACTGTTTTCCAGAATTGGCCTAAGTTGTATCTCATACTGATAGCCAAACTCAGTACTGTAAGAATCACCTAGCTGATGCTGGTTTTGAAGGCACGAAGGGGTCTTCGGAGAGCTGCTGAGGCTTGGTACTATAAGAACTCAGGAGAGGCCATTAGTGAAGGTGCAGCCAAAGTAGTAGTTGAAGGCCCAGCTGAAGGGGTCATGTGAAGAAGTTGAGACTTGATACAAAGAAGAAAGCCCAGGAGAGGCTATTAGTGAAAGTGCAGCCCAGTTGCAGCAAGGGACCCCAGCAGCCTTCTGAAAATCCCAGTACCATGGGATGACCAAGAACAGCAGCAGCACTGGAACGGAGCCAGCCAGAGCCTGGAGGACAAGCTGTGTGTGCTGCAGAGGGCAGAGCTAGAGAAGTCACCTAAGGCTTTCGGAGGAGCCCAAAAGATTGTGAGTGAATTTCAGACAATGGGACATTGATAATGTTTTTTCTGCTGTCCAAAGACATTGAGAAAGCGTGGTAGATGTTTGATTTCATCTGGTTCTGTGCATTAACAACACTCACGATTGTTTCTCTTGTAAATAGTTTTGCAATTGTAGTGCTAAATTGTGTTGTAAAGGTAAGGCATTTTTTTTTTTAATACAGAAAAGGGAAATGTGGGGAAGTTTATGTTTAGTTATTTTTGAAATTGTTTTATGCACTGATGGTAAAAGGAATGCATAGGCCTTGGCGTTTAGTATTGTCTGCAGGTGTTGGATTTCTATGGGGTTGTTTAATTGCTAATGATCTGCATGTGCCTAACTGTAGAATACCTGAGGCGTTCTAAAACAATAAAAACACCTGAGCTGCAGACAAGGGGGAACTGTGGGGTTCCATAGTGAGTATGGCCCTGGCCATGATAGTGGTTCCCTGTGCTGTCAGATCTGGTAGAATTTACACATATGAGAACTCTTGCTTGTCCTTGTTGATGAACCACAGCAGCAAACTGCTACAGCCCTTATAAAGGACTTAGACAAAGAAAGTACTTGCTCTTTGCCTGCAAGTCCTCACTCTTTCTGGCAAGTTCGTTCCTTCCCTGCCATTAGAGATTTCTTCAGGATTCCAGCATATACCGAAGACCAGCGAAGACATCCAAACTGGATGAACAACCTCTGGATTCTTGGACTTCCCATTGGTAGACAGCCGTTATTAGATTAGCTAGGCCACAGGCTTTAATATATATTTTCTATATTATATTATATATATTAACATATACTAATTCATAATAAATATATATTGTTAAATATATTAATAATAATAAAAATAAGTATAATACGTATTCTGAGAACCCTGACTAGTACATTGGTATTGATAGCTGGTAGGTTTTAATTTTTTATAATTGGTCAGTGTAAACTGCATGGTAATAGTAATATAGATAAAATAGATTTTGTCTGCATAGTCTTTTTATGCTGTATGTTTTCAGTGTTTCAAAGCTGTGTAGTCCATCTGTAAGCTTTTTAAAGTATAGGAAATCTCCAGAATAAAACCAATGACTCCAAGAAAACCAAATATCCACATCTAAGTAAAACTTTGGGCTTCAAATGCATGTAGTTAATGGCTGACTATGTAACTATAAACATGAAGTACACACACAGAGTTTGAAATTTTTGTTTGTAAGAATCAGGAAGCCCAATTCAGAAAGTTCAGAAACATAAAGGAAATTAACAAGTCCTCCAAAGGTTCTCCCTTTTGTTTTTCCCAACTGTCCCAAAGCCGGCCCTCTTTATGCCTATGAAACATCTCCCCACTGAAGCATAGCAGGAAGGGTATGCCTTAAAACAATAGCTTTAGTGGAAGTGAAACACGTTTCAGAAACAAAAGGACTTTCTCTGGATGTCAAGCCCATGTCTAATCCAATCCCTGTAACCAGTGATGTGAGATATGGAGATGGACATAAATGAATCCTGGGAGGAAGAGAGTTATTGGGTGGGAACTTGTGTCAGCTTTTCTAGAAGCATTTAGGCTACACAGGAAAGGAAAGTTAGATTCTGTTACTAAGAGGCAGGTTACCTGAATCCTGGGTAGCTCAATTTAGCAAGTGTATCTATCCTCTTCTAGAAATGAACCTACATGCATCATAATAATCAGAATTCTCATAATTGAAGATTACCATCATTGGTTTCCTTCCTGCAGCCATATTTTGACAGACTGTGTCTACTGAGAAACTAAGAATATCATTATAACTAATTTGGCCATGCATTTCCATGCATGAGAAACTGGTATTATCACAATAAGTTTATGTAATTCCAGCCTAAAGCAATAAAGCTGATGCTAGAGATAGCCTAGAAGATCTTATGGAAAATAGATTCACAATTGCAATTAGAATTATTGAAAAATGTGAAATAGCACATGGTTTACAGGAGTACTGGGGCTGCTTAGAAAGCACTTTGATACCAGTGTGCCTTCTTAGGTCAGTGTTGACCAGATAACACAGAATATAAGGATGGATGATCTATTACACCAACAGCAATAGGATTGCCCTATCTCACTTCTCATTTCACTGGGTTCTCTTTCAGTTTCTTCTTCATTTTCTTCTTTCTCCAATGATACTATCTCACTGATAGAGACTCACTGCTGGAGAAAGCATCTTGGACCTTAAGACATGCCCCCCTCTGTGTAGGTGTGTGTATATCTGTGTGTAAAATCTAGTTGTTATCCAGAGTATTTATCAGCAGCTCTCTGAGCATAGTGAAGTACATAGGGCAGGACTAAGGTCACTTGGGTTGACAACACTGAGTCTTGTTCCATACCATAGCACAAGTCTCCTTCTACCAAGGCATTATGAGATCCTTGGCATCTCCCAGTGGAGCCTATGTCTCTAGCCAGAGGATGAAAGAGGAATGGTGACCCATGCATGACCATGAGTCATTGCGTAGTCAGGCTTTACTGAAGCAGGACAGAAGCCCTAGACATTAATTCTGCCTGACTGTGCTGCCTAGGACACAATCCTGGGGCCACATATGTGCCAGAAAATTGACAAATGATGCTACAGAGTGTGTTCAGATGGAAACAAGAAGATGATTGGCTTTGATGTCTAGGCACCTTTGCTCTAAACAGACAAATAAATGTTTAGTTGCAGCCCTGTTCTCCTGTTAATCCACCTACACAATAATGGAAAAATTGAGCTTCTGAACCTCAGCAATGGAATCATTAGGAGGTCAAGATTTATGAGACCACCTTTTTAAAATAGGAAGTTTGTTTTATAGTCTAGGAAACAGAATTTTAGGGAAGAGAAAAGAATATGATTAAAAATAGACAGAAATTACTTGTGATTTTTTTCCCCTTAGATGGTAGAAAACTTATAGCTCTGTTATGAGCAGGATGTAAAGTATCCCTCACAGGCTCACTTGGTTGAGTACCTGGTTCCGAGATGGTGGTCCTATTTTGGAAGGTTTTAGAACCTTTTGGATATAGAACCCAACTGACAGAAGGAAGGATACAGGGGACAAAGCTGGAGGGCTACATAGCCTGGCCAGCCCAGGCTTCAGTCAGATTCCCCTCTGCTTCTTAATCTGTAGAGATAAGAAGAAACTATGTTATAGCCCATGCCCTCTCTGACCAAGCTATGATGATGACTGTAACCCCTTACTCCACAAATCAAAATAAACAGTTCCTCCTCTAAATTGCCTATAGAAGAAAGGCCAGTGTGAAAGCTAGGAAAGGTCAAAATTCCAGGGGTATATATGAAGGAATCGCACTTAGAGGCTTGTGTGATCTGGATGAAATGTAGAAAGAATGTTAAGAATGTTAGAACACATCTTTAATGACAGAATTCAGAAGGCAGAGGTAGTCCATGCCTTTAATCCCTAAGACAGAAATAGAGTATGGAAGCAGAGATAGAAAACTAGGTGTTTATTACTGAATGAGTCGCTGAAGCGATCTCATCTTGGCTCTGTGTAAACAGGACTAATGGAAAGACAATCTCTGTTCCTTGATTGGCAGAATTAATGTGAAAATGGCCACACTACCAAAATTAGTTTACAGATCTAATGCAATGCCTATGGAAATTCCAATATCAGATTTCATAGGTTCAGAAAAACAATAAAAGGATTGATATGATACAGCAGTCCTAATTAGTAAGAACACGACTGGAGATATTATAACACCCAAACTCAAATTATACTATAGAATTACAGTTATAAAGACAGCCTGGCACTGTCTTAAAAATAGACAAGAAGAGCAATATAATGGAGGTCCTGGAAATAAGATAACAAAGCTATGCCTACTTCATTTATGACAAAGGAGGCAAAATCACACATTAGGAAAAAAGCCTGTTCAACACATGCTGCTGCAGAAGTTGATACTATGTGCAGGAAAGTGATATAGATCCTTAAATTTCACCTTATACAATAGTCAGTTCAAATGGATTAAAGATCTTAATTCAAAACTGGAAATTTCTAGAATAAAATATAGGGGATATTCTTCAAGATACTCAAGTAGGAAGGAACTTTCTGAACTAGCTCCAATAATCAACATGAAAGACATGAAAATCAGAAGTTTCTGTACAGCCAATCAGTAGAGTTAACAGATAGTTCATAGAGTGGGAGAACATCTTTACTGGTCACACTCTGGATAAGAGGCTAATATCTAGAACTTAAAGATTGCAGAAACTAAATACTAAGGAAATAAAACTTCTAAGCAATAAATTTAAAAAATGAACTGAATAGACAGTGTTTTTTAAAAAAGAAACACAAGTGACCTACAGTTATTTAAAAAGTGTTCAATATCCTTATTATCAAGGAAACGCAGATCGAAACTATTTTGAAATACCACCTTACTCCAGTCAGAATGGCTATCATCAACAACTCTAATTACAAATGTTAAGGATGAGGAGAGAAAGAAACCATTACTATTGTTGGGAGTGCAACAATTAATTAGTGCAATTAATTGCAAATGCAATTAATACAGCTATTGAACAAACCAACTTGAAGGGTTCTCAAAAAATTAAAAATAGAATAAATATATGACTCAACTATTTTACTCCTGGATGGTATCCCATAGAGATATTTGTACCACATGGTTATTTCTGCTTTATTCTTTATTGCAAAGAATTGGAAACAACCTAGTTGTCCATATACAGACGAATAGATAATAAATATATATATGTGTGTGTGTGTGTGTGTGTAATGGCTTCAGAGTTGAATATTATTCATATGTATGTATATACTATTCAGTGTTATAGAAAAATATAATCACAAAAATTGCAGAAAAATGAATGGACTTAGAATGTATAATGTTGAAGGAAGTCAGACAGTCTCAGAAAGAAAAAAAAATGCATGCACTCTCTCATATGCAGAATCTAGCTAATAACACCTGCATATATATATA
This sequence comes from Cricetomys ansorgei, assembly GCA_026225945.1. Taxonomy (NCBI): domain Eukaryota; kingdom Metazoa; phylum Chordata; class Mammalia; order Rodentia; family Nesomyidae; genus Cricetomys; species Cricetomys ansorgei. The sequence goes on from JAMJFZ010001390.1 coordinate 5,955,016, forward strand.
AATAAATATATATTTGAATACAGTGTAACATGTAGAAAAGAGAATAAGAAAGGCTAAATAAGAGGGGGTGAGGAAGAACTGAATACAGGAAACAGACATGAGTTGTTGAAAGAGGATATAAAGAGGATATAATGGCTTTTCTAGTTCTAACTCTGTTATGGCTTTTTCATTTTCCTCTGTGGCTAAGTGCATAAAGTTATATTAGATAGTGAAAGTGTAAAATCCAGTGTGAAACTCCACAGCTTCTGTTTTGAATGGCTACTCTAGCTTTATACAAGTTCATTGAGTTGTACCATCTTTGGAGCTGGTTAATTTCAATGTGTGATTTTTTTTTTATTTGTAATGATTTCTATAACAAAGTTTGAAATAAAAAAAAAAAGACAGTAGATGAATCCAAAAATTCTCACTTCTATAAGGTGTAAAGAATTCATGTTTTAGAGCCACAGAGCCCACAGCTCAGAAATCACTAGTGAATTGAAATTTCTAAAGACAAGAAGGATAGAGAGATTGTGGGTAACAATGGAAGGTACTAAAAGATGGGCAGGCAGAAAGTACTGGGAGGCTAAGGTGTGTGTGTGTGTATAGGTATGCTCTCCAGTGAGTACCTGTGTGGAAGCCAGAAGTTAACTTTCTTCCTCCCAGAAGAGGAAGAGCCACACATTTCATATGTAAATCCTCTTGGGAGGAAGAGGAATAGCCAGCATATGCAGCTTTTTATATGGGTGTTAATGGATTCAAACTCATGTCCTCGTGCTTGCTGTAGTAAACGCTTTACCCATTGAGCAATCTGTCTAGGTCTATAGTTGTTAAAGTATAGTTTATAAGGCTTCTCAGCATCCTCAATCCATTTAGGGGTCTACATGGTCAAATTAGTTTCTATTAATATGTGATTTTCTTTCATTCTCATCCTCCATCATTCTATGAGTATACACTGGATTTTTCAAGAAGCAGCACACTGGATAAGAAGTGAACATTCATCTAGCTGTTTCAATGAGAGAGGGATGATGGAACCTTGGAAAAATGTAAAATATACATTTTTTAATTATATATTTTTTCAAATAAGTACATTATTCATATCAACAATCTTTTCATTACCATTTATTTTAAGATAGCCTGTAGCACAGGCTGGCCTGGAACAGGCCATGTAGCTCTATCTGGCTGGAAACATTCCATCCTCCTGCTTCAGTCTCCTAAGTGTTGGGATTATATGCCTGTGCCACTATTTCCAGTTTACATTATTTTAAATGAAGTCAACAATAAACAGTTAAAAAAAAAAACCCTCAGGTTCAATTTCTAATGCAGTATATTCCGGTTTATATCCCAGATTAATGAAAAAGCCCCCTGAAACCTCAGTTACAGTTGGGAGCATAAAGCCTTGTTGATACTGAAAAGCAAGAGACTAAGCTGCGGGATAATCTGATCAGAACTGAGAAAGACTAAATTCAGAGACCATGTAACGTGAAGAAGGCTGTTGTTCTGTCTGGAGAGGAACCCTGGAACAGCTTAAGGAGTCAGAAGGGACTGTTGCACACAGGGAACACTGGGATGTTCAATTTTGTGTTTTAACCCATTTGTGAGCCTAAATAATTGCAACACTGCCATCTAGTGCTTCATAATGAAAAGATTAAAGCCCCCCCCCCTTGGTTTATACAGATTGTTCCAGAACTAATTAATTATTTGGATTAAATAGCTTCACCTGCGTTGTTGATGTCTGTCTCCAAGTATGTAGTTTTAAATGTTGTAAGGACCTTCTCTTTTTCTTTCTTCTCAGGGTTGGGATTCCCACTGATACTGCCTTCTATCTTTATATTCCTGTTCTTGCTCAGGAAATAACTCAGTTTAGATTTGAGGAAGTGGAACAAGTAACTTTTCTGTGCCCAACTTTTCTGTTTCTCCACAAGAATGTTTTAAAAATAAACTTTTAACTGTGGATTGTTGTCTGATAGAAAAGTTGTAATAATAGTTCAGAGAGTCCTGAAGGACATCCCTCCCATCCTGTCTCCCTGTTAATAGAAGCCTGTATCACCATGGTGTGGCTACCCAAGGTCTGTCCAATGCAGAAATATCCCACATTTAAGAGGTAGCCATACAATTTCAGAAAAAGAGGCCTGGGAGCAGTGAGGGAGGCGTAGGGGAACAAGACAAGACAGATTATATAAAATAGCTTAATGCTTGGGTTGCCATCACCTCCCTCCGTATCCATAACAGAAACCAGAAAACCATAAACCAATGCCTTCTTCGGTCCCCCCATCCTTCTTCCCTCCGCGCACGCGCCAAGGGATTGGGAGGAATTTGTTAGAGGAATACTTGTGGAGAATTATGTAATTTAGAAGCCATGCCCACGTGCTACATTAAAAGGGAAAAGATTAACTTAATCAGAACCTAGGAAGGTCCAAGTCTTTAGGAACAAAGGAGAGCTGGGAGAAGAGAGCCTAATCCTTATCTAGGACAGTGTGAGCTGGAGTCTTGTCATAGCCATTGGCTACTTAAGTGGGGTTCTAGTGCTTTCTTATTTTCACTTGTGTTTTCACTCCAAGGCTCTGGGGTGTGAAGTTACTCGTTTTCACAGCTGCTCAGATCTCCTTGCTGAAGTCTGGAACTCCTGTTAGCTCCTGTTAACCAAGGTGACCATACTTCTGCAGCCATGGCTTTTCCTTCGGGGTTTGGATGGGGAGCAGCCACTGCCGCTTATCAAATAGAAGGTAGGAGAAGAAGGTTCTCCTTCACTGGGGCTGGAATGGATGCTTTCGGTGGATTCTGTATTCCTTGGGAGAGGGTGGAGTGGACAGGCAAAAAACAGAGGAAAAGTGCGAAAGCCTATACATGAAACTGTCTCTTTTTAGATAGGAGAGGCCACACCCACTTCTATCCTTCCTCAGGTACTAGGAGTGGTGGGTGAAGGGTGAGAACTGGCTGCATCTACCTTTCATTCAGTCTGAGCTACCTGAGAAGTCAGTTTACATCAGATCAGCTGCTTTCATGATTGAGTTCTTGAACAAATTTGCCAAGTGTTTAGAAAAGAAGGTTTTCTCCTACTAGCTAGAAAAGTGTTGAATAAATTCCTTTCAAGAGTTCTTCATTAATTGGGAAATGTGCCCTGCTCTGTTCCAAGCATTATTCTTGAATATGTCACCCATTTCCTGGGCAAGTTCACAAGAAAGGAATAATGAACTATCAGATATAAATGGTAATTCCAGGTAGCCTTGGAGTCTTAGCTCTAATCCCCCCAGCCCAGATGATCACATTATCCCTCCCCCAGCCACACACATAATCTGCTCATCTGCCTGTGGATCTCCTGGGAGTGGAGCTGTAGACATCTGTGGGCCATCATGTGTATGCTGGGAATTAAACATAGATCTTTCATAAGAGCAACAAATTACTTTTAACCATGGAGCTATTTGTCCAGCCCCTCTGTTCTTCTTATTAAGAGGAAAGGAACAGGAACTCAGCAAATGAAATTGAGCAGAGTTTATCTGAGTAAAGAAAGGATTCACGAATTGGGCAGCTCCAGGAGCAGAACGTATTCAGAGAGCTCCACTCAGTCATGTGAGCAGACAGTGATTACAGGCAGATTAGGGAAGTGACCAAGCAATCACTGGATGTGAACAGCTCAACAGTTGTCTTATTTGGACATGTCTTGCAGTTTGGAGCTTCTGATCAACTGACAGCTTGGCTTCTAAGGTTGCCCCTAGCTTTGTTATTTTAGTATCTTCTGATATGGATGTTGTACCCTTCAAGCTCTCAACAGCTCTGGTTGCTGCACATAACCTGCACAAGGGCACACTGGTCAACATTCCAGTAGGGATGGGGCAAGGGCTCATATGCCCACCTCTAGTTGAGGCACTACATGGAGTCAGAAGCTGCTGAGGGAGGGAGAGTCAGTTTTCTTCAGAGACAAGCCAGATTATACATTGCCCATGACCCAGTGGCCATCCCTATACCCATGGACATGACTGACACTGATTGGACTCAGAAGGAGCAGTACATATATCTGATATATACAATAGCAGAGGACATGGATTTAAAGGGAATATAGGAGGGGGGGGCATAAGAAAAGCTGGCAAGAAGAAAGGAGGAGTGGCCATGAGCAAAATGTATGGCATTCTAGTATGATTTACTTTTTTTTGAATGAAAATATTTTCAAGTTAGGTTGTAGTTCATTTATATTTAACCTGGATTTCAATTTGTTTTGTAAAGAGCTTTGGGTGAAATTTTATTGATTTCAAATCTTCCTTCCTAGTTAGCATCTTAGTTTTGAAAGCTAACTGAAACTTTGGCACTGCCACCATGGCCATCACTGTGATAAGATTATTTGGTCTCAGTATTGGCTCCAGAATTCACAGTTTCAAATTAGTTGGATAATTCTTCAAATCTTATTTTTTTTAGATTTACTTCATTTTATTTTATTCATCTGAGTGTTTTGCCTGCATAAGTGTATGTGCACCAACCACATACATTCTGGTGCCCAAGGAGGTAAGAAGAGGGGATTTTGATCCCCTGGAACTGGAGATACAGATGGTTGTGAGCCACCATGGGGGTGCTGGAACTGAACCCCCATCTTCTCCAAGAATGACAAGTTCTGTTAAGTAATGATTCATCTCTCCAGGTCCTCTGTGCTCTCCTCCCCACATTTTTGCTATTCTAACCACAGTGAGGTCACTTGATGTACCAAGGATACTGCATTTGGGACTCTTGAGCAGATACAACCTATTGTGAAGAATATTGTAGACCTTAGGAAAATGTGATAAGAAATTAAAGTGCTCTCCTCAACAAGAATACTTATGAGAAAAACTTATCAAACTCAAACAATTAAAAGTTGAGGCTATAAAGATAGTTCATCAGTATAAAAGTCCACTGGTTCTGGTGTTTCGGGCATGATGGCAATTAAGCCTCATCGTCACTACAAAATGATCTTATTTTAAAAGTTTCTATTTTTGTAGTTACCTTGGAAAATATAGCTATAGAGAACTCCTAAAAATACAGTCCCAGACTTGTTTTTCAAAAGGTATGTTTTAAAAAATATCTTGTTATTTTATGCGTGTGAATGATTTTCTTTCTTATATGTCAGTACACTGTAGGTGTGCTTGGTGCCCAGGGAGGCTGAAGAGGGCATCAGATCCCCTGGGACTGGAGTTACATATAGTTATAGGCCACCATGTGAGTGCTGGTAATTGAACCCAGGTCTGTGGCAGGAGAAGTCAGTGCTCTTAACTGCTAAGCCATCTCTTCAGTCCCAAAATATATCTTATTGAAGAATCTAGTTGGATTTAACTGAGTTATTTTTTATAATCCTTCCCTAGACTCTGTCTAGTAAAAAGTTGTCCAAAGAAAAAGACAAAAGATCTCAAAACAGAGGTCTATGGAGCTGAAATTTGATAGAGAACTTACCCATGACACTACGTGCTGCAAGAGATCAATGGATTGGGTGGATCCTTCCAAACTGTGTTTGGTGCTCCTCGGCTTATTGTGTATGTACTTCAGATCTCAACTCTGATGATGATTTGTTAAAAGGGAAACATTACACAAATTAATTTTAGCAGAGTTTATTTGAGCAAAGAAATGATTTATGAATTTGATTGTCCCCTGAACCAGTGAGGAAGACAGTATTTAAAGACAGAAAACGGAAGTGATATGTAGAAATAGCATAGTAAACAACTCAACATTTGCCTAATTTGGACATGTCTGAGTAGTTTGCAGCTTGTGACTGACTAAGATCGTGGCTGCTATGATTGTTCAAGATTCATGTACTTGTCTTATCTACATATTCCTTAGTTAGCTTGCATCTATATACATATTAAGTAAGGTTTCACTTCTCCTTGTATAGGAACAAATTCAGACTAAATTCTCTTAACATTTTTCACCTTGTAAAATGGGGGCTAATTATAGCATCTACTACAGAATGGCTGTGAGGTTTGGATAAAATGATGCTCTGTGCTGTTTTCTAGGTATAATATCATATTTAGGGTCACCACAGAAGGACTGCTAAGTATGAGCACCCAGTTAGTTTTATAAGTGTACGGTTGGTTTCAGTCACCAACATCCAGTTCTATTGAGGACCTGGGACTATCTTTGTCAGTCTATCCTGTCCTCCTTTCTATCTGGAGGCAGTCTTTCCCAAGCTCTTCTGCACTGGGCTTATTTTTGCATTATTTTAAGGTCTTTGTTTGTTGTCCCCAGGATACTATCGTGTGTTAACTCTATCAATAGCTTCTAGGCTGGGGAATTAGACCAATATGCTCTGTCGAGTCCCTAGCCTGTTACTTTTATCAATTCACTAAATGACTTTTCTGTGCTTGCTTGTTTCTAGCTTAGAAGTGCAGTGTTTGAATTTTACTTTTAAACACTTCTTATCATAACAAGGGCAAATGAAATATTCATTTCTGTTTCCTTAATTGTAGAATATGAAAGTATCCAGCTTTACACTATAGAGTAGTCTGAGTGAGCATATGTAATCAGAGCACAAGAATACTTGGCACATGGTATTCATTAACACTAATACTAACACAAATGCTCATATTCACACCAACACTATCATTTACCTTTCTCTTTGGGGTATGCTCTCCCCAGTCTGTACTGGAGAACAGAGTGCCCTCATCTGCTTCGTTTCGTGGGAATATTTTGAGTATAAGTTACACACTACCCTGCTCTTTTCTCATTCCCAATTATTTCTTTGAGTTGATAGGGAGAGAGAGAGAGAGACAGTAAGAGAGAGAGAGAGAGAGAGAGAGAGAGAGAAGGAATGTAATTAGCCTTCTCTTCCATCATTGTTTGAATATAGATTCAGAAAGTCCACATGTGGCCTAGTCAGATCAACATGGCCTGAGTTTAAAACCTGATGTCAGCTTGTTGCTTTTTCATTTTGGAAAAATCTTCCAATATTTGTTAGACCTCAGTCTACGGGAACTTTGAAAGTCACAGTCACTAAACAAAAAGGAGGGGTGAACAAAAATGGTATTTGAAAAACAGTTTAGTGATTCAGTGATTTTGTTCTGAAACGCCACCATGTATCTCTTTTTACAAATTTTCAGAGCATGGTTGTCCATGTAAGTGTATTTGTTTTTACTCTCTTGGGAGTTTTGAGATATTCTGCACTCAAAATGGAGATACTATGGATCTTTGGTTTGGGACAGAGGACAGTGCCAGAATCTGTGCAAGTGGGGTCAACCAAGAAACTCAGGACCTGCTTGCTCTTCTAATCACCCCTCTCCATGAATCCATGACTTGGTTTTATATTTCACCAGAACCATGGCTTTCTTCCCGTGCCTCTTACTCCTTCTGCCTTTCTTCTGACCACTTCACTGTTTATGGTTCTGAAGAAGAGTTTAATGTTTATTCTGTAATGGTTTGCTGCACAGTGCTTTGGGCCTCTTGGAGGAAGGCACAGTATAAATCTCATAAATAAATAATAAATAAGTGGTATAAGCAGGAGGAAAATTATGCGGTTTAGGTGAGTTGTAAAGAATATTGCACAACCTATAAAATGTATTTGTTGGAGTAAAGAGACAGGGAAGAAAACACAGACAATCATTTTATGTATAGACGTGAGGCTTGCTCTCGTTTTAAGCAGAGAAAACTCTTAAAGACTTTTAACCCTTCATGAAGGTGACTCGGTGTACTTTCTTGGGCTAGATAGCAGGTGAGAAATGCAGCAGGGAGGCTGTTCAATGATGCTGTGTTTATTTCTTCTGTATGCCACAGAGGAACTATGAAAATGACGTTCAGAACCTGATTCTATGGCACTTAGAAGCTTATAAGTACGGCCGATTTTGGAGAAGGCTTTTAAGGGATGAACATGCTCTGTAAAACCCCACAAGTCCTGAGCAGAGTCCAAACGACTCTATTAAGGCTTTCTAATGGGGCTGGGATTTGTGGTCCTAAAGGAGGCAAAGCACCCTGGTTTATGGGGCTCATTATGAGCCTTCTATGCTACACTGGTACCCATGTTGTGTTCACTTTTGATTTAACTATAACTTTTGCTTCATGGTTGCAAAAACTGGGGTTTGTCTGTGACTGTTTCTTGCTATGGTTTATCAAGGATGGGGTTCTAAAGTCAAGATATTTGAAGTTATGTTCACATTTAAAAAGCAGGAGAATGAACAGGGCAGTTATGTGAGTAGACTTTAGGTCAAGTTTATGATGATTCCATACTGTTTCTTTTCTCCTCTTCAAAATTCAGCAAATGCACACAAGAGGAGAGACACACTTCATTTACTTGCTGTGAATGCCAGTGTAAACTCTGCTTCCTCTTTGATTTTTCTGCTCAATTGAATTAAACTATTCATCTTGTTCCCCATTGTCTACCAATTTGGATTAAATATCTTGCTTCGGATTAGGTGATTGACCACACTTGTATTTGCTAGCTAGATCTGTTCTTTGTTTAGATCATCTAAGAAAGAAAAAAGGGGAACAAATTCAGAGTGTTTACCTCTTGTTGTATCAGGAAAAATGAAAGAAGAATTTACATATGAAATCTACCATAGTTTAAATAATATAGTCTGTTTATTCATATCAATGTTTACTTTTCTCATTGCTATAACAAAATACCTGGCAGAAAACAACTTAAGTTGTGAAAGGTTTACTTTGGATCACAGTTTCAGAGACATTTCAGTCCACCATGGTGGAGAAAGCATGGTAGCGGTAGCCGTTAGGGTGGAGGTACATTCACATGGCAGTTGACCAAGAAGCAGAGAGAGCTAAATGGGAAACAGGGGCATGTATTACCTTCAAAGGCCCACCCTAGTGATGTGCTTCTACCAGACAAGCCACACCTCCTAAATATTTCAGGGCCTAAAAGAAAAAGAACAAAACACCAGTAGCTGGGAACTGAGAGTTTAAAACATGAGCCTATGGGCTCATGTTTCAGATTCACACTATGACTCAATCCTTATTTCATTCCTCTGCTCTTAAATATGAGATCCACAAAAAAATCAAATTACCTTTTTAAAAAAAATAATACAATGAAGACTGACAATGGAAAACAAGTGTAGGTGCAGGCAAGAATGGCTTTCAGAAGTGCATCAACTGATATTCACTCACCAGCCAGATGTCAGATGCAAACAGTAGGTGTAGACTAGGAAACACAAGCCAGAAAAAAAAATCTACTGGGTCTGTGCTTATAATGGTGGTTGAATTTCAGCCTTGGGGTCAGGAGAGTGGCCATTCCATCAGGACCATGTCAGGCTTTACTTAGAGATTATGCAGTGCTAAAATAACTTCTTTGAGCCCCAGATGTCTCATCAGCAAAATTGCTAATCTCATGGAATACCATGCCTTTACACAATGACTTTTGTAATATTTAGTAACAAATTACTTAGTTGTTTCTTTTTTTTTTTAAGCGATGCTTTGTTTTCTGAATACTGTTATCCTTATAACTCTTTCATATTGCTAGTGTAAAGATTAAGTTGTCAATCTAGCAACTGTGATTTTGGGTATATATCCTAAAATAGAAAATAAGTTTGTTGGAGAGAAATCTGTACTCCCTTGTTCACTGCAACATTTTTCACAAGTCAAGTGTGGTATCAACCTGTATTTACCAATAGATGAATAGCTAGGAAAACATGGTGGCTGTACTATGGAAATACTATGCAGCCTAAAACAACAACAACTTCTGTTGGCATGAATGGAAATAGACAACAATATATTCAACTTAAAAAGCAATGTATGGTGTTGCACATCTTTAATCCCAGCACTCGGGAGACAGAGTCAGATGGATTTCTGAGTTCAAGGCCAGCTGGATCTAGAGAGTGAGTTCCAGGACAGCCGGATTACAAAAGAAATCCTGTCTCAAGCCAGGTATAGAAAGGTAGTGCTGCGGTTCCTCACTTACTCAGTATGGGATCTCAGACACTGGACCTGTTAGGAGAGGGGAATGGTGGCTGCAGAGGTCAGGAGTAAGGGGAGTGAGGAGATGAGGGTCAAAGACACAAAGACTTAGTCAGGACTAATCCACTTTTACATATATAGGACAGCTGTAATTGAAAACTGAGTATTGCACTTTTCAAAACTGCCAAGAATGTACATTTCAAAGTTCTCAAATTAAAACTTTAAATATTTGAGGGAATACTTAACTGGTTCATCCATAAAATAGTCACAGATCTTAGCTCACTTTATAGTCCACAAGTATATGTAGTTATAACTTGTCAATTTGCAAACGATAAAACAGAAAAAGACTTTAAAGGGGAAAAAGAGAAGAGATAAAAAGGGGGAAAAACCCTCTAAAAAACAGCAAAAGGGAAAACAAAACAAAATCAATCCCCCCTACCCAATTTTTGAGATTTTTTTAGATAGGGCTTTGATGTGCTATTTAGGCTAGCTTGAAATTTGGTACCTCAAACTCAAGGTCCTTCTGGCTCAATATCCTGAATTCTGGAATTACAGGTGTGGACCAAAATATAGCACTTTACTATTTTTATTTATTTTGGTTCTTATCTTTCGTGTTGGTTGTTTTCATCTAGTGCCTGAAGATCCTAAGGTATTTATGAATGCACTAATATGCTGATTAAGAGCAATGACATATTTAGACTTCCTTTAAACTAGATCAGCATCATTAATGGAAGCAGGAGTGGCTGCAAAGGATACAGATCTGGTCGTTCAGAAGGTTGACAGTCAATCCTCACAGACAGGGCAGTGTGTATGAGGGGAACTAGCCAAGATTTAGAACTTAGAAATCACCAGAAGAGAAGGCTTTAAAAAGTCTGTTTATGTTGTGCTTCTCTTCCCCTGCCCCTCCCTCTCTCTCTCTCTCTCTCCTTTCTCTACTGCCCCATTATGGATGTTAGAATCCTTCTTGGTCATATCTGTCACTCTTATAAAGCACCTTTTAGGATATAAACATGGGGTAAAGGTAGCACTGTCTTGTTGATGGAGGAGATGAACCCAGCAGGCTATCAGTGACACAGAGGATCTATAGATTAATTACCAGGACTGCCAGGAGGCCATGTCTCCTTTCCCCTGTGATAGCTGCCTCAGAGGTTGTCAAGCAGAAGCTTTCCAGTCTTCTCCAGCTTTCTCCAGAGTCTGTATGTGAGTACTTTGTCTTAGTTTCTCTGAAAAATTGGTCCTATTTTATTTATATTTTCCAGAAGAACTTGAGTAAATGTGATGTTCTGTTGGGACCTTTTTAATGTAAGCTTAGTTGTGGATCTCTTATTTACTGTCATTTCAATGGAGTGTGAGAGGGAAAAATAATTAAATATGTATGTTCCACTCTGTTTTGAACTTGAAATCTTTATTAACATAAATAAAGACCTTAATATAATATTCATTTATGTATAAGCCTTTATTAACATGCATTAACATATGGGAGCACTTCATAAGCGATGAGATATTATTAAAATTAATGCACTGAATGAATTCCCTCTTCTTTTTGCCATTACTTTTCTCCTGTCAGCACCAAAGCACCCAAATTCTAAAAAAATTATAAGCCTAACTTTTGGGGGTGAAGATGAGTGTTTTTTGTTTTTGTTTTTGGTTTTTTTTTTTGTCTCCTCACCCTCTCTACTAAATTTGTAATTAGATAATCTAACCCTCATTGTAAGTCTTTCACTGATAGACTGACTTATAAAAGAAATCCAGAGGCCTGACTTTTTTCTCCCATCCTGTGTGAGCGCAGCCTGAAGATACCACCTATGAACCAGAAGGAAATCTTCACTTAAATCTGACCAAGCTGGTACCCAGGCCTCAGACTTTTAAGCGACTCAGACTCTGGTGTTCGATTATAGCAGCCTGAGCTAACTAAGAAAATAAGAACATAAGCAATCGATGGAGCTTCAGACAGTCTAACAGTAGAACGTGAAATACTCCGAAAACGTGAGGAAACCTACATGGGAGTGGTGGTGGTTACTATGTCTGAGAAAAGGCCGCAGATCTGTGGACTTGCTTCTGTGGTCAGTCACTCAGTCATTACGTTTTTCACAATCTCTTTGCTCTCTCATGAACGTGCAGAGTTTCCACGTACAAAGTCATCCTGTTCCTTAGTTGGTTTCCTAAGGAGTAATGAACAGTAACTATTGCCATCATTACTGGTTATATGTTATTTATTGCTAAAGCTCCATTTTTCTGTTTGTATATTGTGTTGTATTGACAAGTATCTGAATCGAATGCTTGCTTCTCACATATATTTCCAAAAAATTGTATTCTAAGAAAAATTTAACTGGAGAGCAGGTAAAACATACAGCAAAAACTCAGTTGAATATTGGCCAGGAAAGAAACTTAAAATTTGAGGTGTATATGTATTTTAAGTCTTTCCCTATCCATTCACAGAAGAAGAGGCACAGTTTTGTTTTTGTACCAGGAGAACAATGGTCTGAAAATGGATTTAGTTTTGTTACGATATTAACAAATATCTTCACAGCACATAACATATTTTTTTTCTGGATAAGATATAGCATTTTCTGTATTTTTAGTCTTCTTATACACTCATTTCCTTGTTTACCTTTTATAGTTGAACAGAGAATGTTACACAGTAAACTAAATGATAGTCAATGTATTTAACCTTGAGAAACAAGAATCAAACCATGGTATCCCAGTAATGTATTTGAAGTATGAATTCTACATGGTGGCCCATGTTTGTTCCTGAATTCTTTTATCAGCAGTAAATCCTTCAGTCAAGATTGGGTATTTGCTTATTTGAATGGATGCTTGCCAGCACTGAGCTGGAGAAAGAAGGCATCAATTTTATTGTCCCTTCCTGGGCTTCCTCATCTCACAGAGCTCTTTGCCCAGCAAAGTTCATGGATGCAAAAGATAAAGTGACTCTTCAACATTTACTAGAGCATCATTAGATCCCAGAGCCAGCAGCATGGGGCTCATGCAAAATCCTTCTTCTATCGACATTAATTTAGTCAATCATTTCTTTCTGGCTCATGTAATCCTCTTTATTGCACCTCATTTCTTCATTATCTCTATTTTTCCATTAGTTCTAGAATATATGGTTTCTTCTCAGTCTGCCTCTTTCCATTTCATGCCCCTTTGACCTCCTTTGCACATTGCTTCCATCATTCTCTTTTACAATTCCACCATCTTTTTATTTCTTAAAGAAAATCATGAGCTCTGATATGGGGTATATATTTCATTTGTACCTTACTTCTACCACTTACCAGTTGTGGGATTTGGACAGTGTCTAAATTTTGCAAGCCCCTCTCTACTTGTTTGTAAAATCTGCACAGCTTACTGTGCCTATCTCAGTAAATGGAAATATTCAGTGTGTCCATGAGTATCAGATGTTTAGGGCAGTAGTAGACAAACTGTGTTTCGTGTATTTCGATGATCTTTAGAAATCTATGATACATTTTTATTTTCTCTAGGATCTGAACTTACACGCATAAAAAATTTTGTACCCTTTTCTTAGATAATGCCCACACTTTTCCCTCTCTGTTTATTCTCTGTTGGTTCCTTATTACTTAACCAAAATGGAGCATGTGTACTTTTTCTTAATGTCATGACCTTCATGCCTCTGTACCTTTGCACATGCTGTTTTCTTTGCTTCAATGCACATCTCACTTCGGCATGAATAAAAAGATGCAGAGGACAAAGGTCCAGGTGTTCTCATTTTCAAGCCTTGGATTTTCTGCTCTGTCACACAGCTGTCTTCTGGCTTCTCCTCTGTGTTATTATTCCAAGAGTGTCACTGGGAACTTAGTAGTGATAGTGGGTGGCTCTCTTTCTGTCCTAAGCAAAAGTAGTATTTTCAATTACATACCTACATTTGATTCCATTTTTTAAAAGTTGTATTTTATTTATTTGTGTGTGTGTGTGTGTGTGTGTGTGTGTGTGTGTGTGTGTGTGTGCATGCCTTGGAAATCAGAGGACAACTTGTGAGAGTTAGTTCTTTCTTTCTACCATGTAGGTCCCAGGTATGGAACTTGGGTCATCAGCCTTGGTGGCACATGCCTTTCCCCACTGAACCTTCTTTCCATTCCTTAATAATCTATTCTTATACTATTTAGGGAACGTGAGCACGATGCCTTTTAACCTAGGGGTGTGTGAGCATAACTCCATGTTTTTAGTGATAACTACTGTGGCAGGAACAAGGTCTGCCGCTAAACAGCATATATACACAACTTTCCAGACAGCGCGCACACACACAGTGTATACACAAGGCTGGGCTCCTACTTAGGGTTGGCCTGGGACATATGGTGAGATGTGAGCCAATACGAAAGAGCCACAACAGCAGCCTGCAGTCCAGGAGCCAATGGGAAGCTGGGGGTGGGTTTAAAAGGGATTCCTCTTCCTAGAATAAACAAATCTGCTTTTGCCACTTACCTGGTTCCTGGAGTCTGTGTCATTGACTCTGCACCAGCTCATTCCTGCTCCCAAGGATCCTGGGACTGGATTCAGCAACGGGTTTAAGCAACAAACTCCTATCATTCTTGTGGTCATACAGATATTGTCACTGTGTGCTTATATTTTGGACAAGTTATCTCCGTTGGTAGCAACTGGAATCCTGTGTTTTTTCTTTCATTACGCCTTGTGGTTCTCTTCCATAGAGTACCTGAAGCCAGCTCAGAAGTTCTGTCTTAGTGCTGTATCTTTCTCAAGGTGTCTACTCTTTCTTTCCTTAATGTAGATAATCAGAGTTTGATTGTAAAGTATGCCTGGGCCAAATACAAGGGCTTTTAAGATTGTCTGCTGTTTTAAATTATCCAGGCTACTGATCCCCCTTCCTTAGCATGGATAATTGAGAGTGGACTGGCTGAAGAATTTTAAGCAGAACCAATTGACAAAATAAATGAGATTTAAAAATCCTTTACATTAACTATTAGAAAGTATTTCTTTTAATCTAAAATATCATTTCATATTTCAAAACTGTAAATATATTTAGTTTCAAATTGCTTCAAGACAGAAAATATTTTCTATGATGCATGCATTTACAGAATACTAATTATACTATACATTTAAAGAAGTTATGAGAGAATTGAAAATAAAAACAAGAGGTCAGGCAGCTTCAGATTCAATGTCAAATCTTATAACCAAGTCTATGTTTCATCTTGAAAACAGCCTGCATATGAGATACTTCAAATTCAGAAAATCTCTCTCCATAGTACAGGCTACAATTGTTTATCCCTAATGAGCAATGGTCATTTAGAGAAGGTCATTTTTGGAATGTATATTTAAGAATAAAAAGATTGCTTCTTGTGCTCATCTTCATATTTTCCCCATGCACCACTGAACAGGAGTAGAAATGTATCTACATGCCACTAGACTGGGAATTTAGGGGACAATTTCTCAAAGGAACAATGTTGTAAATGGGAGACAGTGTCACAAAATATCCTTCAGGTGCATAATGAGATAAATAGATTTCAGGGGTTGGCTTGGGAATTAGGAGCATAATGTAAGAGGCAATGATGAGTTTTTGGGCAGGTGACACATAAACTAGGTTTATGAAACATTACCCATTTTACATTGGGATTTGCCAAGCTAAAGCTTAAAGTTTCCCATAGCACCTATGAATAATCATTTAAATATAGGTTTTGAGACTTGGGGAAAAAGTGCATTATTTACTCTAAAGAGAAAAATCTTTCTTGGAGTTATTGCAGTCCGTCACGCAGATGCATAACTGGGGAACTTAGAAAATGCAACATTTTCTCTTGATAGCTCATTACTTTATACATCTCATAAATTATTATCCTGGGCTAGGGAGTAGTCCCAGGTTAGGGGCACACACTAGTGATGATGGAAATGAGTGTGGGGCACTACTGATCATTCACAGTAGGATGAAATTCTAAAGAAGGAAGGGTTTTTTTTTTTGTTGTTGTTACTGTTGTTTTTGCCTCTTGTATAATATGAAGAGGGTGGGAGGAGAAAGAGATGAGCAATATCCTATAGTCTTTGGGTCAACTCTTGCTTAGGAGTTGACTCATGTTGGGCCAAAGAAATTCCTATTACCTAGCTGGCTTGTTGAAAAGAGGACTGAGCAGTGACTAACACAGATATCACAGAGCTGAGGGTAGATACTTTTGTAGGATACAGCCAATATTCTCTCCATGGCTCACATAAGGCCAGATACAGCCATACTAAAGTTGTGACTTAGTTGGATTATTGTTGAACTGTGACTTGTCTCCCCCGTTTCTCTCTACATTTTTAAAGCAGGGTTTCTCTGTTGTAACTCTGGCTGTCCTGGAACTCATTTTGTAGACCAGGATGGCTTTGAACTCAGAGATCTGCCTAACATTTCTTTCCAACTGCTAAATGTATGTGCCACCTCGCCTGACTGCTTTTTCTCGTTTGGAGAGAAAAGGTACAAAATAATATAGAAAATGTTTGCCCCCACGTTGAATAAGAGACCTGATTTCCTTGACAAAGAATGAGTAATTAAATCAAATTATGGCTATTTATTCAAATTGCTGATGTGTAGTTATTAGTTTATACCAATTAAGCATATTCTATGGAGATTATAGCTTTGTAAGACAGATGAATAAAAAGATCATTTGAATAAAATCTAAGGGGAGGAGGCAGGCACATAGCTATGATATTAAATGACAATGTTTAACAATAAACATACTGTTGGGGCAAAAATAGGAGGAGTATCAATGCAAGAGGAAAATGAATGAGAAGATTGATTTTGGTGTCTAAGTTGCATTTTAAGGAGAAAGGCTTTTGGTTTAGTTTTCAGGGAATGACACAAGAAGTATGAGCAAATGTAACATTTTTGAAGCAAGGCACAAAAATATGAATCTTTGAACTGCATTTGGAGAATCAGTGAGGCTCCTGGAAGTAGGCCCATGGTTTTGAATTTAAATACTTTAGAATGTATATGAGCCATTTGGAATTCTTCTAACCATTTGGAGCCCCATATATGACTACATAAAAGCATTTGGGAATTTTCATGCTTTGTGAAGTATTCTAGCTGACATTTTCACTTGATTTATCCTTTGATGATTGGGCAAATGATGGGATCTGAAGCTAAGTATGTGGAATACATGCACTGATGCTCATTATCCCTGGCTGATGACACAGTGGGAGGGTCCTGTGCAGTAGGTATTTGGTAACAATACAGTACTCTTAAGCAAAAGAAATACTAGGACAAGTACTATATATTGAAAAAAGGAAGGCCTGGGGAAGATGTCTGGGTATTGCAATAGATGAGGTAGATAATAATGATGAGCACCTGGAGTTGCGTGGATGGGACCAAAAAAGGCACAACAAAAGAATAAAGAGACATGTTCATGATGCAATGTTGGGTGTGGAGGAATAAGAAAAGACTCAGATATGTCATGCGATGCCTTTTGTGCTATCTACTTGGCTGATGAGGCTGACTAGGAGTAAATGCACTAAAGAAGCAAGATTGGAGGTTAGATGGATGATAAATATGTCACAGGTTCACCTTGGCTTTGGCAGTTCCTAAGTAGATCCTTAGGCAGTGTCTAGGAGGGAGCTGAGGATTCATATTTCCTTTTCAGGTTAGAGTTCCACCTAGTCATTGTGTCAAGCAGCCGACTGATGTCATAGTTGAGAAAAATGCTTGTAATGAGGTTGTGTAGATAAACAAGGAGAGAAAGGTGAGGATGTCTGGATTAAGTGATGTAGATGAGTTAGAAAAATTTAAAAAGACCACACGGAAAGACATTTTAAAAGGAATCCTAGAATGGTTAGAAAGAGCATTAGAAATATTCTAGTCTAGTGGCTAATATGTTTTAAGGCAGCAGCAAGAGTATTCAGGACTTATTGCAGAATTCTCATAAATGAGGGACCTGATGGCACTTCTCTGGCTGAAAAGCACTCTGGGAAGTAATTGGGCCCACCCACTCAGAGATTTCTTCTTCATATCTCCTTCCCCACACATTTCTAGGAAACATGGTTTTTAAAACCACCAACAAACATTTCTTGTTTTCTAGGGGCTAGACAGGATCCACATCACACAAGACATTAGTGACAGAAAGAATGAACTGATGTGATGAGTTTCTCAATAGGCAATGGAAGGCAATATGGTCTTCCAACACAGTTGTGCAGACATGTGAGCTGAAGGATAAAGGATGCTTCTCAGTTGTAATATTCAAGAGCTGCAGAGGTGGTAGATTTTAAGAAGCTAAGACAGCATGTTGGGACTTAGGTTCTTGCCTATTTAAAACTCAGAGCTAAAGTTTGTCCAGGTTGGAAAAAGGTATGAAGTAGATCTTTCTAATATCTTCAAAACAAAGGCATTTGGTATATATGTCACAACACAATTACTTCTCACACCCAATCTAAATTCCCATTGTGGTGGAAATTTGAGGGGGTCAGGCTAAGTCAGTGCAAAGAACTCTAATGAGTAACTTTCTTTTTCCAATAGGGAGCACTTTGGTACAGTGCACTTTGGAACAGCAATTTGCTTAAGGGAAGATTTCATGGTAAGGTCATGTCTGCAAAGTATGCACAGTCTTCTTGTTTGCATGCATACGTATCTAAAAAAAAATGACTTTTAAAGGTTACCCGTGGAATACTCCTTTATACTGCCAATTACCATATAGTAGAAATGGTCAGTAGCTACCACAACTAGTCTCCAACATGAACAAACATCAGAAAATTCTATATTCAGAAAATCATTTGAAGACACTGGCAGAAATCTATCAAGACTGAAGACGGACCCAGTGTTTCTAGGGGAACTTCAGGGGCCATCAGTTGGCTTATGAATCAAATAAATCTCAAGTTATTCTCAGTACCGCTGTTGCCATCAAGCTGTCCTGTTCTTGGATCAGCATGCTGCTAAAAATCCCAAGCCAGTATACATTACTAGAAAGATGCTTATGGGATGTACGTCTTTAAAAATGCGTTTTATTGCATCAATTCTTTTACTTAGAAAAAATCCATTGGCTTGTTATTATGTGGTCTATTTAATAGTGTGAATAAATCCTAAAATTAGAGGCTTAGTATTATAATTTTGGATGTTTTAGTGGCCTAAGTTATCTAGTTATTTGGCCTTGGCTCACTTTCTTGGCCATTGTCGGTTTTAATAGCCAAGGACCACTTTCCAATCAATCACAGCATTAATGTGTTGGCTCTTGACATGTGTAGTACAAATCTGAAAAGTACTTTATTGGAGTAAATTACCAAACAATATTTGAATGAATAGATTGGTCCTATCCAACATAACATAAAACAGTTGAAAATTGAGGGTTTTCCAAGTAAAAATCCCATTTTCTTTCCACTTTAGCTGGCCCAGTGGCTATGTACATCAGGCTGGCCTCAAACTCACAGAGCTTTGCCTGATTATGCATCTCAACTTCTAGGATTTAATATGTATACCACCATGCTAGGCTAAATTCAATTTCTTACAAAAGACTTAACATCATACACTTACTACTTTAAACTAACCACAGCTATATAATAACTCTTTTGAAGGAGGATAGGATGATCCATACTGCAAACTCTTAATATATAGAGATGGAACCAGGGGCTGGGGAGATGGATCAGTCAGTAATGCCTGCTACGAGGATCTGAGTTCATACCACTAGCACCTCCACAAAAAGTAGAGCACAGCAAGTTCAGATCCTGGGGGTTCACTAGCCAGCCAGTACAGTTGGAGTAGTGAGTTCCAGATTCAGGAAGAGACCTTAAATTACAAAATCAGGTGGAAATAACAGTTCAGGATGACATCTGACTTCCTCATGAGCCTGCAAGGCTGAGCAAACAAGTGTGTACATGCAAGTATATGCACACAACACATGACACACACACACACACACACACACACACACACAGAATTCAATATACATGTATTTTGAAAAATGATGTAAAGTAATGATTGCTGATAACACTGCCTCTATTTCTGCAGGCATAGGAAAGCTAAAAGCCAAATTTGCTTTTTCACATTCATGAGCAATGCCACCTTTAGTTGAGTCCCACACACCTTTGGGTGTCTATGAAACAATTCAGGCAATTTTTAATATTAGGATTGGAATTTTAAAAAGGGACTCAATATTTATTAATCCTTATAATTTTTATTATCACCATAGCCACCGTTGCCACCGTCATCATTATTTTAATCACTATCACCATCTTTGTCACTATCATGCCCATCTCCAACATTACCATCACTTTTATCCTATCACCACCATCGCCATTATCGTTCCTGTCGCTGCTACCATCACGGTCACTGTCACCATCGTCACATCTCATTCAACATTGTCTTTCTCCTCCTCATCACTGTCACCGTCATCACCACCTCTAATGGCATCATCTTCATACCCAGACCCACATCACTATCACTATAATCATTAGTCCCTATCATCATCATCACCATCAGTGTCCTCTCTCTCTCTCTCTCTCTCTCTTTCTCCATCATTTCCATCATCACCATCACCATCATTTCTGTAGCAGCAGCAGCAGCAGCAGCAGCAGCATCATTGGTGGGATGTTAGTTTGGTCCTCTGAGAAGGGGTTACCAAGGTGATATTTTATAAGCAATAATTTTATTAGGTAACAATGAAGAAAATGAGAAAGGAACCAAGAGAAGCTGGCATACATGCATTACACTTGAAGAAGAGAGAGAAGGAAGAAAGCTAGCTTGAGTGAACCATTTAGACTACAGTGTTTTTAAAAAGAAGTTCAGTAAGATCTCTGGGGGTGGGTTGTTGATCCAAAGTCATCTGTTGGAAGAGTCTTTATCTTGCAGTAACAGGTCTGCTTTATTTGCCTTCTGCAACTAGCATTGGCTGGGATCAACCAATGGATATGTGGACTCAATATAATACTGTGATTTTTTTTTTCATAGGTTCATGGTTCATTGGTCAACTTTGATCCCAGAATTCTGTGAAGTGTGTGCTTAACATATGCCACAGAGAGGATTAAGGGATTTCAAAATACCTTCCCATTTTTGATATTTTATTAAATTTTTTTTTTTACATTTTACTAAGATTACTTAGCATTTTCAGGAAGAGATAAAATATGCTAGAAAATATTTCTCTCTGCTTTTGTAACATGAACTGTTTGGGTTTCTCCTAGTCTTTTCAGTACTTGTCCAGCTTTCCACTTTGCTTGAATGTTCTCACATGGCTGTGCTATTTCTTCAAGTGGCCCTTTCCATAAAAAGTTTTATTTCTCTGCTCCAACTTTCATTTCTATTTAGAAACCTGATTTGATTAGAGTGTGAAAGTTTAAGTGTTTGTAACAGGATTCAATTAAAATAGGTCATTCTTGGGGCTCTGAAAATGGTAACTGGCCCTGGGCAAATTGGAGCGAAAGTTATAAAATTCAATTGGATG
This sequence comes from Cricetomys ansorgei, assembly GCA_026225945.1. Lineage (NCBI taxonomy): Eukaryota > Metazoa > Chordata > Mammalia > Rodentia > Nesomyidae > Cricetomys > Cricetomys ansorgei. The sequence goes on from JAMJFZ010001390.1 coordinate 5,976,195, forward strand.
CATCACAACATTTAACATCTTTAAGGAAGACATTTTGCCTAATAGATTCAATTTAGAAATATTTAGTGTAGGTCATCAGCTTAAGCACCTAAAAATGTGTGTGTTTGTTTGTTTCTCTGCTTAGTTATAACTAGGATCGGGACACCTGGGCTTTGATTGACAAAATAAAGCATTTGCAGTGGGACCTTGAAAAAAGTCAGTTAGTTTCTGTGACTTTATCAGTAGGTTAAAAAGGAGACTGTAATATTGGTGAATAATGTGCTTAGCGATGTTTGCATAAAAGATGCTTTGTCATTGTAAAGTATTATTGAATATTTATGGTCTAGCACACTGAGCCAAATGGCCAGAGGAAAAAAACAGTCAGATTTATGTAAACCTTGTTCAGTGTCCCCGATTCTTCAGGATGGGTGCTCTCTCTATATGAGTGAATAAATAAATGGCATAAACATTATTTTAAATCTTGAAGGAACATCAATATCATCTGGGGTGTTAGCCAGTGCACCTGACCTATGCCATTGGAATGAAATGTCCTCCTCTGGATAATGATTTCAGTCTCATAAATATTTTTAAAGCCTCAGGCAGTGATGGTAAGTGATGTTTTCTTAGAGTTTTGTGTCTACAAATAAATGTAAATGATATCTTTACCTAAAACCTACAAGAAATGATTGTCTCTTATCCACAGGCTCGCTCTGAGCACTCTCAGGCTGAAACTGCATGTCATATACATCTCTTTTCCATTGTCTTTAAAAATGTGTTTTACTTACCATCTGCATAGTAATTTTTTATCTCTTTACTGGGAGAACTCTGAACTTCAAAGAAATAATAATAATAAAATAGCTGTAAAGAGTGCCTAAGGACTTAATGGATCTTACAGAGCCTTGCAATGCAGATGTTTTAGAACACAAATAGGTGATGGGAGATAAAAGGAACTGGAGTGATTTGTTTAGATTGGGTCACTGGTATTCCAAATGGCTCCAGCCAAAGAATTCATGAACCATGACAATGGACCAAAAGGAACTATCTGTGACATTTTCTACCTACCCCAACCTCTTCTAATTAAGCACTTGCAGTGTAGCTTCCAGCATACACAGACCTGGAGCCCCATCTTCACCAAGGGCAGAGCTATGTGTGGGTTGGTTGCTGCTACTCTCCTTAGGCAATGGGCTGTGACTCAGTGCTACCTCAAGTTGGGCTATTAATTTCTATGATCCATTGATTCTGAAGGTATCTGTGAGACAAAAACGATACCACAATTGCCTGATATTGGCTATCATTAAATATATTTTTAACTGTTGGCCAACGTGTAAATATATTGTGGATCTAATGGGAAACTTGAGAACCTAACACACACACACACATACAGGGTCAGGGGGAGATACACTGAAAAAGCTTGCCATTGTAATAACAGCAGAAAAAATAATAATAGTTGCCTTTAAATATAACTGTTTGCCAGCCAGTGTGTCACACATCATGATATTTTGCAAGGAAAGTATCATTGCTCCTTGTACAGAAATGGACACAACTTTAAAGAACTTGTGTTATCCAGAGTGAATTTTTATGTAGGAGTTATAACTCCCCATTCCTGCTTAGGCAAGTCAGGAATTCCTGTCATTTCAGTCGGTTGGGGGGGGGTGTTTCAGAATTCCTTCTGGCAAAATATCAAGCCATGAGCTCTCTCTTTATGTCAGGCTCCTCAAATATTCACACCTCTTCCCCCACTAGCCTTTTTCATTTCTCTTGGGAAATGGGAACTAGGATTTAAACTCAGAGTTCTGACTCATATCTGGAGCATCACAGTCCCCCATAAATGATAAAAGAAAGAACCAGTTGCCCATGAATGCTATAATTTTTCACTGGCAAAAAAATTCCATAACCCGAGTCCCACCCTCCAAGAAAAAAACCCAAAACAACACTTTTGGCCTGTCTTATGACTGTCAAATTCACATTGGTAGTCCCAAAAGGATATGTCAAAATGAGATTATTTAAAATAAAATGCTTATATTTTATTGAATAAAAGAATTTATCTAGCCTGTTCAATTCCTAGAATGATTCAGAATCAGTGTTTGGGTTTAATTGTTTCATGTAATGGAAATCTGTGATTCCAGACTGATAAGAAGAGAGAACAAGCTGAGTCAGTGCTTACACAATTTTGGAGTTGATTTGTATTTGGAATCGGGCCAAGCAAGTTCCCAAAGTTGAGGTCTTTAATAGTGTTTCATGGTTTCTGTGATGTCAAGAAGAAACTGCAGATTACTAACAGTTTGTAATTTTAAAGTAGCAGAGGAGGAAAGAGTTAAAGGGTTTAATTGAGTTTTGTGGAGAGCAGTGGAGGGTTGAATGTAGGGTACCCTTTAAATTTTAAACACTGATATTTGTTCCTTGTCATGAAGTTATATAGAAAGAGAAATGATTCTCTCTCCACCCAATCCCCATGTGTGTGTGTTTGGCTTTTTTTTTTTTTTTTGTTGTTGTTGTTTTAGAAATAAAGTAAAGGCCAGTGAGAAAAACATTTGTTGCCCTTTGGAAGAACTTTTCTTTTGGGTTTTCTACTGGGGCCATTTTGCCTTCCTAAAAGCTCTGAAGCAGAATATATGTCCCTCTTAAAGTGTGGAGATGTCAGAGATGGAGAAATACAGACCTTAGAGGAACCTAGATGTGAGTGAGCAGGATGCACTGGGCACATCTAACATGTCTGGTTGGTCACCCAGGCATCTAGGAACGCTATCTTTGAGTCCTAATTGAGAGGATGCTCCTTAAAGGACTACATAGATGTTCTGAGATCTGTCCTGAGGAGAGGCAAATTACAAGAAAGTCTAGATGCAGTGGCAGGCACATGACTGTTCATAAATACCTATGGCAATTATATACTGCCTCCCTTCAAGGTAGGTTACTGACTCTAGTCATGCATCTAGTAAATTTACTCTGCCAATTGGAAAACCAGGCATGATGGGCTCTCTTATTTAGTGGATGAAGAAATTGAGATAAAGGTAATTGAATGAATTTCCCAGGGTTATAGAAGTAATAATCCACAGACAATATATATATATATAAAATACTAACTGAAAGACTACAGAGAGGGCTTTGCTCAGTCCCACATGACTTAGAATTTAAGCTAGCTCTATGGCCATTTCCAAGTCCTTGAACTCAAGGAAACCTTGGGTTCCTTATATTTAAAAAGTGGGATTTAATCATTATTATTTATAAAACATGTAAATTGCTAGAAAAGTGCATGTCTATTATGAGAGCCCAATAGTGATATATACTACCATTATCCTGATGTTTTTCCCCTCTGCCATTCCATCCTTCCAAATGTGGTTCTGATGAGCAGAGCAGCAGTGGGATGCTAAAGCAAGCACAGGGGAAGGCAGTGTCTTAATGAACGGGGAAAGTGTGGTGGGTTCTTTGCAAAGACGTAGAGAAATGTCTCTTTGACTACATAATATGATCCTACACATAAGTAACTGAATGGAGAGACTTCACTGAAACTTAAGAGGATAATTACAGGAGATCTGCATAAACAAGAGCAGTTAAGACAAAGAGCTGCATATATTATATTGGATCAATGGAAATGATGAAGGAACTATAGAAGTGTTTGTTGTTAAGACCTTCCAACCATCAGAAAACAAACAAGGCAAGTACAGGGGGTAGAGGCCAGAAGGTTAAGTCCAGAAGCCAGTTTGAAACACTTTCTTTCACTACTTATCCTCCTAAAAATTTATTATTCCTCTGAATTATTTAATTAGGTGTTGTGATTGTTAATCTTGATTGTCGCCATAGAGATTCAGAATCTCCTGGGAGGCATACCTCTGGCTGTGACAGAGAGATTTAACAGGATGTAGGCAGCATCATTCCATGGACTGGATCCAAATATAACAAGAGAAAACAAGTAGAGCTTCAGAAAGTGAGCAGAGCTTCAAGCTTCAGGATTCATCTTTTTCTGCTTCTCCACTTTGAGTATAATGTGATCAGCTGCTTCATGCGCCTGCCACCATGCCTACCCCATAGTTGTGGACTACACCTATACATTGTAAGGCAAATTAAATCCTTTCCTAAAGTTACTGCTGTCAGGAGTTTTTGTCACAACAGCTAGAAAAGTAACTGTTGTTGTAATTACATTACAATTGCGTTCTATACTCCCCACATTGCTACAATGACAGGCAGCACTCTCAAGACACAATCAAATATGGAACCTTGTTGTGTTTCCATTGTTCTTCCATACTGACTCTTTCCTTCCCTTCAGGAGAAGGGAAGGACACAGTTGGACATTGTTCCTCTAGTTCTTTTATCTTATAGTATCTGTAATTAAAATGTCCAGATACAGTCTTCATTCTTCCCTATTCTGGGCCCTGGATGGGCCATAGATATGTATGGGACTGGGACTTCCACTGTACTACATGGTCTTCTTGGACTTGATGAATGGGGATCACTAACAAAATGGGAGAGTAGGGAAAGTAGGATGGGAATAGAGACACATCAAAATGTTTGGACTTTGGTTTCTACCCTTCTGACTGCAGGGGTTGGAGGGGTCCCTCTTCTGAAGGCCTCTTCTTCTGCTAGGCAGCCATTGGTTAACTGCCCCTTTGGAAGAGGGCTCCCTGTTCTTTTTATTTTGGATGGTAGACTATGGTTTATAACATCACTGAATGTGACAGAGTAGGAGGGAGCCTCCTAATGGTTGCATCACACATATGTCTTGGCAGCCATTCCAAACTGACTTTTCTCTTGTGGGCACTTTCATGGTCTATGGGGTGCAGGAGTGAGATGTGTGATTCATGGTCTCTACCTTGTACTTTTGCTGTCCATAGGAATCCAGTCATCTACAAAAGATGGGTCTGACCAATTATTGGTTCCCATAGCCACCAAGTGTTGAAGTAGGCTTTTTGTGGGTGTTAGTAAGCTTCTTCTCTTAAGATAACATTGTAGATTTAGAATTGGCACCACAAATCCTATTTTGGGATCTTTATAAGAGACCAAACATGAAGTCAGACATGGTGGTCCATGCTTGTTATATAAAAATTCTAAGAGGTAAAGGAAGGTACATTGCCATGAATTTGAGACCACCCTGGGATGCATAATGGATTTGTGACTGTCCTTGCATACATATTAAGAAAGTATTTAAAAAGAAATCTAAAAAAATTGAGACACCAAAGAGGCCCCCAAAGAAAAAGGCAGGTTAAAACATGTGGAGAAATTGGCATGATCAGAAGGGAAGCCAAGAGCTGCATATAAAAGTTATGACAGTGATATGAGTAAGTCCTTCATGGTTGCAGAAAATGCCAACATGGCCACAACTTTTACATTAGACTTCTGGTTTAGAGAACGGTGGGAATATAAATTTCAGTTGTTTTAAGCCACCAAGTTTGTCATGATGTGTTACATTGGTTCCAGAAAGCAAATATAAAATCTATTTGCCATTTTGAGCATTCCTAATCAAGTTCTATGATATAACTGTCTTGCATCATCACCTGAGCCCATCCTTGAGTGTGAAAATAAAGCAAATTGAATCTCACTAAATCCAGGTTCTGTGTCTATAGGCACCCTGACTCAGCAGCAGCTTCTCTTCACTTTCTCTTCCCCTCCTTCTCTTTGCCTATTTCCCCTTTTTCTTGTGTTGGTTTTGGATTCACTAGTCAAAGGTCCAGACTCCCATTCATCATTTCCCTTGCACTGAAGGGAATGCACAGCATGGCTCCAGGTGGTGCATTTGACCTCTGCATTTACTTGTGGGCTCTGCCACAGCAAAATTCCATAGACTAGGAACCTTCAGCCCCAGAGATTTGTTTTCTTTTACTTCTAGTGGCTAAAAGTCCAAGATCGAGGTGTTGGCAGGTTTACTTTTCCTGAGACTTACTGCTTGGCTGTCTCCTTCACACTGTCCTCCCTCCAGCCACCTTATTTTAACTAATTAGTGCATTCTGAGCCTTAACTTCAAATAAAGACAAATTTTAAGCTGCAGAGGATTAGTATCTCAATACACACATTTAAAGGACTACTACTTGTGTGTGTTAAGTGTTGCCTTCTGAAATAGAGGATTGGTAACCATCTTGCTGATGCCTTCTAGACACTGGGCTTATGCCTTGGTCACATTATCATGACAAGATTCCCTTCAAGAGAACCACCTCCCAAACATCATTAGCAATCTCTAGTCTTGACATGATTGTAATCCGTCCAAGAATTGGAGCCTTCTCTTTGAATGTTTGCAACTGTGTCTGGCACTACAAACACTGTTTTCATGTCTGTGCTATTGACTTTGCATTTGGTCATCTGCAATTCCATGGGCATGAGGTTACTGACATTCATGTTTCTCAACTAAATATTCAGTAGTATCATTCATCCTCTTTTTCAATTTTCTCACATCAATAGAAGAACGTTTATTTAAAAGTTTCATATAAGTACTGTTAAGCAGAAGAGCAATAAAGAGTTAAGAATAAGAGAGGAAGAAAGTACATTAAACTATGTGATTTAGTCTTCCTTTTATTTGCTAGCCTACCAGTTACTACTCTGAATTCAATCAATACCTTTCTTAATTTCATCAATTTTAGTGAGTTTTTTTTTAAAGAAAGAACATTCTTAATAGACTTGGTTATAATTGTGTGTGTGTGTTAAACACATAGAAGGGGAATGACAGTTCTTAGGTGAAGAGGTACCTCATCCAATCTTTGCTTACAAAATATCTGATAAGAGTTTGGAACATTATATCTCATTATATTATATCTCGTTAACTGTCTTGTTTTGCAGGTGGTCACATAAGTATAGGGATGAAACTGAGCTCTACCTCACCCCATCTGTTAAGTTCCACAATGATATGACACGGCAATGACTGAGCTTGAGTCTTTCAGGAACAAATTCATTTCTGCTACACATGCGAGAGGAGCAGTTCTCAACCTGTGGATGGTGACACCTTTGGGGGTCAAATGACCTTTACACAGGGGTCACATAAGCTAATCTACACATCAGATATTTACATTATGATTCATAACAGTAGCAAAATTACAGTTATGAAGTAGCAATGCAAATAATTTTGTGGCTGGGGGACCATGATAACTTGAGAAACTGTAGTGAAATGTTGCAGCATTAAGAAGGTTGAGAACCACTGTTCTAGAATTTGATCTTGGGAACACTGGAGAATTTCATTTCTGACTAGAAACCTCTCAAAAGTACCACTTATCTGGACAACTGGTTATGAGGGCTCTTGAAGTGCTGAGCCGATCATAATATTGTAGTATGGCATCTTGGAATGTAGCTATCTCTCAGCAACAGTGTGAAACAGACAAACCCCATCTTTCTACTCAAAATAGAGACATCTATAAGTCTACACAGTGAACTCTCAATTGGAGAAGAGTCTACTTTACTACTTTACTTTCATGTGAATATGCAGTATGTGTGTGGCTTATGTGTATGTGGTATATACACATACATGTGCGGATGTGCATATGCCTGTGTGCACACACTGAGTCAGCCAGTGGAGGATGTTGGATGTCCTGCTCTGTCGCACTCCACCTCATTCCCTTGAGTTCCCTTGAGACAAGGCCTCTCACTTAACCTGGAGTGTTTTTCGTCTAGGATGGCTGTAGAACACACGTTTATTTTAAATACATCTATGGATCTGAGCTCAGGGCCTGATGTGTGTGCTGGAAGAATCATCTCCCCAGACCATATTTATTTACTTTTGAGATGCATTTTTTCCATGTAGTCCTGGATGAAAGTTGCACTCAGAGGTATAGCTCAAACTTGGCCCCAAATCCTTGCCATCCTCCTGCCTTAGGCTCCCAAATATTGAGATTATGGGTGATACTCACCAAACCTGGCCGCAAGTTTATTTTATTTATTTTTCTATCTATCTATCTATTTATTTATTTATTTTTGCTTTGTTTTCTTTTTTTCAAGACAGAGTTTCTCTGTTGTAACTCTGGCTGTCCTGGAACTCACTCTGTAGACCAGGCCGGCCTCAGACTCACAGAGATCCACCTGCCTCTGCCTTCTGAGTGCTGGGATTAAAGGTGTGGGACACCACCACCTGGCCAGAAGAACATTTTAAGGCATATATATCTACACAGTCATTAATTTTCAAGGTTTTGCATTTCCTTAAGACAGTTTCATATTTTCCTTAAAATCATTCTGTCTTAATTTCCTGTATAATGTAAGTTTTAGTGAGAACTTTAAAGAGTATTCTTAGTGGATATATGGAAGAAGGTGGTATGCAGGCTTACTACTATTTTTTGTTTACCTTTTCTTCTCAATTTCCTTTGTTGTTCAGTTATGTTTACTTGTCATTATTTTTGACTCTCACTTGAAAATGTTTTTGTTACATACTAGTTTGTTTTCATATCTATAAATTTCAACACACACACACACACACACACACACACACACACACACACACACACACTCTCTCTCTCTCTCTCTCTCTCTCTCTCTTATATACCATAGAGAATACCATAATCAAGTCTCTTTCAGTTTTGATTAGACCCTCATGTGTGTCAGTAGAACTTCCAAAATATTACTAGATTTCAAAATTCTATTGTTAGATGTATGAAAGTTCTCACCCTCTGTGTTTTTTAGATGGACTTACATGAAATTATATGAAATATCACTATATATCAAACTTAATGGTCTTTGAATTTGTTGTTAGATATTCTTAATGTTACTTAACCTACTTCATTTTGTTAGTATTTGCAACATTTTCTCTTAATGTTTACCTTTTTCAAACTGAACTATTCATCAGCTTTATAGTTTTTTTTCATTATAATTGTTTCTACTTTTGCTTGGCAATTTCCTCTTGTATTTTCAAATGGCATAGATTCTCTTTTTCTTTAATTTTCCTTTAATCTTTTACCATCTAGAGAGGTGTTTCCCTATGGAGGTGCTGCTGGCATCATACCTGGCTGTGTTCATGTTTATGGTAGCTGCTTCATTTGGCAGGCCTCTTTATTGCCTCTGTCTCTAAATATCAGTAGCACCCTAGTTGTTTGGGATCCCTTAGCTAATTTGTACATTTTGCTTTGCCTACCAGGGTGTCATACCATGCTGACCTACGGTGTTCGCCAATTGTCTTCTTCAGTGGCTATCTTTATTTTTCAAATTTAATCGTTTGCTTTTGTCTTTGTAATGTATGTGCATAGTACTGCTTGGTGCGGTGAGAACTGGATATTGCTCAACAACAAGCAAAGTTGTTTTAGACCACACCTCTCTAGTTTTTATTGTGGGTCAAGACCTATGTATTTTAGTTTTTTCACTACTTACTTTAGAAGTACTTATATCCGTGTTCCTAAATGGCATACATTTATGACCATCACTTGATTTTAAGTTGACTGTACAAAATTAACTTCTTATTACTCAAGATGAGTTTTTATTTGTTAGTTTGTTAGCAAACTCACTATATTACCCTTACAAAGCCAATATCTCTGTGAAAGAACAAATTTTGGTTCAATTGTTGCTTTGTTTTTACATCACTGTTAATGTAAGTATTGTGCAAACTGAGTCACCAGTGCTCTATGGTTCCATTTTTAAAGGAGGTTTTGCTTTGTCTGATGATTTTCTGTTACTGTTAGCTTCCTCTGTGTAATCCTTTCAGTAGTTCATCTCCACCCTATCTGACAGAAATGTCGATTGCAGTATTTTTGAACACATTGCAAACTTTATGAGTTATTTTTTTTTTTTTACCTTGCTTTTGGAAACATTCCTTCTAGAACCTTCCATCCTCTTATAATCTGAAAAAGAAGTGATTTCTGAATGGTATGGTGATTGACCCTGAACACACTTGTCCTGGCACAGCTTGGGTTGCCCAGTGCTGCTTTTAGATGAAGCAATGGTTAATCACCATTGCCTTGAAGTTTCACACAAAATATTTATATCTAATATCCTTAAAGGATGCTATTTCTTAAATTAAACATTTTCTTTCGAAACTGAATAAGTTATACCAACAAATAGTTAGATTTTCAGGTTATTTCATCTTTTAGCTTACAAATATGAAGATATGTTCTGCATATTCTTGAAGCAATAAAGCAGTAAATATCAACATTCCTATTTTGTGTGAAGTTTGACATGTGGAGAGCATTTTACAGTACAGGTTATTGCCATATATCATTCTTATTATTGGAGAGACAGATGAGTCGGGGAAATGTGGACCATGCCTGGGCTAGATCTACCTTCAAAGCTTAGGAGGCAAAGGTGTTAATAAATAACTCTGGTCCTATGTGTTATTTGTATCTTAGGTGTCTAGAGGGGGCATAATTATGGGAAGAAAGAAGTATTACTGAAAAAGAGTGGTATAGGAGGCTATTTTTGGGTGTTGGAGAAAGAAGATACAGATGATCCACATGTATACATATCTATATCTCATTTGCTTTTTATTTGATTTAATTAATTTAATTAAATTTTTTAAATTTCCTTTGTGCAGAGGATGGAGGCTTACACAGATCTGTGATTTCTCAAAGGACATTGTTGTAGCAATAACAGCAACATGGTGCCATCTATAATCATACCTTATAAGTCAGGAAGCCAAAGGCCTGAAAATACCAATCATTCTAGCTAAAACATGCATTCTTTATGTTTAATATTTTTATTAATTATTTGAGAAGTTTGTACAGTGTATCCTGATCACACTCAATTCCTATTCCTCCCAGGTCCCCACCTTCCCACCACTATGGCCTTAAAAAATAACACAACAAACAAGCAAACAGGTCTAATTTGTGGTGTTATACACTCATTGGATCATGGCTAGACTCCCTGTGGCCAGACCTTAAAGAAAACGGACTCCACCTCCCAGCAGAAGCCGTCACCTGTGAGGAGCTATATTTCAGAATCTTCATCACAATTTTTAAGGACTCCCTTCAATAGCTTCATGCCTGGATTGTCTCTCTTTTCATTTTGGCGATGGGGGTTGGCAAAGAAGCTTTCAATGTCTCTCATTCTCAGTTATGAATCTACAGTCATCACTCTCACTGCAAAAGATTTCCTGCCTTTAGTCACTGGTAGGCAATTCTTCTAGCATTCTACTAGATGTGGCCACTAGTTTTCTGAGTTAAATGTGTTTCTAAGTATTGGGAGATGTTCCTTAGGAATGGGGATGGGCTGGGAGGTAGGGTAAGGGAGTCCACAGGAGGGAGAAAATCAGGGTTTTCTACCAGGATCTGCTTAGTTCCCTGGGGATGAGGGCAGAGGGTGAGGAGAAGCCACAGCTGGTAGTCTGATACAGAGCCAGGTATGGGACTTGGGAACTGGATTTGGAGGAGAAAAGGGAGAGTGGAGAGCTGAAGATTACTTACTTGCTTTCTACCCTACTTTCTTCTCTTGTGGGCTTGGCTGGTGGGGAATCTCGTACATTTAAAACCTTACTAAATATGTGTTTTACCTTTTAGGGAGAAATTGTTAACATATTTTACCTACTTTTCTATAGTCTTTGTTTCTTTTTTTTAAATATTCAAGTATATGTATGGTCTTGCCACTTTAGTACGGTACTGCTTTTGCTTAAATATTTTGAAATTCTTATGAGGTAAATTTACATTTATCATTTATATTCTTAGGATAAACTGACCTCTATCATATTAAGAAATGACAATGTTCCAGTGATTCATACCTGGAAATCTACATTGATATTAATATGGTGATTCTTGTATTTAAAGTAATGATAATATAGTATGATTTTTCTATCATGCCACTTTAATTATTCTTTCATCTTTTTCTTTAAAGTAAAATTCTTTTGGGTAATCTAGGGTTGCATTTTCCAATTTCATTCAACATGATAATTTCTGCCTTTTCAAGTATGATGTTTAGGTTCGTTTATATTTAATACTACTATTGACCTGATTAGGGACCAACTGAACATCTTACTATTTGCTTTTTTACTTGTCCCATCTGTCTTTTATTTTCCTCCCTTTTTCAGTATTTCACATTACATTTTATGGCTCCATTTCACATTCTTTGCAGGTATATTAGCTCCAATTCCTTATTCTGTTACTTTAGTGTTTCCTTTAGGGATTTTTACAGTGCATATCTTTTGGCCTGTCAACCAGTGAATAATATTATATCACTTCATGTATGAGCCAAGCTTCTTAGCTATAGTCAGTTCCCATTTCTCCTCGTCTGGCTTTCATGCAAATGTTGAAACACAGTTCACACCTACATATGTTAAAACTCTAACAAAAGCCTGAGTCATTATTCACTCATGCCTCTAAATTACCTTTCTCACTTTGTTTCTCACTTCCTGTGAGATTAATGATGCATTTAGAATACATTTTCTAGTTTCATCCAGGAATTATAGATATTTAGAATATGGTTCAGAATATGCAATCCACATGGAAATATTAGCCTTCTTTGTCATTAAAGGGCAGTCACAGTTTCAGACAGCATAACTGCAATTAGTGAAAACTGAATTATTAATACAAAGTCAACAGCATTTGTGTTGAAGCACTAATAAGTGCTACCTTCTCTCTTTTCTTGCCAAAACTTCCATTGTTATCATTAATTCTCAATTCAAAGCTCATTTTCTCATAGATACAATATGGTTATACGTGTATGGTCTGGATAACATGTGCTAGCCTTCATAAAGATCATTTCTTCTATGTGATTGCCAAAACTTCTTTGAGTCATGCTAGATGGACTGTGTATCAAAAATGTAGCTTTTATCCTTTATACATTGAGTAGTGTGTCATGGTATATTATTTTTTCATAATTCTGAAACATTATGACTAAGACAAGTGTGGTCTATTGAACAGACTTGGACTTCAAAGTCCTAGACACAAATGGCATTTTTACTCTCAATGACTGTGATTTTAAGGAAGTGTAAGTGATAGGAGGCCACCCTTTGTTAGTCCACAAAATCCTACTATTATGACTCATGAGTTGTTGGTTAAACACAGCTATTATTAAAAGTAAAGTTGCATGAGCTTATAAGCATATAATTCATAGTAAAGCTAAACTAAAAGACACAGAAAGTCGTAACTTAGATTTTACTATTACTTATGCTAAGTAAGATTATGTAGCTTCTTGTGCATGTTTAAATTTAAGGTTTGTGTTTCTACTCCTCTTTTCCAAATCCTGCATTGCATGGTATTACACAGGTTTCTTGAAACTGGCTACAGTGGGGGCATTTACACCACAGGAATTGGCACGGGCTACAACTCGGTATTTGATTTGTCACTTTGTTTGTGGTTTAGGCCTAAGTAAATGATTGAAAAGCGTTAAAAAATGCAGCTGGAAGTTAAGTCTTTCATATCTGCGGCTAGTGCATTGTTAGAAGCACAGAACACTGAGGAAATGTTAGTCTGCTTATCTAACTCAGTAAAGTATGCTGCTGTAATAGGCAAACAAGTTGAGTTCTAGAACTTCTTTCTTGTTTTTCTTTCATTTTACCTGTTCATCTGTTCCTTTAACTAAAAATATTAATCCAATAGTCATGAGAGAACTCCCGTTTTTTGTCAGGTTGCAACCCATAGGATGGGAATAGATATAAGAAATGGACAAAAATGAAAAAAATTTTCTATTAAAATCAGTTAGTGACAGGGAACTTACTGTAAGTGCCATTGTATATTATTATTATATGTGAAGTGTATTCACATATCTCTTCATTATATACTTCAACATGTTTTAAAACACAGCCAGCATTGGATTATTAGCCAGAATTATACTGTTTAAATTCTCCCAGATTAAGATTCTTCATTTATTAAGCCATGCATTCAATCCATAAGAACAATACTAGAAAATCATATTTTCATATCTGTACCTATTCCACACTGGAATATAAGACCCAAAGCCTTCTACCCATTCTCTCTGAGCCTACAGATGAAGACAACAGGGGTGGCATCATAGTATTTGTGTAGTTATGTCGTATATACAGTCACTTTTGCTTTTGTCAGACTCCCCTTTTACCAGTTTTTCCATCTCCTCTTAGTCAACTCCCATTGTTTCTTTTATTACCAATGCTCTCTTTTCCAGATTAGACACTACAGTCGATTCTGCTATTAAAAAATATATGAGTCCATAGTTCCTCAGCGAGAACCAGAGGGTCCTTGTCACTGCTTTGATGATTATGCTCTCGTCATGAACTCTTTCTTACAGAGTGATTATGATGAAATATTTTAGGTTTGTAAGAGGTATTATAGGTTATATAATAGATAGACCCCCCATATATCTTCTATCTTGTTTAAGGAGAAACAGAGAATACCCTTGAAGATCCTTGTATTGCTCTCTGGTTCCATTTTCACTTTCTCTCCAAATGTAAGCACTAGCCTGAATATATCATTCTTAGATGTACTGCTAGACTCTGCCTTCATAGCTTGCTTTACATACTCTTAAACACAAAACATAACAATCTTGCTATATATATTCTTAAATCAATAGACTTCATATTTTAGGTAAGTTTTAGGCTTATAAAATTATTGAGCAGAAAGAAACATCCTCTGACTTTACCTCACAATTGGATAATAATTTTTCATTTGTCTTTCCTGTATTTATGTGAAGGCCAGGGCCTTTACATTGGCAGTTTTACAGCTGGTAATTGGAATTGGGTAAGTTCCTCAACAATGTGCAGACTGAAGTTCTCCCAAGTATCTCCTTCACTAGGCAAAGTGCTTGCTACAAAACATCTGTTGATTTAATAGAGCTGCAAGCAAATGTATTTCAAATACTGGAATCAACAGTGGAAGCTCTTTGTGTCTTCCTACAGATAACATGCTGGAACATTAAAGACCTCCCTGCCAGGAAAAAGGCGAATGGGCTCAAGTGTAGCCAACAGAGATAAGGTCTTCAGACTCTGATAGGTCAGGGCAAGATTGTCAGTCACCAGGAGTAATGTTCTCACGTAGCAGTGCTTTCAACTCAGATGTTCATAAGTTGGGGACTGCCTCTGTTTACCAGCTGAGGGAGCTTTGGATAATGAACCATGAAAGCCTGCTACTCAACAGCACTATGCAATAATTTTTCATTTGCTACTAGTCAGCTTCAGGGATCAAGGACAGTTAAACATATAACCTACTCATGTGTGTTATTTTAATGGCACATTTTAAAGTTATAAATATGGTACATTGAGTTAATGAGGTATGTTCTTTTGGTGACAAATATTTACATTCCATATGTGCCTCTTGATGCCAAGACTGTAACCATTTCACTTTCATCCTTTTCTCAGGAGGCTGGGATGCAGATGGAAGAGGCCCTTGTGTCTGGGACACATTCACCCATCAGGGAGGAGAGCGAGTTTTTGAGAACCAGACTGGTGATGTAGCTTGTGGCAGCTACACTCTGTGGGAGGAAGATTTGAAATGTATCAAACAGCTTGGATTGACTCATTACCGGTTCTCTCTTTCCTGGTCACGTCTGTTACCTGATGGGACGACAGGTTTCATCAACCAGAAAGGCAAGTGTTTCTTAAAAATAGAAGGTTGCAGCTTTAATTCAAGGTTATTGCTGCAGTCTGGCATAATTAATCCAGCATGCTGTTCTGCAGGGAGGCTTTGAAATCACAAGTTTTCAGAGTGATTATAGGATAAAATTTTTGAAATGGGTTTGCCTTAGCTTTCTCAGGCATATTTTGGTTTGCCTGGTCTGTTGAGCTCCTCTTCGGAGGAAGGAGGGCTATGTGAGCAGGGAGAAGGCTGGAACAAAGGCTTTACTTATGTAAGATGTTATGTCAGTGAATGTGAGTTTCCAAAGCTGGTGCCATTAAACTAGTTTTTTAGTTACGACACCCATGACAAATTATGAAAGCCCCAAAGAACCTGAAAGGCTTTGGAGAATTTCAGCTGCACTGAGCTCCCAATGCCAGCACAGGGCTTAGAGCCTAGGTACCTGGAATTCACTTAGCTGAGATGAAGTGTGAAGCATCAGCTGTACCACATACTATGTACGAACAGTTCCTCTGGTATCAATCACTGACTCAGTTTCTCCACGAGTAGAAAAGAATGCCATGCAAGTTCACACCTCAGGGAATTATTAACGATACCAAAATAATTTTTTGCTTCACATAGTACCTGACATATCATAAACATTTATCAAATGATAGCTATTTTTCTTATAATGCGTAAAGAAAAAGAAACGTTTGCTTCTTCACTGGATGCCATAATTAGGCATTTTCACACATATTTTCTCTCATCATCACAATCAGTAAGGAAGACATCATGATCATATTTTATAGATGTGGATGTCCAAGTCCAGATAGTTGGTAAATAGATCTGAAATGTAAACTCAAGAATCTAGCTACATTTTATACAAATGAACTCAGAAACCTGACCTGGAGACAAAATCTGGCCCACTGCCTGTTTTTGTAAATAAAGTTTTACTGGAACACAGCCAAGACCATCCATTACACATCCTCTATGGTTGCTTCCCTACTGCAGTGGCAAAAGTGAGTAGTTGGGGCAGAGACCATATGGCCTACAGAGCCCAAAATATTAATGATTTGGTTCTTTGCAGGAACTGCTTGCCAACCCTGTGTACTACAGCATATGGCTTCTAAATACACACCCTTTATTATTACTTGGTCCTGAAACGAGTTCATACAACTCATAGAAGTATTAGACAGAGCAAATAATCTGTACCGAGTGTCAAATTTAGGGAGCATCTCCTAAACACAGGATGGAAATTGCATGACCTGAGAGTAACTCCCTCTCTGTATCATCAAACTTTCGACACTCCCAGAATTTCGTGATGCCAGGGGATATATATGAGAAAGCTGCTTGAATACCTACTTGCAACAACCCCTTCTGCCAGTTATTGCCCATGCTTGGGAACTTGCAATGGCTGTCTCACATGGGCTGGGTGATCTTCTTGTGATGTCTCCATTACATGAAGCTCCAGACTTTGGAGTTGGGTCTCCCCAATAGGGGATAAATAAGACCATTGCTGAATTCAGGAGATATTAACTAAAACGAAGGCTAGTGTTTGATTGTCGAATTACTGTGTGTCATTGATTATTTTATTTTTGACTTTGAACAAGAGGTAACATGTTGTTCAGTTCAAAAGTGAACCCATAATTTTCTATCTTGCTCACCCAACATGTCTACCTTCTTTTTTTCTTTGGTAGCATGATACCTCAAGCTCTGGCAATTGGCTCTGAATGAGCTCAGTGGCTTGCTTCTTTCCTTTCACTGTTTGGCAGTTGTAGTTGATACCTTTTGTACTTTTGCAACTATTAGCCTCCTTCCTTTCTCACCATCCTCCCAGCCCTTATCTGCTTATTATTCCTAACAAGGACCTTTGACACACACTGACAGGTCTGCCTGCTTCCTCCCTTTCTGTCCTTCAATCTCTCCTATAAACGTTACCACATCAACTTTCTTAAAACATGGTCTCACTCATAGTAGGTTAGGTTATCTCCTGCTAAAACAGATAAAAAAAATGTATTTCATTCTTCTAAGGCTCAGTAAGGAGGTTTTTTCTTCCTGTATCATTCTAGGTTCTATTTGGCTTAGTTCTAACTCACTTCTGAATCCTTCCAAGCTGCCATTTCCCCTTGTGTATATGTATACACTCTCCCAAACACATAACCCACCATTTATTAAACATTCTATGCCCCTTTCACATTTGGAGGGATATGCTGATTCTCTTCCTCATACTTCGAATGACTTTTTGTTAACTCTCAATTGGACCTGCTGAAGGCCTGACCTTCTGTTCAGATTGAGTACAATGCTGCCTTTGCTTTAAAATGTTCATCTGTTCTAAGACAGAAGAGATCTCATTCTCTATTATCTGTCTGCCTATCTATCCATTATCTATCTATCATCTCATAGTACTTTACAAAGCTTTTAGTATATTGCTCACACTCTTTACTGTCAGTGTTGAACTAATAGTGAACTAATTAGTGAACACTCTGCATTTAATTCTTCTCTGAGTATATCTAGTATGACTTTTGTCTAAAGGACTGTCCTGTGTACTCACAACACAGATGAAAGGGAATCCCTTGAATTGCTTACAGTGTGATGGACAGATAATTCTGTCTCCACAGCCCTGTAATCTAGCCTACTGCCTTACAGAGAGAGATTCAATAAATAGTTCCTTAATTTATTTAGGTCAATAAAAATCATAAAAACCACTGAGCACAGCGATAATCTTTTTTTATTGAGCATGTAGTATGTGTCAGTCACTGTGCCAGACAGAAATTGCTTTTGCAATTTTGTGTTCCTAAAAGACCCATGAGTGAGATACTTTACATGGATCATGGGCCTTTGGCTGGGTGCAAAATTTCCAAGATGGCAAATGTATTTATGGCTGAGTTCAACTTAGATCTGACCTCAAAATCCTAGCACTCAGTATTGAGTGCACCAAAGCCATGCAAACCACTTCAACGATTATAATTATGGTTCTGTTATAATTTTGGCTGATCAATGAAGTAGAAGTTCCATGTTACCAAGATTCTTTCCATTGGGGAAGTTTGCAGTGATCTTCTGTTTGGATGTTAAAGAAAGAAGTGAAAATAAACTTCAGAATAGAGCTCACTACTAGGCTTTGTTAGACAGCTCCACCATTCCCTCTCTGGAGTTCCAGAATCCTGAGGGCTCTTACTGAGGACTCCTCTACAACTAAACCAGCATCGTAAGCTGAACTGGATCTGTGTGAAACCTTTTTATCATCTTGGTTCATCGTATTTGATGAAGATATTTACATAGTTTGCTCCATTTAAAACTGACCCAGACCCACTGTGGGTGTTATTGTACGATACATGCTCTGCACTTCCTTTCTAAGATGCCCAAATTCTGAAAAGTCTTTTCTCTCAAGATTGAACTATTTATTTATTTATTTATTTATTTATTTATTTATTTATTTATTTATTTATTCTATGTGTTGTTCAGAGGCACAAGTGTCTGTGTGTGTATGCACATGGAACTTGCTGAGTAGTCCAGGCTTGCTGGGTTAGACAGTGAACTTCAGGGATCTGTTCTGATATTACAAGCGTATTCCACCATACCCCACTCTAAATGATATGGTTTCTGGGGACTGAACTCAAGTCCTCAGGCTTGCAAGGCAAGCACTGTACAGACTGAGCAGTCTTCCCAGCTTCCCCTGCCCTTCACCAAGGGTAAAGGAGCTGAAGGACTGTGGAGCTGTACCAATACAGGAAATGTAGAGAATCTACGTATCACGTATAGAAGTTTGTGACACAGTGTGAGTCAGCAATCCAGGAACAGAGAAGGCAGAGAAACTGGAGCATGGAAGCAGAGGCACAAAGGTTGCTGGAGTCAGTTAAGCAATCTGGGGGAGGTTGAGGACAGACTCTTGCCAAGTGCACATGGTGATCACCTGGGCACCACACGGAGCTCTTTTTGTGTTTGGCCTCCGCTGTAGATGATTAATAGTACAGACTTTCTCCTGAATAAGAGGGCATGGGCAGTGCTTACAGGAGGTGGGATTTTAGCAAGCAGTTGCTCATTCTTGTGCAGTGATCCGTTGAAGAGATTGGAATGGTTTTTAACTCAGAAAGGCCATTGTGTGTCCCCTATTTAAACACTTTCTCAAAGAACATGTAAAGAATTAAAAAAAAAATCTTTTACTGTCTTTTCCCAGGAACATATTCTCTCTGTCTCTGACTCTCTGTCTATCTCTGTCTCTGTATTTGTCTCTGTCTCTGTATCTCTGCATCTGTCTGTCTTTCTGTCTCTGCATGTATCTTTGTCTGTTTCTCTTTCTCTTCCTCTTTTTCTCTCTGTGTGTATGTTTGATTAACAATTCCAAAGTTAGATTATGGAACATTCAGAACCTTGTAAAATTCTATGTTCTCAAACTGGCAGAATATTTTACAACATAAGACTGTGGCATAGCTTTTCTTTTTCAAATGTCAAGTTTTCAGGGTTTAACAAGAAAAGAATGAGTTAGTGACTAAAATCACACAGTTCTGTATTTTTTAGCTGTCGAAGTGCATTTTCATATCTGCCACAAATGTACGTTTTATGGGATTACTAGGAGACACATGTATTGGAAAGAAAGAAAAAATGTGACTATACATGCAGAAATTCTTGTTCACTTTAAGACCTCAAGTACAAGAGTAGTAAGTAAGAATAGCTTAAATAAGTTGTGTAACCCACATTCATCTTGTGTTTTATGTTCAGCCTAACTGTAGACTGAATAATGTCTCCTTAATGGCAGATACCCTTCTCTTGAATTTTAGTATATACGGAAGTGGATTGTGCTTGAGAGCTTGACAGAAGAAGCAACTCTATTGGCATGTTGATCTAAACCTCTTATTAACTATTTGGACTTCTGGCCTCCTCAGCTGTAAAGAAAATTTCTGTGTAGTTTGTTACAACAGCAGCAGAGAACCAAAATGGACAATGTAGCAACAAAACATTGGATCACTCCAGAAACAGGTGGTATGAGTCTAGAGGTTTGAACAAAAGAGAGCTAGCACATATCTGGCAGAGAGTGGACATGTGACCAAAGTAAATTGGCTAATTTGGCCTGCCTTCCTCTCCCCTTCCTTCTGTTCCCCCTCCTTCTTCCTCTTTATTTTCCTACCTACCTTCCTTCCTTCCTTCCTTCTTTCCTTCCTAAATTCCTTCCTTTTCTTCCTTGTTTCCTTCATTATTTCTCTCTCCCCTCTCCCTTCCTCCCTTCCCCTTCTTTCCTTCCTTCTTCTTTCCTTACTTTCTTCCTCTCTCCCTACCCCCATTCTTCCTTTTCTATCTCCTCTCCTTCTCCTTCTCTTCTTACTGGAAACATGCTTTCTGAAAATTCTAGCCACCTTCTCTTCTAAGAGTGTTTCCTTCTTTCTTCCTTCTGTATAATCCTCTTCTACTCCCAGTCAGAGCTGATGGGACAAAAAAAAAAAAAAAAAAAAAAGTCCATCCACTGTGGGATATGACTTCTGTGGCCTCGTTAAAAAAAATGGTGTTGCCCAGTTGTTTCTCTCTCTCAAAAAAGTCTAGATTTGATCCACTGAGAAGAATGAGTTTCAGGTTGGTAGATCATATAGGGATCTGAAGTAGTGTTAGCAGATGTGATAATCATTGGGAGATAATGGTAAATTATCACATAGAGGCAACTGGTACTGAAATAGAGGAACATAACATATGCATTGAGAGTAGCTAGCACATGAGAGTCCCCCGTAAGACATAGCAGGTTCCAAGTCCCTTGAGTTCCAGTTGAAGTTAACTTTTGGTGTCCAGTATTTTCATGTTATTTCTAGTCATGCCAACTTCAGTGCCCCAAGTCTACCAACAACTACCCCCATGCTACCTTGCATGTGAGTTCATCTGAGATGTTTATTTTTCCTATGTCTCAAATCTACTCTAACTTTTCAAAGATCAAATAAACAGAAATGGGCTTAATTAAGACAGAAATATGTTATTGACTATTTGAGATATTTGTAGACGTTTTACTTCTTCAAAGAGTCAATCTTGTCCTAAATATCTAGAACAGAACAGAATCTAAGTGACCCTTAATTTCAAGATACTCAGACTGATAAAAGATGGTCACTTGAGAACACAGAGGGTTAGTTTGTCACTGAGCCTTACATATCTTATTAATAAGTGAAGCTAAACACCTTCAACAATATAATCGTGTTCAATTCCTATAGTAGCCGCAAGGTGGCACTGTTACCACCTCTCTTTCACAAATGAGGACTGTATGCATACAGAGGTCAAGTAATTTGTTCTAGTTCCTTTAACTAAGTTGTTTGAATATGATTTTCTGCACTTAGGACCTCATTCCAGCTGCAGACACAGATAGTGGTAGAGTGCTTGCTTAGTGTGCATAAAACCTTAGGTTTGATCCCCCCTATTGAAACACACACACACACACACACACACACACACACACACACACACACACACACGATTCTACCACCTCAGAGAAAAGCTGTAAAACTTTCATTTATCATCAAGTAAAGTGTATAAAGCTGAAGCAGAAACAGTGTTCCATTCTGGGATATTATATATTAATTATGCAACAGAGCATGAATACAAAAACACATAAAATGTATTTAATGCCAACTCATGATTATCATGTTGCTTAAATTAAAATTGATTGGTTACTATTAAAGAGTCTCATAAAAAGATAATATAAACAATCTGACATTATGACCATTATGAGTAGGTAGAAGTTAAGGATAATGAAAAGTCATTTTTTCCTGGTTAAGAAACATTTGTAAACATGAGAGATGATATGTGGTAGTGGGGAAAACTCAGACTCAGTATGGGACTAAATATTGTCTATGCCATTTGACAGCACCCAGGCTCTCTTGATACCAATTTTCATGTGTGTAATAGGAATAAAATTGCTCCTCTCTTGGGCTTATTGCTAGAATTAAGCAAAAGTACATGCCATCTAGTATATATAGTACAAATTCAATAACAGAAACTCATATGAAAGACAAGCCAATGAAAGAGCTCACTAGAAGAGGCTTGAAGCTTACCAATATCAAGGTTAATGCACCACATCAGCTTAGACATCTCAGTTACAAACTGGGAAATGTGGATTTATATTGGCCAGAGCTGATTTGTAACACTTTTTTGATGAGAGAGAAAAGCAAAGCTTTATATATATTGGGGAATTATATTGATTTTTCTATTGCTATCAAAACCAACCATGATTAACTCAATTGCTTAAACCAACACAAAGCTGTGACCTCAGAGTTCTGTCAACTGGAATTAAGGTGTCTTCAGGGCTGTGTTTCTTTATAAAGTGCATGAGGTGGTTTCGGACTTGTTTCATGTGTGTTGTTGATATGTGACACGGAGGTCCTCATGGTCTTGCTTGCTGTCCTCTGAGGCTGGTTTCACTTGCTTTTGTTGGCTTGGGGATGATTTCTTCATCTTCAAAGCCAGTAGCAGCAAACTAGTCTCTCTCAATCTACCACAGTCTCCACCTCTGATTTGTTACAATCTTCTGATCATTTTTTCCTGCCATACTCTTCTGCTTCTAAGGTCTTATTTGTTCTATTGAGCTCATTTGAAAAGTCTAGAGAAACCTCCTCATGTAAAGATCTTTACCTCGACTGAATTTTCATAGTCTCCTTTGGCTCTGTAAGGTAACATACTCATTCCATGGGCATCTTTGGGAAGAGGAGTCATTCTGCTACAGTTATAAATGATGTGTTCCCAAAACATGGAGTTCTTATACATGACTCATCTTATTTTCTTCTTTTCCAAATGAGTGAGCCATAGTTAAAAATACTCAGACAGGTCAACAACACCCTGGTGCATAATGTGGTTTTGCTTACTCTGTTTTCTTCTCCCCATTCTCCCTCCTCTTCTGATGAGGAATGAGCTTTCTGTACACTGAACTTTTAGTTCCCAGAAGGAGAACCTCTTTTAAGAGAGTGACTATATAAACACTATCCAGACAGCATATGAAAATAAAGCCCTGACCCACATAAGAAGCCCAGACAGCTAAGCCAAAACCTCTGTAGCTCTGTGCCCAAAATAGTCAGGGTTAGCTAACAACTTCCACTTTCTGTAGTTTAAATTCTTACAAACTGGGAAATGTGGATTTATACTGGCCAGAGCTGATTTGGAACATATGTTTTATTAAGAGAGAAAAAGGAAAGCTTTATATATATTGGGGAATTATATTGGTTTTCTATTACTACCAAAATCAATGTGGTTTTGCTTACTCTGCTTTCCATCATAGGTCCGCATCCAACTCAGACCAACCAGAGAAAGCTAAATATGCTCCCCAAACCAACCACAGAAGACACTCATATCTACTTAGCTCTCTACCAGCTGCCTGTGCCAGCATCTCCAGTTAGAACATGCTTGCAGCCTACTGCTTTTTTCTTTTCCTTTCTCCTGACTGTCAGTACTCGCCAGTTTTCTATAGCAAACTGAGTAAATTGTCTGTCTTTTTTCTTTGGATCGTCTTCATGTCTGTTTCTCCTTGGGTGCTCTGGACATTTGTTTCTCTGTTTTCTCTTTAAGGAACACTTTGTTCTTATTGCCTTATGATGATCATTTATATTCATCTAACAATAACACTAATATTAATTAGTAGAGTGACGGCTGTCTTAGTTAGGGTTTTATTGCTGTAAAGAGACATCTATGACCACAGCAACTCTCATTAAGGGAAACATTTAATTGGGGCTGCCTTACAGTTCTGAGGTTCAGTCCATTATCATCATAGTGGGAAGCATGGTGGCATACAGGCAGGCGTGGTGCTGCAGAGGTAGCTAACAGTTCTCCATTTGGATTGGCAGGCAGCAGGAAAGTAGTGTGAGCCACTTAGTCTATCTTGAGCTACTGAAACCTCAAAGCCCTCCTGTAGTGATGCATTTCCTGCAATAAGGCCAAACTTCCACTGACAAGGCCACACCTCCTAATAGTGTCGCTCGCTATGAGCTAATGAGGGCCATTTTCATTCAAGCCACCACAACAGCTCACCTGTTTTGAGCCCTTATTACGTGTTAAGAAATGTTCTTTCCATATTCAGTTTATCCACTGATTAAACCCTCACGCAGTAATTCATTTTGTAAGTTTCTAGTGTTATCCATATTTTATAGTTGAGTAAAGATATTTCAGGGAGATCTAGTAACTTGCCCAGGATCATGGAGCTAGTAGGTGATAGAGTAACAGAGGACTTCTATATACACTGGCATTACCGTTCACTCTTTAATCGATTGTGGTATGTTGTTTGCAGAGGGTGCTGACAGATGCCCTAGTTTACTGTAGGTACCGATTATGTCATTTGAAAATAAAATGCAAAACCTCATCTGTACTATGTAGTCCTACCATCTTTACCTGTTTATAAACGTATCTGTATTATTTGTAGAATTCTTAATAAATTCCCCAAGGAAGAAGGTTATGTTTACTTTCTTAAGTTTATATGTCAAGG
The DNA here is from genome assembly GCA_026225945.1 of Cricetomys ansorgei. NCBI lineage: Eukaryota > Metazoa > Chordata > Mammalia > Rodentia > Nesomyidae > Cricetomys > Cricetomys ansorgei. The sequence continues at coordinate 6,000,948 of JAMJFZ010001390.1, forward strand.
ATATGATTTTTTTATACCAATACACAGTTAAGCAATGAACAAGCGGGTGATTGAATGGATAAAACAATGCACAAATCTGTTTCTATGTTTACTAAATTAGAAAAGAAAAGAAAAGGATCTTCCTTGTCAGTAAACCTCAAATGTAGTTCTACACATGCTTTTACTCTTTTTCTCTAGAAACTGCTTAACCCAGGACAGCTTTTTTCTTCTAAGGGCTGGTTTCTTTCATTGTTTAAAATGCAAAGCCAGGCACAATACTACCACCCTCTCTCTAGAGCATCACTTTCGAGTAAGAGTCATTGTATGAGGCTAGTGCCAGAATCTTCTTGGCCTTAGTTTTAGAGGCAGAGCCTCTTTAACTTAACATTCTTCTGAACTCTGCAACAATTCAGTATGTGCTCCCCTTTCATACCATCCTCGAAGAAGGGCTCACTTGCTATTCCTGTAGATTGTCAGAATTGTAGAGTGAACTCCAAAAGGGGAGATACATGGTGTGAAGCTTCTTGCTATCTTTTATCAGCATGCTGGATACATGTAGAACTTTTTAGTTTCTTGAAAAAGGCTATCACCATGTTGCTGAGACTGAACTTGATGTACTTGGCTCCAATAATTGCAAGTATTTGGGACCTCAGGCATGTCACACTGTACCTATCTTAGATGCTAAACTTTTGTGAGTACTCAGTGGGTCTATACTTGTAAGACAGTTAGGCTGGCAAAGAACTAAAGCAGTCATGTGATTTGCTTTCTTTATTTAGTTTTTAATACTATTGAGATCTATTAATTGAACAGATCTTTATTATTCACTGAATTTCTGATAGACTTCCAGGATTTGGAAATTGAGAGGCAAGTAACACAATCCAACCTCACAAAGAGCTTGCGTTCATATGGAGTTGATTTCAATAAATAAAAGAAAAATAACATAGAGTTAGGTCACAACGACTTCCTTAAACGCATTTATTTTGGATCATTATTTGGAGAATTATTATCTTTCCGTCCTGCCACCCCATCTTACCATCACTTGCTGATTACCCATCTTCTCTTGACTTCTCCATGCTTCTTCCCAACAATTAATTTGAATATATAATATCCCACATTCTGAATAAAATTCATTCTGATACCAGTCTCATAAAACGTGTTATCTTATATGATAAAAACATACTAAAAATAACTTTTTGTTTCTTACGTTTTCTTCTCCCAGGAGTTGACTATTACAACAAGATCATAGATGATTTGATAAGGAATGGGGTGACACCCATAGTGGCCATCTATCACTTCGATTTGCCTCAAGCTTTAGAAGACCAAGGAGGCTGGTTGTCAGAAGCAATTGTTGAAACCTTTGACAAATATGCCCAGTTTTGCTTCAAGACCTTTGGAGATCGAGTGAAGCACTGGCTCACCATAAACGAACCCAATATTCTTGCTCCTTTGGCCTATGACATGGGAATCTTTGCTCCTGGTGTGCCTCATTTTGGGACTGGGGGTTATCAAGCAGCTCACAACTTGATTAAGGCTCATGCCAGATCCTGGCATAGCTATGATTCTCTATTCCGAAAAGAACAGAAGGGTTTTGTGTCCCTATCATTATTTTTTTGCTGGTTAGAACCAGCAGATCCCAACTCAGTTCTTGACCAGGAAGCTACTAAGAGGGCCATCAATTTCCAGTTGGATTTCTTTGCTAAACCCATATTTATTGATGGTGATTATCCTGAACTTGTCAAGTCTCAGATTGCCTTCATGAGTAAAAAGCAAGGTTATCCATCATCAAGGCTTCCAGAATTCACAGAAGAAGAGAAGAAAATGATCAAAGGCTCTGCTGATTTCTTTGCTGTTCAATATTATACAACTCGCTTAGTCAGGCACCAGGAGAATCAGAAGGGAGAACTCAGCTTCCTTCAGGATGTGCAGATTGAATTTTTTCCCAATCCATGTTGGAAAAATGTAGGTTGGATCTATGTGGTGCCATGGGGAATACGTAAACTACTGAAATATATTAAGGTAAATGAACGATTTGTTTGTGTCTGTGTGTACCCAAGTTCAGAAGGACTCCAGGCAGCCATTTGGTGTTCATGTGTATAAACACCAAAAGGGACAATGTTAAGTGTTAGTATGTCCATCTGTTGGCTGGGAAGAGAAGACTAAGGTTTAAGTTGGTTAGGGTTAACTGGCTGGCTTTTATACCAAAATTTGTTGTTAAATTCTGTTGTGGCTATGTGAGTAGTTTGGGCATATTTTTGAAGCCAATGTCACTGCTCTGGTTAGGAAAGGCATTTTAAGGAATGAGAGCTGAATGCTTTCTGAGTCTCCCCTATGCTGGTAGCTGAAATTAAAATTTCAAGGTACCAGTTTGCTGGACCCCTCCTGTGTGGGATAGAAAATGTACCTGCCAGCAGGACTGAGGGGTTAAGGAGCAGTGACAATCAGCAGATGCTGATGGGGAGAAAGATATTTCTGTCTTCTCATTATGTTAAGAGTCATTTGACTGTCTTCATGGACATTTGCACAGTTTTGCTTTTCCATTGTTAGTCATAAAAGGTCAGTGCATGGAAAATTAAGTTAATAGGGTCAGTGCAATTTGATGAAAACTAGTTTTGGGGTTGTAACTTCCAGAAGATAGAGGGTAATGCACCTGATTTTATGAGCTTTCTTTTATTTTTTTTTTGACATCTGTTTGGAATGAAACTTCTGCTCTCTTGTTCTAGGATACATATAATAACCCTGTAATTTACATCACTGAGAATGGGTTTCCCCAGTGTGACCCCCCATCTTTTGATGACACTCAGCGTTGGGAGTATTTCAGACAGACATTTCAGGAACTATTCAAAGGTACCATTTGAGATGATGAAAGATCAATTGTTCAAACTTAATATAATTTTCCTATGTGCTTATTTGCATTCTGCAAAGACCATTGATTTTGAAAGCTGAAATTCATGTAAATTAGTGTAAAGCCATGTAATTACCAGAAGGGAGAGCAGATATTTAGAAAAGAGGAAGGTGAGGATTAGGCCTAGCTTCAGCTCTACTGAAATTGAATCAAGAAAAAAAGCAACTGTCTTCAGCATTTCCTGAGTTGTCAGTGATGGTAACAAGAATAGAATGGTGGGAAAAATCATTAGATATCATAAGACGTCAACACTGCTCAGTTGTAGCATACTCATTTGCATATTTTGATATCCTAACTATCAAAAACGAGTTGACAGGATTTAAAGGCATCTCAAGCTAACATTTGAGCTGCAACTAAGCAGCCTACTTAGAAACAGAGGTATGTGAATGTCATTTCCAGACAAGATGTTGTTGGTGATGATGATCGTGATGCCAACTCTTCCTTTCAGGTAATTCTCCTAATATTTGATAACAAGTGGTAAGTTATAATTATTAATTAATAACTTGAATTACTAGATTAGTCTATCACCTTGCCTTCCATCCTTCGGTTTTTCCTGGAGTATTGTTGTTTAGAACATCGTCATTGCCTCAGTTTTATCTAATTTTTTCCTGTAAAGGGGCACACCTGGAAGATCTACCATAAAATGAAAGTACAATTTCCTTCTTACAATAGTAACAGCCATATTTATTTATTATCAATTTATTGCAAACTCCAGGAATTATTCTTTACAAAGTTTGGCAAGAGACACCCCGAAATGAATTCTAGAATATGATGCAAAAGGGCAACTTTCTAAAAGCTGACACTTATTGAGTGGTCCCTCACTGTGGTCTGGAGCTTATTTGTAGTTAACAACTTGATTCCTACAGTGTAACCAAAGCAAAAGATTTTTCAAAAACGACATTCAAAATATGTTCTCTCTTTCTAAGAATTCACTTCTGACAATAAAGGGAAATCTCTGCTTCTCTGAGATTCCTCTCCACTCACCTCTGTAAATGAATCTAGTATATTGTTAAACTGTTGATGTTCCCAGGTTTCATCCTGAAGGAGGGGTAGTCTGTCAAGTTGATTTGTGAGTGGCTTATTAGTTACATTGCTGTGACAAAGTAACAGAAAGAAAAACTTCGCAAAGGGAGAGTTTATTATTCTCATGGTTTCAGGGGACTCAGTTCATGTTTGTTTGATCTCATGTTCTTGAGCCAGACATCATGACAATGGGGCTGTGTGGGTGAGGAGAGTTGTTCACTCTGTGGCCAACCAGAAAATAGAGAAATGGGATGATGGTGAGCTCTGATCTTTCACTTCTTCCCAGATGTTATTCTACCACCAACTCTCAGCCTGTGGGGTGGTCTCCTTTATTTAGGGTGGCTCCTCTTTCTGATAATTCCCTCACAGGCACACCTAGAGGTGTGCCTCAGTTGCTTTGATGAATCTAAAGAGATCAGGTTAACAATGAAGGTTATTCATCACAGTTGGGTATAGGAAGCCTGAATGACTTGTTTAAAATAGTCTATGTGTATGTTTGGGAAAAGAGACAAAAATAGGAATTAATCTTTTTCATTTTAATTTTGGTATTTTGTTGTTGTTGTTTTTAAATGGTTTTAAGTGTTTGATACAATCCCTGAAATTTCTCATACTAAAAACTAAAGGGCAGGCCCATAAATGTAGCCATTTAGAGATGTGGGTGTAACAGAATTTGGAAAAAGAAATTGTTTTCAATTGGACTTCTAAGGACAGGAGAAAGAAACAGGGCTGACAAGCAAAATCCCATTCTGCAGCATGTTGACTTCCTATTGTGTCTTTAGATTATTGGATGGAAAATAAACAGGATGTACTCAAATGATGCTAGCAATATTGCATACATTTTCAGCTTAACAATGAGTTTATTGAGACATAACCTCATGGTATGTTGAGTATGGTATATATGATATATATGAGTAAAGATCACATATCTTTAGCATGTATTGTCTTCCACATCTTACAATATACTATGCATTTTAATTATAACTAATACATAATTCTGTTTTGTTTTCTGATTTGTTGTCCTTTTGAGACAAGGTCTCATATATCCCAGACTGTCTTTAAACTCACTACTAGTCAAGGTTGGCTTTGAACTCCTGATGCTCCTGCCACTGTAAGTATGTATCACCATCCCAGACACATGATACCATCTTCGTTTGGGCTTAAAAAATATGAACCTTTAAAATGTTCAGACATTTATATATCGACAAAATACCTATGGTAATATGTATGTATTCCAGACAAATATCCAAACATGAATGTACTTATTGTGGAATGGGTATTGATGAAATATTTTAATATGTTTCTGTACTAGATGTTAGTAATTTGTTCTGTGTGACATTATTTTTCTGGTAATAAGTCTTCTTTCTTCTAAGAGTTGATGATTGTCCCCTTTTGTATGCTCAGCGCAGGGTCAGCTTAGCAAACCATACAGAGTACTGCACATGTCAATAAAATAATTGATTGGTTTAGATGAAGTCACATAGTGTGAACTGAGCCAATCCTAGCTTCTCACAGGAATTAGAACTTGAATGATTCAGTTTGTTTCTTAGATTGAGTCGTGTGGTTGAAGCAACTTTCTGGGCCATTGGTGGCTTCATTCTGCTGTATGAGCTTAGAGACAGTGAGCAGGGAGATGCTATGTAGAAAGAAAGTGGAGCCGAGAAGTAGGGAGACACTGTCATGGTGCTTGAGTCTTTTATTCTAGTTTTTCATGAGATCTGGCTGCATTAATTTCTTTGAGAGACTTTCATTATATTTCTATAATAGTTATAGCTGAAAACTTTCTTCTTTACTCCATTCTGATTGGAACAAAAGGAATTTTATTGACAGAATTATCTCTCCTCATTCCCAAACACTGATATGAGGTAAGTAACTACTCCCTTCTTATAGATGAGGAAACCAGCTTGTGAAGAGTCCAAGTTGCTCTCTCACATTGGAATCTACTGAGTAAGTTTTCCCATGAGAGGGCAGAAAGTGTTATTAGTACTATTATTGATTGTTTTTGTATTATCTATAATCTCAGATGCAGATTTTCTGAGACACAGTGGTTTTTGTGCCCTAGCACAAAGCCCCATCTTTAAGCTTGCTATTCAGGTGGTTCTCCAAGTCTTTGAAAGGGTAAGCTGGTTCTGCGATATTGGACAAACCTCGGGTCCACATATCTGACTTCTCACCAGAAGAGCAGAGTTGAACTTACTAATGACTTTTCTGAGACTCCTTGGAGGCAGTGCTGATAATTTTGCTTGGCAGGGACTTTCCTAGTGAGAAGCATTCTGTAAGAAATTAAAAATAATAACAGGTCAAGGAAGAGAGTTGTGTGAAGTCCTACAAAGTGAAAGCTCACAAACAGGCCAGGGTGTCAGGTGGATGATGACTTTGTGATTCTTCTAAACAAAGCCCCCCACCCCATCATGCATATGGACAGGCACATAATGACAGTATAGTTGGATCAATTGATATCTGCCATCAAGGTTTACAGAACTCCCCAGGTAAAATCCCACAGCAACTTACTGAGCTCTAAATGTAAGTTAATGTTTCTGGCTCATTTGGCTTATTGGAGAAAAAAAAAAGGGAGGAAATTGGGAGAGAGCATGGGGGGAGGAGGACATTAACTATTGTTTTTTATAATAATAAAAATTTATTATTGCATTGTTTAATTTTATTTAAACATCTTTAAATAGGCAATATTTTTATTAACATAAATATAGACAAGAGTAAATCTGCATCCCAAACAAAACTAGGCTTTTCAGCTCTGAAAATTCTTCAATGTAGGACTTTGGCAAATCACTTAACCCATTGGTCCCTGATTTGTTTATGGGTAAGTATGAGAATAATGGTTTCAGAGGCAGAGCTGTTACAAAGAGTCCATCTAATAACTTACTACATAAAGCTCTCCAAGCAATTGTCGGGCACACTGGAGGTCCTTAACCAGTAGTAATTACTGTTACAAAATGTACATCCAAAAAATTCTTAGACCAGGTTATTTTTCTTGCTATTTAAATTCTCACCTACATGACTGCATAAACATGAGCTGAGCAAAGACAATAACAGACATGCCAAAAGTGTCTGAGAGAAAATTCATAAGACTTCAACCCCACACAAAGAACCACAGTTAATTAACAAATACTGAGACTGGAAATAATCTTCTCCAGGGAAAAGCACATCAATTAGTTATCCGATACCAAATGATCAGCCCTGAAAACACACATACAAGTAATATTATACAGATTGAGCGGGTTATACTTATGTATTTAGGAATATATATGCATGTATGTATATATATGTATATATACATATGTGCGTATATATGCATTATATACACGTGTACATATATATATGTACATATGTATGCATACACACACACACACACACACACACACACAGTGGAAACCTTCCATTTTCAGTACTCTGGATAGGTATGAGGAAGAGGGAGGCCAGGGAATGTGACTCCTCAGGGCAAGACTGCAGCACAAACTAATTCCCATGAAAGTGGTTCCAGCCTGGACTCATGTTCTTCCCTGTACTTGCTTAATTTCTGTTTGCGTCCAGCTTGGTTGTCTTTCTCCAATCTGAGACTGTAGGTCCTTGCCATATTTTTTAATGGCCTGACCTTGTGTGGTTGTATAGGAAAGGTAAACCTGTGTGAAGTTGGGAAAAAAAACTGTTTTTGAGAACTAGTTCTGCCAGTTAAGAGATCATTAAATGTGAGAAAACTGTTTTTATAAGCATTCCCAGTTAAAAACTAGTTTGTTTACTTAGGACACAGGGTAATGGAATTCCATATGACTTCTCCTCCTCCCATTCCTCCATCTCCTCCTCTGCTTCTTTATCCCAGTTTCTGTTTTGTTTTTCATATTTATTTATTTATTATTGAGACAGGATCTCATAGAGCCAAGGCTGCCCTTGAATTTCTAATTCTCCTGCCTTCATCCCTGGATTCTGGGATTATGGATGTGTGCCATCATGCCCAGCTCTCCCTCTTCATACATGAATTTCAGTATGCTTTATTCTAATTCAACTCTCTCCCCTACCTCCCTCCTTCTCCCTCTTCCCACTCTTGTTGCTGGTTTCCTTTCTTCCCCAAATTGTCTTCCCTTCTGCTTTCGTGACAAATATATGCCATTACTCTTTTTTTATACCCCTTCCCTCTTACAGTCCCTTTCTACCATCATGTTCTCCATCTAAAATCTAAATAAGAGCTAAAATGTGATACTTCTCTTTATGAGTCTGCCTTATTTTGCTTAACATAATGATCAGCAATACCAACTATTTTCCTGCAAATGCCATCATTTCATTCTTTATGGCCAAATAAAATTCCACTGTGTATAAGAACCACATTTTCTTTATCTATTCTTCTGTTGGTGGACACCTAACTTGGTTGATTTTTCCAAGCAGGCAAAGCTTTAGTCATTTAATAACAGAGATGAGGTTATTAAGAACATGCATCTTCCAAGAGACAGTGACAAATGATCAAGATAATGTTTATAATGCCTGCATTGGTTCTCTCCATATTACAAAGGGTTCTACTAATGATGGCTAAGTTTTGGGGGGTAGGCATGAATCCTCTGAAGACTGAACTGTGTTTTTCCTAATTATATATTTAGCCCCAAGCAGTGTGCCTATTATATAGTAGTGTGCTACACATGTTTGTTGAATTTGATTGTGTCTATGAGGGAAGGGTTAGTCCATAGATAATGAGAAATAAATGATGAAATGATTGGGATTCTTCCCCTAAAGAAATATACTCTGTGCAATAAAAATGCACTCTTCTAAAAAGTTTCCAAGGCAGCTCAACTTTTCAGTTAGATCCATGCCTGAGCTAGCACAGCGGTGGATGATTGCAGAGAAGGTTTGTTAATGACCAGCTTTAGGCTTTTAATGACAAAACCCCTCAGCAAGATGTCATCGAAGTTATTGAAGACTTCATGGAAAGTGTTGAAGCTGATACATGGTAACAAGAAGGTTATAAATCTTGCAGTTGGATATACCACCAAGACAGGATGCTGAGCACAGAGTACCCCTGCTGTTGTCTGTCAGTATTCTCCCTCCCCTGTCTTCTCCCCCTTCCCACAGAGAGCCTGTTGAGGAGAAATACATCCATTTCCCAAAGTAACACAGACCCGGCAGCCACCTGCCTATGCTGATTTCAGATCACAGAGGCCTATTTAACTGGACAAAATGTGTTAAGCACCTGCATTTTTCTAAATGTGCATGAACATTCTAAGAATTAAGGAAAGATCTCAAAAGTTAATACGTTGACCTTTCAGAAGCACTAACCAATTAAAAATCCATTGTAAGTTCAGAATAGAGACTCCAGTACCTGAATGTAGATTCCCACACGGCAGCTATTGTTTTATTACTTCTTGAATGAGAACGATGTCTCTTTATCCCCATGAAATAGCTTGTCTCGTGGTACACAGAGGGCTAATGTGAGATATGTTTTCATGGCTTTGGGCAACATGCTGGTGACATGTTAGATTGCTTGATAATGTTGTCAAGCCTGCTCTTGGTTCCTTCGGATAGCTGCTGGCAAACAGGAGTCAGGTCAGGAGAGAAAACCAAGGAGCTTCCCAAGTGATGCAAATGATTTGCCTTGCTCATGAGTGCTAGGACATTTTGTCAGATTTGTAAATATCCCTATAAAGGTTGTATGCATTTTTTTACATGTTTCAGAATCTGTGTACTTCCTGGAATGATTCAAGCAAGCTAACTACTGAATGCATTATCTCATACGCTTACCAACTTTTTGTGATGAGAACACTTAAAACTACCTTCTCAGTTTTAAGGAATGCCACAGACCATAGTCACCACACTGTACAACAGGTGTTCCTTCTCTTCACTAACTGAGATTTTTATCTTTGACTGACATCCTCCAAAGCTCTCTCACTGCCTGGTCCCTGGTAACAACCAGTTGTGCTTCTACTTTTATGAGATCAATTGCGTAGGTCTGCAGATGTACTTGAGAGCATGCAGAGATTATTTTCTGCCTGGCAGATCTCTGAATGTCCTTAGATCCCTGTTGTCACTAATCACAGAATTGCCTTTTTTCGTTTTAAAGCTAAGTAGCATTCCATTGTTCATATGTGTTGTATCTTTTCTTCTGCATTAAAATTTTATTTTTATTTATGTGTATATGTGTTTTCCTGCATATATGTAAGTGCACCATATATGTATAGTGTCCAAAGAGGCCAGAAGAGGGGCATCAGTTCCATTGGAACTATAGTTACAGAAGTTTGAGAGCTACTATGTGGATGCTGGGAACTGAACCTGGGTCCTTGGTAAGAACAGCAAGTGCTTTTAATCTTTGATCCATCTCTCTGGCTTTTCCTTATCCATTTGTTGGTTTCTCTTCTTGGCTGTAGGGAATATTGCTACAATGAATGTAGGGCCAGATCTCTTCCATATTCTGCTTGCATGTCCTTATGACGTATACTCAATATTGGTATTTATTGCTGAATCTTATGGTAGTTTTCTTTAATTTCAGAAGTTATCAACAGAATATTTTTTCAGTGTCTGTGTTCTATACAGCTAGAGTATACGTGAGTTCATAAAGATATTCTGACCTCAGACATGACTTGTGACCATTCTTGGTTTCTTTCCCATACTTTCACTCAGTGTCATTCATAGTTTTGCATTCCCTTAGGGCTGTGAAATGTGTCGGAGGAGCAATGTCAGCAGTGGAACTCTGCAGTATTTGATAAGGAACATGAGACTGACTTGTATTCTATTGCTATGCCTTGTGGAAGTCATGGTTTTGACATTCTCAACAAGCTTCATCTCTGAACTGGGACAAAATCAACTGCTATATGCTCAGCATACAGTCAGTCACAAAAGCAAAGATCATTTGTATCTATGGATGCATGGAAATATTTAAGACGTTTGATGTTCTCCTTTTTGACATGAGTACTTCACACCTTTTAGTTGTCGTCTGAGTGAATATGTACCTGTGTATGCATGTGTGTGAGGGTGTATATATGTTTGTGCAGGTGTGCATTTGCATAAGCAAGCCTCATTTATCCTATCTCAGTGGCTACCTTGTGTCTTGAGACAGTCTTTCACTGGGACCCAGGGATCACTGGCTCCTCTCTATTGGATGGCTGGGTTGCCTCATAGCTCCAGTTGCCTTTGCTTCCCCAGCACGAGGATGCCAAGTCTGTGTCACCAGACCGTGCTTTTTGTTTTGGTTCTAGGGACCAAATTCAGGTCCTTGTGCATGTGCTGCAGCACTTTGCTGACTGAGTCGTATCTCCAGATCCATACTTTACACTTTGGTTAAGGTTGTTCATCCCTCTGGTCAAGATGTAGAATTTGTGTCCCATAGTTTTTCAGTATAAGTGGAAGTTAGTGTTCCTTACTGGTATACTTTCAAAATTTAAGACTGTCAGATTCTAAGATTTTATTTTCTAACATATTTTAAAAATCTTAGTGAACATGTAAGATGACCAGAAGATATTTCAGTAGTATCTAGTAATGTTCAAATTCACATTCACACACTCACACGAATATATGCATATTTACACAATAAAACACATACATGTATGTATATACATTCTCACATATACACACATGTAGACACATAGACAAACATGCACATATATACACAAACACACATATATGTACATATCCATAAACACAGACATAAATACACACACATAGATACATATCCATACATATCTACATATTCACATGTGCACACCTCCACACACACACACACGCACACACACACTCACCCATGCATACTTCATGACATACTTTACCAGACTAGTCTCTGTGTGGCTCCCAAGGGCAATGTCAGGTATGCTGTTGGTGGTGCCTCCTCTGAGACACAGATGGCCTGGCACACTGTCTCATGGTCTAGCACACTGCCTCATGGAACAGGAGTCCTGAACTACCCATGAAAAGAGCAGCTGGATTGCCCAAGGAAGACTTGCTCAGAGCCAGCCTAGTCTATCTGTGCCCTGGATTATGGACCCAAAGCTTGAAATAACTTTGGTGTCAATTGAGATTTTTTCATCCATTTTCCATTGCTCTGATATGGTAATTAAAGTCCTTCACCAGTCCAGAAACAGTGAATTTAAAAATTATCATTAACCACCTTTATTTTATTATAAATTTCAAGTTAACATTTTCCATAAAAGTACTTCTTCATTTTAAGTGAAGTTTAGATGATTGCACACTGTCTCAGTATTTCTTCACATAATCCACCCTGTGGTTTTTGTGATGTAGCAACCAACAGAAGCTCAGTTTTATTTTTACATCTGTAAAAGGGACCTTCAAAAGTTCCCTTTATAAAAGCAGGTGAAGTTAGTTTGTCTGATGAAAACCTAGCTTTCCAATATGAAAAGTACACTAAACAAAAACTCAGAAAATTGGAGAAAATAAGTTAAAATTCTACAGCAATTTTTAATATATTTTGGCAAAGAACAAGAACCGTGAAAGGCAACAGGAATGGAGGAAAGGGAGATTCCCAGAATATCCCAGGTATAAGTGAAGAGACTCATAACCACGTCTAGAATATCATTAACTTTTTAAATTTAAAACAATTTTTCTTCACTCATACAACTTACACAGTACATCTCAATCCCCCTCTTCCCTTCCCTCCACCTCGCCAGCTCTGCCATTTCCCTATCCCCAAGGTCTACCCCCCCTACCTCTAAACCACCTCCTACTGCTTCTCCTAGAAAATATCAGTCCACCCAGGGTTACCACACAATCAGGGCATGGCATAGCAAGATGGAACAAGACCAGAGAATAATCCCCACATCAAAGATAGACCAGGCAACCCTGTAAAAGCAAAGGAGTCTCAAGGACAGGTAAAATGGTCAGAGATACCCCACTCCAGCCTATAGGAATTTTTCAAGAACACTAATCCAGACAGCCATAAGATGTATTTTGTGGATCCTGCAGGTTCTGGGTCTGTCCTTTCAGTCTCTGTAGGCCTCTAAGAATGCTAGTCGGTTGACACTTTAGGCCCCTCTGGTATCTGCCATCCCTGCTCTCCCTTTTCTGCAGGGTTCCATATCTCTGCATGATGTTTGGCCCTGGATCTCTCTATATGCTCCTTTCAACTGCTGGAGGAGGCCTCTCTGGTGATGACTTGGCTAGGTGCCAAACTGTGAGCAGAGCATAACATCATTAGAAATCGTCTCCAGACTATCCAGTCTCTAGTTCCTGGCCTGCCCTGCAGTTTCAGACAGGGGTTTCCTCCTTTGGCGTGGGGTTCTGTCAAAGAGGATCTTTCAGGGAAGATGGGCCACAAGTTGGAGGTGTTGTGGCTAGAATGATATCTGAGTCTCATTACTGGGAGCCTTGCCTGGCCACAGAAGATGGCCTGTTCAGACCTGTCTTTTTATAACTCCAACATTGCTCATGCTGCTCTATCATTCCACAGTGACATAAGTATTGTTTCTGTCAAATTTCCACAGAACTGTCATCGTGTGCACTGCTGGTTAACCATACCATATCTTATTTTTTCAGCGGTGCACCTGACACTGTGTGGAAGAGACTCCGCAACATTACAACTAGAACCATGAACAGTTGGTGACATAACTGCCTCATGGGATTCTTGCTTTCCTGCAGCCTTGTCACGATTAGGTTCTTATTGTACAAGACAGTTGACTAGATGGAACTTGAGAGACACTTTGGTTCCTGAAGGCAATACTTATTGTAAACCTTGAAAGGGAGGAAGAAAACCATTTTCAGAAGAAAATGGAGGTTATTCAAAGGAAGGAGCATACATGGAAAGAAGCAGTGTACATAGGCATTTTATTCATCATTTTGGAAGGTGAAATTCTGACCAGAAACACATTTTAGAATTTTGAGTTACCAACTCACTATTTAGTAAGTGCTCAATAAATGTTTAACGAATAGCAAGGAGCTTGGGTCTAAATTGATGGAGAAACAAAATTACTTTAGGGAATCTCAGTAAAATACTATATTGACATCATCATTGCATTCTTTTTAAATTTTTAAGGATGAAGACATTGTTTTTATTTCCATAAAATGTATTTCAAGTACTAGGATTATGAATGACTATTAATTATCCTCTTTCCCACATCTGTTGTGACATTAGTAATCAAACTGTAACAAGAGCTCCCTGTGAGTTCTATCTCTGGTGTTCTAAGTTTTATTTTTTTTGTTGCTTTGCCCAGGCTGCTTGAACTCAGTTTGTAACTTAGGTCAGATGTGAATTCCTGATTCTTTTGCCTCAGCCTCCCAAGTAGCTGGGATGACAGGCTGAACCAACAGCCCAGGTAGGTTCTTGTGAGAGGAACAGATTACTTAACTACGTGCCAAACTTTCAGGTTATCATTGTATAAATATGTTTAGTTGTTCTGTGCCTCAATTTCTTCCTTTGAACAGAAGAATGCTGTTATATTATAGGTTAGGTTATAGATTATATTTTGGGTATCTTGTCAAATTGAGAACTTTGTGACCGTCTAAATATTATTTTCTGAAGAGGTATTGGTACACCTTTATTAGGGCTCTTGATAATTTCTTATGCCAAGAAACTAAGCCTAAGAAATTATAATTAATGGTCTTTGTATACAGTTCCATTGAATTTTAACATCATTCTCATTTGAACATAAAATTAGGCCTGTCTCTTCAATGCAGTTTCTACTGATTCTGATTTAGGCTCCAGGTACAGTGTTCTCCACCTTCAATCTGCATGTTTCTTCCATCACTGGTACCGAAACGCATCTCACGTTTCTTCCTTTAGAATAGTTATTCCTGCAAGTTGGTAGAGTCAGAAGTTCACTTCACATTCAAGCCACACACAGTTACTGTGCAGACCATAGAGTTCCACAGAGCGAACTGGATGAACAAATCTCAGAGAGCATCAGTGTCTAAACCCTGAATATGGGAATGTCTACATCAGTCACTGTCCAAGAGTGACATCACCCTTCAGACACACTAATGCTCCTTGCCATCTATCCATGTATCTGTCTACATATGTATGTATGTATGTATGTATGTATGCGTGTATGCATGCATTTCTCTATCTATCTATCTATCTATCTATCTATCTATCTATCTATCTATCTATCTATCTATCTATCTATCTATCAGTTACGTCTATAGCTGTTTGTACTTTGTTGGAGAAAGGGCTGCCCTAAGCCTTGGCAGTTTGTGTTATCTGCAGGTGTTGGCTTCATATAGAGGATGTTTGATTGCTCATGATCTGCACTTGCCCACTGGGTTCTGACAGAGCCAGACCTTTGGATGAGATGGCAGAGTTTTTGTAACAATAGAACACCTGAGGAGCTTCTGCATTAATAAAAATACCTAAGATCAGGCGATCGACCTTCCAGTGTCCAGGATGGCACTTGTCATGACAGACCTCTGCTGAGGTCTGGCAGGGTTTGCATCTATGAAAATGTTCCCTTGTCTTTATTGCAGACCGACACAGTAGCATACTGCTACAGTTATGTATTTTTCAGACTTTGCTACTAGTGCCTAATTTAATTCATCTAGGAAGTGCAGTTCTATTAACTTGCCTTAAATTTAATGTGACCAGGTAACGTTTGTCCCTGGGCAAGATTCTGAATTAGAAGGAAGGATCAAACTGTAGCAACCAGAACCACTGCATTGCTGTCATTTTCTGCAGACTTTGCATAGGGGAAGACTGTTTTTCTATTCTGAATTTCAAACACAGTTTATTATAACCAAGCCTGCTTTTGCCTCAAGTAATCATCTATGTAGCATTTTTTCAATACAATGAACCTATCTGTCTGGTTCTAGGGATCAAAATACTCCCTTCGTGGAACAGAATGTCACCTTTAGGGGTCATCTGGAAATGTGGGTGGAGGTGGGAGAAGGATACCCATCTTTTCGAACAGGGTGTCTCCTCACCAGCAAAGTTTCTCATGTGGGACTAAGATTAGCTAAAGAAATATAACATTCTGAGATTATTTTGTGCTATTTTGAAGTTCAGTTCTACTTTCCTTCTTGTTTAGGAAAGACCTTTACAATATTCACTTGCTCTTTAGAGGTAAATGAAACCATCATAAGTAAAGGAAAAGAAAGTATTTGGATTCTGAAGAGTTTTACTGGAGCTGGCATGTGAAAGAGAATCAGAAGCCCTAACAGTTTCAGATGAAAAAACAAATGAGCCAGGAATTAAAAAATAGATAATGGGAATGTATAAGAGTTTGCAGTATGTGTAACTAACCTCTTTGTCCTGAGAAGTGAAATCTATTTTTTTAAAAAAATTAAACTCAGTCCCCAATTTTTTAAAAAATGTATTCTCTCGTACAATACATCTGAAATGCAGTTTTCCCATCTTCTACTCCTCCAAACCCCCTCCCCCAACACTTCCCTTCATCCCCGGTTTAACTTCCCCTCTCTTTCCCTTCAGAAAAGAGCATGCCTCCCAGGGATATCAACTAAACACACCAACAGTCATATCAAGGCTAGACACAGAAACCCAATAGAAGGAAAGGGTCATAAGAGCAGGCAAAAGAGTCAGAGACACACCACCTTTTACTGTTAGAAGTCCCACAAAAAACACCAAGCTAACAACCATAACATGTATGCAGAGGACCCAGTGAAGACCCATGCAGGCTCTGTGATTGTTGGTCCAGTCTCTGAGCCCCTGTGAGCCCTGCTTAGCTGATTTTGTGGGCCATGTTATCCTGATGATCTGGAACCATCTGGTTTCTGTAATCTTTGCTCCCACTCTTCCATGGGCAATGACATCTCTATTTCTTTTTCTCCCTCTCTTTCTCTCGTATATGAATACTCTATCTATATTTAAAGCCTGCATGCCAGAAGAGGATATCAAATCCCATCATAGATGGTTGTGAGCCATCACGCAGTTGCTGGGAATTGAACTCAGGACTTCTGGAAGAACAGCCAGTGACTGCTATCTTTCCAGCCAGCCCCAAATCTATTTTTTTGTGTGTGTTTTGGTTTTGGTTTTCTGAGACAGAGTTTCCCCTGTTGAAATTCTGGCTGTCCTGAAACTCACTCTGTAAACCAGGCTGGTCTCTAACTCACTGAGATACACATGCCTCTGCCTCCCAAGTGCTGAGATTAAGGGAGTGAGACACCACTACCCAGTTCAGCCCCAGTACTTAAGTAATTGATAATAACCATGTTCTCTTACAAGTAAAAATTCAGTCAAATGTGTATCATAGTTTAAGATGAAAATTAGACCATCACACAAAGATAGTAAAGGAGACTATTTTAAGTGTATATATTCATTAGCAGATGACTTTTAAGTGGACAGGGAGTATATTGGTTTAGTTTCTCAAAAATCTTTTCCTCCTAATCTGTTCAGGATATGAACTTTTATATTAACATTTCTCATTTTGTCTACAAACATTTTCAAAAGTATTTCATGAGGTTTGGAGGTTGTTCCATGGGTAAAGTCCCTGCTATATGGTATGACCTGAGTTTAAGTTTAAGTCCCATGTAAAAGCCATGCACATCTATGTACCCAGTCTTAGGTGATGGCAGGATAGAGAAGAATCCCTGGGCTCTTGCTGCCTAGCCAGTCTATCTAATTGATGAATTCCAGGATCAATGAGAGGCCTTGTCCTAAAACATAAGGTAAAGGGAGATGGAAGAAAGACACTGGATGCTGACCTCTGAATTATACGCACTACATGCACACAAAAGAGAGCACCCCAATCCACCCACCAAATGCATTCCCTATAAACACTACACAGACACAGACACATACACACAGACATACATGTATAACACTCATACACACACACACACACACACACACACACACACACACACACACACACACACACATTTTTAATAGCCAGAATGAGAACTTCATAAATTTTATGTAACAAAGATTTGCTACTCGAGCCTATTCTTTAAAGACAGATTGGTGTTCAAGACCTTTGGAGCCTTGTCATGCTGGCCAACTATGTTTCCATGGACATCAGTATATCTTCTTTCAAAAGTTGTTTTTGATGAAGATTAATGATATACTTCACATTTCAGGAAAAAAAAAAGAAACGCTTAGCACATAAGTTCTACAAATACTAACTTTTGCAGTGAATTCTTTGTTACCCAGCCTTATTAACCAGGATCTTAGAAAAACTGTGACTTCCTGCATAGTCATCAAGCACTGTTAATTTATGCTCCTCCTGATGACCCTGAAATGCATTCTGAATAATTAGAGAAAGATTAAATTATAATCAGTTTAGTTGCAGTGTTAAGTGTATTTTAATTTATTCTCATTCTTTAAAAATTTGTAATCCTTCTGCATGTGGCAACAATTAACAAACAATATTTGATTAGCTGGAACATGGCATTTCCTGACTATCTGATGAATAAGAAGTTATTGTATATTGTTGGATCTGAGCTCTGTCCTACAGATACATTAAGCTTTTGGCAGATGGGTACATTTCACATTGGTCTTTTATCTATTCTCAGAACCAAAGAATTGACATATTGCCCATTGGAAACTCTAGAATTAGTCTTTGGATATCCTTGCACAGAGTCTTGGACTCTGTACAATGTCACCTGCATATATTGTTTTGATCACAGGTCCTATTGCTGGCCATCCCTTCTGATTGAGTTTGGATGTAGAAGTAAACCTTCTAGCCTGGAGATTTTTCTTTCTCTGTGACTTTCCAAAGATGGGCACATAAACAATCAATATATCAGTGTTTCTTCTACCTTTGCTCTTATAAAGGATATTTCAGACTTTTTTCTTGAGGCATTTAGTCTAACAATGTAGATGTATAGTCATTACTGCTAGCCTAGTCAATATTACGTCTATCTATATATGTTTAACTATTGCAGACAGGTTTCATTTTTGATAAACTACATTTACAGTGTAGGATGAACTGAACTCTCGTGAAACCTGGATTTTGGTATATATAAGTGTTAACTACAATATTTTATTGAATTAACTTCTTTTTTTAAAAAAAAAATGTGACATTTTCTTAAGTATGGCAGAAGGTCACCTAGCAGAAAAAATTAATGTTTATTAATATAAAATGTTAAAATTTATGATCATAAAATTGAAGCTATTTGTACTATTTTGTATACTGACATATTAGTCATAGAGATACTAAATTAAACACATATTGGACAGTTTTCAAAGGATGCTTTGTGTTCCTTTTTAGCTATTGATATTTCTAATAATAGATTCTTGTATAAATGTGTAAGTGTATTCACCCTTAATAGTTTAATGGTGAATAAGTTTAAGTTTTTCCCTGTTATTGAAGGGAGACTTGCTATCTTTAATAAGGTCTTTGTTTTATATTTTTACGTTAATTTTTTTCTGCTAGCACAAGTAGTTTTAATTTCTTATTAAAGTTCTTATTATTAAGTTCTTATTTAGATAATGGTAGGAAGAGCAGCTCAGAAACAGGAGCTTAAATGTATTGAGAGTTATCAATTTTGTCAATTATTGAAGAGAGAAGCCATTTTTGTATATGCAGGTTTTTGATAAAAAGAAGCAGTAGGTACTAAGCCTGGGCCAGAAAGGGAAGAAGGGAGATTAATACAGGGTCTATACCACAATTGTTGACATAGGCCTAGAGAGATTAACTGTCAGTCATATGAGCAGCTTTCACATGGTACTCCCGTGGAGTCTTGCATTCCATAATACCTTTGGGGACTCTGTTAGGATGCATAGAGGGAGTATGATAAAGCAGGGCCCCAGGGCACCTCAGTTCTTATTGGTTGTATATATTAGGGAATTCAGAAAAAAAATCATTTAAAGTAAGATTCTTTCTAAAAAAAGAAAAAGAAAACCACTAAGTAATTGGGACCTTGCTACCAGAGGAGAAGTATATCATGGTTCATTTGGGGGGAATGAAACTGAATTTGTTTTATTTAACTTAGAAAACTGAGTTATTTTCAAACTCACATAGAAAAATGCAGATAGCCATGTAACTGTGGCCCAGTTTTAATTGTATAAATATTTTACAATTAATAAGTTATTGTTGACCTGAGCCTTTGTGCTCCCTAAATCTCATTTTTTCCTCCATCTGTAGCAAGGGGTGACCTTGATCCTGAAGTTGATTCTACGTTGTACATTGCAAAATGATCATTCTCTATATACTCATTTTCAGCACTATGGTCTTTGAGGTCTGTCCATTCTAGTACTTAGAGCCTCGGTGGACTCTTTCTAAGGGATGTTTAATATTCTGATGTGTGAATAGATCATATTTACTTATTTTTTGCTGGTGGATATGTAAGGTTCTTTTATTTCTTCGCTTTTATGCACAGGGCTATACTTTGCATTCTTTGGTAGTCCATTTGCTTAAATGACATGTTTTACTCGAGGGTTACGAACCAGTCCTACTTTTCACCCATATCATGTCCTTGTGCTAGAATGAAGCTCCCATTCTCAGAAACAGTGTGCAATATTTTCTAGAAACCAATTATAAAGCTTATGGAAATCTGTAAAGATTTTTCTATCAAGGAAGCCTTCTAGAGTTGTATCAGGTCATGCCTACATAACCATAAGCTCAATTCTTCAGGTAGAGGCTATGCAGTGAGAAAATGAATAGAACGTACAGTTTAGGAGAATTAGTGTGCCCTCAGCTTCTAAGCTAAGCTAAAGCCAAGATTTGTGCTGTGGCTGGAGATGTAGCTCAGCAGGTAGAATGCTTGCCTGGCATAGATTAATCTTGGGTTCTATCCCAAGCATCATATAATCCAGGCATAGTGACACACCTCTAACTTCAGATCCAAGGAGGTAGAGGCAAGAGGATCAGAAAGTCATGGTTATTCTTGGCTATATAGTGAATTAGAGGCCAGTCTTAGATATGAGACCCTGTCTCAAAAATGTTTTCATCTCTCACATGCAGATTTTTCTAGTTAATGCAGAGCTTGGGGAAATTGTGCATCCCACCATTGGAAAAGACAAAGAGAATGTGGACTATGGACAGGACCATGTGGTATCATGTAGAAATATCATTCATCAATCCCATGCCATCCTAGAATACTAAACTGAAGCCTCTTCAAGGTGGACATGTTTAATACAGGCCTTTGTCGAGCTTCATTTGGTAATGTAACAGTATGTAACCAAGGAAGGGAAGTCCCCTAACAAAGGTATATTTCCCTTGGTCTGGCAAACTGATCTGCATCTGGCTTAAGTAGTGAGCTGTGGTCCTTCCACAGGGGCTAATGCTACAAGTCAAGATTCACTAAAATGCAATCATCCATGTTTCTTATTCTTACAACAGGTAAGAGAATGCCTTCTCTGTTGATTACGGAGGTTTAGTGGGTATATTAGTTATTTTTTTTTTATTGCTGTGACAGAGGCACCTTACTGAAGGAAGATTTTATTTAGGTTTATAGTTCCAAAGAGATGATACTCACATCACAATAGGAAGTATGACAGCAAGTAGGCATTTCAACTGGAGCAGCAAGCTGATGATTCACATCTGTCTGGAACCACAAGAAGCAGAATGGGTACAGTAGGGATGGTACTAGTCATTAAATTCTCAAAGCCTGCCCCCAGTAACATACTTTCTCTAAGAAGGCCATACATCCTGAGCCTTCCCAAACAACTCCACCAACTATGGACCTAGAATTCAAATGCCAGAGTCTATAGGAGACATTCAACCCACCACGGTAGGGGACAAGTTCTCACCTATTTGGGAAATCCTGAAATTATTATATTGTTGGGAAAATCCTTGTTGTTAGATACTACATAAGGGAGTATAATAAGGGATCTCTAGGGACCTGAAATATCTTTTTTCTTGATCATGTCCCATGTGACACTTTAGTGTTATGGGTGAAAAGTGGAGGAGATGCATTTCAAATTTGAAGATGACACTATTTGTAGGTGTCTAATACTTCAATAAAAGAGAGATAAAATGTGGTTGCTGTTGATTTTTCTTTGATTTATTTTCTTTAAATAGATCCTAGCTTAAGTTTCAGCATCTTATGAAACCTTTATGTCCATGCCTTATTTGCAATCAATACCTGTGTATTTATCTGTGTATTATCCTAGTGTGTTGACTGGTTCTCTTGCATACTTCCACAGATTATAATTCCAGTGAGAAAAGGGATCGTGTGCCTTATTTGTTTCTAGCACTCAAGGACATAGACTATTCCATGGCTCATAATAAGAACTTACTACATGTTTGATGATATCATGAAAGTAGTGGGCACTATCAAGACACTGGCTTGATCTGATGCCAAGCTTTAGGAATGAAATTTGAAAGGGCAGAAGACAATAAGACAGTTGGGGAGGGTGGACTCATTGAGTGTTTGTTCCATGGAGGCAAAGATATATGTGGTTGCTTAAAGAGTTTCCCAAACTATTATATGATATCATTACTTTTTGTTTATGTCTGAAATCTTATTTTCAATTATGGGCCTCATTGAGCCCTAATATAAATATTCAAATTTGAAACCATAATGAAAAAACAGTGTGCAGTGTGTTAAGTCTCATGTGATCTCAGGTGGAGGGGAACCTGGCATGCTCTAGCATGTTACAGTTCCTTAGAACAGAAAGAAGCCTTAAAAGATCGATTTTGCGTTTTCTGAAAGACAGAATTCAGGTGAGTGGGAGCCTATTACACAAAGTCAGGTTTCAGCTTAATGAAAGACAAAGCTTTCTAATCATCAGAGGGACCAAATAAGGGAAGAAACATCCTTAGGAGGTCATTAGATACCTGTCAATAGATGGCATGGAAGCAGATGTCAGACGCCCATCTGTCAAAGATGCTGTAGCGAAGATGTCTGGCCCACAGGAGAGGGTCATTCCGCAAGTGTGTGCAATCACTTAATATTTATTGGGTACCCACAGTGTGCTTGCTTCTGTGGGGGATATGGAAATATATAAGGCACAGCTGCTGTCTGGATGTGATCACCTCTGGATTCAAATTTCGGTGAATATTTAGACATCTCAGCCAAGGTCCTGATTAAATAATCACAGATTCTAAATTGGGACAGGTTGAATCCATGGGGGAGCTCCACAATGCCAAAAAAAGAAAGAAAAAAGAAACAGTAGCCATTGACTCAAGGTCCAGCAGGATGGTTACAGTAGAGGCTACTACATGGCTGCTTCTTGCTTTTATCATCCGGTCAAAGCTCTAGCTTGGCTTTTGTGACGTAAGAGATTACAGCGTGTAAAACCTTGGTTTCTTTCCTTCTGCTCACTTTTCTTCTGGTCTTGCAAATTCATATGATTTCTAAGCTTGAGATGATGTGTGCTAGCTTCATTTAGTGAAACTCTGTCAAGGTAAATATTTTTGCATTAGAATTGCACTTCCTTCGTAATTCCCACTGATGACAGAGGCATGAATTATAAAGTAGAGACTTTATGGAATTAAAAGTAAGCACACTTAATTCTTTAAAGTCAAGCTTGTACCAATCAATCATAAAGTGTTTGACTTGGAAACCCACTTCAGAAGATTAATAAACAGACATCATGTTGGAACACATTGATTCAGATGCTGCATCGTGATTCTAAACTTTTGTCTAAATTCAGTGTTCTATGCGTAAGTACGACCATGGCTCCTGATGGACGTGTGTGGGTCTGTGGTTTTCATTTCCTCCACAGGGCAACTAAGCCTTTCAGTGACTATGGCTCAGCTTTGGAAAGAAAGTAGCATAGTCAGGGACTGACCAGGTCCAGGAGGCCTTAGGTAAAGAAGACCAAGAGCCAGCAGGAAAGAGACTTCCTGGGAGGCTGTTTTACTGGGAGCAGCTCAGTTTATTGACGCAAGGAGAGTTACATTTATAGGATAAAGGTAAAGGATGGATGTCTTATGTGGTGAGACGTCATTGGTTAAGGCAGTAGTATTATGGTAGCTCCATTTGCATGTAGAGGCGCTCACAACCATACCTGGGGGTCATTGGTTGGGGCCAAAGTCCTGAGGAAACCTTTGCATTGGCAAAGGTCTCACAGGGGACAGAGGATTAGACCTTATCAGGTCATATAGGGAGAGGAGACTAGCCAGAGGCTTTTCAACAGTGGTGGTTAGACAAGCAGCACCCGGACCAGATTCCTTGGAGAGACAGCATTTTATCAGGAATGTCCTGTCATAAAGCGTGGTAGCACTGGAGGAGCTTTGCTAGATGTTAGTGCTAGCTGGGGTCTGTCAGAGTAAGATAAAGGAGCAGCTGAGTGCCTTTCACTCTCAGGGTGAGAATTCAGGGGTTCAAAGCATGTTTCAACCCTCTCTTAGTTCTAAGACAGCCCTAAAGCTCCCGGTTTTATTTTTCATAAAGGAAAGGCATTTTCACCTTTATGGATCTCTCTCAGAGTGATGAACTGGACCTGATTAGTGGCAGTTTTGGTAATGTTGCTTATTTGCTCCTGCAGAAACTGGTGCTAGGATGAGGAAGGCTCAGATACCCAGAACAGGGCCAAGGATGGGAAGGAGCCAAGCAATTAGGGGGTTTGTATAGAAACAACATTATTTTTCCCCAGCACAACACAAGTCCCTTTTTGCTCAGTAGTTTATAAGTCCAGAGCCCCTCAGTACTGTAAGAAAACCCTCACTCGGGAGATTATCTGTCACTGGAGAGACTTAAGGCCATCGGTGGTAGAAACCATTGCCTTGGTTAAGTTTATCCTGGAAGTTACAAGCTAGATGGTGTGTTTGTATGAGGGGAGCCCCAGTGGCTCCTGGAATGTCTTCATGAGACAGTGAGGTCAGGTCTGATCTTTTAGTCATCTCTCTCTTGGCAGCAAGGCAAATTCTTTACGCTTGCCTAGGTGGACATGTGGAATAATCACTATGGGGGTGCAAACACCTTGGAGGGAGGAGTTAACATGTGGACTGATAGACCCTGTCACCAGAGGAATGCAGAAGAGATCACACATGTTGGTTTGGAAATAGTGACATTAAGAGAGCACATAGAATGGGACTTAGAGCATGACCCTATAGGGCAGAGAGGGAGGCAGATATCAAACAGGGGAATATCCTATAGCATCTCTGTGAGAAGGGACAATGAAGATTTGCTGTGTAAAGATGCGTTAATAGGCATGGCTGCAAGAAGTAGACAAGGAAGGGAGGTGCAGAAGTGAAAAAGAGACATTAAGAAGGCGCCAGGAATTGGGGATCAAATGGGATCCAGAGAGACAGACTGGGAGTGTAGGAGTCTGGTCAAAGACAGGGACATCCCTGAGAGTAGTTCTCAGGAGATTGTCTTCCTGCAGCTCCTGTAAAGAGAGGTTAATGGGGATTGTGGCAAGGAGGAGCACTGAGAAGCATTGGGGTGGTGGTAATATCAAGAGGTGCCAGCGCATACTGGATATCTTGTAGCCAGGAGAGAGCGGCTTGAACTTCCTTTGGATTTGATTTTTTTTCTGTTGGGGAAGTTTTTGTGGGTTAGTACTAGCCCTGTAGAGTTTGTTTGGGTCCTTTTTTCTTCTAAGGAGAGATGGGCCACATTCTTGGTCAGCAGGGATGTGCTAGACATTTTGAGCAGGAACCTAGATAGGCCTGGGTTGTTCCTATGGGAAGACACAAGCAAATCCCCTTCCCGTTGTGAGGAGGGGGTTATTAACTGTGGTCTTGTTGGCGCCAGAGCAAGAAGAAGGAGGAGCCAAACTCCTACCTCTTTCTGGGTGAGAATTCTTTGACACCCTCTTAGCTCTAGGACAGCCCCATAGACATGGGCACTCTGTGTGTCACATACTCTGGTAAAATGTGTGTTAGAGTCGCACTAATCCTGGAGTATCTCCTGCCATGACAGGTCACAAGCACAAATCACAATGACCAGAAGGAATACACTGTGCCCTAAGACAACATAGTAGGGCACTGGAAGCCTTTTTGACTCTGAGTGGTTTCCAACCTTACGTATTTAATATTTGTTTTTATTAATATATTAAAACACAAAATACTTGACTGCTCTTTTTTTACTTTTAAAAATTGTATTTGTTCATTCGTTTACTTTTTTTTGGGTGGCACACATACCACAACACTTGAGGTCAGAGAACCTCTTACAGGAGTAAGTTCTCTTCCACATGTGGGTTCTGGCTGTCAAACTCAGATTGGCAGACTTGGCAGCAAATACCTTTACCCACTGAGCCTCGATTGATCTATAGTTTTTTTCTGTGCAGCGTGACCTTTTTTTTTTTTTGGCAAATGTGTCTTTGTCTATATCTTATTTGTATTCATTGACCTTGCAATTAATCCAGAGTGAATCTTGCTCTTCAGAAAGACTTTAAATGGTTCTGCTGTGAGAGAGGAATACGGTATCGAAGGAGCCTTTGATGGAGTCATCTTTCCCAAACCATTGCTTTGCAGTTGCTAAGGCTTATAAGTCACCAAGGTCCAAAATGGCTGTGTATGGAATGTAAGTGTGTTTGTGTGTGCGTGCACATGGATGCGGGTGCTCATGGGTGTGTGGGTCAGGTACTCATGAACATACATCTGCATACATGTAGAAGTCTCAAGTTGCCATTGGACGTCTTTCTCAAATGATCTCTGCACTTTACTTATTGATCAGAGTGTCTTGTTGAAGCCAGAACTCACTGGTCCTGGAGAGTTTAGATACTTAGCTTACTAGGAATGTCCTGTCTCTGCCTCCTGAGTACTGGCGTCATAGGTGGCTGCTACACCTGCCTGCCTTTCATTTCAATTTGGAGGAGCTGAACTGGATTTCTCACACTTATATAACACATGCTTTATCCACTTGGCCACCTCCCCAAAATGAAAAATTTTAACAGGATTTTATCTGTGAAAGCAATAAACTTGGTAAACTAAAAATATTAAAGTGAAAACTTGCATCATCTGGGGAGAAAATATTACCCTCACATGGTTCCTTTTCATTTTTTTATATTTTCTGTTTTAGGTAGAACAAAGATTTGAAGCACTGCTTCCTAATTTTAGCATCATGCTAAAGTCACCTAGGGAGATTTAAACATTACTGACACCTGAGTTCCATCCTCAGGGATGTTACTTTATATCTCTGAAGCACTGCCTAGGCATTGGGGGGTTTTATGAGTTCTCAGGGGGTTCTAATGTGCAGATAACACCGAGGATCACTGATCTAAGGGCTTTGATCAGCCAGCACTACAGAGAAGCCTAAAAACTCACATGTGCTTATTTGTGCAGGGTTGCTGGTCTGGAACATAGACTACTTGTGGGTCTAAAGTTTGGAACAAAAGAACCAGCTTCTAAGAGAAACTTCAACCCGGTGCTCACACTTCTGTTGAACTGTTATTAAATAGTAGATAAACCCCTGAGAAAGACTTGAAAGTTGAATTTATTTTTCTGAGACAGGGTTTCTCTGTTCTAACTCTGGCTGTCCTGGAGCTCACTCTGTAGACCAGGCTGGTCTCGAACTCACAGAGATCCACCTGCCTCTGCCTCCTGAGTGCTGGGATTAAAGGCATGCACCACACCCTCCCTACTGAAAGTTGTTTGTTAAAACCAGTATGATTCTTCTAGATCATTCATATATCAACTTACTTGAGAGTACCTTCCTATTGTACTGTACATGGAGAATAGCATGTATGATGCTCCATTCTTTCTTTGTCATCTTGTCCTCACAGAAGGACAAAAATATGAAACAAAAGAAAGAAAATGAGATTAAACACAGATTCAGAAAATTTAATACTTTCTCTATAAAAATATCTCCATCCTCTATTTCTCTTTATCCTTTTTCTATTTCTAACTAAGGATGAGTTTGTTTTTCTTGGGTTTTAGCATTGAGGGAGAGCAGTCAGTATAAAAGGAGTACATTCTTGCTTCCCTGTTGATGAACAAGCAGCTGTGTGGATGCTTAAAAGAGTACTTATTATTATAGGGGTGAGTCTTTTCACTATGTCAGTAAACCCTCAAAAATTCTTGCAATTTAATCTTTATTAACATGTCCTATCTCTCTGCAGTCCCATTAACTCCAAAGAAAGTCTATTTTTTAAAAAAATAGAATATTACACTTCCTGACTCCTAGCTAGAAAGCAGTTATATTTCTGGCCATGGGTGGCAAACATGGTCTCCTGGTAAAGAATAAAGTCATGCAATTGTCCTTCTCCTTAATTGTTAATCCAAGTGAGCCTGTCAATCATCCAGAAAATGCTTTTCTGGAAGCTGTTTCAGAAACTTAAAAACAAAACTATAAAGCCAGTTCCTCTTCATTGTAAATTGTGACAGTGCCCCTCTGGCCATGGCCCACCATCATTCTGGACAGTGTCTGATGTTGCTCTATAAAATACTGTATTTTCCCCGCTAAGCTCTCAGCTTCTCTGAGCTCATTTGATGGAAAATACAAGGACCAGGAAGCTGAGAAGAGGCCAGAGCAAGATCCTATGTCAAGCGAACCAAATTCTTTATAACTTCCAGTGTGAATGTAGGTCTCTTTACTGCATATTTTGAGATGTTCTATATGGGTAGAGAAATTGGAAGAACTAAATGCTTGTGGCCATACTGACATTTAAAAATCATCATAGGTTTTTGGAGATTTTTTTTTTAAAAACTCAGATTCTGCCAATGTCCTTAGGATGCAGTTCCAGAAAGAAAATTATTGAGTTAAACAATGTTTACGGAAAAAGCAATATTTTCTAGAAATTAGTCTTTTCTTTTAACAGTTGTTAGGATAAGTACTTTGCTATACTTTCATAAATACTGAATGTTCTCTTTAAAATGTACATGCATACACAAAGCACACCTTTGATTAATTTGCTATGATGCACTTATTTGCATGTATGGCGTTGCAGTTTTCATTTATGTCAATCATCAAGAAGACTAAATATTTTATATGAATTTCTTCTGTTGGATGTGTGCTCATATTGTGTGACAATTCCTGCATGGATTTTATGTTTGGCATATTTTATTAAGAAAATGCTAGACATGGTAAATAAATAAATGCCCCCTTTCCAGCAATCTCCAGGAAATTATTTAGAAACAAAATGATTTTTATAGGTGGAATAAAATCTATTTATGTTCTTCAACATTGAATATATATTTAATGAAGGTTTTTTTAGGTTTTTTGTGTTTGTATGTATATATGTATGCATTCATGTATTTACATGCATATGTCTGCACAAGTATTCATGCATGTGCAGAGTGACTGTGTAGGTGTGTAGGCATGAGGTTGACTTTGAGTGTCTTCCTGAATTCCTTTCTTTACCTCAGTTTTTGCTTTGTTGTGGCTCATATTTGTAGTGCTGAGGATCAAACCAGGGCCCTGAAAATGCTAAGCAAGCAATTAACCAAAGCTACACGCAGTACATCCAGTTTTTTTTTTAAAGGCATGGTCTCTCATAGAACCAGGAACTCACCAATTAGGCTAGAGGAGTTAGGCAGAAAATCACAGAGAGCCCCCTGCATTCACTACCTCATGCTAGAATTACAGGAGTGTAGTACCATGATATATACATTAATCAGCACCCATTTTAAGTTTGGGCATGATGACAAACGGAAACACAAGACTTGATACATTGTAACTAAAACCTATGTTGCTTTTATGCTTCCTTCAATATAGGTCAAATTTAACCTTAATCTTCCATTCGTGTCCCAAGAGAAGATAAGCACATTTGTCTATGTGTTCATGGGTGGGCATAACTCTTCTTTCTGTGTGAAAATATGCTTTTCTGCCTTGGCAGTAGGGGTACATTGAATGTATGATATTATAAGCTAAGATTTGGAGCAAGAAGAACTATGGAAATTAACATGCCAGATAATTTTCTAGTTTTCCTTGAATTCTTCAGGATGTTTAAGTAAAAAATAGTTAAAAATTCTCAGTTCTTTGGGAAAATGATAGTTTTTCAAACCTCTATTTTACTTCCCTTGTCCATTTCACGACAAAGCCTTTATTTCTTCAATATGCCCTCTTTTTTTCCTCATTTACCTTTCTGTACTCTTTGCTATTCTTTCACCTTAATGTGCTTTCTACTTTAAAATGGGCAAACTGTAAGTCTGCAATCACAATTTAGTGTGGCTTTGAATAGCTTTGTATAAAGATGAGAATTGTGTTATATGCTATTCAATCTTAAGAAAAAAAATGATTCTCACTTTGGTGAAAGGAAGCAACCTGCATTTTAAAATGATGGGCTTTTAGGGCTAGAAGGAATCATGGAAATCACTGAGTCCATCCTTCTTGTTTTATGGATTAAAACAATCATTCTGTCATAGGTAAACTGTTTTGTCCTCAGGTGTCTGCTTCATGAATTCTGCCTACTGTATTTCTCGATAAACTTTAGCAAGAGTAAGACTAAAGCACAGTAGAGATCAGGTGTTCAGGTTAGACAGATATGGTTTTAA
Organism: Cricetomys ansorgei; assembly: GCA_026225945.1. Lineage (NCBI taxonomy): Eukaryota > Metazoa > Chordata > Mammalia > Rodentia > Nesomyidae > Cricetomys > Cricetomys ansorgei. The sequence goes on from JAMJFZ010001390.1 coordinate 6,031,008, forward strand.
ACCACTCGTGTTTTCCCTGTCTTAGATTGTGGGTAAGACTCTTAACTCTGACAAATTTCAGCACTAAATATCATAATATGTACAATAATCAACACCCATTTTAAGTTCAGGCATAATGATGGAGGCAAACCCAATACTTGCTACATCCTCACCACATAGACTTATGTCGTGTTTACAAGATACTTAGTTCAATACCTGGCAAAACACAAGCCTTTAAGTAGTGGGACTTGTTTTTATGAGTACCTTTTTATGGGTCTGTCTCTCCATTTAGATTGTGAACCCCTTGAGCCATCAGGTCTTTTTCATCTGTATGTATGTCATACAATGGTGGTAGAAGCTTCCAAGTACTTTAGGAAAAACTGCTGTCTCTCATTTTCCTTTGCGCCCTCTCACACAACTGACCACCCACATTCACACAGCCACCTCCTTTTCCTTGGACTCATGTTCCCCTCTACTTCTCTTCCTACAGCAGCCAGGATTATCCTTTTACCTGTCACGTCATAGTATAACGTCGTAAGTACTGTGCTTGAGACTCATCCCATACATTCCAAATGGAGTAAGAGTGATTGATGGCTCAGCGATGAAGAGAGCATACTGCTCTACTAGAGAACCTTGTTTCCTGTCCTGGCACCCACTTGGATGGCTCGCAGGTTTCTGTAACTCAAGTTCCAATTGATCCTTTGAGTCATCTCCCTCAAATGCACTTATCAATGCACAGATACACATTGGTATAATAACATAATTAAAAATAAGATAAATCTTCAAAAAGACCATCTCTGAGGCTAGCAGTGGTGCCTCACACCTTTAATCCCAGCACTTAGGAGGCAAAAGCAGGCAGATCTCTGAGTTTGAGGCTGGCCTTGTTTACACAGCAAGTTCCAGGACCTTCCTACACAGAGAAATCCCATCTCAGAAGCAAAACAAAACAAAACAAAGATCATTTCCTGTTGGTCCTCCTCTCTACCTCCATCCCAGCCACACCTGCCTTCTCAGTGTTTCCCAAACAGCCCAGACATAGAAAGGTCTAGAAGGAGGGATAAAGTCAGAGGTACACACACACACACACACACATATGTCCAGACTGGTGAGTAGCAAAAGTGTCAAATTCAAGGAAACTCAAGGGATCTTTACAGAAATTTAACCTGAACTGGAAAATCAGTTAAGTTATTCTCAAGAAAAGTGGCATTGGGTAGTGCTGAGTTCCCTGGGTTACTAATCTGACGAGGCCATTTTCTCCCTGGATTTTACTCTGACTTGCTAATGTGTTCTTGGCTCCCATTTTACTGTAGTGAGTATCTCTCTGTGCTATGAGGCACTCCTGGATTTAATTCCCCTAGGTTTTCACCTTCCAAAGATTTCAATTAACTCATCCAAGAAATGGCATAGGTGCCTCATCTTAGTATTTTCAGGTCTGCTTCATATGAACCCACCTGGATTCTTTAGGGAGAAACTCTGAATTTAGCTTAAGGTAAGCATGGCCAACTTGGAGAAGAGTGTTTGCACAACATCAAACACTAGCCTGGCAAAACTGTGTGACTGGGCATGATATTTACTTTGGCGTCTCCTTGAATCAGGTGAAAAGAATACTATGTGGTTTATAATTATCTTCATCCCCTGAAAGGATGAAGCCAGTTCTCCAGTTCTCCACTTGATATGTAAATCAATAACATATAATGGTCCATGGACTTACTAGGAACTTACTATAGTCCATGTAAAGATGAGAACTCATATTAACTACCAGTAAGGTCCCACTTGGCCTATCCTCAACCCTAGATTTCCACAGTAAGAAAATGAAGGACCCATCCAAGCAGTTACAGTTAACTTAAAAGCTCAACTGAGTGTTCTGCCTTTGACAGGCAGTAGAAATATGTACACTGTTTTGTGTCAGGAGAATTCTGGACAAGTACCCAAAACAATCGAGTGCAGAATAAACTAAGGGCTTCTTGTACATGTGGTGACAGTTGTGACGGTCTTAGGGCACCGTTATATTAAGGTGGAAATCATTTTAGACTTCACAAGAATTCTGGGTTTAGGTTTGATCAAAGCTATGTGAGAAATCATTCAATACCCTGTCATTATCTGGGAAATGTGGGTCGCATGAGTTTCTGTATGCTGCAGGATGTTTTGGCGCTCAGCTACTTGGAATGAAGAAGCTATACTCTTTCAACATACAAAGATCTCTTCTGTGCTTACAATTAGAGTGGAGGCTGATACTTTGTCTTGAAATTGACCTTAGTAACCAGCACCACTGCTGTAGCTGGAAGGTTGTGAGTGAAAGGGATGAATTCTGGAGCCCAGACAGATCACTGGGTATTGCCCCTTAGAGGCTTTGGCCAGCATGGCAAAGGTCTACAGCCTTATCTATTTGGAAAGTGAAAAACCACCAGCTTTCTTAAATATGTAATTTCTCATGGAATAGTCACACCCAGAAACTTGCAGGATACTGATATAAGAACTAAAATGACAGTTAACTAATATATGGCTTGAAATACAATTGTCAAGGGCATAAATATTGATGTCCTTTAGGTGGCATATTTGTCTTTTTTAAGAAATCAACAAACAGAAGTATGAGTAAAGCTTAAAATGTGTCCAGATGGCTCTGGCATGAAAAGGCCTAAACAGCTTTGTGATGTTGCAGTCTGCTGAACCCAGCTTTGTTACAATGGTTGCTCTTGCTTGGAGACTCAAAGAATTGTATAGCTACCCGCAGTCCCTGGATGGTTCGGGCATTTATCTAAAAACTGCCTAAGTGCTCCTATTTCCTAAGCCCTGTTGTGTCCTGGGAGAAGGTGAGCTGATAAAAGAATTCCTTCCATTGTTTGCTGTTACCCTCTTATACACAGGGGCGGGTCTCCTCACTCATTGACATCCTGTGTGCTATTTATTCGCCCTTCCCCATTTCTGGTTATTTCTTTGTGTATTTTGGTAACAAGAGGTGTCTTCTGAGGAGCTGTATTCCATGGCAGTAGTTTTCTCTGGACCTAAATGTTGGGGAAAGGCATAGGGAAATTAGGTGGACGAGAATGAAGGGAAGTCTAGGGTCAGGGGTCCTGGAGGGCTTCTCCCTACGTGGGATAAGCTATCTTTGCTTTGTCCTTGTTGGGTTCAGCCCTTGCTGATATGTGTTCAGTATTTAGCAATGCTCACAGTAGTCTGGGTATCTCTTTTTGCAGACCTTGAATATTTTCTCCCCTCAGGGAAAATGGGATTCTCCAGAGTAAAATGAATTATCTATTTGGCTAATTAGCTAGGACATAAAAATATTCTCAGGAGGATCATCCCCTCTGAGGATGCTCTAATACATACTTGTTTTTGCAGAGTCTATGTCTGCTCATTTTCTATCCTGCTAATCCTACAGCTCATGCCTCGCAAGGAAAGCAGAATTGTCAAGTAGGCAAAACCTTTCCCTTTCCTGGACTTTTGGCCTTCTTCCCCTGGCTGCCCCATGTGACTTCCAGTGTTCATGGATGACTTATGACATTCAATCCTACATCTTCCAACTCTACCAATTGCTCAACTCAGAGGATTAGTATGTTACTTAGCATGCCTGTGTTAGAATGATCTCTCCTGTGTTCTGGTGACATGGTTGATGGCCAGTGTGTATATCAGTAGCTTGATAAAATGTTAGAAACCTGACTTGGCTTTAGGCCTTTTTTTTTTTTTTTCCCAGTGGCCTTTCACCTCTTTTGATGTCATCACAAAATTTGTTTTGAATAACTCAACTTGTTCCCACTTTATTCATTTTATTTTGGCAAGAATGATTCTCACTTTTGCTTCAGAGACAAGCTGTCATTCACATCTACTTGTGTCGTCCACAAGTAGAACATCTCTTTCTTGAGGCAGCCTGGAGTACGTAGAGTATCTCACTCAGAAATGAAGAGATGGAAGAAGACATGGTCAGTGTTTCTGGAAAGGGTCATTTTTCTTCTTTTATGAGAGCGACTAAAGAATATCCTAGGACTTCCTTTTGGAAGTAAAAAAGAGAAGTTTCACTCTCAGAATGTTATGTGTACCCACCAGGGGAGACCTTAAAACGGGTGGACACTGAGTGAATCCTGAAACAGGAGCAGATATTGCTGAAAGGTGGAAATAATTTGGACCTATAACATGCTCAGTCAAATCTTACAAGTATATTTCTAGACTTTTAATTACTTTTTCTAGGTGTGTGTGTCTAAGCCTAACGTTGCCAGGTATCTTCTTCAATTCTTCTCCACATTATTTTTTTTTACTGAAGCAGGGTCTCTCATTGAACTAGAATCTTTCCAGTTCCAACCAGTCTATCTTGTCCTTATGATCTAGTGTCTCTGACTCTCAAGTAGTAGGATTACAGGCAGCTGTCACACCTTCTCAGCCTTATATATGTGTTCTGGGGATATAAACTCCAGTCCTTATGCTTGCAAGGCAAAGCAAGTACTTTTTATATCAAGGCAGCTCCTCAGTTCCTCAGGTACTTCTTCATCATAGTAGTATGTATCAGTCACTTTTCAACACTGTGACGAAACACTTGAGAAAACTCCTTAAGTAAAATTTTAGTTCAACTTTGGCTTCAGAGGTTGCAGTCCATGGTCAGTTGCCTCTGTTGCTCTTAGAGCAAGGCAGAAGCATCATAGTGAGACAGTATGGGGAGGATAGTTGTTACCTCCTGACAACTAGGAAGCAGAGTCAGAGAGAGAGAGACAAAGACGGAGTCAGAGAGAGACATAAACAGAAAGAGATGGACATATGCATGGAGGCGGACAATACACATCTTGCAAAGTCATAGCCCTAGTGACCCATGGCCCATTTTTTCCAAACAGGTTCTATCTTGTCACAGATTCTACCTTGCCACAGATGACCTAACTCTGAACACCAATGGATTCACTGATTGCTAATGTTAGTGCTCGTATGATCCCAATACCACCAGATAGTGACCAAGCTTTTAGGACATGAGCTTTTTGGGGGAATACTTCATACACAAATGATAGTAAATATACCAGATTTTATTAAATTATATAATATGCTGTATTTTCAGTGCCCATTATGACTAGGCAACTTTGTATAGAAATTAAGGTTATTTATTTGAAATCTTCAAGATTTCTCCAAGATGAAATCTTGGAGATCTCAGAGAGCAGTACTGGCATCAATTTTCCTCTTGTGAAGATCTTATGGTGGATGGTACCATAATGGTGGGGATGTTGATAGAGGAAAGAACTTGTATCACCAGAGAAAAAGCCAAAGAGATTCAGAGTACGATCTGTGCCCCATGAGAAATATGGTAACACCTTCCCCAAGCGCGACCTCTGATGACTTCAGATCTTCCACTAAGTCTCACCTCTTGTAGAATGTTTCTTTCTTTCTCCTCCCCCTTACCTACCTCTTTTGCTTTCCCCTCTCTTCCTCCTCATTCTCTTTCTTCTTTCCCCTTCTTTTGTCCTCCTACCCCTTCTTCTTTTCTATCAACATTATTGTCACTGAAACCAGCATCCATTGTCACTGAAGCTATGAAGCAGACTCCAAACAAAATAAAAATGTCTTTGGTAGGCAGTGAAGAGTCCATGGAGAGCAAAAGGGATCCAACTGTGCTTTGAATCAGTTAACCCAGGAGCCTCCTGCAGGGTGGCTTAGAAGGATGGAAGAGGAAGACATGGTTAGCTGGGTATTCTCAGTGAGGTCTTCAGGTTTCACATCTTACTTCCTTTTCAAGCACCCTCTGCTTGCCTGGCTACACAGCAAACACTTAATAAATACTTGTAGATTAGTTATTTTACACTTGTTTAATGCCTTCCTTTGAAGTGCCTCCAGTTGAGATTGCTTCCACAAATCACATAATGCAAGATAAAATGCCCTATATACCTGTCAGTGTTCTGTAAGACTGTTGTCTAAGTGTTATATGTACTCGGTTCATGGACTGGGCGTTCAGTTGCTGGAAAAATAGAAATCACCCCATTAGTCATGCCTCTGAGAATTTCACATTCCACATTCCAAGTTTTGTGGTGGGTGATATTTAAAGCTTTATTTATTTATTATTTGGGGCAGCTATTGTATCGCTATGGCCATATATTGCTTGAGGACATTTTGTGATCTCAGATCTAAGGAAAATGATGATCCATTTGTTGTCACTTTGAGAGAAGCCAAAAAAGATTGTACAGGGAAACACATCTTAATTAGCACATTGATGGTTTGTATTACTCAGTGTGAAACATCCACTGGTGTTAGAGGAAGGGTCCAAATAAAAGACAGCTTTTGAATTGTTCAATTTATTTTTTTCTTACTCCAAATTTACCACCCTATGTCCATGTTTGTCATCTGCGAACCTCAACAGGTCATATCATGGTCTCAGACTTACTACAGTCTACAGGACAAGGGGATGGAATTCAGCAGTGCGTTGACTGTTCTCCCAGGACAAACGTCCCCTGCCTCATTATACATTCAGATTTACACTTGGTTTGCACAGCGTAGACAACCCTAGGCCACATATAGCCCATTCACTACATATTGGTTGAAAAGTTCTAATTAAATACAAATAAATGAGAGAACTGGGGTGTAGCTGTTGTTAGACTGCTTGGCAAGGCATCAGGTTAGAGTGCTAACACTACATAAGACCAAATGTACTTGACTGTACATGCCTGTCATCCCAACACTTGGGAGGAGGAATCTGGGGACCAGAAGTTCTCAGTTACCTTTGTCTATACAGAGTTCAAGGCCAACCTGGGCTATATGAGACACTCTCTGATAAAACCAAAATAGATAAGTAAGTAAAACCACCTTAGAAAACTTTCATAACAACTTATATTTTATCAAATACTATTTATATGTATTATAAAATATCTGGTCAGCTCTGTCTTACTTTGAGTAATTAATTATTCAACCTACAGGACACCCTGGGATCCTTCCTCTGTATCATATACAACTCATTCAGTTACCAAAAACTTAGCAGAAATGGGTTTAAATATCAAAAGAGTTTATTTGATCAAGTAGCAGAAGGTTCAAGGAGATCCTTCACCTCAGTAAAATTGAGTAAAATTAAAATGCTTACAGGAATTAGTTTCTTCTCCATCTCTTGTCTATGCTACAGACACAGCCTCTGTCTGCTTCTATTCACTAGCAGATCTGGTCTTAAACTCCCTAGGTTCATGACCAGAGGACAACTTCTTCCCACTTTTCCAGCTAATGCTTGGCTTAGCTATGAATAGGCAACTTGAGTCAGGAGTCCGTATTTGGACCAAGCACTGGAGGTTTAATTCTGCAAGGTGGCAACTGTTGTCTGCATCCACACCAAGGATTGGGGAGGAAGCCAAGCTCATACAAACTAGTGCCTGCATTCAATCTGGATAATAATTGCTTTACAGAAACTAAAGTTGTTGGTATGAACTATGCATGGAAGATAGTTAAAACCCCAGAGGACTTTATAAAAAGATTCCAGGAAACAGTGTGGCAATAACAGAATGGGAAGGAAGAGTTACTGGAGCCTGCATAGTGGATTGTGGGTCCTAAGAACAGTGTCTGTTTTACAACTTCCTGAGGATGGTACAATCTCAGAAAAGCAAAGTGTTATGTCTCTAGAATCCAGTTCAATGGTAAAAACAAGTCAACATCATTATGAAACTCTTCTAGCATGCAACAACTTTTCTTAATTGTACATGAGATAAAAAGCAAAAAAATCAATATCAAAAAGAAAAGATTTTGGCAGAACTGAAGATTGAATGTATAGCCCCATGCGTGCTTGACAAGTGCTCTGCCACTAAGATGCATATATCCCCAGCCCTCTCTTTACTGTTTATATTGGGATGAGGCCTTATTAAGTTGCTGAGGATAGCATTTAACTCACTCTGAAGTGCATGCAGTACCTGAACTTCTGATCTCTCTCCTAGAATTTTTGATTGGTACCACCAGGCTCTGCAAATGATTTAAAAATTTAGAAAATCCCCAGCCAAGTGAATAATTTCTCTTTCTATGTATATAAATTGTGTTTAAGCATTCTCTGTTGAATTATTGTGAATTTAATTCTTTAATAGGGTAATATACATCAGGTTATTTAATCAGAGACTCTCATAAAGGCACCTGTTAAAGTCAAAGTTTTCACTGGTATTCATTCATAATCTAAGCTGTGCTCCTGCAAAACCATATTTTCAAGTTCCTTGGTTAAACTATCGCTAGAACTGTACTATCCCCACACAGACCCAGCAGTTAGAGGGTAATGAGTTTCCTGTAGGGTTTCTCAGAGTCCTACTAGTTCTGATTGGCTGTCACTCTTCTGTGTGGATGTTTCCTATGGGTGCTAATGAGTAGTGTTCTTCACACTTGATCCATGCAGCCTCTTGATATCTTCCTGCTAGCTTTAGTTCACATAGTGTAGAGACCACCGTCACCATGTCTTTGCTTAGAGGGATACTCAGTCATGATGTAGCTCTTCTGAAGTGCTATTTAAAATCCATCTGACTACTGACATCTGTTCAATTCCAGTATCTTTGCTGTAGTAAATTGTGGCAGTATAGACTGATTACACACCATTGCTGGTGATTTTTAACTCTCAAATCTGCTTCTGCCTTTGTCCTACTTCTATAAAACTTTTAGAATTCTGCAATATTATTGCTCCGTCCATGGGCATAGAAATGGTTCCCAAGTTCCTCAGGAAGGGATTGTTGAAGGAGGCACTGAGTCTCACCAGTATTATAGAAGATGATAGAGCATCTAAGAGAAAGCAATGCATATTGCTGTCCAAATTTAGAAGATGACCTCTTTTCCTTCTTACTTGTGGGGAGATGTACTGGGGTGGATAGAGGTGGTGGTATTCATTATGATGAGTTATGAACTGTGTGATCTTGAAAGAAGTAGATTCTGTGCTGAAGTAGCTGCCTTTTGCCGATAGCGGTTTTCACGTTTGAAGGGATACTGAATATGTTTTTAGCATTAGCAATTATCATTGAAATTTTAGGATCCTGCCTTCTACTTCCTATCACACAATCCCTAAATGGATAAAGGTAAAAGCTATTAAAAATGTTACATTAATGACAGTTATGTCAAATAAGTCAAATAAACTTTCCTGATTTAATGTAGTAAACATTAATTTCTCTTTATAACCTAAGTGCCAACTGCTGGGCTAATTTCTGTAGAGTGAAATGATAATGGGGACCAAACATTGGTCTTTCTGAAATGCCTTTTATTGTATGTCACATAATGTTAGTGATAGCTTTGAAAGGAAAACTGCAAGATGAGTATCATTTTTTTTTTCTGACTCAACATGTAGGCATAAAGAAGTTTAGCAATGCCCTGAAGGCTGTGTATCCAACAAATTTCGGAGTCAGACTCATGCCAGTGTCACTATTACTACTGTGTTCTGTTCATTTTCTTTGATAGAGAAGTGACTAGAAGTAAGAATAAAGATGAACTCATGAACAATGATAACAGTTCTTGGCTCATTTCTTAAACACCTGGGAGGAGAAAGTTTGACTTCTACTAACAGTTGAGAGGCTCCTTTTCTCCATAGGACTTCAACTTTCTCCCCAAGAATTGTGACTCAAGAAGTAGCCTCATACTTGATTTATTTTTCCTATTACTATTTTAAGGATCAATGCAAGTGACACAAAAGGGGGGGATTTTCTGGATTAAAGGTTTAAGTGGGGCTAGGAGATGTGTAGAGGAGAAGGTAGGTGTTAGGTTAACCAAAAAACTAAACTATGTGAAGGAGCCTTCTAACAGTTTGTAAAATAACTGAAAATATATTATATTTAAAAAGGAGTTTGAACAGAAGTACCCTGCATGGCTGGACAATGTTGCCCCCAGAATACATGGGTTATTACATGAAAATCTTAGTTCTATGCATGGAACAGTTCCCAAGTTCTTGTTGGTCAGAGAAGCTCCAGAGTCACCCCAAACAACACAGAGTACTGCCATTGCTTTTGGTGCCCATCATAACTAGATAATAAGACTTACTTCTGAAGACACCACTCACTTTGGATGTGGGTCATAGAGAAATTTATTACAACATTACAACTGACCATTAAACTCTCTCCCTGCTTCCTAGCTTGCATAGTGCTAGAGGGGGCTATGCTAGTAGGAGGGGAAAGAATCAGTGATCTCACCTAATGCTAGACTTTTCATGTTGCTATACTGACTTTTCTTGTGAAATGGTGAAACCGTGGCATGATAGTTGAGGGGCTAAGCTTCTGGTTGGATATCATGGGCTGTTGGGGGGAACTTACTGTGATTATTTTGCTAAGTGCTCATTTTGTCAAACTGCGTTCTAAATATCTATACCCATATATTTGTGTTGCTCTCAGTTTGATCAGTGATTCTTATTTTTTACATTGGATAGTGGTTAATGTAGATAATCATAACTGATCAACATGCTGATCATGAGTAATTGTGACTTGTGGATGAATCATGTCAGTCAACTTCTCCCCATCCAGAGCTCAAATGCTATGATGAAAGAAATGTGGAAAGAATATAGGAGCTGGTCATTGAAGAGGAGAGTTGTGTAGTGATGCCTATAGACATAACATGGAGATTGTTTACATCAACTCAGCAGTGTTGGCTGCCTGCACAGGACAATACAGTCAAAATTCCAGCTTGAAATTCTTGTACCATAATGGCCATTAGAGTTCCTATAACTACTTTGCCAAGTATATTTGTGTGTGTGTGTGTGTGTGTGTGTGTGTGTGTGTGTGTATGTGTGTGTGTGTCTTTGGAGCAAAGTGGTTCAAAGTGTACCCAAGAGATTTTATCTTTGTTTAATTGTTATGCCATGAAAATATTTCTTAAAACACTTACAGTCTTCTTTTGTTTTCTCCTGAATGTATCTATTGCCTCATTTGCCTCTGCTTCCTTAATGAAATACCTTTTACAAGAGCATCATTGACCTCCAAATTCCAAATAAATGGTGATTCCTGGATCTTCGTTGTTTTTTTATCTATTTATAGAAAATGAACACCCACAAACACAACCCCCTTTGACACCTGAAACATATCTGTCCTTTTAATTTGTTATTTCTTATTTTCTTTTTCTCCATCACAGTAGTTTCTTCTCAACTTCTTCATTGTCCTGAACAGATTAAAATCCTAACACATGGGATGTTCCTCATTCCCAGTCGCTTCCTCTATCATGGTTTTCATGAGATCTGTGTGGCTGGAAATATAGGATTGTATCACGTCATTGTAAATTCTTCCCCGAAGATTTGTCTGTTTCATTGTCCATCAAACTTTTCTGAGAGAAACAAGACCTTCACTCAACAAATTCAAGAGTACAAGTGAAAAAAGCTATTTTCTGCAGAAACAGCTTTCAGTCTGGGCCAAACTGATTGTTAAAATCCCCATACAAAAAGAAAGTGTTGCTCTCTTTTTTTCTGTAGTCTGGTATTCCAGAGAGTAACTTTCATGCTCATCTAGTTCAGATCTTCCTCAGATTCCTCATCCCTGATGGCTCAGGACACAAAGCCTCATCTAACGTAAATGCTGAGGCTTGAGAGTACCCACTTTTCTGATTACAGGTTCAGTCAATAGCAGACTGTCTATAACT